>JBBGZY010000723.1:8296250-10877500 GCA_037952925.1 Lithobates clamitans
GGTACACACTAATAGTTTTTTTTAGGGGCTGATTGAAAAAAACTGACACATCTGGTCGGAGCCGCTGTACTAACGATCCATTGTTAGTACAGCGATCTCCCCCGCTGAGCTCTTGTGTTCTGATAGGGGGATGCCCCCCCATGCCCGAACACTCTGATCAGCGCTCTCAGCCAATGTCTGAGAGCGCTGATTGGGAGCCAGTCAGCTGCTGGTTTTCCAGCATGCTCGTCTGACAGAAGCCGGCCAAACGGTTGGTTTCTGTCGGATCAGCTGCCTTACACACGGGCCAAATGTCGGCCGTTTTATATTGAACTGGCCGATATCGCCCGACATTTAGCCCGTGTGTACAGGGCTTTAGCCAACACTGGAATCCACAGATAATGACCAATTGAAACAAAGGTAAAGTATCATAGTGCAGTACAGCTACAAACATGAATTTATTTAAAAAGTATTTCACTCACATGTTCAGTAGGAACAAACAAACGGTAAAGAGTATACACAGCGCAACCGCAAGACCGGCCCAGGGTGCAAGATGATGTCACAGAGCAGCTTCACACAACGCGTTTTCCCCAATCAGGAAAGAGGATAACTGCCTTTGCTGTATAGTCATAGAGACCCAAGAATGAAAACTTATCTAAAAACTAAAAACATCTCCAGCAAATGCAGAAAATAGTTGTTGATCTTGCCGAAAATGGAATGTCTTTTTCAGTTCACCATGTAATGGGAATGAAAAAGGGCAGACATATTGGAGGTCCAACTTCACAAGTCTTCTTCTAAATTTCAGCTTGACTGGACCTCAAACCGCAGCCAACATCCCAGCCTTACCTAGCCTTTTAAATTTACAAGGACAGTATTGTCTCCAGGGGTTCATTTTTCGAACTTATAGATGGCATATTCCACAGTAGTTTCCAGAATACATACATTCGGGCTTTAGGAAACATTTCTTGTGTCATTAGATATGACCTTTATTTACCTTTTACTTTTAACTTGCTAGGTCCGTTTGTGATGAACACACGAGAGGAAATTTCAAAGACAATTGAAGATTACAGCTTTGGCAAAAATGGATTTGAAAAAGCTAAAACATGGAAATCAAAGATCGGGAACAGATAAAATGGGCAGATCCTATCATGCTCCGGTTGCAGATAGATACACTAAGGCAATCCAGCCATGGATGATTGGGAATTATTGCTAATAATAGCTTAGTTTTGTATGTATGGTTTTGAATGTGTACAGTACTAGCACATATCCAGGGGTTTTGGAAAAAATAAGACTCGTCATTGTCAAGATCATTCCCAATTCTTTTTGTAACTGGTCATATAGAGGTTCTCTGCCAGCAAGTTCAACAATTTATAGCCCTCAGCTCATTAACTTTCAAAGAAGAACTGATGTCAATCCAAAGTCTAAGCTCAGCTTTGAAAGCAGCAGTGATGAGACAGACTGGCTGCATCTGATTAATAGCCACATGGATTATAATTGTTAGAGTTGAGCGTTCCAGTTCCTGTCAGTGTCAGATATTGTATGACCCCTTTAGATTTGTCCATAAACATATATAGTCAAATCTGATAAATATCGGACCACTCATTCCTCGAGTTAAGATGCCAGATCTTCTTCTCATTACAATTCAGTATCTATTGTGCTTTGTTTTGTTTTTTTTCTTTTTGGTACTCTAATGTCTTACATATTTGTTTACGAGGCAGCAACTTTTGCTAGTTGAATGAATGTTCATTCAGTTAGTCAAAAAGGAAGCAATGGTGGTAGGAGGCATGCTGAGCCTTCTACCATGTTGATGTTACTTTTTTTTTTTTAATCATGTTCTTGTAAATATTAGGGCTGCCTCCACTGTGTGTGGTTATGGGTCTATTTTCAGTCTTTCATATTTAGCAATTAAATGCATTTAAGCCAGCTATAGAATTATTATCCTTTTGTATACCAAAGTTACTTTTATACTTTGCTATCTTATCTTCTGTAAAGAAATAATAAATATATTTGTCAAATGCTATTATCTGTGTAAGTATTATTTAAAAAGAACCTAGTTCTTGGAAATGTGATTATTTCACTAATTACACGTCTGCCAGTTCCCAGATTAATATTATATAAAGTCACATTAAGCCATGCCTTTTTTAATGTTGGTGGCACAAAATAATGTCAAGAGCATCTGACTTCATGCAGCATTGTGTGATAGAGACAATTTAGAAAGAAGACACAAATCCTGTGGTAGGAGATGTCATGGTCACTAGACTAATGCCTAGTACACACGATCAAAAAATTGGGGCGAAAAAATACCACTTTCAAAGCGATTGTACGATAATCTGATTGTTAGTACACAGCTTTCAAGAGCCAATTTTGACAGTTCATGCATAATTATCTGAAGGCACAAACACTAACATTTTTCTCGTACAATACCAGAACGTACAATTTTCGTTTGATCAGTACAGTATTCGCCCAAAAAAAACCAGCAGACCAAGACCACGCATGCTCAGTAATGAAAGAATACATTGCATCACTTCCAAAGTTTGCATTCTGTCATACAAGGATTTTTGTAACTTTAGTAACCTCTTCATTCTCAATATGAGACTAGCATGCAAAGAAAAACCATCATTCGTCCGATATTTTCATCTTGTGTATGAGCCTTAAGGTGACTGAGCTACCTGTGTTGCTATAAGGCCCCGTTCACACCTGAGCGTTTTTGTCCCACTTACGGCTAGGTGCGACAATGTTCACATAGCAACCTTTGTATTTCAATTGGCCATGTTCACATTAGTACCCTTTGTCGCTTGTAGCTGGAAGAAGTACAAATGGCAACTGCCCTCATCTATAACTGGCCTTTGCAGCAAGGAGCACATGGAAGGGCAACACATGCAAAACAAAATCAGAGAAATTCCCTGCTCAACTTACAGCCCAGCCTGCAACCAATCAAATTATCCTGTCTAACAGTGTGAGTTAAAAACATGGGTTTAGTCAGCACACATTTGCAAATACGTGCGTAAGCTACAGGCCCTGTCAAGGCACCCTGGTATTTTCTATAGTCCCAACTCCAAATTTTGAGAGCCTCCACAGCGGAAGCACATGCATTATGATGGATAGGCAGAGGGCAGGTGAGCCTGCAGGGAGCCCACCCCTCCTCTAAAGGCACAGGGTCTCACTGGACGCCCAGCACATAGCACAATGGGAGCAAAGTTG
Organism: Lithobates clamitans; assembly: GCA_037952925.1. NCBI lineage: Eukaryota > Metazoa > Chordata > Amphibia > Anura > Ranidae > Lithobates > Lithobates clamitans. The sequence continues at coordinate 8,299,431 of JBBGZY010000723.1, forward strand.
TCCAGTTTGTCCCCTCATCAATATTTCAACAGTACAAACAAATGGCCACTGCCCCCACTTATAACTGGCCTTTGCAGCACGGAGCACATGAAAGTGCACAACATGCAAAACAAAACCAGAGAAGTTTCCAGCTCAACTTTACCGACCAGCCTGCAAAAAAAACGAATTATCCTGTCTAACAGTATGTGTTAAAAACAGGGGTTTAATCTACACAGAACTTACCGACGACCATGATGTAATATTTTAACGCATACTGTTAGGATAATTCTGTTGTTTGCAGGCTGGTCGGTAAGTTGAGCAGGGAATATCTCTGGTTTTGTTTAGCTGGAAGAAGTGGCTAAGAATGTTCCTGACATTCATTAAAACAGAACATCAGACCTGAAGAAGCTGCTTTGATAAGCAGGGAAACCTCTTCAACATTACAAAGAAAGACCGGCTAAATGTGACCAACTACTACTAGCCAAATCCTCTGATTTCCAACATCTGATTACATGGCAATGGTTTGTTCATTTGCATTTTCTGAATTATGTCACACTGATCTGTAACACTGTGATATTCAGCTGCCCAGATAGAGCTATTGATCTCCGGTATCCAGGAATAATATAAGGAGATCAGCAGTAAGTTATTTGTAAGGAATCCTGCAAGGCTATTGGCTATTGTCATCTGCTGTGAGTCGGAATGGGAGAGAAGCCAGAGTCTGACTGCCTTTACTGCCAAGCTCTGTATCACATTTAACACACATGCTTCCTTGAACACTGTGAAGAAACTTTCAATACACAGTTTGGATTACTGCTTTGCCCTGCTGCAAATATCAGTTCCTCTTCTGCATCCAGAGATAATGTCTTGGGACTTGCCCCATTTTACTTAGGTACTGTTTGGATCTTCTGGAACTCCTATCCTTATTTGCCCATTTTATTGCATGATGATTCAAAAGAGAGGAAAGCGACTGAAATCTACATAAGTCATTTTCCAGCTGTTCTATTTCTGGCCAGTAATTATCTATTCCCGCAATTACTGGAGTGGCTGTCAGCAATCTGCCTGTTTTCTTTAAGGGACTTTTAACACCATGTACATTAAAATAGGTATCTGTAGCTGCTCTTTATCCAGTGCTTAATTTTTACTGGAACACTGCACGCCAATATGACCTGTTTGTGGGGTGTTGCAAGCATTTTGGTGGTGTCTTTGCATCTTCTTCAAGCATTTGACTTCGACAGTGGACGTGTTAAGGTAAGGACATGTGTTCCTTTTGGGGATCCGAACTGTGGAAGCCTTGTAGCTCTGCTGATAGAACTGTATGTATTAAAGACTGACTGCTCATAACCTACTTGTCAGCCACTGCCTTTGATTGGCAGGTTATGCTGTTCATACCAGGTACAGAGGATACTGTGTTAAAGTAGACTGCTAGTGCAATAATCTAAACATCTTTAGATGCAAGGAATACAATTTCAGTTTTTATTATAGTCAAAGCAGAAGGAGTTTAGTTCTGACCGGTTGCTATGGATTACTTTGCCAGTAATATAATAATGGCAGGCATGTCCTGACTCCAATAAAATAAATACTAATTCGGGTACTATGACTGGAAAAGTGAAAAACAAAAAAGGTAGAAAATTATTTTATTATGACAGCAATTACTTTTATTTTCTCAGTAGTTCTAAAATCATCCATTTATTTATCTATTCATGTTTTTTTTTAGTACGAATAAGGAGAGATTAAATCTAATCAACTTTGAGTTACAGAACCACCATTCAGGGTGTAAGTAGTGGTTGACCATTAAGAAGTACTTGGAAGTAACACACATTTGTAGACTTGATTATCAGAACATTTCTGTATGCTGGCATATTTTGGCAGGTATTCAGTGTTTGGCTGAGACTATAGAACAGTTTTTGCTGCACATTTTGTACCACTGATCTTTCTTGACCCATAAGAAGGAAATTACAGACGTTAAAGATGCTAAGTGACCACATGATGATTGGGAAATATCTAATCAAGCATTATGAAGTACTGGTACTTGATACACTTGACTCCTTACTTAAAGGACTAGCTTGCAAGGTCACAACATGTAGGATTGTATATAAAACTGGAACAAAATCTTTAATGTAATAATTATGGAAAGTTTCCACTTCCAATTTGCTATTAAGGTCTCTTGCACATGGATATAATCATTTACTGATGCTTATTCTCAATGATCCAAGTAAAATGTTCAATAAAGACCTTGCGTAAATGTGCCAATGAATATACATATGTACAATTCTTGTTTGTCTTCTTTTAGTTGCCAGTGTTGCAATATATGTGTATACAAGTGCGTATCCAAGTGTGTATACACATATATGTGTGTAAATTGCTACACTCAAAAATAACATTTTCTATTTTTATTTTACAGCTTTTTACTCATTGCTGTATTACTGATCTTTAAACAGCAGTGTGCATTGTTCCGTCAACAACAAAGCACCTGTGTTCAGATCAGTGAAAAATTATAGTTTTATATTCATCTTTCTGTCTACTATATACAAAAAAAAAAAGGCAATGAAAGCAGTATATCCTAGTACATAAAATGCTGATTTCAGCACTGGAAGTCCAGTGTACTATTCCATTTTCACTGTTTTCTGCAAGGAACTCTGTACCTAGATCTTATCAGCAGGGGAATAATCTTGTTTTTTTTTTTTTTTTCTCTTAAATAATCTTTATTAACAATTCTTAATTTACATACACCATATTAAAACATCTACAAGTTCATGTGGACATACTCCACTAGTAAAGGGACAAGCTTCATACGGTACACTAAGGCGACAGGGAACTATTTTTCCCCCAACCCTCCCTCCCTTCCCTTACCCTCCACCTACCCTAAGCCAGATCCTTCCTTTTATTCCTGACACCCTACGCTTATTAACCACGGGTTCCACATCATTTCAAACTTTTTAAGATTCCCTCTTGTAATATATAGGGCTCTCTCCTTCCATATTACATCATTTATTGTTTTAACCCACTCGTCAACTGCAGGGGGAAGGACTGTTTGCCATCTCTGCATAATAAGCTTCCGGGCCTGGTAAAGGCATCTCAGAACGGCTAGTTTAGCCGCTGCCTCCTTCCGGCTCCATGCCCTGTAGTGTATCCAAGAATACAGAATCTAACGTCTGTCTCCAGGGAGAGCCCCCACTTGCCCTCGATAGAGCCCACAACCCCCCCGCCAGTAACGTACTAGCTTGGGGCACCTCCATACCATGTGTATCAAATCGCCCTCCTCCCCACACCTGGGGCATTTGGCATCAGGTCTTACACCAAAACGGAATAGTTTTTTTGGGGTGTAGTATGCTCTATGTAGCAACATTAAGTGGGAGAGTCTCTGTGCAGGTGAAACTGAAACCTCCTGTCCTACCTCCAGTATTTCCCTCCATTGTATATCTGTTAACTTTCCCACATCCTTCTCCCACCCCTCCCTGCAGCCCAGATGCTCTGATCTGACAGTAGCTTCCTTGCACAGTTGCGCATATATTCCAGAAATAAAGCCCTTCATCTTCCCAGGTTTAATCACCCTCTGAAGCAGTGCAGCATCTGTCCAGGCTGGGGGACTTACCCTAAATTGTACCTCCAATGCCGCTCTCATTTGCAAATACCTGAAGAATGTTTGTCTTGGGATGCTATATTCCTTTTGGAGGTCCTCAAAAGTTTTCAATACACTCCCTCTGTACAGCTGGGATAGTCTATTTATACCCCACCTCGTCCATTCCTTAAATTCCCCCATATCCACTATCTCCTGTAGGTTTCTGTTATGCCAGAGGGGAGCGTATTCTGTAAACCCAACATATCCCATTAAGGTCTTTGTTGCCTTCCAGACTTTTATTATTAACTTAGTTGTGGGGCCGCTACCAGATAGTGAGTCTGCCTCCAATGCTTCCACTACGGTTTTATGGGGTGCCTCCAGAGTTAACAAACCTCTGTCAGCACTTTCACCCCCTACATGCTGCAACTGTGCTGCCAGAAAATAGCACCTCGGATGCGGGAGGGCTATCCCACCTTCTTTAACTGGTAACTGTAAGCTCTGAAGGCTGATCCTGGCCTTCCCCCTCCTCCACAACAGCTCCCTAAAAAGTGAGTCGATCTTTTGGAACCACTTTTTGTTCACCCACACCGGTGAATTGTGTAACAGATACAGCAGTTGAGGCAACCAAACCATCTTGATTAGGTTGCCCCTTCCTGCTACAGATAGGGGCAGCCGGCTCCAGATATCTATTTTACACCTACATTTACCCAGTAATGGATCTAGGTTGTCTACAATGTACTGATTGGGATCTTTTGACATATTTATGCCCAGATAACGAATCATTGAAACTACTTTTAAGTGTGGAGTTCCCGACAGGTCCGGACCACTGAGGTTATCTAATGGCAGTAGTGCAGACTTCCTCCAATTCACCACCAGTCCTGACACATTGCCAAACCTTTCCATTATGTCCATTACCTGCCTAAGAGAGCCTCCCGTATCTCCGAGAAACAGTAGGACATCGTCGGCATACAGGGCAATCTTCTCCTCTCCTATTCTTCTTACAAAACCTTCAATTTTGGAGCTAGATCTAATATGAATTGCTAGTGGCTCCATAGCGAGGGCAAACAACAGGGGGACAGGGGGCATCCCTGTCTCGTCCCCCTCTCCAAGCATATTTTCCCTGAAAATTCTTTATTAACCCTAACCTTCGCACTTGGGCCCCTATACAGTATTTTTATCCACTTTCTAAAGACAGGACCCAAGCCAAACTCCTCCAGCACCCGCCAGAGATAGGGCCATTCCAAGCTGTCAAAGGCCTTAGTTATATCCAGGGATACCACTGCTCTTGAACCCATGTTCTCTGTCGGGGTCTGGAGATTCATATATGCCCTCCTAATGTTCATACTCGTGGTCCTATGGGAAATAAATCCCGTTTGATCCACGTGGATGAGTTTATGCACAATTTTATTAAGTCTGGCAGCCAATACCCTTGCCAGGATTTTGGCGTCTGTACACAACAAAGATATAGGCCTGTATGCCGATGGTTCCAGTGGGTCACCCCCTTCTTTATGAAGCAGGATGATATTTGTTTCAGTCATAGAGACAGGCAAACACCCTCCCTGCAGAGCCCAATTCAGTGTTTTCAGCAACTCTGGCAGGAGGATCTTCCCGTAGTGCTTATAGGCCTCCACCGGGAGACCATCCGGCCCCGGAGATTTTTGATTTGCCATTCCATTTACAGCTTGTTCTAGTTCAGCTAGTGTAATTGGCGCATCTATACCCTCTCTATCCTCTTCAGTAACTATGGGGACCTGTATATCCTTAAAAAAATGTTCCATGTCCTCCTCCCCAACGAACCCCTGCGACCTGTACAGATTTTCATAATACCTCTCAAATGTGTCTGTGATTTCTGGACTCTGAGAGGATATGTCACCACTTGGAGTCCTGATTGCCGGGATCGTCGAGGAGGAGGAGTTAGTTTTTACCAAATAGGCCAACATGCGTCCCACACTTTCTCCTTCCCCAAAGGTCCGTTGTTTCTGGAAGAGTTGCTTATTTTCACCCCTCTTCAGGACTGCTGTTCTATATGCCTCCTGTTTTTCCTCCCACAGTTTCTGCCTCTCTGGTGTAGGGCCTTCTATAAATTGCTTCTCTGCCAACTCCAGTTCCCTCCTAATTCCCTCCTCCCACTCCCATGCCCTCCTCTTAACTCCTGCCACCCCCTGGATCAAAATGCCCCTAAGGAATGCCTTCAATGTGTCCCATTGTACACCTGCTGTCGTTGAGCCTTCATTAAATTTTAGAAACTCTTCTAACGTTGTTATTATCCTCTCTGGCTCCCCCATTAAATCCAACCAATATGGGCTTAGCTTCCAAAACCCTCTAGCCTCCCTGACCCCTATACCCACTGAGGCCACCATCAAGGAGTGATCCGAGACCCCTCTCGGATAGTATACTACATCCTTTATTATTGGCACTGCCTCTGCATTCCCCAGGGTCATATCAATTCTGGAGAAGGTGGAGTGGGAGGAAGAGAAGCAAGAGTATTGCCTTGCTCCAGGATTCCGGACCCTCCACATATCCAACATGCCTGCCTCCTCCAGGAAATGACCCAACCGGCCCCCTGCTACACTGTTTACTTGGGCTCTCGGTGGAAATCTGTCCAACTCTTTGTTCAACACCTCATTGAAATCCCCTAATACTATCACCGGGGTATCTGTTTTATCCAACATAAACTCCATTAAACTATACAGCACTTCCAATTTAAAAGGTGGGGGGATATAAATGTTAGCAATAACATACATTCTGTTTTCAATAGAACAGTATAAAAAAACATAAAAGACCCAAACTATCTATCCTGGTCTGCCTAAAGGAAAACATCACACTTCTTGTTACTAATATACTCACCCCCCTAGAGTAAGAGGAGTACAGCGAGTGGTATTGGGCCTGGAACCTTCTACTTGGGAGACCTTTCATCGTGTCCTTTGTCAAGTGAGTCTCCTGTAGGCAGACCAAACCCACCCCCCTTATCTCCAACAGTGAAAAAATGGTGGCCCTCTTATTTGGATTCCCCATCCCCCGTACGTTCCAGGAGCCTATTTTAAGAATTTTAGACTGCATTCAACAAACAACAGGCAGGAATTGGCCCCAGAAAACCAACGACAATGGGCGTCTTCAACTTGGTATACTGTCTTGTGCCAAAAAATAACACCTCCTTACCCATTATAACTCCCCCCCAAAAAAAGAAGAAAACCCCCATAGGGTAGCCAAAGTGAGACCCCTCCATTAATACCAAGCTGTGTACTGCATATATATAAAAAAAAAAGGGAGAAAGAAAAAAAAGAAAAAAGAAAAAATGTTCCCTTAATTACCCTCTGTGCTTCATTACTATTATTTTCCTTTCTAGTAGACATTCTAAGTGTCCCCCTTTCCTTTTTCCCCATGTTCCTATTCATAGTGTTTGTATTTACCACACATGTGCTTAATCCTGCTTCCCCCCTCCCGCCCCTTTCCCCTAACTACCCCCCCAATTACTAAGTGCATTTTAATTCCTCTTTGAAATAAATTTGCAACCCCCCTTCCTCTCCACCGCCCACCCCCCCTCTCCCTCCCCCCCACCAATCCCCCCCATCCCTCCCCCCCCCTCCCCCACCTTACCAGGTTTGCCCCTGGGGCTTTATTCGTGACCACCTCAAGTATTCCCTTCACAATACCTCTTCCTAACATTCCCCCCCCTCCCTCCACCAATAATATCCACGTATGCCAAATTTTAAGTGTAATATCCTCCTCCTCCCCCATTCCTACTCTACCATATCCCATCATTCTTTCTCTCTATACCAAGTTCATATTGCTTCCCACGAATAATCTTGTAAATGGTGTTCTCCATATGTGTAGTATTCTAGAAATTGCTGAAGTATTTCCAATCATTTCAATGTTTTGTCTCTGTGCCTCACATTTATTACAGCAAATGAATACACAAAAACATTAATGGCAGTTGAGATTATAAAAACATTAAAACTGATGCTTAAAGTTGTTATGTTCAAATTTTCGGTTAGAACTATTATCAGTTAACCATGGTTCTAACATTTCAAAACATGTTCCAAGAGAAATCCAACAAGAATTAGTGTTCCATCTGATAACCTTAGGTTCCCATGATTGTAGATTGCAGATTGGTTTGTTTTTTCTGAAGAAGACTAAATATGAGAACTATGATCAAAATTGGGAAATTTATTTTCAAAATAAGCTCTATAAATGGTTCTATATAGATTTAAAGATGATTAAACATTTGTAAATGTTTTAAATGCAACTAGATATAAGTACCTGAGTTTTTTTTTTTCTTTTTTTAGTTTCACTGAATATCTGCACAGCAGGTATCAGATTGGGAGAGGGAGAGCTAGTACTCTGAGCCAATCAGGTGCTGCTGCAGTGCATATGTGCTGAGTCTGAATATGCTGACAGAGAGAGAGATTAGAGTGAGCAAAGCAATGATGACTGGTTGTGCAGTCAAGAACAAAATCAGCAGACTTGGAATTGGCCAAGCTTTTCTTGACCAAACTGTGCTGCTGCAATAGAGGTCATAGACATGGGTATGTTGTCTGATAGTGGTGACTATATCACAAACCGACTGTGCATGTTACAAATGCAAATATGTTTCGATTGTTTAGTTACTTATCTAGAGTTTGACTTTTAACACACCTAACACTGGACTATATGCCAGCTATATCTAAATGATTGAAACAAGATTTCTTTCTCTTTCATACAGTATGAAATATAAAAGTACCAGGATATGTCATGCCATAGTTATCTTTAAAAAAAGGTTCCGCCTGTTATATTGCTCTAAATAATGTTGACCCAGAAGAAGGCAAAACAAAACCATAGTAAGGAAATGCTTCTTGGTCCCATCAGTGCTTTCAGTTAACGTATTTACTTAAAGGATGTATCCTACTAATTCTAGCCAAAGATAAAAAGAAATGCATCCAATCCACATACTTTTGCGATCACCACTTCCTTTGGTAGAGTATTCCAAAGTCTGGCCACTGTTGTAAAGAAGCAGGCCTTTCTATATTGATTATGAAATAATTTCATGATATAGCTGGCTACACCTTAGACAATCAGTTCAATTATTTACCAGATCCTAACATTACCTGGGATTGTACCTAATACATGTAATAAACTTTAAAATATTAATGACATGAATGCCTTTTTTCTAAGGAAAATATGCCAATCTTATTTAACTATTCTGTACAGTTGGCCGCTATTAATAACCCTGCCCACCCCTGAACTCTCTCAACCTTTACTATGTTCTTTCTACACACAAAGCTATCTTTTTAAAGTGGACCTAAACTTAAAAAGTAAAGATCTGCCAGCTTATAGGAAACTTCTAGGAGTGGTAAGTGTACCCAAGCAATCTACCTTTTGCATTCAATTCCTCTTGAAAAATGCAGTACACTTCCTATGCCTAGGCCTTTCTGTGCATTGAGCCTCGTAGCAGTATATCTGCTGTAATAAATCTACAGTGCTGCTGCATCTCACTGCTAGTCACTTAAAATGTACAGTGCAATTTTGTAATGCCACTACTGTGCTTACTGTTTTTCCTGGAGAGTAAAATGTACATGGGGACCTGCAGTGCAAGGGTCTCCCTGCTTCAACAAGTTGTGAGCTTCTGCATTGGTCATTCTCAAGTTGCTGTGGCTTAAATTCTGGCTGACTGACCACATGTCTAATGCCAACCATACACTGTGCAAATTTTTTTTCCTGCAACCATTTTGGTACATGGTTCGAATCTCAGCCAGCTCCTGCTGAACTGACCAAGATTCGAACCATCTATGGCTTGCCATAGAAGGTTTTTACAGATGTGCCACACACAGGTGATCAGCTGTTTGTGGATCATCACAAACCTTGCCAGAGTAAAGAATACCTTTCTGCCTAAGCTCAGAAAAGCCAAGGATTCCTTTCTCAAATCTGGACCTACCTTTTCAGACTAGAAATTACAAAAATAATTCCCCCAAGCCCATTTACCTCTGTAGGGGGCAAGTGTCCTTCACAGTCCAAGCCCCCTCAAGTCTGCTAAGAAGTCCTCCTCCTACATTGCATAAAGTTTTGCCCCTGCCTGTCCAGATCATGGAGAGGAATGACTTCTCACATTTGTGGACTCCATGTATCAGATAAATTGGTGGCCTCAGGAAACAAGATCAAGTTTTTTGCCTCCAACCTGCATCTATCAGAGGTTGAGAGGTTAGCAGATTTACATCTGGGCATCAGGGGACTCTTGGCGCAGGGGGTGGTAATTGCAGTTCTAATCACAGAAAGATTTCAGGGGTTTTATTTAAACCCCTTTACAGTGCCAAAGAGGGGCAAAATTTGTCCAGAAATCAAACTCAAAGCCATTAATGTTTATGTCAAAATCTGAAAGTACAAGATAGAGTTGATCTGTTTGGTAGTGATATCCCTGCATCAGGGGTCATTCTAGCATCTAAAGACATCAAGGATGCATACCTTCATGTACCTATTTATCAGGGGCACCAATGGTCCCTGCAACAGAGGGGGACACTATCAATTTGCAGCCTTATCCTTCAGTCTAGCCACAGCTTCTTGGGTGTTCGTCAAAACATTGCCGCCAGTCTAATGCCCCGTACACACGATCGGATTTTCCGACGGAAAATGTGTGATAGGACCTTGTTGTCGGAAATTCCGACCGTGTGTAGGCTCCATCACACATTTTCCATCTAATTTTCCGACACACAAAGTTTGAGAGCAGGCTATAAAATTTTCCGACTACAAAATCCGTTGTCTGAAATTCCGATCGTGTGTACACAAATCCGATGGACAAAGTGCCACGCATGCTCAGAATAAATAAAGAGATGAAAGCTATTGGCCACTGCTCCGTTTATAGTCCCGACGTACGTGTTTTACGTAACCGCGTTTAGAACGATCGGATTTTCCGACAACTTTGTGTGACCGTGTGTATGCAAGACAAGTTTGAGCCAACATCCGTCGGAAAAAATCCTAGAATTTTGTTGTCGGAATGTCCGAACAAAGTCTGACCGTGTGTACGGGGCATTAGCCATCTTGATGTCAAGAGGGATACCAATTGTAGGGCACCTGGAAGACCTTCTATTGCTGGTGGAACCTTGCTTGGAACTGGAGTGCAACCTATCTTAAGGTAGTATTGTCTGCATTTGAGAAATTGTCTTTTCCAAAATGTCAAAAAGATCTCACTGAAGATATCTCAGAAAGCAGCATTACTAGTGGCCTTCACTTTGGCACGCCAGGTATCCTAATTGACAGCGATGTCCTGCAAGCATCTATATTTGGTGCTTTATATGGATAAAGTCCTCCTATGTCCAAGACTAATTTTTGCCAAGAGTAGTGTCAGCCATTCACCAGAATGAGGACCTTTTGCTTTCATCATTGCGCCCCAAACCAGTCCAACCCAGAAAAGTGGGCTTTGATTACTTGGATTTAGACAAGTCAGTTAGGGTGTACAAGAATGCTACAGCTGGGTTTTGGAGAACAGACTCCCTGTTCATGGTTGTGGAGGACTCGCATAAGGGCTTTCAGCATTGACTGATATGATCTCACACAGGAAGGATACACTTTAGAACCTTGATTTTGGACACTTACTGCTTTTTACAGATTTTTTGTTTTTTATACACATTTTTTTCACCTTTCACAAATTGTTTTGTTGGACTTTTTATGTACACATGCTGGGGATTTTTTACTGTCATAACTGTTTGTTTTTTATTGCCAATACTGCTATTGCCATAACTGTTTATTTCGGAGTTCTTGTTTTTTACTTTTGGGCACATTCCTATATATATATATATATATATATATATATATATATATATATATATAGGTAGTTGGTATATATTGAGACATTGGCACATATATATTTATTTTAGGAGCACGTTGCACTTTATTATTACATTTGCTGGGAGTGTTGTTTGCACTTTGATAGCCCCTGCAACACATGGGTTACACGCATATTATTATTTTAATTATTTTACACGTATGTTCCCTTTTTTCTTGCACTTGTATGAATCATCATTTTATGCACATATAGCCGGACAGCGCCAATTCCCCTAAATTTTAGTAGCTAGATGAGGCAGCATCAGCCGATGCCAATTTTGGATGTATAGTTTTGCAGGCAGCTGTTTGATTGGCCTGTATATTTTTTCTAAGAGACAGTCGGATTTTGCATATTTGTTTGCCTGACCCATTGTGGCACTGCTTTGGGACATCCCAGTTAGTGATGATATGAAGCAGACCTGTGTCCTGCAATGAATGAAAAAGAAAATACGATTTTTTTTGTACTCACTGTTAAACCCTTTTTTCTGTGTTTATTGCAGGACACAGCACCTGTCCTTCTGGCTTGCCACTGCCATAAGTGTAAATACTTTTGTTATTTGCACTGCTGTCTCCTCTGTGTTTTCCACAGCTGTGGAAGGGGTTTTGGCCACCAGCAGGGGCTGCCCTGAGGTCCATTTTGTTTCTTGGTGCACCCAGTGTCCTACTCCTGAGCGTGGTCACGTACCCTAGTTGGTGATGCTCTAAATATCAACTTTTGTCAAGCGGGGGTGATCACTCATGGATCAATATTCCCTCGGTCCTTGCTGAACTGGCTGAATTTAGATCCATCTATGGCCAACCCAACCATTTACTTCAATCTCTAAAACAAAGCAGTACAGCTTAAACACCCCTGTGTATCCCTCAACGCTCGCTGATGACGCTCGCAGACTCAGTGTTAGTTCTACAACAAAATAGCATATCCCTGCCCACTAAATAAACCCATAATTGGGTGAAATAGATTAGAGGGGTGTTCTACTCTGGGTAGAGACCAGGCTGAACTATTTTATACATTTGTTACTGTAGAGTGCATTAACAGTGTGCACAGACCTGCCATTTTGTTTTAGACCTCTACAACAGCCGTTACTACTCAAGTGTTATAGGGCGTACACACAGTCGGACTTTGTTCGGACATTCCGACAACAAAATCCTAGGATTTTTTTCAACGGATGTTGGCTCAAACTTGTTTTGTCTACACACGGTCGCACAAAGTTGTCGGAAAATCCGAGCATTCTAAACGCGGTGACGTGAAAACACGTACGTCGGGACTATAAACGGGGCAGTGGCCAATAGCTTTCATCTCTTTATTTATTCTGAGCATGCGTGGCACTTTGTCCGTCGGATTTGTGTACACACGATCGGAATTTCCGACAACGGATTTTGTTGTTGGAAAATTTTATCTTCTGCTCTCCAACTTTGTGTGTCGGAAAATCCGATGGAAAATGTCCGATGGAGCCCACACACGGTCGGAACACGCTCCGATCGGACATTTTCCATCGGAAAATCCGACCGTGTGTACGGGGCATAAGAGAAAAAAAATATTCGTTTTCATTTACAGTTGTATTTCATTGATTATTTTTGTAACTGTGTATAAATATATGGGTTTCAGAACCATTTTTAGAAATGTTTATATTTCAATAGTTTTTACTGTAAAAGAAAAAAAGGAAATACTTTTCAAGGTAAACAGACACCTCATTAGAGCAAAATCGAATTCTTAGATGGTCAATTTAGTAATACAGATGTACAAAAAATACGGTCAACATACATATCTGTCCTCTACCATTATCTTTGAATGCAAAATATACGATATGTATCTAAATACTGGTGGAACTGAAAAACATTTTTCCCCCCATGATCCTGTATCCCCCCACCCACTGTGAGTGGCAGAGACCCGGAATCACAGGGAGTTCTGGTTGTGAACGCCGGGACTATCCCGGGGCCCACTACTAAATAAGGTCCCATGATCAATCATCTGTATTGTATATATAAGAGCCAGAATAAGGAGGTAAAAAAGAGAAGAGAAGAGAGGAAGAAGAGAGAGAGAAAAGACAAAAAAAGAGAAGAAGAAGGAGAGGGTCAACCCGGAGTTCCCATGGAATTGAGATATAATTGATCCATGGATCCCACACCATGTTAAATGTTTTGGTGTTATTACTGAGTATATAGGTGAGTTTATCATTAATCATGATCCAGTTGAGTTTACTTTTAACCTGGTCAAGAGAGACTGCTGACTGTCTCCAATGCCTAGCAATCGTAATTCTCGCTGCCAACAATATATAGGTGATTAATTTTACTGATTTTTGGGGAGTTTCATCAGGTAGTTTGTGGAAAAGAGCAGCTTCCAGAGATCTACGAATATTTACCCCTGTCACAGAATTTATCAAATTAAAAGCCCTACTCCAGAACCTAGTTACGAGGGGACATTGCCACCAAATATGGAGCATCGTCCCCAGCTGTCTGCATCGTCTGAAACAACTTAGTGAAGTAGAAGGATGTATTTTAGCTACCCTAGTAGGTACCATGTACCAACGCAGAAGTGTTTTGTAGTTGGCCTCTATAAGGGTGGTATTGATGGAAATTTTGGATAGCCTATAAGCGATATCTTGCCACTCGATCAAATCAAAAGAAAGGTCCAAATCCCTCTCCCACTGATTCATATAAGTAAGTTTGGATCTGGTTCAGTAAGAGAAGCATATATCGCAGATATCCGCCCCCTCTGCAAGCCTCTGGCTTGGCACGACAGCTCAAATGTTGTGAGTGTAAGGGGTCCCACCCGTAGATTAAGTTTGGATCTGACAAAGGATGCAATTTTATTATATCGGCATATTTCACTAGGAGGCATTTGAGATGTGTCTTTAAAATGTTGCATAGTATATATCTGATCTCCAAGGAAGTCGCCGATTCTTAGTAACCCCTTGTTAAGCCACCACTGGAACTGTCGTGGAGTCAAGCCAGGTGGAAACTCCGCATTACAAAAGATGGGAGCTAGTGGTGTATGTGGGGATGATAAAGGACCGCGGTTGTGTGTTCTGTCCCAGATTGCTAGAGAATATAGTAAAGTGGGACATAATATAGGTGGGCGTAAACGACTAGGAAGCCACATTAGAGATCCTATTGCAAAGGGATGGCAGGAGAGTGCTTCGATGGAGACCCATAAGGGGACTGGGCCTTTAGCAGTGGTATAAGCTAACTGGGCTATCTGGGCTGCTTGAAAATATGCCTGTTGATTGCGAAGACCAAGCCCACCCATAGATTTAGGTGAATAAAGCGTTTGTTTTTGTATCCGAGGCCCCTTGTTACCCCATACAAAGCGCAGGACTTCAGCCGTTGCATGTCTCCCCTCGGGACCGCCACCGGTAGAGTTCTAAAATAGTAAAGATGCCTAGGTAGAAACGTCATTCTTATTGAGTTGATTCTGCCAAACCATGAGAGGGAATAATCTGCCCAGCAACGAAGATCTTCCCTAAGTTTTTTAAATAGTGGAAGGTAGTTTGCCTTATAGATTGTGTCAATAGAGGAAGTCAACCGGACCCCTAAATAAGGGAGGGAATGGTGATTCCATTGAAAGTTATAAGTATTTTGAAGAGTCTGTATTATATCAGGGGCTATTGTTTTTTGGTTATTTAGAGACAGGCCCGAAAGTTGTGAGAAATTATCTAATAGGGACAATAAATTAGGCAAAGTTTTGTGAGGATTAGTGACGTAGATAAGGACATCATCTGCAAATAATGCACATTTATGTTCCTGCTGTCCACAATGAATTCTGTGAATTTTAGGGTGAGAACGAATCGCCATAGCTAGGGGTTCTATTGTCAATGCAAAAAGCAAAGAAGAAAGCGGGCATCCCTGCCCTGTACCCGGCTTAATAGGGAATGATGATGATTTATGACCTCTAATGGAAACTTGGGCTACTGGGGGTGTTATATAATGTTTTCAGCAAGGAAAGGAACGAAGGGCCAAACCCTAGAGTCTCTAGAGTAATAAAAAGGTAGTTTCAGTTTAGGCTGTCGAAGGCCTTATTAAGGTCTAGTGAAACAAGCAAGAGCTTCCGGGCCAGTGGAGCCATTTTTAGAAATGTTTAATACCTGAGGAAGAGACCTTCAGAAGGTCTTAAAAGCTTGAATATTTTATATCAAGGTATCAGGCATAATACACTTTCAAATGCTTTTGTCTTTTTATATAGATATTGCTGTAGTTATATTCCCTGTGTCATTTGTGTGTCTTACTATGTAATGATGGGCTCACATGTTGTAGTTGCAGCCTGTAGTGTCATGGCTGCTCGATTTCCCTATCTATATTCATTATTCCACCTACCTTGTTCCTATTCACCAGGGGGACAAGTACCTTCTTGTACTGGGTCACATGCATGCCTAGCCATTTCTCTGTGTTTCATCACAAATGTTTTATGCAACAAACATCTCTTCTAAATGGTAAGCTCTGTTAATTGCTCTCACCTGCACCAGCACTAGACCGAGAGACCCAGGAACTGTGGGATATGTAGTTCCTGCATTAATCAACTGTGAGCACAGTACATGACTGCTATTGTTTTGTATACTATACTAAATACATTTTTAAACCTATTATTTTATATTCATATGATGAAATGGAAATGTTATTCCTTTTACCCCAACGTGTCCTGAGTTTATGCATAACCTTTGCAGACAAGTCATTCTGACATGTGAAGCCTGGGATTTTATTGAGTGCTCTGTGCACTGCGGTCATCTGCAAAAGTAAACATTCCAGACATTAGTGATTACCCCACACATTACCAGACAATGTGTCCACTAATCAAAGACACTTGTGTTTAGCTATTGTAAAGAGTTTTAGTTGTATGATGTGTGCATGATGATAAAATAAAAATGGTGAGTTGGGAAAGAGGAAATGATTAATAAAATCATTTCTAGCACTGCTGACAATGAAAAACGTATTCAAAGTTTGTTTTTTTTTTGGGGGGGGGGGGTTAATTTACACCTATCCCCTGAACAGATTCATTTTCCATTCCCAGGCTCAAGATTGTGTAATACAGTTTGTTATGAATCTCTGAGCCAGAAAAAAATTGAATACCCATGACATCAACGTCTTCCAATACAGTGTGCCTGATTCGGCAGATATAAATCGGAACAAAGTGCCAATATATATGCACATGAAAGAACAGGTGCTAGTGTTAGGCTTTATTTTAGGGAATTTACCATAATCAAGCTAATTAAAACCATTAACCAGTAACCAATAACAGCCAGATCACGCCTGATATCAGCTTGGAAACATAAGAATGGTAAAAGGTAATTGCTATTTGGATGATATTGGCTACGACATGTTACAGTGACTCTTTAAATAGCACTGCACACTGCCATATGACAATTTAGTTATTAACCTTTAAGCATAATGCCATATTTTATAAAAGATTGGTGTTACCTATAATCCCTCATGCACACAGACGTTTTTACAGCTGCTTTTTTTAGCTTTTTTTGCAGCTTAAAAAGGCCAGTCTATGTTAGTCTATGGCTTCATGCCCACCTAGGCGTTTTTGAGCTGCAAATGGCATAAGCGTTTTTAAGCTGTAAAAAAAACCCAGGACCAGTGGGTTCTGAGAGATGTTTTTCAGCTGTAAAAACGCTCTAAAGCTGATAAACGTTCAAAAACGTCGTTCACCAACGTTTTTTAATGTTTTTGATCCATTGAAAAAAAAATTGGAAAAAAAAACCGCTAAAAACGCTAACGCGGAAAAACGCTCAAAAACGCTAAAACCACTATTGCAAAAACGTTGAAAAAAGCTGAAAAAAGTTAAAACAAATCACTGCAAAGATACTGGCGTTTTCATAATGTTATTTTAACAGCCTGTGTGCATGAGGCCTAAATACCGCACAAGACATTTTGTGGAAGGATACGGGCTACTAATAACATTGATGCCTGGTGTGTATAATTCATCTTGTATCTCCTTACACCTAAATTTGCTTAATAATACATACAGTTCAAAGTAGTAGTTTGAGCATTGATTGAGAACAACATAGTGAAATCCTCCTTTTAATATGCTCTATGACAGGGGTAGGTAACCCCCGACACAGGCGCCGCAAGCAGAACGCAAAGCCTCTTTTGCCGGCACTCAACTCCCTCCCCATCAGCAGAGCAGAGCAGGGAAGTGTCAGTGAGACAATAATGCATTCCAATTTCAGAATTCCCCACACTGCACTGAGGGGGAGCCACTGTGCCCTCACACATTGTAAAATATGGGAAACGTTGTTTGGTACTCTAACTTTGCTATAGCTGCAATCATCAGCTTTTGTGATAGGGAAGAGATTGGGTACAGCTCTGCAGGGGTGGGGGGGGGGGGGGGCGTTCCCTGTTTCCAGGGGGGAGGACTGTCATTGGCCACTGCTAAAGCCAATCGCAGTCCTGCAATCCCCATCCACAATCTGGAGGAAGATGACTCGCTTAGTTGCCACTAACAATCTCAGAAAGAAGGGTTTTCACTGTGATTGAGAAAACCACAATCAGGTGACAATTTGTGGAATTACTGTTGAGCTTCTGGGAACTTTGTTGAAATTTATTCCTGAACCTTTGCATCACTTACTACTGAGCCCCCCTGCACTCAGCCGGTATTCAGCGCAATGAAAATCACACCCAACTTTTCCTGTGGCGCAGAGCGCCGCACTTTTCTCAGCTGTGGGGGCCCAACTTATGATCCTGCACACAGGCCCACTGCTTTCAAAAAATACCCCTGACCTGAGCTCATCATTGCGTATCCATTTCAGATGCTTGTATGTGACATCACATACATCCTATACATCAAATTCATCACATACATCACACACAAGCACGTGGGCTGGATGAGAGAGGTGAATCAGCAGGATGAGTGTGCCAGGACAGGTAGATGTGTCTCATCTCTGCTTCCTTTCACCAATCTGCATACCACACATATCATAAATGTGAAGAGGGTACAGCGGTGGAGCAGATGAGCAGGGGGGGTACAGTGGTGGGGAAAATGAACAGGAGGGGTTCAGTGGTGTCGCAGAAGAGCGGGAGGGTACAGCATTGGGGCAAATGTGCAGGAGGTACAGTGGTGGAAGAGGTGAGAAGGAGGTTCAGCAGTGGGACAGAAGAGCAGGGGGGGGGGGTACAGTGATGGGCCAGATGAGAAGGGGGTTCAGTGGTGGGACAGAACAGCAGGGGGGTAGAACAGTGGGGCAGATGTGAAAGGAGGTGTATTGGTGGGACAGATGAGCAGGGGATTACAGTGGTGGGACAGGAAAGCAGTGGGAACAGAGGTGGGGCAGAAGAGCAGGGGGGTACAGAGGTGAGACAGATGTGCAGGAGGTACATTGGTGGGGCAAATGAGAAAGCGGGTTACAGTGGTGGGGCAGATGGGTTCAGTGTTCAGAGAAGGGGATTCAGTAGCGAGACAGAAGAGAATGGGGATACAGCAGTGGAGTAGATGTGCAGAGAGGTACAGTGGTGGGACAGATGAGAAAAGGGGTACATTGATGGGGCAGATGAGCAGCGGGGTTACAGTGGTGGGACAGAAGAGCAAGGGGGTACAGTGGTGGGTCAGATGTGCAAGAGGTACAGTAGTAGTAGGGATGAGAAGGGGGTTCAGCGGTGGGACAGAAAAGCAGGGGGGTACAGTGATGGGGCAGATGAGAAGGGGGTTCAGCGGTGGGGCAGATGTGAAAGGAGGTGCATTGGTGGGACAGATGAGCACGTGGTTACAGTGGTTGGGCAGAAGAGCAGGGGGGTAAAAAGGTGGGGCAGATGAGAAAGGGGGTTACAGTGGTGGGGCAGATGAGAAAGGGGGTCACAGTGGTGGGGCAGATGAGCAGCTAAGTTCTGTGTTAGGACAGATGAGAAGATGGTTCAGCGGTGAGACAGAAGAGCATGGGGGTACGGCGGTGGAGCAGATGTGCGGGGAGGTACAGTGGTGGGGCAGATGATAAAGGGGGAACATTGGTGTGACAGAAAAGCAGGGTGGTACAGTGATGGGGCAGATGATAAAGGGGGAACATTGGTGTGACAGAAAAGCAGGGTGGTACAGTGGTGGGGCAGATGTGCAGGGTAGTACAGTGGTGGGACAGATGAGCAGGGGGGTACAGTGGTGGGACAGATGTGCAGGGGGTTACTGTGGTGGGGCAGATGTGCAGAGGGTTACAGTGGTGGGGCAGGTGAGCAGGGGGGTACAGAGGTGGGGCAGATGTGCAGGGTAGTACTGTGGTGGGGCAGATGTACAGGGGGTTACAGTAGGGTGACCAGACATCCCCGGTTTCTGGGGACAGTCCCCGGATTGAGGACACTGTCCCCGGATCAAATCTGTCCCCAGTTTTGTCCCCGGATTGGATTTGAACAGGGGCTGGGGCAATTTCAAAGACAGCCCGTGCAGAATAAAAATAAAAAATCTGAATTGCAACCCCCCCCCCCTCCTCTGCCGCTCCTACTAGCTTATGGAGGTTTTTTTTTTTTTCCATTATCTGTGCCCCTTTCTGATGATCATGTGCTGGTCGGAGCGGAAGGACTATTTCTTCAGTTTCCGGCGCATGCCCATTCAGCTCCACTTGCATGTTCTTCTGCCTTGGCTCAAGTGTCCCGGCCAGCCGCCCGCCTGCTTATCTCCTTGCCTTCCCTGGTGGAGTGATCTTCCTCTGCTCCCCTCCCAGTAGTAGCCGGGGCCCGAAGAGTAATGCCGCGTACACACGAGCGGACTTTACGGCAGACTTTGCCCGGCGGACGGGATTTCGACGGACAATTCGATCGTGTGTGGGCTCCAGCGGACTTTGTTTTCTCTAAAGTTGGACGGACTTAGATTTGAAACATGTTTTAAATTAATCCGTCGAAATCGAGTCCGGTCGAAAAGTCCGCTCGTCTGTATGCCAGTTCGACGGACAAAAATCCACGCTAGGGCAGCTATTGGCTACTGGCTATGAACTTCCTTGTTTTAGTCCGGTCGTACGTCATCACGTACCAATTAGACGGACTTTGGTGGATTGTGTGTAGGCAAGTCCGTTCATTCAGAAAGTCCGTCATAAAGTCCGTAGAAAAGTCCGTCGAGCAAAGTCTGCCATAAAGTCCGCTCGTGTGTACGCGGCATAAAGCCCCATACACACTATTAGATTTTCTGCTGATTTTTGTCTTCAGATTTACCAAAACCATGTAGTATAAGGGCCTGCCTGATTGCATACAAATTGAAACTCCTAAGGTTTGACCTCATATTATATGGTTTTGGTATATCTGAAGGAAAAAATCAGTGGAAAATCTGATAGTGTGTATGGGGCTTTAGACTTGACAGGCTGTGAGGCTGGGCGTCGGCAGCAGAGACGGGCAAAGAGTCGTCGATTGCTGCCATTACTAGTAAAAAAAAAAATATGTCCCTGGATTTCTTTTTAAAAATCTGGTCACCTTAGGTTACAGTGATCTGGGGTATGAAGGTGCATGAATTGGGGCTGATCTGAAGTGTGGAGGTGCAGGAATTGGGGCTGATCTGAGACGTGAGAGTGCAGGGTGTTAATTTCTCACTACTAAAGTAGTTTACAGCATTTACTTTCTAAAAAATCCTTTTCGTGATTGAGAGTGTGAAGTTGACATTTTTTTGTTATAAAATCGACACTCTCAATTTCTTAGAAAACATTTCTCGGCACACTGTGCCGAAGGGGTTGCCTACCCCTGCTTTATGAAGTTGGAAACATAACTTCAAGCAAAACAAAAAGTAACATTATGGATCTACTCAACATCATGAAACATTAGTACTAAGCATTGCCCTTTCAGATACTCAAAACACCTTCATTTTAGCTGCCCAAAACTGCCTAAACACCAGAATGGTTTATATGGATAAGCTAAATGTTTTATTTATGTATATCATCTTCCGGTAGCATTTTATGTTCTTGATGGCAGTATCCTGCCAATTGGTGAATAATACGATTAAGAAATACCTGACCTCATTGTCAGGAAATAAGCTAAAATGAATCAGTATTAGATTTTCTGTCACCTCAGCACTTCTTGGATTGCATTTTTCTGTGCACATCTGCTTTTATATTGCTCAAGCAAAAATTAAAGGGCAGTTCTAAGGACACATAGGGGGAGATTTACTAAAACTGGTGCACATATATTTTGACTTCTTTGTAACATAGCGGCATGGTAAGGTTCAAAGAGAACATATTGGGTTTTGCTTTAGGTAAGCTTTAGGCTTTAGCTGAAATTCCACTTTAAGGTATTACTAGGTTGGATTGCCAAAGATTCAGATTAAAGTGATGGCAACTTTTTCATGCTTTTCTGATTAATAAAACCAAACGACATGGTGTTTATTTCTGTGACCATTCTGTGATGCTCATGCAGGAAAAAACATGCAGCGAAATGTAGGTATATTTTATTTGCATTGGATATTGGGGTGGCCTAGGGGAAAATGGTTAAAGAATTTGTAAACCCAATATTTCATTATCCTGCTATGTGCCTGCTGTGCCATATACTTGTATGAAAAAGTATTATATTGTATTGCTTCCTTATTGTGAAATACCTGGTGTTTCTGCCAGTCCCTCTGCTTTCCAATCAAAAACCGACCACGCTAAGCAGGAGAGCACAGTGTGGTCAGTTCTCTAGTTGTGTTGAGAACTCAGTCTGCTCTCCTCGATTGATCAGATTTTTCCTGCTACAACCCCACCCCAGCCATTCACTGGGAAGATCAGTGTGCTGTTATCTCTCCTCCCCCAGCTCTCTGAGTTCCTTATGCAGCTGCGAACAGAGATTATGTGATCACTTATAAAAAAGGTATTTATAACGTATTTTATATCTATGCACGAATGTTTTGCATTTCATTTCTTTTTTTTAAACTGAATGTGTTGTTTTATAAATTGAGGGCTTACATATACTGTAAATATAGTTTAAGTCCCGGTTCACACTGAATGCGGCTTTGAAATCACAGTACTTTGGTACGATTTCAATGCTGCCGGTCAGTCCAATTTCATGTGTTGCTTGCCGACATATGTGCAACTTCATGCCGCTCTAAGCAAAGAAGGAAGATATTGTCCCACTTGTGCTCAGGAATGGGGTGCTGGCTTGAAATATCACCACTCAGTAGTGTGTAGTATGCTTAGAAAGAGATATATTGGATATAGATTGGATATACAGTATTTTATAACAGAATGTAGAAAATATATATATATTTTTTTAAATCTTTAAGCTTTTTTCATTCATATAATAAAAAAATAAAAAACCCAGTGGTGATCAAATGCCACCAAAAAAAAAAATCTCTATTTGTGCAAAAATAAATTATACAAAGTTATGCATGACCGCGCAATTGCCAGTTAAAGTACCACAGTGCTGAATTGCAAAAAATGCCCTGGTCATGAAGGGGGTAAAAAACCCTCCGGTGGTCAGGTGGCTAAAGCAGTGAACCTGAGCACACAACATGTGTGTTGCCTGCTACTGCACTGACAAGCCATTCAGTGTGTTGCAGTGTGGCCAATTCACCTCTCCGCAGCAGCACATACTTACCTTTCCTTTACCTTTCTGCTGCTCTGTTCAGCCAGCAGGAGTAAAGAACAGGCCTGGTACTTCCTGGTTTGGAAGAGCACATGACCCATACCTTGTGACCGTGCAGGGCCATTTACTAAGCACCAGCGCTGTCACATGGGGTAACATGCGGTCACACAACCCAATGCAAGCAACGACTTAAAGCAGAGTTCCACCCAAAAATGGAACTTCTGCTTTAAGGGAAGGTGACCCCCTATCCTGCCACATTTAGCATGTCATTTATTTTTGGGGGGGGGGGGGCGGAAACCCTGTTTTTAGAGGGTTCCAGCTCCCACTTCCGGGGCTCCGCGGGATGAAGTGGGAAAAAAGGTTTTAAGAAATGTTGTTCTTAGTGGGTCAATTTGACTCTCATTTTTGTCCACATGTGGACAGCTGAAGATATATATATATATATATATATATATATATATATATATATATATATATATATATATATATATATATATATATATATATCCATACATATATGTATGACTGTTCTTGTAAAGTTTGGTTAGGCTTCATTCGCTGCAAGTCCTCAAACCTCTTAGTGATGCACAACCTCATTGATCACCGACAGTGAATGAACACACAGGAATGAGCACAAGCAAAGTTAATATTTGCATATAACATAGGCTGCCTACTGTGTATATATATATATATATATATATATATATATATATATATATATATGTATGTATAATTTTTTTTTTTAAATCGTTATTTTCGATTTTACAGTAGAACATAAAGTAGTGGAACTTAGGTGAATACGAATTTTAAATGTCACATAACAAGGTCCAGCACAATCATGTCTACAAATAGCTGGTAGGAGAATATGACCGCTGGCATATTACACCCAATATCTACTGTATATCTTTTGACCTACTGATCATAATAATTGTGTTGTCTAGTCTTGGATAAGGGATTTTTATTCCTTTCTGTGCCCCCTTTTGAAAGAATAACTTTCACTTTTTGTCCTGGTTAATGATGCGCAGCACACTGAAGTGATACACTTTGGCTGGGTTCACACTAAACACGGATGCGGCTGACAGCAGGGGGTCTGGTGCATCCCCGTTTCAGGGACAAAGCGGGCCTGAATTCAGACCTGAAACGAAGCCAAAGACGCACAGGACTCCTGTGCAATTTACTTTGCAGCAGCTCCGGAGATGTGTGAACCAGCTCCATTGAGAGTCGGTCACAATCTCCTGAAATGCGAATTGGATGTGGAGAAACCCGCATCCAATTCACACTAGTGTGAACCCAGCCTTAAGGAGTGATCTCATTTGGGGTTTCAGTAATTTGACCACAAGCACTGTGAAGAACCCCATGACTAATTTTAGGAACTCCAAAAAAAAAAAAAAAAACGAGTACTGGCCATGGCTGCTGAAAAGATAAAATAAAGCTGACCTTTAGGCAAATATAAAAAACACATTAATGCAGCTATGTAATCAATAATACACCATTAAATGTATTTTTAAATGCAAGTAGTGTAAGTATCTGAAGTGCTTTGGTATCAGCCTCTTGCAGTTGAATAGGTTGGGTAGAATGAAGTTTGCACACTAAACTGAGGACACCTAGTGGCAGAAAAAAAGTACCGCAGGAGAAATCTCTGGACTAAAAGAGAAGTACAGCAAAGCTTATTTGGCTGTACTTCGCCTGTGGATCACAGGGGTGCAGTTCGTTCTGCACTCCTGTGACCCATTTTCAGCAGACAGTGGGCTAAAGCCCACTGTCGGCTGATGTCACAGAGCCAGTCCAGGCTGGGCAAAAATCACAAGCATATAGACGGGGGTCTACCCAGATGTCTGGACCGGAACCTGGCTCAGCCTCTCAGCAAGCCACTGAGATCCTGAGCCAGCCACTCCCACCTCCGCCACAGCTCAGCGCTTTAGTGAGTATGGGGGAGGCTGAGCAGAGAATCGGTGACTGACATCAGGGCCGAAACTAGGGGGGGCACACGCCCCAGGTGATGCATCTAGGGGGGTGCCGCCAGCGGTCCTGTCACCCCCACTCGCACTGGGAAGCGCTGCTCTAAGGGTATCACTGCCGCCAGCTGCATAGTCTGCCAAACACCGGAGAACCAAATAGGAGAGAGACTGCACAGGCGTACTAGCGCTGAATCACTCTGCTTCTCCTGCCCACCAGTCCTATAGAAAGGCAGTGGAGGCCCTGGACTGGGTAATGCAGAGCAGACCCTGGACTAGGAGGGGAGTACTCTGGAGGCCCTGGACTTGAAAAGTGGGGTTGACAAGTTCACAACATAAATGGGGACATGAATCAATTGTCGCAAGTAATGCCAAACAGGAGCAGAGAGACAGGTTGTGTGATAGATTGATTGCTTGTTTGGCTTTACTTCTCCTGTGGATCATAGCAGTGCAGATTGTTTTGCACTCCTGTGACCTGTTTTCAGCAGACAGCGGGCTATCGGCTGACGTCACAGAGCCGGTCCATGCGGGGAAAGATCACAACCTTATGGTCACAACCTTATACATCGGCACCCAGCTCAGCCTGACATCTCCTCTTTCCTGCTATCTGGCCCACATGACAATTAGGCCTCATTCACATGAAGCATATGCATCCATACCCAGTGTGATGGCCGTGTACCGCGTGGGAATGCATGGTGTTCTGTGCATGCCTGTGCAGGCAATCCAGTCAAAGTCAATTGGGAGGCAGCAGCTGCATGGACATAGTCGAATGTCAAGATTTGACACGCAGACAGTAAGGGATGCATATATCCAAACGCACAGTGTATGCATTTGTATCTGTGCTCCCACTTCTATAGGTGAAGCTACTGCATTCTAAGTACAGCATACACTTTGTTAAAGTAGTTGTAAAGGCACAAGGTTTTTTACCTTCATGCAGCGGTGTGCAGCAATCCCCCCAGCCCCACCTAATACTTATCTGAGCCCCTTCTCGATCCAGCGATGTCCACGAGAGCCTTGGCTCTCTGGGGACTTGCATTCCTGATTGGCTTTTGGCAGCAGCGGGAGCCACTGGCTCCCGCTGCTGTCAATCACAGCCAGTGAGCCAATCAGGAGATGGAGTTGGCAGGAGTGCGCCTGCTTGGATGCCCCCATAGCAAACTGCTTGCTGTGGGGGCACCCGGAAGGAGGGAGGGGCCAGAGGCGCCAGCGAGGGACCCGAGAAGAGGAGGATCCAGGCTGCTCTGTGCAAATCCATTACACAGAGCAGGTAAATATAACATGTTTGTTATTTAAAAAAAAAAACAAGACTTTAATATCACTTTAAGGTTAGCTGTGTGTAGTAAAGGATATGCAACAGAACAGTTTTATTTTATTAAAATGAGTGAACTGAGGCTTGTACTACTGTTATATACTCGCTTGTGGCTCGGTCATTAAAGCATATGGCCATTTAAGCCCCTCCCACTGTTGATGCAATCTGACCACACCCACAGTTTTGGCGCAGCACCACTATATTGCCACATACCATTTTTTTTTGGGGGGGGGGGGCGTGCAAAAAAATGACCAGATTTGCTAGCTAGACTGCTGACTGACAGTCACCGGCTCTCTGCTCACGGAGCACTGAGGACCGAGTAATCAGACGTCTTTGATTGCTCAGTTCTCAGTCTTAGAGCCAGCCGGGGACAGATGCACCTAGGTAAGTATATATCTTAAAAAAAAAATTCCTAAACTTCTCTTTTAAAGTTGAATATTGCAGCAAAAGCTGTTTTATTAGTTTGTCTTTTGATGGATAAAACATTTGTATCTTGCTGATTTAATGTTTTTTTTTTTTTTAAGTTTTGAGAAACTATGCCTAGGTTATGAATTAGGTTTTAATGAATATGTAATTTTAAAATAACATTAAATTATAAAGTGCTCTTTTTAGAACATACATCTGTTAAAACTCTAGAGTTTCATTTTAAACCTGAACTACAAAGTTCAACTTTGTCCAAAGTAAGTATACTAATATAATACCTAAATGACTTCTGTGGAATAGCAGATAGCCGCCATCTTCCAGGTGCTGTGCCAGGTGGCTGCCCTTATGCACAGTAACCACAGCGGGCCACTTATTCCACACATCCGCCATTCAGAGAATGTTCTGGTTTTATAAAGTGGAAAGGATGGCTATTAACGTTGTGGAAGACCATGACTCTCACTGTAGTAGCTTAGGCATCCACAGTGGTCAATCAGGTATCAAGCCAAGCTGACCCAGTGTAAGTATGCAAAATAAATTATCACTGAAGTTTAGTTTCAAAGTAAAACAAAAGTCACTTTTTCATTTAATTTAATTATAAATGACATTCCATTAAAACCACAAACTAAGTATGCAAAATATATCATCGCTTGAGTTCAGCTTTAACTGGCTTGTCCAGGTTTAACCCTGCCTTTGTGTGGAATGCATGAAGTATGTATTTACCTTCAATATTTCATTCTTATGTTCTCAAATTCTCTACTCAGCACATATTTGTCGAGTGAGCAAAAGTCACTCTGGGACATATATAGTAGTTTAAATTAAACTTGCAGCAAAGAAATATATAATGATGCCAAAAAGCGGCATGTTTTTGATATTAGGCCATCTTGCCTAGATTAGTGTCGATATGTGCTCAGACTGCATTCTAACATCTCTCATTTTCTTCTAAAATGTAATTTTTCCGAAGAGAGCAAATCGAGCAACAATTATGACCTTGGTGAATTTTTATTCTGTAAGGAAAGCTTTTCTGATCAAAAATATACTGACTAATCAAGAGTTTGATTCCATGCACTTGTGGCCTGAATGATATGCCTTTTAAACAGCTTGCCCTTTTTTCTTTAAGCACTTGAGATTGTTGGACTGGTGTGCTCTCAGTGCTGATATAATGCATCTTCTATTACAGGAGTCTACAAACTATGACCCGCAGGCCACATGTGGCTCTCTACATTATTTTATCAGTTAGTCTAAGGGGACCTTGCTGTAAGGGGGACTGTGATTGGACTCTAAATGTATGGGGGGCCCTGATGGAGACCCTGATGTAAAGGGGCTCTAATAGAGACGCTAATGTAAAGGGGGAATTCTGATGGGGACCATGATGTAAGTGGGGATTCTGTTGAGGATCCTGATGTAAAGGGGGATTCTGATTGGGACCCTAATGTAAGGGGGATTCTAATGGGGACCCAGATGTAAGGGGGGTCATGATTGAGACCCTGATGTATGGGTGGACTCTAATGGGAACCCAAGGGGGGGACTCTCATGAGGACCCAGATGTAAGTGGGGACTCCTAAGGCAGACTCTGATGCAAGGAGAGGTCTGATGGAGACCCTGATATAAGGAGGGCCTTTGCTTTGTTTTACTGAAGTTCTCTCTCTTAAGTTCTGAATCATAACTTGCTGATTCTAAAAAGATCCAAGCAAACATATTCCTTCATTTATTTCCATCATTATCATAGGTGTGCACAGCCTATTGTATTAGGGTGTGCACCTCAAAGCTCCAACACATATGCCTTTATGACATATTAACCAGCCTCTTCCCCACTCGTTATCCTAAAACAATGGGAGGGGGGGAAAGAAAAGGAACTGGGACAAGAGGGGTGGCATACATTGGTACCTACCAATCCCCTGTATTTTCCTCCCGTGGCAGCTGAATATTGGCGAGAGGAAGAGGAGGAGAAGCCTACTTTCAGCTGCTGCAGAAGAAAATACAGACTGGTCCCTTAATTTCCACTCCAGCCACCAATCCTGTCCAGATTCTGGGGATCGGCAAGTAAGGATCGCGGCTTACCAGTCACCTGCCCACAATTGATGGGTTGCCAACTCCAGGATTAGGGTGTGCCCAGGCACACCTGGCACACCCCTTGCGCACGCCTATGATCATTATACAGTTTTTTTTTTTTTTGGCCTGTGAATATTTGTAAAATATATGATATAGTCCTTCTACTGAAAAGTTTAGATAGTCCTGTTCTATAACAATGGTGGTCAATCCCAGGAAATGAACTGCCTGGACCCCCACAGTACTGACTGCGTGGCCTGCAGTTCTGAACACCTAGGTATGCTGTCAGCCATCTATCTATGATAAAAAATGCATGCCAGCCTGTGGAAATGTAATAATAGACCACATCTGTTTTGGCCTCTAGTAGATGTTCACATCAGTAGAATGGTGGTTGCAGCTCTTAGATATATGGGGAAAGAGGACTGGGATGGTTTGTTCTCTAGCAGTCTCCTATATTGTGCTCAAGGTCTCCAATTATCTTCTGTAACTTGTCTGCATTATCCGACCACACCTGAAGCATGTCTGTATCTCTGAACTTCTCCTGCAGTGTGTGTCAACAGTCTCCAGCAGTGCAGTGGTGTCCAACTCAAAATGGCTCAAGGGACACATTTGTGTCTAAAATAAGTGTCTAAAATAGGCTTAAGTCTTTTTACCTAAATGCATTCTCTGCATTAATTTAAAAAACCTTCTGTGACTAGGATCCACCCCAGCCCTCACTAAATACTTACCTGAGCTCGATCTCGATCCAGCACTGTACTTGAGAGCAGTGGATCTCTCCCTCCTCACAGAAAACAGAGGCAGCAGCGGGAGCCATTGGCTCCTGATGCTGTAAATCAAATCTTGTGATGCACGAGCTAGGGGGGCAGAGCCGAGCCATGCTGTGTGTGCCTATGGATACAGGCAGTGCGGCTCAGAATTGAGCCTGAATGAGTGCCCCCATAGGAAGCGCCCCTATTGGGGCGCTCGTCAAAGAGGAGAAGCCAGGAGAACTGGTGGGGGAACCCCAGAAAAGGAGGTTCAGGGTTGCTTTGTGCAAAACCATTGCACAGAGCAGGTACAGTAAGTACAACATGTTTTTTTTTTGTTTGTTTTTTAAAGAATGTTTAGAATCACTTTAATGGCAAATTGGAATACACTTTGACCTTTGTTGGTGAATTTACATAGGTATCAAAAGTGGTTATACAAGGAAAAATTAGGTCTGTAGCAGACAGCACTTTACATGGAGTCCTATCCTGTATCACCAGTACCGGGACAGGTTTATCTAGCACCCAGGGCAAGGATGCAAAACTGCTCCCCCCCTGTTAATGCATGCCGTAGAATGGATTTACTGTCCGGTGCCCATTCTTTGTCCCCTTGCTCTGCTGTGCCCAGGTCAGCTCCCCCTCCTGCCCACCCCTTATCCCGGCCCTGTGTATCACTTCTAGTGAGGATATGTATACCTCGATTGCATTACAAAACATAACACACGAGAGACAAATAGAAGAATTTGTATACAGCTGACCTCCAGGCTCCAGGAAGATAAAAAAAATACTCAAAATAATGCAGCTCTGTGTTCAATAATACATCATTAAAAGTAAATGCTTAAAAGTAAGTAATCTAAATGCCTGAATTTGACTTGGTATCGGCCTCTTGCAGTCCCCTGTACAGTATAGTACAGCTCAGACAGCAGCACTGCACTGCTCATATACTAACAAGAATCATGCTGACAGAAGACACAAGCAGAGTGACAGAGAGATGAGGGAGGTGCCAGACCTGTATGGGTTACTTTACCGCAGCAGAAAAAAAGTAGGTCTCCTGCCCTGCCATGGGGGCTGTGCTATACTATACTGTTTAAACCTCAGAACAGGATGGATGGAAAAATAAATCCTTCATCAGATAGAATTGATCCCATTTATGAATTTCATCTCTGAAATTTGTTTTCCTAAAGTTCAGCGTTAATACCAGAACCCAGCCATGCTGAGCCCACAGGCAGTTCTGTAGTAGGCAAAAAAACATTTAGGAGAGTAGATGAGTCACCCTTGGCAAAGGAAATTCCAGCTGTAATGTTTTGAACGCAAAAAACAAATTCAATTTTTCAGAAGTTAGGTATGGATTTGCAGTCAGGACCAATATGCGTGGAAAATATGTTACATTATCATTTTGGATCTCTGTGCAAAAATGACATAAGTGAAATGTATATATGGAGTGTTACTCTCCGCCGCACTGTACTATTATATCTGTAAATGGGTGACATCACCTGTTCACACTGAAAAAAACAAGCTTGCTAGAATTGTAAAATAGATCACGTGTCATGTTTATATTGGAGAGTGTTCCTGGAACTGTACAAATAACATGGGGTTTATAAATTTCAGGAGAAACTGTAAAAGAAATACTATTGCAATTTTCATTTTATTGTAGTGTTGTGATTTGTATAGGGTTACGTGCAGTACATCCAGTAATCCATGCTGTACTAAAAACCATTAGCACTGTATAATTAGGTTATGAGAAGATGGAATTATATACAGTGGGAACTGGAAGTATTCAGACCCCCTTAAATTTTTCACTCTTTGTTATATTGTAGCCATTTGCTAAAATCATTTAAGTTCATTTTTTTCCTCATTAATGTACACACAGCACCCCATATTGACAAAAAAACACAGAATTGTTGACCTTTTTGCAGATTTATTAAAAAAAAAAAGAAAACCTGAAATATCACATGGTCCTAGGTATTCAGACCCTTTGCTCAGTATTTAGTAGAAGCGCCCTTTTGATCTAATACAGCCATGAGTCTTTTTGGGAAAGATGCAACAAGTTTTTCACACCTAAATTTGGGGATCCTCTGCCATTTCTCCTTGCACATCCTCTCCAGTTTTGTCAGGTTGGATGGTAAACGTTGGTGGACAGCCATTTTTAGGTCTCTCCGGAGATGCTCAATTGGGTTTAAGTCAGGGCTCTGGCTGGGCCATTAAAGAACAGTCATGGAGTTGTTGTGAAGCCACTCCTTTGTTATTTTAGCTGTGTGCTTAGGGTCATTGTCTTGTTGGAAGGTAAACCTTCAGCCCAGTCTGAGTTCCTGAGCACTCATGTGCTAAACACATTTCATGTGTCTTGCACTGAGGAGAGGCTTCCGTCGGACACTCTGCCATGAGGCCCCGACTGGTGGGGGGCTGCAGAGATGGTTGACTTTCTACAACTTTCTCCCATCTCCCGACTGCATCTCTGGAGCTCAGCCACAGTAATCTTTGGGTTCTTCTTTACCTCTCTCACCAAGGCTTTTCTCCCCCGATTGCTCAGTTTGGCCAGACGGCCAGCTCTAGGAAGGGTTCTGGTCATCCCAAACGTCTTCCATTTAAGGATTATGGAGACCACTGTGCTCTTAGGAACCTTAAGTGCAGCAGAAATTTTTTGTAACCTTGGCCAGATCTGTGCCTTGCCACAATTCTGTCTCTGAGCTCTTCAGGCAGTTCCTTTGACCTCATGATTGTCATTTGCTCTGACATGCACTGTGAGCTGTAAAGTCTTGTATAGACAGCTGTGTGGCTTTCCTAATCAAGTCCAATCAATATAATCAAACACAGCTGGACTCAAATGAAGGTGTGGAATCATCTCAAGGATGATCAGAAGAAATGGACAGCACCTGGGTTAAATATATGAGTGTCACAGCAAAGGGTCTGAATACTTAGGACCATGTGATATTTCAGTTTTCCTTTTTAATAAATCTGCAAAAATGTCAACAATTCTGTGTTTTTCTGTCAATATGGGGTGCTGTGTGTACATTAATGAAGAAAAAAAATGAACTTAAATGATTTTAGCAAATGGCTGCAATATAACAAAGTGAAACATTTAAGGGGGTCTGAATACTTTCCAACCCAACTGTATATTATTAATTGAAGTCTGTTGTTTGATGATTACGTTCATTAATCTGTAGAGATTAATCAGATTTCAGCTTGTTAGTGTAGTACAGAGAAAGAGGCCTAAAAATATTTTTTATGTAGCGCTATCCTCATCGCTGAGTAGGTGGGTCCTCTGTTCTTTGCCTCGAACTTCCCAAGGGCCTCAGCCCTCTGACACACCAAGTAAATAATTCTCATTACCCACCAATAGTGCTATAGCAAAAGCAGAAACCAAACCAGTTAATAAAGGTAATCTTAATGTATTATTACTTGATTACATCCAACATGCTGGTAGGCTAATTGGCTTCTGTCCAAAATTGGCTCTAGTATATGAATGTGAGTTGGGGACCTTGGATTGTGGGCTCCTTGAGGGTAGGGACCGATGTGAGTGTGCGATGTATGTGTGGAGTAAATTGATCACGCTATATGGGTACCTTAAATAAATAATAATATAGTAGATGAGCATCTTAATGAGACACAATGTACAGGGATAGGGACAATTGTGGACACGCACCCACACTCACTCAAGTTGAACTGGATGGACTGGTGTCTTTATTCAACCTTGCTAACTATGTAACTATGATAGAGTTGATAACCAAGCAAATACAAGTAAGTTAAAAATTATTATAACACAGTTCAGCATAAAGGATGGCTAACCATGAGGGCTAGATATAAGGGACATACACCACCCAGACCAACATAAACAGTATCAATGTCATACAAAAATGCAACGGTGGGCAGCAGTGAGATTTTATCTTACAATACCTGAGCTATACTGCTAATGTGAAATAGTGATGGTGATTATAGGTCTAAACTAGCTGAGTAAGCACAGCTAAATTTGAGTCAACATCAACAAAGATAGAGGAATATAAGGTGAAATCTGTAAGGTGAATGTTAGGGGCAGTCCTTTAAGTTAGCCTTTTGCCAGCTTATGTGGGGGACATTTTAATTGAGAATTGGTGCACTTATGAAACCCCTGAATCCTGTGAGCAATAAGATAAGAACAGGTGCAGCTGAGTTCAGTGCATAGTGGATAATGATTCAGTATGACCACAGTCCTGAGTTGGTAGTGGTGTAGTATGGGCTTAAGTGCAACAGAGTACCGGATTGCTATGGGTAAATGCAGGTTGGATGCTATGGTTCCCTGCTCTCAGGGGCTTATCTACTGCTAATGGTACATGGTCTGGCAAATGCTTTGTTCTCTCAGGGGCAGCCCCACAAGGTGGTTCGGATGAACAGTGTCGCTGATCCCAATTACCGTATATACTCGAGTATAAGTCGAATTTTTCAGCACATATTTTGTGCTGAAAGTGCCCCCCTCGACTTATACTCGAGTCAAGCACTTTTCTGCAGCAAAAAATGTCATTTTTCCGAACCGACTTTGGGGCCCTGTATCTCAGGGCCACTTGGTGCTAGGAACTCCAAATTTGGTGTGCAAACCCAGTGGACCTGGTACCACAACATATAACATATCCAAAGATGAAGTTCCTAGCACTAAGTGGCCCTGAGATACGGGGCCCCAAAATCGGTTCGGAAAATGTCATTCTCTGCTGCAGAAAAGTGCTTGACATTTTCTGAACTGATTTTTGGGGCCCTGTATCTCGGGGCCACTTAGTGCTAGAAACCCCAGCTTTGGAAATCTTATGGTGCTAGTTCTACTGGGTTTGCACACCAAATTTGGGGTTCTTAGCACTAAGTGGCCCTGAGATACAGGGCCCCAAATTCAGTCAACTGTGTCCATCTGCAGCAATGTCATTTCGGGACCCTTTGGGTTCAGAGACCCCAAATTTTGGCTGCAGCTAGGGGGCATCTAGGAACCCTTAACTACCGAGTTTGAAGTTCAGGGGACCTATGGCTGCAAATGGGCACAGTGATGCTGCAAATGGGCATTGTTGACCCTCTTTTCCACTTACAGTAGCTGTGCATTTCTCACCCTCGTCTTATACTCGGGTCAATAAGTTTTTCCCATTTTTTTGTGGTAAATTAGGGCCTCGACTTATACTCGGAACGACTTATACTCGAGTATATACGGTATCTACTTTCTAACCTATGCTTTCTTGGGCTGCCTCTTTTCCCCTGCTCGCTCCAACTGGTCTGGATGCCTGGATTCCCATAGCACCCAGGCTTTCCCAGGTGTTTCAATAAAAACTCTCTCAGGCTTCTTCTCACACAGGGCCTTGTGGGACCTGTAGTTCAGAAAGCTGGTTGTGTCCATACATAGTTGCTGCCTCAAACTACAACTCCCAGGGCTCCAAGCATGCTGGGTTAAGATCTATGAGGTCATAGTAAAGAGTGTATGCGCCCCTGTTCCATCATAGCTGCTGGTTCCAGCATCCTGGTTCTGTCTATCCACCTGCAAGGTGATTAATGTGGCCAGTCTCTGGGTGGAGACCAAACCTGATTAAAGCCAGCCAAGCCTGCAGTCTCATGCTTGTGATAGCGTGTGTAATACGTGCAAGCGCTCTGTACTGCTCTGCTGTTTGGATCCCTCTATTTATGACCTCAGATTGGATATTGGCTACTCTCAGGACTCTGCCTGCCTTTTGACTATGGATTGACCCAGATTCTGAACCTTGTCTGCCTTGTGTCTGTACTGTCATTGAACCACTCTGCCTATCTGCCAACCGCAAGTACCCATTTGCCTTGCTCAGTTCCGGCCTGCCCCAACGTGGTGGCCAGGCACTATAGCATTGTGTATAAGTCCTGGAGACAACTGAGTACCGGTAGGCCTGCTTGCCTTATGGGAGAGGGGGCTTCTATAGGTAAAGAACACATAAGCTAGTTATAGTGTCTGACCACCTGCATGAGGGGTAAGCATGACACTCTCTGAACCTGGATCTCCCTCTGCTGACCAGAGGAGAGTTGTATAGTTTGACATTAGCAACACATAAGGGGAAGGGTAAATAAAGAGCAGTGTCTCCTTCTCCATATTATGGTAGTTCAATCACCTAGCTACATTTAGGTCCCAGGGAACCCCTGCAAAAATCAATTTATTGGGGGTCAATGGGAAAAGTGCTCCTTAAACTGGCAATCATTGGGAGGAATGCTCCCCTTATAGACAGTTAAAAACATCATTGGTGTTATATTGCTGGCTCTGCCGTGTAGCATTGGGTCTGGAACTAGGCAGGCACCATCAGTCAGCCACAGCTCAAGAAACCCCTAGAAACCTTTTGAGAAACCTTAGGGCCTCCCAGGAGTGCTTTCCCTGCAGTGCTGCAAGCATGAGACCAGGTTTGCCCTGAATTAAAGATGGATAAAGAGACTCTGTCATGGTGAGACTGTGATATAATGGGTGGCTCTGATGTATAGGGGGGACTCTGATGTGAAGGAGCTCTGATATGATGGGAGGACCTCTGATGTGAAGGGGGGCTACTGATGTGAAATTATTTTCATTGAGAAGTGCATTTTTCCAGGTTTCCAACAGATAAGCAACATTACATGTGTTTGACTGATTTTGTGGTTGATTTTAACCACTTCCCGCCCAGCCAATAGCAGATTGATGGCCAGGCAGGTGCTTTCCCATCGTGACTGGACATCATATGACGTTCTGTCACGATGTGTAGATCACGGGGCCACGTAGCAGCGAAATCTGTCACCAGCTGTGTCCACCTCGCTGCCGGTACCATGTTGCTGTGGCTCTGAGGAAGAGAGTTCTCCCTCATAACGCGTAAGCTGTTTGCGATGCCATCTGGTTCCTCCAAAAATCTGGTCCAGCTTGCAGGCATCTAGAGATACTGCTCGCAATTGCTGGAGTATCGATAAGCCTTGTGTGTGAGTATAATTCTTGTTATATTTTATAAATAAATTTTATCTTTGGTAATGCATAAGGTCGGTGCGCCCTTTTTTTTTTTTTTTGTAAGGTACCATGTGACCGCCTTGTTGAATTACAGCAGGTCCCCCAAAAAGGGGTAATTTGGGGGGTATTTCTACTGTCCTGGCATTTTAGGGCAACAAGAAATAAAGTAGTCCATAAGTACTTCAGGATTGATCAATTTTCAGATATGCTTTCTTTATAAGACAAACAAAAAAAAGTAATGATATGTCAAAACTGTTCCCTATTCCAGCTCTAGGGTTCATTTATATACTGTATTTATGTACTATATATATATATATATATATATATATATATATATAGCGAGTTTCTTAATTTTTTTCACCTCTTTAATTATATACTTTTTTGCATTCTCATGTAGGCCAGCTGCACAGCAGGAATAATATTTTCAGCAGTTTGGACAAAATAGTGCACTACCAGGACAGTTGTAACAATAGGTTTATTTAACATAGGTTGTAAATACTCCAGACAATTTTTCCAATCTCTGTCACTTTAGCTGGGCAACTTGGTTTGCATGTAAATGTGGAGACAAATGTAAAACAAAATTGTGTGTATATGATTAAAGAAAGTAAGTGGTTCTAAGACCCCTTTCACAGCTCACAGATACCCTGCTGATCAGAGCAGAGTGGGGCGGTTGACATATCTGTTGTCCGTTTCTGCATTGTGGTCATGGACAGAGCCCGCTCTGCTGTATATACAGCTGGAAGTAAAAAGACTCTGCTGTCCGTTTACACCAAAGTACCTCCGATCTGTGTCACCTAATCGGAAGAGGACGGAGCCCCCTTCCATTTTTTATTTTCTCAGACCCGATCGGACCTGGAGGTAGGCGAGTGTAAACAGACACAGGTCCGTTTTAATGGACAGAATTTTCCAAGGAGAAATCAGCAAACTATGTGACTGTCCCAGGAAATTGTGGTCAGTACTAGAAACAGTCATAAAGCCATAAAAACTTTATTTGCTTCTTAACCGGATAACAAAGCCAGCCCTTTTCAAAAACACACTGCAAACCATGGCTACATCTAGCAGCCGTTTAACTTGATTCTGTTTCTGTCTTTTGAACCTGTAGGGATTAACGCAGAGTGAACTAGAATACAAAATCAGATCTGCATCCAACCTGGAAGAGCTTCTCCGTATAACTCACCCCAGAGAGTTGAAGCTGTGGAGGTGTCGGTCAAAGCTGAAATCCTACATTAGCACTGACGCCAGATCTGGTCCTCATCGCTCCACCCGATTTGCTGCAGCTTTCTATGATATTGAAATACTAAAAGGTAATGAGCAATAACATAAGTAAAGGTTGCCCTTAAAGTGGAACTCCAGCCAAAACATTTTTAGAGTACTAAATTCACATACAGTTCATTAGGTATTAAAAAGACACAAAACGCTTTATTAGTCATGTTAAAATATTTTTTTTTACTTTGAAAATGTGTGCATTCTCATCAATTCATCCCTGTCGTGCAGCTGCTGTTTTTCCTGCTGATTACAAAAGTGAAAAAAACATTACTCTGGGGACCCTTTAGAAGTACTTGTTCCAGAAAGAGATTTGGCCATTGAAAGGTGTAGACTTTAGCTATGTAGTCTGTCCATCAGTTGCTTGCATAGGTGTGTGTAACCTATTGCATTAGAGTGTGCACCCCAAAGCTCAAACACACACTACAGATCACTCACGTTCATTTAGAGGGGGAAGGGGCCGGTGAATTACATATTTACCGTCCCCTTCCTAAAATATCCCGACAGCAACATCCGGCGGGAGAGGAGAGGAGGGAAGACGGCATCACTTTGAGCGAAAAGAGAGGGGAACCAGGGCAGTAGGGGGAATATGTGTTGGACAGAGTGATTGGGGTGTGCCCGGGCACACCTGACACACCCTGTGCGCACACCTATGGTTGCTTGATTGCATTCTATCAGAACTGCTTCTGGAACAGCAACTGCACAGCACAGCTAAATTCTGCACAATCCAGTGGCTAGCAAGGATGAACATGCTCATCTATTGGAATGCCAAGGATGTATTCTTTTACTCTGGGACATCACTATTCAATACACTGTGCTATCAGTGCATGCGAATGGGTGGCTACAAAGGGAGATATTGAGAGAGCAGAATTAACTAAAACTGAACTGAAATTAACTAAATACACAGATGAAATACATACATATATTAGAGCTGTTAACATCCCAAAGGCTTAGCATTTCTTTCAATCCAATGCAGAGATTCATATAGTTCTGCCACAGAGCACTGCTGTGACTGGCAGGACAAGAGGCTTGATTATTTTCTGCTACCATTAAGTAGAACATACAAGTCTTGTCCCTTCCCTCAGACTGTAACTGGGGAGTGAAAGGAGAAGCAGCAGACTGATGAGCTCATCTCTCGGTCACTATGCCCTATCAACATGTCCCATGTTGACATATAAGCAGGGCAAGACAACTTACTGGCTCCTTGTGCTGCTTCTCCCTCTACCAGTCTGAGCTCTACTTTACAGAGACTGCAAGAGGTTTATATCTGGTCAAATTCAGGTGCTTACACTGCTTGCCTTAAGAAATACATTGAAAGTGGAACTTTACTCAAAACAACTTGATAAAAAATAATGTTCTTTAGCAAGGAACATACATTCCACATTAATAATTATGCTACCAAAATTATTACGTGCAGTAAATTGCCTCCAGCATTGCCCCTGTTTTTTCTTGCCGGAGGCTGCCATTTTGATGAACCCCCGAGCCCCTGTGCAGCAATAAATCTATAGGCTGCAGATCGACCTCTAGTGGCTCTGATTTTCGCCACAATGCCAAAAATGGAGAGCAACTGAGCATGTGCAGAGCAGGGTGAGACATTGTATTACTGGTTTTTAATATAGACACTTATTTTTTAATGTTTTACATAGCTATATATAAAAATGGGCAAGCATCTATCAGGATTTCGTTTTCTGACTAAACTTCCACTTTAATTATGTTTTAGTGAATACAGAACTCTATTAATTTGTATCTTCTATACCTGTCTTGAGTTCAGATTTAACACATTTCATTCCAAAGTAAACATGTAGCTGTTAACATTTTTTAATATTTTTTAATATTATTTTAAATGATAAAAGTTTCTGAACTATATATGAAATGTATATAAATGTTATAATATAATGATGCTAGTTTTTGAAGGTCACTGTATATCTCTGGCTGAGGACAGAGAAGCCATCTTGCTATGTATGTATTTCTATTTTAGAAATACCGTGTCAGGATGTTGGGTGGAGTTATGTATCTTACTATAGATCAAACCATATATGAAAGAATGGGTGTTACTCTTATATTTCTACCTTTCTTGGGAGATGCAGAAAAGCTGACCTCCACTTTACAAATAGTATAAGAATACATGGTTCTAAATGGTTAGTAAGGAAGAGAGAGGGAAGGAACCCTACACTATGGAGGACATAACATGTCATCTCTTTCTCCTTCTGATGTCTGAAACCATACCATATGTCACTATGTAAGTTCTGTCTTGCTTATCTTTGTGAAGAATAAAGAACGTTTTTATAAGTGTCGTACGAGCTAAGGATTCTCCAATTCTACTGAAATTAATTTCGTACAGTAGTCACAGAAGCATATATCAAAGTGATGTTTCAGTTAGAAATAAACTGCACTGGGTTGGATTACACACTGGTGTTCCATACCTCCTGGTACCTCCAGCAATGAGATCCTCCATGCTATACTTCCATTGGTAGTCTCTACACGTGCTCCAACATAGAATACAATCCAATTGGGCTACAGCAGATATGTAGACATGGGAATTCACAGATCTCTCTCCTAAAGCCTCTAAGGGATAACAGGTGTCATTGGGGTTCCCCAATATCTGCCGGAATTGAATTACCACTTTTAGGGCCTGTGTTGATAGACTTCCAGTTTATGTTGATGGCATTAGTTTGACAACAGTTTTAAACATTTCTGAGATTATTTAAGATTAATTGGCATATGCATTTGACCTGCAGATGACCTTCTTATGACCTAGATTTGACCTGTTGGTATTGCATCCTCATTGACTTGTATGGGAGTGCAAAATCCATTTGGCATGATTAAAAGCCCATTAACACAGGCCCTTAGGCCCCTTTCAGTTGGGCAGACTCTGCCATCAGATCAACCTGCTCAGCAGGGAATCTGCCTGCTGATCCTACTCAGCAGGCAAATGACAGGCCCTGTCCGTTTTCATCCGACTGTCATCTGATCTGGCAGACGGATGGGGAACAGATCCTTCATCCGTCTGTTTTAGGACCAGGATAGGATCAGATTGGATGTCGGCGGGTGTCAATGGGCACATGTCCATTGACATCCACAGCTTCATAGACGGCAGTGGATGGTCCGATCGGGTCCGCCTAAAAAGCTGATAGGCAGACCAGATCGATCCGCCCGTGTGAAAAGAGCCTTAGCTGGATGGACCTGTTAATTAATGCTCCTTTTTCATGTGCTGTA
Source organism: Lithobates clamitans (assembly GCA_037952925.1). Lineage (NCBI taxonomy): Eukaryota > Metazoa > Chordata > Amphibia > Anura > Ranidae > Lithobates > Lithobates clamitans. The sequence goes on from JBBGZY010000723.1 coordinate 8,340,094, forward strand.
TGTGCATTTCTAACTTTGCAATGTTCTTCTGATCAGCTGAGTTTTTAAATATTGCAAGTTTTTATTTTCTACATGGCTGGTGCGACAACATTCATGCAATTTCATCCACATTAGAGATCCGAGTAGCCTTGGTAGAGATTTAGTGTGTGCGTGTTCTGCAGACATCTGTAAAAATGTAGAAATTGTAAAAATAGAGCTGTAAAAGGTATTCAAATTATAAAAGCTTCATCTGAAGCTCTTCTGCAGACTGGTTGCACATGCAGTACTATAAGAGAAATGCCGCGTACACACGGTCGGACTTTTTGGCTACAAAAGTCCGGACGCCGACGGACCAAATCCGTCGGACAATCCAATCATGTGTGGGCTTCCCCGGACTTTCAGCGGACTTTTCCAGCCGCAAGTCTGACGGACTTTAGATTTGGAACATGCTTCAAATCTTTACGTCGTAACTCCGCCGGACCCAGAAATCCGCTCGTCTGTATGCTAGTCCGACGGACAAAAACCAACGCTAGGGCAGCTATTGGCTACTGGCTATCAACTTCCTTATTTTAGTCCGGTGTACGTCATCACGTACGAATCCGTCGGACTTTGTGTGATCGTATGTAGGCAAGTCCGTTCGTTAGAAAGTCCGCCAAAAGTCCGTCGAAAGTCTATCGGACGGGCTGTCAGACTTTTGTAGCCGAAAAGTCCGACTGTGTGAACGCGGCAAAAGACATTAATTGACACTTATGTATTCATGAATTAGGGTGCTTTGAAAGTGTATTCATACCCCTTGAAATTTTCCACATTTTGTCATGTTACAACCAAAAACGTAAATGTATTTTATTGGGATTTTATGTGACAGACCAACACAAAGTGTCACATAATTGTGAAGTGGAAGGAAAATGATAAATGGTTTTCAACATTTTTTACAAATAATATCTGAGAAGTGTGGCGTGCATTTGTATTCAGCCCCCTTTACTCTGATACCCCTAACTAAAATCTAGTGGAAACAATTGCCTTCAGAATTCACCTATTTAGTAAATATAGGCCACCTGTGTATAATTTAATCCCAGGATAAATATAGCTTTTCTGTGAAGCCCTCAGAGGTTTGTTAGAGAACCTTAATGAACAAACAGCATCATGAAGGCCAATGAACACACCAGTTACAAAAAAGAAACCAGAGAAGCCTCTGTAAGCAGTTCTTCAACAAGGACCCACTAACATATTTAATTATAAATCTTTTTTTTAATTTATCAAAAACAAACGAATTTTTAAAAGCCAGTTACGTTATAAGTGACTCTTCCACATCAAATTACAACTACTATTGACATATAATTAAAATAAGACTGACGTCTTAAGAGACTTGGGTGGCCACCATACCTATTTTGCACCTCTCACACCAACATCAGCCATACACATGCAGACAAAAATCTCTAAGACCCGGGTCCAATGTGCTTTCAGTAGTCCAAAAAGGCACTAGCTTAGATAGGCATTGTTACGGCATCCATTGGGTATAAAATAGAAACATTTGCCTGTATGGATTATATTAAAGGGATTAGGTAAATCATCCACTTTACAAATGCGGTTCACGGCTGGAATTGTTTGTAGTGCGGTCCAGAAAACAGCCCTTATTGGTCTGAACTTCCAAGAGTCCCCAGCATGGTTTAACAGTCATTAATAACCATATATTAATTCCCCATAAAATGAGATGTGTATAAAGCTCACCCGCCTGGATCTCAGTAATGTTGGTTCTTTCTCCTGCTTCAGACTCCCGTCCGTGCACGGTCTCCTCGCCCGCTGAATAACGCTGCTTTCACGTGTGAGTTACTTGATTCAGCTTCACAGCCTACGGTGAGCCGCACAGTTCACATCCTAAGACAGGCAGTGTTCAGGGGCTGAAATGGAGCAAGTTGTGGAGATCCATATCCAGGTTCAAGGGTGGTTGATACGTGGGGGGAATCCTTCCAGGACTGCTTCAGACTATTTGGCTGCCGGCGATAACGCAGCGCTGGGTTGAAGTGGAGAGGGTTTTAGGTGCATGTGCACAGCCAGAGGTCCCTATCACCACAGACACTGTGGCCTGATGCTTACGCGTTTCGCCTGGTTACAGGCTTCCTCAGAGCATGCGTAATGGATCAGGGTCCATGCTTTAAATAGCTAAGCTAATAAGAGCAATCTTCAATTAAAAACTCACACACCTGATCACCAAACAGACTGTCATTCACCAAAAAGTGCAATTCTAATTTCTAGAGCAGGTGCGTTCCTAAAGGGGAAGGGGAGGGGAACACCATCAACAACGAATAAAGGGCAACTCCAGATCTTAGGAGATTCAAGTCCCAGTATCCAAAGGTTATATTAATACCTTGAAGAACTGCTAATAATATCTTAAAGAACTGCTTACAGAGGCTTCTCTGGTTTCTTTTTTGTAACTTTTGAATGAGTTCAGAGGACAATCATCCCATGTCCGGTGATATTCTTCCCGTTCATTAAGGGGTTGATTAAACACATAGGTGTTTAAATTTGAGTGGGCAGTGGATAAGCCCTATAAAAAAACTCATGTTCACCTACAATTAATAAGGCTGGTCTGTTCGGTCCCTTTTTTTGTTCTTTTATGCTTTACAATTAATGGGATTATACTTCCCTTCTGGACCATAGACCGCCCCATTCCACATCAGTTCTCTACCTTTACATATATTTTACTTTTCACCGATCTTAGTATGTGAACAGGTGCGTTCCATAATTTCAGATGAGGTATCACTAATGGTAAATTATATGCTCAAAATACTTTTATTATAGTCAAACCTCATTCTTTCCCCCAAGAGATATTTCTCTGCAATATTCTATTAGTCTGCGGTATCTTTTAGGTGGTAAGATGGCTTATCTCATAGCAGATGATATTGATCTAGAAATACAATCGGCTTTTTCCCGCGATACCCCTGTATCACAGAGCAATGATGATAATTTGAAAAAACTACTGAAAAACCACAAGAAACTTACTATTAAATTTTTAAACAGAAAGTGGGACATCTCTTCGTTAAAATCCCATATTGAGTATAAAATTATACCCAGGGGGCTCCGTGAAAAAGTCATTCCGGCAGGTCACCTCTATACACCCCGATTCCTTGAAGTGTGGAAAAAGTGCTGTTTGGATCGTGGTCTTGCAATTTTGCAAATGATTGTTGACGAGGAACAAACACAATTAAATGAAATTAAACAAGAAATTGATGTGAGTGTGCAGCTGCTAGAACCTTATAAAACTGACCCTGCGTTCATTAAGAGTAATGATTTACTTAGAAGAGAAGTTGAGAGAACGCAAAAAATGCTAAAATCAACGAAGCAGGAGAAGTTTAAGCAGAATCTTTTAGACTGGGAAAATGGGGAAATGTTTGACCCCACTATCCCCAGGGGGAGGAGTAGATCACGAAGGGGGAGGAGAGGCAGGTCCAATACCAAACAAGGGAGACGTTCTTCTACTGACAGTGATCCAGAAAGACAAGATAAATCAGTGACTTTTTTAGATCAAGAAGAGGACGAGATAGATATTCAAGTCCCCAGAAAAGACAAACTAAAGGACACCACAACAACCAGGAAATTTATAAAAAACAACAGGAGCAGTCAGGAAAAGGAAAAAGAAATAAAAACAAACCCACGGGAACTCAGGTCAGGGTCACGGAAACCCTAAAACATGTATCTGATAAACTGCCTATACAAATGAAGGCTGAGCCACCATTAGATCTTAATGTGGTAAATCTATCTGACTTCCCACTTAATCAGCACCATGTTTCATTATTACAGAAGGGATTATCATTTTCACCCACAGCCACGATGAGCGAGTTTGAGGTCTTTAAAGATCTAAACTTGTTCCTACGGAAGGTAATTTTTAGATATTGGCACTCTGATAGAAGCAATCAGTCAATAAAGGGAGATGAACAAACTAGGGAGGAACGTGAAGCATTGGAAGCTCTTGTTGCCCTTCTTGAGGAAAATCAGGATTCTGATTTCGAAATAGAAGGACAGGATAATTCACAATCAGGCCCACGCCCATCCAAATTACAGATTAGATCTTTGAAGATGCCATCCCTGTATAAACATAAGCATATCCAGTTCTTCCTGGAACAGGTGAAGAGGGACCTGTCCAGGATTAACTGGGAATATAGGGGACAGGACAACCTGACCAAAGAAGAAAGAAAGGCCCTGAGGGAGCTGGGGGAAGCCACTGATATTGTAATTAAAGGGAGTGATAAAGGTGGGAATACTGTACTAATACCCTATGCAATGTATGAAGAACAGACCATGCGGCTTTTGCGTGATGTAACCACCTATCAGAGGCTTACCACAAATCCCTTTGCGCAAATAGTATGCAATCTTAATTTCAAACTTCATATGGCCCACGAAGAATCTTTGATTTCTCGCAGAGAATATCAATATTTGAGTGTCCGTGAATTTAATATCCCCACATTTTATACAATTCCCAAACTTCATAAATCTATGACAGACCCTCCGGGGAGACCAATTGTGTCGGCAATACAGGGCCCCCTGGAAAGGGTGGGTAAATATGTAGTTGCATTAATTAAAGAGCTAGTCTGGGAACTCCCCTCATACGTCCAAGATACACGTGATGTCCTCAAAAAACTGGATGGGAGAGCGGTACCACAGGATGTTCTATTAGTGGGAATTGACGTTGAGTCGCTGTACACATCGATCCCACACTCATGGGGTCTAAAAGCAACACATCACTTCCTGGATAATAAGTTTCCACTGCAGGCCACTCAAAATGAGCTTATTGTTGATTTACTGCATTTTATGCTAGAGAATAAAAATCAGAGGCACTTCGATGGGGGCTCCTTGGGCGCCCTCATACGCGTGCTTACATCTGGGCCTGTGGGAGCGGGACTGTGTGTATCCCTCGTCGATGTACCTTGGCCACTGTTTACTGTGGCTAAGGTACATCGACGACGTGATCATGCTCTGGAGAGGCACTTTTGAGGACCTCACCATCTTTATGGATGAACTAAACAATAATGATAGGAATATCAGACTCACGTACATATGTGACCCGAAAACCTTGCCCTTTTTGGACCTTACCATCAAGGTGGATGATGGTGGGCTCCAAACTAAGACATTTAGGAAAGATACAGCGGCCAATACGTTATTACTGGCCTCTAGTCATCATCCCAAGCCCCTAATACGGGGCATCCCAGTGGGTCAGTTCCTCAGAGCCAGGAGGAACTGCTCACTGGAAGATGATTTTCATATGGAGCTATGTGATCTTTATGGGAGGTTTCGGAATCGAGGCTACTCCCATAAAACCATCAGAAAAGCCAAGAGGAGAGCTCTCCTCACTGATAGACAGTCCCTGATAAACAGCCAAACTGGGAGGAAAAATGGGAAAGAGAGTCAGGCTCCAATTAGGATTATTACGAGATATGGAGCACAGTGGGAGGAAATAAGGAAGGTCCTGGGCCGTCACTGGCATATTCTTTCCGAGGCTCCTATCTTGGGAAAAATTGTTGGTGATAGGCCACTCCTCACAGTGAGAAGGGCAAGGAATCTTAAAGATTGCCTAGTACATTCTGAGTATAACAGACCCAAAAAAGCGAACTGGCTCACTAGCCTTCCACGCTTGAGGGGTATGTACCCATGTGGAAGGTGTCACATCTGCAAGCACGTTGACAGGACTGATATGTTCACCAACTCCAACGGCAATAAACAATTTAAAATCAATAGTTTCATTAATTGCACCACTACGCGTGTAATATATATGCTGACTTGTCCTTGTGGACTAATTTATGTCGGCAAGACTAAGAGACAGCTGAAGGTCAGGGTTGGCGAGCATATTCAGAGTATTTCCAACAAAGATGATGATAGTCCTATAGCTCTGCACTTTTTGCGGGAACATGGAGGTGACCCGAAGGGCCTGAAATGCAAAGGCATTTATAAACTTAACCTACCATATAGGAGGGGGGACTTTGATAGGGTCCTATTTCAAAAGGAAAAAATGTAGATCTTCTATCTGGACAGTATGCAGCCCCTTGGTTTAAATAATGAATGTAACCTCTCTGTATTTTTGGAACGTTAACTGACCATAAGAATAAAATAATCACTATAACGAATGGATGGTGACTTTGATGTCTTGGCAAAAATGACCCTCAGTATACCTTACGGTCAGGTAATAATGAAACCTTTCGTCCCAATTTCATTAACTGCTACCCTTATTTGGTGTTCTGTCCTCTTAATAAAGTATCAGTGTGGTATTAATATAACCTTTGGATACTGGGACTTGAATCTCCTAAGATCTGGAGTTGCCCTTTATTCGTTGTTGATGGTGTTCCCCTCCCCTTCCCCTTTAGGAACGCACCTGCTCTAGAAATTAGAATTGCACTTTTTGGTGAATGACAGTCTGTTTGGTGATCAGGTGTGTGAGTTTTTAATTGAAGATTGCTCTTATTAGCTTAGCTATTTAAAGCATGGACCCTGATCCATTACGCATGCTCTGAGGAAGCCTGTAACCAGGCGAAACGCGTAAGCATCAGGCCACAGTGTCTGTGGTGATAGGGACCTCTGGCTGTGCACATGCACCTAAAACCCTCTCCACTTCAACCCAGCGCTGCGTTATCGCCGGCAGCCAAATAGTCTGAAGCAGTCCTGGAAGGATTCTCCCCACGTATCAACCACCCTTGAACCTGGATATGGATCTCCACTACTTGCTCCATTTCAGCCCCTGAACACTGCCTGTCTTAGGATGTGAACTGTGCGGCTCACCGTAGGCTGTGAAGCTGAATCAAGTAACTCACACGTGAAAGCAGCGTTATTCAGCGGGCGAGGAGACCGTGCACGGACGGGAGTCTGAAGCAGGAGAAAGAACCAACATTACTGAGATCCAGGCGGGTGAGCTTTATACACATCTCATTTTATGGGGAATTAATATATGGTTATTAATGACTGTTAAACCATGCTGGGGACTCTTGGAAGTTCAGACCAATAAGGGCTGTTTTCTGGACCGCACTACAAACAATTCCAGCCGTGAACCGCATTTGTAAAGTGGATGATTTACCTAATCCCTTTAATATAATCCATACAGGCAAATGTTTCTATTTTATACCCAATGGATGCCGTAACAATGCCTATCTAAGCTAGTGCCTTTTTGGACTACTGAAAGCACATTGGACCCGGGTCTTAGAGATTTTTGTCTGCATGTGTATGGCTGATGTTGGTGTGAGAGGTGCAAAATAGGTATGGTGGCCACCCAAGTCTCTTAAGACGTCAGTCTTATTTTAGTTATATGTCAATAGTAGTTGTAATTTGATGTGGAAGAGTCACTTATAACGTAACTGGCCTTTAAAAATTCGTTTGTTTTTGATAAATTAAATAAAGATTTATAATTAAATATGTTAGTGGGTCCTTGTTGAAGAACTGCTTACAGAGGCTTCTCTGGTTTCTTTTTTGTAACTTTTGAATGAGTTCAGAGGACAATCATCCCATGTCCGGTGATATTCTTCCCGTTCATTAAGGGGTTGATTAAACACATAGGTGTTTAAATTTGAGTGGGCAGTGGATAAGCCCTATAAAAAAAACTCATGTTCACCTACAATTAATAAGGCTGGTCTGTTCGGTCCCTTTTTTTGTTCTTTTATACAATGAACACACCAGACAGGTCAGGGATAAAGTTGTGGAGAAGTTTAAAGCAGGGTTAGGTTATAAAAAAACATCCCAAGTTTTGAACATCTCACGGAGCACTGTTCAATCCATCATCCGAAAATGGAAAGAGTATGGCACAACTGCAAACCTACCAAGACATGGCCGTCCACTCAAACTGACAGGCTGGGCAAGGAGAGCATTAATCAGAGAATCAGCCAAGGGGCCCATGGTAACTCTGGAGGACCTGCAGAGATCCACATCTCAGGTGGGAGAATCTGTCCACAGGACAACTATCAGTTGTGCACTCCACAAATCTGGCCTTTATGGAAGAGTGGCAAGAAGAAAACCATTGTTGGAAAAAAAGCCATAAGAAGTCCCATTTGCAGCTTGTGAGAAGCCATGTGGGGGACACAGCAAACATTTGGAAGAAGGTGCTCTGGTCAGATGAGACTAAAATTGAACTTTTTGGCCTTAAAGCAAAAAGCTATGTATACCAGAAAAATAACACTGCACATCACCCTGCACACCAGTCTCACAGTGAAACATGGTGGTGGCAGCATCATGTTGTGGGGATGCTTTTCTTTAGCAGGGACAGGGAAGCTGGTCAGAGTTGATGGGAAGATGGATGGAGCCAAATGCAAGGTAATCTTAGAAGAAAACCTGTTAGGAGTCTGCAAAAGACTTGAGACTTAGGCGGGGTTTGACCTTCCAGCAGGACAACTACCCTAAACATACAGCCAAAACTACAATGGTATAGTTTAGATCAAAGCAAATTCATGTGTTAGAATGGCCCACTCAAAGTCCAGACCTAAATCCAATTGAGAATCTGTGGCAAGACTTGAAAAATGCTGTTCACAGGCACTCTCCATCCAATCTAACAGAGCTTGAGCTTTTTTGAAAAGAATGGGCAAAAATTTGACTCTCTAGATGTGCAAAGCTGGTAGAGACATACCCAAAAAGATTTGCAGCTGTAATTACAGCAAAAGGTGGTTCTACAAAGTATTGACTCAGGAGGGCTGAATACAAACGCACGCCACACTTTTCACATATTTATTTGCAAAAAATGTGTAAAACATTTATCACTTTCCTTCCACTTCACAATTATGTACCACTTTGTGTTGGTCTATCACATAAAATTCCAATAAAATACATTTACATTTTTGGCTGTAACATGCCAAAATGTGGAAAATGTCAAGGGGTATGAATACTTTTTCAAGGCACTGTATGCTTATGTAGTTATAATAGCACATATGCATTGTCTTTCACATGTTGATTAATATATTAGCTGCAGTTAGTGAAGTTTGTACATATGCAAAAATCAATATTCTCTCTTATAGGTCACAAAGGTTAAACTTTTTTTGCAGCCATGCCTCCTTAAATGTAGCTTCTCCCCAAGTCTGGAGTTGGGAGAGGATGTATGTGGTAGGGTGCTTCTACGCCAGAGGGCTCCAAACCTTCTAAACACAGGGCCAGTTTTATTTTCCTTCAGACTTTAGGGGGCCGGACTGTGGCCAGTGGGAGTGGAATTTTTCCTGGCATCAGTGGGAGTAAACTTCACCACATTTAGTATAAGCTGGAGGAATAGTGCCCCATTGTTGGTATCATTGGGAGTAATGGTGCCCTATTGTTGGTGTCAATGGAAGAAATGGTACCCCATTGTTGAAGTCAGTTGGCAGAATAGTGACTTGTACCAGCGGGAGATTAGTGACCCACAGGCAGGATAAAGACGAGCAAAGGACAGCATCCGGCCCCTGGGTGGCAGTTTGGAGACCACTGTTCTACACTATTCCCTCATAAGCCTAGGATGGTTTTATACCACACACCTAGGAGGCATGCTCTTGACATCGTAAGCTTCCATGAAGTAGGTTGAATGAGGCTGGGTGTCTCTGAACCTAGAAGAGTAGCAGTGGCCAGTGCCGAAAGGAGATGCAGAGTGCATTGCTGAAGCAGTGGGGATGGATGGTTCTCAATGATGCTGAAAATGGTGCTGTATAGTGAAGTAGTCACTGCTTAGGGCTTCTTATGGCATGGCCGCAGGCTTTTGAAATCCTGGGTTGAATGAGGCTGCGTGTCTAAATCTAGATGAGAACCTGTGGCCACGACTGTAGGAAGATGTGAAGCCAGTGCTTTACTGGAGCAGTGGTGAAGAATGATTCTCGATGCAGAGAATGGTGTAATGAATTGGTTGCTGTTCTCTATACCCTTCTCCTGTAAGTCCAGGGTGACTTGATGATGCACCCCGGGGCAGTCCGGAGCTAAATTTTGGTTTAAAGCCAATGATGTTTATCAGTGTTTTCTTGTTATGTATGTTAATTATTAGTAAGTATTTTATATCTTCATTAAAAGCAAATATGATAAATATGCTTTAAATCTTCTATTTAGTATAGAAAAATTATATGTACATTAGCACACTGTCCTAAGTGCTGTAAATGTTTTAAACCTAGATTCTAGGAATGACAACAATAATATTTATTAATAGCCTAAATGCTGGTATCTGGAAAGCATGTGCTTTGATAAAAGAAGTGTGCAGTGATGGTTAATAAATAAACTGGTATTTACCAAAACGTGCAAGAATCTAAACAATCCAAATTTAGGCATGAGAAGCCCAAAGTGTCTGATCATTAACAGTGTGAGAATGCTTTTGATCTGCATGGCCATGGGAATGACTGTCTCCTTGATAAACATGTGTATGGAATGTAAAACAACATAGTTAAGAAAATAGCATCTATTTAAAAAACATCCCAGGACCCGAGCTGTACTGAAGTTCGATTCCAAAACTTTCTGAAAGGGTTAGTCCAAACTAACATTGCGTTATGCTGGAAAACAGCGCAGACCCCAACGGACAATAAAGCAGAGACAATTGTAGCGATTGCCCTCGCAGGAGCCGCTAAGGATGGTGGGTCCTCTGTTCTGCCATGGCTCGTTTAACTGCTCGATTCCCTCTGACACACTAGGTCATTGACCAAAAGCCGCTTCCACCTGCGGGACTTAAGAGTTAGTAAGCTAGCACTATATAATAATGCACAGTACGTAAAGTGGTTGTAAAGGAAAAAAATGTATTTAAAAAAAATAACAAACATGTTATACTTTCCTGCTCTGTGCAGCAGTTTTACACAGAGCAGCCCCAATCCTCCTCTTCTCGGGTCCACCGCCAGCGCTCTGGGACCCTCCCCCTTGCCGAGTGCCCCTATAATAAGCTGCTTGCTGTGGGGGCACTCGTTTGTGCTCGTTCCCAAGCTGGCTCTCTGCGTCCATATGACACAGAGAGCGCTGCTCAGCCCTGCCCCCTGCTCCCGCCTCACTGGCTGTGATTGACAGCAGCGTGAGCCTATGGCTCCTGCTGCTGCATCTCAGCCAATGAGGAGGGAGAGACCTGGGAGAGCCTCGGGTCCCGTGCACGTCACTGGATCAGGATTGGGCTTAGGTAAGTATAAGGGGGGGCGGGGGGGGGGCTGCACACTGAAGGTTTTTTTTACCTTCATGCATAGAGTGCATAAGGGTAAAGCCTTCAGCCCTTACAACCATGACCTGTATTATGGCAAGTGCAATTAAACAAAGTATCCATCAATGAACAAATATTTATCCAGACTTAAGAGCACTGTAACTGTTGAATAGATATTGACCTACTAACCGTCACTGGAAAGACTATAGCAAAGTTATATAGAACTATAACAGGTGCAACTAGAGTCTCTAGAACTTTAACTAACTCCGAAGAATGCAAAAGAGTCCTTGCGTGCACACTATGCATACAACTCCAGCAGTGGGCAAGAGTATGCGTGTCTAGTGTATGGGAACGCCTTGAAGATGGCGGAAAGTACTTGACTCCTAATAGTTAACATTGGCTGGCTTTCGGTGGGGCCCTTTTTAAGATGGTGCAACTAGATAAGAGTGGTCTCTATGGCATTTACTGTGTATGACAAGATATTGAGATGTGTAGCTCAGCTCATGACTCCTTTAGTCCCAATGGCTTAGTGGTCAGCAAGTTCCAGAAGTCAGGTCCCCCAGATCCTCACACAGGGATGCAGTCTCTCAGCTCCAATCCTGGAGGCACAGCAACTCTCTCCCTCAAGCTCAGTCTCTGAAGGCACCTCTGGAAGACTCGGAGGCAGGCCTGTCCTCTCTTCCTGTTAGAGGTGGGCAGGCACAGCAACAGGTCCACTTAGCTCCTCTCCTCATAGCTCTGTTCCTGGCAGGTTGATAGCAAAGACAACGACTATAGGCTTGCACTCTCCTCTCTCCTGGCTAAAATGACCCCGATTTTGAACAATTTTGCCCAGGAAAACTGTGAAGTTCTCCTTCCCTTGGGCAGCCACTTGTGGGAATTAAAATTCACAGTTTATTAGCTTCCATGTACAAGTACAATGCAGTGCCCCTTTAAGAACTACAATTTCCAGTTTCCTTGGAGCCTGCACAGTCTTCTCTGATGTCCCCATTGGCTCTTTCTCCTGCTCCCTTTGATTGGATCCTGCACTGCCAGTAGGGGGGGGGGGGGGCAGAAAAGAGCGAGTGGGAAAATCACAGAATAGCTCTAACACAGATCCTGCAGGGGGAGCGGTTTGAGTGAGGGATGAGTCTGCACAGACCTGCTCTGCAAATCCCACACAGCTGAGAGGAGAGCCGGAACCAGCGCTCACAGTCCGCTCTTTCTCCAGCAGCAGGAGAGGGGAAGGGGGTTGGGGATGAGCGGGTGCAGGATTTCATGAAGTTGACAGCACCCAGCTACATAATATTAAAAACTATCACTTATATTTTGATCAAGAAAAATGCAATTTGATTTGGATAGCTCAAGACTAATAACTACATAGTTCCATATTATGATTGAAACAAATATTTAATTCAATTAATTCTTACAAAATTCTAGTAGCATTAGTTCAATGGACATAATAAGAAAAGTAACAAGAACAACATATCACAGAATTGGGTGGAAATAATTATTATATAATTTAATAGATGTAAACTAAAATAGTATTCTTTTAGTAGAGGAAGGGGTAAGATGAGCATATACTAAGTAAATATGGTCCCAACATTTAGGGGTCTCAGTTGACTTTTTTCTGACACCCTGAAAAATGGTTCAACTGAGGCCCCAAAACGTGTTCTCTCTTTGCACTTTTGGGCACATTTTTGCACTTTACAATTATGTAGTTTAAAATGGAACCTCAATAACTTAATGAGGTTCTCCCATGTGATGTGCTTGTTTTTAATGTGAATGAGAAACAAAATGTAGCACCATATCTTAGGACAGAGATGTAATAAGGACAGGTAGAAAATCAAGCGTAGTCAAGTATCAAGCAGGCAGGCAGCATGGGTCAGTAGCAGGCAGAAACTGAAAACAGTCCAAGTCAAGCAGAAGTAAAAGATACCTGGGGATGATGCCAAAAAGTAGCTGAGTCACAACAAGTACAGGTGGGCTTACAAACATCCGACTTACAAACAACTTTTACTTACAAATGGAGGGAGACAACAGGAAGTGAGAGGAAATCTACCCCTAGGAAGGGAAATTCACTCCTGTAAGAGTTATCATGGAAAAAAGGTGTCTCCACTGAAGATTTATCGCCAATCCTTGTTTCCACAACAACCTAAAATTTTCAAAATCCAATTGTTATAGGGACAGAAAGTGAGGTGAAATCTTCTGAACAGGAGCACAGACAGCAAAACAAATGTTACAGGGGTGTTAACCCTTCCCTATGCTATCCAAAAAAACGTAAGAATTATTTTTTTGGCTGGAGCTACACTCATATACCTGTTCTGACTCACAACCAAATTCAACTTAAGAACAAACCTACAGACCCCATCTTGTTTGAAACCTGGGGAGTGCCTGTAAACAGATTTAAAATGGAGGTCCACCCTATAAAAGGAAATGGAATTAAAAATCATAAAAAAAAAAAAAAATGTTTAACTTACTTAAAACCCTTGTTGCTAGGCAGTCTGCCTAATCTACCTCTTCCTATTCTGCGGCACTTCCTCACATGTGGGACACACACGTTTCCTGGGACACATGTGTGTGTCCCAGGAAACAACGGGGCCATTCACAGAGCGCTGCGCCGCTCCCGCATGCGCAGTAGGAAACTGGCAGTGAAGCCGCAAGGCTCCACTGCCTGTTTCCCTTAGTTAGGATGGAGGCACCGCCGGCCGATCCGATGGACGGATCGGCCTCGGGGGGGCCGACATCGTGGGCTCGCTGGACAGGTAAGTGTTCTTAATAAGTGTTTGTAGCTGTTGACTTAAAAAAAAAACACAAAAAAAAGCGGAACCCCCCTTTAAGTACACAGAAACAGCCCAGTAGGTCAGGATACATACACCTTTCATCCCTTTTTCTGAGTATTTTTACACCAGTTTAAACTCTACTGATGACTCAGCACTAAAAACCATAATCATTCTGTTCCTGGTCATCCTGCAACCTTTTTGATAACAGTCACCCTACATTTAGTCAAACCCTTTACAAGAGTTAAAGGGGTTGTAAACCTTCATGTTTTTTCACCTTAATGCATCCTATGCATTAAGGTGAAAAAACACCTGGCAGTGACCGGCCCCCCAGTCCCCCGTCTTATTTACCTGAGCCCTGGAACTTGACCTGGCGGGGACACGCTCTCTCGCTTTTCGGGGTTCTCAGCTCTTGATTGGATAGATTGATAGCAGCGCAGCCATTGGCTGCTGTCAATCAAATCCAATGACGTGGGCACTGGGGGGCGGGGCCGAGTCATACATGTGGCGGCTATGGACGCCGAATGCTGGACTTGGGAGCGAGCCTGCAAGGTAACCCCCTCGGGAGAACGCTTCTCCTAGGGGGTTATCTGATGTGGGGAGGAGCCGCGAGAGCTGCCGGGGGACCCCAGAAGAGGAGGATCTGGGCCACTCTGTGCAAAACGAACTGCACAGTGGAGGTAAGTTTGATATGTTTGTCATTTAAAAAAACAAAAAAAAACAAACCCTTACAATCACTTTAATTGACAAAGCTCCGGAAATTCTAATCATAAGGGAAGAGACTTGAGCAAGCAAAGTTTTGTACCAACTGGAGGGGGTTATGTTGGAGGGGTCTGCAATACCTACTTATACCTACAATCATACACCATGGGAATATATTCAGATATAAGCATCCACACAGTATGTGGACACAAATGTACTTGCATAGCTAGAGTAGTACATGTGGATACAAAGACCATCTGGTATGACATGTTGTGAAAAATAAATTACACAAGGTGACAGCACTGGAAGAAAGAGAGAAGAAATTTAGTTGAATTCTGGCCCTTATCAAAATTGTCAAAACATACTTGATAAAACTGTAGCATCTATTACCGAGTGTGCTCATTAAGCTTCTCCTTCATGTCTGAATGTTGATGTTGGCTGCCTCAGATTCTTTTCCAATCATTTGTTTCACATATATTTGTTTTAGTTGCTTTAACTTGCCTGTCTAGGATCATTTCCATTTTTAACAAATAACACTAAAGAAAAAATAAAGAGGCACTCAAATTTGTCAAAAGTATCCAACTTATGCAACTTTTCCACATTTCTGAATAGCAGCTGGCTGGACCACTCAGTATAACTCAGCATATTGTTGATGATAATGTTTAACAGCTTTAAGTGGATAATGTTTAACAGCTTTAAGTGCAGGATAGTCTCATCGGTTATTGATTGTCCTGTTAATGATTTCCAAAAACAATCAAAATTGGCCAGACTGATTTTTTTTTTTTTTCTGACTGTCACCCTGGCTTCCTTGACTTAGGATGGGTACACATGCTACATCTATTGTGAAATATCTGTACAGTCTGTGAAGATTTACCATCAACACCTAATGCTGGCATACATATGGCCACATTATCCTTAATTGTAACTATTGTTTAAGTGAAACAATCATATTTTTCTAAAATCAACCACATTAAATGGGACGCTACCTCAATAAACAAATGTTTTAATTGAAAAAGGAATGACCGACCTTGGCGGAAAATTCAGTACATTGTGACTAACTTTATCTTTGTCTTTGTTGAGATGATTTGTCATTTTTATAATTAAATGTCATGTAAAACCATTTAAACTGTGGTTGATCAAATAATAGACTTGTGCACAACGGAAAATTTTGTTTAGTTTCGGTTCGTTGCCATTCGTAAAATACATAATTTTGTTCTGTTATATTCGTTATGTTACGTTAATACGTTTTCGAATAATTCGTTATTTCTGTAGAGTGTTGATATCCGTTATACTGAATCTCAAATCATGTCGAATTCATTCGTTATATGCGCTATAATTTTGTTCGTATAAGTTGAAATTCGATATTTATGTATGTATATATATTTGTGATAATGATTCATAGTTTGGAAAGTTGTTTGTTTATTGAATCTTTTAAGACACACAATGACAATATCTCTTCTCCTCTGCTCAAATACAATACAACACCCTTCTCACACAGTTCTCAGGAATGCACTTTGTCACTAATCCAACCTACAGCACAAAATTAATCAGCTGATTGGACTGTAAGATTTACTTTTAATTGACCTTTTGTTTCATTAGATCTTTAATAAATTACCGAATCATGCCAAATTAATTAGTTATATCCGCTATAATTTCTTTCATATTAGTTGAAATCCGAATGTCCGAAAGATGCAAAATCCGGCCGAATTTCAATTTATTACGAAACGAATTGCACAAGCCTAATAACTATTGTTTTGTTAAACCGACCTAAACAATACATTCAATTTATATCTAGTCAAATAGGTCTTCACACTGTATATATCTTGGTAAATCTAATGCTTACTATACAGGTAAGAATAAAATATTGACCCATTAGAGATTTAATTGTTTTTAATGATGTGTCCTTGAAAATAAAAATAAAAAAACCCAATATGTTTTCTGATGAGACTGATCACACCTTTTAAGGTTGGGTTCACACTAGAACACGCAGCGGCTCACAGCAGGAGTCCGATGTGTCTCCATTCACAGTTTCAGTTTTTTGGGCTGAATTCGGACCTGGAACGGACCAAGAGACACACAGGGCTCCTGTGCAATTTGCACTGGAGCCGCTGCGGAGATGTGTGCACCGGCTCTATAGAGTAACAGTCACAATCTCCTGACATGTGAATTGGATGCGGGAAAAAATCATATTATTAAAGGACTGTTATATTGAAAGGTTGTATCATTCCGAGTATGGCCAACATAATAAAAATTACCCTTTGAGCTATAGTAAATTGGAGTCTTTGCTGACGGAAAAATTGTGGGGGTATGGGGTAATCTATTGGCCTAAAGTAAAATTTGCTTAATATAAAACAAAAAAACACCGCACTAAAAAAAACAAAAGAAAGCTGCAGTTCAAATGTGCAATATACACAACAATAGGAAGAAAACAAAGAAAAAACTGCGCTGAACCCTCATAATGTGTGATAAGGTATATGTAAAAAAAACACCAAATATGAATAAGAATGTATATATAAAATCATAAACAAAAAATATGACACAAAAAATCCCAAATATTATTTGACAAATACCGAGTGCATATAGATCAAAAGGTGCCAAAAGCACAAAATAGTGATATTAAATTAATAAGCAGCAAAGTCCTTAGACCAGAACAGAAAATCTTCTAAGGAGATGGGAAGAGTCCCCTGATAGCTCTTCATAGGGATCAGTGTGTAAAAGTGCAAAGTGGGAAAACACCCCTCGCAGTGATCCTCCACCATTAAGAATACACACTTACCAGATAGTAAGCTCAACAAGCTTGTCAGTAAACCAAGGACCAGATGAACAGCGGGTATTGGAGCATCCCTCTATGTAGCGTGGCAGATGGCAGGCAAACCAGGCACATGCAGGACCTTGAATCCAGGTATCCAACCAGCATCAGGACATCACTCTGTAGACACACACAGCCTGTGGTGCCCAGGCACAGAATCAGACTAGAGATACCTGGGTTAACCTGGGTTAAGCAGGTTTCATTTTTCATTCATTTTAACTCAGATATCTCCAGTCTGATTCTGTGCCTGGGCACTGGGCTTTGTCTACAGAGTGATGTCCTGATGCTGTTTGGATACCTGGATGCAAGGTCCTGCATGTGCCTGGTTTGCCTGCCATCTGCCTTGCTACATAGAGGGATGCTCCAATACCCGCTGTTCATCTGGTCCTTGGTTTACTGACGAGCTTGTTGAGCTTACTATCTGGTAAGCGTGTATTCTTAGGAGGAGGGGTTTCCACCATCCCTGCTAAGTTTAATTTTGTATTTCTTTTTTTAGTTTGATGTGTATTATAAGTGATGTTACATATCAGAGAGACCGGTATTGTGGTAATATTGAAGTTTATTGAGATTTCCATTGATTAGAGGGCTCCACCATTATTGTTAAGTTATTGATTAGTAAGTTAGCGCCGCACTTTTTTTTTTGTGGTGTGAGAACACATAACAGTTTATTGTAAATAGTAGTGTGGTGATTACTTATTATACTAAAGATCGGCATGTGGCATTAATAAACAGACGCATTTCAGTTGTGCCCCACCAGGCCGCCCCCCCCCCCCCCCCCCCCATGGACAATGTGCCTGGCTGCTGAGTTCATCTCCCCATCCTTGCACTCAGTGCACTGATGGGCACTGATTGGAAACACTGATAGGCAGCACTGATATCCAGCACTGATTGGCAGCACTGATGGGCACTGATTGGCAGCACTCATGGGCACTAATAGGCATCGCTGATTGGCAGTACTGATGGGC
Organism: Lithobates clamitans; assembly: GCA_037952925.1. Lineage (NCBI taxonomy): Eukaryota > Metazoa > Chordata > Amphibia > Anura > Ranidae > Lithobates > Lithobates clamitans. The sequence continues at coordinate 8,358,391 of JBBGZY010000723.1, forward strand.
ACAGATTGGCAGCACTGATGGCCACTGATAAGTGGTATTGTTTGCCAGCACTGATTGGCACTGATTAGCAGCACTGATGGGCACTGATAGGTACTGCTTGGTGGCACTGATAGGTGGCAATGATTGGCACTAATTGGCAGCACTGATTGGCATTGATAGGCAGCACTGATGGGCAGCAGTGATGGGCGGCACTGATGGGCACTGATAGGCAGCACTGATGGGCACTGATTGGCAGCACAGATGGGCGCTGATAGATGGCACTGATAGGCAACACTGATTGGCACTGATAGGCGGCACTGGTTTGGAAGCACTGATAGGCAGCACTGATTGGAAGCACTGATTGGAATTACTGATTGGCACTGATAGGCAGCACTGGTAGGTGTGCACTGATAGGCAGCACTGATTGGCAGAACAGATGGGCACTGATAGGCAGCACTGATGGGCGCTGATTGATGGCATTGGTTGGCACTGATAGGCGGCACTGATAGGCAGCACTGATGGGCACTTATTGGCAGCACTGATTGACACTGGTAGGCAACACTGATTGGCAGCGCTGATGGGCGCTGATAGGCGGTACTGATAGGCAGAGCTGATGGGCACTAATAGGTGGCACTGATTGGAAGCACTGATTGGAACTAATAGGCAGCACTGATGGGCACCGATTGGGACTGATTGGAAGCACTGATTGGCACTGATAGGTGGCACTGATGGGCACTGATTGGCACTGATAGGAGGCATTGGTTTGCACTGATTGGCAGCACTGATTGGCACTGACATGTGGCACTGACAGGTGGCACTGATTGTCACTAATAGGTGGCATTGGTTGGCACTGATGGGCACTGACTGGCACTGACAGGTGGAACTGATGGGCAGTGGCACTGATAGGTGGCACTGATAGGTGGTATAGGTGGGCACTGATTGGCACTGACAGGTGGCATTGATTGGCACTGACAAGTGGCATTGATTGGCACTGACAGGTGGCACTGATTGGCCCTGATAGGTGGCATTGGTTGGCACTGACAGGTGACACTGATGGGCATTGATAGGCGGCACTGATTGGCACTGATCTAAGAGAGGGGGAGTTTCACATTGAGCAGTCAGCGAAGCATGTAAGAGTCGCTCAGTGCTTGAAATTGTAATGTAATGTCACTGCTTGCAGAGACAAGCTGTCAAAACTTGACGCTGATGTCGGGGGTGGGAGGGACTGAACAGCTAGCCTATCAAACACAAGCTAACGGGATAGAGGCTGGGCGGGCCACTCTGTGTGTGTGGCTCCGCCCCCTTTCTTAAGCAGCCCAATTATTGGCAGGTGTTTGATAGCTGATAGAAAGGGGGTGGAGCCACATACACAGAGCGGCCCGCCTAGCCTCTATCCCGTTAACTTGTGTTTGATAGGCTAGCTGTTTAGTCCCTCCCACCCCCGACATCAGCGCCGAGTTTTGACAGCTTGTCTCTACAAGCAGTGACATTACATTACAGTTTCATGCACTGAGCGGCTCTTACATGCCCCACTGACTGCTCAATGTGCAACTATCTCACAGGCAGCGCTCTATACAGTCTCTTGCAGCATTTTACAGCAGATCTTGAGACGCACATTAGGGTGTGCCCAGGCACACAGAGCACACCCCGTGCGCACTCCTATGATTGGTATACAGGTACCCATATCCCAAATATTGTCAAAAGAAATGATAGGGTAATGGGGCAATAGAATATTCATGGTACCGTCATAGGACATAAACAAGACGGTGTATATTTTCTTAAAGACACAAAACTTGTTTGTATACAATAACATTTTGTGTTTTTAAGAAAATTAAGAATATTCTGGTGGATGTCCTATGAGGGTACCATGAAAATCCTATTGCCCCAATTTCCTTACAATTTCTTTTCTCACTTTTTATCTTACAGCAGTCCTCTCGTGAATTCCCTCCTTCCCATCCTCCCCACACTTGTTTATTATCACAGCTTTAAAGGGATCCTCCTATTCCACACCCCCTACTCCCACACCTCATTTTGCCTATTGCTATAACTGGCTTCCAAACCTTTATCAGGTGGGGCCGTCTTTTAAAATATTTATTATATGATTATTTAATACTTATACTTCTCAGCAGCCAAGGTGATTGCACAGTCCAATTGCCTTCAAACTTGGGCCATGGGAATGGTCAGTAGATGCTGTTTAGTTGTTATGAAAATATGCTAACCCACTTACATTTCATATGATAGCATTTTATGAAGGCACACATACGTTTTTTAAAAAACACGTCTCAAGATGCGCCATATTTTTCAAAAGTCTTATAGATTACTGCTTTAGAAGCATTTAGAAAAATGACTTGTGAATTCAGTCATTCAGAAAACCAATAAACCAATACATTCCAAACAACATAGAGTTTAACCACAAGGACAAATAATCCGTGAATATAAAATGGTACAAATGCCTTGGAGCAGAAAATGTTGTTTTATGATCACGTGTTTCATTTGTACTTCTATTTTATCCCTCATCTGGTTTATGTTTTCCTGGCATTGTTTTTCTCTGATGTTCATCTGTTATATAAAATTATTGGTATTTTGCTGCCATTACTTTCTGGACATACAAGGCAAATTATATGGTTATCAGCCAAGAATATATGCTTGATATGCATGCTTTGATCCTTTCCCCTGGCTTTTTCTATATCTATTTAGAGAGTAATGACATCATCTCTCTGTGTAGTATTTCCAGATATCTATAAAAAAATAAATAAAAGAGATAAAACTGCATTACAACCAAACTTTGCTTAGTTTCAAAGTTTACCAAAGTCCATCTACAGTATGAATATAAAAAGTATATGATTAATTCACTGGAAGAAAAGGCGTTTTACCAACTGAAATAGTCCTATCTGTTTACTTTTCATTATTCCTACTCCTGCTACCTGCTAATCTAGCCAACAGCACAAAAAATATGCATGTTTACTATAGTAATCCACTAGATTGTGAAAGTTGTGCACAAAAAAGGCAGGCATAGAGTTTGTGACTAGTCACCAGTATTGCCTGTGGGCTCCGTGCAGCTAATTTTATTCCATTACAGACTTTTCAAGCCTTGTTCTGCACTGTGTCTCTGTGTGGAGGTGGCCATCTTGATTGTGGCAGGGCTTTGCTTCCTCACTTCAGAGTCTCCAGCAAGGAGAACTGTGCAAATTACAGTAGTGACATCACCAAAAGTGCGGCAATAAATAATGCCTCATACACACGAGCGGAATGTCCGACAGAAAAAGTCCGATGGAAGCTTTTCATCATCTATTCCGATCGCGTGCATGCCTCATCGGACTTTTTTTTTTGAAAATTCTGACAGACCTAGAAATGGAACATGTTCTAAATATTTCCAACGGAACCAATTCCTATCGGGAAAACCGCTCGTCTGTATGCTGTTCCGACGGACCAGAAACGACGCATGCTCTGAAGCAAGTACGAGACGGAAGCTATTGGCTACTGGCTATTGAACTTCCTTCTTCTAATCCCGTCGTATGTGTTGTATGTCACCTCGTTCTGGACGGTCAGACTTTGGTATGACTGTGTGTATGTAAGACCACTTGAGCGGAATTCCGTCGGAGGTCCGTCGGAGAAACCTTCGGAGTTTATTCCGACGGCAAAACCGGTCATGTGTACACAGCATAAGGTATATCCCTCTCTAATTTTGAATGCTCCATTTGGCTGAACATTAAATAATCCACATTTGGCTTACCTGGGGGCATCTTCCTAAAGATACAGCAACAAACCAGAAGCCCAACGTTGCTCAAGGCAGCTAAAGTCTGCACCAAATCCAACAAAGCAAGAACTAGGCTTTAAAAGCTTACTCTCAATGTATGCATGGCTATACTGTATATGTCCTATAATTAGCAACTTGAGCTAAGGAACCACACAGAGGTGCCTTGGTGGGCATTATGGCTTTGCAGATGAACAAATGAACTGAGATGTTGAAACAAATTTTTTTCTTTTGTGTGCTTGAGAATTTTAGTATTTCTTCACTATTTTTGATTCTGTTGGAATATGATATATTTGGCAAGCTATCAAGTCTGGTTGCCGAAAAAAAAACCAAAGCATAATGCAGGGGAGAACATATTCGCTGTGCTGCCTGTGAAGCTATACAGAGATTCTAAAGGACAAGAGGTACCAATTCATGGAACACCAGATGAGAAGGGACTTGTGGTTGGGATAGAAAACATTTTTACGCTAGTGGTCATTCCTTCACTCAATAATAAGACATCGCTCTTTAATGGCAATAATGATACATCGCTCTTTAATGGCAATAATGATACATCGCTCTTTAATGGCAATAATGATACATCGCTCTTTAATGGCAATTTAATGGCAGTGGGTTCAGAAGCTCTAGCCACATCAAACCAAACAATGCCAATAAGAGACAGTTAGATTAATTATTCATTTCATGGTGGATTGTAGCAGACAATAGAGGTAAAACATGCAGACACACCCACATGTAAATCTTGCAGGCACAACCTACTGTTGGAGCTAAATTAGTTCTCAATGGAGACAAAATCTGGCCTATTTACACTTGGGTAAGAGTTCCTGTAAAGTGGCCCTCTGCGGTCTGTGATGATAAAAAGACATCTCAGTTGTAATGCATAATGTATGATCAAACTATTATTCATTCTCTGTGCAGTTATTGATGAAGAATGGCAGAAGACACAGTGCATGCCTCGAGAAACCTGTGTTGATGTTGCGAAGGATCTTGGCACTGCCACTAACACGTTCTTTAAACCGCCCTGCGTCTCTGTGTTCAGATGTGGAGGCTGTTGTAATGAAGAGGGAGTTTCCTGCCTAAACACCAGCACATCTTATATACTCAAATCGGTAACAGTATTTTACTTTGAAATTCACTTCTTCAATTTATTTAATGGCAGCATCCAAAATTTCAAAATCATATCTCACTTGTGGATTTTACTTTGGAATGAAAATCTATTTTAACTTTTAGAAGTCTGTTACTTGAATTAAAAGAAGGAAATAGCCTTCTGTATGTACCACTGGGCTTAATTCCTGATTTGGATTTAGGGAATTTAAACCTTCTAATCTAGGCTGTTCGTAGTTTGCAATAATTTACAGTAGAGGCATAGAATGCAATGAAATGACTGTTGGCACTGTCCTCCATGTTAAAGCCCCTTTACTTTAAATATAATTTTAATAACTTATTGAAATTGTTTATTAAAACCATTCTAGAAAAATGACCTAATATATGTATAATTGCCCTTATACACCATATTACCTAAAGTATTGGGACGCCTGCCTTTACACGCACATTAACTTTAATGACATCCCAGTCTTAGTCCGTAGGGTTCAATAATGAGTTGGCCTACCCTTTGAAAATATAACAGCTTTAACTCTTCTGTGAAGGCTGTCCACAAGGTTTAGGAGTGTGTCTATGGGAATGTTTGACCATTCTTCCAGAAGTGCATTTGTGAGGTCAGCCACTGATGTTGGACGAGAAGACCTGGCTCGCAGTCTCCGCTCTAATTCATCCCAAAGGAGTTCTATTGGGTTGAGGTCAGGACTCTGTGCAGGCCAGTCAAGTTCCTCCACCCCAAACTCACTCATCCATGTCCATGTCTTTATGGACCTTGCTTTGTGCTCTCAATAATAAACCCTACGGACTAAGACTGGGATGCCATTAAAGTTAATTTGCTTGTAAAGGCAGGCGTCCGAATACTTTTGGTAACAGCGTATCTGGCAAAACGCACAAGATCCCCTATTGGATGAAAATTGTCTAACTTGAAGATATATTCAGAACATACTAAGTTTGTTTTATTCTGTTGGTTGGAGCCCTCATCTGGTTTTTGTTGCTGTCTGTGCTCCCATTGGGAAAACTATCACTTTCTTGTGACCACCTGTCACCCGAACAGGAAGTGAGATAAAATGATCATTGCAACAAATACATAGTAATAAAATGAGACAGAAGTCCTAACGCTTCCCCATTCAATCCGACAAAAAAAAAAAAACATTTTGCCAAAATCTCTCAAGAATCTATGCAATTTAATAAACAGGAATGCTTTTTGTTTTTCCATGGGATATATTTACTACTAGGGTAATAGAGAATGCTCACTTAGCAAAGTGAAACTGTTTATCAATGAATACCCACTAATGCGCAGAGAAGCTTAAAAAAATGTCTTAAATACTACAAAGTGTGCAGGAACAAGTCCTGCTGATGTATACATTTTACTGGCACCCAAATGACAATCTTACAACAAATGACAAACATTATTAAAATAACGGCATTGCGTGTATAAACTATTTTAAAATCAATAGCGTCACAATACACTTGATCAGCGGATGAGAATATACACACCTCTGCATATAAGTTACAGTATATACCTTACAAAAATAGAGGTGTCTGCATTGTGGTCCCAATTGGCATTTATAGTATGTATCTTATGATAAATTGTGACACTATCGATTTAAAAAAAGTTTATACACGCAATTGCGTTATTTTAATAATGTTGTAAAAAAAGATTGTCATTTTTTAATGTTTGCGCCTGTCTCATGTGGGTGCCACTAAAATCCATACATCAGCAGGACTCATTTCTGCAAACTTTGTAGTATTTAGGATAATATTTGAATGTGGCATGGGTAGGTCCCCCCTTTTCTCTTAAAAAAAAAAAAATAAATAAAAATGTGTCTTGCATATTATTGGATAACTGAAGTTAACACAGTTTTGTTTTATTCACTTTGCTAGGAGAACACTCTCTCCTCCTTTAGTAAATTAACCCCATTGCATGCTTTCATTGGGGAGAGTTTCTTTTACTTCTTCCCCCAGAAAGAAAGGAAGTAAGAGGTAATCTCTCAAAAGCCAGGGGAATTCTTAGCTGTTGTTACTGAAACAGATGTCCGCATTGCAAGGCTTCCTTGGTGAAAACTCCAAAATGTTGAATTCCTTATCATTTTCTGTTCAAGTGGTAATGGTCACAAGAAAAAATAGAGAGAATGAATATCCCCAGGGGCAGCAAAGACATCAATAAAAAACCTGGCAAGGACCGGCCGAGATTCAATCCATCTATGGGCAGGCTGTTTGTACTGATCGACTTCAAAACAACCAGTCTGCCAGTTTTTTGCATGTGATTACTGCTGGCGGGCGGCTATAGCCACCAGCAGTAATTATTGTGTACCGCCGGCAGAACACAATAACACTGCTGGAGGGATTCCACCATCAACACTGACTATGTTGATGGTGGAATCAAGTGATTTTCTATCCTGCAACCCATAGTTGCAATAAAAATAATCACTTCATCTATGGCTTGCCTTACCCAAACCAAAAAAAAAATGTGGCTTTACATATACTTTGCAATCATGTGGTCCAGTTTATCGAGAATGAATGCTATGTTAGAATTTTTCCACAGTAGTTAGAGGATCATCTTCATAGAAAAGGGAAGAGATTTTTACTTTGTGACTATGCCATTGCTTAGAGCAGTCCCAGTTTGATTAAAAAGTCACAGTAAGTTTGGCGAGTTCTAGGACAGTGTTTCTCAACTTTTTTTCAGTCAAGGCGCCCTTTAAAATTATGCACACTCTCAGGGCACCCCATTCTAAGATGCAAAAAACTAAACTAATAGTTTTACATAATGTAACAGCATCCACACACATAGGACGCTCAACATTGGAGATGATTTACTCTTCCAAAAAAAAAAAAATACACCTTTGCATACTGGTACTGACTGATATTCCAAAGTGTATCTTCTCCCTCAGTTTTTCTCCCTTGCTCAGCTAAAGTGACTCCAGTGCTTATGGAGAGGGCAGGGGAGGTGCAAACAAGAACACCATGTAATGGTGCACATTGAAAACCTGTGGCTTTGTGTAACTAAAAGGCAGGCTTGATCCACCCACTGGCTCGTATACAATTTTGGGGCAATTTTTTAGGCATTTTTCCAAGGCACCCCTGAAAAAATCTGAAGGCATCCCAGGGTGTCTGGGTACCAATGGTGTCGCTAGGGGGTGGCTTTTGGGGCTATAGCCCTGAATCTGGGGCCCATAGCTCCGAGTCTCTGCAGGGGTCCCCAAGGGGAGGGGAGGCTCTCTGGGGACCCTGATGTTAGTGGGGGGCTCTCTGGGGACCCTGATGCAAGGGGGAGGCTCTCTGGGGACCCTAATTTTAAGGGAGAGGCTCTCTGGGGACCCTGATTTAAGGGGGGCTCTCTAGTTACCCTGATTTAAGGGGGGCTCTCTGGGGACTCTGATGCAAGGGGGGCTCTCTGGGGACCCTGATGCAACTGGGAGGCTCTCTGGGAACTCTGATGTAAGGAGGAGGCTCTCTGGGAACCCTGATGTAAGGGGGGCTCTCTGGGGACCCTGATGTAAGTGGGGGGCTCTCTGCGGATATATACACACACATGTATATTACTGTATATACATGTGTATGCCCGCCCAAGCGTATGACTTTCTTTAATACGCTGCTATGGGCTCTAGCCCCAGATCTTTTGTAGACCTAGCAATGCCCTTGCTGGGTACCCTGGTTGAAAAAGGCTGATCTAGGAGATGACATGCTGGTGTCAAGAGCACACAAAGCATCTAGAACACCTGCTGGTGGTACTCTGGTCCTTGGGCAAGATTGGGTACTTCCATTATCATCAGCAGGTGTATCGCAGCACCCAACAGAACCTTGAAATTAGTCACCATCTCATGTTGCCTGCTGGAAGGCCCCATCTCTGGAGCCAATAAGGCCTTCAGCTTTGTACTTGTGCACCCATTTTTGTTCCTGTTTGATCTGCATCTGTACCTGTCCTGACCTGTTCTGACTTTATATTTTCTCTGCAATCCTACCCCTTGCCTGACTTCACTTTGCCCTACTTATAGTTAGTTAGCTTGTAGTTAGTCATTTGCTCCAGTTGCATGTTACACTGTTTGGTTATTGACTTATTATATGTACATGTTATGTATTGTATGTTCACTAATAAATTGTGTTGTCTTTACTTAAACAGTGGTATCTTCCTGTGTGTAGCTCACATATCTGATCCCACCAGATCACAGGTAACCTCTTACTGGTTTCCTTATCGCTGGTCTCTAGTCTGTCAACGTTCTAATTGCGTGATTTTCCTGTCTGTGAAGAGTCTTCCCCTTTTAAATATACAAAGAATACTCCCAAGCAAATCCATGAAAAAAATAATGCTTGAAATAACTGACCATTTTAAATATATTTATTTTCACAGGTTTTTCAAATTTCTCTACCACTGACACAAGCACCTGAACCTGTAACTATCAAAGTTGCCAATCATACAAGCTGTAAATGTTCGCTGGTTGGTCGTCATCCGCCCACCATAATACGTAGATCAATTACATATCCGGAAGAAGGGTTAGTATTCTCACTAGCTACCTTTACTTATGATAAACTGTGGACAGTTGCAAGAGCCTCTGACTATTATTGCTGTGTGAGGGAAAGTTTTATCAGAGCAAATTGCAAGTCTGGCATTCATTATCCGTATTCTACAGAACATTTATTTTGAGACCTGATAAAACACTGCCATTTAGTTTTCCATATAAATAGCATATTTTTTAAAGATTAGGCAATGCGCCAAACTGTCCTGTTTACGCGAAGGAACATGTGGTCTTCTTTCTCTGATTCTTTGGTCTTGTTAATGAATGTAAACTGGAAAAAGAGTTAAAGGGTAAGGAAACATTTTAAACAGAAGTGAAAGCAAACAGCTAAATTCACATTTCACATACAGTATGTAAGCATAAGTTTTATTACCTGCCAGCTTGTTTCCTAATTAAAGGAGAAGTGTGGCCAAAGCTCTTTTGGTCATACTTCTCCTATGGGTCACAGCATAGTTGCCAACATTGGGAAAAAAAATTTCGGGACACTTTTTTGGCTGTAGGTGGAGTCAGCCTATAATTAGGGGGCGGGGTATGCGTTAGTAGGCGTGGCATAGGAAAAAGGATTGTCACAAAAATGGGCGTGGTTTACGTGAAATAGTGGGCGTGGCTTACATGGGCGGGGCTAAAATTGGGTGTGGTTAGAGTCTGAGATGAATGAGGGATAAAGGGGGAAAGGGGGGTAGGGGGAAAGGGGGGTAGGGGGAAAGGGGGGTAGAGGGAGGGGGATGGAGGGACAGCAGACCCAGATCCTACACTACAATAGCAATGTTTAGTCCAGAGTTTAACCTTTAGCAGATAAAGATACTCCACCTGGTGTTAGCACTTCAATCATCCCGGCACCATGGTTGTTATGGTGTCAGGATGATTGAAGCGCATTATTTCTATTACATTGTAATATAAAATGAAATCATTCAACTCACCATAATGCAGAATCAGTGGGACCACTGAGCGTGTCACCTGCTACGTCGCCTGCCACCAGATGCCATCAGGTTCCCCCAGCAAAGTCTGTCCTTACATAAGGTGCCCCCAGCAGAGGGGGGAGAAGGGGGTGCAGGTATGGTGGTGACACAGGGGTGAGAGGGGGGTGCAGGTATGTTGGTAACACAGGGGTGAGAGGGGGGTGCAGGTATGTTGGTGACACAGGGTTGAGAGGGGGGTGCAGGTATGTTGGTGACACAGGGGTGAGAGGGGGGTGCAGGTATGTTGGTGATACAGGGGTGAGAAGGGAGTGCAGGTATGTTGGTGACACAGGGGTGAGAGGGGGGTGCAGGTATGGTGGTGACACAGGGGGGGAGAGGGGGGTGTAGGTATGGTGGTGACACAGGGGGGAGAGGGGGGTGCAGGTATGGTGGTGACACAGGGGTGAGAGGGGGGTGCAGGTATGGTGGTGACACAGGGGGGAGAGGGGGGGTGCAGGTATGGTGGTGACACAGGGGGGAGAGGGGGGTGCAGGTATGGTGGTGACACAGGGGGGAGAGGGGGGTGCAGGTATGGTGGTGACACGGGGGGGAGAGGGGGGTGCAGGTATGGTGGTGACACGGGGGGGAGAGGGGAGTGCAGGTATGGTGGTGACACAGGGGGGGAGAGGGGAGTGCAGGTATGGTGGTGACACAGGGGTGGAGAGGGGGATGCAGGTATGTTGGTGACACGGGGGGGAGAGGGGGGTGCAGGTATGGTGGTGACACAGGGGGGGAGAGGGGGGTGCAAGTATTGTGGTGACACAGGGGTGGAGAGGGGGGTGCAGGTATGGTGGTGACACAGGGGTGGAGAGGGGGGTGCAGGTATGGTGGTGACACAGGGGTGAGAGGGGGGTGCAGGTATGGTGGTGACACAGGGGGGGAGAGGGGGGTGCAGGTATGGTGGTGACACGGGGGGAGAGGGGGGTGCAGGTATGGTGGTGACACGGCGGTGAGAGGGGGGTGCAGGTATGGTGGTGACACAGGGGGGAGAGGGGGGTGCAGGTATGGTGGTGACACAGGGGGGGAGGGGGAATCAGGTATGGTGGTAACATGGGGGGAGGGGGGTGCAGGTATGGTGGTGACATGGGGTGCAAGAGGGGAGCCAGGACCATCAATGTCCCCAGCCAGCGGAGCCCCGGTCCTTCCGTGCTGGACCTCAGCCTTTGAAAGTGTATTGCAGGGAAAGCTCCAAGCCTCCCATACACTGAGTACACCCCCCTCCCCCTATCTCTCCTCTCCCCCACTACACTGACAGGCCACCACTCACAGGTCCGTCAGAAAAAACTCCTGAACAGCCAGGTGAAGCCTCCCTTCTTCCCTCCCGTCACTCCCACCATTCCCCGAGCCCCGTCGGACACACGGGGGCGGAAGGTGATGGCAGTGGAGGCTGATCACGTCTCCCTTGTGTTCAGTGTAGAGCGGGGAGGGGTTGCCAATCCCTCCAGCCAATAGGCTTCAGTGTACAATAGAATTTTCTATTTGTACACTGAAGAGAGAAGCCGATTGGCTGCCCCTCTCCCCTGTACTGAACACAAGGGGAACTTTGTGACTGACTCGTGGAGGCGATGGCGGCCATTTTTGTGGAGCCGTTGCCGTTTTTTACAAAAACACTCACGATTTTCTCGGGACAAACCCAAAAATTCGGGAAAACACCCGGGACAAAATTAAATCGGGACAAAGGTCCCAAAATCGGGATTGTCCAGGGAAAATCGGGACTGTTGGCAACTATGTCACAGGAGTGCACTATCAGCTGACATCACAGAGCCAGTACAAGCTCTACAGGGATCCTGACAGTAATGTCAAGATTCACCCAGATGCCTGACCAGCAGCTGGCTCAGCCTCTCAGCAAGCCACTAGGTGTCAGAAACCATGAACCAGACCTAGACAGAAGTAGAGTTAAATCACACTTGTTTATTAATAAAAATAAAAAGGTAAATAGAGTAAGCGTAGTCAAAGCATAGCCAGAGTCCAGTAACCAGATCGGGTAGTCAGCCAAGCCACAGTTCAGTAACCAGATCGGGTAATCAGCCAGGCCAGAAGTCAGGGATCCAAGTGGAGGAACAGCAAGCAGGATAAGGAGCCAGAAGGGATGTCAGCAAGCCAGTCTTTAAACAGGAACGCAGGAGATGGTTTCTTGTGATATGACCAAGGCGAAGGCAGGAAAGAAGTGAGCTGGAAGTCTTTAAGTAGGCGGGACTGACGAGCAGATCCACAACAGCTGGTTAGCTGTGGAGAGAGAAGAGAGCTGGCAATTAGCCGACAGCTGAGCGGCCAGCTCAGAGAAGGAAGGGCGGAGCCAGCCCTGACACTAGGAGCCTGAGCCAGCTGCTTCTGCCCCCTCCAAAGTCAAGCTTTGAAATTAAATCTTTATATTTGAAATTAAATCTTTATTATTTTGTGGAAATAGAATGGTGTGGGCAGATTTCTGCCAGTCACAGGCTGTGTCACGCCCCTCCAGCCTGCGCCTTAGAACAAGAGGGATATGAAACCTCCATTAATCTACATGTAATATACCACCCCCATTGTGTTTAGCTGGTTAGTGGGCATGGAGGAGGAGGGAGGGAGGGAGTGGGCTGTCCTTTACCACTGTGTATATGTCCATATGTGTGACTCTAAAGTCACATGGGCTGCTCAGATGCGATGGGGAAGAAATGCTCAGCATAGAAACTCACTGAAAACTGAGCATGTGCAGAGTTGCCACCGCAACTGCAAAATCCCTAGCTGACAATTAGCCGACAGCTGAGCGGCCAGCTCAGAGAAGGAAGGGCTGAGCCAGCCCTGACAGTACCCCCTCCTCAACGACCCCTCCCCCTCAGAGGACCATCGGGCTTGAGGGGAAAACGTCTATGGAAATCATGGAGGAGGGCAGGGGCATGTACGTCCTGAGGATGAGACCCAGGAGCGTTCCTCTGGACCATACCCCTTCCAATGCACCAGGTACTATATGCGCCCACGGAACCTATGGGAGTCAACAATGGATTGTACCTCATACTCCTCATGGTTCCCAACCTGTATAGGGTGAGGACGTGCACCGAGGTGGTAAAGCGGTTGCAGACCAACGGTTTTAATAAGGAGACATGAAACACATTAGAGATGTACATACTAGGAGGAAGGTCCAACGCGTAAGCCACTGGGTTAATCCTGCGAAGGATACGGAAAGGCCCAATAAACCGAGGTGCGAACTTCAGTGAGGGAACACGAAGTCTGAGGTTGCGAGATGACAGCCAGACCCTGTCCCCAATCTGGTAGGAAGGCGCAGGCAGGCGTCTGCGGTCAGCATGGTGTCTGTACCTATCATTAGCATGACGCAAAGCCTCCTGGACTTGTGCCCAAGTGGAACGAAGACCACGGAGATGCTCCTCTAGCCCAGAAATACTCTGCGGAACAAACGAGTCAGGCAACATGGAAGGTTGGAAACCATAATACGCTATAAACGGAGACAATCGGGAAGCAGAATTCAAGGCACTGTGGTGAGCAAACACTTCCCATGGTAATAGGTCTGACCAGTTGTTGTGATGGTCAGAAATATAGCAATGTAGCCACGAGGGCCTCATTGTTCCAAACAACCTCTGCTGCCAGAGTACAGAACTTAATGGCGTAGTCGGCAACAGTTCTCCTACTTTGTTTGATGGACATGAGGCACTTGGCAGCAGAAGCAGAGGGTGCGGAAACATCAAATACCCTTTTAAAGGAGGCCACAAACTCAAGACAACAGGTTTTTGCGTCTCCTATGAGGGTTAGCCCAGGCCAAGGCTCTCTCAGAAAGCAAAGATATCACAAACCCTATTTTGCTTCTGTTTGTGGGAAACGCCTGGGGCAACATCTCAAAGTATATCTCAACTTGGTTGAGAAACCCTCTGCATTGAACTGGATTGCCCCCAAATCTCTGGGGAAGCGGGGGCGGAACCAGACATACCTCTAACAGAGGCAATACTCAAGGCAGGTGCCTGCACAGAGACTGGCGCAGCAGCAGGGACAGCCTGCAACTCAGGTTGTACCGGAGCAGCCACAGTGGCGGATTCCAGGTGAACCGTGCAACTCAGGAGCGTTTCTAACGCAATGGCAAACTGATCAATGCGGTGATCTTGCTCATCCAATCTGGAAAAAATATTACCAACAAGTGGATTGATTGTATCTTCTAAATTCATGGCCTTCACCTACTGTCAGAAACCATGAACCAGACCGAGACAGAAGTACAGTTAAATCACACTTGTTTATTAATAAAAAGGTAAATAGAGTAAGCGTAGTCAAAGCATAGCCAGAGTCCAGTAATCGGATCGGGTAGTCAGCCAAGCCAGAGTTCAGTAACCAGATCGGCCATTTTTGTGGAGCCGTTGCCGTTTTTTACAAAAACACTCACGATTTTCTCGGGACAAACCCAAAAATTCGGGAAAACACCCGGGACAAAATTAAATCGGGACAAAGGTCCCAAAATCGGGATTGTCCAGGGAAAATCGGGACTGTTGGCAACTATGTCACAGGAGTGCACTATCAGCTGACATCACAGAGCCAGTACAAGCTCTACAGGGATCCTGACAGTAATGTCAAGATTCACCCAGATGCCTGACCAGCAGCTGGCTCAGCCTCTCAGCAAGCCACTAGGTGTCAGAAACCATGAACCAGACCTAGACAGAAGTAGAGTTAAATCACACTTGTTTATTAATAAAAATAAAAAGGTAAATAGAGTAAGCGTAGTCAAAGCATAGCCAGAGTCCAGTAACCAGATCGGGTAGTCAGCCAAGCCACAGTTCAGTAACCAGATCGGGTAATCAGCCAGGCCAGAAGTCAGGGATCCAAGTGGAGGAACAGCAAGCAGGATAAGGAGCCAGAAGGGATGTCAGCAAGCCAGTCTTTAAACAGGAACGCAGGAGATGGTTTCTTGTGATATGACCAAGGCGAAGGCAGGAAAGAAGTGAGCTGGAAGTCTTTAAGTAGGCGGGACTGACGAGCAGATCCACAACAGCTGGTTAACTGTGGAGAGAGAAGAGAGCTGGCAATTAGCCGACAGCTGAGCGGCCAGCTCAGAGAAGGAAGGGTGGAGCCAGCCCTGACACTAGGAGCCTGAGCCAGCTGCTTCTGCCCCCTCCAAAGTCAAGCTTTGAAATTAAATCTTTATATTTGAAATTAAATCTTTATTATTTTGTGGAAATAGAATGGTGTGGGCAGATTTCTGCCAGTCACAGGCTGTGTCACGCCCCTCCAGCCTGCGCCTTAGAACAAGAGGGATATGAAACCTCCATTAATCTACATGTAATATACCACCCCCATTGTGTTTAGCTGGTTAGTGGGCATGGAGGAGGAGGGAGGGAGGGAGTGGGCTGTCCTTTACCACTGTGTATATGTCCATATGTGTGACTCTAAAGTCACATGGGCTGCTCAGATGCGATGGGGAAGAAATGCTCAGCATAGAAACTCACTGAAAACTGAGCATGTGCAGAGTTGCCACCGCAACTGCAAAATCCCTAGCTGACAATTAGCCGACAGCTGAGCGGCCAGCTCAGAGAAGGAAGGGCTGAGCCAGCCCTGACAGTACCCCCTCCTCAACGACCCCTCCCCCTCAGAGGACCATCGGGCTTGAGGGGAAAACGTCTATGGAAATCATGGAGGAGGGCAGGGGCATGTACGTCCGAGGATGAGACCCAGGAGCGTTCCTCTGGACCATACCCCTTCCAATGCACCAGGTACTATATGCGCCCACGGAACCTATGGGAGTCAACAATGGATTGTACCTCATACTCCTCATGGTTCCCAACCTGTATAGGGTGAGGACGTGCACCGAGGTGGTAAAGCGGTTGCAGACCAACGGTTTTAATAAGGAGACATGAAACACATTAGAGATGTACATACTAGGAGGAAGGTCCAACGCGTAAGCCACTGGGTTAATCCTGCGAAGGATATGGAAAGGCCCAATAAACCGAGGTGCGAACTTCAGTGAGGGAACACGAAGTCTGAGGTTGCAAGATGACAGCCAGACCCTGTCCCCAATCTGGTAGGAAGGCGCAGGCAGGCGTCTGCGGTCAGCATGGTGTCTGTACCTATCATTAGCATGACGCAAAGCCTCCTGGACTTGTGCCCAAGTGGAACGAAGACCACGGAGATGCTCCTCTAGCCCAGGAATACTCTGCGGAACAAACGAGTCAGGCAACATGGAAGGTTGGAAACCATAATTCGCTATAAACGGAGACAATCGGGAAGCAGAATTCAAGGCACTGTGGTGAGCAAACACTTCCCATGGTAATAGGTCTGACCAGTTGTTGTGATGGTCAGAAATATAGCAATGTAGGAATTGCTCCAAGGACTGATTGGCTCTTTCTTAGGCCCCATTATACTGCGGGTGATACGCAGAGGAGAAAGCAAGCTGAATTCCCAGCTGTGCACAAAAGGCTCACCAGAACCGGGACGCAAACTTACTACATCTGTCCGAGACAATCACCTTGGGTAGCCCATGTAAGCGAAAGATCTCCCAAGCAAAAATGGAAGCCAGTTCCTTAGAAGTGGGCAACTTTTTAAGTGAAATACAATGACACATCTTTGAGAACCGGTCAACCACCATAAGGATAACCATGTTGCCTTGGGAGTTGGGCAACTCCACAGTGAAATCCATAGACAGGTGGGTCCAGGGCCTCTCTCCATTGGGTATGGGTTGTAGGAGGCCCACTGGAAGGTGTCGTGGAGTCTTACTCTGAGCACACACGGAACAGGCAGCTACGAAGGCAGTTACATCAGCACGTAGACTAGGACACCAGAATTGTTGGGAAATGGCCCAAATGAGTTGATTCTTCCCAGGGTGGCCAGCTGCCTTGGGAGAATGGTAAGTGGAGTGTCATGCAGCTGCAGTGGAATCGAGTGCTTTGATACAAAGGCAGCATCAATGAACAGGCCTGCAGCCCCAGAGTCGATTAGAGCCTGTATCTCAATAGACGACTTAGCCCAAGAAAGGGTGACCGAAACCAGGGGCTTATCCTTCTGGATAACTGGGGATGACACAACACCACCTAAGGTCTGTCCATGACAGGACCTCAAGGTTCTGGTGTTCTCAGGACAGGTAGGACAAGACTTCAAAAGGTGACCTGCCTGGCCAAATAAAGGCACAATTTCTCCCTCCTCCTAAAGGCTCTCTTATCCGCAGAGAGACGCGGGAAGCCCATGTGCATGGGTTCATCTTCACTGACCGACTCGGTACCAGAAGGCATGGGAGGTGAGGGAGGAACCGGTGGGACTGCAAAGCTCGGAGGCAAACGTACAGGAGGCTTCCACAAGCTCTCCTTAAAAGAAAGTCTTTCTCTGAGTCTGGAGTCAATGAGGATGGCAAACGAAATCAAGCTCTCCAGCTCAGTGGGTATATCTCGGGCTGCGATCTCATCCTTGATGGAATCCGAGACAATGAGAAAAAGCAGCCACGCGGGCCTCATTGTTCCAAAAAACCTCTGCTGCCAGAGTACAGAGCTTAATGGCGTAGTCGGCAACAGTTCTCCTACTTTGTTTGATGGACATGAGGCACTTGGCAGCAGAAGCAGAGGGTGCGGAAACATCAAATACCCTTTTAAAGGAGGCCACAAACTCAAGACAACAGGTTTTTGCGTCTCCTATGAGGGTTAGCCCAGGCCAAGGCTCTCTCAGAAAGCAAAGATATCACAAACCCTATTTTGCTTCTGTTTGTGGGAAACGCCTGGGGCAACACCTCAAAGTATATCTCAACTTGGTTGAGAAACCCTCTGCATTGAACTGGATTGCCCCCAAATCTCTGGGGAAGCGGGGGCGGAACCAGACATACCTCTAACAGAGGCAATACTCAAGGCAGGTGCCTGCACAGAGACTGGCGCAGCAGCAGGGACAGCCTGCAACTCAGGTTGTACCGGAGCAGCCACAGTGGCGGATTCCAGGTGAGCCGTGCAACTCAGGAGCGTTTCTAACGCAATGGCAAACTGATCCATGCGGTGATCTTGCTCATCCAATCTGGAAAAAATATTACCAACAAGTGGATTGATTGTATCTTCTGAATTCATGGCCTTCACCTACTGTCAGAAACCATGAACCAGACCGAGACAGAAGTACAGTTAAATCACACTTGTTTATTAATAAAAAGGTAAATAGAGTAAGCGTAGTCAAAGCATAGCCAGAGTCCAGTAATCGGATCGGGTAGTCAGCCAAGCCAGAGTTCAGTAACCAGATCGGGTAATCAGCCAGGCCAGAAGTCAGGGATCCAAGTGGAGGAACAGCAAGCAGGATAAGGAGCCAGAAGGGATGTTAGCAAGTCAGTCTTTAAACAGAAATGCAGGAGATGGTTTCTTGTGATTTGACCAAGGCGAATGCAGGAAAGAAGTTCTGCCAGTCACAGGCTGTGTCACGCCCTCCAGCCTGCGCCTTAGAACAAGAGGGAGATGAAACCTCCATTAGTCTAAATGTATTATCCCACCCCCATTGTGTTTAGCTGGTTAGTGGGCATGGAGGAGGAGGGAGGGAGGGAGTGGGCTGTCCTTTACCACTGTGTATACGTTCATATGTGTGACTCTAAAGTCACATGGGCTGCTCAGATGCGATGGGGAAGAAATGCTCAGCATAGAAACTCACTGAAAACTGAGCATGTGAAGAGTTGCCACCGCAACTGCAAAATCCCTAGCTGAAATGGGGACATGAACAGAAGGTGGAGATAGAGAGCAGAAGGATCAACCATGTTTTTGCAGAATACAGTACAGAAAATGAATCTCATAGTGACTGAGTGAGTATGAACAGCATGCAATACAGCATTTATTGATAGTTTTTTTACAATGTGGGTTTAGTGACACTTTAAAGTGCACTTGTGTTTGGCAAACAACAATAGACAATAAGGAGCTTTGTGCGGGAGTAGCTCACTATTCATCCCCTTTTCGTAGCAAGAGTGCCGCAATCTGCAGTAATCATCTATACCAGTGTATAGATTGCATTCATATTTTTGCCACCCAAATGCATTATTTTACATTTTTCTACATTAAAGTGGAGTTCCACCCACTTTTACAACTCTTCAGCATCCCTCACTAAACTGTGCACTGTAAACAAATTGGATATACAGTTTTCTGTCCACCAGATCCGTGGTGTGCCGAACCCGAGCGCCCGGTAGACAAAATACAGTTCGGTGCTTCAGGTCTTTGTTACAGATTGCCCTCTCTGTCCTTCTAAAAATTGAGTCCCCTACCACCAGAATCTGTCTTTCCTTTCCCTTCGCTCCCCCCCCCCACTCTCACTGGAGTAATAACTTAAGACTTTAAGCTGTGAAGGGTAGGTGCAGACTGTCACGGAGACTACTCACACTCCTGTAGCAGATAATGCAAGTCTAAAAAGGAGGGTTGCACATCGCCAGGATCATCCACAAGAGATGGATATTTTTTTATTTTTTTTCTCAGCACCTACTGTATATCTGCTGCATTCATTTTTCACTTCCTCCTTCCTGGCCACGGCCCATCGCATAATTTCCTGTTTGCAATGCCTTCTGGGAAGGGGCGGCAACTTCCTCTGAAACTGCCGTTGCTATGGAAACCTGACCTGAAACCTATTACACTGCTTGTGCTGCACTGAGCATGTGCGAGATCTGCAAGGATGAGATCCAGGAAGAAATACATTCTGGCTTCAGATGCCCACACTTAAGATGGCCACGGCTTGCTGTAATTTTATAAAATAACAAACTACTGCTATAAACTAACAAAACAGACCTTAGTTTACAGACTAACTTTACTAGAATACGTTAAAGCGGGGGTTCACCCACACCGCCAAAAAAAAAAAATATTAAAAGCCAGCAGCTACAAATACTGCAGCTGCTGACTTTTAATACATGGCCACTTACTTGTCCCAGGGTCCAGTGATGTCGGCAGGGGACGCCGAGAACCCGCTCGGTTCTCGGCAGCTGCCGCCGCCATCCTAGGTGAGGGTATCAGGAAGTGAAGCGTTGCGGCTTCACATCCCGGTTCCCTACTGCGCATGCGCAAGTCGCGCTGCGCGTCCCTAGTGGTCCCCGCTCTCTCCTGGGAGCTGTGTGTTCCCAGCAGACAGCGCGGTCGGGACGGGAAGAGGCATAGACTCCCATGGGAGTCTATGCCGGAAGTAGGTGCAAATACCTGTCTTAGACAGGTATCTGCACCCCCTTCCCCCCTGAAAGGTGCCAAATGTGACACCGGAGGGGGGGAGGGTTCCGAAAAGCGGAAGTTCCATTTTTGTGTGGAACTCCGCTTTAAGCTTGTGTATTATAGGGGTATGTTTATTTAAAAAGTATAATTTCGGCCGGAACACCACTTTAAACCTCATTTGCCATGAAGTTGCCCACCCCATTAATTTGTTCAGATCTTTTTGCAAGGTTTCCACATCCTGCGGAGAAAATTTATTGCCCTGCTTAGCTTAGTATTGTTGGCAAATACAGAGATTGAACTGTTAACCCCATCCTCCAGGTCATTTATGAACAAATTAAATAGGATTGGTCCCAGCACAGAACCCTGGGGGACCCCACTACCCACCCCTGACCATTCCGAGTATTCCCCATTTATCACCACCCTCTGAACTTGCCCTTGTAGCCAGTTTTCAATCCATGTACTCACCCTATGGTCCATGCCAACGGTCCTTATGTTGTAAAGTAAACGTTTATGGGGAACTGTGTCAAATGCTTTTGCAAAATCCAGTTACACCATGTCTACGGGCCTTCCTTTATCTAGATGGCAACTCACCTCCTCATAGAAGGTTATTGCTGATGCTGATTACTGCTAATGATACCGTTCTCATTACTAAAATCTTGTATATAGTCCCTTAGGCTAACTGGTCTGTAATTCCCAGGGATGTATTTTGGACCCTTTTTAAATATTGTTGCTACATTGGCTTTTCTCCAATCAGCTGGTACCATTCCAGTCAGTAGACTGTCAGTAAAAATTAGGAACAATAGTCTGGCAATTATCTGACTGAGTTCCCTAAGTACCCTCGGATGCAAGCCATCTGGTCCCAATGATTTATTAATGTTAAGTTTCCCAAGTCTAATTTTAATTCCGTCCTCTGTTAACCATGGAGGTGTTTCTGTGATGTATCATGAGGATAAACACTGCAGTTTTGGTTACTGAAGCCCCCGATTCCCTCGTGAAGACTGAGGAGAAGAATTAATTCAATACCTTCGCCATCTCCCCATCCTTTGTAAACAGATGCCCTTCCTCATTCTTTATGGGGCCAATATGGTCTGTCCTCCCTTTTTTACTGTTTACATACTTTATACTTTACTTTATATACCATATTTTTTGCTCTCCTCTGCTATGAGTATACCCTTGAATGGTTGCCAGCTAATCATGAGAGCTGTTGAGCCAGGTCTCTGAAATTCCCACAAAATCCAAATCCTCCTTGTGCAACAGTATCTCTAGTTCACCCATGTTGTCCACTAGGCTCCTGGCATTTGTGAACATGCCACGTAGTTTAGACCGGTCGCATACCATCCACCTATTTAGTGTTCCGAGCCTGCAACTAGGACTTGTTACTATACTTACCTTGGGTTTATGTGCTTTAGTCAACCTACCATTAATGCCCCCAATACTACCCTGTGGAACATGTTTCGCGCTGACTATCTCTACCTCTGGGCCCTCCCCCCGTTGCTTAGTTTAAAAACCCCTCTAACTTTTCGGCCATCGTCACTCCCAGCAGATCTGCACCCTCCTCATTTAGGTGCAGTCCGTCCCTTCTACAGTACTGGTGACCGACTGAGAAGTCGGCCCAGTCCTCCAGGAACCCAAACCCCTCCTTACTACACCAGCTCCTCAGCCACTTGTTTACTTCCCTAATCTCCCTCTGCCTTTCTGGTGTGGCTCGAGGTACTGGTAGTATTCCTGAGAATATTACCTTGGAGGTCGTTTTCCTCAATTTAGCTCCCAAGTCCCTAAAATCATTCTTTAGGACACTCCATCTGCCTCTGACTTTGTTATTGGTGCCAACGTGCACCATGACAGCCGGATCTTCCCCAGCCACTCACACAGTTTTCTGTCCACCAGATCCGTGATGAGCCGAACCCGAGCGCCCGGTAGACAACATACAGTTCGGTGCTTCAGGTCTTTGTTACAGATTGCCCTCTCTGTCTTTCTAAGAATTGAGTCCCCTACCACCAGAATCTGTCTTTCCTTTCCCTTCGCTCCCCCCCCCCCCACTCTCACTGGAGTAATAACTTAAGACTTTAAGCTGTGAAGGGTAGGTGCAGACTGTCACGGAGACTTCTCACACTCCTGTAGCAGATAATGCAAGTCTAAAAAGGAGGGTTGCACATCGCCGGGATCATCCACAAGAGACTTTTTTGAGACTGCTCAGACAGGACATTGTTCTGCCATGGTGTTCTATCTGAGCAATGTCCAATAAAGTTTTTTGTGGATGATACCAGCGGTGCATGAAAGGAGGAAATGAGGGAGGCGCACCTAAGTGTAGTATGTTAAAACATGTGTTTAATGCACAAGGTATTGCAGTTACAGGATTGAAGAAATCATAGGCATATCTGTAGCAAAAACTTCCTTCTCAAGGAGTGCCTGCTGTCTGGTGTATCCCGGCGTCCAGATGGTGTTAGAAAGCTGAACAGGACACTGAATCCAAACAGGAAGTGCAGGAGATCCAAGCTGCCAGGCATGGAGGGAAGAACAGGAAACTAAGCCACGCTCGGAGCACACAGCAATGTACAACCCTCCTTTCCAACTAGCAAAGAAGTGTAGTATTCTAATTCACATGTCAAGGGACCCCCCCCACCACCACCACCATCAGAAGTCAAGAGTCCCCCACCCTCCATTACATCACAGTGTACCCTCCTGCAGGAGAGGGGCGAGGGTCACATTAAATAGCCTGCTGTTTGACACATGTGCTGTATAGCATACATCTTGACAGTGAGCATAGAAAATAACGCATGCTTGGGGAATCTATACAGGGTCGAAACAAGAACACGACTACCTAGGTGAAAATACTCTGACCACAATGCACTCATTCCTGAAAAGTTATTTAACCACTAGCCGACCAGCGCACGATGATGTACATCGGCACAATGGCACAGCTGGGCAAATGGGCTTACAGGTATGTCCCCTGCCCGCGTGTCCCGCGGACTCGATGTCCGCGGGGGCCCTGGGATCGCGTCACGAAGCGGGAGAACGGGGAGATGCCTTTGTAAACAAGGCATTTCCCCGTTCTGCCTAGTGACATGACAGGGATCTACTGCTCCCTGTGATCGAGAGCAGTGATCGCTGTCATGTCAGTGGTAGCCCATCCCCCCACAGTTAGAATCACTCCCTAGGATACACTTAACCCCTTGATTGCCCCCTAGTGTTTAACCCCTTCCCTGCCAGTGTCATTTACACAGTAATCAGTGCATTTTTATAGCACTGATCGCTGTATAAAAGACAATGGTCCCAAAATGGTGTCAAAAGCGTCCAACGTGTCCGCCATAATGTAGCAGTCACGATAAAAATCGCAGATCGCCGCCATTACTAATAAAAAATATAATAATAAAAATGCCATAAATCTATCCCCTATTTTGTAGACGCTATAACTTTTGCGCAAACCAATCAATATACGCATATTGCGATTGTTTTTTACGAAAAATATGTAGAAGAATACATATTGGCCTAAACTGAAAAAGAAATTAGTTTTTTTATATATTTTTTGGGGATATTTATTGTAGCAAAAAGTAAAAAATGTTGCTTTTTTTTTCAAAATTGTCGCCCTTTTTCTGTTTATAGCGCAAAAAATAAGAACCGCAGAGGAGATCAATTACCACAAAAAGAAAGCTCTATTTGTGGGAAAAAAAGGATGTCAATTTTGTTTGGGTACAACGTCGCACGACCGCGCAATTGTCAGTTAAATCGACGCAGTGCCATATCGCAAAAAGTGCTCTGGTCAGGAAGGGGGTAAAGCCTTGCGGGGCTGAAGTGGTTAAAGGGGAGTTATGATTAAAATGGGTTCTATATTGCTTTGGTGCAATGGCTGCTTTAAAAGATTTGTATGACAGAGCCATGCGTGTCTAATAAGCATTCTTACACAATAAAAAGGAATGCCTCACAAAAAAGCAGGAATATTATTGTCTGCATTCCTAAAAACATGTGTTTTGTCCTCTTTTCACTAAGGGGGTTGATTTTCTCCCTGTAAACAGCAAGATTTTATGAGGTAAACATGGAGAATTTAACTTAATAGGTAAAATAATTGTACAAAGAGTATGGTGCCATTCTCTAATATGTACATTTCAATTCCAGGTATGCAAATATGCATACAATTCTAAAGAACTGTAAAAAACTGTTATGTGCATGCTTGAGTAGTAAGGACAATGGAATGATAAACATGACTATTCCAATGTAATCTGTTTCCTATTAACTTATTCTGCTGTACTCAGATCCCCTGCAATGTAAAATTATATGTCTGGCCCAAAGAATGCCTCAGAGGTAAATAAACTGGACATTTAATATATGCAGGCTAAAAAGCAGAATAAAACAATTTTAATACGATATACACAATAATGCAACAATAAAGCTATTTGTTTTATAACAAGGAGTAAAAAAGTAAAGGAAAAAAAAATGTTCATGAAGGAAAAAATATGAAATCAACACAAGTAAGGCAACATTCCATTGGTCACCCAATTGTTTTATTTTTTATTCTCATTTTATTTTCATTTAGTAAGTCCGCAGCAATAAATAACAATGAAAAGCAAAAACACTTAATAAAAAGTGGGTTACATGTTTAATTTATTTGAGATCAGCATCTGTACAATTAGCACAATTGCCTTGCAGCCCTCACATCATCATTTAATGAAGATCTGTGCTGAGAAGAACATGATGATATTGAGATCTGATGACCCTAAGCTGGGGAGAATGGGAAAGTCATGCTGAACACAGTGCCATACTTATTTCACCAAAATTTGCACGTCTGAGTCAAAACATTAATGCCCCGTACACACGGTCGGATTTTCCAATGGAAAATGTGTGATAGGACCTTGTTGTCGGAAATTCCGACCGTGTGTGGGCTCCATCACACATTTTCCATCGGATTTTCCGACACACAAAGTTTGAGAGCAGGCTATAAAATTTTCCGACAACAAAATCCGTTGTCGGAATTTCCGATCGTGTGTACACAAATCCGACGCACAAAGTGCCACGCATGCTCAGAATAAATAAAGAGATGAAAGCTATTGGCCACTGCCCCGTTTATAGTCCCGACGTACATGTTTTACGTCACCGCGTTCAGAACGATCAGATTTTCCGACAACTTTGTGTGACCATGTGTATGCAAGACAAGTTTGAGCCAACATCCGTCGGAAAAAATCCATGGATTTTGTTGTCGGAATGTCCGATCAATGTCCGATCGTGTGTACGGGGCATTAGACTTAAACCTGCTTTTTATGCTGCAGCAAGAAGTAACAACTTTAAAAGGCACAAACAAGACTGACAAATATATGATATACTCCGCGCTCAGGAAAATTAAGGGTTGCATCCCCCCTGTTAGGTTCCCAAGGGGAACTTACATAAAATATAAGGGAAAAAGAAATGGGGTACGTGGCACTCCCTATTATATCAAGTGGTGTAGACAGAGTTAAAAATGGGTAACCTCCCACCAGTAGAGGCAAAAATACCTATGCTATTGGGG
Source organism: Lithobates clamitans (assembly GCA_037952925.1). Taxonomy (NCBI): domain Eukaryota; kingdom Metazoa; phylum Chordata; class Amphibia; order Anura; family Ranidae; genus Lithobates; species Lithobates clamitans. Next base: position 8,384,286 of record JBBGZY010000723.1, read on the forward strand.
ATAGGTTTATGTAAATGTGATGGATATAAAAGTGTAATGTGACAGAAAAACCGTGCCAAGTAAAAAAAGAAAAAGAGTGCCTGTGTGCACATATAGACAGAATATGTAATATATAGCCATAGCTAGTAAACCAAATTGTTAACTAACATCATGCATATATATTGAAGGTCGCTAATATCCGTGAGACCTCCAAAGTGACATGACAGAAAAAACATAAAATATATATATATATTAAAGTAACCAGAAATTCAATATTGTTGAAAAGTCCCAGAGCAGGGGTATATAAATATAAATAAAGATATATAAAGATATATAAACAAAGTCCCATGCAGATTATGCGTGGAAAAGCAAAAATGATGGCAACCTAAAAAATAACGCACACAAAAATTTATAAAAAATATAAATGAAGGTAAAAATAAATGAATATAAAGTCCCAGGGGATAAGATGTATGTCGTGGGAGTATATTCTAGGATAACCATTTATAATACTTTCAAGTGACTTCGGTGCTCAGCAGATAGGGTGACTGAAGGTGCTCCCCCCGTTGTGTCCCCACTCACCAAATGTTGTCACCCCTGCAGGGGTAATAGGTGTAAATGTGTGATCCTGGATTGGCTCCCTCCTAAGCTCTCCCAGATTTCCGTCTGTAGGTCTATCAGGATCCTCCAGCTATCTCCACAGGTAAGGGTTCACAGTGGTTGGCACCTTCCCAGAAAGAACACTCCCAGCGCTCCGAAATGGGTCAAATCCCAGATCAGGTCCATAGGCCCCATCTGGAAGAGAGCAGTCCAGCAGCAACTCCAGGAGTGCTCCAGGGGCAAACAGCTCCCTGAAGCTCTCAGATCAGTTCCCTCTTGGGAAAAAAAAAATGTTAAACACATATCTTAATGGAAGTGTTGATTACTGCTATAAATAAGCTGTTAGCTGACTTCAGCTTCCTTAAAGTATCAATCAGCACCCCCATTGGGATCTGTGTTCAACATTTACAAACTAGAGCTGAATGGTGCTTTTAAAGATCTAACAAAGCTGTCTGAAAGCTCTGCAAATGCTTTGTCAAAGCTTGCTGTTCACACTGCTCTTATACAAACTAAAGCCCATGTGAAACAGGCAGGGCCTGAAGTGTGAGGCCAGAGCAGCAGCAATGTAATGCCCCGTACACACGGTCGGTCATTGATCGGACATTCCGACAACAAAATCCATGGATTTTTTCTGACGGATGTTGGCTCAAACTTGTCTTGCATACACACGGTCAGACAAAGTTGTCGGAAAATCAGATCGTTCTGAACGCGGTGACGTAAAACACGTACGTCAGGACTATAAACGGGGCAGTAGCCAATAGCTTTCGTTTCTTAATTTATTCTGAGCATGCGTGGCACTTTGTGCGTCGGATTTGTGTACACACGATTGGAATTTCCGACAACGGATTTTGTTGTCGGAAAATTATATAGCAAGCTCTCAAACTTTGTGTGTCGGAAATTTCTATGGAAAATGTGTGATGGAGCCCACACACGGTCGGAATTTCCGACAACAAGGTCCTATCACTCATTTTCCATCGGAAAATCCTATTGTGTGTACAGGGCATAAGTGTAAGCCAGGAGGCTGACAAATATATTTGTTTTGTGGTTGAAAAATCCCTGCAAGGGAAAAGCAAATTATGTCTTCAACGTTTAGTGATCCAGGTATAACTTACAGTGCCATTCCAAACTGAGACAAAGATCTTCCCGTCAGTTGCAGTGAAGGGAGCAGGCTCCTATGCACCATTCAAGGGTGTGGAGGCCTGAACAGAGAAAGGAAGGAACACTGCTCACCGACCCTGTGCATGAATATGTGAATGAGTGTGGCCTCAGCCAGTTCTGCTCCAGCCATGCCCTCTGACATGTTTTGCCCCACACACTGAGGCTTGGTCAGTGGGGCAAAACATGTCACAGGGCGTGGCTGGAGCAGCAGTGGCTGAGGCCACACTCATTCACATATTCATGCAGTGGGTCAGTGAGCAGTGTTCCTTCCTTTCTATGTTGATGTCTTTAAATCTGTTTTAATAAAAATGGGCAAGAAAAGCCCTTATAGATAAGCTTTAAGTGAGTGTCTGGTTCCTCAATGACCTACATTTGAAGCTGGTTCCCACAGTTGTCAAAAAATTAGAGGCAGATGTTTCATCTTTTTTGTTTTCTGATTATGCCGTATTATCCTAAACGTGTCAGTTGCCCTGGAACCTCGTATTTGGGTTCCTAGAGTGACTCTGTTCACTGCTGTTTTTGTTTGATTTGTTAAGTTTTACGCCTGATAAATGCTGTGATTCCGCTTTATTTGTAGAATTTCAAATAAAAATATATTCAACCGTAAAAATTAGGGGCAGAGTTAGGCACAGCATACATGAGACAATAGGAAGCAGAGGTAAAGAGATGTTCCCCTTATGGTTATTAGGCACATTTGTTTTTTCCCATGAGTAGACATACTTGTCAAGTCATATAATATAACGTTCCTTACACATTGTCACAGGTAGGTTATGAACAGTAAACAAGGACTTTGCAACACAGGTGGTCATAGCAGAGACATTGCTTGGGTTGCCGGAGGTTGGTTGTCTACAGACAAATCCTGCCCTAGCTTGAGGCCTAGGGTTGAGAAACACATTTCATTTACAAAGATTGTAGTCTTTGAAGTTGTAATACATGTATTTTATGTAGCCAAATAGACGCAAAGTGCTCAGATTTTTTCTATGTAATAATAGTTCAGCTCATTTTGGGGCCCACAAACTCCTATCAGGTACAACTATGGGGAAATGAGATAAATACCCAAATATTAAGTCATTTTACTGTTTTCTGTAGGTGTCTTCAAAATAACAGATATTGTCCTCCTGGTTGGCAGTGGGATAGCAGCCAGTGTGAGTGCATACTGGAAAATGAGTCTTCACCTAACAGAAGAAGGGAAGGTACTGAACTTTTACATGTACAAATATACATAGTGATGGAAAACAAGGGGCCTACAGTATTTGACCCTTCATACCCTGATACAAGGGTTGTGGTGTATTCTTCTTCCATGAACAGCCTCCACCCACAACCTTTTCTGTTGGCCCCCTTCTATACTACCTGACTTGGTCCTACTGTCCTGCTGCTCCTTTTATTTGTTTATTTATTTTACCTTATTGTTTGCTCCTGAGATTAATTATGGGCGTGGATATGTAGTGTGCTTGCAGCAGTGCATTTGACTGCAACTAGTTGCACTGCTTATTCCAAGCTGCACAGACGAATTGTGTATACGAGTATAGAAAGAAGAAGAGAGCTGCGGTCTGGAAGCAATGCTGTAAATGCAGAGGGGACCCAAGCCCCTGTGAGGCTAGAAGACAGGACAAACTGGGTAAAATGACTACATTACTAAGAGAAGGCGACCAGGCTTGAAAGTGCTAAGGAAAAGAGTTGGATGGAAAAGGGAACCTGTTTACTAGTAGAACTAGTCAGGAGGGGTGGGAGGTGTAGTGAAAAGGCTGTTGAGGAGTCTGAACAGTGCAGCTATTTACAGAGAGAAAAAGTTATCTGACCCACTTGCTATTTATAGTAGAGTAGAATACTTTGTCATGGCAGCTTAATGGAAAAGGGGTCATGGAAGGAAAGCAGCTAATATGTTTATTTTCAATTTGAGGATCACATCTAGTGTTAGGGGATCTCTCATAATGTATTTTCTACTGGAGATGTCTCTTGGTGTCAACTCCCAATAAGCAGTTTTAAATACTTGATTGCAAGTGTAGCGCTACCCCTGCAGGAGCTGCTGGTTAATTTGGGTCCTCTGCTGATCTAGGCCTGAAGATAAGGATGTCAAGTTAAAGCAAGGTCTGCCCTCAGGGTATAGTTGTCTGACTATAGTCCTTAAGGTGAATCTTCTATTGGCTAAGTTGGTGCTCTTGAAGATGTTGGAACGCAGAGAAATAACAGTATGTCTATGGACTGGGTGGTACAGCATTGCACCTCAGAAGTTAGTTTGAGTAATAGAGGGGAATCTTTACATACAGTTGAATTCTTAGATGGAGGAAGGCACTGTTGCAGCATTCTAACAACAGGGTGTGCACAGATGCAAAAGTTAGATGTTAAGGTGTATACAGCTACAGCACTTTGATGAGCAGAGCAAGTAAACTAGCTGAGTTGGGCCTAGCCTAGCAACAATTTAAACCATTAGCACAATGGTGTATGGGGAGTTTATACCGGCAGCTTCTTGCAAATGGAGACTGACAACATCAACAAGCATTCAGCTTAACTGTGGGCCTGCGACCCGCTCACCTCTCTCTGTGATTCTCCTGTAGCAGGCAAGATGTTAAGTACCTTGGAGGTTCACCTCCGTGGTTCCCCAGCGGGCCTGAGCAGCGGTGGCCTGGGTCACAGACTGGCGTTCCAGGGCTGGCACTGGAGCGGCCAACTGCGGAGTGAACTTAATTCAGTCCATCCACCCAGGTCAGCAACATAGTCCAGTATACAGAAGTTCACCAGCTCTCTCTGCATCAGTGAGACACAATACAGCACTTTTTCCTCTCACCCTCTCTCTGGTTGGTGTGCTCCCCAACTGTCCTAATCCTTCCTTGGCTTTTCTATTTATAAGACCCCTCCTGCTCTCAGGTATCACTGGGTATTGTAGTTGATGTCCAAGTGCTGGCCATGATTGCAATCATCCTCCAGACTACATCTCCTAGAGTGCTGCAACCCAAAGTCAATCACAAGCTAAAGAAAGCTCATATGACACTGCCATGTTGTGGATGAATGAATGAATGATTTGTAAAGCGCTGCAATTGCGAACTGAATCGCCTCAAGGCGCTAGATGTATTCTCTGTAGCCAGCTTCTAGAAAAGGAAGGTCTTTAGTTTTTTCCTGAAGGCCTGGTGGTTTTCTTCCATGCGGAGGTTGGTTGGGAGAGCATTCCATAGTCGAGGTCCTTGGACTGCAAATCTACGTTCTCCCTTTGCTTTGTAGCAGTATTTGGGAATGATGAGGAGGTTTTGGTTAGCTGATCGAAGACTGCGATTCGGTGTGTAGTGTTTTATTTTTTCCCGGAGATATTGCGGAGCGTTTCCTTGTATGCATTTATGGGTGAGGCAGAGGGTCTTGAATGTGATCCGATTCTTCACAGTTAGCCAATGTAGGCTTTTTAGGGATGGGGAGATGGATTCCCAGGGCTTTTTTCCTGTTAACAGTCTTGCCGCCGTGTTTTGGATGAGTTGCAAGCGCGCAAGCTGATATTGGGGTAGACCTACGTAGAGGGAATTTGCGTAGTCGAGTCGGGAATTGATGATTGTTCCCTCAACTGCCGCTTTGTCCTCTTCTGGGATGAAGGGGATGAGTCTGCGAAGCAGGCGGAGGAGGTGGTGGGATCCGCTCACCACCGATCCTATTTGTGCATCCATTGTCATTCCTGAGTTAAAGATGACTCCGAGACTCTTGGCTTTGGTGCTGGGGGAGATGGTCTGTCCGAGGATGGAGGGTGGTGTCCACGGAGTCTTAATTTTGGAATTTTTGTTGGCTTGCAGGAGAAGAAGTTCTGTTTTTGATCCGTTGAGTTTGAGGGAGCTAGTGGTCATCCACACAGGAGTTCAGCAGCCAGTAACATTACTTGTTACACGAACCAAGGCTTAATTCACAAAGCTAACACCACAAAATAAGAACCTTTATTATAAAGAACGTGACAGTTATTTTAAATTAGGTCCAGTTAGATTTGAAAATTACAGGCATGTGGCTAAAATAAAGGTCCTCATCCTTGTGTTAAAGCTTTGTGAAATTAAACTGTCCTTAAAAAGGAGTGGTGCAGCTTGGGGTAGAGATAAGTACAGTTGTGGTTTATTTTGGTGTGATTAATGAGACACCCTCTTTTTTTTTTGTTGTTGTACCAAGAGCTAAATGTTATTATTATTATTATTATTATTATTATTATTACTATACAGCATTTATATAGTTGGTGCAGCACTTTACAATATGATAGGAAACAGTACAATTACAATAGAGTTTAACACAGAAGGGTTAGGGGGGCCATGTTTGTGATGTGTTGTATTTAATATTAAGAACTGTGGTAAAAAATGCAGTTAAAATCCATGTAACACAGTGAGTGTGTTTTTGCTTGATGGCAAAAGTGGTTAAAATCCATGTCATGTCTCAGTTGCTGAGATGCCAGACAGTTAGCTATACATTCCATTCCAAAAAAAAAAAGGTTGCTTTTTGAAGACCTCTGTTTATAACTTTATTCATTATTTCAGTTGTGAACACTCACACCATGGTGTATTGTTTTGGCACAGAGTTCGCCTTGTGTGGTGCACACATGGAGTTTGAAGACAGTTGTGAATGTGTCTGCAAGCTAAAATGTCCAAGGAACCACATCCTCAACAAAGAGAACTGCACCTGTAATGAATGTAGTGAGAACATGGACTCCTGCTGTGAGAAGAATAAGATATTTCACCCTGACACTTGCAGGTGAGGAAAACTTCATACGTTTTTATTATTAACTAAGTTACACTATGTCTCATTGATCCAAGGGAAGAATTGTTGCAGAAAATCTGTTTCCCCACAGCAAACAGAGATTCATTTTCATTGTTCTACAAAGGTAGACTATTATTGGCTGTTCTGGGACAATATTGATTATGATAGGGATGAGAGAGAGGGGGGGGGGGTGAGAGAGACAGTGGGGTAAGAGAGAGGGGGGCTAGAGATAGAGGAGGCATGAGAGAAAGAAGGGGGCTGAGAGAGACAGTGGGGGTGAAAGGGGGATGAGATAGAGGGGCTGAGAGAGATAGAGAGGGGCTGGGAGAGCTGAGAGATAGGGGGCTGAGACAGGGAGGGCTGAGAGAGAGGGGGCTGAGAGAGGAAGGGCTGAGAGAGGGGGGACTGAGAGAGGGAGGGGAGAGGGGGCAGAGAGAGGGGGGGCTGAGAGAGGGAGGGCTGAGAGAGGGAGGGCTGAGAGAGGGGGGACTGAAAGAGTATGGGGAGAGGGGTGCAGAGAGAGGGGGGGGCTGAGAGAGGGAGTGCTGAGAGGGGGGGCGGAGAGAGGGGGGCTGAGAGAGGGAGGGCTGAGAGAGAGGTGGCTAAGAGAGGGAGGGCTGAGAGAGAGAGGGGCTGAGAGAGGGAGGACGGCTGAAAAAGAGCGAGGGAGGGGAGAGGGAGGGCTGAGAGAGAGGGGGGTTCCTATCTGCTATCTGCAGTCCCTCCTCTGTCCCAGTCCCTGTCTGCAGATCTGCAGGCCAGGTCTGTGTATGATCACAGTACCTTCCATGATGCTAGCCTGTCTCCTTCTTGATCTGCTTTGATCCTTCCATTCTCTGTGCCCCCCAAGTCAGCCTGTACTTCGGGCCTCACATTAGAGCGCAGGGAAATCGGAAGGAGTCCATACGCTGCGCTTGCTGCTTCTCGCCTCTTCAGGGTTCAGGGGGGCGAGATCAAGGGGGAGACGGTGGAGCTCTCTCGCTGATCACCACCATGTGGCTATGAATGGACACCCAACCGCCCGTACCCTAAGAACGCTGCTAATTGCTGCCACCATAGAACCTGACTCTTGGGGATAACAAGTGGCTATTTGCCCTGTGCTAAATGGCCCACACCAGGGATAGCCCCTTTTTGCACCCAGGGGAGTAGCCTCGCCTGCCCCCCCCCAGCCTCTTGCTATGCCACTGTTCACACAACAGGGTAGAGGACGAGGCACTGACAAGCTCCAGGTGCCCCCTCCTCCCATTGGAGAGTAGGTAAGCTGCGGTTGCCTAGTTTGCTTAGTGGTAGTGATGGCCCTGTGTATGTGTATATATATATATATATATATATATAAATGATGAATTCCTTTTTTTTTTCTTTTTGAATCACATGACCTCTGTTCTTAGCTGCATAAGGGGATTAAAGAGCTTGGGCTGGAGACAGCAGAGTGGTGTCTGCAGGAGGCAAGGATACAGCAGTACACTTTCCAGTGATTTGCTGCGCAGAGGGACATGTTAACACAAGTCTGACCACTGGAGTACAGGCAGGCTGAGCTCTCAAGTAGAATGCATAGAAGAAAACTGGCCACTGCTAGGAAGGATATGCTTCCATGACTAGCGTGGTCAGTTTGAAATAGGAAAGCAGGGGGACTAGCAGGAACACCAGGAAGTTCACACAAAGGAAGGAAGGCAGGCAGAGAACAGGATACAGCAATGGGTAATACACAGTGCATTAGCAAATGTATCCGATTAGGGTTTACATCTACAGTGATACCTCGGTTCACAAACTTAATTTGTGAAATTACTCTGGTCGCGAACCAAACTGGTTGTACTAGTATCGGTAACGGCACCGATACCGAGCATCTGCCCAAGTACTTGTACTTGGGCAAATGCTCCCGATGCTTCCACCGATACCTGTACAGTCAGCAGTGATCGGCGCGTGGGGGAGTTAGAAGCTTCTCCCCCCGTGGCTTTCAGCTGCTTAGTGACATACAGCGGTGATTGGTGCTTGTAACTCCCCCACAAGCGATCACCGCTGACTGTCACCTCATCCTCCTCCATGCCCCTTCCGTTCCTCTGTCCCTCTCCGTTCTGCTGTCCCCCTCCGCTGTCCCTCTTCGTTCCGCTGTCCTCCTCCGCTGTCCCCCTCCCTTCCTCTGTCCCTCTTCGTTCCTCTGTCCCCCTCCATTCCTCTGTCCCCCTCTCTTCCTCTGTCCCCCTCCATTGTGCTGTCTCTCTCAAAGTCCTCCTTTGTGAATGGATAGAGTCAGCTGACTCTGTCCATTCACATAACTGAAACATTGTAACCTCCTGTGATGTCTCAGTTTATGAATGGAGTGGAGCCGCTGTCTTCTCTCCATTCATTCTCAGTGCAGCTGAGGCTGCAGAGAAAGGGACTGGGGAATCTCTATCCTCAGTCTCTTTCTCTGTCTCAAAGGGGAGATATCAGGGGTCTGTTAAGACCCCTAATATCTCACCAAAGCCCCCCAACAGGGCTGATTAAAAAAACAAAACAAAAAAAAAACACATATTGCAATAAATAATAAAAAAAATTATTGTAAAAAATAATAAAAATGTAAATAAAAAAAACCACACAAGACACCGTTCACCCCCTCCCCCCTAAAAAAAAAAAGAAAAAAAAGAAAGCATTGTTAAAAAAAACAAAAACAAAAAAAAAACCCACTGTCACGTGACATTTAAAAAAAAAATCGGTATCAGCGAGTACTTGAAAAAAGTATCGGTACTTGTACTCGGTCCTAAAAAAGTGGTATCGGGACAACCCTAATATATACAGTAAAATTATGAAATGCATGTACAAAAAAGGATTATATACATATATTACATACCATCTTCTACATTAAGCTGACCTCTTTCATGTGTACATCTAAAAAAAAAAAAAACTATAGCTCCTCTTTAATCCTTGTTTAAAACAAACCTAAACCCCGATTTAAATGTCTAATCTAGGGGCCAGAAAACAGCACTGTGCATCCAGGAAAAGATCATCGGAGGCCATGATAAAGTTGTAGAATTCATATGAACTGTTTTTACATGATTCTAAATCAAGTGAGCCCACCCTCATGGTAGTCAGGGGGCAGAAACCCCTATATGAGTGGACAGGTTCACTGCTTTTCTCAATATGAACGTGTCAGAGCAGGGAAGATGTCCGCGGCTCGTGTTCGTGAACCGAAGCAGAGTTCGTGAACCGGAGCAAATTTTTGTGAACTTTTCTGTTCATGACGTTGTTCTTGAACAGAAGCTGCACATGTGTGCTGTGTGTTCTCTCCTGGCTCCTGCTAACCTTAGTAGTGGCCGATCCAGGCTGTTCAAACACTGCACACGCGCTGTGCGCTGTCTCCTTCTCTAGCTGAGTTTGAACGTCCTGGAGCCGCTGCTAATGTACTAAGCTTAGCTGGAGTAAGGAGAGGATGCACAGCACACATGTGCAGTGTAAACGGCCCAGAGCAGACGCTAGGGGGCGCAATATAATGACATTTAATTTGTCCTACAAACAGCAGGATGGAGAGGTAACGGTATCTACTATTCATTGGATATAGAATTGCATTGGGGAATTTTTATGAAATTCCTCTTGAACATACACTTAAAAATAAGGACAGAGGTATATACAGAGATTGCCAGGTTGTGTCTTTTACCATAATACTTTGTGTTGAAAGGCATCCCTCTCTCTAATCTCAGAGAGGTAGGGATATTTATTGTTGTATTACTTTTTCTAGATACACTTCACTTCCTCTGAATGTTTTTGTGACTGTATTATTACTAATTATTAATTATATATTCTTTATTTCAGCTGTAAGGATGACTGTCCATTTCAAGCCAAAGTGTGTCCAGGTGGTAGGAGAGTGTGTTCAAAGCATTTGCTCGCATGTCAGAGGAGGACCTATTTCATATCGTAACAGAGAAAAGCCATAATCATGATTTCCCGGGCTTTTAAATGTTAACAAAAAAAAAACAAAACATTTTTATATTTTACAATTAAAGAGCACATTTATGTAAACAATTGTTGTTCTTTGCTGTGTGGTAAATGTCTATTTGGTTATCCTGCTATGTCTAGTCCAATTAATTCAGAATGACACTTGAGAGCCCTATTTATATTAAAAAAATAAAAATTGTGTCTAGGTTAGTAAATCTCTGAAAGGAATTTCTAGTGCAGGGATGTCCAACCTGCAGCCCACGGGACTTATGTGGCCCAAGACAGTTATGAATGGCCAACACAAAATATCTGCTGAGCACCTTGAGAATTCATTGAGAATTACTATCCATCCATCAAACCAGATATTGATGCATTAGTTTATCAAAGTGTCAAAATTGTGTCAAAGTGTCAAAAATTGAACTAGTTTTATGTTGCCCTCTTAATTTTATATTAAAAAAATATTACTACAGGCTCCTACAGGCTTTTTTTGAGCTCTCATTTTTTTTTTCTGCCTGGAAACTCACCTCCATGTTAGCCAATGTGTCCATGCACACTATGGCTTTTTCAGGAGTTTACAGGCATATGCTCTGCAGGCCGAAAAAAAAAACCCACCAACCTCGCATTTTTGAGAGAAGCTTTTGAACAGAAAAGACACCTAAGTGCCCAAAAAAGCACGAAAAGGCATGAAAAAGCACAAAAAAATGCAAAAAAGAGCAAAAAACACACACACACAAAATAAAAAAAGAAGTTAAAAATTAGCTGTGGGGAGAGTTTGTGGAAAAAATGCTTATGCTCAAAAAAGCTCAATTAAGCGCAATAAAAACACCCAAAAGAGCACAGAAAAGCACAAGCGTCTTCAAGCTTTTAGGCAGAGAAATAAAAGGTTAAATACCTGTAAAGGCAGCTTTCTTTTGAGCTGCAGTGTGCATGAGCCCTTATGGGTTTCCTGCCTGTAAGAGCATATGTCTGTAAATCCTGAAAAAAAAGCCACAGGCTACATTAGCTAACATGGAGGGGAGTTTCCAGGCAGAAAAAAGTGAGAGCTCCAAAAAGCTCAAAAGCCTGTAGGAGCCGCTTCTTTAAGATGCATTGTGCATGAGCCACTACACAGCTCTGCTGGACAGCACTGCCAGGTTGTTGATTTTGCTAAGAGCACTTTCCCACTGAAGAACGCCCTGCACTTGCAGTAAAGCACCGCTCGCTTTTGCGTCGCTTTACCGGCACTGTGCGGGTGGGAGCGGGGTGCTTTTAACCCCAAAGAAGGGGTTAACAAGGGGTTAAAAGCGCCTGAAAAACACCGCTGCCAAAGCGCTTTGCAGGCACCCTGGCAGCGCTGCCCGTTGATTTCAATGGGCAGGGCGTTTTGGGAGGGGTGTGTACACCGCCCCTCGCATTGTCCCAAAGATGCTGCTTGCAGGACTTTTTTTTTCCATCCCGCAAGCGCACCGCCCCAATGTGAAGGCACTCGGGCTTTTCACATTGGGGTGGCAGGGGTGGCAGGGGAGGCAGTTTACAGGCGCTTTACTGGTGCTATTTTTAGCGCTAAAATGCCTGTAAAGTGCCTTCAGTTTGAGAGAGGTCTAATAGTAGTAATAAACCCAAAGGCAAAAACTTAATATATTGCAATTTACCAATCCTCTGGTGGCTGAATTAGGTTTTCTCCCTTTATTTTTATCTGGTGAACCAAAGAATACCACACTTCGTCTCTTAAGTTGGTCATACACTGATTGAAATTCAACCAGTCCAGCAGGGCTCTCGTGCATGACAGAATTTGATTGTGTAATCGACTTCTGCTCAAGGGACATGTGGGATACCGTTTATCGATCTGTGGCTGTACCCACTGCTGTCAGAATACATTATGCCGGCAGGAGGGATTCCTCCTTCCCCTCGTTTGTGTGGATGGAGTAAACTAAAAGGGTAAATGCAATTATTATGTACTTACCCTTTTGGGCCCCCATTCCCCAAAAAGTCGTGTAAGACTACCTGTTCTCTCTCAGCCCATTCCTGACACTGCCCAGCCTTTCCTCCCCTCCTCCTCCCCATGAAGACCACATACCTCCTGTGCAAACACACTACAACCTCATTCATTTTTATGGAAACAGCCCCAGGCATCCCAACCTGCAAAAACTGATTTCAGGGAGGTGGCTCTCTGCGCCGACCCCCCACCACCACCAATTTAATACAACTAGAGGATATAGAGGAAATTATAAATATTAATTAATATAAAATATATATATAAAAGTTACTAAATGGCCCCTGTGGATCTGATATGGCCCCAGTGACTCCTCCTCACACAGACTGGTCTTCCCTGGCGAGGACTTCATCACATCCGGCGGCTGGGCGAGTTCCCCCGGCTGCAGACACTAGTACTGGCAGTTGCAGACTGAGTTGCACAGTCTGACTCTGTCACAGCCATGGCATGATGATCCGGGAATAGGGGGATGCCTGGATCCGCGGCCTAATGAATGGAGAACAGCCGCGGCGGCCACTCAGACTGCTTTCTGTGGCTGAGTGACAGGCTCATCCGGGATATCGCGTGGCACTCGTGGGAGTCAGGGAGCCGCAGTCAAATGTAGGAGACTCCCGCACCTCGCAGGAGACTTGGGATGTCTGAGCCTTCCCTGCCAGATTGCAGCTTCCTCTTTTTAGTCCTCAAGGATCTGTCTTTTTTTTTAGCATTGATGTGATTAAGTCACATTAAATCTGAACCAATCAGTAGAGCAAGCATTCGGACTGTTGAGTTGTACAAGGGTATGTAAATCACTAGACTGGCTATATCAAATGACTTACCCATTGGCAAGTAAAATACTAATCATATACATGTTTCAACCTGGAGTTTCACTTTGAGTGTACTGTACAAAATCAGTAATATGAAGGTATGTTGTGTAGCCCCAGCTCAGATTTTGAACTGACCCACAGGGGGAGTTCAGCTATGCCCCCTGTTCAGATCCCTTATGTAAGAATATGTGTTTGTTCATAATATACCCATTTTTTTTAAATAGAACTCTTGAGAAAGACTGCCAAACATCCCTCCAACATCTGATTATTTGCTGGGGAAGTCTCCAGCGTGGTAATTGTACATCTGGATTTCTCTGCAATGATGGAATGAAAAATGGAATAGAAACAATGTTACACATTTAAAGTATGCCTTAGCAAGAGCGATTTATACAGGATGAATTAGTGCATGGGGAGTTAGAAAATGTAGACTTGTATTACTGTCATTATGGTATGACATAACATATTACCAGCGAGGATAAATAAGAGCCTCTTCATCAACAGCAGACATACAAAGTGCACATGGTAAGGATACAGGACGGCTGATTCTTGTTAAATGGAGAAGAATGAATCTCCTGACATCAATAGTCTGCCAAACTTCAATACTCCTACATGTGTTTTATTCACTGTCCATAGGAGGCAGGGCCAGTAAGGCAAAGGATATTTTAGGCAGTTGATATAACCATTAGCACACAATGAAGTTATAATAAATCATTTTAGTTGGTTTAAATCATGTATACAAAGTACATAATATTATAGATATAAAACCAATCCAAGATGGTTACATGACTCCAAAGTAAAGAATTTATGATGTTCATGCACCTGATGAAAACCAGGGGTGCTCAAAATTGTTATGCAATTTTATATAGTTGTGCTCACACCCTGGCCGAATTTATGATTTCTTGAGAATATGAATGATAACACAAAAACATTTCTTTCATTCATGGTTAGTGTTTGGCTGAAGCAATTTATTATCAATCAACTGTGTTTACTCTTTTTAAATCATAATGGCAACAGAAACTACCCAAATGACCCTGATTATACACTAGTTCTTAATACCGTGTATTGCCCCCTTTAACATCCATGAAAGCTTGAAGTCTTTTGTGGTATTTGTGGATGAGGCTCTTAATCTCTTTATCAGATGGTAAAGCTGCCCATTCCTCTTGGCAAAAAGCCAGTTCCTGTAAATTCTTGGGCTGTCTTGCATGAACTGCACGTTTGAGATCTCCCCAGAGTGGCTCAATGATATTGAGGTCAGGAGACTGAGATGGCCACTCCAGAACCTTCACTTTATTCTGCTGTAGCCAATGACTGGTTGACTTGGCCTTGTGTTTTGGATCTTTGTCATGCTAGAGATACTGTTGTACGAGGAGGATTTAGATTTTGTGGGAATTTCAGAGACTTGGTACAACAGTTCTCATGATTGGCTTGCAACCATTTAAGGGTATTCCCTTTATCGCAGGGATAGAGAGGGTAAAAAAGGGGGAGGGGTATACTTGTATATCAAGAATAATGTACAAGTGAATATGAGAGATGACATCACTAAGGGAGCTAGGGAGGAGGTGGAAACCTTATAGGTAGAGTGCCAAAGGGATGAAACTAAGGAGAAAGTAATACTGGGAGTATGCTAAAGGGCCCCCTAACCTGGGAGAGGAGGGGGAGATGGACCTCCTATCACAATTTGGATTAGCGGCAAGGATGGGAAGTGTCATCATAATGGGGGATTTTAATTATCTAGACTGGACGGAAGGAACCGTGCATTTGTCTAAGGCTCGCCAGTTCCTAAATGTCTTGCAAGACAATTTCATGGGTCAGATAGTAGACACACCAACTAGAAACAAAGCGTTACTAGACCTACTGATTACCAACAATACAGACCTGATCACGGATGTCAAAATATGGGGCAATTTAGGAAACAGCGATCACAGGTCAATTAGCTTCAGTATAAATCACACAAATAGGAAACATAAGGGGAATACAAAGACACTGACACATTTCAAAAATAGCCAAGAAATCATAAATTCTGCCAGGGTATGTAAATTTATGCGCACAACTGTATGTATTAAAAATAAATTCCTTACTTTGAGCTAGAAACTGCTGTGGAGTGTGCTAACTCTATTAGATCGGTTATAATTTTAGCAGTATGGAGCCTGACAGTTAACTGGAACTCTTCACACAGGAGACGTGTACCTCGCCTTTAGGCTGGATATGCATATACAGTATCTCAAAAAAAGTGAGTACACCCCTTACATTTTTGTAAATATTTTATTATATCTTTTCATGTGACAACATGTGTGACAACATGTGTCTTGCCTACAGTCAAGCATGGTGGTGGGAGTGTCATGGTCTGGGGCTGCATGAGTGCTGCTGGCACTGGGGAGCTACAGTTCATTGAGGGAACCATGAATGCCAACATGTAATGTGACATACTGAAGCAGAGCATGATCCACTCCCTTTGGAGACTGGGCCGCAGGTCAGTATTCCAACATGATAACGATCCCAAACATAACTTCAAGATGACCACTGCCTTGCAAAAGAAGTGGATGGTAAAGGTGATGGACTGGCCAAGCATGTCTCTAGACCTAAAATCTATTGAGCATCTGTGGGACATCCTCAAACATAAGGTGGAGGAGTGCAAGGTCTCTAACATCCACCAGCTCCGTGATGTTGTCATGGAGGAGTAGAAGAGGACTCCAGTGGCAACCTGTGAAGCTCTGGTGAACTCCATGTCCAAGAGGGTTAAGGCAGTGCTGGAAAATAATGGTGGCCACACAAAATATTGACACTTTGGGCCCAATTTGAACATTTTCACTTAGGGGTGTACTCACTTTTTTCGCCAGTGGTTTAGACATTAATGGCTGTGTGTTGAGTTATTTTGAGGGTACAGCAAATTTACACTTATAGAAGCTGTACACTCACTACTTTACATTGTAGCAAAGTGCAATTTCCTTACCGTTGTCACATGAAAAGATATAATAAAATATTTACAAAAATGTGTGGAGTGCTCACTTTTTTGGGATACTGTATTCATATAGTGTACAGTATATACAGCAGGTAAAAGAAGTATTGAACATGTCACCATTTTTCTAGGTAAATATATTTTTAAAGGTGCTATTGACATGTAATTTTCACCACATGTCAGTAACAACCCATGCAATCCATTCATACAAAGAAACCAAAACAAATAAGTTCAGAAATTAAGTTATGTGTAATAAAATGGAATGACCCAGGGAAAAAGTATTGAACACATGAAGAAAGGGAGGTGCAAAAAGGCATGGAAAGCCAAGACACCAGCTGAAATCTATCAGTAATTAGAAAGCAATTCTGCCCCTAGTCTCAACTGATGGCCTATAAAAAGGTGTCTGATTACCAAGGTGTCACACAAGAAACAACTCATGATGGGTAAAAGCAAAGAGCTCTCTCAAGACCTTCTCAACCTTGTTGTTGCAAAACATACTGATAGCATTGGTTACAGAAAAATTTCTAAACTTCTGATCATTCCAGTGAGCAACGTTGAGTTCCACCTGGTGGGCATGTCACAATTGAGGCGGTTGGTGGGCAGGTTGTATTCCCTTTGAATGGCAACCAGCCGAGCACTGGCATTATATGACCGGCGGAAATGGCCACAGACTTTTCTGGCCTGCCTCAGGAAATCTTGTAAGCCTGGGTACCTGCTCAAGAACAGCTGCACCACCAAATTCAGGACGTGTGCCAAACACGGAACATGGGTCAAGTGTCCCTGTCAGAGGGCGACGAGAAGGTTGGTACCACTGATGCAGAACACCATTTTTGGCTGAAGCTGGCATGGCGTCAACCACCTCTGAGCCTGCCCCTGCAGAGCTGACAGAATATCTGCCCAAGTGTGGCTCCTGTCCCCTAGGCAGACCAACTCAAGCACCACATGGCATCTTTTAGCCTGACTGCTTGCGTAGCCCCTTGAACGATTACGGAGCACAGCTGGTTCAGAGGACAAATCTGCAGAAGAGGCCAAAGAGGAAGAAGAAGAGGAGGGGGTGGAGGAGAGAGCTGTGGCAGAATCACCACTAGTATTTTGGAGAGGTGGTGGCAGAACAAGCTCCAACAACACTGAACCCTGTCCTGCATCCTTCCCAGCTGCCAGCAGAGTTACGCAGTGCGCCATGAAGGAAAGGTAACGTCCCTGCCCATTCTGCTGAACCAGGGTCAGCGGTAATATGAACCTTACTGCTGACTGCCCTGTCCAATGAGGCCAAAACATTGCCTTCCACGTGCCGGTAGAGAGCCGGAATGGCCTTCTGTGAAAAGAAATGGCGTTTTGGAACCTGCCACTGAGGTACAGCACATTGCACAAATTCACGAAAGGGGGCAGAGCCTACCAGCTGAAATGGCAGCAGTTGTAGTGCTAGCAATTTGGCCAAGCTACCATTTAGATGCTGAGCATGTGGATGACTGGGACTGAATTTTTGTTTTACAGTTTAGCAACTTGGGTAGGGAAATTTTGCCTGCTAAAATCAATTGTTGGTGTACTGCTAGCAGATTGGCTGCAAGTACCTGGGACACCTATTGTTATTGTTATACCTTCATTCCTCTCAGTGCAGGTTTTTGAGAGGACTGGAGGTACAGTAGGGTTGGAGATCCCAGATGAGAAGCAAGCAGAAGTCTGCCTTTTTTTTTGATCTGGGTATTTCAAGTACTGTTACCAATGGACTGCATGGCAGGTCATCATATGTCTGGTCAAGCATGTGGTGCCCAAGCGACTGCTGTTCTGGCCATGCTTGATCTGCTTCAAACACAGGTTGCAAACAGCAACGGTGCGATCTGCTGCACATTTGTCAAAAAAGGCCCACACCAAGGAACTTTTAAAAGTCAGTGGGGAGTCAGCAGCTGCGGAGCTCTGAGGTGTGATGCAATAGGGTGGCTGCCCTTAAGCTGCCCCCTAGAGAACATCTTGCCTCGTTGGAGTTGTGTCTCCTCCTTCTCTCAGGCACCCAAGTACAGTCAGTGACCTCATCATCCCCACCCACCTCGTCACTGAAGCAAACTTAGCAGTATGCTGCAGCTGGGGGAACATAACTGCCAGTTTTGTGTCCTTCTGTGGCACCCCCTTTCTCTAGGCTCACGTTACTCTCTTCCTCAACCTGAGAACCAACATCGGAGCATTCAAATCCCTGCACATCCTCCAGCAGCATGTAGCTGACACTGTGGTCTAATAATTCTGGGGACTCCTCCATGATGGTGGGGCTATGGAAGGAGTCACTGTGGACAAGGAGCTGATGGAATAGGCCGCTTTGGCAGCTGCGTTGGAAGGCAAACTACTTTGAGGCTGGGTGACAGAGGATGAGGAGGATGAGGACGGCCTCTTTATTATCCACTCCACCAACTCTTCTGCATGTTGTGGCTCAATAACACAGCCAGAAGCAGAAAAAAAGGACAAGCGTGCCCCACAGCCACCTGCAGAGGATGCACCATGTCCACGACCACCACTTTTGACTGTGACACAGAGGCTGCTTGCCCTCTTTTAGTGGCCTGTGAACGTCTGCCTCTCCTTGGTGGCCTTGATGTATTTTTTGTTTTGCAACAGCACGCTACACTGTATTAGATACTGTGTACACCGCCTGAAGTGTATTAGAAACTGTACACACTGTATTAGATACTGTGTACACTGCCTGAAGTGTATTAGAAACTGTACACACTGTATTAGATACTGTGTACACCACCAGAAGAATAGTAGAAACTGTACACACTGTATTAGATACTGTGTACACCGCCTGCACTGTATTAGAAACTTTACTATGGCTGCACTGTATTGTATACTGTATACACCACCAGAAGTGTAGTAGAAACTGTACACACTGTATTAGATACTGTGTACACCACCTGACGTGTATTAGAAGCAGTACACCACCGAATGCACTGTAGATATAGGCTACACTTAGGCTACACTGGATGCAGCGGATTTTTTTAATTGCAGATTTATTAAAAACGACACCTGCAATTACAGCTGCAAGTCTTTTTGGGGATGTCTCTACCAGCTTTGCACATCTAGAGAGTTCAATTTTTGTCCCATGATCCCATGATTCTTTGCAAAGAAGCTCTGTCAGATTGGATGGAGAGCAATTTTAAACAGCAATTTTGATATCTTGCCACAGATTCTCAATTGGATTTAGGTGTGGATTTTGACTGGGCCATTCTAACACATAAATATGCTTTGATCTAAACCATAACATTGTAGCTCCGGCTGTATGTTTAGGATCTTTGTCCTGCTGGAAGGTGAACCTCTGCCCCTGTCTCAAGTCTTTTGCAGACTCTACCAGGTTTTCTTCTAAGATTGCCCTGTATTTAGCTCTGTCCATCTTCCCATCAACTCTGACCAGCTTCCCTGTCCCTGCTGAAGAAAAGCATCCCCACAACATGTTTCATGGTGGGGATGGTGTGTTCGGGGTGATGTGCAGTGATAGTTTTCCGCCACACATAGCGTTTTGCTTTTGGGCCAAAATTTCAATTTTGGGTTCAACTGACCAGATCACCTTCTTCCACATATTTGCTGTGTCCCCCACATGGCTTCTCGCAAACTGCAAATGGGACTTTTAACGGCTTTCTTTCAACAATGGCTTTCCTCTTGCCACTCTTCCATAAAGGCCAGATTTGTGGAGTGCATGACTAATAATTCTCCTGTGGACAGATTCTTCCACCTGAGCTGTGGATCTCTGCAGCTCCTCCAGAGTTACCATGGACCTCTTGGCTGCTTCTTTGATGAATGCTCTCCTTGTTCGGCCTGTCAGTTTAGGTGGACGGCCATGTCTTGGTAGGTTTGCAGTTGTGCCATACTCTGCATTTTCGGATGATGGATTGAACAGTGCTCCATGAGATGTTCAAAGCTTGGAATATTTTTTTATAACGTAACCCTGTTTTTTCACTTCTCCACATTTCTATCCCTGGCCTGTAGGGATGAGCTCAATGTTCGGGTCGAATATAAGTTCGACTTGAACATTATGGGGCGTGAATGAGAAATTTAAGCGCCGCGGGACGCCCCATAACGCACTGGAGGTCGCAGTGCATTGCTGTATGATGATTGGCCAAAGCATGCAGGTCAGGACGCTCTGCTAAGAGAGCCATAATTGGCCAAAGGCAGAGTGCCACACTATATAAGTCTGCCTACATGGCGGCGGTGTGTAGTGTTGTTGGCGTGGACAGATAGCTTGTGTTAGATTAAGCAGGCAGATTATTTATTTAGTTAGTGGCAGTGTATTTGATATATATACTCTGCATTTAGCATAGACTTTAATTCAGTGTTTACTCGATATTCAGTCAGTGCAGGCAGTGTATATATATATATATATATATATATATATACTGTGGGCAAATAACCAATCATTTGAAACTTTTTTTTTTAAAAGCTTTATCCCTCATATCCCCCATTCTGTCTCATTCCCATGTGATGGGTAACTAATCATTCTCCTTCTTTTATTCTTGATAAAAATCTGCTGCCATCTACCAGGATGATGGAGATGAAACGAGGGTGGACATTTCAGCAAGACAATAATCCCAAACACAAAGCCAAGGAAATGCTCAATTAGTTTCAAAGAAATAAAATAAGGCTGCTAAAATAGCCCAACCAATCACCTGACTTGAATCCACTAGAAATTCCATTGAAAGAACTAAAGATCATAGTTCATAGAAGAGGCCTACGGAAACTTCAAGATTCAAAGACTGTTTGTGTGGAAGAATGAGCCAAAATCACACCTGAGCAATGCATGTGACTAGTTTCTCCATACAGGAAGCGTCTTTAAGCTGTCATTACCAACAAAAAAATTTGTGCAAAGTAATAAATACATATCAGTTAGCGTGTTCAATACTTTTTCCCTGGGTCATTCCATTTTATTACACATAACTTCATTTCTGAACTTATTTGTTTTGGTTTCTTTGTATGAATGGATTGCATGGGTTGTTACTGACATGTGGTGAAAATTACATGTCAATAGCACCTTTAAAAATATATTTACCTAGAAAAATGGTGACATGTTCAATACTTCTTTTACCTGCAGTATATAAAGAGAGTAAGAAGGAAATTATACAGGCTTATTCAAAATCTTGGGATTATAGTACACTGTATTCATTAAGCCTTTTAATTTTCACATAGAAATCTTTATACAATCTTCGGTAGGGGACCCTATTTAAAGCTGAACTACAGGCAAAACAAAAAATACCCTTGGAGTGGGGCTCCCCACTCTTTTATGCCTAGGACTTTTTCTTACCTTATCCCTGATTCCCCTGGCAGCTGGTGTTCAGCTCTTCTCCCTGGCGCTCCTGGTTGTGGGCTGTCCCTTGGTCATCAGGCTGCCTGGAACTGACAAAGCACCTTAGAGAATAAGTTGCAGGACATCATTTTATAGAGTGGACAGAGCCTGTGGGAGGGAGAGATTATGTAAGTAAAAAGAGGTCACGATAAAAAAAAGGTCTGGGGCCTAAATAATTCTGGGAAAATTCAGCTGTCCTTTTAGGTAACTCGTACCTCTAATCCTATCTTTCTGAGGCAATTAATCCAATAAAATTACAAAAAGGATGGTTAACGGATCTGAAATCTGTTTAATTGTTGCTACCTGGGGGTCAAAGAGTGTTTTCAGTTGCAACTAATTGGCAAGTCGCAGGAGGGAAGCCAGAAGAGCCCTTTAAAACACATTAATAGTTGCTACACATGGGGGCATTGTCCAGATTCTTCTGGCCCATTCCAGAAAGGATGGTGAAAGTTTTATGCTGTGGTAATCTATAGCAACCAAGTGTCTAGATCATGTAACTTAGAGGCAGGAGAGCCTGGTGCCTACATAACTAGAGGAAACTATGTTATCAGAGAAGGAAGTGGGGGGAATTACCACAATCTCCATCCTGTGCGCTGCAAGACATGAGCTTCTGTGTACCAGAGAGTGATATGGAGAGCTCTCAGCCACCTACTTCTGCTATTTTACCCTTTACTATAATGTTGGATGTGAAGGTGAACGTGCCTGGCATTAAGAGTTGCTTAGTTATGCCTGGTGGTGGAGCCTTCGTAGAAAATAGACTTTGCATGCAACCATAGAGAAGTCTGGTCCTGTGCACCCTGGCCAGGCATGAGTTCATGGGCGTTGTGTGTGGAAACTGCAGGAGGATTTTGGCTGCTATCAGATCCTGGAGTCAATGCCACTACTGCATGGACTTTCTTCTAGCACTACAGCCCTATTTAGCATATTGAAAGTGGAGTGGGTGACTGGAAACACAAGCCTGTGTCTACTAAAATAGTCACTACTACCTCAACTGAGAGTGATAGGTCTGTCACTGCTGCAGATCAACTGGGGTAGGCGTGGACCTTTTGTGGCCACGGCTGGGGCCTGCAACTAAAATGGTTAACGTTGGAAAAGAAGTCAGAGAGCTGCTCTGCTCTTGGGATGGGGTCTGCTATCGAAACTAGTGAGCAACCTGGTGTTTTTAATGTGCCTAGTGTCTTAGGTGCCCCCCCAGCTTGTTCCAGGTATTTCAATGTAGTTTGAATCTACTGTTTGCCTTTCCTCAGTTAGCCCCTTCCATGTCCACTTATAAAACAAGATACCCAACTCTCAGAAATTAGTATTTTTTGGTTTGAATTTTGAAGAAGAAGATGTTTTAAGCAGGGGTTAGCCCCTTACCTATCCACTTGTAATACAACATACACCAACTTACAGAAATTAGTATTTTTCAGTTTGGACTTCAAGGACAAGGACGAAGAAAGGGGGAGATCACAGGAACATGGGTTAGGCTGGAGTGTTGCTCCAGCAACATTTACACTATTTGCCACTATTTACAGCTAGGCTGATGAGCCTTCCGGCCGGCCTCCAGCACTCAACACTTGCACCCAGACTCATAGTTGGTCTGTAAGTATGAGTGGGTGATTTACTTTTCCATCCTTCCTTCCCTCCTCCTCTTATAGACAGACCCATTGTAATTTTTAATATTTTTATAGACACCTATCCATCCTCCCAAAGAGTGGACGTTAGCCACGGAACGCGTCAAGCTATATAGATGCCCTTTGTTTACATCTCTCTTATACTGATCATGTTTTACTGGATTGTACCAATTTAATTATGGTTTTGTTTTATATTGTGGAGACATGAAATAATGAGTTTGGTGTTTTATAATGTCAATAATATGAACTAATATGTTACAATGCAATTATGCTATTATGTTACTTTATATTATGTATGAAATAAATGTTACTAATTATCCTTTCTTGTATGTATTATGCCATTATGTAATTTATATAGTTATAACTTACAATACACCCACCAGACACATTCTTGTCGTGATACCTCCCTGGCCGCATGCTTCATACAACGTCCCAAACCCTTCCCATGTTCTTCAGTAACCAGGGATGGAGGCATTTGTCCCATTATGTCCTGTGCCTCATACAAAGTCCTAAACCCTCTTTTTTCTCATTAGACTGTAACAAGACTGAGCTTTGTTTTCCTTATCTGTGTTTGTCCGGCTCTTCCCATAAGCCCAGTATCTTCCTTTTACCAATGATTAATGGGGGTTTATGCCAGTGAAGTGGGCTGAGGGCGAGAAAAAATTTGTGGGGTAACCATCTAGAGGGGTCAAGAGGAAGTAGTATTTTGTTTCCTAACCGCCCACCTGGGCCTAGAGTATCCTAAAATTGACTTTTGGCAAAGCCTAGAGTCCAAAGTTCACCTGTAGCAGTAGTGGAAGAAGTAAAAGGTACAGTACCTGCCTGTCCAGGGCCCAAAGGATTCTAGGAAAAGTTTGCTGCATCAGGAAGTTTTTCTGCTGTTTTTTTTAGGGGGGTATTCTGTCCCCTAAGACTCTCTTCCTGAAGCTTTTGAGCCAATACAATTGCAACACTGAAGAATCTGAAGTATTTGTTGTTACCAGGGAGGTTGGTGGTGTCTTGGTGCAGCTACTGGGCATGTCACTGGAAGACAGACAGAAGAGCCTGTTAAAATTCAGCAGCTCCCTCAGGTGTCATTGCAACACACCTGCTGCTAATCAGCTGGGATCTCCCTACTAGTAACCCTGGCCAAACACATTCCCAAGCATCTTCTATTCTATGCAAGCACTTCTCAGAGCTACACAACTTTCTTTGACACTTTTTTTTTTACATTCATTTTTCCAAATCAATGATTGTTTTTTATTTTTATTATTTTCCGACATGTTGGTGTTATATCTTTGCAATGAGTAAATACATCTGGATTAAACAAAAACTGTGTCTGTCTTCAATTCAGACTGCAAAGTAAATAAAAAAAAAAAAAAGTGACTATTTTAAAGGGGGGTCATTCTTTTCTATACCAACTATAAAAAGTGTAACATATATATATAATATATATATATATATATATATATATATATATATATATATATATATATATATATATATATATATAGATCAGACCAAAATGAGGGACAAATGACGAGGAAAGAGGGACAGAGGTACTTTGTTCCAAATCAGGGACAGTCCCTCAAAATCAGGGACAGTTGGGAACTATGCCAATATTTTCAGTATTCCAGACATCTCAAGTCTCCCGGAAGGTGCGGGAGACTCCCACATTTCTGCGGCGGCTCCCGCACACCCGCAAGCGCCTCCCGATCTCCCGGGAATGATCGGTGTGGCAGGGATCAGCTGTGATCACCGATCTCCTTTGTATAGATTTTTAGCTGACAGCCGCGGGAGGGAGAGAAGGAGAAGTGGCTGTCAGCTAAAAAGCTATACAGGGAGATCGGTGATCACAGCTGTCCCTCCAGCCGCACCGATCATCCCCAGCTGCTCTGTGTGCTCCTCCCGGGCCCCCTCCATGTCCTTCTCTGCCCCGTTC
The DNA here is from genome assembly GCA_037952925.1 of Lithobates clamitans. Lineage (NCBI taxonomy): Eukaryota > Metazoa > Chordata > Amphibia > Anura > Ranidae > Lithobates > Lithobates clamitans. The sequence goes on from JBBGZY010000723.1 coordinate 8,409,227, forward strand.
TCCTCTGGCCCCCTCCATGTCCTTCTCTGCCCCTGTTCTCCTCCGGCCCCCTCCGTGTCCTTCTCTGCCCCCGTTCTCCTATGGGCCCCTCCATGTCCTTCTCTGCCCCCGTTCTCCTCCGGTCCCCTCCGTGTCCTTCTCTGCCCCCGTTCTCCTCTGGGCCCCTCCATGTCCTTCTCTGCCCCCGTTCTCCTCCGGCCCCCTCTGTGTCCTTCTCTGCCCCCGTTCTCCTCTGGGCCCCTCCATGTCCTTCTCTGCCCCCGTTCTCCTCCGGCCCCCTCCGTGTCCTTCTCTGCTCCGTTCTCCTCTGGGCCCCTCCATGTCCTTCTCTGCCCCCGTTCTCCTCCGGTCCCCTCCGTGTCCTTCTCTGCCCCCGTTCTCCTCTGGGCCCCTCCATGTCCTTCTCTGCCCCCATTCTCCTCTGGCCCCCTCCATGTCCTTCTCCACCCCCGTTCTCCTCCGGCCCCCTCCATGTCCTTCTCCGCCCCCGTTCTCCTCCGGCCCCCTCCATGTCCTTCTCCGCCCCCGTTCTCCTCTGGCCCCCTCCATGTCCTTCTCCACCCCCGTTCTCCTCCGGCCCCCTCCATGTCCTTCTCCGCCCCCGTTCTCCTCCGGCCCCCTCCATGTCCTTCTCCGCCCCCGTTCTCCTCTGGCCCCCTCCATGTCCTTCTCCGCCCCCGTTCTCCTCCGGCCACCTCCATGTACTTCTCTGCCCCGTTCTCCTCCGGCCCCCTCCATGTACTTCTCCGCCCCCGTTCTCCTCCGGCCACCTCCATGTACTTCTCTGCCCCGTTCTCCTCCGGCCCCCCCCATGTACTTCTCCGCGCCCGTTCTCCTCCGGCCCCCTCCATGTCCTTCTCCGCCCCCGTTCTCCTCCGGCCCCCTCCATGTCCTTCTCCGCCCCTGTTCTCCTCTGGCTCGCTCCAAGTCCTTCTCCACCCCCGTTCTCCTCTGGCCCCCTCCATGTCCTTCTCCGCCCCCGTTCTCCTCCGGCCCCCTCCATGTCCTTCTCCGCCCCCGTTCTCCTCCGGCCCCTTCCATGTATTTCTCCGCCCCCGTTCTCCTCCGGTCCCCTCCATGTCCTTCTCCACACCCCCCATGTTCTCCTCCGGCCACCCTCGTCCCCCGCAGCCAGCTCCCCTCCTTTCCTCTCTCGCCGGCTGCGGGGGGAACTAGTTAATGGACACAGCAAGCGAGGTCGCTCCTGTGTCCTGTGATAAATGAGCAGAGTAAACTACGTTTACTCTGCTCAGTTTATGAATGGACAGGAGCCTCTGTCTCCTGTTCATTCATCTTTAGTGCTGAGAAAGGAACTGGGGAATCTGTGTCCTCTGTCCCTTTGTCTGTCTCAAAGAGGAGATGTCAGGGGACCCCTGACATCTCACCAAAGCCCCCCAAAAAATATAAAAAAGAAATTGTAAAAAAATGAAAAAGTGTAAAAAAAATAAAATAAAAAAACTACTGACACCACTCTCCCCTGCCCTACCAACACTGTCCACTGCCCCAACCCCCTCCCCCCAAAAAGCATTGTGAAAAACAAATTAAAAACAAATTACATTGTAAAAAAAATCAAGTATTAAAAATAATTTTAAAAATACTGACACCGTCCACATGCCAAGTATATTGGTATATTGACAGGTATATTGTGTGCCTTCTCATACAGGAACATTAAAAGAAAAATAACACGTTTTTATAACTGCTGATTACTTGTTACATTAATGGCTTAAGGACCACCCCACGTACATATACTGCAGCAGGGCGGCCCTTTAGCGCGAAATCAAGTACCTGTACGTGATTTTTTCAGCTGGGTCTGGGGCCCGCACGCGCACCACTGGCGACCCACTCCTGCTGTGATTGGACACAGCAGGAGCCAATCAACTGGTCCAGCAGACCCGACGTCCGCAGGGACCCACTGATCGTTCTGGAGGCAGACAGAACGGCGCTCTACCTATTTAAACAAGGCAGATCGCCGTTCTGTGACAGGAGAAGACAGAGATCTTGTGATTCTACTAAGCAGGAACACGGATCTCTGTCTACTTACAGTACAAGCACCCCCTAGGGACACATTTAACTCTTTGATTTCCCCTGATATTAACCCCTTCCCTGTCAGTGTCATTAGTACAGTGACAGTGTATATTTTTTTTAGCACTGATCACTGTATTATTGTCACTGGTCCTGAAAAAAGTGTCAAAAGTGTCACTTAGTGTCCGTTTTGTCTGCTGCAATGTCGCAGTCCTGCTATAAGTCGCTGATCGCTACCATTACTAGTAAAAAAGAAAAAATCCATAAAAATTCAATGAAAATATCCCATAGTTTGTAGATGCTATAACTTTTGCGCAAACCAATCCTAATACATTTATTTGGATTATTTTACCAAAAATATGTAGCAGAATACATGTTGGCCTAAATTGATGAAGAAATTTGATTTTTTAAAAATGTTTTTATTTGATATGTTTCATAGCAGAAAGTGAAAATATATATATATATATATATATATATATATATATATATATATATATATACAAGGTCCTTTTAAATCTTCATCACCTGTTCAGTGACCGCACAAGGAGACATGTTTTTCAGACCTTGTTATGTATTTATATTATTTATATTTATATTAGTTCAGGTTTCCAATAAAATATCATTTCTCTTTATAGTAATCCTCACATACAGTTTATTGTATTCACATAAATCAGCCTCCCTCAACCCTTTTTACCCCAGAGGAACCCTTAAAATAATGGAACCCTTGCTAAAACAAATTTATGGGTGGTCAGTGGGAAGAATGACCCTTAACAGTGGTGGTCAAAAGGCCATACTGTGCCCATAAAATGATTTATTTCTTTTCTGATCAATCTCTTCTAATTGGAATAATCAGTCTATAGTTGACAACTCATTCGATCGATATGCTACATACAGGGAAGTGAATGGACTGATAAAGCAGATTTTTCCTTAAAGCATTCTGTGCAGTAAGGTAAAAAAAAGCCCCAGCAGACAGCGCCGGAGGGGGGACTGCCAAAGAGAAGGTAACGATCTGCTCTGCAATATCATTGCACAGAGCAGGTAAGTATAATTTATTTTTTATTTTAACACACAGATAAAAATAATCCTTTAATTTACAATCCTAAATCATCAATCACATTTCTATTTCCATGTGTATATAATCTGTTCAAAATATGATTGCAATCATAAACAAAGTATCTCAGTGGTGCTGAGCGATACTAAATGATTGCAATTTTTCTTCCCTGGCCAACTGACTCACTTTGATCTAATCCAATGGAAATTGAGTCTGAATCGATCAAAAGTGAGGTTTTTTTTTTTTTTTTTTTGAGTCACAACTTGATTGGCTAAAAAAAATCGAATTGTGTATGGCCACTATTAGGGCCCTTTCACACTGGGGCGGGGGCGGTCTCGGCGATAAAATGCTGCTATTGTAAGCGGCGCTTTACCGTCGGTATTCGACCGCTAGCGGGGGCGGTTTTACCCCCCGCTAGCGGCCGAGAAAGGGTTTAATACCACCGCAAAGCACCTCTGCAGAGGTGCTTTGCCGGCGGTATAGCCGCGCTGTGCCATTGATTTCGATGGGCAGGAGCGGTGAAGGAGTGGTGTACACTCTGCTCCTTCACCGCTCCGACTTTTTTTTCCCGTCCTGCTAGCGCACCGCTCCAGTGTGAAAGCAATCCGGTCTTTCACACTGAAGAGACAGCAGCGGCTGTTTCGGGCCGGTTTGCAGGCGCTATTATTAGTGCAATAGCGCCTGCAAACCGCCCCGTGTGAAAGGGCCCTTAGGCTCCTTTAGATCTACCAACAAGTATGTAGTGCAAGGCTCCTCCTTGGTTGGATACAGAATGATTGGATGGATTAAGCAGATTCTCATATTGCACAGTTTTGGTAACTATAAAGTTGAATCTATAGAGATCATATAGTATGTGCAGATTGTAACATGTACAGCATACCTCCTAACTTTTTGAGATGGAAATGAGGGACACCTATCAGCAAAAGTGTCCAGGCATAGGACACGCCCCTTTGCCACACCCCCTTAAAGGAGAATTGTACAAAAAAACAAGATTGGTTAAACCCACAATTGCTTTTTTTACTACTACTATTACTTTATATTGGCTTTTGGAATTTACAAATGCAGCAATTTAGAAATCAGGTGAAAGGTTTAGTGCTGGAAAACACTTTTCGATAGATAAAAAGCGCATTTTATATACAACTATATAGATCAGACCAAAAGGAGGGACAAATGAGGAGGAATGAGGGACAGAGGGACATTGCTCCAAATCAGGGACAGTCCCTCGAAATCAGTTGGGAGCTATGTGCACAGTGAGCCGTCCATAGGGCTTGTTCACAGGTTTGTTGATTGTGAAGAATGTAAAGGAAAAAGGGGGGAAAGAAGCCTACTTATAGCCCCCCTTTCCTCATGGGATCTGAGGCAACGGCAGTTGTCTTAAATATATCCCAATAGTTTTGAAAATGGGATAAATTCATAGGCTAGCATCAGTTATCCAATAAAAATAAATACATTTTAGATTTAATATAGGATAGGTCAGTTAACCCACCAATGAATGCATGTGTACAGCAAGGTACCCCTATAAATATGGGCTACTGGTTATGGACCATTGACAGTTGCCAGAAGAAAGTGAAGAGGACAGCTCCCCACCCCCTCTCCCTCGTCGCGGCTTTTTTATGTGGTTCAAATCCTTTTCTTTGGGGTAAATTTGTTTTGATTACCCAGAAGAGAGAATATTATTCAGCCTGAGCCGCAGTGGCTGGGTTTATTTATTGATTTATACATTTAAGTGATGTTATAATAAAATTATTTGTAAATATTTTAGAAAATGTATTAAGCCAATAAAAACAGCCGCGGACAAAATATTTATCCAATAAAATATTTTATTTCAAAATAATTGCTTGTCTGGTCTGAATTTATTATATACAAATTAAAATGCCTGCTTCCTCCTATCCCATGAAGTGAAATGAGGAGGATCCTGGCTGCTCTGTGCAATATCACTACACAGAGCAGGTAAGTATGACATGTTTGTTATTTTTACACAACAAAAATGAGACTTTAGTCTCATTTTAATATAGAGATTCCCAGCACAACTCTGCTTCTAATATATAGAAGATTTTTTGTCTGTTGAAGGATTTGTATTGCTGTCCCCCCAGTCCTGAGAATCACACAGCTCTGTTAGTTTAGCTGTCAAGACGCTTCCTGTCTCCTAGCAGCGTGGACACGTTTCCATTGGCTAACACTGCGTACGGCCCCGCCTCCTTGGATGTCTTGCGTTCCAAGCCTCACCTTCACTTTCTACAGACAAGACGCTTTATGTTTATATATGGCTGCGTTCCACGCCTCATTACCATATACACTGGTTATTGGATGCCCTACCTAGTGCTTGTCTGTGCTAAGCCATGCTGGACTTCCTTGTTGATGATCGGGGATCTGTGATTACGGTAGGTATTGTGTGCTGTGATCGCTCCGGTATGGATGTGTGCTGTATGCTCCATAGGTGGAGGGGTGCGTTGTATAAATCAGGGTCATTGTTGTGTATGAGTGTGCTGTGTACACCGTGTGACCCCTTCCCCTGGATTAGCAGAGATCTGCCTCCTATAATCCATCAGAAGACCGGTGTGCCCAGGATTTAAAGGGACAGCTCCAGGATTTAGAGGTTTGTCATTGAAGGTTTCCTTTTATGATTCAATCTATTATATAATCTACAGACGGCCATACACTGTACAATCTGGTTGTGTGGTCTCATTTACGGTGGCCATACAGTGCATTAAAACTGACCGATCGGTGCTGTTTGACAAAATGATTGCGTTGGATGCCGATTTATCAGGACAAACATGGAATGGCAAAGCGATGAGCCACAGACGGTGACAGTTTTCATCAGCCGAAGTTGGGCAGAAAAAAGAACCCCCAATCATGCAGGGCCAAGTGATGGCGATTTTGTAACCCTATGGGGCATATTTATTTACATATAGATCAATTTGTAAGTGATTCACAAGATTGCAAACGAAACGCCATCAATCAACCCGATATGATCCCTTTTTTTTTTTTTTTCCCTCCCACCACAGCCAATCGGTTTGGGTTCATCAAATCTGTCATTATCTGTGACAGGGAGCAGGAAGTATGAGCTCAGATTTGGAATGATTGAGGACGAGGTGTGACATCCAGACTGATCTGTCAGTAAATATTGATGTGTGAGGAGCCTGATTGGGTGAGCAAGAGGGAGATGGTATTGGAAGAACAGAACACATATATAATTGCCCCGCCCACTGGTGATGTCATCAGTATCAGATTGACATTGCCTGGCAGGAATGTATGAGACATGTGGTGTGTTATTATGATTGGCTCGGATGTGTTCACATCGAACCAGGAAGCCAATCATAGGCAGCGTATGTATGTGCAGCTGCCTGTCAGGAAATGCCTCACTGCCTATGATTGGCGGCGTACAGTGATGGCTTCCCGGCGGATTTATTCTGAACACACCCGAGCCCATCACTGGTGTGTCATAGACATCCAGATACGGGGAGGTGATTGATTGTTCTGCAGTCAGATCTTCTCCACCAACATTTGAATTGCAGTGTGATCTGTGTGTGCAATTCCCCAGGAGGGTCTATTCTACAAACACAGATTGTACTCGGGCTATGGAATGCTTAAACCCCAAACCATAAATGTATTTATTAGATTGCAGCTTACCAATCATTAGATGTGGGGGCTGCATTCGTTTTCTTTTTCCCCTCTGTTTTCGCTTAGTGAGCTGGCCAGTAACACACCTCCTGTCTAAAGCCTGGTACGCACGATCGGATTTTCAACTGGGAATTGTGTGATGACACACTGTTGGCCTAAAATACGACCGTTAGTACGCTCCATCAGACAATTGTTGGCCAACTTTCCGCCAACAAATGTTGGATGGCAGACTAGTAAATTATCAGCGGACAACGGTCTGTTGTCAGATTTTTGTATCGTTTGTACACAAGTAGGATGCATTAAGTTGAAAAAACCACGATCGTTTACAACCCCTTTGCTGCTGAGAGCTTACAATCTGATAGGGAGGAGCAAGTGATACAAAAGGTAATGACTGTGAAGGGATGATTTGATGAAGAACGTAAGGTAGGAGTAAAGGTGGTAGTAGTTCACATCAGCCCCTGACTTAAAGGAGTTTATAGTCCAAGGTCCCGATCTCACATACACAAAAGGGCTCATTCACATTTCAATGCATACAGCAGACTGTTTTGTACACATCTAAACACAATACTATAGTAATCAATGTGCCCATACACACAGCTGCGTCTACATACAAAAATGTGCGCTGTGTTTTTTCTCGCACAAAAATAGTAGGACACAGCGGCAGGATTTATGTGTGAAGATCTGCAGATTCTATGCACATACGTTCATACAAGAAGGCAGAAAAACACAGTACGAAAATTTTGTGAATAATAGATTACAGTGGCTGTGTGTGAATTATTTTGAAAAAATAAATATGTTTAGTGTCACTTTAAGTCCTGCACAGAGGCATATTTACTACATAAGCTGCTGCAAAGGTGACAGATGAGTGACCATCAGGAGAACACAGGGTAGTCCTATGGGGTCTAGAGGCCAGAATGGGATTGGGCCTTTCCTTATTGTTGATCATTCATGCTCCTGTGTAGTATTGCTTATAAATTTCTGTCAGGTTCTTATATCTCAACTCTACTTATTTCATTTTGTATGAAGCATGGAAGAGTTAGAGCCTCTGTCAGGCTGTGTGCTTCCAATGTACCTATTGTGGAGGGTAAAATGTGAAAAGAAATCTCCATAGGGGGTCCTAGACAAACTTGTGGGTAAACTGTAGGACTAATGGACTGTGCATGTGGGAAGTTTAGCTCATACAGCATAAAAAAAAATAAAAAATATATATATGTATATAGTGAAACGCGTCAACCATCTTTCCGGACAAATATTAGAAACTTTTATTTATGAACCTCAAGAGAACTTTTGAATTTTTTTATGTATATTTTTATCGATTGTTGTATAAATAAAATGTTTGAAAAGTATTATGTATGCACTCCTCATTGGTACCATCATAGTCCATTCTTTTAGTCTTGTGTTGTAAATTCTATTTAGGATGAGGTACCCCCATAGATAGATAGAGATATATAATCTCTATATAATTTAAGGCACTCAGGAGGTACAGGTGCATTGACCGTTACGTGTGTACACGGGCATATGCCCCAAACACAGATTTTCTGCATTCAGAACGTACAGCCCTGTACTTGAGTGCCACTTGGAACAACATCCACTTGTTTACTTCAGCCTGTCATTGATTGTGACAGGCTGGAGGCTGCAGGTAGTGGACTAACAAATGACCACTGCCCTCGCCTATACTTGACCTTCACAGCAAGGAGCACATGGAAGGGTAATGCATGTCAAACAAAACCAGAAATAATTCCCAGCTCAACTTGCCAACCAGCCTGCAACCAACCTAATTGTCTTGTCTAACAGTTTGCGTTAAAGACAAGAGTTTCGTTTGCACACATTTGCAAATGCATGTGTAAGCTACAGAGCCACTTCACAGCAACCCAGTATTATCTGCAGTCCTAACTCTATACATTTTTAAGAGCCTCCACAATGGAAGCATGTGCATAATAATGGATAGATTGAGGGCAGGTAAGCCTGGAGGAAGCCCACCCCTTAAAGACACAGGGGTGCACTGGACACTCAGCACATAGCACAATGGCAGCAAAAGGTGTCCAGTGCGTTCCTTCACCAGTATAACATCAGTAACAAACAAATGGCCACTTGCCCCCACCTATAACTGGCCTTCACAGCAAGGAGCACATGGAAGGGCGACGCATGCCAAAAACAATTCCCTGCTCAGCTCACCAACCAGCCTGCAAACAACCAAATTATTCTGTCTGACAATTTGCGTTTAAAACGGGTTTAGTTTGCTGGTAGTGGACTGTATGCTGTACCTGAGCCTTCAGGACCCCAAAAACTCTTACCTTAATGCTGTTCAAGCCAAACCATCCATGAAGCTTTACTAGTGGTAAAGGTCTGAACCTGTGACCATGTTTCTATTGTGGAGTGCACAAGGTCATATTCTTTCCATTGCTATATAGTGCTGATAATGTTTTGTAAGTGAAATTTAGGTTTTCCTGTATGTAATTGTTTTTCATGCAAGGGAAATTTTCCATGAGACTGTTCCAGAGAGAGGCCTGGAGTCTACCATTATAAAGCATGGGTCAGTGTTGGTCAGTGCGTGATGTTGCCATTACCTGACCCCCAGAAGTGGTGCTATTTTGGGGCCATCATGAATGGCAACACCAACCCTGGAACTAGCACTGCATTGGAAGGCTCAGGCATTGACAACTATAAAATATTAAATGGTAGCCTTAGCTGTGCCTGCAAACAGCTCCTCTGACAGGTTGCTTTGAATATAGCTTGGTGTGACTGTATCCTGAACTCTACTATTTTGCCAAATTCTGACCTTATTCTCACCTATATTTGCTATTTTATTCTATTTACACTTCTGATTGTGTCTGTTTTACAGATCTACAGGAAGAGGACCTGTTACCTCCCACGTGTCTGTCATGGTTCACATTCGGGGCGTGGGGTGTACACCTTTCTCTCACAGTGACTCTTCTAAGACTACAGGAGGTACAGATTGTCCGGTCGGCAGGGCTCATGTGATATGTATGGTTTCGGACTTTTTTTATCCAAACATGGGCGGCGTAGAGAGTCACATTTATCAGTTATCGCAATGTCTGATCGAGCGGGGACACAAAGTCATCGTTGTCACTCATGCCTATGAGGACCGGAAAGGAATCCGCTACCTCACCAATGGCCTGAAAGTCTACTACTTACCTCTGAGAGTTATGTATAACCAGTCTACAGCCACCACCCTGCTGCATAGTCTACCCCTCCTCAGGTATATCTTTGTAAGGGAAAGGGTTAGCATTGTTCATTCCCACAGCTCTTTTTCTGCCATGGCCCATGATTCTCTGTTCCACGCTAAGACAATGGGGCTTCATACGGTTTTCACGGACCATTCACTGTTTGGATTTGCTGATGTCAGCTCCGTTCTCACCAACAAGCTTCTGACGGTGTCCCTGTGTGATACAAACCACATCATCTGTGTCTCTTACACCAGCAAAGAGAACACTGTGCTCCGAGCCGCCCTGAACCCCGAGATCGTCTCTGTCATCCCCAATGCTGTGGACCCCACAGATTTCACTCCAGATCCCCAGAAAAACAGGACTGGTAAAATTACCATTGTGGTGGTCAGCAGACTTGTGTACAGAAAAGGTAAGGACATTCTTTATTCCCACGCTGGTCAATTTAATTTTTTTTTTCTTTTATCACTCTGAATGTGAAAAAGCCCAGCACTTTCCTCTTTCTGAGCCCACTGCAGCCTGATCCCACACACTGGATTGTGTGATATAAGTAATAGGGGTGGAATCATGTGACCAGAGGCTGCAGTCCAGCTCACAAGCAGCAAGAAGAGTTTTGTGAATATTGTTGCATGGGATTATATAGAAATAAAACATAAAATAAAGTGAAATATAGACTTTAAAACAGTTTCTATGCCTCTTCAGGCATACTTTAAAACTGAGCTTGAGGCAGATGTAAAAGACACACATAATGCAGCCTGGTTTTCATAAATAAGTCATTAAAGTTGTTCTAGGGTTGCACTGACACCAGTTTTTTACTGGTGAGTATGAGTACCGATACTTTTGAGCAAGTGCTCACTTTTAAGGTCAAGTTCCGCTTTGAAGGGTAACTCCACTTTCGTGTGAGGGGGGGGGGGGGGGCAAATAAAGAAAAAAAAATATAGCGTATACAATTGCGACACAAGTCAAATTGTAATTGAATGTTATTAAAAATTACCTTTTCCTTTTCAATCTGCAGCTCTGTAATTTTTCTAAAAATACAATGCGATATGGCAACATGGAGGAGTTCTTACACAGAATGCATACAGAACACCCCCCAGAAACATCATTTTCTGCTTGTGTGATTGGCTCATTGATTTTCCCAGAAGTCTGCACTAAGATACAAGTCAGATTTCAGGCAACAAAAAATGTAATTATTGGTGAGATACTCCCAATAGGAAATCACAACTAAAGGGATGTAGGTCCAGCAGCTTTCCTCATTAGTGCCCTGCAGGTGCTGCAGCTGATTAGTTATGAAACCACTCAAATTAGATTCACTTTCCACATGGACACAGACAAACACACAGTTATTTCTTCAGAATAACAAAAGGTAGGAGTCTGCCACAAGGTTTGTTAAAATCCTTATAATGTACATAGATCACCCAGAGGAGAATGTGTTTTGTTTTGAGGAGAAAAAAAAAAAAAAAGAAAAGTTGAGCCACTCTTTAAATTGAAATGCTTCTCTGCCGGATCATTGGCAGCTAAGCAAAAGTAGCAGTAACAAACGCTTTACGTTTCCAGGAGGCACAGGTGACATCACTATGCCTCGCTGCTGTCTCCTGAGATAGCTGGGAACTCAAAATCCCATGAGCATATACCCCAGCCCATTGCATTGATGCATTCTCAGGGGAAATCTAGAGGCCAGGAAGAAACAATGGTGGGCGATTGTCAGTTAGGATGGAAGTGATGAGTTTTTATTTTATTTTTTGTGAAATCTTTATTGTAAAAGTTTTATTTACAGCTTATTTAGGTGATGGGTGGATGGCAGGGAAGCGACCTTCCAATTTGCAGGTCTACTTCAAAGTGAATGTAAACCCTCTCCTATACCTCTCGGGATTGCCCTCTGAACGCCTGCCAAGTACTGCTATGCTGCCCTCTGAAAAACAATCTACTGCAGATTGCTTTTTAGAGGGCAGTAGGCATTGGCATCTGTGTGAAAGAAGCCCTAGTATCCATTTTATTTTTTTATTTTTTTTCCTTTGTCCTTTTCCCATGAGAAACAGTGTTTGGTCTTAACTCTACAGAGGATGTCCTCTTCCTGCTTGTCGTTCTCATGGAAGCGCCCAATATGACCATCTTTAACTAGTAAAGGGAATTTGCTGATGGCAACCAATTGGATTTCAGTATTCTGGTCAGAATGATAAACGATTAATTCTGATAAGTTCCCATGGATTGTAGTACATAGCTCTCTGCCAATACTGTACTTCCAGCCAGCGTGATTTTATAATCCTAACATTTTGTGTTTTCCAGGAATAGACTTGCTGGGAGGTATAATCCCTGAAATGTGCCTCAGATACCCAGATCTGCACTTTCTCATTGGGGGTGAGGGGCCCAAGAGAATCATTTTAGAGGAGGTACGAGAAAGATACCAGCTTCATGACAGGTACAACAAAAATGTGGTGGAATTCCTCTGGAAATAAGGAGGTTTAAGTACAGTATTTGTATGCTTTACCAGGTCCGAATAAATCCCAGGGGGACATCACCCCAGATATCTTAATAGAGCAAGGGTATTGAATTGAAATTCACAATGGCCTGGACAGTACATTTTTTTTTTTTTATTTTTTCTTCCGTCAGAGGTCTGAATTGCTGTGCACTTTCGCCAAACCGCATGTTGGTGCAGAGAGATTTTAAAAAAAAGATTGGGGGGCTTCTTTTTCTGTGTTTCTCGTGGGCAGTGCAGCCCATTAACATGTATGGGCTGACCTACCCACAACATGTGCACCAAATGCACCGATCTGAACCCTTCCTTACATCAGTGTCCTCATTCCCCACTACGCATCACAATTCCCTCTTACATCAAGACCCCCCTTTCAAAGTAGTATTCTCACACTTCCTTGACATAACCTCCCCCCCCCCCCCAACAGTACTGTTCTCTGCCCCCCCTCACATTACAGTCCTCAGCCCCCCCTCCCCTCACATTGCAGTTCTCAGCTCCTCCCCCCATATGATTAGTCCTCAGCTCCCCCACACATTGCTATTCTCAGCCCCCAACGTTACTGTCCTCAGCTCCCCCCAGTACTGTCCTCAAGCCCACTACGTCACAGTCCTTAGCCCTCCACTGTCCTACCTTACACAGACAGATCGGAGGGTAGGAGGCACAGCAGGCTTCAATGGAGGCAGGAGCTGCAAGATAGTGATTGGTTGCCCTTTATCCTAGCAGCCAATCATTTGCTTGTTAAAGTGGGAGTAAACTCCCATGTATGATTTTTATCTATAGGTAAGCCTATAATAAGGCTTACCTATAGGTACTGTAAATACGTCCTAAACATGTACTGTTTAGGAGATATTTACTTTAGATGCAGCTGGAGACATCCCTGGCGCGTTCGCTCTGAAGGAACGGCATACACATGCCGTGCCGTAAACAGCAGCTCCCACGTGCATACGCAGGATTGATATCATTGCCGGCTCTGCCAATCAGATAGCCGAAGCCTGCGAACCCGTAAAGAAGACCAGGTGAAGATGAAAGCACTTTCAGTGGTGACAGCGAACCGCTGGAGGGCTTCGTTTTTAGGCAAGTCTTCAGGTAAGTCTGTAATTCTTTTTTTTTTTTTTTTTTGGATGCGGTTTACTATTGCTCTAACCTCGGGTAGCTCCCGCCTTCCATCCAGAACTGTCCCGCCTCCCGCTGTCTGTTCTGTGAGGATGACCGCTTAATGGTTGGGGGAAGAAAAAGCTTCTAAATGGTGGGACCGCGGCGGTCCGGATAGGGCAGTGACTCGGTTTGCATCGGGACTGCGGTCCGCCATTTAGTGATGCCTGTAATAGAGGGTTTTCTTTTCAATGCAGCCTGTGTCCACTAGGTACATGAGAAGGCCCAAGGGCATCTGTGTTTGCCTGCTTGGCTCTGGCAATTTTACTACAGTTGTCCTTTTAGGTTACGTTCATACCGGCCACACACTAAAACAATTTGTTTTAACATTGATCTGGTGTCCGCTGTGTAATAGCAGTGCTGAGTGGTGGTTTGTATTGTAAAAAGCAAGACACGGCTGGTCACCAATACTGCACATCGGACTCCAGCCGCAGGACACTGTTTACCCTCCTTTATTGTTTCTTTTAAACTTTATTGGAAGTATACAAAGTGGTACACTCCATTCCTATATCCGCACAGCAATGTGGTGACATTTCTGCATTTTTCCTCCCATCACACTGGAGTTGTGGTTTGATTGGGCCTCATAGAAACCAATGCAGGTCACTGCAGTATATGCAATCAGGCCAATAATCTCTGAATGTCAGTGATGACAACACCCATTGTAAATGGTAGTAGAATTAGGGCAGTGTACTGCTTGTCTTCAGTAAACCAACAATACTGAATGACAGAGGGATAAAGACACGGCTTTCAGTTTCTAGAAATCTTTACGAGGATGCAGCTAGAGAAAATAATGGAAGCAGGAAATGGGTAGGTGTTAATGGTGTTATTACCATAATCTATTTTCTCTCTTATATAAGGAAATTAAATGTGATATGTTACAGCCTTTAGCCCACACTTCATTATTATTCCTGAGAAAATGAGGAAACTTTGCATATAAAGCTGTCAGATTTCTGCATCCTTTTCACGTCTTTGGCTTCTTTCCAGCACAGAGCTCTGACAGATGGAGAGATTCTGGAATGGTTTCCTGTGTTCTTTCTGTGGTTTTGATATTTTTAAAGAAAACGTGCCACCTTACATTTGAATGTTAATGTAAAAAGCATTTAAGTTGTGGCCTGAAGCAGTATACATACCCTGTATATAGCTTCTAGGGACCGGTTATGTTACTTTTATTGAAAGGCAAAGAATGCCTTTATATTGCGCAATTATGCTCACTGCTGGTGTGTTTTTTTTTTTAAAGGGAGAGTACAGTTGGCTTGTTTATCAGTAGTACCATTGGGTTCTTAAGAGTGATATTAAACCCTCGTGGTGTGTGTGTTTTTTTTTTTTTTTTTTAATTAAAATAACAAACATACCTATACTTGTCTGCTTTGTGCAATGCTTTTGAACAGAGCAGCCACAATCCTCTTCTTCTGGGGTCCCTCACCGGTGCTCCAGGCCCCTCCTCTTTGGCGAATGCCCCTGCGAAAGCCGCTTTCCCTGGAGGCACCCATGCATGCTCGCTCCCGAGTCCCACTGCTGCGTCCATTGGCACAGACAATGGGACTCGGCCCCACCCCTGCTCCGTGTCACAGCTTTTGATTAACAGGAGCGGAAGCCAATGGCTCCAACTGCTATCAATCAGTCCAATGAGGAGGGAGACAGCAGTGGGAGCCGCTGCGCTCGTGCTCATCGCTTGGATCAGGCCGAGCTAAGGTAAGAAAAAGGGGCGACTGGGAGGGAGCTGCAGCACATAAGGTTTTTTGCATAGAATGCATTAAGGCTGAAAAACCTTAGGCTTTAGAACCACTTTAACATGGTATTAAATATAGTGATATGTGGATTAGCAATATTTGCAAACCCTCTTCTTCCTTTCTTAAAGTGAATGCATAGTGCTTTTGTACATATTCCTTACAGTACAAATATAGAAAAAAAAAGGGCACAAAGGCCTAATTATCTACATCACTTTATTGAAACGACAACCACCCTTCTTCATAGCAGATCTCGGTTCTGTTCTGAAAAAGGGTGTTTGTCCCCCGAAACGCGTTAGCCGGCACGAACATCCACTTGAACCTAAGGAGTTCTGTGAAGGGCTTGTTTCTGGTTCCTGAGTTTTACATTACGCTATTTTTTACATGGGTTTTGTGAGTATAACTTATCTTGTATCCTTCAATAAAGTGCTGTATATAAAGCACTATGCATTTGTGCCCTTTTTTGTTGTTACTAGGCTCCCCAATCTTAAAGGATAAGTTCACCTTTCTTAAAAATAAATGCACATTTAAAAAAAAATTTTTTTGCAGGTAAAAAAATATACATTATATTTTTATTTTTTTATTAGGAGCCTGTAAAGCATTGCACATGCAATCAGCAGAACTCGGGTGCAATGTAGGGCACCTGCAGGCTTCCTATCTGTCTGCTCGTACCTCATAAAGGCAGGCACTTGCACAATGACAATGAGAGGAGGACTCAAGGAACTACCGAGTGCGCTCACTAGCGCCCTGGTAGATCATAGAGAACTACAAGCCGTCAGCTGAAAAGTCTGTCGTTACTTGTAGTTTATTCACGGATCTCTGCTACGCCCACAAGGCTGCATTCTTTTCAAATTGTGACAGCAGGTGCAGGGAGAAGATCCCCGCCTGCGGTCACAATGGGAGGGGATTGGCCTGACGCTGCAGGAGAAATGTTTTGAAACACATAACATGTTCCCAAAGCTAAACTCATCCCTTTAAGAGGGCTGCAACACCTAGATCATCCAGTCCGGGTTGCATAGTGGTTACTATTATTGAAGTATTGTGTTCAGCTTCTCTGGGAACTCTAAGGCCCCTTTCACACTTGTAAGTCACGTGACTTGAGGCAGTGCCTGTGTAAGTCACATTAAAGTTAGACCAAAGTAGTGCACAGATATAAACGGAAATCATGGGGTACGACTTCTCATGCAACTTTGCAGTCCCGAGTCACAGGACAAGTCTCACAAGTGTGAAAGGGGCCTTAGTGCTATGGTGTCCAGTTTCCAAGTTAAATATTTATTACAGTAATCTAGAGGTGAAGAAACATTAAAAGTATTTTTTTTTTTTTTTGCAGGTAAACATTAATTTTAGAATATTAAAGAGGAACTTTACCCAGTCCCAAAAATAATACACTATGCCACTTACATCTTGTCTTCTTTCTATGCTACCTAATGCATACAAGCCCAATGGATCCAGCATTGTCCCTTTCTTCCACACCACTCTCTTCCTACAGGTCCCATCCCACCTTTCTCTTGTATGTCATCTGGAGGACAGCTGTCTCCTGATGGTCCTTTCACTCGGCCTTCTAATGACACCCCTGCACATATTGTATGTTCTGGACCAGTGGTTCTCAACCCTTTCCTCAAGTACCCCCAACAGGCTAGGTTTTGGGAATTTCTCTCAGATAAAATAGCTGTCCAAAATACCAAGCCATTGACTCTGATTTAAAGCACCTGTGCAAGATAAAGGAACACCAGTAAACATGGCCTGTTGGGAGTACTTGGAGACAGGGAATGATATCCACTGTTCTAGACTGCCCTAAGGTCTGCTGGGATGCATGATGTAGGTATCCCAGGAGGCTGCAGGTAGCTGGGGCTACATCAGTCTTGCCTGGGAGAGAAAGGCAGAAGTGCCAACTTCTTCATTTAAAAAAGAAATGCATTTAGGAAAATGGTGTGAAAGGGGGAAGGAGCAATATTACATTAACTTGGAAAAAAATAAAATAAAGCTCCAGTTGAATTTAGTGCTCTCTCCATTCAGCAGGTGAGGTACTAGACTTATTCACATTTGAAGTATTGAGCTCTCTGTATACAGAACTCCATTGAGTCATCACAGCAGTGACTTTTTCTTTATCAGACTGATCATTATTTTACTATTACATGGTTCAGTTGTATGCCAGGAAAAATGTAGTACCTCTCTGCAATGCATGCACGTTTTCCTATGTGTTTTTAAAGACCCTGCAAGTACAGTAAAATCGCTGTTGATGTGCCGGGAATGCACTCGGCTCCTAGTTTCCTGCTGTGGGCTAACAACGCAGTGCCCAATTGCTACAATGAAATTTCTAGGAATGGTGCCAGCTCTGCCCAGTTGTATTTTGTTGAACTACTGAACTCCCCCTGCCCCATCTTTACAATCTCTACAACAACTGGTAAGGTGTTCTGTAGTCCAAGGAAGCTAACACTGGATTTCTGACAGGATTTTGTTTGGAGGGGGACGGGGGTACACTTGTGTCTGGGGTTTCAATGTTCTCTCACCCGTTCATCAACAAAGGCACGCAATCGCTTTGTCGTGACGTAGTTAGAAATCAAGCCATGTGACTTTTTTTTTTTTTTGCTTTAGCAGTTAACGTGACATTTTAAAGCCAGTTTTGATGAAAATTCAGTGAAGGTGAAATTGTTTATTTTAGTGCGAACGCTCCAATCATCCCTATTTTTGGTTCAGTATAATGGGCAAGTGGGATGAAGAATCGCCTATCTGCCACTCAAAGTTAATCTTTTATGCTTCGTCTTTTTTTTTTAACCGTTTGCAGATATCATTACAAAAACATCAGAATGCAGCGGGTACTTGGGAACTGTGTAATGATTTGTTGTTGACTTTGATCTTGCAGTTGGTAAATGATGCACTTTAAATAAATTACAATAAATGTAATTTCACAATGTGATTTCAGAGTTCGGCTGTTGGGCGCTCTGGGACACCACGAGGTGCGGAATGTCTTGGTGGAAGGTGACATATTTCTCAACACATCTCTTACTGAAGCTTTCTGCATGGCAATCGTGGAAGCTGCTAGCTGTGGGTTGCAGGTAATTATCTATGATCTGTATTTTAAACGTGTCGATAATAGAGAAGACAGAATAACACACCTTGCCCATACAGGGCAAAATGACAATGTCTGTGTAAAGGCCCAACCACTGATACCTCACTAGTGCTCCACTCCTTCCTCTGTCTCAAAACAACTCTGTGTCTGATGATGATACAGGTAAGTAAAACCTTACCATAGGTAAGACAGGGGAAGTTTGGCCCAGACAGTAAGTTTAGCTTTAATCATGGTAACCAGAGGGTCCAGATTCACAAGCCTCTGAAAGAGACAGGGTATTAATAATTCCCAAGTATTTAAATGAGGTCACTACCTTAAGAGGGCATGGAGGATCACTACATGGAAGGGCCTGCGAGGAAAAGGGCATCAGGGCTGACTTCTGTCAGTTAACTTTAAGGCCTGAATTCATGCCAAATTTGTCTATGATTTGCATCGCTATTCCTAATGAGGCAGAGGTATCCTGCATATATAAAATAATGTCATCTGCGTATAATCCTATAGTGTCTACTCTCTCCCCCATAGTGATGCCTTTAAAGAGAGGAGACTGCCGAAATCTCAGTGCCAGCGTCTCAATAGTGACCGCAAACAACAGCGGAGACAGAGGGCATCCCTGCCTGGTACCTCTTCGAAGCTGTATAGATAGGGATAGGAGACCATTGACTAAAAGGATAGATGTGGGATCCCTATAAAGTATAGTGAACCATTGTTGGAATTTAGTGTCAAAGCCAAATAAGTGCAACGCAGCCATAAGAAAAGACCATTCTATTGAGTCAAAGGCTTTTGCGTTGTCTAGCGAAGCCAGCACACAAGACTCGGGCAGAAAGTTTTTAAGTTGAGCTATCGGTTGCATCCTGTGTATGTTAATGGAGGTAGACTTTCCTGGCATAAAGTCAGTTTGGTCTGGATGAATTATACTAAGAATGACTGCATTGAGATGTTTGGCCAGGATCTTTACTAGTATTTTATAGTCAATATTGAATAAAGAAATTGGCTGATACGACGCACAGTCAGCCGGGTCCTTCTCAGGTTTAGGAATAAGGACCACTGTGGCAGAGTACATAGATGGTGGCAGTCTCCCCTCTCAAAATGCTGTAGAATAGACCTGTGCCAGAACCGGGGCAAGAGTGTCCAGGTATCTGCAATATATTTCCAATGGTAGACCATTGGGACCCAAGGCCTTTCCCTTAGCCATAGTGGCTACTGCCTCCCTGACCTCATCCTCCGTGATATCTGCATCTAAGTCCTCCCCCTGTTCCTGAGTTAATGTAGGGAATGTCACATCAAAAAGGTATGCCTCAATGTCCTCACTGGTATATGTAAGGGTAAAGTCATACATGCTTTTATAGAATTCGTGAAAACAGGTAAGTATATCTCCAGCCAA
The DNA here is from genome assembly GCA_037952925.1 of Lithobates clamitans. Lineage (NCBI taxonomy): Eukaryota > Metazoa > Chordata > Amphibia > Anura > Ranidae > Lithobates > Lithobates clamitans. The sequence goes on from JBBGZY010000723.1 coordinate 8,428,909, forward strand.
ACAGGCCTCCGTACCATCAGGACGTGTTATTTGTTTCACTTACAGAACTACTTGTCTGTTGTCCAGCCATATGGGCTAGTAACTGATTGGACTGGTTCCCACATTCAAAATATTTCTGCTGGGTATAGAATGATTTCCTTTTTGCAGCGGCAGAAATATGGTCTGAATACAAACGGGACATAAACTCCCAGTGGATACGGTTAGAGTTAGTTGGGGCTGTCAAATAAGTCTGTTTGGTACTTTTTTGCTAAATCTTCCTCCTCTTGTTGGAAGAACATTTAATAAATGATATAGTGGACTTACAACCCCCTCTCAAATACGCCTTCAAGGCGTCCCAAAACATTAAACCACGTTTAGAGCCGTGAGCTTCAAGAAAAGCCGCAAGTTGATCTGCTATCCTGTCATTGAACTCAATCAGGGACAAACAGGCTGAACCTGCAAGGGTCTGCGGATTCCAGTGGCCCCAGTATCAATCGACAGTGACAAAGGCGAATGGTCCGACACTCCCCTAGGCAGTTATGTGATGGAGTTCAAATTGGCAAGAAACTTATTACCTAATGCCAAATCAATTCTTGAGAGACGGCATCTGCTGGGGATGAACCATGAATATGCCCTGGTATCGGAAACCCTCCATAAGTCACTCCAACCAAACTCTGAGACCAAAGAACTGAAAGCAGACAATGTCTGTGACTGCGTGGCCGGAGGGTCACCATGTCTATCCATGACCGGGTCCAAGAGCAGGTTGAAATCCCCTAAACATAAAACATATGCTTCTGGATACATTGCAGCAAAAACCATTGCCTCTTTAACTACCTGTAGGTTAGCAGGAGGGGGTTGTAAATGCCCATAATCACAAATGGGAGTGCATGTAGCTGTGCCCAGATAAAGACATGCCTCCCATGGGGGTCTGTCTGAACCTTCACACACTCCCATGAGACCGAGCGGTGCACCAATACTGATACCCCCCTAGAATAAGAGGAATGGCCCGACCACTGCAGCCAAGGCTTCTTGAGGTGATCAATGTGTTCAGGAATCGAATGCGTCTCCTGAAGACTTATCGTGGTAAACAATAGGGAATGCTTGGGGGGGGTACCTAGACCCCTCACATTCCATGACAAAAAGGTACTGAGATTAGCCATCAATCGATAAATGATCAGCATATCAGGAAATAAGAATGAGATGGCATGTAATGAGGTAAAATGCCAGACAGTAAAACGATTTATGTACCAATAAACAAAACGGCAATTGGTGTAACAATTGCGCCCAAAAGCCAAATAACTGATGTAGCTATTAACTGACTGATTATGTATATAAAGAGTATCAACGGGGCATTATCCGCACATTGCAACTGCATATGTGAAGGTAATTTGTGGTAGTAGCCACCCCCTTTAAGCACTCACAAAAAAGTACATTCTACATTTCTATTGTTAGATTAAATAAACCGTGTCAGACTGAACAGTGTCAAATGCACATAATACCTGTATTGCAGTGTGTATAATACTACCAGAGTTTAGATACTTCACCCTCAATGGTTAGTAGGTAGACAACAGAAGCCATGTGGATAAGGAGTTCCAGGTTCGTCCCGAAGAGGGCAGCAACACACCAGGTATGACTAGAATAAAAACCGTGGTGAAATAATTCAAAACCCAATGTTAAATTGAAATGGTAGTCTGTGTAGTTCAGTATTTTGTTGCTCCAAACAGTGTAAAGAAAGGAAATAAAAAAACTGCAGACATTTTGCTGCCAGTGCAGCAAAGACATTTACTTGTAAAGAAAAGAAACAAACAAAAAGGGAGCTTGCATGTAATAGGATTACTATCAAGCACTCAGTGCAGGAAAAATGTATATCTAGGGCAAGTGAGGTAAAGGAATCTCCCCAACAATGATGCTATTCCAGAATAATCAGGGCGGATGCCGTTTTGCATTCAACCACTCTTGAGCTGCATCAGGGGTAATGAAGAAGAGCACACGACCACCATCAATCACCCTCAGCCGAGCAGGGAAAGCCATAGAGTAGATGATCCCACCTTCCCTCGTCATCCATTTAATCTCTGTGAACTTGGCTCTTTGCAATTAGATCGGGGAAATCCGGAAAGATGGAGATCTGCACATTTTCAAAATTGATCATGCCTTACCAGGTGACCATCTTTACAGTTGAGCATTCTGGCCAGCAGTGGCCTGGGAGCTGCACCAGGGATAGGGGGTTTTGCTGGGACTCTGTGAGCCCTCTCAACAGCAAAGGCAGCAGAAAACTTGGTATCAGGAAAGGTAGATTTGAGCCACGTTTCCACAAAGTCCCCTGGGTTCAGGCCCTCAGCCTTTTCAGGGAGCCCCACTATCCTGAGGTTGTTGCATCTAAGGCGATTTTCAAGGTCGTCAGCTTTTTGGTACCAGAAAGAGATTTGTTTCTCAGCAGCTGTCACCTGACCAGGGAAAGGGAAGAAATCGTCTTCCTAGGTGGAAATTCTCCTCCCAGTTTCTGCCACCCTCTCCCTAACATGCTGCAAGTCATGTCGCATGAGCCCTATGTCCACTTGGATCTCCATCTTGCCTGTCAGGGAGGTGCTACTGGAGCTGATCGCCTTTAAGAAGCTGGGCATGTACTTGCTCCAGGGCCAGCTTACCCGTCCTCTCCGCCACCAATGTGCCAACTTTCGGGGTAGCTCCGGCGGCCGCCGCGCTGCTCCGTAGGTGAGGGCTGCTGACACCATCTTGTCTCTCCATGCAGGCAAATTCTTTAAGATGGTCCACTGGTGTAGAGGGGGCTAGCCTTGCTCATAATATAAGCCTGCAGTGCTTGTATAATGTCCGGGCACCTCAAGGAAGCAATTTGTGGAGCAAGAGCTGCTAGTAATATGCAGGATTAGTGCGGATTCTATGGGTGGCTGACAGAGCTCTCCTTAGACAGCAGCCATGTCGATGGTAGCCACGCCCCCCCCCCCCCCCCCCCCCAAATAAAAGCATCTTATATTTTCTTCCATTTTTGTCTGGTAAAACCATTTGTCCTTTTTTACAGATGGAGCTCTTGATAGCAGTAAAAGGCTGACAGGGGGTCTGTACCTTGCCTACTTTATCCAAATATTAAAAAAAAACATTTTTGGCTGAACATACACTGTAAATATTACTAACTGCATTTAGTATGACTTTGACTTTGGCTTTAAGGCAAAATAAGCTTAAACTGTAATTGCCAGTTCACACATACTGTACATTGGGTTAAAATGCTACACACATGAACGCATGTAAACACATGTCAATGCAAGTCTAATTGGGGGGGGTGTTCTTTAATATTTTGTCCCTTACAAGGATCCATATGGCAGCCATGTTAGAGGGGAAGTAGAGTGTGTAGTGGAAAGCTGGCTAGTGAGGTGGCAGGGTTTGTAAGCCATGTGTGGGATGTTACACTAGACATCATCCCATTTGCCAATGCCTCACCAGAAACAAAAATGTGTTGGTTTTTCAATCTCTGGCACTCTTTATTTTTCTCCCTCACTCCTTCTCTCAACCCACAAACAGAAAAAGGATGTGATGTCAGAGTTAAATGCCTGCAAAATGCATAGCAATTTAATGCACATAAAAGTGCACTTCAACGGAAGCCAATGCACATCCACTTTTCAAGCATCCTTTTTATGTATTTTAACCACTTGACAACCGCTCTAAAGCCAAATGATGGTTGCAGCGCAGCCGGCCAGTTCTGGGAGGGTGTCATGATCCTCCCAAGTTCGCGTTCTGTGATCGCTGTGTCACTAGAACACAGCTCATCACAGATTGGGGTAAAGGCAAATTAACATCGACCGTTTACCACGTGATCAGCTATGTCCAATCACAGCTGATCACGATGTAAACACAAGCTGGTTATCGGCATTCCCTTCCTCGTGCTGACAGCATGAGGAGAGCCAATAACTGGCTTGTATAAAAGGGACATATACATTGATTATCAGTGCAGTACAGCCTCTTTAACGCACTTCAGTGAAGAAGAAAAAAAACTACCTGTTTTCAAAATTTTGTAACTATGAAAAACTTTTTTTTTTTTTTCCAAAATCTTCTGTCTTTTTTAATTTATTTAGCAATTAATAAAAACCCCAGTGGTGAATAAATACCACCAAAAGAAAGCTCCTATTTGTGTGAAAAAAAAAATTTAATTTGGGCATTGCATGACCACGCATTTGTCATTTAAAGTGTGACAGCGATGAAAGCTGAAAATTGGCCTGGGCAGTAAGGGGGTAAAAGTGCCTAGTAGGCAAGTGGTAAATGCATGTTTATATGTGAACAGAAATGTCAGGTCCTTTATCACTACCAAGAAGGGCAGATATAACACGTTCACTTCTGCGTTTTAGCTGCAGTATCACACTTTACATGCTGTACTTGTAACAGGTGGTGAGTACCAGAGTGGGTGGGATTCCCGAAGTGCTGCCTGAGGATTTCATCATCCTACGTGAGCCGTCAGTCAAATCTCTGTGTGATGGATTGGAGAAAGCCATAGATCAGCTGAGGATGGGAAAATTACCCTCGCCTGAAGCCATCCACAACACTGTGAAGACTTTTTATACCTGGAGAGATGTAGCTGAGAGAACGGAGAGAGTACGTTTACATTAGTCTTTTTTTTTTTTTTTTTTAATAATATCATGTGACTCTGTGATCAGACTTGCCATTTTGATAGCGGTACAATATTGTGTGATTTGGTTGTGTTGGACAGGTATTGGGCTTCATTCACATGAGCGCAATGATCCATACTTCCATGCGGAGGGTTGCGTTTATGCATGAATTCCATGTAGCCAGCCAGTCAAAATCAATGGCAGCCTCCGAGTTGCAGCAGCTTTATGAATCTTCCCACACATGTCAGGGTTTACAGCCATACAGAGACAAATGCACAGCTGTGGACACAGATTATCCATCATCTGTATAGAAGTAAACACTGGCATGTGCGGAAACATCTGCTGGTGCATTAACATTGACTTCTTACTTTGCACATTCTGATTACCATACCCCATTGTACATGGAGTTGCAGTATGCTTCCCCCAGGCCATGACCCAGAAAGCTTATATAATAATGCCACTTTCAGACTGAATCCTAGATTTTAGCACATTGTTTAATTGTGAGTAAGAGTACATAAACATGGTGGCTCAGACCCTTTTTTTTTTTTTTTTTTTTTTTTGTGTATGCATTCATTGCATTGTGACCACACCAAGATCCAAAGTACAGACAACTTTAAGGGGCTGGCAGGTGTAGTTCCATCAGTCAGCCCCATGTCACTATATGCAGTACTACATGTCACTACTATATGCAGTAATGATGCAGCAGCCAGGGGGTTCAAACACAATGGTCCAGTATCTTTTTTTTTCCCCTTTAGGCAGACCTAATTCTTTCCATAGATGCAGCTAGACCTGTTTTTGGTGTGTTTTGCATTCTGATCCACACACAAGTGTACCTGTCATAGCTCATTTTTGGAAAGAACTAGGTGCCATTTTTACTTTAGCCTTAAAGTGTTACTAAACCCACCACCGTAAAATCAGTCTGTATACGAAGTAAAGCATGTTAAGGGGTTAATCCTCTGCATTGTGTATAAAGGATGTGTGATCCTGTCTCTCTGATCCTCCTCTTCTTTAATCGACTCCAACCCATCTCTCCATAGAACAGAGCATTAGGAGTCAGGCTGCACATGCTCAGTTTGGTGTGTATTGCTAGAGAGTTGTTGTGTTTTTTTTTTTTTTTTTTTTTTTTTTCTTGGGAGAGTGCATGTGATCAGCACAGGGCCAATCGGCACTGTTCAGACAGGATCAGGGGAGAATGAAAACTCCTACAAGTTTGAGCAGACACTCATAGAAATCACAGGACTGCTATATACTGCTGATGAGAAAAGATATTTAGCAGTTTATATTTACTAAAACTATTGCATTTCCATGTTCTGTGTACTGTGGGAGATCAGATCTAGTGAATGCAGGGTTCTGGGTTTAGTAGCACTTTAAGGTAACAACATAACCAATAATATAAACACTATTTTTGCAAAATAAAGAGCAATTATTAAATTTAAACAAAACCGATAACATAAAATTTGTGTACATAACAAAACCGTATATTTATTAGTGGGTCCAAATTAAAAATTGCTGCGGACATAAAAAGATATACCCAACATCTTTCCAAATAACTGTTCTGTTTAATTGGTGTATTTGAGGTTTTCTATAACCATGCTTACATAGTTATAACATGAATACTTCTATTATAGGCAGTACATAGGCGGACTAGTTTCTGGGTATGTGAGTACGTGACAGAAGTGTTAGGCAGACCATACAGGGTGCAAATTTCTTTCCTGCAACCACAGGGGTTCCTCTATTGATTCAATTTCTGCTGAGGCATCCCTCTTCCTCCACAGCTATTCACTGAAAAGACTAGTGTGCTGCTGTTTCTCCTCCTCTAGCTTTCTAGCTCTTATGCTGCTGAGAACAAAGGCTATATGATCACTTTATAGGTTGAACTAGATGGACTTGTGTCTTTTTTTTTTAAACTAACTATGTAACTTATAACAAAGGGGGAAACAAAGGTATTAATGATGTTTGTTTTTTTTTTTTTCTTTTTTTTTTTTTTTTTTTTCTTTTTGTTTGTTTATATCTATACACAAATGGTTTTTTACCTTTTCATTTCTAATTCAGGCTTCATTTTCATGAGGCGGATCCACTGCCACGGAGTCCGCCTCTGTCCGCCAGCTCAGCGGGAGATCTCTGCTCACTGAGCGGGGAGAGGCTTGTCGAGCGCCGCTGGTTACTATGGAGAGATCGGACGAAAACGGACAGCATGTCTGTTTTCATCAGATCTCAACTTATCTGCCAGGGACGGATGCGAACGTAGGGGCATCCATCTGATTTTAGCGGAGTGGATCGGACCGGGTCGGATGTCAGCGGACATGTCACCGCTGACATCCGTCGCTCCATAGACTAGCATTGAGCGCCCGTTCAGGTCCGCCGACAAAACTGACAGGCGGACCTGAACGGTCCGACAGTGTGAAAGGGGTCTTAAACTGAATGGGTTGTTTCATCAGCTGAGGGTTTATAATCACTTTAACATAAATAACTACCAATATGTCTATTTTGTTTTTTTTTCTTAGGTATACGATCGAGTCGCTAATGAGACGGTCTTACCAATGAATGAGAGACTTGAGCGTCTTGTAAGTCACTGTGGCGTAGTGACGGGGAGCATCTTTGCCCTTTTTGTGGTAGCTTGTTTTTTAATCCTAATGTTCCTGCGATGGCATAGCCCGGACTCCTTAATTGACATTGCCGTAGATGCCACAGGGCCAGACGGAGCCTGGTCACATCAATACGGCTGTAACAGATCACGAAAAAAGATGACCAATGCAAACAGTGAGAACTCACTGAAATGATTTTTTGCTTTTATTCCTGAAACTGCTACTTCTCAAGTATTTTCAGCAGATCTTGCTGCCTACAAACCAACAAGGTGTTCTCTCAACGGGATACTTCCTCTTCCTGTATTTTACTTCATAGAGTCCTCCGTGGTTTAGTAAACCACATCTCTTCTTACTCCTGAATCTCTCTACATGTGGCTTCTCAGCCTCGTATTGCACTCCTACATGCTGCCTATAATTACAGGCCAGTTTTGTGTGTCATAGTCCTACTTGTAATGCTAACTGTGGAACGTCTGAAGCTTTAAAGGCTCAGGATGAAGAATCCTTTGCGATAGGATGCGTTGCGGTAACTAGCACATTGTTACATGCGTTAGCTCCTTTCAGTGCCATTCATTCGCAAAGCATGGTGACTCTATGCATTGTGAAAGATGCTACATGTCTGTCCTTTTTTTTTTTTTTTTTATATATTTTTTTTTTTTTAAATCCATTCTTGTGCCTGGTGCTTTACCAGTCCATTCAGTATGAATAGACTGCCTTAAAGCGGTATTAAACTTAAAACCACAAACGTAATATATTGCAGTTTGCCAGTCATTAGATGTAGTGGCTGCATTAGTTTTTTGTTGTTTTTTTATGCTTTTTTTTTTTCTTCTGTTTTCACCTGGTGATCTGGCCAGTAACACACCTCCTGTATTAGTGCCCCCACTCTGGATGAAGGAGCAACAAAGACCTCTTTGGACAGCAACATTGTTAATCCTGGGGGAGGTTAGTGTCAGCCTCGGTTCACACCAGAGGCGGGACGACTTGCGGGTCGCCTCACCGAGGCGACCTGCACACGACTGCCCGGGCGACTTGCAAAACGACTTCTGTATAGAAGTCTATGCAAGTCGCCCCAAGTCGCCCCCAAAGTCGTACAGGAACCTTTTTCTAAGTTGGGTCGCTCCCCTTAGAACGGTTCCATAGCACAGAACGGGAGGCGACTTGTCAGGCGACTAGGTCGCCTGACAAGTCGTCCCTGTGTGAACCGAGCCTCAGATGCACTAAAAGATTTAGATACAGTAATAAATTAAAGCCAAACTCCAGCTCACACTTTTATAAATACTGCTATAGCTGCAGGAGTGTGTTCTGTTTAAAAAAAAAACAAAAAACCGATGCCTGGATCACCAGGTGAAAATAAAGGAAAGAAACCTAAAAAAGAAAATGAATGCAGCCATCACATCCAACAATTGGTAAGCTGCAATATAATGTTTGCTTTTGGGTTTAATATTGCTTTAATGCAACATGTTAACACGGAGCACACAGAAATGGTAAAGTGTGAATCCAGCCTAAAGAACAAATGGCACATCTCTGATTTGTATTTTAATCATCTAAATTGATGTTTTGTTAATGGCCAATGATTTCCTATCTTTTTAGCACAAAAATTATATATTTTTTAATGTTTAAAAAAAAGGTGGAGCTGGAACAAATGTTCAAATGTCAATGTTTTCAGTGCAAAAAAAAAATATTTGATAGGTTGGCTACTTTTTGCATAGGACAGGTGGCTCCATGTTTACTGTGAACTATAGGAAAATAGTTAGCCTTTGGAGTTTAGCAGGGTTACTATAGCAGTTGCCTTTAGATGCCAATTTTCCAGCTCAACCTGAACCTAAAGTCACTTAAAGTGACATGTTTGCCAAAATAAGTGCAAAAGGGATCGTTGCAAAAGAAGATAACACTTCTTTGGTGGCCAGTGAGTTCTATCTTCTTTCGCTTTAAGAGCCATAGTGGCTCAGAAACTTTCCGCATCTGACACACTTTTGGCTCTATCAGATGCCTTGTCTGTGGTCCATTGTGTTTTGAACCCCCTGGCTGCTACATCATTACTACATCCTATAGTGACATGGGGCTGACTGATGGAACTACACCTGCCAGCCCCTTAAAGAGAATAGGAAGATAGAAGTCGCTGCAAGGTGGAGAAGTAGACATTTGGTCATTCGTATTGTTTTGTTGATGACCAGGAGTTTAGACACTGCAAGGGGTGGGGTTTGATTTACTAAAGGAAAATAGACTGTCCCCTTTGCAAATGAATTTTCCCTTGGTTTACTAAATCAGATGAAGCTCTGCCGGCTTCCATCATCCAGTTATGTGCAAGCAAAAATACGGTCATATTTTTCCCTTGCATGTGAGTGGGATTTTCTTTGTCTACATTCACCAAGCTCTGGGGAAAATTAACTTGCAACTTTCATAGCCAACTGAACAGTCTATTTGCCTTTAGTAAATCAATCCCCTCAGTTGCTTACCTTTTAGTAGTGGCCCAAAGCAAACGCTGCCATGCTGGAGACCCCATGTCTAAAACGTCTGCCTATTAATAAAACCGGTACACTTTGCAGCTGACTTTTTTTTTTTTTTTAAATAGCCTGCAGGGACACATAAAAATATTAGGTAAGTGCTGAAAATGCACTCATACCTTATCATTTATGTGTTTAAAAGAGCTGGGTGGTATTGTTTACCTATTTGTGCCCTTCAAATTCCAGTTCACTGAAAAATCTCTCATTGGCCTAGATCCACTGAGCATGCATGTCAGTCTGTAGTGTGTGTGTGTGTGTGTGTCCATTGTCGCTGAAAATGGTTTACACTCCTAATAGACTTAAGAGGCATTAATTTTCTGCACTTTAACTCTATAAACTAGAGAAAATCATTACGTCTTTGTCTAAATGGGTGAATCTATTTCCCTGCTAAAGTACAAAGCAGAGGGTTCCTAAATGGAATTCACCTACATTAAAAAACTGCTTACTCAGAAGATGTATACTGCAGTAAATATGTATCTTGTAATAAAAACCTGCTGTAAAGTAAAAAATAAATTTAAAGTCCCAGAATTAGATATGCAGCCTCATAGACATTGCAACCTCACATTTTATAATCTCATCCACACTTTCCTGTGACAGTAGTTTGCCTAAATGACTGACTGTGCACCAGAATCAGACCATATTGCACTCTGTGATCAATGCCCAGTAACAGAGGTGGTCTGACACAGCCCCTTTCTTCTGCACTGAGAGGCATGGCTGCCAGCACAATGCACTGTAGAGGAGGGTAGGATGCAATAGTTTTACTGAGAGAAAGGGTTTTTTTTTTAAAGGCCTAGTTCAAGAAAATAAAAAATGCTTGCATTTTTTCAGGAAAAAAAAAGTGCATTTATTATTTTATTCCAAGGGAGCCTGCAGTATCAGGCTCCTGCAGACACCTTCCTCTAGTTCTCTGGCATTTCCTCCATAAAGAACTTTTAGTTAGAAAGTTGGAGGACATGTCAGTGGACTACAAATGCGCTGATTACTGCAATAGTAATCCATTGAAAACTACAAGTCCGTCTTCTGCTGTGGCAGATGGGACTTGTAGTTTATTAATTTACAAATCTATTTGTGCTGCAGAGGAGAAGAACTTCAGGCACATTGTGAAGGAATGGAGGGGTTTCTGGGGGTGGGAAGCGGGTTCTTAGCAACATGTGTTATACCATAAATACAGGTGTAACATGTTCCTAAAGGTAAACTTGAACTTTAAAACCTTTCCAGGCAAAAATGAGTTACAAGTCATAAAATGCAAAGGCACAGGACTACAGGGAGAGATAAAAAGGTGCAAAATTTCAACTGGGCTTTAAGTCTAGGTTCACATCTATGCCGCTGCGCTTGATGCGTTTTTCAGTGCATTTTGTGGTTTTTATGCGTTTTTGCATGCAGTTTTCATGCATTTTGCCTTGTTACGTTTTTTTTTCTCATAAAACACACTGTATATAGCTAGTTGCTAAGGAGGGGGCCGGGAAGCTGGCTGCCTGGTCCCTAGCAACCATTAAGTCATCAGCTGTCAGTGGGGTTCCCCGCTGAATGTTAAAAAAAAAAAAGGCATAGGTTCCCCTCCCCCAAAATCCATACCAGACCCTTTATCTGAGCAGGTCTGGAACGAGCGAGAGCCCCCCCCCCCCCCCGAAGCATACCAGGCAGCATGCCCTTGGCAGGGGGGGGGGCTCTGCACCCACCACCCCAAAGCACCTTGTCCCCATGTTGATGAGGACAAGGGCCTCTTCCCGACAACCCTAGCTGGTGGTTGTCGGGGTCTGCGGGCGGGGAGCTTATCAGAAAAAAGAGTGAAATGTAATAAAAACACAAGAGCCGGTTTTTGACAATTCCTTTATTAATAGCTCTGTCTTTTCTAGCCATCTCTTCCTGCCATCTTCTCCTTCCTGCCATCTCCTCCTCGAGCTGTCTCTTCCCACCGCCGCCATGCTGCTGCTGTCTTCTTCTCTTCTTCCTCGCCGCCGGTTACCTGCTAAAAAAAAAATAAAAAATTTTAAAGGCTGCTCTTGTTCTGTTGATGTCTTCATCTGTTTTGTTGCCCGCTCTCTGCTGACTCTTATATAGCAATGGGGCGTGGCCATCCAATGACATCGCCCGGAGAGTCCGCCTCTTGTCACACGGCGGGCGGCTTCCCGGCCCCCTGCTTAGCAACCAGCTATATACAGTGGTAAAATAGGAAACACAAAACACATCAAAAATTGCGTCAAAAATGCACCACTTGCGTTTCTGGTGCAGCTCCATTGAAGTCTATTAACTGCAAATCGTGGGGAAAAAAAGTCCCCGACCCTTTCCAAAAACACACGGGCCGCAAAATGCATAGATGTAAACATAGATGTAAGTTAGTACCATAGGAAACCATGTTAAATGGACTGTAGTGGACTGTAGTGCATTCCTGCAAACTGCAAAACGTACTAAACACATAGGTGTGAACGTGGGGTAAATGAAATTTTCCTGATCTAGATGCACAAGGAAAATCTACTGATCTAATATGCAAAAAAGTGGAAACAAAACAAAACCAGAGCAGTTATCTCTTGTTTCATTTTTGTCAATTTGATTTAAAGCTGCTAAACTGCTAAATTCACAGGTTGAATGTATATTAGCTGTTATGTCTGCCAAAGGATTTGTGTTTTCCATCCAGTCCTTAGATTTACACAACCCCATCACACAGCACAGCTAGGTTAAAGACCCCACTTAACCCTGCCATGCACAGCTTGAATTTTAATTGCTGGTAAATTGGCCAGAATTTAAGATGTGGATGGCCCCATCAGCACGACCCGGATTGACAAAAGGGGCCATATAGGAAATCGTCAGGTGAACAGAGACTGCATCCATTCAGATCAGATGATGTCCCTGTTCGGGTATTCTGACAGCCTCATGTGCTGGCTGTTAGAATAAAATATCTCCTTCATCAGTTTGTAGTTCAGCCATTAATGTGAATGCAGAGTAATTGTCACCGATGATCTTATTGTCATGGAATACTGCTCCAACTGTGCTACAAATCACTATAAAATTAGCCAGTTAAAAGTCTATAGAAAATTAGCTATGATCACCTGTAACATTTATGTCAAGCTAAAAACGTTTTGTTTTATCGTTTTTTTTTGTCTGGATTTTACTGCTGTCAGTGGCTCAATTTACCCTCCATTTCTGAATTGTATGCAGATGGCAGTTTTTAGCAGGCCAAAAGTGAGGGGAAAATCTGCAACAGAGACACAGGTAATAAAACTCTAATTAAAAAAAAAAACAAGCAATTTTATTTAACTGTTGGAGAGTTTACCTTCACTTCATGTCTGGTTAAAGGTTGTCAGAAAAATAGGAAGTGATGAGAAACCTCTCTGTACCCTGTTTCCCCGAAAATAAGACCTAGCATGATTGTCAGTGATGGCTGCAATATAAGCCCTACCCCCCAAATAAGCCCTACCCTGAAAATAAGACCTACAAGGACTTTAACTAGGGCTTATTTGGGGGATAGGGCTTATATTGCAGCCATTACCGACAATCACGCTAGGTCTTATTTTCGGGGAAACCGGGTATGAGCCACAGGTCACAGTAAAAAAAACTGGTAGGGGTTCCAAGCTTTTCCCACTCTAAACAAAAATAGGAAAACGTATTTTGACTGGACATACACTTTAAATTTCATCTTTGAAGTCAGCCTTGTGATTTCTTTCTTTCTTTATTTCTCTATGTACAGCGCTGCTGAAGTGAGGGAATGTAAACATTCTTGATGCACTATTTCAGATAAAGGAACCGATCATAAGCTTTTATATTTTAAAACTTCTATACATGAGAAATATATATATATGCAAAAATGTAACTTCTTTGAACAGATGGACTGTTGAGTGATGAAAATTGATTTTCATAGTCTTATGAAATCTTTGGAACAAGTGTGAATGGGCCACATGATCTTCCTTTAAGGACTATACTGGTTTATGAAAGGTAATACAACCTCAACAAGGCCATATTGGATTTATTGGATTCTCCATGTGCAAAAAATATTATTATTGTTGTGTGTGGGTTTTTTTTTTTTGTTTTTGTTTTTTACCAGAAATTGATTGCTTTGTTTTTTACTTTGTGCAGCTAAATGCTATTAAGATGAGGAAAGGGCTTTTGGTCCACAACACTCCATTAACGGTCTTTGTTCTGTATTAGCTTGTGAGCCACGTCCAGCTTTAAAGTGTTACTAAACCCAGGACCCTGCATTCACTATATCTGGTTTCCCACAGTACACAGAACATGGAAATGCAATTATTTTAGTAAAAATAAAACTGCTAAATACCTTTTCTCATCAGCAGTATATAGTGTGACTTCTATCAGTTTCTGGTAAAGCTTGTAGGAGGAGTTTTCATTCTGCACTGAGCTGTCCTATCAGGATTCAGGACACCTGACCCTCTGCCTGGACAGTGCTAATTGGCCATGTGCTGATCACATACATGCACTCTTCCAAGGAAAAAAAAAAAAACCTCTCTAGTGATACACACCAAACTGAGCATGTGCAGCCTGACTCCAATGGCTCTGTGTTATCGGGAAATTATCAGGGGACAGTGGAAGGAGGGGAGGATCAGAGAAGACAGGATCAAACCACATTTTTACACAATGTGGAGAATTAACCCCTTAGGTTCCACAGTGAGTATAACAAGCATGCTTTACTGCATATACAGACTGATTTTACTGCTGTGGGTTTAGTAACACTTTAACAAGTGATGGTGCACTGTACAAGGGATCATTTAGAAAAAAATAGCACTAAAAAAAAAAAAAAAATCTGATTTGAGCTCCAGCCATAAAGTTCTGTGCTGGCATTGTATGTCTCTTGGAGACTCCTCACCCCTTATTGCCGGTTAGGTCTGTTGCTTTAATGAAGCCAAGCAAAGGTGTCTTAAATAAAACCTGTACTGATATATCCTTTCCAATCCCTTTCTCTCCAGAGATTTGTCAGCCAGAGTCATCTAAAGCTGGAGAGGCACTCATCTCTTGTCTTGAGGCCACTTTAAATAAAAACGAAAAAAATAAATCTCACTTATATCGGGACTTTAAAGGTACCCCCATGAATTATACCTCAAAGTACATAGATATCAATTAAAATGTATTCATTTTTTTTCAAAGCAAGGAAAATGTTATGTTAAAAAAAAACTTTCTTGGAAATTGTAGTTGTATACCCAACAGTGTACCCAGGGCCATCTTTAATATTGATTGGACCCTGGGCAAAATTTTTCTTGGGGCCCCCCCATGCAATTTCGCTCTCCATCTGCTCTGAGATATACAATAAATAGCAGCTAGACTTAAAATCAGTTTACTGTATCAGGTCAGGCAGTGATTGCGATCGGTTGCCAGAGGTTACAGCATATCATTACTGCTTACTGACTGGTTGCAAGAGGTTACAGCACACATTAAGGCTCACTGATTAGTTGCTAGAGGTTACAGCATATGATTTCTGCTTGTTGATTGGTTGCTAGAGATTACTGTACAGTAATACTGCTCACTGATTGGTTGCTATAGGTTACAGTACATCTTCTCACTGCAGGGGGGCATGATATACATATGAATGACGCCTTTATTTGCATATCAATGTAGCTGGCTTCAGCTTCTTACACATGAATGCAGCTGCTATTTACATATGAATGCTGGCGTTATTTACATATAAATTATGGTTATTTACATGTAAACACAGGGCCTGCAGGTGAGTCATCTGTACACAACAATAGGGCAGCGCGGGGCAGCATTAGTAGCAGCACTTCACACTGAGATTTCGGGACACAGCACAGGACTAAAACTTCAAGGGACAAGGGAATTTAAACTGGGGTAGTTGGCAAGTATGAGGCAGCTGCTTTGGGCCCCACAACAATGACAGGGCCCAGGGCAGCTGCCCCTTTTGTCCTGCCTTAAAGACAGCCCTGAGTGTACCCATCCATAACAAGTTAAAAAGCTTGCTACCCCTTCTGCCTCATGTCTCCTAAAACCGGCCATGTATGGCGCTAATTTCTTTCCTGCGACCATAGGTTACAGGAAAGAAATTAGCTTGATTCCCCCATCAACACAGACAGTGTTGACAGGGGAATTCCTCCTGCCAAGCCATTGTGATCTCCTGGCGGGGTGGCATAAGCCATTCCCGTTGGGAGAAGACAGTGATTATTGCTAGCCACTAGTGATGATCGCATGTAAAATCTGTCAGGCTGGTTGTACCTGAGTTGAGTTGGTACATTCAGCCTGCTGAACTGGCCAAGATTCAAAATGTCTATGGCCGCCCTAACACCATGTTGTAGACCATTAATCATGTTCAGGGTACGTACCACAAATCTAGTGTCAACTGATGTTCATATTGGATCCAATAACAATAGTGGGAGACTTGAACGGTGGCCCCTTGAGGCCACTTTACCATTATCCATAATACAATAAATTAAAAAAAAATGTGTTTGTCAGGGGCTACTCTTCATTCTTCATGTAAAAATCTTAGTACAAGAAGGGAAATGTCCTATGAGCTGTTTGGGGGACTATTTTGTTGGGGGGGGGGGGGGGGAAGCAAATCAGAGCCAATGTGGTATATGTTTTTTTTTTTTATGACCAATCGGGTTTATTTTAAATTTAAAAAAATGTTGTAAATCTATTATTTTTTTTAAATAAATAGCATCCTTCCCCTCACTCCTCCTTAATTTCTTTAGTTTGCTTGTCAACACCAGTTAACAATGAAATAATCACAGCTATTGGATCAGTGTGGAGCACAGTGTTCTACTTCCATGGCATAACAAAAAGATCTCTGGCTGTGAGTATTAGGCCTCCTTCACACAGGCTTACCTCTTCGTACACCCGTGTGAAGGGCAGTTTTCACCCGCATGGGACATGCAGGTGTTTCATGCAGACCCATACAGGCAGCCTGTTCAAATCAATGACGGGTGACCGGCTGCATAACAGAATGTACCTCTGTGCGGGTCCAATACATGCATCAGGGCACATTCATCTCAGCTGCAGAGAGGAGGTTTGTGAGTGAGCAACATCAAGGATACCTAGGAACTACATGTGGCGTTTAAGCTGTTGGTTCTGGACCATGAGCCCACAGAATATGTGTAAACGTGGATGTGTCATTTTTAAAGAAATATACAGCATAAACTGACATGTAATAGCGGGCATGCCTAGGTAGATTCCTCCGCCCTCTACACATACCTACCACCCTCCTTTAACTAACTGATGCGGTTTTAAAAGTAGAAAAAAATAAAAATAAACAAAAAAAACCCTACCTAAATGCCTATTTATTTGCCTAAATTTGCAGTTGCATGATGCCCCAATCCCAAGTCTTCCCACCAGTGTCCACATCATTGCCTGCATAATGTGAACACTTCCCATTGGCTATCCAGCAACGGGATCCTATCTGGGTCTCAAGCGAAGACATCAACACAAGGGGACCAGTTGGCACAGCCATTATTGCAGTACTGGATTACTGGCCCCAAAAATACCAGTATGCAGCCCAGATAGCACACTTAGGGGAGTAGCTTTCCTTTCACAGGAGTTAAAACAAAAAACAGGATGGGTTTGGGGGGATTAAGTTTTTTTGCCTGGAGATGGGCTTTAATGGAAGATCTATCTTAACCACTTCAGCCCCGGAAGGATTTACCCCCTTAATGACCAGGCCATTTTTTGTGATACAGCACTGCGTCGCTTTAACTGACAATTGTGTGGTCGTGCGACGCTGTACCCAAACAAAGTTGACGTCCCTCTTTTACCCACTAATAGAGCTTTCTTTTGGTGGTATTTGATCACTTCTGCGACTTTTTTATTTTTTGTGCTATAAACAAAAAAAGACCAACAATTTAAAAAAATAAATAAATCATTTTTACTTTCTGCTATAATACAAACCAAAATACAAAAATAAATTTTTTCATTAGTTGAGGCCGATATATATTTTTCTACATATTTTTGGTTAAAAAAAAAAATCGCAATAGGCGTATATTGATTGGTTTGCGCAAAAGTTATCGTGTCTACAAACTATGGGATAGATTTAGAGACTTTTTTTTTTTTACTGGTAATGGTGGCGATCTGCGATTTTTTTTATTTTTTTTTAATATTTTAGCGCGGGACTGCGACATTGCGGTGGACAAATCTGACCCAAAATGACACTTTTTGGGGACCAGTGACATTATTACATTGATCAGTGCATTTTATTTTTCAGCACGGATCAATGTAAAAATGACACTGGTAGGTAGGGGGTTAACTGTGTTACCTCCTTCGAACAGGGTATCGCCTTGTTTAAATAGGCAGTTCCCTGTTCTGCCTCTCCTCACCGCGCTCGCAGGTCACTGGCAGACCTAGAGTCCGCGGGATCCACAGGCTCGCACGCCTGCTGCCCTCCTTGCACATACTGATGTACAGGTACGCCGATTCACACAGAAGAGCCGACCTGCCGCAGTGTATCTGCGTGAGCTGATCGGCTAGTGGTTAAAGTGAAACTTTAGTCAGAAAATTAAGTCCTTCTAGGTCACTTCAGGCTGGCCCCTTTTGGAGGTGTAGCTATGTAAAACAAAATAAAAAAAAAAACAAAAAAAATAAGTTCAGTAATACACCGTCTCTCCCTGCTCTGCACATGCTTCGTTGCTCTCCATGAATTTGTAGAGGCCGACCTGCTGACAGCCTTAAAGCGGAATTAAACCTTCCTATTCTTTACAGCCATTGGTGCTGCACATGTGATCAGTTATGACACCAGCCATATGATGGTT
The DNA here is from genome assembly GCA_037952925.1 of Lithobates clamitans. Lineage (NCBI taxonomy): Eukaryota > Metazoa > Chordata > Amphibia > Anura > Ranidae > Lithobates > Lithobates clamitans. The sequence continues at coordinate 8,447,280 of JBBGZY010000723.1, forward strand.
TGACAGTTTGGTTGAGGAAACAAGCAAATGTGACAGTTCCCAGCATTCTAGGAATGTAACTTTTTTTGAATCTTTGGTAAATTGATGGGTTTTGTTCTGCTTTACAATTTACTTCTGTTCAAGGGCTCTAGCAAAATGGCAGCCTCCAGCAAGAAGAAACAGGAGCAATGCTGGAGGCAATTTACAGCAAGCACAAATTTTGGTAGCATAATTATTAATGTGGAATGTATGTTCCTGGTTAAAGAATATATTTTTTTTTATCTAGTTGTTATGGGTAAAGTTCCACTTTTAGGTGCATGCCTTGCATTTTGGGATACTAAAATTAATGCCAGAGCTCCAATTTGTAGCAAAGTCTCGATTTTCCGTGAGTGCCAGGGTTTTGGGGCTTCTGAAGCAGAGAAGGAAATTTGAAAAACTATTGACATGTGCCTGCTATCACACACATTTATGTCAGTTTTGCTGTATTTTTTTTTGTGATATGTATGGTGGACATACAATGTGCCCCTATATGTCTGAAATTGATAATACTGACACTTTTTGGATTGTTTGCTATATAATAATTTACTTATTTCAACTAGTAAGACAAGCTAGCTGTTTACAGTTAGTGAATGTACTAGTTGAAGGTTAGTAGGTATGCACTACCATCATTGTCAGTACTGTATTTAATTTTATATGAAGTTTTTTTTAATTTTTGTGATTGTTACATTAAAAAAAAAAACATAATCAAGTACAAGCAGTTATAATGTGTGTATGGTAGTTATTTCCATCTTCCTTCTACAGGAAAGCAGTGGTGGAGGCTGAACCACGCACAGACATTACAGATTTTGGGCCTCCATAGTCAATAGAATAGTAATTGGACAAAAACACCCAACCAGGTGATTTTTTAAAATTTTATTTTATTTTCCCCTTTCTTCCTCCAAGATCAGTCATGTCTGTGCAATAAGTTCCCTGTTCAACCATGGCCAGATCAAATAATGTTCATCAAATTCCTAAACCGTTTTCCACCCATCCGAAGAACATCAAGTCCGTTCTGAAACTCCAGATATTTCCCTGAACCTAGTTTGTGTCATGTGGGCATCAATTTGCATTCTGGTGACTACACAAGAGGCAGCTTCAAGCGGGAGGTTCAAACGGTTAGCGTCGCCCCTCTTCCCAGTCAATACAGTGGCCTGCTGCTGTTGTGCAGACCCTTTCACTCTGGTGCCTTAAGAGCAGGTGCAGGGATTGGGTGGGGGGAGTGCGGGAAAGCTACAAATCGCCAGTGTTTTATGATTATCTGCTGCTTCACGTAAAAGGAGTGGCTACTGAAATTGATGACTGAAACCTGGAAGCTGATTTGTTACTATGCACAGCTGCACCAGTTGTAGTAAATCTCTGCCATTGTGTTGAGATATATGAATAGTGAAATCTTTTCCTTAACCCTAGGTTCACCCCTATGCGGTTTTTAGTGAATTTTGAAGTTTCCAGAAATGCTCTACAGTCCATTTACTATGGTTTCCTATGCTACATGTTTACATTAATGCATTTTTCAGCCAGTGCATTTTTGGAAAGGGTCAGGGACTTTTTTTTTTCCTGCAGCAAACACACGTGTGTTTTTACATGTGTTTTTTTTTCTTCTCCATAAACTGTGTAGAGCTGGCTGCTGCGTCCTTAACAACCGATGAGTCATCAGCTGTCAGTGGGGTTGCCCACTGACAGCTGAATGTAAAAACAAGAATTGCCGGCAATAAAAACTGTAAAAAATGGCCTAGGGTCCCCCCTTCCCCAATCAGTACCAGGCCCTTCTAGTCTGGTACGAATTTTGAGGGCAACCCCACGCCAAAATTAAAAAAAAAAAAAATATGGTATGGGATCTCCCCAAATTGCATACCGACTGTTATCTTAGCATGCAGGTCAGAAAAGGGATTGGACAAGCGAGAACCCCCGCAACCATACCATGCCCTTAAAATGGGGGGACGATTTGGGGCAGGGGGAGCCCTGCCATTCCCCCACCCACCCCAAAGCACCTTGTCCCCATGTTGATGGTGACAAGGGCCTCTTCCCCTACAACCCTGCCCGGGGTCTGCGGGCAGGAGGCTTATTGGAATCTGGGAACCCAGATCCCCCACCTGTAAATAAGTATGGGGTAGGCAAAACATGCTGGAAAAACGCATTACCCGCAGCCGAAGAGATGTGAACCTAGGGTAAAGCTGATCTTCAGCTTTAATGAAGTTTGGACTAGCTTGTTCCAAGCAAACTATTTACTTCACTTAAACACACAGCAGCTCTCAGCGCTGTATGAACTGTATGTAGCCGCAACTACATACAGTATACAGCTCTGTGTTCTGGCAGTGGGATGCAAACTTCCCATTCCACACCTGGAATAAAATTGAGTCTGGCTGTGCACTGCTCAGCCATTCACAGGCCCTAGGTTCAGGGGCGTAACTACCACCATAGCGACCCATGCGGGCGCTATGGGGCCCGCAGCCGAGTGGGGCCCAGTGAGGATGAGAGCACCGCCGGCACAGTCTCCCAGCCAGGGGAAGAGAGAGGAAAGGAAGAGGCGAGCTGTCCGTATCAGCAGAGAGCTGAACTGAGAGCTGAATTGATGTAAGAGCTTTCATTAGAACTTCCAGTGTTCCCGGGGCTCACGTCACATAGCTCCACCTTTTGGCCCGGTGCCTTTGATAGACAGAACGCTGATCCAATGCGGGACATGTGACGTCATCAAAGGCGTCGGGCCAAGAGGTGGGGCTATGTGATGATGAGCCCCGGGAAGACAGAAAATTCAAATTAAAGCTATTACAGCGGGCAATCCCGCTCTCTGCTGATCCGGGTGGCTTGCCTCTTCCTCTGCATAGGTGGGGCTGTATGGGGCACAGGCAGACCAGGCTGTATTGGGCACAGGTCACGCTGTATTGGGCACAGGTCACACTGTATGTGGCACAGGTCACACTGCATTGACACTAGGGCAGCTGTAGGGGGGGGGGCTGTTTGCAGGGGGGCCCCATACAACATTTTGCTATGGGGCCCTGCTATTTCTTGTTACGCCCCTGCCTAGGTTGTATTTTCTAAATGAATTCAAAGCTTCCTCTGATTGTTTGGTTGGCTGAGGTGGAGATCTTCATCCGCCTGCCTCTCTGGAAGAGGGAATGTGAGTGTTTTAAGTCAATCAGACATAACTGTATTACACTGACAGGAGCAGAGAGCAAAGAAACAGCCTCAATGTCCTTCTGCTGCCTCATTGTCTAAACCCAGGCTGATGTTGGCCTTAGACCATGCTGTAATGCACGACTGCAGTATAAGGCCTCGTGCACACTGGACATTTTTAATGTGGCTGTTAGAGGCATCTAACTTTATTTTTTCTGCCCCTGCATATTCGCCTATGTGTCCATGCACACGTACAGTGCCTTGCAGAAGTATTCACCCCCCCCCCTGTCTTTTTACCTGTTTTGTTACATTACAGCCTTTAGTTTAATGTTTTTTTAATTTGAATGATCATAACACAATAAGTTGGTGAAGTAAAATTAGAAAAATATATACATAAAACTATTTTTCAGAAATAAAACAAACTGATAATTGGCATGTGTGTATGTATTTACCCCCTTTGTTATGAAGCCCATAAAAAGCTCTGGTGCAACCAATTACCTTCAGAAGTCACATAATTAGTGAAATGATGTCCACCTGTGTGCAATCTCTAAGTGTCACATTATTTGTCATTACATATACACACCTTTTTGAAAGGCCCCAGAGGCTGTAACACCTAAGCAAGAGGCACCACTAACCAAACACTGCCATGAAGACCAAGGAACTCTCCAAACAAGTAAGGGACAATGTTGTTGAGAAGTACAAGTCAGGGTTAGGTTATAAATAAAATATCCAAATCTTTGATGATCCCTAGGAGCACCATCAAGTCTATCATAAGCAACTGGAAAGAACATGGCACAACAGCAAACCTACCAAGAGACGGCACACCAAAACTCACGGACCGGGCAAGGGGGGCATTAATCAGAGAGGCAGCACAGAGACCTAAGGTAACCCTGGAGGAGCTGCAGATTGCCACAGCAGAGACTGGAGTATCTGTACATAGAATAACAATAAGTCGTACGCTCCATAGAGTTGGGCTTTATGGCAGAGTGGCCAGAAGAAAGCCATTACTTTCAGCAAAAAACAAAATGGCACCTTTTTGAGTTTGCGAAAAGGCATGTGGGAGAATCCCAAAATGTATGGAGGAAGGTGCTCTGGTCTGATGAGACTAAAATTGAACTTTTTGGCCATTAATGAAAACGTTATGTCTGGCACAAACCCAACTCATCACATCACCCAAAGAACTCCATCACCACAGTGAAACATGGTGGTGGCAGCATCATGCTGTGGAGATGTTTTTCAGCAGTCGGGACTGGGAAACTGGTCAGAGTTGAGGGAAAGATGGATGGTGCTAAATACAGGGATATTCTTGAGCAAATCTGTACCACTCTGTGTGTGATTTGAGGCTAGAACAGAGGTTCACCTTCCAGAAGGACAATGACCCCAAACACACTGCTAAAGCAACACTTGAGTGGTTTAAGGGGAAACATGTAAATGTGTTGGAATGACCTAGTCAAAGCCCAGAACTCAATCCAATAGAAAATTTTGTGGTCAGACTTAGATTGCTGTTCACAAGCGCAAATCATCCAACTTAAAGGAGCTGGAGCAGTTTTGGAAGGAGGAATGGGCAAAAATCCCAGTGGTAAGATGTGGCAAGTTCGTAGAGACTTATCTAAAGTGACTTGGAGCTGTGATAGCCACAAAAGGTGTCTCTACAAAGTATTGACTTTAGGGGGGTAAATAGTTATGCACATTGACTTTTTCTGTTTTTTTTGTCCTATTTGTTGTTTGCTTCACAATAAAAAAAAAACCTCTTCAAAGTTGAACAAATGAGAAAACCTAGTGCTCAAGGCACAGTATAAGCCCTCAGGACTTTTGAAAGACAGACCAGGTGTGGAGTAAAAATGTTTTTTTAATAATCACAAGTTGATAAAATTATAATGTAAAAAAAATGGAAAATTGTATACTCACCTTTCCGTAATTTTCCTTTCCTGTCGCATCTTCATGGCAGCATACACTTTGGGTTGTGACTCCGCCCCCACAACCTGATAGGACCACATAGCTATAAATTGACGAGAAGGCACCCGCCCCAGTATTCTCTGTATGTATAAGTCACCTCAGAAGGGTGGGCAGTTGTATGCTGCCATGAAGATGCGACAGGAAAGGAAAATTACAGAAAGGTGAGTATACAATTTTCTGTTTTCCTGTCGCATCATGGCAGCATACACTTTGGGGAATAACAGGGTGGGAATGCAAAATAAGTTTTAACAAGGAATGGAAGAGTTGGCTTGGATAACGGTTTTCCCGAAATCCACTGTTGATAGGCGTGCAGAGTCCACCTTATAATGAGATATAAAGGTGTTTCTTAAAGACCAGGTGGCTGCGCTACAAATGGTTTCCGCCAAGACTCTACAGTAGGCTGCCCATGAAGTTGCCACTGCCCTGGTAGAGTGCGCCCTCAAGCCCTCCAGAATCTGTGCTCAGCGAGTAGGCCTTTTTGATAGCCTTTACCAGCCATGAAGTGATTTTACGAGCTGACGCCGCCTGGCCTCTTTTAAAGCCGTGCGGGATGATTAGGGGGTTTTCCGATCTCCTAAAAGGCTTGGTTGCCGATGGGTAAGATGTTGCCCTTGACATCCAGCGGGTGAGGGTCACCCTGATCCGTGACAAGAGCTGGGAGATTGATCTCTTGATTAAAGTGGAAGGAAGAGGATACCTTAGGGATAAAGCGATCTGAAGGTTTTAGGACTAGTCTTTCCGGGTAAATGATCAGGTATGGCTCTTTGGCTAGCAGGGCTTGCATCTCTGAGACTCTCTTTGCTGACGTTATGGCAATTAGAAAGGATACTTTTAGCATCAGGTCCCAGAGGGAGATGCTTTCGAGCAGGAAGAAAGGCTCTTTAGACAAGGCTTTCAAGACAATTGAGAGATCCCAGACCGGGAATGCAGGTTTCCTGGGGGGGCTTGGTTTTAGGCAGGCTTTCTGAAACTGTATAACAAGGGGGTTATGAGCAGACTTGACTCCTGTCAAGGTGGAAATGGCTGACACTTGAACCTTTTAAGGTGCTGGACACAAGGCCTTTCTCTAGGCCTGACTGCAGAAACTCCAGAACTTGTGACACTGATTGAGAAGAAGAGTCCCAACCTTGCTGATGTGCGAAGGTAACAAACTTTTCCCAGATCCTCCTGTAGGTGTTGTTGGTGGTAGGCCTTCTGGCCTGGAGTAATGTATCTACTACCCTCTGGGAACAGTCCAGGTCTAGGAATCTAATCCTCTCAGCCTCCAGGTCGTTAGATGTAACTTCTCCGGATTTGGGTAAAGTAGCTGATCCTGAGAAAGTAAATCTGCCGATACTGGGAGAGGAAGTGGGTCTGCTGTGTTCAACTGTAGGAGGGTAGTGAATCATGGCCTCCTCGGCCAAAAGGGAATCACAGCCACTACCAGTGTTGCCGAATTCTTGAGCCTCCAGAAGGAACCTCGCTATGAGGGGAGTCGGGGGAAAGATGTAGCAGAGGCGAAAGTTCCAGGGATGTTTGACATTCCCTCCACTGAAGGAAAGGGAATCCTGCATAAGAATCTCCAGCACTTTGTGTTTGCTGGTGTTGCTGCAAGGTCTATGTCCGGTGGGCCCCAGGTCTGAAATATGAGGGTGAAAGCTTGGGGACTCAGAGACCACTCATTGTTGGAAATAAAGCTTCTGCTGAGTGAATTGGCTAGGTGATTCTGAACGCCCCCGGAATGTAAGCCGCCCTCAGATCCAGCAGGTTCAGCTGTGCCCATTCCATCACCGGGCGGACCTCCTGCATCATGGAGATGCTCCTGGTGCCCCCCTGCCTGTTGCTGTAGGCTACTGCCACTCGGTTGTCCATTCTCAGGAGAACTTGCTTCCCCCTCAATTGAGGGCTGAAAGCCAGGAGGGCCTGAAAAGCTGCCTTCATTTGAGACAGAGTCCTGAGCCCTGAAAGGCCAGTGGCCTTGAGCCGCGTAATGTTGATAGTGCGCCCCCCCAACCCTCCAAGCTGGCGTCTAAAGTCACTATTTCTTGACGGGGGGTGACTATTTGTTTGCATCTCCTCAGGTTGCAAGGCCGCGTCCACCACTGTAGTGATAGCTTGACCTCTTCCAAGATGGATATCGGTTGGGACATGGACGAGCCATCCCACTGGTGCAAAAAGGTTTGAAGGGGTCTCGAGTTCCATTGCACCCACTGGACCATTGAGAAGGTCGCTGACAGAGAGCCTAGGACACTGAGGCATGCTCTGGCTGGTAAAGATGCTGCCGAGATTGATTTTCTCACTTTCTGGATCAATGTAGGGATCTTCTCAGGTGGCAGCTCTACTGTATTCGCTCGGGTATCTAGTTCGGCCCCTAGAAAGACCATCCTTTGGGTGGGCTGGATGTTCCTTTTCTCCCAATTTATTAGCCATCCCAAGCTCTGTAGCGTGGAGACTAGAATTTCCCAGTGCTGTACAAGGGACTCCTGGCTGTTTGAGAGGAGGATGTCGTCCAGGTAGTGGTGGTATCTTAGACCTTTTTCTCTCAAGGAGGCTTTTACTGGCAATAGGACCTTCGTAAAAGTTCTGGGGGCAGTCGAGATACGGAACGGGAGACTTTGAAATTGCAAGTGGCAATGGTTTACTGAGAAGCAAAGGAATCTCTGGAAAGCGGCATGAATCGGGATATGCAGGTAGGTGTCCTGGAGGTCTATGGAAAGCATCCAGTCTCCCAGATTATTGGCTTGGAGGATCGACTGCAGGTTTTACATCTTGAATGACTCTACACGGATGGATCGGTTGAGATTTTTTAGGTCCAAAACCGGGCGCAGATCCCCTGATTTTTTTTTTTCTTGACCAGGAATAACGGGGAATAAAACCCCTTGCCTCTCTGTATTGGTGGAACCTCCACTATCGCCCGTTTTTGGAGAAGGACCTGGATGTACTTGACTAATAACATCTTTTTTTCCTGGGATGGAGGAAGATTGGTTAGGCAAAACTGATCCTTTTTGGGGACGACTTTTGAACGACCACCTGTGCCCGAATCAGAAGGTGGCCACCGTCCAAGGATCCCTTATAATTTCCGCCCAGACCAGCCTGAATTTTGAGAGTCTTGCTCCCACCACTGCTGGCTGGACGGACGCACCTTCAAAAGGATTTTTGGTCAGTGGAAGCGGGAGTCTTGGGCTTCTGAAATTTCATGAAGGACGTCTGAGGATTTTTCCAGCTCCTTCTATATTCCTTCCCAGGTCTGTAGGCTTTTGCATCTCTGTATCTCTCCGGGAGATTTCGTCTAAAGGGAGGAGGTCTCTGTTGCTTCGGTCTTTTACTCGAGGGGATGAGCCCCGACTTACAGCCGGTCACTTTTGAGATGGCTGAGTCCAACTTTGCCCCGAAGAGGTTCTCCCCATAAAACGTGATTCAGCACCAGTTGGACTTGGAGATGGGACCCGCCGCCCAGGGCTTTAACCATAGCGCCCTTCTGGCCATTACAGAGGCCAGCATGGCCTTAGATGCAGACCTAATTGCATCAACGGAGGCCTCTGCCACAAAGTCCCCCGTGAGGCTCAGTTCTTGCAGAGCTTTTACTATCTTCTCCTGGTCTGCGCCCTCCGAGACAAGTTTTTCGGTGCTTGCGGACCAGCTGGAAATGGCTTTACCCACTGCTGCAAGCGCTACAGCCGGTCTGCAAGCGCCACCTGCCGATAGGTAGGCCCTTTTAAGGTCTGTGTCGATTTTTCTATCGAGCACGTCCCCGAACGTTACCGCGTCCTCTATAGGAAGTGTAACATGTCTGGCTAGGTGCATCAAAGATGCGTCCACCACAGGGGGAAACCAGGGGGGTTACTTTAGGCTCTTTGAGCGGGTAAAGCTTTGCAAGTCTGTTATTTAGACTGGATTTTTTCTCGGGTCTCTGCCATTCCTCCCTGATAGCTCCTCAATGAATGGGAAAGTCTGGGTCCCTCTTGAGTTTCAGGAAATATTTCCTGTGTTTTTGCTGGACCTTCCTGTTCCTCCCAGTTTATTGCCTCTTTGACTGACTTAACAAAAGGCTCTATTAGAGAAAAGTCAAAGCCAGCCGATGCTTCCAATCCCTCGTTATCAGACTGGGAATCCTGCTCTCTTGATGTACTTGCGGGAGCAGGAGAGGCACTATGGGTTGAAAATTCCATCTCTGGAATTAAGGCCTGTGGGGCTGAAACTCCAATGGATTCCCTGGAATCTGGGTCTTTTTCTTTGGTGGCTTCCTCGAGGCACCTGCGACAGGCCAGTTTGTCTGGGAGGGCAACAGCGCCGCATACCCAGCAGGCGTTTCCGGAGGGAAGAGAGTGATGCACTGGAGACCGATGTCTGCGCGCAGGGGATCTTCTATGGTAGGAGCGGCTATGTCTTTAATAAGATCTGGATCGACTCCTTCTGCGACTCCCCCTGTGGCCAGAGCGACTTCTCCTGCGGCTCTGTCTGTGGCCGGAGCGGCTTCTTCTTCTGTGCGAGGTCTCTCTGTGTCTTGAATTAGACTATCTCGAGGACCTGATAGGGCTGACCAATTTAGGCAGCGTTAGTGGTATCCTGCTCTCTTTTTCAGTCTCCACTACTTACTCAGATCCAGCAGGCATGTCCTCCCCCCCCTTACCTATTAGGCTGGCGGTGATCTGCTGGGGCAGCGGTCTCCATAGAGAAGGAATGGTGGAACCTATAGATACAAAAGGATGAGACATGCAAGAATAGTGGGAAGGTAGGAGAAAAACTATTTAGAGGACAGCCACTTACCTCTGTAGGGAGTTTTTTTTCCTATAACATCTAGCATAGAATACAGCAGAGGCAGTAGAAACAGTCACTGGGGCTTTTTAAAATTGCCGCCATGATCGCCGCCTGTTGGCGCATATGCAGTAGTGCCGCGTGGCACCCGGCCCCATCTTGGAAATTGGCAACAGGCAGAGAATGCCCTGAGACTGCCTACTGCGCATGCGCGGAAGCACGAGACGCTCGGCACGCATTGGGGAACCTCCTGAGGGACAACAGAGCCCAGGAACACCAGGAAAAGAAAGTGGAGGTAAGGGAGACCGCTGCACAAACTAAGCCTGTTTAAGGCTTATATTTTTAAGGCCACTGCATTACTAAGCCTGTTTAAGGCTTATATTTTAGGGCTGCTGCAATATAACTACGCCTGTTTAAGGCTTATATTAAGGCCGGTAAAAAAAAGAATGCCCCTGAGATCACCAGAGTGGGGCTCCTTCTATCTAGCTTGTTTAGAGGCTGTACAGGAAAGGACTTCCACGCAGGAGAGGCTAGAACCTGGCTGAGGCGAAGCAGTAAGGGGGTGCTGATCCGTGCGGTCCTGACAGGTGAGGAAAAATAGGAGAATACTGGGGTGGGTGCCTTCTCGTCAATTTATATCTATGTGGTCCTATCAGGTTGTGGGGCCGGAGTCACAACCCAAAGTGTATGCTGCCATGATACGACAGGAAATTAATGTTAATAACAATTATACTCAGTGTACAAAATAGGCATGAAACTTAGCTGGCCTAAATCAGAAGATAGGCTAGCGAGAATACCTGCTGGAAAATGAAGATGTCTCGGACTATGTCGTCCTTCCTCAGAGGCTTTGTGTCATTTAGTACAATCGTATTTTGTTCTATCAGGCCTCATGCACACAGGCTGTTAAAATAACGTTATGAAAACGCCAGTATCTTTGCAGTGATTTTTTTTTAAAACTTTTTCAGCGTTTTTGAGTGTTTTTGAGCGTTTTACCGCGTTATCGTTTTTTAGCTTTTTTTTTTTTTCAAATTTATTTATTTTTATTTTTTTCAATGGATCAAAAACGTTAAAAAATGTTGGTGAATGACGTTTTTGAGGGTTTTTCAGCGTTGGAGCGTTTTTACAGCTGAAAAACGTCTCTCAGAACCCACTGGTCCTGGGTTTTTTTTACAGCTTAAAAACGCCTATGCCACTTGCAGCTCAAAAATGCCTAGGTGGGCATGAAGCCATACACTAACATAGACAGGCCTTTTTAAGCTGCAAAAAAAGCTCAAAAAAGCAGCTGTAAAAACGTCCGTGTGCATGAGGACTAAATGTAAATATAATGGGTATTAGTACAAAGCGGTAACAATATAGTTCAATATAGATTTCTCATTAGAATCATGCTTTCACAAAAATTAACATGCTAAATCATATATGATGGCTGTATAGCAATGGATCTCAGTACTTACACGAACGAGCCGATTGATGCCGAACAAACAAGGAGATGGAAATTTGTCTATACTCTTCCCGGGTCAACCAGGCAGCCAGATCCAATAATGACAACCAGGGGAAAGATATTGACCGTCAGTGGTAAGGCACGGAAGACAGAGTAGTTAAATCCACTGCAAGAACACCCAGCTGATAAGGGTGGATGAACCAACCACCGCTAGCCGGCCACCAATTAGTATATAATACAGTTGGTTGGTATATACAGTATCTCACAAAAGTGAGTACACTGCTCACATTTTTGTAAATATTTTATTCTATCTTTTCATGTGACAACACTGAAGAAATTACACTTTGCTATAATGTAAAGTAGTGAGTGTACAGCTTGTATAACTAGTGTAAATTTGCTGCCCCCCTCAAAATAACTCAACACACAGCCATTAATGTCTAAACCACTGGCAACAAAAGTGAGTACACCCCTAAGCGAAAATGTCCAAATTGGGCACAAAGTGTCAGTATTTTGTGTGGCCACCATTATTTTCCAGCACTGCCTTAACCCCCTTGGGCATGGAGTTCACCAGAGCTTCACAGGTTGCCACTGGAGTCCTCTTCCACTCCTCCATGATGACATCACAGAGCTGGTGGTTGTTGGAGATCTTGTGCTTCTTCACCTTCCATTTGAGTATGCCCCATAGATGCTCAATAGGGTTTACGTCTGGAGACAAGCTTGGCCAATCCATCAACTTTACCCTCAGCTTCTTTAGCAAGGCAGTGGTCATCTTGAAGGTGTGTTTGGGGTCGTTATCATGTTTTGGAATACTGCCCTGTGGCCCAGTCTCCGAAGGGAGGGGGTCATGCTCTGCTTCAGTATGTCACAGTACATGTTGGCATTCATGGTTCCCTTAATGAGCTGTAGCTCCCCAGTGCCGGCAACACTCATGCAGCCCCGGACCATGACACTCCCACCACCATGATGGACTTTTGGCAAGACACACTTTTCTTTTTGTACTCCTTACCTGGTTGCTGCCACACACGCTTGACACCATCTGCAAAAAATAGGTTTACCTTGGTCTCATCAGACCACAGGACATGGTTCCAGTAATCCATGTTCTTAGTCTGCTTGTCTTAAACAAACTGTTTGTGGGCTTTCTTGTGCATCATCTTTAAAAGAGGGTTGCTTCTGGGATGACAGCCATGCAGACCAATTTGATGCAGTGTGCAGCGTATGGTCTGAGCACTGACAGGCTGACCCCCCCTCCCACCCCTTCAACCTATGCAGCATTGCTGGCAGCACTCATACGTCTATTTCCCAAAGACAACCTCTTGATATGATGCTGAGCATGTGCACTCAACTTCTTTGGTCGACCATGGTGAGGCCTGTTCTGAGTGGAGCCTGTCTTGTTAAACCGCTGTATGGTCTTGGCCACTGTGCTGAAGCTCAGTTTCAGGGTCTTGGTAATCTTCTTATAGCCTAGGTCATGTTTATGTAGAGCAACAATTCTTTTTTTCAGATCCTCAGAGAGTTCTTTGCCATGAGGTGCCATGTTGAACTTCCAGTGACCAGTATGAGAGAGTGAGAGTGATAACACCAAATGTAACACACCTGCACCCCATTCACACCTGAGACCTTGTAACACTAACGAGTCACATGACACAGGGGAGAGAAAATGGCTAATTGAGCCCAATTTGGACATTTTCACTTAGGGGTGTACTCACTTTGCCAGCGGTTTAGACATTAATGGCTGTGTTGAGTTATTTTTAGGGGACAGCAAATTTACACTGTTATACAAGCTGTACACTCACTACTTTACATTGTAGCAAAGTGTAATTTGTTTAGTGTTGTCACATGAAAAGATATAATAAAATATTTACACAAATGTGAGGCGTGTACTCACTTTTGTGAGATACTGTATGTCTCTAAACAAGAGACAAAACAGACAAAAGGCAACAGTCAGGGCACTATATGTATTTTGTCAGTACAAAAATAGCCAAACGTGGCTAATAATAGTAATAAAGAAGTGTGCATAAATAGATGACTCAGTCATTATAGCAGTGAAAGAAGTAGAAAGTCTGAGATCCTGATGGCACCAGAATGTGCTCACAATGTACCTCTGAAATAATTGCCTGAATAAGAGTAATCCCTCCAGCATGACACCATAGATGTGAGTGTCCATGCTGGAGGTAAAGATTTATATAGGGCAGATTAGCACAGCTGATGATAATTGCTAAAAAGCAACCAGGATCAGCTGGGACCGGTGTCAACACACGCTGTGCCAATGAATGGCTTCATGGTTGAGACATAGTGTTCTCTGACGACGCGGCACCGGTGTTCTGATGAGAAGTGCCCCCCCATCGGATAGTGTCCACCCCGTACTGCGCAGGCACAGCGATTGCGCAGTACAGAGAACAAAGGAGACGCCGAAAGTGTCCGAAGAAGAACAGATTATCATGAGGTATACACGGTGCCTGCGCAATGAATAGTACATTTTGTCACACGCTCCCGATGCTCGAGGGGGTGGATTTGTCCACCCCAGCTGTGTGTATTCTGTAGGCACACCGCCCCTTGTAAGTTGTATGATCATCGGAGGGGGGGCAGGATGTGGTAATAAGTGCACATGCGCCGTGTAGAGTTCATGACCAGCTGTTGATGTTCGGAGATTTTCGGAGTCTCCTTAGAGCCTGCACACTACAGGGCGGACACTATCCAATGGTCTCCTCAGCGTCCGATGGGGGACTATTTTCGATAGGACACCAGCGCCTGCACATCCCATACGTCTGCGCCTCACGATGAGGTGCAAACAGGAAGGAGTCCTACCCACTGAATATTCCTGCGGATAGGAAGGTCCCTGATCGCGGACAGAGTATGACCGCGACCCAGGGACCCACGCGTGCCATGCAGTGGAGCAATGCCCCCAACTATCGCCCGCCGACAGGTCAAAACCCGAGGTGGCCAGATGTCCGGTGATCTGTATGAAAAACTGCACGGAGACCAGGGAGAGACAGCGCCACCTGGTGGTAAACAATGAAAGGCTCATATGTCAGCACAACCAGAAAAATATCTGTAGTGTACATGAAATAAATCCTAATGTTCAATGATATGTTAATAAAACATAAGACCATAGGAAATGAATCCATGGTAGTAATAATACATGTCAGTTGGCAAAACAAAGTATGCCATCTTCAAAGTTGTGGTCACATTCTGTAAATTAAATGATGAAAATCCTCAAAGAATCCATGTTAATTCCAGGTTGTGAGGCAACAAAACACGAAAAATGCCAAAGGGGGTGAATACTTTTGCAAGGCACTGTAGGTGTTTAGAGGCAGAAAAAAAAACACTGCTAGGTATGTTTAGCAATTGCACGTTAATTTCATAAATGAATATTCTGGCCATGGGAATGAATTAACTCTCAAGTGCTTGTCACAGCCAGCAGTAATGATTGTATACAAACGTCAAGTGTGACCATACAGCGGTTTAACAGGACAGGTTCCACTCAGAACAGGCCTCGCCATGGTCGACCAAAGAGGTTGAGTGCACGTGCTCAGCATTATCCAGAGGTTGTCTTTGGGAAATAGACATATGAGTGCTGCCATCATTGCTGCAAAGGTTAAAGGGGTGGGGGTCAGTGCTCAGACATTACGCCGTATACTGCATCAAAATGGTCTGCGTGGTTGCCATCCCAGCAGCAAGCCTTTTCTAAAGATGATGCACAAGAAAGCCCACAAACAGTTTGCTGAAGACAAGCAGACTAAGGACATGAATTACTGGAGCTTGTCCTTGGTCTGATGAGACCAAGATAAACTTATTTGGTTCAGATGGTGTCAAGCGTGTGTGGCGGCAACCAGGTGAGGAGTACAAAGACAAGTGTGTCTTGCCTACAGTTAAGCATGGTGGTGGGAGTGTCATGGTCCGGGGCTGCATGAGTGCTGCCGGCACTGGGGAGCTACAGTTCATTGAGGGAACCATCAATGCCAACCTGTACTGTGACATACTGAAGCACAGCATGATCCCCTCCCTTCGGAGACTGGGCCGCAGGGCAGTATTCCAACATGGTAACGACCACAAATACACCTCCATGACAACCACTGCCTTGCTAAAGAAGCTGAGGGTAAAGGTGATGGACTGGCCAAGAATGTCTCCAGACCTAAACCCTGTGGGGAATCCTCAAATGGAAGGTGGAGGAGCACAAGGTCTCTAACATCCACCAGCTCCTTGATGTTGTCATGGAGGAGTGGAAGAGGACTCCAGTGGCAAGCTGTGAAGCTCTGGTGAACTTCATGCCCAAGAGGGTTGCTGGAAAATAATGGTCGCCACACAAAATATTGACACTTTGGGCCCAATTTGGACATTTTCACTTAGGAGTGTACTGATTTTGTTGCCAGCGGATTAGACATTAATGGCTGTGTGAGTTATTTTGAGGGGACAGCAAATTGACACTGTTATACAAGTTGTACACTCACTAATTTACATTGTAGCAAAGTGTCATTTCTTCAGTGTTGTCACATGAAAAGATATAATAAAATATTTACAAAAATGTGAAGAGTGTACTCACTTTTTTGAGATACTGTAGCTGTATTCTTATATTGTTAATATTCTTCTATGTATTAAAATAAAACAAAAGATAAATACCCCAAATTAAAGTACTCTCTATGCTACCGGAATCCTATAAACCGATTTAAGAAGAGTTTTGTTGGCAAATGTAGATTTGCCTCGATAAGTCTGCATAAGATGTACCTTACAATCCCCACAGGCCTGTGAGATTAGCCCATTGAGACAATGATAAAAAACTCCAAAAGTCTCGCCGAGCAAATCTAATCTTTATTCTTTGGTGTGAATATTTAAAGGGGGCTTTCAGAACTACCGCCCCTTGACCGCGTCATACAAATTATCCAATAAAATACAGAAACAATTTATGACAAAAGTGAAACTAATTAAGTTTAAGATATCACGTGCTTTACAGGAAACGAAACACAAAAGATAACAGGGATGTGAGAAACGAAACTAGATTACATTACACTCCGAGTAATATGTAAAATAAAATACAGGGAAAAACACAAAATGGAAACTAAATTATAAGATGGAGGTGGTTAAGCTAAATTTCCCTTCAAGTTTGATTTGATGTTTTTTGACGGCTGCTCGGTACAATATTGCCAAATGTTGGCATTAGCCTGAACCCCCATCTCTAGGCTTGTGAATTGAACAATATTGAGTGTTTGAGGAGGATAAATTGGAATCTCATAGCCTTATGTGGACCATTTGGAATCACTTCTGTTTCTCTTCCAATTTTGCCTCCTTTATCTCTACAGAGGTTTGACTGTAAAACCACCTCTGGGGTCATGAGGGTTTGCCCCCACACTGCCTCTCTTCCTCCCTTTATCTCTTACCCTCCCCCTACCCCCCTTTTTATTTATTTATTTGGTACTTCTATTTCTCTTTTTTATTTCTTTTCTGTGTCTGGAGGCTTTTTTTTTCTCCCGGATTGCCCTTTTTTCCTACTTGCAGGGTAGGCAGTATGTGGACTCTGCAGAGGTTACAACCTCTCCCCCAGTCTGTCTAAAATTATTTTGCCCGGAGTTAGGCTTTAAAACTGTTGGTTCAACAATAAATGTTAATTTGACCAGCCATCCTATCCCCAACCTTGAGAGGAACACCTAAAATAATTTTCAGGTCTGGGGAGGAGGGACGCCTTACTAAAACCAATTCATTTGGGGGCCAGTGGCAGAAATACCCTTTACATTGGTGTTCAGTAGGACGAATACCACCCTTGCAGACAGATAAAAAGATAATTTTTTTCCTACTGATGGCTCTTGCAGGTGGCGTCGGCCCCAAACCTGTGCAGGCACCATTAGATGAGAGGTTATTTCATCACAACTCAAGGAACCCTTATCAACCTCTGGAGGAACCCTGATTGCGCATGCCTGTCTTATACTATTTGAGTTGTGTTTTCAAGTCGGGTCTTTTTGGAGTTCCTTATCAATAGTTTGACACTTATGATCCTGACACAGGGATGAATCTCTTCTAATACCGTTCATTTACATTTAGGTTTCCTTTATTGCACAATGAGAGCTGTTCTATGTAGTCAGAGAGTGGAAAGTTCTAAAATAGACTTTCAGAGATGCCAAAAATAGACTGCTACACTACAAGCTGTTTAGCTGGACCGTTTGCTACAATGGAGGCCAGTTCTGTGTTCCTGACTCTTACTAATATCTATGTGGCAATATTTGCCCTGTTCTGTTTTAAACTTTTAATCAAGGTGTCCTTGTGTGTGCTCACGCATTTTTACATTGTGCGAGGCAATCGGAAGGAGGCTGCCAGAATAGCAGAGGAGTTCTATGGAGTAGTACAAGGTAACATGATTCTGTATAATAAGATTAAAATGATATCAACCATAATGCCTTCCATAGCAGTTTGCCATAAGCTGTCTAGTAAAAATACATACATTGTTAACATCGTTAACAGTGTGCTATGCTCCCTTGTGAGAGTTCATAACATATACATTAATATGGCTAATGGTGAGTCTAGGTAAAACATAAGCTGTTTTTTTTCTTCGGTATCCAATTTTTTTTTTAATGTGTGGAGGGGACTCATTGGTGTATTGTATTATATTATACAGACCAGACATTTCGTGTAAATTATTAGAGTTTTCTCTATTACATTTATTTTCTATTTATCCACTGAAAGTATATGTGTTTATACTGCTGGTACCTAGCCTAGATGAAGCAGCAATGTAAGGATGTGGGCCTGCAGTCTAGCAAAAGCTTGTTTACCAAGATGTCACATCCTGTATGATCATGTTGCAAAGGCAAAGGACTATTGAACGTATCTTGTCACCCTTGGTAGGGCACAATTATTTGGTCTTCTGTATAAAAGTAGAAAAACGAGGAGTTATTTTCATCCCAGCTAATTGCATGCTGTCTTCACTGACTCTTGCACACGGACAACTTGAACCCGTGCAAGACAAATTCCGGCATATTTCCCCCACACTGGAAGCCAAGGTGCTGCATACAGCCACTTGGGTATACACTGTTATAATCGCTAAAACTTGTAAAGCATATAGCGTAAAAATTAGTACAGCCGCACACAGCTATTCATGTTTAGGGGTAGCTATAAGCAGCACCTGGTCTTCTGGGAAGGGGGGAGGGGGGGGGTTATGCAAGAATTTATTTTGCATAGGCTCAGCAAGCCAGTACACAAAAGCCCTACGGTTTTAACAAAAAAATAAATAACAGTTTAATGCTAAAATTGCCCCTTTAGTCACTTACACTGCTATGAAAAAGTATTTGCCCCGTCCTCGTTTTTTTTTTTTTTTTTTTTTTTTTGCATATTTGTCAGACTTAAATTTTTTTATATCATCAAACTAATTTTAATATTACACAAAGATAACCTGAGTAAATACAAACTGCAGTTTTTAGATGAAACTTTCATTTATCCAAACCATTTGTCCAAACCTGCCTGGTCCTGTGTGAAAAAGTAATTGCCCCCTAAACCTAATAACTGGTTGTACCACTCAGCAACAACAGCAATCAGGCGTTTGTGATAACTGGCAATGAGTCTTTCACATCACTGTGAAGGAATTTTGGCCCAATCTTTCTTCTTTGCAGAATTGTTTTAATTCCGCCACATTGGAGGGTTTTCAACCAAGTTTAAAGTCATACCACAATATCTCAATCGGCTTTAAGTCTGGACTTTGACTAGGCTACTCCAAAATCTTAATTTTGTGCCATTAGGAGGTAAACTTGCTGGAGTGTTTAGGATCATGGTCCTGTCCTGCTGCATAACCCAGGTGTGCTTGAGTTAAAAGATGAGGTTACAGCCTGGGTGTAAAAAATTAAAAGTCAGCAGCTACAAATACTGTAGCTGCTGACTTTTAATATTAGGGCCCTTACCTGTCCAGGGAGCCCGCGATCTCTGCACCCCAGCCGATCTTCGGACCTACACCTCGGTGCTGCCGCCGCCGCCATTCCTGGTAAGGGAACCAGGTAGTGAAGCCTTTCGGCTTCACTGCTGGTTTCCTACTGCGCGCTGCACTTTATAATTGGCCCGGCGGAGGAAGGAGGAGAAAGGGGCCGAACCTCCGGGAGGTCGGGCCGCGGCCCATCTCCCGGAAGTGGGGAAGGGGACCTCTCAAAAACAGGTCCCTTTCCCCCCCTCCCCCCTGAAAGGTGCCAATTGTGACGGTGGGGAGGAGGCAGCGAAAGTTCCACTTTTGGGTGGAACTCCGCTTTAAGGTCACAAACTGATTGCCGGACATCCTCATTCAGGATTTTCTGGTAGACGGCAAAATTCATGGTTCTTTTAATTATGGCAAGATGTCCAGGTCCTGAAGCTGCAAAGCAGCCCCAGAACCCAGAACATTGCAATACTGCCACCATGTTTGACTGTTGGTATGATCTTTTTATGAAATGCTGTGTTTGTTTTACGCCAGATGTAACGGGACACACATCTGCCAAAATGTTCAACTTTTGTCTTATCAGTCCACAAAATATTTGCTTAAAAGTCTTATGCCCCGTACACACGGTCGGATTTTCCGATGGAAAATGTCCGATCGGAGCGTGTTGTCGGAAATTCCGACCGTGTGTGGGCTCCATCGGACATTTTCCATCGGATTTTCCGACACACAAAGTTTGAGAGCAGGATATAAAATTTTCCGACAACAAAATCCGTTGTTGGAAATTCCGATCGTGTGTACACAAATCCGACGGACAAAGTGCCACGCATGCTCAGAATAAATAAAGAAATGAAAGCTATTGTCACTGCCCCGTTTATAGTCCCGACGTACGTGTTTTACGTCACCGCTAGGGATGAGCCGAACACCCCCCTGTTCGGTTCGCACCAGAACATGCGAACAGGAAAAAAATTCGTTCGAACACGCGAACACCGTTAAAGTCTATGGGACACGAACATGAATAATCAAAAGTGCTAATTTTAAAGGCTAATATGCAAGTTATTGTCAATAAAAGTGTTTGGGGACCTGGGTCCTGCCCCAGGGGACATGAATCAATGCAAAAAAAAGTTTTAAAAACGGCCGTTTTTTCAGGAGCAGTGATTTTAATAATGCTTAAAGTCAAACAATAAAAGTGTAATATCCCTTTAAATTTCATACCTGGGGGGTGTCTATAGTATGCCTGTAAAGGGGCGCATGTTTCCCGTGTTTAGAACAGTCTGACAGCAAAATGACATTTTGAAGGAAAAAACACATTTAAAACTACCGCGGCTATTGCATTGCCGACAATACACATAGAAGTTCATTGATAAAAACGGCATGGGAATTCCCCACAGGGCAACCCCGAACCAAAATTAAAAAAAAAAAATGATGTGGGAGTCCCCCTAAATTCCATACAAGGCCCTTCAGGTCTGGTATGGATATTAAGGGGAACCCCAGCCAAAATTTTAAAAAAAAATTGACGTGGGGTTCCCCCTAAATTCCATACCAGACCCTTCAGGTCTGGTATGGATTTTAAGGGGAACCCCGCGCCAAAAAAAAAAAAAAAACGGCGTGGGGTCCCCCTAACAATCCATACCAGACCCTTATCCGAGCACGCAACCTGGCAGGCTGCAGGAAAAGAGGGGGGGACGAGAGTGCGGCCCCCCCCCTCCTGAACCGTACCAGGCCACATGCCCTCAACATTGGGAGGGTGCTTTGGGGTAGCCCCCCAAAACACCTTGTCCCCATGTTGATGAGGACAAGGGCCTCATCCTCACAACCGTGGCCGGTGGTTGTGGGGGTCTGCGGGCGGGGGGCTTATCGGAATCTGGAAGCCCCCTTTAACAAGGGGACCCCCAGATCCCGGCCCCCCCTCGTGTGAAATGGTAAGGGGGTACTTACCCCTACCATTTCACTAAAAAACTGTCAAAAATGTTAAAAATGACAAGAGACAGTTTTTGACAATTCCTTTATTTAAATGCTTCTTCTTTCTTCCTTCATCTTCTTCTTCTGGTTCTTCTGGCTCTTCTGGTTCTTCCTCCGGCGTTCTCGTCCAGCATCTTCTCCGCGGCGTCTTCTATCTTCTTCTCCTCGGGCCGCTCCGCACCCATGGCATGAGGGGAGGCTCCCGCTCTTCTCTTCATCTTCTTCTCTTCTTCATCTTCTTCTTCATCTTCTTCTTCATCTTCTTCTTCTTCTTCTCTTCTTCATGTCTTCTCCGGGCCGCTCCGCAGCCATGCTGTGGCATGGAGGGAGGCTCCCGCTGTGTGACGGCGTCTCTTCGTCTGACGGTTCTTAAATAACGGGGGGCGGGGCCATCCGGTGACCCCGCCCCCCTCTGATGCGGGTCTGGTATGGAATTTAGGGGGAACCCCACGTCAATTTTTTTTTTAAATTTTGGCTGGGGTTCCCCTTAATATCCATACCAGACCTGAAGGGCCTTGTATGGAATTTAGGGGGACCCCCACATCATTTTTTTATTTTTTATTTTGGTTCGGGGTTCCCCTGTGTTGAATTCCCATGCCGTTTTTATCAATGAACTTCTATGTGTATTGTCGGCAATGCAATAGCCGCGGGTAGTTTTAAATGAGTTTTTTCCTTCCAAATGTCATTTTGCTGTCAGACTGTTCTAAACACAGGAAACATGCGCCCCTTTACAGGCATACTATAGACACCCCCCAGGTACGAAATTTAAAGGGATATTACACTTTTATTGTTTGACTTTAAGCATTAATAAAATCACTGCTCCTGAAAAAACGTCCGTTTTTAAAACTTTTTTTTGCATTGATCCATGTCCCCTGGGGCAGGACCCGGGTCCCCAAACACTTTTTATGACAATAACTTGCATATAAGCCTTTAAAATTAGCACTTTTGATTTCTCCCATAGACTTTTAAAGGGTGTTCCGCGGCATTCGAATTTGCCGCGAACACCCCAAATTGTTCGCTGTTCGGCGAACTTGCGAACAGCCAATGTTCGAGTAGAACATGAGTTCGACTCGAACTCGAAGCTCATCCCTAGTCACCGCGTTCAGAACGATCGGATTTTCCGACAACTTTGTGTGACCGTGTGTATGCAAGACAAGTTTGAGCCAACATCCGTCGGAAAAAATCCATGGATTTTGTTGTCGGAACGTCCGAACAAAGTCCGACCGTGTGTATGGGGCATTAGGGATAATCAAGTTTTTTTGTTTTTTTTTGGCAAATGTGAAACGAGCCTTTGTGTTCTTTTTGGTCAGCAGTGACTTTCGCCTTGGAACTCTCCCATGGATGCCATTTTTCCCCAGTCTTTGTTATTGTTGAATCATGACTTGTTGAATCATCACTGTTCTTAACTGTTGCAATTGAGGCCTGCAGTTCTTTAGATGTTGTTCTGGTTTCTTTTATGACCTCCTGGATGAGTTGTCATTGTGTTCTTGGGAGTAATTTTGGTAGGCCGGCTACTCCTGGGAAGGTTCACCACTGTTCCAAGTTTTCTCCATTTGTGGATAATCGCTCTCATGGTGGTTTGTGGTATGGCTTTGTAACCCTTTCCAGATTGATACATTTCAATGACTTTGTTTCTCATCTATTCTTGAATTTCTTTAGATCGCGGCATGATGTGCTGCTTTTTGAAATCTTTTAGTGTTCTTTACTTTGTCAGACAGCTTCTATTTAAGTGATTTCTTCATTCAGCAGGTCTGGCTGTAATCAGGCCTGGGTGTGGCAAGTGAAATTTAACTCCGCTTTCCAAAAAATTTAGTTAATCAGCTCATTCATGATTAAGCAAGGGGAGGGCAATTACCTTTTCACATAGGGCCAGGCAGGTTTGGACAATTTTTTTTCCCCTCTAATAAATGAAATCATCTTTTTACAAATTGCATTTTGTAATTACTCGGGTTATCTTTGTGTAATATTAAAGTTTGATGATCTGAATAATTTGACAAATATGCAAAAAAAATTAAAAAGTCAAGAAGGGGGCAAATACTATTTCATGGCACTGTATATCCCCTGTTATGAATTATTTAGAGTGACACTAAACACTAACCACTTGCTTCCCATGCCTATTCTGGCACTTCTCTCTTACATGTAAAATGTATCTTTTTTTTTTGCTAGAAAATTACTTAGAAGCCCAAAACATTATATATGTTTTTTAAGCAAAGGCCCTAGAGAATAAAATGGTGAGCGCTGAAATTTTTTATGTCACATGATATTTGTGCAGCGGTTTCTTAAACGCAATTTTTTTGGAAAAAATACACTTTCATGAATTTTAGTGCACACAAACGCAATTTAATACCCATTGAATATGGGTAAAATATAAAAGATGATGTTACACTGAGTAAATAGATACCTAACATGTCACTCTTTAAAATTGCGTACGCCTGTAGAATGGCGCCAAAGGTATGGTACTTAAAAAAAATCTCAAAAGTCAGCTCTTTAAATGCCTTTACAGGTTACCAGTTCAAAGTTACACAGGAGGTCTGGTGTAGGAATTATTGCTTTCGCTCTGACATTCATCATGATACCTCACGTGTAGTGCAAGGTCCGCACAGTCTGCCGTTTTACGTATGCATACGGGACCAATGTGTGCGTTTATCTTTTTGCACAAGCAGGGGGGTATTGGAGCCCTTAAAAGAAAAAATATAAATATATGAGGGGTTGGCAATCAGTGCAACAACATTTGGTCAATCCAATCCATTATTTGTTCAAGAAAAAAGACCTAATGCACAAGGCACGGTGTAACCCCTCAGGATTTTAATTGACAGACCAAATGTAGAGTAAAAACGTAAATCTTTATTATACACAGTAATGATGAATACAATAACATACAAGTATCAAAATAGATCAAGAATTATTAAAATACATATTAGACAAAAGACTTAGCTGCCCTGGAAACAAATAGTGGGCTAGCATAGGAGATGCCATATATGACGCCTGACATGTTTCGGACAGGAGTGTCCTTCTTCAGAGGCTCAGTGTCACATACATGGATATGTAGTTTTTCTATAATATAGATAAATCAAACATTAGTATATGAAATAATGTAGGATACGGATTTGTTACTTGCTAATAAGATAACATATGAGGCCATAGAATATTGATACTAGGCCATCATTTGTAAAGTCAGAGTAATATACCAAATGTACTTACAAAGGCGGCTCAACCAGCGATAGCCACAACAAAGAGATCAAAGGCGTGTATTGTAGCCAGCCTGGTGGGTTCAAAAAGGGGGCCAAAGTAAGGATGGAACAATGGCCACTGAATATGATGGACCGGCAAAGGCAAGAAGGCAAATTGTATGCTGCAGGAGCACCCAGTCAGTGCTGAAATTAGATCAGCAGTGGCTGATAGGCCATGTCAACTTGTAGTCCAGGATAATGCACTAAGCCAGTGCGGCCTATTTTCTTTTTCTTTTCTCACAGTACTGTCAGGGCAACCTCAATCCTAGAGGGCAGCAAGGCATCTATGAGGTTATCCACGATTTGACCAGGTACCTGTGACACTACACAGTCAAATGTCCCAGGTTCTCCATGAATCAGCCAACCAAAAATAATATGAGGGATCTGCCCTATGATGCCTTCTGCCAATTCTGCAGTCCCACTTATTCTATTACAAAATGGGTTCCCATTGTTCCTGTTCCTTTTTTCCATGATCTAAAATACTGTGAAATGTAGAGGAGGGGGACTCCGCTGTAGTGTAAATGTAATTTGTGAAAAACTGGTAAGTCAAATGAGATCTCTGAAGCTTCAGTCACACCTATAGCTATGCAGTAGCGCACAAGCACCTGGCATGTATCAATGTGCCTCAATCGATGTCCATCGATTGACTTCAACAGGGTAGGTTGTATAAAAAAAAAAAAATACATTTGTATTCCGCCCCCCTGAGTCAATGGTTTGTAGAACCACCTTTTGTTGCAATTACAGCTGCAAGTCTTTTTGGGGATGTCTCTACCAGCTTTGCACATCTAGAGAGTGACATTTTTGCCCATTCTTCTTTGCAAAATAACTCAAGCTCTGTCATATTAGATGAAGAGCGTCTGTGAACAGCAATTTTCAAGTCTTGCCACAGATTCTCAATCGGGTTTAGATCTAGACTTTGACTGAGCAATTCTAAGACATGAATATGCTTTGATCTAAACCATTCGATTGTAGCTCTGGCTGTATGTTTAGGGTCGTTGTCCTGCTAGAAGGTCAACCTCCACCCAGTCTCAAGCCTTTTACAGACAGGCAGATTTTCTTCTAAGATTTCCCTGTATTTGGCTCCATTCATCTTCCCATCAACTCTGACCAGCTTCCCTGTCCCTGCTGAAGAAAAGCATCCCCACAACATGATGCTACTGCCATGTTTCACGGTGGGGATGGTGTGTTCAGGGCATATGCCACCTCCTCACCACCTGTCAAATGCTCTCTGAAAAGCAAGGGCATTTGACAGGTGGTGTCATCATGGTTTGCTCTTAATAAAGCTAAGGCAAATGTACTGTAAACAAGCTCTTAGAGCTAAGGAGCAATGTCTCCCTCCAAAGGGAAGCAGCTGGATAGGCAAGTATATCTTGGCCAGGTGGGGGGGCATAAATCATTTAGGGCCCGTTTTACATCTATGTCTTGTGGAAATGTGTGGCAAAGCAAAACATGTGTTTCTGCATTGCAATGTATTTTGACTGGCATTGCACATGTGCTGCAGCACATGACATAAAAATGTTGTGGCATCTACATCTGCCAGGATCTACAGGCATGCAGCATTCTGCAAATCTTTTTACACAGAGCATTTTGGAGCTTGCATGCTAACAGGAAGCACTCAGTGTGTGTTAAAGTAGAACTATAAGAAAAACTTTTTTTATTTTTTTATTTTAATGCAAGGGAGGGTTATAACCTCCTGTAATATTTTTCTTCGCCATCTGTGCCCCATTGGGGAGATTTACCTTTACTTCCTGTCCCACAGCCAAACAGGAAGTGAGAGCCCAAAAGCGCCTGAAAAATGCCCCAGAGTGAAAGGGGTCTAACTGTTAGATTTTATGAGATGAAGGGGAAAAAAAAGGGAAAAAAAAATCAGCTTAACATATCGGCCCAAAAAAATCAACATCATATATCGCCCATCGACCGCCGCGATTTCTAAATATCGGCATCGGCCAGAGAAAGACCCATATCGGTCGACCTCTACCATAGACTTCAATCGATCAAAAGCGTGTATTGAAAAGCGTAAAATCCACCTGCAATATGCAAACTGCAACCTGCACAAGTGCGAATTGGGCCTAAGGCTGCATTCACACCTATGCATTTTTAGTGCTTTTTGCATTTTGCAGATTTGCACTACAGAACGTGTTTCATAGGAAACCATGTTAAATGGACTGGAGTGCAAATCTGCAAAATGCAAAAAGCACTAAAAATGCATAGGTGTGAATCAGGCCTAAGGCCTGGTTTAGACCTATGTGGATTGCAGTTTGCATATTTCAGGTGCAGTTTGCGTTTTTCTAAACAGGTTTTGAAGTCTATGGAACCAAAAACCAGAAAAAAGTCCCTGGCTCTTTCCATAAAATGCACAGATGTGAACATAACCCATAGGAAACCATGTTAAATGGACTGTAGTGTGTTTCTGTAAAACGTAAAATGCACTAAAAAATACATAGGTGTGAACAAGGCCTAAAGTTAACATAAAAACAGCTTTGAAAGTGCCCATCTTTATGCAGATTTTTTATTTTACATTATTGAAATTGTAGCAAGATCTGTATATGGCTGTGTATATATTCAATCATATGTAATGCATAAGAGTATGGCAACTAGTCGAATAAGTATATGCATAATAACATGAAATCCTGCAGAGCAATTCCTAAACCTAAACAGTGTTTATAATGTTGCTGCTTCTGGCTCTGGTCTGGAGATTTGATACCAGTACTGCTGTAAGGTGGCCACTGATCCCAGTCATGTGATGTTGTTTAGTCATTACACTGAGCCTGCGGCAGCACTAGCGATGTGATGTCTGCACACACACAAATGGTTCTTAATGCTGTTACAGAGGCCTCAGAAAGGCACGGACTAACTTCACTACCATGGGCATTGAGAAATGCACTTTATGGCGATCATATCTGTCACCCCTTCCAGGGAGGTATGTTCTCAAATTCTTTACTAGCCTTTTTTAATAGAATTACGAACGCAGAGCAGTTAAACAGCTGCTGATCATTGGACAAAATCCGTCAAATCCACACCATGAAATTGTATTTACTACACCCAGCAATATTGATTTGTATTTTAATGCCGCTGGTTATGCAGAGCACACTATATAATTAAATCGGGATATACCAGTCAAAATGAAGCATTAGCTAAACCTCCTCTCCATATTCTGGTCTAGGAAATAAAACATGAAGCATGTGGTCACAGTTAGTAAACTTTAACAGGTCTTTTAGCATGTAGTGTAAAAAGAATGGGTAGCATTCACTTTGGATGCTTATAAATGGTATATGAACTATTAATATGATGGAAAAGGGGTGGAATGACCAGCACACCTTTAAAATGTAAAAGCAGAATTACCTGTAACAGCAATCAAAGTGTAAAAAAAATAAAAAATACATCCTGATCACCTCCTGAGTAGTACAGTGTCACTATCATGACGGCAAACTACTCTGATGAAAGTAAGTTAAAAAAAAAAAGTTAAAAAAGAAAAAAATGTTTAAAAAGAAAAACATACTGTCACCAGTCAGTATCCCTGATCACCGTCACATCAGTCATATGATGACACTGTACTGCACAGGTGACAGTATGTGAAAAAAAAATTGTAAACAAAGAAAAAATGTTAATTTCCCCAAAAATGTGGACAAAGAATTACAACTTCAATTTATTTACCAGGCCATGTTTGTACTGTCCTGGTATTTTAGGGCCTCAGGGAATGAGATCAAGTACATCAAGATTAATCAATTTTCAAATATATATATATATATATATATATATATATATATATATATATATACAGAGGCGGCTCTCTAATTAGGCAAATTAGGCGGTCGCCTAAGGCCTCACGCTCACAGGGGCCTCGGCACCGTCTAATTTGCCTGACAATGGGAGAGGAGGAGAGCCCAGCATCGGAAAGGATTGCGCTGCCTACGGATGGACAGGACTGATCTAGAACACCGGGACTGCACTGTCAGCTAAGACTCTCCCCGCCGCCTTCTCATCTCTTTTACGGGCTCGGGCAGCGCTGTACGGGGTGAGTCACTGGCCCCCGTGCTGCTATGATTCCTGTAAGAAAAAAAGCCGCACCAGTGATCACAGGGGAGGTGAGCGGTGTCAGCTCAGCCTGTCCTGTACAGGTCCCATATGATTGCCTATGAGGATGCTGGAATCAGCTCACACACCGCCCGCTCTGTCCTCTGCACATCCTGCAGATAGGTGTGCTGGAGCGCTGGCAGGTGGGCGTGGCCAGCGGAGGCAAAACATCTCACTGCTCGCCGTGCTCAGTCCGGAGACTAATAAACTGCAGACCGCAGGGGGTTAACTGCTGGGTGAAGCACCGCCCCCCACGTGTGTTGTGGATTCACCCCAGCAATGCTCAGAGTGCCGGTAGTCTGATGAGTTCGGGGATTGGGGTGAGTCCGATGACATGGACCATCCGTTTTTCTGCACACTGATACATGACCGATCTGTTCATCACCCAGCAAACCACTGCTCTTCCACGTGACCCCCTCTTCATCCCCATCCCTCTCTTCCCCCCTTCCCTCCTCTTCCGCCTCTCTCTCCCCCCTCTTCATCACCATCTCCTGCCTTTCTCCCCCTCCTCTTTCCCCCCCTCCATCCTAATCCCTCTCTCTCTTTTCCCTCCTCTTCCGCCTCTCTCTCCCTCCTTCCCTCTCTTCATCCCCATCTCCCTCCCCCCTTCTCCCTCCCGCCTTTCTCCCCCTCTCCCTCTCCCCAATCTCTCTCCTCTCTCCCCCTCTCCTCCTCTTCCCCTCTCTCTCTCCCCAATCTTCTCTCTCTCCTCTCTCCCCTCTCCTCCTCTCACCCCTCCCCCATTCTCTCCCTCCTCTCTCCCCTCTCCTCCTCTCACCCCTCCCCCATTCTCTCCCTCCTCTCTCCCCTCTCCTTCTCTCACCCCTCCCCCATTCTCGCCCCCTCCCTCTTCATCCTCATCCCTCTCACTCCCCTCTCTCCCCCTCCCTCTTCATCCTCATCCCTCTCACTTCCCTCTCTCTCCTCTCTCCCCCCTCTCCTCTCTCTTCCCCCTCTCTCTGTCCCCATCTCTCTTCCCCCCTATCCCCTCTCTTCCCCCCCACTATCGCTCTCTCTCTCTCCCCATCTCTCACTCCTCCCCTCTCCCCACTCTCTCTCCTCTCTCCCCCTCTCCTCTTCTTTTCCTCTCCTCCTCTTCCCCTCTCTCTCCCCAATCTTCTCTCTCTCTTCTCTCCCCTCTCACCCCTCCCCCATTCTCTCCCCCTCCCTCTTTATCCTCATCCCTCTCACTCCCCTCTTCCCTCTCTCCCCCCTCCCCTCTCTCCCCCCTCCCTCTTCATCCTCATCCCTCTTACTCCCCTCTTCCTTCTCTCCCCCTCCCTCTTCATCCTCATCCCTCTCTCCCTCTCACTCCCCTCTCTCTCCTCTCTCCCCTCTCTCTCCTCTCCTCTCTCTTCCCCCTCTCCTCTCTCTGTCCCCATCTCTCTTCCCCCCTCTCACCCCCTCTCTCTCCCCCACTATCGCTCTCTCCGTCTCTCTCTCCCCACTCTCTCTCCTCTCTCTCCCCCTCCTCTCTCTCCCCCTTCTCTCTCTCCACCTCTCCTCCTCTTCCCCTCTCTCTCTCCCCAATCTTCTCTCTCTCCTCTCACCTCCTTCCCCATTCTCTCCCCCTCCCTCTTCATCCTCTTCCCTTTCACTCCCCTCGTCCCCCTCCTCTCTCTCCCCTCTCTCCCCCCTCCCTCTTCACCCCTCTCACTCCCCTCTCTCTCCTCTCTCCCGACTATCCCCTCTCTTGCCCCCCTCACTCTCCCCACTATCTCTCTCTCTCTCTCCCCCCACCTCTTGCTCCTCCCCTCCCTTTCTTCTCCCCTTTCTCTTACCTCTCTTTCCACTCCTCACTCATCCCTCTCTTTGTCTCTCACCCTCACACTATTTAGCTCCCATTTTCTCTCTTTCTCCCCACCTCTCTCCCTCCCCCCCCTCCCCCCCTACTTTCTCACATATTTTCCTACTTCCCTCTTTCTCTCCTCTCTTTTCCTGACACTGCAGTACAAAGAAATTCAGCTAGTGCTTTTCTGTATTCAGGTTCACTGACCATAGTAAATGCATTGGCTGTGTCCACAGCAGGTATGGGGCATAGGTTTAGGAAAATAGATGATGGATCCATGGCCTTTGTTAGGTAATGTGAAATTTAGGATTAACGTAGAGCTGTCTAGTAAGTGCCGTTCACTATACAGAGGGAGCTTGTGTTACAGTGCATATCCTGGTGTGATATGATTGTGATATGATCCAATGACATGCTGGAATCCTTGAGGACTAGCCATGGGTGAATTGCCATTTCATTGTACACTGTACAATTCAATGTATTCATTTTTACTGCTTGAATTATTTTTATTTTTATGAGTGGGGCCTCATGTATAAGTTTTGCCTAAGGCCTCACAAAGCCTAGAGCCGCCTCTGTATATATATATATATATACACATACGGTACATACATATATATATATATATATATATATATATATATATATATATATATATATATATATATATAAAATTTAATATATTAGTTTGGTTTACATGCAAGTTACAACATCTACAATCAATATAAACTTATTAGGATTTTGTTTTACCAAAGACATGTAGCAGAATACATTTTGGCCTAAATTAATGAAGAAATTCGATTTTATTTTTTATTGGATATGTTTTAGAGCAGAATATAGAAAATATATATATTTTTCAAAAAATAAACAACACAGTTGTGATCAATTACAACCAAAAAAAAACTCCATTTTTGTGAAATAAATAATATAAATGTAATTTGTGTGCAGTGGTTGCAAGACCACACAATTGCCAGTTAAACTAGCAGAATAACAACCTGGTCATGAAGGGGGTAGAACCTACCTGAGGTTAAGTGGTTAATGATATTTTAACTTTACACTGTTTTCTCTTTTGCTAGTCAGAATTTAAAAACTTTTTTTCCCTGAGGGCAGAATTGACCAACAAGCAGTTCTATGTTCAGACTCCACAAATGCGGCCCATGGGGATTTAAATTATGATTGTACTGATGTCATGCCAAGATATTTAAAGGCAATACATTTTATTTTTTGTATCATTCATGTTAAGTTTGTATCAATCAGGGTGTCGGGGATCATCAGAGATTTAATGGCCAAGGATTCGAATTTTGAACAAAACAATTACATTACAATGTCGTTATTTGTTTCTGTGGACTTGAAAATATCTTTCCAATTTTTACTGTAAGATATTAAAAAAAACTGACCAGTGTAAACTCACATGTCTTATGTGGCTATAAAGATCTGATGTGATTTTTTTCACTAAAAATATTTCCTTAGGTTCTTGGGCAGACCGATCTCCACTACATGATGCTGCATTTCATGGAAGACTTCTTACTGTGAAAACGCTTATAGCTCAGGTTTGTACAGACAAACAATGCAGTCTACAGATTGTGTTGATTATACAATAATGTGAACCTAACAGCTCCATTACCCAATAACACAGAGAGAATAAACTTATGACCCAAAGTCCTGTTTTTGTGACTGTATAATGGCACTAACAGTAATAACATTTTTAGGAACCAATAAGGATCATTCAGATTTGTTAGAAATAGAGACGGGTTGTATGAATACCAGTAGATATGATAGAGAAAGTAAGATTATGAATGATGCAAAAGAGAAAAAAAGCCAAGCATACATGAACTTCCAGGCAGAGCCCACAAAGAAACATCTTTTTGCAAAGTAAGCTGTAGCAATCATTGGATGAAACATCGGAAATAAGAAGCATACACATAAATGAACTCATAAATAGTTTATTGGGCTTGCAAAGGTTAATTATCAAAAGGGATTACCCAATGTAATATTAATTAAACAGCAAACAACATAATAAGCTTAGCTCTAGCAGCTCAGGCCTACCTAAAACACCATATATCATAAATCTTATCCATTCAGCTCTAAGCTGAATAACCATCCCTTTCTTTTTTTTTTTATGTAAATTTTGTTAAGACTCCTTTCACACTGAGTTTTAGTGCCTGAAAAGCGCCTGCCATTAGTTTCAGTGTGACTTTTCACACTGGGGCCTTGCACTTGCAGGACGTTAGAAAAAGTCCTGCAAGCAGCATCTTTGAGGTGGGTTGGGAGCCCATTGAAATGAATGGGCAGGACTTCCGAAGCGTCCCGATATCGGTCGAAAAGCCCTGCTAAAGCGTCACTTTACCGCTAACTCACGGCGGTCCCAGTGTGAAAGGGGTCCTAAAGCGGAGTTCCACCCAGAAATGGAACTTCCACTGATCGGATTCCTCCCCCTCCAGTGTCACATTTGGCACCTTTCAGGGGGAAGGGGGAGCAGATGCCTGTCAAATCCAGGTATTTGCTCCCACTTCCGGTGAACTACGCCATGTCCGGCCCCTCCTACTTTCCCCCGTTGTTTTCTGGAAGACGCACAGGTCCCAGAAGACAGCAGGGACCATTCAGAACGTGCAACATGACTAACGCATGCACAGTAGGGAACCAGGAGTGAAGCCAAAAGTCTTCACTGCCTGGTTCCCTTACCAGGAATGGTGGCAACAGCACCCATGAGTCGATCCGAAGATCGGCTTTGAGTGCCGACATCGCGGGCTCCCTGGACAGGTAAGTGTCCATATATTAAAAATCAGCAGCTACACTATTTGTAGCTGCTGGCTTTAATTTTTTTTTTCCCCAGGCGGAACTCCACTCTAAGGAAGATTTTCATACATCTAAGTAGAAAACATCACAGTACATTAGAGTAGTGAAGCCAAAATGATTAAACATACAGCTGACAGTGAGCAAAATTGTACATCAGTATAACGTTAACAAGGACAACAGAATGGGCCACAATGGGAGCCAGTCTGAGGAAGTACCACATCATATTGAGTGAATTATCAGCAGCTGTGTAACTGATGCTGAAAAGTGAGCAAGCAGGCATTCATAAACAAAAAAAAACACACAAAATAAAGTCAAACAAAAAGATAAATCAATTTAGGAGCACTCAAGCAAGGTTGAGACGCAGAGCTGTAGGTATAAATGGCAAGTCAAATAAGAACATAGACACTAAAAGTATCAATGCAAATGTGAAATATATCACATATATCATGTATCATATATCACACACAATAGATCAGGTATCACATGTCATATATCGTATATCAGGGCCTCATAAAGAGAGAAATTATGAAAAGTGCTCAGACCCCCACCATCGGAAGTATTGCAGAAGCTGGTGAAGGGTTTTGTGGAGCCACTGAACCCCCTGAAGTATAATGGATCCAAGTGACCCAAACAGTGTAGAACTTATTTTAATGACCTTTACTGTACATGTAGCCATCTATCCCTTCGCCTCCATTATGTTGTTCACCAGGCTTATCCACTCAGCACGGCAGGGAATCTGAGTCTTTTTCCAATAGATTGGAATCGGATACCGTGCTCCGTTTAGAAGGTGAGGCAAAACACATTTGCGATAATGGCTAAGAGGGTAAGTCAGGCTTGTCAATATCAAGGATCAATCTGATACTACCAATAGGGCCTTAGCTTGGGGCATTCTCACCAAATATGCAACCATCCCTTTCTTAATAAAACCGCAACAGTAATTTACCATGAAAATTATTAAGACGGGAGAGAGGGGAGCTGGATGATGCTCTTACTCCAATAGTCAACAGTGATCCATTGGCAGACTATTTAAAGGGGAATCCACGTGCTGTCTGCAGAGAAAGCTAAAAGTTTATTGATCAGAGATCCTGTCTCCTGAATGGATGACCACAATCCAATGGAGTGGCTGTTGCTGTACACGATTACCACCTTGGACACCTGCTGCAAAGTAGAGAACAAGTGGTCATTAGCCTCCCTTTCCCCAAATGAATTAAATCTATTTACTTATTTATTTGTAATATCCTTCAATTCCAGCATGTCATCCTATGTAGTCACGTCACTAGTCACTACAATTCCTGTTCTGCTTCGCGTTATTGAACTGTTGTATAACACTAGTCAGACAGCTTAACAATAATTCAGAAGTCAAGAAATGTGAGACATCAGATCTGTATGTATTCTTTATCCTGAATAACTTTGTAAAACTACAACATAAGCATAAACAAAACATATGTGTCAGTACATTAAACATTATACAGTAGCCTCACTCTATCAGTGAGAGTACTCACAGACAATTTCAACATTAGTCCAGGAATATATCAAGAGCTCTTCTGCATGCAGTCTGTTAGATCCAGGAGCAGTCATGAAATGAAGCAAATACAGTTCCAGGTTAAAGGTTACTGCCTTTAACTCTGAGGAGAATACTACTTCCTGTTAAGCTCTGGTAAAATAATAACTAACTCTGACCACTAGATGACAGCAACGTCAAACTAGCATTACAGTATAACCCTTTCATGACTAAGCCTATTTTTGAAATTCGGTGTTTACAAGTTAAAATCCATATTTTTTGCTAGAAAATTACTTAGAACCGCGAAACATTATATATATATATTTTTTTTAGCAGAGAATCTAGAGCAGTGATGGCGAACCTTGGCACCCCAGATGTTTTGGAACTACATTTCCCATGATGCTCATACACTCTGCAGTGTAGTTAAACATCATGGCAAATGTAGTTCCAAAACATCTGGGGTGTCAAGGTTCGCCATCCCTGATCTAGAGAATAAAATGGCGATTGTTGCAATATTTTATATCACACGGTATTTGTGCAGCGGTGTTTTAAACGCAATTTTTTGGGAAAAGGACACTTTCATGAATTTTAAAAAATCCAAACAGTAAAGTTACCCCAATTTTTTGGTATAATGTGAAACATGATGTTACGCCGAGTAAATAGATACCAAACATGTCATGCTTTATAATTGCACGCACTCGTGGAATGGCGACAAACTACGGTACCTAAGAATTTCCATGGGCGATGCTTTAAATTTTTTTTTACGGTTACCAGGTTAGAGTTACAGAGGAGGTCTAGTGCTAGAATTATTGCTCTCGCTCTGATGATCGCGGCGATACCTCACATGTGTGATTTGAACACCGTTTACATATGCGGGTACGACTTCCGTAGGCGTTTTCTTTGCTGCGCGAGCTCGCGGGGATGGGGGTGCTTTTAAACATTTTTTTTCTTATTTATTTTATTTATTTTTATTCTTATAAATTTGTGTTTTAAAAAAAAAAAAATTTGAGGACTTTTATTGCTGTCACAAGGAATGTAAACATCCCTTGTGACAGTAAAAGGTGGTGACAGGTCCTCTTTATGGAGGAATCGGGGGTCTAAAAGACCCCCGATCCCTCCTTTGCACTTTAAAGTATTCAGATTGCCGAAAACGGCGATTCTGAATACTATGTATTTTTTTAAAACCGGCGCCATTGGCAGCCGTGTAAACGGGAAGTGACGTCATGATGTCGCTTCCACGTTTACAATTGGAAGGCTGGAACGAAGCCGCCCACAGCTTCATTCCAGCCCGCCCCCAGCCACCGGAGGCAGCCGATTGGTCACCGGGCCTCCCTCTCCTCCGGTTTAACAGCCGAGCAGGTTTTGGCCGCATTGGTTGTTATACTCGGATAGCCGATTGCCCGCTGTAAACAACGGTACCGGGATGATGCCTGCAGCTGCGGGCATCATCCCGGTATAACCCCGGAAAGCCGAGTACGCACATCTGCGTACGCTCAGCGGGAACGGGATAATCTGTAACAGCACATTGCACACATTACTATGAACAATATGGGCAGAACAATTCCCATTCATTATTTTCCATCTCAACTGTTATTCTCAGAAATGACAGCCAGTGAAATCTAATAATCACAGTCACATGACTGAAAATAGAGATGGTTGTGGAAATGAAATTGTGATTTATAGCGAAGTGAAATATGAAGTAACTTGTCAGCAGAAAAGCCTCTTCTCAAATAACCACATTATAAGGAAGCTTCAACCCGTGCAATGACAGAGAAAGGAGAGATAGTTCTCGATTTAGGTTTTGAGCTTCTCCTGAAGAAGTGTGGCTCCTGTAGCTGGTGCTTGCTCTTCTAACCCTGGTACTACCGCAATGCCTAATAGCAGCTGTTCTCAAACAGGGTTTTGTGGAACCCTAGAGGTGGCTGGAGGTTCCTTGATCAATAAACAGTTTCTGTCTCTCAATCAACACTAACATCAATGATCTTGTAAGGGGGGGCAGTCTTCCTACTGATCAAAATTGAAAGGTGGTCCTTCTCCCACTTACCACTAATGTAAGGGACCACCGCAATGAGCACCAATGTAAAAAAGCAATTTTCCACCCAACACCAATGCAAGAGGGCAATACAATTTTTAAATTGTCTGTACATCATTATTATTATTTGATTTATTTTCATAATTATTACTCAGAATAATTTTGTCTTCTAGAAGAGAAGGTGTTATAATATGATCTTCTGTACGTGTCACGTTACACCAAATAATATGCATTCTTTATTTTTAATAATCATTATATTTACAGCTTACCAATCATGCTAATCCAATGTAAAATGTAGATGTACTAATTTAACAGGGGATCCTTGAGGCTGGGTTCACACTGGTGCGACACGACAGCCGTCCTACTTTGGATCCGACTTTGCCCTGCGACATGAAGCCGGCAAGTGTCCGACTTTCAATGAACGGGGATCCGACTTGGATTCCTGCCAATGCCCGGCACTGTGTTTGGTATGAATCTTTAGGGGGAACTCTGCGCCAAATTTTAAATAAAAAACCGGCATGGGTTTCCCCTCCAAGAGCATACCAGGCCCTTGGGTCTGGTATGGACTTTGAGGGGAACCCCCTACGCCGAAAAAACGTTTTATAAAGTGACTGATTTCCTGGAGTTTGGCTTTAAAGACCATGGGATTCATTTACTAAACCTGGAGAAATCTGGTGCAGCTCTGCATAGAAACCAATCGGCTTCCAGGTTTCATGGCTAAAGCTTAATTGAACAAGCTGAAATTAAAAGCTGAGTGGCCACTATGCACAGCTGCACCAGATTCAGGGTGCTCCAGTTTTAGTAAATCTCCCCCCGTTTTTGCAATATCTTATGCAGTTATTGGTCTGTAAACTTTGATAGAATGTTGATAACAGTTTACATATTTTTACTGTAGGGTTTTAATGTGAACATTCTGACCACAGACAGAGTTTCTCCTGTTCATGAAGCATGCCTTGGTGGCCATGTCTCTTGTGCCAAAGTATTACTAGAGAATGGAGCTCGGGTAAGTCTCTCATCACTATGACATTTGTAGTTTCTTTCTTGTGCTTAAAGGGGCTGCATGAATAAAATATGGAACAATTTTAGGTAAACGTCTAAGGGTTATTGTATTGCGTTGTGTTAATATGATGGTTTTAGAGCTTGTACCTTTAAAAACTAGCCAGACTGAGCAGTGGCTCCCACCACGTGTTTATGATCTAAGCTTATAGCATGATTTGTTAAAGTGATTGCAAACAATCACATTATAAAACAGCCCATTCAGTTTAAAATAGAAATAAAAGGCAATACATTTGTGTATAGATATAATTAAAAAAAAACATTATTACTACTTTTTTCCCCCTTTTTTAAAAGTGATCACATTCCATCTGTTCTCTCTGTTCTCAGTTATGTAAGAGCTGAGGGAGGAGAAGTAACAGCACACTGATCTTCCCAGTGAAAGGTTGTGCAGGGGAGGCATGTCAGGACAAGTATGATTATTGGAGGAGAGCACAGGAGTGCTCAGCTAGAGAACTGACAACAATGTGTTCTCCTGCTTAGCACATGGTACAGCAGGCACATATCAGGAATGTGAAATTTGGGTTTTCATACTTTTTTTTTTAATTTAAGTGTAAGGGTTTAATACTAAAGTTCTTCACAGGATGGTAGTAAATATACTTCACATAAATGTACTGTACGTCTGCACAGCTCCGGTCACCTCTGGTTATACTTGAAGGAATAATTTGAGTAGCTGCAGGTGGTGCAATGAACATAATTGCTTATTTTGGTGACATGGATGGATATAGGAAAATCCAGTCTGTGACCTGAAGTAACTTCTGTTCCAGAAATTATTAAAATAGCATTACTGGCATTTATGTTTGTGGCTTTGCTACAGAATGTACACTATGTAATCTAAGCAAATTTCAGTTCCCACAGACAACAGATGCTTATTACACAGAAAATTACAGAAACCTAGTAAAGTAAAGGCAGAAAAAGAGTTGTCCATCAAGTCTGTTTTTTTTTTTTTCTTTATACACGTTTTTGTATTTTATTTTTTTATGTCAACTTTTTATGTCTGACTATAGATCTATGTTTATTCCAAGCATGTTTGAAGCCATTTACTGTTGTCTGTCTCACTACCTCTGCTGGAAGTTTATTCCAAGCATCAACTACACTTTCAGTAAAATAATACTTTCTAATATTAGTTGTAAACTTTCCTCCAGTTAGTTTGAGGTCATGTTAGTGAACACTAACTAAAACACAGTGTCCACAGTACCTATCAGTGCCATCTGTCCCGTGTTCTTGATTTTGGTTTCATATTGAAAATACTGCCCTCCGGAACCTTTTTCACACTCTTGATGTATTTAAAGGTTTCAGCCGTGTCTCTCTTTTCCCTTCTTTCCTCCAGACTGTACATATCAAGTTCCTGAAGTTGCTCTCGATATGTTTTATATTAACCACTTACGGACCGCCGCACGCCCTTATACGTCTTAACTTTGAAGAGGAATATTGTTGTTATGGCAGCAGCTAGCTGCCATAACCCCGGTATCCTCTTCTTTGGCCGGCGGTTCATTTTCTGATAATAGTGGTCTCTGCGGCGGATTCACCGCAAGATCACCTTTATCGGCGGCGGGAGAGGGCTCCCGCCGTACTCCGGTGCCCCCTGCCGCTTACTGGAGCCGTCGGCAGCGGCGGAGGCGATCGGATCTCCTCCCTTGCTGGGTATGGGGATGAGTGAGGGGAAGATGGCCCCCACCCGTCAAAACGTCACTTCCGCCCATAGCTCTTAAAGGGCCATTTTTTAATTGTATTTTAATGTAAATATGAGATCTGAGGTCTTTTGACCCCAGATCTCATATTTAACCACTTGCCTACTGGACACTTAAACCTCCCTCCAGCCCAGACCAATTTTCAGCATTCAGTGCTCTCACACTTTGAATGACAATTACTCAATCATGTCCTTTTGTCCTTTTGTCCTTTTTTTCATACAAATAGAGCTTTCTTTTGGTGGTATTTGATCACCTCCTGGGTTTTTTATTTTTTGCGCTATAAATGAAAAAAGACCGAAAGTTTAGAATTTTCTTAGTTTCTGTGATAAAACTTTTCAAATCATTCATTTTTCTTCATAAATTTTGGCCACAATTTATACTGCTACATATCTTTGGTAAAAATAACCCAAATTAGTGGATATTATTTGGTCTTTGTGAAAGTTAGAGAGTCTACAAGCTGTAGTGCAAATCATAAAAAATTGATCACACCTGATGTACTGGTGGTCTCATTTCTTGCGACCCGAACAAGCCAGGAAAGTACAAATACCCCCCAAATGACCCCTTTTTTGAAAGTGGACATTCCAAGGTATTTAGTAAGATGCATGGTGAGGTTTTTGATGTTGTCGTTTTTTCCCACAATTCTTTGCAAAATGAAGATTTTTTTTTTTCCACAAAATTGTCATTGTAATAGGTTATTTCTCTCGCATGGCTTGTGTATACCACAAATAACACCCCAAAATACATTCTGCTACTCCTCCTAAGTATGGCAATACCACATTTGTGGGACTTTTTCACAGCCTAGCCACATAGAGAGGCCCAACATGCAGGGAGCGCCATCACGTGTTCTAGGAGCAAAAATTACACATCTAACTTGTTGACTACCTATTACACTTTTGAAGGCCCTGGAGCACCAGGACAATGACACGTGACACTGACGTGGCACTGATGACAGATGGCACTGATACGTGGCACTGATGACACCTGACACTGATGTGGCACTAATGACAGATCGCACTAATATGTGGCACTAATGACAGATCGCACTAATATGTGGCACTAATGACAGATCGCACTAATATGTGGCACTGATGACAGATGGCACTAATACGTGGCACTGTTGTAGCACTGATATGTGGCACTGATGACACATGACACTGACAGGTGGCACTGGGGACAGGTGGCACTGGGGACAGATGGCACTGACAGGTGGCACCGAGGACAGATGGCACTGATAGGTACTATGAGAACTGTGTTTTAGTTAGTGTTCACTCACGCTGCAGCAGCACAGAAGCTCTCCCTCCTCACACACGGTCTCTGTGTGAGGAGGGAGAGCCGGCAATGAGAGATGATCTTATATGTTTACACTTGAGATCCTCTCTCACTGGACACGTCGATCGAGTGCTAAATGGCCGTTGTGATTGGCCATTTAGCAAGATCTGTGATTGGCCGTGTCCAAGGGACACGGCGAACACAGATTTTCCCCGATGCGCACCTGCGGCGACGAGCAGGGAACGAGTAAACAGGAGGTTGTCAAGGGATGCCCTCCCGGCAATTGAGCTATAGCGTGGGCGCCTAGTGATTAAGAGGTCATGTCATGCTTTTTTTCTATTACAAGGAATGTTTACATTCCTTTCAAAAATAAAAGCGACACTTTTTTTTTTTTTTTAACGAACAGTGTAAGAATAAACGTTAAAATAAATAAGAGAAAAATTCTTTATAAACGTGCCTCGTCACGCCGAGCTCGTGTGCAGAAGCGAACGCAAGCGTTAGTAGTGCCCACATATGAAAACGGTGTTCAAACCACACATGTGAGGTATCGCTGCAATCGGTAGAGCGAGAGCAATAATTCTAGCCCTAAAGCTCCTCTGTAACTCAAAACATGCAACCTGTAGAATTTTTTTAAACGTCGCCTATGGAGATTTTTAAGGGTAAAAGTTTGTCGCCATTCCACGAAGCGTGACATGTTGGGTATCAATTTACTCGGCGTAACATTATCTTTCGCAATAAAAAAAGAAATCGGGCTAACTTTACTGTTGCCTTTTTTTTTAATTCAAAAAAAGTGTATTTTTTCCAAAAACGACTGACATTTTATTCTCTAAATGTATAATGTTTGGGGGTTCTAAGTAATTTTCTAGTGAAAAAAACTGTTTTTAACTTTTAAACAACAAACCTCAAAAAGAGGCTTGGTCCTTAAAACGGAGTTCTGATTTAAAAAATATAAAAAAAAAAATTAGAAGTCAGCAGCTACAAATACTGCAGCTGCTATGTAAAACGTTAAAAATAAGTGTCTATACTAGTAATACTGTCTTACCTTGCTCTGCGCATGCTCAGTTGCTCTCTATTTTTCAGCACTGTGCCGAAAATTTAGAGGCTGATATGCTGACAGCCTAAAGATTTACTGCTGCTCAGAGGCTCTGGAATGTATGTTCCCTGCTAAAGAACATTATATTTTACTAAGCTAATATGGGTAAAATTTCCTTTAAAGTGGTAGTAAACTTGTTTGCAGAAAAAAATAAAATATCCCTACTCCAAGGCATCGCGTACTAGCACATTATATGAAACTTACCTTAAAACTAAGTCCTCCAGTGGCGCACTGTAACTGCTGACAGGGCTTCCATCTTCACTCGGGTCTTCCCTCCGGGTTCGCGGGCTTCAGGCTCTTTGAATGGAGGGGCCTTGATGACGTCACTCCTGCATATGTCACTGTTCACAGCACAGGGCTCTGAAGGAACGACATGGGTATGCCATTCCTTTAGAGCAGTGGTTCTCAACTCCAGTCCTCAGGACCCACCAACAGGCCAGGTTTGCAAGATAACTGAAATACATCACAGGTGATATCACTTGCTGCTCAGTGATTGCAGTATTCTAGTCTGCCACTCCCCAAGGTAATACTTAAAATCTGGCCTGTTGGTGGGTCCCGAGGACTGGAGTTGAGAACCACTGCTTTAGAGCATCGGTGACGTCACCGGTGGCTTCACAAGTAAATATCTCCTAAACGGTGCATGTTTAGGAGATATTTACTGTACCTATAAGCCTTATAATAGGTAAAAATCAGCCAAGAGAGTTTACTCCCACTTTAATTTCAGCTTTAAGACCCTTTAACATTTTATCTATCTATGGGGCATGTACATGCTTTAACCACTTGCCGACCAGCCACTGTCATTATACATTATCGTTTAAGGAGCCGTAGCAGGCACACACGATCGCCGCTGTTCGGCGGGGCGCCCGATGCACGTGGCTGGCGGCCGCGATGTCAGCTGGCCACCCGCAATCGCAGGAGTGAGAGCCAGAACGGGATCTGTCAATGTAAACAGACAGATCCCCGTTCTGACAGGGGAGTTAGAAAGAGATCTGCCTAGTGATTCGGAACAGCGATCTTTCTCCTCCTCCAGTCAGCCCAGCCCTCATACAGTTAGAAAGACTCCCAGGGAACACATTTATCCCCTTGATTGCCCCCTAGTGTTAACCCCTTCCCCGCCAGTGACATTTATACAGTAATCAGGCTATTTTTAGCTTTGATCGCTGTATAAATGTCAATGGTCCCAAAAAAGTATCTGATCTGTCCGCCTCAATGTCGCAGTCCGGCTAAAAATCGCAGATCACCACCATTACTTTTGCGCAAACCTATCTATATACGCTTATTGCGACAAAATTATTGCAACAAAATTGTCACACTTTTTTGTTTATAGGGCAAACAATACAAACCGCAGAGGTGATCAAGTACCACTATAGGAAAGCTCTATTTGTGGGGGAAAAAAGGACATCAATTTTGTTTGGGTACAGTGTCGCATGTCTAGGCAATTGTCAGTTAAAGTGGCGCAGTGCCGTATCGCAAAAAATGGCCTGGTCATTAAGGGGGAAAATTTTCCAGTCTGTAAGTGGTTAAATGTTGGAAGTGTTCATTCGATAGTCTGTTTTCCCCTTGTAGCAAAGAGATATATGCCAACACCACAAAAAAAAAAAAAAAAAAAAAAATACATGCTTGCACTATGATTATGTTTGATGCATGAAATTCTCAGATATGAGAACTGCCTGTTTTATCCATAGTAACACATTATACTATGTTTCAAAGGCATACTATTAAATGAAAGGGAGGTGTTAATTAGCTGCTATAGGCATAAAGGTAAAAGTGTGTATTAAATATCAATCACAGGTGCTTATGGTATGTACTATCATTTTCATATCCCACCTTAGAAGGCAATAATAAGACAAAGATGGGAATTAACTAAGCTTCCTGCACCATTATAATAGTCAGAAGTGATGTGCACCATAATAACTAAGCATATAGATCTGTTTCAGGTCTATCAGAACCACCTGTGCCAGTTTCTATTTCAGAGTGAAATAGAAGCTAGTGCAGACCCACCCCTTATTAATAGAGGGAATACGGCAGTTTTCAGCATAGAAAACTGCCACGGATTCTTGCCAGTTATCCTGATAGGGAATGTGTTTTGTTGGCAGACAGCTGACATCCCTCTCTCTGCTTGTGCAGCGATTACACTACACAAGCAAAGCCTGCAAGGTTACTAACCTTCCTCCTCCCTTCTGCTCTAAGCTGTGCAGGGAGGCAGAATTGCGGAAATATCAGAGTATACAGCTCTAGCACTCATGTTCTTTGTGCTGCCTGTCACAGATATGGCAGAACAGAGAATTGATCGCTCCTAATGAACATAGGGGCTTGCACCTTTTTTGTTAATTTTGGAAGAATGTCCACTCCATTTTTTTTTTTTATATGTAGAAGAGCAATGCGAGCATGGTGCTTGTATCACTCTTTGTAAATTCCTCCCATAGAGTTATACATAACCTTGACTGTTTATTATCTTCTGTCCAGGTCAATGTGGTGACAGTGGATGGAATCACTCCTCTGTATAACGCATGTATCAGTGGGAGCGTTGCTTGTGTCAGTATGCTATTGGATTATGGTGCTAACCCAGAGCTGGAAACTCAACTGGCTTCTCCTCTTCATGAAGCAGTCATAAGAGGTAACATGTTTAACTGTCACAAACAGTGGCTATAGAAAATAATCGCCCCTATTTAAAATCACATTTTGTTGCTTTGCAGCCTGAAATTAAGACTGACACAGTTTTGGTTTTATCTAGCTGTATTTACTTATAACAGCTAAGTGAAAAATATATGGCCAAGATGTCAGAAAAAAAAAAAAAAATTCAAAAACAGAAAAAGGATCGCCCCCTGGTGTCAGTATTTTGT
Organism: Lithobates clamitans; assembly: GCA_037952925.1. Lineage (NCBI taxonomy): Eukaryota > Metazoa > Chordata > Amphibia > Anura > Ranidae > Lithobates > Lithobates clamitans. The sequence goes on from JBBGZY010000723.1 coordinate 8,491,740, forward strand.
TGAACCACCTTTTTGCTTTAAAGGATTAGTTCACTTTTTAAAAATAACAAATGCACATTTTTTTGCAGGTAAAAAATGCATTTTTTTTTTTTTTTGCAGGAACCTGTAAAGCATTGTACCAGCAATCAGCATGCGGGCCCCCTGCAGATCTGTCAGTGTGTCTGCTTGCTCATACCTCGTATGAGCAAGCTGATACATTCTGACTGGAAGAATCAGTGGACTACAATAGTGCTCACAGAGCCATGAAAATGTATTTAAAACTACAGGCCGTCATCTACAAAGGATGTCGTGACTTGTAGTTCATTCATACACAGATCGCTGTGCATGAATGATGTGGCTGTGGGGCAGAGCCCCATACGGCCACACTGATTTCAAAAAGTGACAGCTAGTACTGGGAACTTCTCCCCGTACTGCTGCCACAGAGAGTATGAGCAGCGGGCGGCAGCTGCAGCAGTGGGAACATCAGCAAGAAAATTTACCTTTTTCTCCTTCAACCACTTTGTGGTCATTTTTGCTTGTGCTTTGGGTCATTGTCATGCTGGAAGGTAAACCTTCTTCCCATTGACAACTTTCTGGCAGAGGGGAGTGATTTTCCACAAGAATGTGACAGTATTTTGCCATATCTATTTTTCATTCTATCCTGGCAAGTGCTCCAGTCCCTGCTGCAGAGAAACACCCCCATAACAGGATATTGCCACCTCCACGCTTTACTCTAGGAATGGTGTTATGGTTTGGTGTTGAGGCCAAATAATTACATTTTAGTCTCCTCTGACCATAACACCTATTTCCATGTGGCCTTAGAATCTTCAAGGTGCACTTTGGCAAAGCTCAGTCATGACGGCATGTGGCCTTTCTTGAGGAGTAGCTTTTTTCTTGAAACCCTCCCATACAAGCCACATTTGTGGAGAATTTGTGATATTGTTGTCACATGCACACAATGACTACTCCTTGTCATAAATTCCTGCAACTGCTTCAGAGTTGCTGTAGGCCTCTTGGTAGCTACTCTGAACAGTTGCCTCCTGGATCTTTCATCCAGTTTGGAGCGATATCCTGTTCCAGGGAGGGTCTGTGTTCTACCAAATACCTTTCACTGTAAATAGGTTAGTTGTTAGTGTAGGCAATTGGCTTGGCTGAAAACCAGGCCTGGCTTATGAATCTGGGTCGGGGTTAAGTGACTCAAGGAATGGATGCTTCAGCAAGCAGCCTCTTTAGTGCCTCCCCCTGTTCTCTGGAAAATTGGAGAATGTTCTAGACATAATGGGTGGAGGTTAGGAGGAGCTGCTTGGCATATTTGAGGGCCTCAGCCAATCCCCAGCAAATGGGCTGGCAGGAGGCAGTCTCACCTGAAAAATAGGCACGAGTCATGCCAGCCATGTGGGTGGAAAATGGAGATGGCTTGCTGAGGAGGCTGTCGGTGGCCCTAGAGGGCGCCCCCTAGTCTGGGAGGGGGGTGACTTCGGGCCTGGGGCTCGGGTGCTGGAGGCACAAGAGCAAGGAGAATGAGAGGACAGCAGAAGCAGGTCAGCACGTCTGGGAGATCTCCTGAGAGTCAGCCGGGTGGGCTGGTGAGTGTCAGTCTGGAGGACTGTGGAGAGAGTGTCAGTTTGGAGGGCTGTGGGAAGAAGTTAACCTGGAGGGCTAGTGAAAGGGGCAGCTGCAGCAAGGCCGGTTGGCAGTGCCTGAAGAAGTGGTGCTGGGATCAGTAGCCACAGGAGGAATGTGAGCTGGCCACTGAACTTTTTGCTACACAAACAAGGGGCTTCGGGTTCCTGCCTATAACAGGCTATTGCTCTAACCTGGCTGAGTGGCTTGTCAGATCTTTACAGTGTGCCAGCTGATTTCTGCAAGCAAGTGTATGCTGGAGGAAGAAGTAAAGTGTATATAGAAACTGTATATATAAAGAGTTGTCCCTGAAGTTGTTCTGAAGTCAAGTGGGCATCCCATAATTCAAATAATTTCCAATCCCTATCCAAGTTATTATCCCTCAATAAAACAAAAAAAAAGTCACTGACTGTTTTCTGACTCTGGAGTGACTGTGGAAATTCGGTGTGCCTGGCTGTGCAGGGTGGGGGATCCCAGTTTACTTAGGGGGTGTGCTACACACTTCCTAATAGACTTTACTCTGCTTCTAGGCATTGATAAAGCCTTTGAATTTGTTTTTGGATCTCTTACTTGTGCCTGTCCACAACTTTATCCCAGAGATCTTTTGACAGTGTCTTGCCACCCATAGTTGATTGTTTGTTTCAATTGCACTACCATGGACTGAAATGCTCCAGGAAAGCTATTTTCATGCTGAGCTAATCAAAATGACCATAGCTGATCACAGTTGAACGTCAAATGGCTCATGTGTGCCATTGAGAAGGTGATTAGCTACACCCGATTGAGTTTACAAGTCATTTTTAGGAGGGGGTGATCCTTTTTCCAACTCAGTGATTCTGTGTTTTTGAATGTATTTATATTTGATTATTTTTTGACATGTTGGTATTAAATCTTTCAATTGGCTATTACAAGTTGCATTGAGTAAATGCAGCTCAATAAAACAAAAACTGTGTCTGTCTTCATTTCAGGCTGCAAAGCAGCAACTTATTTTAAAGGGGGTGATTCTTTCCTATACCCACTGTATGTTAAAGAGCAAGGCAATGCCCATTTCCTTCACAAGTGGAAAACGATGCACTGCTATTTCAAATACAATTTCAAATAAGATACATAAGCCAAGGTTGCCCTATAAGTGTCAAGTCTCCAGTTGAATGCTAAAGATCAACAGTTGTGGCCCACATAAGCCTTATATTAGTGTTGTAGGACTATCAAGGGCAAAGTAAAACTATTCATACAAATCCTGCTACTCACAGTATTTCACCCTTTTTTTTATACCATTGTTGTATTAGTTACCAGGTCCCTAAGCAGTAGTTATACAATAATGATGGAAAATCTTAGGCGTACAACCCTCAGGAAATATTAGTATGTCCTAGTACTGTATATTCCTTGCTTTCAGGTACCACTGTAGACCTGGATTCCATGGAACCCTAGGGTTTCTACAGAGCAGTCTTTCTCAACCTTTTTTTTAACATGGAGAAACCCTTGAAATAACTTTCAGGTCTCTGGGAACCCCTGCTAATTGGTATACTTGCAGATGACCATACAGTAGCATGTACAGTAAATCTACTGTTTAGACATGTGCGGTTTGTCTCATTCCGAATGAATATTCGGACAAATTTTTCATTATTCGGAGATTCGGATATATCTGTATACCCAAATAACAGTATAAATTAAGTTTTCCGAATGCTCCAAATAACAAAATTAAATTCGTCCAAATTTCTGAAATTCTAATTGAAATTTGAATCGAATTCCATTCGAATTTGAACTGTAAACATATTTCTAAAATTAAATACTGTGTGTGTTCTTATTAGAGTACCATTTTGTAATAATGTTGTTTTTGTTAAGCCAAAGGTGATTTAAAGAGTCATTATAATCATTTGATAAAGCCCTTTCTTTTGTTTGTTCACTTTGCCACATTCGAATTGAAGAAAAATATAACATTTTCGATTCGACCGATTTGAAATTTATCGTTTTGGTAAATTTGAAGAAAATTGAAAAAAAGACATTCCGAATACAAATTGAACAAATCAACCGAATTTAACAAAACTATATAACTAGAATAACAAATCTAAATGAAACTAAACTAATCACATTTTTTCGTCATGCACATGTCTACTACTGTTGCCAGCATTTCTTTTATCGCCAAAATTTGTGTTTGTTTAATAACATTATGAATGCTGAAAATGATTTAGCTGCATAGCGCAACCCTGGGTGTCAAATATACTAAGCACACCAAATTCTTTATTCTTTTATTTATTTTTACATTTAAACTTACTGTTTACACTAATATACCATGGTGTCCTGATATCTGATATTTATTTCAAGGATTAGAGAGGCTGCTGTAGACCAAGTTAAAGGCTACCACAAAACAATCTTCCTATGTTTTAGGGTGGTAGTAACCCAAATAGACATGGAATAGTTTGAAACTATACATGATCTAATAAATGCAACTAGTAGGACAAATTGTATTTCTTCGGATAAGCAAGCTGTGTAGGGGTTAAGGAATCGATAATGAATAATTCTGGGAGTTCTAAATACTTATTTTACATGCAGAGATTTTACAACTTTTACTATGCCATATATAGTATCTCACAAAAGTGAGTACACCTCTCATGTTTTTGTAAATATTTTATTATGTCTTTTCATGTGACAACACTGAAAAAATTACACTTTTCTACAATGTAAAGTAGTGAGTGTACAGCTTGTATAACAGTGTAAATTTGCTGTCCCCTCAAAATAACTCAACACACAGCCATTAATGTCTAAACCCCTGGCAACAAAAGTGAGTACAAGTGGAAATGTCCAAACTGGGCCCAATTAGCCTTTTTCCCTCCCTGGTGTCATGTGACTCGTTAGTGTTACAAGGTCTCAGGTGTGAATGGGGAGCAGGTGTGTTAAATTTGGTATTATCGCTCTCACGCTCTCATGCTGGTCACTGGAAGTTCAACGTGGCACCTCATGGCAAAGAAGTCTCTGAGGATCTGAAAAAAAAAAATGTTGCTCTGCATAAAGATGGCCTAGGCTATAAGAAGATTGCCAAGACCCTGAAACTGAGCTGCAGCACGGTGGCCAAGACCATACAGTGGTTTAACAGGACAGGTTCCACTCAGAACAGGCCTCGCCATGGTCAACCATGGAATTTGAGTGCATGTGCTCAGCGTCATATCCAGAGGTTGTCTTTAGGAAATAGATGTATTAGTGCTGCCAGCATTGCTGCAGAGGTTGAAGGGGTGGGGGGGTCAGCCTGTCAGTGCTCAGACCATACACCGCACACTGCATCAAATTGGTCTGCATGGCTGTTGTCCCAGAAGGAAGCCTCTTCTATAGATGGTGCACAAGAAAGCCCACAAACAGTTTGCTGAAGACAAGCAGACTAAGGACATGGATTACTGGAACCATGTCCTGTGGTCTGATGAGACCAAGATAAACTTACTTGGTTCAGATGGTGTCAAGCGTGTGTGGCGGCAACCAGATGAGGAGTACAAAGACAAGTGTGTCTTGCCTACAGTCAAGCATGGTGGTGGGAGTGTCGTGGTCTGGGGCTGCATGAGTGCTGCTGGCACTGGGGGGGCTACAGTTTATTGAGGGAACCATGAATGCCAACATGTACTGTGACATACTGAAGCAGAGCATGACCCCCTCCCTTCATAGACTGGGCCACAGGGCAGTATTCTAACATGATATTTCTATTGAGCATCTGTGGGGCTTCCTCAAATGGAAGGTGGAGGGGCACAAGGTTTCTAACATCCACCAGCTCCATGATGTCGCCATGGAGGAGTAGAAGAGGACTCCAGTGGCAACCTGTGAAGCTCTGGTGAACTCCATGCCATGGGTTAAGGCAGTGCTGGAAAATAATGGTGACCACACAAAATATTGACACTTTGGGCCCAATTTGGACTTTTTCACTTAGGGGTGTACTCACTTTTGTTGCCAGTGGTTTAGACATTAATGGCTGTGTGTTGAGTTATTTTGAAGGGACAGCAAATTTACACTGTTATACAAGCTGTACACTCACTACTTTACATTGTAGCGAAGTGTAATTTCTTCAGTTTTGTCATAGGAAAATATATAATAAAGGTTTTTACAAACATGTGAGGGCTTTACTCACTTTTGTGAGATACTGTATATTTTACTGCATCTATTATTTAGCTTACAGTGGGTCTAATAATGATGGGTAGATTTGTCACCACTGATTCAGTGTGTGGAACTGACCATATACAGTATGGACAGACTTCTTCAAAAACTGATGGGAATAGCATTGCTTTGATGCAGCTAGGTGGTATTTTGACCCTTAAGCCGACCATAGACGGTTTGCATTCAAACCATGTAAGGGCAGGCAGAATGTACCCAAGTTTATCGATCAATCAACTTGGGTACAACCAGCCCTGCCAGATTTTACATGCGATTATTGCAAGCGACTGTTATAGCCGCTAGCGATAATCACTGTCTTCTCCCGGCGGGGAACCGCCTCTGCCGGGAGAACACAATGGCTTGGTGGGAGGGATTCCCTCTCACCATGTCTGTGTTGATGGTGTAATCGAGCAAATTCGCTCTCCATGGCTGCTCTTACCTGTATAGAAGAGGGTGGAGCAAACCCTGTTTGCTTATAGATTTTACAGTACGTTTAACAATCTTTGTGTAATAATGAGCACCTGTGATAAGCTGGAGCCCCTAATGGCCCATACACACGATCCGAAAATTGGATGGCAGATCATATTTTTTTTTTTTTTTTGCATGCTAGTCACAAATCGAAAAGGAGACATTACCAAAGTTACGAAAATTTTCGTACAACAGAATAAAGAATCGGAAGTGATGTCTCGTGTTGTAGTGTATTTGTATTGTATTTTCGGACGACAACTGTACTGAAAAATTGTACGATCTAGTATCATACAAGAAAAATGTTTGTATTTGTCCAATCTGATACTATCGGATGAACTGTTGAGATCGGCTCTCAAAAGTTGTGTACTAACGATCTGATTAGTGTACGATCAATTCAAAGGCGCTATTTTTCATCAAATTTTCGGATTGTGCGTACTGGCCATAAGCCCGAGGGAGATCCTAGGTATTCTAATCATCACAAGTGATGCTCAAATGAGAACTACTGCATATAATAGGATGTCTACCTATGGCTAACCTAAGCTCTTCAATTTTCAATTTCCTTTAGATTTACCTTCAACCATGTAGTGTAAGGGCCTGCCTGATTGCATACAAATTCAAAATGTTTGGGACTGACCTTATTTTATATGGTTTTAGTAAACCAGGAAGTAAAATTTTATAATGTATGGTCAAGATCCAACTCCCTCCTACTGGAAATATTGTTAGAAGATGTTCAGTATACAGTACAGTATATAGGAAATTCTACTCTAGATGCATTTAGTGATTGGTAGGTGCTTGTGGAAGGAGATGATCATGGTTGATAAAGTCTTGTTCATAACATACTAGTTAATGTTGGTAGCTTTAATTTTGGGTATGAATATTATTTTGTTAGGCAACATATTTCATATTTTCTGCCTAATATTATTTTCTTCATCCCCAGGTCACCGGGAATGTGCAGAAATGTTAATCTCATATGGAGCAGACATTGATAAAGAACTACAGAACATTGGTACTCCGCTGTATTTAGCCTGTGCCTACCAGAAAGCTGACTGTGCTAGAAAGCTTCTTGAATTGGGTAATGCTGTGATTATTTATGAAGATAATTGTGAGCAAGTGCAATCACTGCTCTATATCTATATGATGTCTGTACAGTTCTGCAGAAGTCACAGTGATGATCATTGCACACAGTCCAGGGCTAACAAAAATCCAGCACATTGAATTTTATTTTCCCCTTTGTCTTGCTTCCTTCAGTTTACAATGCTGATAGTGCAGTGCCACATGTTAATATATATGTGTGCCAGTGGTGGCCTGTAATACAGGGCGCAGGGGTGCCGCCCCCCCTATCCATTCATCCGCCCCCTTAATCTACATGTGGGGCACCAGACGATTCCAATGTTTTTTTTTATTTTATAGGCATGTGATTAGAACCAGAGGCTCTAATAGGCTTCAAAAAAGGGTGGTCTCGGGGTGCAGAGCACTGAGCCTCGAGCCCACGCAGTTTTGTGACAATAGCGAATGGGGGGTCAAAAATGCACTCAAACATCCCACCCCCCCCGGTCAATCGAGTCAAAAAAAAAACCACCAGCCGCCACTGATGTGTGCACACAGTGGGAAGGTTGTTTGTCCCTGCAGTTAATGTGTTAAAAACAGTAAAATGGCCATCGCAGTTTGTTGTGTATGGGGAGCATAGCTGCAGACCAGTCAGCCATGCTGACCCGTGTCCACAGTCAAAAGCACCTACAATGAGCACATGAGAATTAGAACTGGACCACCAAGCAATGGAAGAAGGTGACCTTTTCTGACAAATCATGTTTTCTTTTACATCATGTGGATGGCCATGTGTGTGTGCGGCACTTACCTGAGGAAGAGATGACACCAGGATACACTATGGAAAGAAACTAGCTGGCAGAGGCAGTGTGATGCCTTGGGCAAAGTTTTGCTGGGATTCCTTTGTCCTGTCATTCATGTGGATCTTACTTGACACATACCACCTACCTAAACATTCTTGCTGACCAAGTATACCCCTTCACGGAAACGGTATTCCTTGATGCCAGTGGCCTCTTTCAGCAGGATAATGTGCCCTGTCACACTGCAAAAGTAGTTCAAAAATGGTTTGAGGAACACAACAACAAGTTTGAGGTTTTGACTTGGCCTCCAAATTCTCCAGATTTTATTCCAATCAAGCATCTGTGGGGTGTGCTGGAAAAACAAGTCCGATCCATGGATGCCCCACCTCACAACTTACAGGATTTAAAGAATCTGCTACTGACAGCTTGGTGACAGATACCACAGCATACGTTCAGAGGTTTAGTGGCGTCCATGCAGCATCAGGCTAGAGTTGTTTTGGTGGCAAAAAGGGGGACCCATCTATTAGGTAGGTCATCATAATGTTATGGCTGATCATTGTGTATATATTCAGTAATCCAAACGAGTTCAGCTGCTCCAGGTGAGTTAGACAAACTAAAATGGAGTGAAAAGCTTGTAGGTAGGGGTGCACGCCATGTCAACGCAACAGAAGCATATATGTAGAAAGTGAAGGATGGTAGCACTCCCATACATGATGCAAGTAGCCCCCCTGGCGGTTTTCCCGAGTGTGGCTCGGGGTTAAAATTCAGTCTCATTAGCGGTAACCCCGAGCCACACTCGGGATCGCATTGCAGGATCCTGGGGCGGCGTTACTTACCTTGTCCCCGGGATCCTGCGATGTCCCCTGCAGTGTCCGTGGGCTCCGTCCTCTGCCCGAAGCCTCTCTGTGCCAGGCTCCGTTCCCTGCGAGCGTCGCGGCGCACGGGGGCGGAGCCTAGCGGCAAATTCAAAAAACTGTAAAAAGCATAACACATACAGTACTGTAATCTTACATATTACAGTACTGTATGAAATTATTTCACATCCCTTTTGTCCCCAGTGCTTTGTCCAATGCCCTGCATGCAGTTCTATATTATATATACTGTTCTTTCTGGCTGGAAACTGGAGATTGTCCATAGCAACCAAAAAGTGTCCCTTTACGTCAAAAATGGTTTTAGACCAGCTGGAAAACAGCGATAGTAAATTAGAACACTTGCAGAATTGAGCGATAGTGAATCGTGGGGAAATTTATTTTATTATTATTTTATTTTTATTTTTTTAATTATTTATTTTTATTTATTATATTATAATTTATGTTTTTGTGTTTCAAACTTTATTATACCCGGGATATCTACTAGACTCTGGTTTGGACAGATTTAAGTGTGTTATTGTTAAGAATTACAGACCTACAATATAAAACGCCAAATTTCCATGCAAAATAATTGTACCGCTTTCAGCACCTAAAATCCGAAATAATCATACCGCCAGGGAGGTTAAGATTTATTCCAAAGGATAAAAACAACAGCATCCAATGGTATACAGGCAGGGGGAAGCAGGAAACGCATTTCACATGAGTAGCATGCTTTGTCAGAACCATGCATAAACAATCACTGTACACCTTTATATGTCGTAGCACGACATGTAGTTATTTAATTAGCTGATTAAACTCGCTGGAATTTGCAACAATGTGGTGTCACCTCCATGGACCCCATTAAAGTGTCTGGCCATGTTAGTATTATGTTTCTTCTCTGTGTCATAGACATGATCGTGCAACCGGTCCTGAATCCTCCTGGTTGTGCGTCCTACATACTGGATCGCACAAATTTTAGATTAGAGTTGGGTGTATGATTAACCAATTATACAAATCGGGTGCGCATGGTCATCAATATCATATGTAGGTTGAAACACAGTCAATAAATTAAACAGCAACAGATGTGTAGCTTAAAACTGGACAAGGAACAGCCAGACGGTGCTACTAAGGTGAGGTTGTGGAAGACTGTTTCATGTCACAGGTCATACACCATGGCAAGACTGAGCACAGCAACAAAACACAAGGTAGTTATACTGCATCAGCAACGCCTCTCCCAGGCAAAGATTTCAAAGCTGACTGGGGTTTTAAGTGTAGCATCCTAGTGTTTAGGCAGGGTTGCTAAGAAATTTAGTTTTCCAGGTGGTTATTTTCCTGGCTAATTGTTAGAAGATCAATTGATTCACTTCTAATTCTGGAATTGCTGCACATTTTCTCTTCTGTCACTAGGTAGCACTATGCTGGTGACATTAGAATGACAGGGGCCTTAGCAAGGTTAGAGTATGAATGGATGGGGTGTCTCGGCCAATTGGCAGGGGTTTCTTTAGTCCCTTGGTCTGCTGGGAGAGCCTATTTATTTGGGTGGAGTCAGGTGATCAGTGTTCTGTGCCACCTGGACGGCTGTCTGGTTGGACGTGTGTTATGTCGCTCCGGGTTGCTAGGCCAGGCCAGGGGTGATGCTTGGGGATCACCGAGTGCCAAGCTAGGGACCCAGCAGGATAGCGGGGGTGACGCTTGAGGAGTATACAGCGTGCTAGCTGTGGAGGAGCTCAGGAGATTCAGTGGCGTTTGGATCTGGAAGTCTAGTGAAAGACTGGGAGCTCAGTGAGTAAAAGTCTATAGTGAGAGACTGTAGTGTAAGAGAAGAACTATTCTGTGTTGCTAATAGTTAAATACAACTACCGTTAGTGACTGTTACAAGATTTGTTGCCATAGAAGACAGCAGTCCTACCTATACAGAAGTAGTATCTGGCTGGAGGCCTTTCCCTGTATAGCTGTCTGCCAATAGAAGTCTTGGAGTCTGCCAATTATCATTTCATCTACTCAAGGGTGTCCTGGCCCTAACCCTCTCTCCCACCATTCTGTTAACCTCCCTGACGGCGTGATTAATTCATATTTTTGCGTCTCAAAGCGATATAATTATTTTGCATAGAAATTTGGCGTTTTATATTGTAGGCCTGTAACTCTTAGCAATAGCACACTTAAATCTGTCCACCAAGAGTCTAGTAGATATCCCGGGTATGATGAAGTTTGAAACATAAAATCATAAATTATAATATAATAAATAAAAATAAATAATTACAAAAAATAATATAATAATAATAATAATAAAATAAATTTCCCCACAATTCACTATTGCTCAATTCTGCAAGTGTTCTAATTTACTATCGCTGTTTTCTAGCTGGTCTAAAACCACTTTTTACATAAAGGGACACTTTTTGGTTGCTATGGACAATCTCCAATTTCCAGGCAGAAAGAACAGTATATATATTATAAAACTGCATGCAGGGCACTGGACAAAGCACTGGGGACAAAAGGGATATGAAATGATTTCATACAGTACTGTAATCTGTAAGATTATAGTTAAATGTATGTGTTATGAATTTTCACTTTTTTGAATTTGCCGCCAGGCTCCGCCCGTGCGTCGCAACGCTCGCAGGGAATGGAGCCCGGCACACAGGACATCGGGCGGAGGACAGAGCCCACAGACACAGCAGGGGGACATCGCAGGATCCTGTGGACAAGGTAAGTATAGCACACCAGGATCCTGAGATGTGTGGCTCGGGGTTAACGCTAATGGTGCTGAAATTTAACCCCGAGCCACACTCATGAAAACCACCAGGGAGGTTAAGAGACAATAAATCTCTTTTGCATTCAAAAAGTGTCTGGCGCCCATCACTCCCTCTCGCGTCACACCCACCATGCCTTGTAACCCACTCTACAAAGACGGATGCCAGCTATCCCTGACTCTGGAGGTCAACATTAGGCCTTTGAAGGTCTGGGACCTTGCTACATAAGATATGCTCTTTAAGCTCTTTTTAAGAAGCACAAAGCAAAGGGCAATGCTGAGGTCTGCAGATGCAGTGGTCGGCCAAGCAAATTTAATGCAGCAGATGACAGATACATTATGCTTACTTCTCTTTGACATTGAAAGATGTCCAGCAGTACCATCAGCACAGAAATGGCAGAAACCAGTAGGACCCAGGTATACCCATCTATCTAATGTCTGACCAGAGGTGATCTTCATAGAAGAATTGTGGCAAAAAATCCATACCTCTGATGTAGAAACAAGGCTAAGTGACTCGAATATGCACAGGAACTGGGGTGCAGAAAAATGTGATCGGGTGCTCTGCACTGATAAATAAAAATGTGAACTATTTGGCTGTAGCAGGAGGAGATTTGATCGCCGGTTTAGCTGGAGAGTGGTACAATTATGAGTGTCTGCAGGTATGGTAAAGTGAAGCATGGTGGAGGTTCCTTACAAGTTTGGGGCTGCATTTCTGCAAATGGGATTTGAGATTTGGTCAGGATTAATGGTGTCCACAATGCTAAGATACTTATCCATCATGCCATACCATCAAGGAGGCATGTGATTGGCCCCAAATTTATTCTGCAGCAGTACATTGACTCCAAACATACAGCCAATGTTGTTAAGAGCTATCTTCAGTGTAAAGAAGAACAAGTCTTGAAAGTTATGGTTTGGCCCCAAACTCAACATCATTGAGTCTGTCTGGAACTACATGAAGAGACAGAAGGATCTGAGGCAGCCTACATCCACAGAGGATCCGTGGTTGGTTCTCCAAGATGTTTGGAGCAACTTGCCTTTCCTTTCAAAGAAAAAGTTATTTCAAAAACTGTGTGCAACTGTACTTAGAAGAATCAATGCTGTTTTAAAGGCAAAGGATGGTCACACCAAATATTGATTTGATTTGGATCTCTCGTCTTTTAATTTACTTTCCATTTTATTCATTTATAAAAAATAAACTATTAACACTTCTATTTCAGAAAGCATTCTTATTTTCTATTTTTTCACACCCGCTGAAAACTTTTGAACAGTAGTGTGTATATATGCACATTTTTGCTTGCTCGTGATTGGGTAACTAAAGCAAACATAGTTTGAGTTTATCTACTAATCTAATTGAACATTCACTTTGCAAACTGAACATACACTTTCATATGTGAATGGTCTCAATTTCCTTAGTGAATCAACCCTATTTGAGGAAGGTACTAAATGTCATTGGTAAGATTTGGCCATATGAGCAGCTCACTCCTACACATGATGTTGGCCTGGTAGCTCCATTATCAAGTATAGCCAGGCAAACACAGATGTATTAATGAAACCTATTTGATTTTCTGTCTAGGTGCAGATGTGAACCGCGGGAAACTCTTAGACACACCTCTCCATGCTGCTGCTCGCAAATCAAGTGAAGAGATTGTCAAGTTGCTTATTGACTATGGGGCCAATGTGAAGAGTAAAAACATGGAAGGAAAATACCCCATAGAACTGGCAGCACCCAGGAGTGCAGTTGAAAGAACATTGCTCATCGCAGAAGGTATTCATAATAAAATGGTACCAAACTTTAAGATTTGTATTAAGTGCAGAAGGGGCACCCAGATCCTGCCCCCCCATGTGAATGAGTACGCAGTACCCCTACTCATTCATCAAAAATGTGGTAAAAGTGAATAAAAACACAACAAGGGTTTTGACATAAATAATAAATTGTCCCCTGGTGTAGATCCAATGTCATTCATGATGACAGCTCCGCCACCGCCCCAATTTTATTCACTTTTACCACTTTTTTGCTGAATAAGTAGGAGTATTATGTACCCCTACTCATTCGCATTAGGATCTCATGTGATATTTGGGAAAACACCTAAATACCGCATGTGATCAGCTTTTGTGAATAAAGCCCAATATTTCTAATGGGAACCCAGCAATAGAAATTGTTGATTGTGGAGATTTCACCTCACTTCTTGTTTTAGTGTCACCCCATGTTGTGGAATGTGATGTTGTCCATGAAAAAAGAAGGGGGCATTACCAACATTGAAGCAGACATCAATAAAGACAATCAACATGGGGACAAGGTGCTTTGTGGGGGGGGGGGGGGCACTCCCCCATATGTTGAGGCTGTGCCCTGGTATGGTTCAGGAGGGAGGGGTTGGTCGGTCGCCCCCCCTCTCTTTCTTGGCCTGCCGAGCTGCATGCTCTGGTATAGAGCCAGTATGGATTTTGGGGGGAACACCATGCCATTTTTTTTTCTTACATTTTGGCATGGGGTCCCCTCAGAATCCATACCAGACCTGAAAGGACGACCCTACAATGTTTTTCAGTGATTTTTTTAATGCTGTCAATTCTTTTCTTTACATTAAGCTGCTAACAGCGCCTTGACAACCTTGTTGTTTACTGGTTGTTAAGGATGCCGGCGGCTGCCGGTTCCTTAACTGTCGCATGCTGAGACCACCACTTATTTACTGCATAGATTTTTTTTTTCTTTTGTAAATTGACTTTAACTCCTTTTTTATGCAATATTTACCGACCATATTTGCTTTATGCAGTAAATACCGCATAAAGCAATAGTAAATTGACATTTTTTAGGATCTCATGCGATATTTGGGAAAAACGCCTAAATACCGCATGCGGTCAGCTTTTGTGAATGGAGCCCAATATTTCTAATGGGAACCCAGCAATAGAAATTGTTGATTCATTGCTGTGGAAATTTCACCTCACTACTTGTTTTAGCGTCACCCCATGTTTTGGAGTGTGATGTTGTCCATGAAATGGGAAGGGGGCATTACCAACATTAAAGCAGACATCAATAAAGACACATTTTTCATAGTGTAAAGTAGAATACATGATAAGATAAACTATTCCCTACCTTCTAAAATGATATTATTGTCAATGTTTTTTTTTTTTCTAGGTCCAGCTTCCTTGGCTCAGCTGTGTCGGCTCAGCATTCGAAAATTGTTGGGTTCTTCCTGTCTGCAAGTGGTGCCCAGGCTTCAGTTACCTAACAGACTAATGCAATTTCTACTATATCGATAGAACTTCAAACTGGCATTACCCCATTTTTCTAATCCCATTGATGCAGGAGCTACAGCTTATAATGATTTTATTCATTTTGAAAATTAGTTCTCTAATTTAGAGACTTAATATTGTAAACACATCAACTAAAACACTATTGTAAATGATATTTCATTTTAACTGAAAGCATAACTGCACTTTATTCTAATTCTAATTTTTCTAATTCCATTGATGCAGGAGCCACAGCTGATAATGATTTTATTCATTTTGAAAATTAGTTCTCTAATTTAGAGACTTAATATTGTGATCACATCAACTACAACACACTTCAGACAAAAGTCCACAGTTTTGTTGACCAACAATCCGATCGTGTGTACGGGGCAATAGTCTACATAGACACGGTTGTTTTGGCCCATCGGTATCCAATCCTAGCATTTTTGGGAAGTTCAGGGCATACATCCTGGAACATATACAGCCCTAAATGAAAGTATCGTTCAATACGGCATCCAGCTGTGTGTATTTATGTATTTCATATTTCTTGCCAGGCTGCTGGCGACAGGCCTGGACGGTGCACCTTTGCCTCCTGGGTACCCAAAACAGGATGTGACACTGACGGACCAAACCGTGTGTGTGTGTATGAGGCCTTAACTTGCAAAGTGAAAAGTAAATGATTCTTTCCTCTCATCTTTTTCCTCTAAAAAATCACAAGACCTCTGACACCCCAGCATCACTGCAGACAGACTGAAAGGAGAGAGAATAGCAATATGCATTTAGACAGACTAAGCTCACCACTATACATCCTAAGTAATGTTTTTCTAACTTTCTAACTAAAGTGGTATAAACGCAAAAGCAAAAATGTCATATATTGCAGCATATCAATTTATACGTTTAGATTTTGTTTCCTTTATTTTCACCTGGTGATCCTGCCAGTAAGTGTTATTTTTCAGCTTCCTTTAAAGTGGTTGTAAACCCCATTCATGAAGTTTGACCTAATCATCTGTAGTGTTTACTTATCTCTCTCCAAAGCTCTAAGTGCCATGTCTTTCTGCTGCTCCGTTCCTCTGTTATCAGCAGAGTCACTTCTGACAAGTTCTCCAACACATGAGATGACAGTAGCTAAAAATTTGTGTCGGGGAGGGAACTTAGAGGTAGATAAGCAGAGAGCTTGTTTATTCACAGCACAGCTTTGCAAGTTTCTTCGTTCCTCTGCCTATGTGGAGGGGGGGGGTGTGCCTTTCCTCCAATCAGCTCTTGCACAGTGTAAGCCGAGACTCCCCCTCCCACCGTTCGAGGAGGAAGAAAGATTTGTAACAGGATGCGCACTTTCTAAAAAGTGAAAGGGAAAGACAGCAGATGTACAAGTAAATCTTATGTAGGGAGATTTGTTTAATCTCTGTGTATCATCTGTGGCTGTTTACTTCACTGGGTATAGGAGAGGGTTTACATCCACTTTAACAGACTAAACTGTCCAGAAAAAAATGGCAGTTAAGGCTTGTTCTCTCATGCGGCATCCCTTGCTGCCCCTCCAAAAAGTGACTCACAGTAGATTGCGTTTCAGACAGAGGTTGATAGGCGGCTGGGAGGTGCTTTTTTGCATCCTCACTGCCTGTTATTTAGAAAATGGGCTTTTATATATTTGATATACAGTAAAATTAAGTCTTAAGACTTTTATTCTTGTACTTTAAAACAATCTTAGGCCTAGTTTAGGCTTGCAGTTGGGGGACAGTAAAAATGTATTGCTGAGCTTTGTTCTTCTCATCCCTCAACTGCTCCCCCTTAGTGTAACTTCACTTTTTTGAGAAAAATGCATTCCCCTCTGGGTGATCTATGCACATTACAGGGATTTTAACAAACTTTGTTGCAAATTCCTACCTATTGTTATTGTGAAGATATAGCTGTTTGTCTGTATCCATGTGCAGAGTGCATCTATATGGGAGTGATTTTATAATTCTCAATCAGCTGCTGCACCTGCAGGGCTCTGAGGAAGGGGTCAAGGTCTGCATCCCTTTAGACATGATTTCCCTTTGGGAGTATCTCAGCAAAAATGTTTTTGTTGTGGGGAATGCCCAAAATCTGACATGTATCCTAGTGCAGACCTTTGGGAAAATCAGTAAAACAATTACACAAGCAGGAAGTTATGTTTCTGGGTGTACAGAATGCCTCTAGGTGCTGCAGATTGAAAAGCAAATGTAATTTTTAATAACATTCAATTACAATATGACTTGTGTAGCAATTGTATACACTATATTATTTTTTTAAATTTGCTATTTTTTTCCCGGAAAGTGGAGTTACCCCTTAACCACTTCAGCCCCAGAAGGATTTACCCCCTTCCTGACCAGAGCACATTTTGCGATTCAGCACTGCGTCACTTTAACTGACATTTGCGCAGTCGTGCGACGTTGCACCCAAACAAAATTGACATCCTTTTTTCCCACAAATAGAGCTTTCTTTTGGTAGTATTTGATCACCTCTGCGGTTTTTATTTTTTGCACTATAAACAAAAAAAGGGCGACAATTTTGAAAAAAAAGCTATATTTTTTATTGTTTGTTATAATAAATATCCCCAAAAAATATATATAAAAAAAATTCTTTCTCAGTTTAGGCTGATATATATTCTTCTTCTACATATTTTTGGTAAAAAAAAAAATCTCTAAGCGTATATTGATTGGTTTGCGCAAAAGTTATAGCGTCTACAAAATAGGGGATAGATTTATAGCATTTTTATTATTAATTTTTTTTTATTAGTAATGGCGGGGATCTGCGATTTTTTTATCGTGACTACGACACTACGGCGGACACATCGGACACTTTTGACACTATTTTGGGACCATTGTCATTTATGCAGCGATCAGTCCTATAAAAATGCACTGATTACTGTGTAAATGACACTGGCAGGGAAGGGGTTAAACACTAGGGGGCGATCAAGAGGTTAAGTGTGTCCTAGGGAGTGTTTATAACTGTAGGGGGGGAGTGTCTCACTAGAACATGACAGAGATCACTGCTCCCGATGACAGGGAGCAGTAGATCTCTGTCATGTTGCTAGGCAGAACAGGGAAATGCCTTGTTTACACTCCGTGACACGATCGCGGGCCCCCAGCAGACATAGAGTCTGCGGGACCGTGGGCACGCTCACGGAGTACGCCGCGGGCGCACGCACCCACTATGCCGCGATTTAAAGGGGACGTACCTGTACGACCATTTGCCCAGCCGTGCCATTGTGCTGGCGTATATCGTCGTGCGCTGGTCGGCAAGGGGCTAGGTTGCAAAGGCAGTGGACAGGGTTATACACGTCATGCCCACGAGGCTTTGCATAGCTGCATGGCCTTCTCACTGCTTATCGAACACCCTCTGAAAATCAATCCACTATGGATAGCTCTTCAGAGGATGAAGCGCGTGCATGCGATTCAGTGCCATTGCAAATATATTCTCTTTGCATTATTTAAAATGATCAGTGAACACATTATCTTCTTATCGTCTCAAGATCTATTGCTCAGTTTATATACACTAGATTACCAAAAGTATTGGGCCACCTGCCTTTACATGCACACGCACATCCCAGTCTTAGTCCGTAGGGTTCAGTATTGAGTTGGCCCACCCTTTGCAGTTATAACAGCTTCAACTCTTCTGGGAAAGCTGTCCACTAGGTTTAGGAGTGTGTCTATGGGAATGTTTGACCATTCTTCCAGAAGTACATTTGTGAGGTCAGGCACTGATGTTGGAGGAAAGGCCTGGCTCGCAGTCTCCGCTCTAATTCATCGGGAAGGTGGAGATTTTCATTGCAGCCTTTTTACACACCCAAATGTGTGATGTCAATATCATGTGACCTGGCTATCTCTGAGAACAAGAAACTGTTCTCTCCGGCATAAAAGACACAACTGAGCATGTGCAGGTTGGCTACCCTGCCTGTGTTAGCTGGCCTTCCCCAGATAGACATTGCAGGGAGGGGGAGGATCTGTACATACAGGATAAAACAGCCTTTTTACACAATGCAGAGGATTAACCCCTTAAGTTTCACAGTGAGTATAACGAGCATGCTATGCTGCATATACAGACTGATTTTACTGTTGTGGGTTTAGTAACACTTTAAGGCTTCAGCATACTAAGACATTTTGGACAATTTCATGCTCCCAACTTTGTGGGAATAGTTTGGGGATGGCCCCTTCCTTTTCCAACATGACTGCTCACCAGTGCACAAAGCAAGGTCTATAAAGACATGGATGAGCAAGTTTGGGGTGGAGGAACTTGACTGACCTGCACAGAGTCCTGACCTCAACCCGATAGAACACCTTTGGGATGAATTAGAGCAGAGACTGCGAGCCAGGCCTTCTCATCCATATCAGTGCCTGACCTCACAAATGTGCTTCTGGAAGACTGGTCAAACATTCCCATAGACATGCTGTTAGAGCTGCAAAGGGAGGGCCAATGCAATATTGAACATTACGGACTAAGACTGGGATGCCATTAAAGTTCATGTGCGTGTAAAGGGAGGCGTCCCAATACTTTTGGTAATATAGTGTACATTAGACCTACTTATTGATTTCAGGATTCAATTATCTTCATGTTTTCAAGCTGATATTTGAAGAGGAATGAGACCGCCTCTTAAAAAGTTTCCTAGATTTTAAATTTGCTTCCTCAGGACATAAATAGTGTGTAGTAAATAATTCTGTTATGCACTTGGGCACTTAATCCAACCCTGTCTAATATGTAACACTCCAAGGGCCAATATTTATAACCCAGAATTAAAAAAAAAAAATCTGTAGATATCCACTATAGATTATTTATAGCAAATTGATAGATTGCCAAAGTGGGTTGATGTTAATTCAAAATTTACTAGAGACCATGGGTAGAATTGTGTGGATGTAACAATCCAGTTATTATATATTCGTGTATCTGCTAAAAGAAGTGCTGTACCATCTCCACTCCCAAGATAAAGGAGGCATACAGTCCTCTTCAATGCTCCCCCCCTCCCCCCTTACCCATAGTTTAGATCTAGTGATGAAGACCAAAACCCTTATCAGATCCTTACTGCCATCTGTATCACCATTGGAGGAATTCCTGTGCACCTCCTGTATCAGCCACACCATGTGTCTAGGTGCCTCTAACACAGAAAGCGAGAAGAAACCTCTGCAACCATGCCAAAGACTGCAATAAAAATCCCAGAGGTCTCAGCTCTTTACCACGTTATTCAAAACAAGCAAAAAAAAAAGTTTTAGACGGAGTCAGGTTTTCACAGTAGAGAGAGATGCAGAATTGAAGTTGGTTTCTGTGTTTCATTATCCACAGGTGGTTAGTGGAACTATGAAAGGGAATGATCATCTCGCCCTGCCAACCATTTAACAAGTACAATTTCAGAAAGTTTTAGGACAGATGCAAGAACCCCTTTGCTATTGTCCATTAAAACGCCCATAAAATGAAATGGGTAGCTGGTATGAATGTCATCATATTTCAGATATTGCCACTTTTGAAGATGATCACTCTCACAGACATCAGACATTATTAAATGTCATATCTTTGTGTGTATAGGCCCCGTTGGGATCCTACTTAGTATTTCTAGTGGTTTTCAGTTTGTGGATCTGCAAGGATTCTCTGTGGTAGCAAATATGGATGTGTTACTGACAGCAGCCAATCAAAACTATTACCTAGCCAGTGCTTGTAAAATGAAAGCTGAAATCTGACTGCATGCTAAGAGCAACATGTTTTTTTAAAGACACAATTTATATGTGGCACATTAGTAACTGGAATCGCTATTTTTTAACAGTAAAGTGAAAGTGGCAAGCTGTAGAAGTGCCATACAAAATATGCCCCCTATTTGTGGGGGGAAACAGCACAGTACTCCTTTTTAGCAGACACACTGATATCGAATTACTAGAAACTTTCATAAGGATGTCTTTCTGTAGTCTCTCTCTGCTGCCTTCTTCCACAAAGTTCTTCCAGAAAGTTCTCTCACTGATCTTCTTCCCAGACTGTACTGTAGAACATTCCTTCATCTGATGTCACACACCCTCGAGGCTGGCACATGCGTCTTCCTTTTCCGTAGCTATGTCTGAGAGTTGAATTGTGGTGGCCATTTTGGGATAGTCTAAAATGTATCAACCTCTAGAGCAGGGATCCTCAAACTACGGCCCTGCAGCTCTTGCAGAACTACACATCCCATGAGGCATTGCAAAACTCTGACATTCACAGACATGACTAGGCATGATGGGAATTGTAGTTCCTGAACAACTGGGGGGCCGTAGTTTGAAGACCCCTGCTCTAGAAGCAGAGAAATAATATGTAAGAAATGATTAATGAGTAGATCCAAACAAGCCAAATCATAGGAGTTTAAAAGATAGGAGGCTAACCTGTTCACAGATCATGTTGGAAAATGCAAACAGGATTGTTTTTTGTAGTGGCATTAAATCACATTTAGTACTACTCTGAGAATGTTTTAATATACAAATATAAAAGACTTTAGAATTTTGATATTTTTTTTGTGAGTATGTTTTGCTTTTAAGTCCCATTCCTTCTTTTTTTTTTTTTTATTTCATTTGTGTTAAAGAAGAATATAAGGACAATATGACCAAAAGCAAACACAATAGGGTTAATTTACTAAAACTGGAGAGTGCAAAATTTGGTGCAGCTCTGCATAGAAACCAATCAGCATCCAGGTTTCACTGTCAAAGCTTAATTGAACAAGCTGAAGTTAGAAGCTGATTGGCTACCATGCATAGCTGCACCAGATTTTGCACTCTCCAGTTTTAGTAAATCAACCCCAATATGCTTGGAAATACAAACGTAGAACAAGAATTAAGTCAGAAAGGCATTACTGCTGTCAGTACAATATAAGGTACCCTGGTACATATGAAGCATGGAGTGAGAACAAGATGGTTGGTACAATGGTGGGGTCGAAAAAATCCCACTCACTTTCCAAGAAATAGTTTTCATTGAAAAATTCAAACACATTATTATATACTGTAAGAACACATGGGGTATCCTAAGCACAAAATCATCTTTGAACTAAAACTTGTAAATGCATATTTGTTTTCTGCAGACCATCTGTAAATGAAAATATTTAATAATAAAAAATATTATTTTTAATACTGACTTTTTATTGTGAACTGAGAACAGACAAAATGCATTGGTAGCCTGAAATGTTTTGTATTTGTCATGGAAATAGTGTCAGTCAAGGGAAGGGATTGTTCCGACCACCCTCAAGCAAGGCATCGTCAAACCCCTGCTAAAGAAACCCAACCTCGACCCTAAGGACCCTAACTACCGCAGACCGATAACCAGCCTCAACACCATCTCCAAGATTATGGAGAAAGCAGTAGTACAACAGCTACAACGCCACCTGGACACACACAAACTCCTGGACCCTCTACAATCAGGCTTCCGCCCAGGCCATGGCACAGAAACGGCACTTCTCAAAATATGGGACGACACCCTCGAAGCAGCAGGTGATGGAGAATCATGTCTCCTGGTACTGTTAGACCTCAGTGCAGCATTTGATACAATGGACCACAATACTCTACTCGTCAGCCTCACAGAAGTAGCATTCACCTCGGAAACCCGCACAATCTCCTGTGGAGTCCCTCAAGGTTCACCCTTGTCACCAGTGCTCTTCAAAATCTACATCCGCCCACTCCTCAAAATCATCAGAAAATCGGACCTCTGCTTCCACTCATACGCTGATGATACTCAACTCTACTTCCACATCACCGGACAAAAAGACCATCATCAGCAACTAGAGAAATGCCTCACTCTGCTAGACGACTGAATGACCACTAGCTCCCTCAAACTCAACAGTTCAAAAACAGAACTTCTTCTCCTACACGCTAACCAAAATTCCAAAACAAAGATCCCGTGGACACCTCCCACCATCTTTGGACAGACCATCTCTCCAAGCACCAAAGCCAAGAGTCTCGGAGTCATCTTTGACTCAGAAATGTCAATGGATGCACAAATAGGATCAGTAGTTAGCGGATCTCACCATCTCCTCTGCCTGCTACGTAGACTCATCCCCTTCATCCCAGAAGAGGACAAAGCGGCAGTAGTTGGAACTATCATCAATTCCCGACTCGACTACGCAAGTTCCCTCTACATAGGATTATCCCAGTATCAGCTTGCGCGCTTACAACTCAAAAACACGGTGGCAAGACTGCTAACAGGAAAAAACCCTAGGGATCCATCTCCCCATCCCTGAGGAGCCTGCAAAGGCTAACCGTAAAGAATCGGATCACATTCAAGACCCTCTGCCTCACCCACAAATGCATACAAGGAAACGCTCCTCAATACCTTCAAGAGGAAATAAAACACTACACACCCAATCACAGTCTTCGATCATCTAACCAAAACCTCCTCCTCATTCCCAAATACCGCTACAAATCAAAGGGAGAACGAAGATTCGCAGTCCAAGGACCACGGCTATGGAACGCTCTACCGACTAACATCCGCATGGAAGAAAACCATCAGGCCTTCAGGAAAAAGCTCAAGACCTATCTCTTCTAAGAAGATGACAACAAAGAACGGATCTAGCGCCTTGAGGCGATTCAGTTCGCATTTGCATCGCTTTACAAATCATTCATTCATTCAGGCAGATTAGTTAGATTGATGTTTTGGTGGACACAATTGCAGTTCCTTTTTAATCCAGCCTCTAGTGTCTAATCTAAAAATTTAGAAATGTTAATTTGCCTAAGCTGCCGTACCTTTTTGTCTTGAATTCCACCTGAAAAACAGCATATCTATGTCTACAGTTTCATAGTTGTTTATGTGCAGTGTAAGCTCTAAAGCACTGCTTCCTCTGACTGCTAGTCTTAGGAGATCTGAAGTGAGATTGGGTGATTTCACGATTGTGCTGCTCACTGTTCTCCATGCTGGAGACTTTTCATTGCAGAACAAAGTCCTACCTCTATCAAGATGGTCACCTCCACAGAGAGACACAGTGCAGAAGAAAGCATGGTAAGACAGTAATTGGGTAAAAATCACGTGGAAGACCACAGACAATAATGGTGAATAGTCCTTTGTAGTGTTGGGCGAACGGTTATGGACGAGCAAATGTTCAGCCCAAACATCGCCCATTCGGTGAACACTCGAATGTTCAGGGCGTTCGTGATGTTTGCCTGCTGAGCACCTAACATTGCGCTGCACAGTGCATTTCAGGGCCCTAATTGGAGGAAGCCTTGCACCTGATCGCTGGTCAGGTGCAAGCCTTTGCCAATTAGGGCAAAGCCTTTGCCAATTAGGGCACAGAGAATTGTCAGGACCCTGATTGGACAAAGTGATGATGACTTTGTCCAATCACGGCTCAGTGCTCATAGTCCTACCCCACACTATGAAAGGATCCTTCCCATAGGAACCTTTTGCAGTGTTGAAGTGGAGATGGATAGAGCAGGGCTCAGTTTGCTACTAGCGAGTTAGTGTGTTCACTTATTGTAACTCTGAGTGTGAGTATAGTGTGTCAGTATAGTGTAGTGTGTTAGCGTAGTGCAGTGTTTAACACAGCATTACATAACATTTAGTGCTGTATACCTTTTTTTTTGTCCCCTGCCTGTCCCTCTTTTTTTTAAATTAACCGCTGCATTTTTTCTGACTGCGATGCTGATGTTCCCCCTTTCTTTTTCTTATAGATTTTACATTTCTGGCAGCGTCAGTCCTCAATTTAAAGCACACCAAACACCACTTTTCATTCAATAACGTGCATTCAATCACACATTTCCCAGTTTCCATTAAATTTGTGTAATAAGCACCCCCCATCATATCTGGGAGGCCAACAAGGAAAGGCAGATGTTCCCATGACACTATGAGGGGGTGGCCGAATACCGACGGTAAATAACCGCTAATAATAGCGACGTTTTACCGCCGACACCGCCCCCGCCCCAGTGTGAAAGGGCTCTAAGAGACACCAGAATTTATCCAAAAAATCTGTAATCTTTTTCCGAGTGCACTAAATTGTGGCCTCATCATACAGACTGGCTCTCCAAGCTGTTTACAAAATAAAGAAAGATTGCAGGGGAAATCAATTTAAATGTCATATTTTTTTCATATATATATGTATATGTATCGTCAAACTCCAGTAAAATCCCAAACCTACTGCCACTGTTTCATAAAATATAGAACTCACAAAAATGCACAGATTACGTATTTACGTTATATGCAAAATATCAGCTGCCGCTTAAATGCCATGCATAACAGTATTATTAAAATAGTAATAACAATAGTATAAAAGTCCAGCTCAAGTGTCTAAAGTCACTACAGCAGCGCTACTGTCATAATGAATTCTGATCAGCTTTCATGTGTTAAACCACACAAGTAAATACAGTTGATAGATGGTGAGAAAAGTCCCAGAAGACACACAAGTGGTGATCCTACTTTGATAAATAACAGTGCACCTCACACCAGAATCCGTGCATCGCACTCCCCTGTGGGGTTCACACTCACCAGAGAGATCAGGCATTGATATAGTAGCCACAGCTAGCCTCAATATCATGAAGGAAGTCACAACTTGTCTTGCGGTCTGCATCGGTACTCGGATAGAAGAAAGTCTGATATAGTGTGATATCGTTTTCTCTCACGTTTTTATTAAAGTTCCAAGTCAGTGCATTCCATGCAGTAAAATGCAGCATTTTTTGGTCATTATATCTGCAAGTTGTGTAGTGGATGCACTTTACTGCGCCATTTCACAATGCTTGGCTGTGATACGGCTGACTCTTCGCAACAATGCACCTGATGTGGGGATATCTTATAGCAGCAGTTTAAAAAAAAAAAATATGGCTTCTTTAAAAAAAAAATTATACTAACCTAGGTGGATGCAGCATCGGTCCCCAGCTGCTTCTAAGACCTCTGATTGCTCAGCTCTCAGTCTTCAGTGAGCAGAGAGCCCCTCCAGTGCTCACTAGAGCGCTGGGCTGTGCAGGAGGCGGAAGCGGCTGGCTCAGACTTTTAACGGCTCACTCATTGTCCATCATCATGATCCCACCCGAGCCTGGACCGGCCCTGTGACATCAGCCGACAGTGGGTCTCATCCTGCTGTCTGCTGAAAATGGGTCACAGGAGTGCAGAACGAACTCCACTTCTGTGATCAACAGAAGTACAGCCAAATGAGCTTTGGCTGTACTTCTCCTTTAAAACCTAAATGTTTATTGGTTAGTGTAAAGTCAGGATCAAACCAGAGTCTGGATCAAATAAGTGACGTCAAGGCACAGCGGGGTTTAGCCTGCTGTCGGCTGAAAACGGGTCACAGCAGAGCAGAACGAACTGCACTCCTGTGATACATAGAAGAAGTAGGGCTAAAAAAAGCTTTGGCCATACAGTTCTCCTATAAGCATGAAGGGTAAGGTTTCATTCATACTGCAATCCCTGTGCTGCTGTAAAGAGTCGTTCTTCCTGCACTACTTTAATCCGACTTCAATGCAACAGAGTGTAAGTCCGGTTTCACACTGTGCGGAGCGGCTCACACCAAGGGGTCCAGTGCGTCCCTGTTCTCCGTTTCAGGGGCGAATCAGGTCTGAATTTTTGCCTGAATTCAGACCTGCAACGGAGCCAAAGACGCACAGGACCCCTCTGCAATTCACTCAGAGGCTGCTCCGGAGATGTGTGAACAGGCTCCATTGACAGCTGGTCATACTTGCCTGTCATGTGAATTGGATGTGGTGAAACATGCATCCAATTCGCACAAGTGTGAACCCAGCCTAAAAAGCCACATCAAAGTCATGTCAAAGTCAGACTCCACTTGCACTGAAAGTCGCGCGACTTTGGAGTCAGACTAGTGTGAACCGATGATATACTTATTTTCCAAAAATCACCCATACACATCACCTACCTAATGACCCTGTAATCCGTTTTTCATCAAATACATTTTTACTCTGTTTTTTTAGTCTCCTGGAAATGTCCTCTGTGAGCTCCCATACCTCTACGTTTTCCCCTGACTTCCTTTTGTTTGGAACAAGTAGTACATGTTGGTTACGGTCATGTACACTGCTCTATGCACACTATAATAAAGGAGGTCAGATTACAGCAGCAAAAAAAAAAAAAAAAAGAATTTGGAGGAGGCTGAGAGCAACACATGGGACATTTTTGTGTTCAGAATACATAGTTTAGTGTCACTTTAGGCAAGTCTGGGCTTTTTTTGTGTTCTTTCACCTTTTATGAAGTGATCACTTAATGAAGTGATGGGATGACCTCCAAGGTATACCGACCCTCTAATATTTATTCCTATATATCAGTGGTCTCTAAACTGCAGCCCATTATTATACATGATTTGTATATTATTAATATACATGATTTATATATTATTATTATTATACATGATTTATATAGCGCCAACAGTTTACGCAGCACTTTACAATGTAGAGGGGGGAACAGCCCAATTGCGATACAGAAGGGACAGGAGAGCCCTGCTCGTAGAGCTTACAGCCCAGGGGCCAGATGCGGTCCTTTGCTTACCTTTAACTGGTCCTTAGAGAACTATTAATTCCAAAGATACAAGGCACTTTTCCTCTCATTGACACCAACAATGTGGCACTGTTTCTTCTACTAACACCAATGATGGCGCATAATTCCTCCATAATTCCTCCAAATGGCACCAACGATGGGACATTATTCCTCACATTGAAATCAACAATGGGGCACTATTTCTCCTACTGACCAGTGGGTTCTATGTCTTTTTCACACTTCCACTGACCACCAACCCTTTGGCAATATGCACTCCCAGTGATGCCAGGGCATTTTCTAATGCCATGGGCCACAGTCCAGCCCCTCTAAAGTATAGTAAACTGGCCCATACTGTTCAGAAAGTATGAAGGTCCCTGCTATATATGTATAGGCAGTGTCATTAGAACAAGGGCACACAGTTTCCTTCCCAGGTACCACCAACAGGCCTCTTGCCCTAATTGCCCCATGAGGGAGCCAAATAGCATACATTACCATGCCCAACACTTCACCCTTCATTTTTCCCAGCTGAGTCAGGTACCAATTCAAAGAAAAGCCATTGCTAGCAAGAAGAGGAAAGTCCAATAGGTTTTCAAAGCTTTAGGGCATACAACTTCAGGGCAGACAGGATTGACCTATTAGATGTGGTAGATGTCACTTTCCGAGGTAGGACCATTTATGTCTTGTCCCAAACTTCCCTCTATCCAGGGCATCAGGACCGCCCTAGGTATTCCCCAGCCGGGGAGGCTAATTGCTAGAAGCAATACATTTCAGCAGGAAGGGCCCCACCTAGTCAAATGGGGCCAAGCTCTGGAGTCTCAGTCCTGGCCTCTCAACTCCCCTCTAATGTAACCATTTATTTATCTACCTACCCTGTTTCTCTGAAAATAAGACCTAGCATGATTGTCGGTCTTGGCTGCAATATAAGCCCTACCCCCCAAATAAGCCCTACCCTGTTTCCCTGAAAATAAGCCCTACCCTGAAAGTAAGACCTACAAGGACTTTAACTAGGGCTTATTTGGGGGGTAGGGCTTATATTGCAGCCATCACCGACAATCACGCTAGGTCTTATTTTCGGGGAAACAGGGTAGTGACCAAAGTAAAGAATGGTACCAACACCCCCTTGTCTGCAATCAAGGTTGCTCTTTTAGATTAGTTTTAGGGCCTAAACTTTGGATGGGTGCCTTGGCAGATCTGTGCAGCTGTACCTACACTACTGTGCAAAAGTTTTAGGCAGGTGTGAAAAAATGCTGTAAATCAAGAAGGTTTTCAGAAAGAGAAGTGTTAATAGGTTTTTATTATCATCAATTAATAAAATGGAAAGTAAACGATCAGAGGAGAAATCCAAATCTAATCAATATTTGGCGTGACCACCATTTGCCTTCAAAACAGCATCAATTCTTATAGGTACACTTGCACACAGTTTGTGAAGGATCTTGGCAGGTAGGATGTTCTTGGAGAACGAACCACAGATCTTGTGTTTAGGCTGCCTCAGATCTTTCTTTCCTTTCATGTAATCCTAGACAGACTCGATGATGTTGAGATCAGAGCTCTGTGGGAGTCAAACCATCACTTCCAGAACTCCTTGTTCTTCTTTGCGCTGAAGAATATTCCTAATGACATTGGCAAAATGTTTGGGGTCATTGTTCTGCTACAGATTAAATTTGGGGCCAGTCACACACCTCCCTGATCTTATAACATGATGGATAAGGGATATAACAAAAACAATAATTACAGCGCTGATTCAATTATATAAATTATTCTTTAAGAAAATTCATGCACAATAAATCATTCAATAAATATCATGATCAAATAAAGTCTCCCAAATAATAGATGAAAATATTTTTAACCAAAAATAATTTCCAATGAAGTAAGTTTAAATAAAATATTTCCAATAGTGTAATGACTAAAAACTTTCCAAAGTGACCACCAACCCTAATACAGGAAAACACATGTACCGGAAGTGCGTGCCTATCTCACTACAAGATTAGGCAAACACAGCTTGCATTAATGCCAAAGATCTTCCAAATGGGTGCAGTCCACTTTAAAGCTTGACCTCCACTGCTGCCCCATTCAGTGGTTAGATTTCATAGCCAGCATAAAAAAAGTTGCATAGTAAAGACTATGTTTACAATATTTATACAGTTATTGGTCCATAAACTTTTATAGAACATTGATAACAGTCTACATATTTTGACTTTAGAGTTTTAATGTGAACTTTCTGACCATAGAGAGCGTTTCTCCTGCTCATGAAGCACGCCTTGGTGGCCATGTCTCTTGTGCCAAATGTTACTAGAGAATGAAGCTTGCGTAAGTCTCTGATAACTATGTCATTTGTCTTTTCTACAATGTTTGCTTTGGTTGCATGAACAAAATATGGAACAATTTTAGGTAGACTTCTAAGGGTTATTGTATTAAGTTCTAGTCTTGGATCTTGCAGCTTTAAAAACTAGTCTGACTGAGCAGTGGCTCCTACCACATATCTATGATCCAAGGTTCTAGTGTGATTTGTTAAGCGTGAAGTTGTAATACTAAAGTTCTTCACAAGATGGCAGCAAATATGCTGCACATGAATGTACTGTACGACTGCACAACTCCAGTCACCTCTGGTTAGACTTAAAGGATTAATTTGAGTATTTGCAGGTGGTGCAATGAAAATGATTGCTTATTTTGGTGACATGGATGGATATAGGAAAATCCAGTCTGCCAGACATCTTTGTGACCTGAAGTAACTTCTGTTCCAGAAATTATTAGAATAGCATTACTGGCATTTATGTTTGTGACTTTGCTACAGAATGTACACTATGTAATCTAAGCAATTTGCAGTTTCCCACAGACAATAGATGTTTGTTATACAATAAATTATATTTTGCATCCTAGAAGTAGTATCGTGTTGTGTTTGGGCTGTATACAAAGAAAGAACTGTTTTAGGCCCCTTTCACATGGGGCGGATCTGTTGGACGGACTCTGCTAGCTCAGCGGGTGATCGCTCTGTTGATCCCCGCTGAGCAGGCGGATGACAGGTCTGTCTCTACTCACTGTGCAGGGACGGATCTGTCAGAGCCCCACTCTCCTCTATGGGGAGAGCGAATGAAAATGGACCGCCAGTCCGTTGTTATCCGATCTGCTGGACGGATGGCGAACGTTTCACCATCCGTCTGTTTTTAGCGGATCTTGTTGGATTGGATGGCAGGCGGGTGTCAGCGGACACACATCCGCTGATATCCGCCTGCCCAGAGAAGTCAATAGGTGGCCCGCTCGGATTCACCTGAAAAACGGACAAGCGGATCCGATCATGCCGATCTTGTGAAAGGGGCCTTAGACCATATCATCAAAAAAGTATAGAAATTATTTTGGCTTGGGTAGCAAACATGTTGTGGTTAGAAAAGGGCAGAAGTTGCAGCTGGTCCTGAGCCCTTGAGGTCAGGGGGTCAATCTATGACTATTCCAATGGGCCCATGAGGTCAATGGGTCCAGCCATTATAAGGTCAGGGGGCCCAAAGATTTCTGCTTTCCTTTAAATGCAAGCCCCATGTTGCTATTAAACAGTATGTCTCTTTTGCATAACTTCTTTTTCCTAAGTGTAAGTGTAAGTTCACCTTTAGTAACTTTTTACAAAAATCCACCTACTCTGTTCCAGATCCCCTAAATAGAACATATCAACAGTCCTCATTTTAAAATGCTGCTCCTTTCCTTTACATATGTAGTACCCCATTAGACTATACTAGTGCTAGAAATGTAGTTTTTGGCCTCCCTGGGAAAGCAAAAATTGTTTAGTTAGGTCTGTTTTGGGCTCTGCTGGTATGGACTCAGCTACTTCGCCCTGTTTCCCAGGGACCTGGGACACAGTGGGTGGAAGAGTGCAGACTCCATCCAATCCCTGGTCAATATGGTGAGTGACAAGCAGGGGGCTGAGAGGGGTATAAATAGGAACCCAGAGCAGAGGTTTCTTGTTTCTCACGGAGAAAAACCCAGCCTGAGGGCTGTGGCATCCCTGGGAAATCCACCTGCAGCTGCAATAATCTTTTCTGGGATCCCAGCTACTGTTTGGCTAGCGGACCTCTTTTCTATTCTCCTGAAGCACTTACAGAAAGCTTCCTAAGCATCCAGGACACAGGCAGTCGGAGTACAGAAGCTGGCTGATACTACATGTGGCTAAACAGTTTTCAGAACACAGTGTCTTTCTTTGGCCTCGTTTGGGAGATTTGCTTTATTACTTGTACACTAAGGACTGTATTCCTGATGAGGAGTTAAAAGGGGGTGCCATCCTGAAGTACTAGTTCAGCTTTAGTGTCCTCTATTACCAGTTTGAAGTTTATTGGAGTATCCCTTGGCTCACCCTCACCCTTTCCAAGTTCATACCCAAAAAGGAAAAAAAAAAAAGACATGCACAGCCTGTTCTCTGACCCCAGCGTGTGGGAAATACAGTGGAGCAGTACAGTGTCCTGGTGTACAAGATGGGTGAATTAGAGATACTGTTGAACGAGGAGGATTTAGATTTTGTGGGAATTTTAGAGACCTGGTTCAACAGCTCTCATGATTGGCTGGCAATTATTCAAGGGTATACCCTTTATCGCAGGAATAGAGAGGGTAAAAAAGGGGGAGAGATATGCCTATATATGAGGAATAATGTACAAGTGAATGTGAGAGATGACATCAATAAGGGAGCTAGGGAGGAGGTGGAATCCTTATGGGTAGAGTTTCAAAGGGATGAAGCTAAGCGGAAAATAATACTGGGAGTATGCTATAGGCCCCCTAACCTGAGGGGGGAAGGGGAGACAGATCTCCTATCACAATTTGGATTAGCAGCAAGGATGGGAAGTATTATCATAATGGGGGATATTAATTATGCAGACATAGACTGGGCGAAGGGAACCACACATTTGTCTAAAGCTCACCAGTTCCTAAATGTCTTGCAGGACAATTTCATGGGTCAGATGGTAGACGCACCAACTAGAAACATATGGAAGATGTGGAAATATGGGGCAATTAAGGAAGAAGCGATCACAGGTTAATTGGCTTCAGTATAAATCACACAAATAGGAAACACGAGGGGAACACAAAGTCACTGAATTTCAAAAGAGCCAACTTCCCTAAACTCCGAACCTTGCTAGAAGATATAAATTGGGATAAAATCTTAGAAACAAAAAACACAGAGGAGAGATGGATTTGCTTTAAGAGCATATTAAATAAGGGCATTAGCCAGTGCATCCCATTGGGAAATAAATTTAAAAGAGCGAACAAAAGTCCTGGATGGCCTAACTCTGATGTAAAAATGCAAAAAAAGCAAAGGAGAAGACATTCAAGAAATACAAGGCTGAGGGATCATCATCAACATTCAGACTTTACAAAGAATGCAACAGGATATGTAAGGGTGCAATTAGGGTGGCTAAGATGAAACATGAAAGACACAAAGCGGAGGAGAGCAAAAAAAAATCCAAGAAATTCTTTAAGTATATAAACAGTAAAAAAGGGAGAACAGACCATATTGACCCCATAAAGAATGAGGAAGGACATCTGGTTACAAAGGATGGGGAGATAGCGAAGGTATTGAATTTATTCTTCTCCTCAGTCTTCACAAGGAAATCGGGGGGCTTCAGTAACCAAAACTGCAGTGTTTGTCCTCATGACACATCACAGGAAGCACCCTCATGGCTAATAGAGGACAGATATAGAAATAGACTTGGGAAACGTAACATTAACAAATCCCCGGGACTAGATGGCTTGCACCTGAGGGTACTTAGGGAAGTCAGTCAAGTAATTGCCAGACCATTGTTCCTAATTTTTACTGACAGTCTACTGACTGGAATGGTGCCAGCAGATTGGAGAAAAGCCAATGTAGCACCAATATTTAAAAAAGGGCCAAAATACATCCCTGGGGATTACAGACCAGTTAGTCTAACATCAATAGTATGCAAGCTCTTGGAGGGGATGATAAGGAACTATATACAAGATTTTAGTAATGAAAACTGTATCATTAGCAGTAATCAGCATGGATTCATGAATAATTTTTCTTGCCAAACCAATCTATTAACCTTCTATGAGGACGTGAACTGCCATCTAGATAAAGGAGGGCACGTAGACGTGGTGTATCTGGATTTTGCAAAAGCATTTGACACAGTTCCCCATAAATGTTTACTGTACAAAATAAGGTCCGTTGGCATGGACCATAGGGTGAGTACATGGATTGAAAACTGGCTACCAGGGTGAGTTCAGAGGGTTGTGCTAAATGGGGAATACTCGGAATGGTCAGGGTTGGGAAGTGGGGTCCCCCAGGGTTCTGTGCTAGGACCAATCCTGTTTAATTTGAGACCTGGAGGATGGGGTAAACAGCTCAATCTCTGTATTTGATGACACTAAGCTAAGCAGGGCAATAACTTCTCCGCAGGTTGTTGAAACCTTGCAAGAAGATCTGAACAAATTAATGGGGTGGGCAACTACATGGCAAATGAGGTTTAATGTAGAAAAATGTAAAATAATGTGTTTGGGTGGCAAAAATATGAATGCAATCTACTCACTAGGGGGTGAACCTCTGGGGGAATCTAGGATGGAAAAGGACCTGGGGGTTCTAGTAGATGAATGGCATGCAATGCCAAGCTGCTGCTAACAAAGCAAACAGAACATTGGCATGAATTAAAAAGGGGATTAACTCCAGGGATGAAGTAATAATTCTCCTGCTTTACAAGACTCTGGTCCGGCCTCACCTGGAGCATGCTGTCCAGTTCTGGGCACCAGTCCTCAGGAAGGATGTACTGGAAATTGAGCGAGTACAAAGAAGGGCAATAAAGCTAATAAAGGGTCTGGAGGATATTAGTTATGAAGAAAGGTTGTGAGCACTGAACTTATTCTCTCTGGAGAAGAGTAGGGATGGGCTTTATGTTCGGGTCGAACATGAGTTTGGCTTGAACATTGGCTGTTCGCCTGTTCGCCGAATAGCGAACAAATTGGGGTGTTCGCGGCAAATTCGAAGGCCGTGGAACACCCTTTAAAAGTCTATAGGAGAAATCAAAAGTGCTAATTTTAAAGGTTAATATGCAAGTTATTGTCATAAAAAAGTGTTTGGGGACCTGGCTCCTGCTCCAGAGGACTTGTATCAATGCAAAAAAAAGTTTTAAATATGGTTGTTTTTTCGGGAGCAGTGATTTTAATAATGCTTAAAGTGAAACAATAAAAGTTAAATATTCCTTTAGATTTCGTACCTGGGGGGTGTCTATAGTGTGCCTGTAAAGTGGCGCATGTTTCCTGTGTTTACAACAGTCCGAGAGCAGAATGACATTTCTAAAGGAAAAAAAGTCATTTAAAAGTCCTCGCAGCTATTAATGAATTGTCAGGTCTCTGCAATACACATAAAAGTAATTGAAAAAACAGCATGGGATTCCTACCAGGCCCTTTGGATCTGGTATGAATATTAGGAGAACCCTGAACTAAAATTTAAAAAAAAATGGGGTGGGGGTCCCCCTCAAAATCCATACCAGACCCTTCAGGTCTGGTATGGATTTTAAGGTGAACCCCGTGCCAAAATTTAAAAAAAAGATTGGCGTGGGGGTCCCCCTAAAAATCCATACCAGACCCTTATCCGAGCACGCAACCTGGCAGGCCACAGGAAAAGAGGGGGGACGAGAGAGCGCCCCCCCTCCTGAACTGTACCAGGCCAAGTGGTTGTGGGGGTCTGTGGGCGGGGGGCTTATCGGAATCTGGAAGCCCCCTTTAACAAGGGGACCCCCAGATACCGCCCCCGTGGGAATTGGTAATGAGGTACAAATGTACCCCTACCATTTCACAAAATAAGTGTCAAAAATGTTAAAAGAGACAATAGCCAGTTTTTGACAATTCCTTTATTAATGTCTTCTTCTTTCCCCACTTTTTCTTTCATCTTCTTCTGGTCTTCCTTTGGTTTTCTTCTTCTTCCTCCATCTTGTTCTTCCCCCGCTTCTTCCTCTATCTTCTTCTGCTTCATCCTCCGGTCTTCTCCTCTGGCATCTTCCTCCGGTCTTCTCGTTCGGCATCTTCCTCCGGCTTCTTCCCCGCTTCGACCTCCGGACGATTCGCCTCAATGGGAGTCTCCCGCTATGTGACGCAGGACCCAGGTCCCCAAACACTTCTTATGACAATACCATGCATATAAGCCTTTAAAGTTAGCACTTTTGATTATTCATGATCATGTCCCATAGACTTTAATGGTGTTCGTGTGTTTGAATACATTTTTTGCCTGTTCGCATGTTCTGCTGCGAATCGAACCGGGGGTTGTTCGGCTCATCCCTAGAGAAGAGGCACTTGAGAGGGGATATGAATTCTAGACATATGCAATTTGTTTCGTTCCAAATTCGTTTTTTAACGAATTTCGACAAATTCGTTAATTCGAAAATATCCGAATTAATGAAAACCTGTTTAACAATTTTTTCTGAATAATCGTAAATTCGAATATTCAAAAATTTGTAAATTCGTACATTCGTAAATTTGTACATTTGCACATTCGTAAATTTGTACATTCGTAAATTCGTAAATTCGTAAATTAGTAAATTTGTAAATTCGGAAATTCGGCAATCTGAAATAATAAATAACTAATAATAACTTAACTATTACTAACTATTAAATTATTGGTATTGTAATTTCCTTTCAAATTTGGCTGTTAGTGAATGTAACAAATACAAATTTATCCGAAGTTACGAATTATCCGAAATAACAAATGCCGTATCCAAACGAATGGAAGATAATAAATTAATAATTATAAATAACAATAATAATAATAAAAAGTTTTTATTATTATTATTTATTATTAATTTGTTCCGTTCCATTTGTTTAGATGGGGCATTCGTTATTTCGGATAATTTGTAACTTCGGATGAATTCGTTTTCGTTACATTCACTAACAGCCAAATTTGAAAGGAAATTACAATACCTATAATTTAGTAGTTAGTTACTATTTCAGATTTTCGGGTTTTCGGATTTTCGAATTTTGAATTTCGAGCTGGGGAATTTTCTAATCTATGAATGTACGCATTTATGAATGTACGAACGTTATAATTTACGAATGTATAAATGTGCGAATGTATGGATTTACGAATGTACAAATTTACGAATTGCGATCTTAGCGAATGACTCGAAAAACGGGAAAAAAAAAAACGAATGAAACGAAAACGAGCACATTTTTCGGCAGTGCACATGTCTAATGATTTCCATTTACAAATGCCATACTGGTGACCCCACAATAGGGAAAAACGTTTTCATGGAAGGAAGTTTAATAAGACACGTGACCACTCACTAAAATTAGAAGAAAAGAGGTTTAACCCTAAACCGCGTAGAGGGTTCTTTACTGTAAGTGCGGCAAGGATGTGGGATCCCCTTCCACAGGTGGTGGTCTCAGTGGGGAGCATCGATAGTTTCAAAAAACTATTAGATAAGCACCTGAACAACCACAACATACAGGAATATACAATGTAATACTGACATATAATCACATACATAGGTTGGACTTGATGGTCTTTTTTCAACCTACTCACCTACTATGTAACTATGTAACTGCGCACACAATGTAGTTCAAATAAGCCAGAGAAGCCACTAGGAGGTGCATACTTGTAGAGTCCAACCCTTGGACAGGGGGCCAGCAGTTTCTGTGGAGAGAACCTCCATGGCTGCAAATGTAAAGGAAAGTAGGAGCAGCAAAGGTATGTACTATATGGGATCTGGAAATTGTTTCTTTATAAAAAGTTACAACATTTACGCTTTAAATTTTAGCCTCAAGGCCCTTTAAAGCTGATCTCTAGGTTTTCTTCCATGAAATCTGTAACTGTCCTAAGAAATTTGATAACATTTGTTCACACAAATTGACTCGTGGGGTATGAGTAATGCCCCACTTAACTGAGCTGTATTTACAATGTGCCTTCTTTGGCCCCCTCTTAAAGTTCCTGTCTGTTCCTTTCCCCGCCATACCCACTCTGTAGTCTATGTGTGCTGGCTACTTGAATTGTACCCCTTTCAGTAACTTCACACCAGGTATGCAAAGGATTTCAAAACTTTACTTAGAAAAGTAAAAAAGGCATATACAAAGTGCAACATTCAAAAACATAATTCTTCACTACTTCCCTAATTCTAACTACAGGCTTGTGCTGCCCCGGCATGCCTGCAAAGATAGAGTACACGTACATGCAATGTCCTTCAGAGGCATACACCAGTGCTGCTGTCTTCAGGGTGATCCCCCAGTTCTGTTGACTTTATATTCAGATAGTAGTGGGTGACATTCTTCTGCTCCTCTCAGGAGTTGTTCTCCATCTCTCTCTCTCTTATGGACACATTCTCAGCTTTCTGTCAGGCCTAGGTCTGTGGCTCCTCCTTGGATCTTCCCAGCTCTCTGGACCCAGGCTCTGTCGGTGTGGACTCCTATACCTTTTTATATTACACAGGACCAGTGGATTGGACCTAGAAAAACCCACCAAAAAAAAGCAAGGGACCAGGAAGGCATTAACTCTCACCCTCCTGTCCGGGACAGCACCTAACTCGTTAATAGCACACATGCTTACATGTATGCTACATCATCTCTGTCCATGCTGCAAAGAAATCTAATAAAGTTTATACCTGTTAAAAAATACATTGTTTGGACAAAGATAGTCCAAACAAACTATTACTTCACTAACAGTTGCAGTGGCTGGGAGTGCTGTGTAAACAGTATGTAGTCTCAGCTACTGTACATACAGTAAACGCTGTGTTCTGGTAGCGGGACAAGACCTTCCTGTCCTGTTTCTGAAACAAAATCAATTTGGTCTGAATACAAGACTTAGGCTGCTTTCACACTGGGGCGGTAGGGGGTGTCGGCGGTAAAACAGCGCTATTTTTAGCGCTGTTTTACCGCGGTATTCAGCCGCTAGCGGTGCGGTTCTAACCCCCCGCTGGCGGCCGAAAAAGGGTTAAAATCACTCGTACAGCGCGGCTATAGCCGCGGTAGTGCCGCGCTGTCCCATTGATTTCAATGGGCAGGAGCGGTTTAGGAGCGGTGAACACACCGCTCCTTCACCGCTCCAAAGATTTTTTCTTCTCCTGCCAGCGCACCGCTTCAGTGTGAAAGCCTGAGGGCTTTCACACTGAACAAACAGCTGAGGCTGTTTAGGGGCGGTTTGCAGGCGGTATTTTTAGCGCAATAACGCCTGCAAACCGCCCCAGTGTGAAAGGGGCCTTACTCTAATTGGTTGAGGCAGGGAGGGGGTCAGGACATCAGCCTTATCCTGCTGCTGGAACACAAAGGTTTGAAGGAACTATTTAAAGTTAAATGAAACCTGGAGATCAGCTTTGACATTTTGTTACACCTCTGATGCTACTTATGGGGTATGTACAAGCTTAAAAGTGTCTCCTGTGGGGGCCACATTGTGAAAGAAGGTCTATCAGTTTAGTTTGGAAGCATTTATTCAATAGTCTGTTGTTCCCCTTGTCAGCAAAGAGATATATGCCGACACTGCAAGAAAAAGTAGGCTTGCGGGATGTTTATGTGTTTTGATGCTTGAAATTTTCAGAAATGAGAACTGCCTGTGTTTTCCATAGTGACACATCATGCTCCTCTGCTTTAAAGGCATACTATTAAATGATAGCAGTTAATTAGTTGCTATAGTGCCCCTGTTCCTTATTCCTCCTCATTTACCCCTCATTTTGGTCTGATCTGTATAGTTGCATATAAAATGCACTGTTTATCTTTCAAAAAGTGTTTCACAGTGCTAAACCTTTCAATTGGTTTCTAAATTTCTGCATTGGTCCAAAAGCCAGTATACTGGAATAGTAGTGGTTAAAAAAAAATCACTGGGTTTAACTAATCATTTTTTTTTGTATAATTTTCTTTTAAGGGGGCGTGGCAGGAGGTGTGTCCTATGCCTACATACTTTTGCTAATAGGTGTCCCTCGTTCCTATCGCAAAAAAATTGGGAGTTAGGGCAAAAGCGCGTATTAAATATCAACTACAGGTGCTTATGTTATGTGCTATCATTGCTATGTCCCACCTTAGAAGGCAAAAATAAGGCAGACATAGAGTTTATTTACATAACCCTGACTTTATATTATCTTGTGCACAGGTCAATGCGGTGACAGTGGATGGAATCACTTCCCTGTATACCATATGTAGTAGTGGGAACGTTGCTTGTGCCAGTATTTTATTGGATTATGGTGCTAAGCTAAAGCCGGAGACTCTTCCTCTGCATTAAGCAGTCATAAGAGGTAACATATGTAATAATCACATATGGTAAAGAGCTAAACAATATCTGCTTTACTTTACAAATGGAAAACGATGTGCTGTTATTTAAAAAAAAAATGATTTCAAATAAGATACATAAGCCAAGGTTGACCTGTCGATATCCAATCTCCAGTTGAATGCTAAAGACCAACAGTTGTGGTCCACATAGTCTTGCCATTAGCACTGTAGGACTACCAAGTAAAAGCACTCATACAAATCCTGCTACCCACAGGATTTATAGAATGGTGTTTACCTATACATGGCCTAATTAACACAAGTAGTAAGACATATTTGATCTCTGGGACAAGGAGGACATGTAGGGGTTAAGACATCCATAATGAATGATTCAGAGAGTTCTAAATGCTTGTACAGAGATTTTATGACCTATGCTATATCCATTTACGTTCTGCATCCCTTATTTAGCTGCTTGGGGACAAAAATACAGTGGGTCTAAAATGTTGGGTAGATTTGTTACCACTTATTGTTTTCAGTGATTGTTCTGCCCTTGTTAAGCCCTGCTTGCTTATTGATTTTACAGTTTGCTGGAAAATCCTCTATGGGATAATGATCACCTGTGATAAGCTAAAGCCCCTAATCTCAAGGGAGATCACAGGTGTTCTAATTATCACAAGTAATACTAAACGTCTGCCTATGGCGACCCTGGGACCCATCTTCGTCCTGCTATTAAGCTTTGTAGTTCGTACATACGATGAGATTATCAGATGAATGATTGTCTGTTTTATTTTTTGCATCCTAAACTCATATTGAAAATGAAGAGGGTAGAGTGATGTAATGTTTTTTATTGTTATGTAATGTATTCTTTCATTTCCAAGCATGGTGTTAGTCTTCCAATTTTTCTTTCTGGACGAACACTGTACTCAATAAACAAAAACTGTTCGTTGTGTTATTGTGCAATTTTTTTTTTTTCGTGTTTGTCCCTTTGGATAATTTTGCATGAACTGCCGTGATCGGCTCTCAAAAGTTGTGTACTAACGAAAAGATTATTGTACAATCGATTCGAAAGCGGTATTTTTCATCCGATTTTCTGATCTTGAGTACTAGGCTTTAAAGAGATTGTTGTGGAATGGGCATGTTAGCAGCGCTCAGGACAGACTGAAATGCCTTGCAAATGGGAGTGTCTACTCTAGATGCATTTAATAGAGAAGTTTGGGAATTTTGGAGCATCGGTCCCCTGGTGGTTCTAAGACAGAGAAATCAAACTCCGCTGATCACTTAGTTCTTAGTGCTCCGTGAGCTGAGAACTGTAAGTCATGGCTCTCTGCTTTGCCTCCCCCCTGTGCTCACTGGAGTGCTGGGCTGTGGAGGGTGCAGGAACAGCAGGCTCAGGCTCTCAGCGGCTCGCTGAGAAACTGAGCCAGGTGCCGGTCCAAGCTCCTGGGTGGATTCCCACCATATGGTAGCGATCTTTCCCCAGCCTGGACTGGTTCTGTGACGTTAGCCGACAGTGGGCCACAGTCCACTTTCGGCTGAAAATGGGTCACAAAAGTACAGAACGAAGCTTTGGCTGTACTTTTCCTTTAAGGATTGGTAGGAACTTGTAGACGGAGATATGATCTTGCTTGATAAAATCATGTTCATCATGACATACTGGTTAATGTTAGCAGCTTTATTATTAGGAATAAGGGGTCAAATCACTAACGTTTACCACATGCGATAACGTGGTCATGTGACTCATTTGCATAAATGATCGCATGCGGTAAATAAAATCCAGTTCACAAAAAAATAACGATTATGCGGTATTTACTGCAAAATAAAAAAATGTGCGGGTAAATATCATTTAAAAACTATGCGGTAAGCTCTTAAGTCCAATTCACAGACCGAACAGGGATTAAAAAAACATGCAATATTTATCACCAGGGTTTTGCTGGTGGTATTACAAGCATTAATTGGTAGATGGT
The DNA here is from genome assembly GCA_037952925.1 of Lithobates clamitans. Taxonomy (NCBI): domain Eukaryota; kingdom Metazoa; phylum Chordata; class Amphibia; order Anura; family Ranidae; genus Lithobates; species Lithobates clamitans. Next base: position 8,533,138 of record JBBGZY010000723.1, read on the forward strand.
AGATGGTTGCTAGGGAGCGGGACAGAAAGCCAACCACTGCGTCCTTAACAACACATGACCCATCAACTGTCAACGGGTTCCCCACTGACAGCTGAAAGTAAAAGAAAAAAAAATCCCGGTAATTAAAAATGAAGAAAAAAAAAACAGTGTGCCCTCCCCTGAATGCATGCAAGGCCCCTTTGGGTCTGGTATGGATTTTAAGGAGAACCACATGCCAATTCTTTTTTATAAAGCTGCATGGGGTCCCCCCCCAAAATTCATACCAGGCCCTTATCTGAGCATGCAGCCTGGCAGGTCAGGAAAAGGGGGGGGCAAGCGAGCGCCCTCCTGAACCATACCAGGCCACTTTCCCTCAACATGGGGGTGTGGGTGCTTTGAGGCACGGGGACAAGGGCCTCATCCCCACAACCTTGGTCGGTGGTTGTGGGGGTCTGTGGGTAGGGGGCTTATTGGAATCTGAAAGCCCCTTTAACAAGGGGGCCCAAGATCCCCCCCGTAGGCTAGTAGATTATTGTTCTGATTCTGTCAGAATATACACTGCTTTCATACACTTATTACAATCCAAAGGCATAAACTGATATTACGTAACATACTACAGAGCCAATAAGATGTACATATTTAACATAATTGTTTCTAAGTTCAAAACAACTGTTTTTGCCTTTCAGCTGGCCAGTCATAACAACTGTGATGATTTATTTTTTAGATGTGACCAGATTATGCAGATGTTCTAATAAAACAAAATAACATATGCCCAGATAATGAACTTACAAGAACATAAAGTGAAGGTCATTAATGCAGGTGATACATAGGTCGAATTCCGAGCAAATTTTCTTTAGAAAATTAGAAATTTTGTGCGTTTTGTGATCCGATGATGCCACCATTGATTTAGAAATATGACCAACCAAGCCTTCAATTTCACCTCATGTTGCTACAAAAAAAAATATATTTTCTTTCCATGAATTTTCTTTTCTTGTGCTCATGCACATTAATTTTTTGATTATATTTCTCACATGATTCTCCCATCATTGAGTAGGAAATTGTCACGCAAATTTGATGGCCGCATTAAAATCAGCCCACTAATGGTGTGAAATTTTGAACGAAAATTTTTAGATAAGATTTTCAAAGGAAAACTATTTCGAAATTTGACCCATGTATGGCCGGCCTTAAAATATTATTTCAACAAAACAACAGATGTCCATGAAAAAATTAAATGTGACAGTTTTTAAGTTAGAAAATTAAGGCTTTAGCAAAATGTCCATGATTGTTTAAGCAGAAAAGTCACCCTTTAATTGAGGGCAAAAGCTTTGCAAATGTCTATAAGTTTCCAACTTAAAATTCACATCATAGTATGGCTCAAAGCATGTATACCAAATACAGTGGGGACGGAAAGTATTCAGACCCCCTTCACTGTCAAGGATAGATTTAGCTCTAGGGAATGGCCTAGCATCACAAGTAGTAAATAACATAATCTATCATCCTAGAGGGGTATCGGACCATTCCCCGCTTACAATTACGATAAATCCAGGCCATAAGAAAACAAATAGAATATGGAAGCTGAATCCAGTATGGTTGGAAGTAATAGAGAACAAGGAGGGGGTGATAGCAGAACTAAAAGAATTTATAAAGCTCAATTCGGGCACTACATCGAGAGGGGTGTTGTGGGATGCACTGAAGGCATACTTAAGGGGTTAAATCATACAGAAGGTGTCCAAAATTAAAAAAACCTCCCGAGACTGGGAGGAGCGGTTTAAGAGGGAATTAATTGCAGCCGAAAGGGAGTACATAAATGATCCCTCCCCGGAAAAACAGAAAGTGTGGGAAAATAAACAACAAAGGTACAAAGATATAATAACCAGGAAAGTGGAAAATAAAAGGACATTCCAGAACCAAGTTATGTATGGGGAAGGGGAAAAAGTAGGGAAGATATTGGCTCGTATAGTTAGGTCCGGCTCCCCCCCATCCGTGGTCCCGGTTATTAAGACCCTGACAGGTGAGATAACATCCCAATTGGAAAAGATTACTGAGACGTTTAAAGAATACTACAACAGGTTATATAAATCCAGTGGGACCAGGGATGAGGGGGAAATGGACAAATTTTTTCAAAACATAGAAATACCAACATTAGGGGAGGTGGAGGTTGAGGAACTAGAAAGACCAATCACTATAGAAGAGATTAAAATAGCAGTATCAGAAATGGCTAACTGTAAAGCTCCAGGTCCTGATGGTCTCCCAGCGGAGATCTATAAACAGTACGGGGAGGTATTGTTTCAAGAACTATTGGAAGTTTTCAATTGGGCAAAAGAACAAGGGAGACTACCTATGTCAATGACCGAAGCTACAATAATAGTACTGCATAAAGAAGGGAAAGATCCCCTAGACCCTGGATCATATAGACCTATATCATTGCTTTGTGCAGATGTTAAGATTTTAGCAAAAATCCTAGCTACCAGAGTAAAAAAAGTGATTCATAAAATAGTCCACCCAGACCAGACGGGATTCATACCCCGCCGTACAACTAGCATGAATATAAGAAGAGTCTTCTTGAACCTGCAGATTCCCACGGAAAACAGAGGTTCGAGAGCAATGCTTCTGTTGGATGTGGTAAAAGCATTCGACAGTGTAGAATGGGAATATGTCTGGAGAGTACTAAAGGAATATGGTTTTGGATCCTCATTTATAAATTGGGTCAAAGTATTGTACAATGAACCAAATGCTAAAGTAAAAGTCAATAATGACTATTCAAGTGGGTTTAGATTAGAGAGGGGATCAAGGCAGGGGTGCCCGTTGTCCCCCATGATTTTTGCCCTGGCCATGGAACCATTAGCCACAACAGTGAGGCAAGATAGGAAAATAGTGGGGTTCCAGAGAGAGGACGGTGAAGAGCGGATCGCACTGTATGCGGACGATGTCCTTTTATTCATGGGAGACACGGAGGAATCTCTGAATCGAGTAATGAATATTTTCTCAAGGTTTGGGAAAATTTCGGGATTATCCATAAATTGGGAGAAGTCAGTCTTGCTACCACTAGATCCAGATAGTATAGACACCCCTTCAAATATTAACATCAACAGGTTGGGAAAAACAACACTAACAAAATACTTAGGTATTAAAATAACTAATGACCCAGAGAGCTACTTAGACAATAACCTAGCCCCACTATTAAAGAAATTCAAGGATAAGATTGAAATATGGAAGGACCTCCCGTTATCAGTAGCGGGGAGGTGCAATTTAATTAAAATGCTATGGCTCCCCCAGCTGCTGTACATAATGCAGAACTCCCCAATATGGATAAGCAGGAAATGGTTTGATAAAATAGAAACAATATTTAGAGCCCTTATATGGAAAGGAGGAACCCCTAGGATAAGATTGCAGACCCTACAATTGCCCACGCGGGAAGGGGGGATGGCTGTTCCGCACCCACGTAGCTATTTCTTGGCTGCCCAGCTGCAGTATATAGGGGGAAACAGCAAGGAGAAGTTGATTATTATGGGAGCTCCCCATAAGACCGTGATAGAGACGTTGGAAGCAGACTCCTTTATATATAACACCCCTACGGTCAAATTAATAAAAAAAACGTGGAGAACTGTTAAAACTCTGTTGGGAATAAATGGTTGGATTAAACATACCCCCCTATGGAATAATAAGAATCTTCAAGAACTAAATGAAATAGGAACAATTAAAACATGGGAAAAGAATGGAATAGTGAAACTAGTTCAGCTTTATAACCAGGCCTTACTAAAACCCTTCGCTACGTTGAAAGTAGAATTTGGTATACCAGATAATTCACTATATAACTATATACAAATTAAACACGCCCTTAACTCGCAGTTTGGGGGACACGGCCCCTCCTGGAGTGAATCTGTCGTATTCCAGAAATTAGAAGACCGGGAGGGCCATGGGGGGACCATAGCTGAAATATATCCACATATCTGTAGAAATAGTATAGAGACCCCGGAAAAACTTAAAAGTAGAGGCAAATGGGAGAGGGAATTGTGAGTATTCTCAGATGGGCAATGGAGAGAGATATTAGCGGGAGGTCATCGAGTATCGATTTCCCCTGCCCAAAGGATATCGCATCTAATGGTAATCCACAGGACATACTACACCCCTAAAAGGTTATTTGAGTTCGGGAGGGGAACGGATGCCAACTGCCCTAGATGCCAGCAGGAAGGGGACCTGTTGCATATGTTATGGAAATGCCCGAAATTGTTCCGGTACTGGTCAGAGATCCTAGAAACAGTTAATAAAGTATTTTCCCTAAAACTTAAAATGGAACCGAAACTATGTATCCTGGGGGTAGGGGAGGATGTGACCATTGGAACCTGTAAAACTATAATAGTTCAGAGGTGTCTATTCCAGGCAAGAAAACTTATAGCTCAAAGATGGCAGGCAAGAACCCCCCCACAAATAGAGGAATGGTGTAAAATAGTGACTGAAACAATGTGGAAGGAAAAAACAGTATATATAAAAAGGAGGAACCTAAAAGCATTTAAAAAACTTTGGAGACCCTGGCTGGAGGAAATGGGATACATACTATAGTAAATAAAGAGATAACGCCCTCACGAAATAGGAAGGTTAATATGCACGGATGTAGGGGGGGGAGGGGGAGGGGGGAGGGAACAAAGGAAAGGGGTAAGGTGGATAAAACAACAAAGCACTTTGTTCTTCTTTGATAGAGGTTTTTTTTTTTTTTTTATGTACACTTAAAGTCGAGGATTGAATTGTAATGCATCATTGTATTGATATTATGCACTGAGATGTACTTCTGTTTGAACATTAATAAAAACGATTGAATTTAAAAAAAAACATGCAAAATCCTCAGAAGCAGGTAATATTGCCTTGTGGGATTTGCATTTTGTTATGTTATACATATTTTTCTCCCTATTGAGGATTTAAGGCAGCGTTGTTCACTAATCATTGGGGTTTCCTATCACATTTTAAGGTGTTTCCACACTTTGCAAGCATCAACTAACAGGACATAGCCAAAGGTGATTTTCCTGTCGCATCATGGCAGCATACACTTTGGGTTGTGATTCCACCGCCACAACCTGATACTACCACATAGCTATAAGTTTCAGAGAAGGCTCCCGCCCCAGTATTCTCTTTCTTTTCCTCACCTGTCAGGACCGAATGGATCAGCACCCCCTTACTGCTTCGCCCCAGCCAGGTTCAAGCCTCTTCTGGGTGGAAGTCCTTACCTGTACAGCCTCTAATTGAGCTAGATGGAAGGAACCCCACTCTGGTGGTCTCAGGGGTATGCCGGCAATTGTTTTACAAGCTTTAAACAGGATTAACCGTATTGCAGCGGCCCTCCAGTTTTCATTTTCTGCACTGACGTTCCCCTGAGCTCTGTAGTCCTACAAGTTTGCCTCCGGCATGCTCCAGGCACCTCGGCACTTCTGCGCATGCGTGGACCGCGGTGTCACGGCGATTTCCTTGTTTTGCCAGCTTCCAATATGACGCTGAGCACCGCCCCGCACTAGGGCGCATGCGCGAGCATGACGTCATCACAGCGGCGATGGTGGCAGATTTAAAATCTGAACTTCTTCTCCTCGCTGCTTCTGCCTGATTCTACAAGTCATTGCCTGCTTCTCTGCGCTATCACCACTATCCTGTGTCTCCCCTCTCCTGGGTAAGCGGTACTTAGCTCTTCAGAGAAGAAAAGGCTTTTACTCCCCGCTATTTCTGGTCAAGAAGAAGTCAGGGGATCTGCGTCCTGTCCTGGACCTAAAAAACCTCAACTGGGGAATTCGGGTGGAAACGTTCAAAAATGGAAAGTTTACAGTCGATTCTTCAGGCCATAAACTTGGGAGACTGGATGCTTTCAGTCGCTTTACAATACGCATATCTTCATATCGCCATTCACGCTACATTTCAGAAGTTACTCCGCTTTGCGGTAAACCTTTAGCACTTTCAATTTCAAAGCCTCCCATTCGGGATTTCTACTGCTCCCAGAACATTTACAAAAGTCCTGTTACCAGTAATAGCTTCCCTGAGAGAAAAAGGGCCAAGAGTCCATCATTACCTGGACGACATACTCCTTCTTTCGGACAGCCAGGAATCTCTCATTTGCCATCGGAAGATTCTGATTTCCACAATGCAGAATCTAGGCCGGTTGATAAACTGGGGGAAGAGCAATCTTCAGCCCTCTCAGAGAATGGTCTTCCTGAGAGCAGAGCTAGACACCCGGGTAAACACAGTGGAGTTTCCTCAAGAGAAAATTCCCTGCTTGGTCCAGAAAATAAGAAAACTACTCCTGGCCACAACATTACCAGCCAGAGTGTGCCTCAGTATCTTGGGCTCAATGTCGGCAACCATTCCGATGGTCCAATGGGCGCAGTGGAACGTAAGACCTCTTTAAATCTTGTTCCTGCGCCAGTGGGACGGCATATCGATGAATCAGTGAGTTGCTATCTCAAAGGAGGTCAAGCAGTCAGCATGGTGGTGGACACGATTACACAATCTGAGGAGATGCAAACATATAGTCACCCCTCTACAAGAAGTGATTACCTCGGATGCCAGCAAGGAGGGGTGGGGGGGGCACACTACCGACATCACACAGTTCAGGGCCATTGGCCATTCAAGACGCAGGATATCATTTCAAATGTTCTAGAGATGAAGGCAGTATTCCAAGCCCTGTTAGCCTTCAGCTCCTTTCTAAGGGGAAAACATGTCCTGTTGAGAATGGACAACAGAGTGGCTGTCGCCTACATCAACAGACAGGGAGGCACCAGAATTCGCTCCATGATGCAAGAAGTCCGTCCCGTTCTTGAGTGGGCACAGCTGAATATGTTGGATCTAAGGGTGGTATATGTCCCGGGAGTCCAGAACCTGCTAGCCAACTCGCTAGGCAGGAATTTCATCTCCAACGAGTGGCCGCTGAGTCATCAGGCCTTCTCCCTCATATCTCAGACCTGGGGGTTGCCGGACATAGATCTAGCAGCAACACCAGCGAAGTGCCAGAGGTTTCTGTCAAGGGTCCCCTTTCCGTCGGCGGAGGGGACGGACTGCCTTAAACACCCTTGGAACTTCCGATTGGGCTACATCTTCCCTCCGACACCTCTCATAGCAAGGTTCCTGCTCAGGCTCAAGAGGTCAACGGCATCGGTAGTAGCAGTCATCCCCTTTTGGCCGAGGAGGCCATGGTTCACTACTCTCCTACAATTGAGCACAGTGGACCCACTGCCTCTCCTGTTATCGGCGGACCTACTCTCCCAGGGTCATCTCTGTCATCCAAACCCAGAGAAACTGCATCTGATGGCCTGGAAGCTGAAAGGTCTAGGTTTGTAGACCAGGGCTGCTCTCAGAAAGTGGTTGAAACCTTACTACAAGCCAGAAGGCCCACTACCAACAGTACCTACAGGAGAATTTGGGAAAAATGTGTCATCTTTGCACAGCAGCAATCTTGGGACTCATCCTCTCCAACAGTTTCACAGATTCTTAAATTTCTTCAGTCAGGCCTGGAGAAAGGCCTTGGGTGAAGCACTCTGAAAGTGCAGGTATCAGCCCTATCCGCTTTGACTGGAGTCAAGTGGGATCAGCATCCTCTTGTCGTTCAGTTCCAAAGGGCTTGTCTAAAATTAAGACCTCCCAGAAAACCTTCCCACAAGTACATCACAATACCTGAGGGCTTAAAGGCACACTCCACCAGGGCAGTGGCGACCTCCTGGGCAGCTTACTGCAGAGTATCTGCGGAAACTATATGCAGAGCGGCCACTTGGTCATCTAGGAACACCTTTATGTCACATTACAAGGTGGATTCCGCTCGGTTGTCGACAGTGGATTTTGGGAGAACAATTATCCAGGCCAACTCTTCTATTCCTTGTTAAATAAACTTATTCTGCATTCCCACCCAGTCTGCCAGTTATTCCCCAAAGTGTATGCTGCCATGATGCGTCAGGAAACCGGAAAATTGTATACTCACCTTTCCATAATTTTCCTTTCCTGTCGCATCTTCATGGCAGCATACAGATGCCCAGCCTTCTGAGGTGATATGTATACAGAGAATACTGGGGTGGGAGCTGTCTCTGGAATTTATAGCTATGTGGTCCTATCAGGTTGTGAGGGCCGAGTCATAACCCAAAGTGTATGCTGCTATGAAGATGCGACAGGAAAGGAAAATTATGGAAAGGTAAGTATACAATTTTTCTGGTTTTTGGATTTTAACCACTTCAGCCCCGGAAGGATTTACCCCCTTCCTGACCAGAGCACTTTTTACAATTCGGCACTGCTAATTGCGCGGTCATGCAATGCTGTACCCAAACGAAATTTGCGTCCTTTTCTTCCCACAAATAGAGCTTTCTTTTGATGGTATTTGATCACCTCTGCCGTTTTTTATTTTTTGCGCTATAAACGGAAAAAGACCGAAAATTTTGAAAAAAAATGATATTTTCTACTTTTTGTTATAAAAAAAATCCAATAAACTAAATTTTAGTCATACATTTAGGCCAAAATGTATTCGGCCACATGTCTTTGGTAAAAAAAATGTCAATAAGCGTATATTTATTGGTTTGCGCAAAAGTTATAGCGTCTACAAACTAGGGTACATTTTCTGTAATTTACACAGCTTTTAGTTTATGACTGCCTATGTCATTTATTGAGGTGCTAAAATGGCAGGGCAGTACAAAACCCCCACAAATGAACCCATTTTGGAAAGTAGACACCCCAAGGAAATTGCTGAGAGGCATGTTGAACCCATTGAATATTTATTTTTTTTGTACCAAGTGATTGAATAATGACAAAAAAAAAAAAAATTTACAAAAAGTTGTCACTAAATGATATATTGCTCACACAAGCCATGGGCATATGTGGAATTGCACCCCAAAATACATTCAGCTGCTTCTCCTGAGTATGGGGATACCACATGTGTGGGACTTTTTGGGAGCCTAGCCGCGTACGGGGCCCCGAAAACCATGCACCGCCTTCAGGATTTCTAAGGGCATAAATTTTTGATTTCACGCCTCACTACCTATCACAGTTTTGAAGGCCATAAAATGCCAAGATGGCACAAAACCCCCCCAAATGACCCCATTTTGGAAAGTAGACACCCCAAGCTATTTGCTGAGAGGCATGGTGAGTATTTTGCAGCTCTCATTTGTTTTTGAAAATGAAGAAAGACCAGAAAAAAATTTTTTTTTTCTTTTTTCAATTTTCAAAACTTTGTGACAAAAAGTGAGGTCTGCAAAATACTCACTATACCTCTCAGCAAATAGCTTGGGGTGTCTACTTTCCAAAATGGGGTCATTTGGGGGGGGGGGTTTTGTGCCACCTGGGCATTCCATGGCCTCCGAAACTGTGATGGGCAGTGAAGAGTGAAATCAAAAATTTACGCCCTTAGAAAGCCTGAAGGCGGTGCTTGGTTTTCGGGGTCCTGTGCGCGGGTAGGCTCCCAAAAAGTCCCACACATGTGGTATCCCCGTACTCAGGAGAAGCAGCAGAATGTATTTTGGGGTGCAATTTCACATATCCCCATGGCATGTTTGAGCAATATATCATTTAGTGACAACTTTGTGCAAAAAAAAAAAAAAAAAATTTGTCTCTTTCCCGCAACTTGTGTCACAATATAAAATATTCCATGGACTCGACATGACTCTCAGCAAATAGCTTGGGGTGTCTACTTTCCAAAATGGGGTCATTTGGGGGGGTTTTGAACTGTCCTGGCATTTTATGCACAACATTTAGAAGCTTATGTCACACATCACCCACTCTTCTAACCACTTGAAGACAAAACCCTTTCTGACACTTTTTGATTACGTGAAAAAATTATTTTTTTTTGCAAGAAAATTACTTTGAACCCCCAAACATTATATATTTTTTTAAAGCAAATGCCCTACAGATTAAAATGATGAGTGTTTCATTTTTTTTTTCACACGGTATTTGCGCAGCGATTTTTCAAACGCATGTTTTGTGGAAAAAACACACTTTTTTAAATTTTAATGCACTAAAACACACTATATTGCCCAAATGTTTGATGGAATAAAAAAGATGATCTTAAGCCGAGTACATGGATACCAAACATGACATGCTTTAAAATTGCGCACAAACGTGCAGTGGCAACAAAATTAATACATTTTTAAAAGCCTTTAAAAGCCTTTACAGGTTACCACTTTAGATTTACAGAGGAGGTCTACTGCTAAAAATACTGCCCTCGATCTGACCTTCGCGGTGATACCTCACATGCATGGTGCAATTGCTGTTTACATTTGACGCCAGACCGACGCTTGCGTTCGCCTTAGCGCGAGAGCAGGGGGGACAGGGGTGCTTTTTTTTTTTTTTTTTTTTCTTTATTATTTTTTTTGCTTTTTTATCTTATTTTTAAACTGTTCCTTTCATTTTTTTTTTTAAATCATTTTTATTGTTATCTCAGGAAATGTAAATATCCCCTATGATAGCAATAGGTAGTGACAGGTACTCTTTTTTGAAAAAATTGGGGTCTATTAGACCCTAGATCTCTCCTCTGCCCTCAAAGCATCTGACCACACCAAGATCGGTGTGATAAAATGCTTCCCCAATTTCCCAATGGCGCTGTTTACATCCGGCGAAATCTAAGTCATAAAATGCTCATAGCTTCCGGTTTCTTAGGCCATAGAGATGTTTGGAGCCACTCTGCTCTCTGATCAGCTCTATGGTCAGCTGGCTGAATCACCGGCTGCTTTCTCAGGTTCCCTGTTGAGACAGGAGAGCCAGAGAAAAACACGGAAGACGGTGGGGGGGGGCATTCCCTCCCACTGCTTGTAAAAGCAGTCTAGAGGCTAATTAGCCGCTAGGATTGCTTTTACATGAAAGCCGACCGCTGGCTGAAAAGAATGATACCAAGATGATACCTAAACCTGCAGGCATCATTCTGGTATAACCACTCAAAGTCGTGAATGGCGTACCTGAAGACAAAAAAATGGTTAACAATAAAGCACAGTAAACGGTAAAGTATAAAAAATTGCATACCTGAAAAGCAAACATGATAAAACATAACAACAATAAAACATTGCAGAATAGAATACAGTAAAAAAGAGCAGAACACCAGAGAGAGAATAGAGAGAGAGAGAACAATAAAACGACAACTATTTTTTTTTATTTTTGTTTGTGTTTTTTTTGCAAACTTATAACTTTTATAACTGTAACCGGTTCCAGGTTCGGGTCTCTCAAAATGCGATGGCATCTTGGGAGACCCTGTGAAAGTGTGCCTAGTCTGTGGAATGCTGTACCCTACGCTAATACTCAACTAGTGTATGGTAGCGTTCAAAACATTCACCAATACAAAGACCAGGACTGTCAGGACAGGAGGGACAATAATAGCGGGTGTCACGCCTATATCCGCGCTTGCTGCAGACACGACATCTTTTTTGGGGGGTTCGCTGGGTAGGGGTACTCGGGAGGACATAAAGAAAATGCCTCTCATGCAGCCGACTGCATTTGGTTGGGGATGTGAATGGGGGAAGTACGGGTGCTGCAGAAGTGGTGGGTTCCCAATTAGGATTGGCGAATGCAGCAGGAAGAGCATTATGGGCACGATGGGCCTGTGTTTGTCTTTTTGGTGGCAGCGGGACACTACTTGTGCTTGCCACCTCACCAGCTTGAACTGCACTTATGGGACTCGCCACGTCACCAAGTGTTACTGCAGTGCTGGTTTGACTACGACCGGGGTGTACTAGGCCGCTGGCGCTTGCCAGTTCACCAAAACGCTACCAAAAAAACTGTTAGCGATCGCAGGGATCAGGCCTGACTCTGAGAACGCTGCAGTTATGCGTTTAGTGTTCTGTAAGTGACAGTGATCGATCGATGCTGCACTTGGGTGGGCTGGGCTGGGCCGGGCGGAGGGGCAAAACGCAGGTGCTAGCAGGTATCTGGGCTGATCCCGCTAACACTGCATTTTGGGAACCCTAAACTGCTGGGGACGCTAGTATAGATCTGATCGAATCAGATATTGATCCGTTCAGATATTATACCACTAAGGGAGGTGTACGGTGCGTGCGTGGGGGTTAGCGGTACTGACGCTAACCTGACGCTGCCTGGGGCTGGTGCTTACCAGTCCACCAAAACGCTACCAAAAAAACTGTTAGGGATCGCAGGGATCAGGCCTGACTCTGCGAACGCTGCAGTTATGCGTTTAGTGTTTTGTAAGTGTCAGTGATCGATCGATACTGCACTTGGGTGGGCTGGGCGGAGGGGCAAAACGCAGGTGCTAGCAGGTATCTGGGCTGATCCCGCTAACACTGCGTTTTTGGGAACCCTAAACTGCTGGGGACGCTAGTATAGATCTGATCGGATCAGATATTGATCCGTACAGATACTATACCACTAAGGGAGGCGTATGCTGCGTGCGTGGGTGTTAGCGGTACTGGCGCTAATCTGACGCTGCCTGGGGCGACGCATATCACCGCCGGGCGATTAGGGGGCTAAACCTTTATTCGGTAATAAACGGCGGGTTCCCTGACACTATAAAAAATAAACGAACTAACCAGCGTCACCCGTAACAGTTATACGGTGATCAGTGGTGAAAGGGTTAACTAGGGGGCAATCAAGGGGTTAAAACATTTATTAGGTAGTATATGGGGGTCCCTGTCGCTTTAAAACGCTGACGGCGAACCTAAATATTTACCTCACTAACTAGCGTCACCAGCGACACTAATACAGCGATCAGAAAAATGATCGCTTAGCGACACTGGTGAGGGGGGGTGATCAAGGGGTTAAAACTTTATTAGGGGGGGTAAGGGGGGTACCCTAGACCTACAGGGGGCTACCACTCACTGCCCTACCACTGCTAACTGTCACAAACTGACACTATGCAGTAATCAGAAAAAAAAAAAAAAAAAAAAAAAAAAACCTGCTTGGTGTCAGTTTGTGACAGGGGGGGGGGGGGTGATTGGGGGGGATCGGGGGGCGATCGGGGGGGGGGGATCGGGGGTGTTTAGTGTGCCTGGCATGTTCTACTGTGTTGTGTAGTGTTGTGCACTTACTTACATGTCAGCTCCCCTCGGCGCTGGAACGGAAACTCCCGAGCCGAGGAGAGATGACATCACATCCTCTGCCTTTGTGTACTATACAGAGGCAGGGGATGTTTCTCATTGGCTGGGAGCGATCGCGAGGGGGGGGCCACGATCGGATGGCCTCCCCCTCGTCTCTCAACTCTCCCAGCCAAATGCCGACCGCAGCTGGCACCGGGGGGGGGGTCCGATCGGACCCCCCGCCCGCGGGAAGGCAATCACGTACCAGGTACGTGATTTTGCCTGCCCGTGCCGCTCTGCTCACGTATATAGGCGTGAGGCGGTCGGCAAGTGGTTAAAGCTTGTTTCCTTATCTTGAAAAAGACAGGCAAATAAAAGGGTGAGTATGTTTCCAATTTTGGCTGGAGGAGCGCTGGTGTGGAGCTACATGGAAGAAGAGTTATAATAATTGCTGGCAACAAAGCACAATACAGTAAAATCTTGGATTGCTAGCATAATTTGTTCTGAAAATATGTTTGTAATCCAAAGCACTTGTGAATCAAAGCGAATTTCCCCATAAGGAATAATAGAAATTCAGATGATTCGTTCCACATCCATTTATTCATAAGTCCTTCAGTTTATAGTCCATGCAAAAGTTTGTAGCATTGTGATACGATGTGTAACCATAAAATGTCCATTCACAAATGGCAGCCTCCACAATGGGATTCAAAGAAAAATCTAGCAGGAGCTACAGTGTATAAAAGAGAAGAGAGGCGCCTCTAAGTGTTGCAATAGGGTTACATTTAATCAAGGTATAGCATTTAGTAACTTTAGTTACTCGAAATCCAAGGTTTTACTGTACAAACAAAGCCCTGGAGGCTGCAGCCTATGTTCCTTGATATAGTCCTATTTAAATGTACCCCATCATTTTGTCTTTTTTCAGAGACTACAGGAACAAGTACAAAATTACACATCATGGTGAAATTGAACTTCTCAGGGACACTAAAGAAATATGGAGCTGTCATTGAACTACTAATGAAAATGCTAGTTGTGTTGGTGTCTCTGGCTCCAGTAACGTAGCAGTAAATTACTGACCTACTACAGGCATGCAACAAGTAATTCAAGTCAAGTATGGGCAGACGGTTAGCTTTTTGAAAAGGAGATCTGCTCCTTATTTGTACATGCCTGGTTTCTCTTGTCATAAATGTTAGTAGAGTGACTTTAGGCTAAATGCATGTGGGTAATTTGGTCCTTCAGTGTCACATCCCAGCATTTTTGAGAATTTCTGTTTCAGGGCATACTGTACATCCCCGAATGCATGCAGCCCTAATTGTGAGTACCGCTCGGTACAGCGTCTAGCCATGCGTATTTCAGCCTGTCATAGATTTTAAATACCCCCCAGCACAACAATAGACCCCCTAGCAACAACAGATCTCCCAAAAGCCAGCATCAATAGACCCTCCAGCAGCCAACAATAATAGGCCCCTCCCTCAACAGTAAATCTTTCCCAGCAACAACTGACCCCTTCAGCAGCATAAGACCCATCCCTGGCAACACTAGATTCCCCCACCAGTAACAATAGACTTCCCTAGCAACAATAGACCACCCCTCCCCACAAAAATAGATCCCCTCCAGCTACAATAGATCCCCCAGCAGCCAGCATCAGTAGACATTTCAGCACACCCAAGCACTCCGTGCCAATACATACATTCAGTACTAGAGGTGTTGGAACTGCGTTCCCCCACGTTCCCGTTAAAAAAAACCCCTGCTCTGCTCTCATCCAAATTGGCCACACAGGTGACAAGGGGTACGAGCGTCCATTTGGACAGCTATTCCCCTGGTGACCGTAGGAAAACACAGAGGAATCAAGTTCCTCAAGACTTCTTTCCCTTTCTGTATTGAGAATAGATTGTATTATAATAGAGACGGTTCAATATATTCTATGGTTACTGCATACAAAGTATATTAGAGTACTACTACTGGTGGCAGGCTGTAAATATTTCCTGACCTCTGCGGGTTGCAGAACTGAGACCTCTCTTCACCTTGTGAGTTCTGCAAGTACTGTATGATTAAGGTTTTGATGAGAATTGGTATGTTCTACCATAAGCTGCACCTATCTGCTAAAGGAATCCTGTAAAGACAAACATGTAGCTTACCACTGGTGACCTCCTTGTGAAAATGCTAATTGTATGATGGTTCTTCATTACTTTATAGGTCACTGGGGCTGATTTACTAAAAGGAAAACAGATGATTACTTAGCAAAGTGAATGTTCACAGAAGCTCTGTGCATGTAAATCAACCAATCACATACAGTACAAGCAAAATCCTGTTTAATTATTCTTACACAAGATTAGGTATTCAAAGTGAACACAGCTTCACTTTTTTGAGCAGGAAGGTTGTTTACACCGCAATCCCTGTGTTCATAGCGCAGTTCTGCATGCACATTCACAGTACTTTTTTTGGCTTCATTTTTTTTTTTCTTCACAGCCACAATCTTTATTCAATATGCAAACATCTTTTTTACTTTGCGTTTATGCACGCTCGTGTGCTTCTTTACTTTTTTAAGCATACTGCAGGGCAAAGCAATAGTGTGAAGAAGATTTATTGAAATAATAGTTTTTTTTTTACTGTATGTGTGTTTGCAATGCATTTAAAAATATACCAGACTGCAGCTGGTGATTGCAATAAATTAATAAATCACAGAGCTCACTTCTGGAACATATCTACATTTATGTACAGTTAATATGATAGCAGAAATATGGACGATCAGGCTTGGAACTAATTTGTGTTTGTTTTTTCCTTTCCCATTAAGGCTTAATGTACATGGGACATTTTACAACCACTCCTGAATGATTTAACTTGACAAATAGTAACCAACGTTTAAAAACGTTTATTTTGCCGCGTTTACATGCCGCATGTGCGTTAAGAAGCTTTTTTTTTTTTCAAATAGTCAAAAATTAAAAATGCCTGTAAACTAAACATGAGTTATCGCGTTTACAAGCTGTTACAGGAATTTGGTGTTTCAAATGCCTCTGAAAATCTGTCCTGAAAGCATTTTTTTGCTTTCCAAAAAATGCTTCTAAACTCAACTGCCTGGAAACTATAAACGACCCTGTGTACATGCACTGATAAGATAACAGAGGAGAGTTCAGGGGCAGCTGAAAAAAATGCCCAACTGCTCCTAAACGTCCGTTTACTAGCAGCAGTGTACATGAAGCCTAAGGTTCCATGCACGTTGGCTTAAAAATCGCTGCTTCTACAAGAGTTTTATGTTTTGCCTGTAGAAGCAGCTCAGTGTTATTCTGTGTGTCCATGCACATTAGGATGATTACAGGCATATTTTGAGCTCAACATTTAGGCTTAATGTACACGGGATGGATAATAAACATAGTTTAAAAACGTCAGTTTTGCCGTGTTTACATGCCGTGTTTACATGCCGCGTTTACATGCCGCATTTAGCCGTGTTTGCATTTAGAAGCCTTTTTTTTTTTCTTCAAATAGTCAAAAATCAAAAACGCCTTGTAAATAAAACATGGCATAAAATGAGTTACTGTAGTTCTTTGATGTGAGACTCTTGCGTCTTCAGCTAGCTCTTTAAGATGGGCTCAATGTGTCCTGGCAGGTAAGATGAACACTAAACTTTCTCAATGTGAAACAAAGTTCCGCAAAGGTTCCCTTACAGGCTTGGTGGAATGAATAAGGCAACGGTGTCTGCATGCAGTGTCCTTTTGTGGAAAGAGAATGGGCAAGTGCCTGCTCACCAATCCCAGTGACCTTCTGTTTCCGAGAATGGCCTGGACTCCACAGCAGACCCCTGCAAAGTCTGGCTCTAGGGTCAGCCTTCAACCCCGCGTTGCACCATGCTACAGTCCAGCTGCATCTGGAGTGGATCTGATGAGGGTGGCCTCCAGGCTGCCACGAATGCTCAGATGTTGCTGGCAACGGGTTCTCCCATTCTCGCTCACGATGACTCTCTCTTGCACAGGCCCACAACACACCTGCAGCACAATCTAGTGTCCGAGTCACTGCTTGCAGATCCAGGCCGTGGTCCTCCAGAGAGCGTCTCCTATCTCCCTGCTATTTATCTGCCCTTCCAGCATTCTGTATTTTCGACCAGCCAGCTGGAACTTGTAGTCCACAATAGCCGGGCTTCTATACAAACTTGATTCACCGGACTACATATCCCAAGATCCCTTGCTCTTGTCCGGGGTCTTTGCCTGCTCTGCAGTCAGGAAACCACAACAGAGTCCATGCTGGGCACTAGGGGGAAACAATCCCCCAACAACACACCGCTAGCAATAATCGTATAAAATACAATGGTTCTGCGGGAGGGATTCACCTGAAGGGAAATCAAGCAAATTTCTTTACTGCAACCCATTGTTGCAGGAAAGGAATTCACTCCGTGCATGGTCTGCCTTAGATTTACCATCAACTATGTAGTGCAAGGGCCTGCCTAACTGCATACAAACTGAACGTGTTTAGGTTTGACCTCATATTATATGGTTTTGGTAAATCTAAAGGAAAATTATACAAGAAATTTGCGTAATGTATGGCCAGTCTAAGATGAGAGACACAGAAGAGGTGAATATCTTACATTTATATACATTTTATTGTGTGTTGGGTTGAGTTTGAGGTGTGGACTAGTAAAGCATAAAAGCAAACGCTATTGAGGTTAATACTAGGGGCTGAGTACTAATGGGTGCTATATAATTTAAGCCTTGTCAGATGAACTGCTGTTTTAGTTCTTCTCTTGCTACAGGCAAAAGATAACCATGGGGGAATCCAATAATCAATGGGCATGTTTACTTAGTGACTACTGGGGTATTAACACTTCTTTATTTGTAATTTACTCTCTTATTGTGTAGCCTCTAACGAGACAATTACTTTACACCATTGAGCTAGTATGTATTCAATCTTCTCTGTTCTCAACTAACATTGTTATTATAATGTTAGTGCTCCATCTTGTTAACAAGTTAATGAAGACTTTGCACATTATATGTGGTGCCATCCAAAATCATAATGTTTGTCACATAGAAAATGAAAAAAGTCACTTGCTTGGCCATATGAATCCACCAAACCTTAAGCAATGTCAAGTCACTTGCATGTATAAGGCCTCATGTGTCAGAAGAGGTGGAGTGCTTGTTGCCCTTGGCAACCAAAATGTCATATTTTTAGAACAAGTCTGAAAACTGAACATCATTATAAATAATTGACCAGGAAAGCCATGAAAGATCCCAGTTTTCTTTTATAACAATTATCTTCACATTGTCTTGCCCACCATTTACATTTAGCGATAAGTTATCTGCTTACAAATACTTGCTGACGTCCAAAACTCATTGCAACAAGTGTTTTTGTGTCCTAATTAAAGCTAAAACTGTGGAAAACCAGTGTCCTTGATATCCACACTTCCAACCTAATGTGAAGAAACCTGTATGCAGAACCTGAGATGACAAGGGTGGCCTCTTGCAGAGTGCCTGTCTGAGCATCTCTGGATGTTGAGACAGGGTCTGCAGTGGCCCAGGAAAAGCACAAGTGCCAAGGTGTGGACACTGTGAGCTGGAACTTGGGAGCGCCAGTATCTGACAAGCAGAGGTACAGCTAGCAATGCACCATGGAGATGCCAAGTTCAGTTGAGGATGAGGTCAGGTCCAAAAATGATTAAGTAATAGCCGAGTGTAAGGACACCAAGGCATGAGCAGAATCAGAGTCAGGGACAGGCAGAAGTCAGCAACAATCAGGCAGCGAGGTGCAGATTCACTAGACAAGAGCATAGTCAGTAGCCCAATCCGGGTCCGTATTAGAAGTCAGATCAGTAACAGGATCAACATGCATATCGGGAACTGGATCACAGAAACAAGACTAAGCACCATACAGTTAAGAACTAGTGCAGAGATCTAGTCTAAATAGGCCACTTAGCGGCAGTGGCGTGCATGTGTTCATACAGTACTGTGCAAAAATTTTAGGCAGGTGTGAAAAAATGCTCCACAATAAGAATGCTTTCAAAAATATTAATTTGAATTGTTTATTTTTTTAATCAATTTACAAAATGCAATGTGAGCAAACACATGATCGGACTTTCCGACAACAAAACCGCGGAATTTTGTTTGAAGAGTGTTGGTCTCAAACTTGTCTTGCATACACATGGTCACACAAATGTTGGCCAACAATTACGATCGTAGTGTTGTACTAGACATACCACATGGTTTTTCAGCCCTTTAGCGCCACACTTTAGGCTCCTTCTGCTAATTTCGTGTTAGTAGAAGTTTGATGAAGTTTGGTAAGTGTCGATTCGTGCTTTTCAGTTCGTTTCTGACCGGCTGTTCATCAACCAGCCATATTGCGGAAGCGGAGGAGATAACGTTTTATTTATTATTGGCCTTGGAGTTATTGCTTTGACATTATTTTTTTGGTTGAATAATGATTTGATTTGGTATATTTTCTATATTTTTAGATGCATAGAATGCACTTTTTGGTTAAGTTCTATAGGCAGATAGCATGTCTAATTTTATTTGTTTTCTTTTTTTAATGCACAATAAAAAATTGTGGAAAATAATACTTGGCTATGTGTTTTACTTCAAATGACAGTTTGGGAGTAGGCAGTTACATTTTAAAAAATACAATGTAAAATTGACAAGGGACACCAACATAGGTGTATCTTTGTTCTTAAAAACTACGGGATAATGGTGTTGTGGTAACTTGCACAAATATATAAAAAAAAAAAAGCATAATAATATTATTCTTGATATCACTAGAAAAAAAAGCCTTTGAAGATTTGTTTGCAATAACTCCATCAGTATCACTAGCAAAGCAGCTTCATTATTATCCCATTAAAGAAGAAGAGAATTGTGCGCTGCATTTGGAAATGTCATAATTTGCCACATCACCAATGTTAATTCTCCATTACAAAAGCTAGTTTACAAGACCGACTGCTTCTGGCTCGTCCTTACTTCCGAGCATGCGTGTTCGTACTTTAGACTTGTGTCCGACGGACTTGTGTACACATGATCGGAAAGTCTGACAACACACATTTGTTGGCAGAAAATTTGAGAGCATGCTAGCCAACATTTGTTGGCGGAAATTCCGACAACAAAAGTCCGATGGAGCATACACACGTTTGGACTTACCGCCAACAAGCTCACATCCAACATTTCCCGTCTGAAAATCAGATCATGTGTACGCGGCATTACACTTGCACAAAGTCAGAGATTTTGTAGGATTAGAGTAAGGCATATGATTAACTAATTATACCAAGCAGGTGCTTATGATCATCAATTTCATATGTAGGTTGAAATACAGTCATTAACTGAAACAGAAACAGCTGTTCAGGAGGCTTAAAGGAACAGCCAAACTCTCCTACTGAGGTGAGGTTGTGGAAGACAGTTTCATGTCACAGGTCATATACCATGGCAAGACTGAGCAAAGCAACAAGACATAAGATAGCTATATTACATCAGCTAGGTCTCTCCCAGACAAAGATTTCAGAGCAGACTTGAGTTTCAAGATGTGCTGTTAAAGCCCTTTTGAAGAAGCACAAAGAAATGGGCTACACTGAGGACAGTAGATGCAGTAATCATCCAAGGAAACATAATGCAGCAGATGAAAGACACATCATGCTTACTTCCCTTCGACATTTGAAGATGTCCAGCAGTGCCATCAGTACAGAGCTGGCAGAAATTAGTGGGACCCAGGTACACCCATCTACTGGCCAAAAGAGGTCTTCATGGAAGAAGTGCAGCCAAAAAGCTATACCTTCGACATGGAAACAAGGCTAAGCGACTAAACTATGCATGAAAACATAGAAAAAGAAGTGCAGAAAATGGCAGCAGGTGCTCTGGACTGATGAGGCAAAATTCAAAATTTGGCTATAGTAGGAGGCAGTTTATTTGCCGAAGGGCTGGGGAGCGGTACAATAATGAGTGTCTGCAGGCAACAGTGGAGCATGGTGGAGGTTCCTTGCAAGTTTGGGGCTGCATTTCAAATATAGTTGAAGATTTGGTCAGGATGGTGTCCTCAATGCTGAGAAATACCGATAGATACTTATCCATCATGCAATACCATCAGAAAGGCGTGTGATTGGCCCCAAATTTATTCTGTAGCAGTATCTGATTGTAGCAATTGGGAGAAACAGATCGTAGAGTCTGCAGCAATGTAAATTTCACTCACAGACCTTTAAGAATCCTCTTTTTGAAGGTAAAGATGTCTCCTATTACTAAAGTAGAAGGTGCTCTCTGCTCCGTTGTTAACTTAAATTTCCTGCTAGATAATACATTGGATTCACCACTCCTTCACTGCAAACTTGCACAGTGGAATCCAAGATATGGAAATCCAAACACTGTCAGTGCAGCCACAATCCCAGCACAACCACTTTAAAGCTGGCCATACACAGCTAACAGGTTCTTCCATCCACACAAATGAGATGGACGAAGGAACCCCCCCAGGCAGGACATTGTATACTGACAACAGAACCTGTCAGCTTTTAGTTCTCTCTTTGGTAATGGACTGAAATTGCTCCAGCTGGAACTCACTGCAAGCAGAATCAAGGCACATGAAGTGTAGACCCAACTAAAAGTTTTAATATATACAGATTTGAATTAAAATTAAAAGCCTCAAATGTGTGCATGGTGTTCATCCGTGTTTCTGGAAACTGCTGCAGGTAAGAGTTTTTTTAAATATACAAAACAAAAACACAAAGGTCAAAGCATTACTATTGAACGCATTAGTACATAGCATTAGTACATTAGTTTTAGGCCCCTTTCAGACGGGCGGACTCCGGCTACGATCCACTTGCTCAGCAGGCGATCTGTCTGCTGATCCCCGCTAAGCAGGCAGATGACAGGTCTGCTGATCCCCACTGAGCAGGCGGATGACAGGAGAAGAATGGAGGTTCCGATTGGGTCCACCTGAAAAATGGACAGGCGGACCCGATCGAAACGCGTGAAAGAGGCTCAAATGCTCACTGGTGTAAACAGGCTCTCAATTATACTTATGACTGAAGGTTTCTATGGTCATTAGAGAATATGTGCCTTTTCAGCACTTTTACAGAAACATTTGTATTTTTAAAGGCACCATCATTACTCCAGCCAATGCTCTTGGTCGATCATTATTGTTTGCCCCAAGAAAGGCTACAACCTATAGCACCATGTCCTTCATATGCATGGACTACTTAATGCTGAACTAAACTATTCTATCCTTTACAGTCAGGGAAGCTGCCATCTTAGCCTCTGTTTGATCTGCAATTGCCATGGTGCTGTACATGTGCTCAGATATAACGCCAGCCATTTGATGACTTGATGGTTCGGTTGAGAGCACAAGCAACTGCAACAGTTATCATTCATGGCATGCCGTGAGTGTAACCGAAACAGGTAAACCAATGGGTTTAGTTCTGCTTCTCTGCAAACTTGCATGTTTGTAGTAAGATCTGTCATTAGAATTACCTTTGGCAGCCTGTTCATTCATGCATAGCTGTTCCGCTGCAATCTAATATTTTATAGGCATTTTAAAGAGGAGCTCCACTTTTGTTGAGAAAAAAAATCCCCTCTGAGTGATCTATG
Source organism: Lithobates clamitans (assembly GCA_037952925.1). Taxonomy (NCBI): domain Eukaryota; kingdom Metazoa; phylum Chordata; class Amphibia; order Anura; family Ranidae; genus Lithobates; species Lithobates clamitans. The sequence continues at coordinate 8,555,609 of JBBGZY010000723.1, forward strand.
TACATTGCAGGGATTTTTACAACTTTGTTGCAGATTCCTACCTTTTGTTATTTTGATGAAATAGCTGTTTGTGTCCGTGTGCAAAGTGAATGTGTGTGGGAATGACTTTTTCATTATTGATCAGCTGCTGCACTTGCAGTGTTCTAATGAGGAAAGTTGCAGGGTCTGAATGCCTTTAGAAGTATTTTCCCATTTGGGAGTATTTCACCAAAAATGAAGTTTTGTTGCATAGCATGCGAGGATGCTCAAAATCTGATTTGTATCTTAGTGCAGATTTCTGGGAAATTCAGTAAGCCAATCACACAAGCAGAAAATGACATGTCTGGGGGGGCATTCTGTACACATTAAATGAAAGGTGTAGAAATTGCGCCAACTCAAAAATTGTAAGTCTGTTAACTTGCTGCACATTTTCACTAGCAAATTGTACACTTGCAGAGCACTTGAAGACAAGTTCTAGTTGACACTTTTCCAATTTGTAGCAAATTTGTGTGGCAAGTCTCTAGCAAGAGCAAAGTTGCAGTGGTGAGTCTACAGCAAGAGCTCTGCAAGTCTACAGCAAGAAAATTCAGCCACAGTGACCCCTGTGGTGGGATGACTATTGTACAACAGAACTGAAGCAGAATGTTTGCAAAGAAAGTTGATCTGGAGTCATGCAATGCCGTTTGGGTTATTATACCAAACACTTTCCTTCTTTTCAGCACACAATGTAGGCCTGGTCCCGCAGGCATTGCTGAGGCAGTGGGAGCTATTAGCTCCCACCGCTTTCAGTCAAAACCTTTAAAGGGGGAGAAGGGGGCAGGGCTGAACGACCCTGTCTGTGACTATAGACGCAGACAGCAAGGCTCAGGCATGACCTTCACAAGTGCTCCCATAGTAAGCGACTTCATATAGGGGCACTTGCCAGAGAGAAGGAACCAGAAGCACCGGCATTTCATTATTTGCATTTACAATCACTTTTAATATACTAACAAATTGAATCTGAACTACATCTAACACTTTATAAGCAGTTACTGCAAATAATGTTTTTCCTATAAAGGCTTTACATGAATAAAAAAAATCGGATTATTGTAAGCACTCCTTCAGGGGTAAATGGTTTGTCCCTGTAGCTACAAGAAAGCTTTTCTTTTGAAAAACAACAGACTTACTGGCTGGATAACCAGATTAAAATAAAAGTAAGAAAGCCTAAAAAAGAAAACAAATACAGCTATCCTATATAAGAATTGGTAAGCTGCAATATAATAAATGTTTGCTTTTGGGTTTAATACTGCTTTAAATATTAACAGACTTTCAAGAGTACAGAGGTTGTAAATTAAACTTTATAGAGTTTACATATAAATGCTGTGTTGACATAGGTAATGAGTAGCACATGACGTTCACTAAAGGTAGTGCTTGAAGTGCACAATTAATGTAGAAGAAAGAGAAGAAGATACAGGAAAGGTTAGGGAGAAGGATCAAAAAAGGGGGAATGAAGGAGGAAAAAATGGGCTGAAAGAAAAGAAAGATAGGGTAGGATTCATGGAGAGGGAGGAAGGCCTGCTGGCAGCCATAATAGCAAGAGTGGAATATGTTCTTTCGGTGGTGGCTGGTGCTCCAATTTGTTTTGGGGGGGCGGCAAAACCGCCCACTGCCACCCCCTGTTCGATAGGATGGTCGGTTCCAAGCCCCCCCCTGTCGCTCGATTGTAAGCCCACCAGCCCTGCACTTACCCCATCTAGGTCGCGTGCAACGCTAACTCCTTGTCGGCTTCACCATGCGTCTTCTCCTCTATGGCATCACGGCGGCTTCTCCTGCGTCTTCTCCTCCTCTTCCTTGACGGCCAATGCGATCGCTTCTCACCTCGGCCAATCGCGTCTCAGGACCTGCCTCTGGCTCATGTCCTTCTAAAAAACAAAAAAACAAATTAAAATCCATGCATCCGGTGCCCTGCATGCAGATTAGGGGCCGGTCGTATGGATTAGGGGGGCGGCGCCCCTGGGCCCCTTATGGCAGGCTAGCACTGTGTTCTTTATAGTTCGAAGTGACAGTTCAGTTGGTAGGAGATTTGGGACCCTTGGCTCCCAGACTGTACGGAACTTAGGCATAGCACCTAATAGCTTCACCTTCAGCTTTTCATGATTAATGTCCAATGTAACCTAGATTCAACCACAGTTATGCCGCATACACACGACTAGACTTTCCAGGAGAAAAGGTCAGATGGAATCATTCCATCGGACATCCTGATCGTATGTGGGCTTCATCTGACTTTTACTTTCGAAAATTCTGACGGACCTAGAAATAGAACATGTTTCAAATCTTTCTGTCGGAATCAGTTCCTATTCGGAAAACCGCTCGTCTGTATGCTGTTCCGACAGACCAAAAATGACGCAAGGGCAGCTATTGGCTGCTGGCTATTGAACTTCCTTCTTCTAGTCCTGTCGTACGTCAATGCATTCTCAGGTTGGAGGAGGCTGTAGGATCGATGCTCTGTCTTTTGGCTGACTAACTGATTTGCTGTAAGCCTGGATCTCCAGTCTCCCTCCTTCCCCCCAACATGACAAGCTGTAGGCCATACTTTCTAACTCTGTTTACAGGTCCTGAGGTGTTTGGACCCCAGCCTGCACACAAACGCCGCGCCAAGTATTTGGGTGCGGCGATTTTCAGCACAACTTGGGATTCTCTCCCTCTCTTCCTGATATACCCATTTATCCGCAACACTATTAAGGAGCACTACCCATTAGATAACCCTCAGTGCACACGGCCTCGGAGACCCTTGTGAAGTTGATTTTATGCTATGGATACTCTTGTAGCATTGGTACTTTGGAAAGGTTAATTCTCACTCGGTGAGCCCTGATGAAAGATCATGCAAATTTAATTCCTGCAACCCTTAGCTGCACTGTACATGAATGAACAGTAGACAGAGTTTATTATGCTTCAGTTATGAATGAACACAGTGAGACCTCACTCACTGTGTTCATTCACTAAAAGAAGGGGTCGGTAACTCAAATACTTACTGGCTTCTTTCCTCATTCTCCATACTGAAAATCCTCCTGTGTGCCCACAGAAGAGGGGAGCCATCAACGTTGCTGAAATGGGGGGGGGGGCTTTCAGCTGCTGCAGGGAGAACCACAAAGGGCATCGTTCCTGTAATTGCCCCCTTATCTGCGACCCTGGTCACAAGCAAGGTTTTGGAGAGCCATGCTTTGTGCTTGATTTGTGGCTGGCATTTGTCTATTTTTTTATAAAGTTACACAATCTGTGGACCAGTCTGGCCATGACTGGAGTGTTTTGATATATAGAGGAAATAAAAAGAAGGGAACAAGAAGGTGAAATATTATAATAGTGTTTGTAAGTGTGAAGAAATAAAAAAGAAAAAATATGTTTTGCACAAGAAAAAGCTCTTTGAAATTACCAGTATTAAGCTTATATGTAGACAAGACAACAAGTCACAAAACTATATTTTAACCTTCAGTCATCCTGAGTGTAATTCTATATGTATACCTTAAAGAAGATAATTGGGCTCTTTTGTTAAGCAGTTTTTTTTTTTTTTCAGTCATCTGTCTAAATACCTCAGTCTGCTTTTTTTTTTTCTAATAGAAGTTGCCTAACTGGATTACTGTGTTCCGTCCTCCCTCCCTCTCTCACACACACTTTTTTTTGGCAGACATATTTCTGTATTTGAATGAAACAAAGTGCATGCCAGTTATATCCTACAGCTGACCGATCGTAGCTTTTGAAAGGATGTGACATCTATGCAGCTTTTATGTTAGGGAAAGGCTGAGTTTCTCTGTTACGTTTGGGACTGACTGATGCTCTTCATATTCCTAAACGCATGTTATCGGGTTACACAGGTAGGATTTGGCTCCACAGGTCTGAGACCTGAAGCATCCAGCAAGACTGCAGGTTTCCCCACTGGCTTCACACGTCACATATGTAACTAGGCATTCATGTTCTCAGAGGAATCCACACTTTGAAGGTATCACACAGATCTTCTTCCCCGGTTGCAATGGAAGCTGGAAGAACAAACGGAAGTAATGATACCCCTCAGGACAGTGGAGGCCAGTTTACATCAGCGGTCACCTATGTTTCAAATCCTTTGATGAGTGGTAAGTATATATTTTTTTCTGTTGGTAAAGTCTTGGGAACCTAGACATATGCTCATGTTTATGTGTACACACCCTTTCAAAACTCCCACAAGAAAAGGCTTGCAGTAGGAAAGAGAAGAAAAGAGTAAGAAAAAGAAAGACTGCGATTGGCTGAGAGTGCTGATCGGGAGTCGCTTGGATGCTGGTTTTCCAGAAGCTGGCTGTTCTTCGGACAGACCAACATGACATACACACGGGCAGAATGTCAGCCATTTTTTTTTTAACCAGCAAATGTCTCCCGACATTTTGCCCGTATGTACGGGGCTTAGGAGATCTCCCAGTGCGTGCTTGAATTGCACATCTCCATAATTTGTGCAATCATTCCTGGACTATTTGCATGCACGGCAAAAGGCTTGTACCCTTCTGCATGGAGAGAAGGGAATGTTTAGCATGTGGTTGCAAGGGTTCCCCAACAATTTACTCTGAAAAGCTCATTACCACCCTGTTATTAACTTGTGCCTAAAACAATTGTCGTAAATGAGCCTCAACTTTTCTTGCGGTTATTAGGCTTTTTAAAAGTATGTCCACACTAATGCTGACTGATCAATCGTGACTGATTTAATTGATTGATCAGAAGACTGATCAGTCAGAAATTCAGTTGTTTCAAATGATTCAAATGATTCAAACACAAGATTGATGATTTACAGAATATACTATAGGCTGTTCATTTAGCAAATTTAATAACCTAGTGAATGAGGGGAAGCTATGTTGACTTCAACCATCCAATCATGTGCAATCAAAAAATCTGTTTGTTTTTAAATTTCCTTGCACATTACTGGGTGTTCTTTGCAAAGGAACCCGCTCTACTCCTTTAGTTAATCAACCCCAAGGACTGCTTCATACAACAAAGAAAAAAGTTAAATTTGGTCAAATTTGACAAAATTTTCCATCTGGATCAATCATTCCTTTGCTTTTATCGAGCGAGCCACACATTAGTTTTGAGAAATACAATTCTTTCATCCTATTTATTGTTAGGCTGCACAATCCTATTTTTATGGCTAGTGTAAAAAAAAATTGCATCTGTTTGGTTTCATAGCATAAATATGTACACTAGATTTGAGGATAGTACCTGTTTTATTTGTCTCTGGTTTTTAAATCTGTACCATCAAATCCTTATTCTAATTCATATAAAAGAATAACTCAAGCTAAAGCCTCCTTTCTTTAATTTTGTTTTGGATAGTTCAGGGAAAGATTAACAACTCAGTCACTCACAACTTCATTGTTGAATGTCACTTTCTGACCTGTGATGGGGACAGAGATGGCAACAAAAACATGTTTTTCCAGTAGAGAGAATAGGGTTAGATCTCTGAAATATTTATTCCTGCCTTTCCAATTGACCCCCACCCCTCCTATTTGTTGTCTTAGTGTCACAGATATAACAAATAGAGTGGAAATCTCTATTTTGAAAGTCACAGACAGCTATAAAACCCTGACAGTCCTAAACCTTCCCTAAAGCCTGGTACACACAATCAAATTATCAGACGAATAATCATCCGTTTCTGTGACGTGCCAGTCCCTTATTGAAAGTGAAGAGGTTACTCAACCTATGAAAATATTTGTTCAACAGAATACAACTTCAGAAGTGATGTAATGTGTTGAATTGTTTTGTAATGTATTCTTTTGTTTCCAAGCATGCGTAGTCTGTACCAAACTGTACTAAATACCATTTGCCGACCAGCCGCTTTCATTATATGGCGGCAGGTCGGCTCGTTCCCGCAAATCGCCGTAGGTGTACTTCGGCTCCTTTAAGAGCCATAGCAGGTGCACAGGCAAGGCTGCCGGATCTTGTAGTTTCTGTGAATAAATGACAGAGCCCCCCATGTTTGAGAAGATCCCCAACTTGCTGTCACTAGAAGCAGCAGAGCGGGCAGGGGCTGCAGGAGTGGGAACATGTTAAATGTTCCACCCTAAAAACGGGTGGAACATGTAAATGTTCCCAAAGGTGAACTTATCCTTTAAGTTTCAATCTTTTCCTGTCAATGAATGCTCTCTTTATTTATAAATGTATTTATTATTATTTTTTTTTTTAAAAAGCTCTTAAAATTAGAAAATGTGTCCCCACTGAAATAAGTTGCATCTACAGCCAATCTGAAAAGCAGTACAAGGCAGGATTCAAAGTGCAGTAACCAATTGCATGTTATCTTTTGTCAGTTTAAACATAGGCTGGCATACCCATACTCTATACCAGAAAGTCGTAATAGTTTTATATAAGCGAATAGGAAAGTTCTGTTCATGGAGTGTGAATTCGATGTGACTTTACATTCTTTGGCACTCAAGTAGAATCAAAGTTGGGATAGGGTTGTTAGGGTTAACAGCTAAGGTTAGGGGCTAGGGTTAGAGTTAGGGCTAGCGGTAATCATTAGGGTTAGGGTTAACAGTAATTGCTAGGGTTGGCATTCTAACCCTAATAATTACAGCTAACCCTAAGTCTAACCCTAACCCTAGCCTTAAACCCTAACCCTAGCCCTAAACCCTAACCCTAGCACTTAACCCTAACTCTAACCCTAACCCTTTACCCTAACATTTAATCCTAACCCTAGCCCTTAATCGTAACACTAACATATAACCCTAACCCTAGTCTTTAACCCTAACATTTAAACCTAGCCCTTAACCCTAACATGCAACTTTAGACCCTGCACTACTTTGAATTGACTTTGATGCTACTTGAGTTCCACAGTGTAAAGTTGCATCAAAGTAGCATTCCTAACACAACACTTTTTTGTGCGGGTTCATTGAAGTCTATTACAAGCAATACACAATCTGCTGCTGGAGCAAAAAGTCCCTAACCCTTTCTAAAAAAGGCATCAGCTCAAAACGCACAGATGTGAACTAGTTGGAAACTAGGAAACCATGTTAAGTGGGCTGTAGTGCATTTCTGACCAGTGGTCAGGTGGGCTGACATTTCACCTCAGGGTCCTTGACTTTTAGTGGGGTTGTGAACTTATTGGTGTCGGTCATTTTACAGTTACAGTTTATTTCACCATAAACAGGACACCGGGAAAATCCTACTTAAAGCCACCACAGGTAAAAGGACCTTTAAGCCAGACTGGCATCTTCTGACTATTGAACACTGTGGTAACACACCAAAGAGGTCCGAATCTGACCTTATTATCTGGAGAAATGAATAAAGAATTCTGATTGGTCACTATAAGGAAGCTCTACACTTAACTGGAACTTACTTTTCCCCAGTTTAAAAATGGCAGTAAAATAGTTAACAGTTCCCATGACTGTATTTGAGTGACTTACAACTTTTTTTTCCCTGGAAAAAAAAAACAGTGTTTGCTGTTTTAACAGATGCCCTATTTATTTTACGCGCTGCTAATCATTATGTATAGGTAAACTATAAACTAATGTGGCAGCTGGTACAGTCAGCAGAATCAAGGAAAACAGACTTACACTGGAGCAGCTGATAAGCACTACTCAGTTCTGTGTTGTACATATCTTCTAGTGAACTAGAACTACTTGTTCTCATTAACTACACTGAAACGTGTGAAAAGTTTTGGTAGAGGGAAGCTACAGTTGCTTATTTTTTTCTTAGTCTGCAGTGTAATCAACCATTCCCAGAAATATAAACTTGAAAAAACACTATTCACCATTAGGAAACATCATTAGATTTTTTTTAGTGAACTTTTTTATTGTTACTGAATGCACAGAGGGTTCCAAAGAGACATAAAATGATTTCACTAAAGCTTAACTCTAGACACAAAAACTTTTATTCAAATACATTCCTCAATACAGTATCCACAAGCATTATAAATCCACCTTGTGTGTACCAAATGCCTCCGCAAACGCATTTATTACCTTGTAAAAGTAGCAGTGACATCATCACTGTGATGTACATAACCAGTGCAGACAGCAGAGCTGTGGGAGGGACCCAACAGTAGCAGGGGAAGATACAAGACCAGTCACCATGCACAAAAAGAGAGAGCAGCAGTGACTAGTCTTACAAGAAGCTCCTGCACAGAGACAAAGTTTCATGCTTGATTACTAGACATGTGCACACTGAAATATTTTGTTTCAGAATTTCGTTTTCGTCCGAAAAATACATTTATTTAACTACTCCCGAAATTAGTTTTTATTTATTTTGTTTCGTTAAAAAATGCATTCGTCCGAAAATCCGAAATAATTAAGGTCGAATCTGTCATTGAAGGCTTATGGTGTCTGTCGAATGTTCTAAGAAGATTCGACGGAGCAGCTAAACTGTTCGACCCCGCAATCGTACATTTCCGGTCGAATGTTTCACCTACAAGCTATAGTAGAATTCTAATGTTGTATGACACTAGTAATAATTATATTTATTAATGATTATTACTAGTCAACCAACATTAGAATTCTTCTATAGTCTATGGGCAGAGCATTTGACCATAAATGTCCGCTCGCGGCGACTGCTTCGTCGAATCTTCATGTCGAATCTTTTCTCTCTATGTCGAATAAACTTGGACTAATAGAGTTAGGTTAGGCACATTCAACCATTTTTGCTATTGTCTACATAATGTCGAATCTTTTCTCTATAATGTCAAATCTTTTCTCTCTATGTCAAATCTTTTCTCTCTATGTAGAATAATCTTGGACTAATAGAGCTAAGGTTAGGCACATTCGACCACATGTTCGATGGACACAGATCGCTATTGTCAGCGTCATGTCGAATCTCCTATCTATATCGAACTGTTGTCGCAACGAAAACGAAAATAAAGCACTTGTTTATGTTGGATCCTTCAGTTTACGGATTCTGCACGTTTGTTAAAACGATAACGAAAATACCTGAAATTAGGACAAAAATGCATTTGGACGAAAATGAATGCACATGTCTATTGATTACTGCACAAATCTGGAAGAAATACACAAAGCTCAATAAGATTCAAGTAAGAACACAAGCCTCCTGTGTTTAGATAATATTTGCTTATCCCAGAGTTCGACTTTAAAAATTATGACTTAGGCCGGCCATAGACGGTTAAAATCTTGGCTGGTTCAGCAGGAACTGGCTGAGATTTGAACCATGTATGGGTAGGCCGAATGTACCAAGCTGATTGATCTATTTACTTGGGTACAACCAGCCTGCCGGATATTGCATGTGATTACATAGCCGCTAGCAACTATCACTGTCTTCTCCCGGTGTGGAGGGCTTCCCTGCAACCATTCACACTGTGTATGGGCTGCTTTAAGCTGTAGCTCCTAAAAATATACTAACTTCAGGGTGGCAGGACTTTGGATTTCAACTATGAGAGCATCCAGCCACACAGGGGACACTATATATTGAATGTACATACCGTCCCTTGAGCTTATTAAAAAATTAAGTAACTAAATGTAGGCTTTAAATAGGCTATATTGGCTACAGTGCGGTGTGATACAGACTTTCAGATGGTAGGGTCAGAATTTGGTGTAAACAATGTGAAAACTTGGATCAATCCTGCCTTGTACCAATAGTTCAGGTTGCTGGTGGTGGTGTAATGGTGTGGGGGATATTTTCTTGGCACACTTTGGGCCCCTTAGCACCAATTGAGCATCATTTAAAATGCCATGGCCTACCTGAGTATTGTTGTTGACTGTTGTGACTCAACTACAGGGCCATATGCTTATCTCCATACAGGGCTTATAGGACCTGGTGATCTATTTATCCCTTGCATCAATTCAGACAGTTTAACTTGATGAATAAACTCACTGTTGGGGAGACAAACGATGAATCTTTTCGAATGTTCCATTTATTGAAGGATATTCATAGGTAGAAATACTTTGATGTTGTTAGCCACATGGAAAGATGTTTACAGCATGGTGGATAACTGAGGAATGATATCAGAGAGAAGGAAAGGGAGGGAATATACAAAAGTGCGGTTGGAGAAAGAGCTCAGCTTAGACAGAGGCAGACAGCTTAAAGACACAGAGAAATGATAACAAATCGCATTGTGTAACACAACACTCCCCATCTGAACTGAAATAAAAACACAATAAAGTAGAATTGTGTAAAGATTCTGCGCAACACAATATGAAGTAGCTGGATAAGTAGATAAACTGCACACTATAAATAACAATCCCCCTAGTGGGTTAGGAAAAATGTGCAAAGTGAAAGACATATATCAGGTGCATCATGGTGAAAAAAAGTGTTGATCAATAAAAGTCAATACAGGCATAAACATAAACATAAACATAAACTGTGACTAATGTGTAGGCATGCGTTGATAGGTGATCTGGTGACTGTTCGTGGTATCAAATACCCACTCAGGGCTCACAGAACTCTCACCTCTATGGCACAATAAAAGTGCATATGTGTTTCCAAAGGGTCTGTGGTCACTCAGATGTGGCGATGGCAGTGGCGTTCTACTCCTACTGGGGGGAAGGGGGGCGTCACTTGCTCCTCCTGGCCAGGCTTCTGTATTCCAATCAGGGTATCTGTATCCGGAACTGTAGGACCCCTATTACAAAGGTCTAATAGGCACAAACAGGAGTGAGCGGTCAGTCACAGGCGGCAACTTCAAACGTCCATCAGGATCCTTTCATCCACCAGTATATCAGACTTCAATACATTTCATATGACCCACGTTCCGCAGATAAAAATGAAGGCTTATGTTGCTCTAGAGGTGTAACTGTTTGCTTCTCTAGAGCAACATAAGCCTTCATTTTTATCTGCGGAACGTGGGTCATATGAAATGTATTGAAGTCTGATATACTGGTGGATGAAAGGATCCTGATGGACGTTTGAAGTTGCCGCCTGTGACTGACCGCTCACTCCTGTTTGTGCCTATTAGACCTTTGTAATAGGGGTCTTACAGTTCCGGATACAGATACCCTGATTGGAATACAGAAGCCTGGCCAGGAGGAGCAAGTGACGCCCCCCTTCCCCCCAGTAGGAGTAGAACGCCACTGCCATCGCCACATCTGAGTGACCACAGACCCTTTGGAAACACATATGCACTTTTATTGTGCCATAGAGGTGAGAGTTCTGTGAGCCCTGAGTGGGTATTTGATACCACGAACAGTCACCAGATCACCTATCAACGCATGCCTACACATTAGTCACAGTTTATGTTTATGTTTATGCCTGTATTGACTTTTATTGATCAACACTTTTTTTCACCATGATGCACCTGATATATGTCTTTCACTTTGCACATTTTTCCTAACCCACTAGGGGGATTTTTATTTATAGTGTGCAGTTTATCTACTTATCCAGCTACTTCATATTGTGTTGCGCAGAATCTTTACACAATTCTACTTTATTGTGTTTTTATTTCAGTTCATTAGTAGTGTAAGGTGTTCACTATTTGATTTTGCAGCATCACCTAGAACACATCACTATTTATTTTTTTTCTCCACTGAATTTCAGATAGTAGCGCAGAAGTTTTTCTTTTTAGATTTATATAACTCCCCATCTGAAATCTTTAGATTCCATAACCAAATAATATATATATTTTCAATAAGGTCCAATACTGATGAATGTCCTGGAACCTGTAACAAGAAACATGCAACAAGTAAACATAAACACAAGTTCAACTGGATGCCAGAACATGTAGTAGTCCGACATGTGACGTCTTTAGAGAATGCGAAAATTTCAAGTAGAACCTGTAGTTAGTAGCAATGTACTCCCCGCCGTGCTAATAGCATGGCTAGTCATTGCATAAGTCACTCACCTGGCAAAAAGAGTACTAACTCTGTAATTAGTTGAGTGAAGGTTCGTGTCGATCCTCCCTTTGTTACCTTGACCTCTACCTTCTGGACTTTGTTATCATCACTGGGCATAACTTTAGTAATAAGACCCATAGGCCAATTATTCCGACAAACTTCCTTGTCTTTTAGAAGGATGAGATCTCCAACCTTGAGATTAGGCTTAGATGTTTGCCATTTGTTACGACCTTGAAGATAATGAATATACCCCTTCCTCCAGCAATGCAAAAACATATTTGCTAGATGTTGCACCTGCTTCCATTGACGCCTGTAGATATCCTTGGGATTGATCTCACTTGAAGATATTACAGCAGTCCCCATCTTTTGAGTAAGAAACGAAGCTGGAGTAAGGATCACTGGAGCATCAGGATCTGAAGATATCGGCACTAAAGGTCTTGTGTTTACTATGGCAGACACTTCAGCAAGAAAGGTAAACAAAGTCTCATGGGTAAGTGGTAAAGACTTGTGAGTCTGCAACATGGAATTAAGAATTCTTAGTGCTGCTCCAATTATTCGTTCCCGGGATCCTCCCATGTGTGAAGAATGTGGAGGATTAAACAACCAAGTACATCCATTGTTGGCCAGGAAATTGTCCAGCTGCAGCTCTTTACATGCTCCAATAAAGTTGGTACCACAGTCAGATCTCAGCTGCTTGACCGGTAAATCATAATGACAACAGAAACTACCCAAATTATCCTGATCAAAAGTTTACATACCCCAGTTCTTAATACCGTGTATTGCCCCCTTTAACATCAATGACAGCTTTTGTGGTATTTGTGGATGAGGCTTTTTATCTTCTCAGATGGTATAGCTGCCCATTCCTCTTGGAAGAAAGCCTCCAGTTCCTATAAAATCTTGGGCTGTCTTGCATGAACTGCACGTTTGAGATCTCCCCAGAGTGGCTCAATGATATTGAGGTCAGGAGACTGAGATAGCCACTTCAGAACCTTCACTTTATTCTGCTGTAGCCAATGACAGGTCAACTTGGCCCTCGTGTTTTGGATCATTGTCATGTTGGAATGTCCAAGTACGTCCCATGCGCAGCTTCCTGGCTAATGGATGCAAATGTTCCTCCAGTATTTTTTGATAAAATTCTGCATTCATCTTGCCATTAATTTTGACCAAATTTCCTGTGCCTGTGTAGCTCACACATCCCCAAAATATCAGCAATCCACCTCCGTGTTTCACAGTAGGAATGGTGTACCTTTCATCATAGGCCTTGCTGACTCCTCTCCAAATGTAGCGTTTATGGACGTGGCCAAAAAGCTCAATTTTGGTCTCATCACTCCAAATTACTTTGTGCCAGAAGGTTTGAGGCTTGTCTCTGTGCTGTTTGGCGTATTGTAAGTGGGATACTTTGTGGCATTTGCGTAGTAATGGCTTTCTTCTGGAGACTCGACCATGCAGCCCATCTTTCTTCAAGTGCCTCCTTATTGTGCATCTTGAAACAGCCACACCACATGTTTTCAGAGAGTCCTGTATTTCACCTGAAGTTATTTGTGGGTTTTTCTTTGCATCCCGAACAATTTTCCTGGCAGTTGTGGCTGAAATTTTAGTTGGTCTACCTGACCGTGGTTTGGTTTCAACAGAACCCCTCAATTTCCACTTCTTGATTAGAGTTTGAACACTGCTGATTGCCATTCTCAATTCCTTGGATTTTTTTATATCCCTTGTTTGATTTATACAGTTCAACTACCTTTTCCCACAGATCCTTTGACAATTATTTTGCTTTCCCCATGACTCAGAATCTAGAAACGTCAGTGCAGCACTGGATGCTAGATGCAAGGGTCTGTCAGGAGTCCGCAAACTCATTGACCATTAATACACACACACACTAATTACAAGCAAACAGATCACAGGTGAGGATGGTTACCTTTAATAACCATTCAAACCCCTTTGTGTCAACTTGTGTGCATGTTATCAGGCCAAAATCACCAGGGTATGTAAACTTTTGATCAGGGTCATTTGGGTAGTTTCTGTTGTCATTATGATTTAAAAAGAATAAACACAGTTGATTGATAATAAATGGCTTTAGTCAAACATTAACCATGAGTGAAATAAATGTTTTTGAGTTATCATTCATATTCTCTGAAAAATGGCCAAGAAATCAATAATTTTGCCAGGGTATGTAAACCTATGAGCACAACTGTATATATAATATATATATATATATATATAATATATATATATATATATATATATATATATATATATATATATATAAAGTCCACAAAGTGAATTTGCATTTCTGGTTTCCTGCTTAAGTTGCGCTTTAAGGAGGAGAATCTACTGATGGCCTGCTGCAAGTTGTTGGGCAATCTCTCTTTTGGGAGACGAAAAGGTAGGGGTGCTACCCAATTATTGGCATGGTTTTGAAATAACTCACTGTCTATTACTTTGATAAATTCTTTGTCTTCCATTGAAGGAGCCAGTATATCATCTTCACTGGTTGCATTAAACACTGTAGAGCCAAGGTCGTCATCATGGCAGGAGAAAGGGCTTGTGTTACCTGAGATACCATGTTGCCATTCGTGGCTGGCTATCTTCTCTTTCACCCAGTAGTGATGTGGGCGAGGCTCAAAGTAAGTGTTTAGACCATTTGGCAGAACATTTGTCTTGAATGATGAAATGTTGGTAGGTCTCTTCATTTTGCCTATACAGACGTTGCCTATGATGACCCAACCTAGATCCATGCGCTGGGCAAATGAGGCATCTGGGGGTCCACTGACTTGTCTGTGGACCTTGTGAACTCTTAGAATATCTCTTCCTAACAGATGAAGGATCTGAGCATCTTTGTCAAGTGGAGGTATTTGATTTGCTATTACCTTCAGGTGAGGGTGATGGAAGGCAGTAGCTGGAGTAGGGATTTCTTCCCTGTTAGCAGGTATCTGATTGCACTCAACAAGTGTAGGTAGGTATAATTGCAGGTTACATTTGAGAGAAGATACCATGAGTCCATGAGCCCTACTTCCAAAAACATCTGTAGTTCCACTACAAGTACCCATGGTGTAAAGATCAGCTTCACTTTTTATTTCAAATAGATCAAACAGCTCAGATTCGGCAAGTGATCTGTTTCTCTGATCATCTAAGATAGCATACGCCTTTAGAGTCTTTTCTGGTTGATCCTTGTGGTATATGTTCACTAAGCATATTTTAGCACAGGACTTATCACAGTGGTCTTACCCACAGACTTCAGTGCAGGATGAAGAAATTATGGTGGAATTAGGCACTTGGTCTGTATTCTCCCCGCCATGTGTCGACCTGGGAGGAGAGTTTGTAGGTTGTGCAGTGCTGGGCTCAAGCGGATGGATGGCTTGCACATGTTCTTCAGAGCCCCACTCTATGCACTTGATGGGTATATTAGAGTCCTTAGCAACATTTTCAGTAGAAGCACAAAACCTAAAACATGCCCCAAATGTCTTTAAAAGTTCTTTTCGCTCTTCAAGAGGGCTTTTCTTAAAGCCGATACATTTTTTGAAGGGGTGTGGCTTCTTGTGCATTGGACACTCTGGGTTAGGGTTTTCAATCTCCCTACTATGTTTGTTTGTGGCCAACACTGTAGTAGGAGTGGGAACGATGTCAGTCTTTTTTACGGATGCTGGGCCTCTACGGTTCCTATAGTTGCCCTGAAGACTGGTATTCTTAGGAAAGGGTGAGAAGAGACTGTACTCACTGTAGGAAAAACTTGGATCGTTTTTGGTTTCTGCAATTGATGAGCCTAGTGCAGACCAGTTTTCTTGCAAATCATACGGGAGCTTGGAGACGGTTGGGTTTACCCCTCTGGCAGTGTCCAGGTAACGGAGTCCAGGTAGTTTTGGGTCTACCTTGGCTAGCTGAAGCTCAAGGAGTAGGTCACTCAGTCTCTAGAACTCCTTGTTGTCCTTACTAGATATCTTTGGGAAGGTTTCCAGACGCATGAACAAAGCATTTTCTATAGCTTCTGGACTGCCATAACTTCGCTCTAGTTGATCCTATGCAATTGTGAGGCCTGCTGTAGGATTGTCCATGAAAAATGATCTTAATGGCTTAATACCTGCAGCAGATAGAGGACCAAGCCATCTGATCAGAAGATCAAATTCTTCAGTAGCTGTAATGCCAAGGTCACTGATTGCAGTTCTGAAGGCACATTTCCAACTTCTGTAACTCTCAGGTTGGTCATCAAAACTTGTGAGACCAGTCTTTGTGAGCTCTCTGTGAAGTATGTACCTCACAAACTCTGCTGTCTCAATTGTCTCTGACTTTTTGCAAAATGTTGTTGGTTTAACAGTGCTGATTGCACTATCTTTGACATTGTTGTTAAAGGACACAGGGAAATATGGTGCAGCAGATGCTTTCAGGTGAGTTGCTTGCTTGAAGTTAGTTGTTCCAATGGTACGCTGAATTGAGGCTGTACTGATGACAGGAGATTAATGACTTGCTTGTAGCTTGCTCTGATGCTCTGTGACATATGAAGGAAGGTTAGTTAGGCGGCCAGGAAAGGCACTGGAGTGAATTTGCATGCAAGGAGTTGCTGGAACCTCTTTAACTTGATGCTGTGAAGAAGTCACTATGTTGTCAAGAGCATTGTAGACAATGTAGTGTACACTGCAGTGGCTTAGGACATAGGGAGTTATTTACTAAAGGCAAATCCACTTTGCACTGCAAGTGCACTTGAAAGTGCACTGAAAGTGCACTTGGAAGTAAAGTCGCTGTAGATCTGAGGCGGACATGCAAGGAAAGTAAAAAACAGCATTTTAGCTTGCACGTGATTGGATGATAAAATCAGCAAAGCTTCCACTCATTTCACATCTACCCCTTAGATTTAGAGCGACTGCACTTCCAAGTGCACTTTCAGTGCACTTTCAATTGCACTTGCAGTGCAAAGTGGATTTGCCTTTCGTAAATAAACCCCATAGTCTTTAGTGTGTTTGAGGGGATCTTCCATATGTAGGTTGATGCTGTCTTTCTCACTTGCACCTTCGTCTACACTGATAGCTTGCTCTAGAACCCTTAGCTTTGCCATAGCTCCATCATGTTTACACTGTTTGTTTAAGATTTCTATTGCTGCACTTTGATGTGCTGTCTGAGCTTCCAACTCTGCTCTTTGACGTGCTGTCTGAAGCACTGACTCAGTTTCCAACTCTGCTCTCTTTTCTGCATATGCTACCTGCACCCTGCTGTCTTCTGCTTCAGTGTGGGCATTAATAAGTCGCTCGCTGACTGTTAAGTATCTTGAACTATGGGATTTAGAGAACTTCTTAAAACGTCTGGTGGAAATAGATCTGTGAGATGCAGTGTCCCGTAGCAGCTCTATCTTTGCTTCTGCTTTACTTTGGTTTGCTGGATAAAACCGTCTCCTTCTGGATTAAGAACCGGGAAGCTGTTTATTCCTCTAGTGAATCTTCTGTGTTCATACTTTGTAAGACATTAATAAACTTATTGCTGGTAAACTGATAAAACTCATACGAGGCAGAAAGTTGTTTAATGGAGCCCTCTGGTGGCAGTAGTTCATTTTCAAAAGAGATTAGATTGAGTAACAACATTTTCCCATAATAATTTTAGGCTAGTTGTCAGTTCAGTCCTTAAAGCTTCATAATTCTCCATTACTCTCCAAGTTAGTTTGACTGAGCATTTGGGTAACTCAGCTGGGTCAGAGTCTTGTGCTGGGGCTGCTGTGTGTTCATATTCAGAGCCTTTGTAACTAATGATGACACAGGCAGATAATGACTGAGTGATAAGCCTGCAGGATCTGTGTGCTGTAATATGACACCATACAGCTTGGACTTGGACATACTGATCCCTTGTTCTTCCTTGCAATGAAGGCAGTAAATCTTGTCTGTATCAGTACTGTCATGCAGAAATCTTGTAATTAGGCTGTGAAACTCAGTTTTTCTACTCTTCTGACCCAACTACAAGGCCATAAGCTTATCTCCAGCTTCATATAGGGCTTATAGGACCTGGTGATCTATTTATCCCTTGCATCAATTCAGACAGTTTAATTCAATTAATAAACTCACTGTTGAGGAGACAGACAATGAAGCCTTTCGAATGTTCCTGTTTAATGAAGGATACTCATGGTAAAAAAACGTTGTTGTTGTTAGCCACATGGAAACATGTTTACAGCATGGGGGAATACTGAGGAATGATATCAGAGGGAAGGACGGGGAGTACGGTGGGAGAAAAAGCTCAGCTTAGACAGAGGCAGACAGCTTAAAGACAGAGCAATAATAAACCAAGTTCTGCGCACAGAGAAATTATAATAAATCACATAATGTAACACAACACTGACCATGTCCATCCCCTTATGTCTACAGTGTACCCATCTTCTGATGGCTACTTCTAGCAGGATAATGCACCATGTCGCAAAGCTCACATCATCTCAAACTGGTTTCTTGAACATGACAATGAGTTCACTATACTCCAATGGCCTACACAGTCACAAGATCTCAATCCATTAGAGCACATTTGGGATGTGGGGGGTCAGGAGATTGCATCATGGATGTGCAGCCGACAAATATGCAGCAACTGCGTGATGCTATCATGTCAATATGGACCAAAATCTCTGAGGAATGTTTCCAACACCTTATTGAATCTATGCCAAAAATAATTAAGGCAGTTCAGAAATCAAAAGGGGATCCAACCCGGTACTAGACAGTCATACTGGCTGGTGAGTGTGTGGTGGATTGTGCAGCATCATGCTGAGCTGAAAAAAGTACTGCATGCTATAATTTTTTTTCAGTACACACCACTGCAGAACAGTGGTGTGAACTGGCATTATAGGGAATTCTTTTTGCCTTGTCTTGCATTGAGACTGCTCTGGCCAAGGCTGCTCAGCATCATCCCAGCGCACCTAGTGTGAATGGGCCCTAAAAGTATAGAGACATGCCAGAAGCCCAGAACAACACCAAAGCAGCTGCATACCTCCATTGTGTCTCAACAATTAATAACTAGCTTTTTAAACGTGTTTCCCGCACACCTACTAACCAGTCAGCACACAAATTATACATTGTTTACAAATGTCCCAAGTGTGGGTGCTGGTTACAGTCAAAGCCAAAGTAAATAATATTTAAAACCTAGCAGATGTTCTCATCTTTCCTTACACTATCCAAATTTTACAATAAATTTTTTGGCTGGAGTTTTCAGTGGACTTTCTGATGTAGGCACATTTGTATAATTTCCTGAAGAGCATAAACGATTCATTGACATGTTTTTACTTGTGGCCTGAAGTTGCTCCTTAAAGCGGGGGTCCACCCACACCGCCAAAAAAAAAAAAATATTAAAAGCCAGCAGCTACAAATACTGCAGCTGCTGACTTTTAATACATTAAGTAGGAAAAAACGTATCAGCGCATAGTGGTCATGCGGATACGAGCTAGGTTACAGGTGCCACGTCTTATTTTAATAGATTGGAGATATAGGGAAATAGTGGGCTCAAGACTTTATAGGCACAATAATAGTTGGATATAGAGTTAAAAAATTCTGATTTATTTAGAAACTATTAAAAAATAGGAGATAAAACAAAAAAACATATATAGTTCAATTCATAATTACACAGTTTCACAAATTATGCACTCCATACATAGCTGAATGGTTAAGTTATAGAGATTGAGCAAAGTTTGAAGTCAAAAACATTTTGATCAATATAGTTACAGTACGTTCCATTGGACCAGAAGCTATGCAGTGGTGATAATCAGATTCTGTATAAGCTCGACATGTTACGCGCCAGATGCGCTTCTTCAGGAGCACAAAATTGAATACTGTAATAAACAATTTTTACAATAAATACATCGTGGTGTAATGTAATTGAATAAGAGACATATAGACAGTATGATAGAACAGTGAAGAGAGGCTGTTCCTAAAATCCACGGAGGTATGTCCATCCCACAGTGTCCCGGTGGAGCGCACTGTGGGACGGACATACCTCCGTGGATTTTAGGAACAGCCTCTCTTCACTATTCTATCATACTGTCTATATGTCTCTTATTCAATTACATTACACCACAATGTATTTATTGTAAAAATTGTTTATTACAGTATTCAATTTTGTGCTCCTGAAGAAGCGCATCTGGCGCGTAACATGTCGAGCTTATACAGAATCTGATTTTCACCACTGCATAGCTTCTGGTCCAACGGAACGTACTGTAACTATATTGATCAAAATGTTTTTGACTTCAAACTTTGCTCAATCTCTATAACTTAACCATTCAGCTATGTATGGAGTGCATAATTTGTGAAACTGTGTAATTATGAATTGAACTATATATGTTTTTTTGTTTTATCTCCTATTTTTTAATAGTTTCTAAATAAATCTGAATTTTTTAACTCTATATCCAACTATTATTGTGCCTATAAAGTCTTGAGCCCACTATTGCCCTATATCTCCAGACTTTTAATACATGCCCACTTACCTGTCCAGGAGTCCAGCGATGTCAGCAGGCGACGCCGAGAACCCGCTCGGTTCTCGGCAGCTGCCGCCGCCATCCTAGGTGAGGGAATCAGGAATGAAGCGTTGCGGCTTCACTTCCCGGTTCCCTACTGCGCATGCGTGAGTCGCGCTGTGCATCCCAAGTGGTCCCCGCTCTCTCCTGGGAGCTGTGTGTTTCCCAGGAAACAGTGCGGTGGGGACGGGAAGAGGCGTAGACTCCCATGGGAGTCTATGCCGGAAGTGGGTGCAAATACCTGTCCTAGACAGGTATCTGCACCCCCCTCCCCCCTGAAAGATGCCAAATGTGACACCGGAGGGGGGGAGGGTTCCGAAAAGTGGAAGTTCCATTTTTGTGTGGAACTCCGCTTTAAATCATTAATAAACCCAAAACCAAATATGCTATATACTGCAGCTTACGATTCCTTAACTGTGGTGGCTGCATTCTTTTTCTTTATTAGGCTTTTTTCATTTATTTTCACTTGGTGATCTGGCCAGCAGCACACTTCCTGCCTTAGGGTATCTCAACATTGGATTGAGGAGCAACCTTTGGACTGCAGCATTGTTAAGGTGTTATGCTTTAGCACAGGGGTCTCCAAACTTTCTATGCAAAGGGCCAGTTTACTGTCCTTTAGGGGGGCAGACTATGGCCGGTGCAAGTAGAAAATGCCTCAGCGTCAATGGGAGTAAACAATTCCTCAGGCTTGGTGGTCAGTAGGAGCAAAAAAAATTACAAAGCATGCATAGTTAGTAGGAGGAGGGATAATGCCCTATCATTAGTACTGGTGGTGTCAATGGAAGAAATAGTGCTCTATCATTGGTGTCAGTTGGAGGAATAATGCCCCACTACTGGTATCAGTGGAAGGAATGGAGCCTCAACCTTGTTGGTAGTGGGAGGAATAATGCCTCATATCAGTTGGAGGATTAGTGACCAAACGGCCACATCAAGCCCACGGGTCACAGTTTGGAGACCACTGCTCTAACAAATGGACTCAGACATCTCAAGTCTCCCGGAAGGTGCGGGAGACTCCCGCATTTCTGCGGTGGCTCCCACACACCCGCAAGTGCCTCCCCATTTCCCGGGAATGATCGGTGCAGCGTCTGTCCCTCCTGCTGCTCACCGATCACCCCCAGCTTCTCTGTGTACTCCTCCCCCATCCCCCTCCGTGTCCTTTTCCGCCCCCCTCATCCCCGCAACCGGCTCCCCCCTCCTCTCCTGCCGGCTGCGGGGGGGACTAGTAATTGGACACAGTGAGCGAGATCGCTCCTGTGTCCTGTGATAAATGAGCAGAGTAAACTGTGTTTATGAATGTCTGCTCAGTTTATGAATGGACAGGAGCCTCTGTCTCCTGTTGGCGTTTGCGGGCGCGAAGCGCCACCTCCCTGAAATGAGTTTGCCACCTCCCCGAAATGAGTTTTTCAGGTTTGGATGTCTGTGGACTTGAGTAACAAATTAAAGTCAAACTCCAGCTAACACTTTTCAAGCAGTTACAGCAACTGTGTTTTTCCTTTTTGGATAAAGGTTTTACATAAATTAATAAAAGTTGCTCAATGTAAGAAGAAACCCTGTCAGTGGTAAATGGTTTGTCTCAACCCTCTAACTGCAAGTTTTGCTGGGCAGCTTGCTCTGTTAGTTAAAAAAATAACAGATGTACTGGCCAGATTATCAGGTTAAAATAAAAGAACAAAGCCTAAAAATGAAAACGAATGCAGTCACCACATCTAAAAACCGGTAAGCTGCAATATACAAATTACATTTCTTATTGCGTTTAATACCGCTTTAAGTGTAAGACTAGAAAGAAGAATGCAGAACTGAAACCCACAGCTTTCATTAAAAAAGCGAGAGCCAAATTCTCAGTGCACACTTTGTACTGTACTCTCAGGCCAAAACACCGCTGGGACAGCAAACATTCAACAACTTCCGCAGTGGCTCTTCCAGCAGGAATCCTCCCGGTCATCAGTGACACTACAGAATGTTCATTCTCATCAGAGCTCAGGACTATGGACTCTGAAATTTGTATTTATTAACCAGCATAAAGATGATGCTTCCAGATCACAGAAATAAGGAAAAATATTTAATCTGTTCTAGGTAGGCACATGGGTAATGATAAGAGAGAATGTAGTAGAAAGATCAGTAAAAGGTGAAAAAAATGAGCTATAAAATGTAACGCCTTGTCTGTGTCTGTATTGTGGATGCAGAGTTTGGTAGAAAAGCTACTAGTATAAGCGACTATTCATACTTCTCCATTTTCATGCAGCATTTTGCTGTATGAATGTGCATGTCAAGTAGAAATCCCATTCTTTCCTTTGTGGCTGCTACACCTCTATTCATTGCAGGGAAACTATATAGGCCCATCCACACCTACACATATGCGTTGCTATGCATGTTGTTTTACACCCAGGTCATTGTGAATCCAACCTAAGGGTTTGACATATAATAATCTAATGACACGTTTGACACACATGCATCTGTGCGGTTTTATATTTTTAAAATTATTTAAAATAAACAAATATTATAAGTTATCAAATGAAAAGTAAAAATTCTGGTTTCTATACATAGTCCAGTTATGAACTGGTAAAAGAAGAAGTTTTAAAAGCTCATTACGGAGTCAGTCCATCCAAAACTGAGATTTCCATTTTTGGGAAATGCTGAATGCTCACGCTTTCTCATAGCGCTAAGGCCGGTGTTCTATTGAATAGTGCCCTCCATCGAAAAGTGCGCAGTGTGGAAGGCCACTCCAGCTGATTTCCCGATCAGCTGGCGTGACAGCACCATAGCGAATGCACACATTGTAGGAGGCATTTTTCGATGGGAAATACCATTTGACGGGCAGAATTGAAAGCTATGCAAACAGCGGAGGGAGACCGTAGTTGCCAGATTGTGCCTTGGTGTTGCGGGGCGGGTTTACAGTGTGCTCAAGGTCGGCATTTGTCTGTGTTGCAGGGCAGGTTTAGTGTGTTGAACGGCGAGTTTTGCCTGTGTCTAAGGGTAGGTTGCAACACAGACAAAACCCGCCCTGCAACAGCAAAGCACAATCTACAGTCTCCCTCCGCTGTTAGCATAGCTTTCTATTCTGCCTGTCAAATGGTATCTCCCATCGAAAAATGCCTCCTACGATGCGCGCATGCGCTATGGTGACGTCACGCCAGCTGATCGGGAAATCAGCTGCAGTGGCCTTCCCTACTGCGCAGCGCGGGCACTTTTCGACGGAGGGCACTATTCGATAGAACACCGGAAATAGACAGAGCAAGTTTCTCTACTGCAGCCATGGGTTGCAGGAAATAAATTTGCTTGATTCCCCCAATCAACACAGACAATGTTGACAGGGGAATCATTCCCGTGGAGCTATTGTGTTCTCCTGGCAGAAAACACAGTGATTATTGCTAGCGCAAGTAAAATCTAGCAGGCTGGTTGTACCTAAGTTGATCGATTCATTCAGCCTGCCCATACATGGTTCAAAGCTCGGCTAGTTCAGCAGGATTCAAACCATCTATGGCTGGCTTAGGACACTTTATTGTGAGATCTCTGCATCAAGTTCTAGTGTCTGCACACCTGGCCATGTCTTAATTCTCTCCTTATGTCCCTATTCACACCTGATTGTTTTGTCAATGCTAAATCCTATTATTAATGGGCCCAGTCATACCTGAGTGTTGTGTTACTTGTCACCTGTTGTGTGAAATTTGAAAAAGTACATAATTGCAGAATCGCATGTTTTTGGCCCACTATAATGGGAGTGCCCATGTGTGTTTTATAACTGTTTTTTAGGTCTTAAACGTTAAAAACATGCAATTGAGCTGTTGTACTAAACACATTAAAAACACGCACACACAAAAAAAAAAGAGTACACGTGCAAAAAAAGCCTTTAAATAGCCTGGTTACACTCACGCTTAGTGTGAATAGGGGCTTATGGGTATTTTTTTTTTCATTTTATTCTAGTGCAATGGAGAAGCTAGAGCACACAAAGTTGGGTAGGAACATCCAAAATTGCTGGGTGGACTATCAGGAATTTTACCAGGGAGACCTCACTGTTATAGTATCCTGAGGCTAATTTAGCATACTAAATGTTACCTATATTTAAAATCCAATTTTTAGGTGGATTGCCTTTTTAACATAACATTTATTTGTGATACTGAGAGAGAACAGATTTCTACACAACTGATTTCCTGTTAGTGGTTATGATGAACACATGCATTTTGCTATTTTGCATTCCTTTTTTTATGTGATCAAAACGTACTATCAAGTTTGAGTATCTCTTTTAAACTAAACCACAGTTGCTCACATTTTTTTTTTAATTACTTTCAATAAAGTTTAAAAAAAATATATTTTTACAAAGCTTTTTTTGTGCAGGAACATTACAGAAAATATTAAAGAGAGAAACACTGAATTCAGCGTGTTCTTTTGGTGAGAAAATATCATGTTGCATAGACTGCAGTCAATCAACTACCGCAAAACAAAGAAGAAATAAAAACCAAGATAACCACATAAGTGTGGGTCTCGAGGCACAATCCTAAAAAGTTAATTACAAGGAAGTGGAACAAGATATTGCTCATGCACTCTGCAGTGTAGTTGAGCATCATGGGAAATGTTGGCACCCCAAAAACATCTGGGGTGCCAGGGTTCGCCATCACTGACCTATGTCAAGCCAGTTAGTCCAAATTACAATCATTCCCCAAATTTGAATTCAATTTTTTATGCATTAAAGGATTGAATTAAAAAGAAGCAGTTTGATAGCATACGTGCTCCAACCATAAATGTCTATCAAGTCTTCTTTGAAGTAATAAAAAATGAATCCAAAGCAACCCAAAAATGCTGACATGTGCTTTGATTTTTTTGTGGATCCGATCCAGATACAGGGGTTGATTTACTAAAACTGGTGAGTGCAAAATCTGGTGCAACTGTGCATGGTGGCCAATGCGCTTCTAACTTCAGCTTGTTCAATTAAGCTTGGACAAGAAAAAAACCTGGGAGATGATTGGTTTCTATGCAGAGCTGCACCAGTTTTAGTAAATCAACCCCACAGAGACATATGGACACCAGAAGAGGGGGTGATGATGTGGATTGACTCTCCGCTGCATTTCAGATATCTCCAGGCCTGGAGCATTGGTTTTCAGTTTTTAATCTTTCCCTACCTAACATCGTTATCATCACTTATCACCATTATCATAGCTTCCAGGCAAAACCAAGAAAGTATAGGGTAAACAGTCAAAACAATGTGGAGCACCTGCGGGTTACAGGAAATGATTATTATTTCTTAAGAGCCCACCTGAAACCAAAACTGTTTTCCTTTAGAAAAGATTGTGGCATATTAGAAACTCTCTCAGTTTTTTGTTGCTTTTTCATGGCTCCCAGCTGTCCCTCCAAATGATTGTCCTACTTTTGGAATCAAATCATTTTTTCTTTCTTTCCTTCTCACTTGTCCCTCCCTTTGGTCCGATGCATAGACCCCTATAGAGCATACAAATATAATGTCAAAAACCTTACACAGCACTAAATATTTAATCCAGGTTTTATATTATTAACTTTTTCATGCAAAAAAATAAGTATAAAGGTAAATTAGTGGTGAGAAAAAAAAGCACATGATAGTTTAAAAGAAAAGTATGGGGTTAGTTTTTTTTCAGATTCATACTTACCTAGGTGGATGCTGCATCTGTCCCCCACCGGCTCTAACACTGATAACCGAGCGATCTAACATCGCAGATAGCTCAGTTCTTAGAGCCCCCCGAGCAGAGAGCTGCAGGCTGTCAGTCACCAGCTCTCTGCTCTGCCCCCCCCCCCCCGCTCACTGGAGCACTGGGCTGTTGTGGAGGGGACGGCCGGTTCCGGCTCTCAGTGGAATGTGGGTGGATCCCGACTTCATTGTCGTGATCTTGCCCGAACCTGGACCAGGTCTGTGACATTAGCCTGCCGTCTGCTGAAAATGGGTCACAGGAGTGCAGAACAAACGAGCTTTGGCTGTACTTCTCCTTTAACCTATCATTGTTTAAAGGTTAATTCTTCATGCTTCATGTAACTGCAGGCGTGCAAGGGTGTGTTGTTTGCCTACATTCTATATATCCTATATACAGTATTTTTTACATACTATAGTGTCTTCTACTTTCCTATCTCAGAAAGTTAGAAGACATGTTTTCTGTGTCCCCGTTGAAGAGATTATTCATCACTTCCTGTTGCAGTGAACCTAGTCAATTCACATTATTGGTTGCATTAACACAAATGTTATTGGACTCCATTCACAAAGCGGTATTTTCCACTTTAAAATTTGCAGTAAAATAGCTCATAGTGTTTTTCAAAAATGTTTTTGCAATTCACAAAAAAAATGCTACTAAAATCCTACATGCGGTATTTAATTGAAATATGCAGTATTTATCTCATGAAACCATGCAGTATTTTATCTCATGGAATATCCAGTGGAATAGATACAGTGGAAAAGAAAAAGAATCCCTGTCAATTTGTAAATAGTTTAAACCGTACAAATATGGCAACTCACTAATCAGTGCAGTCACTGCAAAATATGGTATGTATCAAGGGTTGCTCGTCCATTAGGGGCACCCAAGCACTGCCCCCCTCCCCCATCCTCTCTACACCCTATATGCAGTGGATAGATTCATGCATAGCATGAATGCTGCGTCCGCCCCTTTTGGGGTCACAGGGCATAATTAGAGCGGCCAGGTTTTTTGTTGAAGAACCTGATTAGAGCCATAGGCTTTAATAGGCTTCAAAATAAGGTGGACTTGGGATGCAGAGAATTGCGTCTGGAGCCCACCCAGGTGTGTTGCAACAGCGAATGAAAATTCGCTGTTGCAACACTGATCCTCCTCCTGGCCAATCGGGAAGCAGGTATGAAACCTGTTTCCCGACTGGCCAAAACGTCAGGCAATTTTATTGGACGCCTAGAGCCAGGAGGAGAAGAGAGGAGACACCACAGAAGCCGCTCCAAGAGAGGATACCGGTCACCGAAGCAGCTTTCCCCGAACTCGCCACACTCTCACCGCCCGCATCCAAGGTAAGGACAGTGGGTGGTGGTGGTGGTGGGGGGGGCTCTGTTAGTGTTGCGGGCGGGTAGTGCCACACTCCATCGGCGGCCCGGGGGGGGGGGGAGTTGTATGCTGCCCCCCAAAAAAGACCCCCACTAGCCGCCACTGGTATGTATTAATAAAAAAGTAAAAAAGTAACTAGAATACCAGTCAAAGGGAAGCTGCTTTCACAGGACACACGTGGTGTATCAAAAACAACTAAATTCAATTAGGTAAATACAAATATTTTTATATCTTTATATCTTTTATGAATACCCTTCTTCCACCAATACAAAATACGACATTGTCCTTTTTATTGGTGGAAGAAGGGTATTTATATACAGTATGTGTGTAATTTTTTATAGTATTTTCCCCTGGTAACCTCTGGAGGAACCCTAGTCAGTTTTTCTGTGATAATTAGCAAAGTCATTGCTACGGGGGTTAATTACAAAAGGCAAATCCACTTTGCACTACAAGTGCAAACTACAAGTGCAAAGTGCACTTGAAATTGCACTGAAAGTGCACTTGGAAGTGCAGTCGCTGTAAATCTGAGGGGAAAATCTGAAATGAGGGGAAGCTCTGCTGATTTTATTATCCAATCATGTGCAAGCTAAAATGCTGTTTTTTATTTCCCTTGCATGTCCCCCTCGGATCTACAGCGACTGCACTTCCAAGTGCACTTTCAGTGCAATTTCAAGTGCACTTTGCACTTGTAGTTTGCACTTGTAGTGCAAAGTGGATTTGCCTTTTTCGTAAATAACCCCTAATATCTTTGGAATGGGTTTTCTTGTTAGAGAATATTCATTGTCATTATCTGATGTTCTTATAACTGTCACTCTGGTATTCATCTGTCAAATCTTCAAATTGACGACTCTCCTAACAGCTTAAATTCCACACCTTTCTAAGAATACTTGTCTATACTTGTCTATTCATAATCCCATTCTGTTTTGCAAATATTTGAGCCAAAGATATCTCTTAAAATAATAGTGAATAGGTAAAGTCTCCCCACTACACATGACATATGTTCTAACAAGGGATTTGGTCATTGTGATATGCATGTACATTGTATTATGTTTGGAGTGATTGGGAGGTTTGCAGCAAATGATGCCAATGCTTGTATATTCACAAAAAAGTCTCCAAAAATCTGGCAAAATGACAGGAGAAAATAAATATATTTTACTAGATGTAAGGGGGTGGATTTACTAAAGGCACATAGGAGTTGCTTTACTAAAGGCAAATCCACTTTGCACTACAAGTGCACTGCAAATGCACTTGGAAGTGCAGTCTCTGTAGATCCGAGGGGGACATGCAAGGAAAATAAAAAACAGCATTTTAGCTTGTACATGATTGGATGATAAAATCAGCAGAGCTTCCCCTCATTTCAGATATTCCCCTCAGATTTACAGCGACTGCACTTCCAAGTGCACTTGCAGTGCACTTGTAATGCAGAGTGGATTTGCCTTTAGTAAATCAACCCCAGAGTGTGCACTTTGCAAGTGCAATTGCTTCAGAGCTTAGTAAATGGGGTAAAGACTCACTTTGCAAAGAGTACCCAATCATGTGCAAGGAAGTTAAAAAAAACCCCAGGAGAATAGGGTCGGGGTTGAGTTGGGAGGGTGTATAATAATTTACCCCCCAGTCTTCGCCACCATTCCCTAAGGATTGGTGTAAGATGGATAGAGTAGCCTAATCTGAAAATTTTGGATATGCGATTTGATATCTCGAGAAGGGTCCTCCCTCAATCCTCCCTTGTTTAGGGGTGGGAGGCCCTATGTTTCGTGCTTTGATGGGGATAGCTGTTGAAATGTAGGAGTAGAGTCATTAAGAGTCACAATTGTCTTGGGGTGTAGGGTCCGGATGAGTTTGGCTTATTAGTAATTTGTATCTATCTGTGATACGGAAGTTGGTCCAGCAAGCCCATGTTTGTGAAAATTTGGCTGAACAGTCTTTGGCTATGGAGATTAATTCCTCCATTTCTGCAATTTTTTAAACTCGTTTGACCAATCTTACTTTCATAATCATGTTCATTTACACATTTTGTAAAAATACATTAAGGCATACAGTACATGCTATACTTTTTGCCTACATTTCCTACTGTATTTTCAGATTCCCTCTGTTTAGGATCTTTTTGTATTAAGCCTATGTGACTGCTTGTTTTGGAGTTCCAATGTAGATATGGCATTTACCTTTTTACTGCCTCTACTGAAATGTATCCCGGGGGGTTATTTACTAAAGGAAAATCCACTTTGCACTGCAAATGCACTTGAAAGTGCACTGAAAGTGCACTTGGAAGTAAAGTCGCTGTAGATCTGAGGGGGGCATGCAAGGAAAATAAAAAACAGCATTTTAGCTTGTACATGATTGGATGATAAAATCAGCAGAGCTTCCACTCATTTCAGATCTACCCCTTAGATTTAGAGCGACTGCACTTCCAAGTACACTTTCAGTGCACTTTCAAGTGCACTTGCAATGCAAAGTGGATTTGCCTTTCGTAAATAACCCCCCCTGTGACTTCTAATGCCCCGTACACACGATTGGATTTTCCGACAACAAATGTTGGATGTGAACTTGTTGGTGGAAAGTCCAACCGTGTGTATGCCCCATCGAACATTTGTTGGCGGACTTTCCGCCAACAAATGTTAGCTAGCAGGTTCTCAAATTTAACACCAACCAATGTTTGTTGTTGGACTTTCCAATCGTGTGTACACAAGTCCGTCGCACAAAAGTCCACGCATGCTCGGAATCAAGTACGAGCCGGAAGCACTCGGTCTTGTAAAACTAGCGTTCGTAATGGAGATATCACGTACGTCTTTGTCAGAAACCATGAAATCAGATCGAGACAGAGGTACAGTTAAATCACCTTTGTTTAATAATAAAAGTAAAAAGAACAAACGTAGGCAAAACGTAGCCAAAGTTCAGTAACCGGAATGGATAGTCAGCCAAGCAGAAGTCAGGGATCAAAGGAGTGGAACAGCAAGCAGGATCCGGAGCCAGAAGGGATGTCAGCAAAGCCAGTCTTTAAACAGGAATGCAGGAGATAGTTTCTTGTGATGTGACCAAGGCGAAGGCAGAGCTCCTCTGGACTGGACGGCTTAAGTAGGCAGGACTGACGAGCAGGATCATCAACAGCTGGGTAACTGTGGAGAGAGATGGGAGCTGGCAATTAACCGACAGCTGAGCGGCCAGCTCAGAGAAGGAAGGGCTGAGCCCAGACCTGACAGTCTTGTACGTCACTACGTTCGTAATTGTTGGCCAACATTTGTGTGACCGTGTGTATGCAAGACAAGTTGGAGCCAACATCCTTCGAACAAAAATCCACGGTTTTGTTGTCGGAAAGTCCGATCGTGTGTACGGGGCATAAGAGTGAGTTCTATACAATTTGAGTTGCATTTTGATCTTTTTCCCTCTGGTGCACCTGTATTCTAGGATATGGGCTGTTAAGGTCAGCACTTTTCCTGTGTACATTTTTTGCGAAATGTGGGGGACTTTGCCTAACCCTGTTCTCTTTTTCCCCTCCCCCTCTACTTTTTGCCATTTTCTTTCCCTCTCATCCTTCCCTCTCTTTTTTCCCTTTTTTTTCCTCCGCCCTCCCCCAATCTTTCTCCTTCCCTCATCTTTCCCCATCTTCTCCTGCCCCCTCCCCCCTTTTTGTCTGGCTGTCCTCTTTTCTTTTTTTTTGTTTGTTTGGCTGTTTTGTTATATTTCTCTGTGCTGTACTACTACCATCTTTATCTTGCTTTATAGCCTACCACGTGGAGTTATAATAAGGTTCCCTCCTATGCCTTCCATGCCCGCCTCATTGGAGGTATAGGTGTTCTTTCCTTGTGTCCTTGCGTAGGCCTTTGCCCAAGCATTTGCGGATAAGCAATTACATGACCACCACCATGGAACAAAACTTATGTTTTCTAATTGTATTTATGGTACTTTTGTCTTCAATTTATTAGTTAATGCTGATTTATGTTTGACCTTATGCCGCGTACACATGATCGGATTTTCCGACGGGAAATGTTGGATGTGAGCTTGTTGGCGGTAAGTCCGACCGTGTGTATGCTCCATTGGACATTTGTTGTCGGACTTTCTGCTAACAAATGTTGGCTAGCAGGTTCTCAAATTTTCCGCCAACAAATGTTTGTTGTCAGAATTTCCAACCGTGTGTACGCAAGTCCGTCGCACAAAAAGTCCACGCATGCTCGGAATCAAGTACGTGCTCGGTCTTGTAAAACTAGCGTTCGTAATGGAGATATCTTGTACTTCACTATGTTCGTAATTGTTGCCCAACATTTGTGTGACCGTGTGTATGCAAGACAAGTTGGAGCCAACACCCTTCGAACAAAAATCCACGGTTTTGTTGTCGGAAAGTTTGATCGTGTGTACGGGGCATTAGACAAATATTGGCTCATATTCCTCTTGAGGAAACAAAAAAGGTCACAAAACATGTAAAGTCTCTTTGCCTCCTGTCATTATCTGGAATCTGCATTCTGGTTTTGGATGGTAATTATGAGCTTTGGAAAATGAGTGCAGCTTAACTTGAGCCTGAAATGACAAAATTGTCACTGTGAAGTTTGTGTCTTTCTCTTTGTTATATATTTCTAATATTTGTAATAAAACATGTTTTAATTAAAAAAAAAAAAAAAGAACTGTGTGAATCCTGTGTTCTTTGGGTACAGAGAGTCCATGTCTTGAGTTTTTTTCATTCATTTTTTTTCCTTTTGAGCTGATGAAAAATGGATGATGGTGCCCTTTTGTGATAACTTGTATTTTCCATGGCACAAACAATAATTTTTATTAGGTAGCAAGGATGAGGATAACCATGGAGCAGATGGAACCTAGAACTAGAAGAAGGTGATCGTCCTGTGTTCAAATTTCTGTCACTGTTATAACAGTGTGATCCCTGTAGAACACCCAATTGGTAGGTAATCCGCTTCAGCAAACTGACAGGTTACCACCATAACTTTGGGTTGTGTAGGAAAAACTCTGATACGGTGATTCAAAAACCTCACCATAAGGTTATATTCAGGAAGAAGTTTATTGGTTGCGTGCAGAGTCCAACACGTTTTTGGGTCCAAAATAGCCCCTTCATCAGGGCTTAAAAAATGTGGGGTTGACAATCTGGAAATCCAGGAATATCTACCCCACCCTCCACCTAAGAACTGTACCTGCTTCACCGCCATCAGATCATCCCCTGCAACTATTACCTTTTGTACCATCTCCCCCTCCCTTTAGATTGTAAGCTCCATGAGCAGGCCCCTCCTACTCCTTCTGTATTGAACTGTATTGTAATTGTACTGTCCCCCTTTATATTGTAAAGCACTGCGTAAGCTGTTGGCGCTATATAAATCCTGTATAATAACAATAATTGTAGTGCACCCCCTTAAGGGCCCAAGATGAACTGGGATCCCCCATCCTGCACAGCCAGGCACACCTAATGTGTCACTCAGAGTCAGAGAACAGTCTGTGACTTTGTTTTTTCTGTTTTATTGAGGGTAAAAAAAAACTTGCCTGGCTGTAGCTGCCCCTTTCACTAGCCCTCTAGGCCAACTTCTTCACAGTCCTCCCAGACTGAACACTCACCAGACTTCTCAAGAGATCTCCTGTATTTGCTGACCTGCTCCTGCTGTCCTCTCACTTGATCCCATGCCACCAGGATAGGATTCCTCTGTGTGTTCTAGAGGGTCCTTCCAGCCCCAGGCCCGAGGTCACCTCCCCAGACTAGGGGGCACCCTCAAGGGCCACCAACAGACTCCTCAGTACTTTATCTCTATCTTTCACCTGACTCCCCTTTTGGCCTATTTATGAGGGGGTGCTTACCCCCTTCTAGCCCCTTATTGCTGGGGATTGGCCAAGAACCTCATAAATATGCAAAACAGCTCCTCCTAGACTCCATCATCTACATCTGGAAGCTTCTCCAAGGTTCCAGAAACAGGGGGAGGCACCAGAGATGCTACTTGCTGAGTCATCCAGCCTCCCTGAGTCACTCAACCGGGACCCAGATTACACCCAGGTCTGGCTCTCAGCCAAACCAATTTTCCTACACTAACAAACCTATTTACATCTAGCACACTTATAAAAATAAATATAGCGCTCGCAAACACAATAAGTAAAAATTTGTTAACCAAAAAGAAAGTCCAAAATACAATAAGTGAAAATAAAGTCCAAATAAGGTGACTGAAGGTGCTCCAATCCAAAGTGAAGGAACTATAAGGTGCTTCAGAGAAATTCAGGTGTGCAACACCCCCTCATGTATCCCCACTCACCAGATCACAACGACCCCCCGCTTTTCAGTCTGGTGGGTCATTAAAAGCTTGATAGAGAATCCTGGGATGGTGGATAAGGTGATATGCCTTCAGGTCCGGAAATCCTTTAAAGAGGAGTTTCTCAGCCAGAACACAGCAGGTACCCAGAAGTAAAAACAAAAGGAAACTGATAGTGAAATACCATTAAAAAAGTTTTATTGAAAAAGGGAGTGGGTACTTACAACAAGTAAGATAAAACAAGCCTCAAAATGGAGCTGTGAGTGTAAAAACGCCATTGCTGGCGTGCGTTCCACAGGACCGGAAGTGACGTCATTGATACCGGAAATAGTATCAAGGTTTCGCCCTCCCACAGGGCGTCATCAAGGACCTAGTTTCCAGCTTTATATGTTTTTCAAGTGATTAGCACTTTGTGTATAGCAGCTGCAATTTTTTTTTTTGTTTGATACACCATTAGGGCAAGCATATATATTTAGTATATATATTTTTCACATCTAGCACACTAGCTGGAGGGTGTAACATAATAATAATGTGTGTGTGCATATTGCAACACAGGGGTTAATTTACTAAACCTGAAGAGTGCAAAATCTGGTGCAGCTCTGCATAGAAACCAATCAGCTTCCAGGTTTTTTTTGTCAAAGTTTAATTGAACAAGCTGAAGTTAGAATCTGATTGACTACCATGCACAGCTGCACCACATTTTGCATTCTCCAGTTTTAGGCTCAGTTCACACTGGAACTGGCTGCGGATCGCACAGGGACGCTATTCGTCCCCATTCTCCGGTTCAGGGCCGAATCTTTGCCTGAATTCGGCCCTGAAACGGAGCTAAAGATGCACAGCATTTCTGTGCAGTGCGCTCCGCAGCCGCCCCGGAGATATGTGAACTGGCTCCATAGAGAGACGTCACATTCTTCTGCTATGCGAATGGGATACAGAGAAAGCCACATCCGATTTGCAGAGGTGGAAACCCAGCCTCAGTAAACCAACCCCACAGTGCTGTTCAGCCCCTGGTTTAAGAGGGTTTTTATTGCTGTCCGTGTCTCCAGTATGAGAGAATCACCATCTCTATTTATCCTGTTTTCCATTATCATTGAGAGTGAAAGTGAAAGAAAATCACAAAAACTAACAGGGGTTATAACCCTCCCTTACGCTATCTAAAATGGAAAAAAAATGCTTTTAGTTATACTTTAAAACTGCCAAATTTTTATCCTAATGTGTCTTTCTATAAAAAAAAGAGATTGTAGCTAGGATTATTAACACAGTAGTGGGTAGAGGTTTCATACCTTGAAAGATTTCAGAACGCTTGCTGCAGCTGAATTTCTAACAACTTGCGCTGTGCCAATTCAGCTTGGGAGCGGGGATAACTACTGAGAACTTCACAATAATTGCTGAACAAACAGTCAACTGTGTGCAACAAAATTTTCCACTCCCAATCACAGCTTCAGCTCAGTTCCCTGATTCTGGAACATCTTCTTTCTTTACCTAATAAGTGTACCTTTGTGCAAAAATAAATATTAACTGCTATGCTGCTCCTCATACTGGCTGATTCGATATCAGCCACCCAAAGATAATCATCTCTATAAAGCTTGTAAAAACATAGCTCCCAACTGTCCATCATTTAGAGAGACTGTCCCTCTTTTGAAACCAAGTCCCTCTGCCCGTTTCCTTGTCCATAGGCTCAGCTTTTCTGATTTGATATACAGTACAGACCTCTATAACAAAATGCACTTTATAACTACCAAATTTGTTATAATCTTTCATCCATCTTCTATATCATCTGAATCTGTTATTTTGAATACCCAGTATACAGGAAATGTAACAGTAAGTAATTGCACATGTGAGTTTTATAGAGAAAATTCCCCCCTTATCATAAAAATTAAAACAAAGCCACCTTTTAAAATGTTTAGTAATGGCAATCTACAAACTGATGCTTATAAATAATTGCAAGCTTTTTATTCTTTGCATTCTTTATTTTTTTCCCTTCCTATTATTCCCACGGTGGTCATTTTTTCTAAGGGCAGATGAGTCCATCTCCCTTTACTTTCTAGAACTCTGAATCTGTCTCCTGGAACATGTAACAAAAACTTCCCAGGATGCAGCTGTAAGGCCAGGGTTTCTTCACCAGTGCCTCTGCCAACCAGGAAGTAGGAAAAGAGTAATTGTAAGTAAAAGCAAAAAATGTTTGTTTAACCACTTGCCTACTGGGCACTTACACCCCTTCCTGTCCAAGCCATTTTTCACCTTTCAGCGCTTTCGCATTTTGAATGACAATTGCGCAGTCGTGCTACACTGTACCCAAAAATTTTTTTTTATCATTTTCTTCACACAAATAGAGCCTTCTTTTGGTGGTATTTAATCACTGCTGGGTTTTTTATTTTTTACAATTTTAGTAATTTTTCGCTTTCACTGATGTGCGCTGATGAGGCGGTACTGATGGGCACTGATAAGCTGAACTGGTGGGCATTGATGAGGTGGCACTTATGGGCACTGATGAGGCACCCCGTCATCTTTTTCCAGAGCAGCCTGTATTTCTCCTGAGGTTACCTGTGGGTTTTTCTTTGTATCCCGAACAGTTCCTGTGGCAGTTGTGGCTGAAATTTTCTTAATCTACCTTACCTTGGTTTTGTATCAAGATATTCCCAAATTTTCCACTTCTTATTCAGTGATTGAACAGTACTGACTGGCATATTCAAGGCTTTGGATATCTTTTTATATCCTTTACCATCTTTGTAAAGTTTTATTACCTTGTTATGCAGGTCTTTTGACTGTTCTTTTGTACCTTCTCATGGCTCAGTGTATAGCCTGCTTAGTGCATCCATGTGAGAGCTAACAAACTCATTGACTATTTACACACAAACACTAATTGTGATTTAAAAAGCCACAAATGTGGGAAATGAACCTTTAATTGCCATTTTAACCTGTGTGTGCCACCTTCTGTGTCTGTACCAAGGCCAAACATTCCAGGATATGTAAGCTTTTTATCAGGGCCATTTGGGTGATTTCTGTTATCATTATGATTTAAAAGAGATCCAAAAAACGATGTGATAATAAATGGCTTCATGTGATTGCTATCCTTAAATAAAAGACCGTTTTTTGGCATGATCAGTCATATTTTCAATATTAACGCCAAAATTTCACAATTTCTGCCAGGGTATGCAAATTTTTGAGTACAACTGTATATATCAAGCTTATTAAAAAAGAATAAAAGAACGTGATTCATATTTCTGAGTGCATTAAAGAAAATATCGCTTTAAAATACTCAAGATTATTTTTTTAAACAAATTCTTTATTTATGTCAAGAAAGATTACAATGTGGGTCAATAGCAACATTTCAGATGCTTTAAAGCAGGGATATGCAATTATCGGACCTCCAGCTGTTGCAAAACTACAAGTCTCATCATGCCTCTTCCTCTGGGTGCCATGCTTGTAGCTATTGGAGTCTTGCTATGCCTCATGGGACTTGTAGTTTTGCTACAGCTGGAGGTCCGCTAATTGCATATGCTTTAAAGCAATTGACAAATGAGAGCACAGTTTATACAGAAATGTATGAAAGTGTGGGGTATTGCAGTTGAAATATCCCCACCTTCCACCCCATTTCCCGACCGGCCGGGCTGCGTGCTCGGATAAGAGTCTGGTATGGATTTTGTGGGGACCCCCTCACCGTTTTTTTTGGCGTAGGGGGTTCCCCTAAAATCCATACCAGACCTAAGGGCCTATGCTCTGCGCTGGTTCCCGCGACGGGGCTCGCAAGGTGTCAATCTCTCCGATAAAAGTGGCGAGATTGGCTTCCTTTTCTAGTTCAATTGTACCTCATCACGTTCAAAATGAATGGACTTTATTCCGTGTGTGTGAAAGTCCGTTCATTTGGAAGTCCGCCGTAACTCCGCCGAAAGTCTGTTGGGAAAACCATTGGACCTATTCTGCTGGAAAGTCCAGTCGTGTGTGCGCAAGTCCGTTCGTTTGGAAAGTCTGTGAGAAGTC
This sequence comes from Lithobates clamitans, assembly GCA_037952925.1. NCBI lineage: Eukaryota > Metazoa > Chordata > Amphibia > Anura > Ranidae > Lithobates > Lithobates clamitans. The sequence continues at coordinate 8,593,029 of JBBGZY010000723.1, forward strand.
CACCGAATGTCTGTCGGGAAGACCGTCGGACCTAGTCCGGTCGTGTGTATGCGGCATTAGGGAAACTGGCAGTGAAGTTTTGCAGCTTCACAGCCAGTTTCCCACTAAGCATGCGCAAGCCACGCTGCACTTTGTGGATGGTCCGGAAGTCTTCCAGGACCTGTGATGTGTCCCAGTAGGCTGCGGGGGAAAGAAGGGGGGTGAACTTCCGTTCGGATCGCCATGGCGATCTGACCGGAGATGGGAGCAGGTACCTGTCAAAATCATGTACTCGCCACCCCCAAAAAAGTGAAAATGTGGTGGGGGCGGGGGGGTCTAAATAAGCGGAACTTCCTTCCTCTTTTTGGTGAATTTCTGCTTTAAGTAATCTTTAAAGCCCACAGCAGTAACTTATGAGTCTGTGTCTCACGCATTTTCCCATGATAAAGGGACATGCTGGTAATCTTGATTAGTAAAATATAAATGTTCTGATCTGATGCCAATGTCATAAAATAGAGGAAGACATTCTGCTACGTTCATGACAAAGGAAGTCTCACTCAGGGAAATGTCTTGAAATTATAAACAGAAAAGAGCCAGCAGCAAAAAAGAAAGGCATAGCAGAGAGAAGAGGGACAACTGGGACCTGAGAACACACCAATGGGGTCCAATCACCAGATCTTTTGTATAGACTTTGTCCGGTAAAGTTACCAGATAAATGTTAATCTAAGCCAGATCTTAAGGACCAGTGACAAATATTACTGCAGAGGGTCCCTGCTCAGATGGCTCTCCTAGACACGGCTGTTCCTTTGATGTAAATACACTTGTATAACTCTCACTATTCTGTTTTAAATGCCATTTTATGCATTGACATACCTCCTTAGACCCAGTCTGTCTGGACAGTATGTTCACATGCTGACTTGGCACCATCCACAGACAGCTTAACTCTTCAATAAGACATAGAATTTGAACCCTACACAATTTTACTTCACATAAGAGCAGTTTTTCTATTCTTCTGAAGTGTAAGAAGACACTGACTTTCCAAGTCCTGTGGAGTGAAGTGTATGTGAAGTGTTAACACTGACTGAGGAAACATGAAAGAAATGTGGAGGGTCTAGCTAGGACTAAACCAACTAGCACTAAATAGGAGGGGAAGACAGCAGGAGATACCAAAATCACACGGTAAACAAGCTGTAATAGCCCAAATCCTCCACTATATGTCAACATACTACTGAACAATACTAAACTGATGCTGTTCAATACAGTACAACAAGTAAGAAATATATGTAAAGGGGACAGAACACGCACCCATTTACCTATTTGCAATCAGTCGGACTTAAGCTGACCATACGCTATAATACATTTTTCATTCAGCCTGTGAATGTGTATGGCATATTTCCCAAACCAGAATTTTAACCTTCAGGAATACATCATGCTTACGCAATGCACATCACCATCAATGTATGCCTGAGTATGGCCACGTTCGAAAATTCTATCTTAAGGTTGGCTGTGCACATTACTTGCAGCTCCCTGGATATGAAAAAGGCATTTTATACTAGAGTGTATTTTATACCTCAAACTGTCTGTGTGCATGAGGTCTTAAGGGAAAGTATTGATCTATGGGAGCTCTCAAGTATAGTAGTTGACTGGGATTTGCATACCTCTGTACCTTGGGTTTCAGGATTTCTTAGCTCTCTACTGCTAGTTTAGTTCTATTAGAGTGACTGCATATCTAAACCCAAAACCAAAAATGTAATACACTGCAGCCTACCAGTCGTGGTGACTGCATTTGTTTTCACTTTTGAAGCGAAAAATATTTTCAGCAATTACAGGAAATACCTGCTGGTCTTGTAAGACATGCAGTATGCTTGTGGCTTCATTTATGCCTAAAGCTGAAGTTTGATAATTTTTTTTGGTGGTGGTGGCTTTGGTGTGTGGGGGTGGGGGGGTTTAGACAGCACCAAACACACTGGTTGCTTGTATCGGTGTGCATAGCTCCCAACTGTCCCTGATTTCAAGGGACTGTCCCTGATTTGGTCCCTCTGTTACTCTTTCCTCCTCATTTGTCCCTCATTTTGGTCTGATCTATATAGTTTTATATAAAATGCACTATTTATCTTTCAAATGGTGTTTCCCAGTGCTAAACCTTTCATCCAGATTCTAAATTGCTGCATTTGTAATTTTCAAAAGCCAATATAAAGGAATAGTAGTGGTAATAAAAAGCACTTGTGGATTTTTTTTTGTATAATTCTCCTTTAAGGGGGCGTGACAGGGGGTGTGTCCTATGCCTACATACTTTTGCTAATAGGTGTCCCTCATACCCATCTCAAAAAGTTGGGAGGTATGTTGGTGTGTATCCCATGCCCTGCAGGCTGCTGCTTCATGGATAAAACCTTCCTTCATGCCACCCTATACTGCCCAGAGCAGTGATCTTTCGGGGGTTGCAAAGAATTAACACCTATGGCTGCAAGTATGAAGGCCTTGTGTCACTCATTCACCTCTTCCTGACCCCCCCCCCCCCCCCGCCATTCACAGAACTCATGTTATTAATGTCCAACAATGCAGTAGGTTCTGTGAATAGACAATGGAGATCCTGTCATTTATCTACCCCTCCTTTATTCACAAAATGCATTGCATTATGGAAAAATAATAGTATGAGTTCTGTGAGTAGTGGAGGGGGCAGGAAAGAGCAGATGAGTGGCACAAGTCTTTTCAATTTTCAACTTTTGTATTTAACCCGTGAAGCATAGCCCCTTTGTGCAGACACACATTCCTCTGTCACTGTCCGCAGGTAGTCTGACATTATCTATTATCTTCAAGATGTTTTACAAGTGAAGTCCCTTTATTTTTATTATTCCCTATATTTTTCGATATTGAAATCCAAATAAAGTATTTTTACATAACTATACTGTTGCCTTCTCCTATACACTATGCTGTGTTCTATTTTAGCTGCATGAAGCTCAAATGTAGTTTGGCACCCTCTTGTGTGCAAATACCTAACTGAAACACACAGCCGTGTCATTTGCCTACTGCTTTAGGTGCTGCTCATTCCATAAGCCAGTGTTTCTCAACTCCAGTCATCAAGGCGCCCCAACAGGTCATGTTTTTAGGATTTCCCTCAGATGAAACAGCTATGGTAATTACTAAGGCAGTAAAAATGATCAAATCACCTGTGCAAAATAGAGGAAAGTCTAAAAACATGACCTGTTGGGGCGCCTTGAGGACTGGAGTTGAGAAACACAGCCATAAGCTAAAAGTGAATATACAACATAATAGTTACATAGTAGGTGAGGTTGAAAAAAGACACAAGTCCATCAAGTTCAACCTATGTGTGTGATTATAATCATCGAGGGGAATTTACTAAAACTGAAGAAGCCAAAATCTGGAGCAGCTATGCATGGCAACCAACCAGCTTCTAGCATTCATTTTCCTAACTTAAAAGTAAAAATATATTTCTCAATAGCCACATAGGCTATAAACCCACTTCATGGGCACCAAATGTCTTTGCAGTCTCAGATATTATCATGTAAAAGTAGCAGTGACATCATCATTGTGCTGTACATAGACTGTGCAGAGAGCAGACCTGTGTGAAGACCCAACCAACTACAGGCTGCATACAGAAAACTACACGAGGGGGCGGATACAAGACCAATCACCCCGCACAAGAAGAGAGAGCAGCAGTGACTGGTCTTTATTACAGGAGGCTCCTGCGCAGAGGGAAAGTTTCACAATGGATTACTGCACAGATCTGAAAGGAATACACAAAGCACACCACATGACTCTTGTATTTAGATCATGTACAGTATGTTCCTCTGCTTCACTGCAAGTCTACCAATTTTCTAAGCCTGATTAGAAACAATAGATTATGTGGCTAATTTGATTTTTTTCAGCAGGGATTCTTCTCACATTCCCTGCTACAGACAGCCATTAGAATATAGAATATATGAATTTGTATAAAAGTTATGACAATATGAAGGAGTAAGCATAAATAAATGTATAATTCATGTGAAAATATGTGAGGGATGTTTAATAATTTGCATTCTCCTAAAATACAATATTTATACATAGATGTTAGATGTTGCTCAAACCTATTTATTTCAGCAGCATCACACAATGATAGTGATATATCAATGCACCTTCACAGCTTAGCAGAAGAAAAGGAGAAGACTGAAATTCTAAAGTGTGTTCTGGACTTATAGAATTGGAAGGATCCTGAGAGTTCTGGGGTGATCATACTACTTAATTTTCAACGTTCCTCCAGTTCTATCAGTCCAATACCAAACCCTGATGAAGTGAGACCTTTAGAACGCCTGAAACATATATTGGCTTTTTATGATATAAGAGTCTGAATAAAATGAAATCTGGATTTTTTCTGCTCTTGACACTTTTCTATCTTCCACACCCAGTCCTCACTCGAGCAAAAAGCTGACCTTCAGCCACCACTCTGGTGAGAGCTGCCTAAGGATATAATAAAAAGCCACCATGTTTCAGGGGTTCAAGGGGACCCACTTCATTAAGGTTTAGTACTGGACTTATAGAACTGAGGAGACCCTGATGGGTAATTAGTATGATTATTTCAGATGTTGATTAAGCCTTAACTAGCATTTGGAGCAATCATACTATTTACCCGTCGGGATCCCTCAAATTCTATCAGTCCAGTACCAAACCCTGATAATTCAGGAACCCTTTGATCCCCTGAAACACGATGGCTTTTTATGATAAACTAGTCTGAATAAAATTAAATCTGGACTTTATAGCTTATTCTTTTTGTGTGTTTCTACCTTGTACACCCAGTTCTTACCTGAGCTGAACTTTGGCCAACTGTTCTGGGAGAGCAGCCTAAAGGTGATGTTTAGGTATGGATTATTTTGCATGGTTACACTGAGCCAGCTTAGACCAATCTAATGTGCCATTAGATTGGTCTAAGCTGCCTGTAAGATCCCTGTGGAAGCTGGAAATCACTGTAGTAGGCACCTCTACTATAGTGATCTTCACTAACTTCTGGGTACCATGCCAAACAGCTGCCCTGCTGCATAGCGAACACAGGGGGTTACTCACTCAGCACGGACGCCATTCAGGGAACACTTTGCATTTCCTCAATGAATACACTTTATGGTACCTTCACTCTTTTCTAAATGCAGGTTTGTTCTTAGGTCAAGCAAGCAACAGGCCTATATTTTTCAATTTTTTGTAAACATTCAAAGTTACAATTGTTGATTTCTAATCATACGTAACATTTAGTAATCTCCATTACTTCCATTTAGTGATTTCCAGTAGTTCTATGAGATGATCAGTTTGCTTAATGTCTTGTAATAATAACAAATGGAAATGATTTCCTTTCCTTAAATCATCTAATCTCATCTCTGCCTTTTAATGCTTTGCATTACAAATTATAAAGTGATTACCATCATCACTTTATTTGTATCATAAATCATACTATGTACACATTGGGAGAATTATGGCAGGGTTTTAAGCATGAAAACTGCAGTATGTGTATCAAATCTAACTCCTGATTTCTCACTTTACAGACTTTGTCTCGGACTGGTCACTGTTACATGAAGCAGCAATACACGGGCGTTTTGGTACCTTAACAAAACTAATTAAAGAGGTAAGTAAAAGGAATCATAATTTGATTTTAGTTTATTGTTTATATATTTTTTAACCACTTCAATACAGGGCATTTATACACCCTTCCTGCCCAGACCAATTTTTAGCTTTCAGCGCTCTCACATTTTGAATGACAATTACTCAGTCATGCTACACTATACCCAAACAAAATTTTTATCATTTTTTTCCTCACAAACAGAGCTTTCTTTTGGTGGTATTTAATCACTGCTGGGTTTTTTATTTTTTGCAATATAAGCGGGAAAAAAGAAAACATTTTGAAAGAAAAAACCCTTTTTTTTCCAATTCTATTTTAAAATTTTGCAAAAAAGTCATTTTTTTCAAAAATTTGGGCCAAAATGTAATGTATGTACAATGTATATTTCAGACTAAGTCCGCCACCTCGTGGATTCTTGAGAGAGCTGCTAGAGCTAGAGCTAAGAGAACTTTCTATACAGACTGTTATATGTTGTGTGTTGCTTATGGGGACAACGTTGGTCTAGTTTTCTTGTGTGTTTTGGGCCAAAATGTATACTGCTACACATCTTTAGTAAAAATAACCCAAATTAGTGTATATTATTTGGTCTCTGTGAAAGTTATAGAGTCTACAAACTATGGTGCAAATCATTGAACATTGATCACAACTGATGTACTGAAGGCCTATCTAAATTCTTGAGACCCTAACAAGCCAGGAAAGTACAAATACCCCCCAAATGACCCCTTTTTGGAAAGCAGACATTCCAAGGTATTTAGTAAGAGGCATGGTGAGTTTTTTGAAGTTGTCATTTTTTCCCACTGTTCTTGGGAAAATTAAGATTTTTTTTTTTTTTTTACACAAAATTGTCATAATAACAGCACATGCATACTTGCAATGACACCCCAAAATACATTCTTCTACTCCTCCTGAGTATAGCGATACCACATGTGTGAGACTTTTACACAACCTAGCCACATACAGAGGTCCAACATCCAAGTAGAAGCTCCAGGCGTTCTACGAGCATAAATTGCACATCTCATTTGAAGACAACCTATCACAATTTTGAAGGCCCTGGAGCACCAGGTCAATAGAAACGCCCACAAAATGACCCCATTTTGGAAAGCTAACACCCCAACTTATAATCTATGAGGCATAATGAGTCTTTTGAACATTTTTTTCCAGAATTTTTTGAAAAATGTGGAAAACGCATTTTTTTTTTACACAAAGTTGTCCATTTATAAGATATTTCCAACACACAGCATGTACATAGCAAAAATGACACCCCAAAATACATTCTGCTACTCCTCCTGAGTATGGCGATATCACATGTGTGAAACTTTTACAGAGCATAAATTACACACATAAATTCCTGCCAACCTTTGAAATATGAAGGCCCTTCATATTTCTAACACATAGCATGTACTGTACATACCAATTACAAACCAAAATACATTCTGCTGAGCAAAGCGGTTTTAGTAGTGCAGTGGTCCACAGAGGAGAGCATCGGTCCAGGCAGCAGGCAGGAATGTGGACAGCGACAGCAAAACAGGCAGCAGGCAGGCATACTGTCCATAGTCAGTACAAGTAGAGATCTTGTCAGCACAGCCAAAGCATTGGTCCAGGTAGCAGGCAGGAATGTGGTCCGCAGCAGCAAAAGGACCGTCCATGCAGCAGGCAGGAATACTGTCCATAGTTAGTACAGGCAGCAGGCAGAGGTATGGTCAGCACACCCAAAGTATTTGTCCAGGGAGCAGGCAGGACCATCAAGCTTAGGGCATCAGTCAGGAAAGAGGCTTCTCCCACCCAAATCTCTTTGAAGCCTCCGAACAACCAGACCCTGTTCTGAGTACACAGAAACCCAAAAACTGTTTTTCTCAACTCAGAACACTATTCTGGAGCCCCTCACATATGTGAGACCCCTGTGTAGCAGGGTGAAAGATCAGTCCAAGGGGCAGGCAAAAACATGGTCAACAGGCCGAGGTCAGTGTAGGTAAAAGGCAGAAATAGACAGTAGGCAGAGGCATAGTCGATAGTGCAGGGTCAGTTCACAAAGCCTCCAGACAATAGACATGTGCATTCGTTTTCGTCCGAATGCATTTTTGTCCGAATTTCAGGTATTTTCGTTATCATTTTAACAAACGATAACGAAAGTGCAGAATCCGAAAAACGAAAGCTCCGACATAAACAAATGATTTATTTTCGTTTTTGTTGCTACAACAGTTCGATATAGATAGGAGATTCAACATGATGCTGACAATAACAATCTGTGTCCATCAAACCTGTGGTTGAATGTGCCTAACCTTAACTCTATTAGTCCAAGATTATTCTACATAGAGAGAAAAGATCCGACATAGAGAGAAAAGATTCGACATAGAGAGAAAAGATTTGACATAGGGGAGAAAAGATCGCTGCTGGAATTGGGTGGGGGAAGTAAAATAAAAATAATGATGATGATGAATGTTATTGGCTGATTGTAACCAAAGAGGAGGAGCAGTAAAATAGCTAGAACTAAGTACACACGTACAGCCAACTTACTTTCATTTACAATTTGCTAGCAGAGAGACACACACACACTGAATCATTTCAGAAGACAATCAATCTTAGATGGTCCGTTTGTCAGAGAACCTGAATTATTTAGCAATTAAGCATAAGCACAGCAGCAGAACAATAGTGAAGCAAGCTACAGTTCAACTTAACTTTTTCATAATAATCTGCTGCTATTGTTTTAGTGTTGTGAACTTGATAGTGATACTAGTGTTGCTAGTGTTGTGATAGCCTCAGAGGCTGCCCTTGATGTGTGTGGGGGGGGGGATTTATTATTATAGATTCTATATTATAGATTGAGATTCTATATAGATTCTATATACCCCATCTCGTTACCTGTCTGATCAGTGATCACTATCACCAGTCCATTTTCTGTTTGAACTATATACATTCAACATGAATGAATGAATGAATGAATGAATGAATGAATGAATGATTTGTAAAGCGCAGCAAATGCGAACTGAATCGCCTCAAGGCGCTGAGATACATTCTCTGTTGTCAGCTTGTTAGAAGAGGAAGGTCTTTAGTTTTTTCCTGAAGGCCTGGTGGTTTTCTTCCATGCGGATGTTGGTAGGAAGAGAATTCCATAGTCGGGGTCCTTGGACTGCGAATCTTCGTTCTCCCTTTGCTTTGTAGCGGTATTTGGGAATGATAAGGAGGTTTTGGTTGGCTGATCGAAGACTGCGATTCGGTGTGTAGTGTTTTATTTTCTCCCGGAGATATAGCGGAGCATTTCCTTGTATACATTTGTGGGTGAGGCAGAGGGTCTTGAATGTGATCCGATTCTTCACGGTTAGCCAGTGTAGGCTCTTTAGGGATGGGGAGATGGATTCCCAGGGTTTTTTTCCTGTTAACAGTCTTGCCGCCATGTTTTGGATGAGTTGTAAGCGCGCAAGCTGATATTGGGGAAGTCCTACGTAGAGGGAATTTGCCTAGTCGAGTCGGGAATTGATGATTGTTCCCACAAATGATTGTTCTGGGATGAAGGGGATTAGTCTGCGTAGCTGGCGGAGGAGATGGTGGGATCCGCTCACCACTGATCCTATTTGTGCATCCATTGTCATTCCTGAGTCGAAAATGACTCCGAGGCTCTTGGCTTTGGTGCTTGGAGAGATGGTCTGTCCGAGGATGGTGGGAGGTGTCCACGGAGTCTTTGTTGTGGAATTTTTGTTAGCTTGAAGGAGAAGAAGTTCTGTTTTTGAACCGTTAAGTTTGAGGGAGCTACTTGTCATCCAGTCATCTATTAAAGTGAGGCATTTCTGTAATTGCTGATGAAGGTCTTTTTGCCCGTTGATGCGAAGGTAGAGTTGGGTGTCATCAGCGTATGAGTGGAAGCAGAGATCGGTTTTCCTGATGATATTGAGAAGTGGGCGGATGTAGATGTTGAATAGTATTGGTGACAAGGGTGAGCCTTGAGGGACTCCACAGGAGACTGCCCGGGTTTCCGAGGTGAAGGTTCCTAGTTTCACTGTCTGGGAGCGATTCTCTAAGAAGGATGTAAACCATTTTAGAACAGAATCTGTAGCTCCTGCAACTTCAGCGAGGCGGACAAGTAAAGTATTGTGGTCCACTGTATTGAATGCTGCGCTGAGGTCTAACAGTACCAGGAGACTCGGTTCTCCGTCGTCTGCTGCTTCAAGGGCGTCGTCCCATATCTTCAGAAGTGCTGTTTCTGTGCCATGACCTGGGCGAAAGCCTGATTGCAGAGGGTCCAGGAGTTGGTGTGAATCCAGGTGGTGTTGTAGCTGCTGTACTACTGCTTTCTCTAGAATCTTGGAGATGGTGTTGAGGCTGGTTATTGGTCTGCGGCAGTTAGGGTCCTTGGGGTCGAGATTGGGTTTCTTTAACAGGGGTTTGACGATGCCTTGCTTGAGGGAGGTTGGCACAATCCCTTCTTTGAATGATTGATTTATGAGATATGTTAGGGTACCGGCCAGGATGTCGGCACATTCTTTAAACAGTTTAGTGGGAATGATGTCGTTCGGTGATGTGCTGTCTCGAAGGCTTCTGATGATGTTTTTAGTCATGTCCGTGGTGATTGGGGACAGAAAGAAATTTGGCGGTTGAGTGAAGTTCGTAACGCTATCCTCTTTTTGCTTTGGTTGAGTGAGGTTGGTTGTTATTTTTTGATGGATTGATTTTCGAATGAAGTCGATCTTGTCGATGAAGAAGTCTGATAACTCATTGCAGAATTCTTGAGTATCGTTTGATGGGGGCTCTAAGCAGGTCGGGTTCATTGACTGAGCAACTATTTTGAAAAGTTCACGTGGGCGGTTTAAGGCGGATGAAATGGTGTTTGAGAAATGTTCTTTTTTGGCTTTGAAGATTGCCTTGTGGTATTTCACAGTGTGTGTTTTGTAGTTAGCATGGTTTTCCTTGGTGGAATTTCTTCTCCATGCTCTCTCAGCTCTTCTGCGTTCTTGCTTGAGTAGGGTGAGAGTACCATTAAACCAACTGGAGTTTTTTTTGCGGATAAGTGTTCTGCGTTTTGGTGCCTCAGAGTCTGCTGCTTGCAGTAATGTATTGTTTAGGAAGTTGAGTGTTTGTTCGGTTGAGAGATTTGAGTTTAGCAAAAGAATTTTGCTTGATAATGTAGTTTTGAAGAGATCGGAGTGAAGTTTCTTCTGAGATCTATTCCAGTGAGTTGCTGTTGCGTGTTTCTGTTTTTGGAGGATGCCGTTAGTGGTGATTATAAATTTAATAGCATGGTGGTCCGTCCATGGTAGTGGAGTGTTGTCAAGTACTTTGATGTCCATATTCTGTTTGAAGATGAGATCTAAAGTGTGTCCTGACCCATGGGTGGGAGAATTTATCAGTTGTTGAAGGCCAAGTTCTTCCATTTGGCTGACGCAGGCGGTTGCGATGGCGTCTTGGGCAGAATTTGCCCAGAGGTTAAAATCACCAAGTACCAGAAGGTTTTTGGTTTTCAAGGTGTGTATTGAGAAGAATTCAGTGAGCGGCGTAAGGAGATTGGTACATAAACATGAACGACGAACATTCGACAAAGCAGCGAAAAACATACAAACGTTGAATCTTTGGCTTATGGTGTCTGTTGAAAGTTCTAAGAAGATTCGACAGAGCAGCTAAACTGTACGACGCCGTATAGTTTAGCTGCTCCGTCAAAGCAGCTAAACTATACGGCGTCGTACAGTTTAGCTGCTCCGTCGAATCTTCCTTGAACATTCGACAGACACCATAAGCCTTCAATGACAGATTCGACCTTAATTAATTTGGATTTTCGGACGAATGCAATTTTTAACGAAAAACTAAATGAATAAAAACTAATTTAGGGAGTAACTAAATAAATTTATTTTTTGGACGGAAACAAAATTCCGAAACTAAATATTTCAGTGTGCACATGTCTACCAGACAACCAGACCCTGTTCTGAGAACACAGAAAACCAAAAACTGTTTTTCTCAACTCAGAACACTATTCTGGAGCCCCTCACATATGTGAGACCCCTGTGTAGCAGAATGAAAGACCAGTCCAAGGGGCAGGCAAAAACATGGTCAACAGGCCGAGGTCAGTGCAGGTAAAAGGCAGAAATAGAAGGTAGGCAGAGGTATAGTCGATAGTGCAGGGTCAGTTCACGTGAAAGGCAGAAACATAGCGGATAAACAATGCAGATGGCAGGCAGAGGCATAGTCGATAAACAGACCAGGGTTGGTTTACATAGAAGGCAATGATATGGTTGGTTGAGGCACCAGGTTAATATTCAGGACAGAAATTAAAAACGGGGAAATGGCAGTCTATTAGAAATATGGGCTAATAGTTTACAAAAGTGTGATAGTGTCTGAAGCATTCTCCGATGCAAAGGCCAGGTTGGGAGGGACATTGGGGACAATGGAAACTGGTGTCTTTCCTAACTCCTCTTTTGGTACACACCCGACATTTTTTTTTTGCGTCGTCTTCCGGATCCTGGTGGTGGAATATGGTCAGGAAAATGGCGCTCATGTAGTCTGCTGACACAATCAGAGCGAATGCTTTCTGGGGGGATACTTGTTGATATATTGGGGCAGTGACAATGTCTTCAATAAACTTTAGGAAGGTGTTGGGTGTTTCCGTCGATTTTTGATAAATGATGAAAGAATCATACATGGCCAAATTAAAAAAGTAAATTGCGACTTTTTAATATCAGAAAAGGGATTTTCGTGTTGATGGATACGGCTGCAACATTTGATCATTTAAATCAACCCCCCCCCCCATGACATTATTGTACTTGTGGATACAGGAAGGCTTCCGAACGGGACCGCGTCTTCTGCGAAGTTCCATCGAGGTGTCATCATGGATGGTGGACATGATGTACACATCTTTCCTATCCCTCCACTTCACAGCCAACACTTCCTTGTTCCTCAAGCTTGTCAATTCCCCCTTTGTAGTATTGTGGTGACTAGACTCTGTGGGAAGCCCTTTCTGTTTTTCCTTGCTGCACTGCAGGCCAAAGTATTTTTCAGGTATAGGTGGCAGAAAAGGGGCAAACTGGTATAGTAATTGTCCATATAAATGTGATACCCATTTTGGAGGAGTGGGAATGCCAACTACCAGACAATTTTTCCGCTTATTCCCATGTACAGTGGACAGTCAGGGGGCTGGAGCTGGGAGTCTTTGCCTTCGTACACGCGGAATGAGTGCACATATCCAGTGGAGCTTTCACAGAGCTTTTTGAGCTTCAACCTGTACCTCGCCCTCTTACTGGGTATACACTGCTTGATTCCCAGCTGGCCTGTGAAATGGACCAGGGATTCGTCCACAGAGATGTTCTTGTCAGGGATATAAAGTTTGGCAAACCTCTTGGAGAAAAAACTCAATTAGGGGGTGAATTTTTTATAGTTTATCAAAGTCTGGGTAATTTCGGGTGGGGGGGGGGCAATGTGGGTTATCACTGAAATGCAGGAAGTGCATTAAATTTCATATCGGGACCTGGACATGACAGATGAAAAAATTGACATGTGGTGGATAGGGTTGGTAGACCAATATGCATGCACTTAATTTTTTTTGTAAGCCCCATGTTGAGCTTTAAGCCTAAAAACTATTTAAGCTCCTCCACTGTTAGGGGTCTCCATTCAAAAGGGCGGGCATAGCTTGAGCTTGGGTTTTTTTCAATGAATTGTTGGGCAAAAAGAACTGTTTGGTCCACGATGCTTTGAACTAATTTGTCAAGAAAAAATACATTTAAAAAAAAATTTCGGAAAAACCTTCAGTGTTGACCTGCACACCTGGCTGTGCTGTGAAAGGAGGGATTGTGGCTGACCCTGTGCTAGAAGGCAACCACAATGGGTTTGCCAAAGCATCTGGAAGCTGGATTTGGGCCCTAATTTTTTGGCGTGCAATTCCTGCACCTGTACTGGGCCTTTCCTCCTGGGTTCTAGCAGCGCTTGTACTGGGCCTCTCCTCCTGGGGTCTAGCGCCGTTGGCACTGCTGGTAGCTGCCTGGTGTTCAGACTGTCTTCTTTTTGGATGGACTACTTCCTCCTCTGATTCGGCTCCTGATGTGCTGCTTTCGACGGGCTCATAATTAGAACCAGAATCAGAATCAGAACCTGGCGGTGAGAGCTTTCCGTTGCTCTCATCGGTCATACTCAAAATTTAATATGCCTCTTCTGGAGTGTATACATTTCTGGACATAGTGGCTGTATAATGGGTGACACTGATGGGCTGAACATCAGGGACTAATGTGCTGAACGTCTGGGACTAATGGGCTAAATATCAGGGACTAATGGGTTGCACCCTGGTAGTAATTGGCTGCAGACAGGTACTCCTGATGGGATCATAGGACAGGTACTCAGACAGGAGAGATGGATGGATGACAGGTACTCTGATGACAGGTACTCTGATGGCAGGTACTCTGATGGTGGTTACTCTGATGACAGGTACTCTGAGGACGGGTACTCTGAAGGCAGATACTCTGATGGCGGGTACTCTGATGACAAGTACTCTGATGGCGGGTACTCTGATGACAGGTACTCTGATAACGGGTACTCTGATGGCAGGTACTCTGATGGCGGGTACTCTGATGACAGGTACTCTGAGGATGGGTACTCTAATGGCGGGTACTCTGATGACAGGTACTTTGATGGTGGGTACTCTGATGACAGGTACTCTGATGGCAGGTACTCTGATGGCAGGTACTCTGATGGTGGGTACTCTGATGGCGGGTACTCTGATGACAGGTACTCTGATGATAGGTACTTTTATGGCGGGGACTCTGATGACAGGTACTCTGATAGCAGGTACTCTGATGGCAGGTACTCTCATGAGAGGTACTCCGATGGCAGGTACTCTGATGACAGGTCCCTTTTTATTCGGGGGGGGCAATCTGGGCACAGTAGTACATACAGTAATGTGTAACTCACTATTCCCGCAATCTCCTCCTCACACTGGATCGGTGTGTGAGGAGGAGAACCCAGCAACAACCGTTACACTGGGGTTTGTTGACCTTTGTGACTGGCTGTGATTGGACACAGCCGGTCACGTAGTAAAGAGCCAATTTCATTGGCTCTTTACCCTGACTGGGGGCCCGCAGTAGCGGCGGGAAGCCAAGGACGTCATATGACGTCTGCCCAGGATGGGAGATCCCATCTGTGGACGTCATTAGACTATGGCTGGGAAATGAAGTGGTTAAACTAGTTCTTCAGTGTAAAGGATTAAGAGGGTTTTAGGCTTCGGGTCAAGTGTTAGGAAGCTATGTTTAGGAGTTAGATTAAGGATTTTTTAAGGGTTTCTATTTATAAACAGAATGTTCCAGGTGAGAGGAAGTAGAGAGAAGACATTGTTTGAACTGGCAGCAGAGGAGATTAGTATGCCAATGCTGGAAGATCCTCTGAAGTTCTAAAAGGCTCTGGCTGGATATAGAGCCACAAGCATTTTTGACCCCATGTAGTGAGAGGTCCAGGTGAGCTGGTAAGCGAGCCTTTCAGCCTTTGGTGGTGGTGTTGATGCACAGAATGACAACTCAAGGTGGTGGATGGTGGTGATATTCACCAGGAACATCAGTATATGTCACTTGTGGACTTTTTCTATTTTATTTTCAATTTGATTTTTATTTACCTAGCACAACCCAGTAAAGTTATACAATAAAAAATGTTCCCATGCATGCCTCAAGTTCTACCCTAGACTGCTAGTACAGGCAATGTTATTGCGCTTTCTGATAGGTTTTCCTATCTTTCTCTTGTAGGGACATAGCGTAAACCTGGCTACAGCCGATCACGTTACTCCTCTACATGAAGCTTGCCTTGGAGGTCATTCTGGATGTGTCAACTTTCTACTGAAACATGGAGCTCAGGTAATAATATTCTTACATTCTATTAGAGTGTAAATGTACAGTTATACAGCAATAAAAAGTATGTGAACCCTTTTGGAATTATATGAATTTCTGCACAAATTGGTCATAAAATGTGATCTGATCTTCATCTAAGTCATAACAATAGACAATCACAGTCTGCTTAAACTAATAACACACAAAGAATTAAATGTTACCATGTTTTTATTGAACACACCATATACACATTCACAGTGCAGGTGGAAAATGTATGTGAACCCTTGGATTTAATAACTGGTTGAACCTCCTTTGGCAGCAATAACTTCAACCAAACGTTTCCTGTAGTTGCAGATCAGACGTGCACAACGGTCAGGAGTAATTCTTTACCATTCCTCTTTACAGAACTGTTTCAGTTCAGCAATATTCTTGGGATGTCTGGTGTGAATCGCTTTCTTGAGGTCATGCCACAGCATCTCAATCAGGTTGAGGTCAGGACTCTGACTGGGCCACTCCAGATGGCGTATTTTCTTCTGTTTAAGCCATTCTGTTGTTAATTTACTATGCTTTGGGTCGTTGTCCTGTTGCAACACCCATCTTCTGTTGAGCTTCAGCTGGTGGACAGATGGCCTTAAGTTCTCCTGCAAAATGTCTTAATAAACTTGGGAATTCATTTTTCCTTCGATGATAGCAATCCGTCAAGGCCCTGACGCAGCAAAGGAGCCCCAAACCATGATGCCCCCACCACCATACTTCACAGTTGGAATGAGGTTTTGATGTTAGTATGCTGTGCCTCTTTTTCTCCACACATAATGTTGTGTGTTTCTTCCAAACAACTCAACTTTGGTTTCATCTGTCCACAGAATATTTTGCCAGTACTGCTGTGGAACATCCAGGTGCTCTTGTGCAAACTGTAAACGTGCAGCAATGTTTTTTTTGGACAGCAGTGGCTTCCTCTGTGGTATCCTCCGATGAAATCCATTCTTGTTTAGTGTTTTACGTATCGTAGATTCGCTAACAGGGATGTTAGCATATGCCAGAGTCTGTAAGTCTTTAGCTGACACTCTAGGATTCTTCTTCACCTCATTGAGCAGTCTGCGCTGTGCTCTTGCAGTCATCTTTACAGGACGCCCACTCCTAGGGAGAGTAGCAGCAGTGCAGAACTTTCTCCATGTATAGACAATTTGTTTTACCGTGGACTGATGAACAGCAAGGCTTTTGGAGATACTTTATGCAAGTCAACAATTCGTAGGTCTTCTGAGAGCAATTTTGTGCGAGGCATCATTCACATCAGGCAATGCTTCTTGTGAAAAGCAAACCCAGAACTGCTGTGTGTTTTTATAGGGCAGGGCAGCTGTAACCAACACCTCCAATCTCATGTCATTGATTGGACTCCAGTTGGCTGACACCTCACTCCAATTAGCTCTCATTAGTCTAGGGGTTCACATACTTTTTCCACCTGCACTGTGAATGTTTACATGGTGTGTTCAATAAAAACATGGTAACATTTAATTATTTGTGTGTTATTAGTTTAAGAAGACTGTGATTGTCTATTGTTATGACTTAGATGAAGATCAGATCACATTTTATGACCAATTTGTGCAGAAGTCCATATAATTCCAAAAGGGTTCACATACTTTTTATTGCTGTATAACTGTATATAACAAGGTCTGATCTGAAACTCCCCAAAACATACTAGAAAAAAGAGAGAAATGAGAACACAGGAGTGACTAAGGAGAAGTAAAACTCAGAAACCTGGAGCCCATACTGTATGAAGTGTATGTATCACTCAATGTGATGACACTCAAACACAAAAACAGATTAGCTTTTATTATTATCAATTCCACTTTTGCTTCAGTTTCCTTTGCTTCGTTATTTGTGAGATGTTGTTGGTCACCTGAGACTCTCCCCTCACTAGCCTTAGACTGCTTTTCATCTCATTGTAACAAATCACCCTTTCTATCTGTTCTGTCCAGAGGAATACACCAGACCTGGCTGGCAGCCTACTAGCTACCTTTGCATTTATGGACTTATTTGAACAAAAAAAAATATTCTAGCCTTTAATATTTTGTATTTTAGTTGGCAGTAGTGATAGTTCAAACATTTAGACTTGTCAAGGATCGGTTATGCTCTTTGCTTTGGGATGATCTGTTTTTATATGCCTGGGTTGCTTTGTACTCTCAATGTGGTCCAAATAATGCACAGTATAATGCTACAAAACTATTTTTATTTCAAAACCCACAAATGTTGCATGTTTGCAGACTCCTCCATTTTCATATGAGGTGTTTCAAAATGAGGCAATGGATCTTAGTGTCTTGGTGTCCAAATGGATCTTGGTGACTAAGGCTGACCATACAGGGGGGGCGGAGAGTATTCAGACCCGCTTAAATTTTTCACTCTTTGTTATATTGCAGCCATTTGCTAAAATCATTTAAGTTAATTTTTTCTTCAATAATGTACACACAGCACCCCATATTGACAAAAAAACACAGGATTGTTGAAATTTTTGCAGATTTATTAAAAAAGAAAAACTGAAATATCATATGGTCCTAAGTATTCAGACCCTTTGCTGTGACACTCATATATTTAACTCAGGTGCTGTCCATTTCTTCTGATCATCCTTGAGATGGTTCTACACCTTCATTTGAGTCCAGCTGTGTTTGAATATACTGATTGGACTTCATTAGGAAAGCCACACAATTGTCTATATAAGTCCTTACAGCTCACAGTGCATGTCAGAGCAAATGAGAATCATGAGGTCAAAGGAACTGCCCAAAGAGCTCAGAGACAGAATTGTGCAAGGCACAAGGTTACAAAAAAATTTCTGCTGCACTTAAGGTTCCTAAGAGCACGGTGGCCTCCAAAATCCTTAAATGGAAGACTTTTGGGACGACCAGAACCCTTTCTAGAGCTGGCCGTCCGGCCAAACTGAGCTATCGGGGGAGAAGAGCCTTGGTGAGAGAGGTAAAGAAGAACCCAAAGATCACTGTGGCTGAGCTCCAGAGATGAAGTCGGGAGATGGGAGAAAGGTTTAGGAAGTCAACCCTCCACCAGTCGGGGCTTTATGGCAGAGTGGCCCCGACGGAAGCCTCTCCTCAGTGCAAGACACATGAAAGCCCACATGGAGTTTGCTAAAAAAACACCTGAAGGACTCCAAGATGGTGAGAAATAAGATTCTCTGGTCTGATGAGACCAAGATAGAACTTTTTGGCCTTAATTCTAAGCGGTATGTGTGGAGAAAACCAGGCACTGCTCATCATCTGTCCAATACAGTCCCAACGGTGAGGCATGGTGGTGGCAGCATCATGCTGTGGGGGGTGTTTTTCAGCTGCAGGGACAGAAAAACTGGTTGCAATCGAGGGAAAGATGAATGCGGCCAAGTACAGGGATATCCTGAACGAAAACCTTCTCCAGAGTGCTCGGGACCTCAGACTGGGCCGAAGGTTTACCTTCCAACAAGACAATGACCCTAAGCACACAGCTAAAATAACGAAGGAGTGGCTTCACAACAACTTTGTGACTGTTCTTGAATTGCCCAGCCAGAGCCCTTACTTAAACCCAATTGAGTATCTCTGGAGAGACTTAAAAATGGCTATCCACCAACGTTTCCCATCCAACCTGACAGAACTGTAAAGGATCTGCAAGGAGGAATGGCAGAGGATCCCCAAATCCAGGTGTGAAAAACTTGTTGCATCTTTCCCAAAAAGACTCATGGCTGTATTAGATCAAAAGGGTGCTTCTACTAAATACCGAACAAAGGGTCTGAATATTTAGGACCATGTGATATTTCAGTTTTTCTTTTTTAATAACTGCAAAAATGTCAACAATTCTGTGTTTTTCTGTCAATATGGGGTTCTGTGTGTACATTCATGAGGAAAAAATTAACTTAAATGATTTTAGCAAATGGCTGCAATATAGTTACATATAGTTACATAGTAGGTGAGGTTGAAAAAAGACACACGTCCATCAAGTCCAACCTATGTGTGTGATTATGTGTCAGTATTACATTATATATCCCTGTATGTTGCGGTCATTCAGGTGATTATCTATAACAAAGAGTGAAAAATTTAAGGAGGACTGAATACTTTCCGTCCCCACTGTATACTAGCAGATTTACAAACAAATGTTCGTATGAAAATTCTGATCTGTTCATTCAATAACTTGGCTATTGTCATTTAAAAATACTTCAAAAATTTGTCTTCTTGTAACATTTAATATTGGAATGAATGTAATTTCCCAAACAAAAACCACATTCACTTTTTAGAATTTGATTAGTTCGAGAAATGCTCCTTTGAATTTTCTGGTCACTATGGTCGAAAACGGACATTGATTTGACCCCACTAGCAAATAGAAAGTCAAATGAATGTTCCTTAAACAAAAAAAATTCGAACACAATTCTACCAGTAAATGGCCAGCTTTAGTCTCTGCAAGGAAGGAGGTTCCATATTTCTCACTGGGCTCTGATTGAAGGGTGGTGTCTAAACATTTTATTTTAATGCCTAAACCTTCTCCCTACAATCCCTTTTACCCATACCTCTGCTGGGCAAAGAAATGTGCCCTTGCCACATCCCTCTATTCACCGATTAACGCATTAAGTGTATACATCAGACTGAGAGCTGCCAAATGGTACAGTATAAATGTAGGCAATCAAACACGTGCCCTTTACATATATTTATGCTACTAGAAAGTGTCCCACAGTACAGTGTGTTCTCCAACTGAGCTCTTACTACTGAATTGCTAAATAGTATTGGAAGATATTGAAATTGGTTGGGAAACCTGGCTAGGTCTGCATCCTCTACAGCCCCCATTCCTATGCCAAAGTTTATCTGTATACAAATTCTTCTAAAAAACTGTTTGTTGACTTATTCTAGTAAGAACAGCAGCAATCTTAACTAAACCACTTGATGAACTACTGATTTATCAATGGCTCTGCTTGCACCTCTCTAAGGTCAACATTCCCAATATTGACTGGAAAACTCCAATATTCAATGCTTGCGTTAGTGGCAGCACAGCCTGTGTGAACTTACTTCTGCAGCATGGAGCCAGCCCACACGCAGTATGTGATGTAGCATCTCCAATACATGAGGCATGTAAACGAGGTAACCATTTACAGTATCATCCTTCCTTTTAATAGCTGTTAAGATTGTGTTTATTACTGAGTTTGCTTTGAGAATTTTCTCTTCAGTGTAATTCCATCTTTTTGAAAAAGCTAATATTATGTAGTGGGGCAGTCAGTGAGATAATAAACCAATATTACCTGTCCCCATCCATTATGCTTTTATGCACATTTCAATATTTTATTGTGCTCAATTTTTCTAATTCTGATTGCTACTATTTTAGGCATGTCTATGGGACAATTGTATATGTAGGCAGGTGCAGTCTACTTTCTTCAATGCAGATGGCACTCACCCGCAGCAGCATTGCAGGGGTGAGGGAGTCAAGAGGAACATTGTCCCTCTATAGTTTCCAGGGTCACTGGGGAAGCTATCCAACTGGATGTTGCTGACCCATGTGACTCTAGCAGCCATCTTGTGTCAGGCAAAGCCTATTTTGGACCCTGGCTTCCAGGCTTGGCGTGCGTTTCGCATGTGTGTAGTGTAGGGACAGGTTAACTGTCTGAAAGAGACAGTGATTATCAGCAGGGAGAGGTTCCTGATGACTAGGGAAAGGATAGAGACACGCCATTCTACTTGGAGATCTTTGCTGTCAGATCAGGTGTCGCAAGATTAAGAGTTTGAGTTCATCCACCATGAACAATCTATATGCATGTGTATGCAATACAATCATAAAAATATGGATCAGTAAGCATGTACAAATGTTAAAAACCAGCCAGTAACTCCAGTCACTTTTTCATTTTTGATAGAATAAGGAGTAGGTAAAATTTCCTCACTGTGACCTCTCTGGGGAAATCTTCCCTTGCTTCCTGTCCATATGGAACTCTATACAAGAAATGGGGACAGTCTATGGGAGAGTAAGGGCTGATTCACAGTGCTTTGATCCTTGAAGAGCATTCTGCGTTCAGATTGCTCTTCAGAAAGCATTTGACAAGCCATGGGGTGGCATTGTATTGCCTGCTCACCACCTGCTTTAACCCTTTAAATCCTGCACTAGCACACCGTAATGAGCCCTAAGGCTTTGACAGCAATAAAAACATGGTCAAAAGTTTTTATTTCCTCACTCTTCTAATTTCTTTGTCCACGCCCCTGTCCAAATTGGTCATTTTTATTTTTCAACTTGAGGGAACATCTTACCAAAAATGACACAGATGACAATAAAACCATGGCAGAGGCTCTAACCCTTTAATGTGCTACCAAAAATACAGCATAATAAAATGTTTTGGCTTAAGTTGGTCTGAGATCACATAAAAAAAGTTCAACAAGGATTTAATTAAAAAAATTGCTTAACACGTGTGGAATTAAGGTGTAGAAATAATGAAAGTGCCACTTTAAATCCTTTATAAATATGTACTCTACTTAGAGAGAATGTAGTGTGCTCTAGCCTGGTATCTACAGGACAGTGCAGTGTCGGCATTCCCAGCTGTTTTGCGTCACATTGTACTTTATTATTGCAACCGTGGCAATTAATTCTTTCATTACATCTTCTGACCTTGATACTGCGTAAATTTCACAGGTTGTAACATTACATGAAGAACGAGCCGGAGTTGCATTACTACCAATTTTCCCGTTGAACTGCTGTGTTCCTCTGTCAGTACAGCTCCATTAGCTGAGACATAAGTCTCCAAGAGTGATAAAGGGATGACATAAAGGGCAACTAATTGCTGATACAGCCAATATAAGTTTGAATGGTGTGTTATTAAAGACAACTTACCAGGTCTGTGCTGCACAGACCTTATTACTTTAAAAGGAGCTCTGTCCTTGTCAGTGATTTTATTTGAAGCTGCCAAGTAAATGGAAAGAGTTGACTCCTGTTTCTCAGAAAATGAACTTCTTTTGTTATCATGCAGTTCTCATATTAAACATCTTTTGTGACATGAGCTATATTCAGAGCTTAAAGTAGAATTGTAGCAAATGGAGATTAGTTAGAGAAAAGCTACAATTTGTAAAATATACTCACCTTATATTACTTTATGTTGCCACAAGCATACCTCCCATCTGTCCCTAATTTGGAGGGACTGTTCATCTTTTAGAACCAAATCTCTCAGTACCTCTTTCCTCCCCAGTTGTCCCTCTTAAAGTGGATGTAAACCCAATGTCATCCTTTCTAAACTACTGCCATAGGGGTTATCTATATGAATATACATGCTTCCTGCATGTATCTTTACCTGTCAAATGTCTCCCCTCTGTCTGTTATGAGAGCCAAAAAACTGCAGTATCTGTTGTCTGGAGCTCGGGGGGTGGAGTCGTGATGTCAGTAAACTCCCCGCCCACCTCTACACTCCCCTTGTCAATATGCATTTTCTGCTGTGTATATCTTACACAGAACTTCTGCTATGATCTCTAACATCCAGTGAAAAGACAGGAAAGTAACCACATGACTTCATCATGCCAAATCATGCTGAGGTGTGGAACAGCCAATCCTTGCAGAGCTGCTGAAGAAAGGAGTGGGGGTGGGAATTAAAAAATAATGCATGTCTTAGGCTAGTGCACCAGATATGTAAATCACCTGTCATTTACAGCAAGGGGGAGGATTTGACAAAGTTTTTCTCTGTTTGTCAAGTTTTATCTCACTGAACAATAAAAGAGGATTGCTCAGAGCTGGATTAACTCTTTGTGGCAAGGCTGGGCTCAAATGATAGGAAATCTTATACTCTACATTATGACATAAAAAAAAAAAAATCGGGCTTACATCCACTTTAACTACCAAAAGTGTTATGCCACATTAACCCTCCAATGGTTTAACCTCTGAATTATTGCCTTTGATATTTTGAAAATCCAGTATAAAGGAAATGGAGTGGTAAAAAATGAAAACCACTTGTAGGTATAACCAGTTGTTGTAGGCAATGTAATCCTTTGTGGTCCGCTAATTGGAGTTGTGTATAGGAGTTTGTCCTTTGCCTAAAGTTTTTTGTGTTAAAGTGTAATTCTAGGATATCACTAACTAATCTTAAAACTGCTCCCACCCACTTCTTACACCTGTACTTATCCTGTACAAGATATATTATAAATATTTCCCTTAGGAACCGGGACTTTTTAGGCACAGATTGTGATACAATCTAATGTGTAAAAGTTGTTAGATAATTTTATTAACAAGTATCAAAAGTAACAAGCATATATTTATAAAAAAACATACGGATAGGGCTGTTGTACAAATCACTTAAGATGCATATATTTCCTGGAAAAATCCAAGTGTACATGCACCAAAATTGTGAACATAAAACAAAACCATATGCATTTGAAATCCTACGCGTTACGGAGTATAATAAACTCCTTCTTCAGGGATAATCCGTTATGCAATTTATGTGTTATTGATAATATGTCCAATAGTATGGCAGGGTCAGCCACCTCTTGGGGAGCCAGGACATTACAGATCCCACTGGTGCAGACTGCCAGATTATTAGATGGTCTCTCCAGACTGGCTGGCTTGCTGAGGGTTTATTTTGTGATACCTCAGCCACTGACTGTACTTTTTATGCACATCAGTTTTTCTTTATCCATCGGCTTTACACTCTGTCCATGGAATAAACCATTGAAGGATTGGGATTTTTCCTAGACCCTGCCTCCCCGCAAGCCTATACAGAATTCTCTGAGTCTCCTTGCTGATACGGTCCCGGTTTGGCGCATAGGCAAGCACTGCATTCACCTCCCCTGTGACCAAGGAGTTTTTCTTTTAATTTCAAGCTATCTACTTTTTTCTCCTGGCCTATCTGGACATTTCTTATGTTAGACCCTGCCATACTATTGGACATACTATCAATACCACATAAATTGCATAACGGATTATCCCTAAAGAAGGATTTTATTATACTCCGTAACGCGTAGGATCTCAAATGCATAGGGTTTTGTTTTATGTTCACAATTTTGATGCATGTACACTTGGATTTTTCCAGGAAATATATGCATCTTAAGTGATTTGTACAACAGCCCTATCAGTATGTTTTTTTTATAAATATATGTTTTTTACTTTTGATACTTGTTAATAAAATTATCTAATAACTTTTACACATTAGAGTGTCTCACAATCTGTCCCTAAAAAGACCCGGTTCCTAGGGGAAATATTTGTAATTTACCCAAGTTAGGGATGTTGGCCATTTTACAGCAGATCGAATCCACCTCCATTTTTTTTATATCTAACCTGTAGAAGAAAGATACATATACTTACCTATTCTCAGGGCGCTCTGGTCCGGTCACGTGTGGCATCAAGGGAGAGAAGGGATGCCGACAACTAGTGACCCATATTAAGCCTATTTGTGTTGTCACCTCTCAGATAGTCCAGCAGTTGTTGGAACTTTCCCTCCTCTTCCCTATGGCCAGAGCAGGCTGACACAGGAGACATCGAGTGACCGGAATGGAGTAGCCTGGAAATAAGTAAGCATATGCATCTTTCTTCTGTTAGTTAGTTAATATAGGTGTTAGAAGTAGGGTGGGAGCAGTTTTAAGATTAGTTAGTGATATCATGGTATTCTAGTTTAAAAGTGGTCCCTCTTTCTCATCTCATAAAGTTGGGAAGTATGGCCACAAGTGCTCTGGGTAGTCAGGTTACAGGTATTCCTATTCTGGTTGTGACTCTGAGGCCGCAGGTGGATGGGGGTCAGTCTGGCCTTCCATACCCCCATCACCTGGGCCCAAGTCCAAATCCTCGGTTGATCCTGGACAGATTGTGGAACTCGAAGGAGTGGTTGGATTATCTGTAGTCACTGTACAGGGGCTTCCTGCTTCTAGATCAAGAGAGACTGGAGGCTCAAGCAAGAGTGGAAGCAAATACCATTTAACTTTGACTTCCTGTACAGGTGGGACTACGCAGGATAAATCATCTCCTGATCTCCTGCTGGTTTTGTGGAACAATCGCCACTTAGCACACAGGGCCTTGGCAGGTTGCGATGGAGACATCTCCTGACAGAATTAGGTCCTTCTGAGACTATGTCATCCACTGGAGTTGGAGTGAAGAGTTGTTGTTCAACCCAATAGGAGGTACGTGTCCACTTGGGCTCGCTCAATCTAGCTATCAACACCCGGTCCCTTGGTTGCGACAGCAGATCCTCTAGGACAGAGTCCTTGGCCAAGTCCTTGTGTCTATCTAGCACCACCTGCTTGACTTTCTGTAGCCTATACTAGTGCTCCTGCACCCAGGTGCTATGTGTTCGAGATGTCACTTTTTCAGGAAAAATCAATAGGAGATCCACCGGTGGCCTAGTGCATGGTATTTTTGTAGGCTCACACCATGGCCCCCATATGTTGGTGCAATCTGTCTCAGTGCCCCTGTTTAAGAGTTTGTAGCATCCCCAGCAGGGTGAGATTTAACAGCTCACAAGCTCCATTGCCCTGTGGATGGTAGGGGGTGGACTGTGACTTCCTGGTACCGCTGAGGCAGCACAGTTTGGACATAATCACTGTCTCACACTTTGGATCTTGGTCCGAGTATATCCATTTGTGACAACTGTAGGGCTGGACCACATGTTCCCAAAACAGTTTAGCTGTGGTTGGGGCTGTTTGATCATTGATGAGGATTACCACTGCAAACTTGGTAAAGTGGTTGACAAAAAACAGGGCATAGCATATCCGGAGGGTGAGCTAGAGATTGTTAGAAAGTCTATGGTGACCAGCTCCACGGGCTCCAAGGTAGTAATGGTCATTGGTGAGGTTCTTTCAGGTGGGAACTTATGTACAAAACAAGTCTTGCATTCCTGGTAGACCTTCTGGACCCATTCTGAGCAGTCTCCTGACCGAAGACTCAGTCCTGTTAGCCCCAAAAGGTCCATTCACAGTGTGTAGTACTTGCTTGGCAGACTTTGAGGATGTGTGACTGGGGGACCACAGTTTGTAGGATGTCCCACTGTTCTGTAGGAATTCACGTTTGGTGATACAGCACATTGCCCTCTGTCTCAAGTCGATCCCATTGCCTCAGTATCTATCAAGCTGTATTAGACAGTCTTTGGCACTCATGGGAGGAGGGCTTACACTGCTGAGAGAGCAAGCGCTGCACTTCCATAAGGTCTGGATCCTCCTGTTGAATCATCGCCCACTCCTTTTGGCTGTAAATTTTGGTGGATTCCAACTGGGGAACTGTCCCCTGTTCTTTTATCAAGCATGGGACGGCCACCAAAGGCTACTTTGATGTCTTCTCAGCAGGAGTCCACTTCCTCCCTGGGTTTTCCACTGGATAGTGGGACAGAGCATTGGCATCTCCGATAAGTTTTTAAGGTCTATAGTGGATCTTGTACTTGAATCGTGCCAGGCAAGTGACCCACCTTTGCTCTAACGGCCTTAGTTTGGCTGTGTCCAGATAGGTGAGACAGTGGTTGTCTATAAACACCTCTATGTCTGCCCTAGTGAGGTATTCCGCAAACTTCTTGGTTTTGGCCCACACTAAAGCCAGCAGCTTCAACTTGAAAGAGGTTCTTTTCAGTAGGATGGAGGCTATGGCTGGTGTAGGTCATCACACATTCACTGCTGTCTTGTACCTGAGCCAGCAGAGCTCCCAGGCCTTGTAAACTCTCAATCGAATACACCCAGAAGGGCTTTGAGTAGTCCGCATAAGGTGCCGAAGTTAGTTTTGCTTAAGAATCTCAAAGGCCTTCTGTTGGGGATGCTGCTGTTGGGCTTGGATGGAGGATAAAGAGTCGCCTTGGCTCTGGGTGGCGTGACTGCTCAGCAGCTGGGTAAGTGGGGCAGCTATCTGAGTGAATTTTGTGATAAACCTTCAGTAGTAGCCCGCCAGCTTAAGAAAGGAGCAAAGCTCAGTAACAGTCTTTGGGTGGTGCCAGTCCTGCACCGGCTGGACCTTAGCCAGGTCTGGGGAAACTTTTCCAGCTTCCACAATATGCCCCAAGTATTTGATCCATTGCCTCATTAAATGGGCATTTACTAGGCTTCGGTTTTAATCAGTATTGTGCCAGTCTGGTGAACACTCGTTCTATGTGCTTAACGTGATCCTCGAAGATAATGATATCATCCAAGTAGACTAGCACAGTCTCAAAGTTGAAGTCATCTTTCCATTAGGCGTTGAAATATGCTGGGAGCATTGCTCAGGCCAAAAAGCATACAGTTAAGTTCAAACAGTCCTAGGGGTGTGACAAAGGCAGTCTTTTCATGATGTTGATCTCGTACTGGGATTTGCCAGTAGCCACTTGCCAGTTCAAGGGTGGAGAAGTACATGGCTTGACCCAACGCTATAAGTGACTCCTCTTCTGCCCAGTATTCAATAGCCTTGACTTTCGTTTGGAGCGTACGGATAGAAGCAGCATGATCGTATACTGTGTCCTCCACCGTTCCAACTCGGTTCCCTGCCTCCATCACTCTGGAGCGGATCCTGTCCAGATCCTGCCGAATCAGTCCTACGTCCATTTGAACCTCCTCTATTTTAGATGCCAAGGTAGACTGGCATGAGGTGATTGCAGTTTGGCAGGAGGTAATAGCCGCCAAGATCTCCGGCAGCCCCGGATGACACTGGAGCAGGGTCCGTGGTCTGTTTGCGACGCCATATTGCTATGGCGCGCAGGAGATCTTAAGGAGCAGGAGATCTGGCTAGTCTCCACCGGGATATCAGGCTGGAATATAAAGTGTCAGATACTTGACTGGAGATACGGCGAATATGCAGGGGTCACAGTGGTTCACAGGAGACTGGTACAGAAAGTCACTAGGAGACACAGGGAGCTCAGCAAGCAGTGTGGTGACCCAGTGATCGAATGCCAAGCAACACATGCACAGGCCCTTTAAGACAGAGCCTGGCCATGTCTGGTTGAGGTGTCAGGGTCCGCTTATTGGCTGCATGCCAAAGGACTTTTTCAGTGGAGAAGATTCTACTGAAACATGGCCCTAACTTCTCTTCCCACAGACAGATTCTTTGATAGCACCACTGTAGATAAGGGAAACACAAACTTTTTAACTACATGCTGGATCTCAGCAACCATCTCTTGATTAGCAGAAGATTTTCTTTTAGTCATAGAACACAACCCTGGTTTCTGTTAAATGGTGTTAGGCATGGGGCAATCTACGAAGGCATTTCTTTTTGAGTTAGTAAATGGGAGCTTCGATATCATGGTATATAATGTGGGTATTCACTGAAGTGTCCCCCATTGTTGTGTTTCAGGCCATACAGAATGTATGGAGTCTCTGGCGAACTCTGGCGTTAGTATACAGCATTACATAAAGCACCTGGGCTCTCCGCTCTATGTGGCCTGTGAGAATCAAAAAGTGGACACTGCTAAAAGACTTCTCGAGCTGGGTATGGAATCATTCTGATAGTGAATACAAACTTCTCTCTTTTCTTCTTACATTTAAATTATTTCAAATATAACTTGTTTTATTCACTAGGAGCAAATGCAAATATTGGTAAAGACCTGGACACCCCACTACATGCTGCCTCAAGAAATGGCAATGCCGATTTAATGAACCTAATTATTGACTATGGAGGAAGCACACAGAGCAGAAACACAGATGGAAAACGACCCTCAGAGCTCATCCCTCCACATAGCTCATTGAATGAGATCTTTTTAAAAAGAGAAGGTAGACTTTAATCCAAAGTTTATGAGAACCTGTAGCAATAATAATGTGAAACAGTTCCAGAGGAAAATCTTCACTACAGGAGGTTAAAGTGGTATTAAACCCAGAACCAAAAATGTAGTATCTTGCAGCATAGCAATCAGTAGATGTAGTGGCTGCATTTCTTTCTATTTTTAAGGCTATTTTCCCTCTTTAAAGAGCCCACACTCTGGATGAATGAGCACAGGAGTCACAGCAGACAGCAGCATTGTCAGTCTAAAGGGGGGGGGGGGTAGTGTTAAACGTATTAGCAGATTTATATACACTAACACATTGAAGCCAAACTCTGGCTCACATTTTATAATCCCTTGCAGTAAACTTTTTTTTTCCTTTTAGGATAAATGTTTTACATGAATAAGTAATAAAAGATGATTATTGTAAGTACACCTTCCAGTGTGAAATGGTTTGTCTCATTCCTGTAAACTGATACGTTTGGAAGAGAAATTATTCTTTTTAAAAACAGACTTATTGGCTAGATCACCAGGTGAAAATAGAAGGAATAAAGCCTAAAAAAATAAAATAATGCAACCACCACATATGAGTATTGGTAAGCTACAATATAATACATTTTTGCTTTTGGGTTTAATATTGCTTTAAATAACAATTCATTTTGATGGTACTAAAAGAAAAGTAGTACCCACGCTTGTTTTCTTGCTGTCAGCAATATACAGACTGTCATCTTCAATCAAAAAGACCTTCAACATGTGACATTAGAACCTAATGTGTAAGTTCAGCATTACAAAAAAAATCACACTATGCTATCCATGTGGATATGGCAGTGTAGTGTGCTAAACCTACCCTCCAGCCAGAGCTTCCTTACTAGTTAAATAGTAAAGTCCACAAATGCATTTACAAGAAGCTTAAAATCCTCTGCAGCAGGCAATGGTCCTGTCCTGAGTAAATCTAGGGATGAAGCAGCCGTTGAAACCAGCACCCCCTAGTGTCACAGGAGGGAACCCCGTCTTGTTATTTTGGGCCACCCATGTGCATTTTTTACTCTCACCTGTCACCTCAGATGAGCTCAGCTTCTGTAACAAGAGAGAGTACATACTGTGCATAGGCAACTCTATAAAACTAGATGGTGCGTCTCCCATAGCGCTATGGGGTGCTGATCCAAAAGGCTGCTCAGTCTCTACAATATCTGGGATGGAGCCATTGCTGAGGGTGCCATTTTTTAAATGGAAAGGAAGTACTGGCTGATAGGTAGGTTTAGCACACTATGTTGCTATACCCATATGGGACAACAGCAATTTTTTGTAACGGTGAACTTACACTTTTAAAGTGCATGTAAACCCTAAATCTGTTCTTCACCATGTTTGGCATCATTATTATCATAATACAGGATTCATATAGCACCAACAGTTTGCGCAGCACTTTACAATGTAGAGGGGACAGTACAATTACAATACAGTTCAATACAGAAGGGATGGGAGGGCCCTGCTCGTGGAGCTTACAATCTAAAGCATCTTGCCTCATTGTATCGTTTTCCTAAGTAAATTCATTTTTGAAACTGTTGCAAACGTTCTTATCTGTGAATCCTGCCAGAAGCAGCACTTCCTATTGCAGGCTAACAATGCTAAGTCACTGCCTTACAATGAACAAAAGTGTTGTCAGCCTGCTGTGCAAGCTCCTTCAATTGGTGGTTGGGCTTCCTATCTGATAGACCTTATAGGCAGCTCAACAGCCAACTAAAGGAATGCACTTGGAAGGTTGACAATGCTTCTACTAAGTGCAAGGCTGTTGCTTAGCATTGTCAGCCTACAACAGGAAGTGTTGTTACTGGCAGGACCTCCAGGTAAGAAACTTTTTTACAGATTGATTGAAACGGTATACAGTGGATCATGATGTTAAGCATGCTGAAAAATAGTCTTTGGGTTCACATACGCTTTAATTAGCTTAGATTGCATGCTCTGTATATGTGGCCATCTTCGTAGAGGCAGGAATTTTTTTCCTGAGACTAGAAGCCAAAGACAGTAGTGCCTTAGATCTCACACTGCATATTTACCATTATGAGCCTGTAGGCACCATCACATACCAGGATGTGTGCTGCTATTCTCAGGAAGAATTCAAGACAAACGGTACATTTCAAAGCTGTCATGTACCTGGCAGGAGGCTGAAGTGAGGAGAGGGCAGTTGCCAGTGATGTAGTTTTCTAGTGATTCCAGATTAAGAGACACCAGAAGAGCAGGGGTGGTAACAGGGCAGATGACACTCTGGATAAGCAGACAGATCTTGACAGCGGAGCTCAACAGGAGTCAAGAGCCAGAGCTGGGATCAAACACAGGAGGTCAATCAGGAACAGAGAAGCAGGAGCATGGTCAAGATCAAGCCAGGGTCATGCACAGGAAAGCAGGCAATAGCAAGTCTGTGGAAACAAGCCGGGGTCAGAGCCAGGAGAGAAGCCAAGACAGCTCCAGAGGCAAGCCGGGTCGGTAACGGGTGATCCAATAATACAGCAAACACAGGATACAAGAGGCTGAAGATCATCCAGCAACTAATGAGTAATACTGTTGTCCTTATAAAGACCATCGGGCACCTATCGCTCTTTGAGTGCGTTGTCACATACGCAGTTGCGCCAGTGCACGCACGGGCAAGCGACTGAGCACATTCTTCACAAATTAGCATATCCATGTTGGAAACTGGTATATCTGCCAGGTCTTCTCTGGTTAGTCTTCTGACAAGAGCACTGCTAACGCACAATTAACAAGTCTAGATTTTTCCCTACAACATAGCAAAGCTCCACTTTTTAAGTTCCGGTCTACCTTAAGAGTTGTGTAAATATGAGTAATTTGGCTCCAAGTAAAACAACTATCTCTGTCTATAATGTTCACCCTCTGTGATTCTGTGAAATCATGCAATTCATACTTCT
This sequence comes from Lithobates clamitans, assembly GCA_037952925.1. Lineage (NCBI taxonomy): Eukaryota > Metazoa > Chordata > Amphibia > Anura > Ranidae > Lithobates > Lithobates clamitans. The sequence goes on from JBBGZY010000723.1 coordinate 8,624,913, forward strand.
ATATGTTTAATAAAAAGGTTTCATTGCTGTGTCTTGCTATTGTCGATTCATGTAGACTGTGCTGTAACACATATTATGTACCAGATTCTTGTGTGTTATTTTGTGTTTCTTGATTTGTTTGCTGTGTTTATTCTCTAAACATCTGTGGAATTCTTTTCCCAGGGCCGCTGACTTTGAAGCAGATTTGTCGTCTATGTATTAGAAAGTGCTTTGGACAAAAACAGCACCATAAAATATGTCATCTTCTCCTTCCAGAGACACTAAAGCAATTCCTTTTACACAGATAAATTACAACCTATATTTATAGTTTTTTTTAGTGTATAGTGTGTATATCATATTGGTACTGGACTGGAACTGACTTGAACAATTTTAGTAAACATGCTGTATTTTGTAAATACTCGTTGAGTTTTTTTTTTTTTTATACGAGAACACATATCTTATAGGCTCCATGAATTACAAGTATATTAAAGAACTTTGAAAGGGAAACTACATTGGTATCTGGTTTACACATTTTATATCTTGATTTGTTGTTTCTATAAAACCTTTGACACTGAGCAGAACATTCTTGGATTTCTAAAGGGAAAGCCATGCACTAGGGCAGTGATGGCAAACCTTGGCCCCCCCTAGATGTTTTGGAACTATGTTTCCCATGATGCTCAACTACACTGCAGAGTGCATGAGCATCATGGGAAATGTAGTTCCAAAACATTTGGGGTGCCAAGGTTCGCCATCACTGCACTAGGGCTAGGCACTCATCTGGTGACTGCTTGAGTCTAACTGAAAATCCATCTGGGACAGAGAAGAGATCAAAGATGGTGTGTTCCATAAAACATGAAAACATTTTTATTTTTTAACTGTGAACATAATGAATACATTAAGGTATACAAAATCAATATACATTAAAGGTAAGTTCAACCTTTTCATAAAATCCCTGCTGCACTTACCTGCTTGAATGATTATCTTTCACTGCCCACGTTAACTGATGTACGGGTCCAGGCATTTGAAAGCCAGCTGTAGTTACATAGTTAGTCAGGTTGAAAAAAGACACAAGTCCGCCTAGTTCCACCAATTAAAAAAAACACACACAAATAGAAAACCTTCAAATATACTATCCTATACCCACAGTTAAACCAGAGGAAGGTACAAAAAGCAACAAAGCATGGACCTATTCGCTCCAGTAGAGGGAAAAAATTTCTTCCTGATCCCCCAGGTGGCAATCGGATATTCCCTTGATCAACTACCTTGGAATAATTACCTCTAAGCCCTGGTTCACACTGGTGTGATTTGACATGTCAAATCACATGTCAAAACGGCGGTAATTGCTGGCAATGGCACTGCCCTAATCGGTGCAACGCTGCATTTGCGGCGCCGCATCGTTTTCAAAAAGTCGTTTCTGTACTACTTTTTGCGATTTCGGGCTGTGATTTACATTGACATCTGTGCAGAAACCTGCACAGATGTCTCTGAAATCGCGGCCGAAATCGGGACTGACATGCGGGAGTGAAAACGGCTGCCAGAACCAGCTGCAGAACCAGCTCTTGAGGGAATCTATTCCACATTTTCACAGCTCCTACTGTGAAGAAGCCTTTCTGTATTTGGAGATTAAATCTCTTTTCCTCCCAACGTAAAGACTGCCCCCCTGTTCTCTGTCATGACCTGAAAGTGAATAACTCTACACCAAGTTCACTATATGGACCACTTATGTATTTCTACATGTTGGTCATATCCCCTCTTATGCCATGTACACACGATCGGACATTGATCGGAAATTACGACAACAAAATCCATGGATTTTTTCTGACGGATGTTGGCTCAAACTTGTCTTGCATACACACGGCCGCACAAAGTTGTCGGAAAATCCGATCGTTCTGAACGCGGTGACGTAAAACACGTACGTTGGGACTATAAACGGGGCAGTAGCCAATAGCTTTAGTCTCTTAATTTATTCTGAGCATGCGTGGCACTTTGTGCGTCAGATTTGTGTACACACGATCTGAATTTAACCGATCAGATTTTGTTGTCGGAAAATTTTAAAGCCTGCTCTCAAACTTTGTGTGTCGGAAATCCTGACAGAAAAAGTCCTATGGAGCCCACACACGATCGGAATTTCCGACAACAAGCTCCGATCGCACATTTTCCGTCGGAAAATCCGACCGTGTGTACAGGGCATTAATCTCCTCTTCTCAAGAGAGAATAAATTCAGTTCCTCTAATTTTTCTCCTCATAGCTGAGTTCCTCCATGTCTCTTATGTAGCAGTCTTCCTGACCTCTAAGGGCCTGATGGTGACCCCTAGAGTCAAGGAGAGCTGACATTCCTCCTCAGTGTGCAGGTTACTAGGCATGGTGGGTGTAGTGCAAGATGGAAAGATGGGCGCCAGTCACTTTTAAAAATGAACAAAGAGAATTCTTATTTTTCTTAACAGGAACAGTGGAGAGAGGGTTAGGGTACAGGACACCCTTAGGCAAATGCAATAGCAACTTGACAGTCTCCGCGGACAAAAAAAAAACTAGGCAGACAGCAATACAGATAAAGGGCCTCTAAGCTGAATGCAGCGATCTGTTACTTGTAGCAACTGTTGTCTCCTATGGCAACAACTTCACTCTTCAAGCTTAGCTTACAATATCCCACTGGACTTCTCGGACTCCCAGCTACCTACTGAATCCCTCAAGCTCAACTCACAGCTACCCACGCTACCCGCTGGGTTCCTTAGACTCTCAGCTACCCGATGTACTTATCTTCAAGCTCTACCTACAACTACCCGCTGTACTCCCTCAAGCTTTACTCGCAGCTACCAGCTGTATTTCTGGATGATTCTCTACTGAAGATTTCCCACTTACTTCACCGTCCCCGGCTAGTAAAGCGTCTGATCTGGTACTCCTGCAGAACTCCATCCCTTTCTAAACTTGCCTCCGGCAACAGGAGTGGCTCTCTGGCAACTGCTTCTCCTTTACCTCCGGCAATGATCAGGATCCCCTCGGTCTAAGCCTCTACTCACATGGTTAGGCCCCAGGCTTCAGGCCTACACCTCTGCTGCTACTCCTCACACGCCCACCCAGGCCGAACCCTGATCACCTGACTTCTTCCAAATAAATAGCTTATCCCAGCATGCAAAGCAGCCAAAGGAAACTCCTGCTAATTGGCTGAGACAACATATTTACTCATAACCTGAATTCACTGTAATCTATCATCCTAATGCCAAAGGCAACAGTGCCACCTATTAAAAGAAGAGAGAGACCACAAATTAAACTCAAGCTTAGGCAAGAAACCAGTGGATCAAAGACTACAAATTATAGCATAGTGTGACACATAAACAATCTGAAAAGCTGCACACCCCGAATAACAAGTTATTGTAAAAAGTAATGGAAGTAATTAATATATGATGTACATTTTGTCTATATGATAGGAAGTCAAAAAGAATAGCGCTGAAAGGGTCTTTTGGAGTGCCCTAACCTGTGACCACTGGTAAGCCCTGCGGCCCAGGCAACCCCTTACAGGGCTGAGGTGGGGCGGCTCCCCAGCAGCCTTCAAGACCATCAGTGGGAAAATCAACTGTCTATCTCGTGTGTGTTTGTTTCTTGTTTGTTTGTTTCTTTTTACAAAGACTACAAATTAGCCAGGCTAGTTACCACCTAGCACAACTAAATTTACTAGCAGCCCTGTTTAGGACAAGGGTGCTACACTTATAAGTTTGGTTGCTCTTCTCTGCACTTTTTTCCAGTTGATGCCCAAAACTGAACTGCACTTTACTGTGCCCTTTTTTCTTCTGTAAGCACAATTCTTATTGGTCAGCATGGGCAAGTGCTGGTGCTGACCAATGCCCATTCACCATTGCAAGTATTATGATGCTAGGCAGTCTCCGTGTTCTGTACTGTATTTTTAAGATGTCCAGACTGCTATACCAGCATGGGCATTAGAAGATAATCAAGTAAGGAAATAAGTGCAGCAGGGTGTGGGCAGAGTTTAGTGAGTTTATTCACCTTTTCATTTTTTGTTTAAAGGTGAACTAACCCTTCAAAGAACATCAGTATCCTTTATTTGTGTCTGGAAATTGTTATATTACATACCTTTACATCTAGAAACTACAACTCTCATATTTTCCAATTTTGAACCGGGGTCCAACAAAGTATGTAAACTATCAATACTTGAGAACGCTGATGCTTTTTGGTACCTGTGTTTTTTATAGTTACATAGTTTGTATGGTTAAAAATAGACACAACTCCATTCAGTTCAACCTATGTGTGTGTATGTGTGGCACACTGATGTTTAGGCAGGGTTGCTATTAAATTTATTTGCCAAGTGATAGTTGCCTTGGCCATTTGTTAGGAGTTCAGTTGATTTAGCCCTAATTCTGGAATTGCTGCACTTCTCTCTTCTGTCACTAGATGGCCGGGTATCTGGTGACATTAGAAAAGACAAAGGCACTGCAGAGACGGATTAGGAATGAATGGGGTGTCAAAGCCAATGGGCAGGGATTTTCTTGGGTCGCTTGTCCTGCTGGGAGAGCCTATTTATTTGCATTGAGTCAGGCGATCGGGGTTCTGTGCCACCTAGATGGCTGTCTGGGTGGACGTGTGTCATATTGCCCTGGGCTGCTAGGCCAGAAACCTAAGGCCTATCCCGGGGTCATCTGGCTGCTAGGCTATCTGAGATATAAACAGGGCCAAGGATAAATCCAAGGAAAAAAACAAGCTTATTTAGCGACCAGCCTGCAGACAACCGAATCAACCTATCTAACAGTATGCGTTAAAAGCAGGGGTTTAGCCACCCTGGTATCTGTAGTTCCTATCATTAACTTATGAGTGACTCCATAGTGGAAGCACATGTATTATGATGGATAGGTGGAGGGCAGATGGACTGAAGGGGAGCCCACCCCTTCCTAAAGGTGCAGGAGCACACTGAACACCCAGCATATAGCTCAATGGCTGCAAAAGTGTCAGTGTGTTGACTGACAAATATACAATTTTTTGCAAATGCATGTATTTAACACATACTTTTAGACAGGTTGATTCAGTTGTCTGCGGGCTGGTCAGTAAGTAAGCTTGTTTTTTTCCTTGTATTTATCCTTGGCCCTGTTTATATTTTAAGTTGCCCTCCAATACTGCTTATTGCGATGGCCAGTCATAGGTGGGGGCAGTGGTGCCTTTTTTGTAGGCTGTATCTGAAAGCCTATCCAGAAGTAGTGCAGGGTTGGTACTGTGGGTTTGTAGTCCAACCAGAAGTAATGGTTCTGCCGGCCGGGGGAACCAGTCATGGTCAAAGGTAGAGGGGAAGCTGTCGCCACAAAGGGACCATCCAACTCGCTACTGGAGACCACAGTGATTGGGCTGAGGCCAGTACCAGAGCAGACTTCTCGCCAGCCGGGGACGGTGAAAAAGCTGGAAAGCATCAGCAAGTGCCATGTCAGGGACCAGCAGGACAGCAGAGGTGATGCTTGTGGAGTGCCAAGCCAGGGACCTAACGTGTCAGCAGGGGTGAAGCTTGAGGAGTATACTGTGAGTGCCAAGCCAGGGACCCAGCAGTGAAGCGTGGGTGACGCTTGAGGAAGATACCGAGTGCTACAGAGAAAGAGCTCAGGGGATCCAGTGGTTAGTGGATCTTAAGTCTTGTGAGAGAGACTGGGAGCTTGTTGAGTGAAGACCCACAGTGAGTGAGTGTGGGGTAAAGAGAACTGTTCGTGTTGCAGATAGTTGAATACCTTTACCGTTAGTAACAGCTACAAGATCGTTGCCATAGGGGACAGTGATCCTGCCTATACAGAAGGGGTGTCCAGCTGGAGGCCTTCACCTGTATAGCTGTCTACCTCTAGAAGTCTCAGAGTCTGCCAATTAACATTGCATCTACCTAAGGGTGTCCTGGCCCTAATCCTCTCTCCCACAGTTCTGTTTAAGAGACAATAAATCTCTTTGCATTCAAAAAGTGTCTGGCGCCCACCTGTTCATCTTGCATTACACCCACAATGCCTTGTAACCCACTCTACACTGAAGGATGTCAGCTGACCTTAACTCTGGAGGTCACTATTAAGCTTCAGGGGCCCCGGGACTTTGCTACATATGTATGTATGATCTTTATACTCTAACAATTCCTATAGCCCTGTATATACTGCTTCTTAAAGGAAGACATTAAAAAGTTTTTTGAAGTTGTCGACACTCTCAGCTAGTACCACTTCCTGGGTGAGGGAGTCCCACACTTTTACTGCTCTAACAGTAAAGAACCCTTTCCGCAATTTAATGTTCAAATCATTTCCTGTTTATATTAGGAGCACCCTGAAGACTTGGCTTAGACCATCAGTGAGCGTCATCTTTTGTCAGCACTAAGCCTTTCCGTACACCCTGGCACAATGTTCCACTCCGACACTTTAAAGTGGTAGTAAACTTGTTTTGCTGATTTTTACTTACAGGTAAGCTTATAAAAAAAGCTTACCTGTAGGTAAAATGAATATCTCCTAACTGTGCAATGTTTAGGAGATATTCCAGCGAGCAGCAGCTGGTGACATCATTGGCGCATGCTCTCCGAAGGAATGGCATACCCGTGCCATTCCTTCAGAGCTCTGTGCTATGTGGTGTGCACGGGGCTCCCGTGCGCATGCACGGGAGTGACGTCATAGCAGCTCAGTCAATCAGATGGCCGGAGCCTACAAATCTGGAAGGAAGACCAGGTGAAGATGGAAGCCCTGTCAGTGGTGATATTACCTTGTAGGGTAAAACTTTTTTTTAAAGAAGCTTTACTACCGCTTTAATGAAGAAATCACTTGTAATGCACAAAATAGTGGGAGTACATATGTTGGGTGAAAAAAAATCTTTGTCATTTGTTACTTACTGAAGAAATTTTCTTGTGTATTGTGTCCCTTTAACATTCACCTAGCAATGAACAGAGACCTGTAAGGCACATAAATGAAGAGGTAAAGTGCCGAACCAAGCTTGAACGTTCGGTATGCGAAAATGAACCCAGTATGATTTAGAACGTTTTGGTTTGAGAAAGTTGTCCTTTCAGTATGCCTTTCATTTCACTCTAGTACAGGGCTGGACAAATCCCAAGATTGTTTAATTAAATAATCCTGGATTTTTTCACTAACTAATAAAAACTATGCTGCATAACAGAGAGCAACTGAATACATTATTAAAATAATGTTAGTAACCTACAGCAATGATTTAATCTTTTTTTTCATCCATTGTTTTAATTTTGTAGTTCAATATGAAATGTTTCATTGTGAAGTAGTGCTGTTTCACCATGGCAAAATTGTTCATTTACATACTGAAACCTTTTATGTAAAATAGTCAAAATATTGCAAAAGCTGCTAGTATTTAGTATATATGCAATCAGGACCCTGTCTTCTACAAAAAATCAGACAGGATCCACTTGTAGCACCCTGATGTTTAGGCAGGGTTGCTATTAAATTTATTTGCCAAGTGATAGTTGCCTTGGCCAATTGTTAGGAGGTCAATTGATTTCGCCCTAATTCTGGAATTGCTGCACTTCTCTCTTCTGTCACTAGATGACCGGGTGTCTGGTGACATTAGGTAAGACAAGGGCATTGCAAGGACAGATTAGGAATGAGTGAGGTATCTCAGCCAATGGGCAGGGATTTTCTTGGGTCCCTTGGCCTGCTACAAGAACCAATTTATTTGGGTGGAGTCAGGTGATCAGGGTTCTGTGCCACCTGGACGGCCATCTGGGTGGATGTGTGTCGTATTGCCCCAGGCTGCTAGGCCAAAAACCTAAGGCCTGTCATGGGACATCTGGCTGCTAGGCTATCTGAGAGCTTATCCAGAAGTAGTGCAAGGTTGGAACTGCTGGCTTGTAGTCCAACGAGAAGTAAAGGCTCCGCCGGCTGGGGAATCAGTCGTGGTCGGAGGTAGAGGGGAAGCTATCGCCACAAAGGGACCATCCACCTTGCTACCGGAGACCATTGTGTGTAAGCTGAGGCCAGTACCAGAGCAGACTTTTCGCCAACCGGGGACGGTGAAGAAGTGGGAAAGCATCAGCAAGTGCCAAGTCAGGGACCCAGTAGAGGTGACACTTGTGGAGGGCCAAGCCAGGGACCTAACGTGTCAGCAGGGGTGAAGCTTGAGGAGTATCTGTGAGTGCCAATCCAGGGACCCAGCAGTGAAGCTGGGGTGGCGCTTGAGGAAGATACTGAGTGCTACAGTGAAAGAGCTCAGGGGATCCAGTGGTTAGTAGATCTGAAGTCTAGTGAGAGAGACTGGGAGCTCGTTGAGTGAAGACCCACAGTGAGTGAGTGTAGGGTAAAGAGAACTGTTCGTGTTGCATATAATGGAATACCTTTACCTTTAGTAACAGCTACAAGATTGTTGCCATAGGAGACAGCTGTCCTACCTAAACAGAAGTGGTGTCCGCCTGGAGGCATTCACCAGTATAGCTGACTACCTATAGAAGTCTCGGAGTCTGCCAATTAACATTGCATCTACCTAAGGGTGTCCTTGCCCTAATCCTCTCTCCCACAGTTCTGTTTAAGAGACAATAAATTTCTTTGCATTCAAAGTGTCTGGCGATGTTTTTGACATCGCAATTGTTTTAGTATAAGTCTTATTTTAGTCGACTAAAATGGTATTAAGTTAGTCAACTAAAATGTTTTAGTCGGTTTTAGTCGACTAAATTAACACTGGGAGCCATGTTCCTCTTGACTTCATCTCCAACAGCAGTGGAGAAAGTAGACAGTATCTGCCTTCACGCTTATAAAGTATTAGCTTCAAATTGTTAGTGTATTTAAATCTGCTAGTACATCTAACACTCCCGTCCCCCCAGACTGACAATGCAGCTGTCCAAAGGTGCCCGTTGTGCTCCTTCATCCAAAGTGGTTCAAACACACTATTTCCAAACGGAAAAAGCGGCTGTAGGTTTTGAGGGCTGCTGCAGCGATAGGCAACTGAAACCAAAGGCAAGATAATGTCACCAGCACACCATGGATCTTCAGAACAGGTCCAAAGCTTTATTCAGCGATCACATCATTATAATAGAAGCAACATTATCAGACCAGCACCACCCCTAATTTAAAAAATGACATAACATTAAATGGTGATAGCTGTTATGTCATTTTTTGGGGTGTGACTATGGCGGGAGTATGACACCATTAAGATGTCAGGAGGTGGTGCTGGGCTAATTCTTTGCTCACTGATTGGTGGGGGGTTTGTTAAACAGTTTGTTCATTGTATCTCACTCTGTCACATGCCCGATGAAGGGGTCCTGCGGGGCTCTGAAACATTGCTTCAATTATAATGATGTGATCGCTGAATTAAGCTTTGGACCTGTTCTGGAGATCCGGGGTGTGCTGTGATCTGCTCTTCATCCAGAGTGGGGGCACTCTAATAAAGGAGGTGTGCTACTAACCAGATCACCAGGTGAAAACAGAGGGGCAGAAGCCTAAGAAAAGTAAACAAATGCAGCCACAGCATCTAAGGATTGGTAAGCTGCAATATATTACATTTTTGGTCTTGGGTTTAATACCGCATTTTGCATTAAGGCTGTCTAACACACAACAAGGACTGTGTTTTTACTGGTAATGGCGGCGATCTGTGATTTTTAATTGGACTGCGACATTGCGGCGGACAAATCTGACCCCAAGTAACACTTTTTGGGGACCAGTGACATTATTACAGAGATCAGCGCTAAAACAATGCACTGATCAATGTATAAATGACACTGGCAGGGAAGGGGTTAACACTAGGGGGCGATCAAGGCGTTAACTGTGTTCCCTGGGTGTGTTCTAACTGTGTGGGGGATTGGCTCCCTGGGACAACACAGAGATCCTTGTTCCTGATCACTAGGAACAGCAGATCTCAGTGTTGTCCCCTGTCAGAACAGATCCCCGTTCTGCCTCTCTGTACTGCGATCATGGGTGGCCGGTGGACATTGAGTCTGCCAGACCCGCGCACGCCCACAATATCAATTACATGAAGCGGCGTACAGGTAGCTCGTTTTGCACAATAGAACCGACCTGCCGCAGTATATGTACTGTGGCTGGTCGGCAAGTGGTTAATTAGGCCTAAAGGCCTCCAATGTATATTGGTGGAGTAAACAATGCATCCAACCCTTCAACACACAACAATGCATAGATGTGAATCGACATGCATGGTGGTCGGATTTATTGGCCAAAAATAGACATGTGCGATTCGGTTCGTAACTAATAGATTTTCGCACAAATTTATTAGTATTCGTACATTCGGATCAATTCGAACATCCGAATAGCTGAAAGAACCAATATACGAAAATTACGAAATTACGAATAAGCAAAATATTGAACACACGAAAATACGAACTTACGGACAAACAAACGAAAAAACGAAACTCAGAAACAGCAAAAGAAAGAAAATGACATCTATAATGAATGATTTACATTTCGTATTTTCAATTCTTTGTCTGTTCCTAATTTCGTATGTTCGTATTTTCATCCGTGTGTTCGTAATTTCATTTCTTCATCCGTTCTTTTGAATGGACAGTGTTATGCCCTGTACACACGGACGGATTTTCCGATGGAAAAAGTGTGATCGGATTGTGTTGTCGGAAATTCCAATCGTGTGTGGGCTCCATCGGACTTTTTCCGTCGGAATTTCCGACACACAAAGTTTGAGAGCAGGAGATAAAATTTTCCGACAAGAAAATCCGATCGTTTAAATTTCGATGGTGTGTACACAAATCCGACACACAAAGTGCCACGCATGCTCAGCATAAATTAAGAGACGAAAGCTATTGGCTACTGCTCCATTTATAGTTCCGACGTTTGTGTTTTACATCACCGCGTTCAGAACGATCGGATTTTCGGACAACTTTGTGCCACCGTGTGTATGCAAAACAAGTTTAGCCCAAAATCCATCGGAAAAAATCTGATGGGTTTTATTGTCGGAATGTCCGATCGTGTGTACAGGGCATAAGTGTATCTTAATATGTATGTACGTAATTTTGTGTTCTCGAATCGTTCTTTCGAATGGGCAATGTATTAGTGAGTGATGTATCCTACTTAATATCTTTAGCCAATCAGCTTATCCCTTTTGTGTCTGAGTCACACTGCATTCCTGAATCTTTTTAGATTCAGTTGAGGAGGAGACTGAGTCAGGTCTCGTGGCTGAGGGAGTGGACTGGAGTAAGTACAGGACTTATTAGAAAAGCAAGCATAGGATTATTATTCTTTATTTCCTACGAAAGTATGAATCAAGGAAAAAGGCAATCTCACAAAACTAACAATTACTAAATTACGAGTAGTGTACCGAAAAAAAAAAAATTATTATCTAACAAAATTACGAATTTCGAATAAAAAAAAATTAGACTAACGGAATTACGAATCATTTTGTATCAAAGAAAATATAACTGTTACGAAAATACAAATGAGTCCGAATATGAAACCTCCCATCTTACGAAATTACGAATCGCTAGACTAACGGAAATACGAATCATTTCATATCAACGAAAATATATCTGTTACGAAAATACGAACGAGTCCGAATATGAAAACTCGCGTCTTATGAAATTACGAATCGTTACGAATCAACGGAAACGTAAAGGAACTAAACGAAATGAAACAATTTTTTTTGTTGTGCACGTCTAGCCAAAAATGGTAAACTAAACTTTAACAAGGTCCCATTGAAAATAAATGAGCAGACATGACATTTGTTGATAGTAAACCCTTTTTTTGTACTTACAGGTAAGCCTATAATAAAGCTGTAGGTACAGTAAATATCTTCTAAACTGCAAGGTTTAGGAGATATTCACACAGCATGCAGCCAGTGATGTCACCGGCGCATGCGCTCTGAAGGGATGGCATACGCGTGCCATCCCTTCAGAGCTCTGTCCTGCAGTCCGTGAGTTCCACGCGCATGTGCGGGAGTGACGTCAGCGCTGAGCGCCCAATTAGATGGCAGGAGTATGCGAACCCGGAAGGAAGACCGGGTGAAGACGAAAGCCCTGTCAGCTGTCGTCACTGGAGGACTTTGTTCTAAGGTAAGTATTTTATAATGTGCTAGTATGCATACTAGCAAGTTATGCAATTGTCTTGCAGGTTTTTTTTGTTTTTTTTTAATGTGCAGTTTACTACCGCTTTATTGCTCTTTAACTTGCACACACACATGGATTTGAACAGGCCCTAAAAAACACACACATTCATTTTACTGCATGAAAAGCATTATAATTAAAATGCCATTGTATCCTATGTGGCTGGTTCACATCTGTGCACTGCAATTTAGTGTGGAAACTATAAGCTTTTATTACCTTCCCACATTTCCAGTAACACTTGCGCTTAGATGCGGCTAGGACATTATTAGTGCAGACTTCTCAGAAAAGGTGAAGCATGACCTTTAATATGTAGTAATATCATTTTCAAGCACCAGGTGGCACTATTGGATCACTGCATCTTTTAGGAACAAATTACCATTCCATGGTTAGCTTGCTACTTGCAGACAATATAAAGATTGTTTTTTTCTCAGTGATGTACAGTAATGAGCATTTTCAGGTCGATATTAACATAGATGTGCTAATTATCTGATTTATCGTGCTAGCAAAGAAATAATGCCTAATGCCCTCTTTATCTGCTAAATCAGTAAGAAATGTAATGACTCTTTCATTAATAACACAAAATAAAATTATTGTCAGGTGTAATCCTTGCATTAAAACATGGCGTGATAACTGCGAATTGACGTTATTCCATCCTTTTTATCGACATCATATGGAAATAATCATTAGGAACCAGAGACTAAAAAAAAAACTAGTTGAACTTTATTGATGTGTACACTTAATGTGGCAGTTGATTTGTAATGAGAAGGAGGCTTTAAACCCAAAGACAGAATTCACACTAACATGTATTGACAGCAGGAAAGCCACCTCACCTGGAAAGCTCACAATGGATGAGCAGTGCAAGAACTAAAGGGTAATTGCATGTTTGCCTGGGTTGGGGTGAAAAGTGCTGTTCGCAGGCAAAGTCATGTTAGTATACAGATCAGAACCTTCATTTACAGAATGTGATCTGATCAGCTATATTGCACATTGTTACGATATCCAGCTGCGTGGAGGAAGATGGTGTTTGGAAAGCTTTGTGTAGTAATTGCTGGCTCTTTGTTGTGCAGCACAAGGAAAATACTATATTTTCAAAGGCTTTCTGTTGTGCTGTATTTTCAGTATTGTATGTGACCCATAAAAAAAAAAAAATCAGCACAAGGGATGGTCCCTACATTTAATACTTAGTGTCCCTTTTGTTGGTGCCAGCTGTCCTAGTTGAAATCAGATATCCTCTACCCCACATACTCTGCAGCCATACTTCCCAACTTTCTGAGATGGGAAAATGGGACACCCTTAAGCACAAAGAGTGTAGGGCAAAGGACACATTCTCTGCTATGTCCCTGGTTAGGTGGCCCTTGAAGTAATAAGCAAGAAATTATTGTCTAAACCCAAAGTGGTGTTTTTCATTACCATGTTTTCCTTGTACTGGCTTTTTCTGTTTTTTAATACGTTTCAAAGGGTATGAAAAGCCATGGTTTGCCCATGCAGGGGCAATATTGAACAGGCACATACAAAAAACAGCGTATGTATGTATGATAATTAACATAACTGTAAACTGTTACCAGGACCAAAGAGGGCCAGGGTAGAGGTAAGGCACCTTTTACAAGTTATACTGTACTGTCCCCTAAGAGATATCAGTCTTTGTCTAATAGCCTTCATATCAGGAATGAAGAGGAAAAGAAAGAGACAGAGGAGGAAGAAAAAAGAGAAAGAAAGAAAAGAGAAAGAGAGGCCCCAGGAAAGGGCAAGTACCATGTACGCAGGACCTGCACAAGCGAGGTTTTCAGTCGACCATAGCTAGTCGGGGGCATGGAGAGTGGCAGGAGTAATTTATCCAAGGGCCCCAGACTTTCAAGAATTTTGCATAGGAATCCTTCAAAATACTGGGCATCTGCTCATCAACCATCAGGGCAGTCATCCTGGTTTTCACTGAAAAGCAACAGACGGAGTCTTCCAGGCCTGGGCTATAGTCCGCTTGGTACTAGGCCAATTTCCGCTGGGGTGCAAAAAGACCTGGCATAGAGCTTACATATATATATATGTAAAAAGCTAGTTGAGCATATTTACTTATTGTTACATGAAATAAGGATTGTAGTAGGCCAAAGACCCTGGACCAAAAGCCAATCAGAGGTGGGCATGACCACCATGTATGTACACTTGCTTTGCAAAAGTATTCACCCCCTTGGCTTTTTACCCATTTTGTTACATTACAGCCTTTAGTTCAATGTATTTTTTAATCTGAATTATATGTGATGGATCAGAACACAATAGTCTAAGTTGGTGAAGTAAAATTAGAAAAATATATACATAAAACAATTTTTCAGAAATAAAAAAATGATAATTGGCATGTGCATATGTATTCACCCCCTTTGTTATGAAGCCCATGAAAAACTCTGGTGCAACCAATTACCTTCAGAAGTCACATAATTAGTGAAATGATGTCCACCTGTGTGCAATCTAAGGCCTCTTTCACACAAGGCGGGCTCCATTTCTACGGACCCCGCCTCGGTCCGCAGGCTCAGCGGGAGATCAGTCCGTTAATTCCTGCTGAGCCGGCGGATGACAAGTCCCTCTCTGCTCACTGAGCGGGGAGGGGCTTGTCAGGCGCCGCTGCCGCCTATGGAGGGATTGGACGAAAATGGACAGCGTGTCCGTTTTCGTCAGATCTCCCCCGATCCGATCCGCCAGCGACGAACCTGGATGTAGGGCCATCCATCTGCTTTTCAGCGGATCGGACCGGGTCGGATGTCAGCGGACAAGTCTCCGCTGACATCCGACGCTCCATAGACTAACATGGAGTGCCCGTTCAGGTCCGCCGTCAAAACTGACAGGCGGACCTGAACGGTCCGATCGTGTGAAAGGGGCCTAAGTGTCACATGATCTGTCATAACATATACACACCTTTTTGAAAGGCCCTAGAGGCTGCAACACCTAAGCAACATGCACCACTAACCAAACACTACCATGAAGACCAAGGAACTCTCCAAACAAGTAGGGGACAATGTTGTTGAGAAGTACAAGTCAGGGTTAGGTTATAAATAAATATCCAAATCTTTGATGATCCCTAGGAGCACCATCAAATCTATCATAACCAAATGGAAAGAACATGGCACAACAGCAAACCTGCCAAGAGACGGTCGCACACCAAAACTTACAGAGCGGGCAAGGAGGGCATTAATCAAAGAGGCAGCACAGAGACCTAAGGTAACCCTGGAGGAGCTGCAGAGTTCCACAGCAGAGACTGGAGTATCTGTACATACGACGACAATAAGCCGTACGCTTCATAGAGTTGGGCTTTATGGCAGAGTGGCCAGAAGAAAGCCATTACTTTCAGCAAAAAAACAAAATGGCATGTTTTGAGTTGAAAAGGCATGTGGGGAACTCCCAAATGTATGGAGAAAGGTGCTCTGGTCTGATGAGACTAAAATTTAACTTTTTGGCCATCAAAGAAAACGCTATGTCTGGCACAAACCCAACACATCACATCACCCAAAGAATACCATCCCCACTGTGAAACATGGTGGTGGCAGCATTATGCTGTGGGGATGTTTTTCAGCAGTCGGGACAGGGAAACTGGTCAGAGTTGAGGGAAAGATGGACGGTGCTAAATACAGGAATATTCTTGAGCAAAACCTGTACCACTGTGAGTGATTTGAGGCTAGGACGGAGGTTCACCTTCCAGCAGGACAATGACCCCAAACACGCTGCTAAAGCAACACTGGTGGTTTAAGGGGAAACATGTAAATGTGTTGGAATGGCCTAGTCAAAGTCCAGACCTCAATCCAATAGAAAATCTGTGGTCAGACTTAAAGATTGCTGTTCACAAGAGCAAACATTCAACTTGAAGGAGCTGGAGCAGTTTTGCAAGGAGGAATGGGCAACAATCGCAGTGCTTTGTTATATATTCTTTGTTGGTAATGACAGAGGTCAAACGTTTTCTGTAAGTCTTCACAAGGTTGTCACACACAGTTGCTGGTATGTTGGCCCATTCCTCCATGCAGATCTCCTCTAGAGCAGTGATGTTTTGGGGCTGTCGCTGGGCAACACGGACTTTCAACTCCCTCCAAAGGTTTTCTATGTGGTTGAGATCTGGAGACTGGCTAGGCCTCTCCAGGACCTTGAAATGCTTCTTACGAAGCCTCTCCTTGTTTGCCCGGGGCAGTGTGTTTGGGATCATTGTCATGCTGAAACACCCAGCCACGTTTCATCTTCAATGCCCTTGCTGATGGGAGGAGGTTTGCACTCAAAATCTCACGATACATGGCCCCATTCATTCTTTCATGTACATGGATCAGTCTTCCTGTTCCCTTTGCAGAGAAACAGCCCCAAAGCATGATGTTGCCACCCCCATGCTTCACAGTAGGTATGGTGTTCTTTGGTTACAACTCAGCATTCTCTCTCCTCCAAACACGACGAGTTGTGTTTCTACCAAACAGTTCTACTTTTGTTTCATCTGACCATATGGCATTCTCCCAATCCTCTTCTGGATCATCCAAATGCTCTCTAGCATACCTCAGAATGCCCGGACATGTACTGGCTTAAGCAGGGGGACACGTTTGGCACTGCAGGATCTGAGTCCCTGGCGGCGTAGTGTGTTACTGATGGTAGCCTTTGTTACGTTGGTCCCAGCACTCTGCAGGAGACTAGGTCACTAGGTCCCCCCGTGTGGTTCTGGGATTTTTGCTCACTGTTCTTGTGATCATTTTGACCCTACGGGGTGAGATCTTGCATGGAGCCCCAGATCAAGGGAGATTATCAGTGGTCTTGTATGTCTTCCATTTTCTAATTATTGCTCCCACAGTTGATTTCTTCACACCAAGCTGCTTGCCTATTGCAGATTTAGTCTTCCCAGCCTGGTGCAGGTCTACAATTTTGTTTCTGGTGTCCTTCGACAGCTCTTTGGTCTTCACCATAGTGGAGTTTGGAGTGTGACTGAGGTTGTGGACAGGTGTCTTTTATACTGATAACAAGTTCAAACAGGTTCCATTAATACAGGTAATGAGTGGAGGACAGAGGAGCCTCCTAAAGAAGAAGATACAGGTCTGTGAGAGCCAGAAATCTTGCTTGTTTGTAGATGACCAAATACTTATTTCCCACCATAATTTGCAAATAAATTCTTTCAAAAATCAGACAATGTGATTGTCTGGATTTGTTTCCACATTTTGTCTCTCATAGTTGAAATATACCTATGATGACAATTACAGGCCTCTCATCTTTTTAAGTGGGAGAACTTGCACAATTGGTGGCTGACTAAATACTTTTTTGCCCCACTGTAGCTGTGGTAAACATGGGATACATATTTTATTTTGTTTTGTGCTAAAATATATACACAAACCATAAAAAGTTTTTTTAGTTTGATTCACATTTTCTTTGTAACTATTTCCTGCATGCAGCAAGTATTAGTTCATTTTATCTCACTTAAATTACTTTTTTGGAACATTTAATGATTAAAAGCATCAAATACAGTCAATGGATTTTTAGGGAAGACTTTCGTTTTTTCAGGTTTCACCAAGCCTTAACACAGGTCCGCTACTGCATTCTGTTGTGATTTTATTAATACGTGTTGGCTGTATTTGCTGCTTTTAATCATTAAATGTCCAAAGAGTCCTTCAAGTGAGATGAACATTTGCATCAATCCTCCTACTGTACATCCAAGAATCTAACATCTGGCTAATGCTTCCTTTGTTGCTATCAGAAAGCTAGCATCCTAGGACAAGAACAGGGCCCACCTATATTTTATTTCAACCACAGATCTGCTTCTTTGAAGGAAAAGAAACAGATCTGATCCAAAATCCTTTGGACCATCTTTCACTTCTGTCGGTCCAGCACCATCACACACATCAAGTGAAAGTTCCATGGCTGGTATGAATAGGCACTTATACAGAGCAAACCACTCTCCCCTGCCTCCATGTGACAGTGCATTTGTCAGGTCAGGCATTAAGTGCTGCATTGTGGAAGAAGTCACAAGAAGAACATCCAAACTTCAAGCAGGTAGTGACATGGTTGGGATTCAAACCAATGACCCTAGTGCTGGTGCAAACCACTTAGCTACTGTGCTGCCTACAGATAATAATAATTAAATGTAACAGACATTTTTGGCATGGTGGCCAATCACTCTAGCAAGCTGCTATCAGCATGCAATTTCTAAAAGTTTTTTTGCAGTTCCAAAGCATGCTGGTAGGTGAACTGGCCACTAACCAAACACATCCTTGTATGCAAAGTCATAACATAAATCCCAACCTAAAATCCCAGTGTGAAAAGTGTGATAAAGACACACCTGAATAAAGAAATTGAATGGAGAGCTGCAGCTATGGGCTCCCTGACTCATAAGTCCATGGATGGTACATAAATCAAGTATACGTAGCGGCACTAAAATAACAAATAACCCTCCTACAATTGTTCGATAGTCTTAATGTTCATACTATAGTGACTTTTCAAACTATTAAACTTCAATATTCTTAGTTCGATGTAAATGTGTCTTCCAATCAATCCATCCGCCTTCACACAGTCAAACCCAATTAAATGGACTCTCATCGGATAATGAGACGTTTATAACTTTTTGGGCCATTTCATGCCTGATATTAGCCACCAGATGTCTCCTTCTTTCCTCCACTCCAATCTTCAGATTTTTCTCTATGTGATTTTCCAAAAACCTAAAATAGAATTGTGCTTACATAAATCGCTTAGTACTATTGCCAAAATACCCCATGAAGTGAATGGGTAAGCCAGCGAATCTGATGAGACTTAAATGCAATAGATCCAGAATGTGGAGAAGGTAGCAAGACCTTCAGTGGCTAGATTTGGAATTACAGCAGGCTTAAAGAGGTACTATACTCACCTCAGTTCATGGGATGCGGCATCTCGGAGCTACTTGCCCGGCCACTAACATCATTATTGGGGATGACATCACTCCTGCACATGCGCAGAAGTTCAGTCGGATTCACAATTGCTGAATTTGTAGGCTGCGCATTCACAGTGGGCTGCACATTCAGAGCTCACTGTACAAGGGTGGACAGGCAGGTAGGTAACTTTAATGCAGAAGAGACAAAGTATGTCTCTTCTGCATTAAAATTCCTGACTGTTCGCCCTTTTTTATTTTAGCCCTAAAGTTCCACTTTAATATAACCCATTGGTGTTTAAGGGTCTTATTTGGCGAGGTTCCATTTTTAGTGGAGCTGTTGCACTGAAGTGTCATCACACTATTGGAGATTCGCTGTTACACTTTGTTATTTTTTGCAGATCGTAAGGTCATGGCTGTTACTGTATTCGTTCCCTCAATAAAATTAAGTGACAGAAATAAAATCAGGTTGGTCCATATTGAAAACCGATGACATTCCCAAGGACAAAAATTGCCCATGGTCAAAACTTTAGAATGCTCTGGGGCTGTTTCTGGAGAACCAAGACAGCTGGGAAGTATCTAATGCGGTGTTCTCCATCCAAACATAACACAGATATTACAGAAACATAAAAAACATGAATCTTAAGCTCAAATAAAGGTCATAGAAAACATCAGCACAGCAAAGTGAGCTTGAGCCAAGTTATACAATCAAACTGCATGGTGACATAAATCTGGAAAGATACAAGGTCTGTTTAGCTAGTGCTGAACTGCAGGGAGAAATAATTATTTCAGCCGCCTCATCCTGCCCTATTAGCGGAGCATAATTGGGGATGAAATTTTACCTTGCCATTATATTTATGTATTTCTTTGGCGGCAGTAGCCAGGAGCAGACACCTAAGAAGGGAAATGTTATTTGCTCCAGGAAAATGAAGTCCTCACATCTGATAAACCTGCATGTTCACAGCACATGATTCCTCTGGCATTTTGCCTGTCTATATCAATAGACTATCACTGAATAAAGAACACTGTGTGATGTCTCCGACTGAGAGCAACAATTCATCTTCTTAGTGTCTTCCCTTAAAACGTATTTGATATCTCTTATAATTATGTTCAGTATCTCTAAACGCTGTAAACTCACCAGTGTCGACTTGCCTAGTGGAGAATCTATTTTAGAGGGGCCAGACATATGTCAAGTCATTTCAGGGCTCATGTCAGCACCAGTTAATTTCACACCTGCTCTTCATGTCCAGAAGGGTCAGACTCACCAACTGTGGTAATATGTAGAAGTGAAAGTGAGACCTGCTCTATGTGAGGATGGAAAAAACTAGAAGTTTCTTTATTTTTTTAACAGTGGGGTCTCATACAGAGCACACACACACTCCCCTTGCTGTCTCCACCACTGAGTATCCTGAATTTAGTGGCCTTGGGCACACAGAGAAGTAGTGGGCAATGGTTTTTTTTGATGAAAGGGAATATTTTGTTTTCCTTGTCACACCGGTGGCCACAGGATTCTTCTCTGAGAAGAAGCAAAGGCCTACATTTAGCAAAATACCCTTGTGGTTTGGTGCTTATTATATTAGGGTGCACAATTACAATTAACAAAACCCAAACCTATATCCTAAAATTCTTATTGTGGTTTTAACGGTAACCTGTAGAACTGCAAGCGTGATGGGAGACTCTCCTTGCCTGTTAAATACCAATATATGGTTGAACTAATGTATTATTGTTTTAAATTATATTTTGTAAATACAAATAAGCAATTTTAACAGTGATTTGTGTAATATGTAGTTTGCACGTTAAGGTTTGTCGTAAAGGTAACCTGTACTTTACACATGTAGGAAAAAGCAACAAGCCATCTAATTTTGCTGCTGAAGTTCAACTGCATCCTGGATGTGGAAACATGCCTACCAATCCTGCCCCCTTCTCTTAAAGTGACCATTACTCACAATTCAACCACTAAAGTGACTCATGCCTACAATTCGATATCTTAAATTCATGTATTAAGGAGAACTGTGCCAACCACTTTGCCTCTTAAAGGGAGTCATCCTATTCTTCATGTTAAAATGGGGCTGCACCCTTCACTGCATGCCAACATAAGGGCCCCAACTAAGTCAACAGAAGAATCAACCTTCCAAATTAAATGTGCTCAGGGGCTATCTTTCTTAGAAGTACTGGTGAGCAGAAGATTTGACAGATTTCCTAGGGCTCAAACCTAGACTCTCCTAACTGAGGGGCTACATGTGAGCTAGACACTAAGTTCTTGTAATTAATACACTTCTCACTTGGGGAGTAGTTATCCCAGTCAGAGGTCTAATGTTTATATCCTCAGTCCTACAGTTTGGGGGGCTACAGTTGAAGGGGTATTTTTTTTGCTTATTGTATTGCACTTGTGTTGATTCATTCAGCCTACTGTTTAACCTTTCCAAACTGTTGAATCGCCTGCCTTTCTCTTTTTTGCCATTAATACAACCTGATCCTTTATTTCATTACAGTGTATGTGTATTTTTCTTGTGTGGCTGCTGGGAGACTCCCTGGCCAAGTTAATTTTGTGGTGTCAGTAGGAGTAGGGCTCCATTTAGGTCCAAGTAAAGAACAGAGGACCCAAATATATCATTGGCTCCTTTGGGGGTAGCACTACATAAGCTACAAGTTCTGGAGTTGTAACTACCACAGGACTTTGGAATCCTTGTGTGACAGCACCGATTGACCCAGCACTGTCAAGTTGGTAAGTCACATGCTTCTTCATACCCAGTATTGTCAGGGGACAAGCCAGAGGAGATTTGCCCAGAGACCTGGCATAATGGCCATTATCCAACATGGTCATGCCCGTTTGCGTGGAATTGCACGCACACGCAATGGAAGAGAATTGGCGCCTTCTGGCCTTTAAAGGAATGACTGATGCACACGGACACCACAGACTGTCCTTCAGCTTCCTGATTACTGTGAACATATCTGCTTGTGCTTCTGAACTACACGTTACTGACCCGGCTTGCTTTTGAATTCTTCTTGTCTCTCTACCGGCTCTGAGCTTGGCTTGTCCACGGATCTACGCTTGTCTCCTTTCCTTGTGTATGACCTCGGCTTGCCTGACCACGTCTCTGATCCTCTGTCTGCTGACCAGCACTTCTCTGACCTTAGCTACGACTCCTTACTATGCCTCCTGTCTTGCCCTGTCTGCTGTGATCCACCCAAGGTGGCAACCAGTTGTAACCAGCCTGCTGCACTTACCTGCTGTGACCAGCCTGCTGCTACGTTCCTGCTGTATGCTGCTTGCACAACCTGCATCCTTCCTAGGACCAGCTGCTCCTCTCCCCCGGAGTCCACCCGCAGGGAGATCACCACACCAGCATCTGACAACCAGGGGCACAGCCAGCAATCACTGCTTCTTTGGGCTTAGTGATCCCTGTTACCATCTTCAGGGACACCAAGCACTCAGTCACAAGGAAACCCTTCTTAGCATTTCAGCTTCAGGACCAGGTACGTTACAAGTATTAGATATTTTATTCAACTGTTGGCGCTTAATGGAGTGGTGATGGTTGAAGGAAAGATAAATATATGTTGTTGGGGATGAGTAGGGGGAGGGGGGGGGGGCGTTAAAGTCAAATTTCTTCTTTGCCCTGAATGGCCAAAGCACAGTTTTGGTTTAAACTGCAATTCTAGACAAACATTTTATTTAAATTTTTAATAGCGTAAGAATGATTGGGATTATCAATATTTGTCCCTCACCCCCTGTCCTAGTGAAGGTGGTACTCATGACAGGAAGTTATGGCAGATCTCCCAAATAGGGATTGCAGAGAGAAGTAAAACAGTAGGTAAGGGTTAGAACCTCTGTCAGATTTGTATTATTGTTTGTTTCCCTGGGATAGCGAAGCTGGGAGCAGAATATAACAATAACCTATATTAAACAATGAAAAATGAATAGGAAAGCTTAAAGTGAAGTGAGAAAGTTCCTGGATAGCCGCACTCTGAAGAAAAAACATCATTATTTGAAGAATAAAATATCCAAAATACAGTCACATGGAAAGAGATACAGGGTCAAAAATAAGCTAACGCGTTTCACATCGTGAGATGCTTACTCATAGCTGGACAGCTTATAGGGCTGCAAAAATATATCTAAAAAACAAACACAAAAAAAGAAAGGAATATACTTTAATTACAACATATTTTTATTTATTTCACCTCAAATTTTCAATATTTTTTAAAACCATTGAAACCCAGCCACTGATTAGAACTAAACCACCTGTATAATCTAAGAGATCATTGAGGTAATCAAGTGGGGTTCTAACCCTTCCACAAAAAAATGGATAGACAAATACACATTTTTGGCTAGAATTACTCTTAAAATGGAAGTGAATGCATTTTTTTCTTCAGTTTCCATCCCAGGAACAGAAAAAAGGAAATTTTGAAGAGATCTCAGGAACACCAACATATGAACCTGACAAAAGTTCTAGCCCTTCCACACTCTTTAAAAACTTTGTAAAAATAATAAAAAGGGTGTTTGCTGTAATTATACTTTAAAAAGCAAATCATGACTTTTTCCAGCTGTATCAAATCTTCACATCTAATTAATGCTGACTTTTTACATTATGCTTGCTCTGCAGCCCAATTATTTTAATAAGTCAAGCTTTAAATCTTGATTCCAATCTGGGGTTAACAGTATAGGCTGTGGTGGGACAACAAAAAATGACAGTGATCATGCCATTTCTGGTGCCATGATGGCTCAAAATATGTAAGGGATGAAAAACCTCCAGTGACAATGGCTTAGAACCCTTCCTTCACCTATAGAGGCTGGTTGACAACATAATACATCTGCATGGCATGCCAACTGTGTGTTTCACAGAGCAGATTTCCTCCTCATGTCATGTGATTACATGCCATGTTACCAACACAAGCCTCTGCAGTGACTACTTTGTTAAGCTGCAACTTTTGAAATAAAACGCATTACAGCCAGATCATGCAAGAAGATGACTTCATGGTGCATTCACTATTTATTTTAGGTTTTTAATGTATATGCCAGGGATTTTTATCCTGTTCCATCCTACTCTGGTGTCTTCATTTATATCACATCCCGTGAATCTTCTTGTTTTCCTTCATGGTGCCCCAATTCAGCAACATCTGTACAAGTGGATTGGCTTTAACACTGGATGTGAGTCCCTGCAAAGGGGTTCCTGCATAGCAGTAATGTCCTTATGCAGGTCTCACAGTCAGAGTACTGCATAGTAAAGGGAAGTTCTCCTAATCTCCTCTCTGGCTCTGATGTCCCATGATGGAAAACCAAAAGGAATCCTGGGAGGACTACTCCTCTCATTGCATTGGGAACCACTCTGCTTCTGTTGTCTAGTTATTATGTCTCAACTGTGTTTTTCTGCACTGACATACCGATCCTGACTTGCCAGTAGCAACCACAGAAAGCTTAAGTCACCAAAACGAACCAGAAGTTGAATCCAATACAGTTTTACTTCACAGAGTTAGATATAAGTATAGACAACACTGTATCCTGGCCTAGGCCAACAAGGCCCAAGCCTAGGGCAGCACTTTGCAGAGGGGGCAGCTCGGACAGAGTCCCTGCCAGCTTGCGCTACACTGTTAGGATAGCGGCAGGCTTATGGGGCGCACTAGGCTGAGAGGCAAATTAGTCTAGCGCCCCCATAAAGTGGCCGCACTGCTTCCGGTATGCGGGCAGCCGGCATTCCACGACTGTGGGGGGTGGGGGGTGCCGCTTCTAATTCTGACTGTCCTATCATCCTGGAACACAAACCTTCCTCACTGTACTATATGTTTTCTGCTGCACCATTGGCATGGTTATATCTTCTTAGTCCTCTCCATAAAATTATCAGAAATTTGTGCTTAAAGTAGAACTATAGACAACACTTTTTTTTTCATTTTGGATAGAATAAGGGAGGGTTATAGCCCCTGCCAGTTTATTTTTTACCATCCCTGTCCCATTGCAGAGATTTCCCTTCACTTCCTGCCCCATAGCCTAACAGGTAGTGAGAGGAAATCTATGCAAATTAAGGGAATCCATTGCCCTCCCCCCAGGCCCTCAGAACTAGTGTCCCCACTCAAAAAATTTCAGCCATTCACTGTCCCCTAGTGTTAACCCCTTCACTGCCAGTGACATTTTTACAGTAATCAATATTTTAATCACACTGATCGCTGTATTAATGCCAATGGTTCCAAAAATGTGTCAAAAATGTCCGATGTGTCCACCATAATGTCGCAGTCACGATAAAAATTGCAGATCGCTGCCATTACTATTAAAAAAATAATAATAATAAAAACACTATAAATCTATTCCCTATTTTGTAGACGCTAAAACTTTTGCACAAACCAATCAATATACGCTTATTGCGTATTTTTTTAACCAAAAATATGTAGAAGAATGTGAAATCCCATGTTAGTCAATGAGAGCTATCTTAATTAGCACTAAAAAAGTCGCTCAAGCTTTAGAAAAGCTTCCTGTTCTACTTCAAGGCGACTTCTATGCCACTTGTGCCCATATACTTTAATGGAAGTCGCCTCCAAGCCAGATCCTCATCTATATTGGTGTGATTTGGATCCGGCATTACAGGAAGATTACCCAGGCATTTCCTGAAAGTTGCTTCAAAGTTGCCTCCAAATCACTTTAAAGTCACATCAAGTCTTATAAAATTGTACTCAAGTCGCCAGCAAAATGCTAGGTAGTCGTCTGGCAAAGTCACACCGTAAGTCATGCAACTTTCAAGTCGCAGCAGTGTGAACTGAGCCTAAGGCAGGCCATACTTGGGTCGAATTTCGAAATAATTTTCTTTCAAAAATCTTATCTAAGAATTTTAGTTTGAATTTCGCACCATTAGTGGCCTGCAGCAATAGCGATTTTCGTGCGGCCATTGAATTGGAGTAATCAGGCATGTTGGTAAAATTTGGAAAACAAACAATTTTCTAATCAATGATGGGAGAATCGTGTGAGATGTAATCGAAAAAGAAATGCGCATGTGCAAGAAAAGAAAATTCCCAGAAAGAAAAGAAGATTCCCAGCAGTGAAAATACTTTTGTGTAGCAACAGGAGGTGAAATGGTTTCTGATTTTCAAAAGACAATTCTTTCGAAATTCGACCATGTATGGCCAGCCTTAGTGTGCTCTATGGGGCCTTCTGTATTTGCTTGACTGACAATCTCTAAATCGCTTGCAGTTGCAGAATTAGGAAAAACTAACATAAAGGTATTAAAAGAAATTGCAATGTTACAAAGCTTACAATCAGAACACAATACAAGAATATACTTATCACATCCTCTAGCTAGACTCCTATCAGCTGGTCTCATGATGTTGAAAAAGCTCTGGGCCGCATGGTTTAGGCCCGAGTCAGCACCTAGAGCAAGGTCTCAAGATGGCAGAGCCACCAGGCTTCAGGCAAAGACCTGCAGTGACAGAGAGAAGGAGCAGAGAGAGGGCTCTTTGCCTGTGTGTGCTTTTTTTACAATCACACCTCATCCAAACATACACGCCCACTCGTAGCCACCCCCACTTTCCTCCTCCCCATAGATATTGCCAAGAGGATTCCTAATATCTATTCATTCTCCAGGAAGCATGCTGTATTGTCCACTAGGGGGCAGCACTTGTCCATGAATCGCCACTCTCCAACCTGAGTCAAATTCTTCACAGATATCTGAGTCCTTGATCTTCTGTATCTCAACTCATCATCTCTGCTAGTCCTTTCTTTGAAGAACGCTTGCAGAGCCATTAATCAGGAATTCTCATAGACAGATCGGAATCGGTATTGTCATGCACAATTAGAATCGTAATCGTATACAACTCAACTTGGGGGGGGGGGGGCATCCTGTCCTCCAGGGAGTGAGAACTTTTTATCATTTCAAAAACCATGGAAGCCTGGCAGATTTTAGGAATAAAACCATATGGAGAAAACCCAGAAATATGATATTAATTCATGTTGAATTCCAACAGGCACTGACCCTTATTTTGCTTCACAGTTCTTCATTTCAAATTTAATCTTTTCCTGAAACTTCCCTCTTAAATGGAAGTTGCGTGTTACCAAGGAGACGAGGAGAGCAGCGGAGCTGAGCGCCTGCAGAGGGAGAGGGGCCGAGATCCCCGCTGATAGCCAGGAGAAGAGGAGAAGAGATCAGCTGAGTGCCGCTGTACCGAGGGTGTGTGATACGATTGTATTGCAGAGGTACACACCTTTTGAATTGTGTACTACTATAGGACAGTGGATCCTAACTTTTTCCAACCACTTTCAACTAGGGCTTATTTTCAGGGTAGGGCTTATATTGCAGCCCTTGCCGAAAATCTAGGTATGTCTTATTATTGGGGTGGGTCTTATTTTTGTGTCTAGTAGATATTGATTATAGACATGTAGTTTTGTATAAATGCAATATTGTTTCATCTACTCATGGCCCTTGAGAATGTACAGTGTCTTTCTTTATTACCAACAGTAAAGGTCTCTAGCTCTTGAATAGACTCTTCTGTATATAAGTAAATCCTGAAGAAGCCTGAAGAAGGAGCACGCACGCTCCGAAAGCACACCTGCCGACCCTGTGTCCCACATCCAGTGACATCACAGCTGACGGGGAGACGACTGTCAGCTTGACTCAGAGCCTTGGAAACCCCTGCAGCTAGCGAGACAGCAGCAGCACCCCACACCACCGGCTATGACGATCTAGACTACACAGCGAGCCTCTCCTAGTGACTAGCCTTTTTAACCCTCACCCTGCTGTTTTTTTTATTTTTTTTTATTTTGACCAGCAGCAGAGGACTAGAAGCCCCTTCTTATGTTTCCCTGCAGACTGGCTGGGAAAGATCTGGGTCATGTGACAGCTGTATATCGATTATGAAAAAGCTGATGAAGAAATACTGCCTGTAGTAAAAATTAGAAGCATATAAAGTACAATTTACCACAATTTACCACATACACAGTGAAACAGAAAGAAGGATTTTTTTTGCTGTTTGTGACTTTATTAGCCCGAGTGTGTTTTTTTCAGATTGTGAACTTCCATCCGATGAGTGTATTATCGTATTTGGCGAATTCTCTACCAACCACCTGAGGCAATCAAACGATCGGAGATATTGGAAGATCTATGTGTCCCCGCAGAGGGCTTAATCTGCCTGATTGTGTGACCCTGCTCCTTAGGGGTCCACCAGCTCTGGTAAGGGTTCTCACATATAGAGCTTCACTTCCAAGTTTAGACCCTTTTCTGCCAGTTGTGGCATTAAAGGGCGAACGTAGTCACCCGGAATTCTACCTGTTGTGGTCCTCATTACCCACATTCACCTACTCCACCACTTATTAACTGTGTACACAAGTTTAAGGACACTATTTTTTGCACCATTGGTGTATATGGACATTAATTTATTTTTCGCTATTTTATTTTTATAGCACCATTGATGCATATGGACACTTATTTTCAATATTTAATTTATTTATTTATTTATTGCCCATGTTTGTACCATTCGATTGATTTGTTTTGGTTTGCTTCACCTCTGCTTGGTCTCTTATTAAAGATATTGAATTTAGCGCAACTTTATTTATAATTGTACATTAGCACCATTAGATATTAGATGGTTTTTGTTGCTGCTTTATTTTATTCTAAGCGCAGTATTTTTTTAATTTTATAAATCCAAAAGAAAAACTTTTCACCATTTGATTATATTTTGGGTTTCTAGTTTTTGGTACTAAAATTCACAATATTTTTTATTCTGATCACACCCCAATAGCTTTGTTACTTGATTTTAGGAAGTGGAGAAGATGGAGGTTTCTTACTTTTTTTTTTAAAGGAAATGAACAGTTTAAACAGTTAATGATCAGTAAAATACAGAAACTAATTAAAAATAATGAAATACATTTAGATAATCCTTCATTATTATGGTACACCTTACAGTGGAACTTCACTCTCTTAATCAACATTGACTATTTTGAATCCTTATGCTGCTAGCATTAGTAAACAGATTGGAAAGTATATCATATTTACTAGTTTTAAACATTTTTTTTTAAATTTCTTCAGTTTCTTCCTAGTTTCCAGGCCTAGGCAAATGATTTCATACATCCCAGGAGTCTTTAGGAGGGGAGGAAGGGTTTTCTCAGGTAAGCACACCCTCTTGCGTGCATGTCTGAGCTAAGGGTAGATGGAGTACAGGAAGTAAATGATACATGAATCATCTGCCTTTACTCATGATGGCCAGGGCAAAAAAATGCCAGGGGTGTTTTTCAAAGTGATTTTTCAGCAAATAAAAAAAAAAAAATAAGTGGAAGGGGGAGTTTGCTTTGAATATTACAAGTTAAAAAGAGTGTTATTGGTTTGTTCTGCTCAGATGTAGTGTAGTTCTGCTTTAAAGGTAGTACTTAGTGGGCAGATTATTACTTTGTTGCTCACTATAATATGATGAAATCAGTAAGTTTGGGAGAACTAAATAAGACAGTTATGGGAGCCTATGATGGATGCCCCATGGCTCATTGAAAAATGGGTTATTAACAATATCTGGAATCAAGAAGAAAGTTAAAGGAATACTTGTTAATATAGATTATGAAAATGATTACTAAGAACTTGGCAATGTGGGCTAGATATTCAAATAAAACAAGAAAGCTCTGCTCTCAAAAAGGAACAACCAAAAAATAAAATTGCTAGATTAAAAAAAAAACAGAGACAGGCAATGACATTGTAGGAGGACATTGAAAAAACATTTCTGGAATTGTATTGAAATCTTTATAAAGATAGTCCCCCTAATGATTGTAATAAACAATTGTTGGCCGAATTCACATTACAACAACTGAGTGATACCCAGCTGGACAAATTAAAATGCTAATATTACTCAACAGGAAGTTGCCGTGACAATTAAATATTTTCGAGATCTTAAGACCCCTAGACCACATGGATATAGCTCCAAATTTTATAAAATATTTGATAGGAAGATAACTCACATCTTAATGGAAATTTATAATTCCTTTTTTTTTGGGTGATAAACCAATATCAAAAGAGTTCATTATGGCCAGTATTATGCTGATTTTTAAATCAGGTATGGACCCAGAGGAAGTGTTGTCCTATCGTCCCATTTCTTCAGTAAATGTTGAATTTAATTTTATGATGTCCGTGATGGCAAAGCATCTAAAGAATGTAATTGCAGGTCTGATTCAAGAAAACAAGACCGGATTCAAGCAGGCCACTCATTATTAAGGAATATAAGACAACTCTTAAGGCCCGTACACACGATCTGATTTTCCGACGGGAAATGTTCGATGTTAGGCTGTTGGCGGAAAATCCGACCTTGTGTACGCTCCATTGTTGTCGGACTTTCCGCCAACAAATGTTGGCTAGCATGTCTTCATGTCTTCCGATCGTGTGTACACAAGTCCATCGGACAAAAGTCTAAAGTACAAACACGCATGCTCAGAAGCAAGGACGAGCCAGAAGCGGTCGGTCTTATAAACTAGCGTTCGTAATGGATAATTAACATTCATGACGTGGCAAATTATGAAATCTCAAACTGCAGCGCACAATTCTCTTCTTCTTTAACCATTAAAGGACCTGCCTCGTTTTGGAATTTAGGTGTTTATATGTTTAAAACAGGTTTTTTTGCTAGAAAATTACTTAGAACCCCCAAACATTATATATTGTTTTTTTTCTAACACCCTAGAGAATAAAATGGCGGTCATTGCAATACTTTTTTTTACACCGTATTTGCGCAGTGGTTTTACAAGCGCGATTTTTTTGGAAAAAATTTACTTTTTTGAATAAAAAAATAAGACAACAGTAAAGTTAGCCCAATTTCTTTTATATTGTGAAAGATAAGGTTACGCCGAGTAAATTGATACCCAACATGTCACGCTTCAAAATTGCGCCCGCTCGTGGAATTGCGTCAAACTTTTACGCTCAAAAAATCTCCATAGGCGACGTTTAAAAAATTCTACAGGTTGCATGTTTTGCGTTACAGAGGAGGTCTAGGGTTAGAATTATTGCTCTCGCTCTAACGATTGCAGTGATACCTCACATGTGTGGTTTGACCACCGTTTTCATATCACGTATGCGTTTGCTTCTGCGTGCGAGCTCGTCGGGGCGGGGGGGGTTTTAAAAAAAAATGTTTTATTTTTATTATTTATTTTACATAATTTTATTTATTTTTACACTGTTTAAAAAAAAGATGTAAATATCCCTTGTAATAGAAAAAAGCATGACAGGACCTCTTAAATATGAGATCTGGGGTCAAAAAGACCTCAGATCTCATATTTACACTAAAATGCAATAAAAAAAAAAGTCATAAAAAAAATGACATTGACAAAAATGTGCCTTAAAGACGTATGGGCGGAAGTGACGTTTTGACGTCGCTTCCGCCCAGCAGTGTCATGGAAACAATTGGGCGCAATCTTAGCCTCACTCGTCTCCAGGCACAGTAGGGAGACAGACGCGATTGCCTCCGCTGCTACCGACGGCTCTGGTAAGTGGCGGAGGGCACCGGATCGCGGCGGGAGGGGGGCCCCTCACCCGCCACCGATAAAAGTGATCTCGCGGCGAATCCACCGCAGAGACCACTTTTATCTGAAAGTAGACCGCCGCACAAAAACAGGGATACCGGGGTTATGGCAGCCAGCTGCTGCCATATCAACGATATCCGCCGCCAAACTTTAGGCGTACATCGGCGTGCGGTGGTCGGCAAGTGGTTAATAGGATAATAATGAAGCTGCTTTGCTGGTGATATTGATGGAGTTATTGCAAACAATTTTCAAAGGCTTTTTTTTCCCAGTGATATCAAGAATAATATTATTATGCTTTTTATTTTTTTATTTGGGCAAGTTACCACAACACCATTATCCCATAGTTTTTAAGATTAAAGATACAACTATGTTGGTGTCCCTTGTCAATTATACATTGTATTTTTTAAAATATAACTGCCTACTCCCAAACTGCCATTTGAAGTAAAACACATAGCCAAGTATTATTGTACACAATCTTTTTATTGTGCATTAAAAAAATAAAACAATACAATTAGACATGCTATCTGCCAATAGAACTTAACCAAAAAGTGCATTCTATGCATCCAAAAATATAGAAAATATACCAAATCAAATCATTATTTAACCAAAAAAATAATGTCAAAGCAATAACTCCAAGGCAAATAATAAATAACACGTTATCTCCCCTGATTCCGCAACATGTCCGGTTGGCGAACGACCGTTCAAAGACGAACTAAAAAGCACAAAATGAAAAGCGGGAACTGAAAAGTGCTAAATGAAAAGCGTGAAAAGAAAAGCATGAATCAACACTCACCAAACTTCTACTAACACAAAAATTAGCAGAAGGAGCCAAAAGGGTGGAGCTAAAGAGCTGAAAAACCACGTAGTACGTCTCGTACGTCACTACGTTTGTAATTGTTGGCTAACAATTGTGTGACCGTGTGTATGCAAGACAAGTTTAAGACAATGCCCTTTGGACAAAATTCCATGGTTTTGTTGTCGGAAAGTCCGATAGTGTGTACAAGGCTTTAGTCGTAATTGATTATTACTCTAGTGAGAACATTTCTGGAAGGAGGGTGAACCCCGGCATAGATGTTTTAGTCTTCTAGGCAGATGCCAAGAAGGTTGTTTCATAATAATCAGTGGGAATATATTAGTGAAACCTTGCAGAGATTTAGTTTTAACTATTTCGCTGCCACCAACAACAGTATTATGTCAGTGGCACCGGGCACTTTTACACACACTCCCAGCAGGTGAAGCGGCCAGGAATGTGTGTGTACTGTACAAGCTGACTGTCACTTTTCTCATGGAAGCGGTTTGGGTGGCTGTAAAGCTGTGCTCTATTGACTGCAGTTGAGTACAAGAGAGACATTGGGGTCTAAAGAAGAACTGTGACAGTAAAGTATTGCATATTTTATACTATCACATAGGAGAAATAATTCCCCTAAGTCATAGTAATAAAGTTTAAAAAAATGAGTAAGTAAAAATAAGAAAAAATTATTATTTTTTTATTAACTCCCCCACCCCCCTAGGACACTATGAAATTTTACTGAAGTTTGTCTCTGATTCATGGGCGCACATCATTTGAAGCCTCAACAATTTTCATATCAATTTGCTAGGCCCAACCACCATCTGGAGGAAGATGACTCGCTTGGTTGCCGCTACCAATCTCAGAAAGAAGGGATTTCACTGTGATTGAGAAAACCACAATCAGGTGACAGTTTGTGGAATTACTGTTGAGCTTCTGTGAACTTTGTTGAAATTATTCCTGGACCTTTGTGTCACTTACTACTGAACCCCCCTGCACTCTGTGTCCCTTTAAGCCGCAGCCAGTATTCAGCGCAATGAAAATCACACCCAACCACTTTTTCTCACCTGTGGGGGTCCAACTTATGATCCTGCACACAGGCCCACTGCTTTCAGAAAATGCCCCTAACCTGAGCTCATCATTGCACATCCATTCCATATGCTTGTATGTGACATCACATATATCACATACAAGCACGTGGGCTGGCTGCGAGAGGTGGATCAGCAGGATGAGTGTGCCAGGACAGGTAGATGTGTCTCATCTCTGCTTCCTTTCACCAATCTGCATATCACGCAGATGTGGAGGGGGTTACAGTGGTGGGGCAGGTGAGAAAGGGGGTACATTGGTAGGGCAGGTGAGAAAGGGGGTACATTGGTGGGGCAGATAAACAGGGTGGTACAGTGGTGGGGCATATGTACAGGGGGTTACAGTGGTGGGGCAGATGAGCAGAAAATGCAACTTAATCTATCAAAATAGATTAAGTTGCATTTTGCAAAATATCCCATTTAAAACAATATTTTGAAAAAATACAGTGCTGGGGAAGATGAGCAGGGGGGTACAGTGTTGGGGCAGATGAGCAGGGTAGTACAGTGGTGGGGCAGATGTACAGTGGTGGGGCAGATGTGCAGGGGGTTACAGTGGTGGGGCAGATGAGCAGGGTAGTACAGTGGTGGGGCAGATGTACAGTGGTGGGGCAGATGTGCAGGGGGTTACAGTGGTGGGGCAGATGAGCAGG
Source organism: Lithobates clamitans (assembly GCA_037952925.1). NCBI lineage: Eukaryota > Metazoa > Chordata > Amphibia > Anura > Ranidae > Lithobates > Lithobates clamitans. The sequence goes on from JBBGZY010000723.1 coordinate 8,658,734, forward strand.
GGGTACAGTGGTGGGGCAGATGTGCAGGGGGTTACAGTGGTGGGGCAGATGAGCAGGGGGGTACAGTAGTGGGGCAGATGTGCAGGGTAGTACAGTGGTGGGGCAGATGTGCAGGGTGTTACAGTGGCGAAGCAGATAAGCAGGGGGGTACAGTGCTGGAACAGATTTGCAGGAGGTACAGTGATCTGAAGTGTGGTGTTGCAGGAATTGGGGCTGATCTGAGGTGTGGAGTTGCAGATATTGGGGCTGATCTGAGGCGTGAGAGTGCAGGGTGTTAATTTCTCACTACTAAAGTAGTTTACAGCATTTGCTTTATAAAAAATTCTTTTTTCGTGATTGAGAGTGTGAAGTTGACATTTTTTTGTTATAAAATCGGCACTCTCAATTTCTTTAAAAACATTTTTCGGCACACTATGCTCAAAAGGTTGCCTATCCCTGCCCTAGGGGTTCCCACTCACTAGAGAGTTAAAAACATCAAGCGTTGGAATGTTTTTAAATGACCGTCATCCTCCTTCCTAGATAGTGTCAGCACTGTGTAATTGTAAGTGGTCTGCGTTCCACTTACAATTACACGGTGGAGATGATTTGCAGCGCTGACACTATCCAGGAAGGAGGATGACGGTCATTTAAAAACATTCCAACGCTTGACGTTTTTAACTCTCTGGTGAGCATGAACCCCTAGGGGGAGTGTGACTCACAGTTTGAGGATCTCTGGTGTGAGGTGCACTCAGGGGCGGACTGACCATTGAGCCACTCAGGCACTGCCCGAGGGCCCTGGGTCACTAGGGGGCCCCATCAGGGTTGCCAGCCTCAGTAAAACCAGGGACAGTATGGACCAGGGACAGCCAATAGACAGTATGGACCAGGGACAGCCAATAGAAACATGTCTGTGTATACTGTGTGTGTGTATACTATGTGGCCCCATAATCTCTGATTGCCTGGGAGCTCCATAATCTCCTATTGCCCGGGGGCCCCATGAGTTGTCAGTCCGCCCCTGGGTGCACTTCAACAAATTCCACATTTATACCATCACCTGTGTCTTTTGGACTGGCTATAACCCTCTGTTATACATCTTTTCTCATATGTGAATTCCGTATGAAAGCTGGTCATAACAATTATTGAAAGTAGCGCTGTTATGGTATACATAGGTACCTACTGAGATGCCTGTGGACATTTACTATTCTTTATTTATACAGTTTACGAATTTAAGCGGCTGCTATCTTTTGGAAATATTGGATATATGTTTTAAAGTTGAAGGTTCCGAGGTAGTGGATGTAGGCCTGTTTTCACTTTATATATATACGGGGCTTCTTTTCAGCGGGGGTCTATGGTTTCTGGCTGCTGGAGAGTCTATTGATGCTGGCCACTGGGAGATCTGGTCTTGCTGCCGGGGGTCTATTGTTGCTGGGATGATATTTTGTTGCAGGGGTCCTATGTTGCTGGGGGGTCTTTTGTTGCTGGCTGCAGGGGATCTATTGTACTGATTTTCTTGTTATCATTACCAATTTCCATACAAATTACTTTAGCATAGCTTGACATAATCATACTTGGCTCTGTATTCTCTGAATGAGACGGTGCTAGGAGGTGGGTAAGGGGTGGAACCAAGAGACGTTGCTCGGAGGTGGGTAGGGGGCAGAGACAAGAAGTGACTCAGTAGGTGGGAGTTCCAGCGCCTATTCTCTGAGAAAAAAAGCCTTGTATGTATATATATATATATATATATATATATATATATATATATATATATATATATATATAATCTTCCTATTATATGCTAACAAAAAAAAAATGTCTCAGGGAAGTTTGGAGGTTCCCCCTTTTCAGAGCCTTCCTAGAGGAATGACATTTCTTTTGGAAATATCAAGAAAATTGGTTTAAGAACGCAAACAACCTGCCCATTAGGGGGCAACCAAGGTTTATACCAGAGATAATTTATAAAGTATTTTATACATAGGGAAATGTGGAAAAAATTGGATATTGATCACTGAGGGATTTTTTGAATGAAAAAGGTGATCTTACCACATTTGAGATGATTACAGAAACCTGGGGTATAGACAGACAGTTAATTATATAGGTACAATAAAGAACGAGTGTCTTAACAATGAATGTATCAAGATAGATTAAGTTGCATTTTGCAAAATATCCCATTTAAAACAAAACTCCCTGTAGCAGTGGCTGGAGCCATTGTAAAATCCCCCACTCCAGGGCCGTCTTTATGGGGGGCCGCTGCCCTGGGCCCAGTCATTGTTGCGGGCCCCAAAGTAGCTGCCCCTTGAGCCCACCCTGCCTGCAAATAGTCTTCCAGGGTTTTTACTTTCCAGTGCACACACTCTGCAATGTATGGACACACAACACATGCAGCTTCCACCCTAGGAGTCTACAGTGTCCTGCCTAATCAGCAGCAGCCTGATGATAGATGGACAGCAAAGGGCCAAAGAGAGCGGTGGCCTGGCTCAGATAGAAGGGTGGCCACAGCCAGTGGTGGCAGAGCAAAGAGAGAGGCTCCTGAGTGCTGCTGTACCTGGTCATGGCTGCGCTGACTTGTGTGGGTTGAACTGGTGGTGGGGAAGGAAGATGCCGGTGGAGGAGAGAGGTGCTGGCTTCCTCTGGACACTTGAGGACCTGCAGCGGGAGGACAATCTTTGTGTAAGTCTCACTTGTCCTGTATGACATTTCTATTCCCGGCTGCTCATTCTACTGCATAACTAATCATTTGTTCCCAGAAGCCCATCCTTGGGTATGTCGCTCGCATTGGGCCTACCTGCACTCAGGTAACCTTCATAGTTGTGTGTGCTCTGCTCTGCTCATTGCTAATAACAAGTTGTGGGAGTTTTCTGTCTATTGATGGGTCCTCTCACCTCTCCAATACATGGTGTGTAGGCAATGAGGAGATGATGTTCTATAACCTTCAGCAACCAATCAGTGAGCCATAATGATGTGCTGTAACCTCTAGCAACCAATAAGTAAGCAGTAATGATATACAGTAACCTAAAGCAACCAATCAATGAGCAGTAATGATGTGCAGTAACCTCTAGCAACCAATCAATGAGCAATAATGATGTGCAGTAACCTCTAGCAACCAATCAGTGAACAGTAGTGATCAGCTGTAATCTCTAGCAATTAATCAGTGAGCAATAATGATGTGCAGTAACCTCTAGTCACCAATGAGTGAGTGATAATGATGTTCAGTAACTTCTGGGAACCAATCAGTGAGCCTTAATGATGTGCAGTAACCTCTAGCAAACAATTAGTGAGTGGTTAGGATGTGCAGTAACCGCTAGCAATCAATCAGTGAGCCTGCACCAATCAATGAGTGTGGACCAGTTCTTAATGTTTACATTATTAAATGACACTTTTCTAATAGTCATTGCCAAGACTTTTTCTATGTGTACACTACAGTAAGACTTTTTCTTTGTGCCATGCCATTCATCCTTTCACAGTTGATGGTGTTCTTGTCAATGATATGTATACTAGTTTAATGGGGTTTAGCCTTATTGCAGTGTAAGTCAATGGCCATAGGTGAGGCTAATATTCCCATCAGTTAACCTAATGTATTTATTGCCTTGTTTATTATTCTGTGCCTTGCATTTTGCTTGCCCTGCAATAATACTTTGCTTTATCCACCATAAAGCAGCTTGTGCCCCATTTCATACATAGGTATCATTTGGCAGAGGGCTTAGTCTTCAGCACAGATGATTCTGGCTTAGGATAGGTGGGTATTCAAACAGCCTTACATAAGGAAGGGTTAGTTACATAGTTGCATAGTAGGTGAGGCTGAAAATAGACACAAGTCCATCAAGTCCAACCTATGTGTGTGATTATAAGTCAGTATTACCTTGCGTATCCCTGTATGTTTTGGTCGTTTAGGTGCTTAACTAATAGTTTTTTATTATCAATGCCCCTAGCTGAGACCACTGCCTGTGGAAGGGAATTCCACATCCTGGCCGCTCTTACAGTAAAGAACCTTCTAAAGTAGTTTATGGTTAAACCTCTTTTCTTCTTATTTGAATGAGTGGTCACGTGTCTTGTTAAACTCCCTTCTGTGAAAAAGTTTTAGCCCTATTGTGGGGTCACCAGTATGGTATTTGTAAATACGGTCTCTTCTCCAGAGAGAATATATAAAGAAGGAGATACCACCCATAATCAATGGGACTTTAGCGGCAACAGGGTAATGGTAAAATACAATATAGTTTATTCAAAAATATATACAATACATAAATTATAGATTATCAAACCAATAAAACCAGTGATGATATTGGTGATGAGTTCCTACATGAGGTCCAGATGGCCCGGCGCATTTCAGGACAGAATACGTCCCTTCGTCAGGGGAAATTGTCAGGAAGGGATCACACCATACAATAAAAGTCAAATACATTAATCAGTAACAGTATGAATAGTAATTCTAATCAGTTGCTTCAAATATAGGACATACAGCATGGTAATTACATAACAGAGAACATACCCAAAACAATCATCATTAAGATTCCCTGCTGGACCAGTGGTGGCACTAGCATCGCGAACAGATACCACCTATGTCCAAAGGACAGAGTTGTACCGGGTGGTTCGCCACTCATCCAAACAAATCCAACACAGTGGCACCGACAGAGAGCACATACATGAATATCGCCCCTCCATTTTCTCCTCAATGTGGAATCTATTACAGAGATAGGGAGGGTATTAATGTCTTACTAGACTATTCCATGCCTAAAGGATACCTCATTTTAAGAGACATAGGTCAATCAGAAAGAGAGCACAGTTCAGTAGATACCCGTGCAAACACATCCTACCTCTCTATACTACAATTCCAGGATAAAGCTGGGGACAACGGCGACCCAGTGCATGCGCAGAAACGTCACCCTTCAGGCTTACTCCTACATCACTTTAGAGTGTAATCTATACAAGGGCAGAGAGGCAGCTAATAATTAAAAGTTAATTTACAAATCAGTTCATGTGAAAGGGATTGTACCCCTTAGCAGCATGAGCTAAGATACGAGTAAGGAAAAAGTTACTCAATGAGAACCCCATAGAGCTGAAACATACCTCCGTGAGATCTTATTCACAGTGCAGTGAAAGACGAAGGAGAGGTGTCCTCCAGCTTTAATCTAGTATACCAGGTTCCCAGCGCGTGCGCGGGAATCCGAGCGCCTCCCATATATTCCAGACTCACAGCGCATGTAGGAGGACCTTGTTCCAATCCCCACCCTTCAGATTAGGGTGAATCCTATCCAGAATTAAAAATAGAATCCTAGGGAATTTACCCTCATGTTGTTTAATAACATGCCTACCCAGGGGGAGCTCCGGGATCGCCATTTTCATGGAAGTTACATGTATGGATGCTCTCTTGTAGAATTTAAGTTTAGTTTTGCCTACATAAAACTGTTGGCACTGACACATCAGAAGATACACCACCCCCTCAATTTTGCAATTGAAGAAATGATGAGCCGTCCATTAGGAAGTAGTATGTCCTGCTGAGTATTCATATACTGGCATATAGGACATCCGCCACATGTGAATGTACCCATTCTCTTACAGGGATCCCTGTGAAATTCGCCCACAAACTCACTCTGGACCAATTGGTCCTTTGGTGAGGATGCCCGCCGGTATGTAATTGCTGGACATTGTGGTACATAGGGGCGTAACGAAGGGTCTATACATAGGAGATGCCAGAACTTGCCAATAATTTTCCTGACTGATTTGTGTTGGTTATTATACCCGGTAATGATTCTAATGACTTGCGAGTCATCAGTTTTTTTCTTCTTACCGAAAAACAAGGTCCTCCTACAGCGGGAAGCATGCTGAGGGTCCTCCTATAGCGGGAAGCATGCTGGATTGCGGACCTTGGGGCAACCTCACCCCCTGGACTCAATGAACATCTGAGTTTTGAGCCTTTTTTAGAGGGCTTCTCCTCAGGTGGATGCGAGAAGGAATGATAAATTTTCGCTCCTTGTTGCTGTCACCCTGAGGATGCTCCGCTTTCCGCTGACTTTTCTCTGGGTGGTATCAGTCACCCTAAGTAGATGCTAGGTGACCACGCAGGTTGGATATGGGAACCACCATATATGGTTTCCCAAGATAATCGATTGTTTAATAGTCTGTCATGCTGTAATTTAGTTTAATGTGATCTGTTGTACAAATAATTGTATGTGTCTTTGACTAAGGGTATTTGTATACATTTTTATATCTGAGTTCCTACAATTCTCTGCCTGATCATGATACTCTTTGTTTGGACCTGTGGCGACCACCGTGGACATTGAGATACCATCCTATTGGTGGATCTCCCCTTATCCCGCCCGACGCACGTAGGCTTCCCGGGTATGCGGGCGGCCTTTATTGCGGCTCGGGCGTGGATATTTACATCGGGAGTAAATTGTGCCTGGAGCTATACCCGCCCCGTGGGCCATTTAGTTGCGTCGGTGGGTTTTCTCTGCGGGACACCTTCTCTGCAATGTCTCCTTTGGTTTGGCATTGCGGTGGGCGCCGTGCAGTTAAGGCCCAGGATCCTTCCAGGGATAGCGAGTAATGCACCACTTGTATATATGGTTGTTATACAACTGTCTGCCCTGCTTACACAGCTGCAATAGTAGACATCGGCATAACACTTAATCCAGTTCGCTCGGTGTCTCGCGGCTTAATGACACTATTGTTTAGCAGTCGCTATGCAACCGTAAATCCCAGGCCTTCCGACACAGACTCCCGGTATGCGCTGTGAGTCTGGAATATATGGGAGGCGCTCGGATTCCCGAGCATGCGCTGGGAACCTGGAATAATACGGAAGTACTCAGAGGTCGGGGCATTTTTCTACATTAAACCTCATTTGCCATGTACTGTAGTTGCCCACCCCATTAATTTGTTCAGATCTTCTTGCAAGGTTTCCACATCCTGCGGAGAAGTTATCGCCCTGCTTAGCTTATTATCGTAGGCAAATACAGAGATTGAACTGTTTACCCCATCCTCCAGGTCGTTTATAAATGAATTAAATAGGATTGGTCCCAGCACACAACCCTGTGGGACCATACTTCCAACCCCTGACCATTCCCAGTATTCCCCATTTATTAGTGTCTGGGTTACAGAGGGGGCTTAGTGTTAGGTTATTGTAGGTTAGGACATAGCTTTCCGTGATGAAAGCTCTGAGCCAAAAACTACCAGCAGTGAGCCCCCTATGCTGAAAATGAATGTAATATGTTTTATGTTGGTGCATATATAGGGGTCTGAAGGGGGGCACTTTTATTTCATGTAAAGGGGAAGCCCTCGTTATGTTGTTTAATTAAAGATGGAAAATTATAAATTGCTGAAACATGTTACTCAACCAAGCTTGACTCATCTGTATGTTTTGCATGTTTCCTATCTGACAACATCACAGAGTGTATCAAGAGTTGCCAGGGAATTGTGCTCTGAATAATGCAGTTTGATTGAGCTTCTCTTTTAAGAATTGAACTTGTTTGATGAAAAAGAATCCTGAATATATGCAAGCCAATAGGATCACTCAGTGTTGTTCTGAATACTCTATTAGCCAATGCAGATGGTGCTAAAAGGAATGCTTGTTCATCATACCTGGTTCTTCAGTGGTTTTATACAGTTCATTGACTTTGACAGGGCATATTTTGAAAGAACTTCAGATTGAGGTGGTAGATTATTATCTCATTTCAGTGCTGATAATGCTTTTTTTGAAATTGTGACTGCCCCAACAAATATAGTAAATATACTTCTGAAATGAATGCAAAAAGGAAAACAACCCAAAAATCGATTTTTCTATTTTTGGTGCACTGAGCAGTGTTCTACACAAACCAGGGTGTTATCGCTCTGCAGCTGCTTCATACTTGTTCAAGGGCAGTGGCTCTGTTAACAACTTCACTGACCCAAACTTGTACGTGGCATATTAGTTGGTGTGGAATGCTTTTAATTAGTGCTTAAATCATACAGGTGTTTTGATTCATAAGAGCCTTTGAAAAGAACTACCTAACAATGAACAAAGTATGATCCTCTAAGAGCCCCCTTAGTGACGTATTGTCTTTTTTCATGTTTTAGGTGGAGGTCAACTCTGATGCTATTATAGAGCAGCTGAAGTCACCCACTTTAGATAGATTGCCTCCACATTTTGTTACCAGCCACTTACCGTATCTTGCTATTCCCACTAGAAACAAGTCTCTCCTCCTTTACTTGGTATCATAGCAGACCAGCCCAGACATTGGACCTCCTGTAAGCCCTGAAGGGAATGGCTTTAAAACAGCCTTTTTCAAAGAGGGTGCCTTGAGGTTTCTTCAGGGGTACCTTTGCAAAATGCCTAAAAATTGCCCCAAAATTGTATACAAGCTGGTGGATGGTTGAAACCTGCCTTTTAGTTACACAAAGCCACAGGTTTTTGTTGTACACCATGGGTGCCCAACCAGTGGCCCAGTGGCCACATGTGGCTCACGGAGCCCTCTTATGTGGCCTGAGACCTCCTGCTGTAGGATGACAGTTTGGCAAGCTCAGATCGCGAGTTGCCGACCCACCCTCCCAGAGCATCAGTGTTGTGAATAGAGCCGGCGGTAGAGGAAGCAAGCGGATGTGGAGCAGAGCCACATAAGCTGTTGGTTCCTGTATAGCACCGGCTCCTGTCTAATGCGGAGTGATACCAAATGCACTCTGCCTGGGACAGCAACAGTCGGGGATACCTGAATGGAAGACTGTTATTAAAGGTAAGTTTATTACTTAAATCACAGTGTGTATATATGGGCATATCTGTTCTGCAGTTTTTATTGGGCTGCTTTCAAACTGATCCGCGGGGTTAGCTGCACTGTGCTATAGACTTCTGTTATTACCTGCGGGTTTAGTGTGTTTTCAGAAAGTGTGCCACACCTGCAGGATATAATGGCAAAGTGCAGCTAACCCGCAGGAAAGCCACAGATTCACTGAGCTGCATCCTCGTGTGGGTAAACCGCAGAGCATCAGTGTGAAAGCAGCCTTAGGCCCCATTCACACAATCGGTCCGACTCAGTCGGATCCTCCATTCACCTCTATGGAGCGGAAGATGTAAACGGACTTGTCCATTTACACGCACCTACCTCCAATCCAATCTGCTAAAAAAAAACAGAAGTCGGTCACTTCCTCTTCCACCTGGGCGGATCAGATCGGAGGGCCCATAGAGTAGAGTGGGTTGTGTTCGTGTCTGTTCTGCATATGCAAAGTGGACACGGACCTGTCATCCGCCAGCTTCGCTCATTGTGGCCCGCAACTGGTTGCCAAGTCGCTTAAGTGGCCCTTGCTCTTCAAAAGGTTGGGCACCTCTGTTGTACACCATTACAACCTTCTAGCTGCCAACCTACTAACGACCAATGACATCATCAGTTGATAAGGAGGATGTCAGTTACATAGTTACACAGTCAGGTTGAAAATAGACACAAGTCCATCCAGCTCAACCAAAAAAAAAAAAAAATACAATCCCATATACACAATCCTATACCCACAGTTGATCCAGAGGGAGGTGAAAAACCCCAGCAAAGCATGATCCAATTTGCTATAGCAGGGGAAAAAATTCCTTCCTGATCCCCTGAGAGACAGTCGGATTTTCCCTGGATCAGCTTTACCTATAAATGTCAGTACCCAGTGATATTATGTACAGTTAGAAAATAATCCAGGCCTTTTTTTAAAGCAATCTACTGAGCTTGCCAGAACCACCTCTGGAGAATGTCTATTCCACATTTTTACAGCTCTTACTGTGAAGAAACCTTTCCGTATTTGGAGATGAAATCTTTTTTCCTCTAGACGCAAAGAGTGCCCCCTTGTCCTTTGTGATGACCTTAAAGTGAATAACTCAACACCAAGTTCACTATATGGACCAATTATGTATTTGTAAATGTTGATCATATCCCCCCTCAATCTCCTCTTCTCAAGAGGGAATAAATTCAGTTCCTCTAATCTTTCCTCATAGCTGGGCTCCTCCATGCCTCTTATACGTTTGGTTGCCTTTTTTCTGCACCTTCTCCAGTTCCCCGATATCATTTTTCAGAACTGGTGTTCAAAACTGAACTGCATATTCCAGATGAAGTCTTACTAATGATTTGTACAGGGGCAAAATGATATCTCCCTCTGGAGTCCACACCTCTCTTAATGCAAGAAAGGAATTTGCTTGCTTTAGAAAACGCAGCTTGGCATTGCACGCTATTATTGAGCTTATGATCTACTAAAACCCCCAGATCCTTCTCCACCATTGATTCCTCCAATTGTACTCCTCCTAGCATGTATGATGCATGCATATTCTTAGCCCTCAAGTGCATAACTTTACATTTATCAATATTAAACCTCATTTGCCACTTTGTTGCCTAATTAGACAGTGCACTGAGGTCGGTGTGAAAATTGGAGACATCCTGAACGGACGTTATTCCACTGCATAGCTTGGTGTCATCTGCAAAGACAGAAATGGTACTTTTAATCCCAGACCCTATATCATTTATAAAAGATATTAAAAAGTAAGGGTCCCAAAACTCAACCTTGGAGTACATCATTGATTGAATCTTAGACCATTCAGCATAAGAGTAATTAACCATTACTCTCTGAATTTGGTCTTTTAGCCAGTTTTCTATCCATCTTGATCTTTCCAAGCCTGTAGACTTTACCTTACACATTAGCTGTGTGTGCGAAACTGTGTCAAATGCTTTTGCAAAATCCAAGTATACCACGTCCACCACCACCCCTCTGTCCAGTTGCCTGCACATCATCCTTGTTTGACCCTCCCTTGCCTCTCTCCATCAACTTTGGGTTCTCATTAGCTGAGTGATGGAGAAAAACTGAGGGAGAGGAAAAACATTAGAATACTAGTCAGTACCAGTTTGCAAAAGTGTATTTGCTTTGGAAGAATAACCTTTAACGTTGGGTGTCCTATGTGTTGCTGCATTATGTAAAAATTTGAGAATAGTTTTTACATTTTAGAATGGGGGTGCCCCAAGACTGTCCATCATTTCAGAGGGTGCTTCAAGATTGTTCATAATTTTAAAGGGTGCCATGACTGAAAAAAGGTTGAGAAACACTACTTTAGAATAATATGGTAAATCCATTGTGTTATCAAGCATCAGAGTTATTTTGATCCAAGCTGAATTCTTCAAAGAAGAAAGTATGTCTTCATTATAATAGTGTGTATAAATCTTTGGACATGTTATGTATGGGGACTCCCATATTTACTCCCTATATTTACTATAATTAGCGCAAGGCTCTTTCTTACTGGTTCCTATACTGGTGACATAATGTTAAGAATTCACAAAATTTTTGGTTTTGAGTTTAGATAATTAAAGAGGAACACTTCTCTAGGTGATAGTTGAAATGTTCTTATTAAAGTATTAAGTTGTTGAAATCCCTAAATGCATCTCATTATGAGTAGCTGCATTTTACCTATGTTTTTCGCAATGTGTGAGTAGATAATATGCAGCCCAGTGCCTGACTTTGAGTCTGAGCTTTCTCCATGTGCTACATCATGCAAATTGACTGCACTGCTTAGAAGATAATGGGCTGTTCTGATGGCACCATAGGAGTTAGGCTTGTTTTTTTCTATTTTAATATAAATGTTAAGTGTAACTGCCAACTAGGGATGAGCCGAACACCCCCAGTTCAGTTCGCACCATAACATGCGAAAAGGCAAACAAATTATGGGAACATGCGAACACCGTTAAAGTCTATGGGACACGAACATGAAAAATCAAAAGAGCTCATTTTAACCACTTCAGCCCCAGAAGGATTTACCCCCTTCCTAACCAGAGCACATCACTTTAACTGACAATTGCGCGGTCGTGTAACATTGCACCCAAACAAAATAGACGTCCTTTTTTTCCCACAAATAGGTACAATCTACCCCATACCCATTCACATGGGGGGGCGGGATCTGGGGCCCCCTTGTTAAAGGGGTCTTCCAGATTCTTATAAGCCCCTCACCCACAGACCCCCACAACCACCGAGCAAGGGTTGTGCGGATGAGGTCCTTGTCCCCAACAACACGGGGACAAGGTGCTTTGGGGGATCCTAAAGCACCCTCCCCATGTTGAGGGTAAGTGGTCTGGTATAGTTCAGGAGGGTGGGCGCTCGCTCATCCCCCCATCCTGGCCTGCCAGGCTGCTTGCTTGGATAAGTGTCTGGTATGGATTTTGGGTGGCCCCACAAGAATTTTTTTAAAAAAAATTAGCGTGTAGTTCCCCTTAGAATCTATGCCAGACGCAAAGGGCCTGGTGTGGATTTTGGGGGGGACCCCACGCTTTTTTTTTTTACATTTTGGCGTGGAGTTCCCTTTAAAATCTTTACCAGACCCAAAGGGCCTGATATGGACTGGGAGGGGGGCATGCAGTTTTTTTTTCTTAATTCTGTCATAGGGTTCCCCTTAACCACTTCAATACACTGTATTATATACTGTACACTGCCTGCACTGTATATATATATATATATATATATATATAAATACACACTACACTGCATGCACTGTATGTGTATATACACACTGCCTCACAGTGCATTATGCGGCGTTGTGCAACGCTGAAATTTGCCGCGAATGCCCCACAATGTTCAGTATTCGCTAAACGGGCAAACATCCGATGTTCGAGTCGAACTTACTTTCGACTTGAACATTGGGCTCATCCCTACTGCCAACACAAACCTCTTCATTTGTAAGCATGGGGGCCCCATACACATAGGAGATGGTTTTCTAAAATCGCACAGCAGTTATGCATAGCTCCCAAATGACTGGGTTTGTAAAAGCAGAGACCAGAACACCTTATCCATCTCCTCTCAACAACTGGTCCTATCTTATGTAGATCACATATTTTTAACAATATTTGACCATATAAATGTAATGCAACAAATAAAAAAAATGAAGATAACCCTGAAATGCATATTTAAAAAACTGGAGTAGATTGAATAAGTTGGAAAGGTAAAGCAAGGGTGTCACTCACTCAAAATGTTTGTTTTCCATGTTTAATTGTCTTTAGAAGAATAGTGGTATTTGTCTTGTTACATGTTTGAAAATGTGTTGTTGACACGCTTTGTGTGGCAAGGACATGCATTATGTTTAAAAATGTTAGCTCTAGCTGGTGTCCATATAGGTCACTGTATATTTTAATGTTCATTCAAATAAACATTGAATTCAGTTTTTTTATTAGAAAAGAAGTAAATGTATTTTTTTCTATAGATCAGCACAAGCCTCACCACTCTTATTCAATCAATTTCTATTTTTTTGCAGAGTTCCATCTGTGAATTTGCTTACAAGAGGTGATGACAATGGGGGTGGGTGTCCTCATCAGTGTTCTTCTGCCCTTTTACTGGCCAGGCTGGCCTAGGATCATGAACAAAGCTGTATTGATCAACTGCAGTGTAGGCTTCTGGGAGGTTCAGGACCTGGCTGTACTGTCTGACAGATATTTAATGCATTTAGCTGTATGCCTGATCATTAGTATTAAGCAAATAGGTGGCATATATTTGTAATAAAAGCCGAATTAAATCACATTCAGTGCCTGGATTCATTGTACTTCATTGACAAGTGGAAGGGAACAAGGATGGCGGCAGATGTATGCATGTGCCAATATACAGAACAAGGCGTGTGGATGTGTTGTACGAGCGCCTGCATGTGCAGGTGCACAGGTATGCACATCTGATTTAAGACAAAGCCCCAGATGGCCTACCTAAAGAATAGCAATGAAAGAGTAAGCTGTTGGATGATATTTAGTTGTTCCCTGTGTCCTGAATCTGTGATTATCCCTAATTTCCCATTGCTTACCTGTCATGTCTCTGCATTATTCTCTGCTCTGACCTCCTGTTGTGACTTGGCTTGATTGTGACAACTTGCTTCTTAAACATGATCTTGCTGATTACTTGTTGCTGACCTTGGCTTGCCTCTGGACCATGATCCCGCTATATATGTTTTTCTGATCTCAGCTTGCCTCCTGACAACACCTCTGCCTTCCATCCTGCTTGATATCTGCCTTCCAGGTTGTCAACCACTGGCCACCTCCAGCCTGTCATGGGTTTTGGTGCTTTTGTTAGCTGCATGTTCCAGTCTGCTCCTGTGTGGCTTCTACACCCAGTTCTCCACTGGGCTACTCAGCAGTCTACAACAGTACTTCTCTACCAAGATACCCACCAGAAGTGGTCACCTGTGGCCTGGACTCTAAGCACCTGTGCCCTGTCATTCCATATCACCATTTCTAGAGGTGTTTGGACCAGAGCTGTAAGGGAAGCCTTCTCATTACTTCAGCCTCTAACCAGGTACATGATAGTCTTCAACATGAATGAAGTGTTTTTTTTCTGTTTTGGATAAAGTGGAAAGGGATTAGAAAACCTGTCAGTTTTTATTGCTGTCTGTGCCCCCTTTAGGGAGATATTTGTCTTGATTATCATTATCGTAGAAAGTGAAAGTAAAAGAAAATCCCAAATTTTGGGTTGAGATCAGAATAAGAATAGAGGGGAAATCTTCCAATGGGGTCACTAGTTCTGGTGACCCTGGTGACACGCTGGGATTCCCTCACTTTGGAGGGATTTCCTCTCACAACCTGTTTGGCTATAGGTCAGGAAGTGAAGGGAAATCTCCCCAAATAACTACAGATGGAAAAAAAAAGCCTGACAGAGGTTATATCCTCAATTACTCTATCCAAAATTTTAAAAAATGCCTACAGTGACACTTTAATGATCATCTTATTTGAAAATAGCAAATGTTGGAAAGCATTTAAAGTAAGGAAGTGTAACATTACTATTTAATAAATGTAGCAAACTTTTACTGTAACCTACTAAGTAAACTGTGTGCAACAGGTTGTATATGCCTGCAGAAAGATGTCACATTGTACATTGAAAAAATATGTTCATATTTTAGCTGCATGTTCTCTATAGAAATACCAAGCTATACTGTATGTAACAGTGAAGAATATTCTTTTACAGTATCTCAGGGTGTGCGGACTAAACTTGAACTTCAGATCTTCAGCCATAAGTAAAACCCCTCTGGCTTCTTCCTTAGCATACCATTATCACACCTTTTTGGTCAGTGAATGGTAGGAGAATCTTTCTTCTTTCTGTATTGCACAGGTATGTGTTAAAGATGCTACTACATACAAGACTTCACATCCTCAATTGCTTCTAAGTTATTAATAAAAGGGCAAGTATCCAGGATACCAGATTCCCCCTTCTTGGTTACTTAATCTAAATCACGCATGGCAGGGTTGTCAAGCAAATCATTCCTGAGGGCTATTCTCGGGATGCATAGGACAACGGTACTTGTTTTGTAATCCATAGCTGCGGGCTGGCTGCCATCTGAAGTTCCAGGTTGTTGCCCACTTTTACCCGATGCCAGAATCCTGCAGGTTGAGAGCTTTTACTGGCTATTTATGGATGGGGTTCTTTCTGTCAAGTAGAAAAAATATGCAGGAGTGAGTATTCATATTCTATATCATGACTTTTTTCTTTTTTAAAGAATGAAGCTTTTGTCCTTTGCGATAATAAATACAGATAAAGAATACAGTCTAGATCCAGGGAACATTCCCAATATGGTAGGTAATTCACCGGTATAGAAGTGTTTGTCAATAAAAAGGGAGTGTCCTGGCATTAGTCCCATATAATGATTTTCATCTGTGCCTAGAGTTACATGGTCTGACGAAGGAGCCGCACATGCTCCGAAACACGTTACCACCCCCTTCTCTACACTGACACCATCAGCCTTGTGTGTCCCGCAGTGAATACAGGCTTCCCTGCTGCCTCCTCTTTCCAACACGCATGAGAACGCTCTACAGCTGCTGGACGGCTCTACACTGCTCTCTACCACCGTGCTGAGGATGGACACATGCCACAGATGAGGACTCCTGATTTTATCATGTCTTTTAACACTCAACAATCTTGTAAGTGCTTTTAACCCTTTGTGCACTTTATTAAATTTGACATACTGCACTTAGAGGCGCCTTTCTTTTCCTTTTTTATATCTTCAGAGTTGCTTCTCCTCTAACCAAAGTGCTGCCAGAAGTGCCATCTCATCACTATCATCCCTCTGACCAGCTACCCACCTCCACCAGAGCGCCCTTATCACCTCTCTTTAATATACATAGACCTTACTGAGAATACTCCATGCAGTTCCTGGAAGTGTTGAATGAAATGCTAAATAATGATAATTAGTCCTAGTCTGGGAAAACTTGTACTATAACGCTAGTCTGTTATGCAGCTCAAGATATTGATTACATTTATGTTCATCTTGTTCATTAATAAAACATAGCACAATCCAATCTGTGTTGGTGCTGAGTATAACTTATGGGAAAAATAATAAATTCTTTTCACATACTGTAACTTCATGTAATCAGTAATAGGCATAGCAAATGACAGAAAAGACAGGTAAGCTATTACTTTTCAAGGTTTTTCAGAACATGATCACTCTGGTACTCTGTAGCAGATCAAATCAGCAATGAGCTTTATGAATATGAATGACAGTTGAAGACACGTGCTTCCATGAGTGCCATTTTGTTTGAGTTATCAATCTGCCACATATGCTGTGTTGCTAAATCAGCCTTTCTTAAAAGTAGAACTACATAGCATCTGAGTACCACAAACCAAAAATGCTATCTAATAAATTTTTACTATTCAAAGCAAACTCACTCATCCATTTCTCTGAGTTTATTATCCTGAGAACTCACTTTGAAAAACACCCCATATAATTTGCTTAGGCAGGGAAACCAGGACGTAACTGAAGAAATTGTTTAAAACAAGTAAACATGATCTACAGTACTTTCCTATCTATTTACTAATGCTAATGTTAGTTGAGAGAGTGGAGTTCTGCTTTAACCAGGGTTCCTTCAGAGATTGCTGGGGGTACCTTGAGTAATTTCTGCCTCCCATTGATACCAATGATCTTTTTAGTTAACCGTAAGCGTGGATTCTTCCTATTGACAAGTGTAAGAAGCATTTTCCCAGTAACCATCACACTTATGTACACTAAGCTGTAGATATGGTAATATTTCGCATGTGTTCCCTGAGGTTGGAAAGTTATTTCAAGGGTTCCTCCATATCAAAAAATTATGTTCTAAGGCCCAGATGTATCCTGCTGCCCTAAGTGTCATGTCCCTTATTATACATAAATAGATAATACTGTGCTTATATAGTGAAATATCATTACACATCAATCTGCAACTACAATAGCCATAATGCTATTCAACTTGCACGCATGTGTGGTGACGTCACAACAACACAAATATTAACATAAAATAATATGTGAATTTAACATTAATATTCATATTTTAGACATGTTATTTACCTGTAAAAACCTTCCTTTTGTAGACATCCAAAAACCCAGAGACTACTGCTGGGGGCGACCAACTTGAATGTGATGTCAGCAGGGCCAGCAGACTCAGAGCTCTCATGTAAGTTTAGCACCCTATAGTGTGTGCTACTAGTGTGAGAGTAGGCAAACCTGACTCATGATTAATCCTGTGAGTCTGTAATTGGGTCAGGGTTAGTAGATTTTAGGGCAGCATGACTCATACAGACAGCTCTCTGCTGCCTCTCCCCACTTCTAGAATGTTGGAGAATGTTCTGGAAACTAGAGGGTGGAGGCTAGGATGGGCTGTTCTACATATTTAGGGGCCCTTAGCCAATCACCAGGAGGTGGGACATGGGTCATGGTGGGCAGGGAGTCAGGTGAAAGATGGAGATGCAGTGCTGAGGAGGCTGTCGGTGGCCCTTGAGGTGAACTCCCTAGTTTGGGGGGGTGCTCTGTCTCAGGCCGGGGCTCAGGTGCTGGCCTAAAAGGGTCCTTCCACAGGAGAAGTTGGAAGGAGGCTTTCCTGAGAGGCAGCGGGAGCAAGGAAAGAATTGAGTGACTACAACAGCATGGTGGAGGGACTGCAAAGGGGAGAGACTGCCACATGTAGCAGGTCTCTCTTGAAGACAGCAGTGTGCTTTAGTCTTCATCAAACCTTGCCCTCGGAGATCTCCAGTGAGTCAGTTGGGTAGACTGGTCAAGATGCAGCCAGGTGGGCTAGCATTTCCTGCAGAGGTAGAGCTGGGGCCAGTGTCTTCAAGGGAGTTGGAAGTACTCCAGGATGCAGTTCAGAACACATTGTGCTACTTTTCTAAAAGGACTAACAGTTCCTGTAAGGGTCTGTTGCTAATCTAACAGTCTGTTGGTTTCTAAAAGAAGTAAATCAAACAAAGCTGTACAGATGATCAAGTTGTGCAGGAGGATCAAGTGGGGCTGTATATAGGGAGTAAGTTGTCCCTGGGTTTTTGTGCTACTGTCAGGTTTGGGCATCCCATAATTCCTATTCCCATCCAAGTTATTAACCCCTCAATAAAACAAAAACAAATCTCAAGGACTAAGATGTTATGTGACTGGCTGTGCAGCAGTGGGAACCCTGTCACTTGCAGCCCCTACAGGGGTAGTGCTACATAAGTGATGGTATTTCTCTTCACTCTTCCCCTGGCAGCTACATAAAAAATCATGTAACTAGACCCTCCCAGAGAAGTAGAAAGATCTGATCTACAAGGAGGGATTGGGTTGTGCTAGGGAATTGACTTCATGAAGTAGTCAAATTTGTTACCAAGTTCAGAAGCACATTGAAATTGAACAAAAACATATTTATGGAAAGTAAAATGCTGCAAGTATTTAAAATGATTGATTCCTCTGTGCTTTTACTTACTATTTTGTAAGCTGGTGACAGGTTGTTAAGGAAACTGTAAATTCTGTATAAAATGGTATTCTATTTTGTATGCTTTGCCTATGTACTGCACACTGCACTCATTGTGTGCACGGCACACAAAATGTTTTCATTACATGTTTGCATTCTTTCGAGTCCTGATTAGAATTAGCCTGCCTATGTTATGTCGCTTGTTACCATACAAGTACAATTATAATATTAATGCGATACCTATGTAATCATGTATAAAAACATCTAATTGCGTCAAATAAAATAGAATAGCTATTTTGGGAAGATGCTGAGTTTATCATTTTTGTGTCTATTACCTACTGCAGTAGTTATTATTAATTTGGGACCACTAATCAATAAGAGGATAAACATTGCCTATGTATAACACAGGGGCTCTTCAAAAGTGTACTGATTACTGTGCTGCTTTTTTGGGCTTGTACATTGCCAGTTGAATAATGATATAACCTAGCATATTCCTCTTGTTACCAATGAAGTCTCCTTCTGCAAATGCTATTTGCCTGGCTGTTATCCTCTGGTTTTAGTGATCTGGAACAAGCACGTAGTTAAAGGACTTTTTGCTTTTCTCTTACCCTAAAAAAAAAAATAGCAGATTAAACTTCACCTTTGAGTAGAATTCAGAATGACCCAAAAAGATGATTAGTATTTTTATTCAGCTATTTTAAAAATACATTATTTTGCATACATGAAAACTATATAACAAACATAAATAAACCACCTCTAGTTTGTTTACTGAGATTTGCCAGTAATCCCAGATCATACATTTATCTTATCAAGTTACCATGTGCCCCCCTTGACTAGCTGACCCTACAAGTGTCCCATTAATAAAAAATGCAGACATGTATCCGAGGAATGCCAGGCAAATGGAAGCGAAAAGGAAAGAACATGTGGTAATAAATGTGCCTCTCTTAATGAGCCGAATCAAATATGTCTTTGTTTTGATACAGCAGATATATGCTAAATCAGCCCTTTGTGTACTGACAATACTTATCTGTAATGTCTCAGCCAAATCATTTGGCTCCTTCTGGAAATTCAGCCAACACCGTTGTAAAGCACAGAGCTTACTTGGACGCTACTTTCAGATGAAAGATTACTGCTGCTGTGCTGATACACTTATCTGTTTAACATGCTTTCTCTTTGGAGATTTTCTTCTCATTTGCAAAATAAGGTTTTCTAACTACTCAACGCAAATGAGCTCTCTAGTCGTACTATCTGTGTACTGATCATAACAGGCATTTACAATAGTAAATGCATTTCTATGGTCAGAGTCTGAATTCATTATATTCATTTCCATATTTCAATTATTCCTATCCTACTTCTATTAATGTGAAAGATCTTGAAGTTTGTAATCTTTCTTTGCGAAAACCCCCACACATTTACTTGCCTGAATTCTGTGACACATATTCACTACTTAGTCCTGTGGGTAGGCACTGCTGTGTCACACATTTCACAGAGCCTGCCTTCTGAACTACAGAAGTGTCGAGAGGAGCAGTTTCAGGAGGTGGAATCAGTACAGGAATCACTGCTTGCGGGCAGCAATGTACCATGGGATATGTAGTCCTTAAAAATTAAAAGTAAACAGCAGAGGAGAAGCTGCAAAGCATGCAGGGAATCCAGGAAGCAGTGAAAAGAGGCAACACTAGAACCTTCAGGGTCCCAGTGCAAGAAACCATGAAGGGCCCACCTGGCTCCTGGCCAGGGCCCTTCCCACTGATGATCCCGGGGGCCCTTTACTCCCATCGTGGAACCCTTTATTACGGTCCTGCAGTGGTCCCTTTTCCTGCCATCTTAGGGTCCTCCCACGGTTAAAAAAAATTAGGATCCCCATTGGGGGGCTTTGGGGAAATATCAGGGGTCTAAACAGACCTCTGATGTTTCACCTTTCAGACACAGAAAGGAGATTGAGGAGAGCCTCAGCAACACAGAATGATTGAACAGGAATAGCTCTGTACAGATCTTTCCATTCATTCATAAACTGAAGCATAATAATTACCGATCATTACCAATCACTGACTCTATTCATTCAGACAAAGAAGGGGCTGATAAATGACACAATTACTGACTCCTTCCCCACTCTCCATCCTGACAGTATCCCCCGCAGCTGCCGGCAGGAGGTGGGAGGGGGAAACCCAGCAGCAGGAGGGTGAAGGGGGCCAGGGGAGGACACAGTGGTCTGGGGCAGCAGGACAGGGATAGGGAGGTGGCAGGGACAGCAAGTAGAGCAACTGATGCCCTCCATTTCCTTCCTACAGTCGCTGAATGTCTGCAGGAAGGAGAGGAGGAAAAGCGGGCATTCAGCAGCTGCATTGAGGGATCAGTTCCTCTACATGCTGCCGCCCCTTCTATCCAGGTGTACAGGGGGGCTGCACGAGCCCCCTGGAGCATAGGACAGGGTCACAATCACAACCCCTGGACGTACACCTCTATGCAGAACTTACAACATGAAAAACATAACTCCCAACTGTCCCTGATTTCAAGGGACTGTCCCTCTGTCCCTCTTTCCTCCTCGTTTGTCCCTCATTTTCGTCTGATCTATATATTTGTATATAAATTGCACTATTCATCTTTCAAAAGGTGTTTTACAGTTCTAAACCTTTCATCCAAATTCTAAATTGCTGCATCTTTTGTATAATTCTCTTTAAAGTGGGATTCCGGCCATCTAAAAAAAAATTTTTAAGTCAGCAGCTACAAACACTGTAGCTGCTGACTTTAAATAAGTAGACTTACCTGTCCTGGGTGCCCACGATGTCGGCCACCCGAGGCCGACCTGTCCCTCGGCTCTCGGGTCCCGGCACCACCATCCTAAGTAAGGGAAACAGGCATTGGAGCCTTGCGGCTTCACTGCCAGTTTCCTACTGCGCACGTGCGAGCCACGCAGTGCTCTGTGAATGGCCTTGTGGTGTTCTGGGAACACACACAGTTCCCAGAAGACAACGGGGCCGCTCACCGAGGAGCAGAACACGCAGCGGAATAGGAAGAGGCAGATTAGGAAGACTGCCTAGCAACAAGGGTTTAGGTAAGTTTAAAAAAACATTTTTTCTTCAAATGTTTTTTTTTAATTATTTTTATGATTTTTGGTGATTTTTTTTTCAGGGTGGCCCTCCACTTTAAAGGGGGTGTGGCAAGGGGTGTATCCTATGCCTACATACTTTTGCTAATAGGTGTCCCTCATTCCCATCTCAAAATGTTGGGAGGTATGGAAAGGAGATTATATTGAATTGTCAAAATTAACTATTGTTTGTATTGCTATTACAATGATAATGAGAGTCTCTTGAGCCCATCGGGAAAGAGAGCCCTGACTGATGGGGGCATGGCAGTAAAATTGTTATAACTCAGGATTGGTACAAGGGGGAAAAGGGTTGGGCCTGAGCTCAGGAGTTTGGCACCCCAGGGGATTATGGTCCTTTTCGGACGGAAGCATGGAGGAGCTGCCCACCCTCCCGCCCTAATTTTTGATGGTATGTCACAGCGTGTTGCGGTTTTGGTGACCATGCCAGCAAATATGGAACCCCTTTGATGCCCGGATGGTAATTGGGAGATTGACGGCTGGTCCGGCACTGATGGTAAGGACAGGCCCCTCCTTCATCTCCCTTTTACATTTGTAGTTGAGTGCTCACAGTACAACTGTGACTGGCACGGTCCTAAAGAGTTAATGGTAATGTTGATTTAAATAAAGCTGTGGCCTTGCCCTTTCCAACGTTAATGGTTGTATGTGGTTTTTATTGGATGAGAAGAAGGGGTAAGGTATGACAAGTGGTATGGTTGGGACCTGGGCTTATTGCACCTCAGCAGTCATGTCATAAAATAACGTCTAAGCTGTGACTTTAGATTTCCATTAAAGATATTTTTGCTTTCAGAAAATGAATAGCAACTAATGTATAGCTCTTGAACTAAGGGCTCAAATCTTTGCGTCTGTTCTGACCACCCCCACTATATTGAGATCACAGCCCAAAATTCCCAATTTAGGGAAAGGGGTTGCAAAACTGGGCATAATGTGGTCAATGTCATAATGAGGGTAGATGTTACCACTGATCTTCTAAAGGCAAAAAGGCTGTTCAGTTTACAAGGCAAATTTTCACTTAGCTTAGTGAATGGTGATAATTTATCTCACAAAGAATACCCAATAACATGCAATTTAGAAAGCAGTGTTTTTGCACACGGTGGGGTGATAGAAGTCAGCAGAGCTTCACTTCATTTACTAAGCAAAGAAAAAAAATCCATTACAAAGTGAAAGTTTCCTTGCAAACTGAACAGCCTATTTGCCTTTAGTAAATCAAAAGGTTAGGGTGACAATTATCATGTTACACTTACTGTATTAGAAAGGTTGGGTAGTATTGATAGTGAAGAAAATAGCAAGGGTGCATGGATGCAATAATATCTTGCACTCTTTAATCGGTAAAAACAAAGTATCCACTTACAGTTAAAATAGCAGAGCTGAAACCACCAGTGGCTTCAGCTCCTACTCTTCTCCCTCACCCAGTGCTGCCTGGCCTGTATATAAGTGTGATTTCCAGCACTTCCCCAGCACTTTCGCACGCCAATCTCTGCTATATTAACTGTAAGTGGATATTTTATTTTTACCAATTAAAGAGTGCAAGATACTAATGCATCCATGCCCCCTTCATGGGCGTCCGCAAGTGCCCCCCCCTGGAATCTCAACTTCACCTTTAAAAATATATTCTGCGTTTCCCCTTTAAAAATAAATACTCGCGAGTCGTGGCTCACGGCTCACGCAGTGACGACGGCAGCCGTGTGGACCACTGCCCTCGGCCCGGCGCTATCATTCTAGGAGAGGGGGGTCCGTGGCAAGGAAATTGAGGGACGTGACGTCACGGAATTTACTGACATCGCGTGCATGCGCCGCCTGCATGGACCCAAAACAGAGAGGGGCAGCTTTGCTTCCCTCTCTATAGCAAAGCAAAAGGGCCAGTCCAGGCCCAGCACAGCCTGACAAAAGTCTAATGCCCACAAATGAAGCAGGCAGCCAGGCAGTAGGCTGGCCACCCACAGGAGCCAGCCACCCCCAGACAGGTGCCAGCCACCCACCCACTCACAAGAGCCAGCCACCCACATGTCCCAGGCTGCCAGCCATCCAAAGCTGCCAGCCAGCCACAAGAGGTGCCACCCAGCAACCAGAGGTACCAAACTGCCACCCAGCCATCCACAGGTGCCAGCCAGCCACCACAGGTGCCACCCACAGGTGCCACCCAGACAACACAGGTACCAGCCAGCTACCCACCTACAGGTGCCATCCATCCACCACGGGTGCCACCCAGGCACCACAGGTGTCAGCCACTACAGGTGCCACCCAGCCACCACAGGTGCCAGACCCTCACCCACAGGTGCCACCCAGCCACTACAGGTGCCACCAAGCCCAGGTGCCTGCAGCCACCCACAGGTGCCACCCACCCACAGTGCCAGCCAGCCACAGGTGCCAGCCACCCAGCCAACCACAGGTGCCAGACAGCCACATGTGCCAGCCATCCAATCGCAGGAGCCAGCCAGCAGCACTAAAGCCTTGGGTTGAGCATCAAAGTGCTACTTTTATTACTATATAGTGAGAGGTTGGGCAGAGGTTTTTCGGGAGGGTCATGGCATGTTAGTGAGACCTCCCTCCAGGTCCCATTAGACTCCCTTGTAGCCTCTAATGGGGCCTGGAGGGGGCTCTTTCTAACAGAGACTCTCTAATGGACACAGAGAGGGCCTCCGGTAGAGCAATCTGTTGCTGTGGGTTTATATTTTGTACTATGGTGTTGTATCTGGTGCTGTATAGTTTTGTCTAGTGCTCTGGATCTTTATCTTGTGCTGTGGGTCTATATTTTGTGCTGTGGTTTTATAGCTGGTGGTGCGATGGGTTAATATCTGGTGCAGTGGACATATATCTGGTGCTGTGGGGTTTTTTCAAGTGATGTGGATCTGTATCTGGTGCAGTGGGTTCATATCTTGTGCCATGGGGTTATATCTATAGAGCTGGTGCTGTGGCAAGTCTTTTGGGTGCAATCTAGTGCTGTGGCAACTGCTGTGGGTACAATCTGGTGATGTAGCCTGGTGCTGAGCAGGATATTTAATGATCCCCATTTCTTTTTAGAAATGGATATCCGCAAATTTTTTTAAAAACGAAAATCGGATGTTGTAGAATCTGATAAGGGAGCAAGAAAAGAATTTAGACATGGTGAACAAGAGAGACATGGTGAACAGAGAATCAAGCACAAGCAGTTCTGCATGTCCAGTTTCAATAGAATGTAGCCATGTTTATGCTCATGGAAATTATATTGGATTGTATTTTAATTCATCAAAAAACTTAACAGATTATCCTAAATACAATCTTCCAATAAATACATATACCCCACCAGAAAATTATGACTTCAAGAAAGTTTCAACTGGACCACACTTTTTCCGTCAGGTGCGGATTAATTAATATTCACCTTGGCTTAGCTACTCTCCACAACTGAAAGGTGCGATTTGCAAGTATTGCACAATTTTTCCACAGCCAGTTCATCGTGGAATACAAGGAGTGTTCATAACTACGCCTTTCACAAAATATACAGATTTCCATTAAAGTGCACGGAACCATGTTTCAACGTCTTGGCATAAAAATGTACAAGTGGATGCAACTAATTTTTGGAGATCAAAAAGAAACCGGAAACAAGTATTGTTTGCCAAATAGACAGCGCTGTGAAAAGGCAAGTTGAAGAAAATCTGAAAAAGTTATTTCCAATTTTATCCACTATCAATCAATAATGTCAATAGAGTAAACAGATTAGAAATTGCTAATCAGGCAATGGCAGCTTGATCCTTCTGTTAAGATTTTGCATCAGGTTTCTCAAACCTTTGCATGCCTGCGCTGTATGTGATAATCACTAAGCTCCTCCCCTTCTGTGGATGCCCATGGCCCCCTTGTTGTTCTTGCCTGATGTTGGTGGATTTTCCCTCATCCTGAGTGTGAGGTGCAGCAGGAAACATCAATCCCTTGATGGCCAGATGCCCATCTCCGGTTGGCTTCCTTTGAAGCCTTTCATTCAGTTTTTTTTTTTTATATATACTTTGTAATACACTTGGGACATTGACAATATATTTTTTCCTGTCCTCTTGTGAATGTTTGAATGGGGTTGATTTACTAAAGGCAAATAGACTCTGCAAGTGTAGTTGCTCCAGAGCTTAGTAAATAAGGTAAAGTTTCACTTTGCAAAGAATAACCAATCACGTGCAAGGAAAATTTGAAAAAAAAACAGCATTTTTGCTTGCACATGATTGTATGATGAAAGTCAGCAGAACTTCTGCTCATTTACTAAGCTCTGGAGCAACTGCTCTTGCCAGGACTGCTGATAAGGTAGTACAGCCAGCCCTGCTGTACTGGGCCCAGGCCCCATCAATACAAAAGGGGGGCCGAGACACCTTCTGAGCAGAAGGTCTGGCTGTACTGTCTTATTGCAGACACCAATCCTCATCTGGCTCCTCCTGCAGTGCTGCCAGCTTCTCCTCTTCTTTCTCCCTCCAGCTGCACTGCAGGGGGATTGGTTGTAGCACATGTGCCCTTTCCATCTGCTCTCTGGGTCCCCCTGTGTGCCCCTTTCACCCAAAGCACTTCTGGCTTCCCTTCTCTCCTCTCCCGCCTCTCCTGTCTGGCTCCTCCTGCAGTGCTGCCAGCTTCTCCTCTTCTTTCTCCCTCCAGCTGCACTGCAAGGGGATTGGTTGTAGCACATGTGCCCTTTCCATCTGCTCTCTGGGTCCCCCTGTGTGCCCCTTTCACCCAAAGCACTTCTGGCTTCCCTTCTCTCCTCTCCCGCCTCTCCTGTCTGGCTCCTCCTGCAGTGCTGCCAGCTTCTCCTCTTCTTTCTCCCTCCAGCTGCACTGCAGGGGGATTGGTTGTAGCACATGCGCCCTTTCCATCCGCTCTGGGCCCCCCTGTGTGCCCCTTTTACCCAAAGCACTTCTGGCTTCCCTTCTCTCCTCTCCCGCCTCTCCTGTCCCACCGGCAGCGTCTGCAGGCACACAAGGAGATGTTTTAGGATGGAGAGTGGGGGCTCATTCACTTTCAGCTGGGGGCTCTGTCAGGTAGGATGTATGGGGCCCTGTCAGGTAGGATGTATGGGGCCCTGTCAGGTAGGATGTATGGGACCCTATGATTTCTAACAGCAGCCATGGCTCTTACAGAGTGCAACTGTTAGCCATAGACAGATCAATGTATGGGCAGACTGGTTGTACTGAAGTTAATCAATTGATCGACTTCAGTACAAACAGCCTGTTAGTTTTTTGTTGCCCAGTCACTGCTGGTGGCTATAATCTGCCAGTGGAGAAGGCTCCTGTGTGACTGTGTTGACGGAGTAATTGAGCAATTTTCTTTACTTCAACCCGTAGTTGAAGGAAAGTAAATTGCATAATGTACTAGCCAAGTAACTGTAAATACCCATCCAAACCACCATAAAACCGCTTACAGTAATGACCTTAATGCTCAATCATGGTCAGTAACATTACCACAACCAAAAAGGTGCAAATCTTATGAGAGTGAACAATAATCAAACCCAACAGTGTAACCAAGATAAAATAAATGCAAGTATTGAAATACCCTCAAATTAGCTCAAAAAGCCACCAGGTGAAAATTATTCTAAAATGTATCAAAAGTGCCTACCAAAAGAAACAAACCAACACCAACCTACAGAAAAAAACAGCAAAAAAAACAAAACAAATCTCGGTCACGCTGGAGCTCCTGAGTCTACCTGAGTCTATGAGTCTACAGGGGATAGCATTGGGGAGGACATGAGTATTGTAGCAAAGGCTGAGTTTTTTTTTTTTTTTTTAAACTGTTCTTATGCCCTGTAAACACGATTGGACATTGATCGGACATTCCGAACAACAAAATCCATGGATTTTTTCTGACGGATGTTGGCTCAAACTTGTCTTGCATACACACGGTCACACAAAGTTGTCGGAAAATCTGATCGTTCTGACGTAAAACACGTACGTTGGGACTATAAACGGGGCAGTAGCCAATAGCTTTCATCTCTTAATTTTTTCTGAGCATGCGTGGCACTTTGTGCATCAGAATTGTCCACACACGGTCGGAATTTACGCAAACGGATTTTGTTGTCGGAAAATTTTATAGCCAGCTCTCAAACTTTGTGTGTCGGAAATTCCGATGGAAAAAGTCAGATGGAGCCCACACACAGTCGGAATTTCCGACAACAAGCTCCGATCGCACATATTCCGTTGAAAAGTCTGACCGTGTGTACAGGGCCTAAGAAATTAGTTAAAAAAATAAAACAAACATAAGCGGAATCTACAGAACAGACTAGAGGGATAACGATTATGTGGAAGGTCACCTACATACATCTTTTAGAAGAGTTTAGTGATCTTTCTTATAGATTCTGGTGCATTTTATTACTGTGAAAAGGCATAGAAAAAATAAGAGGTTGCGCTAGTACTTAAAAACACAATAAATACTTAACAGTGAAGAAAGAATTCATATGAGGATTATAAACACGTAAATGTGCAAAACTCAGTGAAAAAGATTGTATATAAAAGTCCATAAATAAAACAATCACTCAAGTGCTGTGAAAAAGTCCATGAGAATAAAACATCAATAAAGTGTTGTTGAACGTCCAAATCACCAAAGAAAATTGGTAAAGATTGATGAAAAAAATCCAAGTGATAAATAATAAAAATCTGTGTAAATGGAAGGGGTCCGCCACCAGATATTGAAGGGGTTACTCCTTACCAGAAGGCCATGACCCCCCACTACAGAGGATCACAGCAAGCAGAGATCTTTGAAGCCAAAGTGGGGATTACCAGCGGTGTCCACTAGGGGTCATCTCGTCAGCAGCCACTCCAATGGCCCAAGGCATGGATACCAAGTTGTTGGATCTTGAGCCAGGCCTGAGCTGAATCTGGGTCAGGGTTGAACGTTCAACCCTGACCCAGATTCAGCTCAGGCCTGGCTCAAGATCCAACAACTTGGTATCCATGCCTTGGGCCATTGGAGTGGCTGCTGACGAGATGACCCCTAGTGGACACCGCTGGTAATCCCCACTTTGGCTTCAAAGATCTCTGCTTGCTGTGATCCTCTGTAGTGGGGGGTCATGGCCTTCTGGTAAGGAGTAACCCCTTCAATATCTGGTGGCGGACCCCTTCCATTTACACAGATTTTTATTATTTATCACTTGGATTTTTTTCATCAATCTTTACCAATTTTCTTTGGTGATTTGGACGTTCAACAACACTTTATTGATGTTTTATTCTCATGGACTTTTTCACAGCACTTGAGTGATTGTTTTATTTATGGACTTTTATATACAATCTTTTTCACTGAGTTTTGCACATTTACGTGTTTATAATCCTCATATGAATTCTTTCTTCACTGTTAAGTATTTATTGTGTTTTTAAGTACTAGCGCAACCTCTTATTTTTTCTATGCCTTTTCACAATTGATGTTTTTGTGAGGATTGCTGCTTTTTCACAGTATTTATTTTGTATTTGGTTTTTAGCGCAGTTTCCCCCCACTATTTTTTCCATTTTATTACTGAGCAGGTTCTGAATGGTTTTGGAGCAAAGACACCAAATTTGCCTTCCAAAAAATAAAAAATTTAAAAAATCCTTTGTCGTTAGATCAATACATTTAAATAAGATACATTTAACTCCTAAATAATATCAGCAGTTCCTAATACAGTTCAGTACTAAACAAAGTACAAAGTACATACAACTTCTGTGTATGCAGGATCTATTTTGAACTCCCTAATTTAAAGTGGTTTATTTGTAAAAAGTTGCTATGCGTAAAACCCTGTAATGTGGCTTTAATTCCTATGATTGTCAGCTCCATCTAGGGGCCATAATGTGGTATTTTCCTGGATTACAGCAATTAGGAAAATATCACATGTTGGCCACTAGATGGTGCTGACGATCATAGGAAATGTGTCTTTGTGATTGCTGAGACATTCATATCGCAAGTGTTTTTTTTTTTTGTTTTTTTTTATGAGTAGACCCTTAAAGTGTATGTAAAGGCAACTTTTTGGGGGGGTTTTAAATAGAGAAGCAAAGGGTTAGACCCTTTGTCAAGTTTTTATTGCTTACTGTGTCCCTGCTCTATTCATATGTTAGTCCGGGTCAAGGTTAGCTAAAGGAGAAATGTCTCCAGAGCGAGAGAATAGGGAAAATGCTACATAGAGAATGCCTGTTCCCCACCCATCCCTTTCCCTTTCTGTTTGTATGTTATCCTGCCCATGCACATTAGGTAGTCTAGAGGTGTTTTGTAAGCTCAGGCAGAAAAAAAAACCTTCTGTTTTGCATTTTTGGCAGAAAAAAATGCAACATACTTCTAAATGCTCTTAAACGCTAGTACAAACAAAACACTCAAAATTAGCATTTTTTTGTGCCAGGAGCACTGGAGTTTTTTAACCACTTGCTTACTGGGCACTTAAACCCCCCCTCCTGTCCAGACCAATTTTCAGCTTTTAGCGCTGTCGCACTTTGAATGACAATTGCGCGGTCATACAACACTGTACACAGGTGAAATTTTTATCATTTTTTCCCCGCAAATAGAGCTTTCTTTTGGTGGTATTTGATCACCTCTGCGGTTTTTATTTTTTGTTAAAAAAATTGAAAAAGACCGAACTTAAAAAAAAAAAAATGTATATATTTTTTATATTTTGTTATAAAATTTTGCAAACAGGTAATTTTTCTCCTTCATTGATGTATGCTGATGAGGCGGCACTGATGGGCACCGATAGGTGGCAGTGATGGGCACTGATGGGTGGCAGTGATGGGCACTGATGGGTGGCAATAATGGGCACAGATTGCTTACACTGATGGCAGCACTGCTAGGTGGCACTGATTGGCACCACTGGTGGGCATTGATAGGTGGCACTTGTGGGCATTCATAGGTGGCACTTGTGGGCATTCATAGGTGGCACTGCTAGGCACTGGCCGGTGGCAATGACAGATGGCACTGGCAGGCTCAGATGAGGCATATGTGCCTCCTTCCTCTTTGGGACCGATGTGCCTTTAACATAAGCTGGTGATCGGCTTTTTTTTCTCCTCACGCTGTCAGCGTGAGAAAAAGAAACCGATTACCGATCTTTTGTTTACATCATGTGATCAGCTGTCATTGGCTGACAGCTGATCACATGGTAAGGGGTCGGGATCGGCCCCTTACTCGGATCTGTGAGTCTCCGTGACTCGGTGATCACAGCGCGCGCGCACCGCGCGCCCTGCAGGGTGCGCGTGCACAGGGGAGGACGTCCCATGATGGCCTCCCGGAAATTGAGGT
Organism: Lithobates clamitans; assembly: GCA_037952925.1. Lineage (NCBI taxonomy): Eukaryota > Metazoa > Chordata > Amphibia > Anura > Ranidae > Lithobates > Lithobates clamitans. The sequence goes on from JBBGZY010000723.1 coordinate 8,689,634, forward strand.
CTACGCTGTGGCCGTCATTCGGCTATGGCCAGGACCTCAAGTGGTTAAGCTAGTGTGAATGGGGCCTTATTCTCTTTCATAACTTTTTTTCTCTGCTTTACCTATCTTATCTTCTTTATCTTCTATCTACCTGTCCTAAGCTGGCCCAAGGACTGAACGAGAGAAATCAAAGGGTTCGGGTTCCTCCACCCATGCTTAACGGCATGAATAGACCAATCTGCAATTACGGCTATTGTATTTTAGCAACTGGCCCCTGCAGCTGTTAGAATACCTAAACAGTGGCTGCATATGATTGGGCACAGGTGCAGTCTGGACAAGAATTTCGGCCAAGACGGTCAGTCAAGGCTGTCTGCTCTACCCCTCTAGCACTCACTAAGTTGGGGAGGTGGGTGGTAGTCACTGACTCAGGGTGAGAGGCTGAGCCAGCTGCTGGTCAGGCATCTGGGTGGATCCTGACATTATTGTTGGGATCCTTCCAGAACCTGGACTGGCTCTATGAAGTCAGCTGATAGTAGACTTTAGCCCACTGTCAGCTGATTCTGGATCACAGGACAGCACACATAAATGCATCCCTGTTACCCAGAAGAGAAGTATGGCCAAAAAGATTTAGCCATACTTCTCTTTGAAAGTGATTTAAATTTTTTTTTTTTTTAATGACAAACCTGTTATACTTACCTGCTCTGTGCAATAGTTTTGCACAGAGCAGCCCTAAACTTCCTATTCTGGGGTCCCCTGCACTCTGGTTTCCTACTCTTCTCTGTGTTCCACCGTAGGAAGCTGCTTCCTAATTTGGAACATGGGATCCCGAGACACACACAGTGCGGCCTCAGACCCACCCCCCGCTTCATCATCACTGGATTAGATTGACAGAAGCAGGAGCCAATGGCTGAGTTTATTAAGAGACGAAAAAGAGAAGATTGCCGCTACTACCATGCACATTGCTGAAACAAGATCAGGCACCGGTAAGTATTTGGGTGGGTGAGTACTGCTGGGAGGGATATATGCACATGCAAATTTTTTTTTGCCTTAATGCAGAGAATGCCTTAAGGTGCAAATCATAAAGCCTTTGCAATCACTTTAATTATCCTCTGTACTGATAATATCTGACTGCCTTGCTTCATTATGTGTAATTTCTTTCTTTCACTAACTTGTACTGCGTTCCTAACTTCTCTATAAATCTCCAATGTTTTGTATTTTCCATCACTTTCTCCATTACTACCCTTACTATAAATAGTCTTTTGGTCTTTTCTTATTCCCCCCACTATATTGCATACCCCTTCACAGGGCTTTTTTTCTCAGAGAATTGGTGTGGGTACTCCCCCTTTCTGATTCACCCCTTTTCTTCGCCCCTACCCACCTCCGAGCACCATTCCTTGGTTCCACCCTTTACCTAGAGAATACAGAAAAGTATAATTTTTTTGACGCTAAGTAGTTTGTATGGAATTTGCTAAGTCAGTAGAAAAGTCAGCAAAATAGGTTCCCTGCAGTCAGCAACAATAGACCCCAACCCCAGCAACGATAGATTTCCTCAGCAACAATAGACACCCCCCAGCAACAATAGATCCTTCCCAGCAACTATAGATGCCCCCAGCAACAATAGACCCCTCAGCAATAATAAATTTCCCCACCAAAAAACATCCATCACAGCAACTATAGATCCCCCAGCAACAATAGACCTTCCCAGCAACATTAGATCCACCAGCAACAATAGACCCACCCCCCTCAGAAACAATAGATCTTCCCAGCAACACTAGATCTCTCCAGCAGCAATAGATCCCTCTCATTAACAATAGATCCCTCCCAGCAACAATAGATCACCCCAGCAACAATAGATCACCCCAAAAGAAAATATCTCCCACTCTCAGCAACAATATATCCACCCAAGCAACAATAGATCTTCCAGTTTCTAGCATCAATAGACTCTCCAGCAGCCAGCAAAAATAACCCCCTCCCTCAACAATAGATCTCTCCCATCAACAATTGAATCCCCCCCCAGAAACAATAGATCCTTCTACCAGCAGTAATAGACTTTACAGCATCAACAGATCCCCCAGCAACAATAGAGCCCCCAGCAGCCAGCATCAATAGACACTCCAGCACATCCCAGCACCCCTTGGCATATACATTCAGTGCTAGAGTTGCAGGAACCCCGTTCCCCCTGAAAAAAAGCCCTGGCCCTTCATCAATAATGGTAAATTGTTTGGGCTAACTTCATCCCACACGTGACTTCTTCAGGATAGGGTGGAGTGGATAAAGTGGCCGTGCAAAAGTCTGCATCGTATATAGCATATGGCCTTCAACTACAATCTGGTGACCACTGTGCTATTCTGGTTGGTGCTAGTGTATAAATTACATCTAGAGACACAGGTTTCACAGTAATGGATGAGCCAATTTTCTACTCCCTACATTGCCATCTCCCCTCCCTCCAGACGTTATATTCCACTGAAATGTCTAAGCAGTAGTTTCTAAATGCTTAGAAAATGCCAGTCCTTTGAAGGAAATGGTGGCATTTACTGAATACCAAACACAATCATTGTCTCCCAGCTGCATACCAGGGAAGATTGACTGTGAAAGATTATGTTTTTGTGTGCAGCATTGTTTCATGGTGCATAATGTTGTTTTGATTAAGTGAAATTGAAAGAAAGTCAAGGAATGGGTAAAAAAATTAATATCTCGAGACAGAGGAACCAACACGGCAACCTTGACGTGAAGGCTGCTATGGCAACATTAAATCAACCATATTGTTTTTAGGACTCTCTGCACACATTTGTTTCCTAGGGGCCTTTAAAAAAGCATTATATTTGATTAATATGAAAATCAAACTGCATCTGCAACATATACAAGTTATCTAAATCACAAGTAATTTAGTAGATTGTTTTTTAAACACTAATTTAGGCCAGAGGAACTGTTTTCTGGGAGTTTATAAAAGGTCACACCAGATGTCATCCCACAGGAGAGAGAATACAGAAAACTAAAGTCTAACATGGACACTAAAAAAAAATAAAAATAAAAATAAAAAGTGTAAGTAAGGGAATTAAATCTTTTCTAATTCCTACTTGGTGTTATTACCTAAAAATGTTCATTATTATCCAGTTATATTTTGTGTATTTAGGAACATCACGGTACAGATATAACCATAGAGACAGGAGTACAGTACCTTGTGTACACACACATACATGTACATATGTTTGTTCCTGAAATATGAGTATTTGTGTGTATTCATGAGCAACGGTAACAAAATGATCTTTATCCATTGGGCTTATTACCGTACTTTAAAATCATACACTGCTTGGAAATGACAAAAAGCAGGCTCAGGAAACTGACGATTTATGACCTATATATGGTCCTCTTTCTTCTTCTTTGTGACCCTCAGTGGTTTAAGAATTTAGATTGTAAAAGCTTGTGTTTTAGCGTTAAAGGTTATGTTTGGGTATCACAAAAAAATTTCCCCTAACCTCCCCTCCCTTGTCAAGAATAGTCCCATCATTACTTTTCATTCCTTTATCTTGTTGTGCCTTTTATTGCCCCCTTGTGACATCATCATCAAGTTTGTAAAATTGTTGCTGCTGTCCCTATCCCTACAGGTGTAAAGATGCCCCCCCCCCTCGGAGCTACTTCCCCCAAGAACTCTTTTTCCTACACACAGCTTGTGGGTAATTTCTTGTCAAGAGCGCATACAGAAGACAACTGGTATGATTGGAGGCTTTTAGGGTGCTAAAATCCTGGAAATAGTCTATCTAACAAATTGTAGCATGGGTGTATGGGACTTTCTAGACACCAATTATTATACAAAAACTGAAAATATGTATACAAACAGTGTAATACATCTTTATTACAGAGCATAAAACCAATTTTCAAACATACACTAGGTGTTGACCATATTTAATTCTAATAAGTTGAAATGCAACAGTCTTGCTGTGAAAGTTGCCCGCCAGGGGTCGCGTAACTGTATTCTACAATGTTATATTGTTTTCGATTTGAATGCAGCAAAGTGAACAAAAAAAAGAAAAATCTTCATCCAATAAATAAAATGACTCTTTAAATCACCTTTGGCTTAACAAAAACAGCATTATTTCTAAATGGTACTCTAATAACACACACAGTCTTTGATTTCAGCAATGTGTATAATTGGAATTGTACTGGAGTTCAATGTAAAATTCGATTCGAATTTCAGTCTGAATTTCTGAAATTCGGACACATTTCGTTACGTTATTCTGAACATTTGGTAAAAATTAGTTTATATTGTAATTCGGGTATTCGGATATATCCGAATCTCCAAATAACGAAAAATGTGTCCGAATATTAATTCGGAACGAAACGAACCGCACATGTCTAATCAATATTACACCATAATAGTTTTTTCTTTTTCTGACCTGTGACAGCCTCACCCGGGACAGAGGCTGTTGGAGGCGACTGAATGTGAGGCTCTTGCTTACAGATTATGGGCCCTGGCATTTGGGGTACCCTTGAGGTGTTGTTACTTTGGCTTCGGGTCCTTGTCCCCCAGGACACACAGACTCTGGGGACCCTGTATTTGCCATATTAGCAATAGTGACTGAGTCATACTGTTGGGACACATACTGTGAGGAGATGCTAATATCAACTCCACTCACCTGTCTGATGTCTGCTATAACATGCTTAATGTAAATGAGTCTAGTCTGGCTCACCACAGGTTCTAAGAGTGTTTGTTCTAATTAACCCTGTGTTGATGTTTATGGTAATGTGTATTGAATAGTGAATGGCTAGGAGACGAACAGTCTACTCCTACTATAGTTTGTTGATGACTAGGCTGAGGAGGGGGTGAGATCACTGTTTGTACTGTTAATTGTAATTAGCTCCTGCTATTGTGAGAAAATGTCCTGTGGTTGTACTTATGATAATGTATAATGTACTTTGTGAAGCTCGGAGACAAACAAGTCTGACCTGTAGTGAAATCCTGAAGGGCACAGAGTCACATCGGCTGCTTAAAAGGATTAGTTAATTAGCTCATGTTAATTTGTTAAAGGTGTATTGTTAGAGTAATATGAGCAGGAGGGGGGAACCTCCTCTTCTACTGTATATAAGACTGTATTCTGGTTCTAATAAAGGAGTCCATGTTAGCAGTGAAACAAGCGTCGCCTTGTTTTGTGCTTATGTGCGGTTGGAATATCTGATATCTGTATCTAGACTGGGAGGAAATGGTATATGACGGAAGCATTCAAGCGGAGTGTGGGATGTTCCGTGACATGGCCTATCTGGAAATCCAGAGATAAAGATAAAAGGAGAGGATTCATCATACTCCACATGAGTGGCATTATTAAAGCATGTTTGCTGCACTTAATTGTGTAGCCACATATTCTGGTAAGCCTTCAATCCTTATGGTGGTCAGACACCTTCTTTTGCTCTTACTGAGTGGGAACATTGGACTTTTTTGTTTAACACAGAAGGACTTTTTTATGTTTTTTATGTTTCTCACGTTTATAATCATCACAGCGCTGCGTATTTTATGTTTATGCTTACGCTTTATCATTTAGTTTAGAGGCCAAATAATTCAATTTTAATCTCATCTAACCAAAACACCTTTTTCCATGTGGCCTCAGAATCTATAAGGTGCGTTTAATGTGATTTCCACCAACAATATGTCTGGTGAAAATCCAATAAGGCTCACCATCCAAATAACACCATTCCTACAGTAAAGTATGGAGGTGGTAATATTCTGTTATGGGGGTGTTTCTCTGCAGCAGGGACTAGGGCACTTGTCAGGATAGAAGAAAAATTAATGGGCAAAATACCATCAAATTCTTCAGGAAAATCTGGTGCCCTCTGCCAGAAAGTTGTCAATGGGAAGAAGGTTTACCTTCCAACATGACAATAACCCAAAGCACACAGCAAAAATGACCACACAGTGGTTGGAGGAGAAAAAGGTGAATGTCCTTGCATGGCCTAGTCAGTGCTCAGACTTTAAACCCCATTGAAAATCTGTGGAATGACTTGAAGACTACCCGAGTCCACCACCATATTGACCGTTTGACTTCTTTGGAGATAAGAATTGGTTGAACCATTGACACTCCATCCCACTGTCTCAGAAATGAGTTCTGAAATGCCCTTGTGTGCCACTGTGCCCATTGAACCATTGGGATTGTTGCCGACATTGACCCCAGAGCGCTGAGGCACGCTCTGGCCAGTAGCACCACTGCTAGTAACAGTTTCCGCATTTTTGGGTTTAAAGGGGCTATCTTCTCATTGAGGAATTGTGTTCAACCGGGTGTCCAGCTCTGCTCCCAGGAAGATCATTCTTTGTGTAGGTTGGAGATTGCTCTCTCCCCAATTTATCAGCCAACCGAAATGCTGCAGAGTGGAAATCAGCATCTTCCGATGATGAATAAGGGATTCCTGGCTGTCTGATAGTGATGGAGGATGTTGTCCAGGTAGTGATGGACTCTTAGACCCCTCTCCCTCAGAAAGGCTATCACTGGTAACAGGACTTTCGTGAATGTTCTGGGGGCGGTGGAAATTCCAAATGGTAGACTTTGGAATTGAAAATGCTGATGGTTTACCGTATACCGAAGGAACTTCTAAAATGTAATGTATGGGGATGTGAAGATATGTGTCTGACAAATCGATAAATAGCATCCAGTCTCCTAGATTTATCGCACAAAGGATTGACTGTAGACTTTCCATCTTGAATGCTTCTACCAGAATTCTCTTGTTGAGATTTTTTAGGTCTGATACTGGACGCAAATCCCCCATTTTTTCCCTCTCTGGAGCTATGGTACTTACACTATTGCCCGTTTCTGAAGTAGATCCTGGAAGTATTTTACTCATAGCATTCTTTTTTTTCGCAATGCTGGTAACCTGGTTGCATGAAACTGGTCCCTTGGAATTAGGTTTTTGAATTTCCACCTGTTACCAAATTGGAGGGTGGCCACCTGTGTGAATTTCTTGAGCCTGGCTCCTACCAAAAGTAGGCTGGATGGGCGCACCTTCAAAAAGACTTCTGTTGGTCTCCTGTAGCGGAAGGTTTTGGTTTTTGGAACTTTAAGAAGGATGTCTGGGGGTTCCTCCAGTTTCTTCTATACTCCTTCCCGGGTCTATAGGACGTCGCCTCCCTATATCTTTCTGCAAGTTTACGTCTGAATGGTGGTGGTTTTTGTTGTTTTAATCTCCTGTCTGAGGAAATAAGCCTTGATTTTCCACCAGTAACTTTTGATATGGCCAGTTTTGCCCCAAAAAGGTTCGTTCCGTCGTATGGAATTTTACACCAGTTTGTCTTCGAAGCAGCATCCGCTGCCCAGGGCTTAAGCCATAGGGCTCTTCTGGCGATTACCGAAGCCAGCATCGCTCTTGAGGAAGATCTGAATGTATCCACTGAAGCCTCCGCAACAAAATCTACGGCGAGAAGGGCTGTGATTACCTTCTCTTGTTCTACCCCTTCTAGAATTAGCTTTTTAATATTGGATGTCCAGCTGGAGATGGCCTTTCCTACCGCTGCTAATGCAATGGCTGGTCTACAAGTGCCGCCTGCGGCCGAATAAGCACTTTTTAAATCAAGATCGATTTTCCGGGCTAACACATCTCTGAATGTTACTGCATCCTCGATAGGTAGTGTTACGTGCCTGGCCAAACGCATAACGATGCGTCTACCACTGCAGCTGACACTAACGGATTCATGTTAGGTTCTTTAAGTGGGTATAGTTTTGCTAGTCTATTGTTAAGACTGGTCTTTTTCTCTGGTTTTTGCCACTCTTCTTTGATCAGGTCCTCCAATTCATCAATGAATGGAAAAGCTTCTGGGTCCTTTTTTAGATTTGGAAAGTATTATTTCATTTTCCGTGGAGCTTCTTTAGGCTTCTCCCATCCAATTGCTTCCTTCACCGATTTTACAAATGGTTCTATCAGCGTAAAGTCGAATCCTGCTGAAACCTCCAAGTCTTCAGTGTCAGATGAGGCCTCTGACTTCTTTGATGTGTTGGGTGCAACTTGCGAAGTACTCTGAACAGGTTTATCTGCTTCAGGAACTGATACTTGGAGGATAAATTCTCTGACAGATCTGTCACTTACCTGGCGTCCGTCTCTTTATCCCTAGTAGCCTCCTTGAAGCACGTACAGCAGCCCAATTTTTCTGGGAGTGCTACGGCGTCGCAGACCCAGCAGGAATTTGCGGTTGCACGGGAACGATGGCTGGGGGATGATGGCCTGTGTGAAGAGGATCTCCTATGGTAGGAGTGACGATGCCGTGAGGATGATTTTGAGCGGCTTCTTCTGCAACTTGAGCAGCTCCCTCTGTGGCCCGAGCAGCTTCTTCTGCGATCTGAGCGGCTTCGTCTATGACCTGAGCGGCTCCTTCTGTGTGATCGTTCTCTGCGTCTTGAGTTTGATGACCTTATGGACCTGAAAGGGCTGTCCAATAAGACAGCATTAGTGGCAGGCTCTCTTTTTCTATATCTTCACTACTTACCAATCCGTCCCTTTACCTATTAGGCAGTGGATGGTCTGCTGGGGCAGCGGCCTCCATGAGTGGTAATAGAAAATCTCCACCTGAAAGTGTATGGTGATAGAAGGTCACATGCAGATAGTAAGTTAGTACACAAGAATAGCTCCAGAAGAGAGATCTGCTTACCTTAGTGGAGAAGAGCAGTATAAGGAAGTTGCAGGCAGAAGAGAAGCTGATAGCAAGAATCATGAGGAGAATAGAGTGCAGGTGTGTACTCTCTAGACACAGTATATGAATGGGGAATGTGCAGGCTTTTAAATCTACCACGGTGGAAATTTCGTCTTGTCCGCGCATGCGCACTCGTGCAGCGAGGAGAATGGCGCCATCTTGGAGACTGGCATAACAAGCTCCCAGTGGTGTCAGTACCACCTGCGCATGCGCAGATGTATCTGAGCACTCAGGCACAATTTTGCTGAAGGTAGCTAGCTGCTGTGGGACTACAGGACTCAGAGGACCCGCTAAAGAAGGAAACAGGGTGCAGGAATGAAAACGAAGGCCACTGCGGATAAACTAAGCATGTTTAAGGCTTGTGCAATGCCAGGCAACATACACCTGAGGCCTCCAGAGTGGGGTTCCTTCCATCTAGCTCATTTAGAGACTTACAGACAAGGACTTCCACCCAGGAGAGGCTTGAACATGGCTGGGGCGAGAGTGGTAAGGGGTGCTGATCTTTTCGGTCCTGGACAGGTGAGAAAAAAAAGGACACTACTGTGGTGGGGCCCTCTCTTAAAATGTATAGCTATTCAGTCCTATCAGGTTGTGGGGGCAGAGTCACAACCCAAAGTGTATGCTGCCATGATGCAACAGGAACACTAGATTAACAAATCAAAACGAAACGAAACAAAGCAAATTTTTTTCGTCATGCCTAATATTTATACCACTCTGATAAATTACACCCATGTGAGTAACACTCAATGCATAAATTATAAGTGCAACTGCCGATCACCAGCCTCCACCAGCTTTCACCCCACTGCAGTGCGCACTCACCAAACAAAAGATCATAAGAAGCATTAAAGGTGAAAACAGAGATGTCCACAGGTTTCAGCACAAGGATTTCCTCTCATATTATCTCACTTCACAGGGTAGAGCTCCATTCATATGTCCCAAAATACCAAAGGCCATAAACAAAAGATATGCCTCATAGTGTAGTATTTATTAAAAAGACATACAATGAACAGGTAAAATTGAATAAAAACAATATATCATGCCACTAGACTCACATATAACACTGCCACAAGGACCTCCGCTGTGGCTGCGTGACGTTCTGGCTCTGAATCCTACCCTTCAAGATTCGCATGAAAATGCATCCTCAGAGGCCTCTAACATGTACAACAGTGTCCATACTTGTGTAGTTTAGACAGGAAATATACAACATCCAACTTTCTGTCCGGCGCCATTTTCTATAAGACTGGAACATGTAATTTCCTGTCCGGCGCCATTTTGTTGTAGAACCATGGCATAACTAAATGCCAGGATAAAAAAATACTATCCGATTCAAATTAAAAATTAAAATAAAATAAAAAATACCTGGGATGGACTACATAATGTATATACAAGCATAAAGTACACCCCTCACATTTTTGTAAATATTTTATTAAATCTTTTCATGTGACAACACTGAAGAAATTACACTTTGCTACAATGTAAAGTAGTGATTGTACAGCTTGTATATGTGTGTAAATTTGCTGTCCCCTCAAAATAACTCAACACACAGCCATTAATGTCTAAACCGCTGGCAACAAAAGTGAGTACACCCCTAAGTGAAAATGTCCAAATTGGGCCCAATTAGCCATTTTACAAAGTCTCAGGTGTGAATGGGGAGCAGGTGTGTTAAGTTTGGTATTATCACTCTCACTCTCTCATACTGGTCACTGGAAGTTCAACATGGCACCTCATGGCAAAGAACTCTCTGAGGATCTGAAAAAAAGAATTGTTGCTCTACATAAAGATTGCCAAGACCCTGAAACTGAGCTGCAGCATAGTGGCCAAGACCATACAGCGGTTTAACAGGACAGATTCCACTCAGAATAGGCCTCGCCATGGTCGACCAAAGAAGCTGAGTGCACGTGCTCAGTGTCATATCCAGAGGTTGTCTTTGGGAAATAGACGTATGAGTGCTGCTAGCATTGCTGCAGAGGTTGAAGGGGTGGTGGGACAGACTGTCTGTGCTCAGAGCATACGCTGCACACTGCATCAAATTAGTCTGCATGGCTCCACTATATCTGGAACCTCCGTTATGTGGCACATGAGGGCTTTGATGGGGTCTATTGCAGGGTGGCCCTCCACCTCCCCGTCCAGTGGGGTCAGGGCTCGAGCCACATACTGTAGCTGGGCAGCAATATAGTGAAGCCACGGGTTGGGCAAAGGCAGACTCTTTAGGTTTCTGCAGTTGTTCTAACTTGACTCTGGGGGGGTTTGTCCTGCCACAGGAAGGACCTATAAATAGAGTTGATGCTGCTAAACATTTTAAGGGCAGTCACCATGGGGGTGTTATGCAATATATAGAGGTGCTGAGGCATGAACATCATTTTGATAAGGTTTACTCTTCCCGCCAGGTACATTTTTCGTATCGACCACACTTTTATTCGAGCACGAATACGACCCAACAGGGGTGACAGATTGAGGGGAATATATTCTCGTATTTCTGTGGTGACCTGTACTCCTAAATATTTAAAGCTAGAGGTTACTGGTATTTGGAGCGCTGCGGGGCCCTGGGCATCAGGATCTGCATCTAGTAACATTAGCGACAATTTAGACCAATTGATCACCAAGCCGGAGTACGTTCCAAATTGTACTATGATCGACATCACTGCTCTCAAGGAGTCGAAAGTGTCTCCCAATAGCAGCATGGTGTCATCCGCGTATAACATGATTTTTTCGTGGAGCTCCCCATACTTAAAGCCTTGGACCTGTGGATTAGACCTGATCAGGGCAGCCACTGGCTCGATCGCAACTGCGAACAAGAGCGGAGACAAAGGGCAGCCCTGTCGGGTCCCCCTGTGGAGTCTGAAGGATAGGGAGACGTGGCCCGCCTCTCTTATAACCACCTGTGGGGAGCTATAAAGCAGTCTGACCCAGGACAGAAACGTCCCCGAATCCAAACTTGCCCATAACTGTCCAGAGGTATTGCCACTCTATGCTGTCGAAAGCCTTGTGGGCATCCAATGACAGCAATGCCCTGTCTCCCGTATTATCTGACTGGGCTTGGAGATTAAGAAGGAGTCTGTGGAGATTTATGGCAGTTGATTTTTGGGGGATTTTTGGGAGAAAAATCTGGATTGTTCTGTGAATGATGGAGGAGATAACCTTATTGAGTCTAAGGGCCAGTACCTTGGCTAAGAGTTTAATATTGCTTTGCAAAAGGGATATTGGCCTATATGATCCCAGGTCCAAAGGATCCTTACACGGCTTCAATATAAGTACAATATTTGCTCTAGTCATAGTCTCTGGTAAACTCTGACTGGCCATGGCTGAGTTGAGCACTCTAAGGAAATGGGGTAAAATGGATTCTCTGTATTGTTTATATATTTCAGTTGGGAGGCCATCGTCCCCCGGGGCTTTGGAGTTTGCAGGTCCTCTATGGTAAAGGGGGCGTCCAGCAGTGCTTTTTTTGATGCAGAGAGGCAAGGCAGTTCTACGGGCTGAAAATAGGTCCGCAACTCTGCCTCTGTGTAGAGATCTGTGTAATACTCCACCAGCTTCTGCATGATTAGGGTAGGAGTGTTCACCATCTTCCCCTGTTTGGTGTGGAGAGTGCCAATTGAGGGAGAAGTCTGGGAAGACTTCACAATCTTCGCTAGAAGGCTGCCTGTCTGTTCCCCTTCCTCATAGAAAGCAAGCCTGTTGAAAAATCTCTTTTTGTCAGCTGTTGACCTGGTAATCTGAGCAACCGCCTCCTGTGCCGCTAGCCAGGACTCCCTGTTTGAATCACTAGGACTATTAATAAACCTCGTCTCAAGCTGGCGCACGAGGTGTTCTACCTACTCCTTCTGTGCCCTCGTTTAGGATTTGTTGTTTGTAACTGTAGTAATGAGAATACCCCTCAGGAACGTCTTAAAGGCATCCCAGGCGGCATTAGGATCAGGGTAGTCCGCATGACGTTCCCAGAATTCCCTAATTGCCTCTGGTAGGCCATCATGGGAGGGGAGTAGGTTTAACCAAAAGGCATTGAGTTTCCAGGAGGCCCTCAACAGGGTTGTGTCACGCTTAGAAATCAGGTGGATCAGGAGGGGGGAGTGATCAGAGTTGCCCTTGACAAGGTATTGGATGTCATGTAGAAAGCGTGACGTTTGGGCTGTGTATAGGCACAGATCTATTCTAGAGAGGGATAGGTGCGTCTTTGAGAAACATGAAAACTGTTTTTGCTGTGGATTACGGTCCCGCCATGGGTCCAACCATCCTACCTCCTCTGTGAATTTCCGCAGTGCCATTCGGGCTATTTTGCGGCCGTTCACCGGAGGCAGATGCTTGTCCAGGACGGAGTCCATGTAACAGTTAAGGTCCCCCACAACAATCAGTGGCGAGTCAGGGTGGCTTATTTGGAAGGCCAGGAGGGTTCTCAATGCCTCTGAGTTAAAGGGGGGTGAGATATATAAAGCAGCCATAATACATTTCAATTGATGCACTTTATATAGCAGTATAACATATCTCGCTTCTATATCAATCAATTTATCATATACTTGGAAGTCCACTAAGCGGTGCACTAGTACACTCACCCCCCTGGAGTAGGAGGTGTGCGTAGAGTGGTACCCCCAACCCACCCATGCAAGGTTAACACAGGATACCGTCTCTGGAACTAGATGAGTCTCCTGGAGGCAATAAATAGCCGGCGCGTGCTTCCTGAGGACTGTAGACACCATGGTGCGTTTGATTGGGTCCTGGAGACCTCTAATGTTCCAGGACAGTATGGGGACAGTGTTCATCAGTAGATATAAAGTCATCTATGAAAGGGTAAGGTGGGCCCCAGGCCTTTTGTACCCTGGGTGCTACATATTCTTGAATGGCCTCTGGGAGGGTATCAGCATAGGGGTCATCAGGCATGCACAGTTCTGCGGTATAGGCATGATGGGTGAAGGTGAGGTATATAGTTCTGGAAACATGACAGCGGATTGATTGGGCCGTGAGTAGTAGACAAAGAACTTTAAAATCATCATCACATGCGTGACCGGAAAAACATTCGCTTGCCTTCGATTTCTGATTCAATTGGGCGGCAAAAACTACATAGAAAAGTAACTAGGGACCCCAAACTATAAACTTAGGGTTTGTCCGAGTGGCACAACTGGCACCACTCATGGGGAACCAGTTAGTGCTTTCCAAATAAAGTTGTAAAGGTCGCACAATTCACATTGTTCACAACACTGGGAGGAAAAATGTGATGTGGCTCCCAGCCAGACTATCTGCATCCTGAGCAGGAAACAGGGTAAAGGCAGTTGTCATGTTGCTCACCTCTCTTCCAAGAGCCCTTAGGGGGGCTGTTAGTCACCCTCTGCTGTGGCCCTCCCGGTCTGGTGGATGGCATGTTCGCTGGCATCTATCCGTAAGGATGCATCTGTTGCAGATTCCAAGAAGTGTGCTTGGCCTCTGGTCGTGATGCGAAGTCGCGCCAGGATCAACGTGGCGTATGGGGCTTGGAGAAGTTGAAGCCGCTTTTTAACTTCAGCGAATCTCGCTCTGCATTGCTGCACTTCAGCTGAGTAGTCGGGGTAAAGAGAGATGCGTGCCCCATTAAAAATAATGTTGCGCCATTCCCTTGCTTGGCGAAGTATGATTTCCTAATTATTATAATTAAGGAGCCTGGCCAGTAGAGTGCGAGGTGGGTGGCCTAGTGGGAAAGGTCTGGATGGCACTCTGTGAGCCCTCTCCACTAAATATAGCAAAGTAAAAAGCCATTTTTCCGCAAATTCCATGGGGTCCCTGCCCTTCGTCTTCTCCGGAAACCCCATGACTGTAGGATAACAGATGTAATTAACATACCCTTCTATCACCACTATATACCCTTACCCCAATAATTCAGACCACACCGATATTGGAGTATTAAAAAGGCCGTAGCAGCCTATTTTATTTAAACAAATTTATCTTAGAATATCAAAATTATAGATATATAACATATCCATCATAAAACAGCAAAACAACAACATCTGTTAAACAACCTGTCTAATTTCTCAAGCGTTGGTCTGAGCAATAGCTTCATAATCATCAGTGTCCAATAACAAAAACTTACCCTGCGGTCCCATCAAAATTGTCACATAGGCCTCAAGCCGACAAGCTGGCTCAGAGACTACCAATGACCGCAGAGCCCCATTATCACTTCCCGGTTAACCTCTGTTAACCGGGAACCACCATCATGAGTCATATCAACGCTAGCTCCCAAAAAAACTCTTACTTTTTGCCATCTTCTTTCTCTTGCCCAGACCAACGCCCGCCACAGCACACGAGAATAAAACCTTAGTCTTGTGTGCCCCTCCACACCCGAAGTGCTCGCTGTATGCCATCTTGTAAACCTAAGGCCCACAAGTCTATACCCACTTCGTTCAAGTGAACCCCATCAGACCTTAAATACCTCCAGGTTTCAAACTCAAGTTCAAGGTGTCTCACCGCTAAACCACCATTAGTAATTACGAACTTGCTCACTTCTCTGTTAATTTTTTTCCGTGCCCTGTTCACACCTTCTACCGACCTAGCCATCCTCCATGATGTCTGAGCCACCATGTCGGACCAAACAATCACCATCTTAGGAAAAGCTTCCTTCAACTGCCAAATGTCCAACTTTATGTCCCGTTTGATGTCTACCATGGCCCTAATGCCCAAGTCATTGCCGCCTACGTGAATAACTAATACGTCCGGCGGCCTATCTCGTTGTGCATACCGATGAACCTCCGCCACCAACCTTCCCCACAACATGCCGGGGATCCCCAACCACTTGATACATGCCTTCCGTTTGCTGAAACCCAATTGCCTACCCTCAAAACGTGCGTCACCTCTCCGTGCCCCCCAGGACACGTAAGACTGGCCCATGATCCAGACCACCCCCGGCAACGAATCTGAAACAGAAGAAAAGAAAACAACCAAACAATAACAAACTCCTATATTCCACATTCATTCCCATATCACCCACTCCACTTGGAACTGTCCAATTCTGTGTTACAAACCTACCACCAGGTGGGGCCGAACAAAGAACTGAAACCTATTTGATTCCCACCGCCCAATTCGTTTAACCGCATCTGCAGGCATCCCATTTCTGGCTGCTTCCGTAGCTGCACCTATTCTAAACGAATGGGACGAGAAATCCTTCTCATCCAGGCCCAATCCCCGTATGCATTTCGTAAAGACTGCCACAAATTGAAATCTAGATAAAAACTCACCCCTTAAATGTACCAAAAAGGGGCCCGGTCGTTCTGAACGAACTTTTAAAATTTCCCCAACCGCCTCTACCGGGCATAACTGCGATCCTGTCACTGGGTAAACTTGTACCAGTCTGCCTTTTCCCAGCTGATCGGTCTTAGATTTCCTTAACCACAACTTTAACCCCTCCGCCCCATACTGGACATCATGATAACCCAGCCCCCCTTCCACTTTCTTAGAAGGGCTGACTAATTCCCCGATCCTGAATGCCCCAAAAAAGGCCAACAAAAATGCCACTTTAAACAACGTACTTTCATAGGTAGATAAGCATACCCCCTCCAACTGTGTTATAATACCTTGCAGGATCTCAAACGTCACCGGTCTTCTAGCGTCCTTGCTAACCGTTGACTTCCTATAGCCCTTCATAGCCTGCCTCACCCAAAAATCCTTAGTAAAATCCACCTGTCCTTTTAATTTAAACAGAAATGCCAACCCCGCAACCTTCTTATTTACCACCGACGCCGACACGCCTTCCTCCATTTTTCTGGCAATGTAGTAAATCAACAACAACCGCACTTCTCGCCCCACCGGCTCCTCCCCTATTCCTTGTACAAACTCCAACCACTCGTTCCATACCTTAGAGTATGCTGCCCATGTCGACCCACTCACCAACTTCCTTATCCATCCAGCGATGAGGCCAATGCTATCCTCCACAGCCATTCGGGACAAGGTACCCCCTGCTGCTCCGCCTCCGGCGCCAACTCCCGAAACTTGTCCCACTGAAAGCGAGACAACGCATCAGCTATAACATTTTCCACCCCTGGCAAGTGTACCGCATGAATGAAAACATTCAACTGCAGACAGCGCAATACTAAGTGTTGCAATAACCTGATCACTGGAGGAGACGATGCCGTAATTCTGGTAATTACTTGAACCACCCCCAAATTGTCCCCATGGAAACGCACCTTCAGGTCCCTGAATGATGCTCCCCACAGTTCCACTGCCAGCACTACCGGAAACAACTCCAGCAGCACAAGATTCCTTGTGAATCCTGCCTCAACCCATGCCTGGGGCCATGGCCCAGCACTCCACTGTCCCTGAAAATATGCCCCAAAACCCGTGGAACCTGCGGCATCTGTGAATAGTTCCAGGTCAAAGTTGCTGACTGGGCCAGACATCCAGATTGCCCTACCGTTAAAAGCTTCCAAAAACATATGCCACACTCTCAAGTCCGCCCTGTGCGTTTCTCTTAATCGCACGAAATGTCTCGGTGATTTTATTCCACTCGTGCTAGCCGCAAGCCTGCGACTAAACACCCTCCCCATCGGTAATATGCGGCATGCAAAGTTCAGCTTGCCCAATACCGACTGTAGTGTCTTTAACTGTACTTTCTTTAAAGCTAAAAGCCCTGCAATTTCTCTCTTCAGGTCTTCCAGCTTATTGTCCGGCAGCCTGCATTCCATTGCGTCCGAATCTATGACAATGCCCAAGAACTGGATGACCGTGCAAGGTCCCTCCGTCTTATCAGCAGCCAATGGAATGCCAAATCTATCTGCGATGTGCTCCAGCGTAGCTAGCAGCACCGCGCAGATCCTGGAGGCCGCCGGACCTATACAAAGAAAATCGTCTAGGTAATGAATAACAGAATTCACCCCCGACACATCCCGCACAACCCATTCCACGAAAGAGCTAAACTGTTCAAATATCGCGCACGATATTGAGCAGCCCATGGGTAAGCAATTGTCCACGTAGAATTCGTTGTTCCAATGACACCCCAGTAGCCTAAAACTATCCGGGTGCACCGGCAGTAGTCTGAAAGCAGATTCCACATCCGTTTTTGCCATCAGGGCCCCCTTACCGTAACGACGGACCCATCCTACTGCCGCATCGAATGAAGTATAGGTCACGGAGCACGCCCCCTGATCTATAGCATCGTTCACTGACCCCCCTTTTGGGAAAGATAGATGATGAATTAGCCTGAATTTTCCTGGTTCCTTTTTTGGGACCACCCCCAGCGGCGAGACCACCAGATCGTCAAACGGCGCCACTGGAAATGGACCACCCATCCGCCCCAATGCAACCTCCTTCCTTAGCTTCTCCAAAACCACATCTGGATGTTGCATTGCTGACCGTAAATTGCGTGGAACCGGTGGAATCACCGTCAACTCGCATGGGATCTTAAAACCAACCGAAAAACCTACCTCCAACAATTGAGCTGCTACCTTGTCCGGATATCTACCTAGAAACGGTCGCATCCTTTCCACCTTCACTGGGGTCCTCCCTTTTGTTTGCAGTCTCTCCTGTACGAGCTTTTCCTTGCTTGAAACATCTGGACCCGGGGTGAGAGCCCCCCGCACCCTGAACACTCGTGTTTATACTTACATGCGACTCCAAACCTGCATGTCCCGGTGTTGTATTGCCAACAAACCCCTTTTCTGTTTCCGACCGAATGTCCCTGGGTCGAAGGTCCGCCGGCCCCCCCCTGAAAAAACTGATTGGGGGCCCTCGCCGTCGTCATCAATTTCATCCAGAGGCTGATGTCCTTGTGATCCCAACGCAGAGCCGGCCTGACCGCCCTCCGTTGTCGGAACTGTTCATCATGCCTCAACCACGCTGTTCCCACATAAACTCTGTACGCCTCACCAATAGCATCTTGATAACAAAAAAGTGCCGAACAATGCTCGGGTTGTTTTTCCCCTATAACACTTGCCATAATCGCAAACGCTTGCAACCAGTTAGCAAACGTTCTAGGGATCAAACGATATCTCCTCTTCTCCTCATCCTCCTTCTTAGAGCTGTCCGGCTTAACTCGATCAAGATTGAATTTTTCCAATGGTAGCAGTGAAAAAATTTCCACATACTCACCTTTCCACAGTTTTTCACGCACTTCTTGTTTTAAATGCGACCCTAACGGTCCCTCATAGCAAACATAGACCTCGCATTTTGCCACGTCAGCCAACCTTGTTATGTCTTGCCTGCCTGCAGCCTCCGCTGTTTTTTCCGTCCCTTCCGCGGCCCCACTCACTGACACCGCTGGGCTGGGCAATGCAACTGCGGCCTGCACAACCGGCCCTACACTTTTTTCTGCTCCACCTGTTGCCCCTACAGCCCCTGCATCCCCCGGCGGAACCCATGCTGCCGCCGGGCCCGTGCGACCCTTTTCTGCCGCTTCAAAACGCTGTACAAGTTCTTTTATGCCTGCCAAGAAACCCCCTAAGCCAGAGGCCCCCCCGCTTGTTTCATTCACTCTGCCAACCTCACTCCCTCCTGCAACCCCTAGCCCCCCACTACTCGGCAGACCTGCAACAGAAAACATGACATTAGACTCACCAGGCTGCACAGGCGTAGCCTCATCAGCCGGACTTCTGCTCTCCACCGCTGCTGTCCTCCTGGAGGGGGGGGGGCGCCTCTTCCTCTGACCCAGACCGCTCATCCTCCCTATTGCACTCTCCTTCTTCCTCCTCAGCCGATGAAGGCCCACCCGGCCTGGACACCAAGGTTGCCGTTGAAGCCGCGGCCGTACGCCCCCGCCACCGCGTATCCCATCTGCTGGCTGTTTTTTGCTGTACCTTGCCCGGACCGGTGTTGGTAACCACAGTCCTGCCGTCAGGTACTATCGCTGCTCTCCCAGGCCGTCCTCTCTCACTTCTTCTGCGATCCCCTGCCGTGGAACCAGAAGGCCCAGGGATCTCTCCACGTGCGCCGCTGCGCACGTCCGACTCACTCGCTCTGGGGGCGGGGCTAACACTTCTCTCCGCTCTGGCTGTTCTAGGCCGCCGCGCCGCTCCCGATCCATCCCGCCGACCGCTGTTCGTTCCGCCATCGCTTCTCTTCCGTCCATCCCGCTCACTCGCCACTCTTTTGGGCGGCGGGCCCGCCGAGGGACCGGCATGAGTCCCGGGCTGCCGCTGTTCAGGGGAAAACCGCTCTGGGGGCCTCGATCGCCGCGTCCTAGTGTCGCTTACCCCCCTGCTGACTGCAGTCTCTGTCCCCCTCACCGCTGCCTCTATGATGTCCTGGAGCCAGGCTGCCCCCCTCACCATTGCTTCTTCTCTCATCTATCCTTAGATGCAGACAAGCAAAGAAAGTGTTTCCACCGCTCAGGCTGACACTGACCCAGGTGTAAGTGGAAGTTTCAGAGCAGAAGAGCTCCAGGTGCTGGCTGAATGCTAGGCAAAGCAGGCTTGAATGGAGGAGAAGATTTGGATGCCGCACACCGGATGTAGTCAAAAAAACTTCACTTTATTGAAAAAATGGGATCATCAAAATAACAAGACTGTCATGCAGAAAGTACAGGTAAGCTGACTCATTTCGCACTCAGGACTGAGTGCTTACTCATAGCTATGAGTAAGCACTCAGTCCTGAGTGCGAAATGCGTCAGCTTACCTGTACTTTCTGCATGACAGTCTTGTTATTTTGATGATCCCATTTTTTCAATAAAGTGAAGTTTTTTTTACTACATCCGGTGTGCGGCATCCAAATCTTCTCCTCCATTCAAGTCTTCTCTCATCTGCTCCATCAGGCGCTCCAGGTCAGCCATGCTGCTCTTCAGGGAACTTTCTTCAGGAAAACTGTTACTCCCCCCAGGGCGGGATAAACTAATAAAGACCCTCCTAGTACCTCCCCCTCGGTTAACTAATATACACTCCCCCATCTGTGTTAACTACACTGCTGCCACAGTCATGTATTCCCTCCACCTATGCATTACATGCTGTGTTACGGGCCTTTCTCTATGCGCACATTATTTCTCCTCATGCGATTTTTAAGGTCATCAGACTTGAGCTCATTTGCCCTGGCCAGTCGAGCCGTGTTCTGAGTGTCTCTGAGAAGGGGGTCATTTTATCCTCTATGTCACTTATGCGACCTTCTGCTGCAGTGGTGCGTTCCCTATTCTTTTGAATGTCATGGCGAATAAAGCCCAATTCTTCCTTCATGCTGCCATATTGTTCCTGTAGCGTATGCACTGAAGCTATGCAGTTGTGCACGGCTCTAAGAATGTCAGCCAGGGTGAATTGTATTGTCTCCTCTTCCCTCCGTTCCTCTATCTCAGTGTGAGGGGTAGCAGAGTCCAGTGATTCAGCTGGGGCCTGTGAGCTCTTCTCACCTGCCAGAGCTGCATGAAGTATGGCTGGGGTGGAATCCATGTCATCCTCCCCTCTCTGTCCCGTGAGTCCCGCCAGCTTCTGTGTGTAATACCTCATGTCCCCGGGGGGGGTCTTTCCCGGTCTGTTTGGGGGTTTTAGGAGGCTTACCCACATATTTCAGCTTGTCTGCTCCTCGTGAGGCCCTGGAGAAGGACGAGCCGGCGCCATCTTGGAAATTGAGCAGGCTTCCGGTCTCCGTCTGTTTGCGGGTCATCATAGCTGCCAGGGTGGGAGCGTCTGGAGTGGTTTCTGCAGTGCTGTGGACCGAAATCCGGCGGTTTTGCCGGCTGGGAGAAGGATCTAGAACAAGAGCTCTGTGAGGCACGTCCTGTCACATGCCGCTCTTGGCCATGCCCCCGATGCCTACAAATTTTATATCACTAGGATCTCTGCTGTTTTCTACGAAAATGCATGGATAAACTGTGTTTGGTGTACCCTGTTCTAATATTGTATACATGCTCTCTAAGGTGGTCTCTCAACCACTTAAGGATCGCCCTCCGTCATTAAACATCGGCTGTTTGAAGAGGAACACCGTTTTTATGGCGGCAGATAGCTGCCATAACCCCAGTATTCTCTTCTTCAGCGGGCGGACTGCTTTCAGATAAAAGTGGCATCTGGGCAGATTTGCCGCAAGATCACTTTTATCGGGGGCGGGAGAGGCCCCCCCTCCTCCCGTTACGATCCAGTGGTCTCCACCGCTTACCAGAGCCGCTGGTAGTGGCGGAGACAATCACATCCTCTCCCCTGTTTGGCTGGCTGCCGAGGGAGGGGAAGATGGCCCCCACTCGGCCCCATAACATTGACTGGCAGAAGCGACATCAAACATCTCTTCCGCCCAATCCTCTTAAAGGAGAATTTTTTTTTATTGCATTTTAGTGTAAATATGAGATCTGAGGTCTTTTTACACCCTGGATCTCATATTTAGGAGGTCCTGTCATGCTTTTTTTCTATTACAAGGGATGTTTACATTCCTTGTAATAGCAATAAAAGTGACCCAAATTTTTATTCAAAAGGACAGTGTCAAAATAAAAAGTAAAATAAATAAGAAAAAAAATTTAAAATCTTTAAAGCTCCCATCCCGACGAGCACGCGTGCAGAAGTGAACGCATACGTGAGTAGCGCCTGCATATGAAAATAGTGTTCAAACCACACATGTGAGGTATCACCACGATCGTTAGAGCAAGGGCAATAATTCTAGCCCTAGACATCCTCTGTAACCCAAAACTGGTAACCTGTAGAAATTTTTAAACTTAGCCTATGGAGGGTAAAAGTTTATCGCCATTCCACAAGTTGGCTCAATTTTGAAGCGTGACATGTTGGGTATCAATTTACTCTGCGTAACTTTTTCTTTCACAATATAAAAAAAATTGGGCTAACTTTACTGTTGTCTTACTTTTTAATTCAAAAAAGTGTGTTTTTTAAAAAAAAAGTGTGCTTGTAAGACCACTGCGCAAATACGATGTGACAGAAAGTATTGCGACAACCGACATTTTATTCTCTAGGGCAGTGGTTCTCAACACCTGTTCTCAGGACCCCCTAAGGCTCCATTCACACTAGCGCGTTTTTTGATGCATTTTGTATTTTGCAGAAATGCACGGGAATTTTTTAACATGGGTTCCTATGGAACATGTTCACATCAATGCCTTTTTGATTCTCTGCATTTTTGGAAAGGGTTAGGGACTTTTTTTCATGCAAAATGCAGCGTTTTGCATGTAATAGAATTCAATGGACAAGCATCAAAAACGCAAGTGCACCATTTTTGCAGCGTTTTTGATGCGTTTTTGGTGCGTTTTTGATGCGGTTTTTTTGTTTGTTTTTTTTGTTTTTTTTAAAGACTGTAAAAAAAACTGTAAAAAAAACAAAAAAAAAACATTGAGTCTGAAAAATAGGCCCGATCCTTAAGTGGTTAATCTACGTTTGGTCCTGCCTACGTATTGTTTGTGGCATGTACACTTTAGTAGGTACACTACATGCGTGGTTTCACAAAAGCGATAAAACTTAAGAATTGTCGAGGAACAAGTCAAAGACACAGATGGCTGCATGAGGGAAAAGAGAGAGATATTGGCTGAAGAGAGCACAATAATCTGACAAATAGGAAATATAAATGCATGGCATACATTGGAAGTTCATGGGAGGAGCAAAAGGTTTAAGAGAAAGAAGACACAAGGCAAGGTTGTCTATAGATATCAGGAAGGCAGCTGTCCAGCATCTCAGGTGGCTCAGCAAGAAGAGACACCGCCATACAATAAAAACAATAAGTTAGTAGCACACCGGATTTCTGGAAGATCAACAGATATGTTTCTGAACTTGCATTTTTAAAGGGGTAGAATATGGGAAAATGCATGTGTATACCGTATACTGTATATATTTTTTGTCTAGACATTCACAAGCTGATCAACCTTGATGAATACGAATCAAACTTGAAAAGATTGCATACACTTATGGGCCGTAGACACGATAGGATTTTCCGACAACAAATGTTCAATGTGAGCTTGTTGTCGGAAATTCCGACCGTGTGTATGCTCCATCGGACATTTGCTGTCGGAATTTCCGACAACAACTGTTTGAGAGCAGGTTCTCAAATTTTCCGACAAGAAGACTTGTTGTCGGAAATTCCGAATGTGTGTACACAATTCTGACGCACAAAAGTCCACGCATGCTCGGAATCAAGCAGAAGAGCCACACTGGCTATTAAACTTCACTTTTCTCGGCTCGGCGTACGTGTTGTACGTCACTGCGTTCTTGATGTTCGGAATTCCCGACAACATTTGTGTGACTGTGTGTATGCAAGACAAGTTTGAAGCCAACATCTATCGGAAAAAAATCCACAGTTTTATTGTCGGAATGTCCGATCGTGTGTACAAAGCATAAGGGTTCAACAGTGCACCATAAAATCTGGCCTTTTTGTATATGGTCCAAATTTTTGACATTCATGAAACAGGTCTATATCATGCCTAAAAGTTACCATAAAAGGGTATGTAAACTTTAACGGTAAATGTATTTTATTTGGGCCCTCTTGGTCAATTAAATGAATGATTGAAAACAATTTGTAATATGTGTTCAATAACTGTAAAAAAATACCAGTTGAGCCTTCCAGAAATCTTGTCAGCTGATAACTTCCTATTTTCTCTGTGCTGCGCTATTACCAGTTACAATCTAGCTATCTCTGAAGACTACAAGACCTCTCCCCTCTATGTTATGGAGAGGGGGGGGGGGGGGTTCTGAAGTTTTGTCCTATGGTGACAACGCTGCTCCTCCATAGATATAGTATGGTGCATGAACATTGTCAACATAGGACAGGAAGTGTTCTATTGACAGGATCACAAGGTGAAAAAAGTAAAAAAAAAATTCTGAAAAAGGAAAATGAATGTAGTCACCACATCTATGGATCTGTACACTGCAATATGTTGTTTTTGTGTTTAGATGTTTAGTTCTGTTAATAACCAAGCCTGTGAAATTGGCTAAACAGGTTTCAGTGTGAATGCACGATGACACTATAGCACTGTAGCACAATCGGATAACGCTTCTGATGATGTCATCATGCCAATGGAACCATTAGTAGAAAATAAACACCAGCGAAAACAAGCATCAATATACAATTCTGAAATTCATTCTTGTCTGCAACGCATAACATTTCTTATAAAACCATTCATTCGCATCTTCTCTTGTTGACCTGCACATTTCAGATACCCACAGATGTGCTGTCACCAGTAATTACTCTCACTGGATGACCCGACGCATTAACTAATTGTTGCCATCGCCATGGACACTGCAGTTGCACACTGAAAAATCAGCAGCTCCTAGCTGAACGTATACTAATTATATTTCAATGTGCCGTCTGAGAAGCACTTTATGGGTTAAGCTGCTTTCAGAAATTATTTATTTTGCACTGTTTGCTCTTAATGCTGCTTTTAACAAGAAAATGTTGGCAAGTGCTCTAATATCTATTTAGGAAACAGTTCAGAACTGTCAACATTAAAAGGTAATAAAAGTTGATGTCGATGAAGGGAGTTCATGAGCATCTAACAATTGAGTGGTTACCATGCAGAATAAGATATATATAGCTTATATCTCCAGGGCTACATATTGTGCAAGTCTCAGAGGAACCCGTTTGCTGCATCCATTTAGACATCTGACTACAGAATGTTTAGGGACTGCACTAATGCATTTCTTGGGACTTAGTGGAGTTCATGCATTAGTGTCCAGATAGACTTTGTATTTTACCCCCCAAGTATGGAATTGGTTAACTCCCACATATTTATTTTGATACATAATTTCTATAAAAATGTTAAAATTCTTTTACATATGTAACTTTTCACAGCTAATAAGATGATTCATGTTGCCTTTTTTTTCTTTTACATTAAAGTTGAAAACCAACAATAATGTATTATTTTATATGCATCACTGGGGAATTGGTTTGAAAACAGTTATAACATAAAATGTTTGCGTTTATGATTGTAATTTAATTTATTCATCCATAACCAGCAAAATAAATCTACTCTTAAGCAACAAAAGATGGCTTTGACCTAATCTATATCTTTTCATAAATTGGGCTGTTTGGGTGTGTACTTGTTAAAGCGGTGGTAAACTCTAGAAGAGTTAAAAAGTTTCCCCCTGCAAGGTAATATCATAATAATATGCTAGTATGCAGTATGGAAGACGCTTCCATCTTCACCCGGTCTTCCTTCTGGGTTTGTGGACTCCGGCTGTCTGATTGGTCGAGGCGCGATGGCGCCACTCTGTATTCTGTTCTGTGTCAAATACTCTGTATGCTGTCCTATACGCCACACACTGTATGCTGTCCTATACGCCACACACTGTATGCTGTCCTGTACATCACATACTTTGTATGCCATCTTGTACAGAGGGCTTCCGTTAGAAACCCTGAGGCCCCATACAGCCAACCTGACAGCCTCCCACCAAAAAAACTATGCTTCAGTTATGAATGAACACAGTGAGTGATTGGGACCAATCACTCATTGTGTTCAATCTGGAAAGGAAGGGGCTGGTAAATGTAACATATTTATCAGGCCCTTCCCCCTCTCTCCATCCTGAAGGACCCTATTTTGTGCTTGCAGCTGCAGGTGGGAAGGAGAGGAGGGAAGTGAGGCCACACTGGGGGGGCCTGGGCAGCAGGGGGAAATGTATGATGCACAGGGAGGGTGATGAGTGCAGTGGGGGAGCTATTACTGGAACTGATCCTCTGCAGCAGGTGAAAGCCAGCAGGAGGGAGAGGAGAAGAAGCCAGCTTTCAGCTGCTCTACAGAGAGCCACACGGAGAATGGTTTCAGTAATTGCCCCAACCCCCCCCCTTGTGCCGTGCCGATCACCCTCCCTGCCCACATCTGAATTACCCAGCTGCCTGAGCCCCCCTGCTGGCCTGGGCCCTGTACAGGAGGACTGGTAGTACCCTTTTATCCATGGCCCTGCCTTTACATCACATATTCTGTATGCCATCCTGTATGTCATATACTCTGTACTGCTTTACTCTTCTACATCATGCAGTGTGTTAAACTGGAGACTGTACACCTTGCTGTATGTCACATAATTTGGAGTGCTTTACCCTGTACACCTTGCTGTACATCATATAATTTGGAGTGCTTTACCCTTTGCACCTTGCTCCATGTCACATACTTTGGAGTGCTTTACTCAGTACACCTTGCTGTACGTCACATATAGGGATGGGCCGAACACCCCCCGGTTCAGTTCGCACCAGCACACCGCGAACATGTGAACCCTATCAAAGTCTAAGGGGACACGAACATGAAAAATCAAAAGTGCTCATTTTAAAAGTCTGCCTGTAAAGTGGCACATCTATGCGATGTGCAGAACAGTGCTGCAGCCATAATGATATTTCTAAAGGAAAAAATTTAATTTAAACTTGCTTGTGGCTGTAATTGTTTTGACAGCTCCTGGCAATATAGATGAAAAATCCATGAACAAAATGGTGTAGGGTTCCCCCCAGTCTATACCAGGCCCTTCGGGTCTGGTATGGATATTCAGGGGAACTCCACGCCAAAATTAAAAACAAATTTGGCGTGGGGTCCCCCCTAAAATCTATACCAGACCATGGACCAGATCGAGCATGCAGCCTTGAGGTCAGGAGAGGGGGTGACCATCGAGCGCCCCCCCCCCAACCATACCAGGCCACATGCCCTCAACATGGGAAGGGTGCTTTGGGGTCCCCCCTAAAGCACCTTGTCCCCATGTTACTGGGGACAAGAGCCTCTTCCCGACAACCCTGGCCATTGGTTGTCAGGGTCTGCGGGCGGCTTATCGGAATCTGAAAACCCCCTTTAACAAGAAGGCCCCCAAATCCCGCCCCCCTCCCCTATGTAAATGGCTATCAGGTACATTGTACCCCTACCCATTCACCAAAAAAAGTGTCAAAAAGTAAAAACCACAACAGACAGTTTTTGACAATTCCTTTATTAAAAAAGAAAAAAAGTGTCCAGCGTTGTCCATCCATCTTTAATCATGCTGCCTGATGAACCCGAAAAATAGAAAAAAAACGAAAAAACTCTGCCTCCATGGGAGGCCTCCCGATGACTGCTGTCTTTTTGCTTTGACAGCTCTTATATAGGCAAGGGCAGGGCCACCCACTGACATAACCAGTTGACCCCACTCCCTCTGACATCACATGACGTCAGAAGTGGGCAAAGCCACTTGGTTTCGTCACCGGGTGGCCCCACCCTTGCCTATATAACAGCTGTCAAAGCCAAAAGACAGCAGTCGCCAGGAGGCTTCCCATCGTGGCATAGCTTTTTAAATTTTTTCTATTTTTCGGGTCCATCAGGCGGGATGATTGAAGATGGATAGACATCGCGGGACACTTTTTTTCCCCATTTTTAATAAAGGAATTGTCAAAAACTGTCCGTTTTGGTTTTTACTTTTTGACACTTTTTTGGTGAATGGGTAGGGGTACAATGTACCCGATACCTATTCACATAGGGGGGGTGGGAACTGGGGACCCCCTTTTAAAAGGGGGCTTCCAGATTCCGATAAGCCCCCTGCCTGTAGACCCTGACAACCAATGGCAAGGGTTGTCGAGAAGAGGCTCTTGTCCCCATCAACATGGGGACAAGGTGCTTTGGAGGCACCCCAAAGCACCCTTCCCATATTGAAGGCAAGAGGCCTGGTATAGTTCAGGAAAGGGGGGGCGCTCACGCATCCCCCCCTTTTCTGGCCTGACAGGCTGCTTGCTCAGATAAGTGTCTGGTATGGATTTTGGGGGACCCTATTTTATACTTGCCTCCCCATGCCAATTTTTTAAAAAATTCCAGTGTGGAGTTCTCCTTAAAATCTATGCCAGACCCTTAGGGTCTGGTATGGATTTTGGGGGGGACCCCACGCTATTTTTAAAAAAAATTTTGGCGTTCCCCTTAAAATCTATACCAGACCCAAAGGGCCTGGTATGGATTTTGGGGGGACCCCATGCCGTTTTTCTTCTTAATTCTGTCATAGGTTTCCACTCCAATACACTGTTTTATATACTCTGCGCTGCACTATATACCCTGCACTGTATTATATATACTACACTCACTGCACTATATATTCTCCACTGTAATATATATACTACACTGACTGCACTATATACTCTGCAATGTATTGTATGTAAAAATGAATCAATGTGCAAAACATTTGGTGATAATGAAAAAAAGTCCCATCAGATAAAATATCAATTAAATATCATAGAGAGTCCAAATCACCAACGAAAAACAACAAAAGTCCAAGTGATAATAGTAAAAATTCTGTGACAGCAAGGAAGGATCCACCACCAGGAATGGAAGGGGTTACTCCTTACCAGAAGGACATGACCCCCCACCACAGAGGATCACAGCAAGCAGAAATCTTTAAAAGCCATAAATGGGAACTGTCAGCGGTGTCCACCAGAGGTCATCTCATCATCAGCCACTCCAACGAACCCAAGGCTCAGATACCATAAAACATAGAAGGGGCTCACATAGTGTAAAACCGATATGATTTATTAGAAATAAATAAGATATAAATGCACACTTACAGAGTGTAAATGGATAGAACAGCCTTAAGTCCGGCTCCGTGGCCACCGGAGCTCGGACAAACCAGGTGCCCCTGGAAGACGTGATGATGTCACGAAACGCGTAGGGTGGAGCCAGACGACATGCTGACGTCACCCCCAAGTGAGTTGCATTCCAGCAGGACGGGTTTGTCCGAGCTCCGGTGGTCACGGAGCCGGACTTAAGGCTGTTCTATCCATTTACACTCTGTAAGTGTGCATTTGTATCTTATTTATTTCTAATAAATCATATTGGTTTTACACTATGTGAGCCCCTTCTATGTTTTATGGTATCTGAGCCTTGGGTTCGTTGGAGTGGCTGATGATGAGATGACCTCTGGTGGACACCGCTGACAGTTCCCATTTATGGCTTTTAAAGATTCCTGCTTGCTGTGATCCTCTGTGGTGGGGGGTCATGGCCTTCTGGTAAGGAGTAACCCCTTCCATTCGTGGTGGTGGATCCTTCCTTGCTGTCACAGAATTTTTACTATTATCACTTGGACTTTTGTTGTTTTTCGTTGGTGATTTGGACTCTCTATGATATTTAATTGATATTTTATCTGATGGGACTTTTTTTCATTATCACCAAATGTTTTGCACATTGATTCATTTTTATTTATGATTATTATATGAATTTTTCTTCACTGTTAACTTCACGTTATGTTATACCAGTATTAGCGCAACCCTTTATTTTTCTTATGCCTTTTCACAATTGATGTTTTTTGTGGGGATTGCTGCTTTTCACACTATTTGATTCGTATTTGGTTTTTAGCGCAGTTTTTCATCATTTTCTAAATGTATTATATGTATTATATATACTACACTGATGGCACTATATACTCTCCACTGTATTATATATACTACACTGACTGCACTATAAACCCTGAACTGTATTTATATATACTACACAGACTGCACTATATACTCTGAACTGTATTATATATACTATACGGACTGCACTATATACTCTGAACTGTATTATATATACAATATGGACTGCACCATATACTCTGGACTATATTATATATACTATACGGACTGCACTATATATTCTGAACTGTATAATATATACTATAGGGACTTCACTATATACTCTGAACTGTGTTATATATACTACACTGACTGCACTATATACTCTGAACTGTATATATATGTAGCGGTACCCCCCGATAAGGCCTGCTAAGTGTTGTGGCCCACCTGCCCAGCCCGGCATTCAAGTCCTCAGTCACTCCAAGGCAATGAATAGTCCATTAGCTTTGTTTTTTTTATTTTATTGAGGGGATTGAACTTGGATGGGTTATAGAAAGTATGGGATGCCCAGTGAATTTTAGAACATTCAATTGGGATGATTTTTAGAACAAAGAATTGGAACAACTTATATATACTCTGGTATATACAGATCTCCCTGCAGACCATTACTCCTCAGCTCCTCCAGCACTCTACTAGCTTGAGCTCCCAGGCACAGCTAACACCACGTGGTTAGGCCTGACACCGGCTCAGCCAGGCCTTAGCAACTGCCTTTTGCAGGCAGGGACCGCGGGCCCCTTCTTAGTGTAGTAATGAACTGTATTATATATACTATACGGACTGCACTATATACTCTGCAGAAAAATTGGGCCTTAGGTGTTGGTGGTGCCTGAACACTGTAAACCCTCACAGTTACTGTTGTTGGGCACAGGAACGGGCCCTTCTGTTAAAAATGTGTAAAAGAAATTGTAATTACATGCCCCAGTCAAACAGGTGCAAAAAAATTGGGCCTTGGGTGTTGGTGGTATCCTAAACCAAAAATATTGTTGGAAGCTAGCATAATCAAGATTCAGGAATAGGATAGGCAGCTCCCAGATCCTTAGCAAATTCAATCAGTTACATCAGCATCAGGGGCTTGATAGCTGCTGATCCCGGGCTGATTCCTTTTGATAAATGTGAGCCTATCGACGGAGTCTGTGGAAAAGCGCACTCTTTGATCCCTTACAAACTCTCCAGCAGCACTGAATGTCCATTCAGAAAGCAAGCTGGGTGCAGGACAGGCCAGTAGCTCGATTGCATATTGAGCAAGTTCTGGTCAGTGGTCCATCTTCAAGACCCAGTAATCCAGTGGATGCTTAGTTGGAAAGGTCTCCAAGTCTGCTCTTGCCTCTAGATATTCGTGCACCATATAATACACACACTGCTGATGGTTGCTTAAACCTAACAGCCTTGGGCGCTAGGGACTAAAGAATTGTTTAAAGGCATCGGTCAGCTGGCCACCTTCTCCACTGCTCTTCCTCTGACCGAACGAAACCTCAGAAACACATTGTCCAGCACCAGGAAATGGTAGCCTCCCAGGGTCTGAAAAGGCATTACACAAAGTTTTCTTCTAGGCATTTTGAAGATGTTTCATTTTCTGCTATTTCTGGGAAGGCAGGATGAGCTCTGCAACTTTACCTTTGTAACGTGGATCAAGAAGGGTTGCCAGCCAGTAATGATCTCCTTGATACCACAAATCCTCTGGTCCTTTCGCAGGCTTTGCAGAATCAGGGAGCCCATGCAGTGTAAATTTGAAGAAGCCTGAGATTTTGAGTCCTCTGGGTTACTAAGGATGACATTGTCAGGAACTACTTCCTCCCAGCCATGTACAATTCCTTGGTTTTCTGGGGACTATAAACCATTCCTTGAAGACTGCTGCATGTTATCCTCTATATCAATGCTGACACAATCCTCCTTCTCCTCCTCTTACTCCTGTGTGTTTGCCGGCCCCGCAGGAATGGAATCTACATAAAGGGGGCCTTGAGAGGAAAGGAAGTCCTCCTCTTCCTCCCGCTGTTCTGCCTCAAGTGTCCTGTCCATGATTCCACGAAGCGTGTGCTCCAGAAGGAAGACTAGAGGGACAGTGTCACTGATGCATGCATTGTCGCTGCTTACCATCCTTGTGATCTCCTCAAATGGTGACAGGACTGTGCATGCATCCTTTATCAGTAGCCACTGATGTGGAAAAAAGAAGCCAATCTCCCATGGGCCTGTTCTGGTGCCATACTCACACAGGTACTCATTGATGGCTTTCTGCTGTGTGTGCAGCCGCTGCAGCATTGCCAATGTTGAGTTCCACCTGGTGGGCATGTCACAAATGAGGCGGTTGCTGGGCAGGTTGAATTCCCGTTGAATGTCAGCCAGCCAAGCACTAGCATTGTATGACCGCCGGAAATGCCCACAGACTTTTCTGGCCTGCCTCAGAAGATCTTGTAAGCCTGTGTACCTGTTCAAGAAACGCTGCACCACCAAATTCAGGATGAGTTCCAAGCATGGAACATGTGTCCCTGTCGGAGGGAGGAGAGAAGGTTGGTGCCATTGTCGCATACAGCCATTCCTGGCTCAAGCTGCCGTGGCATCAACCACCTCTGCCCCTGCAGAGCTGGCCTTACGTAAAAGGAATTTTTTTTTGGAACCTGCCACTGTGGTACATTCCACGAATTCACGAAAGGGGGCAGAGTCTACCAGATGAAAAGGCAGCAGTTGTTGTGCTAGCAATTTGGCAAAACTAGCTTTTAGACGCTGAGCATGTGGATGGCTGGGACAGTATTTTTTTTAGGTTCAGCAACTGGGGTTTTGCCTGCTGAAATCAACAGGTGGTGTACTGCTAGCAGATTGGCTGCAAGTACTTGTGGCACCTATTGCTATACCTTAATTCCTCTCAGTGCAGGTTTTTGAGAGGACTTGAGGTATAGTAGGGGTTGAGATCCCAGATGAGGAGCAAGGAGAAGTCCGCATTTTATTATGGTGTGGGTCTTTCAGGTGCTGTTGCCAATGGACTGCATGGCAGGTCGTCATATGTCGTGTGGTGCCCAAGTGGGTGGTGTTCTGGCCATGCTTGATCCACTTCAGACAGAGATTGCAAACAGCAAACTAGCCCCTGGAAGACATCCTGCCTCATTGGAGTTGTGCCTCCTCCTCCTCACTTTCCTCCTGTCTTCTCTCAGGCACCCAAGTACAGTTAGTGACTTCATCATCCCCTCCCACCTTGTCACTGGAGCAAACTTGGCAGTATGCTGCAGCTGGGGAACATGACTGCTAGTTTCTTGTCCTTCTGTGGCACCCCCTCTCTCTAGGCTCACATTACTCCCTTCCTCAACCTGGAAACCAACATCAGATCAAACTGCTGCGCATCCTCCAGCAGCATGTAACCGACACTATGGTCGAATAATTCTGGTGACTCCTCCATGCATGATGGTGGTGCTATGTAGACATGTGCAATTCGTTTTGTAACTAATCGAAATTCGGCCACGTCACCTGTCATCAGATGCAGATTGTCACTTGCCATGTCGCCTGCCACATGTTGCGGATTGTCACTTGCCACGTCGCTTGTCACCAGATTATCAATTGCCACGTCGCCTGCCGCATGTTGCGGATTGTCACTTGCCATGTCGCTTGTCACCAGATGCAGATTGTCACTTGCCACATCGCCTGCCACATATTGCGGATTGTCACTTGCCACGTCGCCTGTCACCAGATGCAGATTGTCACTTGCCACGTCGCCTGCCACATGTTGCGGATTGTCACTTGCCAGGTCGCCTATCACCAGATGAAGATTGTCGCTTGCCACGTCACCTGCCACATGTTGCGGATTGTCACTTGCCAGGTCGCCTGTCACCAGATGAAGATTGTCACTTGCCACGTCGCCTGCCACATGTTGCAGATTGTCACTTGCCACGTCGCCTGTCACCAGATGCAGATTGTCCCTTGCCACGTCGCCTGCCACATGTTGCGGATTGTCACTTGCCAGGTCGTCTGTCACCAGCTGAAGATTGTCACTTGCCACCTGCTAAGTCTCTTGTGTCCCAGAGACAGGCAGCAGAGAGATGATGTAATTTCTCTGCTGCCGCAGCTGCCTGCATGGTGAGGGGGGAACTGCAGGGATGCAGGGCGGATGCAGGGCGTGCACTGGGCGGTGAGAGATGATGCCATCTCTCTGCTTCCCCACCCATGGGCTCCCTGATTGGCCAGCAGCCTGCTCACACATCAAGCGGCGCCGGCACATCTCACCAACTGAGCCGCCGGGCCAGCCCGCTGTCTCTCTCCTGCGGAGCCGCCCGGCGGCTCTCTCACCTATGGAGCCGCCCGACGGCTCTGTCACTTACGGAGCCGCTCGCCGGCTCAATCTGTCACCTATGGAGCCGCCCGGTGGCTCTTTCACTTACGGAGCCACTCGCCGGCTCAGTCTGTCACCTATGGAGCCGCCCGGCGGCTCTTTCACTTACGGAGCCGCTCGCCGGCTCAGTCTGTCACCTATGGAGCCGCTCTTTCACTTACGGAGCCGCTCGCTGGCTCAGTCTGTCACCTATAGAGCCGCTCTTTCACTTACGGAGCCGCTTGCCGGCTCAGTCTGTCACCTATGGAGCTGCTGTTTCACTTACGGAGCCGCTCGCTGGCTCAGTCTGTCACCTATGGAGCCACTCTTTCACTTATGGAGCCACTTGCTGGCTCAGTCTGTCACCTATGGAGCCGCTCTTTCACTTACGGAGTCGCTCGCCAGCTCTGTCACTTACAGA
Organism: Lithobates clamitans; assembly: GCA_037952925.1. NCBI lineage: Eukaryota > Metazoa > Chordata > Amphibia > Anura > Ranidae > Lithobates > Lithobates clamitans. Next base: position 8,724,149 of record JBBGZY010000723.1, read on the forward strand.
GCCGCCCGCTGGCTCTCTGACTCACACGCATTTCTCAGAGGGGGCAATTGCCCCGTTGCCCCCCCCTGGATCCGCCCCTGACTGGGCCTTCTGGGGATATAAATTGGGGGCTAGCCATGGCTGGGATCTTTTTGTCACTTCCTATTTCCTGTTTCACTCACATGCGGCAGTTTCACTTCATTCAAGGTGAGTCCACACTCCTTGATGGATAATAATCATCCATTCACATTGTCTCACACAATATTATGTTCACTCTCATGGTTTTATTCATGCACACACCTTTACACATTCATCTCATTTATTTCACTGTTTCCGAGTTTCCAAGTCTATCTAGTTTTAAACAACATTGGTTCATGTGTATATACATATATATTTTTCATTACACTGTATACTTCATGGTTACTCTGTTGGTTTAGTACCAACTGATATACATATATTCTTATTTCAGCTGACATATACAATGGACTTTGACACATTCTGTGTGGGATACACACTCTATCACTTTGTTTTTGTCATATTTTTATTTACACATTTTTTTTTTCATTGTCCCCTAGATTCTAAGCCTATACCATTATTGAACCAGATTGGTTCATACATATACATACTTATATCATATACTATTTTACTTTTATGCTGTTATGACAGCATTTATTGATACATATGCATTCATCTTTCAGTTGACATTATTAATGGATATTGGGATTTTTAAAAATTAAAGTGTAATTTTGTGCCCCCAAAAATTGCATTTGAACGACTGCTGCACAAATACAGTACATAAAATATTGCAACAACCACCATTTTATTCTCTAGGGTCTCTACTAAAAAAATAATAATATATATATATATATATATATATATATATATATATATATATATATATATACACACACACACACACACACACACACACACACACATATATATATATATATATATACACTACTACACTGCCTGCACACTACTAACTAACCTGCCCAATCTATCTCAAGTCCTCCACGTCCATGTAAGCAGCCTTATATAGTGTGGGGCGTGGAGCCATGATTGGCGAAAAGCCCCCTGCCTTTAGCCAATCATGGCTCTGACAGCACATCGCGCTGTGATTGCCCAAAGCATGCAGGTCAGGTGCATGCTTTGGCCAATCAGCAGCTGTCAATACACTGTGATCTTGCAGTGCATTATAAGGCGCTCCGCGGCACTCGAATTTGCCGTGAACGCCCCATATGTTCATTTGTTCTACATACATACATACAGCCCATCCCTAGTCACATACTTTGGAGTGCTTTACCCTACACACCCTGCTGTACATCACATACTATGGACTGCTTTTCACCATCCTGTATGTTACATAATATGTGCAAGTGTTGATCATAATTAAATTCTTTTTGAGAATGTTGCTATTCGGACATTGAATCGTCTTGCAGTTTTTGACCTTGCACCTGCAGTTTCAGAAGCTAATTTATTATCTGTGTGAAGCACATTTTTTAGGCTTGTGTTGCTTTAGAAACTTACATATCAAAGGAGTAATTGACACGCTTCTGTTACATCTAAAACACACTGTAAATTGGCAGTCAACCTGATATTACCTTTGCAGCAGAGTTTGTAACTGCAATTTAGTTACATCAAAGTTAAACAACGATTTTATGTGGTAGTTTTGATATTTGTGCTAGAACTCATTTATGTTACACAAAAAATTGCTAGGACAACATCAACAAGGCAACTTATGAATATCATTAAGTAATGATGTAGCACCGTCAGTGCAGAGCTGATGATATAGTCCCATTTGGGGTTTAGAAGAAATGTTATTGAGTACCAACATTCCCAATGGGCTGGGGGGGGGGGGACATCAGAAAGTTTCTACATATGTTGTGTATCCTTGGTTGATTGACATGGCTAGAGGTACTGTGTGTATGCACATAGGATTACGATGGAGGATTCTCAGCTGCTCAAATATCGATTACTGTACTTTTTAGTCTTGTTTATTTACTTTCTAAGTATGTGATCCAGATATATTCAAACCTGTTTCATAGCTGTATTATTTTTCCTATGAAATTTAATTGTGGCATTGGTACCGCAGTCCAGCATAGGGGCCCCATTTTTTTTATTTCCCAGGGCTCTGTTTTGTCTAAAACTGGCCTTGGAAGGATGGAGTGGGAAAGATGTAAGTACCGCCCTGTCAGGGAATAACAGCACTGATTTACTGCTAATCTTTGATCCAGCTGTAAAAAGTTGAATCAGGCAAACTTAAACTGTCATTAAACCCATATCAATAAAAACCATGATTAATTTCTGTATTACAAGCTGTTCATACTCAGTCACTGTGGGGATTGATTTTCTATATTCTGCAAAGACCTGGTTGATCCTGCTGTTCTCTATCTTCCCCTTCTGTCCATGTCCCCACTGCAGTTAGGGATTTTGCAGAGCAATGCTGGCAGCTATATCACATGCTCAGTTTTCACAAAACTTCTTCCCTATCACATCTGAGCAGCTTGTGTGACTATAGAGACTTTATGTGTCACATGTGGAAGTATACCCTATTGTAAATGACAGCCCACTCCCTTCCTCCTCCTCCATGTCCACTAACCAGCTAAACACAATGGGGAGGGGGGTTATATTACATCTTGATTAATGGTGGTTTTTCTCCTCCCTCTTATTCTAATACATAGGCTGGAGGGGCGTGACACAGCCTGTGACTGGCAGATATCTGCCCACACCATGTTATTGTAAAAAATTATAAAGATTTTCAAATATATATTTGTATGACAATTTAAAACAGTTTAGTGATATTAGTTATTTACTTTAACTCTGTATTCCAAATGCATTTTTTGACCAGCAGCAGAGGATTAGAAGCTCCTCCTACCACTGTTTCCCTACAGACAGGCTGGGAAAGAGATGGGTTATGTGACAGTTGTATATCGATTAGGAAAGAAGGAATTTAGATGTTTTTTATTTTATTACAATAATTACAGTGCCATCATCCATATACAGAAAGAGAAGGGATAATGTAAATTAAACAAAGTGTGTTCAGAATCACTTTAAGCTGCCATACAGGGATTGAATTTAGTCCTATTCTGGCTGAAATTAAATTAGTAGAATGCCCTGAGGGCACCAGCTGGCTTCACAAACTTCGATCTTAAGATCGAAGGATCTGGGCAGAAAATTGTCGGGGAAACAGTGACTGCGACCAATCTGGTTTTCTGACAGCCATGGATATGTAAAAGTAAACCACAACAGCTGAAAGGATATCTTCTTATCAGTTTAGAGAAGCCAGAACAATAATGGGCAAACGTTATCAATGCCTTAAAATAGTCATGTTACAGATTTAAACTTTCTGCTTAAATAAAATAGCAATAAAAAAGCAGAGAATGGCACATATAACTGTCTACAACTATTGTATTAAATATTATTATTATACCTTAGATGGCTGTTATACCATATTATAGCTATAAAAATAAATAATAAAACTCAATGGTAACAATAATAATAGTGTGCAATTGCATCTACGGTCTAATATTCCACAGGTCTACCATGTAAAACATCACAAGAAAAGAACCATGTATGTGTAGTGCTACCTCCACAGGGGCCACTGATATTAACTGGTTCTCCTCCAAACAGTACGGAGGTCACAGCCACTAAGCAACAGTTAATTCAATTCCGGCTCCAATAAACAGTCTAGGGGTTGTCTTTTTTTTATTTATTGGTGGTAACAGGAGAGGGGTTAGGGCATGGGATACTCCAAAATGATTCATACTTAGCTATTGGAGGACAGTCCTCTCCTTAAGCAACTGTGAATATTGGACAATCTAAGGCCTCACAGCTGGGGACCATGAGACAAGTCTCTTTGACATCTGGTTATCCTGCACCACTGCACAGCTATTGGTACCCAGTGTAATCTCAGAAACGCTGCACAGTACAGGAGGGCACTCTTCTCTAAGCTTACAGTCCATGACACTGCTGAGGTTCGGGAATGGTCAGTATCTGAGACTCTACGAGAGCAGCCTCTGTCCAAGCTGCTTCTGGCACTTACTGTATATCCCAAAAGCACAAGTCACCAGGAATCAGTTCAGGGCCATTACTCAGAAGTCCCTAGGACAGCTGCCACCTTCCAGATACATCTGGACAAGGTCCAGCGAGTGAGACAGTTCTCCTCTAGACCAGATCTCTTTAGTGAAATCCTGCAGTCAATTCCAGATCAATTCCAGGTCCCAACTCTGCCATTACTAAGACTTTACAGGAAAGCAACCCAGTCCAAGGCTGCCTCAGGGGCAATAGCCCACTGAGGCTTGGAACTCTCCTAGCCAAGAAAAGACAATCTCTCCGGGGCTTCAGACTATTTATCAGCTTCCCCAGTCACTGATCAATACTCAGACTGGTTATTTGAATTCTCCCTCTCTAAACTCTAGAAACTTCTTCTAGAGGCAGGGGAAAACAATTAAACTCCCAGCCTGTGAAATCCCAAACAGACCAGACCAAGCATCCACTGCTCTCTGGTTAGAGAAGGAACCAAAAACTACATTTACCTAGCATCCTACAGTGGAAGGGTGCTACATATGTATTAAGGACAAGCTAGGAAAGCCACAGTGGGTGGCTAAAATTATTTCTTAAAGTTACCCTACAGATGAGTATCAATAAACCAAAGTAATGAGCAAAGGTTGTTAACCACTTAAAGACCAGCCACAGCAGTTGTACTGCGGCAGATTGGCTCTAATGGGCGAACCGCCGTTACTGTACGTTGGCCGCTTTAAGATCTCTAGGGCGCACAAGGGCATGTCCGCGGCATGATGCCGGAGCCGACGTGCATGGGTCGGCTGCCGCAATGTCTGTCAGCCACCTGCATACGCTCCTGAGAGAGACAGAACGGGGATATGTCAATGTAAGCAGACAGATCCCCGTTCTGTCAGGGGAGGAGAGACAGATCTATTGTTCTTAGTGATTAGGAACAGTGATCTGTCTCTTCCTCCAGTCACTACACTCCCCCCAAAGTTAGAAGCACCTCCCTAGGGAACACTTAACCCTTTGATCGCTCCCTAGTGTTAGCAGCCCCGCTAAAAATCGCTGATCACCGGCATTACTAGTAAAAAAATAAAAATGTCATAAATCAATCCACTATTTTGTAGATGCTATAACTTTTATGTAAACCAATCAATATACGCTTATTGCTATTTTTTTAACCAAAAATATGTAGCAGAATACATATCGGCCTAAACTGATGAAGAAATTCGTTTTTTTTTACATTTTTTGGGGGATATTTGTTATAGCAAAAAAAATTTTTGTTTTTTTTTCAAAATTGTGGATCTTTTTTTGTTTATAGCGCAAAAAAAAAAAAAAAAAAACAGAGGAGATCAAATACCACCAAAAAAAAAGCTCTATTTGTGGGAAAAAAAGGACAGAAATTTTGTTTGGGTACACAGCATCATTGTCAGTTAAAGCGAAGCAGTGCTGTATCGCAATAAATGGCCTGGTCATTAAGGAGGCAAAACCTTCTGGTCCTTAAGTGGTTAATTGGTTGCTGTTGGTTGAATATATTCTTTCCCAGTAGCCATGGCTGTACTACCAGGTTGACTTATGCCGCGTACACACGAGCAGACTTTACGGCAGACTTTGCCCGGCCGACGGGATTTCGTCGGACAATTCGATCGTGTGTGGGCTCCAGCGGACTTTGTTTGCTCAAAAGTTGGACGGACTTAGTTTTAAATCTATCCGTCGAACTCGAGTCCGGTCGAAAAGTCCGCTCGTCTGTATGCTAGTTTGACGGACAAAAAGCCACGCTAGGGCAGCTATTGGCTACTGGCTATGAACTTCCTTATTTTAGTCTGGTTGTACGTCATCACGTACGAATTCGACAGACTTTGGTGGATTGTGTGTAGGCAGGTCCGTTCATTCAGAAAGTCCGTCGTAAAGTACGTTGAAAAGTCCGCCGGGCAAAGCCTGCCGTAAAGTCCGACCGTGTGTACGCGGCATTATGGCTTGCAGTTGTGGCATGACTCCATTTACTTAAATGGGCAATCTTTTGTGGTTCTGCCCGGGAATAATTTTTAGTGGCCATGGCATACGCACAACCCTATCTGCCTTCCTGTGCAGTTTAAGGGAGGTGGGCAATAAAACCGAGGCTCAACTACCTATTTTATGTAGTAGCCAAAAAATAAGCAGAATATATTTGAATTGTGGAGGCAAAACATATGCAAACACAGTGAGGATATACTACCTCACCAGCTGGAATCAAACCACTGAATTACCATTTAATGCTGCCATATTTTTTTATTTTTTTTTGTGTGTGATTCCAATCCCAGCCTGTACAACCTATACTGTGTGTGACGCTTCAACCCATACTCTTCTGTTCTTTTCAATGCACCCCTTGGTCTAATGTCATCTTCAACATTAAAGGAAGGAAAAACTATTTTAGAAAGTGACACAACACAAGGAGACTTTTATTTACCTTTTTATCTTGAATGGAGAGATATTGTGGGGGTGATTTTTCATAAAGCCTCTAACGCATATCTGAAGGATGAACTCAACTCTCACACTATTAGTCATATACACTTCCTTGTCACTAAGGAACCGTCAGTTCCATTTAGTCTCCGAGCACAAAGTCATGATGGATTTATGAGTGCTGATAAATAACAATACTCTTTCCACTTTCTTATTTTACAGCTTTCATAGAACCTACAAATCATAGTGACCGGTTTTTCAGGAAAAACCCAGATTTTGTATATATTTTTCAACAGAGCCATGTTCTCCTAAAAAGCATGTCAGACTCCTATCTCCGCCATTAATTACTATAAAGAATCATGCCTGCTGAGAAATGAATGGCCATGCCCGCATGCACAGCGAGAGACATATCTTGATATTCAGTTATTCAGAGCGATAGTAGCTGCCTAAAAGTGAACTCCTGGCAGATATAAAAGACACAAATGAATGCAGCATTGTATTCTTTAATACATCCTTGAATGTGTTTTTAAATGCAAGCAGTGCTAGTACCTGAATTTGACTTAATACCCTGCACAGCAATACCCTGCAATAGCTCCCTGCATAGCAATACCCTGCAATAGCTCCTGCACAGCGGAGCTCAGACTGGGAGAAAGGGAAGCAGATCAAGAAGCAAATTAGTTGTGCTGCAGTACTCATGTGCTAATCAGGGACACGCCGATAGGAAGAGAGAGCAGAATGAGAAATGAGTGAGTGCCTCTTGACTCACCATGCTTAGATGAAGGCTTGGGCTCCTTTTAACTCCTTTTCTCACAATCCAGTGGGTTTTCACACACACCTGAACTCCTAGATATGCCCAGGGATTATACGTTTCCCTCTTTCAGTTCTCAGGAACTCAGAGAGACCACATAGGTGGTTAGGCATGCGATCTGCAGCCAGATGTATGGTCCTCTACTGTTAGTCCCAGTGTTTAGGCATGTAAGCAGATGTGGTGCAGGGCAGCCTAGTTGGCTGCAAGAATTAGTGGGTTAGCAAGTGTATATTTTCATTTTCAATGCCTATTTGATATGTTTATGTGTACATATGTTCAGAGCTGTTTGGCCTCTATATTGTCTCCAGCACCATTTTGGAGAAGCCTGGTGTCCTGATAGGACAAGCAAATCTTGAGAGATTTGGTCGGCCATTTTTGGGTAGATACTTGATATAAGAAAGCCCAGCCACGTTTTAGTTCAGTTCACATGTGTATAGACAGGGACAGAGACCCCGCTTGTCAGGGAGAGTTAGGAGAAGATAGGGAGAGTGTTCCGGCCTGTGAGGGATAGCTCAGGGTTCCTACGGAGTCCTGTATTAACAATCCTGGTCGGATGAAAGACCCCCAATTGCGGATAATAAATCTGTTGTCCTCACTGTAAGGGAGGGACAAGTGTATCAGATCCCTATATCCATCTTCTGAAGGAATACCGCTGTTACCGGGGTAACGTGTGTGAATATCAGGCTCTACAGATAGGCATTGTGTGCTTGGGTTTATACTGTGTCAGTCAGTGGAAAGTGCCTATAGAGCTGACGAATACAACTACAGTACCGCTTACATCCGAAGTGACTGTGCTGTGTATCTGTGCCTCCATGCTTGGAGTGAAACTACTTGCATTACTGCTGTATACTCTTTCTACTACCGTCCCTCCGGTAATAAACGTTGCCTGGTTTATAAAGTCAGTACGTGTGATTCCCTCTGTGAAGCCGCTACACCCTACACCCGCTTACAGGCAGCTGGGCAGGAGCCCAATAGCAAGCAGCCTATATGAAAGACGCAGCAACGATGGGGAGCACTGCTCCAGTTGCTGGGTCTTTCATATAGGCTCAGGCTGCTTGCATTTGGTACTTGAGGACTGTGTTTCAAGTGGCATGGCCCTGTGTCTCCATCTGCCCACTTGTGATACCAACTCTGGGACTGCTTCAACTACTTGGCTCTGGTGCCAGCGCAAATATCTCCCCAGCTGTTTGCTGGTGTACCCAGACCTATCCTGAACTTCACTGTGAGAGACTCTGTTACAGATTGTAATTGGAAGTAGCTTTGTACTGTATTGTTTACTGAAATAGTCGTTGTTCTCTAATATCTGTGGCTACAGAGCCCTCTAGTGACAGTGTTGTACTGGTATCCAGTGTCATTATTCAATCATAGAGACACTGCTGTTTTGTTTGGTTCATCATGGGTTTAGCATTTTTCAGTACTATATACAAACCATTTTGACCCTGTTGGCATTGTTAATGCTACTTTGCATCTGTTTTGTAAAATTTAAGCTACTCTCTGTCTAATCATTTTGTGGATCTCTTTACATGTTACACCTCTCATATAAGTATTTCATCTGTATTTACTGTAGCTGTTTGCCTGGTGTTCAGCCTTAACAGCATGCATTAATATCTATGGTGAACACATGGTGCGATACAATGCAATGCACGTCTCTGCAATGTGCATTAGCCTTGGAGCATGTACACTGCAGTCTGATTCCACTGTGATAGTGATAAATGAAAGCCTATATACATGTTCTAAAGTTCGTCTGATCCCTGGGAGGTACTGGGCATCAACATGCATTTATTAGAGCACCCATACAGACACATAATCAAATATCTGGAAGGAGCTTGATCTGTGATTTTAAAGGAAATCAAAAACGTGTACGGGCTCATTTACACTTGCTTTGGCTTCAACAAGGCTTCGGACAGGCTTTGTTAAAAGCTCTCTGAGTGCTAGTCAAAGCTCCTGTCACTAAATAAAATAATTAGTTTACAGTCCTGTTTACACCTGCTTTTGCTTTTCTTTGTTCGGCTTCACTTCAAAAATTATACCCCATGTAGCTTCAGTGGTGCTTCAAAGCGTCTTCAAAGCCTCCATAGAAGTCTATGGCAAAGCTCGCTTGAAGCCCCACTGAAACCCCACGAAGCCTTACCGAAGCCCCATCGAAGCTCCACCAAAGCCCCACGAAGCCTCATCAAAGCATCAAGCAAAAGCAAGGTGTAAACAGCACTATAAGCTAACCATTTTATTTAGTGACAGGAGCTTTGACTGGCATGTTCGAAGCCATGTTTTGAAGCAAGTGTAAACTAACCCTAAATATACTAATATGACTTTGGTTACTTTATCCTCATTCAGGAAATGCTTGTTTATTGAAATCATAAGATTGCCTAAACAATCTCTATCAATTGTCTTGCATTTGGTTGACCATATTTTCATGCTCAGTTATACACTGTGGCCAATGATGGCTTTCAATATTATTTAGTTTTTTTTTAATGACATTTTCACATATTGAATGAAAATTAAAAAGAATGCAAAATTGTCAGAACTGCCATACTATTGTATCGGTACTTGACTTGTTTAGAGTTCTTGGTGTAGTAGTGTTTGCTACCAAAAACAAAAATCCTAACGTTCCTCAAGATGTTCATAATATCGAAAATATCCCTAAGACTAAAGTCACATCATTTGTGTTACATTCATCAAATGCAGGTAAATTGACGTGCATGTAACGTGTTGTGCTGATGTGCAAACCCTTATTTGTTTGGTTCACCGTTTTTTAACTTTATTCCACTCAAAGCATTAATGTAAAAACACCCTAATACATTCACACCCCCAGCCCCCCCCCCTCCCACACACACACATTTCCTTCCCTCCAAACACTGAAATGTCCGGAAATATATCACTAATATAATAATATATATGTGTGTCACATCATATACATAAAATAACAATGAATATACATATCAAAAATATATGGAATATAACCCTTGCCACCCGGCCATAATTTCAACAAAGGTGTTATGAATGAATTGAATCCATAACAATTTTGATTCCTATAGTGATGCTGTGATTGTCTCACTGTCACATGGTACCTGGGTCAATCACAGCACCCTTTACCACGTGATATCTGTGGGACAATCACAGCACACAATAGTAAATCATGTTATGAATGTAACCCATTCATGACAGTTCAAAACATTGCTGTTACAGTGATCACCACTGTAATGCCCCGTACACACGGTCGGACTTTGTTCGGACATTCCGACAACAAAATCCTAGGATTTTTTCCGACAGATGTTGGCTCAAACTTGTTTTGCGTCGCACAAAGTTGACGGAATTTCCGATCATTCTGAACGCGGTGACGTAAAACACGTACGTCGGGACTATAAACGGGGCAGTAGCCAATAGATTTCATCTCTTTATTTATTCTAAGCATGCGTGGCACTTTGTCCGTCGGATTTGTGTACACACGATCGGAATTTCCGACAACGGATTTTGTTGACGGAAAATTTTATAGCCTGCTCTCAAGCTTTGTGTGTCGGAAAATCCGATGGAAAATGTCAGATGGAGCCCACACACGGTCGGAATGTCCGACAACACGCTCTGATTGGACATTTTCCATCGGAAAATCCGACCATGTGTACGAGGCATAACAGCAAAAAAGAAAAAAAAACAGTGATCATCCTCCCCAGAGTAGTACAGTGTAACTATAGTGACACTGAACTACTCTGATGAAAGTATGTAAAATAAAAGGTAAAAAAAGAAAAAAATGTTTAAAACAAATGTTTAAAAAATTGAATACAATTTTCTTTTTTTAACATACTATAACTTTCACACAAACCCATTAATAAACACGTATTGGGATTTTTTTTTTTTTTTTACCAAAGACATGTAGCAGAATACATTTTGGTTTAAATTTATGAAGAAATTAGATTTTATTGGATATGTTTTATAACAGAAATTAGAAAATATTTTTCTTTCAAAATTTCCAGTCTTTTTTTGTTTATATAGCAAAAAATAAAAACCCAGTGGTGATCAAATACCACCAAAAGAAATCTCTTTTTGTGTGGAAAAAAATGATATAAATTGCATTTGCGTACAGTGCTGCATGACCACGCAATTGCCAGTTAAATTAGTACAGTGCTACTTTTTGAATAGCAAAAAAATGGCCTTGTCAAGAAGGGGGTAAAACCTTTCAGAGGTCAAGTGGTTAAGTGATACACTGGTAAGGGTAAGGCATGTGTTGCAGTAGGCGGATGACACCTCCTCCATGTGTTTCCCATGAAATCGTTGGGTGCCAAGTGTGGGTCACACAGGAGATCTATCCCGGAGTGGGTTTTTCTGGGCTATGCCAGGCGGCAGGAAGGGCAGTTATTATAACACAGGGATTACACTTTGGCCAAAGGCATGCTCATTAGTGCCGGGACCAGGCAAGGGCTGCAGTCATGTGAAAGTCAAACATTAAAGTGGTTGTAAACCCTCTCCTATATTCAGTGAAGTGAACAGCCTCAGATGACACATGGAGATCCTTTCTGTTCCAGCAGTGGGTGTGGAGTCTGGACATACACTATGTGAGAGCTGATTAAAGGAAAGGCACACACCCCCCCTCCACATAGGCAGAGAAATGAAGAAACTAGCAGAGCCGTGCTGTGAATAGACAAGCTTTCTGCTCATCTGTTTCTAAGTTCCCTCCCCTGAGACAAATTTCCATCTGCTTTTATCTTCTGTTTCTGTTGTCAGAAGGTATCATGCTGATAACAGAGGATCGGAGCAGCAGAAAGACACGCGACTTAGGGCTTTGGAGAGAGAGAAGTAAACATCACAGATATATGTGCCCAGGTCAGATTTCATGAATGGGGTTTACATCCACTTTAAGGCAGTTGTCCAACTCAGAGATTAGCCACTTGTGTGCAGTGTTATGTGCAGTTCTTTGAAAGATAGAGTCCCGTATTCTACACACTTAAATAAGTGCTTGTGTTGCATTATGAGGGACATGCAGAGTCTATGCCCGCTCCACCAGTCAGCATACCTCTGCTACCTCACTCCTGGTAACAGAACGGGGTTCTGCCGAGCACAAAGTGTGGATCTCATGCACACCCTTTTAACTTGACCCACTTGATCAGGCCATAACTCTAATGCCCCGTACACACGGTCGGACTTTGTTCGGACATTCCGACCACAAATTCCTAGGATTTTTTCCGACGGATGTTGGCTCAAACTTGTCTTGCATACACACGGTCACACAAAGTTGTCGGAAAATCCAATCGTTCTAAACGCGGTGACGTAAAACACGTACGTCAGGACTATAAACGGGGCAGTGGCCAATAGCTTTCATCTCTTTATTTTTTCTGAGCATGCGTGGCACTTTGTCCGTCGGATTTGTGTACACACGAATGGAATTTCCGACAACAGATTTTGTTGTCGGAAAATTTTATATCCTGCTCTCAAACTTTGTGTGTCGGTGTGCCTACACATGATCGGAATTTCCGACAACAAGGTCCTATCACACATTTTCCGTCGGAAAATCCGACCGTGTGTACGGGGCATTATTCTAATCTGCTCCCAGGAACCATCAGGGATGGACCACTAGGGAGGGAGCTGTAACACAGGAGAACCTGTCACCTTACCAGGTACCACACGATCAACTGGTTGCAGTTGTTGGTGTGGTGTGCTGTAGTACACTTAGACCCTTGTATGTGCGCCAGGACCCAATGTGCACCCCTTAAATAACTTCGGGAGAGGGAGAGAGAGGGAGAGAGAGTGAGAGAGGGAGAGAGAGTGAGAGAGTGAGAGAGAGTGAGAGAGGGAGAGAGAGAGAGTGAGAGAGTGAGAGAGTGAGAGAGGGAGAGAGAGAGAGAGAGAAAGAGAGAGAGAGAGTGAGAGAGGGAGAGAGAGAGAGAGAGAGAGATAGCTCAGTCTGTGCTACTGTGTGTTTGTAGTGGTAATCTTGCTGTATGTTAGTAGGTGAACCTGTTTATTATTAGTCTGTTCCCTTTTACCCAGGTTCACACTGCTGAGGGATTGAAATTGTGCGAGTTCAGCTGAAGTCCCGACTTCAGGGGCGATCACAGAGACATCTGTGCGAGTTCCTGCACAGATGTCTATTGAAATCCCACCCGAAGTCACCAAAAGTAGTACAGAAACTACTTTTGGGAATCGGTGCGACGCCGCAAAGTCAGCATCGCATCGATTCGGATGGTGCTATTGCCGGCAATAGCCACCGATTTGTCATGCGATTTAACATGTCAAATCGCATGCCAAATTGCATCAATGTGAACCTGGGCTTAGTCTGGGATTATCTAGTTTTAGCTCAGGGCTCAATAACCAGCATAGGCTAGAGCCAGATTAGGCATCCAATGGCCACTTGATAGAGTAGTTCCTCTGCTCCCATTTACTTTGACTAGATTACTGATTATTTTCCGAGAAAGGGAATCCCCTCTCACAAAGGCCCTGTCTTGGGCGAAGGCACTGCCAACTTTATTGTCAATTCTACAATTCCACTTAGGTTCTGGTTCTCTTATTTACCTAGAGAATTAGAACAATATTCTATTTGGGGAAGGCCATTTCTCATAACAACCCCCAAAAGAGGGCTACAATCTAAAAATTATACTTCTGCTCTCCCAGCCACATTTGAATAGCACTTCTTTACCACAAACCCAATCACATATCAAATAATATTCACTATAAAACATTAATAAAATCATGGCCTTATGCAAACCCACATTTATAATAAAACTAGAAGCACAGTGGTGTAGTGGTCTGTGCCATTCCCTAAATGCCTAGCTTATAGAGGAGATGTGAGGGTAGAGGAGTGATTTGCTCCTTCAGCGGTCTGTCAGGTGCTGAGAGGAGGGAGCATGGGTGTGGTTTGCTGGGCTCTGTGTTTCAATGAACACCCACAGCCCTGGCCAGGAGCACATATGGGTGGCACAGTGGTGTAGTGGGTAGCACTCTCACCTAGCAGTAACAAGGGTTGCTGGTTCAAATCCCATCCACGACACTACCTGCCTGGAGTTTGCATGTTCTCCCTGTGCCTGCATGGGTTTCCTCCCACACTCCAAAGACATGCTGGTAGGTTAATTGGATCCTGTCTAAACTGTTCCTAGTATGTATGAATGTGAGTTAGGGACCTTAGATTGTAAGCTCCTTGAGGGTAGGGACTAATGTGAATGTACAATGTATATGTAAAGCGCTGCGTAAATTGACGGCACTATATAAGTACCTGAAAATAAATAAAGATAAAATATGCACAGGTGTCTCCTTAGTGGTTGGCTAGCTGGTGGAGAGACCAGCAAATAAGAAGGGGTGGTAGCAATTCTGGGACTGGCTAAGAAAACAAAAAACTGTGAATTTTATAATGTAATTTGAAAGCAAAAAGGAATTATTGTCACTTTAACATGCGTTGCAGAGCACTGCAACATAATGTAACACATTGCATCTCTTTGTGCTGCATTTAAATGTAGCATGTTCCATTTTCACAGCGCACACACCAACGCAGCTTTGGCAGCTACTGTAAGTGCCTTTGAGCATAATTTTAATTTTTTGACAGCTAGGCGTTTGCGCACCTTAATTGGTATTATTGGCATATTGGTTGTTTAAGGTGAAACACAGATGTCCACCCACAAAAAAAAGTTTAGAAGCCATTTACATCGTAAAAATAAAGGCATTAAAGTCATGCACTATCCTGCCACTTAACAACTTTTCTGAAAAGAATTGGTTACTATCTTTCTGAAGAGATCCCAGCAGCCATTAAGAGCTGTTAAAATAAAATAACAGAATCTATGCTCCCCTTGGGTAGAGCAAATAGCACTTGAAGTTACAAGTAATCGCCCTTAAAATGAGACTTACCATGAAATTTCAAAGCTCTTTTTTCCTCTAATGAAGGGCCTGGCTGTTCTTTCTACAGCTGGGAAGATCTTGCTGAATACAAGATGAAAAGTAAATTTCAGCCATTATTTCAGGTTAACATGGGGACATGATGTTATATAATGATATTCTGATTTCTATGTTACATAAATTGCTCCCTTTATTTTTAGTGTCACATTACTCCAGATTTAAAAGGCATTACATTCATCTCTGGGCTGTCTGTGAATTACTTTTGTGGAAAACCGTAGCCCACAATCTGTATGTTATCTTAGTTCCATGTACTATGAGCCTAAATGTGTGTGAATGTGTGAAGTGGGTAAATATGGATTGCTAAGAAAATGAATATACCTTAGAGGGCAGTTGAACATGAAGGCATAATCTGACTGCACTTGGACTTAAAGTGGTAATCAGTGCTGTATCTTGGCCCAGGCCTAGGGTGGCACTTTTGCAGGGGGCGGCAGAAAGCCGCCCTTCCCGTGACCAAACAAAAGCCCCCCACCTGCTCCCGGGTCCTGGCTCCCATCTCCTGCACAAAAACAGTTCCTGGAGGCTTATGGAGCGGACTGGGCAGGGACTTTTCGGACTGGCAGGGGCAGTCTCGGCTGGACTGGGCTGTGTTCAGGAGAGGGGCGGTCTCCGCTCAGCTGGGTTTGAGCAGAGGGATGGTTTCGGCTCACCTCGGCAGTGCTCAGGAGACGGGCGGTCCCTGCTTGGCTGGGCTTGATTGGAGGGATGGTCTCCACTCAGCTGGGCTCGATCAGAGGGGTGGTCTTGGCTCACCTCGGCTGTGCTCGGGAGGGGTCAGTCACAGTGATGTAATGGTAACCAGTATTATTATTACTATTAGAAGGACAATGATGATTTTTTGGACTATTTCTTCAGGGGTCTGTTTCAAAGCCTATTTTGTGATTCTGTGTAGCATAGCATAATGATTTTGTATAATATTTTTAATTAAGTAATGTGTGCTTAATTTAATTTACCTTTTATTGTTTCTAATGAGAGTTATTTAACATCAGAGAATATATTGTCTATGTCTGCCCTTCTTTACATATTTCAAAGTCAACAAGAGGTATGTACTTCACTGATAACTATGATATGCTAATGTGGATATGTTGTGGATCTTTTTCCACATGTATGACTGTTGCGGGTACTGTTGCATAGGGTGGAATTTACTAAAACTGGAGCACATAAAATCTAGTGCAGCTGTGCATAGCATGTCTCGTCCCCCCCAGATTTCAGTTGCACCCCTCAAACCTCCCTTCCTCCTGCCTAAGCCCAGGTCCTACTATAAGGTCGGCGGTGGGAAAGGGTGGCAGGCTGTTAGGGAGGCTGTAGATAAGGGGTGCCACTATCCCCCTTTATATGAGATCCTCCCATATTAAAATACATGTCATCCTGATCTGCCCGCATATTAAGCTAGCCGGCTGGGCTATGACTTGGGAGATTCCAGATGATTTCTATAGGGGGGGCACTTTTGAAGATTGAACTTCAGCTACCTATTGGCTAAAAATGCAGCAGGAGGTAGGCTGCACCACCTCCCACTGCCTCATCAGCCAATGGGTAGACAGGTACACTGTCTATCACTGCAAATAAGTTCTAATCCCGTGTTGGTGCCTGTGCAGTGTGGCCTGTGCCCCACCCCATCCTTTAATAATGGTCATTTTATTGCCACCCATATTTCTGTGCTTTTACCATGGTGAAAGTAACCTTACACCTGTACAGCATAGGTGTCAACTTACTGTTACCATGTTAAAAGGACGGCAATAAAGTGTCTCGCGGTGTCCATCCACCTTCAATCAGAGCGCCGACGGTCCCGAAAAAAGCACGGAAAAACTCTGCCTCCATGGGAGGCATTCCGCTGACTGCTGTCTTTTTGCTTTGACAGCTCTTATATAACCAAGGGCAGGGCCACCTGCTGATGTAACCGAGTGACCCCGCCACCCTTCTGACTTCATGTGACATCATGGAATAGGAAAAAAAAGAAACACCTTTTTCCGTTTTTTTGGGGGGGACCGTCGGCACCCTGATTGAAGATGGATGGACATTGCGGGACACATTTTTTTAAATAAAGGAATTGTCCAAAACTGTCTCCTGTCATTTTTACTTTTTTGACACTTTTTTTGGTGAATGGGTAGGGGTACAATGTATCCTATACCCATTCACATGGAAGGGCGGGATCTGGGGGCCCCCTTGTCAAAGGGGGCTTCCAGATTCCAATAAGCCCCCCGCCCGCAGACCCCCACAAACACCAGGCAAGGGTTGTGGGGATGAGGCCCTTGTCGCCATCAACATGGGGACAAGGTGATTTGGGGGGACCCCAACGCACCCTCCCCATGTTGAAGGCATGTGGCCTGATATGGTTCAGGAGGGGGGGCACTCTCTCGCCCCCCCTTTTCCTGCGGCCTGTCATGTTGCATGCTCGGATAAGGGTCTGGTATGGATTTTGGGGGGACCCCACGCCATTTTTTTTACTTTTTGGCACAGGGTTCCCCTTAAAATCCACACCAGATCAGAAGGGTCTGGTATGGATTTTGGGGGGAACCCCCACATTTTTTTTTGCGCAGGGTTCCCCTCAAAATCCATACCAGACCTAAAGGGCCTGGTATAGATTTTTGGTGGGGAACCGCACGCTATTTTTTTTTAACTTTCCCCTTAACCACTGCAATACACTATATTATATATACTACACTGCTTAAATATAGATTCTACACTGAATATCTAAGAGTATATACTAGGCTGTATATATATATATATATATATATATATATATATATATCAAATACACTGCCTGTACTGACTGAATATCGATTCTACGCTAAATGCAGAGTATATATATATATATATATATATATATATACACACATACATATATACATTTCTACACTAGACTGCATATATCAAATACACTGCCTGCACGCCACTAACTAAGCTGTCTAATCTCCCTTTACACTATACGGCCGCTGTGTAAGCAGCAGCCTTATATAGTTTGGGGTCGTGAAGTTATCCCCCTGAGGCACCCTGCCTTTGGCCATTTATGGCTCTCTCAGCAGAGCACGCTGTGATTGGCCAAAGCATGCAGGTCAGGTGCATGCTTTGGCCAATCATCAATCATCATACAGAAATGCACTGCGATCTCACAGTGCATTATGGGGCGTTCTGCAGCGCTCGAATTTCCCACAAACGCCCCATATGTTCGGTATGTTTTAGAACAAACGAACACCCAATGTTCGAGTCGAACTTACAAAGTAATTTGTGGGTACAAGGACTGTGCTATATGTGTACAATGTATACAGCAACTAGGCACAGATAGGGTTTAATCCTCCTCCTGTAAGCCCCTCCCTCTGTTAGGCAAAATCTGTCCTCTGCGTCACTTACTACTGACCCCTAAACTCTGCATCACTTACTACTAAACTCTGAACTCTGCCTCCTTTATTACTGGCCCCACAAGCTGCCAGCCCACTTTGTTTATTGTCTGGTATTAAACCTAGGCTTATGACATCATGCACAGCTCTCTCTCTTTCACTCTCATGAGAGTTTGCCAGGAAGGGAGGGGGATGAGTCATAAGAGGGCCAATGAGAGCTGCAGAGCTGGAGGTGTGCCTTTGTGTGTCTGTGTAAATCCAGAAAGTAAACAGGCAGCAGCTTCAGATGCCCACAGTTAAAATGCCTGAAGCCAGTCTTAGTGAAGGGAGATCTCTGAAGCATATTTGGCAAGTACAGAATCACAGTATATATAAAATAATATGCAAAGTGGTTGGAGGGAAGCTTCAGAATGGCAAAGATGTTTTTATTACAAATTATGTGAGCAGAAGCAGACTGCAGTTACTCTTTAAGAACACAGCCATGTTGTTTGCACCTAATCCTATAGCAAGGAGCATTATTATTTTATGTAGGTTTTTTTATTTATTTTAAAACACTTACTTAGCTGTCCCCCCCGAGCATGTTCCCATCTTGAGTGTTGGTAGCCGAAGCCAACTGGTATGTCCTTCCGGGATATGATGCCGCTGGTGGTGCATTGTCTCCTGGGATTGATAACAATCATATTCCAGGAGCCAATGCGTGGCCGGACATGACGTACCTTGCCATGGCGAGGTACTGCAGAAGTGGAGAATAACAACAACAAAAAAGGTATTTGCACTGCTGGAAAAAAAACCCCAATGAGATTACAGGAAGTGTTCACCAAGGCTGGAACTCCACTTTAAGCTTTGACAATAAAACCTAGATGTTGATTGGTTACTATGCACAGCTGCACCAGATTCTGAGTGCTCCAGTTTTAGTAAAACCAATGTTTTTTTCACCAAAACATAGGTTAAAAAAAAAAAAAACTACTGCCCATATTTTATACGGTTAATTCAGGAACAAATAGTGCTGTATTCACTTTATCTCCCCTGAACTGTAGGCAGCCATGTATAGCAACACCTATAAAATATGTTTAGTATAACAGTTCCAGGGAATTTCTACAAGATATGTGACCACAACATAAATGACAGTTTAAATCAACACAGGTTCACTTTAACCACTTCAGCCCCGGAAGGATTTACCCCCTTCCTGACCAGAGCACTTTTTACAATTTGGCACTGCATCGCTTTAACTGCTAATTGCGCGGTCATGCAATGCTGTACCCAAATGAAATTTGCGTCCTTTTCTTCCCAGCTTTCTTTTGATGGTATTTGATCACCTCTGCGGTTTTTATTTTTTGCAAAAAAATGATATTTTCTACTTTTTGTTATAAAAAAAATCCAATAAACTCAATTTTAGTCAAACATTTAGGCCAAAATGTATTCAGCCACATGTCTTTGGTAAAAGAAAATGTCAATAAGCGTATATTTATTGTTTTGTGCAAAAGTTATAGCGTCTACAAACTAGGGTACATTTTCTGGAATTTACACAGCTTTTAGTTTAAGACTGCCTATGTCATTTCTTGAGGTGCTAAAATGGCAGGGCAGTACAACCCCCCCCCCCAAATGACCCCATTTTGGAAAGTAGACACCCCAAAGAAATTGCTGAGAGGCATGTTGAGCCCATTGAATATTTTTTTTTTGTCCCAAGTGATTGAATAATGACAAAAAAAAAAAAGAATTTACAAAAAGTTGTCACTAAATGATATCTTGCTCACACAGGCCATAGGCATATGTCGAATTGCACCCCAAAATACATTCAGCTGCTTCTCCTGAGTACGGGGATACCACATGCGTGGGACTTTTTGGGAGCCTAGCTGCGTACGGGGCCCCAAAAACCAATCACTGCCTTCAGGATTTCTAAGGGCGTAAATTTTTTATTTCACTCCTCACTACCTTTCAAAGTTTTGAAGGCCATAAAATGCCAAGATGGCACAAACCCCCTCCCCCCCAAATGACCCTATTTTGGAAAGTAGACACCCCAAGCTATTTGCTAAGAGGCATGTTGAGTCCATGGAATATTTTATATTTTGACACAAGTTGCAGGAAAGTGACAATTTTTTCTTTTGCACAAAGTTGTCACTAAATGATATATTGCTCAAACATGCCATGGGCATATGTGGAATTACACCCCAAAATACATTCTGCTACTTTTCCTGAGTACGGGGATACCACATGTTTAGGACTTTTTGGGAGCCTAGCCGCATACGGGGCCCCGAAAACTAAGCACCGCCTTCAGGATTTCTAAGGGCGTAAATTTTTTATTTCACTCACTACCTATCATAGTTTTGAAGGCCATAAAATGCCCAGATGGCACAACCCCCCCCCCCCCAAATGACCCCATTTTGGAAAGTAGACACCCCAAGGTATTTGCTGAGAGGCATGTTGAGTCCATGGAATATTTTATATTTTGCCACAAGTTGCAGGAAAATGACAAACTTTTTTTTTTTTTTGCACAAAGTTGTCACTAAGTGATATTCTGCTCACACAGGCCATGGGCATATGTGGAATTGCACCCCAAAATACATTCTGCTGATTCTCCTGAGTACGGGGATACCACATGTGTGGGACTTTTTGGGAGCCTAGCCGCGTACGGGGCCCCGAAAACCAAGCACCGCCTTCAGGATTTCTAAGGGCGTAAAGTTGTGATTTCACTCCTCACTACCTATCACAGTTTTGAAGGCCATAAAATGCCCAGATGGCACAAAACCCCCTCAAATGACCCCATTTTGGAAAATAGACACCCCAAGCTATTTGCTGAGAGGCATGTTGAGTCCATGGAATATTTTATATTTTGACACAAGTTGCGGGAAAGTGACAATTTTTTTTTTTTGCACAAAGTTGTCACTAAATGATATATTGCTCAAACATGCCATGGGCATATGTGGAATTGCACCCCAAAATACATTCTGCTGCTTCTCCTGAGTACGGAGATACCACATGTGTGGGACTTTTTGGGAGCCTAGCTTCATACGGGGCCCCAAAATCCAATTACCGCCTTCAGGATTGCTAAGGGCTTAAAATTTTGATTTCACTCATCACTACCTATCACAGTTTCGAAGGCCATAAAATGCCAAGATAGCACAAAACCCCCCAAAATGACCCCATTTTGGAAAGTAGACACCCCAAGCTATTTGCTGAGAGGCATGGTGAGTATTTTGCAGCTCTCATTTGTTTTTGAAAATGAACAAAGTCAAGAAAAATGTATTTTTTTTTCTTTTTTCAATTTTCAAAAGTTTGTGACAAAAAGTGAGGTCTGCAAAATACTCACTATACCTCTCAGCAAATAGCTTGGGGTGTCTATTTTCCAAAATGGGGTCATTTGGGGGGGGGGGGGGGGTGCCATCTGGGCATTCCATGGCCTCCGAAACTGTCATAGGCAGTGAAGAGTGAAATCAAAAATTTACGCCCCTAGAAAACCTGAAGGCGGTGCTTGGTTTTCGGGGTCCCGTATGCGGCTAGGCTCCCAAAAAGTCTCACACATGTGGTATCTTCATACTCAGGAGAAGCAACAGAATTTATTTTGGGGTGTAATTTCACATATTCCCATGGCATGTTTGAGCAGTATATCATTTAGTGACAACTTTGTGCAAAAAATTTGTCTTTTTCCCGCAACTTGTGTCACAATATAAAATATTCCATGGACTCGACATGCCTCTCAGCAAATAGCTTGGGGTGTCTACTTTCCAAAATGGGGTCATTTGGGGGGGGGTTTGAACTGTCCTGGCATTTTATGCACAACATTTAGAAGCTTATGTCACACATCACCTACTCTTCTAACCACTTGAAGACAAAGCCCTTTCTGACACTTTTTGTTTACATGAAAAAATTATTTTTTTTGCAAGAAAATTACTTTGAACCCCCAAACATTATATATTTTTTTAAAGCAAATGCCCTACAGATTAAAATGGTGGGTGTTTCATTTTTTTTTCACACAGTATTTGCGCAGCGATTTTTCAAACGCATTTTTGGGGAAAAAACACACTTTTTAAAATTTTAATGCACTAAAACACACTGTATTGCCCAAATGTTTGATGAAATAAAAAAGATGATCTTAGGCCGAGTACATGGATACCAAACATGACATGCTTTAAATGCCTTTACAGGTTACCACTTTAGATTTACAGAGGAGGTCTACTGCTAAAATTACTGCCCTCGATCTGACCTTCGCGGTGATACCTCACATGCATGGTGAAATTGCTGTTTACATTTGACGCCAGGCCAACGCTTGCGTTCGCCTTTGCGCGAGAGCAGGGGGGGACAGGGGTGCTTTTTTTTTTTTCTTTATTATTTTTTTGCTATTTTATCTTATTTTTAAACTGTTCCTTTCATTTTTATTTTTTTAATCATTTTTATTGTTATCTCAGGGAATGTAAATATCCCCTATGATAGCAATAGGTAGTGACAGGTACTCTTTTTTGAAAAAATTGGGGTCTATTAGACCCTAGATCTCTCCTCTGCCCTCAAAGCATCTGACCACACCAAGATCGGTGTGATAAAATGCTTTCCCAATTTCCCAATGGCTCTGTTTACATCCAGCGAAATCTAAGTCATGAAATGCTCATAGCTTCCGGTTTCTTAGGCCATAGAGATGTTTGGAGCCATTCTGGTCTCTG
Source organism: Lithobates clamitans (assembly GCA_037952925.1). Classification (NCBI taxonomy): domain Eukaryota; kingdom Metazoa; phylum Chordata; class Amphibia; order Anura; family Ranidae; genus Lithobates; species Lithobates clamitans. Next base: position 8,747,239 of record JBBGZY010000723.1, read on the forward strand.
ATCAGCTCTATGGTCAGCTGGCTGAATCACCGGCTGCATTTTCAGGTTCCCTGTTGGGACAGGAGAGCCAGAGAAAAACATGGAAGACGGTGGGGGGGGGGGGGCATTCCCTCCCACTGCTTGTAAAAGCAGTCTAGAGGCTAATTAGCCACTAGGATTGTTTTTACATGAAAGCCGACCGCTGGCTGAAAAGAATGATACCAAGATGATACCTAAACCTGCAGGCATCATTCTGGTATAACCACTCAAAGTCCAGCAACATACCAGTACGTTGCTGGTCCTTGTTGGGCATATATTGTAAACTTTTTTTCATGCAGCCTGTAGGCTGAACGAAACAAAGATATTGATCGGTGGGTATGCCCACCATTAGAATACCTCCCTTCATCCACCCACTTCTAATGATGGGCATACATGCACCGTATTTATATGCCGAATCATGGGGGCATCCTCCCGCAAAAGTTAGGAGCAAATCGCTCCTCCGCCCTCTGCTGCCCCCGCGCTTCGGCATATGAGCTGAAGTATGCAACTGTGGTGGTGAAATCACCTCTGACAGCGCTGGAGTCACAGCTTTATGTATCATGGGAGCAAACGCTGTTGCTGTCAAGATAAATCCACGCTGCAACTGAATGGCATACCTGCTAAGCAAATGATGGTTAACAAAAAAACAAAGTAACATTACAGTATAACAGTAATACTTACCATACCGGCAAAGCAAATACGAAAAAAAACATAGTAAGAAATAAAACCTTTAACGCAACCTGTGCCTACCTAAAATATATATATGCCGAAGCATGGGTGCATCCTCCCGCAAAAGGCAGGAGCAAATCGCTCCTCCACCCACTGCTGACCCCACGCTTCGGCATATATGCTGAAGTATGTAACTGTGGTGGTGAAATCACCTCCGACATCGCTGTAGTCACGGCTTTATGTATCGTGGGAGCAAACGCTGTTGCTGTCAAGATAAATAAATCCGCGCTGCAACTGAATGGCGTGCCTGCTAAGCAAATGATGGTTAACAAAAAAACAAAGTAACATTACAGTATAACAGTAATACTTACCATGCAAAGCAAATACGAAAAAAAAAACTAGTAAAAAATAAAACATTTAACGCAACCTGTGCCTACCTAAAATATATATATGCCGAAGCATGGGGGCATCCTCCCGCAAAAGGCAGGAGCAAATCGCTCTTCCACCCACTGCTGCCCCCACGCTTCGTCATATATGCTGAAGTATGTAACTGTGGTGGTGAAATCACCTCCGACAGCGCTGGAGTCACGGCTTTATGTATCGTGGGAGCAAACGCTGTTGCTGTCAAGGTGAATAAATCAGCGCTGCAACTGAATGGCGTACCTGCTAAGCAAATGATTGTTAACAAAAAAACAAAGTAACATTACAGTATAACAGTAATACTTACCATACCTGCAAAGCAAATACGAAAAAAAAACATAGTAAAAAATAAAACATTTAACGCAACCTATGCCTACCTAAAATATACATATGCCGAAGCATGGGAGCATCCTCCTGCAAAAGGCAGGAGCAAATCGCTCCTCCACCCACTGCTGCCCCCACGCTTCGGCATATATGCTGAAGTATGTAACTGTGGTGGTGAAATCACCTCCGACAGCGCTGGAGTCATGGCTTTATGTATCGTGGGAGCAAACGCTGTTGCTGTCAAGATAAATAAATCCGCTCTGCAGCTGAATGGCATACCTGAAAACAAAAAAGTGGTTACCAATAAAAAAACAAAGTATAAAAAAATTGCATACCTATAGAGCAAACATGATAAAAACATAACAATAAAAAATTGCAGTATAGAATACAATAAAAAAGAGCAGAACAATAGAGAGAGAATAGAGAGAGAACAATAAAACAACAACTATTTTTGTTTTTTTTTATTTTATATATTTTTTTGTGTTTTTTTTTTTTTTTTACTTTTTTTTTTTTACACTTTTTTTTGTAACTTTAACTTTTTTAACTGGTACCAGGTTTGGGTCTCTCAAAATGCGATGGCATCTTGGGAGACCCTGTGAAAGTGTGTCCTAGTCTGTGCAGTGCTGTACCCTACGCTAATACTCAACTAGTGTATGGTAGCGTTCAAAACATTCACCAATGCAAAGACCAGGATTTTCAGGACAGAAGGGACAATAATACCGGGTGTCACGCCTAAATCCGCGCTTGCTGCAGACACGACCATCTTTTTTGGGGGGCTCGTTGGGTAGGGGTACTCGGGAGGACATATAGAAAATGCCTCTCATGCAGCCGGTTTACTGCATTTGGTTGGGGATGGTGAGGTGGAGCATTGTCTGGAAACAGAAGGGCTCTGACGATCTCTTCCTGGAATTTAAGGAAGGATCCAGTCCGTCCTGAAGCTCTGTATAGCACATAAGCATTCAGCAAAGCCAATTGAAATAAATAAACAGACACTTTTTTGTACCAGCGTCTGGCCTTACGGGCAACTAGGTACGGCGCCAACAACTGGTCGTTGAGGTCCACCCCTCCCATATTTTGGTTATATTCGTGGACACAGAGGGGTTTCTCCACAACACCAGTCGCCGTAGTCATTTGGACCATCGTGTCTGCATGAAGGGAGGTAAGAACGAAAACAATCTTATTCTTATTGTCCCTCCACTTCATAGCGAGCAAATTATTACACTGCAAGCAGGCTCTCTCCCCCAGCTTAAGACAGGAATCTACATGCCGCTGGGGAAAGCCCCGGCGATTAGGTCGCACGGTGCCACATGCTCCAATCTGATGATCAAAAAGGTGGCACGCTCGTGTAATAATTGTCCACGTACAAGTGGTACCCCTTTCCGAATAAGGGTGACACCAAGTCCCACACTATCTTGCCAGCGCTTCCTGTGTAGTCAGGGCAGTTTGTCGGCTCTACGTGACTATCTTTGCCCTCGTAAACCATAAAACTACATGTATAGCCTGTGGCCCTGCCACAGAGCTTATACATCTTGACCCCGTATCTGGCACGCTTGCTGGGAAGGTACTGTTTGAATGACAAGCGGCCAGAAAATTCAATCAGGGACTCATCAACGCAGACAACTTGATGGGGAGTAAACAAGTCTGCAAAACGTTGGTTGAAGTGGTTTACGAGGGGCCGAATTTTGTAGAGCCGATTGTATCCAGGGTCTCCACGAGGACAACAGAGTTCATTGTCATTGAAGTGCATGAACCGCAAAATCTGCTCGTATCGTGCCCTGGCCATGAAGGCAGAGAACACGGCATATGGTAAATTGGGTCAGTGGATCAATATGACCGCAACGCACTCTTTTTATTTATGCCCATGTTGAGGGAAAGGCCCGTAAAGAGCTTAAATTCGGAAACCGTAATTGGTTTCTAATCTCTGGCAAGGGAGGACTGGGGAATAGTGGCGATGTGTTGACCAGCGTACAAATTGCTTTGGTCCACATTAGGTCTGTAGAGATCTTCGTTGAAAAACAGCGAATAAAAATCCAGTGGCGTAAAATCAACAGTTTCCACCTGAATTCCGGGTTGGCCAGTGAATGGGGGAAGTACGGGTGCTGCAGAAGTGGTGGGTTTCCAATTCGGATTGGCGAATGCAGCAGGAAGGGCACTATGGGCACGACGGGCCTGTGTTCGTCTTCTTGGTGGCAGTGGGACACTACTTGTGCTTGCCACCTCGCCAGCTTGAACTGCACTTATGGGACTCGCCACGTCACCAAGTGTTACTGCTGGATGTACGACCAGGGTGTACTATGCCACTGGTGCTTGCCAGTTCACCAGAAGGAATAGCGGCACTAGTACTTCTCTGCTCCATACGAGAGCCCTGCGGTTCTTGCACTTCAAGGACAGAATAAGCTCGGGGTCTGGTACGCCTGACCTTGGCAGGGACCACAACTCTGTCATCAGAGCTATCTGTCATGGAGCCGCTGTCCTCTACAGGATCGTATTCTGAGCCTGAATCTGACAGATGAGTGACTTCCTCTTCACTATCTGTCATGCTCAGAAACGTGTAGGCCTTTTCACTAGTGTACCTTCGATTTGCCATTTTGGGCTCTAAATTTAGGGGTACACTAGTGAGACTCACAGGCAAAAAAGCTCCTGACTGTTAGCGACTGTATCAAAACGCTACCAAAAAAACTGTTAGCGATCGCAGGGATCAGGCCTGACTCTGCAAACGCTGCAGTTATGTGTGCTTAGTGTTTTGTAAGTGACAGTTATCGATCGATACTGCACTTGGGTGGGCTGGGCTGGGCCGAGGGGCAAAATGCAGGTGCTAGCAGGTATTTAGGCTGATCCCGCTAACACTGCGTCTTTGGGAACCCTAAACTGCTGGGGATGCTAGTATAGATCTGATCGGATCAGATATTGATCCGTTTAGATACTATAGCACTAAGGGAGGTGTATAAAACTGAAAAAACTGTTAGCGATCGCAGGGATCAGGCCTGACTCTGCGAACGCTGCAGTTATGTGTGCATAGTGTTTTGTAAGTGACAGTTATCGATCGATACTGCACTTGGGTGGGCTGGGCTGGGCTGGGCCGAGGGGCAAAACGCAGGTGCTAGCAGGTATCTAGGCTGATCCCGCTAACACTGCGTTTTTGGGAACCCTAAACTGCTGGGGATGCTAGTATAGATCTGATCGGATCAGATATCGATCCGCTCAGATACTATAGCACTAAGGGAGGTGTATGCTGCATGTGTGGGTGCTAGCGGTACTGGCGCTAACCTGATGCTGCCTGGGGCGACGCAGACCTTATCTGACCCTAAAAACTTAACGTATATCACCGCCGGGCAATTAGGGGGTTAAACCTTTATAAGGTAATAAACGGTGGGTGCCCTGAAACTATAATAAACTATTAAAAACAAAGTAACTAACCAGCGTCACCCGTAACATTTATACGGTGATCGCTGGTGAAAGGGTTAACTAGGGGGCAATCAGGGGGTTAAAACCTTTAGTAGGTAGTATATGGGGGTCCCTGTCGCTATAAAACACTGACCGCGAACCTATACCTTACCTCCCTAACTAGCGTCACCTGTGTCACTAATACAGCAATCAGAAAAACGATCGCTTAGTGACACTGGCGACGGGGGGTGATCAAGGGGTTAAAACTTTATTAGGGCGGGTTAGGGGGGTATCCTAGACCCAAAGGGGGCTATAACTAACTGCCCTACCACTTATAACTGTCACAAACTGACACCAATGCAAAAAAAAAAAAAAACTGCTATTGGTGTCACTGTGACGGGGGGGGGGGGGTGATTGGGGGGTGATCAGGGGGTGATCGAGGGGTGATGGGGGTGAAAAGTGTGCCTAGTGTGTTCTACTGTAAGTGTAGTGTTGGTGCACTTACTTGGATGTCTTCTCTCCTCGGCGCCGGAACAAAAAGACCGACACGAGGAGATGTGACATCACTTCCTCTGCCACTGTTTACATTACAGCGGCAGAGGAAGAATTTCATTCGTGGGGAGCGATCGCGAGGGGGGAGCCACAAATGAGTGGCCTTCCCCTCTGCCTGTATCGCTTACCAAACGAAGCCGACTGCCTCAGGCACCGGGGGGGGGCGCAATGCGCCCCCAGCCCGCGGAAGGCAGATTACGTACCAGGTACGTGATTTTGCCTGTCCGTGCCATTCTGCCGCAGTATATCTGCGTTAGGCGGTTGGCAAGTGGTTAAGTCTAGATTGGTGCTAGAATAAATATTTGCTATTTTTTTAACATTGCTCGTTATGTGTTCAGAGACTGTCAAGCTGCTTACTGATCAGTAACTTGAAACTGTTCCAATCTAATTTTCTAGCACGGCTTAATTTATTCCATTGCTAATAAAAATTGCATATTAAAATCTTGGATGGCAACCAAATGATCTGTGATTGGATTTTCAGTATAGAAGATATAACAGCTGTTACAACACAAGGTAACAAGAGACCCTGTAAATGGAAGATTTTAGTTAACAAAGTTTTGAGAACATGGTGATTCGAAAAAGGATTTTTTTTTTATGTTACAATGTGCTAAATATATATAAGTGTTGGTCTCTAAGGCCTCATGTACACTGCTGCTGGTAAAGGGACGTTCAGAGGCAGTTGGATGCTTTTTTCAGCTGCCCCTGAACTCATCCAATGTTATCTTATGTGTACATATACACAGGTTTGTTTAATGTCGTTTTTAGGCAGTTGCGTTTAGAGGATTTTCTTTGAAGGCAAAAAAATGAGTTCAGATGCCGAAGTTTCAGATGCAAAACGTGTCTAAACGCGGTTAGAAGCGTTTTTTTAGGCTTCATGTACACGGGACGTTGTTCAACCTCTCCTGAATGATTAAACTTGACAGCTATAAACCGTTTACATTGCGTCTAGAAGCGTTTGAAAAAAAAATATTTTCCTGACGCCAGACATGGCAGCATACATATGATATAACTCCGCCTCTATATCCACCCACAGGACCTGTTTAGCTCTATAAAAGTCTGACTGATAGCTACCTCCCCCATTCTCCTTTTTCTCCTCAAAAGATCAACACCTACAGACTGTTACACTCAGGATAAAGCTCTGACCTGCCGACTACGTCAGAGTCCGTCTGGGTTCAAGCCTCTCCCAGTACGCAGTCCCACATCTTAGGTGGCTAAATGACCCAACAAGGTGGGGAACCCCTTCTGGTGGTCTTTTGGGGTCGAGGTGCTCTCTAATCAGAGACGACAATCCAGGACCATGTGGTGCCGGGGCCTGCCTGATTGGATATGTAGCACTAACCCCCGAAGGAGCTGCTGATTTATATCGGGCTGTTACCGTCACCTCTTTACCCATAGTTTCACCAATACCAGAACTTAGAGTCCATGTTGAGCTTTGTATCTGACAATGTAGGCACCAGTCACTTTAGTACTTTTCCAATGCTTTAATAGGAAATAACTGGAAGAAGTAGGAGGAAAGAGGTAGAAGGAGAGTTGCAGGAAAGTTCAAATACCTTTTCTTTAGGACACTGAGGAATTTGAAATCTCGGGGATGAATACACCTTCAGTCCAGGATTAGATCTTTGCCCACCCGGATAGGTCCCTCTCACTGACCTAGCAGCCGGAGCGTAGCACGAACAAAAAGAAAGTCTCTGCCACAGACTTGAAAAGAGCAATATAACTTTACGATCCTCTGCCACAGGACGTAGTAGTTTTAAATGAACAGCAACACAGTACCAGAACCTTTAAGCCGACCCTGCAGTGCTTATGCTGTAGATTAGGTTAAGATGCATCCTCCAATTAAGTCACCAGGCCCCTCTTGAGACACCAGCATTCCGCACGGTCCTCTTCAAAATAGGTCCTCCCCTAGGTATTCTCAATTGTCTGACTTCTTCCCGCAGGACAGACAGCACAGGACCATCCCCGCAGCAGTAAGCCCCAGACAGGCTTCTGGGCCTACTTGCATGGCTGCAGCATCGCAGCCCTCTGGCCTGGAGGGCCACGAGGTAGAACTCCCCGTCACATACCTTTAGGCCAGGAGGGCCAGCAGGTGAAAGAGAAAGAGAAAGAAAAATGCCCCTTAAGTACTCTCTCCTAGAATGCATAGCAGTGGACCACCTCTGCCGAGTTACCTCTGAGAAAGAACTGCATTCAATACTTCAGCTTGTTGCTTTTCCAACACTGATCTATGGTGACAACGACACCTACAGACAACAGTGTGGAACTGCACGCAACACAGCCAATGCTGGAACAGAGGCTAATTTAGCCAAAGATTAACTCTGAACTGTATACAGAACAGATAACCCACTAAATTTACAAATAAGCACCTGATCGAAAATTTGTCAGCGCTACACATACAGATTGAGGCTCTTAACATTTGACCTCCTATTGTGTGGTTTGGTAAATCTGAGAGAAAAAATTTGCAGAGGATTGCATGATGTGTAGCCAGCTTAAAAGTGTCCTTTTTGTGTGCATGGGCGTTGGCACTCCTAATTGTACTAGACCTTTTTTTCTCTCTCTCTCTCTCTCTCTCTCTCTCTCTCTCTCTCTCTCTCTCTCTCTCTCTCTCTCTCTCTCTCTCTCTCTCTCTCTCTCTCTCTCATGGCCAGGTAATGGATGCCTTTGCTATTCAGGCATCCAGAGAGGCAGCATCCCATTCTGAGGAACAGTCAATGACAGGTAAGTCTTGCTATCCTAATAATGGGGATAGAAGGAGGGGGGAGCAATGTATTACTAGAGGATGGGGGGGGGGGGGGGGGTTGCCCAGATTTCTTTTATTTAAATTTGTTACTATTTGCCAAAAAACAAAACAAAACGGGGTATATATGTATATTTTTCTCTCTCTCTCTCTCTCTCTCTCTCTCTCTCGCTTCCCATATTTCTCTCTGTTGCCATGCAGTCCCCCTTGCACCTTTCGGTTCTTCCTCCAGCATGAGCCTAACACCACATAACCAAGACCATCCAAAACCAGGTAAGGGCCAACTTTTGGTAAATAAGAAGATGCGGGAAAAAGAGTGCGTTCTGCCCTGACGATCGTGCCTTCCTGTTTATTGCAGTCCCGGCGGCTCACACACCTGCTCAAGGAGGTCCAGAGGCCCATTGGATCGTCAGGATTTTTCCAAGGCAGAAAGTGACTCCTCCAGCCCTGGCAGATCCCAGTACAAAGGGCGCAAATATACGCTTAAAAGAACACACACAGCTTCTCCTCTGAGGGCTCAGCACCCGAAAAGGGAAATGTTGGTCATGTGGAGATGATCCTATGCATGGAAAGCTACTTTGTAGCAACTGCTTCAGGCAGCTTGCCAGAGACCAGGAGTATGAGAGTCAGCAGGTGTCAACTTTGCTCAAGAAAGTAGTCTCCAACTCCCTGGCACAATTTTCCGGTCATCTCGGGCAACCAGGGACAGAAGTGGAAGAACAGCGTGGGCCCTGCACCAGGTCTAAACCAAGGCATTCAACCCTCTCTAACTAGAGGGGTACCAGGAATTTCAGGGGTGACTCCAACCCAGCAGATTAGGCAGGCTGATTCCCCAGACCCAGTATTACAGCCAGCCTTTCAGGCAGAGGGAGAAGATATTGTCTCCTCCTCGGTAGAGGATCCTGAAGGTTCAGGCTTTGATTTTGCGCTAATACCACAATTGATTATGGCAGTAAAAGCTGCACTGGAATGGGAGGATCCGGAACCTCCTCCAAAGAAGGAGAAACCCTATTATCATACACCATACAATCTGATTTTTAAATTGTGTGACAATCGCTGCACAACACGCATTAGGTGTTGTTATCCTTTCAGGGCACCCCAAATGCCATGCGATTCTGCTGTGATAGTCGCGTGGGAGAACGCACCTTTAAAAACCTTGTGCAAAGCTGGTCGCCTCTAAATAGGAGCAGGGGCTTCTTTTTGAACACGTAGGGCAGCCAAGTGAATGGGGCACCCCATGCGAGTTGCAACATTGTGTGAAAATCGCATAGCAGGAAAACTTGCCCACTCCACACGATAATATCAAATGCCTCTGAAAAGTGACCTAAGCACAGATTGCTTTTCAGTGCAATAGCAGATCCTGCTGCAAGTGTGAACAAGCCTTTGGGTTCCATAGGAGAAACCTAAAGAAACAGGTAGCTACCTATCCTCTTATGACAGAAATAAGAGGCCTGTTTCAGGAGGAATGGGAAAAGGGGGAGAGAAAATCCTCCTCAACCAATAGGTTGCAGAAGTTGTATCCACTAACAGAGAAGGATGCAACTCCTTTATCTAACCCACCAACGGTGGATGCGGCAGTCACCAGACTGGCCAAGAATGTGACACTTCCGATGGAAGACTCTTCCTCCTTTCACGATATCCTTGATTGATGCATTGACATGGACTTAAAAAAGTTTTACCTCACAGCAGGTGGTGCTTGTAAACCCAACATTGCTTTAACATCCATAGCAAGTGCTATGCGAGTGGGGCGCAGAACTTGGAGTATGCGATCAAAAAAACAGCTGCCAAAAGAAAAAAAAAAAATCATCAAGGCTCTTGATGAGATAAAACTCTTGGCGGACTTCACAGGTGAGGCAGCTATAGACCTCATTCGATGGTCATCCAGAGCCATGCTCAGCTCAGTCACAACCAAAAGAGCGCTGTGGCTAAAACCCTGGACGGCTGACCCATCCTCAAAGCAGAATTGCTGTAAACTGCCTTTTGATGGGAAGGAGCTGTTTGGCCAAAAAAACTGCCATCTCCAGGGTTACAGGAGGAAAATCAGGTCTTCTGCCCCAAGATTGAAGGTCCAGACGCCAGAGGGGGCAACCATCCAGAGGAACGCCAAACAGGTACTGGGATTTTGTAGAGAGCTAAGACCCCTGCGGCTCCCCAAGATACCCAGAAGCCCTTTAAACACCAGACCCACCCAGGAGGCAGTTGAAGCCAGACTTGCAATATGCCTATCAGCATGTCCCAATCCTTCAGTCATACCAGCAGTTCCTCAGTTTTGCGTTGAGGGACAGGCATTACCAGAGCCAGCTGGAGCCTACACCGAGTATGGTCTACCTAGGGGCCCAATTCAATACTCAGGCGGCCTCAGTTTCTTTGCCATCTCAAACTCCCCAAAATCAGGGAGACGTTCCAACAGGCATTGGCTGCACCAGTGATGTCAGCATCCCAGTGCATGAGTCCACTTGGGACAATGGCTTCATGTATTTCGATGATCCCCTGGGCTCACTTGAAACTCAGTTTTCCAACAAGGCTTCCTGATGCAGAGGAAGAGTTCGTCTTGCCCAGCCAATCAGGATCACCAGCTGGAGGCTCCAGAGTCTCTGGTGGTATACAAAAAAAAAAACGCTAAATGGCTTGGTCCATTAGGGCCGCAGCCATGGATCATTGTTACCACAGATGCCAGCACAGCAAGGTGGAGCCCACCTGCAAACAACTCAAGATCCAGGGCAGAGGGGAATTTCCCACTCAGGGCCTAGTTTCCAATATTCTGGAACTTCAAGCAGCATTCATGGCATTTGCCACCTTGCTGCCTCACATACAGGGTCGCCCAGTCCTGCTCCATCTGGACAACATGGCAGCAGTGTCCTACATACAGCGACAAGGCGGGGAGCACAGCCAATCCCTCCTGAGAGAGGTGGGACCAATCATGATATTGGCACAACAATATCTCCCAGATTTGAGGGCCATATATCTTCCAGGCTGTCAGAACTTGGAAGCAGATCACCTATCCAGACAATTCATGGACCCCAACAAATGATCCCTTCACGCCGAAGTGTTCAAACAGATCATCCACGAGTGGGGGTGTCCGCATGGATATTGGATTGGATGGATATTTTCGCCTCATCAACCATGCAAGGTAAGCCGGTTCCTCTCATGCTACCCTCATCCTTTAGCAGAGGGGACAGATGCCTTTACCCATCCTTGGGTTGGGCAACTGGCCTATGCCTTCCCTCGAATTTCTTTAATCCTGAAAGTCCTGAGGAGATTTTTGACCATCATCAGTTTTTCCTTATGGTCCTGACAGACCATGGGTCTCTCTGGCAATGGATCTCAGTGTGTGCACACCGATCACTCTGCCAGTGACTCCTTATCTCCTGTCTGAAGGAGATACCCTACATCTGCAAGGATCACGACTGACCTTGGCGGCCTGGAGATTGTAAAGCAGGGGTTATAAGAGTTAGGATGTTCTCCAGAAAGTATTAGAACTTTACAGAGTTCAAGAAAGGGGTCAACCAATGCCACCTACTCCAGAATATGGAATAGGTTCACGAGCTTTGCAGCTGGACATCAGTTTGACCCTAGTGACCCAAATGTATCTCAAATCCTATCTTTCCTGTAATCCGGATTGTATTTGGGGCTCAGTTCGCTTAAGGTGCAAATTTTAGCCATCTTGGCTTTTACCCAAAAGAAATGGGCAGCAAACCTGCTGGTGGAGCACTTCACAAGAGCGGTACTTAGACTACGCCCTCCCAAGAGAAATAGGATACCTCAATGGGACCTGGCAGTAGTCCTCAATTTTCTAGCAAACCCTCCTCGTACCCTGACAGCAGACTATTCATTATGGGATATCTCCTTAAAAATGGCTTTCCTATTAGCCATAACTTCAGGAGGAAGGGTGTTGGAACTCCAAGAATTGGGGGCGGCAGAACCTTATTCCATGTTCTTCCCAGACAGGGTTGTGCTGAGACCATTGGATAATTTTTTCCCAAAAGTGGCATTGATATTTCATCTCTCCAGTGAACAGGTGCTTCCAGGCTTCCTAGCGGAATCAGATGCTGATCTGCACTAGTTGGACATTCCAAAAGTCCTCAAAGCCTATCTCCAGGCTACTTCTACATTCAGAGGCTCTAACAGACTTTTTCATCATGAAAAATTAAAGAGAAAGAGGCCTCGGCCCGAACCACCTCGGCCTGGATAGTAAAAAACATTCACCGGGCATATAGAGCCGGGAAGGATCCTCCAGAGGTGGTTAGAGCTAATCACTCAACCAGGGTGATGTCATCTTCTTGGGCGGTACGGGCAGGATTGTCTCTGCAGACAGTCTGCAAAGAGGCTAGCTGGTCATCACATCATACGTTCTTAAAACACTACAGGGTGGATCCAGCAGCTCTTACTACAGTAGAGTTTGGGAGGAAAACCATCCAAGCTTTAATGTCTATTGTCAAATAAAGACTAAGTTGTAGCATTAAACCCTCCCTCTCAAAAGCTCATTATGTATCATATGTATGCTGCCATGTCTGCCGTCAGGTAAATGGAAAATTGTATCAAATACTTACCGTAATTTTCCTTTCCTGACGCCAAGACATGGCAGCATACGAACCCTCCCTCTGATCTTTTTACTTTATACGGAGAATGGGGGAGGTAGCTCTCAGTCAGACTTTTATAGAGCTAAACAGGTCCTGTGGGTGGATATAGGGGCGGAGCTATATCATATGTATGCTGCCATGTCTTGGCGTCAGGAAAGGAAAATTACGGTAAGTATTTGATACAATTTTCCATTTTTCTTTTTTTTTTTTCAAAATAGCCAAAATTGAAAAACGCCTGTAAACGAAATTTTACCGCGTTTAGCCGCGTTTGAAATGCCTCTAAACACAGCTTCTGAACGCATTTTTTGGGTTCCAAAAAAGCCTCAATGTAACTGCCTAAAAACAACTATAAACGACCCTGTGTACATGTACTGATAAGATAGCATAGAGGAGAGTTCAGGAGCAGTTGAAAAAAATGCCCAACTGCTCCTAAACATCCGTTTACCAGCAGCAGTGTACATGAGGCCTAAAGGTGCCCTATTTTTTTACATTACAAAACATATAAAATGATAGCAAATGATGAAAAACCACTAAAAACATTTTTTAAAAACTTGTAATTGCTTGCAATGCTTATTGACAATTTATATACCCCTAATGAGCCCATGATCCAATCTAATACACCACTAGAATTGTTGTTAGCCAAAGTAGAATTGGAATTTGACCTATATGTTGTTAGATTTGAACCAGATGACCCCACCATTGATCTTGACCCCCGACTTGATCAAACATAGTTGCATGAAAATCTGTATTTTGTTAATTTCCTCACATGTGCTCATTATGGGATCCATAGTAAAAGCCCTGAAATTGAGGTAGATACAAGTACACTGCTGCTCTCTCAGCTGCTGCTACTCTACTCACTCTGGTCTCACAGAATGGCTGAAATAATTAAACAATACAGCCTTTTGTGCTTTGGGAAGGTCTTATGATATCTAAATAAACACTCCTAGACGCGAACATGGCAAAACACCGCTAAACGCAACTAAACGCGGCATGCAAACGCGGCTAAACAGGCGTTTTTCAGGCTGTCAAAAAAGTCGTTCAGAAGAGGTTGCCTCAGCGTCCTGTGTACGTTAGGCCTAAGACTAGTCATTAGAATTGAGTTTATCAATGCTGGACTAGGACTTATTGATTGTTTGGCTATAATAACAGCAGCTTATATTTGTAAGCCTGAGCAGTCAAGTTGAACAGTTATGTATTGGCGTTCTCTACTCCCCCTATGTTTGGCCATCTCCTGCTACATATTCTGTCCACTCCAGGGAGGTAACATACAGTATACATATAAGCTTGGCATAATAATTAGGTAGCAGAACACCTTCCAGACGAAATAATAAAGGTGCCCTTTGGGCCTTTTATTTCTTACCCAGCATATGTGTAGTGCTTGCCCCCAAAGGGGTCACTGAGAAAATACCCAGGTCTCCCAATGTAGTACAGAGGCTGCCAGTCAGACAAGCACAGCCCCACGCACACTGACAATTCATGATCGCTCTAGAGGATGTCTGCAGCCATCTCCTTCTCTTCCCATATAAGAGCAAAACCAGCAACAGCCCTGATCTACACAAAGTTCCCCTCTTTATATGCTTTGACCAGCAGAGGGCGATACTCTTCAGAAAAGCCCAGGAAAACCTGCCTAGCACAGTTAACCTTTGCACCGTTTCTGCTGGGACACACTAACTAAACAGTGCAACTCACACTGTAGAAAACACATTTAACCCAGAAAATAATCAGCACAACCAGCAGAGTAATACAACAGTAAGCACTGAGTAAGATATTATCAGCATATTTTCACATGTATTGATGGTATTACATTATTGATGTACCGTAAGTCTCTGATTATTATTTTGCATATGGGATAGTTTGAATTGGTTAACAAGTGCAATATTTTTGGTGATTATGCACGCATAGAGAAGACATAAATATTTTTTATGGTTTAGCTAGGAGCAGGTGGAAGAAATCAAACACTCACCTTTGGAAACTCTGAGCAGACAAAAATAATCAATTGCTGCTCCATTAGGATAAGTTTCAAAATAATAAATGCACATCTTTTTTCAGGTAAAAAATGTGCATTTATTATTTTTTATTAGGAGCCTGTAAAGGCATGTTACATGTTTAGTGTATGTCACTGAAAATGTTGCTGAAGGCATAGCCAATCCTGCCAATTCCAGAAAGGTAAACGTACGTGTAAATGTATTTCCATCACTGGCATTTCAGCTCATATACAACAGTCAGCCATAAATTTTTAACCAACTACCTAATATTGAGTACCCCCCCCCCCTTTTGCTGCTAAAACAGCCCATTTTGCAGCCAAAACAGCCCCAGGATGCCACTAGACCTCTGAAGGTAAGTTGTGGTATCTGGCACCAAGCCTTCAGTAGCCGATGTTTAAGTCAGTGGTACGTGTCAAAGTAACATCCGCATGAATGGCAGTACCAAGGTTTCCCAGCAGAACATCGCCCAAAACATCACACTTCTTCTGCTTGCCTTTTTCCCACAGTGCATCCTGGTGCCATCTCTTCCCCAGGTAAACAGTGCACATGCACCTGACCATCCACACGATGTAAAAGAAAACATGATTCATCACACCAGGTCACTTTTTTTAATCGCTCCATGGTTCAGTTCTGATGTTCACATGCCCATTGTAGGCACTTTTGGCTGTGGACATGGGTCAACATGTGAACCCTGACCAGTCTGCGGATTTGCAAGCCCCATACACAACAAACTGTGATGCCCATCTTTTTTGCTTTCAACACATCAACTTCATAGAAAACATGTTTGTTTGCTGTTTAATATACCCCACCTACTTTCAGATATCAATGTAATGAGATGTTATTAATCTAACATGTCAGCGGTCATAAAGTTATGGCTGATCAGTGTAATATTGCTATGCACTAGGGTAGATGAGTTAGAATCTAAAATCTGACATTTTGCATCTACCTTGAAATGATGGCTAAAAGTGATGTTACTGGGTCTACTGGACCTTATATGTGCTCTGACTAATGCCAAGCCAACATACTGTTATCAATTCTGTTAAACAGCAAGACAACATCAAATGAGAGCAGTAAGACAGATTTACAATAAGATTTCAGCTTCATTCATAAATGCTTCCCTCTGATGCTCTAAAGTAGTACTGCAACAGAATAAAATCTGCCCCGACCGCTTCCTCATTGTGCGTTTGGTTGGAATGAAAATTTATCCCAGACCTGTGCATATTTGTCTCAGTTGGCTGTCCAAGATTCTAGGCACACAGAAAAAATATTGCATTTGACTGTAAGCACAGTTTTGGAAGACACTTGTTCTTATTTTTAATATTAGCAGGTCCTCTCCATCCTAGAATGAAACATAACAAATGAGGATTAGTGCTGTCACATTATCTGACATTTTATGGTATGTCATATCAGTGGGTCTAGGAATAAGTGAAGCAATATGGGTGGGGCCCTATAGAATGCTCAAAACAGAACACATTAATGAAATTAGCAATAGGCTCTGAGAGCCTGGACATGTTCACTGTTGAGCCCATAATCCATCTAATAATACAGAAAAAAGCTATATAATACTGTGAGATCCAGATAAAACCAGTATTCCTTTCTAGTGATTCATTTTGGGAATAAATAAAATGTCAACCAAAAATGATTAATAAACATAAAGAGAAAAGTGAATGGATTTGTCAGTTTTGCAATAGCTTATGTACTATGACCATAAAGCAGGCATAGTAGGTATCACTTTACATTTTGGCACCCTATTACTTAAATCAATAAGGCAGCTCATACATTCATTTTATTTATTTTTTTAGTTCAACCAGCGGGTTGAATAAAAAAAAAAAAATTCACTTACCCTATGTATTCGATGTGGATGGGGAATTCTCCGGCTGTGCTATTGTGTTCTGATGGCAGGGAGCCTTCCCTGCCGTCAGAGTACAGTGATCAGTGCCGGCGGCTATAGCAACCAGCACTGATTGATTGGGAAAAAATCCAACAAGCTGGTTGTACAGAAGTCGAACAGTAGATCAACTTCTGTATACCCAGGTTGCCCATACATTATTCAAAATTTGGCCAGCCCCTGTTGAATCGGCCGAATTTCAATCTATGTAGGGCCGGCTTAAGAAACAATTGACTACTTCAGGGAAATAGTAATATTTGATGTAAAGCTAGCCATACATGGAACAAAATTTGTCTGGTTCAGCAGGAACTGGACACATTTTTGATCCATGTAGGGAAGCTGTGGTTGTACAGAAGTCAATCGACTTCTGTACAACCAGCCTGTTGGGATTTTTCTGATCGATGACGGCTGCCGGCAATAGCTGGCAGCACTGATCATTGCATTCTGATGGCAAGGAAGGCTTCCCACCGTCAGAACACAATAGCATAGCAGGAGGATTCCCCAAACACATCAAACGTGTGGATGGAAGAGTCAAATATTTTTTTTTTAAACAGCCTCCTGATTGAGCCAAAGAAAATAATGATTGTATGGGCTGCCTAAGAACCGACTATCAAAGCATGACTAATTCTGCCGTGATTTTGAATCATATGTCTATAAGTCTTTATCATATAAACTTCATTTGTGTAAAAGATAAGTTAATGTGTTATTGTTTAGAAGTAGCTGGTGGGTTTTTCTTTTGGGGGGCGGCAATCAACCACCCCCCGGGCACTTAACCAATGTATATTTAAAAAATACCACCGTAGCATTTAGTTAACTCACAGTAAGTGAAAAACATTCCTTAATACAGTGCAAGTAAATATATAAAAGAGTAATTTAGACTATGTGCAGAAACAGCTCAAAAAAGTGACAGTGTGCAATGGTGTATTCAAATCAATTCAGCATGGATATCGAATAAGTCAACACACCATGCTTCACAAAAAGTGACAAATGTGCAAAAGACCATCCAAATACAGCATAAATATCCCAAACAAGTAAAGTAAAGGTGCTTCAAAAAAAAACCCAATGTAGGTGGGGTGGGCTGTAGTGTCCGCTCTTCCAGCAGCTTCCTCCGCCGTTTTACCTCTCTCTTCTGCCTAAGCGCTAGGCATCCACTAGTATTGCCTGACACTTTGGCCAATCGGGAAACAGGTCTTATGACCTGCCTCCTGATTGGCGGGGAGGAACTTTAGTGTGAAAGTAGCAAAAATTAATTCACTATCGTCACACAACTGGGTGGGCTCTGCGCCCCAAGCCCATCTTTTTTTTTTATATTTTTTTTTAAGCCTATTGGCCTATAAGCCTATTGGCCTCTGGCTCTAATCATGTGCTTCAAACCCGCCCCTCCCCCATTGGAATCCATAGTCCGGCACCCTAATATGTAGATCAGAGGGCCGGGCGCATATATAGGAGGGCGGCGCCTGTGAATAACTGTCAATGGGAAGGGTAGACCAGAAGGAAAGTGGATAATGTGTTGACAGGAATGGGAAGGGTAGTTTCTGTAAGCAGACATTCTTGTTGCACTACTTTACATACCAGTAAATAATATTACATAGTTACATAGTAGGTGAGGTAGAAAAAAGACACAAGTCCATCAAGTCCAACCTATGTGTGTGATTATATGTCAGTATTACATTGTATATCCCTGTATGTTGTGGTCATTCAGGTGCTTATCTAATAGTTTCTTGAAACTATCGATGCTCCCCGCTGAGACCATTGCCTGTTGAAGGGAATTCCACATTCTTGCCGCTCTTACAGTAAAGAACCCTCTACGTAGTTTAAGGTTAAACCTCTTTTCTTCTAATTTAATGAGTGGCCACGAGTCTTGTTAAACTCCCTTCTGCAAAAAAGTTTTATCCCTATTTTATCCCTATTGTGGGGTCACCAGTACAGTATTTGTAAATTGAAACCATATTCCCTCTCAAGCGTCTCTTCTCCAGAGAGATTAAGTTCAGTGCTCGCAACCTTTCTTCATAACTAATAACCTCCAGACCTTTTATTAGCTTTGTTGCCCTTCTTGGTACTCACTCCATTTCCAGTACATCCTTCCTGAGGACTGGTGCCCAGAACTGGACAGCATACTCTAGGTGCGGCCGGACCAGAGTCTTGTAGAGCGGGAGAATTATCGTTTTATCTCTGGAATGAATCCCCTTTTTAATGCATGCCAATATTCTGTTTGCTTTGTTAGCAGCAGCTTGGCATTGCATGCCATTGGTGAGCCTATCATCTACTAGGACCCCTAGATTCCCCCAGAGGTTCTCCCCCCAGTGTATAGATTGCATTCATATTTTTGCCACCAAAATGCATTATTTTACATTTTTCTACATTGAACCTCATTTGCCATGTAGTTGCCCACCCCATTAATTTGTTCAAATCTTTTTGCAAGGTTTCCACATCCTGCGGAGAAGTTATTGCCCTGCTTAGCTTAGTATCGTCTGCAAATACGGAGATTGAACTGTTTACACCATCCTCCAGGTCGTTTATGAACAAATTAAGCAGGACTGGTCCCAGCACAGAACCCTGGGGGACCCCACTACTCACCCCTGACCATTCCGAGTACATTTATCACCACCCTCTGAACTCGTCCTTGAAGCCAGTTTTCAATCCATGTACTCACCCTATGGTCCATGCCAACGGACCTTATTTTGTACAGTAAACGTTTATGGGGAACTGTGTCAAATGCTTTTGCAAAATCCAGATACACCACGTCTATGGGCCTTCCTTTATCTGGATGGCAACTCACCTCCTCATAGAAGGTTAATAGATTGGTTTGGCAAGAACGATTCTTCACGAATCCATGCTGATTACTGCTGATACCGTTCTCATTACTAAAATCTTGTATATAGTCCCTTATCATCCCCTCCAAGAGCTTGCATACTATTAGTGTTAGGCTAACTGGCCTGTAATTCCCAGGGATGTATTTTGGGCCCTTTTTAAATATTGGTGCAACATTGGCTTTTCTTCAATCTGCTCGTACCATTCCATACCATTCCAGTCAGTGGACTGTCAGTAAAAATTAGGAACAATGGTCTGGCAATTACTTGACTGAGTTCTCTAAGTACTCTCAGGTGCAAGCCATCTGGTCTCGGTAATTTATTAATGTTCAGTTTTCCAAGTCTAATTTTAATTCTGTCCTCTGCTTACCATGGAGGTGATTCCTGTGATGTGTCATGAGTATAAACCACTGCAGTTTTGGTTACTGAAGCCCCCCGATTCCCTTGTGAAGTCTGAGGAGAAGAATAAATTCAATACCTTCGCCATCTCCCCATCCTTTGTAACCAGATGTCCTTCCTCATTCTTTATGGGACCAATATGGCATGTCCTCCCTTTTTTACCCCTTTTTTACTGTTTACATACTTACATACAGAATTTCTTGGGATTTTTTTTTGCTCTCCTCCGCCATGTTCTATCTTAGCCATCCTTATTGCACCCTTACATTTCTTGTAATATAATGATTTGTAATAATCTTGTGAACATGACAATGTTTTTATTATACATTGGATTTTATAAAATACAGGTCATTGGGAACAATACTCTGGAGTGTCTGAAAAAAGTGATGTGAGTTTTTAGATGAGTTTCCCTGTGTGACACTCATTACAGCATGTGAACACTTGTATTGGCACAGCTCCCAATCTTTGCTTACTGAATGTTCTTCTCTGACTTGTAATATCTGTAAATTTATCAACCGCTGTTAAGATGTTGGTAAATTGCAACTTTCAACTTGAAATTGTAATTTATTTTTTTGATGTAAAGCCCCGTGGCTCCAGTGCACCCCAGAGTATCCTGCATCATCTAGTGACCCCAGGGCATCCCATGGCTCTAAGCACACCCATTGCCATCTAGTGACTTCAGTGTACCCCTGTGCACTCTATGACATCAGGTGCACCTAAGTTTATTCTTTATCACCTACTGACTGCAGTGCAACCCTGTGCACCCTATGCATCCAAGTGTACCACAGAGCATCATGTCCCATCTAGTAACCCTATTGTGCCTGTGTGCCCTATTACTCCAGTGCACCCTGTGTCATCTAGTGACTGCAACTGCATCCCTGACCATCCTGTGTCACCTGTTGCAGTGGTCATCAACCCTGTCCTCAGGGCCCCCTAACAGGCCAGGTTTGCAAGATAACTGAAATACATCACAGGTGATATCATTTTCTGCTCAGTGATTGCAGTATTCTAGTCTGCATTTCCCCAGGGCAATACATAAAACCTGCACCCCTATGACTCCAAGAGCACCTCAGAGTGCCCTGTGTCATTTCATGAATCCAAGTGTGCCCTGTGCCCCTCCTTGACACCTGTGTCTTCATGCAGCATCCAATACACTTCTGCATCACCTGGACAGCCCTTCTCTCAGAGGATACAGACCTCTGATCGTGACAGCTTCCTGTTCCAATGACAGAGCCACAAAAGTGGTTTTAGATTGTAAAAGATTGTAGAGAATAAAGATGCCTTTCACACGGGATGAGGTTCAAGTTCAGAAAGACCAGGCTGTATTGGGTATGGCAATGGCAATAGAATGGGTTGGGTTCTGCCATAAATAAGATGAGATTTGCGTTAACATATACTGATCCAGAGGCAGGATGTTATCATGGGCGTCTGCAGATAGGGGCAAGGGGTGGCAATTGCCCCCCTCTGGAATCGTCAAGAAGGTGTTGCAGTTGCCAGCTGCCGTGGCTGCCGCTGACTTTTTCTGAGTCAGCCGGCCACTCTCTGTTCTGACCCATCTGATGTCCCACCCTCACCCTCGGCCCGATCCTTGGATGAGATGGCTTGGCCGCTCAGCAGCTCGGCTGTTTCGCTGCTCTTCTTCAGTGATTGGCTGCCTGCCTGTGTACGTGTTGTGTAGATCCGGCCGGGCATACCTTGCCCTTTGTATTGGAAATTACTCAGGCCAGGCATACCATGCCCATCTAAATATAGCCTAGAGATTTTAGATCTTTTTATATCGCATGGGTGACCTTAAAATGATCCCTCTCCCCCTGAAAAAAGTTCTGCGGATGCCCATGGATGTTATATGTGGGTCTGAGAATAATGAAAGGGATAAGTTTACCATTTATCATCAGGTCATGCAGATGGGCCCAACTCTTGAGGGACAATGGGACAGATGACCTGGGTGGAGATTTGGAGGAGGAACTTAGGAAATATTGCCAAGCTGCAACAGCTGTTGGGATGGTGGGGTGGGTGACTGTAGAGTGATCCCTAAGGAAAGGTTGTGCCAGGAAAAAATAGCTCAAATTTCAATGTAACCAATTTCTAATTGACAGACACCCTGAGCTAAACAGTGGGTGCCTTGTACATTTTATTTGTAAACCTTGATCAACCCCTGTGGTTCAGTTGCTATTGGCTTATCAAGCTGTCCATAACTGTTATAGTCCATTTTGGAGTGGGGAGGGAGAAGTGGTGAATTTTCACCTACAAAAGCCCAACCAACGTATTAATGTGTTGCAGCGCCTTCCTTTAATGCTGTAGGCAGGGAGAAGTGACAACACTGTGCTCATTAACTCTAATAGAGAAGGTGTTGTCACTCTCCTGACTGTGTGGTTTGGCAGGTGGCTGGAAAAATATAAACCCTTTGCAAGACAGATTACAACATATACTGTATATATTACAGTTGTGAATTTAACTGTTTGCCTGGAGTTAGGCTTTTAGAGGTCCCAGTGGTAGTTTTTGTTTTTGTCTGATATCCCAGTATTATATATATATATAACTTAAAATAATTATATTTTCCATCAACTGAAGAAACACTTAAGTACTGCACTAATATTATACTGTATATGCCTGGTACCCAGGGATCTTATTATGGGGTCCTCAGAGCCACTGCAGACACTGCATTAGTCTGTGTGATTTTTCCTCACTTAAGCCAGTAGAAAATAAATATTTAGGCTTCTAGTATTTTTTTTTTTATTATTTCTTTCAAATTTTTACTTTTTTTGTGCAGTACATCTTGTTCTCATTTATATTTTCCTCTCTGATATTTTATAATAGCTTTTTCTTGGATAAATAACAAGTAGCTTTAAGTGGGCTGTAGGGAGCACTAATGTGATTTTGTAAATGGCTGTAATAGAAACATCAGAAAAAAACAAGTGGTTCTTTGAGACTGCCCGTTTTTTTATTATTTTTTTAATTTTGTAATAGCTGTGATCTCAAGCAGCTTCATATATCTGGTCTTCAGTTTATGACCAGTTCCTGCAGGACCAGCCATACCATGGGTCCCGGTGGGTCCACGGGTCCCAGGCAGCAGCTTGAGCAGGGGCGGCCACGGCCTGGTGGCCCCACCGCCACCTGTATATGTCCCGACTCCCGCCTCTGCCAACCCCCGGAAATGCAGTGTGTGTGTGTGTGTGTGTGTGTGCAGTTACTGTTGTGGCGTCGCTGGGGGGCGGAACACAATCCCGAACGCGGAGGAGGGTCCTGGAGGCATGGCTCTTCAGCCGAAATGTGCAAGCGCCACACTAACCCTGAGTGAGACTCCCTCACTTTCACTGCTGATGCGGCTGCCTCCTGACCTGTCACAAGTGCGCCGCCCAGACAGTAATAGTCTGAGCTAGCAACTCTCTGGGCCACTGCACACTGAATCCTCTCTCAGCCTGCTGCCCAGGTGCATGAGGGGGGAGGGTCTGTACTGATGGAGGGGGGTTTATCCTGAAGGGGGGTCTGTACTGATTGAGGGGGATCTATCCTGAGGGGGGTCTGTACTGATGGAGGGGGGCTATCCTGAGGGGGGTCTGTACTGATGGAGGGGGGTTTATCCTCAAAAACCTTTTTTTCAAGTGCCTTACCTATACCATTTACCAAAAATTCATAAAGATATCAATAACCCACCGGGACGCCCTATAGTTGCCCCTATGAATAGTATCACCACCAGCTACTTATTATATATAGACCATTTTCTCCAACCTCTGGCACAGTCTCTCCCCTCTTTCATCGGAGATGGTACCCATTTCATCAAATTATTACGCCCTTATGCTTGGGAGTGTTCACGTTATACCTCAATATCCCACGAAGTGGGACTCCAGGCAGTAGCCCACTATCTTGAAACTAACCCCACTTTTAATACACTACAGATTTAATTTATCATTTTGGCTACCAGGTTTTGCTTGGAACATAACTATTTTGTGTTTAATGGTCAATTTTACCTACAAAAACAGGGCACAGCCATAGGTGCCAATTTCGCACCAAGTTATGCCAACTTGACCATGGGACTGTTGGAGACCAGGTGTGTTTGGGCTGATAACCCTTTTGCAGCACACCTGGTCTTCTATGGTTGCTACATTGATGACATTATCATCATCTGGGATGGTCCGCCCAGTTCTGTCAACGAGTTTGTCACATATTGTAACAAT
Source organism: Lithobates clamitans (assembly GCA_037952925.1). NCBI lineage: Eukaryota > Metazoa > Chordata > Amphibia > Anura > Ranidae > Lithobates > Lithobates clamitans. The sequence continues at coordinate 8,771,174 of JBBGZY010000723.1, forward strand.
AATGCTTTTGGCTTATCATTTACTTCAGTCATGGACCCGGAGTCTATCTGCTTCTTGGACTTAGAATTATTTTATATTACCAACTCAATCGCTACAAAAAACTATACAAAACCCACGACCAGAAACTCTTTTTTACATTTACTCCAGTTGTCACCACCCCAGGTGGGTTAACAATATACCCAAAAGCTAAATCCATTGCTTAAGACATAACTGTACCAGATTGGATGACTATAGATCTCAATTTACCACCCTTCATAACAAGTTCATTGACAAGGGCTACCCGACTAATATCATTAATGAAGCTGCCTCCCTCTATCAAACAGATACCTTACCTATCTCCAAGACACAGAATTCAGAACCAGTAACCAGATATATCACACAATATCATGCGAGCTATAAAAAAATGGAACATGTTTTCAAGAAGCATTGGTCCATCCTGACTCAGGATCCCCATTTATCATCTTCACTGTCCCCTGTACCCACATTTGCATATCGGAGGGCCCCCAATATTAATAGCAAAATTGCCCCTATGCAAAATTAAGGTCCAAAATAAATCTACCACACTTAGGCAACTCACTCTCATTCCACTATTAGGGATGTACCGTTGTGTACATCCCTGTACTGTGCTTTACTTGTTCTCATATTACCCATGGTAAAAAAACGTTTATGGCTAATGGTAAGAACTTTACTCTTTACTCATTTTTTAACTGCTCCATGACATATGTTGTCTACTGCATATCCTGCCCATGTGGGCTCCTATATGTCGGGAGAACTATTAGGGCTCTACGTGTCAGGTTTGGGGAGCACCGACGCGCTGTCCAAGCCGGAAATCCTTTATATAGTACTTCCTGTCATTTTGCTATTCACCATCAGAAAAATATTGCTGACCTTCAGGTTTGGATTATTGAATCCATACCCGATAAATTTACTCCAGCAGAGAGGTTCCAGCGTCTATGTAGACAAGAGACATTCTGGATATAAACTTTGAATACTATGACACCCCATGGTCTCAGTGAGGAAATAGAGATTAATACAGTTATATAACAATAACCATTACCATTTATTTTTCTTCCCATTGATCATCAATTATTATTATATATTCTTTGCTTTTGCATTATTCATATAAATATAGAAATGTTTCTAATCATTTCTAATTGATATTTTTGTATCATTTTCAGGTTCAGGGATCTTTTTTGCCCCGTCTTCTTTTTTGCCCCTTCTTCTTTGTTCCTCTCTCATTTCTTCACAGTTCCTTTTGTTCTAGTGCACCTCTTCCCCTCCCCGTTCTTCTATATTGACTTCAATCTCCTTGTCCTTTTTCGGTGGGTAAGTAATACTTCCTAACTCCATTAGGCAACTTATGTACATGCCTTCATAGACATAGGTTTAACAACCAATACATGTCCCCATATGTGGACATTTATATAGATGCCATACGTTTGCATCCACAAGTCTTTTCTGTGGAGAGGTGTGTATATGCATGTGTATATGTATATTTCATCATGTATACACGGGTATGTCTATTTATGCGTACAGGTGTGTATACGTGTATATGTATGCACATGTATGTTTAGACAAATATTATATTGTGTGTTTTTCCTGTACATATGTATATATATATATATATATATATATATATATATATACGGTAAATGTTTTGTGCATGCACTCATATGTATATATTTTATATATCTTATATCCTATTGACTTTCATATGTATATTTCAATATATTTTTTATGTATGTGTACATATATATGTGCATATATGGATATGTATGTATATGACTGTTTTCTTAATCTTAATTTATTGTGGTTAGGGATCCCCATTTCATGTATTATTTGATTATTTCATTGATTTATTATCTAGTTTTAATATACAGTGGGGCAAAAAAGTATTTAGTCACCCACCAATTGTGCAAGTTCTCCCACTTAAAAAGATGAGAGAGGCCTGTAATTGTTATCATAGGTATACCTCAACTATGAGAGACAAAATGTGGAAACAAATGCAGACAATCACATTGTCTGATTTTTTAAATAATTTATTTGCAAATTATGGTGGAAAATAAGTATTTTGTCAATATTAAAAGTTCATCTCAATACTTTGTTATATATCCTTTGCTGGCAATGACAGAGGTTAAACGTTTTCTGTAAGTCTTCACAAGGTTGTCACACACTGTTGCTGGTATGTTGGCCCATTCCTCCATGCAGATCTCCTCTAGAGCAGTGATGTTTTGGGGCTGTCGCTGGGCAACACGGACTTTCAACTCCCTCCAAAGGTTTTCTATGGGGTTGAGATCTGGAGACTGGCTAGGCCACTCCAGGACCTTGAAATGCTTCTTTGATCATTGTCATGCTGAAAGACCCAGCCACGTTTCATCATCAATGCCCTTCCTGATGGGAGGAGGTTTGCACTCAAAATCTCACGATACATGGCCCCATTCATTCTTTCATGTACACGGATCAGTTGTCCTGTTCCCTTGGTTGCAACTCAGCATTCTCTCTCCTCCAAACACGACGAGTTGTGTTTCTACCAAACAGTTCTACTTTGATTTTATCAGACCATATGACATTCTCCCAATCCTCTTCTGGATCATCCATATGCTCTCTAGCAAAACTCAGATGGGCCCGGACATGTACTGGCTTAAGCAGGGGGACACGTCTGGCACTGCAGGATCTGAGTCCCTGGCGGCGTAGTGTGTTACTGATGGTAGCCTTTGTTACGTTGGTCCCAGCTCTCTGCAGGTCATTCACTAGGTCCCCCCCCCATGTGGTTCTTGGATTTTTGCTCACCGTTCTTGTGATCATTTTGACCCCACGGGGTGAGATTTTGCGTGGAGCCCCAGATCGAGGGAGATTATCAGTGGTCTTGTATGTCTTACATTTTCTAATTATTGCTGCCACAGTTGATTTCTTCACACCAAGCTGCTTGCCTATTGCAGTATCAGTCTTCCCAGCCTGGTGCAGGTCTACAATTTTGTTTCTGGTGTCCTTCGGCAGCTCTTTGGTCTTCACCATAGTGGAGTTTGGAGTGTGACTGTTTGAGATTGTGGACTGGTGTCTTATACTGATAACAAATTCAAATAGGTGCCATTATTACAGGTAATGAGTGGAGGACAGAGGAGCCTCCTAAAGAAGAAGATACAGGTCTGCGATAGCCAGAAATCTTGCTTGTTTGTAAGTGACCAAATACTTATTTTCCACCATAATTTGCAAATAAATTCTTTCAAAAATCAGACAATGTGATTGTCTGGATTTGTTTCCACATTTTGTCTCTCATAGTTGAGGTATACCTATGATGACAATTACAGAACTCTCTCTTTTTTTTAAGTGGGAGAACTTGCACAATTGGTGGCTGACTAAATACTTTTTTGCCCCACTGTATACTATACATCTTTCCTAAGCCAATCAAGCTCTATATATATCTTACTTAAATTATTAATTGATTAACTTCTTATTTATTTATTTGAGTATTAATTATTGATTAATTCTTTATATTTTACCATTTTTTAATTTATTTTTACCACCTTACATGCATATACATATGTGTATATCTATGTGCTTATTTAATGGATATTCTTTTTAATAGTACATTTTTCTTATTGCTGCTTTCTCCCCATTTCATGGAATGGTTTAATATATGTGCATATCTCCGGCCGTCCTACTTTTACCTACCAAGCTGACGCCGCCACGCGTTGACTGGCGTCAGCCTATTACAAAGGAAGATCTGCAATTAAAAGATGTTATGAAACAGGGGAAGTTATGTACTGAGGCAGAAATAAAAGCTAAAAATGAATGGTTGATAATAGATCCTTGGCGATACTACCAACTGAAACACTTTGTTGATTCACTCCCGCAACCAATCAGACCGATAGAGAAACTACTCCCTCTGGAAAAACTATGTCTCGAGAAAAAAGGGAGAGGAGGTATAGCCAAGACATACAGAGCGCTTAATGAGTTAGAGGGAGTAGGAGACTTGAGATTCGTGGAGAAGTGGGAGGAAGAGCTAGGTATAAAGATTGACAGACAGGAGGTAGGGAGGATTATGAAAAGGGTGAACGCTACTTCAGTAAATTACAAGCTAGTAGAAATGAATTACAAGATCCTCACAAGGATGTATATAACCCCAGATAGAGCGCATAGAACTATGGAGGGACGGTCACAGTTATGTTGGAGGGGCTGCGGAGGAATAGGGACCATGGCGCACATATGGTGGCAGTGCCCGGTAATCACGGAATTCTGGGGGGAGATTAGGCAAATCATCAATAAGATCATAAAGACAGACATCCCCTTAGATCCCTGGGTGTTTTTGCACCACGGGAGGAAAGTTCCCACGAAGGCATATTTGAGGTCATTATGCCCCCACCTCTTAAATGCTGCAAAAAGCCTCATCCCCAGATATTGGCAAGATAAAAGGAGACCTACGGTACGGGAGTGGCTAGGCAAGATCAACGAGATCTATAATCTCGAATACTTGAAGTATAGCGAAGGAACCGAGATGAAAACCTTCGAGGAGATATGGAAGGACTGGGAGAATTTTAGGTATTCACTTCAAGCGGCAGAATTGTGGGGAATCTAAAGGCTAAAGGCTTTTAAAAAAAAAAAAAAAACTACCTAGGAAGTATTTTGCTAAACTTGGAATGGTGTGTCGACTCGAGCTGGCACCTGAGCTATTGGTGTAGGAGCTGGAGCCGGGAATGGGATGGAGCACACGGGTACAATGAGGGGGGGGTAGGGGGAGGGGAGGTATAGGCGGGCCACGGGGGAAGGGACTATGTTTCTTCTTTATTTTCTTCTCTTCTTCTCCTCTATCGGAGATGACTCTTATAGAATTCTCCTTTCGAAGTTGTTTGTTTTTTGAATCAAATAAGGAAAAATTAGCCACAATGATGTGAATGCTTATTGGGATAGACTTGAACTGAAAAGTTGAAAACATAGTCCCTAAAAATACTTCGCTGAAGTGGCAAAAAAAAAAAAAAAAAAAAAAAACTTCTTATTTATTTATTTGAGTATTAATTATTGATTAATTCTTTATATTTTACCATTTTTTAATTTATTTTTACCACCTTACATGCATATACATATGTGTATATCTATGTGCTTATTTAATGGATATTCTTTTTAATAGTACATTTTTCTTATTGCTGCTTTCTCCCCATTTCATGGAATGGTTTAATATATGTGCATATCTCCGGCCGTCCTACTTTTACCTACCAAGCTGACGCCGCCACACGTTGACTGGCGTCAGCCTATAAATGACTGACATTGCTAATAGCCAATTAGATCTGAGGAAAATGCGGATGCATTGAAATGCGTTATCTGACACGTCCATACGTCACTTCCGGTACACGGAATCCATCGAACTGTGTGTTCCACGCTGGTTGTCCTTCCGGTTCCAGTTTCCGGCATCCTCAAGGACGGACGGCGTGCAGTTGAGCCCTACACCCAGGTCTCCCTGTACCTTCAACTGGCTTGCATAAGTCAGCGCCCACCACCAGCAAGACCCACAGGCCGTCCTGCTTCTATACCTCCATCTGGGCAGTTTCTCCAGACCCCGCTGGGACCCCTCCAGTGATTCAGTTGCGCACCAAGCAAGTGACCATGGACTCCAACACATGTATTTACATGCCTGATTCTCACTCATAAGTTGTAAATAGCCACTCTGCCACCTTTTTATTATTTCTTCAATAAATTGTTCATACATACTGCACTTAGATTGGCGCACCTTGTCTTTTCTTCATTTATCCTGAAGGGAGTCTGTACTGATTGGGGGGGGATTTATCCTGAGGGGGTCTGTACTACTTGGGGGTGTCTTTACTGATTGAGGGGGATTTATCCTGAGGGGGGTCTGTACTGATGGGGGGTTATCCTGAGGGGGTCTGTACTGATTGGGGGGTTACCCTGAGGAGGGTCTGTACTGATGGAGGGGGGATTTATCCTAAGGGGGGTCTGTACTGATTGGGAGGGATTTATCTTGAGAGGGGGGTCTGTACTGATGGAGGGGGGATTTATCCTGAGGGTGGTCTGTACTGATTGGGGGGATTCATCCTGAGGGGGGTCTGTACTAAAGGAGGGGGGATTTATCCTAAAGGGGGGGTTGTACTGATTGGGGGGGATTTATCCTGAGGGGGGCCTGTACTGATTGGGGGTTATCCTGAAGGAGGTCTGTACTGATGGAGGGGGGGATTTATCCTGAGGGGGGGTCTGTACTGATTGGGGGGATTTATCCTGAGGGGGTCTGTACTGATGGGGGGGTTATCCTGAGGGGGGTCTGTACTGATGGAGGGGCAGTCTATACTTAGTGGAGGGTGGTCTGTACTGAGGGGCGACTATAGTTGGTGGAGGGGGGTGACACCATGTTTTACCACACCAGGTGACACCAACCCTAGTGACACCACTGTGTGTTTGTGTGTGTGTGTGTGTGTAAGAAGAAGTGAAGTATCGCTAATCGCCACCCAGTTATGGCATTAGCTCTCAGCCTCAGTGTTGTGGCCACCGGCCGGGCGGGTACAACAGGCTGTCAGCATTAAAATACACCGCTGGCACAGTACAGTCTCTGCCTCCAGTCTCCAGACCAGAATACAGTATCTGTGTCACCTCCTCTCTTCCTGCTGCTGTGTACATTTCTGCTGGGGAGCGGGACAAGCGACATTGGTTTGGAGCAGCGTGGGATGGACATGGCTTGTGCGGTGGAGCCAAAGCGCCGCATGGGTTAGGGAGTGGAGCAGAGCAGAGCAGGTTTCCCAGCTGGAAGGCACAGAGCACATCACATGACAGCACAGCACAAGTACCCACTCATCACTGATACCACCAGTGCTGCAAGACAGAATAAGTTTACCAGGTACCACTTTGCCAGCTGATGAGTTCTATATCCATAGTAATGTAGCACTAACCCCCGAAGGAGCTGCTGAGTTAAATCGGGCTGTTACCGTCACCTTTTTACCTTTAGTTTCACCAATACCAGAACTGGGAGTCCATGTTGAGCTCCCCATCACATACCTTTAAGGGAAAACAAAAGGAGAGCGCCTCTAAGTAAAAGGTTAATTTCAATTGACAAGATAAAACATAGCCACTTACATTTGGAAACACAACAGTGCTCTAGGCAGGTGGATGTGTATCAGAAAAAAATTGGTGTGGGGGGAGCCAGTTCCCAGGAATGTTCCAAATCCATGCTGCAATACGGCGGGGAGCCGGGACGGAACACAGCCAGTCCTGCAGAGGAGAGGAGCAGCAACCCCGTGGAGCAGCCTGTGACGTCAATGACTGTGGAGAACACAACGCGTTTCAGAGCGTGCGCAAGGTCCGTGAGGTGCATGCATGCTCCTTTCTCAAGTGTAAAGATAGGGGAAAGGTGAAACGCTATTTATAAGCGCCATCTGCTAACTGGGAAAGCACACAGCTGGCTAAACGATCAATAATGGATGTTGTGTACCTTGGGCAATGCAGTATGTTTTGGGAAATATGCGGTCTGTATATGTGTGAAGGGATATGTATGTGTTATATAAAGTGTATTTTTTATATAGAAAAGATATTAAGGTCTATATATACTCTGTAATACGTGCATAACATACCTAAAAGGGGTGACCTTATATACAAACAATAGCACCACCTTACAGCAGCTATAATGAAAAACATAGTGCATAATGCAATCATTATTGAATCAATGACCCACACACGAAGTCCTACTGTGGACCGAGCATGATGCTTTAAAAAGTGGCGTGGCACGCTATGTTTGTCACAACCTAATTCCACCAAACGGCGATGCTTACCAAACCGTTGTCTTAATGGGCAGATGGTATGGCCAACATATAACAGCTTACAAGTCATTGATTCTATACCTAAGGGCTTATCAGAAGCAGAGCGTTTTTCGCGATTATGCGAACGCGAAACATTCTGGATCTATACTCTGGACACCCTTGCCCCCAATGGACTAAACGAGGAACTTGAGGTCAACACTATCCTTTAAATTTAATAATTTTTTAATTCTCTTTTTGATTATTTCGCTGGACTTACATCTGGTTACCTATTATATTGGTCATTTAGTAATTAATATTATTCCTTTTTATGTGTTTCTGGCAGCATGTATGTGTGCATGTGACAATAGATGCATGCACACGTAGTACATCCTGCGTATTATATACGTATTATATACGTTTTTTACTAGCCATCCTGGATTGGTGTAATATCTGTATGTGTGCATGCTACTTAGCACATCCTGCACACCACTCACAGTCATCTTGCTTTAGTGTGTTTAGACGCACATGCACCTATTTCATTTTATCCCAATTTTAAACTATCCATTTTTCCCTCTTTCTAGTACATCACTTCATGAATTCATTATTTTTAATTTTATTTTTATTTTTAGTTCTATTATATATTTTTATTTTTTCAAATTTCTTTTTTAATAATATTCTTTATTTGTCTTGACATGGTAGTCGTCACTTCTCTCCTTTCTATGTTGAAGAATCTTTATTATATATAAATTAATTTTTCTTTTTAATTATATATATATATATATATAAAAATATATTTATATATCAATTTTTATTTGTATTTTCCACATGGATTTGCACTATTATAATACATATCCCTTCACACATATACAGACCGCATATTTCCCAAAACATACTGCATTGCCCGAGGTACACAACATCCATTATTGATCGTTTAGCCATCTGTGTGCTTTCCCAGTTAGCAGATGGCGCTTATAAATAGTGTTTCACCTTTCCCCTATCTTTACACTTGAGAAAGGAGAGCGCATGCGCCTCACGGACCTTGCGCACGCTCTGAAACGCGTTGTGTTCTCCACAGTCATTGACATCACAGGCTGCTTCCATGGGGTTGCTGCTCCTCTCCTCTGCAGGACTGGCTGTGTTCCATCCCAGCTCCCCGCCGTACTGCAGCACAGATTTGGAACATTCCTGGGAACTGGCTCCCCCCACACCACTTTCCTCTGGTACACATCCACCTGCCTAGAGCACCGTTGTGTTTCCAAATGTAAGTGGCTATGTTTTATCTTGTCAATTGAAATAAACCTTTTACTTAGAGGCGCTCCTCTCCTTTTGTTTTCCTTTGATAGTTTCAAGCTGACTTCAGTCCATAGAAGAGCTGCCCTTTGTGAATAGTCCGTGCTGAACAAGAAATCCCTTCATCCGGTATGTTTCAACAATATTTTTCTTCAATGGACTTTTCCTGAACTATGGACTTTTTTTGTGTTTGAAAGTATTTACATCTAGTATTATTTCTTTATGTGTTTTATGGACTACCCGGATTAATTTACCATCACTATACCATATATGATATTGATTTATTTTATTGTATTTTGCTTCATAGTTCTGAGCACCGATATCTTTTTATTTACGTCATATACCTTTAGGCCAGGAGGGCCAGCAGGTGAAAGAGAAAGAAAAATGGTGTCTGCTCCTTAAGTACCCTCTTCCAGAATGCACAGCAGCGGACCACCTCTGCCGAGTTGCCTCTGAGAAAGAAGAGCACTCAATATACTTCAGCTTGTTGCTTTCCAACACTGACCTATGGTGACAACGATACCTACAGGCAACAGTGCGGAACTGCACGCAACACAGCCAATGCTGGAACAGAGTCTAATTTAGCCATAGATTAAATTTGAACTATGTACAGAACAGATGACGAACTAAATTTACATATAAGCGGTAGATTAGAAATCTACCAGCGCTACAGTAAATCTTGGTAATGTGAGTGGCTCGCTGGCATAATTGGTTGCTCTATGTATTTTTAATCTGCTCAGGGCAAGTCCCTCCCACTTGCCGACCATGCTATAAATGATTGATGGCTAGTTCTGGGAGGCCTCCCAGTCTCGCACTTCTGTGTACCCAGCACATCACGGATCGGAGAGGAGAGAGAAATACAGCAGCAGCATGAGTTTGCACGATCCTGTGTGCCATCAGTGCAATCACAGTGCCCCATCATATAGACAAGGTGCTGTTGCATGTAAATCCGACCTCCTCATAATTTTAATTGTCACAATATAAAATAATGGGTGTGGAGGCCTTTTGGTAGGCACTTTTTTTGTTTCTTTGGGGGGGGGGGGGCAACATTTTATTCTTGGGCCCAGGCAGCACAATGTCTTGAGCCAGCCCTGAGTTCCTGCACCGTGTCCTCAGTCTCCAAAAACTTCTATAGTATGTTTGCAGCCTCTGATTAGTCCCTGTAGCTTGTCTGCAGTCTCTGACTATCTCTTGTAGCATGTCCATAGCCTCCGGCCATCTCCTGTTGCACAGTTTGATGTGTGGCTTTGGCAATGTGAGGGACTCCATTTGTGGCTCCCATATAAGAAGTTGACAACCACTGAAGTAGATGCATAAACTAATGCTATGAAAAATAAAAATTTGATAAAAGGCACTATTGCCAAGGCTTCATATTAATTTAAAACAGATAGGCCAGGAACATGGAGATGAGGTTATACTGCACTGTTATTTCGAGCATACGCTCAATGGTCTCACCGCTGATGATTTTGTAAGTTTGTCCTGGAACAAGGTAATATTTTTACCTTGGTGTATACCAGTGCAATGATGCAGAATAGAACTAAGCAGCAAGAGGATCATCAGAAAAAAAGAATATCTTTGAGCATCATTAAGGATCAGCATTTAGAATAAACGTCACACAAATTAAGCATAATAATAATATAGGGAGCAAAGAATATATAAATAAATAAATAAAAAGCAAACGACTCTGATGTCATTTATATTTATAAAAGTCTCAGAAAATAGTAATAATATATATTAATACATTTTTTTTCTCATCATTCAAACGCTGGGGGCACTAACAACAGCAAATATTGCAGCATTAGAAATGAAACATAGAAAAGGTTAATTGCTTCATTAAGTCTAAGACTGTGCAGTGCGTGCTGGATTAAAAATTACCCAAGGACAAAATAACATCAGAGAGTATGGGATACTGTCAGAATCATACAAATCATTTCAAAGGTCAGTAGAAGCCACAATTTCATTTAACTTTTTCACATTCATCTGCAGTCATGAGTGAAAGACACTGGCTAGTAAGGAGCTGCTCTGTGGAGGCCCTCTATGACTGTCCCAGCAAACTGGATTAAATGTTGAGGTGTAATATTCTGTAATGGAAAGGTCTTTGTGTGATAAATTAGTCTAGCGTATTTGACTCGGACTCCGTCCATTTGGAATCCTGCCATGTTCCCTCTACAAACTATCTGATAAAAATGGATAAATTCCACAAAGGGGGGAATTTATCAATGCGTCTACATGAAATTTGCTCTAAACATTAAACCAACATTTTAACATTTTTTGACCAAAGTTCAATTTTACACATTCCCTCTATTTATCAAAGTGGTTTTCACCAAATATTATTCTCCCATTGAAAAAAGCATCCAACAAGATTTGCCCAATGTTTATTCTTTATTGGGAAAATGCCTTCCTTGCTATTCATCCTATTTAACACTCAGTGAATATAGATTTTTTTTTCTTTTTTTTAAATTCACCCAGCATTTACCCAATTTTACTTTGCACAATATTCAGACTATTCCCTGGTTTAACACTGGGACTCTTTAGGTACTTCTTTTCTTTGGTGCTGTGGACTTTTAGCTTATGGACAGTGCTAAACCTGTGTTTTAAATAAAAGTTCAGTACTCCCTTTATTAATTTTTATTTTATTTTTTTAATTACTATAGCACCCTTGTTCCTAGAACAGGGCTACAGGTAAATTTAGTGTGCCAGGTGGTAGTCAGCCTGGCCAATTTGTAGTATTCTATATATGACTTCTGTTAATTTCATTCTAAGTTGTGGCTTCTCTCTTCTGTCAGTAGGTGGTGCTGTTGCCTTTGACAGAGTGATGAGTTACAGGGAAGTTCAGTTTATGATAAACATACCTTTCTCAGCCAATCATATTTGTGGCTAAGCATGCTGGGAGAGGTTATTTAATGAAATTAAGTTAGGTGATCAGGCAGTGTGTTCCCGCCCCGGGGCTACGGCCTGGGTGGATGGTGTATGTAGAGTTCCTGGCTGCTAGGCCCGAAGCCTGTGGCCTATCCAGGTTGCTGTCGGCTGCTAGGCCTAACTGAGGCCTATCCGGGTGTTTAAGTTTATGAGGAGAAAAGCCTGCCAAAGATCCAGTAACGATTCTAGAGGGATGGAGTTCTAAGGAAGCGCCAGAGTGGACTTTTCATGAGCTGGAGGCTACGAACTTGCTGGGAGGACTTCAGAGAGAACTAATTCAAGGGAATCAGTGCATGAAGCAGTAAGTAAAGTTCAGTTACTAGAGGAGACAGCTTGGCCTACAAAGTACAGATGTGCTAGTTCAGCTTAAAGGCTCTTATTTCTGTACTGCTGTCTGCCTTATCTCACCTTTTTTTGTCTAAGGAGTCTGCCAATCTTCTGATCGCTACTGAGGGTGTCCTGTGCCCTATTCCCCTCTCTCCCACATTTTCCTGTTCTGAGAAATAAACTTCTCTCTTGTTCAAGCATAAAAGTGACTGGCGACCAACTTCTTTCTTGCTCATCACCCACCCAGGGCCGTCTTTAATATTTTTTCACACCACCCCCTTTCTCTCCCCCTCCCCCATCTCAACCTCCCTCTCTCTCCTCTCTCTAAAATTTCCCCACATTCATCCCCTACTCTTTTACCCCTTTCTCTCTCACACAACCTCTCCTCTCTGTATCTATCTCCCCCACACCGTCTTCTTTCCCATCTATTTCTCTCCTCGCTCCCTCTGCACCCCCTGGGTGCTTTTTGCACATTTTTAGTGGTAAAAAAATGGAAAAAGGGTATTTATAATGTTATATTTTTATATATATAAAAAAATGTTTTGCATTTTATTTCTATTTTAAACTGAATAGATTGGTTTAGAAGGTGATCATTTACAACTTTAAGTGGTTAGATTGTAAGCTCCTCTAGGGGTTATTGTGAATGATTGCAGTGCCATATAAATAAGTAACATTATTGTTCTAGCCACATAACAATTCTCTATTTCAGAACAATCCACTGTAAGAAAAGTTGATAGTATTGAGTCATTTTAACAACCTCTCATTTCTGAATGATAGTCAGCTTTTTTCCCAAAACGGCCAGGGTTCTTCTTTAAACAAAGGTCCCCAGAAATTTGGGAAAATGTAGGAGAGTCTAATTTCTTTTTCACATTACATTATTTCACATTAATGTTCAAAAACGCAAATAAATTATGAAATCAGAAGCCCAGGTGGATACTGCTCCTCCCCATAAAGAGCTGTAGGTGATTGTAGGCTGCTGTGTATAGGGAGGCTGATGACCCCCTCCCCCCGCCCCACTCGCTCTCTCATGCCTCCCTCTCTCCTGGCATGGGAATTGTAGTTCTTAAGGGAGCACTGCACATTACAATTCATGGGAGACTAATGAAATGTGAACTTCTCTACCCAGCATCCTCTGCACTTCCGAAGAGGACAGGGTTTTACAATGCAAATCTGGAGAGAGTGGGGTCTTTGCCAAGAAGGAGAGCTGGGGGAACCTGTTGATTGACCTGCCACTGCTGCACCAGAGAGACAAAGCCTGAGAACTGAGAAAGTGAAACCCAGCTACATAGGGATCAGAAAGATCTAAGGCTTGGGTACTGTGTGACCAGAGGTAAGTCGTTGAGGACTGGATCTGCTGAGAGACTAAGCCTTGTGGGGATCCAAGCTAAGAGACTGAGCCACCAGGACCAGACTTCAGAGGACAGCAGACCATCAAGTGATCTGGACCAGATTTCTGTGTACCAGGAGGGGTGAGCTGAACCATCTGTGCTTATCTCAAAATTGACACAGTTTATGCAATAGAGGCTGCTCTCATGTTTATCAATCTCACTAGCCATCTGTTGCACACTTTTAAAGGGACAGCTACACATGTGCCACCCACAGGAGGGTCCCAATGAAAGCCCACCAACACTGACAATTAGGCTCCAGATACTTTGCAACCACCTCCAGGGGTACCCTTTTGGCAGGAATGCATACTCCAACCCACTATTGGGGCTTTATGTGTAGTATGCATCCAAGGCTCCTATTTTCCTGGGGTTCATTCCTATACTTTTACCCTGTTTTGTACTAATTGTAGTTTGGTTTACCATTGTTGCAGTTTAATTGATTGCCAGCTAATGGGTCAGTGCTCATTTAAATAGTGCAGCCTCTTGAAATCTGATTGCCTGTCCATTGATTTATGCATTTTTTACTACATTGCCTTGTGATTGGGAAGACTTGCACATGAGGACTAAGACTTCTGAGACAGCTAACTGCCAAGTGTCTGGGGCTGGCCTGCTGCCTGCCAGTAGTGGTGAGCTTAACGACACATCTTAAACACTTACTACACACAGTTAACACAATAGAGACTGCTCTTACCCAGTAGCTCATCTACCACTCATCACCCGCACTCTTAAAGCGACAATTTTTGTGTGTACCACCTGCAGAAGGGCCTCACCAAAAGTTGGTTACTACTGACAATCAGACTCTATCTACTTGTAGTCACCTTTTGGAGTACCCCTTTATTAGGCATGTGCAAATCCACCCATTAAAAGGCTGTAAGTACAGGGTGGACTTAAGAACATTATTACTGTGTCAACTGATTCTGATTTTGCTGATTACTGGTTACATCAGTTAAAATTTGTCTTAACAGTGCTGCAGTTCAGTCACCCTGTTATAGGCAGCTTTGGAAGTGTTCTGTTGTTTGTTTACCAATTCACGCACTGTTTAACTGCCTTGATATAATACATTTAATTAATCTACCATTCGGTTGTTTGTGGCATACTTTCTGTGTGTTGATATATAGCTTAGATATACTAAAGTCACACAGGTGTTAGCGAGTTTTAAACTACCACCAGGTGTGTCAATGGAGACTGAGCAGTTTACTGAGTCGTGGTAGAGCAGAGAACCTACCATCACCAGCAGCCCCTAAGGGGGTAAGCGCTACAACTGCAACATTGTAACTTTGTATGAAGTCACAAAGTGAGAGACTGTAGCAGGGACTGGTCAGTGTCAGACATATGTGAGCACAGCCAATAACTGCAAAGGCACCAGATTTTACATTAGCGCGTGATCTCTGAACCATGCGACTCAGTACATGAAGTAGATGCTGATGCCTGATCAAAGATGGATCTGGGTAGATAGGGATAGAGAGAGGTAAATCTTATAAATGCTACACAGCTCCCTTCTATGTATTTCATCTGTGTTTTTAGCTGCCTAGAGTTTAGCTTTAAATTGCATGCTGGGCTTTCACCCAGTTGGTCATGTTATTCCATCACGTAAATTATAAAATCATTTTGCTTTTAAAATCTAATGGTTCAGTAATGGAATCAGTTAGGTAACATCCGCCAATGAACTCTTTAATAGCTGGTCTCTGGCAGAGCCTAGTGTTCTTCCATTTATGCTGTATTTTATTCATGAACAGTGAAAGAAAAACAACATCTTCCTCATAATTGTTTATCTCTGACTGAGGGAATCTTGTAATTCTCCAGACTGCTTACTATTCAAATGTCTTCATTAAAAATGAGAAGGTGAGAAACTACCCAGAGAAATGACATAATGGCTTCCAAAAAGAACCCCACATGGCAACAAAAGCATGACAGAGAATCCATGCCTGTTTATAATGATGGAGGATGAAGATTAATGTGCACTGATGATTTAATTATCATATGAAAGTAATCAAGTATTACAAAGTGTTAAAAAATATGATAGTTCCAGTGTAATGATAGAAGTTTGTGTGTCTTTGATGGATACCCTACCCGTGATCTCCTTAGTTAATTTTTTAGTAAGCATTTTAGCTACTCTAGACTTGCAATTCATAGGATAGCCATGCACAGACAAATAATCATGCTGAGCATTACCTTGGATTATCAGGCCCAGAAGGCAACAATGAATCTATCAAGTTGTAGTAGAAACTCATTATGACATTGTAAGATTTTTGAACTGGTTGGTGGAGGTTTGCACTAACAGTTGTTTTTTAAGGACAAGCTACTGGGTTGACCTGCATGTACTCAACTGAACTTATTGGAAAATCTGCTTGTGACCAATGAAAGACAATGATTGGACGATCTTGATAAAGTGGAGGCTCAGGACCATTGTCAAATTCCATTCTAGTATTTCACAATCAATAGTAAAATTATAACATTTGCATCCAGCAAAGCTTTGGTCTTATGATTATGAGCTCTCATATTAGATGATTGTTGCTTCACATCCAGGAGAGAAGAGAGTTGATCCTAGTCTCTGCTCATGCTACAACCCCTGGCAAAAATGATGGAATCACCAGTCCCTGAGGATGTTCCTTCAGTTGTTTATTGTTGTAGAAAAAAAGCAGATCACAGACATGGCCAAAAACTAAAGGCATTTCAAATGGCAACTTTCTGGCTTTAAGAAACACTAAAGAAATCAAGAAAAATAATTGTGGTGGCCAGTAACAGTTAGATTTATAGAACAAGCACAGGTAATAAATTATGGAATCACTCAATTCTGAGGAAAAAATTATGGAATCACCCTGTAAATTTTCATTACAAACACTAACACCTGCATCAGATTAAATTTGCTTGTTAGTATGTAGGTAAAAAGGAGTGATCACACCTTGGAGAGCTGTTGCAACAAGTGGACTGACATGAAGCATGGCTCCAACATCAGAGATGTCAATTGAAAAAAAGGAGAGGATTATCAAACTGCTTAAAGAGGGTAAATCATCACGCAGTGTTGCACAAGATGTTGGTTGTTCACAGTTGGCTGTGTCTAAAACATGGACCAAATACAAACAACATGGGAAGGTGGTTAAAGGCAAGCATACTGGTAGACCAAGGAAGACATCAAAGCGTCAAGACAGAAAACTTAAAGCAATATGCCTTGAAAACAGAAAATGTACAACAAAACAAATGAGGAACAAATGGGAGGAAACTGGAGTCAACATCTGTGATCGAACTGTAAGAAACCGCCTAGTGGAAATGGGATTTACATACAGAAAAGCTAAAAGAAAGCCATTTCTAACACCTAAACACAAAAAAACAAGGTTACAATGGGCTAAGGAAAGGCAATCGTGGACTGTGGATGATTGGATGAAAGTCATATTCAGTGATGAATCTCAAATCTGCATTGGGCAAGGTGATGATGCTGGAACTTTTGTTTGGTGCCGTTCCAATGAGATTTATGCAGGCGACTGCCTAAAGAAAACATGCAAATTTCCACAGTCAATTATGATATGGGTCTGAATGTCAGGTAAAGGCACTGGGGAGATGGCTGTCATTAAATCTTGAATAAATGCACAGGTTTACATTCCCATCTATTGAAAGGATGTTTGGGGATGATGAAATCATTTATCAAGATGATAATGCATCTTGCCATAGAGCAAAAACTGTGAAAAAATTCCTTGAAGAAAGACACATAAGGTCAATGTCATGGCCTGCAAACAGTCTTCAAACAGTCCGGATCTCAATCCAATTGAAAATCTGTGGTGGAAGTTAAAGAAAATGGTCCATGACAAGGCTCCAACCTGCAAAGATGATTTGGCAACAGCAATCAGAGAAGGCTGGAGCCAGATTGATGAAGAGTACTGTTTATCACTCATAAAGTCAATGCCTCAGAGACTGCAAGCAGTTATAAAAGCCAGAGGTGGTGCAACAAAGTACTAGTGATGTGTTGGAGTGTTATTTTGTTTGTTTGTTTTTCATGATTCCATCATTTTTTCCTCAGAATTGAGTGATTCCATAATTTATTCCCTGTGCTTGTTCTATAAATCTAACTGTTACTGGCCACCACAATTATTTTTCTTGATTTCTTTTAGTGTTTCTTTAAGCCAGAAAGTTGCCATTTGAAATGCCTTTAGTTTTTGGCCATGTCTGTGATCTGCTTTATTTCTACAACAATAAACAACTGAAGGAACATCCTCAGGGACTGGTGATTCCATCATTTTTGCTAGGGGTTGTATATGCTGAACATTTCAGAATACTTTCATTTAACTAAATGATGTCTTCTAACTAGTACTGATACTTTGCTAAATATATTTGTTTTTTACTGTGAACTATACATACACACACACTAGGTTTTATACAGTCATTCTATAACATAAGCAAATGCACTGTAGTCAGCAAAACATCATTTGACTTGTTCCGATTGTTCTGATTTATTTCTCAGTTGTTAATCTATTCTATAGCTATTCTACTTACCTTACAAACAGGTCCAGTCCTTCAAAGCAGATTAAGCCCTCGTTCACATTGGAGGCGGGTTTGAAATTGTGCAAGTTAAGCTGAACTTGTACGATTTCAAACCCCTATTTTATTGCGAGTTGGTCATGAAGGAGGGTATATCTTCTGGACCTCAAGTGGGTAAATACATTTGCCTAATTGGCTAAATCAAAACAGAAAAAGTAACACCCAATGCACACTTCCATAGATTTACCTCTGACTGCAGAAATGAAAAACTATTCAGTTGCATCTTTCCTGAAACCTCTGCCAGTTACTAAGTGTGCCAACTCCCTCTACTGAGCTAAGGGGTCTGATTAGATCAGGTGTAGCCATATTCAAGGGTATGGTGCAGGATGTCTCGAAAAAAGTAGAGAAGAAAACCAGCCTTGGCAGTTTTAGAAATGCTAACAAATTAGCTTTAAAAGTTCGGTCAGTCTTCATCGTTTAGTAATGTGGGCTGAATCACTGACTGGCTACATCTTTTGGGGAGTCCAGCAGCAAGATGTTCCAGGCTCTGACCTCAGCTGCTGCACTCTCCATAACTTGAAATAAAAAGTCCAACAAGGAGAGCAAGTCTTCTTATAAAAACTGCCATACGTGTGAACCTGGGAAATCAAGTGCTAAGATATTGCCTCAGAATCCCAGATGATAAAATAAGCCTGTGGGTGATTTGATCCTCTAGAATCTACCCATAAATGAAGCATCTCTTTTATGTAGAGTGACACTTAAAAAACTAATAACAATTAACGATACAAAATATTTGCCAAATAAAAGTAGATTCTGCATTGATACCATTCAGAGTGTTTCAAGTAAGATCCGCTTACTCTGCACTCTGCAGTCATTAGAGGGCCTTAGGGGAAAGATTAGCTTGGCAACGAATTGCCGAGTATATACCCCTATTTCTTGTGTATGCCTGGGAGGGAAGAGAATACTTGAGGTAATAGGAAGATGTATTTGACAGTTGCTTTAGATATGAGGTAAGTTTATTCCTTTTTGAAGAGGTTTCATTGACACTGTGAGGTGTAATCCCGTAACCCTTCTGCAGATCTCACAAAGAATCATTTTCATTGCATTAATGCAGAGAGAAACACAAATGAGATGTATTCTCTATTCACTGAGAATCAGCACTATCTTCAAATTGTATTGACTATAATAACCCTTCTGTTGTGGCACTTAACTTTAATATCTCCCGCTGTAATGCATCAGTGTGATTGCTCAAACTTGTAGCTGTCAATTGAGCATTTCAAAGGGAGGTTGAGACTGAAACTCAAAAAGAAGCTTTCAAAAAGCGAGTGCTAAGTGCACAGTTAATGGAAAATTCAGTTTTTATGAAACATTCTCCATTACTATTCAGTACAAGCTCAGAGTTAGGCATAAACTGTATTATGTACAATTACTTTAGGATCTCTCTCTTTCTCACTTATGCAGTTGTACATTTTGGATCCCCTAAACGGGTTCTGATTTGGGTTGTGGACCAGACAGTGTTGAATTTGTAAAATGTGGTTTAAAGTGATTGTAAATACAATATTTATTAAAATGAAAATAACAAACGTGTTATACTTACCTGCCCTGTGCAATAGCCCCATTCTCCTCTTCTCAGATTCCCCACCAGCTATCCTGGCCGCCCCCCCCCCCCCCCAATGCCCCCATAGAAAGTTGGGAGCCAATAAGGAGGTATAGAGCCGACAGAGCCACTGCTCTTGTGCACATTGCTGGATCGAGATTGGGCTTAGGTAAGTATAAGGGGGGGCTGGGGGGAGCTGCATGTAGAAGTTTTTCTACCTTAATGCAGAGAATACATTAAACACCCTCTGCCTTTATAATCACTTTAAAGAGCTGCTAAACACAATGCTGCTTCATGTACAAAATGGTAATAGTAACATTTATGAACGAAAGCGGTTGAAACAAACTTTCCCCCACTACAACCCTATGCTTTTGAAAAAAGCATATTTTTAAAAAAAATGTGTAGCCCGGTTCGTGATGCTAATATCATGGAGACTATGATTACAGAACTTGTGTAGTCTGCTGGGTCCGCCCACTACACAGAGGAAGGGAATGCTTGAATCCCTGTGAATGCTGGGAAAACTGAGGATTTTGGGAAACGTAGTTCAAAACAGACCAAGTTGCTTTATGGGCTGAGACAAAAGAAACTACATATCCCAGAATATCTAGGGCTCTGAGCAGAGAGGATATGGAAAAGGAGAGAGGAGGACATTCAGAGAGAGTGAGCTACCGGGGGGTACTGCATATACATCTGCAATAAATATTCTGCCTCCATTAAAATAGAACCGCCAATCCCAGGTGAGTCACACAGACCATAATCTTCAGAGCATGCTGCAAAATGTGGGGTGCACGCCCTGTCACTAGTGCCAGTAGAAAACTAGTAGAACCAAAAGACGAATGGCTGCACTCCCATGCGATGCAAAAAGGCTTTTTGATATCCCAAAATCATAAAAGCAACAAAACACAGGCAGGGGAACAAAAAGGTTGACGCGTTTCACATGAGATTCATGCTTTGTCAAAACCACATTCTCACCTAGGCGAGCAGGACACCTCTCTGATCCTGCAACCTCCTGGGATTATCCCCATCACAAATTCCAGGAGACTGCAGAAGCAGGGACACCCAATTAGCTGGAGGAAGGACCTGGCAATACATCATCAGGGGCTGGATGCAAGAAGCAAAAGCCCGGAAGAGACAGCTTCCAATGATGTAGAATAGCAGCACAGGACTTGGTGTGGTGCAGTCAGTGGCATATTGCAGCTGGATTAGCTCGGCATGAGTTTGGTTTTTTAAAGATAGTCCTGCAAAAAAAGTGAGATGGGATAAAAAATTAAAAAAATGCAGGGAGTGGGGTTGGGGATCAAGGTAAATTTCCTGTCCAAGATATGACAATTACAAAAACAACAGTTGTGTTGGTGATGCCTTTTGCCTAGCATGGCAGCTTACATAAAGCAAAAGGCTGCAAAGTGACACCTATACTTGTATGTGCTACCTAGCCAAAGTGGCCATCTTTGCTGCAAGGGGCAACCTTGGGGCTGCCTTGGACAGCATCTGTCCTTAAAATACCAGTCAGGTTTTTGTTGCTGCCTGTGTTCCCATCAGGAGAATTCACCCTCTCTATTTATCTTAGTAACCATTGTCACAGGACAAGGTGCAAAATCCAAAAAATTCACAGATGGCACCGGAACAGGAATAAAGGGTAAACCTCCCAATAGTGACAGTTCCAGTGACAACTGTCTAAGATGGGATTTCCCCTTACTGAGGAGGGCTATCCTTTCACTTCCTGTTGTGTGGCCCAGACAGGAAATTAAAGGAAATTTCCCAAGTAGGGACACTGACACTGACAAAGGTTCTAACAAATTCCGCCATTCTAAACTAAGCAAAAACATAAAATGGTTTTACTAGAGGCACACTTTAACATAATTTTTTTTTAGATTAAATAAAACGGACAATTATTATTATTATTATAATACAGGATTTATATAGCGCCAACAGTTTACGCAGCGCTTTACAATATAAAAGGCAGACAATACAGTTATAATACAATAAAATACAAGAGGATTAAGAGGGTCCCGCACAGAAGAGCTTACAATCTAATAGGGTGGGGCAGGTGGTACAAAAGGTTGTAACTGTGAGGAATGAGCTGTTGGAAGTGGTAGGAGATTAGTTGGAGACATGATAGGCTTTCCTGAAGAGATGAGTTTTCGGGGATCGCCTGAAGGTAGCAAGAGTAGGAGATAGCCGGATAGATGGAGGTAGCGAGTTCCAGAGGATGGGAGAGGCTCTGGGGCAATCCTGGAGATGAGCATGGGAGGAGGAGATGAGAGAGCTTTAAAGCAGGAGGTCTTGAGAAGAGCGGAGAGGTCGATTTGGGTGATATTTTGAGACAAGGTTGGTGATGTAGCTCGGGGCAGAGTTGTGAATGGCTTTGTATGTTGTAGTTAGTATTTTGAATTTAATTCGCTGGGTGATTGGGAGCCAGTGTAGGGATTGGAGTAGAGGTTTGGCAGATACTGAGCGGTTGGTAAGGTGGATAAGTCTGGCAGCAGCATTCATGATAGACTAAAGAGGGGATAGACTGGAGAGGTAGGCCAACGAGAAGGGAGTTGCAATAGTCAAGGCGAGAGATAACAAAGGAGTGAATGAGGAGCTTAGTGGTTTCATTTGTTAAAAAGGGCAAATTTTAGAGATGTTACGGAGGTAAATTCTACAAACTTTTGACAACGATTGGATTTGAGGCTGAAATGACAAGTCAGAGTCTAGGATTACACCTAGTTCCAATAGGATGAGGTGTGTATTTTGAAACCAGGAATATAACAGGTACAAGCAATGATGATTTAGTAAGGATTAATTTTACAGTTCCACCATAGAGATCACACAGAGATCACATAGGCTGCTATGACAGTAGTGGATTGATTTATGACTATGACTATGGGATTGATTTACAAAAGGCAAATACGCTGTGTTTGTTTCAAAGGGCTGTTGCGTTCTGCAAGTGAAGTTGCTCCAGAGCTTAGTTAATGAGGGAGAGCTCTGCTGACTTCCATCATCCAATCATGTGCAACCAAAATTGCTGTTTTCTTTTTTCTTTCTTTTTTTTCTTTTCCTTGCATGTGATTGGCTATTCTTTGCGAATTGAAGCTTTACCACATTTACTAAGATCTGGAGCAACTGCACTTGCAGAGTACAATAGCACTTTGCAAAGTGCACAGTGTATCTGCCTTTAGTAAATCATCCTTGAATTAATCAAGGTTACCAAATAAATTATTTCCAACTGTTTTTAAAAAACAAACATATAACCATAACAATGTGGCATCATAAGAGGTCTTTCCTTCACTCTGCCTCTATATATTACTCTGTGTTGCGTCACAAATGTTGGAGTACTAATGAGATTAAATTACATCTCTTCCCTTCATTGCTCTGCATACTTGTCTGTCAGATCAAATTACTATGTAGCCAAAAAAAACACTAGACTGAGAGACTCAGGGATTTTGGGATATGTAGTTTCCTCACAGGAAGTGTCAGTTCTCAGACTAGAGACAGAGGTCATGCATTAACCTGTGCAGTGCCATGCCGCATGTCTCATGTTTGAACATGAACAGAAACTTCTGATAACAGAACGTGCCATACCTGTGGGATCCCTGTGGAAGCTGGAAATCACTGTAGTAGGTACTGCTACTACAGTGATCTCACCTAACTTCTGGATACCATGTTGAGCAGCTACCCTGCTGCAGTGTGAACACAGGAGCTCGCTTTCTCAGCACAGGCACCATTCAGGGAGAATTTTGCATTTATTAATTAGTACAAAGTGTTCTCTGATTGGACAAGGCTGAGAGGTCTACACATTGTCCAATCAGACAAAAAAATTGTATTTATTGAGAAAATGGGTCTGCACCAAGCGAGCAACTTCCTGTGTTCAGTAAGCAGCAGAGTAGCTGCTTGGCATAGGACAAGAAAGTTAGTGAAGATTATTAGAGTAGTGATATCTTCTACAGCGATTTCCAGCTTCCACCCGGATCCCACGGGTATGGCACATACATACATACTTACATTGGTCTAAGCTGGACCAATGTAACTATATAAAAGTTGCCATACCAAAACATCAGCTTTAAAATTATACAATATATATATATAAAAAAAAAAAAATATATATATATATATATATATATATATATAGCTTTTCCCTTTTTGCCTTTTTTTGGATACACCATGCAGAAGAAAAAGTAATGCTCCACAAAGTGTTTTGGTCTATAATACGTGCTTCTGTGTGCTTTAAAGTAGAACTATAGGCAAAACTTTTTTTTTTCATTTTGGATAGAGTAAGGGAAGGCTATAACACCTGTCTGTTTTTTTTTTTCGCCACCTGTGTCCCATTGCGGAGATTTCCCTTCACTTCCTGTCCCATAGCCAAACAGGAAGTGAGAGGAAATCCCTGCAAATTAAGAGAAATCTTTGGGGACCCCCAGGTCTCCAGAACTAGTGTCCTCATTGGAAGATATCCCCACTATTACCTTTCTGGGGACAACCCAAAATATGGGGTTTTCTTTTACTTTCACTTTCAATGATAATGGTAAACAGGACAAATAGAGAGTGTGAATCTACCTAACAGGGGCACGGACAGCAATAAAAACTGACAGGTATTCTAATCCCTCTCCACTCTGCCCAAAATTAACAAAAAAAGTTTTGCCTTTTAGTTACAATGATTTTTCAAGGTAATCCAATCCAACAGCTGCTCCCCTACCTATCTACACAGTAAACCTGCTTGCCTGTAGGGATTACTCCATGAGACATTCAAAATTTTTAAAATAACCAACAAACACGCACATCTAAAATTTTGTATGATTTACTTTTTTTTTTAAAAAGTTCTTTAACAACTTCCCTACCTGCCTATAGTCATATGACGTTCGCAGGTGGAATTTCCCATCCTGGGCGGACGTCATATGACGTCCTCAGCTTCCCGGCTGGATAGAGGAAGCGCACGCGTGCCCGTCTCGTCACTCGTGAGCTGATGCACATGCCGGGCGGCCGCGATGTCCACTGGGCACCCGCTGGTGACAGAACAGGAATGTGGATCTGTGTGTGTAAACACACAGATCTATGTCCTGTCAGGGGAGAGGAGACAGATCGTGTGTTCCTAGTATATGGGAACACTGATCGGTCTCCTCCCCTAGTCAGTCCCCTCCCCCCACAGTTAGAATCACTCCCTACGTAACACATTTAACCCCTTGATTGCCCCCTAGTGTTAACTCCTTCCCTGCCAGTGACATTTATACAGTAATCAGTGAAAATTTATAGCACTGATCGCTGTATAACTGTCACTGGCCCAAAATAGTGTCAAAAGTGTTCAATCTGTCCGCGGCAATGTCACAGTCATGATAAAAATCACAGATCACCGCCATTACTAGTAAAAAAAAAAGAATAATAAAATTTGCCATTTTGTGCAAACCAATCAATATACGCTTATTGCAAATTTTTTAACCAAAAACATGTAGAAGAACACATTTTGGCCTAAACTGAGGAAAAAAAATATATATATTTTTTTTAAATTGGGATATTTATTATAGTAAAAAGTAAAAAATATTGTGTTTTTTTTCAAAACTGTCGCTCTTTTTTTGTTTATAGCGCAAAAAATAAAAAGGTGATCAAATACCACCCGGCCCTTGAGCATGTTCCTCTACATGCCAGGGGCGGTGATATTGATCAAAAATTACTTCAACTCAAGACTAAATGGATACACACCATGGATGCTACTAAATTTCCAGGGTTAAATGAGTACATTAGCTTCAAATCATTTCTTTAAAAATCCCCCCTCCTTTTATAATTTAATAATTCCAGTCAATATGTACCATCGTCTCCCATAATTTTCCTTCCCCATGCCTTAGTTGACTCTGTATGTCCTGAATATAGCCCATGGCTATTACACTTCAAACACCACATCAATTAGGTATTATACTTTATTATTGGCATATGGAAAAATGCAGCGCATGTACAAATGAATATAGGTCCTTAAAATGGTGAAACAGTCAAGAAATAACTAATTGACCACAGGTGCCTTGAAACACAAACGTCCATAGATGGATGTAAATGTCCAACCGCACAGGAGGTATAAGTACTCCAAGGGGTGGTGATGGTCTGATGGTTGTCAGAAAACACCTGGCATCATACAGCGACTTCCCAACCGAGAAACCGGGTCCCAATAAGTCATTCAGAGAAAGTGCAAAAAAGCCTCTTACCAGATCCTGTGGATTCCCATGTCAGCGACAGGGAATCACATGCGCAGTTTGTCACAAATGACGTGGAATGGGAGCTCAGGAATCGCCAATCTCTTGGATTGTGGTCTGTATGGATCTCGGCCGCCAACCGGATGGGTCCTCACAACGAACCGTCCTCACACCGAACCGTCCCAGCATGCATCAGAAGTTTCACAAACGGTCCCCCGAAAGGAGCAGTTGGAGGGACTGGATCTCATGCGGTAAATGTGGAAACAAAAAGAATGTGCCTCCACATGGTGCAGATAAAAATGGGTGTTTTTATTGACAAAAACGACCATACACAAATAAAAGCGTGATCACGGTGGATAAAAACAAATGGGCAACAAAGAGAGTGGTGTATGTACCCGACGCGTTTCGACCTAGGGGTCTTCAACAGGGGCATAGACCACTCACTCCAAGTTGCCAAATATATATAATAAAATTATTTAGAGAAGGACCAATCACAAGGGCTGAAAAACCAGGAGATTGGATTGGGTGAATACAATCACATGACTTGCTTGAATGTCTAGACATAAAGATCATACACAATTTCTATATAAATAAATGAATGACATTAAGGTGAAGCTCAGGAGACTGTATAAAGGTCTACAAGCAGAAAAATATATCACTCTATGATCTCTCTAACAAAAATAAAGCATTTAAAGATTAAATGAAAACAGCACTCCTCTGCTGACAGTCCGGCAGAATGTACCGCCCTGTCAGCCAGAGGAGCCAATCCTCAATAAGAAGACAAAAGGTGTTAAATAAAGCTGACCAATAGGCCGCTATGTATGAGCCGGCCTCTATCCCTGAACGCCCACATGACCAGTCTGTATAGGAAATGATGTCACGTCCGTGGGCGTGTCTGACGTCTCCCTCTCACATGACTCACTGGGCCAATCAGAGAGCAAACATCCCACTCAACTCTGCTGCACGTACAATCCGTACACCGCAGAGGGATGGGACTTAAATAAATACACCTAGCGTCCCGGCAATGCAATCCAGCAAGCAACGGACGCTGAATAAGACAAAACAGCATCTCTATGGTGTCTGTGTAAAAAAATGTGTTATGCAGCAGACCGGGACCCGATGACCCGGAAGTGTGCATAGAACTCCAGTGAGCCAGAAGTGTATTGGAAGTGGGGACAATTTCTATATAAATAAATGAATGACATTAAGGTGAAGCTCAGGAGACTGTATAAAGGTCTACAAGCAGAAAAATATAACACTCTATGATCTCTCTAACAAAAATAAAGCATTTAAAGATTAAATGAAAACAGCACTCCTCTGCTGACAGTCCGGCAGAATATACCGCCCCGTCAGCCAGAGGAGCCAATCCTCAATAAGAAGACAAAAGGTGTTAAATAAAGCTGACCAATAGGCCGCTATGTATGAGCCGGCCTCTATCCCTGAACGCCCACATGACCAGTCTGTGTAGGAAATGATGTCACGTCCGTGGGCGTGTCTAACATCTCCCTCTCACATGACTCACTGGGCCAATCGGAGAGCAAACATCCCACTCAACTCTGCTGTACGTACAATCCGTACACCGCAGAGGGATGGGACTTAAATAAATACACGTAGCGTCCCGGCAATGCAATCCAGCAAGCAACAGACGCTGAATGAGACAAAACACCATCTCTATGGTGTCTGTGTAAAAAAGTGTGTTATGCAGCAGACCGAGACCCGATGACCCGGAAGTGTGCATAGAACTCCAGTGAACCCGAAGTGTATTGGAAGTGGGGACACATATAGTGAAATATAATGTGTTGGGAAATGACTAACTGAGGTGGAATCGCATAAATGTGTAAAAAAAAAAAAAAAAAAAAATACTGGAGTGACATGTGTGAATGTCTCTTAAGGTCCATGTGTGTTAGGTGGGACTGAAATAAAAAATTAAAAAATTGAAAAATTATGTGAACACAAAATCTCCAAAACGCACATTGTAAAATGTGTTAAAATGAATCTATATGTGGAGGGAATGTGTGGATTTGTAAAGTGACCCAAATATCTGATAGTTATCCCTATGATCCCTTGACTGTAAAGAATCATCAGCATAGACCGAATGGGTCAATTTGGATTGGACCAATTTCAATTGGGTGAATAGATAACCCTCTAAGGTGCACCATATATAAACTGTGTACCAGCTTGTGAATATAGGTGAAAAAAAGGGAGAGGGGGAGGGGGAAAAAATGTTGCAATAATGAAAATAAAAAAATATATAAAAATGTTAATAAAGAGAGGGAGGGACATGCATAGAGATGTGGAAGGAATTTAGGATTGGTTGATAAAGGAGTTGAGGTCCCACTCCACGTTTAAACCTAACGGGAAATAGGACCTCAACTCCCATATCCAATAAGTCTCGAGGCGTGACACTCCTCGGAGGCGGGACTCACCTCTCCAATGTGGGACAAATTTGTCGATCACCTGGAATAAAGTCCCGGTAGGGTCTTTATTATGGTGTTCCAGATAATGCCGGGGTACTGTATGTTTGTCCTTGCCTTTCTTGATACCTGCCACATGTTCATTGACTCGTATAGAGAAAGTTCTGATGGTACGCCCAACATACTGTTTGTGGCAGGGGCAAGTAATGAGGTAGACAATGTATTGTGATGTACAAGTTGTGAAGTGTTTCATCTGGTAAGTGAGGGAGGTGACTGTGGATTGGAAAGTGGTACTTTTTTGTCTGCCTCGAATGTTGTGGAGGCAGACATTGCATCTACGGCAGGGGTAATAACCCTGACATTCCTGAAAAAATAAAACTCTTTTGGGGGGGTCTATTATATTCGGAGCAATCTGTCCTTGAATGGACCGTGCTCCCCTGAATACAACTGCCGCCCCTTCTGGAAGAACTGACCCCAGTAGATTATCATTTAAAAGTACCTTCCAGTGCTTTTTGAATATAGCTTTTACTTGTTTGGACTGAAT
Organism: Lithobates clamitans; assembly: GCA_037952925.1. NCBI lineage: Eukaryota > Metazoa > Chordata > Amphibia > Anura > Ranidae > Lithobates > Lithobates clamitans. The sequence goes on from JBBGZY010000723.1 coordinate 8,800,011, forward strand.
GGAGTGAGTGGTAAAGAAAGCCCATTTGTGCATAGGTTCAGCTGTGGATTTGGGGCGTTCTGTCAAGGTGGATTCTCTATCAGTGGATAGTGCCCTATTGAGTTCCTCGTCTAGATGTCTGGGATCATAACCTTTTTCAATAAATCGATCTCTCAGAACTAGCGATTGTGACTGGAAATCAATAGCATTGGTACAGTTGCGTCGTAGTCTCAAAAATTGGCTACGGGGAACAGACTTGAGCCACTGCTCCTGATGGCAACTGTCAATGGGAATGAATCCGTTCCGGTCGGTGGCCTTGAAATACGTGCGGAACTCCAAATGTTTGTCCACCACAAATATTTCAAGGTCCAAAAAATGTACACTGGTAGAGCTGGCCTCATAGCTCAAAGATATTCCTCTATCATTAGAATTGAGACTAGTCATGAAACTGTCAAGTGATGTACGGTCACCATCCCATAGGAAGAGGATGTCGTCTATGTACCTGGCCCAGAGGATCAACTCGGATCTCTGGGCCGCATAGACGACATCCTCCTTCCACTGGGCCATGAAGAGGTTGGCGAGGCTGGGGGCAAACTTGGCCCCCATAGCCACGCCCCTCTTCTGTAGAAAAAATTGATTCTGGAACCAAAAATAATTGTGTTCCGTTGCAAATATGAGTAATTGCATAATAAAATTACGCTGAAGGGAAGGGAGCTTGTTGTCTCTAGATAGGTGTTTCTCCACCGCCTCAAAGCCCAAGTGATGTGGGATGCACGTATAAAGTGCCGCCACATCTGCTGTGACTAAAAGCATCCCTTCTGAAACTGAAACAGGTTCCAGTAATCTAATGGTGTCTCTAGTGTCCTTAAGAAAGGACTGCGTGGAACGAACCAACGGTTGTAAATAAAAATCTACGTATTTACCAATACGGGCTGTGACTGAGTCAATCCCGCTGACAATAGGTCTGCCAGGGGGATTGACTGAGTCCTTATGGACTTTAGGAAGATAATAGATAGCTGGAATGCGTGGGACTTGTGGGACTAGAAAACTTTTTTCCTTTTTGTTTGAAATCCCTAGCGCATAACCTTCCTCAATAAGTTTGACCAGAGCCTTTTTGAAAGGTGTAGTGGGGTCCGTGGGAATAGGGCTGTAAGTGTTTGAATCGTTAAGGATTCTATACATCTCTTTAAGGTAATCGACCTTATCAAGAACTACAATCCCGCCCCCCTTATCCGCTGGGCGGATTATCAGGTTCTTTTTCTCACAAAGAGATCTGAGGCCGTTTTTTATGTCTGATTGAATATAGACACGTTTTTTCTGTTTGTTTAATTTGTCCAGATCTCCCAGAACAAGGTTTTTAAAAACCTGTATGGAGGGAGCCAGAGAGCCTGGGGGGTTAAATATAGATGGATTGGATAATCCTGAATGTGTAACTTGTACATCAGACAAGCTAGAATCTACGGGTTCAGAACCTGTATGTGTATTGGCTGGAGCCGGGGGGATTGTAGTGGATGAAATCCCCTTATTGTTAAATCCCATAGGGGGTTTGGTCAGAAAGTGTCTTTGTATGCTCAATTTACGTGTGAACTTGAGGACGTCAATAAAGGTGGAAAATTTGTTAAGGGGTTTGGGCGGAACAAATTTGAGTCCTCTGTCAAGGACAGATTTCTCTGCCTCCGTCAGAGTGGCCGAACTCAAACTAAAGATACCTTTTCCTTTTGGGATTGTGCCCTCCTCCTCCCTCTGGACCCTCTTTTCTTTCTGTATATCCCAGATGTCCCTCCATGGTTCTCTGAAAATCCAAAGAGTAACTAGGGCCGGGTTGATTTTGATTATAGTTGTAAGGAGATCTGTGGTAGTAATCCTCCTCCCTCTCAGAATAGCCATAGGTATCTCCATGTGTTTCATAAGGAGTATTTTCTCTGAGGGGAGTGAAACGGTTAGTCACCCGAACAGGGGTATGGTACCCATATTCCTGATTTGGATGTTGTGGTCCGTGGTGGCCCTGAGGGGGACCATAGTGTGGGGGAGGACCCCTGGTGTTGTTCCTCTGTTGTGGATCAGTGGGGCGTCCCCTGGGTGGACCTCTCCACCCCGGGTCTTTCCCCCTTGGTCCCCGAAATGGAGGGGGACCTCGAGGTGGTCGGTAAGGACCCTGTTCAGGGCCTTGCTTCTTAACCGTGACCTCTTTGGTAGTTGGTTGGAATGTTGGTTGGTATACCAACGTTCTATCGGTATGGGTCATAGTGGCTGTAGAAGTTTCCATATTGGTAGGTTCCCCGTTACCAGAGGAAGAAGAAGGGTTGAGCTTCTTCTGCCAATTCTTCTCTAAATAATTTTATTATATATATTTGGCAACTTGGAGTGAGTGGTCTATGCCCCTGTTGAAGACCCCTAGGTCGAAACGCGTCGGGTACATACACCACTCTCTTTGTTGCCCATTTGTTTTTATCCACCGTGATCACGCTTTTATTTGTGTATGGTCGTTTTTGTCAATAAAAACACCCATTTTTATCTGCACCATGTGGAGGCACATTCTTTTTGTTTCCACATTTACCGCATGAGATCCAGTCCCTCCAACTGCTCCTTTCGGGGGACCGTTTGTGAAACTTCTGATGCATGCTGGGACGGTTCGGTGTGAGGACGGTTCGTTGTGAGGACCCATCCGGTTGCCGGCCGAGATCCATACAGACCACAATCCAAGAGATTGGCGATTCCTGAGCTCCCATTCCACGTCATTTGTGACAAACTGCGCATGTGATTCCCTGTCGCTGACATGGGAATCCACAGGATCTGGTAAGAGGCTTTTTTGCACTTTCTCTGAATGACCCATTGGGACCCGGTTTCTCGGTTGGGAAGTCGCTGTATGATGCCAGGTGTTTTCTGACAACCATCAGACCATCACCACCCCTTGGAGTACTTATACCTCCTGTGCGGTTGGACATTTACATCCATCTATGGACGTTTGTGTTTCAAGGCACCTGTGGTCAATTAGTTATTTCTTGACTGTTTCACCATTTTAAAGACCTATATTCATTTGTACATGCGCTGCATTTTTCCATATGCCTATTTTGTTGTTTTTGTCAAACTGTATGCAGCAGCTTTCATTCATTTTACTGGTTAGCGCGGTGTTTTCTATTTACCTCTGACATTACTTTATTATTATTTTTCTTTTCATTATTTTTTACTTATATATGTATAGATGTGAATTTCTGGTTTATTTTGTGTTTGTTATGTAATTATGTGCTTTGTCTAATTTATCATTCCTCCAATTGTCTGTACTTTGTAATTTGTGAGCTGTCGGACCTGCGACATCTGAGTAACATGTCGAGGACCCAGCCTTCTTCGCCCTATGGTGTGCGGGTCATAGGAGTCAACGGTTCCCCTTGTGTTCTCAGTGCCTCATTCCGCCTTTGGACTTCCTATGGAGCTTCCTTTTACATCTCGGTGTCACTTTTTCCCTCCCCTATACGGCTCCCCTTTCCTGCATGGCTCCCTGGGATGGCCTCTTGTGACTATCCCTGCTGGATCTTTGTGGACGGGATGCTTGCACTGCTGTGTTGCTCATCTGGGTCCCCAGTGGTACCCTGGCTGTATGGACACCCAAGGGCAATGCAGTTTCAGCATTAGCCCGCTCCTTGCCACAGCCATCTGGGTGATCCATTGATCATTCCATCCTTCCCAGTAGACTGTGACGCCGCTGCGCTGTCGGCCTCACAGACTAGCGTTTCGTCCGCTGTGTGTCAACACATACAGCGTTGACTCTCCCGCAAAGCCTCCCTGACCTTGTAGGCCCGGGCGCTTTGCTGTGGTGCGCATGCGCAGTGGCATCTCTCGTCCGCTCACACGTGCAGTGACGTCAGATGCTGCACGTGTGTTGGGGGGCATAAGAATGCCGGTGTTCTGCTGAGAGAGTTCCGCTCAGCGGATAAGTTCCCCCCTCTACTGCGCAGGCACTGCGCCTGCGCAGTAGGATCCGGCGGAAATAGCCGAAGCGGAATAGCTGAAAATCAGCTGTACACGGCGCTTGTAAGAGGGCCCCTCGCCATACTTCGGGCATGGCCTCGCTTCGCTCGGCTCTTTTAGATTCCCCCTCTAGGTCCACTTGGATGGTGGGGAAGGAACCTGGACCTAGGGCGCAGGCGCCGTTTACAGCTGATTGAAGCGTTTGAGCTTCGGCTATCTCCGGCGGCTGACAGTAGTTCGTACTGCGCAGGCACTGCGGTACAGGGGGGGAACTTATCCGCCGAGGGAACTTTCTCGGCAAGACACCGGCATCTCCGGCCATAACTTCGCTGGAGACCACAGGACACCTACGCTATTGCTATCTCTTCTCTTGGTAAGTCTGCAAACCGTCCATCCCCTACCTAATCTGACATTCTCTACACTATCAGTAATTTACAAGTGCTCTTTCTCCCTATCCCCCTTTGCTACGCTAAGCACACACATCTAGGATCAATCACCAACTCAGTGTATCCTGAAGTTACTTTGAGATTTAATCCCTGGGTAAGTGTGTCACTTATCCCGACCTTTCTATCCTTATTAGCATTCATACATGATACTTGGCTGTCTGTTGTATGCTTTTTTATAATATTGTTGTATGCAATACATGCCTATCCCCTATAACAGCACTTTATTAATCATTTATAGATGACCTTGTATATTCCCTGTCACCACATATCTGGCATCCTTGATGACATTATTATAGCGTTTTTGGTGTCCTGAACCTTGTGGTTTTTAACATCATATATATATTGTAAGTATAACCTTTGAGACTATGTTAGTCCGACCCCATGTCTTTTTGGCCTGTGGATCCAGAGTCACTCTGGTATCCACGCAAGGTGCTTTATTTAGCTAATCATATATATACCTACTCACCAGGTCTTCTTATCTACCCCCTGCAGCTGCTTACTGTACCCGACACCTGGGTGCTGCCTCAGGAGTTGCATGCGTCTGCCTCCGCTGACCAGCAGGTAGTCATTTTTCCATCTTTTAGGCACTCTAGTTGGTCTGCAGGTTTTGGGGAGGATTGTCTGGGTGGGTGGTAGGCACTTGGTTGTGCCCTGGGCTGTTTGATGTATGCTCATGTCTGACAGTTCACAAAAATCCTGTTTTGTTAAATTTATTGTATATGAATATCCTTGTCTGATTGTGACTTTCTTATTATAGAATTTACAGTAGCGATACAAGTACAACCAACTGTCCCTGAGGAAGCCACTTTTGGCGAAACAAGTAGGATCCTTTACTACCTGCTTACGGGATTGGCCACCACACTCCTAGGCTCAATCTTGTAAACATCGCTACAAATGGTTTTTACTTTTTGTACTTTAATGCACACCCTGTATTGTAAAACTTTATAAATCTTTTTTAAACTTTGTCAATAAAATATTATATGTTTTATTTCATACATCTCAGCTTTCTTTTGGCACCGCAATAATCCCTGTACCCTTGGTTCATACAATTATCTTTGACCACCAAAAGAAAGCTCTATTTGTGGGAAAAAAATTTAATTTGGATACAGTGTTATATGACTGTGTCATTCAAAATGTTACAGTGCTGAAAGCTGAAAATTGGCCTGGGCAGGAAGGGGGTGAAAATGCCCGGTATTGAAGTGGTTAAAATTGGGCTTCTGCATTGCCTAAATGCCTTAGACCTTATTTATTATTATTTATCAGACCTTATTTATACATTTTTTCCAGTGCAGTTTAAAAAATGCTTGAATAGTTGCCATTGGCAACACACCTATTTTGCCTCATATGTTTCTATTGTATTTGTGTTTTTATGTGTATTGCTTGTCCATTTTGTTTTTTTGTTTTTTGCTTTATTTTTCAGTTTTTATCTTTTATTTGGATTTTCACATATTTTTTTTTCCCATTTACTATACTTATTTTTTATGCCTTTTGCTTGCTTATATTCAATCAAGATTGCAAATCAAATTACAATCTTATTAAACAAATCTTCATTCAATCAATTCTTTTCTGCATACGATTTATGAAAAAATCTGATTGCAAATGTATAAAATAAAAGATAAAATAGTTCTGCCTGTTCAATCACTTTTTGAATTAAGAAAGAGATTGAAATTTGTCCATCAACGATGTGAATCTGGTTTGCGAAATATTAAAACGATTAAAAGATCATACAATCAGATTACAATGCGTGTGGGTTGTATTTAATTCAGATAGAAAGCAGATTACATAGAACAGCACTATTGTTAGCATCTCAGTGTTTACTGCCTGAGGACAAAATCATTCAAATCCATAATGTAATATACTGTCTATGTATGATCGACTGATTATACATTGTCTAATCTGTTTTTTTTATTGTGTACAGCCACAGCTTTCCAAATCCACAAAAAGATGATTAAAAATACTGTAAGTAACTTTGTTCTAATGCCTCAGTTTCCATAACAACAGGGTTCCTTACGTCTGGTATTTTATTGCGCTGGTATTAAAGTCGTGTGTAGGAAGAGGCCAATCCCAGAGCAGAACATGGCAGCTGATATTCCCCAGCCTCAAAGTTTGCCCGTTATAGCAGAATTGTACTGTTTATTAGCATCTACAATCCTAGCCTCCTTCTCAAGTAATAAACTGTAATGAGAAGATGCTGCGATACTCTCAGAAACATACTGTGTGCTGGAGAAGAGTCATGATTTACTGAATAATGAGTGCATTCAACAAACATACCTCATAGGAGGAAATGGAATATTCACTAAGATAACTCAGAAGTTAATAATGACTTAAAAGGTCATTACTAAGTCCCGACCCTTATAAAGCAGAATTGTCAATCTCTGGTTTATGCGTTTTCATTGAAACTGGCTGTTCTCATTTCTATGTGCTGTAGTAACAATGTGCTAGTAGATTGTTTGAATGTCTAAAGACTGCATTTATCTGAATGGAAACTGCACACAAATCTTTCGACCTAAGATAATAATTCTAAGAAGAAGGTGACTTTTCATCAAAAAAATATTTGTCTAAAGGTCTGGTCCACACCACAGACCAGAGTTTTTGCACGTTCTTGCATGGTGCATTTTTGACAGCCTATTTATTTCAATAAGTTGATCAATGTGCAGGAACGCGCAACTTTTAAAATCATGTTGCAGTGAATGGTGTCAGTAGTTTTTTTATTTTTATGTATTTATTTTTTTACAATTTAATTCTTTTCACAATGTTTTTTTGGGGAGGGGGTTGGGCAGTGGACAGTGTTGGTAGGGCATAGGTTGGGGGGGGGAGTGGTGTCAGTAGTATATTACTTTATATATATGTTTTGTTTTGTTTTGTATCTTTTTTTTTTACATTTTTTAATATTGATAGCAATTTTGTTTTCCTATCAGCCTTGTTGTTGGGCTTTGGTGAGATATCAAGGGTCTAAACAGACCCCTGACATCTCCCCTGAAACAGAGAAAGGGACTGAGGACACAGACTCCCCAGTCCCTTTCTCTGCTGTTTCAGCATTGAAGATAAATGGACAGGAGACAGTGGCTACTCAGTTTACTCTGCTCAGTTATCAAAAGACACAGGAGCAATTGTTAAATGTGTCCAATTGAGAAAAGGAAGGGGCCGGTAATTTACATATTTACCGGCTCCTTCCTACGCTCTGCAACCTGACACATACCCCCAGCATCTGGCGGTAGAGGAGAGGAGGGAAGCCAGCTGCGGGGGAGAGGGAGGGGCAGAAGAGAAGGACAGGGGACCAGAGGAGCATCACCGTGGGGGTAAGGACAGGGGACCGGAGAAGCGGCCAGAGGACACGGGGTGGAGGAGAAGGTCAGGGGACTGGAGGAGCGGCCGGGGCACACTGGGGGCAGAGGAGGAGGACATAGAAGAGGAGGACACACGGAACAGCCGGGGATGATCGGCGTGGTGGAGGAAGCGCAGCCATTACTTTGACAGACTCAGGCTGTCACTGAAACCAGCCCACTGAGCCATCGGCCCACCGGAAACTCCCGGTAGTCCCAATGGCCAGTACATGCCTGCACATGAACACCACCGATCAAAAACGCTACTTACTTACAGTTCTTTTTATTTAAAGCCATTTCCCCATCCATCCATGTCTCCATGCTTTGCTTTGCAAAGTAATCACTTTAGGCTCTGAGGAAGAAGATATTTCTTTGAAACGCATCAGCCAGTAGAGGCCCCGATGTCTTCTCTGTTATCTGGAGACTGTCCGGGACTGATTGACATGACAAGGTGGCTTTTACAAAGCTTCATTTTTCCACATATTTGTGAGTAGTTTTGAATTTGTTATCAGTATTAATAAATATACTAGGGATAATGCACTAGGCTAGTGCATCCTCTTTTCTGTATTTTTCTTTTGACTATTAGGGTATCCCCTGCTTTGGAGGGCAGCAAGGCCTGAGACACCATCCCTTGAACAATAGACCACCCGGACATCACACTAATGCGCAACAATGTTTGTTTGTTTGCAGTACCAAACTGCATGGTACCATGCGGTTTATTTGCCTGCAACAGAGGTGCATTTGCTAGATGTGTTTGGGGTGCCCTTAAAGTGGAACTACATTGCATTTGAACACCACACACCAAAAACGCTATTTACTTCACTTTTAATGTAACAAAGTCCTTAACCTCTTCCAGCCTAATGAGGACCTTCAAGGCCAAAGACAGCCGACATCCTTCAATATGTAGTGGGTTGTGAGGCATAGTGGGTGCAAAGGTGGTAAAAGTCATTGGGCGCCAGACACTTCTTGGATGCAAAAGTGCTATTTCTTTTAACAGTCCTTTTTATATATTGAAGGGAAAGTGGGTTAGGGCCAGGACACCCCTGAGTAGTTGCAATTTCAATTAGCAGACTGCGAGACTTCAATAGGAGGACAGCCGTACAGGGAAAGGCCCCAGCAAGGCACCACTTCTGCACGTGCAGGATTACCGTCTCCTATGGCAACAGTACTTAACAGTTCTTAACACAAGGTTCAACAGTTCTCTCAGTTTCACTACAACGTCTACTTTTAGTTCTTCAGCCCCTTGATCTCCTAGTCTTTCACTGGAATCTCTGATTCACTGACTGAATCCCGTGAGCTTCTCAAGGCTTTTGTGGTGGTATCTCCTCCAAACGTCACCCACGCTCCCCTGCTGGGTGCCTAGCTTGGCACTCCAGATACTGTCACGTACCTGGTGGGTTTTGAGCCCGAACTGCAGAGAGAGGCCTCCCCTACCGCTCCCACTCACTGCCCTCTGGAATGGGAACAGTGGTATGAGTGGTATGAGTGCCTGGCAGGATCAACAGTCTGTCCAGAAGTCCAGGAATAATTAGGAGCCAGAAGACTAGAACTGGAGAGAAGGCTGGAGACTAGAATGCTGACTGGAGCCAGGAACAACAGCAGGTGAGTAAGCAGAAGATTGCAGTGCTGGACTGCAAGGCTGGAGACTGGAACGCTGAACAGGAACCAGAAACAACAGCAGGCAAGTAGACTGGATACTGGATGCTGGACTGGAACCAGGAACACAGCAGGCAAGTAAGCTGGAGACTGGAACGCTGAACAGGAACCAGGAACAACAGCGGGCAAGTAGACTGGAGACCGGATGCTGGACTGGAACCAGGAACAACAGCAGGCAAGTAGGCTGGAGACTGGAACGCTGAACAGGAACCAGGAACAACAGCAGGCAAGTAGGCAGATATCAGGAATCAGGCAGAAGAATCATCAGACAGGCCATTGATCGGTATCAGACGGACAGCAGAGGTACCAGGGATCAAACAGGAGGATAGTCTGGGCAAGCCGGAGGCCAGATGCAGGCAGATAGCCGGGTCAATAACAGGTAGTCTCAGATCAGATCAGGTAAACACACAGAACGCTGTAGAGCAGACAGCGGGGACTGAGTGTGACAGGCAGGTTTAAATAGCCCGCCTGGCACCAACAGGGATGCGCGTGCACGCACAATGGCACCCGCAAACGCGCACCAGTAAGCCTGGGACGCCGATTACTGGCAGGATCTTCCTGACAGATACTTTTCAAGCTTCACCCCTCCTAATCAGCTCGGTCCCTGGTTTGACACACAAGGCTGCTCTGCAAGCATCACCTCCGCTGGTTGGGTCCCTGACTTGATTACTAGCTGAAGTTTCCCGATTCTCCACCATGCCCGTTCGGTGAGAATACGGCTCCGATACTTGCTTCAGTTACTCACCATGGTCCCTGGTAAATGTGGTCGGTCCCTTAGTGGCGACAGCTTCCAATCTGCCTCCAACCACAACAGGTTCTCCGGCCGGCAGAACCGTCACTTTTGGTTGGACTGCAAGCCGCAGACCCAACCCTGCGCTGCCCTCTGACTTCTGGATAGGCCCTCACACAGCCTGGCAGCCAGATGCCCCCGGGATAGTCCCAATCTCTGGCCTAGCAGCCCGGGGCGTATGACACGCATCCACCCAGACAGCCGGCCAGGTGGCACAGAACGTAGATCACCTGACCTCACCCGAATATATAGGTTCTCCCAGCAGGCCAAGGGATTCAAGAAAACCCCTGCCCATTGGCTGAGATACCCCATATACCCATAACCTGACCTTGGGTTACCCTTCTCATATATAGTACCACCAAGTTCCCGGCCACCTAGTGGTAGAAGAGAAAAGTGCAACAAGGCCAAACTTAGGGAGAAATAAATAGATCTCTATCAATTAACTGCAGTAGCTACTCCTGACAAGGAATTTGGTGAGGAACCCCTTGGCTAAACCCCAGGGCGCTACATCAATATTTAAAACCATCTCCCCATCCATCCATGTCTCCATACTTTATTTTGCAAAGTATTCACTTTAAAAAACACCCACTAGCATTTCTGGCTGTGGCCATCTTGAGTAAGGGCAGAGGATTCATGTAGCATTTACTTCCTGGAATCCATCTGCTCTTGGCTTAGCCATGGAGAAAGGAGGGTGTGCTTAGCTGAGAAACCCCCCTTCTCTCTATTTACTAATACTAGCAGCATAAGGATTAAAATAGTCAATATTGATTTACAGAGTGAAGTTCCACTTTAACAATTAACATAAAAGGATGCAGTGTAAGCTATACCCTTTATTGACTAACTTATTTATTAAAGATGCAAGCATATGGGGATACCCTGTACCCTTTTTTCAGCCTTTTTATACAGTATTTGAAAGGTATAGAGTCTGAAGAACAGATACAAGGCACCCCAAAAGCTTCCACCTTGAGTAACCTTAATTAGACAATAAAGGGTATAATTTAAACTCCAAACTTTCTGCATTAATTGATAGCTAACATGGTATAATACTTTACTACTGTTTTAATAGCATGATTACATACAAACTGCATACTTACTTTTTGAAAAGTTGTTTAAATATTATTTGGCATTATCGCATGTGTTTTTGCCAACATACATTTTTGCACCTCTACAGGACCACAGACAACATTAAAAGCTACCTATCCCTTTCCCATGCTATTCAAAACTGAAATAATGTTCTTTAAGTTGCACGTTAAAAAAAGCAAAAGACTATATTTAATTTGTGCAAAACATTAAAGGAGAAGTCCAGCCTGGGCTAGTTTGGCTGGGCTTCTCCTAAGGACGACAGGAGTGCAATTCATTTTGCACTCCTGTGACCCATTTACAGCAGAGAGCGGTCTGAAGTCTGCTCTCTGCTGATGTCACCAAGATCAGTCCAGGCACAGTGTCATCCCGACTCTGGGAGTCTGGATCCGCCAGGTGCCTGGACTGATGGTCGTCTCAGCCTCCCAGCGAGCCGCTGTGATGGCCACTCCCCGCCCCTCTACAGCTCAGTGCTCCAGTGAGTGTGGAGGAGCAGAGCAGGAGAACTGCTGATTGACAGTCTACAGCTCTCCTCTCAGGCAGCTGAGAGAACTGAGCCATCGGCGGTGTTCGATGGCTCGCTTCAAAAAGCAGAGACGCCGGGGGACAGATACATCATCAGACCCATGTTGCATCCACCTAGGCAAGTATGATTAGGGAAAAAAATAGAAACACATACCTCTCCTTTAATTATGTTTATTGCAGCATTTTTTTTTTTTTAACTATACCATAGGTTTTTTCCTTTTTATTCTATAGGGCCAGGGCTTTTTTTCAGCCAGAACGCGGTGGGACTGCCACCTCTGGCTAGCCCTGTCCTCTCCCATCTGTCACTAAACTTAGAAGGCAGCAGAGGAGGTTTTTGCACTAATCGCTGAATGTAGTGATCTGGCTGTGTGGTACAAGTGGTACAAGTTGTGGTACAAGGCGGAGTCTGTACTACGTTGGGAAAAGAAAGCCTGCTCACACTTAACAGAGTGGTTCTGGCTGCCCCGCTGTGAAGCTTTTGTGAACAGGTGAGAGAGAGCTGTGAGAAGAAAAGTGTGTGGGGATGCTTGTGCAGAGAGGCAACTGTGGAGAGTTTGTAGGTGTAGTGCAGAGGTGCCAGCTGGGGGGGGGGATTTGTAAAGAGAAGAGAGCTGTGAGAAGGAGGGGGTAAATTTGTCAAAAGAGGTGAGAGCTGTGAAGGAAACGGGGGCATCTTTGTGCAAAGTGAGCACTTGGGAGGGTTAATGAGCTGCACCCCATCCACAGCTGGCTGAGGACTGACGGAGAAGAGGGGAGCTGTGGACTGGAGAAGAAGAGGGAAGCTGCAAACTGGGGGAAAAGTGGGGAGCTGCGGACTGGAAGAGAAGAGGGGAGCTGCGTACTGGAGCAGAATAGGGGAGCTGCAGGCTGGAGAAGAGGGGAGCTGCGGACTGTAAGAGAAGATGGGAGCTGCGGACTGGAGGAGAAGAGGGGAGCTGCGGACTGGAGGAGAAGAGGGGAGCTGCGGGCTGGGGGAGAAGAGGGGAGCTGCGGACTGGAGGAGAAGAGGGGAGCTGCGGACTGGAGGAGAAGAGGGGAGCTGCGGGCTTGGGAAGAAGAGGGGAGCTGCGGGCTTTGGGAGAAGAGGGGAGCTGCGAGCAGGGGGAGAAGAGGGGAGCTGCGTACTGGGGGAGAAGAGGGGAGCTGCAGACTGGAAGAGAAGAGGGGACTTGCGGAGTGGGGGAGAAGAGGGAAGCTGCAGACTGGGGGAGAAGGAGCAAGCTGCGGACTGGGGGAGAAGAGGAGAGCTGCGGACTGGGGGAGAAGAGGTGAGCTGCGGACTGGGGGAAAAGAGGGGAGCTGCGGACTGGAGAAGAAGAGGGGAGCTGCGGACTGGAGGAGAAGAGGGGAGCTGCAGGCTGGGGGAGAAGTGGGGAGCTGCAGACTGGAGAAGAGGGGAGCTGTGGGCTGGAGGAGAAGAGGGGAGCTGCGGACTGTAAGAGAAGAGGGGAGCTGAGGGCTGGGGGAGAAGTGGGGGGCTGGAGGAGAAAAGGGGAGCTGCGGGCTGGGGGAGAAGAGGGGAGCTGCGAGCACGGGGAGAAGAGGGGAGCTGCAAGAGGGGAGCTGCGGACTGGGGGAGAAGAGGGGAGCTGTGGACTGGGGGGAAGAGGGAGCTGCGGACTGGGGAAGAAGAGGGGAGCTGCAGATTGGGGGAGAAGAGGGGAGCTGCAGACTGGAAGGGAAGAGGGGAGCTGCGGACTGGGGGAGAAGAGGGAAGCTGCAGACTGGGGGAGAAGAGGACAGCTGTGGACTTGGGGAAAAGAGGAAAGCTGCGGACTGGAGAAGAGGGGCATTTTGGACTGGAGGAGAAGAGGAGAGCTGCAGACTGGAGGAGAAGAGGGGATTGCGGACTGGAGAAGAAGAGCAGAGCTGTGGGGGAAAAGAAAAAGTGGGCTGTGGACGAAGGTTGCAGAAGTGAGCTGTGGACAGGGGGTACAGAGGTGAGGGGGGGTTGATTTGTGTATGAAAATGGGGCAGTTGTGGGCTGGGGGAGAAGGGGGGATCTGTGGACTGGGGGAGAAGAGGAGAGCTGTAGACTGGGGGAGAAGAGGGGAGCTGCGGACTGGGGGAGAAAAGGAGAGCTGCGGACTGGAGAAGAGGAGAGCTGCGGACTCATAGTGAAGAGGGGAGCTGTGGACAGGGGAAGGAGGTGAGCTGTGGATGGGGGGAGAGAAAAAGTGGGCTGTGGATGAAGGTTGTAGAAGTGAACTGTGGACAGGGGGTACAGAGGTGAGGGGGGTGGATTTGTAAAGAGAAGAGAGCTGTGAGAAGGAACAACAGGGTTGGGGTTTGGAAGTTGGCTGAGGACGGTGAGTTCCTGCACCTATTCTGCAGTCCTGTACAGAGCTATAGAAATAGTCACGTTTTTTTTTTGTTTTTTTTTTTTATTATTTTTGGTAAATCTGAAAATTTGACTAAAAATTTTAAAGCTGTGTCATTATGTTGATGTATATGAAACTATAAACTCCTCAGTAGAGAAAGCCTGCTTCTACATTTACTGTAGGTCACATGATCATGCCCTCTACTTTGGTTTCCATGGAAACACTCCTTCGCTAAACTTTGCAGTAGTTAATTTCTTACACTTTTGTGCATTGCCACTGTATTACTGCATAGCTAAATGATAAAGCTTAGAGATGGCTCCTAATGTCAAAATTTATTTGAATCTATGACATGTTTTAATTCTGCAATACAGAAAATGGAAAATTGAATACTTATCTTTCTGTAATTTTCCTTTCCTGGTGCCTACTCATGGCAGCACACATAAGGTACTGTAAGGTGACCAGTTTTTTAAAATGAAATCCGGAGACATTTTTTTAAATTAAACTTATAACATAATATAAACTTATAATATAAAAAAACTTGTAATATAATATCACTTATCTGGCGCTTAGTCAAGGTTACTACAGTTAAAATAAGGAAAAAAGACAAGCTGCTGCTATAATCACAAATACTTATAAACATACCGGTAAGTGTTCATGTCTGATGATCTATAAGGTCCAGCAATCCAGGGCTATGCAGTGTTTGAGCTTGAAAGAAAAAACACCCAATTGTGATAAAAACAGCCTGTTAAGGGTAAGTCCAAATTAAAATGAACTTCTAAAACATGTTCATTGGGGGGGCTTGTCAGATGAATATTAGGCACTTTCACCGCACCACATGATTCCGCTCCGCTCAAATTCAACACTTACCAGATAGATATGGAAGAAAGGCTTTTTGTGTTTAAATGCCCATTGGCATGCAGAGAAGCCGCTTCAAGACACCTGAATGGTTAATTCGTCTCTCTCTGGTGGTCAGGTCATTGAAAACATGGGTTCTGATTGCTGGCTCTTTAACGTGAATTGAACCCCCCCTCTTACATTGCACCTACAAAAACATAAATAAAAAACAGCATTTCATGATAGATCCATATACGCTGTGCAGCATAGAATGATACTCGCTCACCGATCATAGGATTCTAGTCTGCGGTGATACCTGGCTGGAGATCGTAACAGCTGATAGATGCAACAAGCCGCATGGTCACGCTTAGACGCGTTTCATCATTACGTCTTTCTCCATATTTTTTTATTGGCAAATGGTAAACTATTTTATAAGCATATTTTCCTCAAATTATATATGCAATGTATGTGGTATGTTTTTATGGAATGATTGTATGATATATACATTTCTCACATTTCGTCCATGAGATAAATAAAAGATACTTCTTACAATTTTTTGAGATATGACTACCAAATGTTATGAAGATAAGATATAGAAAAAACAGAGTGCAGAGTTCAGGAGTGCGCTACATAAAAAATGCAGGGCTAAGGAGCACTCAGGAGCATGCTACATGCATGCAGAGCTCAGGAGTGTGCTACATAAAGAATGCAGGGCTCATCTGTGCCCATTTTTGCAGCCTCACCAGTGCCCATCAATGCAGCCTGACCAGTGCCCAGCAATGCAGCCTGACCAGTGCCCATCAATGCAGTCTCACCAGTGCCCGGCAATGCAGCCTTACCAGTGCCCAGCAATGCAGCCTTACCAGTGCCCATCTATGCAGCCTGACCAGTGCCCATCTATGCAGCCTGACCAGTGTCCATCTATGCAGCCTGACCAGTGTCCATCTATGCAACCTGACCAGTGTCCATCTATGCAGCCTCACCAGTGCCCATCTATGCAGCCTGACCAGTGCCCATCCAATGCAGCCTCACCAATGCAGGGGATCAAAGAGAAGAGAGGAAGAGGAGAGCCGGCCGGATCATCACACAGGCCGGAATCGCCCACTGTGACAGCTTTAATTTGAATCTTTAGGCGCCCACCGTCACACAAGTCCTGCTTCCTGGATCTGCTCCTACCTATGATAGACAGCACATGTCCTGGCATTGGACAAGTGTGCTGTCTATCAAAGGAGTAAAACCAGGAGGTGGGACTTTGTGTGGCGGCGGGCGCCCGTCGATTCAAGTTAAAGCTGTCACAGGGGGTGGACCGCCTGGTCACTCTATGGTACTGGCCCCATCCCTAACTACCAATAGGATCATCGATTTTTTAAAAAGGTATGTGAGCCCAGGGCCGGCCATACTCGTAAATAGATTAGAATAACTTGTGTGGACATGAATGCTGCCATGGGTAGGTACCAAGAAAGAAAATTATGGAAAGGTAAGTATTCAATTTTCTATTGTCCTGGTACCTCCATGGCAGTATTCATATGGTAAATAACTAGCTGAAATTGGAGGGTTATGCAGAAGACAAATATAATGTGTTAACAGGATAGGGAAAAAGACAAAGCTTTCCTCCCAAACTCCACTGTTGTAAGTAGTAGATCTATACTTTAGCCCTCATTCACACTGAACAACGGCTTTAAAATTGTGTGTGTTCATCTGAATTCAATTTCACAATTTCAAAGCCGCATTTCAGTCTGACTAGGGGTGGGCCAAATGACCCCCTGTTCACACTAGAACTTTCGAACATAGAAAAAGTTTCGGAACTGAATAAGGAACCCCATTGAAGTCTATGGGACCCGAAAGTGAAAAATCAAAAGTGGCCAATTTGAAGGCTTATATGCAAGTAATTGCAATGATATGCACATGTCAAACAGATGGCAAAAAGTTGGTCTTTTGGTGTCGGTGGCGCCTTCACACCATAACCCTATTGAGGTACTTTTGATGAGAGCAAGAATTGGCCTTGCTGTCAAAAATTGCAATGATATGTACTTGTCAAACAGGTGTGGAAAAATTGGTCTTTGGGTGTAGGTGGTGCCTTCACACCATTACTGTATTGAGGTACTCTTGATGAAAGCAAGAATTGGCCTTGCTGTCAAAAATTAAAATGATATGCACTAAATGATATTTAAATTAAATCAACACCCACAACGCTAGGCAGCCAGGAAGTCCTGCAGAGATTCCACATCCCAAAAACACCCAACCACTTAAGGACCAGCCTTGTTTTGGATTTTAGGTGTTTACATGTTTAAAACAGTTTTTTTTTGCTAGAAAATTACTTAGAACCCCCAAACATTATATATGTTTTTTCTTCTAACACCCTAGAGAATAAAATGGCGGTCATTGCAATACTTTTTTTTTGCACCGTATTTGCGCAGCGGTCTTCAAAGCGCACTTTTTTTAAAAAAAATTAACTTTTTTGAATAAAAAAATAAGACAACAGTAAAGTTAGCCCAATTTCTTTTTATATTGTGAAATATAATGTTACGCCAAGTAAATTGATACCCAACATGTCACGCTTCAAAATTGCGCCCGCTCGTGGAATGGCGTCAAACTTTTACCCTCAAAAATCTCCATAGGCAACGTTTAAAAAATTCTACAGGTTGCATATTTTGCGGTACAGAGGAGGTATGGGGCTAGAATTATTGCTCTCGCTCTACCGGTCATGGCGATACCTCACATGGTTTGGCCACCGTTTTCATATGCGGGCGCTACTCGCGTATGCGTTCGCTTCTGCGCGCGAGCTTGTCGGGAAGGCGGGTTTTTAAAAAATGTTTTGTTTTGTTTTTATTATTTATTTTACATAATTTTATTTATGTTTACACTGTTTTTAAAGAAAAAAAATTGTGTCACTTTTATTTCTATTACAAGGAATGTAAACATCCCTTGTAGTAGAAAAAAGCATGACAGGACCTCTTAAATATGAGATCTGGGGTCAAAAAGACCTCAGATCTCATATTTACACTAAAATGCAATTAAAAAAAAAAAAAAAGTCATTTAAAAAAATGACATTTGAAAAAATGTGCCTTTTAAGAGGCATGGACGGAAGTGACGTTTTGATGTCGCTTCTGCCCAGCAGTGTTATGGAGACGAGTGGGCGCCATCTTAGCCTCACTCGTCTCCAGGCACAGGACGGAGACGGATGCGATCACCTCCGCCGCTACCGACGGCTCCAGTAAGTCGTGGAGGGCACCGGATCGTGGCGGGAGGGGGGGGCCCTCTCCTGCCACCGATAAAAGTGATCTCGCGGCGAATCCGCCGCAGGGACCACTTTTATCTGAAAGCCACAAAAACGATATACCCCTTCAAAGTGTGGACGTACATCGTCGTGCGGCGGTCAGCAAGTGGTTAATCAGCGACATGGGCATCAGGGGCTTCGTAGCTGCTGGTAATCTAGGACTGATTCATTTTGATAAATGTCAGACAGTCCACCAAATGGACAGACGCGTTCTATTATATTATATTCTATTAAACCTCCAGCAGCACTGAATGACCGTTCGGAAAGCATGCTGAATGCAGGGCAGCTCAATTGCATACTGGCCAAGTTATGGCCAGTGGTCTATTCTCATGACCCAGTAAGCACGTGGATCATCGACTGGAAAGCTCTCCATCTCTGTTTTCGCCCCTAGAAAATGATTCACCATGTGATGCAGATGCTGCCAATGGGATGTGGAAACTGACAGCCCTGGGCGGCGAGGACTAAAAAAATAGTGAAATGCATCACTTAGGCGGCAGCCTTTTCCACCGCTCCTCTCTTCACCAACAGAAGCCTCAAAACTACGTTTTCCACGACACTGTAACCTACCAGAGGCAGGAAAAGCATTCGATAAACTCCTCTTTAAGGTGTCCTCAAGAGATTTCATCGTCTGCACTCTTTGTGGGGACGGGATGAGTTCTGAGACTTTCCCCTTGCAACGGTGGTCAAGGAGGGTTGCCAACCATTAGTGATTCTTCTCCTTTACGCCACATATTCTTGGGTCCTTTCACAGGCTTTGAAGCAAAAGGGAGCCCATGCACCGCAAATTTGCGGAGGCATGAGAAGCAGACTCCTCGGGGTCACTGAGGACTATAGTATCTGGAACTGCCTCCTCCCAGCCACGTACTACTCCCAAGGGTTCTGGGGATGGAAAACCATCTCTTACTGTTTGATGTATGTCTTCCTCTGCTTCAGTGCCTCCAAAGCTGACAGAATCCTCCTCCTCCCTCTGTGTTCTGTGGCATAGGAACAATGGTGTCTGCATAAAGTGGGCCTTGAGAGGAAGTCCTCCTCTTCCTCCCGCTGTTCTGCCTCAAGTGCCCTGTCCATAATGCCACACAGAGTCTGCTCCAGCAAGAACACAACAGGGATTGTGTCACTGATGCATGCATTGTCATGGCTCACCATCCTTGTGGCCTCCTCAGATTGTGACAGTACAGTGCATGCATCATTTATGCGCAGGAAAAAATGTAAAACTGGCCTGAGCCTGTTGTTGTGCCATACTCACACAGGTACTCTTTGATGTCCCTCTGCTGCATGTGCAGCGGTTTACAGGCAGAAGGAATTCCCGCTGAATTTCAGCCAACCGAGCACTGGCTGTGTATAACCGCCTAAAATGGCTACACACTCTTCTGGTCTGCTTTAGTAGATCTTCCCACCCTGGGTACCTATTTAGGAAATGCTGCACCACCAAATTAAGGACATATGCCAGGCATCACACATGTGTCAACTTTCCCTGTCTAAGGGTGAACAGGAGGTTTCACACACCACCATTCCTGGCCCCAGCTGGCGTGGCGTGAACCACCTCTGGGCCTGCCCCTGCAGAGGTGCAAGAATGTCTGCTCCGGTGTGGTTCCTGTCCCCTAGACAGGCCAGCTGAAGCACTGCATGGCACCTTTTAGCCTGACTCATTGAATAGCCCCTTGAACGCTTAGGGGTACTTGTGGTTCATAGGACAATTCAGCAGAGGAGGGCATGGAGGAGGAAGAGTAGAAGGAGGAGGGGGTAGAGCCGACAAATCTTGCATCATCACCACTAGCTGTATGGAGACGTGGGGGCACAACAAGCTGCAGCACTGAGTCCTGTCCTGCATGCTTCTGAGTTGCAAGTAGAGTTACCCAGTGTGTGACATATATTGTCCCTGACCATGCTTGCTGGACTATGTGTCAGCAGTAACATGGACTTTGCGGCTGATTGCCTTGCCCGAGGATGTCACAACATTGCCCTCCACGTGATGGCACAGAGCTGGAATAGCCTTACGTGTAAAGAAATAGCGACTGGGAACCTGCCATTGTGGTACAGCACATTCTACAAAATCATGGAAGGGGGCAGAATCCACCAGGCGGAAAGGCAGAAGTTGTAGAGCCAGCAGCTTTGACAAACTTGAATTTAGACGCTGGGCATGTGGGTGGCACTGACAGTATTTTTTTTTTGCTGCAGCAGATGGGGCAGAGAAATTTGCCAGCTATAGTCTACAGCTGGTGGTGTGCTGCTGGCAGATGTGCTGCAAGGGCCTGGAACACCCTGTGCTATACCATCATCCCTGTGAGTGGAGGCTGCTGAGAGGTCATGAGGTATAGCAGGGGCAGACTGAGGTGAGTAAGGAGGAGGAACAGATTTGCGCCCCTTTTGTGTGGCTTTCAGGTGCTCTTGCCAACGAGCTAAGTTGTGGGGGTTAAATGCCTTGCCAAGCATGTGGTACCCAAATGGCTGGTGTTTTTGCCACGCTTGATGTGTTTGAGACAAAGTTTGCAAATTGCAACAGTGCGATCAACTGCACATGTGCTAATAAAGGCCCAGACAGCTGAGCTGTGGAAAGTGGGTCGGAAGAGAACAGCTCCACAATGTGATGGAATCGGGTGGCTGCTCTCTACTCTTCTATGATGGCTGCCTTGGAGTTGTGCCTCACTTTCACTTTCCTCCTCTGCTCTATCTGGTACCCAAGCCACGTCAGTGACCTCATCATCATTATCTCCTCCATCCATATTACCACTGGAGACAACTTGGCAATACGCCCCTCTCTGTAGGCTCATGTTCCTGCCTTCCTCAACCTCAACCTCAGAACCAACATCTGACTCAAGTAATGGCTGTGCATTGTCAAGGAGTAGGTGGCTGACAATGTGTTCAAATAACTTAGCAGACTCCTCCATGCCTGATGCTTGGGCTATGGCAGGAATAGCTGTGGACAAGAAGGCGGGTTTAGCCACTCTGGCAGCTGGACTGTGTACCAGTTTGAGGACTGACCACGTCCACTTTTTCCTGTGGAAACATATGCTGCTGGTCCCCTCACAGTGCCATGGGAACGTCTGCCTTTTCTTTGTTGTCCTCCCAGACATGATGGGGGGGTGCTTGTTACCAAAATGTAATATAGATGTGGAAACGTGCACTTTAATCAATGGAAAGTGGTGTTTGGTACACTTTACCTTGAGTAGTCACTACACAGACACACTCCACTGATACCATATAATAAAACTGCCATATTGTCAGGTTGCCTAGAGGCTGGGTGACAGATGCACACCGTTGGGATCAGGAGTGCACCGCAAGGTAGTGGACCCTATGGCTAACTGCTGTGGATTGAACCCTGGGAGGTTTCAGGAAGCAGGTCTACTGGATCACTGACACAGATCCCACTGGGAGCTAGAGCATAGATTCCCCAGGGCGCGTAATCTAAGAGCCAGCAGGTGTTCACCAGAGCCTTTAATGGTAAGGATGGACTGCGCTGCAGACTGGCTCCAGGTCGCGGCCCCCAGGGTCTCACAGCTCACGCTCACCGTAGACTACAGGAGAAGAGGAAGGAGGCAGCAGGCTGGAACAACAAGGAAAGTAAGGGACAAGCCAAGGTTGGGGCCACAAGCAGACAAGGACAACAGAGTACACGCCAAGGTTCAGGGTCACAGGCAAACAGGGATGGTCGGGAACACGCCAAAGGTCAGGGTCACCAGCAGACAGGATTAGTTAAGAACAGGCCAAAGTCAGTAACAGGAATCAGATGTAGGAAACACAGCAAGTACACACAGAGGCTAACACACAATGGTTGATCAGCACTGCTGGCTTGCAGTGCACAGGTTAATATAGGGTTCCCTGATAGGGCCTGGGGTGGGGCCATGCTTAGAGGAGAGGTTACAAAAGCAGTCAGGTGAGGGTCAGCTGGTCTCTAGAGATGAACACATGGAGACAGGTATGAGGATCGACAACTTCTATTGCATAACCATGACACATATACAGCTTCAAACATGCAGTATTGCGCAGAAATATACTGCATTAAATGAAAGATAACGCACTGAAATATACGGCCTTAAAATTGCAGTAACGCATTGAACTGTACTGTGTTAAACAGGAGGTAACGCACTGAAATATTAATCGCTGAATTTGCAGTAGATAACGCACTGAAATATACGGCCTTAAAATTGCAGTAACACACTGAACTATACTGCATTAAACGGAAGGTAACGCATTGAAATATAAGGTGATAAAATTACAATAATGCATTGAACTGTACTGCGTTAAACGGAAGGTAACGCACTGCAATATATGGCGTTAAATTGCAGTAACGAGAAAAGGAGGTTTGGGACCTTATATGAGGCCGTCAAGTGCCTCCATCCCTATTAAATTGACATAAGGAGAGAGTTTGGGACTTTGTGTGAAGCAGGCTCAGAGTTTGGGACTTTGTGTGAAGCAGGCGGCCGAACAACATGAACAAAAAGTGACTGGTGTGTATACAATGATAACATAACATGAACCAATTGCATGATTATATGATATAATTGCATATGAATCTCATAGTAAGAAGATAACATAGTAACATGGTAACATGAAAGTATATGACATTAACAACATGATAAAAAGGAAACCACCAGTCTCTATGAAGTCATCTATATAGCTCGACGTGTTTCATGGGTAATTGCCAATTGCCGGATTTGTCCTCAGTCCATCCCTATCACTCCTGGAATGCATCACATTTTGTATTTTTGCTATAGTTTGTATATTATATAATGCATTTTATTAATTTTGTCATGTTATTCATTTATTTATTCATTATTTTATTAATGGATTTTCCTCCTTTTTTGACTTCTTATCAATATTTAGTGTTTTTCTTTTTCTGTTTATTTGCACGCACATGTGTATCATCTTAGGTAAATGCGTATATATATATATATATATATATATATATATATATATATATATACACACACACACACACACACCATTTCTCTTATATCTACATATTCTGTGACATACTGTATATACATTATATCATTTTTAAAACTTTTTGGTAAGAGTGAGCATCTTTTGGCATATCAAGGGTTACAAGGCGTAATGCTTGTACCTCTCCTTTGGTGCAATTGTTTCAGCTGCCCTTATTGCCTTTGTGAATTTTTCATTGGTTACATCTGTAGGTTCAATGCAGATAGGCTCAATCTTTGAATATTATTTATGTATATATATATATATATATATATATATATATATATATATATATATATATATATGTTTTTTAGACATGTACCTTCAGCTATGACTAAGCACCAGTAAGTGCTGTGAAACGCGTCAGCTGATTCATCCACCGTCCTTGATTGCTATATGGACTGATTTTATTCAATAAAGTCATTTTTCACTGGAGTGCAGCTGTCTGGATTTCCTCTATTGCATGAACGCACTGAACTATACTGTGTTAAATGGAAGATAACGCACTGAAATGTACAGCATTAAACTTGCAGTAACACACTGAAATATACTGCATTAAACGGCGCGTAATGCACTGAAATGCATGGCATTAAACTTGCAATGAAATATACTGTGTTAAACGGTCACTACACTCACACTGTCTGAACTATCCCTAGATTCACACTAATGTAAAGATGAATGGTTGGACTACACTCAAACTGACTGGGCTATCCCTAGATTCACACTAATTTAAAGATGAATGGTCACACTACACTCACACTGAACTATCCCTAGATTCACACTAAACTGATGTTCTACACTGACAATAGAATCAGAATAGCACAGTATAGCGCACTAACTGTCTAGTAGCACTGAAGACAGCCCTGTTCTATCTCTCTCCATGCCGATATCACACTGAAAATGGCCCCTATTAAAGAATACTTTTATAGTGTGGGGTGGGACTAACAGCAATGAGCCATGATTGGATAGAGTCATCACAACAGCATCCAATCATGGCTCTGACAGTGCTCTTTGCCCTGATTGGGCAAAGCTTTCATTGCTTCAGCCATGCAGGTCTTTTAATGCACTGTGCAGCGACGCAGTGCATTGTGGTCATTCAGCGGGCCAAACAAACAGTCGAACGTCCTGATAATTTGGTTATTCGGCGAACGTGCAAACAGCCAATGTTCGCCCATCCCTAAGTCCGACTTTGGGGGGCGACTTGAAAGACATCTGTGCACAGATATGTATTGAAATTGCCCCGAAGTCGCCAAAAGTAGTGCAGGAACTACTTTTGGAAATCGGTGCAGCGCTGCATAGTCGACGTTGCACTGATTGGGATGCTCCTATATCTGGCAATAGGCTCTGATTTGACATGCGATTTGACCTGGCAAATCGCATCAATGTGAACGGGGGCTTAATTTGAGACAAATGTAGTGTGAGAGGACCATTAGGCTGCTCTGCAGATATTTTCTACTGAAACACCTCCATAAGCGACAAGAGTAGGAGTCCAAAAAGTCCAAAAAATGTCAGTCTTGCAAAATTAAAACAATATATTTTTAAAGTGATATAAGCCTATTATGTATGCTGTTTAACTGTGACATAAATCTGGCACTCAGCTATTAAAACTACTATAAATAATTTATATGTAATCCTATGAATAGTCATAATCTGTCAATGAATCTCTCAATTGATATGGACTAAAATACTTGGTTCAAACAAAACAAAGTAACTGGAACACATTTGTATACACAAATTTAAAGTGGTATTAAACCCCAAAGCAAACTTGTAACATATTACAACCTAAAGTCGTTGTAAAGCCTCAAGGTTTTTCACGTTAATGCATTCTATGTATTAGGGTGAAAAACCTTCTGTGGTGCAGCTCCCCCCAGAGCCCCAATTTTTTCTTACCTGAACCCGATTGTTCCAGCGAAGTGCATGAGAGCAGCGGCTCCAGCAGCTGTCTCGCTCCTCATTGGACAGATTGATAGCAGCGGCGGGATCCAATGTCAATCAAATCCAGTGACATGGATTCAGGGGGCGAGGCAGAACTCCACTGTCTGTGTCATTGGACTAGGGAGTGAGCATGCACGGGTTCCCCCAGGGAAAGCGGCTTTCCATGGGGGGAGGGGCACCTGATGAAGAGGAGGGGCCTGGAGCGCCGGTGTGGCACCCCTAAAGAACAGGATTGGTGTTGTTCTGTGCAAACCCATTGCACAGAGCAGGTAAGTATAGGCATGTTTGTTATTTTTATTTAAAAAACAACCCCTTTAACAATCAATACATGTGGGGGCTGGATTTGTTTTCTTTTTTAGGCTTTTTTCCCTCTGCTTTCACCAGGTGATCTGGCCAGTAACACTTCCTTTATTAGGGTGCCTACACTCTTGATGAAAGAGCAACAGAGACACCCTTGGACAGCAGCATTGTTAACCTGGGGGAAGGGGAGGGTTTACATTTGGAAATACTAAAGTAATTGAAGCCAAACTCCAGCTCACACTTGTTATGCATTTAGAGCAACATTTTTTTTCCCTTTAAGGATAAAAGTTTTACATAAATGAATAAAAGCTGATCATTGTAAAAACTACTATCAGTGGTTATACTGGCTGTCTCCACCCTCTAACTGCTACATTGGCAGGACAGGTTGTTCTGGAAAAACAACAGACTTACTAGCAGAATCACCAGGTGAAGGTAAAAGAAAGCCTAAAAAGAAAACTAAAGTGTTTGAAAAGGTTCTAACTTTTTTAAATTTAAATAACAAACATGTTATACTTACAGTACCTGCTCTGTGTAATGGTTTTGCACAAAGTAGTCCTGATCCTCTTCTTCTCAGGCCCCCCTCTGGTTCTCCTGGCCCCTCTCCCTTGCTGAGTGGCCCATTGCAAACACTGGCCCTAAAGCAAGCTGCTTGCTTGGGGGCATTTGTGTGTGCTCGCTCCTGAGCCACCTCTGCGTGTCTGTGAGACACATAGAGCATGAATCGACCCCGCCATTGGCTCTGGCTGCTGTGTCTCAGTTGAGGAGGCAGAGACCCAGGAGAGCTTCTGCTCTTGTGCACACCACTAGATGCATTAAGGTAAAAAATCTTCAGCCTTTAGAACCACTTAATGTAGCCATGACAGCTACGGATTGGTAAACTGAAATATAAAAACTGTTTGCTTTTGGGTTTAATATAGGATTAAGACATTCCTGAGCCTGATGAGAAAACAATGTTATTGCCCTATTTTGCCAGTGTTACCTTTTCCCTGAAGGATAACAGAGTTAAAGAATAAATAAAGGCAAAACTTTTTTTTAGTTTTGGATAGGGTGTAAAGGGATAAGAACACCTGTCAGTTTTTATTGCTGTCTGTGCTCCTATTAGGGAGATTCACCCTCTCTATATGTCCTGTTTACCATTATCATTAAAAGTGAACGTAAAAGAAAAACTCACATTTTTAGGTTGTCCCTAGAAAAGTAATAGAGGGGAAATCTTCCCATGGGGGCACTAGTTCCGGTGACCTGGGGGTCCCCAAAGGATTTCCCTTAATTTGCAGGGATTTCCTCTCACTTCTTGTTTGGCTAAGGGAAATTTGACCAATGGGACATAGATGGCGGAAAAATATCTGACAGGGGTTATAACCCTTGCTTGCTCTCTCCAAAATGAAAAAAACTTTTGCCTGTAGTTCTACTTTAACCATTTCAGCCCTGGAGGATCTGGCAGCTCAAAGACCAGAGCACTTTTTACAATTTGGCACTGCGCTGCTTAACTGGTAATTGTGCGGTCATGAAATGCTGTACCCAAATAAAATTTGCATCCTTTTTTTTCCCCACAAATAAAGCTTTTGATGGTATTTGATTGCCTCTGTGATTTTAATTTTTGCGCTATAAACGGAAAAAGACCGAAAATTTTGAAAAAAAAAAATATTTTCTACTTTTTGTTATAAAAAAATCCAATAAACTTAAATTTAGTTCTACATTTAGACCAAAATGTACTCATCCACATGTCTTTGGTAAAAAAAAAGTCAATAAGCATATATTCATTGGTTTGCGCAAAAGTTATAGCGTCTACAAACTAGGGTACATTTTCTGGAATTTACACAGCTTTTACTTTATGACTGCCTATCTCATTTCCTGAGGTGCTAAAATGGTAGGGCAGTACAACACCCCCCCCCCCCCCCCAATGACCCCATTTTGGAAAGTACACACCCCAAGGAAATTGCTGAGAGGCATGTTGAGCCCATTGAATATTTTATTTTTTTATCACAATTGATTGAAAAATGACAAAAAAAAAAAAAGTTGTCACTAAATGATATATTGCTCACACATGCCATGGTGATGTGTGAAATTACACCCCAAAATACATTCTGCTGCTTCTCCTGAGTACGGGGATACCACATGGGTGAGACTTTTTGGGATCCTAGCCATGTACAGGACCCCGAAAACCATGCACACTTATTGACATTTTTTTTTTACCAAAGACATGTAGCTGAATAAATATTGGCCTAAATGTATGACTAAAATTGAGTTTATTGGATTTTTTTTATAACTAAAAGTAGAAAATATTTTTTTTTTTTTAAATTTTAGCTCTTTTTCCGTTTATATCACAAAAAATAAAAATCACAGAGGCAATCAAATACCATCAAAAGAAATATACATCTTGAGCCCATATCTGGCACGCTTGCTGGGAAGATACTGTTTGAATGACAAGCGGTCAGAAAACGTAATCAAGGACTCATCAATGCAGACAAGTTGATGGGGAGTAAACAAGGCTGCAAACTGCTGGTTGAAGTGGTTTACGAGGTGCCGAATTTTGTAGAGCCGGTCGTATTCAGGGTCACCCCGAGGACGACAGAATTCAATGTCATTGAAATGCATGAACCGCAAGATCTGGTCATGGAGGCAGAGAACACGGGCATATGGTGAATTGGGTCAGTGGACCAATATGACCGCAACTCACTTTTTTTAGTTATGCCCATGAGGAGGGATAGGCCCAGGAAGGTCTTAAATTCAGAGACTGTAATAGGTCTCCAATCTCTGCCAAGGGTCAACTGGGGATTAGTGGCGATGAATTGACCAGCATACAAATTGCTTTGGTCCACAATAGATCTATAGCGATCTTCCGTGAAAAACAGCGAATAAAAATCAAGTGACGTAAACTACTACTAAGTACCTTAACGCTGATTAGTGTCACAAATGACACCAGTACTGCCTGGAGCCCCCCCGCGAACCCTCATCGCAAAGTTCCTAAACTACCGGGACCGTGATGCAATTCTACGCCTCACCCGTGAAAAGGGCAATATCCCGTTTGGCGACACACACATTGCGGTATACCCAGACTTCTCTGCCGAGGTCCAGAAAAAGCGGGCATAATTCTCAGAAGCCAAGCGACAACTGCGAAACCACCACCTTCCCTACACTACGCTGTTCCCAGCATGTCTCCGAGTGATCCGGAATGGAAAGGCTCACTTCTTTGAGGACCCCTCCGCGGTCATCACATTGCTGGAAAGGCAAGAAGCAGCTGCACCATCATAACCCCCCAGCTCCAATTCCCCACAGATGCATACTGCAGAACTGGGATCCCGAGACCTCCGCCTCTGCTGCCACCCTTATAAACCGTGAGTTGGTCGTGACCTATTTCATGATTACCCTCCCCCCCTCCTCCATTGTGGCTATGGTACCCCCGGCGATGCCCGTATGTAGTTCATATCCCTCTTCCCTAGCCCGCTACATACCATACATGCCTTCACTCAGGATTCCTCAACTACCATATAATGCCCCTGCAAGTTACCCGTACTCAGCCACTTAGGAGCGCGATATTTGCACCTCCCCAAATGCCCAGATGCTGGACTTCCTAGCACTGCAGTGCACTTCTGATAACTTTTATTCGCCCCCAGGGACAGCTGGGCTTGCACCAGAACCTCCGTCTCATCTGCACCTTTATGCTTGTCTTCCTCTTTCCTGCTGACAAAGGTGCACATCATTGTCCCCACAAGAACCGTTTCCCTGGCCAGCAGCAGTCCCCACGGCCGTGGAGGACTGTCACAAGTTTGATATGCCACGCTGGTCCAGAGCTCTGTGTTCTTTTCTTTTTCTTTTTTTTTTTCTCCTTTTCTTTTTTGTTGTTAAGATACCTGACATGCTCATTATTGCAATATGTATACTGCTGTTTGCAATGACTTATGCCTGTTCAATTCTCTTCTGGTATAGCTCCCTTGGTCTCACCTGCAGGGTTCCAATACACAATGGGGCGCAGAACTCTTGTTTTAATGTATGTTTATGTGCACATGTGCACGGGCCAAATGCAACTGGTGCTTAAGAAGCCCTGGGTGGGCTGGATCTACCAAGCCCCATATACTAACAATTCAAGAGGTGTTGCTATCCTTATTGCCAAATCTGTCCAATTTCAACTCCACAATCTGCGGTCAGATCAGCAGGGCAGGTTTCTGTTCCTGCATGCCACCATAAGGGGGGCTTGAGGTACTAATTTTAGCCTTTTATATTCTCCCCGCCATTCCATTTTGCTGCCCTCAAAGAAGGCTTGGTTTTTATGACCCAGCATCCTGCAGTGCCTATCATATGGATAGGGGACTTCAACATGGTCATAGACCCTCTCCTTGACAGATTCCACATGCCCAATACAACACCTGCCCAGCCCACACTGACTAGATTCGGGAGATTCCTTTTGGAGTTTCCATGACAGACACCTGGAGGCTCAAACATCCCACCACAACTGCGTTTTCCTACTTTACCCCCTCACAGGCCACTATGTCCCACATAGATATGATTTTGTTCTCCCCTAACCTGTTCCCGGACCTCCTTGAAGCGGGGTTCGGGGCCAGGGTTTTATCAGATAACTGGATCACCCTCCGTCTGCCCTCCGCCCCTCCAACTCGCATATTGAGACTAAACCCATTCTGGCTCACAGTTCTCACGGACTTGGAGGCCATACAGCATGAATGGACCCACTACTTCCTCTCCAATACGGGATCGGCTTCAGTTGGGTTGGTGTGGGAGGCATTCAAACTACATGCCTGCTCAATCCTTTCTAAAGGGTGAACAGACACAAGGCCTCCTCTAAATTAATCCTGCAGCAGGCTGAGGAAAGACTTGGCTCACTTGAGCAGGTTTTCCTTGCGGACCCCTCGCCCACCAATTGCGCTCAACTCCGCTTACACTCCAGGCTCACAGACCATTTACACTTCAAAAAAGCCAAAAGAGACATATTCTTTAGCAAACAAAAAACATTCGATCATGACGAGGAGGCTGGGAAACTACTGGCATACATGGCCCACTTGGATCACAGCCCCCCTGTGGTGGTTCAACTCCGCTCGGAGTCTGGATCCACGCTCACAGACCCTGCACAGTTAGCTCAAGAATTCAGGCGATTCTATTCTGACCTGTACACCTCAAAGACCAACTACTCCCTGAATGAACTGTGTTCATTCCTGCAAAGCATAGACTTTCCTTCCCTCACTGATCCCCAAATAGAGCTTTTAGAAGCGCCCATAACTGAGGAATGTATACTGGAAGTGATAGCGAGCCTACTGGCATCAAAAGCTCCTGGCTCAGATGGTCTCCCCCTGGAGTTTTATTCCCAATTCCAAGAGGTTCTTCTCCCCAAGTTGCAGGCCCTATATTCCCATATTTTTGATTCAAGCATCCTCCCACGCTCCATGGGTGAAGCCCTTATCGTCCTCATCCCGAAACCAGGGAAGGACCCCCTATATCCTGAATAATACTGTCCCATCTCCCTGCTACAATTAGACGTTAAAATATTAGCTATAATTCTTGCCCTAAGACTCAATAAAGTGATACTAAGCCTCGTCCATGCCGATCAGACCGGCTTTATGCCTAACAAAAACACAGCATTTAACCTCAGGAGATTGTTTATGAATCTTCAAGCCACACACGACAATGCTGGGTCCAGGGTGGTGGTTAGCTTAGACGCCACAAAGATATTTGATTCAGTGTAGTGGGGCCACCTGTGGGAATGTCTCCACAGATTCGGCTTCGGTCCTAAATTCATCAGGTGGCTCCAACTCCTTTACCAGGCTCCCATCGCCTGGATCCAGGTCAATGGCAGGACATCCGATCCCTTCCCCCTGACCCACGGTACCCGCCAGGGATGTTCCATGTCCCCTTTGCTATACGCATTAGCCGTAGAGCCTCTAGCCATTGCCATCAGGGCGCATCCTGACATCAAGGGCCCTTGCTTGGGACAGGTGACTGAGGTGCTCAGCCTCTATGCAGATGATATGCTCTTATATTTAGAGGATGCAGGTCCCTCCTTGACAGCGGCACTACACCTGATCCAGCGGTTTGGCACCTTTTCGGGACTGCAAATTAATTGGACCAAATCTCAGATCCTCCCCATGAACCTCTCTGCCCCCACGGCTGAAGAGGAGGCCCTCCCCTTGGTGAGGACTAACAATTTCAAATACTTAGGCATACAGTGCTCACGTTCCCTCACCGAATACGCACCCCTTAATATACAACCTCCTTAAAAACAAAACCCAAGTCTGGTCCACACTCCCCTCGGAATTATGGGCCGCATTAACTTAGTTAAAATAATTCTTCTTCCCAAATCGCTTTACTTATTCTGGCACTCCCCCCTATACATTCCTGCCCACGTATTCAGATCTATGGAATCTATCCTTAACACGTTCGTGTGGGGCTCCTCCCGGCACAAGCTGTCATGGGTGACTCTAAAACGCCCTGTACATTTAGGGGGCACTGCTCTCCCCGATCTAGCATTATACTACATAGCTTCCCAGCTATCCCATTTCTATTACCTCAACCGACATGACAAGCTCCGCTACTCTACATTGGTGTGCAACTTTGTTATGTTGTGGCCCACCCCTTCCAGATACTCTTCTACAGGCATCGGGGTCCCCCCCGCTCAAGTGATAGATGCCTTATGCCCACCACTGTAAAATTTGGCAACTAGCGCAAACCATCACCGGGGCTTCCCCCCTACATGCCCACACGTCAATCTGGGATAACCCTCAACTACCTGAAATGATGACTGTCCCCGATCATAAGATGTGGGTAACCGGGAGAATTATATACCTATCCCAACCCATTGCTGGGGGTGCAGTAAAGACATTCCAAGCCCTCAAGGAAGAATTCAATCTCTCCCCATATGTTCTTTCGCTTCCTCCAGGTCCACCATGCCCTACAGTCCCAATTCGGCACCTCAGTCCCCACTCTAGAGTCAGGTACCCTGGCAGGTGTGATCCTTGGTGAGGACCCTAAGAAACTAATCTCCATACTATATAATCAACTTCTTCTGCCATCGGCCACCACACATGCATACCAACTAAAATCCAAATGGGAGGCAGATCTGGGGGGGTTGGAAGATGAAGAATGGGAGGAAATTCTGAGTTCTTGCAAAAGAGTATCCCCTAAACTTTCAGATCGCCTTACTCACCTCTATATTCATCACAGATTATATCTTTCTCCCTCTCGCTTATGCAAATATAAGCAAGATGCCAACCCGACTTGTCCCAGATGCGGAAACGCAGACAGCACCTTTTATCATCTAATTTGGACCTGCCCACCTATCCAACAGTACTGGTCGCAAGTTGTTAAATTTCTCCATGACTGCATGGGCTCTCCTCTCTGACACTCTGACACTATGCCCATGCCAATGCCTACTTGGCCTCCTCCCCATCTCCGAGGAGGAGAAATATTTGTCAACATTCCTAGAGGAAACACTATTTACAGCTAGAATGCAGATAGCCCGTTTGTGGCTTAGAGCCACCTCCCCTACAAAAGAGACCTCTATTCTCATCGAGGATGCCCGGGTAAATTCCACAAGATTTGGGATAGATGGGTGGATGATTCCTCCACTTGTAAGGACTAAGTTTGAATGCTCTTTTAGCTAGCTCGCTATGTCTGCCCACTACGTGGCTCCACTACCTGCACCCATTGTGAACATATGAAGCTATGCCTCACTCGCATTTAGCAGCATCTATTAATGTCAATATCACTACAGCATGTCAGACAAAAGGTTTTTTTCTTATTGCTTAGTTTTGTTTTCCGTTCAGTGCCAACTGCACCATGTTTTCTGAATGTAACCTCCTGTATGGTTGTTTATACTCAATAAACTTTATTTCTAAAAAAAAAAAAAAAAAAGAATAGGTGCAGGTACTCCCCTCTTCTGAGTTTCCAAGTCACCCCTTGTCTCCGCCCCCTACCCACCTTTCAGCACATCCCTTGGTACCATCCCTTGGTCCCACTTCCCAGTACCACCCCGTTTACAGAATCCAGAACCAAGTATGATTTTTTTTTGGTGCTAAGTAATTGGTATGGAATTTGTCAATTATAACAAGAAAAGCAGTAAAATAGATCCCTCCAGCAATTACAGACCCCACCACCAACAATCGATCCCCCAGCAATAATAGATGCCCCTACCAGAACAATAGATCCATTTCAGCAACAATAGAGCCCTCCAACAAAAATATATCTCCTAACAGCCAACATCAATAGACCCTCCAGCAGCCAGCAACAATAGACCCCTATCTCAACAGTAGAACCCCCCCCCCCAGCAACAATAGATCCCTCCCTCAACAGTAGACCCCCCAGCAACAAGAAACACCTCCCTCAACAGTAGATCCCCCAGCAACAATAGATCCCCCACCAGCAACAACAGACCCTCCCAACTATAGATTCGTAAAGTGCTGTGTAGCCACCGGCCCCCCACATGGATGAACTGCTGCTGTTCTGTCCAGCACCGTTATGAGAAAAAAAAATCAAGCGAAAATGTTAGTGTCGTCTGAAAAGTACTTCATAGCCAATGCTGTCTGTGGGCTGACTGAGAACATCTAAAGAGGATTAGAGCTGATGGTACATCTACTTCATCCTGAGACTGTGGCTGGGTTATAAGCCAAAAGGCACATATGATCTCCTGACTAGAGATTAAGGGAGCTGGTAAGAGGCAGTTTGTTTAAAGGTGAAGGACTGTCCTATCCTTAGCACTATCTTCTGCGGTGGTTTTAAATGTGATGTCACCTTGTCTTGGGATGAAGATGTATGTCTAATTGTGATCTCCCACTGAAGGACAATCAACATCTGTTCAATTCTGTATATGGACTCTAAGAAATATGTTTGCATTTATTTGCCTTTGATCTCATTTTTAGCGCAGTTTTTTTCCGTTATTTAATTCTGTCTAGTGTGGGTATCTCACATTTTTAACTGCAGTTTGATTTTTTTATTTATATTTTAGACAGGTGATTAATTTTCACATGTCTTAGTATTTTGTACTGACAGCGCTGTATTTTTACTTATTTTGCATATAGACCCCTTCCAGTTACAATAGATCCTCCAGCATATCTCAGCACCTAGAACAGAAAATGGTCATCTTTCGTCCTTCAGAATTATTCTAACTGTACCAACAGATTTCCGAATTTTCAGCTTGTGTTTTTGTATAATATAATTTATGTGCATACACAAAAGTACTGCTGAGAATCTAACCTTAGCATGCAGCAATGTTTTCAGCAATTTTAAAGGCCCCACTGGGGACCACCTCCTGCTTCTTGCCTAATTAAAGAGAAAATCAGCCGTTAGTATAAGAAGCTGCCGGTACAGTTTGCCAGGGCTGGTATCCTTGTGGTCTTGAAAGTGGGATTAATAATATACTTTTCTGTTATACTTGCAGGAAGAAAGTTTTTATTCCATTGTACAGAATTACAGAATATTTTCTAGAAAGTAAGATATTCGCTTGATATTCAGTTGATATTTTTATTCTTGCCTGTCAATTATTTTCATATTCTCATATTATGCTATTATTGTGCCAATTTGCAAAATAGTGCAGAGGAAATGAGAGGATTACTTAAACCACCAAAAAACAGAACGTTAACTTATATAAAAGAACATTCACAAATCATAAAGCTTTTATAATAATATTCAATAAATGAATAATAAATGGTACTCTCTTTTATTTGTTGTCAAACTAGGTGGATTCTTTGTTGCTTTTATTTAACTGATATAACTGCCACACAAGCCATTTGGGTGTTTAAAGTTTAACTAAACTTTTCTGTTAAAAAAAGTGTAACTAAAGCCAACATTTTTTATTAGTTCTGGATTGAGTGAGTAGATGGAAGCATTGAGACTCTTCATGTATTTATTGCTAATTAAAAATTCATCTAACCATACTGCACAGACATCCGTAGATAACCCTTGTGAAAGGTGAGTGAATGGCTGTACGATGGTACTGAACAAAATCCAGCAATAAAGAGATAACCAGCACACTGAGAAGTAGATTCTAAAGTAGGATTTACTGCAGTCCCATATCAGCAGAATGGTTACACCAATGTTTTGAGCAGACAGTGGCCTTATTTTTCCAGGTGATACAGAGAGCCACATTAACATCATCAAGGACTGCCCACTGCTGGTAGAAGACCCAAAAGGAAGCAGACCCAGTAAGTCATGTGACTGGCATTAAAATGTAAGAATTTAAAGCACAAAAGCATAAGGGTCCTTTCATAGTGACATTCTGTTCACGTCTGTCCATTTTTTAAATTGATCTGAACTAATGGCCAATGCAAGTGTATGGGCAGGCAGATACATCTACTCATCTAAGAATACCTTTTTTTTTACCTGTAAAACCAAAAAAACACAGCATGTCTGTATTCTCTTCTGTTTTTGTGAACTTAAAAAGATGACTTTCCTTTGCGTCTATTATGTTTAGGTATGTTTTTGTTAAAAACACATTTTTTTTACCCCTAAAATTTCAACTATTCCCATGGGGAGGGGTATTTCCAGATAGTATTTAGGGAGTCATTTGCTGTGTACATTACCAGCAGCATGGCATGTGACGTGAGCCATGGGACACTCATCAGCCATGTACATGAGAGGTGTGCACTGTGGGGTGTCTTCTGCAGGCAGCACAGTAATAAGGTCTAGGACAGGCAAGGGCAGCAGATCTTCCAAGTTGTCACCCTCATTGGAATTCAGTGCAAGTCGTCAACTGAAGCATAGTAAGTGCTATATTGATGGAGTGTGTCTTTGGGACCTTTAGGTGACATATGTTGTTGCACAGAGCTGTCATGTTAAAATTGATCAGTGGGACATATCTACAGTGCCTTGCAAAAGTATTCACCCCCCTTGGCATTTTACCTATTTTGTTACATTACAGCCTTTAGTTCATTTTTTTTAAAATCTGAATTATATGTGATGGATCAGAACACAATAGTCTAAGTTGGTGAAGTAAAATTAGAAAAATATATACATAAAACTATTTTTCAGAAATAAAAAAACTGATAATTGGCATGTGTGTATGTATTCACCCCCTTTGTTATGAAACCCATAAAAAGCTCTGGTGCAACCAATTACCTTCAGAAGTCACATAATCAGTGAAATGATGTCCACCTGTGTGCAATCTAAGTGTCACATGACCTGGCATTACATACACACACCTTTTTGAAAGGACCCAGAGGCTGCAACACCTAAGCAAGAGGCACCACTAACCAAACACTGCCATGAAGACCAAGGAACTCTCCAAACAAGTTAGGGACAATGTTGTTGAGAAGTACAAGTCAGGGTTAGGTTATAAAAAAATATCCAAATCTTTGATGATCCCTAGAAGAACCATGAAATCTATCAAACCAAATGGAAAGAACATGGCACAACAGCAAACCTGCCAAGAGATAGCCACACACCAAAATTCACGAACCGGGCAAGGAGGGCATTATTCAGAGAGGTAGCACAAAGACCCAAGGTAACCCTGGAGGAGCTGCAGAGTTCCACAGCAGAGACTGGAGTATCTGTACATAGGACGACAATAAGCCGTACGCTCCATAGAGTTGGGATTTATGGCAGAGTTTCCAGAAGAAAGCCATTACTTTCAACAAAAAACAAAATGGCACATTTTGAGTTTGTGAAAAGGCATGTGGGAGACTCCCAAAATGTATGGAGGAAGGTGCTCTGGTCTGATGAGACTAAAATTGAACTTTTTGGCCATCAAAGAAAATACTATGTCTGGCGCAAACCCAACACATCACATCACCCAATAAACACCATCCCCACAGTGAAACATGGTGGTGGCAGCATCATGCTGTGGGGATGTTTTTCAGCAGTCCAGACTGGGAAAGTGGTCAGAGTTGAGGGAAAGATGGATAGTGCTAAATACAGGGATATTCTTGAGCAAAACCTGTACCACTCTGTGTGTAATTTGAGACTAGGACAGAGATTCATCTTCCAGCAGGACAATGACCCCAAACACACTGCTAAAGCAACACATGAGTGGTTTAACCACATGCCGACCGGGCCATAGCCGAAAGACGGCCACAGCGCGGTCGGCTTATCCTGGGAGGGCGTCCATGGACGTCCTCCCAGAATACTGCTCTCGCGCGCCCCCTGGGGCGCGCACCCGAGAACTTCCGTGACCGCCGGGTCCAGAGGACCCGGCGCATCACGGATCACGGTGAACGGCCGCTAATCGCGGCCGTTTACCATGTGATCGCTCCGTCATTTGACGGAGCGATCACATGTAAACAAACCGGCGTCATGTCATGACGCCGGTTCCTCCCTCCCCTCTGTGTGCCGATCGGTACAGAGAGGGAGGAGAGGGGGAGGGATCGGATGGTAGCAGCGTTGTGGGCTGCATCTGTAGTGCCCACAACGCTGCTCTGTGACAAATACAGTCACATCCATCCATCCATCCCACCATGATCAGCCATCCCTCCATACTATAATACCCCACAATACTCTGCAACACCCCACAATACTCTGCAACACCCCACAATACTCTGCAATACCCCACAATACTCTGCAATACCCTGCAACACCCCACAATACTCTGCAATACCCTGCAACACCCCACAATACTCTGCAATACCCCACAATACTCTGCAATACCCCACAATGCTCTGCAATACTCTGCAATACCCCACAATACTCTGCAATACCCCACAATACCCCACAATGCTCTGCAATACTCTGCAATACCCCACAATACTCTGCAATACTCTGCAACACCCCACAATACTCTGCAATACCCCACAATACTCTGCAATACCCCACAATGCTCTGCAATACTCTGCAATACCCCACAATACTCTGCAATACCCCACAATACCCCACAATGCTCTGCAATACTCTGCAATACCCCACAATACTCTGCAATACTCTGCAACACCCCACAATACTCTGCAATACCCCACAATACTCTGCAATACCCCACAATACCCCACAATGCTCTGCAATACTCTGCAACACCCCACAATACTCTGCAATACCCCACAATACTCTGCAATACCCCACAATACCCCACAATGCTCTGCAATACTCTGCAATACCCCACAATGCTCTGCAATACCCCACAATGCTCTGCAATACTCTGCACTACTCCGCAACACCCCACAATACTCTGCAATACCCCGCAATTCCCCACAATACTCTGCAATTCCCCGCAATACCCCACAATACTCTGCAATACCCCGCAATACTCTGCAATACCCAACAATACTCTGCAATACCCCACAATACTCTGCAAAACCCCGCAATACTCTGCAATACCCAACAATACTCTGCAATACCCAACAATACTCTGCAATACCCCACAATACTCTGCAATACCCCGCAATACTCTGCAATACCCCGCAATACTCTGCAATACCCCGCAATACTCTGCAATACCCCGCAATACTCTGCACTACTCCGCAACACCCCGCAATAGTCTGCAACACCCCGCAATACTTTGCACTACTCCGCAACACCCCGCAATACTCTGCAATACTCTGTACTACTCCACAACACCCTGCAATACTCTGCAACACCCCGCAATACTTTGCACTACTCCGCAACACCCCGCAATACTCTGCAATACTCTGTACTACTCCACAACACCCTGCAATACTCTGCAACACCCTGCAATACTCTGCAACACCCCGCAATACTCTGCAACACCCCGCAATACTCTGCAACACCCCGCAATACTCTGCAACACCCCGCAATACTCCGCAATACCCTGCAATACCCAGTCATACTCGGCGATACCCAGCCATGTGCAGCCATACCCTGCCATGCTCAGCCATATTCAGCTGTACTCAGACTCTGTATGTGGCCAGGCTGTGGAAGTCTCACACATGGGGTATCGCCATACTCAGGAGAAGTAGGAGAATCTATTTTGGGGTGTTATTTTTGGTATGTACATGCTTTGTGTTAAAAAAAAAAGTGTTTTAACCACTTCCTGCCCGCCGGCCGTCATACGACGTCCTTGACTTTGTGCGGGGATATCTGAATGATGGTTGCAGCTACAGGCATCATTCAGATATCATCTTTTTCAGCCGGCGATTCCCTACACCATAGGAACAATCATAGCGGCTGTTTCACTGCTTGATCGTTCTTATGGGAGGCGAGAGGGGACCACCCCCCTTCCCGCCGCCCTCCGGTGCTTCTACCATCTCAGCGCTACGATCGAAACCAGGATCGTTTTTTTTTTTTTATTATTTCAGGCTTCCCAGCCTAGAGGTGAGATGTGGGGTCTTATTGACCCCATATCTCACTGTAAAGAGGACCTGTCATGCCATATTCCTATTACAAGGGATGTTTACATTCCTTGTAATAGGAATAAAAGTGATCAAAAAAATGTTTTTTGGGAAAAAAGTGTCAAACTAAAATAAATAAAGTAAAATGAACAATAAAAAAAAAATAATAATTTTTTAAAGCGCCCCTGTCCGTGTGCTCGCATGCAGAAGCGAATGCACAGGTAAGTCCCGCCCACATATGAAAACGGTGTTCAAACCACACATGTGAGGTATCGCTGCGATCGGTAGAGCGAGAGAAATAATTTTGGCCCTAGACCTCCTCTGTAACTCAAAACATGTAACCAGTAAAAATTTTTAAAGCGTCGCCTATGGGGATTTTTAAGTAGCGAAGTTTGGCGCCATTCCACGAGCGTGAGCGATTTTGAAGGGTGACATGTTAGGTATCTATTTACTCGGTGTAACTTCATCTTTCACATTATGCAAAAACATTGGGCCAACTTTACTGCTTTTGTTTTTTTAAAGC
Organism: Lithobates clamitans; assembly: GCA_037952925.1. Classification (NCBI taxonomy): domain Eukaryota; kingdom Metazoa; phylum Chordata; class Amphibia; order Anura; family Ranidae; genus Lithobates; species Lithobates clamitans. Next base: position 8,840,099 of record JBBGZY010000723.1, read on the forward strand.
ACAAAACTGTTTTTTTTCCCAAAAAAAAGCGTTCAAAAAATTGCTGCGCAAATACCGTGCAAGATAAAAAGTTGCAACAACTGCCATTGTATTCTCTAGGATCTTTGCAAAAAAAAACATATATAATGTTTTGGGGTTCTATGTAATTTTCTAGCAAATAAATGATGATTTTTACATGTAGGAGAGAAATGTCAGAATTGGCCTGGGTGCTCCAGAACGCCTGGAGGTGCTCCGTGCATGTTGGGCCTCTGTATGTGGCCACGCTGTGTAAAAGTCTCACACATGTGGTATCGCCATACTCAGGAGTAATAGCAGAATGTGTTTTGGGGTGTAATTTGTGGTATGCATATGTGGTGTGTGAGAAATAACCTGCTAATATGACATTTTTGTGGAAAAAAAATAAAAATAAATAAAAATCTTGATTTTGCAAAGAATCGTGGGAAAAAATGACAACTTCAAAAAACTCACCATGCCCCTTACTAAATACCTTGGAATGTCTTCTTTCCAAAAAGGGGTCATTTGGGGGGTATTTGTACTTTTCTGGCATGTTAAGGTCTCAAGAATATAGATAGGCCGTCAGTAATTCAGGTGTGATCATTTTTCAGATATTGGCACCATAGCTTTTGGACTCTATAACTTTCACAAAGACCAAATAAATTACACCGATTTGTACTTATTTTTACCAAAGATATGTAGCAGTATAAATTGTGGCCAAAATTTACAAAGAAAAATTACTAAATTTGCTAAATTTTATAACAGAAACAAAGAAAATTTCATTTTTTTACCGAATTTTCAGTCTTTTTTCTTTTATAGCGCAAAAAATAAAAAACCCAACGGTGATTAAATACCACCAAAAGAAAGCTCTATTTGTGTGAAAAAAAGGACAAAAATTTCATATGGGTACAGTGTTGCATGACTGAGTAATTGTCATTCAAAATGTGAGAGCACCGAAAGCTGAAAATTGGTCTGGTTAGGAAGGGGGTTTAAGTGCCCAGTTGTCAAGTGGTTAAGGTGGAACATGTAAATGTGTTGGAATGGCCTAGTCAAAACCCAGACCTCAATCCAATAGAAAATCTGTGGTCAGACTTAAAGATTGCTGCTCACAAGCGCAAACCATCCAACTTGAAGGAGCTGGAGCAGTTTTGCAAAGAGGAATGGGCAAAATCCCAGTGGTATGATGTGGCAAGCTCATAAAGACTTATCCAAAGCAACTTGGAGCTGTGATAGCCACAAAAGGTGGCTCTACAAAGTATAGACTTTAGGGGGATGAATGGTTAGGCACATTGACTTTTTCTGTTATTTTGTCCTATTTGTTGTTTGTTTCACAATTAAAAAAAACATCTTCAAAATTGTGGGCATGTTCTGTAAATTAAATAATGCAAATTCTCAAACAATCCATGTTAATTCCAGGTTGTGAGGCAACAAAACACAAAAATGCCAAGGGGGTAAATACTTTTGCAAGGCACTGTATATAGGTTCCAACAAGGATCAAATTCTGCTCTCAACAACAGGATATTAGGATTGAAAGCATGTTGGCAGGTATAGTTCCAACTCCACCCAGCAGGTGGCACTTTGCCACATCAGGGATGACGTTTTAGGGGGATGATGCTCCTCTGCAGCCTCCATAGGTGTCAGCAGGGAAGCAACTGTCTGAGTGAACACAACTATCAGTGACCTTCTGCTGTCATCTTTATTGGGGCAGTGCTTTTGAATAACAATGCTCTGCTGAGTTTGGTAAGTGCCTCGCTTGTCAGGGATAGTGAATTAGCATTAGGGAGAGGTTTCAGTGTGAGTAAGGTGAGTATAGGGGCATTGCTGTATGCCTCTTTTACTATCAGCCCCCGTTCACACCTATGCGAATTAGATGCGGCTTACACCGCATCCAAATCGCAGGACATTTTAAAATACATTAATTTGAATGCATCTGGTTCACATGTGCATTGCATTCGCACTGCGCATTGCACAAAAAACGTGTGCGTTTTCTGGGCATTGCGGTGCGAATTAGAAAGCCCATTATCTTTTATGGGAACGCAGCTGGTTTGCAAATGCATTCCGTTCTGAACACAAATTCTCTCCTTCTCCTCACTACACCTCCCCCCTCTCCCCCCTCTCCCTGCTCACTGATCCGCAGCTAAAATGCAGAGGAACCTCTGAACAACTGATTTTTATCTTTGCAGTGAAACCAGAGCTTCAGTTCGCAACGCACATGTGTGAACCCGGGCTCAGTCTTCGGAATTTTCACTAAGGATCTTTTCAGCTTCCCTAATTGTCGCTACCCTTTTAGTCAGCAACCCATTCAGCAGATGTTGTCCCAATAATAAAGGCCTTGCCTGTGTAGTGTCTTTTTGTGCTAATGATACATCGCTGCATATTTGCACTCAAGGGCCACAACCTACCGGTACTAGCCAGCCTATTTATATTGCCTCCTCCTGTACATTAAGGACTAAAATAACACCCGGCCGGGAACTCTCTGTGCCTGTGTGGAGTAGCAATCATACCGATTATGGCAAACGTTGATGAGCCCGTTGCTGAAGTAATACTACGCCTGTTACCGCAATTACCGCATTACTATAACTGTAACCAAAACTGTTGCATATTTGTTCCTAACAGTACCAATCCTAGTGCTAGTGACTGTATTCTACAAGTTTCTCTGTTAATCCTAAACCTGAAATCTTCTAAATACAACTAAAGCACTTGGGCTTTTGAAGCACTAGGTATCAAACAAATGACCACATATCAACCCACATAATATATTTCTTTATAGTATAAAAAAAAAGGTGTACCCAAAACAAATATTCAGCCCTCTACAAGCTTATTACAATTGTAAGTCAAAATAACCAACTTCTCTGCCCCAAAATGGACCATATATAAGACTGTAAACAAATGAATTCTCCACAAAGTGGGAGGAGAAGAGGGTCACCGATGAGCTCTATGTGTTTTGCGGCGAAAGCTGCTTCATCAGGAAAAATACATATCACAATGAAGGCAGCAACCGTCCAGTGTTCTAGGGGATCCTCCACAAGGATCATCTGTTCAATTAGCCAAATTGCCTGTGGGGCACCCATCACTTCTCCCACTTCACCTTTCCCAGCCAGTTATCATGGGCAACAATACTCCTCCTCACAGCCACTACATACACCAACACCAGCCTTCAACACTTCAGTCATTTGCACATAACATATCTCAGTCCTCCACATAGGCGTCCTTAAGGGGGGGCTATTGAGGCTTGAGCCCCGAATGTGGGGCCAATAGCCCCGAGTGTCTAAGCACCGGGTCCTGCAGTAGGTTTGCCACCTGTCCGGTTTGGACACGTGACCGGTTTTCAAGCTGCCTGAAACCCGTTCAGCTGTCCTGTGATCAGTGGCCCCAGCTGCAAGATCTAGAGCAGCGCATTCCGATTCCCATGCCCGCCGCCATGAGTGTCACATCATATACAGCCTGTACGAGTGCTGGGCAGCGGGCGCTCTGTCAATGGCTGTGCAGGCGGCAGACATAAGAGTCTGTGATTGGCCCGGTGGAGCTGCTGACTAGTCACATGTGGAGGCGGGGAGGAGCTGGACTGTGGGTGATCGCGGCCGCCCGGAGCCCCGCCTCCCTGCCTGGCGCGCGCTGTGTCTCCTCCTGACTGAGGTCTGTTATCTGCCCTTCCACCAGCCGGTCTGTCAGTGTGCCACTCTCTGTAAGCCCGCCCCTCTGTCATCCCGCCCCTGTCTGTAAGCCCACCTCTTTCTGTCACCACCCCTCCTCTCTCAGCCCACCCCTCTCTGACAGCCCACTCTCCTCTGACAGCCCACTCTCCTCTGACAGCACCCGCCCTCTGTCAGCACCCGCCCTCTGTGTCAGCATCAGCCCCCACTGTCAGCCCACTCCCCTCTGTCAGCACCCCTCCTGTCAGCCCACCCCCCTCTGTCAGCACCACCCCCCTCTGTCAGCACCACCCCCCTCTGTCAGCACCACCCCCCTCTGTCAGTCCACCCCTCTGTCAGCAGTGCACCCCCTCTGTAAGAACCCCCCCTGTCAGCACCCCCCTCTCTGTCAGCACCCCCTCTCTCTGTCAGCACCCCCCCCTCTGTCAGCACCCCCCCTCTCTGTCAGCACCCCCTCTCTGTCAGCACCACCCCCCTCTGTCAGCACCACCCCCCTCTGTCAGTCCACCCCTCTGTCAGCAGTGCACCCCCTCTATAAGAACCCCCCCTGTCAGCACCCCCCTCTGTGTCAGCACCCCCTCTCTCTGTCAGCACCCCCCCCCTCTGTCAGCACCCCCTCTCTGTCAGCCCACCCCTCTGTCAGCACCACCCCAATCTGTCAGCACCCCCTCTCTGTCAGCCCACCCCTCTGTCAGCACCACCCCAATCTGTCAGCACCACCTCTCTGTCAGCAGTGCACCCCTCTGTCAGTGTACCCCTCTCTGTCAGCCCACACCTCTGTCAGCCCACCCCCCCTCTGTCAGCAGTGCACCCCCTCTCTGTCAGCATCCCCCTCTGTCAGCCCACACCATCTCTGTCAGCACCCCCCCCTCTGTCAGCCCACACCCTCTCTGTCAGCAGTGCACCCCCCTCTGTCAGCCCACACCATCTCTGTCAGCCCACACCCTCTCTGTCAGCACCCCCCTCTGTCAGCCCACACCCTCTCTGTCAGCAGTGCACCCCCCTCTGTCAGCCCACACCCTCTCTGTCAGCACCCCCCTCTGTTAGCCCACACCCTCTCTGTCAGCACCCCCCCTCTGTCAGCCCACACCCTCTCTGTCAGCACCCCCCTCTGTCAGCCCACACCCTCTGCACCCCCCTCTGTCAGCCCACACCCTCTCTGTCAGCACCCCCCTCTGTCAGCCCACACCCTCTCTGTCAGCACCCCCCCTCTGTCAGCCCACCGCCCTCTCTGTCAGCACCCCCCCTCTGTCAGCCCACCGCCCTCTCTGTCAGCCCTCCCCCCTCTGTCAGCCCACCCCACTCTGTCAGCCCACCCCACTCTGTCAGCCCACCCCTCTCTCTCAGCACCCCCCTCTCTCTCAGCACCCCCCCCCTCTGTTAGCACCCCCCCTCTGTCAGCACCCCCCCCTCTGTCAGCACCCCCCCTCTCTGTCAGCACCACCTCCCCCTCTGTCAGCACCCCCCCCACTGTCAGCACCCCCCCTCTCTGTCAGTATCCCCCTCTCTGTCAGCCCACCCCCCCCTCTGTCAGCAATGCACCCCCTCTCTGTCAGCACCCCTCCTCTCTGTCAGCCCACACCATCTATGTCAGCACCCCCCCCCTCTGTCAGAACCCCCCCCCCCCCTTGAGCACCACCCCCTCTCTGTCAGCACTCCCCCTGTCAGCACCCTCTCTGTCAGCAGTGCACCCCCCCTGTCAGCACCCCTTCTCTGTCAGCAGTGCACCCCTCTCTGTCAGCACCCCCCTCTCTGTCTGCCCACCCCCCCTCTGTCAGCCCACACCATCTATGTCAGCACCCCCCCTCTGTCAGCACCTTCCCCTCTCAGTCAGCAGTGCACCCCCCTCTGTCAGCCAACACCCTCTCTGTCAGCCTCCCCCCTCTCTCTCAGCGTCCCCCTCTCTGCCAGCACCCCCCCCCCCCCGTCAGCTCACAACCTCTCTGTCAGCCCACACCCTCTCTGTCAGCCCACCCCCCTCTGTCAACACCCCCCCTCTGTCAGCACCCCCCTCTGTCAGCCCACCCCCTCTGTGTCAGCAGTGCACCCCCCTCTGTCAACACCCCCCCTCTGTCAGCACCCCCCTCTCTGTGTCAGCCACCCCTCTCTCTCCTGCCTCCTCCCCCCTTTCACTCACCCCCCTTACCTCCTCCTCTCTCACCTCCCCTTTCTCACCTCCCTCCCCCCACCTCTTTTCCCCCCTCAGGGGGTGGAGGCCCCATGATTCCCAACAGCGGCCCTGTGAGTGAGTGTACCAGTTCAAATGTGTCTTGCCGACACAGTGGGCACAGCGACGCAGCATCTGCCTTTACTTTGCCTTCTCCCCAAGCCCCCCCACACAATGGAAGGAAGGAAAATGGCACTACAGAAGAGCAACTTCGCTCTGCCCCCATACTCCGGCTCCCACACTTCCTGACTCTAAATGGCTCTCGGTAAGGCAGTCTAATGGGGGTCTTTAGGGGCAGGGGACACTGATGGGGCGGGTTCACTGATCTATTAGAGACATCTAAGGGGGGTGCTGATGTAAGGGGACTCTGAGCTAATGTAGAGGGGGTGCTGACTACTGGTGACCCATTAGATCAGCAGTCAGTGCGTGTCAGGTAGGTCAGTGTATGTCAGCCAGGTAGGTCAGTCTGAGTCAGGTAGGTCAGTGTGTGTCAGGTAGGTAACACCCCCCCTCCATACAACCCCGCCACCCCATCATCCCCCTCTATTGATAAAAAGCAGGAGTAGAGATGGCGCTGCCCTGGTGGAGCCTGGCACCGGGGGGGGGCGGGTAGGGGGGATGGAAAAAGTGTGGGGTTAATCCGCGCAGTGGTTTAGATGTTACTAGGATATAGGGCTGCTGCCTCTACAGGTACGATTCCACCTAGGTGGAGTGTGTTAGACATTGATAAAAAGCAAGAGTAGAGATGGCGCTGCCCTGGGGGAGTTAAAAGGGTTTATTTCCCATGCTGAACAATTCTTCTGTGTATTGCATGATATACATATAAAACTTGAACTTTACTTCTGAATGGTAAACTTTAAACCGTAAATGAAAAATTTTCTATGTATGTCAAAATAATGACGTGAAATTTTGGGTTAAACCCTGTGACTTGTGCTAGATTATATAAATACCTCTTTATAATAAAAGTGAAGTTATAAAATAAAGTGCTTCAATTATTTCAACAAAGTGCATTAGTGCGGAAAATCATGCTGTTAATGCAATAAAGTGACTGGTGCTTAATTATACAAAAAATCATACAGAATATCTAACATAAAAGGTGACTGGTGTGTTTTTAACCAGTGTTATTGGATAGGAAAAATTCCATTGGTTGTGAAAAAAAATTTCTTTTAGAAGTGATTTTAAAATGTTCAATCTCTAGGAACAAATTTCTGTAGGAAAACTTCTTATCCAGGTGCTGGCTCTTTATACTCTGATACTGCGTGCACTCACCGGATTTTTCTTCCCCCTGCAGGGGTGCAGGCAGTCACAGTATCTACCACTGTGTAGCAATCATAGATGCCTCCGGACTGTGCTTTACATGTTGTTTTGGTGTGTTACATATGAAAGAAAGGAGGGATGCCCATAGCGTAAAACCGTATAGGAACTTTTATTGAAGTTAATAAAGTATTGTATTCACATTTGCAAAGATAAAAATGAGCATAAGAAAGATATCAAGGAAAGCTTAGCTAGAGGTGCTGCAAGACGTCCGCATTCCCGCCCTACGCGCGTTTCGTTATCAGACTTCTACTAAAAAGAATTTTTTTTTTCACAACCAATGGAATTTTTCCTATCCAATAACACTGGGTAAAAACACACCAGTCACCTTTTATGTTAGATATTCTGTATGATTTTTTGTATAATTAAGCACCAGTCACTTTATTGCATTAACAGCATGATTTTCCGCACTAATGCACTTTGTTGAAATAATTGAAGCACTTTATTTTATAACTTCACTTTTATTATAAAGAGGTATTTAAATAATCTAGCACAAGTCACAGGGTTTAACCCAAAATTTCACGTTATTATTTTGACATACATAGAAAATTTTTCTATATACATAGGGCAATAAAGTATAAATCAATGGTGCCAAGTCTCTGATTCCTTATTGCAGCAGCGCTGCTTTATTTTACTACACTTGATCTCAGGAGTAGTCCTAGGCGCAGAGCAATGTGAGGTAGAGGCGGTATTTTCCACACATTTTTGCATATAGAAAATTTCTCATTTACGGTTTAAAGTTTACCATTCAGAAGTAAAGTTCAAGTTTTATATGTATATCACGCAATACACAGAAGAATTGTTCAGCATGGGAAATAAACCCTTTTAACTCCACCAGGGCAGCACCATCTCTACTCCTGCTTTTTATCAATTTCTAATACACTCCACCTAGGTGGAATCGTACCTGTAGAGGCAGCAGCCCTATATCCTAGTAACATCTAAACCACTGCGCGGATTAACCCCACACTTTTTCCATTCCCCCCCCCCCCACGGTGCCAGGCTATGATCTCGGGCTGAAGCTCCTGGTCTTTTTGCCACCTAGCAACGCCCCTGGTCCTCCATATCTAGTTCTTGCTTCCCTACCCCTGCCTATAACCATTTTTTTTTTGGTTAGAAAGAAAAAAAAATGGTTCAACAAAAATATTAATTTTCGGACAATATGAATGTGTTGTGTATTCAAAAGGAATGTGAACGTCAAATATATATTGCATTGACACCTGTACTAAGTTGCCCATATATTCTTCTCTTTTGCAGACTAAATGAAAGAAAGAACAGTTTCCTCAATCCTTACCAAGAGCATGGAGTAGAACAAACTTCCCTGCAGACCTCTTGTATTCTGGCAGCCATGAGTGCAAGCTGTCAGAGTACAGGAACATTTCCGCTTTCATTCCTCCAGAAACTGAAAACAAGGATGTAAAAAAGTGAAGAGAACTGATGGCAGACAACTGATGTCAATTGACATGAACTGAAGGGAAAGCTGAAGCAACGCTGTATTCTGGCCTAGGCCGACAAGGCCCAGGCCTAGGGCAGCACTTTGTAGGGGGACAGCACAGAAAGAGTCTCCGCCAGCTTGAGCTACACTACTAGTTTAGCGCCAGTCTTATGGGGCGGACTGGGTTGAGAGGCAAATTATTCTAGTGCACCCATAAAGCAGCCACACTGCTTCCGGTATGGGGGCGGCCGGCATTCCGCAACTGTGTGTGGGGGGGCACAGCTTCTAATTTTGACTCTCCTCATCCTGGACCACAAACCTTCCTCACTGTGCTATGTTTTCTGCTGCACCATTGGCATGGTTATATCTTCTTAGTCCTCTCCATAAAATTATCAGAAATTTGTGCTTAAAGTAGAACTATAGGCAACACTTTTTTTTCATTTTGGATAGAGTAAGGATGGGTTATAGCCCCTGTCCGTTTATTTTTTACCATTCCTGTAACATTGCAGAGCTAGCCCTTAACTTCCGGCCCCATAGCCAAACAGGAAGTGAGAGGAAATCTATGCAAATGAAGGGAATCCATTGCACCCCCCCAGGCCCTCAGAACTCGTGTCCCCACTCGAAAATTTCAGGGCAGGTCTTAAAAAGCAAGGGGTGGGTCATATTTAAATTAGGGGGTACACAAGTTTAGTCAGGCCTAGGGCAGCACAAAACCTAAATGCACTACTGAGCTGAAGTTTACATATTCAGTCTTCATTAATTTTTTTTTAATGCACTTGAACTGGTGAAAGGACCCTAACATACATATGCTTGGGGCCTTCTGGGTGAGAGAGGTGATTAAAGCAGAGTTCCACCTATAAAATGTACTTTATAGCAATAAACAGCATTTTACCAGGCTAATGAGTGCAACATTAGTATACTATGATTATAAAAAATGGAAGACCAGTTATAGGTGGGGGCAGTAACCTTTTTTTGTATTGTTGACATATTGGTCAGGCAACGGACAGAAACCTTTGCTGCCATTGTGCATTGTGCTGGGTGTTTAGTGTGCTCCTGCGCCTTTAAGGAGGGTTGGGCTCCCTCCAGTTATCTGCCCTTCATCTACCCATTAGAATACATGTGCTCCCAATGTGGAGACTCTTCAAAGTTAGAGTTAGGGTCTGTAGTATACAGGGTGCCTTGCCGTGGCCTGCAGCTTATGCATGTATTTGCAATTTTACACCTATAAAATGTACTTTATAGCAATAAACAGCATTTTACCAGGTTAATGAATGCAACATTAATATACTATGATTAAAACAGATGGATTTAAAAAAAAAATTGCTATATGTCGTTGGAACTCTGCTTTAAGGATAAATTAGCTGTGCCCAGAGTTGAGCTTTAATGTCTATATGGTATGTAGCAATACTCTCGGTGGAGCTGCTGGTTTAAGCGGGCCTGTCCTCTTTGCTCTACACCCTTCTTAAATGGTTGAGTGACAGTAACTCTCCACTTCTTTCCTCATGTAAGGCCAGTAGAATCTATCTCTTATCAACTGAAGAGTTCTTTCTGACCCCAAATGTCCATGACAATCATGTTGAGCAATTAACACTGTCTCTCTGTGCTTCTCTGGCAGCAACAGTTGCCACTTCTCCTCCGGATCTTCAGAGGGGCCCCTTCGGTAGACCACCCCTTGCAACAACTGCAACCGATCCCAATCTTTGTGTAACAACAGAGCTTCTTTTTTCCAAAGTAAATCAGGGTGTTTACCCTCCAAAGCCAAGCTGCAGAGTGGATCCTCCTGTTGATCTTTCCTAAGATCTTTTCTTGATAATTTCGGTAAACCCTCTGCAGCAATCTGGGAGACATTGCAGTAATACCTGGGCACTCCTGCCGTAGTCACTCCAATCTCTTCAGCTCTGGCTCCACCTTTCTCCTGCTTAACGGCTCCTTCACAAAGGGCTCTTACCCCATCCGGGGCAAGTTGAGTCCAATCCTCTTGGGAGCTCAGGGAACTGTGGGGTCTTCTTGACAGCGCATCTGCATCTCTGTTGATGAGAGAATGTTGAGAGAGCAGCCAACCACCTATGGACTGTGGCGTCCAATTTTGCGGTGGTGAATAAGTATGTGAGGGGGTTGTTATCTGTTTTCACTACAAATTCAGCACCATAAAGATAATCCCTCAGCTTGTCTACCACAACCCACTTCAAGGCCAGAAATTCAAGATTATAAGTTGGGTAGTTCTTCTCAGCAGGAGACAAGCTTCGGCTCACATAAGCAACAGGCCTTAATTGTCCATTGTGTTCCTGATAGAGCACTCCACCCAGCCCATCTTGGGTGGCATCCACGTGCAGTTCATAGGGCTTGGTAGCATCCCCTCCACAAACCTCCTGTAGTAGGATCAGAATCCTAGGAATGACCTGAGCTCAGTTACATTCGTGGGCCTTGGCCAAGAGGTAACAATTTCCAATTTCTCAGGATCAGTTGCTATCCCTTCTTCAGACACAATGTGCACCAGATAGTTCACTGAAGATTGGTAGAATTGACACTTCTCTATTGAAAGTTTCAAACCCTCTTCATGTAACCTCTTTAGAACTTTTTCCAGTCGCTCTTCATGCTCTTCAATAGTTCGGCCAAACACAATGATATCGTCTAAGTATACTAAGACCTCAATCAAATTCATGTCGCCTACGGTCTTCTCCATAAGACGCTGGAAAGTTGCTGGGGCTCCAGACAGACCTTGTGGCATCCGGTTGAATTCATAGAACCCCATGGGGGTGAAAGCAGTCTTCTCCTTATCCTCAGGACTCATTGGGATCTGATAATAGCCACTCTTCAGATCTAATACACTGAACCACTTCGCCCCTGACCACCTCTTTGGCATCTTCTATATGGGGGGTAGTGTATTGATCTGGGATGGTCCATCGGTTCAGAGTCCTGTAGTCGATACACAGCCGGAGTGACCCATTTTTCTTCCTCACCACCACTACACCACTATCGGAGAGGCATATGGACTCCTGGATTCTTTGATAATCCCAGTCCTTTTTAGCTCAGCCAGCTGTTCTCGGAGGTCTTCAAGGTCTCCCAATGGGATTCTCCTTACCCTTTCCCGGAAGGGTTTGTCTTCTTCCAGATATCTCCCCAGAGTTCCATGGCTACGCTCGCTTCTGAGCGGATGCCTTCCACCTCACACCACTGTGCCGCAGTGAGGGGATCAATTTTAGGGTTATTAAGAGGGTGTTTGGCTTTAGAGTGACAGTTATCCCAGACGAGCCCCCACATGTAGCATTACTCTCGGTGGAGCTGCTGGTTTAAGCGGGCCTGTCCTCTTTGCTCTACACCCTTCTTAAATTGTTCACTCCCCTCGACACAACCGTAGTGCAGTGTTGAAATAATATGAGCATTAACTTTAACCCACAATATACACTTACAATTAGGATTACCTCTCCCTGGGTACTGGTAGCTCCACCTGTAGGAGAAATGACAACACTGCACACAAACTTCAGTAATGACCAAAAATAACTTCTTTCTTTGAATAAGTAATATTTTTATATAAAGAGTTATTTCAATTAATATACTATCACACCAACGTAGTACAATAGTATAAGGAATAATATGACAATCAATGACAATCACAGGAATATATATTTTGATATGAATCTACACCTGGGAGCTCCCCTTAATCTAAACCTTAAAGTCACTACACTAGAGTGCAGGGCCCTGCAATGAAAAAGGCAGTCCAGACGTCTTCAGTCTTCGCTAGCTTTTATAATTGTAATCCGTATAGGGGGGTTCCTCCTGTGTGCTATGTAGTGTAGTATAACACACTAAAACAATTGTAATCCAAATGAGTGACTAAGTGTCTTTATATGAAGAAACAAAACATCTAACATCCGCTCTTGAACGCTGGAGTCTATTTAGAAGTAATAATTTCAGACTTAACTTGTTCCGTGGGACTATCAGTCCCAGCAACATTACAGTACAGTTCTAAAGGTGTGTGTGTAATACTCAATTAAACTTCTGGGTACAACCCTCTCACCACATGGAATCCAGGCAGGTGGATATCTACGGGTTCAGCAGTTCTCTGTTCCGTAAAAAGGCACCACCACGCCGTCACACTGTTCCGTCACAAACGACCGGGAGTCCTTGGTTAACTCCCCACGGGTCCTCCGGAACAATCACGTCTCTTGTCCAGCTCGCTGCGATGCGATGGCAGGATGCTGCAGCTGCTCCGCGCCTTCGCCAAGTAGGTCGCAACCCTGTGGGACACACACACCCGCAGAGTCCTGCTGGCAGGCCACGCGTCCTAGGAACAAGAGCCCTAAAATGGCCGCTGCTTACCCTTTTATATCCTCCTACAATGCAGTTCAGTTCTGACTTTGTCCCGGAGCATTGTTGGTGGGTCAAAGCTACAGTTCCGAAGTAAACAGTGAATCACTTCCATGTCACTTAATCCTGAGACGTAAACTTATTGTGCTTTATTAATCATCCACAAGATGGCACTAACACAACTATTGTACTAAATAATACACATAGAGCTAGAAACAACAGTTGTCAGCGCTACAGGTATAATTATTTAATTGTTGGCAAAAATGTAGATGTCCTTAAAACCATGGTAATCTATGTAACACTGTATGCATCCCAATTTTTCTTGTGTCTGAATATTCTTTGCCAAATTTAATTTCACCACATTTATTAAACTAAATGAAAATTCTCTTGCAAAGTGAACAGCCTATTTGCCATTTATGTGCTGGGTATGTTGTGCACACACATGGCCCCAGCTCCACCCCTTTCTCCTTCAGAAAGTTCAGACACTTCAGTGCCCACAGTGTTGTGGGCAATGCAGCTACACTATATTACCAAACGTATTGAGACACCTGCCTTTACACGCACATGAACTTTAATTGCATCCCAGTCTTAATCCGTAGAGTTCAATATTGAGTTGGCCCACCCTTTGCAGCTATAACAGCTTCAACTCTTCTGGGAAGGCTGTCTACAAGGTTTAGGAGTGTGTCTATTGGAATGTTGGACTATTCTTCCAGAAGCGCATTTGTGAGGTCAGGCACTGATGTGAACGATAAAGCTTGGCTCACAGTCTCCGCTCTAATTCATCACAAAGGTGTTCTGTCGGGTTGAGGTCAGAACGCTGTGCAGGCCAGTCAAGTTCCTCCACCCCAACACACTCATCCATGTCTTTATGGACCTTGTTTGTGCCCTGGTGCGCAGTCATGTTGGAACAGGAAGGGGCCATCTCCAAACTGTTCCCAGAAAGTTGGGAGTATGAAATTGTCCAAAATGTCTTGGTATGCTGACGCCTTAAGATTTCCCCTAAAAAAACAACCCCGCACCATAATCCCCCCTCCACCAAATGATTTGGACCAGTGCACAAAGCAAGGTCCATAAAGACATGGATGGGCGAGTTTGGGGTGGAGGAACTTGACTGGCCGGCAGAGAGTCCTGACCTCACCCTGATAGAACACCTTTGGGATGAATTAGAGTGGAGACTGCAAACCAAGCCTTCTCGTCCACATCAGTGCCTGACCTCACAAATGTGCTTCTGGAAGAATGGTCAAACATTCCCATAGACACACTCCTAAATCTTGTGGACAGCCTTCCCAGAAGAGTTGAAGCAGTTATAGCTGCAAAGGGTGGGCCAATTCAATATTGAACCCTACGGACTAAGACTGGGATGCCATTAAAGTTCATGGGCGTGTAAAGGCAGGTGTCCCAATACTTTTGGTAATATAGTGTATATCTATGTATATAGCTATATATACGTATATATTGTATATGCTATTCACTAGTTGATCGTTTATATGCTGCCACCTTGTGATCACTGTTTAACTACACACAGGGGGTTATTTACTAAAGGCAAATCCACCTTGCACTACAAGTGCACTTGGAAGTGCAGTCACTGTAGATCTGAGGGGGACATGCAAGAAAAATAAAAAAACAGCATTTTAGCTTGCACATGATTGGATGATAAAATCAGCAGAGCTTCCCCTCATTTCAGATCTTCCCCTCAGATCTACAGCCACTGCACTTCCAAGTGCACCTGTAGTGCAGAGTAGATTTGTCTTTAGTAAATCAACCCCATAATGTTCTGTAATTTCCTCCATCCTTGTTTGTGAGCTGCTGCATTGTTCCTACAAGACACACATTGAGGCTAAGAAAGAAAATAAATAATTTTGACTATTTTAAACACTTCAATGTCCAACATCTACTACATCATTTTGTTTGCCTCAACCTTCTGCATGCAATAAAGATATCTGTGAATGCCAAGGGTTTCGTGAGTTCAGCTATCTGATGAAGATTGCCTGCAGCGATGGTCTCTGCTACATTCAGGCCAGGCATAGAGGTCTCAGAAAAGGGATAAGTCACTATTACAACAATTGGAATCGTCAGAATAACTTTAGGCCCAGTCAACTCCCGTGGGAGAAATTACATTTTGTCATGCCATGATAAATGAAATACAATAACCTTATTTCCACCAGTGTTAGACCCCTTTCACACCAAGGAGCTTCAAAAATGCCCTAAAACGCCTTAGTGTTATTACCGCATTTTTACAGCGTTTTAGGGGCGTTAGCGGTAAAATTAACGCACCGCTGCGGGCGTTTTAACAGCGTTTTTCAAGCGTTATTGAAGCTAGCTTTCTGTTTGCATGTTTATCCTTTGTGATATCATGTAAAACAAGCAGTGTCTTGTAAAGTAACAAGCAGCGTCTTGTTTTACTTCAAATCTTCATTTTTTTGGGATTAATTCTTGTTTTTGGCACTTTAATTTTGTTTTTTTGGCACTTTGATGGTCTGTTTAATCATTCTGACCCTCCCACAAGTTCAGTCCTGTTGTTGTAGATGCTCTCTTTTCTGCTCGCATGTTTACCTTTTTGTGAGATCATGTGAATTTTCTACAGCTCAGGGCGGATTATAGGCGCTGTTCAGGCGTTTTTACAGCGTTTTCAATTCATTTCAGTGGAGAGGGACGTTTTTGAAGCGCTTTTTTCAACGCCCAAAAGCTGCTCCAAAGATGCTGCTTGCAGGACTTTTCTCAACGCCCCGCTAGCGCAACGACTCAGTGTGAAAGGGTCCATTGAGATGCATGGGGAGCGTTTTATGAGCGTTTTATGAGTGTTTTAATAGCGTTATTTTTAGCGCTAAAACGCTGCAAAAACGCCTTAGTGTGAAAGGGGTCTTAATATTGACGTCAAATTTCGAATTTCGTTTTAGCCATAGTCTTTTGACTAAAATACCATTTCAGTTTTAGTCATATTTTAGTCATCTGAATTGCTTTTGTTTTAGTTAGTCGTATTTTAGTAGAATAAAATCTCCTACATTTTAGTCGACTAAAACCTCCAGTACATTTTGCAAGTAGTCAACCAAACTCTAATGGGTTTAGTTGAAGTGGAATGCATTACTTAGTCATTTCTCTAGAATTACCAAACCCATTATACATTATACTCCTTGAGTAAAAATCAAATAATGTTCTTATTGATTGTATTAAGGTTTGACCATGCACTACAGACACAGATTTAGCCGTTGTGATAAATAACGTCTTTATAAATATGAATTTTTGCTTCATAAACAAGCAAAAATATTGCTTTTTGACAAAACAGAAGTGCAGATTAAAAATACTTAAAACAAAAAAAAAAACTCAAAAAGCAATACTTTTGCTTGTTTTGTTTATGAAACTTGGTTTTATTTATAAAGACGTTATATATCACAACAGCTAAATCTGTGTCTGTAGTGCATGTTCAAACCTTAAAGTGGAGTTCCACCCACTTTTACAACTCTTTAGCATCCCTCACTAAACTGTGCACTGTAAACGAATTGGATATTTAAAAACATTTTTTCTCAGCACCTACTGTATATCTGCTGTATTCATTTTGCACTTCCTTCTCCCTGGCCGTGGCCCATCGCATCATTTCCTGTTTGCAATGCCTTCTGGGAAGGGGCGGCAACTTCCTCTGACACTGCCGTTGCTTTGGAAACCTGACCTGAAACCTATTACACTGCTTGTGCTGCACTGAGCATGTGCGAGATCTGCAAGGATGAGATCCAGGAAGAAATACAGTCTGGCTTCAGATGCCCACACTTAAGATGGCCACGGCCTGCTGTAAGTTTATAAAATAACAAACTACTGCTATAAACAAAACAGACCTTAGTTTACAGACTAACTTTACTAGAATACAATAAGAAGAACTATCGCGGCCCAAGTTACAATGTAGTTAATAGTAGATATAAGTACCATCATCCCAAAAGATCATAATTAAAGAAAATGAGAGGGTGAAGACGCAGTCGCAGTTGCTGTGACTGCGTCTTCACCCTCTCATTTTCTTTAATTAGAATACAATAAGCTTGTGTATTATAGGGGTATTTTTATTTAAAAAGTATAATTTCGGCCGGAACACCACTTTAATACCATAAATAAGAACATTATTAGATTTTTACTCCAGGAGTTTAATGCCATTGCACATACTGTATTACCTGAATATATTACCAACATTAAATATTAAGGGAAAAAAAAAAGAAAAGCCTTTTTCTTAATTTTTTTTTCTTTCAGCAGCTTAGTAGATGTCCCTACTTATTCTTATGTGGTAGTGCTAGTATGTATGGTGTAGTGTTAATTTTGACGTCAAATTTCAATCTAATTTAGTCGTAGTCTTTTGACTAAAATGCCAATTAAGTTTTAGTCGCATTTTATTTGACTAAAATAAAGTTAATTTAGTGAAGGAAAATATTTTCAACTACAAAATTAACACTGATTTCCATGTGACAAAGCATATAGTAAATTAACTGGTAACATAAGTCTAAAGTAGATAACCTACAGCTTGTCAGTCTACTTCTGTCTTCACTGTTGATAGATAAAGCTTTCCTCATAGCAGACATTTTCCCTAAGGGTTCTTTCACACGGGCGTTCAGTTTTTTAGTTCAGTTCAGTCACTTAAAAAAAAAAAACGGATACTGATGTCAATTATGACATCTGTTTTCATGTCCACTGACATCCGTTTTTCACAAAAAAAAAGTGACAACTGAACTTCAAGCAAGTACACATATTCGGCAGCACACCATGGATCAACAATCACTGTCCAAAGGTTTATTGCAGAGAGATCACATCACAAAAATAAGTGCAATGTTTCGGAGCCGCGCAGGGCTTCTTCGTCAGGCATGTTGACATGCCTGGAAGAAGACAGCAGCGGGAGAAGATGGCAGCAGGAGAAGACGGCACCGGGAGAAGACGGCACTGGGAGAAGACGGCTCGGAGCGATTTAAGGACTTGTCAAAAACAGGCTCTTTTTTTACATTACACTGCTTTTTGGGATGAATGGGTAGGGGTGCGATGTACCCGATACCTATTCACATGGGGTAGGGGGCCGGTATCTAGCCAGGGTTGTCAGGAAGAGGCCCCTGTCTCCATCAACATGGGCAATATGCCCCCCAAAGCACCCATCCCCCTATGTTGAGGGCATTCAGCCTGGTATGGTTCAGGAAGGGAGGGGGGTGCTCGTTTGCCCCCTCCTATTCCTGACCTGCTGGGCTGCATGCTCGGATAAGGGTCTAGTATGGATTTTGGAGAGGACCCCATGCCATTTAAAAAAAAAAAAATTGGCGTGGGGGGGTTTAGGGGTTCCCCTCCAAATCCATGCTAGACCCGAAGGGCCTGGTATGGATCTAGGGGGGACCCCACGCCATTTTTTTTACATCATTTTTACATGCAGCTGTCAGCTGATAACTCATCGGTTGCTAAGGACACGACAGCAGGCTTCCCGGCCCCCTCCTTAGCAACCAGCTCTTGACAGTGTGTTTTAATAGTGAAAAAAGGGTTTAAAAACGGATGTCAGCGGATCAGATGTAAGCGGATGTTATCCACTAACATCTGTTTTTGTCCGTTCCCTTTCTTAAACGGAAGAAAAATAGGGTTTTCTTCCATCTAAAAAAACGAAACTTAAAGGAGGTGGATGGCAGTGGATGATCATCCGCTGATGTCCGCTAGCCCATAGACATACATGTATGTCTGTTTTTCATTCGCCAATAAATGGAGGAAAAACTGACATACGGAACGCCCGTGTGAAAGGACCCTAAGGTTTAGAGAACAGGTGCTTAAAGAAAAAATGCAGCTGCTTAATCAAAAGCATATGGTCATATAATGGCTATTGGAAGAGAATATTGTGTACAGTTCTTGGTTTTACAAACTAAAATCAGTAGGAAACCTGCACTGTTTATGCTAAAGACACCGACTAGTATACATGTATAGAACATTTTTGGTTGATGGCATGGATACAAAAAATAAATTTATTTACACAAAAATATATTAGCATAATTTTCTAAACACCTAGCACATGCAGTATTTGTGTGTTATTTGTGAATGTATAAATCTAATTTATTTGTGATTCCCTATAGGTTTAATTTGAATGCAGACAGTTCATTTTCCACATGCAATTTAAATGAATGATTCTGGAGGCATTTGCATGTAAATGCCTATTCATAAGGATTAAAGTTATGTTATCCCAACATTTCAGTGTAAAGAATAACAGTGGTAAAAAAAAGCACTTGTGGGTTTAACTAATTTTTTTTTGTATAATCCTCCTTTAAGGGGGCATGGCAGGAGGTGTGTCCTACGCTTACATACTTTTGCTAATAAATGTACATCGTTCCCATCTCAGAAAGTTGGGATGTATTTAGGTCTGTAACATGCACTTGTATTAAACAGTTTAATTTGCTTGTCGCTTCCGTTGTATGAAATACCTGGTGATCTTACTAGTCCCCCTGCTTTCCCATTTTACTGACCAAGTAATGTAATCACCTACAGAAAAAGAGAAAAAAAACAGACAATTTCCTATCAAATACTTACCATAATTTTCCTTTCCTGATATACTCCATGGCAGCATATCTATGGGTTAACCCCGCCTCCACTTCTTACCTATAGTACCCCACTCCCATAAATCTTTGCTCTGAGCCAGAGGCCGCATTCTGTAACTAGCTTACTCAAGACTCTGGGAGGGAAGCTTCTGCTATGAAGGCTGGACCTTGATGGTGACTAAGGAACAGACCCCTGTTCGGTTCCCACCAGAACTTCCGAAAACCGCAAAAGTTCAGACCCAAATAACGAACCCCATTAAAGTCAATTGGACCCGAATGTCAAAAATCAAAAGTGCCCATTTTGAAGGCTTATATGCAAGTAATTGGGCATACAATGGTTATAGGGGTTTGGGTCCTGCCCTGGGGGATATTTATCCAAAAAAAAAAAAGTTTGTGAAAACGTCATTTTTAAATGAGCAGTGATTTTTTGATTTTTAAAGTGAAAGCCTAAAAATGAAAAATTAATTCCAATATAGTGCCTGGGGGGGGGGGGTCCCCTTAGTGTACCTGTAAAGTGGCAGATTTGACCACTTCTAGAATCTGCTGCAACAATAATTGCATTTATAAAGTCAAAAAAATTACATTTTCCCTGCAAGCTGCCTTTATTTTGCTCAGCAACAGCCGGGGAGCCAGTGTGTGTGATGAGGCCACAATGTAGTGCACTGGGAACAAGATTAGATTTTTTGGATACATTCTGGTGTCACTTTGACTTTGTATAGAAGTAACGGGTGCGTAAAAATTGGTCTTTGGGTGTCGGTGGTGCCTTCCCACTGTAACCCTATAGAGGTACTCTTGATGAAAGCAAGAATTGGCCTTGTTGTAAAAAATTGCAATGATATGCATATGGTTGGTGTTTTTACCACGTTTGATGTGCCTGAGACACAGTTTGCAGGTAGCATCAGTGCGATCTGCTGCAGATGTGCTGAAAAAGGCCCAGACAGCTGAGCTTTAGGGAGTGGGCCAGGAGATAACAGCTGCAGAATGTGATAGAATAAGGTGGCTGCTCTCTACTCTTTCTTGATGTTGGCCTCCTTGGGGTTGTGCTGCCTCACCTTCAGTTTCCTCCTCTGCTCTATCTGGCACCCAAGTCGCATCAGTGACCTCATCATCATCTCCATCTTCATCATTACCACTGGAGACAACTTGGCAATATGCTGTGGCTTGGGGAACATGAATGCCAATTTGTCTACCAGTGTTCCTCCCTCTCTCTAGGCTCATGTTCCTGTCATCCTCAACCTCAGAACCAACAAGTGAATCCAGTAATGGCTGGGCATCATCAAGGGGCAAGTGGCTGACGCTGTGGTCAAATAACTCAGCTGACTCCTCAATGGCTGATGTTGTGGCTATGGCAGGAATAGATGTGGACAAGGAGGCAGGTTTATCCACTCTGGCAACTGCAGGGGACTACACACTTGTCTGCTTGTGTGACGGAGGATGAGGAAGGTTTAGTAAGCCAGTCCACCACCTCCTCTGCATGCTGTAGCTGGATAGCATTGGCAAACACATTAAACAGAGGAAATTATGCCCTGCCTGAGGAGTGACCACCACGTCTACCTTTGCCTGTGGACACATTTGTTGCTGACCCTCTTACAGTGCCAAGGGAACGTCTGCCTCTCTTTGTTGTCCTCCCAGACATTATTGGGAGGGAGGGGGCGGTGCTTATAAGCAAATGTAAAGAAGAAGTTGAAATCTGTATGTAGATGCACTTTAATCAATGTGAAGAGATGTTTGGTGCACTTTAATTTGAGTACTCACACTACACAGACACACTCCACGGATACACTGTAATATACTGCAATATCATGCACCAAATGTACAGTGATGCACAGAACTGAACTATATGGCGTTAAATTGGCAGTAGATAGCTAGTTAAGGGGGTGGGGCACGGCCATGAGCGATGACGTGCGATGTGAGAGGAAGTGATGAGACAGTGCTCTTCGACTAAATTCTCCCCTTCAACTTTTCCATCCTGTGACCGGAAGAATGATGGTACATGAGCCATGTTAGCAGCGCTAACGCTGTGTGGACTCCTGCTCTGAGCACTGGTTTCCCTCTGGTGATTTCCTCCCTCTCTCTATCGCTGGTGTGTCAGCTGGTTCATTGCTGCCTCGCTCGCAGCAGTGCTTGCTGCTTTTCAGTGTATCCTTGCCTTGCCTTCTCTTTGGACATGACTGTGCTGTAGTTCTTGGAGGAAATATCTGACAATCAGTGGGATCAGTAGCACCTCAGCAGTCTCCTTACAACCTCACAACAATCCTGACTCCTCAATTTTAGATCCTTCCCGGCATCTCTGAACAGGCTGTGCATCAGGCATTTAAGTGACTTTAAGTGACTAAGCGCCCCCCCCCTGGTCCCACCACGGTCCCCATGGTCTTTCAGGATCTCTTGGCACACTCTATGGAAAATCTGATTATTTAGCTTGCCTCACATTTAAAACTATATTAACTGTTTGCTTTACATGCTGCTTGTGCTAATTGCGGTTTATTAGTCATCAGCTGTTTGCTATAGAAAAATACTGGCTGCCGCTATCACCACCATTGCTACTTGCAGGGGCGGAACTACCACCATAGCGACCCATGCGGGCGCTATGGGGCCTGCAGCCGAGTGGGGCCCAGTGAGGATAAGAGCACCGCGGGCACAGTCTCCCAGCTATGAGTAAGCACTCAGTTTCGAGGGTGAAACGCGTCAGCTGATCCTGTACATCCTGCATGATTATCTTGTACTTTTGATGGTCCTATCTGTACAATAAAGACAAGTTTTCTACTTTATCCAGTGTGCGGCATCCAGATCTTTCTATCCAATACCTTGCGGCACAGTCTCCCAGCCAGGGGAAGAGAGAGGAGAGGAAGAGGCGAGCTGTCCGTATCAGCAGAGAGCTGAATTGCCCGATGTAATAGCTTTCATTAGAACTTCCAGTGTTCCTGGGGCTCACGTCACATAGCTCCACCTCTTGGCCCGGCGCCTTTGATAGACAGAACGCAGATCCAATGCTGGACATGTGACGTCATCAAAGGCGTCAGGCCAAGAGATGGGGCTATGTGACGATGAGCCCCGGGAAGACAGGAAATTCAAATGAAAGCTATTACAGCGGGCAATCCTGCACTCTGTTGATCCGGGTGGCTTGCCTCTTCCTCTGCATAGGTGAGGCTGTATGGGGCACAGGCAGACCAGGCTGTATTGGGCACAGGTCACGCTGTATGGGGCACAGGTTACGCTGCATTGGGCACAGGTCACGATTCATTGGGCACAGGTCACGCTGCATTTGGCACAGGTCACGCTGTATGGGGCACAGGTCACGTTGTATGGGGCACAGGTCACGTTGTATGGGGCACAGGTCACGCTGCATGGGGCACAGGTCACGTTGTATGGGGCACAGGTCACGCTGCATGGGGCACAGGTCACGCTGCATGGGGCACAGGTCACGCTGCATGTGGCACAGGTCATGCTGCATTGACACTAGGGCAGCTGTGTGGGGGGGGCTGTTTGCAGGGGGGCCCCATACAACATTTTGCTATGGGGCCCTGCTATTTCTAGTTACGCCCCTGGCTACTTGTTATATAAAGTTGCTTGTTATATAAAAGAAAGGATGGAAAGAAGGTGGGAGAAGGAGGAAAGAAAAACAGGAAAAGAAGGAGAAAAGAAGAGAAAAAAAAGGAAAAAAATCTGTATATATCAGCTACTTCCTATATTTACATACTACTGCACTAGTCATCCGATACAAGAAATAATATTTGCTCCAGGAGGGAAGTAGGGTGACATGGGTTGGAGTAAAAAATTCTGGATATGTTGTATTTGGTTCGATTATTTTGGTTAGTTTATTTGAGATTACCTTGACACAGCTCCTTTGAATGAAGTGCTAATCTTATGGAATGTTAGGGGTCTTGGTAGCCCTTCTAATCGGCAAGCAGTGTTTACTTCACTAGGGAGATTTACACCCTCAATAATATGTCTTCAGGAAATCCATTTAAACTCTGAGATGTTGCATTACTTAAAACCAAACCAGTTTATTATTTAGTATCATTCTACATATACATCATACTCCAGAGGAGTGGCTATACTTATATCTAATGGATTGGATTTTACATGTAGACAAATTAAGAAGGATAGTAAAGGTCGATTTATTTTTTGTACTGTACATTATCAGGCCACCCATATGTGATTGGAATTATATTCCCCTGCCATATTCAATGGAAGTATTTAAAGAATATATTCAGTTTGTATCTGATAAAATAGATAGTGCATGCATCGGTTGGTGATTTTAACCACTTCAATACAGGGCACTTATACACCTTCCTGCCCAGACCAATTTTCAGCTTTCAGCGCTGTCGCAGTTTGAATGACAATTGCGCGGTCATGCTACACTGTACCTAAACTAAATTTTTATCATTTTGTTCCCACAAATAGAGCTTTATTTTGGTTATATTTGATAACCTCTGCGGTTTTTATTTTTTGCGAAACAAATAAAAAAAGACCGAAAATTTTGAAAAAAAAAAAAAAGTTTTGTTTTTGTTTAAAAATTTTGTAAATAAGTAAGTTTTCTCTTTCACTGATGGGCACTGATAAGGCGGCAGCAATGAGGTGGCACCAATGAGCGGGCACTGACGATGGGCACTGGTAGGCGGCACTGATATGCAGCACTGATGGGCACTCATGGGTGGCACTGGTGGGCACTGATAGGCTGCAAAGATGGGTTCTTATGGGTGGCAATGATGGGCACTGATACGCGGCACTGATACATGGCACTGATAGGCATCCCTGGTGGCACTGGCAGTGGTAGGCATTGGAGTGGGCACTGATTGGCAGCTGCCTGGGCATTGATTGGCAGCTGCCTTTGCACTGATTAGTTTTTCCCTGGGGGTCTAGGGGGCATACCTGGTGGTCCTGGGCGGCTTCCCTGGTGGTCCTGGGTAGGATCCGAGGGGGGCTGTGCTGATAAACAATCAGCACAGACCCCCCCCTGTCAGGAGAGCAGCCGATCGGCTCTCCTCTACTCGCGTCTGTTAGACGCGAGTGAGGAAAAGCCGATCACCGGCTCTTCCTATTTACATCGTGATCAGATCACGGCTGATCACGTGGTAAAGAGTCTCCGTCAAAGACTCTTTACCTAGATCGGTGTTGTGGGGTGTCAGACTGGGGCGTGCAGCGGCTCAATATCCTGAGGACGTCATATGACGCCCAGTCAGGATATTGAAACCACTTTGCCGCCGTCATTCTGCAATATGGCGGGCGGCAAGTGGTTAATAACTATATGGACTCCACAATAAATACAATATAACAGGTAAGCAAACTTCAGTGGGGCCTACGGCCTTTGCTAGATATATAGCGGACTTGGGATTGATAGATCTCTGGAGACAGTGTAATCCAACAAATTTTCATGCTTTTCTCGTAGTTATAAAACTCTCTCTAGAATAGATTTAGTGTTGGGAACATACTCCATGCTTCCATATCTTTGTGATATTAAAAATGTCAGATCATTCCCCTATATTACATTTTTCTTTTAGGACTAATCCAGGATGTACTCTATGGAAGGTGAACCCATATTGGTTGTCACTTTTTTCTCCATCTGAAGGCACTAAGACTGAATTAATTACTTATCAGAATATAAATAGAACTTCGGTCTCACTTCTAATATATTGGGATGCAATGAAAGTGTATCTCCGAGGTCTCCTTATTGTGCAGAAATCAAAAATTAAGAAACAATCTAGGCAATGGAAAAAAACCTATCTGATAATATGATGAAGGCCGAACTTCTATATATAACTAATCCAAATGAAGATACAAAAAAATAATGGCTTCATAGCCAACTACATTATGCAGCAGTGGCTAAGAAAAAGGCAGAAAATAAAAGATTTTTGCTACAACAACCATACTTTGAGGAGGGAGAGGGGACAGGACATCTATTGGCAAGTATTGTAAAAGCTCAACGGCCGGCATCATATATAACTGAAATACAATCATCTTCAAATAAGAGGGCTGATACTACCCCAGAGATATTGGAGGTATTCAAGGAATTTTACCAGGCACTATATAAGAGCAGGGTATCCTACTCAGAGGAGTCCTTGAATAGATTCTTTGATACTATTGATTTACCAAACATCTCAAAATAATGAAAGGGTGGCTTTGGAGGGTCCAATAACATTGGACGAGCTAAGAAATGCAGCATTTAACTTACCTAATAATAAAGCATCAGGGCCAGATGGTCTTCCAGGGGAAAGATATAAAAAAATATGGGGATGTGCTGTTACCTGAATTGTTTGATGTCTTTAACTATGCCATGAAGGTGGCTTCATTACCCCCTCTATGAATGAAGCAGTAAATATTGTCTTATTGAAACCTGATAAGGACCCAAGTAACCCTGACTCATATTGCCTAATATCTTTGCTAACGTCAGACATTAAGTTGCTGGTAAAGGTATTGGCGACTAGATTATCAAGATGCATTTAAAAACTAATCCATTGTGATCAATCAGGCTTTATTCCTAATAGATCTACAGCAAATAATATCCGACGGATATTTTTAAATTTAAAACTCCCAACAGACAACATGGGAAATAGAGCTATAATGTCACTCGATGCGGCTAAAGCATTTGACAGTATAGAGTGGGTCTTTTTATGGAATTGTTTAAAATTATATGGTTTGGTCCCACATTTATTAAATGGATACAACTTCTGTATGACTCCCCAAGTGCAAGGGTACAGGTGAATGCATGTGTATCAGCCCCTTTTTCATTGACCAGAGGGACGAGGCAGGGATGTCCCCTATCCCTGCTTCTTTTTGCTCTGGCCATTGAACCACTGGCTGAGGCTATTCATTTGTCTACAAATATTGTGGGATTTCGCAGATCTACAGGTGAAGATAAGATAGCACTCTATGCGGATGATACTCTAGTGTTTTTTGGGGATACGGGTCCATCCCTGTCTGCAGTTATGTCTGTATATACTCGAGTATAAGTCGAATTTTTCAGCCCTTTTTTTGGGCTGAAAGTGCCCAGACGGCGGCCGGCGTGTGATAATACCGTTTGGAGGCTATTCCAGCTTTCAAAAGCCACGCCTCCTTCTCGTCTGTGATAGGCTGAACACTCCATTTCCCAGCAGTCAGTGTACAGCCTATCACGGACATTCTCTCATCCTCGTCCGTGGTATGAGAATGAGAGAATGTCCGTGATAGGCTGACCGCTGACTGCTGAGTGTTCTGCCTATCACAGACGAGGAGGTGGCAAGGCTTTTGAACAGTGGAATGGCCGCCGAAGTGTATTATCACACGCTGATCGGAGGATGGAGATCGCCACAGGGAGGTTGCACAGGACACAGGTAGGCTGCACAGGGACACAGGACACATGACACATGTACAGGAAACAGGACACATACACAGGGACACATACACATGTACAGGACACAGGGACACATACACATGTACAGGACACATGTACAGGACACAGGACACATGCACATGTACAGGACACATGCACAGGACACAGGGAGGCATGCAGCTGCAGATGGGCATTGTTGACCCTCTTTTTCCACTTACAGTAGCTGCTGCATTTCCCACCCTCAACTTATACTCAGATCGACTTATACTCGAGTATATACGGTAATATTTTTGTACCAGTTATATGAAGGGGATGTTTTACTTCCTTTTAATATATTAAAAGACCGGATCAGTTAACGAACAATAACTTCTACCAATATCTTCAAATATGTCATGCATTACAAATCCAAATCCAATTACAGTATGAACACTCTAAAATACTAACAAAGGCAACTTAGGTTACCTGTACGAAACGAGGATTAATATAAGATCTTTATTCCAACTTACAAATAATAGAGAATACTGAAAAACAAAAATAGTTTTGCCCGTTGGCAAGGAGACAGAGGATTTAGATGAGGAAGACTGGACACGTGCTCTGGAAACACTTCCCAGGACATCTCAGCTTTTTAGCATATATAGGGCTCATTATACCCCACAAAAATGTTATGCTTGGGGAAAATATATAACACCGCTATGCCCGCGATGCTGTCTATTTAATGGCTCTCTTATCCACATGCTCTGGCGATGTCCAAAGCTTCATCGTTACTGGGAAAAAGTATTTATAACCCCAAATTTATTATGCTCCACTGAGATAACAGGTGACGCCCCAACTTGCACTACTGGGAATAATACCTGATGGAGCATTACCAGTAGAGATGCATACTATGTGGATAAGATCCCTATACTTAGCGCGTAAAGTTATTCTACAAAAATGGTCATCTGCTGATCCTCCAACCCATAGAGGTACACCCCAAAGGTTTGGTAAAATATGGTCATGCTGGATAGAACCTAGTAATGAATTATATGATGGTTTACCTAGTAGAGAGGAGTGAAGGTAGAGGAGATAGATGGGAGTAAAGAGCTGAGAAGGGTGAGGAGTAGAAGAATGTAAAAGAAAGATAATTTGATGCTGCATAGAGGAAGTTGCCATAGTCTGATTGATATTAGGGGAGCTCAATTTGATGTGTAAAATGTATCCATGTTCCTATTATGTTCTCCTTATTATATGTTAAGTTATTTTAGTCAGAGAGGTACAAGGTTTGTTTGGTTTGTGTGCGGTCTTATTTCTCGATACTTTATGGATTCATTTGACATATTATTTGTTTGCTTCATAATAAAAATAAAAAAAATTATCTGATTTAAAAAAAAAAATGGCAGTAATGCACACAGAAGTAAATGGCGTTAAACTGGCAGTAAATAGACGGTGTTCAACCGTCACTACACTGACGCTATCTAAACTGTCCCTACTCTAGCTATACACTAATGTAAAGATGACTGACACGGTCTCACTACACTACACTGAAACTATCTGGGCTGTCCCCACTCTAGCTGCACACTATGCAAAGCTGAATGATGGTCCTCCTCACTACACTCACACTATTCCTAGACTGACACTAAACTAATATTCTACACTGACAATTGAAGCAAAATAGCACAGTATAGCACACTAATAGCACTGAGCAGAGCCCTGTTCTATCTCTCTCCACACCAAATCACACTGAAAATGGCTGCTATTGAAAGAATACTTTTATACTGTGGGGCGGGAATGAGCCATGATTGGATAAAGTAATGATGACTCTGACAGTGCTCTGTGCCTTGATTGGCTGAAGCTTTCTCTGCTTTAGCCAATCAGGGCTTGCAATGCAATGTTCTGCGCCGCACTGCATTGTGGTCGGTTCGGGGGGGGGGGATCAAACTGTCGAACCACCTGTTTGTTTGGCTGTTCGTCGAACATCCGAACAGCGAAAGTTCGGCCCGAACCGTTCGCCCATCCCTGATGGTGTCCTATGATGACTACATCTGGAAGAAGAATGTCGTGACCTAATGAGGTCTTTATCATCTTGTGCCGTGTATTGTCAATTTGACCTAGTACTCACAAAAAGCAAAATAGGGTAGAAAGAAAGGGTCAGCAAGGAAAGTAAAGCAGTTAAATACATCCTCTCATACCTGCTACACAAGGGGGGCAGTGATACATCCGCAGTGTGAACTGCACAGACAGCCAACTTGCACAGGTGATAGAAGCACACCCAGACAGCACACAAGGGTGTTAATGCAGAGCATATACCTGTGATAATTGCACACAGCATTTAGGGAAATTGCTGCAAGCTGCCCACAGAGAAATCCCAATATCAACATCACTGACCGCTAATTTAATTTCTCCACTGTAATGACGCCACCACCACCCACAGCATGCATGCGCTGAGTACCTGGGCAGGAGTAACGCAGGGACGCTAGGTCGGAAGAGAGAGCAGCTGCTTGGAATGCAAATGCGCTCCAGCCAGGGAAGAAAACAGACAAACACACAAAAACTGCTACATTGGAATATGTAATATAAAAGTATACATCACCGCACATGGCATTCCCCATGACCATGCCTGGATACAGAAGGCGCTGTTTAAGGGCGTTTATGGCCACCCGCTAATAGCTAGGCTTTTTGGCTGTACTGACGATTTTCCTGCCAATGGCCAGGCTTAAGCTCCTAATAGCACGGCATTCATCGCCCTTCTCCACCCCGCTAATAGCTGGGGACTGCTGGAGACTCCACGTGTCTTACGGGGCACAGTTTGCTGAACAACCAGGCCTCGATCGTGGACACTTTATCCAAAGTAAGGCTTCAACCAATCTGGTCCTTAGGAGGAGGACAAAAAAGGAATGCAGCCTCTGGCCCAGAGCAAAGATTTATGGGAGTGGGGTGCTATGGGGAGGTGTGGAGGCAGGGTTAACCCATACGTATGCTGCCATGGAGTCTGTCAGGAAAATGTTTTTAACCCCTTGACCTTCTGAAGATTAATATTTCATAATTTCATAACCAGGCCATTTTTTGCTATTTAGCACTGCATAATTTAACTGGTAATTGTGTGGTCATGCAACACTGTACCCAAACAAAATTTATATCATTCTTTCACACAAATAGAGATTTATTTTGGTCGTATTTGATCACCAGTGGATTTTTTATTTTTTGCAATATAAAAGGAAACCCCCCCCCCCTCCCAAAAAAAGAAAAAGTTTTACTTTCTGCTACAAAACATATCCAATAAAAAAAAATCTACATGTCTTTGATAAAAAAAATAAAATAAAAATATGTGACATGGAAATTTCTAATAGTGTAAGCTAATAGTGTAAGCAAAAAATCCCTTTGTTTTGGTGGAATGTAGCTATTCATAAGATAGTGTTCAACGGCTTTCATTCCATCAATATGGTTGATATTGGAATATAAAGAAGCTACATCAGCTGTTACTAATAATGTTACATCATCAACATAAATGTTTTTCAACTCATTAAGCACTTGTTTGGTGTCTCTCAGGTATGCAGGGATGTGTGTAACAAATGTCTGTAGAAACCAATCTATGTATTCTCCTACTTGTGACATCAGGGACCCTATTCCGTTAATGGTCGGTCTCCCCGGTGGGTCAACAGGATTTTTATGTATTTTCGATAGAAAATATATGATGTGAATTTTTGGTACCACCGGTATTAATTAAACCCTTTCTTTTTTTGTTCAAGATCCCCTCTTTGTAACCTGTTTTAATCAAAACCTTTAATTCTTTTTTGTACTTAGCAGTGGAATCCCTGTTAAGGAAGAGTATATGTAGTGGTATCATTCCAGATCTCTTGCATCTTGTCCACATAAGTGGATTTGTCCATCAGGACTTTATCCGCCAGTCTGATCATCAGATCCCGCCTTTCCAGCAACTTTTGCATACCTATATGATTGGCTCTTTAATTCATCACCTTTTTTACCCTAATGTTCCCCAAGTCCTGGAGGACTAACTCTTTAAAGACATTGATATGGGAATTCCCACTTACTGGTAGGTTAAAGAGAGAGGCATTCCTCGAGGTGGTGTGATATCGAGTTGGAATTACTGTGCATTAAGAGATGTTGTATAAAATGTCTTTTTTCACATGCATATATTCTTTCTTTTTATACTCCTGATGATGCGTGTGTGTGCGAAACAGCGGTAGAGGTTTATTACTATACAATGCCTGAGGTCCTGGCCGCCACTCTGTTTCAGATCGGCAGCACTTTATGCAAGTGCAAGGGTACTATTTCAAACATGATGTTTACATTTGAGGTCCTGCGCCATTATCGCTGGTTGGATTGGCATTTTTTTATGGAAGTGCTATAGGCACAATAGTTTTATATGTTTGTTTTTATGCTGGTTCACCAATAAATACTGCACCGTGAGATTTATTCTTCTTTGTCACTGGTGACTTATTACTACAGATGGGATAGGCTGAGCTGTTTTTACCATGAGAAATAAAACTTTCTGGTCATAATTCATACACTTGGGATACATTCTGAAAAAGGTCCTGTGATTCAGATAGAGAGGGTAAGTGTGAGATAATGAGGACTACATACAGTGGGGACGGAAAGTATTCAGACCCCCTTAAATTTTTCACTCTTGTTATATTGTAGTCATTTGCTAAAATCATTTAAGTTAATTTTTTTCCTCATTAATGTACACACAGCACCCCATATTGACAGAAAAACACAGAATTGATGACATTTTTGCAGATTTATTAAAAAAGAAAAAATGTAATATCAAATGATCCTAAGTATTCAGACCCTTTGCTGTGACACTCATATATTTAACTCAGGTGCTAGTTTTTTCTGAACCATTGTCCGCAGAGCTTGTGGAGCGGCATTTCCTTTGCTTCACTGTGCCAATGCCACAAAAAAGCCCAGTTACAATATACCCAACACCTTGACATGCCCCACTGGGCTGTTTTGTGGCTTTGGTGCCATAAAGACTTCCTTCTGGCATCTTGAACATGCAGCTCATTTTTGTTCATCGTATTGTACTTCTAAAAAACGACCACATCGTCTTTTTCCAGAGCAACCTGTATTTCTCCTGAGTTTACCTGTGGGATTTTTTGCATCCTGAACAATTCTTCTGGCAGTTGTGGCTGGAATCTCTCTTGGTTTACCCAATCTAGGGCTTGATATCAAGAGAACCCCAAAGCGATTGAACAGTACTGACTGACATAGTTAAGGCTTTGGAAATATTTTTCCATCTTTATAAAATTCCATTACCTTGTTACGCAGGTCTTTAGACAGTTATTTTCTGATCCTCATGGCTCAGAACATATACGTGAGAGCTAACAAACTCATTAACTATTTATACACAGATACTAATTGCAATTTAAAAAGCCCCAGATTAGGAAAATTAACCTGTAATTGCCATTTTAACCTGTGTGCCACCTTGTGTGTCTGTACCAAGGCCAAACATTCCAGGGGATGGAAACTTTTGATCAGGGCCATTTGGGTGTTTTAGGTTTTCATCATGATTTAAAAAGGAGCCAAACAACTATGTGATAATAAATGGCTTCATATGATTACTATTCTTAACTACTTGCCGACCACACGCCACAGATTTACTGCAGTAAGGTGACACTGCTGCGCAAATCGACATACCTATAAGTTGTTTCATGCACTAGCCCGTGTTAGCACCACCGGAGGCACGGGCTCACCAATTGCCCAGAGGTGGAGCCAATCAGCGGGTCCGGCGGATGCAATGTCCGCCAGCCACCCATGATCATTCCCCACAGAGGTACAACAGGGATCTGCCATAGTAAACAAGGAAGATCGCCGTTTTCTCTGGATAACAGATCTTGTGCTCCTGCTAACCCCTTCCCTACCAGTGTCATCAGTACAGTAACAGTGCATATTTTTAGCACTGAGCACCGTAGTAATGTCACTGGTTTCCAAAAAAAAGTTTCAGTTTCCGGTCCTCTGCCACGTTGCAATCCCGCTAAAAATCGCTGATTGGCGTTAATACTAGTAAAAAAAATAAATACATACAAAATTCCATAAAAATATCCCAGTTTGTAGACGCTATAACTTTTGCGCAAACTAGGGTTGTCCCGATACCGATACTAGTATCTGTATAAGCACCGATACCAAGCATTTGCCTGAGTACTTGTACTCGGACAAATGCTCCCGATGCTTCACCGGATACCTGGACAGTCAGCGGTGATCGGTGAGTGGGGGAGTTACAAGTCCCCCCCCCCACTTTCAGCTGCTTTAGTGAATTCTATACAGCGGTGATCGGTGCTTGTAACTCTCCAACACACGTTCACCGCATCCTCCTCCAGTCCCCCTCAATGACCCCTCCGTTCTGCTGTACCACTCCTTTCTTCCTCCGTGTCCCCCTCCGTTCTGCTGCTGTCCCCCTCCTTTCTTCCTCCGTGTCCCCTGCCGTTCTGCTGCTGTCCCCCTCCTTTCTTCCTCCGTGTCCCCCGCCGTTCTGCTGCTGTCCCACTCCAGTTTTCCTCCGTGTCCCCCTCCATTCTGCTGTCTCTCTCCATGTCATCCTCCTTCCTTTGATGTATGAACAGAGTCAGTAATCATTGACTCTGTCCATTCACATAACTGAAACATTGTAATCTCTTGTGATTACGATGTCTCAGTTTATGAATGGAGAGGAGCCGCTGTCTTCTCTCCATTCATTTTCAGTGCAGCTGAGGCTGCAGAGAAAGAAACTGGGCAATCTCTATCCTCGGTCTCTTTCTCGGTCTTAAGGAGGAGATTCCAGGGGTCTATTAAGACCCCTAATATCTCACAAAGCCCCCCCAACAGGGCTGATTAAAAAAAGTATTGCAATAAATAAAAAAAATTATTGTAAAAAATAATAAAAATTAAAATAAAAAAAACACACAGACACCATCCACCCCCTCCCTCCCTAAAAAGAAAAAAAAAGAAAGCTTTGCAAAAAAAAAAAAAATGTAAAAAAACAAAACCACTGTCACGTGACATTAAAAAAAGTATCGGTAATCGGTATCGGTGAGTACTTGAAAAAAAAGTATCGGTACTTGTACTCAGTCTTAAAAAAGTGGTATCGGGACAACCCTAGCGCAAACCAATCAATATATGCTTATTGGGATTTTTTTTTACATTTTGTTTATTGGATATATTTTATAACAGAAAGCAAAAAATTGTTTTTTTTTTCAAAATTGTCGCTCGAACACACAATTGTCAGTTAAAATAACACAGTGTCGTATCGTAAAAAATGGCCTGGTCAGGAAGGGGGTAAAACCTTCCGGTCCTTAAGCATTAAATGAAACAGTTTTTGGCATGATTAGTCATATTTTCTATTTAAATGCCAAAAGTTCATGATTTCTGCCAGGGTATACTAACTTTTTAGCAGAACTGTACTTTATCACACAAGTAGTTGTTTCCCTAGGCTAAGTTCACATATATGCAGGTTGCGGTTAATGCATTTTCCTGGAGCGTTTTGTTTTTTGGCTAATAGGAAAGTATGACACTTCTGTTCATCTAGTGCGAATTTGACGCTACTTAGGTGCCAGAGTATAAATTCGTATTAAAGTGGCATCAAAGTAGTGCAGGAACCTTTATGTGTTCAAAGTCACATGTTAGGGTTTGAGGGCTAGTGTTAAATGTTGGGTGTATAGACTTTTATATCCACTGTAAGTACCTGAAATAAATAAAAGTAAAAGTGAAATGCAGCGCTAAAAATGATAACCAATGGTAAAATACACATCAGACATGGTGACCATTACCAATATATACATAGCTGAAACACGTGAAGCATAATATCAAAAGATTGAATATTAGACGGGATATAGTAAAGTCCTAATATATGGCTATGAATCTGATACAAGAGAGTCCCAAACATAGGCTAAATATGAATGTTGGACTGATGTAGAAATCTTCTCTTGTATATCATGAGTTGTACGATCATGGGAAGTGAATAGATGGAATACGCTTACCAGCAGGAGTGGATTCGGATGCCGGTGACACCGAATCAAACAGGCTCTGAGATCCTTAGTGGACGATGGTTGGACGATGGTTGGTCCTGGAAATCCCGGATCTCAAGGGGGATCTATCCTCTATGGTCCACGTCATGACTGTCCGTTCAGAAGCCCGAGAGGGAATTCTCCGCCACAAACAAGTCTCCAGAGCATGGATGGTTCCCAAAAAGATAGATAAGACGCCAATAGTGCAAATCAAATGACGTATTTTATTGGATATAACCAATAATCAAACGATATAAAAACGTGATCACGAGTAAAACAATAAAATCAAGTGTAGGAAAGAGTAAGGCTCACCCGACGCGTTTCGTCCACATGGACTTCAACAGGGGCATCGATCGATGCCCCTGTTGAAGTCCATGTGGACGAAACGCGTCGGGTGAGCCTTACTCTTTCCTACACTTGATTTTATTGTTTTACTCGTGATCACGTTTTTATATCGTTTGTTGATTATTGGTTATATCCAATAAAATACGTCATTTGATTTGCACTATTGGCGTCTTATCTATCTTTTTGGGAACCATCCATGCTCTGGAGACTTGTTTGTGGCGGAGAATTCCCTCTCGGGCTTCTGAACGGACAGTCATGACGTGGACCATAGAGGATAGATCCCCCTTGAGATCTGGGATTTCCAGGACCAACCATCGTCCACTAAGGATCTCAGAGCCTGTTTGATTCGGTGTCACCGGCATCCGAATCCACTCCTGCTGGTAAGCGTATTCCATCTATTCACTTCCCATGATCGTACAACTCATGATATACAAGAGAAGATTTCTACATCAGTCCAACATTCATATTTAGCCTATGTTTGGGACTCTCTTGTATCAGATTCATAGCCATATATTAGGACTTTACTATATCCCGTCTAATATTCAATCTTTTGATATTATGCTTCACGTGTTTCAGCTATGTATATATTGGTAATGGTCACCATGTCTGATGTGCATTTTACCATTGGTTATCATTTTTAGCGCTGCATTTCACTTTTACTTCTGTTTACAATATTGGTCATATTTTATGTAGCTGCTTTTCACATTGGGTTAGCGCAGTGTTATTTATATTTTCTCTGAAATAAATAACCCTGTTAAAATGTCAGGTTTCTGTGATGTAAAAAAAATTCGACAAAGATAAATAATTTCAGAACTTTTTCCACCTTTAATGTGGCCTATAAATTGTACAACTCAATTGAAAAACAATCTGAAATCTTTTAGGGGGGCTAAAATAATGTGGTTGCATAAGTGTGCACATCCTCTTATAACTGGATAACTGGGGATGTTCAAACTCAAGTTAAATAGGAGTCAGTACACACCTGCCATCATTTAAAGTGCCTCTGATTAACCCCAAATAAAGTCCAACTGTTTTAGTAGGTTGTTCCTGAAATTTTCTTAGTCGCATCCTACAGAAAAAGCCATAGTCCCCAGAGAGCTTCCAAAGCATCAGAGGGATCTCATTGTTAAAAGGTATCAGTCAGGAGAAGGGTACAAAAGAATTAGATATACCATGGAACACATTGAAGACAGTCATCATCAAGTGGAGAAAATATGGCACAGCAGTGACATTACAAAGAACTGGACATCCCTCCAAAATTGATTAAAAGACGAGAAGAAAACTGGTCAGGGAGGCTGCCAGGAGGCATACAGCAACATTAAAGGAGCTGCAAGAATATCTGGCAAGCACTGGCTATGTGGTACATGTGACAACAATCTCCCCAGTATTCTTAATATGTCTGGGCTATGGGATAGAGTGGCAAGACAGAAGCCTTTTCTTACAAAGAAAAATACCCAAGCTCAGCAAAATTTTGCAAAAACACATCTGAAGTCTCCCAAGAGCATGTGGGAAAATGTGTTATGGTCTGATGAAACCAAGATTGAACTTTTTAGCCATAATTCCAAAAGAATTGTTTGGCGCAATAACAACACTGCACATAACCAAAAGAACACCATACCCACAGTGAAGCATGGCGGTGGCAGCATCATGCTTTGGGGCCGTTTTTCTTCAGCTGGAACAGGGGCCTTAGTCAAGGTAGAGGGAATTATGAAGGGTTCCAAATACCAGTCAATAGTGGCACAAAACCTTCAGGCTTCTGCTAGAAAGCTGAACATAAAGAGGAACTTCATCTTTCAGCAGGACAATGACTCAAAGCAGATATCCAAATCAACAAAGATATGGCTTCACCAGAAGATTAAAGTTTTGGAATGGCCCAGACCTGAATCCGATTTAAAATCTGTGGGGTGATCTGAAGAGGGCTGTGCACAGGAGATGCCCCCGCAATCTGACAGATTTGGAGTGTTTTTGCAAAGAAGAGTGGGCAAATGTTGCCAAGTCAAGATGTGCCATGCTGATAGACTCATACCCCAAAAAGACTGAGTGCTGTAATAAAATCTAAAGATGCTTCAACAAAGTATTAGTTTATGGGTGTGCACACTTATGCAACCATATTATTTTCGTTTTTTATTTTTACCTCCCTCCACCTAAAAGATTTCAGTTTGATGTTCAACTGAGTTGTACAGTTTGAAGGCCACATTAACAGGTGGAAGTTCAAAAATTATTTATCTGTCTCATTTTTTTACATCACAGAAACAGAGGTGTGTAGACTTTTTATATCCACTGTATATAGCGGCATCAATTTACGTGGCGCTTTACATATACATTGTACATTCACATCAGTCCCTGCCCTCAAGGAGCTTACAATCTAAAGTCCCTAACTCACATTTATAAATATACTAGGGCAAATTTAGGCAGGATCCAATTAACCTACTAGCATGTCTTTG
This sequence comes from Lithobates clamitans, assembly GCA_037952925.1. Lineage (NCBI taxonomy): Eukaryota > Metazoa > Chordata > Amphibia > Anura > Ranidae > Lithobates > Lithobates clamitans. The sequence goes on from JBBGZY010000723.1 coordinate 8,877,565, forward strand.
GAGTGTGGGAGGAAACCCACGCAGGCACAGGGAGAACATGCAAACTCAAGGCAGGTAGTGTCATGGTTGGGATTCAAACCAGCGACCCTTTTTGCTGCCATGCGAAAGTGCTAACCACTACACCATGAGTCAGGGTTAAATGTTGGGGAATCAGAGTTAGGGTAAGTGGTTATCGGTAAAGGGTAAATCCACTTTCATGGGGGAAAATATAAATTAAAATGCATATAAAGTATGTATATATATATATATATATATATATATATATATATATATATATATATATATATATATATATATATATATATATATCATATACAATTGCAAAAACAGTCAGATTGTAGTTGAAAGTTATGCAAAATTACCTTTCCTTTTCAATCTGCAGCTCTGTGATTTTATGTAAAATGCAATATGGCAACCTGGAGGTGTTCTATAGACAAAAGGTGTTCAGAACGCCCCCCAGAAACAATTTCCTGCTTGTGTGATTGGCTCACCGATTTTCCCAGAAGTCTACAAGAAGATACAAGTCAGAATTTTTGGTGAGATACTCCCAATAGGAAATCACATCTAAAAAGGGATGCAAACCCTTCAAATTTCCTCATTAGAGCCCTACAGTTGCACCAGCAAGTTGATAATTATGAAAACACTCCCATTAGACTCACTCGACACAGAGGAACAAACAGGGATTTCTTCAGAATAATAAAAAGGTAGAAATCTGCAACAAAAATTGTTAAAATCCTTGTAATGTACATAGATTACCCAGGGGGAATGTTTTTTTCTCAACAAAAGTGGAGTTATGCTTTAAGGTTTGCCGTAATTGTTAAGGTTAGCATTCTAACCCTAACTACTTCTAACCTTAGCCCTTAACCCCAATGTGCAACTTTGGACACAAAGGGCTCTGCACTATTTTGATGCTACTTGAGTGCCAGAGAGTGTAACGTTGCATCAAATTTGCACTACATGAACAGAACTGTCATACATTCCTATTATCAAAAAAAATAAATAAAACTCATAAAAAAAACCCCACAATTTTGGTGTGGGTACATTGAAATCCGTTACACGCAAAACGCAATCGGCTGGGAGAAAAAAAGTCCGTGACCCTTACGAAAAAACGCACAGATGTGAACTAGATCCATATGAAGCCATGTTAAATGGACTGTAATGTGTTTCTGCAAAATGCACTAAAAATGCATAGTTGTGAACCAAGAGTAAAATAGTGCAAACTTCAAAGAGTTTCCAAGAGATGTCTATTGAGCAGAACAGAATGCATGAGAAACTGAGGAGTTCAAATATTAGGAATTATACATTTTGATGCAAAGTCCTTCATAAGATAAAATACAAAATGTAGGTAAACAAAACGTATGGGGCATTGTTAAAGCGGAGTTCCAGGCTAAAATGAAAGTAACGCTAGAAACAAACGAGCACCCCCACTCCCCCCTTGTTTTTGGAGATTATATATTGTAAATATATATATATATATATATATATATATATATATATATACACACACACACACCTTTTCTTGCTGCTCTCTAGCTGGACTTCCGTCCTAACTTTTCGCGGCATGGTACGCAATTTCTGCATTTGCATCAGCCCCTCCCCCCGCCTTCTGGGACCTGTGTGTCCCCCAGAGGACGACAGTGCCTTCCAGAAAGTGCAGCGCTACTCGCGCAGTAGGAAACCGGCTGTGAAGCTGAAGGTTTCACTGCTGGTTTCTCTTAGTTGCAATACTGGCGCCTGCACCCAAGCGGATGGACAGGTATCACAGGATCCCTGGACAGGTAAGTATCCTTATATTAAAAGTCAGCAGCTACATTATTTGTAGCTGCTGACTTAAATTTTTTGTTTAGAGGCTGGAACTGTACTTTAATAAAAGCCTGACAGATTTTAACCCTTGTCCACTCTACAAAAAACCTCCATGTATTGTTATCTACAGTACTTCGAAAAAGTATTCATATCCCTTGACATTTTCAACATTTTGTCATGTTACAACCAAAAACATAAATGTATTTTATTGGGATTTTATGTGATAGACCAACACAAAGTGGCACAAAATTGTGAAGAGAAAGGAAAATGATAAATGGTTTTCAATTTTTTTTACAAATAAATATGTGAAAAATGTGGCGTGCATTTGTATTCAGCCCCCCTTGAGTCAGTACTTTGTAGAACCACCTCTCGCTGCAATTACAGCTGCAAGTCTTTTTGGGGATGTCTTTACCAGCGTTTGCTCTGTCTTCCATATGGCTTCTCTCAAACTGCAAAGGGACTTCCTCTTTCCACAATGGCTTTCTTCTTGCCACTCTTCCATAAAAGCCAGATTTGTGGATTGCATGACTAATAGTTGTCCTGTGGACAGATTCTCCCACCTGAGCTGTGGATCTCTGCAGCTCCTCCAGAGTTACCATAGGCCTCTTGGCTGCTTCTCTGATTAATACTCTCCTTACCCAGCCTGTCAGTTTAGATGGACGGCCATATCTTAGTAGGTTTGCAGTTGTCCCATACTCTTTCCATTTTCGGATGATGGATTGAACAGTGCTCTGTGAGATGTTCAAAGCTTGGGATATTTTTTTATAACCTAACCCATAACCTAAACTTCTCCACAACCTTATCCCTGACCTACCAAAAGGATTGAAAATGGGAATCCCATTTGGATAACAATTAGTAGCACTCACCACATATATATTATATATATATAGGGGTGTGATCAAGATACTATGCTAAGAAAAAAATAAAAATAAAAAACTAAATGACCAAAACACACCCTGAAGAGTAAACTACATAATGATTTATTTGGCAGAAAGAGCTAAACACAAAAAACGTGTCCACAACCACGCCTAAAAGATAAATATGGTGGGGATACTGCAAGCAAGAGCGAGAAAGCCCGCAAAGGAGGGAACCCTCCCTTCCCCAATATACAGCACTCCCCTATAGCACCTGTAATACCCCCTGCTACCTGAAAATACAGGCTGAACTGTGCAATTCCTGAAGGGACAGCATGATAATGCTAATGCAGTAAATGTTCACGCTGTTCCCAAACACGAATAGCTCAGTGGCTAGCCATAGTACCTGTAGTCAGTCAAAGGATGAAATGGATAATAGAAAATTGGGAACAAAGTGGGCAAAGAACAATATGAGGACAAAAATGATAGTTCAATACTGTGATATAGGAGAAAACAGGGAGAGTTGATTCTGCCTGGTCTTTATCCTGAAATGTGGATCAATCCCAAGTTCTCATCCTGCGTTGCATTTAGCAAAGGTATGTGAAATGTCCAACATAGTTGATTCGCCACTGGATATAAAGAGGATGTACTACCACACAGGTGGGGACATATAAATAGGTGGATATGCAATGTAACCATCTGCCGAGGAGTCTACGATAAGACAATGTATCCTCAAGGCTGAATAAATGCTATATGAGGACACAAATTCAATAACCAATTGATTGCTGTAAGTCCTCCTTATATTATATCAAGCAGAAGTGCAGAAAAAGTATATAAAAGCCAGGGTTACTCACTGATGGTTGATATGGATGTCCCTCCAAGGTTGTCGATCAATGAACGACCTTGGTGCATGTCTGTGTGGTATGTATATCCCAACGATGTTCCAATGCGTCCATATTAGAAGCAAAGCATAGGTACCTCTTCACCTGAGATGCTTAGCTGGTCGGCAGAGCTATATTCGATTCCATGACACCTGCTGCTGGTTCTATCCATGGCGATTCGTTTGAAAAAAGCTGGATTAAATTTGTTTCCAAATGAAATGGTCAGGTAGCGGTTCAGTGCCCCGATTTCCATATGTCAGTGAAGGCGGGGGGGGAACGCATAGCGGGGGCTTCCTCGCTCATCCATGTGGGCACATATACACTGTTTACAGGGAGAGTATAGTTTGGTGGGATCCCTTGCTTTCGGTATCCCCACCAAATCCATCTTTTAGGGGTGGTTGTGTACACATTTTTTGTGTTTAGCTCTTTATAGCAAATAAATCATTAAGTAGATTACTCTTCAGGGTGTGTTTTGGTCATTTAGTTTTTTATTTTTTTCTTATCCCTGACCTATCTGGTATGTTACTTGGCCTTAATGATTCTGTTTGCTCACTAAGGTTCCCCAACAAACCTCTGAGGGCTTCACAGAACAGCTGTATTTACACTGAAATTAAATTACACACAGGTGTACTTCTTCAAGGCACTGTATGTCTCTGTGAAATAGATTTCTACTCAAGACCCTGTTCTAAAGAATTTTCTCGGAGACAGGAGGGCTAGACGAACTTTACTTTAGGCAAATGTACTTTTTCTCTTACTAACAGTAACTGTGTAAAGAGGCCGTTATTTATGGTCCCTATCCAGGCATGTTGCAGCCCTCTAGCTTTGAAAACTCTGTAAAATCCACTTTATGTTCACTTCTTCCATCCCTCCTTTTCTGACTGGCATTGGTTTGCTCTTTTGAGTAACCTCAGCTAACAGGTAAAAAAATAGTTCCATCCAACTGGGAAAAGTGGTAGAATGTCATTGTATCCAGACAGACTATGTATCAACTTCACCTTCAAAAATCTAAGTTTCTACAGCCACTATCTATAAAGCATTGTGCAAAATGAGCAGTACCAGAGACACTGGAACACCAAATCACCGACAAGCAGCAGTCATGTTGGCTAACAATAAAGGTATCATTCGAAGCAGAGAATAACAATGTATGTAATAAGGAAAGTTGGTGGGAAGGACTGGACCTGCAGGGAAATTTACTGTGAACAGTGAGAAAAGAGCTACAAGATAATACAGTACAGAGGGTAGAGGGACAGTTGCCAGATAATGCAGTGTGCTTGGGAGGGGGGCTACCAAACAATATTGGGACAGTGGCCAGAGAACATACAGGCTGGCAGAAGACAGTATAGAAGGGGAGAGCTGCTAGAAAATGTAGTTCAGACAAGGAAAGGGATAGTAAAGAATGTGATGTGGCAAAGTGGATTCGGGAGGAGTGCTGCCAGAGAACATGGTACGGGGTCCTATAGTGTGTTCTCTGTATAACACCAAACATTCCATAACAGGACAGCCTGCTCTCAGGATCTCTCCTCCTCCCGACTACACCACCAACTTCATGAGAATTCCAGAAGCAAGTAAGGTGTTAAGTATATTTGTAAAGCACATAGCTATGCTCTATAAATGTGCCTTTATATATGTTAAAAATGACTTCCAGCTTGGTTATTTTGTGTGTGTCGCTCTTAAAAGTTCACCTCAGCATAATGCAGCATTTTGCTGTTTGTGATAGCTAACAAACTCCCTCCTTGTATAAAAAAAGACTATTTTGTACTCCATATTTACCCAGTTAAAAGTGTATTAATATTCATTTTTAAACCAGCAAAACACTGAAATTTAGAATATATAAATAATGTAAGGCTCATCTTGCTTTAAAGGTACCTTTATTCTGTTAACATAATTTAATAGAAGACCTAATAAAATGCACTTTAACTACAAAATTATATGACATAGGTTTATTTTATATTTATTTTCTGTAAATATACAAAGGCATTCTATTCCAGAGTCAATGATAAAATACAAAATAACTAAAATAATAAATTAAGCGACAAACTGGCATTTTCTTAACATATACAATTCTATGGCATATAGGTAAAAATATAACCATTTGTTTCACATTAGGAGATCTGTAGTAATGTAATTAAAGCAACTCTGTTTCCAATTTGCAAAAGAAAAGAAGTACTCTATGCAAAGAAAATGTTTAAAGGTTACCTGTCCTGCCACCTGCCCAGTTCAATTTTGCTGTTGTGAAGCTTTAACACTTCTGGGAACGTCAAATGCCTGTGTTCTTTGCAGCGCTACATGGTTTCATCCATCAGCCCCCACATCTCTACAGGACACAGTAGCAACATGGGGACCTGCAGAAGGAACCACAGAAGCCTAAACATCCAACTCACCAGAAGGTTTGCAGAATGTTGAAGAGCCAACATACAAGCTTCACTCTTTTTGCAAAGAGTGCTTCTTTATACTTTTTAAAAATATCAAAGCTTAACTGGCCTGTAATGGTGTAGGAAAGTCTTCGTAAAGACCTAACAAGTAAAACCGGGCATGTAGAAGTTCCTACAATCTTTTTTGCTTTTCTGGTTAACCCAACAGATCCTTAGTACAGGATGGCTGCTTGCAGCTATGAAATCAGAAATTAGCTCTGCATTCACCAGTCCAATACACTGAGCCTCTCTGTCTAACAGAAAACATACTACAAGATAGGTATATGCTGGAGCTCAGACTTGAATATTTACATATAAAATCACTGGAGTTCTTGGGGAGCTCAGAATATATATGCAGGCACTTCCTTGCCCATGTTTTACTAGGTTAGGCAAGTGTCACTACTTTTTCATCATGGCAAGTTTCCTTTAAAGAATGGTAACAGTATGCTAAAATTGTGATATAAAATAATACTTTATTCTTCTATAAAATTGTTTCCAGAGTCACAACAATGTGAGATGTTGGCTAGAAGTGATTATACTCAACCATGCTTCGTTATTTGCTATGCAGTCTTTTTTACTAGTACATCACTCATTTTAATTGACTCTTTTATAACAAAACAGCATGGGCTTAATTAACTGCCTGATTTCATTAACAACTTGAATAGTTCTAAAGAACAACAAGGATGGGGAAAAAAAATGTAATATTGAACTACAAAAACATTATGATTTTGTGGCTTTACATTGATCATAGCTAAAGAATTTAGCAAACAATACACAATTGCTCTTCTATCTGCTACACTGCATATAAGCCAGTGTAGATGTGCTTTGTTAATCTGACATCAGTTTGGGCCACTTATGAGATTATTCAGAATTCATTAAAAGTTGCATTTGACCGCCTTCAAGCTGCTTTAGCATTTCCATATACCTGAAAGGGGAGAGAAGCTGTTCTGACGTGAACAAAAGCCATTTGACAGTCCCTAGGGTTCTTGCAGATGGTTATCTCTAGCGCGTAATGCTATTTCTACCATATTCGCACAAATGTGTGGGTATGCTTGTATATCAGATACAAGGTTGAACTGGATGGATGTGTGTCATTTTTCAACCAGACTATGTAACAAGGCGACAGATTTTAACACAGAATCATAAGCCTCGAGTTATTTCTAAAAATCTTTTATATAACTTTTATAACAGAAGCTGATGGGAACCAGGAATGTAAATGGATGTATACCTGTCTGAACGGTTCCTCTTAACCATTCAGTTCCTTCAGAGGCAAAAAGAGATTTTTCTGCGAGCCATTTATGAAGTCGGATGCACAGAACGTATTTTGACACTAATATTCATAGATCTGACAATTGTTCAGATTGTTGAACAACAATTGTTGATTAAACCTCTGAAAGCATTGAGTATTCATGAGAAAATGTACCCACTTTGTCTGGAAAAACATGTCAAATATTTTGAGACTCATCAGCCTTTATAGTCAAGAGCACACACAATTAGTCAAGACAAAATTAACAGTAAACTTATTTTATATCAATTTATCTCCACTTGTATTAAACATGAGCTGCAGAACACCCTACACTGACCTATATAGAAACCAACTCTAATACCTAACTGCTATATTCTTTACCACTGCTGAATCTGAGTAGGTCTATTTTTTGGCTAGTGCAGTCCTGAAAACATGCAGAAACTTTTGGAGTCGTAGCAGATAGAATTGGATGTTGATCATTAGGTTTTTTGCACAACAGTAATATATATAAAAAAACAGGCACAGGTAAGCAGCCACTACAGATTACGATTCTGTGTTTTGCCTAAAGTTCAAGACAGAGCTGACTATTCATTTCATTATTATTATTATTTTTTTTTGCTGGCGCCACACATTACATTGGCATGTTGGTATAGCTTTAATTTTTTAAATTATGCTACACTGTTTCTAAAATATGCATTGGCTGCATATGAAAGTTATGTTTGTCAACCCTGCCCAAATAAAAGCTTGGCTCTCAGGGTAATACAAAAATTCACGTCTATGCAAAAATATATTAAGAAATGAATCAGTTTAGGAGTTGTAAGCAAACACAAAGCATTATATGTCTATAGACAGGTTTAGAGAGAAGATCTCTTAGGGCTTAACCAACAAGAACAAAAAAATAAAAATAAAAGAGAAGGTAAGTGCTATATACATCCAGCTAGAGCAGTAGTTGTTAGGATTGACTTTTAAATGGTCCACAGACCATACAATCAGATGTACACCATTGCCTCTGTCTACTTCCTATTCTGTAGAAAACTTCACTTATTAATGTATTATGAAACATAAGTAATACTGAATTAAATAAAAAAAAAGTACAAATAGTGTTATACGATTTTTATTCTCTTTTTTACTGCTGCTTTTTTCCCTTACCTATTCCTCAAACGTTACTTTGAGAGGCACTGTGTAAAGCTGGTGACAATAGTCAACTGTAGTTGAAGGGCCTTCCTAAACAATCCACCCTAGCTATATTCCAATCAGCCAGGCCCCTGGTACTGCATAGTTATTGGTAAATGTAGAGGAGGGTTTACAATCCAATTGTGATGCGTCTAGTCAGCTTTAGGGATAATGCATACCTATGCACATGTAGCAATGTGCGTCTTCACTGCATTCTTGACACAATTATGCTTGTTTAAAATGTGCATTTTTTGTTCATACATTTCGCAAAGTGAGTGAGAAATACGAAGAAAAAAAGATTTCACATGGTTTAGGTACTACACAAAAAACACAATACAAAAATAATACACCTATTTTGCTAAGCAACAGTGCATAGATGAACAAGCCATGTAAGAAGGAAAGGGACTTGTACTTTAAATGCAATAAGTCAAATAGTTTTACTGCAGGAAAATTAACAGAATGTATCAGCAAATAGATTTAAATTGAGAATATAGGAGCTTCATTTGGCCTTTAATTGGAATATATTTATATTTTGGTATCTTCTGGGTATGATTAATAAAAACTGAAGTAGATCTAAAGTTGTTGCCCATTGCATATAATCAGGATTCAACTTGTATTCTTTGGTAATATAACAGAGTATAAATAAATTTAACATTCAACTTTTGTTCCTGTTTTCAGATATCAGTCCATGTGTTGTTTTTGACCATTCACCGTGTGGCCAAAAAAGAAGTATTATTTTGTTGGTAATAACTGTTTTAAATAAACTCTGGCCAATATTACCGGGTAAACCTTTAGCAAATATAAAAATATAGAAAAAGGGCTGTAAGTGCATTTGGTTGAACCAAGGCTTGGCACTGAATTTGTAGTGCATTTAACGCTAATAAGAATGCTGTCATCTCTAGTTTATAAGATAACAGTAAATGTGTCAAAAAAAAAAAGCTTCTCTTTATAGCGCCCTGTTGTAAAATAGGCCCTGCTAAAGAACCCATAAAAAAACAAGAAACAGTAAGAATTTAATTTTTGATATGCATGTTCCGTTTTGCAGTTAAGCATATAATACTTACCTTTCATCAACAGCCACATACACTAAATGAATGGACAGTTTACAAACAGGGGAGCAGTAACACAACCAATTTTATCCTGGTTCAAACCTACTCAGCTATGATATGATAAAGAAAAGGTAGTCACGCATGACCGATAACAAATTACATTTTTCTGGCAGTCACAGGCATTGTAACACCATGCACAGTTAAACCCCTTTCCCCAGTGGCTTTATAACAGTGCATAGTGGATTTTTCCCTTTCGACTAGAGGTCACATTTAATTCTAGCCAAGTATGCTAATTAACCATGTGACTCTTTCTACTATAACATCTTGTCATCACTGTCTAATATCCATCAGCTGATGTAACTACTCACAAAATCACAAAGGAAAGCTGCATCAATCCCACTATAGAAGCAGCTGTTTTTGGAGGACTTGCATATTGCAAGAAGTAATACAGTCCAATGAAAGTGCCAAACATCCATGAGCCCAAGGTTTTTAGTGATAGAACTGATTGATAACAGAATTCTGGGGCGTGTCCATGTTGTTCTGTCCTCACCCTGTCTATCACTCATGTCAACATCAGCACACTCCTCTGTAGTCCCCATGCACCAGATCTAACCCCCCCCCCCACTTAAAACCTTGGCACATTTTATTCTATTTGACTCTCCACAAGGGAAAATTACTTTCCTTGGCTGCATTCACTAAGACTGGCTTAACCTGTCCTCCTGAAACTGTCCCAAGCAGTAAACCACAAGTGTATACTGTATGTCTTCTAGTATTATGCTTCAGAGATTCTCTTATCTGCTGATACACATTAAACTCATAATTTTCACTCTCAGCTTTTTTTTTGGCCACTGATATGTTTTTTTTTTATATTTCCTTTAAGTGCTGATCTATTTAGTGTCTGCTTACCCAAGTCCATTTAAGCACAGTCAAAATTCCAAAGGTATGCTTTTACTCCTTCTATAAAATGTTGCAAAATATATATATTTGGAACATAATTACGATTATTAATACAATAACATTTTTTGTGGTGTTGAGTATATTTATACAGCAGTTACAAAGAGTACATTTGTATGAAGTTCAGCGAATCATATCACTGACAAATCTCATTTATTCTAATTTAGGTTGACTGTAAATTTGTCCTGTTTTTACTGAACTATTGCCTATAATTTTTTACTGTTTGCTAATGAAGTGTTACGACCTTTGGCGTCTATATAGATATTATCATCTTGAAGTCTGCGATTTAATTGAATTCGATAGTATATACAAATGGGTATATACTCTGACTTTTATATTCATTATTTTTCACCTGTATATTACTGTTTATATTCATGACCTTTTACTTTTATATTTATGACCTTTGTCATTGTACTTGTTTTGTAGCCCTGATAAAGGAGTACTGTGTTCGGCCCCTGAAACATGTTGGTTTTTCTGCAATGAATCGTTTTTTTTTATTAAAAATCTTAGGCTCTTGAATGTTTGTTTGGTGCTTTCATTGGATTGTATGCATGTGGATTCTCAACTCTGGGTTCATTCTCTGTTTCTAATGAAAGTCCCAGTTTTATGAAGTGCTGTCGAACTGGAGCCAGTGTGCCCACTGACCCTACGAAAAAATTTGAATCCAGAGCCCTATTCATTTTTGTGTTTACAGTTTTTAAGGGAGACAACTTCGCTAGAAGCATGCTAACAGATGGGTTGAAGGGTTAGTTCACCTTCACTGACTTTTGCCCAAAAAATCCCCAGACATTACAGCATATTCAGTACATTGTGCTCAGTTCTGTAAAAGAATGCCTCATTTTCCAGCTGCTCTTTTAATCACCCTCCCCCTCTCAGTCCTGTAGATAGCAGTACCTACCAAGCATTGTTTCTTCGGCCCTAGGAACTCACAAATGAGCACTCAGCTTTGTTCCCTGCCCATGCATGTGCAGTCTGCATTCCTCAACAGTGAACAAGAGTGGACTGTGCATGAGTGGCTACAGAAGAAAGCAGAGTGCTCATTTGTGGGAACAAAAGAAGCTCCATGGTTACGCATTCAATGTTGGGTACGTCCTGCCATCAGCAAAACAGAGATGGGGGCAATGAAACGTACAGCTGAAAAAAGATGTTTTATTTTACAAAACAAAGCACTGCATGTTAAATTTACTGAGGATGGTGTAATGTTTGGGTTTGTGTTTGGCAAAAGCCAGGTAAGGCGAACAAAAGCTGGCCATACATGGATCAAATTTGGCCGGTTCAGCAGGGACTAGCTGAATTTGAAACCATGCTTGGGCTAATTGGCTATACACAAGTTGATAAACTGACCGTCGTACAACCAGCCTGTTGGGTTTTTCCTGAATGACCAGTGCCGCCAGCTATAGCAGGCAATACTGATCATTGTATTGCAACACAATAATGATGCAGTAGCCATTCCCCCATCTACCTCGAATGTGTGGGTGGAGGAAATCGCACACTTTTTTCCCCCCGTTTAATCCATTGGTTGAACAAAAAACAATCAATGCAATGTATGGCCTGCATTTTCTTTTTAAGAAACATAAGGGAGAAACCATGGGTAACTAAGAAAGGACGAAATCTTTAACTCTACTGTCCAATCAGCTTAGATGTCTGGCAATTTAAGACTTTTAAAGATACCTGCAGTGGTTGTCATGCTTCTTAACGCTTTCTGAAAGCATTTACATACTCTTGTTAATGTTATACAGCAGTGTGAAAAAGAAAGCCACATTGTGGACTTTTTTGGCATATTTGAACAGGCAATCATTAGATCTTCATTCAAACACTGCATTTATATACAGGCAGTATAACTGAACAAATCATACATAAAATTAACATGGTGTATGCATTCTCATAATCTCATAGAAAATGTCAGTTTTGTCATACATTTACCACCAGTTCAAATGCAAGAAATTTGTCAGGTGCTCCAGATTAGGGGCCAATAATCACACGAGCGTGTCAGTTCCACCACAAAAAAATGATAAAAAAAACCCATGCATGAAGACTGAACTCTTTTACATCTGTTCGTGCATCTTCACTTCAGTTTACATCATTTTTTTTATTTGTCTATTTTCTTAAATTGTTGATGAAATTAGTCAGACAAAAGTATAAACAAAAAAAATTTTTTTTAGGGGGAAAAAAAAAAAATCAAGGCCGGAAATGAACAGCATCCGTTTATGTCTGCAAAAAATGGCATACACAAACGGATCTGAGTCCGCCCATAGAAATACAAAGCAAATCAGTCTGGAGCTGTCTGAAAACTGAATGCTTGTATAAAAGGGCCTTTAGGGATTATGCATTGGAACAGGTCTTGAATAGTTATATAGGCTACTCTTCTGTACGGACATTGCTTACCCTGATTTAATTGCACACTGTGGGCTTTCAATTATTAGCTTTCAGTACTTTCAATTATTGAGGTTCAGCATTACAATTGGGTAAAATCATGCAAATGCAATCTGCATAGGAATGCTTATTCCTTCACCCACCAAGACATTTTGATTCTTGCCAAACACCTACCAGGAGCCAGCCCACTGCTTGCATCAGGGCTGAGGGCTTTTGGGATAGGTACTCAGGCAAGGTGCTGTGATGTTTTCAGTAAGCTACGTACACAGCACCTTGCCAGCCCATGATCACCAGCCATGATTTTCCTGCATTGCAAACAGAAGTACACAAACCCAGTGATGTTACCGGGTTTAAAATACAGTATGTAATAAATACAGAAAGGTATTATTTCATATTTATATTAGCATGATGATAAGAAAAATGAATAACAGGAAAAGGCAAAATATATGTAGATTAAATGTCAGCTTTAAAGCTCAGATATCCTGGGTCTCTCTGCTACAAAAAGTAATTTGTTAGAGGGGCCAAGGGTGTACTTACTTTTTCACAGGACACAATTACAGCAATTGATATTTTTGTTGAGTAAACTATTGTACTGGCAAATTTCCCCTCTAAGACAATCACCTTTTTATGTAGACATTGTCTGAATAAAGATCTAATTGTTTGCCTGCTAAAATATATTGAAAAAAATATTCAGTTTTCATGTTGTGTACTAACTTTTTCAAGACTGTAAATGTTGAAAACAGACTGAAATAGCAGAAGATGGAAGATAATTCACTTTGCTCTGTGACAGTCAGTTGCTAATATTGTCCCCATCTACAATCAACAGGTTGGATTTGGTGCTGCCGTCATATATGAGAACGTTTTGGGTAAGCCTATCATTTCAGTATATTATCAAAAAATTGGATCCATGGCAACTGAAGAGGTGTAAACTCTTAGATGTATAGTATGTTCTGGGGCACATTCTTCACACATGGAAGAATACTTCACCACCTATCAGGTCCATCTTATTTGGATAAAATTAGACAGACAATGAAACCTAGTTGCACAAAAACACCTAAAAATGGCAGTTGACCTGAGAATCTGAAGAAATATGTTATATATGGTTACTCCTGCTCCTAACCCTTGTCTGACACTTCTACTAAATGTAGATTATTTCTTCTGAAAAAGTCGGTTTTCTGTTACATACAGAAATGACATATTTTAATAAATGCTTCTTGTTTATGTACCTGCTGCAATAAACAGCTTTTTTGGCAGATAAGGGATCTTTGGCCTCTGTTAATGTCTCTTCATGGCCAGACAAGGATGTTGCAATGCAAATAGGTAAAGCAAAATAGCTGCAAAGAAAAACCTAAAATAATAACTGGAAATGTCTAAACAACACTGATGAGCTACTAAGATATCTAAAATGAGACACAAACTGGCTTCTAAAACATTCTCATGTGTGTCTCAGATATCCTGATTATTCATGTTACTGTGTAGTTCAATCACACACTGAATAGTAAAGGCAACTTTGGTCAGGTGAAAGTTTTCTTCCTTTGACAGACGATCAGCATGGCAGAATTTCCAGTGTTACCTAGCTTCTTGTGTCTTTGGAAATGTACATAGCTAAAACTATGGCCACAAAAATAGACAATAGAAAAGCTATTATATGCTGATGCCAAACACACTGCCTAATCTGCTCTTCCAGTCTTCGGTTTGCTTCTAGTATTTGATTTAACTGAAAAAAAGAAAAAAAAAGTAGTGAAAAGGGAAATTTCTAAAAGTAGAGCTTTAAAGGCTAAAAGACTATAATATTAAACAAGCCTAGCTCCTGTACCTCAACACCCCCCATCCCCCGCAAATTAAGATTTGTAATAGATTTTTTTAAAAAGTGATACTACACACACACACTTTATTTTACATTATCCGTTCTCTTTCTGTATGTGGATGATGGTACTATAATTATTTTAATCAAAAAATAATAATTCCTAATCGATATACAGCTATCACATGACCCGACTCTTTCCCAGCCTGTCTGCAGGGAAACATAAGCAGGAGAAGCTTCTAGTCCTCTGCTGCTTGTAACATGTTAAAACAAACAAAAAGGAATTAAGAGTAAAAATAAATATCTAATATCAATAAAGTGTTTTAAATTGTCATACAAATACATATTTAAAATGAAATCTTTATAATCTTTATAAAAACCCTTCATAACAAGTGTCCTCACACAAGGAATCCCTGAGAAGAGAAGGGAAAATGTCAGACCAGCTCTATTACTGGGAGCTCATTACTGAATGCACCAAGTCTAAAGCCCAGTACATACTCAGTGGGCTGAACAAAAAAAAACAAAACTGAGCGGTCGCCATACTAACTATGCGATATTAGTGCAGCAATCTCTCCTACTTAGCTATTGTTGTTTTGACAGAGGGGAAATCCCGCCAGCCCACTCCCCTCCCCCCCAACACACTGATCAGAACTCACAGCCATTGGCTGCCAGCGCTGATTGGCTACTGGTTTTCCAGCATGTCCCTTCGACAAAATCTGGACAAAAGCCAGTCATTGGACCGGCTTCTGTCAGGCAGGCAGCTGCACACACTGTCCAGATGACAGCAGGTTGAAACCATCAGGGAATCAGAAAGAATGGACTTTATAGGCATATTTAAAAAAAGGGTTTACAAGTATTTATTTATGTAACATAAGACATGGACACATTAAAAAACATGTAACTTAGTGAAAGTGACTAAAAGAACATGCCTCAATGGCCAAACAGTGGCCCAGAGTCCAAATGGACTCAATGGACTATACTGATATGGCAAGAGAAAACCTGATTTGATCAGTACCCCAATGAGCTTGTACATATAATAACCTGGGAGGGTGAAACCCTACAACAGTGAATCAGGGGTTAAATAAGCCGGGACAACAAATATCAATTCTGCTTTTCAAGGGTTCAGAAGACTTGCTCGACTAGGTTCTCGCTTAAACGCTTCTTCTGGAGCTAGATAAATAAGAGTATCATATATATTATACATCACTGAGGCAGAACAGATAACTGGACAGGAGCTTCAAGGGGACCACCATGTCAAAAAGGGCGGACATGGGGGTGCATAAACAGAAGACGGACAGCAGGGTCTATATTGGTAATAAGTGGCATGAGTACCCTCAGTCAATGATTTCAGGTATATAGTAGATCCCACACAATCCCTGATACACCATTGCTGACTAGTTTTCAACAGTGACAAAATTACAAGTGTGACATAATCCTAAGGGCCTGTGCCGACAGACTTTGGGTATGTGTTGGAGTCAGTTTAAGATTCTTCCTTACAGGTACATTTAACCTGTAGTTGGTCTCCTTCTGACCTTCTTCAAGCAGACTTTGAAGACTTGTATGGGAATGCAAAACTCCACTGACATGAACAAAAGGCCGTCAATCAAATTTTCACTTGAATGTTATTAGGAGATACAGGTGTATGAGTGATACAGTGGTATCTGTAGGTATGTCTTCAATCTCTGATACACCGTTCTAAAGGCTGGCCACACACTTAGACGATATCCACGTCTGATAACTGATATAGAAGGGGTAGTTTAAAAAATATGAGTGTACAATAAAAATAATACGACAAAAAATTGGTATGAAGACACTCCAGCAGATGCTAGCAGGGCAGGAAGGCCAAATCATCACCTGACACTGCGCAGCCTATTCCCCAATAAGTCTCCCCCTGGGTGTCCCCACAGACACCCCACTCTGCTGGAGTGTCTTCATACCAATTTTTTTTCATATTATTTTTATTGTACGCTCATATTTTTGAAACTATCCCTTCCATATCAGACACATGTGGATGTCCTCTAAGTGAGTGGCCAACCTTTAGAACGGTGTATCAGAGATTGTGAGGGATCTACTATTTACCTGAAATCATTCACTGTGTGAGGGTACTCACGCCACCTATTACCAATATAGACCCTGCTGTCCGTCTTCTGTTTATGCACTCCCATGTCTGCCATTTTTTGACATAGTGGTCCCCTTAAAGCTCCTGTCCAGTTATCTGTTCTGCCTGTGATGTTTAATACATATAATACTCTTATTTATCTAGCTCCAGAAGAAGCGTTTTCTTAAATGCAAAACTAGTCGATCAAGTCTTCTGAACCCTTGAAAAGCAGAATCGACATTTGTTGTACTGGCTTTATAAACCCCTGATTCACTGTTGTAGGGTTTCACTCTTCCAGGTTATTATATGTATGAGCTCATTGAGGTACTGATCAAATCAGGTTTTCTCTTGGCTTATCAGTGTAGTCCATTCAGTCCATTTGGACCCTGGGGGCCACAGTTTGGCCATTGAGACATGTACTTTTAGTCACTTTTAATAAGTAAAATTTTTTTAATGTGTCCATTTCTTTTTTATATGTTTCATAAATAAAAAAAATTGTAAACCCTTTTTTAAATATGCCTATAAATAAGTCTATTCTTTCCGATTCCCAGGACGTGGCATAGTTTATTCTTTGTGCTGTCTACAGTGCCTGCGGTGACCGTTTTCTAGATAATTATTCCCGGATGACAGCAGGAACCGGCCGATATTCAAATCATGTGCACCCAGCAAAACCCTTGTGTCTATTAGACTGCCCAATAATATAAAACTGTTGTAACAGAAAATTGGAGGTAAGGCTATGAATGGAGATCATTCGTACAATATTTTTCCAAATTCATATGGGCTTTAACCAACTCATTTGAGTAAATCTTAAACTGTAGACATAGATGTACAATTTTAAATTCAAGTTGCTTTCTTTATTTATTTGATAAACATAAATGTGAAAGCCCTAAGGGGCGACATGACATTCACTCAAAATTCACAATTTTTCCTGATTGAATCTAAGATGAAAGTTGTGAGAATCTTGGGTGAAAACATCGATATATAGAATATTTATCTTCCTCTGCAGACTGTTGTATTTTAGGTAAAAGGAGACTCACAAGTGCTAGTGAAAACCAACTGTGGGAGAGGCTTACTAAAACTGATGCAGACATAATGTGGTGCAGCTGTGCATAGTAACCACACCAGTGCGGCTGAAGTGGCGCAGTTTCAAAGCCATAGATCAGTGCAATTTGGATCTCCAATTTCATTGTGGCTTGCGACTTCATTTAATAGAAGTTAATGCAAGCTGCAATGAAATCTCAGAAAAGTAGGGCAGGAACCTTTTTTCAGACTTGAGTTGTAAAGATCTGAAGGGTTCCATTGCTGAAAATAGGGTGCGACTTATCGTGCGATTTTGAACTGTCAAATCACATGACAAACTGCATTGGTGTGAACGAGGGCTTATTGTCAAAACTTTATTGAACAGCTGATTGGTTACTTTGCACAGCTGCATTAGATTCTGTGTGCACTAGTTTTAGAAAAACTCCCTGTGTGTCTCTCTATCCTGCACTTTTATCTCAAAGAATTCCAAGTCCGATAAACTTCTCAAGTTGTTTATGAAAGTGTGATCTATAAAAGCATTTTGTTACTAAATGATAATCTGAATAAACCCAAATGTAATATACAGTATGATTTTTGTGCCAAGCTTGCGTGTTTACTGGGACTGGTCATTTTCCCTGTGGTCAGGACTGATGCAAGCTTTGCCTTTGCCCAGGAGGGCTTGATCTTTGTAGGATGTAAACAGCCCATCCTTGGGCTGGCCAGGCTGTTGTGATAATGGAAATGTTTGCATTTGAGGTCTATAATGACCCTTGTGATTTTGTTGAGAAAAGGCAGGATAGAGTAAGCCAGTTTTTTTTTTTTTAAACAAATGTTCACTTACACAGTGTCTGCAGCACAAAAATGATAATGCTAAACATCATTAGCTATATAAAAATAATATGCACAGCAATCAAATATGCATAAGCAGTTAATAATGCTATTACCTTAAACTGAAGATCATCACTTTCTAAAGAATTCCTGTTTAACGAGTTTTGCTTTAATACTAATGTAGAAGGCTTGCTGGTTTCCACAATGTGGCATCTTAATCTACACAAATTAAAACAGAGCTTCATTAAAAATTCTTACAGCCTTAGACAAATAAATATTTGCTTATGTATTACTTCTTCCTGTTGATGGCAAGTACACCAGACACTCGGTCTGCACATAAAGACGAATAATGTAAGCTATAACGGAATGTCATACTCAGAGCTTTACTTATAAAAGTTATAGGAGAGAAAATTTTAAAGTTTTTTTATGTTGAAGTCAGATTTTTGGTTGGGTGCAGTGGTTGGCAGTAGACACATTCTTTTGATATACTTAAAAGGAGTACAGCCAAAGCTCATTTGGCTGTACCTCTCCTATGGATCACAAAAGTGCAGTTCGTTCTGCACTCCTGTGACCCGTTTGCAGCTGACAGCGGGATGAAGTCCGCTCTCTGCTGACGTCACAGAGTTGGAGACCGATGCTGCATCCACCTAGGTAAGTATGAATCTAAAAAAAATAACAAAACATACTTTTCTTTTTTAAGCCCTTTAGGTCTTAAGAGATAAACAAATTGCAACTACAGGCAACAAAATAAAATATTATATATTTAGAATGCTTGCTAATGGGAAGTGTTTATTATTCTTATTTTCTGATGATACACAGAGATGAAACAAATCTCCCTACGTAAGTTTTCTTGTATACCTGCTGTCTTCAGCTTTATATACGGTTTACAAAGTTCACGTCCTGTTAGAATTTTCTCTTCCTGGTTTCCCTGTAGGTGTGGATACTTGCTATACACTGTGAGAAACTGTGAGACAGCTGATTGGAGGAAAGGCACACACCCCCTCCCCACTCCTGCAGAGCGTGCCTGTGACTAGTTTAGCAGTCTGCTAATCCATTTATAGCAACCTCCCCGGCACACACTTCTATCTTCCGTCTTGGAGAGCTTGTCAAAAGTTATCAGGCTGATAACTGACAAACAGAGCAGGACAAAGCTATGGGACATATTGCTTTGAAGAGAGATAAGAAAACACTGCAGATATATGTGCCCAGCTCAAACTTCATGAATCGGGTTTACATCCACTTTAGGGCTGGGGGGAGTACACTATTGGGTTTCCCCGCATTCAATTCACATCAGGCGATTGTGACTGGCTCCCTATGGAGCCAGTTCACACATCTCCACAGCAGCTCCAGTGAAAATTGCACAGGAGTCCTGTGCGCCTTTTGGTCCATTTCACGTCTGAATTCAACCCAAATTTGGGCTGAAATTGGACCTGAAACAGTAAATGTAGACGCACTGGACTCCTGCTGTAAGCCGGAGCGTGCTGCTGTGTAAACCCAGCCTTAGACACTTTTACAAGCTTTAGACTTCTATTTTCTGTCAAAATGCTTTTGCCAGGAGGAAACGCTTCTAGGACAGTTTGCAAAATGTCCTGTGTGCATGAGGACTAAAGATAGGGAAGGATAGTATTTAATCATGGAGATTATCAGCTTGCAGCAACTGTTTGCATCAACTAATCAGGCTTTTTTATTTTTTTCCAGAAAAGGAAAGTAAAATGAAATAAATTCCAGTCAAAGCAATTTAAAAAATAAAAATAAAAAATGAGTAACCCATGAAAATATAAAATAAAACGGGTTTTTGCTGGAATACTCATCTTCAGTCTGGACCTGTCCCCCATAGTACATCTTTTACTGCTAAATGCCTTGAGACCTTCAGGTTGAATGGTGGCCCAGCCTTTGACAGTGCATGCAAAAACAGTGACCGCTCTTATTAGTCAGCACATTAACCAATTGCCTCCTTGTGTTGCTTACTCTTCTCCCACCTTAAACTCTGCTGTAAAGGAACTGAAAAGGCCTGATACCAAGACAAATTTATGTACACAGTTTGCATTTAAAAAAAATTACATTTACTAATTAATGAATACAGACATGCACTCATTTTAGTATTTTATACCTGCATGGAATTCAGCTTTAAAAGCCGATTGGCTGCTCTGGCTTTTCGCTCAATAACGGAAGCCTTTGGGTGGCTATCAACTGATTTTGAATTCGACAGATAGCTTTGCAAAATACATACGACCATACAAGGAAAAATAATTTTGTATCTTAAAAGCTAAGTTCACTTTAAAAAATAAATATAAATGCACATTTTTTTTGCGTTAAAAATATGCATTTATTATTTTTTCTCTAAGGAGCCTGCAGAGCATTGCACCTGTGATCAAGTTGCGGGTGCAACCTCAGGCTCCTGCAGACTCTCAGGATAGCAATCTGCTCATAAGTTGAACATGCAGGCAGTTACCTGGGAGCAGAAAGATCAATAGACTATGAGAGTGCTCAGGTCAGCCATCAGAAATTTTGGGGCCCCTTACAAAGCTTTAGGCCTGGGCCCCCGGGGGCCGACCCCCAACATTCCGTGTGTTGTGGAGACTGGAGGGATGGATGGTGCCTGGCATGGGTGGGGATGCGTGCGTTGTGGAGACTGGAGGGATGGATGTTCTCGGTGTGGGTGGGGATGTGTGCGTTGTGGAGACTGGAGGGATGGATGGTGCCTGGAGTGGGTGGGGATGTGTGCGTTGTGAAAACTGGAGGGATGGATGGTGCCTGGAGTGGGTGGGGATGTGTTCATTGTGGAGACTGGAGGGATGAATGGTGCTCGGCGTGGTTGGGGATGCGTGCGTTGTGGAGACCGGAGGGATGAGGGATGGATGGTGCTCGGCGTGGGTGGGGATGCGTGCGTTGTGGAGACTGGAGGGATGGATGTTCTCCGTGTGGGTGGGGATGTGTGCGTTGTGGAGACTGGAGGGATGGATGGTGCTCGGCGTGGGTGGGGATGCGTGCGTTGTGGAGACTGGAGGGATGGATTGTTCTCGGCGTGGGTGGGGATGCGTGCGTTGTGGAGACTGGAGGGATGGATGGTTCTCTGTGTGGGTGGGGATGCGTGCGTTGTGGAGACTGGAGGGATGGATGGTGCCTGGCGTGGGTGGGGATGTGTGCGTTGTGGAGACTGGAGGGATGGATGGTGCTCAGTGTAGGTGGGGATGCGTGCGTTGTGGGGACTGGAGGGATGGAGTAGATGCTGGGTGCGGATGAAGATGATTGAGTTGCATTGTGAAAATGGATGAGGATGACTGTGGATGGGGAAGAGAGTTACATAGTGAAGAGGCGGGCAGTGGGTTCTCCAAAATGTAACTCATTTGCACCCAGAGTCACCCATTTTCACAATGCAAATCAATTTTAAGCAGCTAGTCAGCCTCAGGGTGTCTCATCCAAGAAGAAGGAGATAAATTAAAGTCCCACTAAAATGTACAGGCAGCACAGGGGGCACAATCAGCAGCACACATTAAATATTTCCGACTTACCCTCCATGCTGCACTCTCCAATCTGTTATTGGTGTCTGTGTCCATGTGCACTGTCGACTAGCTGGCCACTCCCCCTGTCCTGCACAATCACAGTCTGAGCAAATCCTGCAGCAGCCATCAGGCTCTGCCTCCGAAGGGAATGGATGAGAAGAGTGCACTGGCCGTGGTGAAAGTGTCATCCCTTCAAGTTCTCTCCTCCTCTCTCCAGCAGCCAGCTGACAAGCGGGGGGGAGGATGCTGGCGAAAAAGTGTCATCCCTTCAGGCAATCTGCTCCTCTGTCCAGCAGCTACTGAGCGAGGGGGGGGGTAGGGGGGCGATGGCCGGGCCCCTGGGAACATGCGGGCCCCTTACAGGTGTAATGCCTGTACCCCCTGATGGCGGTCCTGAGAGTGCTCACCAGCACCCTCGCAGCTCACTGAGAACTACAAACCACCAGTCGGCTGATATTGGTAGGCATTCATTCACAGGAAACTGTAAATGAATGATGCAGCTGTGTGGGTGGAGCCCTGCACGGCCATGCTGTTTTTAAATTATAACAGCGGGTGTGGGGAGAGGATCCCCAGCCAGCTGTCACAGGGATAAGGGATGGGGGATGGGGGGGGGGGGTAGGTTGCAGATGCTGGAACATGTAACATGTTCCAAAGGTGAACTTAACCTTTCACAGACTGCACTGGTTCAGACACCAAAAACCAAAAATAGAATGAACCAGAAGTTGTAATTGCAGATTAAAGCATTCCTCTCTAATCATTACTGTCTGGCCTATCTATCCCTCTGTTATTTCCTATATAGACTGCTATGTTTACTTACCTGTAGCCCTCTCATTCTACCCCTGTTCTTTTTTATTTATTACAGCTGCTGGAAAAATGTTAATGAAATGAACCCAGAGATAGGTAGTTATAAAGAATGCTAGGATTTTAAAGACAATTCTGCCTAAAACATATTTTTTGCCACAATATTTCATTTCTGAAATCACACTCCAGGGGAGTTGCTATGATCCCAAAAGACTTGAGCACCTAGAGACTGTTGTGAAGCTTAAAGCATATTATGAGAAAAAGTAGGCAGGTGGTTTTTGGTCCCTCATCTCATCTGTTATAATCCCTTTCTGTCTTCTCTCTCTCTTTGGTCTCTTGCTTTCTGCACTCCCTGGGAACTGAGCCATTAGTGTTTTTCAAGAGTTAAACATGTGGTTTTATTATATATTTTTTTTCTGAACAATTTTTTGTTCAGAAAGAATCATAACTAATTACATACATAGGACAGGATGGGTGAAATTAAAAATCAATGTATCTAAATTGCTTAATATATGCACATTCAAAAAATTGATTAGTGGCACAATGTTTAAAGAGCATAATGTGCACAGGACAAAACATTTCAGAACCAAAGTTCAGTTAAGACTGAATTAGGTTGGTTTACAAGCTCATACTTGACATGATGGTAACAGTTAATGCAGAGAAAACTCAGGGCAAGCCATAGAAATCCTGGGGCCCCTGTGCTGGGTGCCAGTGTCTTGTAAGACCCCTGCAGTTATCTAAACCTTTTGAAGTTTCTTTTTTACCAATTTTTTGTGTAAATGCTCAAAATATTTGTAATTAAAAATAACTAAATCTAAACAACATTAAAAGAGAAGTATGTTTTTTTTTTTTAGAATCATACTTATCTAAGACTAAGAACCGAGCGATCAAACACAGCTGAACGCTTGGTTTTCAGGGCTCTGTGAGTAGAGAGCTGGTGACTGTCAGTCACCATTGTCTGCTCTGCTTCCACCCTCGCTCACTGGAGCGCCGTGCTGTTGAGGGGGTGGGAGCGGCTCAGTGGCTCGCTGTGAGGCTGAGCCGGTTCAGGCATGTGGGCGGATCCCAATTTCTTTGTCACAATCTTGCCCCACCTTGACCTGCTCTGTGACATCAGCCGACAGCAGGCTTCAGCCTGCTCTCTGCTGAAACCGGGTCACAGGAGTGCAGAATGAACTGTACTCCTGTGATCCACAGCCAAACAAGCTTTGGCTGTACTTCCCCTTTAATGTCTAGGTACAAATTAAATTACTGCTGACGGTATACACTTCATGTCCATAAAAACTTTTCAAACCTCATGCAATCTTTAATGAATAGCCCTAGTAGCCCTGTTGTTATTAAACCCTCCATGAACAGCACCACAAACAAATCATACTTCAGACAGGCTTTGCACTTGTGAAGGAATATTCATTAACTTGACAACACTTGCTAACATCTAATAGTGCTGCTACTCCATCTTGCCACTGTATTCATTAACACAAAATGGAACCAATTCAGAGTTAGAAATTAATTAATTAGCATTTGGCGGTAAAGTTGCTAGCTCATTAAACTTTCGAAGTCTGTGCACTTTTTGAACCTTGTGCATTCATACACTCCAAATGCCAAAGTAATTACTGCACAACAATACACTCTTCTGTTGCTGTTGCCAGGCACCTTTTTAACCCACACAACACTTCCACAACTTGCTTCCAATGATAAATTACTATTTCATGCAATTATCCAGCTTTACTGAATTAACTTAATTTTCTTGTCTGCGCAGCGGTGGGATCTGTTTAGTAAGCTCAGGGAGGACCTATAATCTTCTTTTTTTTTTATGTTAACACAGAGTGTGGTAATGTTTTTGAAAAACATGTTTTTAAGTATAGCTTGTAATTCTATACATGCATAGGTGCAACCACACACTGCATAAACAAGCTTTGCTTTCTGCAGTTCTTCTTATCTTAATGATAAGGAATGTCCAATAGAATACAACTGATACTCTGCAGCCCTTTAAGCCTAGTACAAACTATTTGTTTTTTTTTCAACCCAGCGGGCAAAACAAAAAAAACGGAAGAGCTGTTGTACTAACAATCAGATGTTAGTACAGCGATCTTCCCCACTGAGCTATGGTGGTCTGACAGGGGGCCGCCCACCCTCCCACCCCCACCAGAACACACCGGTCAGGAGACCATTTACGTGCCCCTTTAACAGACGCCGGGTGAACATATGGCTTCTGTCGGACCAGCTGCCATACAGGAATTAATGATTATACTGCTAAACTTAATAACCACATGCAAACGTAGAAGGAGGCTGGTAATCGCAAGCAGCAAAATCTTGTTTGGTAGTAGTTATACATAGCAAATTATCGCTGCATGATTATTAAACACACATATGGATTTGGTATCCAAAGAACATGCTATCTTTGCATAGATTGTGGGTGACATAAGGGAAATTCAGGACAACTTTTAATTAGTAGCAAGAAAGAGATGCTTTTTAACCAAACAATAACATTGTTTTTTTTGGCAATGCTGATATGTGCCCTACTGATGAATTATTTTGAATAGTGATACTTTTAAAGAAAATAGCTAAGCAATGCTTCCATCCAAAATGATCACATATTTCAAGTTCAGAAAATTAAAACACTAAGGTGGTCTCTTAATACATCAGTTTGTTTTATATATAAGCCACAAGTTCCATTTTAGACATTCTAACATCTGGCTATAGCTATAATGTAAACCTGTACTGCATGCAAGGAAAAATAAACTTTGGACTATTGCTACACTTAAAGTGGAAATTCATGCAAAAACTAAAATCCCTGCATCTGTAGCCACCAACATTCTAACACTAACCTCTCTAGCCCTGAAAAGAAAAATCAGTATACATACCTTTTCTACATGCGATCCGACCCGATCTCCAACGGCGGAAGCTCTGATCCCACGCCGAGATATCAGCCGTGGCTTCACTGTGTGGGTGGGTGCAGAGGACACGTCAGTCAATGGAAGCCCCATAGTAACTGTATGGGTGACGTTACTTCCAATCCATTTCCCAACTGTTGTCGGATGTGTACTCAGCAGAGCTTCCGCCACTGGAGATCGGGTCATATCGCCTGCAGAAAAGGTATGTACAGTTGTGCTCATAAGTTTACATAACCTGGCAGAATTTATGATTTCTTGGCCATTTTTCAGGGAATATGAATGATAACACAAAAACGTTTCTTTCACTCATGGTTAGTGTTTGGCTGAAGCCATTTATTATCAATCAACTGTGTTTACTCTTTTTAAATCATAATGGCAACAGAAACTACCCAATCAAAAGTTTACATACCACAGTTAATACCGTTTAACATCAATGACAGCTTGAAGTCTTTTGTGGTATTTGTGGATGAGGCTCCTTATCTTCTCAGCTGGTAAAGCTGCCCATTCCTCTTGGCAAAAAGCCTCCAGTTCCTGTAAATTCTTGGTCTGTCTTGCATGAACTGCACGTTTGAGATCTCCCCAGAGTGGCTCAATGATATTGAGGTCAGGAGACTGAGATGGCCACTCCAGAACCTTCACTTTATTCTGCTGTAGCCAATGACAGGTTGACTTGGCCTTGTGTTTTGGATTATTGTCATGTTGAAATGTCCAAGAACGTCCCATGAGCAGCTTCCTGGCTGATGAATGCAAGTATTTTTTGATAACATTCTGCATTCATCTTGCCAACAATTTTGACCAAATTTCCTGTGCCTTTGTAGCTCACACATCCCCAAAACATTAGCGACCCACCTCCGTACTTTTCATTATAGGCCTTGTTGACTCCTCTCCAAATGTAGCATTTATGGTTGTGGCCAAAAAGCTCAATTTTGGTCGTATCACTCCAAAGGACTTTGTGCCAGAAGGTTTGAGGCTTGTTTCTGTGCCGTTTGGCGTATTGTAAGTGGGATACTTTGTGGCATTTGCGTAGTAATGGCTTTCTTCTGGCGACTCGACCATACAGCCCATCTTTCTTCAAGTGCCTCCTTATTGTGCATCTTGAAACAGCCACACCACATGTTTTCAGAGAGTCCTGTATTTAACCTGAAGTTATTTGTGGGTTTTTCTTTGCATCCTGAACAATTTTCCTGGCAGTTGTGGCTGAAATTCTAGTTGGTCTACCTGACCATGTTTTGGTTTCAAAAGAACACCTCATTTTCGACTTCTTGATTAGAGTTTGAACAATGCTGATTGGCATTCTCAATTCCTTGGATGACTTTTTATATCACTTTCCTGTTTTATACAGTTCAACTACCTTTTCCCACAGATCCTTTGACAATTCTTTTGCTTTCCCCATGACTCAGGATCCAGAAACGTCAGAGCAGCACTGGATGAAAGATGCAAGGGTCTGTCAGGAGTCCAGAAAGGCATTGACCTTTTATACACACACACACTAATTACAAGCAAACATCACGGGTGAGGATGGTTACCTTTAATAGCCATTCAAACCTATTTATATCAACTTGTGTGCATGTTATCAGGCCAAAATGACCAGGGTATGTAAACTTTTGATCGGGATCATTTGGGTAGTTTCTGTTGCCATTATGATTTAAAAAGAGTAAACACAGTTAATTGATAATAAATGGCTTGACCTTGAGTGAAAGAAATGTTTTTGTGTTATTCATATTGCCTGAAAAATGGCCAAGAAATCAAATTCTGCCAGGGTATGTAAATTTATGAGCACAACAGTATACTGATTTTTTTAGAATGTTGGTTGCTATAGATGCAGGAATTGTAGTTTTTGCATGGACTTCCACTTTAAGGGGGTATAAAAGGTAACACAGCGAAACTTCAGTTTAATACCTGCCCCTTAAGTGTTGCAGAAAACACAAAACTTTCTATCCAAAAGCAATAAGCTAAAAGCCAGAATTTGCATACAGGCCTAAGCATGCAAATGCTCAAGGCTGGTAATACCAAGCCCTGCATTATTCAAGCAGGTGGAGTGTGCTTATTCGTGCCATACAAGGACCTTTGGGTTTTTATAATATAAACAATATTATGAAAAAAAGCCCCACGAATATCTGCAGCAATTAGAGAGGTGACATTTCACATCTCAGTCAGTGAGATTTCATGACATTTCCTTGATCCAAGTTAGGATTGATAGTTTGCAAAATCTATTCAGTAGTTTTAGTCAAAGGCTAAAAATATCTGAGATACAGAAGTGTTAATAAGTGACTAAGCGATTTTGCTAAACAAAGCTGATTAATATGTTGTTCTGAGCCAATCTTTAGGCTGCACGCCGATTTCCCTAACAAAATGGCTGAAACCTTCTACACAAACATTACCTGTGTTCCATGATCTTATTTCTGGGTAATTCCTTCCAGAACTGGGCCAATTCCTGTGTTCCTGTACTAGATGACTGCTCCATTTCTGCAGCCATCACTAAAAAGCGATCTTGCAGTGATGCTGTGGAGGCTTTGAAAGGACATGGAAAAAAAAAAAAAAAACACGGAACAAAACAATTCATTAGGAAGTAGAAAGTGTGGAGATTACAAGCAGAATACATTTTCTTTTGCATATTTATGGCACTTCATTATGGATGTAGAGCACAGTTCTTCTAAGTGAAAGGATTCTCTTTGTATGTGCAGTGCAATCCATCAGAAGCCCAGTTTGTCATGACAAGGTCCTGAGCCTTCCTTACGTTATCAAACTTAGAAGATGAGAAGAACGTAACTAAAACTTTGTACAACATAAAACATTTTCAGTGGCTAGATTTTTAAATTTTCTATAAAACAAGCAGCCTTATCTGTGTTAACACTGTGTTGCCACAATAAAATGTAATCCAATGGTGTACGTATGTATAATTTTTTCACAAATGTGTTGGAAACCATTACACAGGAATTGAGCTAAGAAAGCTGCAAATTTGGCCTGCTGGTCTCTTGATACTCGTACACGGGATAAATATTGGTCAAAAAAATAAACGTTTATCCTGGCTGCCTAAGATTGTCGACCAATTATCCAAACTTTTGAGATAATAAATATATATGTATTTTTTTATTTAACACAATATATATGTATATATATTTTTTATGATTTATTAACACACTCATATATACATAAATACATACATACACACACACAGCAATACAACACTGTATAACAGAAACCACTAAGCTAATTAGAGAAAGCTTATTAAATAATATATAAGTATATTGAATCCTTTTTTGGAGTATTGAAAATAGCTCATGTACACAAATGATCAGTGGTATCAATCAATACCATAAATAGTATAAACTGCACTATATGCTCCTACTTTCTAAAATGTATCTGTAGGAAAAAGAGGAAAAAATAAGAAAGTCTAGGGACATAGTGATGATATGAATAATAGAAAATGCATCTGAGATGACAAATTTTTACCTTTAAGAGCAAGAACCTTAAAATACCCCTATTAACTTAAATGTCCTAAACAGCCTCTCCTATGCTCTCTGTTAACAGGGAAATTACTCAACCTTATAAATAAGTTCTAAACCCTGGAGATTAGCGTGCCAATTCTGGACACTGAGGCCTCTAAAATGAGATTGCATGTGGGTCAAAGTTAAACACAATAAGCTGTTAGTGCTTCCCCTAAGATTGAATAGTTCTCAAGATAATATGCATGCAATTGTTTTTTACATTTTGCAAGTTTGGATATTTTAAATCATTTTAATAATATAAATCAAATATTCTGCAATAAAAACGACACAGCTATATGTGAACTTTAAAACACATAATATTGACCCCCTGAGGCACCTTCCACATGGAGTGTAGTCCGCTCTTACCAGCAGGTCAGCTGTGAGCCTGCTGATTGGAGCAGAGCGTGACGGATGTCACATCCGTGCCCTTTCATTTTATGCAGTGTGGACACAGGTGTGCCCCTGTCAGCTCTATGGGTGACCAGGTGTAAACGGACTCCACTGTCCATTTACATAAGGCTACCTCCGATCTGGTTCACCAAAACGGAAAAGGATGCATTTTTCCATTTTTTTTTCTTGGAACTGGCTTGACCTGGATGTAGGGGGGTATAAAGGGACACAGGTCCGTTTACACCTACATTGGGCTCCATGAACCTTCCAATCATATCCGTCTGAAAAACCGACAGACGGTCAGAATGCCCATGTGAAAAGGGTCCAAAAGTTATAATTAATGTTTTATCGTTTCTGTTCTTCCCCTCACAAAAAAGTCAGGACACTATTGTATAGAACAATTACCTGCATGAAGGGAAACCACAATATCCACAGTGGATCCGGGCTCACAGCTGCTATTACTGGGTTTCACTCTGTACTTGTCTGGGGCAGTTGTCCTCACCTAAAAGCAATGCAAATATTAAATTCCACAGGTATTATTCCAGATAAACACGGATATCAGTGCAAAAAAATTGTTTGGAGACAAAAGGAGTTCCCCTTATGATGGAGTTTACAATCTTAAGAAAAAAAGAAATGGACACAAAGGTTTATATAGAATCTCCACACACCAACCATTAAAAATATAATATAATACACATATTAATGCTAGTATTAGAGTGCTCAACCCATGTTAGAAGACACCAGAAATTTTTTTTCTTTACTTATAACCAAGAAAGTAATATTGAAATATGGAAGGAGGATGAAAATTGGATGGAATGGATAGATTGTGCGATTAACAGAAAACAGTGAAAATCTGATTCCTTGAGGTTATCCAGTATCTTGGCGATATATGTTCCTTTGTGTTTTAATGGAAGGCTTGAAATGTTTAACCTTATAAGCCACAGAGTATATGTAAAGTCTGATTTCTTAAACATTTTGGATAGAGTACGGAAAGGGAAGGGTAAGACCATTTGTCAAATTTTTTGTTTGCCATGATCCCAGTGTGGAGGTTTAGAAGTTTATCCTTCAAATTTTTGCTAGGCATACATTTTAAACTCAAAACCTCACTGCTATGCATTTTGTTCTGTGGTATTTAGGCACCTTTCTCCACTCTTAATTTTGATGTATCCACAAGGCAACTTCAACAGTGTCACATTGTAGGGTTTATTTTGTTGGAAATGGGGAACTGTGTTTTTAAAGAAGGCTTGTAATATTAAAACGTGTAAGCCACCTAAAAACCAAACTATCTGCCTTAAGCATACATTTTAACATACATTGCAAAGTAAATACCTTTTCCCCTTATTTTTGTAAATGGTCACATGACTGCAAAGCTCTGTCACCTCTGCTTAATGTGGTGGGAGAGAACTCGCGCGCTCTCTCTCAGACAATGTCCACAGCAGCCCAGTTGTCTGCCTACCAAATGCCGAGAGGAACCACAGCAGGAGGGATTCCCCTGTAAACACTGTAATTCCCCGTACACACGGTCGGATTTTCCGATGGAAAATGTGTTATAGGACCTTGTTGTCAGAAATTCCGACCGTGTGTGGGCTCCATCACACATTTTCCATCGGAATTTCCGACACAAAGTTTGAGAGCTTGCTATAAAATTTTCCGACAACAAAATCCGTTGTTGGAAATTCCGATCGTGTGTACATAAAATCCGACGCACAAAGTGCCACGCATGCTCATAATAAATTAAGAGACGAAAGCTATTGGCTACTGCCCCGTTTATAGTCCCGACGTACATGTTTTACGTCACCGCGTTTAGAACGATTGGATTTACTGACAACTTTGTGTGACCGTGTGTATGCAAGACAAGTTTGAGCCAACATCTGTTGGAAAAAATCCATGGATTTTGTTGTCGGAATATCCGATCAATGTCCGACCATATGTACAGGGCATTAGTGTTGATAGGGGAATCGAGGAAATTTCTTTTCTGCAACCGATGGTTGCAAGAAAGAAATTCACTCCATCTATGCCAATGGTTGCAGGAAAGAAATTCACTCCATCTATGGTCAGCTTTAGGAACTTTTTATTCATGTTATTAACTCAATTTCACTTCCTACTTTCATAAATTGAAGATACAGTTTTATATAAGGGGTTAAATACTACAACAAAAAGCTGTTAGGCTGAAACATGTAAGGGGAGACTGATTAGTTTGGATTTGAACCCTATAACTCATTTTCTTTAGATCCTACTGTGTACCAATATATTTGCTGGACTTTCACTGTTAAACACTAAAACCAACAGATGTATGCTAATTGGTTTGTGAGATAAAGGAATTAGAAAAACATGTGCCCAAGTTCAGAGTGCTGCCTGCTCAAGCAAAAGGTAATGGTCAAAGGAAAACTGTAACAGAGAAATATGGGGTACTATCATTCCTGGTCTAGGCCTGGAAAAACTAGGATGTCTAGCTATCTCTGGCTTCAGTACTGTCACTGACCACTAACAGCATGTAGCAAGATAAATCAGAACTATAAATAAATATTTGTCATAGCACTTAGTTTTCTCCTAGGCCCCCTTCAGAATCTTACAAATACCAGTTAATTCTTGGAGTAAATGCCAGCTCATAGATGCTCCTGTGCTGGGGTTACAATGCTGCACTGCTCTCAACAAAGTCACCTGTGGGCTGTACCTGCTTGAAATACGATTGGGAAGGAAAGATATTAAAGGGGCCATGGCTATCCATCTTGTCACTGCTGATTTACAAACCTGTAGCTCATCAATCAGCACCTGAGCTGACAACACCTAGTCCTGCCCACTGCTTCCTGGATTCACAGCACTTCCTCTGAATGGGCTAAGGGTAAAGGATTTCGCGCATAAAATCTATCATATAAATACATAAATAAATACACATCTAATAATCTTGAATATGTGGGTGTGCAAAACTACAAGTCTAAATAAAGTGCATCAATTAAGTAACCGTGCTAGAAATTCATATATCGCAATATATAGTCACAATAAAAAAACCAAAAATCAAAAACACGTGTGCAAAAATGCAAGGCATGTGCAGCAAAGGTGCCGAACTGCAAGTGACGTAGTGTAGGATACTTCCAATGAATGGATATATCAGAAAAAAGATCATGAAAATGACCATACAAAGTTCATGAGTGATGATGGTTAAAAAGAAAATAGATGTGGATGATAATGATGATAATAGTCTTCATTAAATGACTGGTGGCTCAACCAGGCTCTCTAAACTCTCACCTCAGGAATGAAAATAACAGGCATCAATGTATATTTTTCTCTGTAGTGATAACAACAACGTTCCCCTCTATTAACTGTCAGGAACATCAGGAATGGAAACAACTGGCAACAACGTTTCGCTGTAATAATACAGGCAGCGTTCCTCTCTGTTAGATGTCAGGCACCTATAAAACAAACTGGGGATTTTTCCACCTAGGCTAGGCGCTCAGCAGCTCTCACTCATGTCTGTCCTCAGTGCAGAGCGATCCTTCCTCTGTCTGAGCTAGTTTTTCCAGGCCTAGACCAGGAATGATAGTACCCCAATTGATGCACTTTATTTAGACTTGTTATTTTGCACACCCACATATTCAAGATTATTAGATGTGTATTTATTTATGTATTTATATGATAGATTTTATGCGCGAAATCCTTTACCCTTAGCCTTTTCTCGAGTGCCTTGTGTACACTTTTATAATTTCGCTGCAATCACCCTAGATATCATCATATAACATTTTTTCACTTTAAGTTTTATTTATTCACTTTGTGATTGTCACTGCATTCCTTTTTCATCATTTTAGCGTGAAGGATACTAGTATTTATACTTCCTCTGAATGAAGCGCAATATGGAGAATATAGAAGATTTTTCTTTTTGTGAGGCTTGTGTATCCTATAGTAACTGGATTTGTGACCTGATAGAACTATAGATCTGCATACTTGTTCCAGGGCAACAACACTGAAGGCACCAGGTCAGCAAAAATCTCGCTCTCTAATAACCCCCAGGTTTCATAATACATTTAATGCACATGCATAAAGGGGTGGTTTGATATTTTCACAATACAATTATTATACACACACACATAATATTATATTTTATATAAAAAATATATATATATATATATATATATATATATATATATATATATATATATATATATATATATAATATTAACAGATGTGCAAAGTAATAGCATCTTTTGTTTTACCTTGAAAGCCACTGTATTTTTGGTCACATTATTGAGAACAATAGTACATTTTCTTTCTCCGCTTTCCTTGGTTCCAAAATGCAATTCTTCTGCAGGACTAACAAATAAACAACTCATTAATGTGATATTTATAGAAAAAAACATTTTCCTTTTTTTATGAGAAATGACAGATGTTGCATAATAGTTTATTATTACAGAACTTTCCCTTTTGCAAGGACAAAAAAAAAAAAAAAAAAATTAAACAGTGTGAACCCTTTGGGAGTTTTACTTGAGAGGGAAACAGATGAAAACATCAACAGCGAGATGTGACTTTGGTGCACAAAGGAGTCACATCAGCAAAAGCCAGAAAACACTTTTTTGAAGACTGAACAGGCTTGATGTCAGCAGTTTAAGAAACTTGTTTCGCAGTCCCCAAAGACCAAATTTTAGGAGAGTAAATTATAAACTCTCTAAGCTCTGATCTTCTGTCATACCTAATGTGTAGTAAAGGTCCCTTAAAAACCGTTGACATCTTCCTGTTGTTTTTCAGCTTTGAGTCAGTCTTTTCACTATCCTCGTGTTTGAAAAGATCTTCAGTGCAGGTCATCTGCAATACAGAAGACGAAGCAAAGTTTAATGCAATCACAAAGCACTATGATCAAAGTAAAATTGTGCATTGTTATTAAAATGTTATAAGGTTTCAAAGGAACTAAGGATATTTTGTAGTTAATTTGACATTAACACAGTATTCATGTTCTAACAGCCAATTAAGATTAACCAACCAATTTTTTTAGGAGCACCACAGAACAAAGCAGATTCTTTAAGCTGTAGACACAAGGATAAAAAATAGCTTTTCCTTTATGTACCCTACGGAGGATGTTTTGATGAGGTTTTAGAAAAGCAAATACTTGAATTATGAATGGATGCCATCAAGCCAAGTCAGCCACCGGGTTTTGTTTCTCTCAAGGTCTTTGGTAGTAACATCTGTACACTTCAGTTCCCAGGTCCATTCACCTGATACAGCCATTAGAAGTGGAAGCTGATCACAATTCTAACTTTTCTATTTACTCAATTTAAAATAAAGAGCATGTAGCAGGGTTGAGAGGTTTAGGAAGTGAAAAGTCAATCATTTTGTGACTAGGTCATTGATGACTAATGTTGAGGTTAATTTGGTCGTTAATCTGACTATAAGGCCTAATTCTTGTTCTCTCCAGGCAGTTGTAACACAGTTTTACCACAACCCAAAGAAGAACATGCAGCTTCTCTGGGCTGTACACGTCACGGCAAGAACTATTCCCGTCACATGAACAGGGTTGTGATGCAACTGCCCCAGTTGTGGTGCAGTGGTATGTGCTTTTAAAGGTTAAAACAGTTGCTAAGGACACAACATATTGAGGTTGATTTACTAAAGGCAAATAGTCTGTGCACTACAAGTGTACTGCCAGAGCAGTTGTGCTATACCTGAAAGCTCTGAAGTGAGGGAAAGCTCTGCTGATTTCTATCATCCAATCATGTTCAAGCAAATGCTGTTATTTATTTCCTTGCATGTTCTCCTCAGGTCTAGAGCAACTGCGCTTGCAAGTGCACAGACTATTTGCCTTTAGTAAATCAACCCCATTGACTCCCAGCCAACCTTTAACAAATGAGGGCAGTAAGGGCTGCTGCTAACGTAGATGCACTTGAACTAAAAATTTGCCTACCTTGTTTAAATTGTTTTTTTAGGGGCATACAGTATAATGCTTATACTTGGTACATTTAAAAAACTCTGCTAAATGAGTATAGCAGAAGTAGTTAAAATTTTTATTAGTACTTTATTTGTAGTGTGCAAATTTACAGAATTAAACAGAGGGACTCCAGCATTTTCATTGTTTAGTTGCATCTGCAGGGTGAGGTTTTAGTTTTGTAAATGAACTTCAAGTATGTTTTAACTTACATAGTAATCACATTACTGTGAACCACTTTGGCTCCCGATTGTCAGTGAGCACAGAAGCCATCAGCAACAGTCGACATACAGTGTTGGCTGCTAGCTGTCAACATGGGAATGCAAAAATACTTTACCACTGGTATCATACCTCTGCCTTTTTTTTTTTTACACACCCTCAGTTCTACCAATCTATTCATCCAAGATTAATGCTAGAAATGCCTTAAACAAACTGGGATTTTATTTTATACTTTTGGCCTGCCCTAAAATACAACCATTCCTGGCATGTGGTATAGACTCTGTAATCTTTTACAAAATCAAGATGCCTATTGATCCCTCCATTTACTTGCTTTGTCTTCCCACCTTCTAATGCATCTTAAAGTGGAACTAAACCCTCACAGTCATTACAGCCAAAGAAGCTGCCATATTAACTTCTAATTGATCTACAGGTGCTGTACATGTGATCAGTTATGACACAAGCCATTTCATGGCTTGACAATTGGGTTGAGAGCACAAGCAAATGCAACAGTTATCATTCATGGCATGTCTTGAATTTAATGTTTTTAGGAAACCTTTAAATCAATGAGTTTAATATGGCTTTAAAATTCCAGGAAGCTACTGTTGCATAAAATAACTGAGCTATTTTCAAACAGGGTTCCCTTCAGGTTTCTTCGGTTATGTCTTGGCAAAATGCTTTAAAATTGCTCAAAATTTGTATAGCGCATGAATGAAGCCTGTGCACTATTACAACCTTCCAGCAACCTGCATCCTAACAACCAATAACATCACTGTTTGATAAGGAGGATGGCAGGCACCTGCACAGCATCCTTGTTTGCCTCTCCCTCAGCAATGGGGTGAGGGAGAAGAGAACCATTGGAATACTAGCCAGTGCTAGCATTAGAAGATCAAATCACCTTTAATGTTGGGTGTTCTACGTGCGTGAACGTTGTTGCGTTATGTAAAACTATTTGTTTTGTTTTTCACATTTTAGAATGGGGTGCCTCGAGATGGTTCATGAAGACTTATGAGATGCAAGACATAATTTTTGCCTAGGCCAGAAACCACGAAGCAAACATAATATACCATCCTATTTACCAATGCCAGCAGCATAAGGATTAAAAATAGTTAATGTTGATAAAGATATAGATATATAGAGAGTGTAGTTCCACTTTACAGTAGAATTCCCAAACTTTTTAAAAAATGTTCTCTGATAAAATGAGCTGCAGAGGCGGAGTGGTGCATGGTTACTTGCAAATCTGGAGGTTTATTCAAGATAGAAAGGCACTTGCAGCAGGTTTCGGCTTAACTCATAATCATGATCATGATGTGCAAATGCCTTTCATCTTAACAAACCTTCAGAATTCGAAAGCTACCTTC
This sequence comes from Lithobates clamitans, assembly GCA_037952925.1. NCBI lineage: Eukaryota > Metazoa > Chordata > Amphibia > Anura > Ranidae > Lithobates > Lithobates clamitans. The sequence goes on from JBBGZY010000723.1 coordinate 8,914,620, forward strand.
TGGGACCATTACTTCTGTTTGTAAAATGTCTACCTTATGCAGAGCTGAAATCTTCATCATATTTTAACTAGTGTGCCACTGGGATGGAAGTTCAGACATTTCAGATTTAACAGGCTGCATTTTTTTTACTCAGTGACTTCACAGGTATTGAGGGCAGCATTAGAATGGTGGCAATATATATATATCTTTTAATGCAAGTTGGCGAAGGCAATTTCATATTACAACCCTAAAGGTTTATTTTAAGAACGCTTTATTCAGTTTTTTTGTAAACTGTAATGATGACCAAGAGACAAGTGAGGAATTTGGGTTAGGTTTTTATTGGCAATGCAGTAATATAAAAACAAAAATTACACATTCTTAATTGTTATGTTAGTTGACATTCAAGAGTCCCTGGTACAAAAACAGAAGACGTCGAAGAAAAAAAAAAAAAAAAAAAAAAAGAGGGCTGCTGTAATCTTTTCTAGGTTTTCCAGCCTCTTCCCTAAAGCTGGGTACACACTACAGTTTGTACTGACAGCTCCTGTACAGACACACTACAAAAAACTGGCAGCTTTGGTCGGAGCCGATGTACTAACCATGCAAGGTTAGTCCAGCGATCTCTTCTGCTGAGCTGCTGTGTTCTGACAGGGGGACGGCCCCCTGCCAGAACACTCCGATCAGCGCTCTCTGTGAACCGGCAAATGTCTCCCGACATTCTGCCTGTGTGTACGGGGCCTATGCATAAATAAGAAACACCTCTGCACAGCAGAGGGAGATTTTGTGGCTTTTAGAGGAGTTACAAGACTGTGTATACAAGGAATGTGCAGCCATTTTCTCTTCCCATGCAAGCTGTAGACTATAGAAGGCCTGGATGCATTCCCTAAATGGTCAATAGTGGTTTTAACTGTTCCTAGCCTATTTAAAAGATATAGCCTGTATGAAAAGGTGTATTTATGTTTGGCAGCATGAACGCAAAATATAGGCCTGATCTATGTGCTAGTATTTTCCATCAGAAAGACAGTGGCAGGTAAAAATTCCGTTCCCTCTCCAACCCCCTCTCCTAATAGTACGCCCAACCTATTTAAATCTTGCAGTTGGAACAGTTCCCATTGTTCAGTGTATTTAAAGGTTTTCAAACAAAGTGACCATTTTACCGTCCACAGGCACAAACACTTGGGAGAAGGTCCCATAGAACCCTAAGGGTAGCTACTGTACAGCAACCAAAACACAGAAGACTGGTGGAGCTACAGTGGATATAAAAAGTCTACACACCCCTGTTAAAATGTCAGGTTTCTGTGATGAAAAAAAAAAAATGAGACAAGGAGGTTTTTTGGCTAATAGGAAAGTATGACAGTTCTGCTCATGTAGTGCGACTCTGATGCTACTTAAGTGCCAGAGTATAAATTCGTATTAAAGTGGCATCAAAGTAGTGCAGGAACCATTATGTGTTCAAAGTTGCATGTTAGGGTTTGAGGGCTAGTGTTAAATGTTAGGTGTGTAGACTTTTTATATCCACTGTAAGTACCTGAAATAAATAAATAACCCTGTTAAAATGTCAGGTTTCTGTGATGTAAAAAAAATTAGACGAAGATAAATAATTTCAGAACTTTTTCTACCTTTAACGTGACCTATAAACTGTACAACTATTGAAAAATAAACTGAAATCTTTTAGGGGGGGTGGGGTGACGTAAAAAAAAAAAAAAAACTAAACAAACTTGGTTGCATAAGTGTGCACACCCTCATAACTGGCGATGTAGCTGTGTTCAGAATTAAGCAATCACATTCAAACTCATGTTAAATAGGAGTCAGTACAACCCTGCCATCATTTAATGTGCTTCTGATTAACCCCAAATAAAGTTCAGCTATTCTAATAGGTCTTTCCTGACATTTTCTTATTTGCATCCTACAGCAAAAGCCATGGTCCGCAGAGAGCTTCCAAAGCATCAGACGGATTTCATTGTTAAAAGGTATCAGTCAGGAGAAGGGTACAAAAGAATTTCAAAGACATTATATATACCATGGAACACAGCATAGACAGTCGTCATCAAGTGGAGAAAATTTGGCACAACACTGACAATACCATGAACTGGACGTCCCTCCAAAATTGATGAAAAGAAGAGAAGAAAACTAGTCAGGGAGGCTGCCAAGAGGCCTACACAGCAACATTAAAGAAGCTGCAGGAATATCTGGCAAGTACTGGCTGTGTGGTACATTTGAAAATCTCCCGTATTCTACATATGTCTGGGCTATGGGGTAGAATGGCAAAGAAAAACATCCAAGTTCCGAGTGGCTAAATTTTGCAAAAACACATCTGAAGTCTCCCAAAAGCATATGGGAAAATGTGTTATGGTCTAATGAAACCAAGGTTGAACTTTTTGGCCACAATTCCAAGATATGTTTGGCGCAAAAACAACACTGCACATCACCAAAAAAGAACACCATACTCACAGTGAAGCATGGTGGTGCATCATGCTTTGGGGCTGTTTTAGTTCAGCAGGAACAGGGGCCTTAGTGAAGGTAGAGGGAATTATGAACAGTTCCAAATACCAGTCAATATTGGCACAAAACCTTCAGGCTTCTGCTAAAAAGCTGAACATGAAGAGAAACTTCATCTTTCAGCATGACAACGACCCGACGCATACATCCAAATCAACAAAGGAATGGCTTCACCAGAAGAAGATTAAAGTTTTGGAATGGCCCAGATTTGAATCAGATTGAAAATCTGTGGGGTGATCTGAAGAGGGCTGTGCACAGGAGATGCCCCCGCAATCTGACAGATTTGGAGTGTTTTTGCAAAGAAGAGTGGGCAAATATTGCCAAGTCAAGATGTGCCATGCTAATAGACTTATACCCAAAAAGACTGAGTGCTGTAATAAAATCAAAAGGTGCTTCAACAAGGTATTAGTTTAAGGGTGTGCAGACTTATGCAGCCATATTTTTATTTTTACTTCCCTCCACCTAAAGGATTTCAGTTTGTTCAATTGAGTTGTACAGTTTATATGTCACATTAACCACTTAGCGAATGCCAATATACGTCCTTACTTTGAGCACGGATTTCGTTGTTATGGCAGCAGCAGCTACAAGATAAAAGTGGTCTCTGCGTCAGGATTCGCCGCAAGATTTTCGGCGGCGGGAGAGGGCCCCCCCATCGCGCTCCGGTGCCCTCCGACGCTTACCAGAGCCGTCGGCAGCGGCGGAGGGGATCCGGTCCTTCTCCTGGCTAGACATGCAGACGAGTGAGGGGAAGATGACCCCCACCCCTCTCCATGACATTGCAGGGCGGAAGCGAACTCAAAATGTCACTTCCGCCCATAGCTCTTAAAGGGTCATTTTTTTTAAATCATTTTTTTAAATGACAATTTTTTTTCTTTTTATTGCATTTTAGTGTAAATATCAGATCTGAGGTCTTTTTGACCGCAGATCTCATATTTAAGAGGTCCTGTCATGCTTTTTTTCTATTACAAAGGGTGTTTACATTCCTTGTAATAGAAATAAAAGTGACACATTTTTTTTTAAAACAGTAAAAATAAAAAACAAAAAGGTAAAATAAATAAGAAAAAAAAAATGTTTTAAACGCGCCCCGTCCCGCTGAGCAGAAGTGAACGCATATGTGAGTAGCGCTCGTATATGAAAACGGTGTTCAAACCACACATGTGAGGTATCTCCGCGATCGGTAGAATGAGAGCAATAATTCTTGCCCTAGACCTCCTCTGTAACTCAAAACATATAACCTGTAGAATTTTTTAAACATTGCCTATGGAGATTTTTAAGGTTAAAAGTTTGTTGCCATTCCACGAGCTGGTGCAATTTTGAAGCGTGACATGTTGGGTATCAATTTACTCGGCGTAACATTATCTTTCACAATCTAAAAAAAAAATTGGGCTAACTTTACTGTTGTTTTATTTTTTAATTCAAAAAAAGTGTGCTTGTAAGACCGCTGCGCAAATACAGTGTGACAGAAAGTATTGCAATGACCGCCATTTTATTCTCTAGGGTGTTAGAAAACAAATGTATAATGTTTGGGGGTTCTAAGTAATTTTCTAGCAAAAAAAAGGTTTTTAACTTGTAAACAACACATCTAATAAAGAGGCCCGGTCCTTAAGTGGTTAAAGGTGGAAAAAGTTCTGAAATTATTTATTTTGGTGTCATTTTTTTACATCACAGAAACCTGACATTTTAACAGGGGTGTGTAGACTTTTTATATCCACTATATGTAAACCAATCCCCAGGGGGCACAGGTACAGTGAAAGGCAAGTGTGCATGTGGGAAGACGTGAGGTGGGGTTATCTGCCACGTGGGGTGGCTAAGTTTACAAAGTGGGACAAAAAGGAAAGTGCACTTAGTCTTTAAAAGAAGTTAATTTAACCCTGAGTGTATATTCTGCAATTTTTAGGACAATTACAAAAAAACATAAGCTAAACCACAAACCCATGCTGTTATGTGTTCAATTATAATCAGTTTATTTTTTAAAGCAACTAATGTAAGTTCCTGAGTTTAGCCAAGTATCAGTCTCTTATGATCCCCTATACAACAGAGTTCAGACCGGGAGAGGGAGAAGCAGAGGTATCTGTGCTGCAGTGCTCATGTGCTAAACAAGAAGAATGCAAAAGGGTGGAGAGAGCAGGGTTGTCAATTGTCCTTATTTTCAGGAACAGCTTGTAAAAAATACCCGGTCTTCTAAAGTCCATAAACGGATGAAGCGGTCGGTGAAAATTTGGCAGCTGGCTGTGTGCAGAAAAACATATGCAATTGAAAAGTGATCCTTTGTCCTGAGATCCAAAGTGATCCTTTGTCCTGAGATCCAAAGTGATCCTTTGTCCTGAGATCCAAAGTGATCCTTTGTCCTTAGGTTTGTGTGTCTGCGAGATTATCACTTGTGGTACAGTAATTAGAAGTACTTTTTTGGTACAGGGACCACAGCATAGGGTACATATAATATAAAGTACAGTGTCTTCTCTTATAAGTTTAAGAGATTCTAATAGGAGTCTGTCATAACTTCTTCTGGACCGCCCCTTGTACATTTACTGCAGCAGGACGGTCCTTCAGCGCAAAATCAAGTACCTGTACGCAATTTCGTCTGCCGGGTCTGCTGGCGACACCCGCTCCCGCTGTGACTGGACACAGCAGGAGCCAATCAGCGGGTTTGGCGGACCCAGTGTTCGCTGGGACCTGCTGATCCTTCTGGAGGCAGACAGAACTGCGGTCTGCCTATGTAAACAAGGCAGATTGCCATTCTGTCAGTGGGGAAGAAGGAGATCTTGTGTTTCTGCTAAGCAGGAAAACAGATCTCTGTCTTCCCCCAGTCAATGCGCCCCCCCCCCACAGTTAGCAAGCACTCCAAGGGAACACATTTAACCCTTTGATTGCCCCTGCTGTTAACCCCTTCCGTCTGTGTCATTAGTACAGTGACAGTGCTTTTTTTTTTTTTTTTAGCACTGATCACTGTATTGGTGTCACTGGTCCCCAAAAAGTGTCACTTAGTGTTAGAATTGTCTGTCACAATCCTGCTAAAAATCGCTGCCATTACTAGTAAAAAATAAAAATTCCATAAATATATCCCATAGTTTGTAGACGCTATAATTTGCACAAACCAATGAATATATGCTTATTGGGATTTTTTTTACTAAAAATATGTAGCAGAATGCATATTGATCTAAATTGATGAAGAAATTCGATTTTTTTTTCATATTTTTATTGGATGTGTTTTTCTTTCGAAATTGTCAGTATTTTTTTGTTTATAGCACAAATAATAAAAAACAGCAGAGGTGATCGAACACCTTTCTTTCTATTTATGGGAACAAAAAGGACATCAATTTTTTTTTTAGGTACAGCATCACACGACCGTGCAATTGTCAGTTAAAGTAACGCAGTGTCATATGGCCTGGTCATGAAGGGGGATAACCTTCCAGAGCTGAAGAGATTAAAAAAATAAAAGTGCTCTGTCAGTAAAAAAGTGGTGGGGGCGATTGACAATCCTGGGAGAGCTGAGGAACAATGTCACTTTCCCTGTGCAGTCCTGGCTATGCTGTTTGGCAGGAGTATGTAAATCTCATTAATAAATTACACACTATTACAAAAGTAAAACAGCTGGATTTCATCTGTGGCTTTAGGCAACTCTCTGAAGTTCAGCTTTAAGCCCTGTTTCACACCAAGCTGAGGGAATGAAGTCATGCGAGTTCAACTGAACTCGCACGATTTCACTCCTGCATGTCAGTCCCGATTTTGGCGGCGATTTCACAGACATCTGTGCGGGTTTCTGCACAGATGTCGATGGAAATCGCACCCCGAAATCGCCAAAAGTAGTACAGAAACTACTTTTTGAAATCGGTGGGGCGCCGCAAATGCAGCGTCGCAACTATTAGGACGGTGCCACTGCTGGCAATTGCCGCCGATTTGACATGCGATTTGACATGTAAAAATCGCATCTGAAAACACATCAATGTGAACCAGGGCTAAATAAGAGATATCTAAATGCACATCATTGCCTCATCACAAAGCAAGAGTATTTAAATGCCATATTCTGGTAATTATCCTTTCTTCATGTAGCTTTTACCCTAAACTACTGTTAAAATGTCAAAACCAGTATAGGTAGAAAAATATAGAAAGATAAAGTGATTGTAACAGAAATGTCAAAATCATTCAAAAAGAGTGATTATAGCTGGCTGTTTCATCATTGGCTCAAAGTAGCAGGAAGAATCTTCACTCTGTAATGAAAGAAATAGACGTAAAAATGAAAAAAATAAAAAACATAAAATGGGAATTGCTAAAACTGGAGCAGGCAAAATCTTGAACAGCTAGGCATAGTAACCAATCAGCATTTTAAGAAAAAAAAAAAAGACAAATTTTGAATCAGATGGCATTAACACATCTCAAAATTTGGGACAGGGCAACAAAAAGATGTCAAAGTAATAAGTACCAACAAGGGAGGAGCTGGAAGAAAATTTTACAACTAATTAGGTTAATTGGCAACAGGTCAGTAACAACATTGGGTATAAAAAGAGCATCTTAGAGAGTCAGAGTGTCTCAGATGTAATGATGGGCAGAGGTTCACCTTTTCATCTGTGAAAAGCCAGGTCTAAAAATTGTCAAACTATTTCAGAATGTTCCTTCTACAGTACATAATGTGAAAAAATTGCAAGAATTTGGAGTAATCTCTGTGTGCAAAGGACAAGGCCAAAACGCAATATTCGATGCCCTTGATATTGAGGCCCTCAGACAGCACTGCATTAAAAACAGGCATGGTTCTGTGATGGATATCACTGCATAATCTCAGGAATACTTTCCAAAAATCACTGTCTGAACACAGTTCGCTGTGTCGTCCAAAAACGCAAAGAAAAACTCTATCATGCAAAGAAGAAGCCTTATCTGAACATGATCCAGAAACACTGCGGTCTTCTCTGGGCCAAGGTTCATTTAAAATGGTCTGCTGCAAAGTGGAAAACTGTTCTGTTATCAGATGAATCAAAATTTGATGTCCTTTTTTGGCATTCATCCTCCGGATTAAAGAGGAGAGGGACCTTCTGGAATTTTTATCAGCAATTAAAAGCCTGCATCTCTGATGGTATGAGAGCGCATTAGTGCAGATTGAATGGGCAGGCACCATCAACGCTGAAAGATATAGCCAAATATTAGAGCAGCATATGCTCCCACCGAGGCAACGTCTTTTTCAGGGAAGGGCATGCTTATTTCAGAACGACAATGCTAAACCGCATACTGCATGTATGACGACAGTATGACTTTGTAGTGGAAGAGTCCGAGTGCTTAACTGGCCTGCCTGCAGTTCAGACTTTTCACCAATTGAAAATATTTGGCGCATCATAAAACAAAAAATACTAAAAAGACGATCCAGGACTGTTGAGCAGTTAGAACCTCTATATGAGGCAAGGATGGAACAACATTCCTCTCCCAAAACTCCAACAACTGGTCTCCTCACTTCCCAGACATATACACGGCATTGTTAAAGCCCAACTCTGGGACAAAAATGTTTTCTCCCATGCAGTGGGGCTGTGCCCACACTGCATGGGTCAACTAATTGTTTTGTCTAGGGGTGAGCAGAAAGCTTATAGTCATCCTATCCTTCAAAAAACAGCACTCCCTCACGGTCCAGCGGAGGACTGTTCCTGGTCTATGGAGCGTGCTCTGGGTGTGATGACGTCAATAACAGTCCAGTGCGCAAGACTGCTAAACCACAGGGAAGCAAGAGCCACAGGAACCGGTCTTGTGTTAGGAGGACTAAGTATATCTCCACTCTCCCCATGAAAAAAAAAAAAAACAAGCAAATAACCCATGCAGTATGGGCACAGCCCCATTCCATGGGCATATTTTTTTTTTGTCCGGAATTGGGCTGTAACCTGTTTCCACCGCGCGTATAGTCAAATGACGGACGCAAGGTGTCTCTCTTATCCTGGGCGGCCGTCATATGATGTCCTTGGCTTCCCGGCCGCTAGGGGGTGCGGGTGCCTGCCGCGTCACTCAGGAGCCGGTGCGCTTGCCTCGCGGCCGCGATGTCCGCCAGGCACCCGCGATTGCTGGTCACAGAGCAGGGGCGTCAATCTGTGTGTGAAAACACACAGATCCACGTCCTGTCAGGGGAGAGGAGACCGATCGTGTGTTCCCAGTACAGAGGAACATCGATCGGTCACCTCCCCCAGTCAGTCCCCTCCCCCCCAGTTAGAATCACTCCCTAGGTAACACATTTAACCCCTTGATCGCCCCCTAGTGTTAACCTCTTCCCTGCCTGTGACATTTATATAGTAATCAGTGCATTTTTATAGCACTGTTCCCTGTATAAATGTGAGTGGTCCCAAAATAGTGTTTTTAAATTGGGATATTTATTATAGCAAAAAGTAAAAAATTGTGTTTTTTTTTTCAAAATGTTTTTTTTTTTTGTTTATAGTGCAAAAAATAAAAAAAACGCAGAGGTGATCAAATACCACCAAAAGAAAGCTCTATTTGTGGGAAAAAAATTATCAAAATGTCATATGGGTACAGTGTTGTATGACCGTGCAATTGGCATTCAAATTATGACAGCGCTGAAAGCTGAAAATTGGCCTGGGCAGGAAGGGGGTGAAAATGCCCTGTATTAAAGTGGTTAAAGTAAGAGGGAATGCTACACTGTGGTAAACATAGTCATGTCCCAACTTTTTTAGGATGTGTTGCTGCCATCAATTTTATAATTACCTAATTTTTTTTCCTAAAATGGTACATGTTCGTTTAAACATTTGATATATTTTCTATTGTGAATAAAATGAGATTTTCAAATCACTGCATTCTGTTTTTATGTACATTTTACACAGCATCCCAACTCTTTTGGAATTGGGGCTGTATAATGGGTTCAGTTGATGGATTACAAAGCCCTCTCAATCAACCAGAACGAAACTAAACGCCAACTTCAGTGTATTTGGGACCTACAATGTCACAAGAGAAGAAATGATGCTGCGATTGTTACTGGGGCTCTAAGTAAATCATTCAAGGAGAAAAATGCAATTTAAGACATGAGTAAGCACGACACATTACATTTAAAAAGCCACGTCAAAACCAAACTTGAAAATTAGGGTTCTAAATGCAATTAAACTTCTCACTAGTTCACGAAGAGCACTAAACTGAAATACAAGTTCAAACAGAATGGCCAAAACCAGACGTACTGACGAGTTAACCCAGACAATTTATGCTGCCTATCATTTTGTATGTTGGTTGCCCCTGGGAGATGAAGAACTATGTCAAGAGCAACCTTTATAATAAAAGCTAGAGATATAACTGCTATAAGGATTTACTTATACTGAAAAAAATGAATGCACATTTTGTTACCTGCAAAAAAATGTGCATTTTTTTTTTTAAAAAGGTGAACTTATCCTTCAACCCTTTTTTGGCCAAGTCTATACCAATGCAAGCTATAGGGATTCCTTAAATCCTTTGTTAGGCCGAACAGAAATCTCAAAATGTTTCTGAAACCAGCACATTTATACACACGGAGGGGCAATGGAATATAACTACAGTATGTAATAAAAAATAAATAAAAAAAAAAAAAAAAAGGATGAGTCCCTTTAAGATGTCCAAAGAACCAATAAAATACGACTAGTGTCATCATTAAACCTGCCACCTTGCTTAGGGTCCCCTTTTTACACACCTACGGAAATAGAAATGGCTATACTTTTCAAAAGGACCTATATTCTGCCTAGCAAAATCCATAGACAAAATCAATCTACAGTATGCAGTGATATGCAGGAATTCTTTAGACAATTATGGATTAAAGAATACTTCCATGAGAAGCCAGACCACAGCACAGCCAAATTAAAAATACAATTCTAAAAAAAAAAAAATCATCTGGACCCCTAGACCTGGAAGGAACCCAAACTTAAGGTGGGCTGTTTCTAAATTGGTTCCCAAAATCCATAAAGAGGCAAACTTAGGCAGACTGATAATCTCGGGTATAGCAACCATCAATGAAAATGTTTCAGGCTGGGTGAAAAATATCCTACAACCTCTAGTCTGTAAAAACCCAGCTACATTCAAGACTCAACCAATCTCCTAAACAAACTCGCTGCCTTTGACCTAGATTTTAAGATGTCATATGAACATCTCAAGAGGATGAACTGGACACATTTATTTGTGGGCTGCGGTTTCCTTTTGATAGTGATCTGGGCTGTGTTGGGAACAAATCCCATTTGTGTGAAGAGGGACAGAGCAAGAAATAGACTGGAGCCAAATTTTGTTTATTTGTAGTAAATTCCCTGTCCAGTATTATCAATGAAGGAAACAGCAGCATCCTCTATCCTGAAATGGCCGCTAACAGAAATGTATAAATTGTAATAAGCTATGAAGCAATTATCATTTCCAGCATGGTCTCAAGTACTATGGAATCTATGAACATATTAATCTCTTTCGGTAATTTTCTATCAGTTTAACAAATCAATCTCTGTAAACGAATACATTATATATTTCTCTTCACTATCTAAAGCGCAAGTGTCGGACCATCCTTGCCATACTTCTGCTTTCACTATCTAGTGTATGTCAGGTCATAGGTAGTACGTTGCTACATCAGCTGAAAGCTTTCTTTTAGTTGACTGAGAATATATTTTCAGGCTGAGTCATTACCATCACAATTCATCCTCACATGCTGCCCTTGTGACACTTCCCACTGCGCAGTTCCTCTTCTTGCAAACCGTCAGACGCACTGCTGGCATGTTTGATATTCTGTGCCTGTAATAACAAAAACGTTTATAAAAAAGGACTCCATAATTCCTGAAGATGAGAAAAGCTAACAAAAAATATTTAAAGCAATTTTCTGTAGACTTACAGTTTGGTCCACGAAAGGACTACATTCCACTCTTCATTGTCGGTTAACAAGTAAAGACGGAGAAGTAGATAAAGAAGAGACTGAACAGGGCAGTGCAGGGTCAATGTTAGGCGTAGCAGGCTTACACCAGGGAGTAAAGTACGAATTAAACAAAAGCGTAGCGTTCTTTTAAACTCTTGCCTTCACCAGCAGTCTTCCCGACCTCTTGACGACTCACTTTCAATATTTCAGTTGCAACTTCACTTTATAAAAATAACTAGCCTTCCTCGTAGAGAGGGAGACACAGCATGATGAGATTATCCAAAGTCAGACAAAACAGAATCATTTCAAAACGTATTTGCATTTCAAAAACATGTAAATTAAAGGGCAACTCCAGCCAAATGGCTAAATATATAGATAAGGACATCTTACCTATATGTTTATAAATACACATACTAATGTAATCAATGCCAACCTGTTGCACTAAATACTGCACAGCATAAAGAGGAAGTAAACATTATAGTAGCCTTAATTTATTCAAACTGCTCCGTACTCCATCATCAGTGTGGGGTGTTTACTAGTAATAGCAGACAGGAGATGGACACCCAAGGGGTCTTCTCAACATGAAGCGTCAGAGCACTACCTTGCACAGCAATTATGCTCAATGCAAGCCTAATTTGTTGTTTGTCAACTCAATAAAAAAGGATAATTATTCTTGCTGAATCCCAAAATAAATAAAGGACACAAAAGTGAACCAAAGTCTGGTTTATATATTTGCTTGGAGCTGTTCTTTAATTACTATTAAACCGTTAGTCCAACAAAATTGATTTTTATTACTGCATTAGTGAACAAAAACTTAGACAAGTACTGGATAACAGAAAATTGCTATATGTTATTTAAATTATAATAAGTTTGCTGTGGAGGTCAACGGCACAACAGAAAATGAGATTTTAATAAGAGTAAAAATTGTGCATTAGTGTATCTATTAAAAGGTAATCCTCAAAAGCAGCGCAGAAAGGTTAATGAGATAATTAAAAGAAGATTTTAATTACTTTTATTCCAATTGCATTAAAAAATAAAAATAAATGCATAAAACACTTGTGTTCGCTTTTGTGTGTAATACTGATATAATTTTGAAATCGATACTTTGGTTGCACATAATATCAAGATACTCCTCTTTTGCTTTAGAATAGCTGTCAATCTGATATGACATGATCAATTTGGGGAATGTCACATCCTTTCTGCTAATATAACCATACCACCTGCCACTTATATAGAATTGGAAAGTCATTTAAAAACAGTGATTATCTCGGCTGTAAAAAAATATTCTCTAGACAGTCATTGCGTAAATGATGAGAAACATTTTTTATATTACAGCTCCCTAGCAATTTAGATCATGCTCTGTCATACGATGACAATATACTTTAAATTCTTTGTAGGTCTTAGACTGTGTACATGTGCACCTTAACAAGGAACTTTTCTTATTTGCTCCCTTTTGATCTGTTAAATATACTATTGAAAAAGTGTTTTGTTACATTTGTTCAATAAATGCAAAAATACCCGTTGATCTACCTAAAAACTTTCAAGCTGATAATTTCTTCCACACTTCCACTTTCTCTCTTTTGAAACGCAGGTGGAATGCGATCGGCATGCCTGCCTGTGTCTATGGGCTGTTTGACGTTTACGCAAATGTAAGTGTATACGTTTTTATGATAAATAAAATAGTTACATGCTACACCATGAGTTCTCTCTTCTCTTTTTGATTTATGAACCAACATTTAGTTGGCTGATCCACTGATTGGGGCCGTTCCATTGAAGGATTCATATTTGTGATATTCAGGCATAATTTGACTACCTGTAATGGGTGTCAATTTTATTTGGTGAGTAGGGTGTTTGCTCATTAATCAGTGGAAGATGCCACTTTATCCATTCTTAACACTACAAGGAACATTTCACGTCACTTGATTGGAGATATCTGGTAGTGGTTTATGGACTTTATTATTACAATATTTATATATGGTATGCGTTCTTAGGAGCGTTCTTAGGATTATGGAAATAATTTGTGTATTTCTAATTTCACTCACTAGACCTTGGGTCTCACTACGAGCTGCTCTTTATGTTATATTTATTATATTATAAGTATTTGTATTTTGTAATTTGTCCAGGGTGTGCAGTCTTTGGGACTTTTCCTATTTTTTCAGTAAAAATTGCTTGTGCACTCTGTCTGTGCTGCACTTTGGATGCTCTCTTGCAAATCCTCATGCTCAATGCACAGTTTTGCATGCTCATTTATGTGTATTTGTAATGCATTTGTTTACGCACTTAGGGAGTATTTTGGCATTGTTCACTTTTTTTAATGACTTGCATTAATGCGTTTCACATGCATTCTGGTACGTTTATGTTAAAAAAAAAGCATAATTCTTTACTTTTTTTTAAACACACATGAAAGCACATCAATGGTATAAACTAAGTTTATTGAAATACCTTTTTGTGCACATGTATCTGTACTGCATTTAAAAAATGCTTTCTGCATCTGGTGTAAATGAGCCCCGTCAGTTACTGTGTATGAGATTTTAAATTGTGAAACATTCCTTACGGGACAACACAAGCTGTTTCCATCCGATCTTTAGTGTTTAAATACTATTTTAAATTTTTTGTAGGTACTTGCTGGGGGCTTCAAATGACTACACAACCCATTAAAGTGATACTAAACACGCACTGTTTAATTTACATTGTGCCTTCTATTTCTGTATGTGAATGATGGCACTGTAATTACTTTAATTAAAAAATCATCGAAGTACCTTTTTCCTAATCGATATACAGCTGTCATATGACCTGGATCTTTCCCTGCCTGTCTGCAGAGAAACATAAGCAGGAGGAGCTTCTAGTCCTCTGCTGCTAGCCACATGTTCGAAATGTGAAAGAAAAAAAAAAACAGCCTTTGGAAAACAAATATGAATACATTGTTTTAAATTGGCATACAAATATATATTTGAAATTAAATATTCATTATTTTGTGGAAATATGGTGTCGGCGAGTTTCTGCCAGTCACAGGCTGTGTCACATCCTTCCAGCCTGAGGAAATGCTCAGCATAGAAACTCACTGAAAACTGAGCATGTGCAAAGTTGCCAACACAGCTGCAAAATCCCTAGCTGAATTGGGGACATGAACAGAAGGGGGAGATAGAAAGCAGCAGGATCAACCAGGTTATTAGCAGAATACAGAAACAAGTCTCATAGTGACCAAGTATGAACAGCATGTAATACAGCACTTATTTATTGTTTTTTTTTTATGATGTGGGTTTAGTGACACTTTAATGCCCAAGGAGATTTTTAAAGGCACAGTACTATGGAAAATCTATTACTGACATTAATACACAGTTGTACCAATACATCTAAATAACTACATTTTCTCTATTTTGGACTTTTCTGTAGTTGTCATGGGATGTTTAGATTCTATGGTCATTTGACAATTATTCAAGATTGCTAAGTTATGCCAACTGGCTTCTCGATGCTCCATGAATTTGTCAGCCTCTGCTTTACACTTAACCGCTTGATGACCATATACTGCATATACACACACACACACACAACGGCAAGGCGGCTCTCCTGCGCTAGATCACGTACCTAGTATGTGATCCAGCACTTCCGGGTTGGGGTGATTATTCACAGTGGATGCCGATCAGCGGACCACGGACTCGCCGATTTTTCGTTACACAGGCAGAATGGCAGTCTGCTTATTTAAACAAGGCAGATTGTCTTCTGTCAGCGGGGAAGACATTGAACACTGATCTCTGCCTTCTCCTAGTACAAGCACCTCCCAGAGTTTAGCACAGGCTAGGAAGACATTTAACCCTTTGATCAGCCCTGATGTTAACCCAGCCAGTGTTTTAGCACTGATCACTGTATTAGTGTCACTGGTCCCCAAAAAGTGTCAGTGTCCCGACTGTTGGTGGAAATATCGCAGTCCCACTATAAAGTCCGCTAATCGTTGCCATTACTAGTAAAAGAAAAAAATATATAATTCCATAAAAATATCCCATAGTGTGTAGACGCCAGAGGTGGGGGACTTGAGTCACATGACTTGACTTAAGTCAGACCTAAGTCACCTGTTTGAGGACTTGCGACTTGCTTGACAAAATTAAATAAATGACTCGACTTGACTTGGGCTATTTGACTTGCAATGACTTGGCGGCACCCCCCCGAAAATATTACCCACACACTCCGCCCACCACCGCCTCTTAGCCAATCAGCATTTGCCAAATGCCATTGGAGCTGTTCAGGGTAGTGGAAAGAGTTATGTCAGTCCCTGCATCAAGCGCACCTGTTGAACATGTGTTCAGCCATGGTGGGGTGATAATGCGACCCCATCGCTCACAATTGAGCGAGAAAGTACTTTCCAATTTAATTTTTTGCAAATGCAATGCATTTTAAATGGCTATTCTCATCACCATTCAAGTGTCCAGATGTTGGCATTGTGTCAAGTTCAAACTTTGAGCTTAGTTATTTTCCCCCTCAGCAAGGACTACATTTTTTCAGGCTTGTTGGCCATTTAATTGCTGAGTGTTGTGCTCCTTGTCTGCTATTTGGGCATTCAAAGTGTTTCTTTAATATGCCAAGAAAAAAGCACTAAGCAGTTTTGTTAATGTTGAAAATAAAACAAAACCTTTCCTGAAAACTGACTTTTAAACTCATTTAAAGGTGGAAATGGGGTAGATCAGTATTTTGACTTAATTTGTGACTTGACCAAAATAAATGACTTGACTTGACTTGCTTGACTTCTAGCAGGGACTTGACTTGACTTGCTTGCTTTTCGCCACAGTAACTTGGGACTTGCTTGTGACTTGCACATGTGTGACTTACTCCTATGTGTGGTAGACGCTATAACTTTTGCGCAAACCAACCAATATATGCCTATTGTTTGGTTTTTTTAAAATCTTTATTTAGTTTTACAAAATGTACAATCCAATAACCCCTACAATTGGGTGGGGCACAAGAAGTTCTATAACAAAATATATCTATTTCTCATGATAAACTTAAGATATAAACTTCCCCCCCACTTTATTCCCTCCCCTACCACCCCTCCCCACCTCCCTCCCTTCCCTCGCAGACTCTTCACTTCCTCTGTTGTCATGTCGGGTTAAACGTGCTCGAATTCAAAAATTTACTGTGTCATGACTTCCACATATCGCTCAGTTTTTCTGAAAGCCACCCATCTGCTCCATTTGCCCCTTACATCCTCTTGGTCCCCATCTGCTTGGACTTCTACCTCTGCTTTCTCCAAAATAAAGATTTCATTCACTCTAATGATCCAGTCCCTGATCTTCGGGGCATCAACTACCTGCGATTTCTTTGGGATTACATTCTTTGCTCCGTTTAACAGCACCGGGATTAATGAGGATTTGTACCTTCTTTTTCCTCCCTCCAAACCTTGGAACAGGCAATCCCAGGGGTTGTACATGATGACCTTACCCGTTATCTCTTCTATTATCCCAATCACTCCCTTCCAGAATAGTTTAATTTTGGGGCAGTCCCACCAAAGATGCGCCATAGTTCCCGGTGTCCCGCACCCTCTCCAACAGTTGGGAGACCTATCCGGTGAGAATTTACTGACCTTCACCAGGGTCATATACCACCTGGCTAGACACTTGTAATTGCTCTCTCGTTTTCATGTCAGATGCCGTTCCGTGTGTTGCCCCCAGGATACTCTTCGCTGTTTCACTACTACAGCTTACTCCCAGTTCCTCCTTCCATTTTTTGAAAAAAGGCGGTGGTTCCAGCCCCCCATCTTTTCATCAAAATTTTATAAATTTCAGAAATATTCCTCTTTACTGAATCCCTACAAAATAATTTCTCTATCCCTCTGTAATCCGCTTCTTCCCTTAGGGGGCCCGGCAGACTTCCAACAAAGTGCTTAAGTTGACTATAACGCCACCCATTTAGTACCATTAAATCCCTTTGTGATTCCAATTCCTGTAGTTTGCAAATTTTCCCTCCATTTATAATATCCCTTAGCTGTGCTTCCTTATTCAGTATCCAATTTCCTCCCACCTCCTCCATCTCAGGGGGGAAGAACATATTTTTTAGAATTATACTCCCAATTTGGTGCATCTGGTCCCATATTTTAAATGTAAGGTGCGTTATATAGTGCGTTTCATTCCCTAACCTCCTCTGACGCAGAGGATTAAATATCATGTGATTTAACCGTGCGTTACTTAACCCTATTTCTAAATTGACCTATCTTTTATTTTTACAATTTTTTCCCCACTCAAGTGCCCGTGATATAACAATCGCTTTGTAATGGTTTCTAAAATCGGGGATAGCTAACCCCCCCTGTGCTTTTTCTCTACTCAACACTGTGTACGCTATCCTAGGCTTTTTTTATCCCAAACGTATCTACTTATTACTTCTGTCAGGATTCTGAAAAAATCTTGCGGTATAGGAATAGGGAGCATCTGCATCTTGTATAACACCTTGGGAGCTAACACCATCTTCACAATATTAACTCGCCCTATCCATGAGACAGGGCAATATAATATTCTTTTTATTTCTGCTCTAATTTCATTTAAGAGGGGGATAAAATTCAGCTTATACAATCTCCAATCTCTAGAACTTGCGAGTTTAACCCCCAAGTACTTTATGTTGTCCCTCCAAGGGAAATGGAACACCTCGGCTAGTCTACTCGCTTCCTGTTTGTTGATATTGATTTTTAATGCTTCTGACTTTTCTATATTGATTTTAAAGTTAGAGAGCTCACTAAACTGTCTCAGTATAGCCAACAAATTAGGTATCGAGATTCTAGGATTAGAGATATAGAAGAGTACGTCGTCAGCAAATGCGGCCAACTCGTGTTCTTCCCCACTTACCACACAGCCGCTAATGTCCGGGTTCCTTCAGATTATAGCGAGAAGGGGTTCCAACGTTAGGACAAATAGGAGTGGGGACTACGGGCAACCTTGTCTGGTTCCATTCTCCATAACAAACTGAGCTGAGGGCAGATTATTCACCTTTACAAAAGCGGTTGGTTGGTTATAGAGTATTTTTATCATTTTAACATTATTGGCCCCACTCCCATTACCTCCAGCGTGCTAAACATGAATCCCCAGTCCACTCTGTCGAATGCCTTCTCGGCGTCTATCGACAAGAGTAAACCTGGGGATCCACCTGCCTTAAAAGCTCCATTATGAGTAGAGACTGCACCCCATTGTCTCTGCCCTCTCTTCCGGGGACGAATCCCACCTGGTCCGGGTGAACCAGATAGGCCATTTTCTCCCTCAGCCGAAGTGCCAACACCTTAGTGTATAGCTTTGTGTCCGCATTTAAAAGCGATATCGGCCAATAACTCTTCACCCTCCTTGGGGATAAGTGTCACTGACACCAGTAGTGCGTCCCTACACAATTCACCCTGCCTCCCCAACCCATTCCATAACTGTCAGAGCCGAGGAACCAGGGACTTGAATTTTTTAAAAAAGCTCGCTGTAAAGCCATCCGGCCCGGGACTCTTCCCCATGGGGGATGATTTTAAAGCCAGAAATATCTCCTCTTGTGTTATCGGTCTCTCTAACTCCATTGTTTCTATTTCTGAGAGCATGGGGAGACCCGCCCCTTTTAAGAACTCTCTCATCTTCTCCTCCTTATTTCCACATTTTTCCCTCCGCCCCAACGAGTAGAGAGATGCAAAAAACTGTCTAAATTCCCCACCTATTTCTCTAGTGGTATATCTACTTTCACCTTTTTTGTTTTTAATCTTCTCTATATAATTCTCATCCTTCTTTTTCCTTATGATTGATGCCAGGTGTTTCCCTACCTTGTTCCCCCTCTGATGAAAGTTTTTTTTAGGTATTTATTTCTAATTTTGAAGGAATCTTCTTCTACTAACTCCCTCAACTCCCCCCTTTTAATTATTAGTTCTGTAAATACCTTCTTTTCGTCTCCCACGTGGGCTTTGTGTAGCTGTTCTAGTTGGTGTATTTTAACATAAGACATTCTTTTTTCTTCTTTCTCTCTTCTTCCCCGTGTCGATATTAAAACCCCCCTTTATGTAAGCCTTAAAGGTTTCCCAAATTACCGCCCCCGAGATCTCCTCAGATTCATTATTAAGGAAAAACCTGTCTATCTCCTGCTGAATTCTCTCAACAATGCTGTCTTTCTCGAGGAGTTTTTCATTTAACCTCCATGCAAAGGGGATCTTCTGAAGGCCCTCTATCCTTACTGTCGTTATTACAGGAGCATGATCTGACAGAGTCAAAATCTCTATCCTCGACCCCACTATTAAGTCCAACAAGCTATGGTCCACCTTCAAGTAATCCAGCCTTGAATAGGTCCCATGGACCGGGGAAAAGAAGGTGTAATCCCTCTCCTTAGGATGCTGCACCCTCCAGACGTCAATCAGGTGGCTGTCATGTAATTTTCGCCTAAGACTTAAAAACCGATTATGGCCCTCCCCTCCAACTCCAGATGACCTATCCAAGGCTGGATCCATGCAGAGGTTAAAATCTCCTGCTAGAATCACTTCCCCCTTCTCTAAATTCCACCAACCTATTCAGGGTCCGGGAGAGGTATTTAATCGGGTCTCTGTTTGGGCAGTAGATGTTAGCCAATGTATATATCCTACCCCCAAGTTTTATTTTAATATACAAAAAGCGCCCCTCTATGTCCACCCTCTTATCCAACAATGTAAATTTGGTCCGTTGCGAGAACCCGATAACCACTCCCTTTGCCCTTTTGGTTGGTGTATCACAGTAAATCTAGGCCGGATAATTTCTTGTGTCCAGCTTAATGCCTTCCTCCTGCACCAGATGCGTCTCCTGTAAAAAGACGATATCTGCGACATACCTCTGTATTTCTTTTAGCACCTTACTTCTTTCCCCTGGGGAGTTTAGCCCTTTTACATTATACGACAAGCACCTAACTTCCATTTCCGCTACTCTTAATCTTACTCCCATAACCCTCGTGGGCACCTCCACCTTTCCCCCAGTTTGACCAAAGATTCTTACCCAAGGAAAAAATAAAATTCAAAATATCTGCGGGGACCTCCACCTCTCTCCCCCCTCCCATCTCCTGACCTTGGGTCCATGACATCTGGTTCACCTTCTTTGATGCCTACGATCCCCCATGCAATAGGGTTGAGCTCTCCCAGTGGGGTGGGGTGAGGTGGTTCTCCCTCCTCCCCCCATTACTATGGGCCGAGGAGGGCGGAGTACAGTATTTCTATTCCATTACTTTTTTCCCTTTTATCCCATTTTCAATTTACCATTCCCTCCTCCCTACCCACTCCATCTCCCCCCCCACCCCATCCCATCAGGAAAACACTTCGCCTGAAATTAATGGAAGTCCTCTAATTGATTTAATCTCCAACTTCTCCCCTCTTTCACTACCACAAGTGCTAGAGGGTAACCCCAACTATACTTCAGATTAGCCCCCCTCAGTACATCCAATAGAGGCCTTAGTTGTCTTCTCCTTGCTAGAGTTCTGGCACAAAGATTTGAGAAAATATGAATATCACCGTTATTGTATTTCACCGATTGGGCTCCTCTTAAGCTTTTCCAGATCTTTATTTTGTCCTCATATTGGTGGAACCTCACAATAATGTCTCTAGGTGTATCCTCTTTTATATTTGGGGGTTTTCTTATCCTGTGGACCCAATCCAGTTTTAATTCCTCCTCTTTATTTCTTCCTAGTAGAGGGTTGAATATCTCTTTCATTGTGGCGAACAAGTCTTCCCCTCTTGGCTCTGGGATGGATCTAATTCTTAAATTCTGTCTCCTATTTTGGTTTTCCTGCTCCTCCAATTTAAGGAGCAACTCCCGCTGACCTTTCTGAAGATTTTTGACTTGATTTTTTAAAATCCTTGATCTTAAGCGCATGCTGTTCTGATACCTCCTCCACCGTTTCCACCCGCTTCAGGAGGTGACCCAGACCTGTCCTTAAATTGAGAACCTCTGTCTTTAGTACATTCTCTAGCTTCGCAAACATATCTTGCATCTCTATTTTTGTTGGTAATGCCTCCGAACTTACTTCAGTGCTTAAATCAAGATCAGGTCCTGGAGAGATCTCGCCTCTAGGGGTCCCCCCTACCGCACCTTTATTTTTCATAGAAACTTTTTGTCTTTTGTGCTTTGCTGCTTGTTATCCATAATCTTTTAATTTGGGTTTCTTTTAAATATTTTTGAATATTGCTTGTATTTAGACTGTCTCTCGGTTTTTTTGGAATCTGCCACTCTGTTAGAGCGTCCTTTCGTATTCCTTTCCCCCTCTGCTCAGCCCTTCTTCTTTCGCTCTTTGCCTGTGCCACTTTGAACTACTCTGCTACTCCCCCTGTATGACCAGCAAGGTGACCAACAGCAAAATCAATGCACATAAGTTCGGCTTCAGATAGTCCTACCTTGGGTCACCTTGCAATCGGGGGTCGCAGGCTTGCAGACCGAGCTTTTCACTGCTGCTGGGCTGGCGGGGGCATCCTCTGTGATCTCTGTGCCGGCTCCAGACTCTGCAATTCGGCAGGCTTCTGTATGTTCTCCTCTGGCTTCCTCTCCGTGCTTGCGCTTGGATTTTCTCCAACTAGTAACCGACCCTTTGGTCTGCGCACTGCTGCGCTCAAGGCTGAAGGAGAGAGGGGTAAGGGGGGTACAGGAATTTACGGGAAG
This sequence comes from Lithobates clamitans, assembly GCA_037952925.1. Lineage (NCBI taxonomy): Eukaryota > Metazoa > Chordata > Amphibia > Anura > Ranidae > Lithobates > Lithobates clamitans. Next base: position 8,936,520 of record JBBGZY010000723.1, read on the forward strand.
TGGGGGGGTGTCAACGAGCCGGAGGGCGGCCGGGGGCCCGAGATCCGGAGGATAGGTCCGTACGGAGCGCTCGTCCCCTCGAGGCGAGTCGGGAGTTTTACCAACTGCCTTCGACCTGCGCTCTCGTTCTCCCGTATCACGTCCTCTTCAGGTGCGGCACCCCTGCTGTATACTAAAGCTGGATGCGGTATGTTACGGCGGGGTTACCGGGCCCAGCATAAGCTCTCACCCCACGCTGACCCTCCCCGCCTTCATCCTTACTCGCTTGTTCCTCCGCCCCACTGTCAGGCCCCTCCCCTACACCGTGCATGTCACATCCTCCTCCCTTCTGTTTGTTTGTTTTTTTACCAAAAATATGTAGCAGAATACACATTGACCTACATTGATGCAGAAATTCGATTTTTAAAAAAAAAAGCGGTCTGTTTTTGTTTATAGCGCAAAAAATAAAATTGAAGTAATCAAATACAGCCAAAAGAAAGCTCTATTCGTCAGAAATAAAGGACATCAATTTTATTTGGGTACAGCGTCACACAACTGCTCAATTATCAGTTAAAGTAACGCAGTGCCTTATCGCAAAAAAAAATGGCCTGGTAAACCTTCCGAAGCTGAAGTGGTTATCAAATACCTATAAAATTATATGATGAATGGCACATTTTCCCCATATGACACGGCCTGTTTCTTATAGTTTGGGCTATTCGACTGAATTTATAGCTGTTCAAGAATGTTAAATATATTTGTATAGAAAGGCTGACCTCCTTCCAGGCTCACTCTGACTGAATCCTCCAAATAAAGATATGAGTCACAAATCAGACACACTCACCTCTGTTAAGAGAAAGCAATTAGGCTACTTTTACACTGGGGCCGCCCGTGTGATAGCGCTAAAGCACCGCTTGTATTAGCGGGGCTTTTCAGCCACTAGCAGGGTGCTTTTAACTGCCGCTAGTGGCTGAAGAAGAGGTTAAAAGTGCTCGTGTTGCGGCGCTTCCGAACCGCTTTTTAGGTGTTTTGGGAGCGCTGCCAATTCATTTCATTGGGCAAGGCATTTTGGGAGCGCTGTATACAGCGCTCCCAAACCACCCCAAAGATGCTGCTTGCAGGACTATTCCTGCAATTATTAAACTATTAAACGTCCCGCAAACGCACCCCCCCCCAATGTGAAAGTCACAATGAAATGAATGGGAGGCGGTTTTCAGGTGCTTTACAGGCGCTATTTCTGTTCTGAAAACCGCCTCAGTGTTAAAGGAGGAAAAGACGAAAAGGAGTCTAAAGCTAAATCTGCTGGCTGGATAGAAGAATACATATAAAACCCGAATAATATGTTACCAAAATTAATATAAAAAATGCATGAAACTGCTATACATTCCATGCTATAAAAAATAAGGAACTACACCTCCAATTGAAAAATGAAAATATTGTTTTTTTTTTCCAGGTATTTTTCATAGTCTGTTAAACTTTTTTTGAACTCCAAAATGAACAAAAAATGTTCAGTACATATGTTAATATTACATTGAACTACTTTTATAATTCAATAAATTTCCCACCATAGAAAAAAAACGGCATTTGAGAATTTACAGTAAATAAGTAATATTTCCTTAATTTGCTACTGGGCAAAAGCTGGCTAAGTATGTTGCAGGATTTAAGAGTATTATAAGAATGACTGAATTTAAGATTATGTATTCAAGAAAATAAATATTCAAAGAACTGCAGAGATTTGTGTGCACAGTATATATTATCCTGTTGCCTACATGGGAATAAATTTAAATGCAAGTTATTACTCGACTCTGATGAGAGGATTGTTCTGGGTTTTCAATGCTCCAAAACAATTTCTAAACATACATTTCCAAATAGTCTAAGCAGCCTTTAAAGTATTAGTGTTAAACATTCTTAAGAAGCACACAGAGAAATGTCTTACCCACAGCTGGAACAATGCAAATACAAAAATAGCTTTCTGCGATGGAAAATCCAAGAGCTATATGACCCAAACCCCGCAGTGCTGACACCAGTTCTTGCAATTTTAGTCCATAAAAAGGGTACGTGGTATCATTTCTCAAATGGGAATTAGGAGTGCATTTCTGGCAGATCAACTATTATTTTTCTGTACATGCAGGGTCTTTAAAAGGGATAAAATGTGTGATGTACATAGATTACGTATTGCAGAGATGTACTGTATGTGGATTTTTTTAGTTTGTTAGTTATCAATTACTTTGACTGGTGCTCTTTCATATATTTTTGATGTTTTATAATGCAGTGATCCGACTGGAAATGGGTGAAGTCCCGCTTTAATTTAATTTATCTGCAGGCCCCACTGCAGATAAAGTTGCTCCTGCTCACTTTTTATTCCGATGGCAAATATTGTGTGTTGTGCTGTGTCGCAGCTGCGTTTTGTTTGTGTGTTTAGGTTTTATTGAAAATCAATGGCAATGCACGTACACAACACATTACAGTTTGCTGCTGTAATAAACGGCACATTACTGCATTACCACAGCACATGTGTGAACAGATTGTAACGGATTAAGTTATAATCTGCACAGGTAGTGTATTGATTTTGGATGGTGACTTGGTTGAATTCTAGACTTGCATTGTGAGATGGAGCAGAATAGTACAACCATTACGTGGGTACATTGTATGCTTAAAGGTAGACTTAGACATGCGTCTAAATCTCTCTGGCCACTGAAGCCTGATTCACACTTGAGTCATGTTCAATAGGCTACTGACAGAAGGTGAAAAAGCGATAAAACGCTTCCTGCCTGTGTTAACCCCGTTTTTGCTAACAAACGCAGTTGCGAGGTGTTTGCGATGCTTCCCCATTGACTTGAACGTTTTGCGTTTGACGGGCTTGCTGCCCACTGATCGCTACAAGTTTAGTCAAGAAGCATTGCAGGCACGGGATGTAAATACCTCTGTCTGCTGCAAATTGAAGCCAAATTGAAGCCTGCGGATGGCGGACAGCAAGTCTAAATGCACATCCCTCCTCCAATGCACGTAGGCAGTGCCAATGGTGCAATAATAACCCTCAAATGATTACTCTATATATGAGTTCACGGGTCTCTTGGACCAAGTAATTCCCTTCCTACCGGGAAAGGGGGGCTGTGTGGCCTTCTCCTTCCCTGGACCACGTTTAGTCTCCTCAGTTACACTCTGGTTTATGATCACCTCTTCTCTACTGATGAAGCTACATGCAAAACACGTGGAACTGTGACCATACCCATAGACAAGCACCTGTCAAAGGCTTTGCAACTTGACCTCATTATCTTACTTACATCATCTAAATACTATTATCGTGTATTTACTTGTTTGTATTATATATATGGGATGGCTACGGGAGGTGTTTTAATATATTATCTTTATATGCTCGAACTGTAACCATGTATTTTCTAACCTTGGTTTTTAATTATGTGTTTTGTCAAGAGAAATCTATGCAAATAAATACTTTTAGCAGCAGATGTAAGTGGTTATGTTACTCCTTCAGAGGTAGGACCTTTCAAAAACCCCGTTTCCCTTGTCGTGCAGGAATCATCCATCAAAATACTCATTTGATATATCCACATTAGCACATCCCAGATTTCCCCTTGTGAAGCCAATTCTGCTTCTCTGACAGAACCATTTATTAAACCTAATTACCTTTCTGGGCTTGAGTGCACTCTCCTCAGAGGTACATGAATCTACGGCATCCCTTGTGTCCACCTCACTTTCCTCTTTACTTTCAAGCTCATCCTCGCTGGTTATTGGCCCATTTTCACACATAGGGGTTTGGAAATCATCATCGGGTAATGGAGGATAGCTATATTTAAATGGATCCTAAAATTTAAAAAAAATGTAATATACAGTAAATCTACTTAAAAATGAGACTAAGTGATTACCAGTGTAAAAGAAAAGCGAACCTGTTGCCAGTATTTTTAAAAACACAATACCATCAGTTCTAAAGTGACAGCATAACAATTAGGGGCCAACACAATTTCACACTGCCGCTGCACAATTATGTTTAATTTTTAAATGCAAAAGCATAGAGTGGAATGATACAACGCTTCATAGCACCTTTATTGATCAAAAAAGTGTAAGGGGTTTTCCTGGTAATAGCAAGCCCCACAACAAGGAAAGTGTAAAATGCATTTGCGAGGCAAAATATTTTACTTTATAAATATGCTGGAGTATTTTTTTTGTCCCAAAATCAGCATTATGACCTTTATTTTTTTATTTATTTATTTTTTTTAAGTGGCCCCTAGCTTCTGAATAACTGGACCATACTGTTTCTGTATCAGAAGACTAGGAAGTAATCCCAACTCAGCAAAACTTGGTTTTGAATAATGCTAGGAAGGTCTGGAGCCTTCATTAACTGTTTTTCTTTTGTCATCAATGACCCTGCTAAAGAAGTTTGAGCCAGCAAAGATTGTTTTTTTGCTGTTTGTTCCGTATCTTCCCAGAAACAATTGTTCCCCCTATCTTTTCTACAGACCACACAGGGAACAGCAGTGATGAAAAATTTCCCTGTTGGGGTTACATACAGAAAAATAAACTGATGTGGCCATATGTGGGCTGTTACGTTTTTAAAATCATTTTTGTGTGTATAATTTTTAAATTTAGTTGTATGTGCGTCATCTATATCTATACTTGTTACATGTGCATGTTCCATCTCCTGATTAGTAGAAACACAGTGACTGTTCTCAATTGTTCTTTTCTTTGTAAGAGTCTAAAGGTTTGAAATGACTTAAAAAAGCAACATATTTTGTGTAAGGCTTGTTGACCATATCTTAACAGAAAACATTTGAAAAACTTGTAAATGAAATATTATAAAAAATATGGAACTACATGACAACAAAACGTGAATGTCTTGTCAACAATTACTTTACCGTAATGGTTAAAATATTAACCGATAATGCACAATAGTTATCGTTAACATGGCTCTTATGCAGTTGTGTAAGTTCATATAATATGCACAGTATGAATAAATGGATTTATAAAAGGAATTATAGAAAGCTGATAAATCCTGTCATTCAGGAACATTCACGTCTTTAAATCCACTCAATGCATGTAAAGAATGTGTGAAACATTTTACCCATTTCTTAAAATAAACATATCCAACTTGAGCCAATCAGACTGTGCAAATGATGAAAAATGCATAACCCATGTTTCACCTTCAGTAAAAACTTACTGACAACACTATCTGTCAACAGATTGTTAGCCAGCCGAGTTTCTATATAAAATCTTCACATAAAATTTGACCTTGATCCTACTCACTCACTTCCCTGGCCTTCCTATTTGCCAGAGAGGACACATAGGGAGGCAGGGAAAGTGAAGCTTTGCTTCTATAGAAGAAGTCAAGATTTACATTTAATTTCAGTGTCCCTGATACTACTGTTCATCACAATGTGTGCTTTTCACTGGATGTAACATATGCATCTTTCTTTATCATATGAAAAGTTTAAAATCGCCCAGGCTTTTGAAAATGTGATCTTTAACCACTTGCTGACCGCCAAAATACATCCTCACTTTGAGGACGGATTTTGTTAGCTGCCATAATCCCGGTATCCTCGTGTTCGGGCCGGCTACAAGATAAAAGTGGTCTCTGCGGCGGATTCGCCACAAGATCATTTTTAGCGGCGCTGAGCCCCCCGCGCCCTCCGCCGCTTACCGGAGCCGTCGGCAGCGGCGCTGGTGATCAGGTCCTATCGGTGGCTGTGCATGGAGAAGAGTGAGGGGAAGATGGCCCCCACCCATCTCCATGACATTGCAGGGCCGAAGCGACGTCAAAACTTCACTTCCGCCCATAGCTCTTAAAGGGCCATTCTTTTAAAATAATTTTTTTAAATGACAATTTTTTTTTTTATTGCATTTTTTTGACCCCAGATCTCATATTTAAGAGGTCCTGTCATGCTTTTTTTCTATTACAAGGGATGTTTACATTTCTTGTAATAGGAATAAAAGTGACACAATTTTTTTTTAAACAGTGAAAATATAAACAATAAAAGGTAAAATAAATAAGAAAAAAAAATTTTTTTTTTTAAAGCGCCCCGTCCCGCTGAACTCGAGTGCAAAAGCAAACGTATATGTAAGTAGCGGCCGCATATGAAAACGGTGTTCAAACCACACATGTGAGGTATCGCCACGATCGGTAGAGCGAGAGCAATAATTTTTGCCTTAGACCGCCTCGAACTCAAAACATGCAACCTGTAGAATTTTTTAAACATCGCCTATGGATATTTTTAAGGGTAAAAGTTTGTCGCCATTCCACGAGCGAGCGCAATTTTGAAGCGTGACATGTTGGGTATCAATTTACTCGGCGTAACATTATCTTTCACATTATAAAATATATGTATAAAAAAAATGGGCCAACTTTACTGTTGTCCTATTTTTTGATTAAAAAAAGTGTATTTTTTCCAAAAAAAGTGCGTTTGCAAGACCACTGTGCAAATACGGTGTGACAGAAAGTATTGCAACGACCGCCATTTTTATTCTCTATGGTGTTAGAAAAAAAAATTATAATGTTTGGGGGTATCCAAGTAATTTTCTAGCAAAAAAATAAATGTTTTTAACTTGTAAACACCCCATCTAAAAAAGAGGACCGGTCCTTAAGTGGTTAAATTAAAATTTCAGCCAATACTTTTTTTTGTTATTTAATAATATTAACATAAAATTTTGTATGACACTTACTGTTCCCCCCATATGCGGAAGTAAGTATTCAGCACTAATGTAGTCTTGAATTTCATTCCGGTTCACAAATTTCAGCATGTTTACGGCTTCAGGACCAAGCCAGCCTTTCACAATTTTAAAGGCAGCTAATAAAAGAATGTCATTATTATTTTAAGAAAAGTAATCAGCAATAGTAACAGCAATTGAAGGGATACATTTATGATTTCTACTTTTTAAAGCACCCTCTTGCAAATTTTTCTTCTAAAATAATGTATGTTTAACTGAGAAATACTATGCATTTACAGCCCTCAGCTTATTATTAAAGTGAGAGCTAAGGGCCAAGGGAGATATGTACCAGAGGATTGACAATTGGAAGCTTCCATGAAATATATACATATAAAGCATGTCTGTTTGTAGTTGGTTTGCCAGATCTGGATCTTCTTATTATCCATACAATTTACTGAGCTTTGGCTTGTACAAAAGCACACACCCATATGCAAATGGTAAAATGTGGCCACAGACTTAAAGTATATATAAAGCCCAAACTTTTATTTTTTTTAATAAAGTAGGAGAGGGTTAAAAAAAAAAAAATTGTATACAAAAAAAAAAACATTTTTTGTATACAAATTATCCTGAATGTACTTGTATGTTCTTATAGCCATCAACAAGAAGTGAGAGTGTATCTTTATAATGTGAGAGAAATCCATCCTTTGATAGTTGATCCCATGAGAAGTGTCCCCATTGAAAGATTTCCCCTCGAACCCTGTTCCCCATAACTATTAAATTTACCCTCAGGTTCATTCCTTGTGCCCCAATAGCAATAAAAAGTTGGCATTGTTCCACAAGGGTGCTGAGCATATGCTGCTAGTCTGTCTTAATTTCATGGGTACAATGGACGTTTCCTGTGAAGTCTCTACCCTGCTGATGCTTTCTTCTCACTGATCAGCCAAAGATGAATGACGACATTTGAAGATGCCATTGATAAGCAATGGAATCAACACATTCTGGAGTTCTTTTAATGAGCATGCTGAATATTGATAACCAATTTTCCCCTATATGTAACTTTGAGAAACTCAGAAACCCGATTACATATTTCTACATATGATATTTTTGAGCTAGAGCAAATTGAATAATAAAGTCAGCATGGTCCTTTCTGAATAACATATTGCATGCTATTATTGTCGGATCTTTTTCCTATTACATTTCTGTCACTCTGGAAGCCTTCAGCAACAGTTTTTTGTCCTATGTGCATGGCAAACCAGAAGCACTACTGAGAGCCATGATTAACGAATGTAAGATGGCAATACTTGGCATGATTTAAACAAGCAATGCTTCCCATTCAAGTATTACTTGCAGCATTTGCAATACATAGGGAATATCAAAAAGGCAGACAACGACCATTTCTGTAGTCAAAAGCCCTCATTTACTGTATGCTGATGTTTTCCAACATCTACAGATAAACTCTGTGTGACCTGGTGGAAATAATTTTCCACCCTATGAAGAACAGAGAACAAAGTCTTCACCATGTCTAGACTGCTTATGTTCTAGCTCTGCATGAGCAGATGTTTCAAAGCCCATCCAAGAGGGACAAGTGTTCAGCTTTACTTTGTTGGTCAGCTTAACACACCTTGTCGGCATGTAACATTTTTAAAAATATCTCTGGACAGATTACAAGGGATGAAAGAATGCAACGAAAGTGCCTGCGTTTCTCACAACATCCCATCTCTTTTCATTCTTTAGACTGCCCCCCAAAATGTAGTTATAAACTGTACTACTATGAGCAACATCAATTCTTTCCTTTAGCTTTTATAATGATTTTTTTTGCGCCAGTTACTCAAACAGCCAAAACAAGGTCATGAAAGAAATCTATTGTTTTCAATGTTCCCAGTTCATTGCATGTCAATTTTAAACCAAATGACCTCCCAAAGCATCTTGGAGTATAGCACTACACAGAAAATTGATCTGTGTGTACATTTAATTTCAAAAAAAGCAAGCCCAGGCAATTTTTTTTTTTTTACCCATGTACATATCTGAAGCCAGATTCTGCAAATCTCTTATTGTTTCTAGACGGAAGTAAAGCCTATTGTAACATGCATCATGCAACTGCACTGGAGAGTCAGAAAGGATGTTACAATGGTTTTGATTTGGTAATGACAACCCTGCATTTTCCCGGGTTTGGGAATAGGTGTCCTTAGAACGCTGGGAACAATGTGATTTTGGACAATAGGATAACCTGGTACACCACAGCTAAGTCAAAAACAGAAAACAAAAAAATAAAGAGATATATACACACCCTAAAGAGTTAACTACAATTTAATGTATTGCTTGAAAAGAGCAAAATACAAAAATAACAATAAACCAAAGAAATCCCGCTAATCCCCTGTATATAGGCCAAAAGGGAATTCCAAAAATTCCCCGATGGTCTATACTTCCCTACATCAATGAAAACAGAAAACCTATATAAAAATTATGCTATCGCCCATGACTGAGAAGAGCAAAGGCAACCACAACAGTCCACAAACCCCTCCCTCTCCTAGTTAAAAAGCACCCTTCTAAATACCCAAAGCCACCTGTAAACGGATTACAAGCATATAATTCATAAAAGGGGCAGTGTGTTTCCGTGAAACACAGATATAAATCACACTGTTCTGTGATGGAATGATGCACGATCCACAATCATGCTCATGTACCCATAATGCTACTCATATCACTGGTCGGTCAGTCAGTGGGGCTGGGTGTAAACACAAGTTGATAGTCACAGCAATGTATAGATATAGATGTTATCCAAAATGATAGTGAAACACCCTCACGGACAGGTGTATGTGTTCTCCTATTTCAATTAGTCCCTATTGCTCTTGTCCTGGTGTTTAAAGGATCACTAAAGATTTTTTTTTTTTTTTTTAAATAACAAACATCTTATACTTACCTCCACTGTGCAGCTCGTTTTGCACAGAGTGGCCCCGAACCTGGTCTTCTGGGGTCCCTCAGCGGCTGTGTCGGCTCCCCCCCCGCAAGGACTCAACACCTTCATGCAAGCTCCCTCGCATGGCGTTGAGTGCTTGCGGCCACGCTCCCGTGATACAGCCGGCGGCCATAGCCGCTCACTGTATCACTCGGCTCCGCTCCCCGGCGCGCCACGTCATTGGATGCGATTGAAAGCAGCGCGAGCCAATGGCTGCGCTGCTTTCAATCCATCCAATCTAGCCAATCAACGGCCAGGCTGAGCGGCAAAGAGGATGTCGGGGGCGAGCACGGGACTTTTGAGGGGTCAGGTAAGTAAAACGGGGGGCTGGGGGGGGCGGTATTGTCGGATGTTTTTTCACCTTAATGCATAGAATGCATTAAGGTGAAAAAGCTTTTACCTTTACAACCCCTTTAAGTGCAATAGTGGAGGAATAATCGAAATACCAGAAAGGCTGTATTAGTCCCTAGACACTGCAAGTCCAAATGATTAATGGTATTGTCTCAGGAAAAAAAAAGGTTTATTTACAGGTATATTCATTGTAACCACATGCAAGGATTCCTGCAGCGTGCAGGTAAATTCCTATAGGCAATGAATACAGTGATACGATTTTTCAGTCTGTAGTGGTTACTCACGGATCCAGCTGGCAACGCTGAGATCTCCACTGATCTTATGTGGAGATCAATCTGTCGGTGTATGTACAATGCATACAATTCCTCAGCAAATGGTTCCTCATCTGTGAAATTCTATTGATTTCCAGGTTATACAGCGTTTCAATGCTATCAAAGCAAGCTGATTATAGTCCAACGGACAAATTGATCAATGACCAGGGAGTCTGGTACACAGGATAGGTCTCCAGGATGGTCCTTTAAAAAGGGAACATTCAAGCTAGTTGTTTCAGATAGTGCATCATCTGCTTTCAAAACGATGTCCCTGAGAGAGCAGAGTAGGAATAAAGCAGGTGTGCTGTCCCAGCGTAAAAGTTTACATGTTTTGTTCCTGTGATTCGTCTGACGAAGTTCCGGCATCACGGGAACGAAATATGTAAACTTTCCATCACGGAACAGTGACTGCCCCTTTTAGGAATTTTATGCTTGTAATCCACATACAGGTGGCTTTGGGTATTCAGAAGGTATTATAGGGGGTGTTTTTTAACTAGGGGAGGGAGGGGTCTGTGGACTGCTGTGCTTGTCTTTGCTCTCCTCAGTTATGGGAGATAGCATAATTTTTATATAGGTCATCTGTTTTTATTGATGTAGAGAAGTATAGACCATCAGGGAGTTTTTGGAAATCCCTTTTGGCCTACATACAGGGGATTAGCGGGATTTCTTTGGTTTGTTATTTTTGTATTTTGCTCTTTTCAAGCAATAAATTAAATTTTGGTAACTCTTTAGGGTATGTATATATCTCTTTATTTTCTTTTTTTGACTTAGTGTAATTATTGATTACACCCCCCCCCCCCCCCCCCGATGTTCAGTCGGTGAGTACTACCAGTTGGTAAATATAGGCGGGATTCCCATTTTTCTCTATTGTTGCATGCACTGCAGCTATGCCCTGATAAAAATAAAAAACAAAGTCCTACACAAGTAGGCTGGAACCCCCTGCATGCATAAAGAAAGTTAATCTTTAATTCTGACCAGAGAATACTGTAAAACTGCTTTTAAAACACAATGTTAAATATAAACATATTTCAGCATGAAAGAAAGGCATTCTAAAAGGAACACATATTTGTCAAGATGATAAAATACAGAACATTCCTACTAAAGAAACCCACAGTACTGGAAAAGCAATATATAAAAGAACTTTCCTTTAAAAAGCTTATTATAATTTATCTATTACAAAAGCTTAGCCTCTCCTGGAAACCTTCAACAAATTCTAAAACCGTCAAACTACGTCAAATAAGAGAACTGCACTCACCATTCATTATCCATGGCATTTCAAAGATTACAATCTTTGCTGTGGAAGTATAAAAAGCAAACATTAAAAAAAAAAAAAACACATAGCAATTCAAACAATTTTATCTTAAAAATATAAGCATAAAGAAAGCTGCAGAAAAAGCATGTTTTACTTGGAGCTAATTATATACTGATCCATCAGTGTACATGATTTTTGAACAATATTTCTATTGGGACCCAAGGCTTTGTGGTTTTTGGGACCCCATGGGTTAGGATGCCATTTGTTCTGGAATCTCACAGATCTGGTTCCTAGCAGAGGTCAAATAAATATTATGTGCAATAACATGAAAACTCTTCACATAAGTTTGCAACTTGATTTTAAGTATTTATGTATTTCCAACAAACAAGATAGAAGCTTTAAAACAAGCCTTTACCAGCCTCTGTAGCTGCAAGCACTGTAGAGCAATTCATCCTCAAAGTTTACAGCAGAAGCACTGATGCTTTTCAAGTTTTTTTTTTCTCAGCAGCTTACCATACTCCCCGATGCCTTCTAATATGCAATGTAAACACAGGAGGAGCTTTGGCTAATGCCGCGTACACACGAGCGGACTTTACGGCAGACTTTGCCCGGCGGACTGGATTTGGTCAGACAATTCGATCATGTGTGGGCTCCAGTGGACTTTGTTTTCTCAAAAGTTGGACGGACTTAGATTTGAAACATGTTTTAAATCAATCCGTTGAAATCGAGTCCGGTCGAAAAGTCCGCTCGTCTGTATGCTAGTTCGACGGACAAAAACCCACGCTAGGGCAGCTATTGGCTACTGGCTATGAACTTCCTTGTTTTAGTCCGGTCGTACGTCATCACGTACGAATTCGGCGGACTTTGGTGGATTGTGTGTAGGCAAGTCCGTTCATTCAGAAAGTCCGTCGTAAAGTCTGTCGAAAAGTCCACCGAGCAAAGTCTGCCGTAAAGTCCGCTCGTGTGTACGCGGTATAAGTCTTCAATGACTTCAGTGCACTCTGAAGATGACATTTTCTATTATTTCAACAGTTAGAGAGGTCAGTGGGGACTTATCAGCGTCAGGGTTAACAGACCTATCTTTACTGTAGAACAGTAGTGATCAGACAGTATTTTGAGACCTTTCATTTTTTTATATTGCAGCTTACCAATTCTTAATTGCAATGGCTGCATTAGTTTTGTTCAGATTTTTTTTTCTACTTTAATACTGCATTAAGTGTCAATGTAACACAATTGACAATGTAACAACCGTGACTGCTATGGAAATTGCAACATATATTGGTAGTGCTTGCACTGGTAACTATATTAAAGTACCTGTAGTAGGTGGCAAGGTTTCCAAATTTAATAAATTATGTTCTGGACAGCTTGTGGAGGAAACCTGTGTTCCACAGGTGTTTCAGAAAAAGCAAACCTCTAGGGAGCATGCAACAATGTCCACAATGCCTGCATACTTATACATGAATACCTGTGGGACAGTGGTTTCCTCTGCAATCTGTCCAGAACATACCGGTAGTTAATTGAAGTTATCAACACTGTCACTTACTACAGTTACTTTTGATACTTTGTTTCGATGTTACCATCACATGTTACCATCACAACCTCCAGGTTTGCACCAAATGTGTTTACAGAGCTACCAGTACATATTCTGTTGCATTCACTATAATACTCATATCATCACCACATTTACAGATTTATTGCCATTTGTGAACTAAGGGGTAATCTCTTCTGGAAACCACTGCCGATGCCACTGCTGCTAAATGTCCATCTGAGCGCGGCACTTTTTATGTAATAGAAATACAATCGTGTCACTTGAGTAACAGCTCTGAATATGTGAACATCACAATATCCAAGACGGCAGAAACCATCTCAGTTCTTTTGGATGTCTACCCAAGGAGGGCTTTTATAGGTAAATCGAATGCCTAAGAAAAGGTTAAATGCACAATATAATATTATGTGAAAATTATTCCTGAAATAAATGGCCTGGCGACAAGGTTTCTAAGTCTTCAGGAATATACTTACACAGGTATCTTGGGTAGTAGATTTTAAAACAGCTGATTACAAAACGTACAAAATCCATATCCTAAAGGAATAAAACAGGAATATTTGTGTTAGCTACCCTGCGTTTTTTTTCTTTTTTTTTTAGTAACAAACTAAACAATCTGATATAAACCTAACCTGGTCTGTGCATTTTCCAAATAAATTAAAGACTTTCTAGAACACATACCTCCAAACTCTACTAGATTCACTCAGGCAAAAAAGCATTACTTTTTTTACTTTTAGTATTACAAAACTAAACAAAATACAGATATGGAGAAAAGGAAATGGGGGTAAGCACATTGCAAATGCATCTTTACAAAATATCTTACTGTTCTGTCCAGTTCACACCACGTGCGGTGCAGTGGAAAGTAGGTTATATGGATTCCAAGGGCATGGTCTACACCAGTGCAGCAAGTTCCAGCGCTTTTCAGTTCCAGAAAAAAAAAAACATGCTCTTTTTTTTCCGCCACGGAACTGTATTGGAATGCAGAAAAAAGCATCAAAAAGCACCAGATCCCCATACACCGGGGGGAAAAAAAAACGACGTTTTCCTGACACCAAGAGAAAAAAAAGGTGACAGGGGAGGGATCTCTAGCTGGTTGACAGCCTCAGCTCTGTTCCTGTGTGCTGAGTGATGGTGTGGTGTGTCCTTTCCTTCCAATCAGCTGTCAGAGCTCTCCTGACTGAGCTCTGCAAAGCACATTTTTTTAGCTATTCACCCCCTTTTTTCTGACAGCTGAGACAAGCTTTATTAAATTTGGACTTTGAACATATGTGGAGAAGAGGTACAGGTACAACTTATGTCGGAGGATTGGTTTTCTCTCTGTGTATCACCTGAGGCCAGTCACTTCACTGGGTATATATAAGGATTTACAACCACTTTAAGTTTTTCTAGTCTCTTTTGTATAGTGTTTTTCCAGTCAACCATAGATATTCCTTTGTTGAAATGTCAATACTACTGTTACAGCTATCAAACCCATCTTTTTCATCTGTAAAAACTGAAGAGGAAAATCATTTAATACACCTGCCTTTTCCCCATCAGATCCCATAACAACAAAATATGAACACATGGGAATCCTGCCTATGACGACAAAAATATAGTAGTACTCACCGCGTACATTGCGGGGGGTGTAATCAAAATAACTTGGCAGAGAACAAGAAAAAATAAAAAAACAGAATGATATAAACACACGCCCTGAAGAGTTATTCTACAAATGTTTTATTCGCTGAAAAAGAGAAAAGATACCAACATGAATGTCCAAACTCCCTGATAAAATACCAAACGAGGAACCCCCAGGGGTAATACCTCCTATGGAAAAAATTCCCTAAAAGTTAGGTCGGTGATTCAAAAATTCTCACAAAATAATGAGGAAGGGATACATCATGCAGTGGGGTAGATCCCTCCCCCAATATAAACACCCCCTATGAGCCCCTGAAAATACCCCAAGTCACCTGGGGAGAAGAGCTAAACTGGATGATTCCTGAAGGAGACAGTGTGATTCCATAACCACAGAAGTAATTCACACCGTTTCAATTCTGAAATGATACAGTCACAGTGACCTGAAATGGAAAAGTGGATACAATTACACAAAAAGTCAAGCAGTCAGTCAGGGATGGAATATTATTGAAAGAGGGCAACCTGGTACAATGGATAGTCCAAAGAATGAAAAAATGGGGGAAAGAAAAAAAGTTCTCCTCACAGAAAAAAGGGTATGTCCTCAGATGTATAAAAGATCCTGCTGTATAATCTTGATGGATGACACATATGTGTTTAAACAATGGCAGACACTGATAAGAAATGGATGGATCACAGAGCACTTCAGTCCCAAATTTGTCAGGTGTACAACACAGATAAGAGTGATCACACAGATACCGTCAATGTAATCAGAGCTCTGACGAAGTTCCGCCACTTAAGGAATGAAACATGTAAGCTTTTAGCTTTATGCTGTGACGGACACCCCTGTTTTTTCTCCTCTACCCCTAGCTAACACCATATGATGGGCATGAAGGACTGAACTGGAGTTTGATGAATCTGATCTATCTGTTGATACACCAATTATGAATCTATCAGCATGATTGATCTTCATATGGACTCAAATGGATTATTCAATCACAGAATACAGACACTGTGACTATGTACTATATTATTTTATTGGCTTATTTATAGCCTGACATGTATTGATAATCTACTTTGGATATGGAATCATCACCTGTGGGCGATCATCAGCTGAAGACCTGTGGCTATTATACACAGATGAACAGATTGTATCTCATCCCCCATTGGAGAGAGCTCTGTGTGATCCGGTATCAGTAAGTAACTGCTATGTATCCTGTCTCCTTCAGGAATCATCCAGTTTAGCTCTTCTTCCCAGGTGACTTGGGGTATTTTCAGGTGCTCATAGGGGGTGTTCATACTGGGGGAGGGAGGGATCTACCCCACTGCATGATTCATCCCTTTCTCATTTTGTAAGAATTTTTGAATCACCGACCTAACTTTTGGGGAATTTTTTCCATAGGAGGTTTTATCTCTTTGGGATCATCGTTTGGTATTTTATCAGGGAGTTTAGACATTCTTGTTGGTATCTTTTGTATCTTTGCTCTTTTTTCAGCGAATAAAACATTTGTAGAATAACTCTTCAGGGTGTGTGTTTATATCATTCTGTTTTTTTATTTTTTCTTGTTCTCTGCCAGATCCCATAACAATTGGACACGGAAAGCTTGAATTATATGTGTTTTTCCATAACATTTATACTATTGATATTTGAAAAAATGTTTGGTATTTGTTTTACTTGCTTTAGGCAATATTCTATTTTAGCCGTCCTGATTGCTCCCTTGCATTTTCTGTTGCATTCCTTGTGTATCTGGAATGTCGAGTGTATCCCTTCTACTTTGTACTTTTTAAAGGCCTGTTTTATTTGTTTTTTTCACTAGAATTTTGCAACATAGGTTTTCATTTTGTTCTTTTATGCTTGTTACCCTAATGGAACACAATAGCCAATGCACTTTAATTTATCTTTAAAAACACTTCCCCCTGCTTACATACTTTTTGTTGCAAATATTTGATCCCATTGAGTATTAGGCAGTAAGGCTCTCAGCTTACTGAAGCTAGCTTTTTTGAAATGTAGAGTTCTTGTCACACCAACATGTTTCTGCTTCATTTATTTTTATGTAAATGTAATTACACCATGATCACTATTACGTCTCTAACTTGCACATCAGTAATCAGCTTTGTTTTGTTTGAAGAGGCATAGATCCAACAGAGCATTTTTCCTTGTTGGGGCTTCCACCATTTGTTCCATTCAATTTTCTGGCAACACATTTAAGGAAGTGGCAATCCTTTGTTGACGGTGCAATTTCATTTGCCAAGTCGATATTAGGATAATTAAAAATCACCCATATTAATAATATCACCTTGCTTCCCCGCCATGTTTATCTGTGAAAGGAGCTGGGACTCCTCCTCATCCTTTATGTAAGGGGGTGTATAACATACTCCCAGAGGTAATTTATTTTTGCTGCACTCTTATGGGGCTCCAACCAATATGACTCTGCACCATCACAGTTCTCCTTAGTGATATCTCTCAAACTCTTCCTAGATCACTCTTCACATACACATACCTCTACAATTCTTATGCAGATTCTGTCTCTCCAAAATGGAGTATACCCCCTCGATATTTGCAGCCCAGTGGTGTGCGGCTTCCAACCAGGTTTCTGATATTCCAATGAAATCAAAGTGCCCCTCGAAGCAGCAGTTCTAGTTCTATCCATTTTTTTGCCAGACTTCTTGCATTTTTGAAGCTTTTAATTTGAATTAGCATTTTTTATTCTTTTTATTACTAATTTTTAAACTATAATTTGATGCCACGTCTCTTTTTGTATATGGGTTTCTTTCTACAAACTAAAATCATATCTTTACTTTTTAACTACAATGTCCCAGTGTGAATGTGCTTGCCTCTATATGATTGTTAGAGGCTCTTTTGCGGCCCGAACCCTTGTAAAAGATTCACTACACACTATGGGGAGATGCAGAGTTTTGGAAAGAAGGAGTAAAAGCTCTAGTGCCTAATCATTTATATTTAGTGGGGACTACGCAGCACAAATACATTAACACAAAGCTCTAAAATCCAGCTGCCGCCACAGAAATAGTTCTAAAGTTAGGGTACTAAACCATCATTATTTGCAAAGTTTACTGTTAGAGAAGTTGCCCAACGTATCTGATTACACAGTCCAATATGCACCAGTTTGACATTGCACTTTATCATCTAACAAATATACCCCCCCTCCATCCTATACCACTATTAGTGGGCATAAGGAAGCTTATCATAAGGGGTGTGGCTGTTCCTCAACAATGGCAGCATTGAAAACTGGAGTGGGAGCACAAGGTTAAAAACAAAAAACTTACCCTGGTAAAGGCCTTTAAAGTGAGTCAAGATGTAAGCTCAGCTGGATTTATAAAGACAGATTTTCATAATTCAGTGAACCTTAGGCAGCCCATGCTGCAGAGAATGCCCTAGGCCAGGTACATGTGAGCATCAGCTATTATCTAGTGCTGAAAACACTCTGCATTGCCTTCTGCACCGATTTCTGCATTGTATGCCCAAAAGTTATCAATGCAATAAGCCGATATTTTCAGTGCAAGTGTAGATACCCCATTTAATACAGTTATACAATCATTAAAGCGGTAGTAAAGTCCACTTTACGGTAGTAAAGTCCACTTTACAGGTAAGCCTATAATTAGGCTTAGCTGTAGGTAAAATGAATATCTCCTAAACCGGCACAGTGAACTTGATGCAGCCGTTGATGTCAACAGCGCATGTGCTCTAAAGGTCCGACATACCGTGCCGGACCTTCAGAGCACTGTGCTGGAACTGAGGGCTACCACGCTAATGCGCGGGAGTGACATCATTGTGGATTCGGCCACTCACACAGCCGGAGTCTGCGAACCGGGAAGAAAGACTGCGGGGAATATGGAAGCCCTGTCAGCAGTGATAGCGCGCCACTGGAGGGCTTCATTCTAAGGCAAGTATTTCATAATGTGCTACTATGTAATGCAAACTAGCACATTATGCAATTGTCTCTACAGGGGAATTATTTTTTCATAATGCAGCGGTTTACAACCGCTTTAAAAATGCCTTAAAAATTGTATTTTAAAAAGTACCACAATTTTCCTTTGTACAAGCCCCCTGTAATCCTTTGCAAATCAGCATGCAGGCCGGGAGAGGGAAGGCCAGCTCCTTTAGCAAAATCAGACTTTACTGCATTGCACAGTGATGTGAATCACACATGAAGTTTGCTAGGTGTAATAAAGAACACAAAAAAAACCTCACCAGCTGTTCCTTCTCTATTTAATAACCAAGCTGTATTGCTTTGACTGCAGTGGAGAAAAGTTAATAGACAGGACTTTGTATAACTTGCAAGAGGGGGAGTCTGGATAAAAAAGCAGAACAGAATTACATTTTTTTTTGGTAGGTAGATTAGTTTACACACACTATATTATCAAAAGTATTGGGATGCCTATCTTTACACGCACATGAACTTTAACGGCATCCCAGTCTTAGCCTGTAGGGTTCAATATTGAGTTGGTCCATCCTTTGCAGCTATAAAAGCTTCAACTCTTCTGGGAAGGCTGTCCACAAGGTTTAGGAGTGTGTCTATGGGGATGTTTGACCATTCTTCCAGAAGTGCATTTGGGGGGGCGGGCACTGATATGGACAAGAAGGCCTGGCTCGCAGTCTAAACTCTAATTCACCCCAAAAGTGTTCTATCGGGTTGAGGACAGGACTCTCTGCAGGCCACTCAAGTTCCTCCACCCCAACATCGCTCATCCATGTCTTTATGGACCATGATTTGTGCACTGGTCCACATCATTTGGTGGAGGGGGGGATTATGGCGTGGGGTTGTTTTTCAAGGGTTGGGCTTGACCCCTTAGTTCCAGTGAAGCAAACTCTTAAGGAGTCAGCATACCAAGATATTTTGGACAATTTCATGCTCCCAACTTTGGGGAAACAGTTTGGGGATGGCCCTTTCCTGTTCCAACATGACTGAGCACCAGTGCATGAACAAGGTATATAAAGACCTGGATGAACGGGTTTAGGGTGGAGGAACTGGACTGGCCTGCAGAGTACCGACTTCAACCCGATAGAATACCTTTGGGATGAATTAGAGTGGAGACTGCGAGCCAGGCCTTCTCGTCCACATCAGTGCCTGATTTCACAAATGCGCTTCTGGAAGAATGGTCAAACATTCCCATAGACACACTCCTAAACCTTGTGGACAGCCTTTCCAAAAGAACTGAAGCTGTAATAGCTTCAAAGGGTGGGCCAACTCAACATTGAACCCTACGAACTAAGACTGGGATGCCATTCAACTTCATGTGCGTGTAAAGGCATGCGTCCCAATACTTTTGGTAATATAGTGTATGTGTGTATAAAACGGTTTGGCTACACTTGCCTTTTAAGCTGATTGGAAGAAAGTGATGATGGCAGACAATTAGAATATTCTGCACTGGACAAAAACCTCCACTTTCTCTATCCCTGTGCCTTATTTTTAAAACGGTTGTGAACCCTCACAAGTACCCAGTTAATTACCTAGCATTAGGTTATGTACAGAAATGAAACAAATCCTCCTACATAAGTTGTAGCTGTGTATCTGCAGCCATTTCTTCTGTAGATCTTATTGAAAACGCACAGATGAAAGAACTAAAGAGAAATCCCGCATCGCATTCAGACCATAGTCACGCAGGACCCTTTTTTGGTCCGCACCAGAATCGTATTGCTTGGGCGTTCACACCCATGCGATCTGATTCCTGTCCGAATTGACAGTACGCACTGCAATATGCAAACTGAACTGGGGGTGTCATTAACTTTGTTTTGACACCCACAGCGGTTCGCATAGGGCAGTGTGAACTGCCTGCGAGTTGTATGCGGAGCGAGAACCCGCACTGGATTCACACGGGTTTTCGCATCGCAGCAGTGTAAACCAAGCCTCAGAGCTTTAGAGAAAGGCAATTACACAATTTAGAAGGATGTGCTTTTTTCATATTTCATGTCTGAGGTTTACAACCACTTTCAATTATAATGAAGATAATCCTAAGAAGAATTGTGGGTAATTTTAAAGTCTATTTTTACTTGCCGAATCTGAAAGTGACTGAAATTGAAAATGCGTTTGGATACACTAAATGGAACTAGAAAATGTGGTTATTGATCTTGCCAGTATTCTGCTAATTTAGATTTATATCACTTCTTTAAATCTCCCATATGTTTAAACATTTTGTTAGCACTATGCCCTTCCATGTGCTTCCCTGTGTCAAATTCTATACCAATACAATGAAGCTAGTCTAACATTTGACTGATTACAATGCATCTCCATATACGCACACACAAAGTAAAACATTTAACCAACTCTGGAGGAATGTCCTTGAGGCATTGTCCTTTTTATAAATATATTACTTCCACTTCAAACAGCAGAAGGAAAAAAAAAATCATCACTTTATCTTCACTAAAAACCCAGGAGGATTCCGAATGCAAATTCCCATTATCTGAAGAACAACCTTTCCTAATGAAACTGCTGCAATGAAAACCATGTTTTATCTCCTTTGCATGCGATATCACATTTGCTTATTACTATGCGGGGGAGATCGCTGGCTAAAGAAAGTGCACATGGATGCAGATTACAAAAATAGCCATTGCTCTGGTTTTTCAGGAAGAGAACAAAAAAGTTAATTTTACCACTCCAGCAAAAGCCTTTTTTCGACAATATTATACGCAGTTACAGGAGGATACAGGTTGGACAACACAAGAAAGTTTTTTTTTTTTTTTTTTAAAAGGAAACCATTTTATAGCAAGATACAAAGAAATGACAAGGTTCTTTTTTTTTTTTTTTTTTTTGAAATTTAATGTGTATTTATTTTGGTAAAGGTTTTAAAAAGGTTTTAGATTTTGCTGCGTGTGACACCAGTAAAAAGTGACTGCACAGCTATATTAGATACTTTGAAGGCAAGCACAATTTGTTCATAAAGTGTTCTTTGATGTTGGTCCACAGAGGAAATCCTGACTTCTCAAATACTTTAGCACATCAAAGTCACATACAATTCTTTGCAAAATAGGTTCAACATCTACAGGGTTAAAAATCAATCAACAGAAATTAAGGCAAAATCTGCTGCAAATGAAAAAAAAAAAAAGAACTACTAAGAAAAATGGGTTTTTGGTTACCTTCAGTTAAAAGAGAAGTTGTTGTTTTTGTTTTTTTTTAAATCATACTTACCTAGGTGGATGCAGCATCAGTCTGATGCTGCATCTGACCCCCACAGGCTCTAAGACTGAGAACTGAGCGACCAAACACCGCTGACTGCTCTGTTCTCAGTGCACCATAAGCAGAGAGCTAGTGACTCTCACTGGAGCGCTGAGCTGTGAAGGGGCGGGAGCAGCTCGCTGAAAGCCTGAGCCAGGTGCCGGTCCAGGAATCTGGGTGGATCCCGACTATATGGTCGCGATCTTTCCCCAGCCTGGACTGGCCCTGTGATGTCAGCCAAACGAGCTTGGGCTGTACTTCTCCTTTCATTCTTAGAAACTTTACTAAACACTTGGTAAAACCCATCAGTCCTGCAAAAATGACAGAATGGGGGGCAAAATATGTACTTCTCTTTATGAACAGGAGGATTTTATCACAGTACATAGACACTATAGAAAAGCCACAAGTATAAGTGACTGTATATATTTAGGAATAAACCAATCTGCTCCTAAAATGTATACTAATTTGTCAATGAATAGGCTGCCTAGCAGGCTGAACATTCCTTTAAATCTGATGATTTATGGGTAGAGACTCAACATACCCTTGCTTCAAATTTGTATTTAAAAGATGTAATTTTAGCAACAATTATAGCCTTGAGTCTGTGTGGATAAGTATATACCAGCTTTCCATATCTGGACACTACAGTTTCTTCCTATTCCTCTTTGCAATACTGATCCAGCTCTGTCAGGTTGCAAGGGATACCCAAGTGAACAGCCTATTTCAAGCCCTGCAACAAAATTATCTATAAAAGATGAAGAGCTTCACTCTGAAGTTTATTGGCAATTTCCCTAGATTTTGCTATATTCATTCTACCCGCTACAGGGTTTTCAGTGACTGCTGCAGAGAAACAACCTCACAACATGAGGTTATTACCATGCCTCATGGCATTAATATATGTGCATTTGCTTTATTTATTTATTTATTTTTTAAGAGCCTGGAAAGCATTGCACCAGTCATCAGCAGATCGCTGATGCCATGCAGGTCTCCTGCAGACTGTCCGTGTAAGCTGTCTGCCCCAGGCAATTTTACAGTGACAGGAAGAATCCATAAACTACCACACACTCAACAGTGCCATGGTAGTTCAGTGAGAACTACAAGCTGACAACTGCAAAGGCGGTCGGTAGTTGTAGTCCAGTTATTCACAGAATCTCAGCCACTGAAGACTTTAACTCCTTCACAGAGGTATTAGCAATCGCCCAAGGAGGGGACTAGTGGGGTAGGCCACGAAGAGACCTCGCGCCTCACCTTCTAGTGAACAGCCTTTTCTGTGCACATTTACAGCTATAGCCTACGGTTTCCATTTCTTAAAAACCGCACTCCAAGGGATTTGCAATGTCATGGAAACTATTGAGTTTTCATCCCAACTTGCGATTTTCAGTAGCCCTTTTAAGCTTAACCACTTGACCACTGGGCACTTAAACCCCCTTCCTAACCAGACCAATTTTCAGCTTTCGGTGCTCTCACACTTTGAATGACAATTACTCAGTCATACAACACTTTACCCATATGAAATTTTTATCCTTTTTTTCACACAAATAGAGCTTTCTTTTGGTGGTATTTAATCACCGTTGGGTTTTTTATTTTTTGCGCTATAAAAGAAAAAAGACTGAAAATTTGGTAAAAAAATGAATTTTTCTTTGTTTCTGTTATAAAATTTAGCAAATTAGTAATTTTTCTTCGTAAATTTTGGCCAAAATTTATACCGCTACATATCTTTGGTAAAAATAAGTACAACTTGGTGTATATTATTTGGTCTTTGTGAATGTTAGAGAGTCCAAAAGCTACGGTGCCAATATCTGAAAATTGATCACACCTGAATTACTGACGGCCTATCTAATTTCTTGAGACCCTAACATGCCAGAAAAGTACAAATACCCCCCAAATGACCCCTTTTTGGAAAGAAAACATTCCAAGGTATTTAGAAAGATGCATGGTGAGTTTTTTTGAAATTGTCATCTTTTCCCACAATTCTTTGCAAAATCAAGATTTTTTTTTTTCTTTTTTTTTTTTCACAAAATTGTCATATTAGAAGGTTATTTCTCACACACAGCATATGCATACCACAAATTACACCCCAAAACACATTCTGCTATTACTCCCGAGTATGGCGATACCACATATGTGAGACTTTTACACAGCGTGGCCACATACAGAGGCCCAACATGCAGGGAGCACCTCCAGGCGTTCTGGAGCGCCCAGGCCAATTCTGACATTTCTCTCCTACATGTAAAAATCATCATTTATTTGCTAGAAAATTACATAGAACCCCAAAACATTATATATATTTTTTTTAGCAAAGACCCTAGAGAATACAATGGTGGTTGTTGCAACTTTTTATCTCGCACGGTATTTGTGCAGCAATTTTTTGAACGCGTTTTTTTGGGGAAAGAAACAGTTTTGTGCTTTAAAAAAAAACAAAACAGTAAAGTTAGCCCAATGTTTTTGCATAATGTGAAAGATGAAGTTACGCCGAGTAAATAGATACCCAACATGTCACCCTTCAAAATTGCACACGCTTGTGGAATGGTGCCAAACGTCGCTACTTAAAAATCTCCATAGGTGACGCTTTAAAATTTTTTCCTGGTTACATGTTTTGAGTTACAGAGGAGGTCTAGGGCCAAAATTATTGCTCTCGCTCTACCGATCGCAGCGATACCTCACATGTGTGGTTTGAACACCGTTTTCATATGTGGGCGGGACTTAGGTATGTGTTCGCTTCTGCATGCGAGCACACGGACATGGGCGCTTTAAAAAATTTTTTTTTTTTTTTTATTGTTTATTTTACTTTATTTATTTTAGTTTGACACTTTCCCCCCCCAAAAAATTTTTTTTGATCACTTTTATTTCTATTACAAGGAATGTAAACATCCTTGTAATAGGAATATGGCATGACAGGTCCTCTTTACAGTGAGATATGGGGTCAATAAGACCCCACATCTCACCTCTAGGCTGGGAAGCATGAAATAATAATAAAAAAAAAACGATCTTGGCTTCGATCGTAGCGGTGAGTCGGTAGAAGCACCGGAGGGTGGCGGGAAGGGGGGGGCGTCCCCTCTCGCCTCCCATAAGAATGATCAAGCAGTGGAACAGCAGCTATGATCATTCCTATGTTGTAGGAAATCGCCGGCTGAAAAAGCTGATATCTGAATGATGCCTGTAGCTGCACCCATCATTCAGATATACCCGCTCAAAGTCAAGGACGTCATATGACTGTGGGCGGGAACTGGTTAAAAATTGCGGAGTATTGCGGGCTATTGCAGAGTATTGCGGGCTATTGCAGAGTATTGCGGGCTATATTGCAGAGTATTGCGGGCTATATTGCAGAGTATTGCCGGGTATATTGCAGAGTATTGCCGGGTATATTGCAGAGTATTGCCGGGTATATTGCAGAGTATTGCGGGGTATATTGCAGAGTATTGCGGGGTATATTGCAGAGTATTGCGGGGTATATTGCAGAGTATTGCCCGGGTATATTGCAGAGTATTGCCCGGGTATATTGCAGAGTATTGCCCGGGTATATTGCAGAGTAGTGCCCGGGTATATTGCAGAGTAGTGCCCGGGTATATTGCAGAGTAGTGCCCGGGTATATTGCAGAGTATTGCAGGGTGTTATGCAGAGTATTGCAGGGTGTTATGCAGAGTATTGCAGGGTGTTATGCAGAGTATTGCAGGGTGTTATGCAGAGTATTGCAGGGTGTTATGCAGAGTATTGCAGGGTGGTATGCAGAGTATTGCAGGGTGGTATGCAGAGTATTGCAGGGTGGTATGCAGAGTATTGCAGGGTGGTATGCAGAGTATTGCAGGGTGGTATGCAGAGTATTGCAGGGTGGTATGCAGAGTATTGCAGGGTGTTATGCAGAGTATTGCAGGGTGGTATGCAGAGTATTGCAGGGTGGTATGCAGAGTATTGCAGGGTGGTATGCAGAGTATTGCAGGGTGGTATGCAGAGTATTGCAGGGTGGTATGCAGAGTATTGCAGGGTGGTATGCAGAGTATTGCAGGGTGTTATGCAGAGTATTGCAGGGTGGTATGCAGAGTATTGCAGGGTGGTATGCAGAGTATTGCAGGGTGTTATGCAGAGTATTGCAGGGTGGTATGCAGAGTATTGCAGGGTGGTATGCAGAGTATTGCAGGGTGTTATGCAGAGTATTGCAGGGTGGTATGCAGAGTATTGCAGGGTGGTATGCAGAGTATTGCAGGGTGGTATGCAGAGTATTGCAGGGTGGTATGCAGAGTATTGCAGGGTGGTATGCAGAGTATTGCAGGGTATAGTGCAGAGTATTGCAGGGTTGGCTGAGCATGGAGGGATGGATGAATGTGACTGCAAATGTCACTGAGCACCGCTGTGGGCACTACACATGCAGCCCACAGCGGTGCTGCCATCCGATCCCTCCCCCTCTCCCCTCGCACTGTACCGATCGGTACAGAGAGGGGAGGGAGGAACCGGCGTCATCAGATGACGCCGGTCTGTTGACATGTGATCGCTCCGTCATTTGACGGAACGATCACGTGGTAAACGGCCGCGATCAGCGGCTATTTACCGTAATCCGTGATGCGCCGGGTCCTCTGGACCCGGCGGTCACGGATGTTCCCGAGTGCGCGCCCCAGGGGGCGCGCGGGAGCATCGTTCTGGAATCACGTCCATGGACGTCCACCCAGAACTAGCCGACCGCGCTGTTGCCGTCTTTCGGCAATGGCCCGGTCGGCAAGTGGTTAAAGTGATCTTTTGTCTTCATGATGTAGGGTATACCAGGAGACCGACGAAAACCCTTTAATTTCCAAAGTCACATACTTGAGTAGTAATTGGCTGCGATGGATTTAGGTGTGTCACAATAAGAGGAATGTACACATCTGCAATTGGCTATGTAGTGTTTTTTATGCAATACATACTCCTCGAAGGCGATTAAAATGTATTACAAGAAGTCTGTATGTTAAAATGATAAAAATAATAAATCCACTGTGATTTAATCTTCTGTAAAAGTTAAAATGAAAACTTCCAAGGGGTGAATACTTTTTATAGGCCCTGTCATTGTATCAGATGTATCAACAGATTGATGAAATAACAGGTATAATACATATATTCAAAAAATTATCTGGGAGTGTTCAGAACATAACCATAAACTGGCGTAAGACAAATATGGCAGAGCTCCGATTCACTAATTTAAATGCTTCATAGGAGGCTTGATGTTTTTTTTTTTTTTTTAAATTCAATCGTTTTTATTTATGTTCATACAAGATACATCTCAGTGCACAATCTCCTTACAGTGATATATTACAATTCAATCCTCCACTTTGGATGTACATAAAGAATTCCATATCAAAAAAGAGAGAGAAAAAAAAAAAAGGAAAAAAAAAAAAAAAAGTGCTTTTATTATTTTATCTACCTTACCCCTTTCCCTTGCTCCCTCCCCACACCCCCCCTTATATTACCACACGTATTAACATTCCTATTTCGTGAGGGCTTTATCTCTTTATTGTACTATAGCAGGTATCCCATTTCCTCCAGCCAGGGTCTCCAAAGTTTTTTAAATGCTTTTAGGTTCCTCCTTTTTATATATACTGCCTTTTCCTTCCACATTGTTTCAGTCACTGTTTTACACCAATCATCTTTCTGTGGGGGGGTTCTTGCCTGCCATCTTTGAGCTATAAGTTTTCTTGCCTGGAAGAGACACCTCTGAACTATTGTAAATTTGCAGGTTCCGATGGCCATATCCTCCCCTACCCCCAGGATACATAGTTTCGGGTCCATTTTAAGTTCTAGGGAAAATACTTTATTAAGAGTTTCTACAATCTCTGACCAATACCGGAATAATTTTGGGCATTTCCATAGCATATGCAACAAGTCCCCTTCCTGCTGACATCTAGGGCAGTTGGCATCTGTTCCCCTCCCAAACTCAAATAGCCTTTTAGGGGTGTAATATGTCCTATGGATTACCATTAAATGTGAGATCCTTTGGGCAGGGGAGATCGACACCCGATGCCCTCCCGCTAGTATCTCCCTCCACTGCCCATCTGAGATTGCGCCTAGCTCCCTCTCCCACTTACCTCTACTTTTAAGTTTTTCCGGGGTCTCTATGCTGTTTTTACAGATGTGTGGGTATATTTCAGCTATGGTCCCCCCATGGCTCTCCTGGTCTCCCAGTTTCTGGAGCACGGCAGACTCACTCCAGGAGGGGCCGTGGTCCCCAAACTGCGTCTTAAGGGCGTGTTTAACTTGTATGTAGTTATATAGTGAATTATCTGGTATACCAAATTCTACTTTCAATGTAGCGAAGGGTTTTAGTAAGGACTGGTTATAAAGCTGATCTAGTTTCTCTATTCCACTCTTTTCCCATGTTTTTATTGTTCCTATTTCTTGTAGTTCTTGTAGATTCTTATTGTTCCATAGGGGGGTATGTTTAATCCAACCATTTATTCCCAACAGGGTTTTAACGGTTCTCCATGCTTTTTTTATTAATTTGACCGTAGGGGTATTATATATAAAGGAGTCTGCTTCCAAGGTCTCTATCACGGTCTTATGGGGAGCTCCCGTAGTAATCAGCTTCTCCTTGCTGTTTCCCCCTATATACTGCATCTGGGCAGCCAAGAAATAGCTACGTGGGTGCGGAACTGCCATCCCCCCTTCCCGCGTAGGTAATTGTAGGGTCTGCAATCTTATCCTAGGGGATCCCCCTTTCCATATAAGGGTTCTAAATATCGTTTCTATTTTATCAAACCATTTCCTGCTTATCCATGTTGGGGAGTTCTGCATTATGTACAGCAACTGGGGGAGCCATAGCATTTTGATTAAATTGCACCTCCCCGCTACTGATAACGGGAGGTCCTTCCATATTTCAATCTTATCTTTGAATTTCTTTAACAGCGGGGCTAGGTTATTATCTAAGTAGCTCTCTGGGTCCTTGGTTATTTTAATACCTAGATATTTCGTTAGTGTTGTTTTTTCCAACCTGTTAATGTTTGAGGGGGTGTCTATACTATCTGAATCTAGTGGTAATAAGACTGATTTTTCCCAATTTATGGACAATCCCGAGACTTTCCCAAATCTTGAGAAGATGTCCATTACTTGGTTCAGGGATTCCTCCGTGTCTCCCATGAATATGAGGACGTCGTCCGCATACAATGCAATCCGCTCTTCGCCGTCCTCCCTCTGGAACCCCACTATTTTCCTATCCTGCCTCACTGTTGTAGCTAATGGTTCCATGGCGAGGGCAAAAATCATGGGGGACAAAGGGCACCCCTGCCTTGATCCCCTCTCTAATTTAAACCCAGTCGAGTAATCATTGTTAACTTTTACTTTTGCGTTTGGTTCATTGTACAATACTTTGACCCAGTTTAAAATGAAGAACCAAAACCATATTCCTTTAGTACTCTCCAGACATATTCCCATTCTACGCTGTCGAATGCTTTTACCACATCCAACAGAAGCATTGCTCTCGAGCCTCTATTTTCCGTGGGAATCTGCAGGTTTAGAAAGACTCTTCTGATGTTCATGCTAGTTGTTCGATGGGGTATGAATCCCGTCTGGTCCGGGTGGACTATTTTGTGAATCACTTTCTTTACTCTAGTAGCTAAAATTTTTGCTAGGATCTTAACATCTGCACAGAGCAGTGATACAGGTCTGTATGACCCAGGGTCCAGGGGGTCTTTCCCCTCTTTATGCAATACTATTATTGTAGCTTCTGTCATTGAAGTGGGTAACCTCCCTTGCTCTTTTGCCCAGTTGAAGACATCCAGCAGTTCCTGAAATAATACCTCCCCGTACTGTTTATAAATCTCCACTGGGAGGCCATCAGGACCTGGTGATCTACAATTAGCCATTTCTGATACTGCTATTTTAATCTCTTCTATAGTGATTGGTCTTTCTAATTCCTCAACCTCCGTCTCCCCCAGTATTGGTATTTCGATATTTTGAAAAAATTTGTCCATTTCCCCCTCATCCCTGGTCCCACTGGATTTATATAACCTATTATAGTATTCTTTAAACGTCTCAGTAATCTTTTCCAATTGAGATGTTGTCTCACCTGTCAAGGTCTTAATGACCGGGACCACGGATGGGGGGGAGCCGGACCTGACTATACGAGCCAATATCTTCCCTACTTTTTCCCCTTCCCCATACATGACTTGGTTCTGGAATGCCCTTTTATTTTCTATTTTCCTAATTATTATATCTTGGTACCTTTGTTGTTTATTTTCCCACACTCTCTGTTTTTCAGGGGAGGGTTCGTTTATGTACTCCTTTTCAGCTGCAATTAATTCCCTCTTAAACCGCTCCTCCCAATCTCGGGAGATTTTTTAAATTTTGGACACCTTCTGTATAAGCGAACCCCTTAAATATGCCTTCAGTGCGTCCCACATCACCCCTCTCAATGTAGTGCCCGAGTTAAGCTTTATAAATTCTTTCAGTTCTGCTATCACCCCCTCCTGATTCTCTATTATTTCCAACCATGCTGGATTCAACTTCCATATTCTATTCGTTTTCTTATGACCTGGATTTACCGCGATTGTGAGTGGGGAGTGGTCCGATACCCCTCTAGGGTGGTAGATTATATTATTTATTACTTGTGATGCTAGGCCATTACCTAGAGCTAAGTCTATCCTTGACAGCGAAGCACAGGAGCTCGAATAGCATGAAAACTGCTGAACCTTCGGGTTCCTTATTCTCCACATGTCAAGCAGCCCTGCTTCTTGTAGGAATTGTTTCAACCGGTTTTCCTGTTTTTTCTGATGCGGTTTCCCCCCTGGGAGTCTATCTATTTTATTATCCAGCACCATATTAAAGTCCCCGACAACTATAACTGGTAATTCAGCCTTATCAATTATAAATTCCAACAGGGTGCACAAAATATCCAGTTTAAACGGTGGCGGGATATATATATTGATCAGTATACATTCCAGATTCTCTATTACACAATGCAAAAACACGTATCGTCCCTCATCGTCTATCTTGCACTGCCTGCAAGTGAACGCTACCCCACTACCAACCAAAATTGAGACTCCTCTAGAATAGGAGGTATATGTAGAGTGAAACTGATGTTGATATCTCTTTTTCCATAAGTTATTTTTAGAATCTTTTGTCAGGTGTGTCTCTTGCAGGCAGGCAATTTCGACTTTGAGTGTATTTAAACCATCATTTACTGCTGCTCGTTTAGCAGGGGAACCCAATCCTCTAACATTCCATGAACTAATATTCAGGACCATGATTTATTACTTGTATTTGTGAGCAAAAGATCTTAAAAAGAGGGAAAAACAGAAATAGAAGGTGGGCAGGCTTCCGCCGACAGAAAGGAGAGAGAGAGAGAACACTGGAAAAGAAAGGGACAGAAAAAGGAGACCTACCTCCCCACCACTGGATCCTCTCTCAAACGCCTTACATTCCCCATTACCTAAAGTGCTTATCTCTGCTGAGAAGAGAGGCTTTTCCCCATTCCACCATCTTTTTATTTTAGTGACTTCAAATTTTAAAAACTCATATATACTACACGTGAAATACATATTTACCATGACTATCTATAATTTGCAAGTGCATTCAGTGTGGCTTTGAGGAGAAAATATTATTCTTTTTCTTTTTAAAGTGCAAACGTGCCCTTTTTGTATTTTCCTATTATACTCATTACCCTCCTCTACCCTCCTCCCCCATCCCTCCCCTCCCCCCCCCCCCACCTTTCTAGGTCCCCCTTGTAGGCTTTTTTAATGACCGTCACCCATTCCTCTACCCCTACCCTTCTTCCCCTCCAACCTCCCTCCCTCCCCCCACCCCCTCCCCCTTCCTTCCATCCCACACCCGTACAAAAGCCTATCTTGTTTATTAACACCCCAGTGTGTCCCCCCACCCCACACTTATAAATTATATCCTATTATATTCTTCCTTCCTCATTTAGATTTACATTTACATTTTGCAACCCCTGTTTTATTTCAGCAAAAGTTGATCTTTCTTTTCTTCCAACCATTCTCGCGCTCTCTCTGGGGATTCAAATATCTGACTACCCCCCAACACATTTACCCGAAGCCTAGCAGGGTAAAGGAGAGCATACGTAATGTCATACATTTGGAGGCTACGTTTGATGCCCAGAAGTTCCATCCTGCGCTTCTGTAATTCGGGTGAGAAATCGGGGTACATTGATATCTTGGCTCCGTTATAGTATAGGTTCCCCTTTTCCCTAGCCCTTCGAAGGAGGGTCACCTTATCCTTGTGGTTTAAGAACTTCAGTAGGAGAGCTCTTGGAGGGCTACCCTGGGCGGGGGGTCTAAATGGAACCCTGTGTGCCCTCTCAATGGAGAACTGCTGTGTGAATGTTTCTACCCCAAGGGATTTGCAATGTCATGGAAACTATTGAGTTTTCATCCCAACTTGCGATTTTCAGTAG
Source organism: Lithobates clamitans (assembly GCA_037952925.1). Taxonomy (NCBI): domain Eukaryota; kingdom Metazoa; phylum Chordata; class Amphibia; order Anura; family Ranidae; genus Lithobates; species Lithobates clamitans. Next base: position 8,968,709 of record JBBGZY010000723.1, read on the forward strand.
CCCTTTTAAGCTTAAAGTGATCTTTTGTCTTCATGATGTAGGGTATACCAGGAGACCGACGAAAACCCTTTAATTTCCAAAGTCACATACTTGAGTAGTAATTGGCTGCGATGGATTTAGGTGTGTCACAATAAGAGGAATGTACACATCTGCAATTGGCTATGTAGTGTTTTTTATGCAATACTTACTCCTCGAAGGCGATTAAAATGTATTACAAGAAGTCTGTATGTTAAAATGATAAAAATAATAAATCCACTGTGATTTAATCTTCTGTAAAAGTTAAAATGAAAACTTCCAATGGGTGAATACTTTTTATAGGCCCTGTCATTGTATCAGATGTATCAACAGATTGATGAAATAACAGGTATAATACATATATTCAAAAAATTATCTGGGAGTGTTCAGAACATAACCATAAACTGGCGTAAGACAAATATGGCAGAGCTCCGATTCACTAATTTAAATGCTTCATAGGAGGCTTGATGTTGCATTTGAAAAGCTTGGAATATACAGTATACTGTATACCATACAGCACTCATGAGTCAGTGACTTAGACTGCAGTAAGGGGGTAACACCAATGCACAATATTTATCACCTCTTCCCATTTTCTTTTGGATTTTACCATGCCTTCTAAATGAATGAATAATTTCAGAAAACCAGTATCTGCATAAGATGTTTGGGTGGACTATAACTGTTGCATGGCAGGGCAGCCAAGCTCTCTAAGTAGGGCAAGATCTGGCATCGAAAAAATACCCATTATGCAATGTGCGTTTCTTTCATATTTGACAGATGTTTTTACATACAATCCAGCTTTGCAGGCAGGACAAGACTATTATTAGTCCCATACATATATTACCTTTGCTAAAATTTTTCAGTTTCCAGTCTACCCTATTATAACCACCAATAGGTTTTACTTTAGAGATAAGCATTTACAACCATGGGAATGTTTGCTGCTATCACATAGTATTATAAACAATGGAGTGTTATTAAAAGAACACTTTACATATATATTTGATTGTGATTATAAAATAGAAATAGAATAGAAATTGACAAGTTTGCTTGTTACACATACAGGCTGTGCTTCCTGCTTGCTAGTGCTGCACACTGAAAAATCTCTCTCAATAACATATAGATCAATCAAGCAAACGCGTGACTGTCAAATCAAACATGACTGCTGTGTAAGCCTTAAAAAGCGAAAAACTCTTGGTCCCAGGGACCGGATTACACCTTTACATGACATTTGCGTACAGTATGTATGCATTGTATGGCAATCAATTTCTACATAATTGTATTGTTATAAAAATGTGTTACTGGGGAGTCATTTACTATCCCCTGCTCTTTCTTCTCAATTGTATTTTCACTAAAATGCAATACACATTCAACCAAAAAGCAGAACTCCAGGTAAGTGGTTAAATATTCAGATGAACTACATAGGTATCAGAACAGCTTTATTGATGTGAAGCCAGTTTCGTCATCTAGGCATCCCTGCCTAACAGCATAGCAAGATCCCCCGACCTCTTCTGCAGCAACACCGCTTTGTCAAAAAGACAAAACACTGGACAATTAGAAAGCATCAGCACCCATACATCATCCCTGGGCTCACTCTGCTTTCATCTTCTATCACAGCCCTCAAAATTTCCACTCGCCTGCTCGCATTTGGTGAGTGGAAATTTACTGAATACGAGTGGAGAGGGGCAGACGAGCGCCCAGCTCTCCAGCCGCCTGAACAAAAGGAGTGAGGCTGGCGGCATTCTTATCATTCCGAGTAGCACACATTGCAGGCTGCGATGGCTGCTGGAGGGAGGATTTTGCTCCCCCTCTCCCTCTAGCTTTGGGACTGGCAGCTCCAGGCTCTTGCTGCTTGTTGTGTGGGCGGGATGGGGATGCAGCAATCTTCTGAGATCCCGCCAGCCCAGCTGCTTGAACCACTCTACAGCCTGAACCATCCTGCCACCCGCTCACCTGCTTGAAATGCACACTCGACTGCCCAGTGCCCACCTGCTGGAGCCACCTGCCTGTCCAACCACCCACCTGCACTCCTGGAAGAGGGAGATGTGAGCTTACCATTGATTGACATACAATGTGTGAGGTAAGCTCAGCTGACTGTATTTGTTTCATTGCTCCAGCACCATAGTACTAGAGGAATGGGACTGGAACAGGCTGAAATTGAGGAAGGGGTTAACATTGCCATGTCCACCAATGAAGGTGGGGGATAGGGGTCAGTGACAGTGAAAGTTAACCCCTCCACCACATGCATCGGTCTTAATGGCAGTAAATGTTAACCTTCTCTTCCCCCACCCCACCTTACCTTACATTGGTCCTCACGGCAGAGACATTTTAACCCACCACCCCCTTCTGCATTTGTGGTAATGTCAATGAAAGTTAACCCCCTCTCCCCACATTTGTGGTCAGTGGCATTGAAGTAACCCCTCCCATGACTCCCAATGTGGGGGAGGGTGTTAATAATACTGATACCTGTGCTAGCAGTTATTAATGCGTCCATTGACATCAATTCTGGGGATTATTAATACGCCCACTGACTTCAGTGCTGGGAGTTACCAATGCGTCCTCTGATACCAGTGCTGGGAGTTACTAATGCGTCCTCTGATACCAGTGTTGGGGATTATTATGGTGCCCACTGACATGAATGCTGGGGGTTATTAACACATCCTCTGATACCTGTGTTAGAGGTTATTATGGTGTCCACCGGCACCAATGCTGGGAGGTATTATGGCATTCACTGGCACCAATGCTGGGAGGTATTATGGAGTAAACTGGCACCAATGCTGGGACGTATTATGGCATAAACGTGCACCAATGCTGGGAGGCATTATGGTGTCCACTGACACCAATGCTGGGAGTTATAATTACAGTCATTGACCTCTGTGTTAGGGGGGTAATTCTAATCGTGTTTAGGGGCGGATTTAGGGGTGCGGCAGGGTGGAGCAACTGGTGACGAGTAACTCTTAAGGACTGGCTAGCAGCTCAGGACTTGAAATTTTGAGCCCTGTTCTAGCAGCATGTTTACTGCACATACCCATGCATTAGAACCCAAATTCTAAGATTGCTGCCCCTCCTTTCCCAGTTTAATCCCATTCTGTGCAGGGATTATATTGTGCCAATCTAAAAATGTAAACGTATTTACAGTAGTTGAGTTTAAAACACAACTTTTTAAATACCCGCAATAAATGTTTTGTTTTTTTTAATCAACATCTGGAGTTCAGCTTTGAAATAATAACTTGGACCATGTACCCACTGGAAATTTAGTGTAATAAAATGATGCAACTTACTACATTACTAAGTCCGCACTCAGCCATATCAAAGACAACGGTTAGGAGTTTGCCTGGCTCCCTCTTGGCATACCGCTCCAGCCAAAAAGCTACACATTTCTTCTTATCTTCATTTGTCTTGGCATCTCGAACATGAAGCTTTACTCTGAGCCAGACTACAAAACCAAAAGGAAATAAATTAGCCGCTTTAACAAAAAGAGAACAAGACAGGTATGTATTGGAATCTAAAGACTCAGAATGCGCTAAAATATCCATCACGGCTAATTTTTGAGAGTCATTTCTTAAAGCAGAACTCTATCCTCTCAATCAGCATTAACCATTTTAATCCTTATGCTGCTAGCCTTAGTAAATAGATTATATATATTTTTATTTTTTTATATTTCTTGAATTGCTTCCTGGTTTTTGGCCTAGGCCAAAATATCATGTGTCCCAGGAGTCTTCATGGACCATTTTTTTCTTTTTCTTCCATCTGCAGGTGGGGGGAGGACTTTCAGCTAAGCACACCCGCCTGCATGCATGCTAAGGGCACATTGATTCCAGGAAGTAAATGCTAAATGAACCATCTGCCCTTACTCAGGCCCCTTTCACACTTATACGACTTGTCCCACGATTTTGTACTGCAAAATCGTATGACAAGTCATTCTCCATGATTTTCAATGACTACCATTCATATTGGCACGACTTTAAGTCGTGCCGACTTGAAAGTAGTCCCTGCACTACTTTGGTCCAACTTCTATGCGAGTTGTACTCCATAGACCTCAATGTTAAACCCTGAAGTAGCATGCAAGTCGTGCCTGAATATTATATAGACACGACTTCAGCACGACTTTGTAAGCACAAGCCTGGCCTCGCTATTCGGGAAAGGAAAACTTTTCTTTCCTTTCCCGATGAGCGACAGGCAGTGCTGACAGCTGTCTGGTATGAATCCAGAGGGGGAACGCTGCGCCAAGTTTTAAATGAAAAAACCGGCGTGGGTTCCCCCCCAGGGGCATACCAGGCCCTTAGGTCTGGTATGGATCTAAGGGGAACCCCCTACGCCGAAAAATCGGCGTGGGGTCCCCCCCAAAATCCATTCCAGACCCTTATCCGAGCACGCAGCCCGGCCGGTCAGGAATGGGGGTGGGGACGAGCTAGCGCCCCCCCCCCTCCTGGACCGTACCAGGCCGCATGCCCTCAACATGGGGGGTGGGTGCTTTGGGGCATGGGGGGCACCCTGCGGGCCCCCCCACCCCAAAGCACCTTGTCCCCATGTTGATGAGGACAAGGGCCTCTTCCCGACAACCCTGGCCGTTGGTTGTCGGGGTCTGCGGGCGGGGGGCTTATCGGAATCTGGGAGCCCCCTTTAATAAGGGGGCCCCCAGATCCCGGCCCCCCACCCTATGTGAATGAGTATGGGGTACATGGTACCCCTACCCTTTCACCTAGGGAAAAAAAGCATCAATAAAAAACACAGTACACAGGTTTTTAAAATAATTTATTAGGCAGCTCCGGGATCTTCTTCCGACTTCGGGGGTCCTCTTCTGACTTCGGGGGTCTCTCCGGCGTCCGCATCTTCTGCCGGCTCCACCGCTATCTTCTGGCGCTCTTTTGCCAGCGGTGGTCCGGACCTCTGGATCGTCTTCTTCCCTCTTCTCTTCCAGAGATGTTGACACGACGCTCTCTCCAGCCAGAATGGTCTCTGTGCGCTCCGCAAGGGACTTATATAGGCGGTGGCCCCGCCCCCCTATGAGGTCACTGTCCCGGGGCATGCTGGGACTGTGCCGTCATAAGGGGGCGTGGTCCTCACCCAGTGACCACGCCTCCTAAAACGTCACAGTCCCAGCATGCCCAGGGACTGTGACGGCATAAGGGGGCGGGGCCACCGCCTATATAAGTCAGTTGCGGAGCGCACAGAGACCATTCTGGCTGGAGAGAGCGTCGTGTCAACATCTCTGGAAGAGAAGAGGGAAGAAGACGATCCAGAGGTCCGGACCACCGCTGGCAAAAGAGCGCCAGAAGATAGCGGTGGAGCCGGCAGAAGATGCGGACGCCGGAGAGACCCCCGAAGTCAGAAGAGGACCCCCGAAGTCGGAAGAAGATCCCGGAGCTGCCTAATAAATTATTTTAAAAACCTGTGTACTGTGTTTTTTATTGATGCTTTTTTTACCTAGGTGAAAGGGTAGGGGTACCATGTACCCCATACTCATTTACATAGGGTGGGGGGCCGGGATCTGGGGGCCCCCTTATTAAAGGGGGCTCCCAGATTCCGATAAGCCCCCCGCCCGCAGACCCCGACAACCAACGGCCAGGGTTGTCGGGAAGAGGCCCTTGTCCTCATCAACATGGGGACAAGGTGCTTTGGGGTGGGGGGGCCCGCAGGGTGCCCCCCATGCCCTAAAGCACCCACCCCCCATGTTGAGGGCATGCGGCCTGGTACGGTCCAGGAGGGGGGGGGCCGCCAGCTCGTCCCCACCCCCATTCCTGACCGGCCGGGCTGCGTGCTCGGATAAGGGTCTGGTATGGATTTTGGGGGGACCCCCACGCCGATTTTTCGGCGTAGGGGGTTCCTCTTACAATTCATACCAGACCTAAGGGCCTGGTATGTCCCTGGGGGGGAACCCACGCCAGTTTTTTTATTTAAAACTTGGCGTGGAGTTTCCCCTTATGATTCATACCAACTACTGTATGTTTTAATTTGTTAATGCCAAAAACGTGGCAAAGTAGTACTGCTCCCAAATCGCGGTAAAATCGCGGCAAATCGCGGCAAAATAGCGGCAAAATCGCGGCCGCAAAATCGCGGTAAAATCGTGCGACTTTGAAGTCGTATAAGTGTGAAAGGGGCCTCAAGATAATCACAGCTAGAAATGCTAGGGGGTGATTTTTCAAAGTGATTCTCAACAAAAAGCATGGAGACGTGGAAGGATGGGTGACTTTGCGTTGCGTATTATTAATGTAACCCCAAGTTGTTCAAAGGGCAGTTGGATAAATCTACAAGGTAATTACTAAACCATGTTAAAGTGGACCTGAACGCAAAAGTGAAAATTGTGTTTTCAGGAAAAACTAGAATAATTGTTAAGCGCCCCCCCCCCCCCCCCCAAAAAAAAAGTACCTTTTGTACGGAATTTCTCCTGATAAACAGCAATGCACTTCTTGGTAATAAATGTGTCTAGGCACTCCTGTGCCTACAGCCTCATAGCTGTACAGTGCCTTGCAAAAGTATTCACCCCCCTTGGCTTTTTACCTATTTTGTTACATTACAGCCTTTAGTTCAATGTTTTTTTTAAATCCGAATTATAGGTGATTGATCAGAACACAATAGTTTAGGTTGTTGAAGTAAAATTAGAAAAAATATATACATAAAACAATTTTTCAGAAATAAAAAAACTGATAATTGGCATGTGCGTATGTATTCACCCCCTTTGTCATGAAGCCCATAAAAAGCTCTGGTGCAACCAATTACCTTCAGAAGTCACATAATTAGTGAAATGATGTCCACCTGTGTGCAATCTAAGTGTCACATGATCTTTCATTACATATACACACCTTTTTGAAAGGCCCCAGAGGCTGCAACACCCAAGCAAGAGGCACCACTAACCAAACACTGCCATGAAGACCAAGGAACTCTCCAAACAAGTAATGGACAATGTTTTTGAGAAGTACAAGTCAGGGTTAGGTTATAAAAAAAAATATCCAAATCTTTGATGATCCATAGGAGCACCATCAAATCTACCATAACCAAATGGAAAGAACATGGCACAACAGCAAACCTGCCAAGAGACGGCCGCACACCAAAACTCATGGACCAGGCAAGGGGGGCATTAATCAGAGAGTCAGCACAGAGACCTAAGGTAACCCTGGAGGAGCTGCAGAGTTCCACAGCAGAGACTGGAGTATCTGTACATAGGACGACAATAAGCCGTATGCTCTATAGAGATGGGCTTTATGGCAAAGTGGCCAGAAAAAAGCCATTACTTTCAGCAAAAAACAAAATGGCAAGTCTTGAGTTTGTGAAAAGGCATGTGGGAGACTTCCAAAATGTATGGAGGAAGGTGCTCTGGTCTGATGCGACTGAAATAGAACTTTTTCGCCAAAGAATTTGCTATGTCTGACGCAAACCCAACACATCACATCACCCAAAGAACACCATCCCCACAGTGAAACATGGTGGTGGCAGCATCATGCTGTGAGGGATGTTTTTTCAGCAGTCGGGACTGGGAAACTGGTCGGAGTTGAGGGAAAGAGGGATGGTGCTAAATACAGGGATATTCTTGAGCAAAACCTGTACCACTCTGTGTGTGAATTGAAGCTAGGACGGAGGGGTTCACCTTCCAGGACAATGACCCCAAACACACTGCTAAAAACAACACTTGAGTGGTTTAAGGGGAAACATGTAAATGTGTTGGAATGGCCTAGTCAAAGTCCAGACCTCAATCCAATAGAAAATATGTGGTCAGACTTAAAGGGGTTGTAAACCCTCATGGTTTTTCACCTTAAATCATTCTATGTATTAAGGTGAAAAACCTTCTCATGCCGCAGCCCCCCAGAACCCATGTCTTACTTACCTGAACCCGGTCTTTTTATCCTCGGGGACGAGCACACCAGCTTAGGCTGGTGTCTCGTGTCCTGATTGGATAGATTGATAGGAGCGCAGCCATTGGCTCCCGCTGCTGTCAATCAAATCCAATGACGCGGGCGCCGGGTCCAGCATTCGTGTCTGTGGACGCATATGCTGGACTCAGGAGCGTGCCGCGAGAGCCGCCGGGGACCCCAGAAGAGAATGTTCGGGGACACGCTGTGCAAAACGAGCTGCACAGTGGAGGTAAGTATGACATGTTTGTTATTTAAAAAAACAAAACCTTTACAATCACTTTAAAGATTGCTGTTCACAAGCGCAAAACATCCAACTTGAAGGAGCTGGAGCAGTTTGGCAAGGAGGAATGGGCAAAAATACCATTGGTAAGATGAGGCAAGCTCACAGAGACTTCCAAAGCAACTTGGAGCTGTGATAGCCGCAAAAGGTGGCTCTACAAAGTATTGACTTTAGGGGGGTGAATAGTTATGCACATTGACTTTTTCTATTATTTTGTCCTATTTGTTGTTTGCTTCACAATTAAAAAAAAAATCATCCTCAAAGTTGTGGGCATGTTCTGTAAAATAAATGATGCAAATCCTCAAACAATCCATGTTAATTCCAGGTTGTGAGGCAACAAAACATGAAAATTGCCAAGGGCGGGGGGGGGGGGGGGAATACTTTTGCAAGACACTGGGGGATATCTGCAGTGTGTAATTCAAGGCACTGCTGTCTAACTGCTAGTCTCAGGAGATTTGGAGCTAGATTTGGTGAGGTTACCATTGTTTACGGTTATTCTTACAGGAAGCTGACATAAGGAAGCAAAGCCCTGCTTCGACCAAGATGGCTGCCTCTACAGATCCTTGTGATAAAGCCATTTCTGGTGAAATGCATTAAGGAACGGTGACCTCTGGGGAGCTACATCATATTACCAGCTGTACAATGGATAGCTCAAAAAAAGTATTCCAGAGAATGAGATGTTGGTGTATGGTTCTTCATTTAGCAATGCCACAACAATGACACAGTGTAAAACAAGGCATGGTAAATCAGTATTAGGGAAAAACTGCAGGAAAACCACAGTCAATACTGGTGACTAGTCTTTTGCCTTCTGATTGTCTTTTCTGGGTAGTTCTTCCAGACTTTAGATCCACTTTAATGGTGCTGGCTAGCTCTTTATCCAAGCTGTCTGGCTTTTGAAATCTGGACTTATTTTGTAATTACTAGCTTTGGTTTGCCCTCTCAGAATGCAGTTAAGCACTATACACTTTTATAGACCTTCAACTTATCATTTTAAGATGCAGCTTGATGTACCTTCGGCAGTACAGTTAATGCATAGATTCAGCCAGTATATTCATTCTTTCAGTTTACAAAAAATGAGGGGAAAGGGGAGTGTGACTTTGAATGAAGCACGTAGGTATAAAGAATTCAGTTTATTATATAAATTAACATACAAACGCATAATCATGAGTAAGTGTATATCCAATACAATTCTAATAACCGGTACAATTCATAAAAATGTATATCTATACATACAATGTAGACGGGTTGCCACATGATTTCCTCTTTCAGTTTACACGCAATTAATAAAGACGTCTAGACCAGATTTATGTGAGCTGAGAAGTGCATGACACTACACAGTTGAAATTTGAACTCATAAAAACAGTCTTTCTTCTAATAATTAAAAGAAGCACCGGCATTTCAGAGAAGATTCAAACGGGATATTAACATTTTAATGTGAGCATAAGAAAGAAAACAGATAATGTGTTACATTGAGCAAGATTTCACATGACTGACTGCTGGACAACAAAGAACTGATAGAAGGAGGCCTGGCCTAGTCATGAGACTATTGTTTATTCCAGAACAGAAGAGTGCTGTAATAAATCTTCACACGACTTCTGGACTAAGTGAAACATTAGCATATTAATCTTCAGAAGATTATATACAAGGGAAATAACAAAAAAGCAGTATTGAAGCAACACCACTGGTTAGGCTGAAAAGAACTGTGCCTGTTTACAGACCTTGGATTTTAATGGAACACAAAGTGTGGCCCTGGTATGCTATAGGTTCAACAATTAGTTATTCATTATATCTCAATCACGACACAAAGCACAAAGTAAAATGCAACAAGACCTCCAGCTTCTTGCGTCAACTAGAGTCAAGTGCAGAGTGCAATTGTGATGGAAACAACAATTCTGTACAATGGCCATCTGTGTGCTTACCAGGTAAACACTGTTATGAATCAAGGACCTTGGTTTATTCAAGAGATAAAGTGCATTTTTGAGCATTTACTTTTTATTTTTACTGTATTAACCACTAGGCGCCCGCGCTATAGCCGAAAGACAGCTACAGCGTGGACTCAAATTGCCGGGAGGGCGTCCCTGGACGTCCTCCTGTTTACTTCCGCATTGCGCGCTCCCGCGGGCGCGCATCGCAGAAGTTTTGTGCTGGCCGTGTCCCTCGGACACAGATCGCCGTAAACGGCCAATGACAGCGGCCGTTTACAGTGCGATCGCTCTACCAATGGTAGAGGATCTCATATATAAACATATGAGATCATCTCTCATCGCCGGCTCTCCCTCCTCACACAGAGACAGCATGTGAGGAGGGAGAGCGGAACCGCTGCGGCGGTAAGTGTAAAAAAAAAAAATAAATAAATAAAAGTGTCCCCACTGTTATCTGTCCTGCCATCTGCCCCTGCAAACTGTCCTGCCATCTGCCCCTGCCCTGCCAACTGTCCTGCCATCTGTCCCCAGTGCCATGTATAAGTGCCATCTGTCATCAGTGCCACATAGTGCCATTTGTCATCAGTGCCACGTATCAGTGCCATCTGTCATCAGTGTCATCAGTGCCACGTATCAGTGCCATCTGTCATCAATGTCATCAGTGCCACGTATTAGTGCCATCTGTCATCAGTGCCACGTATTAGTGCCATCTGTCATCAGTGCCATCTTTCATCAGTGCCACGTGTCATCAGTGCCACATATTAGTGCCATCTGTCATCAGTGCCATTTGTCATCAGCGCCACATGTCATCAGTGCCACATATTAGTGCCATCTGTCATCAGTGTCACGTGTCATCAGTGCCACGTATTAGTGCCATCTGTCAGTGCCAAGTATTAGTGCCATCTGTCATCAGTGTCACGTATTAGTGCCATGTATTAGTGCCATCTGTCATCAGTGCCACGTATCAGTGCCATGTATCAGTGCCATTTGTCATCAGTGCCACGTCAGTGTCACATGTCATTATCCTGGTTCTCCAGGGCCTTCAAAAGTGTAATAGGTAGTTAACAAGTTAGACGTGTCATTTATGCTCCTAGAACACGTGATGTTGGGCCTCTCTATGTGGCCAGGCTGTGAAAAAGTCCCACACATGTGGTATCGTAATACTCAGGAGGAGTAGCAGAATGTATTTTGGGGTGTCATTTGTGGTATACACATGCCATGTGAGAGAAATAACCTATTACAATGACAATTTTGTGGGGGGGGGGGAAAAAAAAAATCTTCATTTTGCAAAGAATTGTGGGAAAAAATGACAACATCAAAAACCTCACCATGCATCTTACTAAATACCTTGGAATGTCTACTTTCAAAAAAGGGGTCATTTGGGGGGTATTTGTACTTTCCTGACTTGTTCGGGTGGCAAGAAATGAGATAGGCCACCAGTACTTCAGATGTGATCAATTTTTTATGATTTGCACCATAACTTGTAGACTCTATAACTTTCACAAACACCAAATAATATCCACTAATTTGGGTTATTTTTACCAAAGATATGTAGCAGTATAAATTGTGGCCAAAATTTATGAAGAAAAATTACTAATTTGCAAAATTTTATCACAGAAACAAAGAAAAATGCGTTTTTTTTCAAAATTTTTTTCATTTATAGCGCAAAAAATAAAAAACCCAGAGGTGATCAAATACCACCAAAATAAAGCTCTATTTGTATGAAAAAAAGGACAAAAAATTCATTTGGGTACAGTATTACATGACTGAGTAATTGTCATTCAAAGTGTGAGAGCGCTGAAAGCTGAAAATTGGTCTGGTTACGAGGGGGGTTTAAGTGCCCAGTTGTCAAGTGGTTAAATATAAAGTTTGTAGATTAATCTAGAGCAGGGGTCTCAAACTGGCGGCCCTCCAGCTGTTGCCAAACTACAAGTCCCATGAGGCATTGCAAGGCTGACAGTTACAAGCTTGCATCCCACAGGCAGAAGCATGATGGGACTTGTAGTTTTGCAACAGCTGGAGGGCCGTCAGTTTGAGACCCCTGATCTAGAGGGAGTCCCCGATGCTTAAAGCCTGGTACACACTATAAATGTTTTTTTTTTTTCGTATAACCCAGCGGGCGGAACAAAAAACCCCCCCAAAAATACAAAGGAGCTTACCCTACCCCACCCCCTATGTTTTCATGCATAGGACATGGTAACAAAGCCAAGTGTCTCAACTATGCACAATAACATAGAAACTTGGGTGAAGAAAAATGGCAGCAGGTGCTCTGGACTGATGAGTGAAAATTTTAAATATTTGGCTGTAGAGCTTGTTACATTGTTGGAGAGCAGTACAATAATGAGTCTCAGCAGGCAACAGTAAAGCATGGTGGAGGTTCCTTGGAAGTTAGGGGCTGCATTTCTGCAAATGGAGTTGGAGATTTGGTCAGGATCAATGATGTCCTCAACGCTGAGAAATACAGTCAGATATTTATCCATCATGCCATACCATCAGGGAGGCGTGTGTTGGCCCCTAATTTTTTATACAACAGGACAACAACCCCAAATATACAGCCAAGGTCATTAAGAACCATCTTCAGTATAAAGAACAAGGAGTCGTGGAAGTGATGGTTTGGCCCCCACAGAGCTCTGATCTCAACAACATTGTGTCTGTCTGGGATTACATGAAGAGACAGAAAGATTTGAGGCAGCCTACATCCACAGAAGATCTGTTGTTAGTTCCAAGATGTTTGGAATAACCTGGCTGCCGATTACCTTCAAAATCTGTGTGCAAGTGTACCTAGAAGAATTAAAGGGGTTGTAAAGGTATACATTTTTTCACCTTAATGCATTCTATGCATTAAGGTGAAAAAACTTCCGATAATACCGCCGCCCCCAGCCCCCCCGTTTTACTTACCTGACACCTCAAAAGTAATCCGCTCGCTCCCGACATCCATTAAGCCGCTCAGCCTCAGCTGATTGGCTACAGTGGATGCATTGAAAGCAGTGCAGCCATTGGCTCGCGCTGCTGTCAATCACATCCAATGACGCGGCGCCGACTGATACAGCGAGCGGCTATAGCCGCCAGCTGTATCACGGGAGCGCGCCCGCAATAACTAACCACCATGCGAGGGAGCTCGCATTAAGGTGGTTAGTTATTGCGGGGAGGAGCTGAAACAACCGCCGAGGGACCCCCGAAGAGCAGGTTCGGGGCCACCCTGTGCAAAACGAGCTGCACAGTGGAGGTAAGTATAAGATGTTTGTTATTTAAAGAAAATAAAAATTACTTTACAACCCCTTTAATGCTGTTTTGAAGGCAAAGGTTGGTCACACCAAATATTGATTTGATTTGTATTTACCTTCTGTTCATTTACTTTCCATTTTGTTAATAAAAATAAACTAACGCTTCAATTTCTGTAAGCATTCTTCATTTACAGCATTTTTTCACACCTGCCTAAAACTTTTGCACAGTACTGTATAGTTATTTTTTAGATTCAAAAATAGGATTTTTATAACAGCTTACCTGTAAAATCCTTTTCTTGGAGTGCATCATGGGACACAGAACACCATAGTAATCACCATATGGGTATATAGGCACCTTCAGGTGATGGACACTGGTATACCCAATACAGGAAGTTCACTCCCTATATAACCCCTCCTCCTCCCAGGAGTACCTCAGTTTTTGTAGCAAAGCAATATATCTAAACCCGAAAAAGAGGGGAGGGACCTCTGTGTCCCATAATGTACTCCAAGAAAAGGATTTTACAGGTAAGCTGTTATAAAAATCCTATTTTCTTTATCGTACATCATGGGACACAGAGCACCATAGTAATCACTATGTGGGACGTCCCATAGCAATGCTATTTGAGGGGAGGGAGAGACAACCCGTAGGGCACCCCCAGACTTGAGGACTTATACTGCTGCCTGCAGCACACTGCGCCCAAAAGCGATATACTCATGCCTCCTTACATCCACCTGATAAAATATGGTGAATGTATGTACTGAAGACCAAGTTGCGGTCTTACAGATCTGAGCCATGGAGGCCTGGTGACGCACTGCCCAAGATGCACTAACTGCCCTAGTGGAGTGCGCTTTGACTTGAAAAGGTGGAATTTTACCCCTTAAATCATAAGTCTGAATTATAACCTGCCGAATCCACTTAGCGACAGTGGATTTTGACGCTGCCTGTCCTTTCTTAGGACCTTCGGGCAGAACAAATAAGACATCAGTCTTCTGAATCTGAGAAGTCGTCTTTAAATAGACTTTGACCGCTCTCACCACATCAAGACAATGTAGTGACTTTTCTTCCCTGGAACATGGTTTCGGAAAAAACGATGGAGGACAATATCTTGGTTCAGGTGAAAACCCGAGGCCACTTTTGGCAAAAAATCTGGACGAGGGCGCAACACCACTCTGTCCTCATGAATAATCAAGTATGGCTCTTTACAAGAAAGAGCAGCCAATTCTGAAACCCTCCTTGCTGAGGATATAGCAACCAAGAACACCAACTTCCTTGTCAGAAGGACTAAGGGAATATATTGTATCAGTTCAAATGGCTGTTTTTGTAACACTGACAAAACTAAGTTCACGTCCCAAGGGTTCAAAGGTGATCTAACTGGTGGATTAATCCGCATCACCCCTTGCATAAAACCCCAGACTAAAGAATGTGTAGCAAGTGGTCTTTGAAATAAGACCGATATAGCCGAGACTTGGCCCTTAATAGTACTCAAGGCCAACTTCATCTCTACCCCTAATTGTAGAAAAGCAAGAATTCTGCCTATGATATATCTCCGAGGGTGCCAACCCTTGGATTCACACCAGGAAACGTAAGCCCTCCAGACTCTATAATATACAGTTCTGGAAGCTGGCTTCCTTGCATTAAATCAAGGTAGAGACAACTGACCAAGGAAAGCCCACGTTTCTTCAGAATGTGGCTTTCAATAGCCAAGCCGTTAAATTTAGCGTTCATAAGGTAGGATGGAATATCGCCCCCTGTGAGAGTAGGTCTGGCCGTAGTGAAAGGGACCATGGATCCTCCACTGCCATCTTTACGATTTCTGCATATCATGACCTTCTGGGCCATGCTGGTGCTACCAGAATTACTGGCTTTCTTTCTAGCCTGATCCTGCAAAGAAGTTGAGGCAGTGAATAGGGAAAAAAATCTAATTTAGTGAAAACTGACACCGTGGGGTCACCACGTATCTGTCTCGCATGCGAGTGGATCCCTTGTCCTTGACATAAAAGTTGACCAACTACATGTTGAACCTGGACGCCAAAAGATCTACGTCCGGGATCCCCCATGCTTGGCATATAGCCAGGAAGATTCCGGGGTGAAGGGACCACTCCCTCGGGAACAACTGCTGGTGACTCACGTAGTCTGCCTGCCAATTCTCTATTCCCAGAATGAAGACTGCCGATAGGCAAGGAACATCCCTTTCCGCCCAAGCTAGAATATGGCCCCCCACTCTCTGAGCTGCATGACCCTTAGTGCCCCCTTGGTGATTTGATATAGGCCACAGCTGTGGCATTGTTGGATTGGATCCTGACAGGAGAATTCCGTAACCTGAATGTTCAGGGCTTCAGAGTCAGATGCACTGCCCGAATCTCTAGGATGTTGATGGGCAATGCCTTTTCCGTTCTGGAACACTGTCCCTGGACAGTTGTCTTTTCCAGTACTGCTCCCCAACCTGAAAGGTTGGCATCTGTCGTTACCACTTTCCAGTAACTGGTATGAAGGTTTTATTCCTTCTGCAGATTGACAGATACCGAGCACCAACTGAGGCTCTGGAACACCTTTGGGGACAGCCGCATTGGCAAATCTAGAGCTTAAACCGTTTTGTTCCAAGCAGACAGGATATTTTTTTGCAACAGTCCCGAATGGAACTGGGCATAGGAACCGCTTCGAATGAAGCCACCATCTTTCCTAACAACCTCATGCAAAGGTGAATGGAGGAATCTCTTCTCGACCTGACCATCTGCACCAGCTCTCTTATGGCGTTGATCTTGCCTGAGGCAAGAACGCCTTCTTCTGGGCTGTGTCTATGATCAGACCCAAGTACTCCAGCCTTTCTAGCGGTTTTAAAGGAAGACCTAATTTGAGAATTCAACCCAGCGGGAAATATAGAACATGCCGATATGTATCCCTGATGTCGATAGACGCCAGAAGTTCTCCTCCTTGTAGGATAGAAACTACTGACCTGATCGACTCCATGCGAAAGGAGCGCATTTAGATTCTTTAGATCTAGAATGGGTCTGACATCTCCATTCGGTTTTGGTACTGTGAAGAGGTTTGGATAAAACCCCAAACCTTGCTCTTCTGTGGGGATCTGAATGATCACCCCTTGAGTCAGTAATCAGCTAATGCCCGAAACAGAGATTGCTTTTTCCCTGGATCTTTGGGAACGTTTGATCTCAGAAAACGAGGCGGTGGAAACTCCTGAAATTCTAGTTTGTATCCTAGAGACACCGTGGAGATGACCCATCTGTCCTGATTTCCTCTTGCCAGACTTCTAAGTATTGCAGAAGTCTTCCCCCCCACTCTGGTGAGGGGGGCGCCTCTTCAAAATGAGGCTTTAGAATTCTGCTTTGCAGATTTACGGCCCCAGGTCTTCTTCTGTGCCTGGGCCTGACCCTGAGGCTTTCCTCTAGAGAGTCTGACGGTGGAGGCCGTCAGCACTGCCTAGAGGCGGATGCCCCTGGCGCAGGGGAAAGAGTCCGTTTAAATGAAGGATGTTTATATTTTCTTTTGACTGACAAGAGTATTCTTCCTACTAGGAATCCTTTGGATGTATTTGTTCAAATCATCCCCAAATAGTCAATCCATAATGAAAAGGGAAACTAGTCAGAAGCCTTTTGCAAGGTGCTTCGGCTGACCAAAAAAAAAAAAAAAAAAAAATATATATATATATATATATATATATATATATATATATATATATATATATATTTTTTTAACCACAGGGTTCTACGCATGTGTACTAGTACAAGCGTAAGGTGAATAGAGTCTTCCAGAGCGGCTATGGCAAATCATAGTGCCCTTGGTAGTTAGGCCAAACCGCGGGCCTGTTGTGCAGGGACCTCCTTAAGGGCCTGTCTAACCTGGTCCTTTAGGGACTAACAGATGCCTACTGCAGCGACTGCAGGCTGAGTAACAGCCCCTGCCAAGGAAAAAAAGGATTTTAACAGGAATTCCAACCTTTTATCTGTTGGATCTTTAAGCATTTGTGCATTGTCTACTGGCAAGTTAGACTATTATTCACACTGGAAATCGCAGTGTCATCTCCTGGTACATTACATTTTTTTGGGTGAATTTCTCCTCCATTGGATAGAGTTTGTAAATCTCTTTGGAGGGAGAAAATGCTTATCCGGGTAATCCCATTCAGCATAAATAAGCTTTTCAAGTAATGCATGTACAGGAAACGCATAAAAAAAGGCTGTGAAGGTTTTAAGGAACCTAAAGGAGAAACAGAACTTTCAGCTGACTCCATTAGAGGTAGCTTGAAAGAGGCACAAACCATCTCCGTAAGAGATTGCACCAGCAATCTCTCAGATTGCAAGGCTGAAAAAAGGTTCATCTACCGTTGTTTCCTCCCCAGAGGAGTAATCGGTTTGCCTTTCCTTCTGATCACCTGAGTGTAACACCTCATCCTCTACCCACTGTTCCCTTGTAAGGGATCTGAGTTGGGGGATCTAACACGCTTCCTATCCTTTTGGATAGCGGATGCGATTAAAGTCGCTAATCTTCTTTCTAGGCCCTGCAGGGTGGAAAAAAACACATCTTCAGTCACGTATACAGGGGCTGAAATGTGAGAAGCAGCTGCACCACCAATTGTATCTCAGGAGAGGATGACAGTGTGGAGTGGTGTCTTTTTTGGGAGCCACAGTGCTGAGCACAAAAAGCAGAGGCACCAAGTAAAATGCACAACTCGCTGAGCAGACAGTCTAGCAAAAGAAAATGCCGCTGATAAAGTTCAGCTTTTTAGTGCTGTGTGTAAATGTTATTTCCTGTACTGGAAATGCCTGTGCAACCTTACGTGCCCCCAGCGCTCCGGTGTCCTGTGTGTCAGGCTCCAGCTGTGTAGCTGTGAAGCGTCTGTCTCTGTTGCGCGGACGGCATTCAACAGGCTCCTTGTCAGAGTGAGAGGGGAGGGAAGGGAGGGCTGAGGCGGGCTGAGACCACACACGTGCTGTTTAGCTGGGACTTCTGAGCTGACTGAGAAGCAAAGTGCTAAGGTATGCATTTACTCCCCCTAGTGGAGACTTTAGGCATGACAACATTTTACTTATGGAAGAAAAAAAGAATAGGTGGACTTTTTACAGTTCCTAGGCTTCTTCCCTTACCTTTTCCTCGCTGCAGGATACTACTGTAACAGACAGATCCCAACTTCACCCATCACGGCGGGCTGCATTAGCAAACCTTCAAGGACCGGGTACCTATTATAGGGGTTTCACTCCCTTGGACCTGTCAGGAAAAACTTTAGGTAATGTAGCATGACCAAAAAGTCCTTGGTCCTGGGGTCCAGCCCTGCAAAGAGAGGCGTTACAGGCAAAACCTTGTGCTTCGTATATGAGGCCCGGGTACCATCCATCTTGGCCTCAGTGGCACTTTGGATGGATCCGGTCTATGGAGGCTGTTTAAATCCAGCAGGGATCCCTCCGGCTTTGGAGCTCTTCAGAGCACATCTTCACTCGTGACCAACACCTTAGACAATGGCGAAAAAACTGAGGTACTCCTGGAAGGAGGAGGGGTTATATAGGGAGTGAACTTCCTGTATTGGGTATACCAGTGTCCATCACCTGAAGGTGCCTATATACCCACATAGTGATTACTATGGTGCTCTGTGTCTCATGATGTAAGATAAAGAAAACAGATTGTGTAGTGCTTGCCACTTACGTTACATGCACCAGCTGCAGTCTGCTTTCTAAACCACTTCAGCTCCGGAAGGTTTTACCCACTTCCTTAACAGGTCATTTTTTGCTATACGGCACTGCGTTGCTTTAACTGACAATTGCACGTGCAACGCTGTACCCAAATAAAATTGACGTCCTTTTTTCCCCCTCAAATAGAGCTTTCTTTTGGAGGTATTTGATCACCTCTGCGTTTTTTTATTTTTTGCGCTAGAAACAGAAAAAGACAGACACTTTTGAAGCAAAAACTATATTTATTACTTTCTTTCTGCTGTAAAACATTCCCAATAAAAAAAAAGTAAAAAAAACAAAAATAAAAAAAATTTAAAAAATCTAATTTCTTCATCACTTTAGGCCAATATGTATTCTGCTACATATTTTTGGTAAGCGTATATTGATTGGTTTGCGCAAAAGTTATAGCGTCTACAAACTATGGGATATATTTATACTTTTTCTCAGCCTGTCAGCAGGAGGAGCTTTTCATTTCATCTTAGGATCCTAGTACCTTCTGATAGAACGCTTCTACCTAAGAAAAGCACCTATTTGAATCATAGGACTGTTTTTGAATTGGTTTCCTATCACTCATTCCTCAAGGGGACTTGTCACGTTAATATTCTACTTGTATTTATTATTTTGTTTCTGCATAGGTGTTTGTAAGACACTAATTACACTTACATCCTGGCCGCAACTTTTTGTAGTCGGGTGGGACAGACATCAGTAGCGCACCTGAGTTCCGTTATTATATTGTCAAAACTAAAAATTCTTGGTTTTTGTAAGGTTGCAGCACTTTTAGTCTTTGGTTTCAATGTTTTTCCTTAGATAATTTTATTCAAAACAGCAACGTTGTTTATATAGATATTTTGCCTTTTGCTTCATAATAATTTTTTGTAATATTGTTTACCTTCACGGTCATTTCACTTTAGAAAAAGGATAATAATTGGGGTTAGTGCAGATTACATGTGTTACATCATGCAGCCTGCCTGTGCCTCACCAGTGCAAATAAACATACATATACAAAACACACACACATAACACACACACA
Source organism: Lithobates clamitans (assembly GCA_037952925.1). Lineage (NCBI taxonomy): Eukaryota > Metazoa > Chordata > Amphibia > Anura > Ranidae > Lithobates > Lithobates clamitans. Next base: position 8,988,700 of record JBBGZY010000723.1, read on the forward strand.
TGCACACAAATAAACACACACACACATATAACACACACACACATGCATACAAACATATATAGACAGCTTTTTTAAAAATTAGCAGCTGCAGCTCTGTACCCTCAATCTCCATGCCGGGTACTGCACTATCGGGGGAGGCAGAGAGCACAGCACACACTGCTAGACACCTCTCCCTTGCTTTCACTTTCAGAGTAAACAGCGTGACCGAGCTCCTGTACAGCCGATTTACACATCGGCTGAGGATCCATATGCAGCCACCACTCAGGGAGAGGGGGACGTTACACAGAGACCCCACGGGCCGCCTGCAGCATGGGCGAGGAGGGAGGGGAGGAGGAGAGAGTAAGGACGGGCGCTTCAGAACGACACCCCCGTGATGGGCGGCACCAGGGGCAGGGCCCTGCCCAGTAGGCCCCGCCCCATTTTCCGTGTGAATTCTTTTTCGGCAAATTGCCTTAAAGGCCATTTTCGGATGATATGTTTTGGCAGTCGAAACTTCGGTGCATCCCTACTTATAATACTTTCACATCTAGTGATTCAATCAGTTCCAAAGAAAATCACAGCTTCTCCCAGGTTTACTGATGTATTATAGGAACCATATGCTTTAGTAGTGTACTGCATAGTACATTAATCCAAGCCCTTCTTGCACACAGGTATATCAAATTTGTTATCACAATCCCATGACAAATAGATTTTCCACTTAGGAAAACCTGTGCAATGAATTGACAAAGCCCAATTAAACAAATAACTTTATCATGGGTTGTGATACAATAAAAGTACATATCACAGGTGTTCCACTTACAGAGTTTATTGCCTTCTTTGTCATAACCGTGTAGATATGTAGCACCGACATCAAAACACCATCTGGGGAGAATCGATTCATTCAAATCTGTAAAATATTGAAGGAAATGTTTTGTAAGTAAGGAGAGATTTAATTGTAGTCACCCTGTTCTGAATCCTAACCAAACAATGTTTCAGAAGCTCTGAAAGATGAGAAAAGCGATGAGAAACATTTCCAATGCAGAAACAAACTGCAAAAAAATCTTATCTGGGTTAATGTTAATGCTGCATCTTCCCATTTCTTTTTATGTGTTTTTTTTGCCTCTAAACGCCCCTCAATGTAAACAAATGTGTCCATGCATGCACACACTGGAGTTAAGAGGCAGAGAAAAAAAACACTTGTGCGTTTAAGAGAGGAGTTTTTTAGTATAAAAAAATGCTCAAAAACACCTAAACGTGCATTAATGCGTTCCCAAGTGAATACATTCCAATTGCCAGAATTCTGGCCAATAAAATGTATTAATGCCAGAAGCAGGAACGCGCATAAATGTGGCTTTTTACTATGGCTTCGCTGCTGCTAAACTGTAGGAGAAAAAAAAAAAACCACCAATAGAATACTGTGTGCATGAAGCCCTAGACAGTTGCACTAGATCAGGTATCTCTACTGGAAGGAAGGCTTCCCCTTTATTCCTATTCTGAAGTCAGCTCTTTGTTGGATCCCAGCGATTTTCCAAATATGGCTTCCAGCCTCTAAAAACCCCGCTGTGCTGCATGGACCCTGAAGGGACATCCAATGCCGCCCCAAAGTGGAAATTATATCAGAACGGGAAGTGACTCAGTGACAGATCCGGTCCCGGAACTGCTGCCCGGATCCGATAGGAGGGGGTCTTTGGGAACAAAGACAAGACAAAAAAAACAAAACAAAAAACGGGATACTGTGTTTTTTAAGGCTTAAAAAACTAAAGAATAAAACTTTGGCTTTAGATGCACTTTGAAGGACAATGGGCATAGCCATGCAAATAATTACTTTATGCCCCAGCGGACAACTTCAGATTCTGAATTGCTGGAATATAGCACAAATATGACATAACTCTTCAGCCACTCAACCTGCACACAGCTATTTCCTAGAAGGCATGCTTTTTATACCTTATACTAAAAATGGAGCAAAAAGCCTCAACAGCTATGTGCAAGTCAGCATACATTTAGGTTGCATCTGTGCTACTCCAGGCAACAAGTGAAACGAATCAGTGAACTGTAAATTCTATCCATGAAACATTACAACCTTACTAAAAATATGAAAATCCACACAATGTACCTTTATGCGAGTTAGATGTAGTTTTTTGAAGCCACATCCGGTCAGTTTCTCAATTGTATTGCTTGGCAAGCATGCAATGGGCAGAGTTGAGAATACCTAGACTAACAAAAGCTCAGGATCGAAATCATTTTAAACAATAGGGGGAGAAATGTTCTGTGCTATTTATAGCTTCCAAGCTATTTCTGGATATAAAACAAATGTTCCAGGCAACACAAACATGTTACAATTTTATTTTCAACTTTGACTGGTGAGTACCTTCAACTCCACCATAAGGCTGGCTACCACAACTGCAGCTTAAACAGGTGCTAATGTACGAAAATATCACGTGTGAACGAATGAACAATTTCCTTATGTTGCTATAATTGATACTCTTGCATGCTATACTATACTATTATAATTTGTTAGTAATCGTTGCAAATAAAAAAAAAAATTATGTATTGCTTAATATTTTATAGGGAAATCTTGTAAGAAAGAATATGTAAAGGTTATTCAAATAAAAACAATAAGAGAGAATTGCTAGCTCCTGAAATATGTCTTGCATGTTGAACAGAAAAAAAATATATATTTAATGATAAACACATCAGGGAATTTGGGTCTCTCCTATGAGCACCCCAGTAAAGCAAGCATATATCAGAAGACTTTAACGCTATAATTCAGCTGTTGTGTTATTTCAGTTTGCTAAAATACAGATTTTTTTTTTTTTCTTACAAATGCACATTTTCCACAGATTGATACTGACTTCATATTTCCCATCAGATTAGCTGCAATCAGCGTGCAGCAATAGTAGAAAATTTTTATCAGTGTAACAGGCAGGACTTGGTGTGCAAACACCAACCAAATATCTGCATACGGTCACAGAACAACAGTGCTCTATGAAGTTCATTATACTGTATATGAATGGTCAGAAAGCAGTCTTTCAAGCCATGTCATACAACAGGATCAGGAATTCACCATTATGTGGAAATTCACCATTTCATGTCCCAGTCCTCTAGCAATCTCTATGTAGCAGCTGTGAAAACTCAGACTGGAAAGTTAAGTCAGCAAAAACTGAACAAACCATGGCCAGTGGTAGTGCTGCAAGATGGAAGCTGCCCTACAGTTAGGTTTGAGAAAAGAGCGATGTACCTAAATGTATCTTCATGGCAGCACTAGCACAGGTAATCTTTTCTCTTCACTGGGGATATCTAGGCAACTGAGAACCACAAGCAGTATGCCTCACAAAGTGGTCCCTCACTGCGGGTGCTACTGACAGCATATGCTTCCATCTTGTAGCCAGGCCACGGTTTGTTGAGCTCCATCTGCTGCTGTACTCCCCAGCTGTCTTTGATGAGTAGAAGTAGTTACTTATCTGTAAGTGGTTTTCAAGATTTAGAGCTGGTTCACAACACAACACAAACGCACTCAAGATTCTTTCTGGATGTGTTTCTGCATGTGTGTTTTTAACGCGTTCTGGTGCGTTTTTGATGCATTCCAGATGTTTTTTTCCCTTCTTTTTTCCACTGTACTGGGGTCCGGTGCATTATGTGTTTTAGTGCATTCTAGTGCATCTTCCAATACAGCCCAGTTCTACTTTTTTTTTTCTGGAACTAGAAAGCCCTGGAACTGACCCGCATTGGTGTGAACTATGCCATTGGAAACCATATAACCTACTGTCCATGCGTTTTTGATGCAGAAAAAAAAAGCACTGTACTACATGTCGTGTGAACTAGTCTTTAGACTAATAGATAGTCTTTAATGCACAAGGCTTGCACCCTTGCTACGTGTCATAGTGCCTAAAAGGTGATGTCCAAGATTTACTGTCACTTTGCATAGTTCAAGCCGTCCCAAAGGAACGATTTGCTACATAAACAGGTGTGCCAGCCTCAGCTACAAACAGTATACATACCCTTGTGTTCCGGGTGTTCCTGTCTCAATCCCGGAACAGAATACAGTCAGGCTAAGCAGTGTTCAGCTATTCATAGGCAGTTTTATATTCTACCAATGAATACAAAGCTTCCTGATTGGCTGACACAGGAGAGGCTCTTTACAGGCGCTAAACAGGCGCTATTTTTTGCGCTGTAGCGCCTGTAAAGCACCTCAGTGTGAAAGTAGCCTTAGAAGAAAACATATTAGAGTCTGCAAAAGACTTGAGACTGTGGCAGAGGTTCACCTTCCAGCAGGACAACGACCCTAAACATACAGCCAGAGCTACAATGGAATGGTTTAGATCAGTGGTCACCAACCCTGTCCTCAGGGCCCACTAACAGGCCAGGTTTGCAAGATAACTGAAATACATCACAGGTGATATCATTTGCTGCTCCGTGTTCTAGTCTGCATCTCCCCAAGGTAATACATAAAATTTGGCCCGTTAGTGGGCCCTGAGGACAGGAGTTGATGACCACTGGTTTAGATCAAAGCATATTCATGTGTTAGAAAGGCCCAGTCAAAGTCAAAGTCTGAATCCCATTGGGAATCTGTGGCAAGACTTAAAAATTGCTGTTCAGAGACACTCTCCATCCAATCAAAAAGCAGATGGTGCAGCGCTAAAAATGCATATCAGATATGAAACGATAGAGAAATAATATCCTATAGAGAATCAAAACACTGAACAGTCCATAAATAATCCTTATGTGAGGTAAAACAGCATGCTTGTAGAAAGGTGACAATTCGATGATCCCACCACCAAGGTTCAGAATGGCCTCTCACCTGATGGAATGGACCCTTTAATTATAGAGGGTCACAATGCGCATTCCCATAAGGGTCAAGCAAGGTACGGCATACATAGATGAAGTACCCGCCTACTGGGACGCAACGCGTCCAGAACGAGGATACGTCGTGACGTCACCCACGGCCATCGCGCATCCTCTGTGCTGTTCGTTAATGCTGTCTGTAATTACTACTGCTTGAGCTGGTTTTCTTGCACTAGTCGAGTGCCTTTTATGTGAGTGCTGTATTTTATCTTTTTACAATAAATGTTTATACTTACAGAGAGCACTATTTTTTGCCATTTTATTTTATATGCACTGCCACATCTGAGTATCCTGACGGAGATCTGTGTATGCCGTACCTTGCTTGACACTTATGGGAATGCGCTTTGTGACCCTCTATAATTAAAGGGTCCATTCCATCAGGTGAGAGGCCATTCTGAACCTTGGTGGTGGGATCATCGAATTGTCACCTTTCTACAAGCATGCTGTTTTACCTCACATAAGGATTATTTATGGACTGTTCAGTGTTTTGATTCTCTATAGGATATTATTTCTCTACCGTTTCATATCTGATATGCATTTTTAGCGCTGTACCATCTGCTTTTTTATTTACTTTGAATTTTGACCCTGGTGTACAGCTGCTGTGTTCTACGTGCCATTACGCGCTGATTGTATATTTTATATTTGATTCTCCATCCAATCAGACAGAGCTTGAGCCATTTTGGTAAGAATGGGCAAAAATGTCACTCTCTAGATGTGCAAAGCTGGTAGAGTTATCCCCAAAAAGACTTGCAGCTGTAATGACAGGGAAAGGAGGTTCTACATAGTATTGACTCAGGGGGGCTGAATACAAATGAACGCCACACTTTTCACAAATTTATTTGAAAACCATTTATTATTTTCCTTCCACTTCACAATTAATGTACCATTTTGTTGGTCTATCACATAAAATCCCAATAAAATAAATTTACAATTTTGGCTGTAACATGACAAAAATGTGGAAAATGTCAAGGGGTACAACTATTTTTTCAAGGCACTGTATATCCCTGGAATCATTGTTTAATGTGGCGTTGCTGTGGACTACAATTCGTCAGGTAGCGCATATTATACAGTGTGTCGCAATTGATTATTTATCATCCTATACAGACTGTCTGGAACAACTATTAATTTTTCTACTGGCTGAGGTCAGGCAATAGGAAAAAATAATTCATTCTGGCCAATGAGATGAACAGGAATGGAGGCGCTTTGGTACTTTTAATCATTATAAAAATAATAAATCTGGCATTTGATTAAAAGGTATTATTTAATAAGAAAATATTAAAGTTGTTATAAAGGCAGAAGGTTTTATATCTTCATGCATTCTATGCATTGAGATAAAAAAACCTTCTGTGTGCAGCAGCCCCCCTTATACTTACCTGAGCCCATCTCGATCCAGGGATATTGAAGGAGAGTCTCGTCTGCCCGGGCCTCTCCTTCCTCATTAACTGAGACAGCAGTGAGGAGCCACTGGCTCCCCCTGCTGTCAAAGTCAGTGAACTAATGAGGAGAGAAAGGGGGCAGGGGCTGAACCACGGCTGTGTGTCTGAATGGACACAGAGAGCAGCGGCTCGGCTCAGGTGCCCCCATAGCAAGTGGCTTGCTGTGGGGGTACTCAGCAGGAGGGAGGGGCCAGGAGTGCAGACGAGGGACCAGAGAAGAGGAGTAGCTGGGCTGCTTTGTGCAAATCCATTATACAGAACAGGCAAGTATAAAATGTTTGTTATTTTTAATTAAAAAACTAAAAAAAACTAGTCTTTAGTCTCACTTTACAGGTTCTCTGCACCCAAAATGAACATTGACTGTTACCCACTGGTTGTCTAACAACATAAGGTAACTGCATTCTCTGCTCCACCCACCTATGATTGTCATTACCAACAATAAGTGTTCCCCAATTTTATTATTTTTTTTAGTTTAAATTACACACAATACAGCAGAAATGAAACCTTAAATCCTGGGTGAATGCAGAACAACCACAAAGAACCAACATAGTTTTGGATAGAAAGACCCTACAGCCTGTGCAAACTATTTTATTTACTTGGTTTTGGTGGCTTTGGGTGTCTCTTATGTACACCAAGGACTAACAAATGTCATTGTCTCTTACCATTAATAGCAATCTCTTTTCTCCATCTGAAGCTTTCATCAATCATCTTCAAAGCTTCCTCGATCACGTTATGCCTCCACAGCAGATAGCTTTCCACCCAGCCATCATCTTTCTGAAGTCTTTCTACATCACGGCTATCATACTTACTAGAATTGTCTGGAAGCACAACAATAATTTAGAAACATGTGAGCATCAATTTGCGGTTATAATATATTAACACTTTAGATATCCTAGATAATATATGGGGACAGATTTTGAAAATCAAAATTTCAATGATTACCTTTCAATGAAGATTAGAAATAAAAAGGAAAAACTGTTTGGTGGCTTTTCTCTATTTTTTCAAAATGAGGACTTCAGTTTCAACATAGTCCAAAGATATAGTCTACAATCATTAACCACTTCAGCCCCGGAAGGATTTACCCCCTTCCTGACCAGAGCACTTTTTACAATTCGGCACTGCGTCGCTTTAACGGCTAATTGCGCGGTCATGCAATGCTGTACCCAAACGAAATTTGCGTCCTTTTCTTCCCACAAATAGAGCTTTCTTTTTATGGTATTTGATCACCTCTGCTGTTTTTATTTTTTGCGCTATAAACGGAAAAAGACTGAAAATTTTGAAAAAAAAATGATATTTTCTACTTTTTGTTATAAAAAAAATCCAATAAACTAAATTTTAGTCATACATTTAGGCCAAAATGTATTCGGCCACATGTCTTTGGTAAAAAAAATGTCAATAAGCGTATATTTATTGGTTTGCGCAAAAGTTATAGCGTCTACAAACTAGGGTACATTTTCTGGAATTTACACAGCTTTTAGTTTCTGACTGCCTATGTCATTTCTTGAGGTGCTAAAATGGCAGGGCAGTACAAAACCCCCCCAAATGACCCCATTTTGGAAAGTAGACACCCCAAGGAAATTGCTGAGAGGCATGTTGAGCCCATTGAATATTTATTTTTTTTGTCCCAAGTGATTGAATAATGACAAAAAAAAGAAAAAAAAAAAATTACAAAAAGTTGTCACTAAATGATATATTGCTCACACAGGCCATGGGCATATGTGGAATTGCACCCCAAAATACATTCAGCTGCTTCTCTTGAGTACGGGGATACCACATCTGTGGCACTTTTTGGGAGCCTAGCCGCGTACGGGGCCCCGAAAACCCAGCACCACCTTCAGGATTTCTAAGGGCATACATTTTTTATTTTACTCCTCACTACCTATCACAGTTTTGAAGGCCATAAAATGCCAAGATGGCACAAACCCCCCCCAAATGACCCCATTTTGGAAAGTAGACACCCCAAGCTATTTGCTGAGAGGCATGGTGAGTATTTTGCAGCTCTCATTTGTTTTTGAAAATGAAGAAAGACCAGAAAAAAAAATTTTTTTTTTTCTTTTTTCAATTTTCAAAACTTTGTGACAAAAAGTGAGGTCTGCAAAATACTCACTATACCTCTCAGCAAATAGCTTGGGGTGTCTACTTTCCAAAATGGGGTAATTTGGGGGGGGGTTTGTGCCACCTGGGCATTCCATGGCCTCCGAAACTGTGATAGGTAGTGAGGAGTGAAATCAAAAATTTACGGCCTTAGAAAGCCTGAAGGCGGTGCTTGGTTTTCGGGGTCCCGTGCGCGGCTAGGCTCCCAAAAAGTCCCACACATGTGGTATCCCCGTACTCAGGAGAAGCAACAGAATTTATTTTGGGGTGTAATTTCACATATCCCCAGGGCATGTTTGAGCAATATAACATTTAGTGACAACTTTGTGCAAAAAAAAAAAAAAAAAAAAAAATTTGTCTCTTTCCCGCAACTTGTGTCACAATATAAAATATTCCATGGACTCGACATGCCTCTCAGCAAATAGCTTGGGGTGTCTACTTTCCAAAATGGGGTCATTTGGGGGGGGTTTGAACTGTCCTGGCATTTTATGCACAACATTTAGAAGCTTATGTCACACATCACCCACTCTTCTAACCACTTGAAGACAAAGCCCTTTCTGACACTTTTTGATTACATGAAAAAATAATTTTTTTTTGCAAGAAAATTACTTTGAACCCCCAAACATTATATATTATTTTAAAGCAAATGCCCTACAGATTAAAATGGTGGGTGTTTCATTTTTTTTTTTTCACACAGTATTTGCGCAGCGATTTTCAAACGCATTTTTTGGGGAAAAAACACACTTTTTTAAATTTTAATGCACTAAAACACACTATATTGCCCAAATGTTTGATGAAATAAAAAAGATGATCTTAGGCCGAGTACATGGATACCAAACATGACATGCTTTAAAATTGCGCACAAGCGTGCAGTGGCAACAAAATTAATACATTTTTAATAGCCTTTAAAAGCCTTTACAGGTTACCACTTTAGATTTACAGAGGAGGTCTACTGCTAAAATTACTGCCCTCGATCTGACCTTCGCGGTGATACCTCACATGCATGGTGCAATTGTTGTTTACGTTTGACGCCAGACCGCCGCTTGCGTTCGCCTTAGCGCGAGAGCAGGGGGGACAGGGGTGCTTTTTATTTATTTTATTTTTTTCTTTATTTTTTTTTGCTTTTTTATCTTATTTTTAAACTGTTCCTTTCATTTTTTTTTTTTTTTAAATCATTTTTATTGTTATCTCAGGGAATGTAAATATCCCCTATGATAGCAATAGGTAGTGACAGGTACTCTTTTTTGAAAAAATTGGGGTCTATTAGACCCTAGATCTCTCCTCTGCCCTCAAAGCATCTGACCAAACCAAGATCGGTGTGATAAACCAAGTTAGACTTACCGTAACTTGTTTTCCAGAAGTCTTTCAGGACAGCACCTGAGAGATAGCGACTCCACCCACCGGAAACAGGAAACACCTTCTTCCTCCAAACTTTAAAGGGAGGCGCCTCCCTACCATACCTCAGTTGTAGTAGAGAAGACCTCCGGCCCCGGCTGGAACACATAAACACATACGTTAGTCACAGCATAGTATATACAATACAATAGGGCGGGATGTTGCTGTCCTGAAAGACTTCTGGAAAACAAGTTACCGGTAAGTCTAACTTGGTTTTTCCCAAGGCGTCTTTCAGGACAGCACCTGAGAGGATAACAGAGACTTACCCCCTTAGGGCGGGACAACAGCTTGCAGGACCTTTCTGCCAAACGCCTGATCATTAGCAGATGTGAGGTCCAGCCTGTAATGTTTCACGAATGTGTGAAAACTTGACCAAGTTGCCGCCTTGCAGATTTGTTCAGGGGTGGCACCAGCTCTCTCTGCCCAAGTGGCCGCTAATGCTCTTGTTGAGTGTGCAGAAATTCCTGCAGGAGGAGACACGCCTGCATGCGAATAAGCCTCTGAAATGGCTAGCTTCAGCCACCTTGCTAAAGAGATTTTAGAAGCCTGGCAACCTTTCCTGTTGCCTTAAAATAGCACAAACAGAGAATCTGAACGTCTAAAGAGCTTTGTCCTTTCCAAGTAACATAACAAAACTCTTCTAACATCCAACATGTGAAAACAAGTCTCCTTCTCCCCTACTGGGTTGGGGCAGAAGGTCGGAAGTACAATGTCCTGAACACGATTTTGTACTGAAGCTACCTTTGGTAAGAATTTCTGATCTGTTCTAAGTATAACCCTATCTGGGAAGATAGATAAATAGGGTTCCTTAACTGATAAAGCATTAAGCTCACTGATCCTGCGTGCAGAGACCATGGCAATCAGAAACACAGACTTAAAAGTGAGATATCTGAGTGGCGCTTCTTCCAAAGGTTCAAAAGGACTCCTTGTTAGAGCCTGGAGGACTATCGACAGATCCCATTTGGGAAACAACTTAAGTGGTGCTGGTCTGGATCTCGTAAGGGATCTGAAAAATCTGGTTACCAATGGATCTGAGGCCACAGATCTTTCTAGGAACACTGCTAGCGCAGCCACCTGTACCTTCAAGGTACTAACTGCTAGTCCCTTGTCAGCACCAACCTGTAAAAATTCCAGAATGGTAACAAGACTCCCTGGGTCCTGGTCAGATGAATTACACCACGTATTGTAAACCTTCCAGACCTTGGAATAGATATTTCTAGTCACCCTTTTCCTACTGGATAATAGCGTTGAGATTAACCGGTTGGAAAAACCTTTGCTCCTTAAGAGCTGCTCTTCAGATACCAAGCAGTGAGCGCCAAAGTGGCTACCTCTGGGTGATTTACTGGTCCCTGAAATAGTAAATCGTGCCTGAGGGGCAGATGCCAATAAGGCCTGACCGCCATTTTCAGAACGGACTAAAACCAAGCCCTTCTTGGCCAAAAGGGCGTGATTAGGACAACCGGTACCGTTTCCCTTTGAATTTTTCTTAATACTAAGGGAATTAACTGAAATGGGGGGAAAGCGTAGCAGAGATGGAATCTCCATGGATACGCCAAGGCATCTGTTCCTAGTGACCCGTCGTGATTGCTTAGGGAAAAAAATTGCGGAACCAAGGCATTCTCCTTTGAGGCGAACAGGTCCACCTCTGGCAGCCCCCACTTCTCGACAATCATGGCGAAAACCTCTGGGTTCAGCGACCATTCCGCTTCCCGAATGGGGTTTCTGCTCAGGAAATCCGCCACTCCGTTCAGGGATCCCTTTAGATGGACTGCTGATAAAGACAGCAAGTGTCTTTCTGCCCAACGGAGAATGCTCATGGCTAGTACTTGCAGCGATTTGCTCCTTGTACCTCCCTGCCTGTTTATGTAAGCCACTGCCGTGGCATTGTCTGTTAGTATTTGAACATGCTGGGCCTGAAGCCCCTGAGCAAATGACTTCAGAGCCAAGTCGATCGCCTTGAGCTCTCTCCAGTTTGAGGACTTGGTCGCCTCTTTCCTGGACCAGTTTCCCTGAGTGAAACCTTTTTCTAGGTGGGCTCCCCAACCCCAGGAACTGGCATCGGTTGTCAGCCTTTTTTCGATTGGAAAGGCCCAGACTAACCCCTCCGATAGGATATCCTGCCTTTTCCACCACCATAGTGACCTCTTCACTTGGGTTGGAACTCTTACCTCTGAGTCTAGGGATTCTAAATTGTGATCCCAAGATCTCAGAAGAAAAGCCTGCAGATGTCTGAAGTGTAGTCTTGCCCACTGAACAGCTGGCATTGACGAAGTCAGAACCCCCAGGGCTGACATGACCAATCTTACCGTCAGCTGCTGGTTGGTCTGCAAAAAAGACACTGTATCCTGGATTTTTCCTTTCTTCTCCGAAGGAAGAAAAATTTTTTGGCTTACCGAATTTATTATATACCCTAGAAACCGAATCTCCTGAGATGGTTCCAGGGAAGATTTTTGGAGATTTAGGATCCAACCTAGAGACTCCAAATGGCTGCATGCTCTGCTTAAATTGCTCCTCAACTCCTCTCTTGAGGGGGCGAAAAATAGCAGATCGTCTAAGTAAGGAATTACTGCGATTCCCTGAAGACGCAGCGGAGCTAGGGCCTCTGCCATTACTTTGGTAAAAATTTGGGGTGCGGATGATAGCCCGAAGGGTAGGGCTCTGAATTGCAGATGCTGAATTCTGCCTTCCAACCTTACCGCCAACCTGAGAAACCTCTGGGACTGGGATGAGATTGGAATATGCAGGTATGCATCCTTTAGATCCACTGACGCCATGAAACAACCTGGAGTCAGAATATTTCTGGCGGTGAAAATTGAGTCCATCTTGAACCTTCTGTATTTGATGGCTCTGTTTAGTGGCTTTAAATTTAGAATTAAACAAAATCTTCCTGTTGGTTTTTTTACCAGGAAGACGTGAATAGAAGCCCTCGTGCCATTCCTCTGGTGGCACTGGGATTACTACACCCTGTTGCGTTAGTTCCTCCAGAGAGGATTTCATGGCCAGGGCCCTTATTGGATCTCGAGGAGCATTTGTTACCAGAAACCTTCTTGGGGGGCTTCTGGAGAACTCGAGAGTATAACCCTGCGAGAGAGTGGTCAGAATAAACTGATTTGTAGTTATCACTGACCACTGCGGAAGAAACTCTCGTAATCTTCCGCCGACCCGCAGAGATGAGTCATTGTGAGTTTTCGGCCTGTGAAGGAGGACGGAAGAGAATTCCACCTTTGCCCTTCGCCTTTTGCGCAGACCAATTTTTCCTCCTGCCCTGAAACTTACTTTCCTGCTGTTGCTGTTGAGTTTTTTGAGGTCGAAAAAGACGTTTTGGGGTCTGCTTTTTCTTTTTGACCGGAAAGGACTTCTTCTTATCGGCAGTTCTGTCTAGGATATTATCTAGATCTGGGCCAAAAAGAAGGTCACCTGAAAAGGGGATACCACAAAAATTTACTTTTTGAAGCTGTATCACCTGGCCAGGTTTTTAGCCATAAAGCTCTTCTCGCAGCATTTGCTAAAGCTGCAGACCTAGCTGACATTTTGATAGCTTCAGCCGAAGCATCAGCAATATAAGCAACCGCAGAAATCAGGGTAGGAAAGGAATCTAAGATCTCCTGCTTGGGGGAATCTGCCACTATATGAGATCTAAGTTGGTTCACCCAGTATTCCAGATTCCTGGCTACACAGGTTGTGGCCATTGCTGGTTTTAAATTGCTCATGATTGATTGCCATGATCTTTTGAGCAAAAGATCCATGCGTTTGTCCATTGGATCCCTTAGAACACCCATGTCTTCAAAAGACAGGTCTGTGGATCTTGAGACCTGTGAAAAGGCCGCATCCAACCTGGGCACCTTATTCCACACCGCAGAAGGGTCCTCCTCAAAAGGGAAGCGCCTTTTGTGGGCTCTGGAAAAAAAGGGCTTTTTCTCTGGATCTTGCCATTCTTTAGTAATGGCGTCAGAAATGACCGAATGAACTGGAAATGTTCGCCCCTTAGGCTCATTTAACCCTGCATACATGCGGTCATGAAGAGATAACTCCTTCTTTTCCTCACTTAAGCCAAGTGTAACATGGATAGCCTTAAGGAGTCCGTCTACCTCCTCTAGGGAAAGCTTAAATTTGGAAGGAGCCACCTCCGCTTCCTCACCCTCCTCCTCCGAATCTTTAACGGAAGGAGTAGGGGACTGCTCTTCCCTGATAGAGGGGCCTTCAGGTAAAACTTCTACCATGGGGAAAGAAATAGAACCCTGGGAAGCCTCAGAAGTGGATGGCTGACTAGCAGCTGGATTAACTAAAGAGTCACGAAAAGTCTGAATCGTGGCGTATAGTTCCTTCTTTACAGAGGCAACCAGATCATCACAAACCGAAGCTGATTCCTCCTTAACTAAAGAAGTGATGCATGTACTGCATAAGACTTTTTTCCAATTTTCTCCCATTTTGGCCCTGCAAGAAGGACATCTCTTTTTTGGGTCAGAGCTTTTAGCCTGTGAGAGAAAAAACAAAAAAGGGAAAAAAACCAGGGGACCTTTTAGTGAGACCCGGTCTCAGCTACACAAGAATCACCCACAGGTGCACTAAGAAGAAACCAGTCAGCCTCCAGTGCCCAGACAGGCCCCTTGCCACTAGGGGGTAAGAAAAAAGAAAATAGACCAAACCCAGGAAAAGGAAGAAAGGCAGACTTAAACTGCTGCTCCTACCTGAGCTTTACTGGCGCCTGTGCCTGTCCCCACCGCTGCAGACGCTGAGTCCTCCATCTCTGGTGTGCAGCTCTCCACCTGTGGCTTCATATGCCGCTTCCGGACTCCCATAGTGCATCTGCACCGGACCGGAAGCGGAAGTAGGCGCCAGTTCCTGTCCTCCCTCCTCCCCTCTCGCATCCACGCCGGAAATGACGCTTTTGCTGACCCAGTGACCCGCCCAGTCACTTCCGCCGCGCCTGCCGGCCAAAAAACATGGCGGCGGCGCACGCGCACCGCCGCTCCTACGACCGCGCGGATCACCGGGTCTACGGCTCTCCCCGAGCACCAGGAGGGGAAGAGGAGCCCGATTGCTACCGCTGCAAAGGCTTGGGTAGGCCGGGAGGACAGCGGGTCTCAAAAAGGAGGAAAAATGAAAAGGAAGCCCTGTCTCCCAGGCATCTGAGAGACCTTGACTCCCCTTCAAAAAGATGTTCCCTCCGGGCCGGAGGAAACACAAAAACTGAGGTATGGTAGGGAGGCGCCTCCCTTTAAAGTTTGGAGGAAGAAGGTGTTTCCTGTTTCCGGTGGGTGGAGTCGCTATCTCTCAGGTGCTGTCCTGAAAGACGCCTTGGGAAAAAATGCTTTCCCAATGGCGCTATTTACATCCGGCGAAATCTAAGTCATAAAATGCTCGTAGCTTCCGGTTTCTTAGGCCATAGAGATGTTTGGAGCCACTCTGGTCTTTGATCAGCTCTATGGTCAGCTGGCTGAATCACCGGCTGCATTCTCAGGTTCCCTGTTGAGACAGGAGAGCCAGAGAAAAACACGGAAGACGGTGGGGGGCATTCCCTCCCACTGCTTGTAAAAGCAGTCTAGAGGCTAATTAGCCGCTAGGATTGCTTTTACATGAAAGCCGACCGCTGGCTAAAAAGAATGATACCAAGATGATACCTAAACCTGCAGGCATCATTCTGGTATAACCACTCAAAGTCGTGAATGGCGTACCTGAAGACAAAAAAATGGTTAACAATAAAGCACAGTAAACGGTAAAGTATAAAAAATTGCATACCTGAAAAGCAAACATGATAAAACATAATAACAATAAAACATTGCAGAATAGAATACAGTAAAAAAGAGCAGAACAATAGAGAGAGAAGAGAGAGAGAGAACAATAAAACGACAACTATTTTTTTTTATTTTTGTTTGTGTTTTTTTTTTTTTTTTACACTTTTTTTTTGTAACTGTAACTTTTATAACTGTAACCGGTTCCAGGTTCGAGTCTCTCAAAATGCGATGGCATCTTGGGAGACCCTGTGAAAGTGGGCCTAGTCTGTGCAATGCTGTACCCTACGCTAATACTCAACTAGTGTATGGTAGCGTTCAAAACATTCACCAATGCAAAGACCAGGATTGTCAGGACAGGAGGGACAATAATAGCGGGCGTCACGTCTATATCCGCGCTTGCTGCAGACACAACATCTTTTTTGGGGGGGTTCGTTGGGTAGGGGTACTCGGGAGGATATATAAATGCCTCTCATGCAGCCGACTGCATTTGGTTGGGGATGTGAATGGGGGAAGTACGGGCGCTGCAGAAGCGGTGGGTTCCCAATAAGGATTGGCGAATGCAGCAGGAAGGGCACTATGGGCACGACGGGCTTGTGTTTGTCTTTTTGGTGGCAGCGGGACACTACTTGTGCTTGCCACCTCACCAGCTTGAACTGCACTTATGGGACTCGCCACGTCACCAAGTGTTACTGCAGTGCTGGTTTGACTACGACCGGGGTGTACTACGCCGCTGGTGCTTGCCAGTTCACCAAAACGCTACAAAAAAAAGTGTCAGTGATCGATCGATACTGCACTTGGGTGGGCTGGACTGGGCTGGGCCGGGCGGAGGGGCAAAACGCAGGTGCTAGCAGGTATCTGGGCTGATCCCGCTAACACTGCATTTTTGGGAACCCTAAACTGCTGGGGACGCTAGTATAGATCTGATCGGATCAGATATTGATGCGTTCAGATACTATACCACTAAGGGAGGTGTACGGTGCGTGTACGGGTGTTTGCGGTACTGGCGCTAATCTGACGCTGCCTAGGGCGACGCATATCACCGCCGGGCGATCAGGGGGCTAAACCTTTATTCGGTAATAAACGGCGGGTGCCCTGACACTATAAAAAATAAACGAACTAACCAGCGTCACCCGTAACGGTTATACGGTGATCAGTGGTGAAAGGGTTAACTAGGGGCCATCAAGGGGTTAAAACATTTATTAGATAGTATATGGGGGTCCCTGTCGCTATAAAACACTGACGGCGAACCTAAATATTTACGTCCCTAACTAGCGTCACCAGCGACACTAATACAGCGATCAGAAAAATGATCGCTTAGCGACACTGGCGACAGGGGGTGATCAAGGGGTTAAAACTTTATTAGGGGGGTAAGGGGGGTACCCTAGACCTACAGGGGGCTAAACCTTTATTCGGTAATAAACGGCGGGTGCCCTGACACTATAAAAATAAACGAACTAACCAGCGTCACCCGTAACGGTTATACGGTGATCAGTGGTGAAAGGGTTAACTAGGGGGCAATCAAGGGGTTAAAACATTTATTAGGTAGTATATGGGGGTCCCTGTCGCTATAAAACACTGACGGCGAACCTAAATATTTACGTCCCTAACTACCGTCACCAGCGACACTAATACAGCGATCAGAAAAATGATCGCTTAGCGACACTGGTGAGGGGGGGTGATCAAGGGGTTAAAACTTTATTAGGGGGGGTAAGGGGGGTACCCTAGACCTAAAGGGGGGTAATACTAACTGTCCCACCACTGCTAACTGTCACAAACTGACACTATGCAGTAATCAGGAAAAAAAAAAAAAAAACCTGCTTGGTGTCAGTTTGTGACAGGGGGGGGGGGGGTGATTGGGGGGGGATCGGGGGGCGATCGGGGGGGGATCGGGGGTGTAATATATGCCTGGCATGTTCTACTGTGTTGTGTGTGAGTGTTGGTGCACTTACATGTCATCTCTCCTCGGCGCTGGAACGGAAACTGCCAGACCGAGGAGAGATGACATCACATCCTCTGCCTCTGTGTACTATACAGAGGCAGGGGATGTTTCTCATTGGCTGGGAGCGATCGCGAGGGGGGGGGCCACGATCGGATGGCCTCCCCCTCGTCTGTCATCGCTCCCAACCAAATGCCGACCGCAGCTGGCACCGGGGGGGGGGGGGGTCCGATCGGACCCCCCACCCGCGGGAAGGGAATCACGTACTAGGTACGTGATTTTGCCTGCCCGTGCCGCTCTGCTCACGTATATAGGCGTGAGGCGGTCGGCAAGTGGTTAAAAGGGAAAGTACTAAAACAATAAAATAAAATACTATTTAAAAATTGTAGTACTACACAGGAATAGAAGCCAGTCTTAAAGTGTTTTACCAAACCCACAACAGTAAAATCTGTCTGTATATGCAGAATAGCATGCTTGTTATACTCACTGTTCGAACTTAAGTGATTAATCTTCTGCATTGTGTAAAAAGGCTGTATGATCCTGTATGCACAGATCCTCCCCCTCCTGCACGGTCACTCTGGACAAGTCCAGATAAGACACAGTCAGAGTAGGCCTGCTGCACATGCTCAGTTTGGTCTCTATTGCTGGAGAGAACATTTCCTGTTTGAGCTGAGCTAGTCACGTCGCATACTATTGACTTCACACATTTGGGGGGGGTATACAGATCCTGAATGACAGCCCAGTCTCTCCCTCCTCCTCCTCCTCCATGCCCAGTAACTAAAAAAAGAACACAGTGGGTGGGATGTCACATCTTGATTGATGGATGATCTGTCTCCCATAAAAGCATGAGGACACAGGCTGTAGTGGATTTCAGCAATTCCCATAAACGAGATAACACCCCTGTACATTTTTTGGCAGCATCAGTTACAGCCTGCAGATGTGCATATTGAGATAATAGATATTTCTAAACTTTTAAAAATACATTTACCAATTTCTAAATTCATAAATAATACAGATCCTGCCAAAAATGTGTTACGCGTTTTCTTTTTTCCTATTTGTGATCCTTCTTTCTCTCTCTGTGCCTTTCCTCTCATCCTTATCTCACCTGGCATCCCACTGCAACCTTGCTAACACCCCACCCCGTCATCCTCATCACACCCGGCACCCCACGTCAACCTTGCTAACATCCTACCTCGTAATCCTAATCCTTATTACACCCGGCACCCCACTCTAACCTTGCCAACAACCTACCCCATCATCGTCATCACACCCCACTGCAACCTTCCTAATACACTACCCCCTGTCATCCTCATCACACCTGGCACACCACTGCCAGCTTGCCAACACCCTATCCCTTGTCATCCTCATCACACCTGGCACCCCAATGCCACCTTACTAACACCCTACCTCCTGTCATCCTCATCCCCCCTGTCAGCTTCCAAACACCTGCATTGACAAAGCAGCGTATTCCAATGTTGAGAGGACAAGGGTCTCTTCCCCACAAATGTGTGGTGGTAGGTAACGTGGTCTGTGAACGGGGGCATATTGAAATATGTAGCAATATGTTAACAATAAAGATGCCACCCTAGGTGAATGATTAAAGAGTTACTAAACCCACAACAATAAAATCAGTCTGTATATGCAGTAAAGCATGCTTGTTATAACACTTAGTGTGGAACCTAAGTTGTTAATCCTCTGCATTGTGTAAAAAGGCTGTTCGATCTGGTCTTCACTGATCCTCTCCTTCCACGGACTCCAAAAAATAACCTGATATTTATGGAGTCAAACTGCTCAGTTTGGTGTGTATTGCTAGAGTTTTTTTTTCTTGGGAGGGTGCATGTGATCAGCACAGGGCCAATCAGCATTGTCCAGACAGAGAATCAGGAGTCTTGAAGCCTGATAGTGGGAGAAATAAAAACTCCTCGCACAAGCCATCAGCACACACTGAAAGAAGTCACAAGATTGCTCTAACTGCTATATACAGCTGATGAAAAAAGATATTTAGCAGTTTATATTTACTAAAATGATTGCATTTCCATTTCTGTGTACTGTGGGAGACCAGATATAGTGAATGCAGGATCTGGGTTTAGTAACACTTTAAAGTGAAGCCTTTTAAGTGCAGTGGAGGGGTTTGGGGTCTTATAGATACCAGATCCCTCCATAAAGAGTACCTGTACTGCCTATTACTGTCACAAGGGAGGTTTACCTAGAATATCTGCACCTGATATCGGCTATGGGCCTGAAAGGAAGCCAAAAAATCGGAATCGTATCAGCCCTGAAAAAAACGATATCAGTCGACCCCTACTTATGAACACTCTGAGCAGTGACTTATCCCTTATCTGATAGGCTCGCCCATGGTTTTCAATGAGACGCAGCCTGACTGAAACGCAAGTATGCTGTGCTCCCTCTTTAACTAACCTACAGTGTTCTAATAATCCATTGTCACACATCTGAAGTGACCCAGGGGTAAGACTGTGCAGAAATAAGTAAACTGGAGAATCAGACCACTGATAGAAAATGTGAAACATTGTTTTTCTCCTAAACACTGTTGCATAGATAGCACATACTATATATTTAAAAAGGATTGACTGACAACCATGACATCTCTCCAGGAGTAATAACAGGCTGCAGGATGGGAAATTGTAACTAAGCCAACTGAGCATACAGCATGACATCTGCTGAGGTCTGACAAAATGTTCGATAGTGGCTCAGTCTCACAAAAATGTCAGAAGAGTCAGCTCACCTGTCCAACTAAAATATGCTACAGATGCATCTTGGCAACTTTTAATTTGCTCTATGCCACCTCTGACCATTGTATAGATTTACTTTTTTGGGGAAACAAGAGCCCCATATAATTCCATACACATAACAAATTACAACCTTTTAAAAACACAATAACTTATAAATTGTTGGGCATAAAAGTAAACACAACATGTTTTTAGAATCAAAACTATTGCTTGCTTACAGTTAAAAGTTGCCAGATCAAAAGTAATAATAGGCTAGAATAAAAAAAGAGTTTATACTTCCCTGCTCTGTGCAAAGATACTGCACAGAGCGGCCCCTTACCTCCTCTCCTGGGTCCCCTGCTGGTGCTGTCCGCACCATCTCCAAAAACAAGCTGTGTGCTATGGGGTGCAAATGTGGGTACGCTCCTCAGCCTAGGCTGGATTTGACTGAGAGGCTCCCGCTGCTCTCAGTCCATCCTGTGAAACCAGGGAAAGACCAGTGCTGCTGCAGACAGGCACAGCGCTGGATTGAGACAGGATGCCCAGCTTGCCGTCACTAGAGGCAGCGGAGAATTGAATGTTTGCAGGGATGGGAACAGGTTACATGTAGCACCCTAAAAACAGGTGGAACAAGTAATATGTTCTCAAAGATGAACTTATCCTTTAGGGTTAAAAAAAAAAAAAAAACCTTTTGACTTTAGAACCATTTTAAAGTTATTTAACGTTCTACTGTTAATTACCCGAGAAGAGACAGCTTTACATGCCAGCTATGGCATGACTTGGCCAGCATCGTACAAGACAGGGCACTGCTATCGGATAGTTCAATAAAAACACTATGATGGCCAATATCAAGTTACTAAATCAGAAGTTGATCCGCTGTAAAGATATTTAGGTGCAGAGACAGATATCTTTACTACATTCAGCTAGTTTCCTGCATACCAATCTCCTCTCAAACATTCTCATTTAGAAGTTCAAATTAGTAGCAAAACTATAAATAAAAAAATGATGTAAAAACACCACATGACATTAAAAAAGAAAGGAAAAGCACTGATGACATAAAATGTATGGCAGTGGACATAATGGATACAGAAGAAAAAAAAAAAAAAAGAAAAGCTATAGCTTTGGTTAAAGGGCTGTTGTGGACTGCACATGGAGACATATAATTATTTTAATGCTTCAACTATATATACACACCTTGTAAATATTCCTGTGCAAATCTCTTTCTTGTGTCATGAACTAGCTTCTCCTTTTCCTACAGGAGATAAAAGTGTCAAAATGTTATTACGCATGTTATATACAACAGAAAAAGCAAAACTTCTTACAACCCAGATGAGCACAAAGTATACGGTAATCTTTACTGCACAATATATCGAACACCTTTACATCAAATCAAACTATGATTGGCAGAACAAGCAATAGTCAATGGAGCAGGGATGCAGTACTGCAACCTACCTGCTGAGAATTTGGGGTGAACACAGCCAGAGCGGGGTGCTGGTTGGGTAATGGTGGGTAGGGTAACGGCTGAGGTGCCCCACTATGCTTACATGTGGTAAGAAGGAAGGGGGATGCCAAAGTGGGAAACCATTGGGCTACCACTGTAAATTTGTAAGCCATATTGTCTGCCTACTGGATTTAAGCTAGGTTCACACTGCTGCAATCTGATTTTGATCCAACTTTCAGTGTGATTATGTAGTGCAACTTGGATGCTACTTTGAATCTCACCATACAAAAAGCAAAGATTTTTCCTCTTGTGGGACTTTAAAAGGCAGGAGTCTTCAAACAATATTTAATTCAAAAATATAAATTTATTACAAAAAGTTAAAACATGACAGTGATAAAAGAGATGGATGCAAATGAGGTAGGATGTTAGCAAACAAAATGTATAAAGATCTAATACAACAATGGTAAAAAATCCACCACACACGGCTGTCTCTGACGCGTTTCAAGGTTGTAAGTAGTTAGACCTCTTCTTCAGGGAGTGATGGTGAAGTATATGTTTGTCTGAAAATATTTTACAAAAATTACAAGGTAAACAGACATGACTAATACAGAGCAAT
The DNA here is from genome assembly GCA_037952925.1 of Lithobates clamitans. Taxonomy (NCBI): domain Eukaryota; kingdom Metazoa; phylum Chordata; class Amphibia; order Anura; family Ranidae; genus Lithobates; species Lithobates clamitans. Next base: position 9,010,900 of record JBBGZY010000723.1, read on the forward strand.
TCATGATCATATGCATTAGACATACAGAACACCTAATTTAGTACATTAGAAATATTCTGACCGTATTACTTGAGCCAACATCGAAGTAGCATCCAGCTTCAAGGAAAAAATTGGGTATTGATGGGGATTAATGATTAAATAATTAAATCTAACCCTTGCATACCTGCTGATGCAAAAATAGAGATCATATATCAATGCAGAACGCCTCAAAAATATTGTATGAGCAGCAGGTAATGTTAGACCACAGATGGATCAATACCAGAGGAAAAGCCGTGGGGTCATAGGAATGACAGAAAGCAGCTAAAGAAAGAAAAAATAGGAGTACTCAGTGATTGATTCCAGTCACTACAGACCCCAAACATGTCCCCGACACATCATGTAAGATGTATTCATTAACCACATGTATGGAGCATAGTGAGCGACGGTTCACATATACCTTAAATAGCTGTAACCAAATACCTCTGCCATTGCTAACAAGATTCAAAAAGGTAGTGCTGTTGGCGCCATACCTGAGGAGTAAAAGAGCCACACGACCAGTCCAATGCCTGAGCTGGCATGAAAATGAACATCCCCCTGTATGTGTTTAAATGAACCAGGTGATTGGAGATAAATACTAACAGCTGGTTGATATAATTGGTGCAGTGGGAGGACTCGCCCTCCGAGTCCCTGGCGCGCAGGCTAGATCCCCGGATCCCGCGCAGGGTAACCTTCTCCAGAGAGAAGGGACGTACTGACGTCAGCTACTGGTGGAGGAGAGATGGCAAACACAGGCTGGGCGGTGATTGGCATCTGCGTCAGCGGCGCACTGGGCGTCATAGCAACGGTGATACAAACACCAGCCACATCCGTCCATGTAAAAGGAGGCCAGCAGTGTCAAAACGAAGACTGAAAACAGTGGCCCCCCCGTGCGCCAAGTGAGCAATCGAGGCCAGACACAGGGCGTCCCCGAGCCTCACAAAGGCCGTTGATCTGCTTCCCATAACGGCAAACTATTGACATCCAGCGGGACCCTAAGAAAGTACATCAAGTTACAATTGATTTAGATTTTTAAATTTTAAAATGATTTTGATTTTAAATAGGAAAGGAGGGGAAGAGATCACAGAGGGAAGGAAGGAGAGAAGAAGAAGGAAAGAATAAAAGATGAATAGCAAAAAGAGACAAAAAGAAGATTGGGATAGAATTATGCTGCCCAACCATTCAGCAAAGCATATGACTACAGATAAGTAACCCACATCCTGATTTATAATGTATGTATATGAACACACATATCTAAAGAAAAGTCTGAAAACAAACAGAAGACATGTGAAAAATAGACCCGTGCATCTACCCATGAGGAGAATTATTCCTCAGAAATTAAGGAAATTTAAGAAAATTGGGACATATTCGCCTCAATGAGGTCCCAATTCTTGATTAGTCTTCCCCACATAATAGCATGCGCATTCGCATACCAGGAGGTATACAACACCGATTGTTCTGCAGTTTGCAAAATGTCTGGGTGCGCTTTCCTATTTAAAATCAAGATCATTTAAAAATCTAAATCAATTGTAACATGATGTACTTTCTTAGGGTCCCGCTGGATGTTAATAGTTTGCCGTTATAGGAAGCAGATCAACGGCCTTTGTGAGGTTCGGGGACGCCCTGTGTCTGGCCTCGATTTCTCACTCGGCGCAGGGGGGGCCACTGTTGTCATTCTTCGTTTTGAAACTGCTGGCCTCCTTTTACATGGACGGATGTGGCCGGTGTTTAAATCGCCGTTGCCATGACGCCCAGCACGCCGCGAGCCGTGGACGCCAATCACCGCCCAGCCTGTGTTTGCCATCTCTCCTCCTCCAGTAGCTGACGTCAGTACGTCCCTTCTCTCTGGAGGAGGTTACCCTGCGCGGGATTCGGGGGGCTGGCCTGCGTGCCAGGGACTCGGAGGGCGAGCCCTCCCACTACACCAAATATATCAACAAGCTGTTAGTATTTATCTCTAAACAGCTGGTTGATTTAAACACATACAGGGGGATGTTCATTTTCATGCCGGCTCAGGCATCAGACTGGTCGTGTGGCTTTTTTACGCCTCAGGAATGGCGCCAACAGCACTACCTTTTGAATCTGGTTAGCAATGACAGAAGTATTTGGTTACAGCTATTTAAGGCATATGTGTGAACCTTCGCTCACTATGCTCCATACAGGATGTGGTTAATTAACACATCCTACATTATGTGTCGGGGACATGTTTGGGGTCTGTAGTGACCAGGGCTTTTTTTCTCAGAAAATAGGTGCAGGAAGTCACCCTCCCCAGCCAACTCTCCACTCTCTCATTCTCATTCTGTCATTCCACGGGGAGAGAAGTAAAGCGTCGCCAATCCGCGTAAGCCCAAAAGGCACAGCGTGCGGCTCTTAGAAGCGCATAACACACAGGGCTCAGGAAAGTGCACTCTGTAGTGATGAGGTGTGTGTTTCACACAGGGCACAGAAAAAAAAAAAAAAAAAAAAAAAACGGCGGACAGCACTTACATATCTCCCCCAATGTAACCATCTATTGCTCACCTCTGTACCCCCCATTCAAACCTCACCTTGTCCACAGCTGACCTATGCCCCTTCCACAGCTCACCTCTTTTTCCCCCCGTCTGCAGCTAACTTCTTTTACCCCCCATCAACAGCTCACCTCTTCTTCCCCCCATCCACAGCTCACTTCTTTTTACCCCTGTCCACAGCTAACCTCTTCTTCCCTCCTGTCCATCGGCTCACCTCTTCTTCCCTCCTGTCCATCGGCTCACCTCTTCTTCCCTCCTGTCCATCGGCTCACCTCTTCTTCCCTCCTGTCCATCGGCTAAGCTCTTCTTCCCTCCTGTCCACGGCTAACCTCTTCTTCCCTCCTGTCCACGGCTAACCTCTTCTTCCCTCCTGTCCACGGCTAACCTCTTCTTCCCTCCTGTCCACGGCTAACCTCTTCTTCCCTCCTGTCCACGGCTAACCTCTTCTTCCCTCCTGTCCACGGCTAACCTCTTCTTCACTCTTGTCCACGGCTAACCTCTTCTTCCCTCCTGTCCACGGCTCACCTCTTCTTCCCTCCTGTCCACGGCTCACCTCTTCTTCCCTCCTGTCCACGGCTAACCTCTTCTTCCCTCCTGTCCACGGCTAACCTCTTCTTCCCTCCCGTCTTATGGCTCACCTCTTCTTCCCTCCTGTTCACAGCTAACCTCTTCTTCCCTCCTGTCCACGGCTCACCTCTTCTTCCCTCCTGTCCACGGCTCACCTCTTCTTCCCTCCTGTCCACGGCTCACCTCTTCTTCCCTCCTGTCCACGGCTCACCTCTTCTTCCCTCCTGTCCACGGCTCACCTCTTCTTCCCTCCTGTCCACGGCTCACCTCTTCTTCCCTCCTGTCCACGGCTCACCTCTTCTTCCCTCCTGTCCACGGCTCACCTCTTCTTCCCTCCTGTCCACGGCTCACCTCTTCTTCCCTCCTGTCCACTGCTCACCTCTTCTTCCCTCCTGTCCACGGCTCACCTCTTCTTCCCTCCTGTCCACGGCTCACCTCTTCTTCCCTCCTGTCCACGGCTCACCTCTTCTTCCCTCCTGTCCACGGCTCACCTCTTCTTCCCTCCTGTCCACGGCTCACCTCTTCTTCCCTCCTGTCCACGGCTCACCTCTTCTTCCCTCCTGTCCACGGCTCACCTCTTCTTCCCTCCTGTCCACGGCTCCCCTCTTCTTCCCTCCTGTCCACGGCTCACCTCTTCTTCCCTCCTGTCCACGGCTCACCTCTTCTTCCCTCCTGTCCACGGCTCACCTCTTCTTCCCTCCTGTCCACGGCTCACCTCTTCTTCCCTCCTGTCCACGGCTCACCTCTTCTTCCCTCCTGTCCACGGCTCACCTCTTCTTCCCTCCTGTCCACGGCTCACCTCTTCTTCCCTCCTGTCCACGGCTCACCTCTTCTTCCCTCAGTCCACGGGTCACCACTTCTTCCCCCCATTCGCTACTCACCAATTCTTCCCTCTGTCCGCAATACACCTTTTCTTTCCCCTGTCCCTCCACAATTCTGCACCCCTGTCTACATGTCATCTTAGCACCCCCCACAACTCACCTTTGTACCCCCTGTCAACAACTCAACTCTGCAGCCCCCACATCTACAGCTTACACTCCCAGTCCACAACTACAGCTTGCCTCTACCCCCCTTCCACATTTCACTACTGCACCCCCATCTACAGATTACCCCAATCCACAGCTTTCATCTCTTCAGCTCTACAACTTTGACCTCTTCACCCCGTCACCTTCAAACAACCTGCCAACCCACCCTTACCAGCTCTTGCCAGTGTACCACCTGCCCCCCCCACTACTTAGCACTTTGCACAAACTCTCCCCCTTTCCAGCTCTAACAAATTCACTCCCACTGCGGTCCACAGCTGTCACTTACCCCTGCAGGTGCCACTCTCACTGTCCCCCCTTCCCTCCCCTCCATAGTTTCCAGTGCACCCACCTCCTCTCCAGGCTTTTTTCCACACTGCAGTTCCGGCCGAATACTTCACTCGGCTCAGAGCTGCACAAGTCCGACAGGGAGGTAGGGCTGGCCAGGATGGAAGCCGCTGGGCAGGGTGGGAGCCGATGGGAAGGGCGGGATGGGAGCCGCTGGGTGGGACAAAGCCGCAGGGCGGGACAGGAGCCGCTGGGCAGGGCGGAGCCGCTGGGCGGGACAGGAGCCGCTGGGCGGGACAAAGCCGCTGGGAGGGACAGGATGGGAGCCACTGGGAGGGACGGGAACAACAACTCCTGAAGCTCAGGAAATGTAAACCAAAATGCAGCGGTCACTGTCCTGACACTAGGACACAGAAGTAGGTGGAGGAAGCGAGCAGTGCAAAAACCTCCTCTACCGCCTCCTGTGTTCAGTGACTGGATGGAGAGTACATGGCTGCCAGAGGTGGCCGAACTCCGTTCCGCCGCGTTCCGGCAGAAAAAAAGCCCTGGTAGTGACTGGAATCAATCACTGAGTACTCCTGTTTTTTCTTTCTTTAGCTGCTTTCTGTCATTCCTATGACCCCACGGCTTTTCCTCTGGTATTGATCCATCTGTGGTCTAACATTACCTGCTGTTCATACAATATTTTTGAGGCGTTCTGCATTGATATATATCTCTTTTTGCATCAGCAGGTGTGTAAGGGTTAGATTTAATTATTTAATCATTAATCCCCATCATTACCACCCTTATATTTCTAGCAGCAGCAGGCCTATACTAGGCTTGCTTTACTACTATGTTCTTTTTTTCCTGTTGGAGTAAATTACCACACTTCCTTTCTCCCCCCCCCCCCCTATATTCCCCTTCTTCTCCCTTAGATGATAAAGGGGTAAGGGGTTCCTTGAATCCATGGTGACATTCTTCAGTGGCAGGATGCCCTTTGTGTTCAGTCCTGATGCTGGTCCTGTGCGTCCTTGATGTGAAGCTCTGGCCCAAGGATCCGATCCCTGGCGGCAAACTACTTATCCCCAATTTTTTCCTTGAAGCTGGATGCTACTTCGATGTTGGCTCAAAAGTAAAACGGTCAGAATATTTCTAATGTGCTAAATTAAGTGTTCTGTATGTCTAATGCATATGATCATGAATTGCTCTGTATTAGTCATGTCTACCTTGTAATTTTTGTAAAATATTTTCAGACAAACATATACTTCACCATCAGCCCCTGAAGAAGAGGTCTAACTACTTACAACCTGAAGACTCCTGCCTTTTAAAGTCCCACAAGAGGAAAAATCTTTACTTTTTGTGTAATCTATGAGGGATGTGGGCAGTGAGTCTTTTTCCACACTGCTCGACACTATTATATCTATTAAATCTCATCATAGTACAGTGACCTTTTCCAAAATTGTGCAATGCTGAGACCTCTTGATGTGAACGGATTTGCATTGTCGTGCGATTCTATGTGACTCGGCACATCTCAAATCATAATAGTGTGAACAGAGCATTAGTCCACTCTTAAAGTGATACTGAAGTCTCTTTTTTTAATTTAAAAATAACAAACATGTTATACTTACGTGCTCTGTAAAGTGGTTTTGCACAGAGCAGCCCAGAGCCTCCTCTTTTTGGGTCCCTCGCTGGCGCTCCTGGCTCCTCCCTTCTGCCGAGTGCCCCCACAGAAAGTAGCTTACTATGAGGGGACACGAGCTGAGCGGCTGCTCCATTTGTCCATTCAGACACGGAGCCGCAGTACGAACCCATCCCCTCTATCTCCCCATTGGTTCACTGACTTTGACAGCAGCGGGAGCCAATGGCGCCCCACTGCTGTCTCAGCCAATGAGGAGATAGAGCCCCGGACAACTGTGGCTCTAATGCAACATCGCTTGATCGAGATGGGGCTCAGGTAAGTATTAGGGAGGCTGCTGCACACAGATTTTTTTATCTTAATGCATAAAATGCATTAACATGAAAAACCTTCTGACTTTACAACCACTTTAATTCAGAGCATTCTTGATACTTGCAGTTGGTAACCAGACAATATTGTGACACCATTTCATCTCTCACCACCATATTCAGTTGCGGAGAATCATAGCTGTCAATGTTTCAATTGTAAATTTAATTAGTACAATAATCTAAAATGTAATCATTATGGTAATGTAACAACACACAACATCAAGAGAGAACATATTACTTTATAATTCAAGAGGCCACTCTGTGCAAGCTATATGCCATGGTCCATGCGGCATGTAGGGGCCATATTTTTCTATTGTAGTAATGGTGGGGTAGGGGTATACAGTGGCAGCAAACAAGTGTACGGTGGGGTCCCTGAGGACTGTGATATAAGGAAGTTATGTCTTATGCATGTGCTTTCCTGATCTTATTACAATACATATGGTGAGTCCTAAATCTAAATTGTACAGGAGTTTGTAATAGATTGCAGAGCGTATGGTCAGCTTCAGGGCCTGACTGGGGCAGGAAAATTAGACAGCTGAGTTTTACCACCTCCATAAGCTGTAAAGACAGCTGGACAGAGGTTGTACACATTCTGTGTCTGCAATTCTTTTCTTTTGTGGCACAGCAAAAATTAAGGGGCACGCCACAACTGTGGGCCAAATGCCAGGCGCGTGGTTGCGACGGCGTATTCCCCTTGAAAAACAAGAACAGTCATTCAGGAGGCAGAATTCTCACCTCCTGAATGCCGTACCTGTACAACTCTCTGAAAAGTGATCCACTGAAGATTGCTTTTCAGAGAGCAACACAGGTGTAAACGAAGCTGGACACCACTGGTAAGTATCATTTTCCACATGCAACGTACCAGAAATCTGCAACAGCTACAAATTTCTTGGTTTTCTCTAGTGATTTTCAGTTGGCTGAACATTTGTATGGCTACTAAAGCTGCAACCAAGTCAGTCACTTAATTGCAGCTACAATTTGCTAGAATGACTGCGGCACAGACTTTTTACTGACTTTGAGTCATTTACTCCAAGCAAAGAAAAAAAAATGCCTGTGTGATATCTCCTTAAGGCAAAAAAATCAGCCAGGTGAAAGAAAAAAAACGCAATAGCTTAGATTTAATAAGCTTAGTTCACACAAAGTATATCACTTAAAAAATTGAAATGAACACCATCTCTGACTGATCTCTATTTTGCAGTATGTCTGCCATAAAATAGTTCCAGATAATATGAAGAAAATTCCAGAAGATATGACAGTCAGGTCTGTGAATGTTCTTGGTAGGCTGTCCCCAGTGAGCCTGCCTGTGCTCCCGTGTCCTTGAACTGTCAGGCGATGACATTTCACAGTGCGATCACAAGACGTCGTTTTATCTCTCCACAATAAGGCACTTTATATCACACTGGCAAATCCAAGGCATTTCCAAAATGTTATCCACCTGTTACTGATCAGACCAAGGCATCGACTTGCTGACAGCTCTGGTCCGCGTTTTTTTTTTTTTTTTAAAAGCTAAACCCCATTTACATGTGACACAGTCCCAGTGTAATGTCATAAACACAACAACTATTTTCAAAGAAAAAATATTGTTTATGGGGTTTCCGTTCTCTAACAGCCAGGCACATGTTGACACAAAAAAAAATAAAAAAAAATGGAATGGAGGATGGCCACTCATATTTCTTAGCATAGCAGAGTAGGTCTACACTAAGGAAAGGAACTCTGCTTCCCATGATGCAACAGTAGCTGTCACTAAATTGCTCTGTGTAAGTTTTGCTGTCAGTTAGCACATTGGACTGGGAAGGGAGGGCACAAACATAACATTTTGTGGGACACTACACTCAAATATACCCATTAGGTCTTTATCTATAAACTGTAGGTACCCGTTGATCAGGGGAGTAAGCAGACTGCCTTTTATAAAAACAGCTCTCAGGAAGGAGGAAAATATTTCCCAGTACTATGTTAAAAATTACACCCGAGTAATAAGTCTTAAAACAGACTGTTAGTTTAAGGTGTAAATTCACTAAAAAAAACAAAACAAAACAAAAATAAAAATAAATAAAAACAACAACAGACGTCCTGCCCTCCTTCCTCACTCCTCTGTGAATAATAAAACTACCTTTTTTTGGGGGGGAGCAGTTAAACAAATATGGATTTGATGGAAGATTCTGCTTAGGAGATGGAATGTGTAATTTCATTACTAATGTAATCTTATCAGATCAGGATTAATGAAATAGGACTGGTTTTGTGGAGTTGTATGCAAAGGTCCCTTTCCTTTCAGAGGTAGCCAGACTTCCAAGTGTGGATCGATTCCAACTGGCTTTCCAATGACTAATTACAACCATTTACGAAAACACTACACCAGAGAATGTTTCAACCTAGTTACATCACTTGTACCTACAGGTAAGCCAGGCTTACCTGTAGGTACTGTAAATATTTGCTAAACCTGCACGGTTTGGAAGATATTTACCATATACGCTTGCGCCAACGTCATCGGCACATACCCACTGATAAAAGGGCCCGCTCGCGCCGTTTCTTCAGGGCCGGTGCCATGACTGGCGGGAGTGATGTCATCGCGGCTCCGGCCAATCACAGCGCCGGAGCCCACAAACCCGGAAATAACTCCAAGAGACATGTCGCTGGTCACAGCGGTGTGTGGGGACCACTGTAACAGCTTCGATCTAAGGTAAGTATTTCATAATGAGCTAGAATGCGATGCATACTAGCTCATTATGCCTTTGTCTTACAGGGTTTTTTTCCCCCGGTTTACAACCACTTTCAAAGGTCTCTGGTTACCAATGTTGTGCTTTCCACACTTTGCTAAAGGTGGCCATAGATCAGTGGTTCTCACCTCCTGTCCTCAGGGCCCACTAACAGGCCAAATTTAAAGGATTTACCTTGGCGAAATGCAGACTAGAATACTGCAATCACTGAGCAGCAAATTATATCACCTGTGATGTATTTCAGTTATCTTGCAAACCTGGCCTGTTAGTGGGTCCCGAGGACAGAAGTTGAGAACCACTGCCGTAGATGGATCAAAATTTGGCCGGTTCAATGTGTGGTCATTGCAGTTTAACAGAAGTCAATCTACATAAGATCAGGTAATAAAAACTACTTTTTGTAGGAAGCATTTAACCCTTGCAGCACGCTGGGCACAGCCCCACTGCACAGGAGGACTTTTTAGTTTTGTAGAGTACAGCTTTAATGGGATTCATTATGAAATTATGCCCTGTTGGCATCCTTCCATCTGAAAATCGAAGGAGTCGGGTGGAAAATTTTTTAATTTGTCGTACATACACTATACTTTTTCATCAATCTACACTTACAATAACAACTAAATAACTCTATAAATATAATGAAGAATTTATTAGATATACTCTGCACACAAGCCAATGTGTTCTCGTATGCACCTCATCTCCAAGGAATTCAGCTAATTCAATGTTGTTTTAGTTTTGGGTGAATAGCACTGAAACCCATACGTATATTTTCATTATGTAGTAAGTCCAAATACCGTGTAACCTCTAATAACATCAATGAGCACAGAAATGCAGCTGAAGCTGGCAGAGAATGTAGGCAATGCTTAATTCCCATGGTAACAAGATTAAGTGCAAAACTGCAGGCACAGTTGTGTTGGTTCGTGGATATACAACAACTGAAGGTCATTTACATTTAGATTCAAACCAACTGATCCATGGCAAGTTATAAACCAATTTGTTGCCTCTCCAAAATCTACCTAAAATAATGATAACCTAAAACTCTTTCCATCAACATTCCATGAAACTTATGATTAAAATAATCATGCAAGAATTAAAGCAAAAGAAGACAATGCATTTCATCGTGCTCAGGCAGACCAAACCTATTTATGAAAGAGGGGCAAATCCAGAATTATTTCCCTCCCTGGATTAACTACAAACCAATACACATGTTAGCCACATAATTACAAGTCATAACCCCTTTCTGGAAGACTGTAAGGATTCATAAATTTAATATCCACGGTAGCAATAAGAACCTTCTCATTTACTACTCTCTTTTTTTTTTCCTTTTTTACAACGATTCTAAATGTAGAAGGTTTAATGCATTCTTCTGCATTAAAGTAAACCGCAAAAAAAATAAATGGATGAAAATAATAAAAATTAAAAAATGGGCTCCCAGGCAGTTTAACCAATTGCCTACTGGGCACTTTTACCCCCTTCCTGCCCAGGTCAATTTTCAGCGCTGTCGCACTTTAAATGACAATTGCGCGGTCATGCTACACTGTACCCATATTACATTTTTGTATCTCTTTTTTCACACAAATAGAGCTTTCTTTTGGTGGTATTTAATCACCACAATTTTTTTAGTTTTTTGCTAAATAAATTAAAGGGACCGAACATTTTGAAAAAACAAACACACGTTTTTCAAAGTTTGTTCTAAAATTTTGCAAACAGGTATTTTTTCTCCTGCACTGACGAGGCTGCACTGATGGGCACTGACGAGGCTGCACTGATGGGCACTGACGAGGCTGCACTGATGGGCACTGACGAGGCTGCACTGATGGGCACTGACGAGGCTGCACTGATGGGCACTGACGAGGCTGCACTGGTAGGCGATACTGATGGGCACTGGTGGAGACTGTTGGGACTGCATACTAGCACATTATGACGGACTTGCCTGAAAACAAAGTCCTCCAGCGTCACGCTGTCACCGCTGTAGGAGATCCTTTTTCACCCGGCTTCCTTCTGGGTTCACTGTGTGCATGCGCTGGTAAGTTTACTGGCTGCTGCTAAAGTAAACAGCCTAAACAGTGCACATTTACGACATATTTCATGTACCTACAGGTAAGCCTTATTATAGGCTTACCTGTAGGTAAAAATCAACCACCTGACTTTACTACCCCTGTGATACTAAACACACACACTGTTTATTTACATTGTCCCTTCTATTTCTGTATGTAGATGATGAAATCTAAGTACTTTATTTCCTAATCGATACACAGATGTCACATGACCCAGGTCGTCTGCAGAGAAACATAAGCAGGGAGGAGCTTCTAGTCCTTTGCTGCTGGTCACAAAAAAACAAAACAAAAAAAGAAAACAGCCTTCGAAATACAGAGTAAAAATAAATATAAATAAAACTTTTTAAAATTGTCATACAAATAACGTATTTTTCGGATTATAAGACGCACTTTTTTCCCCCCAGAAATATGGGGGAAAATGTCCCTGCGTCTTATGGTGCAAATATATGACAGGCGCCGCCCCCCGCCACCGCTGCACCTCCCCCTGCCATCGCTCGCATCGCCTCCCGCCACCACCACTGGAAGAGAGGCAGGAGAGCGGGAGACAGACTTCCAAACCTCCCGTGGGCGCCGGGCGATCTTCCAGCTGGTTCCCGAGACAGAAAACAGAGCATTCGGCCGCTCGGGCTGCTCAGTCTTCTGTTAGGTGGAAGGGATAACATCAGGTAAGGCTGCATTTTCTATGGCAATGGTCACTCTGCATTTCATGGGCACTGGAAAATATTTTAGTACACCATTTGGTTCAGAATTTTTTTTTTTCTGGTTTTCCTCCTCTAAAATCTAGGTGCGTCTTAGGAGCGAAAAATACGGTATATATTTGAAATCAAGAAAAAAAAAAAAAAAAGAAAAAAGAAGGACAGACATTAGGGATGTCTACTACAATCTACTAGAAACAATAGGGATGAGGCTGGGTAAAGGCAATTGATTACTGGTGAATCCTATGAACAGTTGAAACAGTACCAGTTCACATACAGTGCTGTGAAAAAGTATTTGCTGATTTACTTCCTGATTTTTTTTTTTGCACATTTGTCACACTTAAATGATTCAGATCATCAGACATTTTTATACTACACAACAATAAGCCAAGTAAATACAAAATGTAGTTTTTAAATGATTCCATTTATTATGGGAAAAAAGCTGTCCAAATCTGCCTAGCCCTATGTGAAAAAGTAATTGCCCCCTAAACCCCCTACTGCATAACCCAAGTGCGCTTGAGCTCACAAACTGATGGCCAGACATTGTCCTTCAGGATTTTCTGGTACAGCGCAGAAGTCATGATTCCATCAATTGAACCGACATTGTGAAAAGGCCGAATTCATCACAAAGTGTGATCACTTACCCACATACAGACTCTACAGAAAATCTAATACATTTTGTATTCTGTGAATTTTTTGAAAATATGGTTCATATTATGACATAAAATTCAGAAAAAACAAAGTATATCCTCACATTTCAGGCAAGTTAAAAAAAAAAACAAACAAAAAAAAAACAAAACACATCCTTCCCTCTAAAATTTCACATATTTCCCAAACCTATGCAGTGTTCATAAATTGTTTTCATTTACATAAGTAGGTGATGTGATCATTACAGGCCCCAACTGTTCTATTCACATGATGCCATGCCCGAGGGGAGCCAACAATCTATTGAACTAATGGCAAACAAACACTTCCTAACCAAGCAGAAGCTGATCAACTTAGTTTACAGAAGGAACCCATAACAAGAAGTAAACATCATCAACACTGTAGGATTGATTGACAAAGGAATACAGATTGTTCACACTGTAAATGTTCACTGAGCTTAGTAAATATTGCAAAGCTGAATTCAATTACCCAATTGTGCTAGTAAAAATCCCTTCTTTTTCTTGCACGTGTTAAACATTCAAAATAGAAACACAGCTTTAGCTGATTTACAAATTTCAGAGGATGTTCACTATATTAACCACTTAAAGACCGGAAGGATTTGCCACCTTAACGACCAGACCATTTTTTGTGATATGGCACTGCGTCACTTTAACGGACAATTGCGCGATCGTGTGACGTTGTACCCAAACAAAATATGTATGTCCTTTTTTTTCCACAAATTTCTTTAGGTGGTATTTAATCACCTCTGCGTTAAACACCCCAACATATATTCTATGAGGCATAATGAGTCTTTTGAACATGTCATTTTTTCCACAGGTTTTTGGAAAATGTGTAAAGAAAATGAAAAAGCATTATTCACACGTTTTTACGGCACTGATGAGGATCCACCGATAGGGTGGCACTGATGAGCACTGTATTGGCACTATAGTGGCACTGTAGAGCACTGCTTCGCATTGAAGCAGCCTCACTTTCCTCTCCTCACACGATCGGTGTGAGGAGAGAAAAAAACCGGACACGACGCTGGTTTGTTGACAGTGATCGCTCCGTCCAATTGGACAGAGCAATCACGTGGTAAAGGGCCGCTGGGACTGGCCCTTTAGCCCAATCTGTGACACGCCAGGTCACGAGAGCCCGGCGGTCACGAACATTTCCGGGTGCGTGCCCCAGCGCAATTCTGGGAGGACGTCATTGTACGCCCTCCCAGAATTATACGACCGCATTGTAGCCGTCATTCTGCTATGGCCTGGGTCGGTAAGTGGTTAAAAAAAAAATAAAAAAGGGTCAAATAAATAGGCTACCCTACCAAAAACTGCAACAACGCACATGCGATGGGGCGCGTCACACAGATTTGAACCCATCCTAAGGCTAGGTTCACACCTACAGTGGGAAAAATTATTATTTGATCCAGGACCGAAACAACTAATCGATTATGAAAATAGTTGTCAACTATTTTCATAATCGATTAATCAGCTGATTAGTTGGCCTGCAAACAGAATGCATTATTTGTTTACATATCAGGAAATACAGTGCAGCACACATACAGCTCAGTACACCATCCATACATGTCAATAAGTGCCTGAGAACTTGTGAATGTGTGAGGTGCAATGCCTCATGGGACATGTAGTCCTGAGCGGGAAGTGAGTGGTTCTAAAGGCAGAAGTTTTTTTTACCTTGCTACAGGGGCGCTCTATACTGTACTTTACAGCTTGCTATTGGGGCACGCTAAGGGCGGGAGGAGCCAGAAGCGTCGGTGGGCGACCCCAAAAGAGGAGAATCAGGGCTGCTCTGTGCAAAACCATTTACACAGAGCAGGTAAGTATAAAAAAAATCACTTTAAAAAGACTGTGTGCAGGGAAGATCAGCATCTGAACCCAGAGAAGGTGGAGGCTGATAGACAGGAGGTGATGTAAGGCATTACAATTACAGTAAATTTTTACCAGTATTGTGTATTATATTTAAAAATGATCATATCCATGAAAAAAAAAAAAAGTCTCAGCTTTTAGTACTACTTTAATATAAAAGATTTATATCTCCCTTCCCCCTTCATATAGCTTCATGTCTGACTCCTAGTTATAATGCCCATATATCCTACTTCTGGGTGTATTTATTATTATCAAAAGCAAACTGCATAGGTGTGAACTGTGCCTTATGCTGGCCATACACATCGATTTTCAGACGAGAATATTCATACGAAAAATCTTTGTACATTCGCTGAATGAAAAAATGTTGTTTAAAAATTTCACTTTGCTTTTGACATTCCGTTTTAAAACGAATGTAATTTCTGAACGAAAACCACATACGCTGTCTGAAAATTCCTTTGACCAAGAAGTTTTCTATTTTGCCCCTTCGAATTTTTCCATCACTGCGGTCAAAAATGAACGTTGATTTGACCCCACTAACAATTAGAAAATCATAACATTACATTTTTTTTGACGGAAGACATTGTTTTTGTATGGCCAGCATATAATATATTACAGCTCTGTCTGAAAATCGGCAAAAGTCTTTAATTTTTTTTTTTTTTTTTAAAGCAGAGTTCCACCCATATGAAAGTCAGCAACTACAAAAAGTGTAGCTGTTGACTTTTAATAATCAGACATTCACCTGTCCCATGGTCCAGCAATGCGGGCGTACAAAGCCCCGCTCCTCTCCCTCTCCTCGGTGCCGGTTGTGACTGTGGGCACCCGGCTGTGGCTTCACAGCCTGGTTCCGTTCTGCGCATGCACGAGTAGCACTGCTCAACAAAAGTCGATTGAAAAAAATAAATAAAATGATGGCTCAAAAGAGCCGTGGGTACAGTGGCTGTCTGAAAATATTAGCTGGCAGGGGAAATTGCTCCCACCAACCTGGCTAGCTTTACAGTTACAATTTCAATTACCGACCACGATAAGTCAGATTGATTTTATCCAGCAAAGCCAAGCTAGAGTCATTTAGTAGTATTCATGCCCCTAGAAATTTTCCACATTTTGTCATGTTACAACCAAAAACATAAATGTATTTTATTGGGATTTTATGTGATAGACCAACACAAAGTGACACATAATTGTGAAGTGGAAGGAAAATGATAAATGGTTTTCAAAACCTTTTACAAATAAATATGTGAAAAGTATGGTGAGCATTTGTATTCAGCCCCCTTTACTCTGATATCCCTAACTAAAAGCTAGTGGAACCAATTGCCTTCAGAAGTGACCCAAGTAGTAAATAGAGTCCACCTGTGTGTAATTTAATGTAATACAGCTGTTCTGTGAAGCCCTCAGAGGTTTGTTAGAGAACCTTAGTGAACAATTAGCATCATGGAGGGCCAGGGAACACACCAGAGAGGTCAGGGATAAAGTTGTGGAGAAGTTTAATGCAGAATTAGGTTAAAAAAAATATCCCAAGCTTTGAACATCTGACGGAGCTCTGTTCAATCCATCATCCGAAATGGAAAGAGTATGGCACAACTGCAAACCTACCAAGACATGGCCGTCCACCTAAACTGACAGGCCGGGCAAGGAGAGCATTAATCAGAGAAGCAGCTAAGAGGCCCATGGTAACTCTGGAGGAGCTGCAGAGATCCACAGCTCAGGTGGGAGAATTTGTCCACAGGACAACTATTAGTCGTGCACTCCACAAATCTGGCCTTTTATGGAAGAGTGGCAAAAAAAAGCCATTGTTGAAGGAAAGCCATGAGAAGTCCCATTTGTAAGAAGCTATGTGGGGGACACTGCAAACATGTGACAGAATGTGCTCTGGTCAGATGAGACCAAAATGTAGCATTTTGCTTTTCAGCCAAAAAGTTATGTGTGGCAGAAAACACTGCACATCACCCTGAACACATCATCCCCACCGTGAAACATGGTGGTGGCAGCATCATGTTGTGGGGATGCTTTTCTTCAGCAGGGACAGGGAGGCTGGTCAGTTAATGGGAAGATGGATGGAGCCAAATACAGGTCAATCTTAGAAAAAAACCTGGTAGATTCTGCAAAAGATATGAGACTGGGGCAGAGGTTCACCTTCCAGCAGGACAACCGTGAATATACAGCCAGAGCTACAATGGAATGGTTTAGATGAGGGGTGCCCAACCGCTGGCCCTCTGATGTGGCCCACCACATCTTGCTCTGCAAGCCCAGATTGCGAGTTCCCGACCCGCCATCTTCGAGCATTAGCGCAAAGAACGAAGCCGCCGCTAGAGGAAGCAGAGCCAATGCTTCCTATATAGCGCCGGCTCCTTCACAGGTGGAGTGATACCAAATGTACTCCGCCTGTGACAGGAAGCATCGGCTCTGCTCTCTACTGCTGCCGCATACTTGTCACAATGATGCTCGGAGATGGCGGGTCGGGACACGGGAACCCGCAATCTGGGACAGCAGCCAGCAGTACCAGTATCAGTACCAGCCGCCAGTATCAGTACCAGCCATCAGTACCAGTACCAGCCAGCAGTACCAGTACCAGCCAGCAGTACCATTCATCATTATCAGTACCAGTCAGCAGTACCAGCCATCAGAACCAGTACCAGCCAGCAGTACTAGTACCATCCATTAGAACCAGTACCATCCATTAGAACCAGTACCAGCCATCAGAACCAGTACCAGTCATCAGAACCAGTACCAGTCATCAGAACCAGTACCAGTCATCAGAACCAGTACCAGTCATCAGAACCAGTATCAGCCAGCATTAAGAGCCATCAGAACCAGTACCAGCAAGCAATACCAGTCATCAGTATCAGTACCAGCCAGCAGTACCCACCAGCAGTACCAGTACCCGCCATCAGTACCAGTCATCAATACCAGCCAGCAGTAAAAACCAGCAGTACCAGTACAAGCCAGCATTACCATTACCCGACAGTACTACCAGTACCCGCCAGCAGTACAAGTCAGCAGTACCCACCAGCAGTATCCATATCAGCCAGCATTACCAGTACCCACCAGCAGTACCAGCCACCAGTACCCACCAGCAGTACCAGTACCAGCTAACAGTACCCACCAGCAGTAACAGCCGGCAGTACCCACCGGCAGTACCAGCCACCAGTACCAGCCACCAGTACCAGCCCTGGAGGACAGCCAGCAGCCAGCTACAGGAATCCTGAGGAAGTGAAGATTGAGGTCAGGTGAGGTGAAGGTAAACCGCTGTGCATCTGTGAAAGCAGCCTTAGGCCCCTTTCACACGATCAGTCCGATCGAGTCCGCCTGACTGTTTTTCAGGTGGACTCAAAACGGACTCTCCATTAACCTCTATAGAGCAGCAGATGTAAACGGACATGTGTCTGTTTACACCCGCCTATCTGCAATCCGATCTTCTTGAAAAAATAGGGGATCTGTCCCCTTCTGTTTGGGCAGATCGGAGGGCCCATAGGGTAGAGCGGGCTGTGTCCGTGTCTGCTATACATATGGGGAGTGGACACAGACCTGCCAACCACCCTTTACGCTCATTGTGGCCCGTGCCCGGTTTCCAAGTTGCTAAAGTGGCCCTCGCTCCTCAAAAGGTTGGGCACCCCTAGTTTAGATCAAAGCATTTGAATGTGTTAGAATGGCCCAGTCAAAGTCCAAACCTAAATCCAATTGAGAATCTGTGGCAAGACTTGAAAATTGCTGTTCACAGACGCTCTCCATCCAATCAGACAGAGCTCGAGCTATTTTGCAAAGAAGAATAGGCAAAAATTTCACTCTCTAGATGTGCAATGCTGGTAGAGACATCCCCAAAAAGACTTGCAGCTGTAATTGCAGCGAAAGGTGGTTCTACAAAGTATTGACTCAGGGAGACTGAATACCACACTTTTCAGATATTTGTAAAAAATGTTAAACCTTTATCATTTTCCTTTTACAATTATGTGCTACTTTGTGTTGTTCTATCACATAAAATCCCAATAAAATACATTTACGTTTTTAGTTACAGTAACATGACAAAATATGGAAAATTTCAAGAGGTATGAATACTTTTTCAAGGCACTGTATTAGCTGACTATATGGAGTAACATTTTAAACACTACTGAGCAAGTTTATCCATTGAACCGACACTCCATGGGCCAGCTTTATCATAAAGAAATAAAAAGACTAGAAAATTTCAGACCAGGCAATTAATTCTTCTTCTAATATGAGTTGGGCAGAGTGTGTCTCACAGATGATCAGTTCTCTATCTGACCATAATCAGCCAGACTGAGAACAAATTATTTCAGGTCTTAGAGTTTTTTTAAGCTTAAACGGGTATTTTGAGTTTATACCACAATTTGAAAAGTACTTTGTAAGAACTGCTATACGATAATGTACATGATCCCAATTTCACAAAGTGGTAAAGGAATATGACAAATTGCACACAAGCATCCCATCTGTTTACAATATGAACGATGACTGATTCTGCCTCTTCACATACAGCATAAAAACCGATTACAACACAGGCTTGTAACAAAAAAAAAAAAAAAAAAACACAACATCAATGCTATTCATTTCCACCAAGCAGAAAAACCATAGAAAATGGAGAGGCCTCTCTGAAAGCAAATGATAGTAAACAACCCTAAATCCTCTGCAAAAGTGCATTCGTATTTTTAACTACTGAGAGATTCAAGATAAAATAAATAAAATCTAGGGCTCAGTTCATACTGCAGCGACCTGAAAGCCGTGCAATTTACAGTGCGACTTTGCCAGACGACTTCAATGTGACTTGATGCGACTCAGGGAATGCCTGAGTAATCTTCCTGTAATGTCGGATCCAAATCACATCAATTAAGATGAGGATCAGACTTGGGAGGCGACTCATTAAAGTCTACGGGCACAGGTTGGATAGAAGAACTAGTACTGGAACCTTTTCTTTTTTGTTTATTTAGTACTGGAACCTTTTCTAAAGTCAGAGGGACTTCAGTGGTGCTAATAAGGACAGCTCTCATTGACTAAAATGGGATTTCACATGTCACGCAACTTGAGGTCTCACAAGTTGGATCCCAAGTCGCGGCAACGTGAACTGAGACCAAGAAGGTAAACGTTAAAAAAAAAAGTGTCAAAACAAGTAATAATAGATGCAACATAGATATGAATTTTGAATAGAGTATGGCTGTAATTTGTATTGTGCAAGGCCAGCTTAAATCTCTAAAGAGGCTTCACTCTTCTATGCAAACCCCTCATTACAACACATTTATATTTATTACCAGTTAAAGCGGACCTTCAGTCATTTTTTCAACTTTCCATCTATGAAATCTTCTGCCCTTGTTGTTTTACCTTTGTATATGGATAGTAAAACTTTTTTTTATTGCCAGTAAATTCCTTATACAGCCCACTTCCAGTTTCTTGTCTGGTCATTAGCCTAGGCTTGTGACATCATGCACAGCTCTCTCACTCTCCTGAGAGTTTACCAGTAAGGGAGGGGGATGAGTCATAGGAGGGCCAATGAAAGCTGCAGGGCTGCAGAGCTTGAGGTGTGCCTTTCGGTGTCTGTGTAAATCCAGGAAGTGAACAGGCAGCAGCTGCAGCTGCCCACAGTTAAAATGGTTGCAGCCAGACTCAGTGGAGGGAGATTTCTGCAGCATATTTGGCAAGTACAGAATCACAGTATATAGAAAATAATATGCAAAGTGGTCGGAGGGAAACTCCAGAATAGCAAAGACGTTTTTATTACAAATTATGTGAGCAGACTGCAGTTCCTCTTTAAGACATTATG
Organism: Lithobates clamitans; assembly: GCA_037952925.1. Taxonomy (NCBI): domain Eukaryota; kingdom Metazoa; phylum Chordata; class Amphibia; order Anura; family Ranidae; genus Lithobates; species Lithobates clamitans. The sequence goes on from JBBGZY010000723.1 coordinate 9,031,031, forward strand.
CAAAAGACAGCACGAAAATAAAGAAGTTCACGTACAAAAGGGCTAAACTGTGTGTTAATCCTGGGGAGATGAATTCCTTTCCACTGAATACGGCTGACCTTAACAGCATCTTTTGCCTATGGGTTTTGCAGTCTGCCCAAACCACCAAACGGGTCATACACTAGCACCCGAAGTATGTTCTAAAGCGGGGGGTCGGCAACCCGTTGATCGCAATCTACCCGACAGGTCGATCACAGCATGACATGGTGCTACCCCTGCCCGAGCCTGCCACCTCATAGATCAGAGTGGTGATTTACTAAATGTAGAGCCAAGAGAAGTACCAAGAAAGGGACGGGGGCGCACCCGAGGCTGTATGAGAATGAAATACGGTGTCAGGGGTAGGCAAGCCACAGGACAGTCTGGTGGGGCACATCCTGCAAAGCAAGTACAGGGGGTCCCCGGGTTACGAACAAGATAGGGACTGTAGGTTTGTTCTTAAGTCGAATTTGTTTGTAAGTCGGAACAGTACCTTTTTTAAGTGCAAATCTAGTCTCAGAGACAGGATGTAAACCCAAATCAACAGAGAAAGGTAACTGGATGGCAGGGGCGGCATGGTTAGTTTAAATATGTTTTGTTTCTCTTATTTTTTTTACTTTATCACTTTTTTTTATTTTTATTTATAGCTTGTCTTTTACTTTTTTTTTTTTTTTTTTTGTATAATTTTCCTATTTTTTAATATTATTTTTCTTATTCTTTACTTTTTTAATTACTTTTTTTACTTTATTAATTTAATTATTACTGTATTTCTTATTTTTTTTATCAATTTTTTTTTTCACTTAACTTTATTGCTATCACACAGGAGAAAACAATTCCCTGTGTGATAGCAATTGGAGGTGACAGGTTTTCTTTATTGACCCTGTCACCTCCAAAACAGGAGTCCAGGAGCACAGCTGAGCACAGCTCTCCCCTCTCACTGTTTTCATGGCGGCAGCAAGAGGTACACTGTATGGCACAGCAGGGAGATGGATGGTGAAAGTCCGAGTCCAGGCAGGCCGGCCGGCCGTGGTGCGCCTCGGCGGGGCAGCGGCGCAGGAAAGCCCGGGGATCCTGGAGGCTTCCTAGGCCGCACAAGGCCTCGGCCGCGACGGGCAGTTTTAGAGGCCTGGCAGGCCACCGGACCATACCAGGCCTGTGGATGGGCAGGCAGGATGACGAAGGGGGCCCGCAGCCAAGCCAGGAACGGAGGAAAGGCTCACACCAGCAAGGAGAGGAAGATTCGGCCAGCATTGACATCATTCGCGCCCCGTTCGTAAGTAGGAGTTGTTCGCAACTCGGATGTTCGTAAGTCGGGGGAACCCCTGTACCTGAAAGTGAGAGGTGAAAAGCTGAAGGGGGTCAGCACCAGGAGGCTTTAATCACAGGTCCACAGTGGGGACTGAAAATATTATGTAAGGTGGCTGCTGCCGCTTATAACGTACATGTGTGTACCAGCTAGACATCAGCATTTATTTTGCATTCTAGTGGCAGCTGTCAGAGTAGGGAACAGGCAGCTGCTTGTTAAAACACCACTGACCCTGCACTGTGACTTGTGTATACATTCCACTGACCCTGCACTGTGACTTGTGTATACATTCCACTGACCCTGCACTGTGACTTGTGTATACATTCCACTGACCCTGCACTGTGACTTGTGTATACATTCCACTGACCCTGCACTGTGACTTGTGTATACATTCCACTGACCCTGCACTGTGACTTGTGTATACATTCCACTGACCCTGCACTGTGACTTGTGTATACATTCCACTGACCCTGCACTGTGACTTGTGTATACATTCCACTGACCCTGCACTGTGACTTGTGTATACATTCCACTGACCCTGCATTGTGACTTGTGTATACATTCCACTGACCCTGCACTGTGACTTGTGTATACATACCACTGACCCTGCACTGTGACTTATGTACATCTGACCTCTGCTTACATACCACTGACCCTTTACTGTGACTTATGTATACATTCCACTGACCCTGCACTGTGACTTATGTATACATTCCACTGACCCTGCACTGTGACTTATGTATACATTCCACTGACCCTGCACTCTGTTACTACTTACTTCTGAACTTTTTTTTTTCCCTTTAAAATTGTATTTATTTATTTCTTCAACAAGAGCTTATGTTAATGAAAATAAACGATTCACATATTAACATGGTTTCTCATTAGCACACGTTAAAAAAAAATAAATAAAATTGTACATCCAAAAGGTAATTAAACAAAAGGTATAAAAAGCTAACAAGGCGATATCAAGCTAAAAATATTGCAATAATAAAAAAAAAACACATCTTCAAAGTTGTGGGCATGTTCTGCAAATTATATGATGCAAATCCTCAAACAATCTATGTTAATTCCAGGTTATGAGGCAGCAAAACACAAAAAATGCCAAGGAGGGGGGGAGGGTGAATACTTTTGCAAGGCACTGTAACTTGTTTTTAGAAGCTCTTATGAAGTCATCATGACAATTAGGTCTTTATTTTGTGACAAAGGCACTTGTTACCGGAGTTCAAGTATCTCAGGAATAAAAGTTCATGTTTTGGCATCAATAGTTAGTTCATATTTGTAGTCCAAACAATTTAACCTTTTTTCCTGGATCAACAAAATATTCCATTCCATCATACACTCACTGCGCGCACACTGTGAACAGCACAGAGCATGCACAAGCTGGACATTAGCCAATGCTGTTCTGTATAATTTTTTAACCACTTTCCGACCAGCCGCCATCATTTTACCGCGGCTGGTCGGCACGATCCTGTGAGCTGTCGTAGCTATACATCAGCTCGCGGGATAGCAGGCGTGGCCCGCTGCACAGCAGGGGTGCCGATCGCGATGACCGCCGGCCACGAGCGTTCGCGGGCACGACAGCCAGAACCGGGACGAGTGTGTGTAAACACTAGAGCTGCACAATTAATCGTCAAGTATCGTTATCGTGATTAATCGTCAAGAATCGTTATCGTGATCTTGACTAAAGTGTTTCACAATTCTTTCTATGCAAAGAATTCTCTCTGCTCTTCTGAAGCCACAGCCCTCAAAAGGAAGGAAGAAAAAAACTGGGCAGTCTGCCAAGAAACAAAACATTCTTTATCAGTTGAACTTAAGTATAAACATTGTAACAATTTGTCAAAGGAATAAACTTCCTGTGTAAGTGAAAAAGGTTTAACCACTTAAACAAAACACTAAACCTTTTTCTGACATTTGTTGGTTTCAAGTTAAAATCATTTTTTTTTTTTGCTAGAAAATTACTTAGAACCCTCAAACATACATAGAAACCCTAGAGAATAAAATGGTGGTTGTTGCAATATTTTATGTCACACTGTATTTGCGCAGCGGTCTTTCAAATGCAATTTTTTTGGAAAAAATTACTTTAATGAATTAAAAAAAATAAAAAAACAAACAAACAATCTAACCGGTAAAGTTAGCCCATTTTTTTTTTATTTGTATAATATGAAAGATTTTACGTTGCGAGAATCGTGATCTTTTTATTCTAAGCAGAAAAATTGTGATTCTCATTTTGGCCAGAATCGTGCAGCTCTAGTAAACACACAAATCCCTGTTCTGAGAGGGATGACAGATAGTGACTTCCTATTAGCCAGGAACCAGGATCCGTCACTTCCTCTAGGTCAGTCCCCCCCACCTACAGAAGAAACACAAACAGGGAACACAGTTAACCCCTTGATCGCCCCCTAGTGTTAACCCCTTCCCTGCCAGTGACATTTTTACAGTAATCAATGCATTTTTATAGCACTGATCGCTGTATAAATGCCAATGGTCCCAAAAATGTGTCAAAAGTGTCCGCCATAATGATGCAGTACCGATAAAAATCGCAGATCGCCGCCATTACTAGTAAAAAAAAAAAAAAAAAATCATAATAAAAATGCCATAAAACTATCCCCTATTTTGTAGATGCTATAACTTTTGCGCAAACCAATCAATATACGTTTATTGCAATTTTTTTACCAAAAATATGTAGAAGAATACATATCAGCCTAAATTGTTTTAGAGTTATTTTTATAAATTTTTGGTTGATGTTTATTATAGCAAAAAAGTAAGAAATATTGCGTTTTTATCAAAATTGTCGCTCTTTTTTAGTTGATAGCGCAAAAAATAAAAACTGCAGAGGCGATCAAATACCACCAAAAGAAAGCTCTATTTGTGGGGGGGGGGGGGACGTCAATTTTGTTTAGGTACAACGTCGTACGACCGCGTAATTGTCAGTTAAAGCGACGCAGTGCCGAATCGCAAAAAATGCTCTGGTCATTCAGCAGCCAAATCTTCCGGGGCTGAAGTGGTTAAAGCGGGGGTCCACCTAAACCGCCAAAAAAAAAAAATATTAAAAGCAAGCAGCTACAAATACTGCAGCTGCTGACTTTTAATAAATGGCCACTTACCTGTCCCAGGGTCCAGCGATGTCGGCAGGCGACGCCGAGAACCTGCTCGGTTCTCGGAAGCTGCCGCCGCCATCCTAGGTGAGGGAATCAGGAAGTGAAGCGTTGCGGCTTCACTTCCCGGTTCCCTACTGCGCATGCACGAGTCGCTCTGCACATCATAACTGGTCCCCGCTATCTCCTGGGAGCTGTGCGATTCCCAGGAGACAGCGCGGAGGGACAGGAAAAGGCATAGACTCCCATGGGAGTCTATGCCGGAAGTGGGTGCAAATACCTGTCTTAGACAGGTATCTGCACCCCCCTCCCCCTTAAAGGTGCCAAATGTGACACCGGAGGGCGGGAGGGTTCCGAAAAGCGGAAGTTCCATTTTTGTGTGGAACTCCGCTTTAAAGACCAACAAATAATTTGAATTTTATATAGTGTCAGTTTTTTTTTTTTTTTTTATCTGTGTCCTCACAGGGAAGATTTTCCCTCAATTTCTGTCCTTGTGACATGTGTGCAAGAAAGAAGTTTTGTTGTGATCAGCAGTTCTAACCCATACTACTAAAAAGTGTTTTCCCTCCATAAGAGAGATTTACGTCTACTTCCTGTCTGTAGTCTCTCCAGTACAGACAAATGGCAAAAAAGGGAGCGAGGGGAATGTTCTCAGTAGAGACACAGAGGCCCTGATGCTTTCCCAATCTATCCAGAATACTAGCTATATACTTCTAACTGCCTTTAACCACAGAAAACTACCACCTGTGGTTTTATTTGCTCATAGACTCTGTTGAGACCAAACGGAGTACGAAAATCGACCAAAAATGCCTTTCAATTGGTACTGAGGTTAGTTCGATTAATCTCTACTGCAATGTGGTTGATTAGAGGAAAGCGAACAAATGAAATTGTGGATTGCTGTAGTTGATATTGGATCAAAAGCAAACAAAATGATCATGCATGCCCAGCCTAATACACCTTAACCTCCTAACCCTTGCTCCTAAAATTATCCTAACCCCTAAACTAATCTCTAACACGGTCTTAATCCTTTCTGCAGTATAATGACCGGATCTGGTGCCAGAGATGTGAGCACTGAGAAATGCGTTTGTATTGGGCCGTTCAGCTCAATATATTTTTTATACTCCACTTTTTAACATTTGTGTACAAGACGTATTCATGATCCACACAGCCTTTAAATTACCTGCGGGAGGAGAGGCTGCAGGGCTAACCCCCCCTTTGATAGATGTATGAGATAAATCCGCGCAATGGATTAGGTATTTTGTTATGGGTGTGGCTGCTGCCTCTACAGATACAATAATACCACCTAGGTGAAATGTATTAGAAAATGGTAAAAAAGCAGGAGTAGTATGGCGCTGCCCTTATGGAGATAAAACAGATTTTTTCTTTGTAGTGAACAATAACTACCTAGTATCCATAATTCCTAAAGTATTTTTTTTAAAGATGGTTATTATAAACCTGTTTATAATACCATTTTCTAATACTAACCCCCCTTTGAAAATGTTATTTAACCAGCTGTTTTGTTACCCCGATACTACTGAGCCAATGACCTGGAACAAGTATGCATTGCAGGAAAGCCAAATTAAAGGGTTACTGACCCACAAAGTTAAAGTGGTACTAAACACACACTGTTTAATTGGCATTGTCCTTTCTATTTCTGTATGTGGATGATGGCACTGTAATTATTTTAATTAACCACATGCCAACCGCCTAACTGTAAATGTATGTACTTAGACGTTAAATGCCGGAGTTATGGCAGCAGCTAGATGCCATAACCCTGGTATCTTTATTTACAGCAGGCGGCCGACTTTCATATAAAAGTGGCTTCAGCGGCGGATTTGGTGCAAGATCACTTTTATAGGCAGTGGGAGAGGTGATAAACCCCCCCCCCCCCCCCCCTCCTGCTTCACAGTCATCTCTGAGCTTACCCGGAGAGCTGTCTGCAAGCCTGGAGCCGATCTGTTCCTTCTGATGCCAGGGCAGGAAGGCGAGTGGGGGCAGGAAACAGCCCCACTCAGCTGTATGCACTTGAAGGACTGGAGTGACATGTCACTTCTGCTTCTTGGTCTTAAAGCATTTTTTTTTTTCCTTCATGAAGTCGAAGTCTTTTTGATCTCTTAATAAAGAGGACGTGTAATGCTTATTACAAGAGATGTTTACATTCCTTGTAAAAAGAATAAAAAAAATAAAAAAATTTTAAAAAAAAGGGAAAGAATCAAAATTAAAAAAAAGTAAAATAAATGATAAAAAATAAAATAAAATAAAAAATTCTAGTGCAAGACCTCCTCTGTAACGTAGTTTGTTGCCATTCCAGGAGTGTGCGCAATTTTAAAGCATAACATGTTAGGTATCTATTTACTCGGGGTAACATCATCTTTCACATTACACAAAATAATTGGGCTAACTTTACGTTTTTCTTTATTCATTAGTGTATTTTTTCCCTAAAATTGCGTTTGAAAGACCGCTGCGCAAATACCGTGTGACATACATATATTATATGTTTGGGGGTTCTAGGTGATTTTCTAGCAAAAAATACAAATTTTAACTTGTAAGCAACAAATGTCAGAAAAAGGGCTGGTCTAATGCTGCATACACACAGTCGGAATTTCCGTCAAAAAAAGTGTGATGGGAGCTTTTGGTCAGATATTCCGACCGTGTGTATGCTCCATCCAGCTTTTTCTGTCTGAATTTCCGTCAGCAAAAGATTGAGAGCTGGTTCTCCATTTTTCCGATGGAAAAAGTTCTTGGCGGAAATTCCGTTCGTCTGTATGCAATTCCGACATGCAAAAAAACACGCATTCTCGGAAACAATTTGTCGCATGCTCGGAAGCATTGAACTTCATTATCTCGGCTCGTCGTAGTGTCGTACGTCATCGCGTTCTTGACGGTCAATAGTTCAGAGAACTTTTGTGTGACTGTGTGTATGCAAGGCAAGCTTGAGCGGAATTTCGTCGGAAAAACCATCCAAGATTTTTCCAATGCTCGTAAGTATGGGGTATTAGTGCTAGTTCACACCAGATGCAGTTCCGTGCGCTTTTTTTCTGCACAAAATGCATGCACAGTGGTTTCCATGTATTCCAGCTCTAGTTCACACCAGCCAGTCAGTTTCCGGTCAGTTTCTGCACCGGAAACAGACTGCATGGTGTGAACTAGAGCCATTAGAATACATGGAAAACATTGTGCATGCATTTTTAGTGCAGAAAAAAAGCGCACAGAACTGCATCAGGTGTGAACTGGCCTAAAGTGGTTAAAAAAATAAATAGATCCGAGTACCTTTTTCCTAATCGATTTAACAGCTGCCACATGACCCAGATCTTTCTCAGCCTGTCTGCAGGGAAACATAAGTAGGAGCTTCTAGTCCTCTGCTACTGGTCACATGTTATTTGATTATCACAAAATAAAAATAAAGAGCCTTTGGAATAGAGTAAAAATAATTAATATCCATAAACTGTTTTAAATTGTCATACAAATATATATTTGAAATCAAATATTTACTAATTTACTGCGATAACATGGTGGGGGATTTCAGCCACTCACAGGCTGTGTCACACCCCTCCAATCGGTTTTAGAATAATAGGGAGGTGAAGCCTCCATCAATCTACATGTAATATCCCACACCCATTTTGTTTAGCTGGTTAGTGGGTTGTCATTTACCACTGTGTATACGCCCACATATGCGACTCTATAGTCACATGGGCTGCTCAGATGTGATAGGGAGGAAATGCTCAGCATAAAAACTCACTGAAAGCTGAGCATGTGAGAGAGTTGCCACCACAGCTGCAAAATCCCTAGCTGAATTGGGGACATGGAGAGAAGGTGGAGAGAGAGCAGCAAGATCAACCAGGTTTTTGCAGAATACAGAAATAGAATCTCAAAGTGACCGAGTGAGTATGAAGTTATGAACAGTATGTAATTCACCATTTATTGACAGTTATTGTATGATGTGGGTTTAGTGACACTTTAAGAGAAATAAAAAAAAAAAAAATTATGTACCTTCAATGGTAGTCACCAGTGACCCTTCCTTAAAAGAGAAGCATGGTCAAAGTTTTTGTGCCCATACTTCTCTTGTTGTGGGTCACAGTGCACTTACTTTAGGGCAGGCATGTCCAAAGTCCGGCCCGAGGGCCAATCACGGCCCGCGGTCCGGTTTTGAACGGCCCGCCTGGTTATCTAAACCAGCCTTTCTCAACCAGTGTGCCGCGGGATCAGGGCTGTCAGATGAGCCCGATCCCCTGCCGAACTGTACATCGGCACTGTGAGAAGCTCCGTCAGCATCAAAAGTGAAAGAAAACTGCAGGGGAGTGTGCTGTGCTCTCTGCTTCCCCCTACAGTGCATTACCCGGCTGAATGAGAAAATTGGAAAGGTACAGTACTGTGCTAGAAGCTAGATTCGTTTTAAAAGGGCTTTATTCATGTGCGTGTGTGTATATGTTAGTATGTCTGTATGTGTCTGCATGTGTCTGTGTGTATGTATGTGTGTATGTGTGTATGTTACTTTTAACCTGGGACCCCCCCCCCATTCCTGTACCATCAGAACTGCTTTTGTAGGGCTTGTTTGTAAAAGCAGGCAGGACGGCTGCTCCTCTGAAAAGCAATCCATGCACAGATCGCTTTTCAGAGGCATTTGACAGGCGTTAAAGAGGCATTATGTTGCCTCCTCACCACCTGTTTTAAGCCCGTAAATGCAGCATCACTATACTGCAACCGTGCAATGCACACAGTTGCGGGGTAGTTGCAGTGCAGCCCCATTCAGCCTGGGTATAACTCCAGCTGCAACCACAGCATGTGTACACCCCCAGCTGCTCCCTCTGCAGCTAAAGGGGGAGAAGTTGGGGGTGGTAAAAACAGCTTAACCATGTGGTTTTACTGCCCCTCCAACCTGACATGTGAACAAGCCCTTGGTTCACATCTGTGTGGCTGCGTGCTATGTGTAGGGCAGCCCATTCATTTCAATGGGCTTCCCTACCCACAAAAATGCAGGGAAAGAAGTCCCCAACATTTTTCTTTTTTTAAATTGCACTGCACCAAAAGCACCCCACGTTTTCCAATGTGTGGGGTAAGATTAATAATTAACGGTACCCCTAAATGGCACGGCATTCGTCTGTGTGTCGGGAACGAGCACGACAAAGGCAAGAGAATTCTTGTTGGGCAGTGTATTTAGTGCTCGAACGAACATACCGAATTTTAATGGTTCAAAGAATGTCAGGCAAAATGGTCGGCCCTCGCGCATGTTCACTTCATCAAATCTGGCCCTCTTTGAAAAAAGTTTGGACACCCCTGCTTTAGGGGGAGTGGGGGAGCCTCCCTGTCAGAATGTCTCAGTGAGGAAGATCCGCATCAACATCATTTGTTTTGATGCGGGGATCTTTCAGATTTTTTTCGGTCAACCTGCTTATTATACGAAAAAACTGTCTACCCAGCTTCAATGCTTACATGTGACAGCTGCAGCACTGAGGTGAGTATGTATGTTTTGCCCCCCCTCCCCTAAGTCCATAATTCTCCTTTAATTAAGGCGGCTACTTTTGTAATACAAAGTGCCACTTTGTATGGGATGGTAGCCACCCTCCTCTGTTCGCTTCCAAAAGGGCTACATTAATATGTGCGACACATTGCTGGCATGTAATAGCACAGAAGAATTCCAATTGATTAAAAGCACATGTACAGTAGGATTCCAAGCCACAATGAGGAGATCTGGGAAATGTAGTTTGAGCAGAGCAGTGCACAGGAACGCTATAGACGGGCTCTACTTGTAACTACATAACAGAAGTTGGAGGAGAAGGCGGCTGTGTCAGGGGGTGCACACAACACTTTTTATGTTGAAATAAAAATATGTGGAACACATTTTTGCAATTTTAGGATACTGCAGTGACTCTACACTATACTGGAGGTGAGATTTACTAAAATGAGGAGCGTTTAGTGACACCACGTGAAAACATCTTATCTCCATATTAGGCCCCATTCACTCCTGAGCGTAGCGTTTTGAGGCAGAAAGTCGCGCAATGTTTTTGTACAGGTCAAAAAGTCACCAATGTAAAAAGCAGAAAACCGCCTGTAATCTGCCTAAGAAAAAAAAAAGTTCCAGAACTTGTTTGAGCTTCGGGCGTTTTGGAGTGGAGATGTGAACCATCTCCATAGAGCATAATTGATTTTTTTTCCCCTCCAGCGTCTTGTAGCTTCAGGCTTCAAGCTACACAATGCCCCGGTGTGAATGGGGCCTTAGAGACTCAAAGTACCAAGGCAAGAAATTAAGCATGACAGTCAAGCGACTAGTATTTTTAGGTTACCTAAAACAGCACAGGACAGGTTAGCAAAGGCAGTCTCCAACTTTCTGTTAGGAGAGGTTTCCTTTCCATTTCACAGAACGAAGACTTTGGCCCCTGTGTGACATCAGTCAGAAGAAGCCCACAAAATACAAACATTGCATAGATTAGGTAACCCTAACAAACCTGGTTATCACAGGACAATCTCATCTCTATAATAAGCATCAGCTTTAAAAGAAGTGCCATTTACTGAGGACAGCAACCTTAAAGTAGATTTCCACTTTTGCAGCCAAGTTGGGATAACACCTATTTAATCTTTGTTTCATGTTCCCATTCACATAGCAGAACTTTAACCACTTAAAGTGGTGTTCCGGCCAAAATGATACTTTTTAAATAAAAATACCCCTATAATACACAAGCTTAATGTATTCTAGTAAAGTTAGTCTGTAAACTAAGGTCTGTTTTGTTAGTTTATAGCAGTAGTTTGTTATTTTATAAACTTACAGCAGGCCGTGGCCATCTTAAGTGTGGGCATCTGAAGCCAGACTGTATTTCTTCCTGGGTCTCATCCTTGCAGATCTCGCACATGCTCAGTGCAGCACAAGCAGTGCAATAGGTTTCAGGTCAGGTTTCCATAGCAACGGCAGTATCAGAGGAAGTTGCCGCCCTTTCCCAGAAGGCATTGCAAACAGGAAATGATGCGATGGGCCGCGGCCAGGGAGGAGGAAGTGAAAAATGAATACAGCAGATGTACAGTAGGTGCTGAGAAAAAAAAATAAAAAATATCCAATTTGTTTACAGTGCACAGTTTAGTGAGGGATGCTGAAGAGTTGTAAAAGTGGGTGGAACTCCACTTTAAGGACAGAGCCTCTTTTTAGATGTGTTGTTTACAAGTTAAAAACTTTTTTTTTTGCTAGAAAATTATAACTGGGTTATGGCAGCTAGCTGCTGCCATAACAATATCCGCCTTTAACCGCTTGACATCCGGAGGCCGTCATATGACGGCCTCGACTTTCAGGGCTTATATCTGAATGATGTCTGAGGCTACAGACATCATTCAGATACCGGCATTTTCAGCCGGCGATTCCGTACACCATAAGAACGATCATAGCGGCTGTTCCGCCGCTTGATCGTTCTTACGGGCGGCGGGAGGGGGGGACGTCCCCCCCTCCCGCCGCCCTCCGGTGCTTCTACCGACTCACCTCAGCGATCGGCGAGTCGGATAGCGGATCCGCCGGCGCCGGATGTTCACCATAGAGATTTCCGGCGGACCAGATGGTCGCCGGAGTCTCTATGATCGTTCGGAGGCCGGGCGCGATGTTATGACGTCACGCCCGGCCTCTGCATTCAAAAAAACGGCGCCGCTTCGGCTGTGAAGCGGCGATATTTTTATTTTAGGCTTCCCAGCCTAGAGGTGAGATGTGGGGTCTTATTGACCCCATATCTCACTGTAAAGAGGACTGATCGGGTCATATTCCTATTACAAGGGATGTTTACATTCCTTGTAATAGGAATAAAAGTGATCAAAAAAAAAAATTTTTTTTTAAAGTGTCAAAATAAAAAATTTTAAGTAAAATTAACAATAAAAAAAAAAATTTTTTAAAGCGCCCCTGTCCCCGTGAGCTCGCACGCAGAAGCGAACGCATACGTAAGTCCCGCCCACATATGAAAACGGTGTTCAAACCATACATGTGAGGTATCGCCGCGAACGTTAGAGCGAGAGCAATAATTTTGGCCCTAGACCTCCTCTGTAACTCAAAACATGTAACCAGTAAAAAATGTTAAAGCATCGCCTATGGGGATTTTTAAGTACCAAAGTTTGGCGCCATTCCACGAGCGTGTGCAATTTTGAAGCGTGACATGTTAGGTATCTATTTACTCGGCGTAACTTCATCTTTCACACAATGCAAAAAAATTTGGCTAACTTTGCTGTTTTGTTTTTTTTTAAAGCATGAAACTGTTTTTTTCCAAAAAAAACGCGTTTGAAAAATTGCTGTGCAAATACCGTGCAAGATAAAAAGTTGCAATGACCGCCATTGTATTCTCTAGGGTCTCTGCTAAAAAAACATATATAATGTTGGGGGTTCTATGTAATTTTATAGCAAAAAAATGATGATTTTTGACTTGTAGGAGCGAAGTGTCAGAAATGGCCCGGATGTGAAGTGGTTAAAGTAAGGACGTATATCGGCGCGCGGCGGTGCGGAAGTGGTTAAATTGGTTTTAAAGGCAGAAGGTTTTTTACCTTTTAATAGGTATACTGGAAAACAGGCATCAAATCCCACTTGACACATTTTATACAATAGGTTTTATGAGTCAGCATCTATTCTGCAAAACGTGTGGGATTAGATGCCCATTTATTGTATGCTTCCTAGTCCTCAAAACAACTCTGGATTCATGCAGGTTATCTCTGTGGACCCAATTAATGTGAAAATCTTTAATGTTTCCAATGGACCATGCAAGGTCCGTTAAGCTACTCAGTGAAGTCTAGAGCAGATCTCCCATGTTGTGGCAAGAATTACTTATCTTTGAATTTCTTATATTCGGATTGCCATCACAGCAAGAGCTCTGTGTTGTTTACATGTGTTGTTATGTGTTTTTATATTGCCATAACATCAGTCCCTATAGATCAGCATTACAATAATTTAAATTAAGTCCTGTACAGTTTAAGCAACCTATGTCTCACAGCCATATCAAACTAGATCAACATGAAATAAAATGGGAAGAGCAAGACAATGAACCTATTAAATGGATCATTTAATAGGAGGTAAAAGTTTTCACATACAGAAGGCTAGAAAATTAGGGGTATCAGCTCCATCATCAAAGTATCTTATCTTACCATGTACTACTCAATCTAGTTTTTGTTATTTTTATTATAGTATATCACAACCAATATACAGTGGAACCTCGGTTTGCGAGTAACGCGGTTAACGAGCGTTTCGCAAACCGAGCACTGTATTTCTAAAATTCCTAACTCGGTTTGCGAGTGTTGTCTCGCAAAACGAGCAGGATTCAAGCCAAAAGCGGTGTGCAGTACCGCTTTTGGTCTGAGGTGGGGGGGGGGGCGCCAGATCCGAAAGTAGCCGATCTGCGCCGTTCGGAAATGCACGGAAAGGCCCGAGGACAGTTCGGTTGACCTCGGCAAACCACGGAAAGGCTCATTCTAAACCTGTATGGTTTAGAAGAAATTGACCCTGCATGTAGCCGCTGATGTCAGTGGCGCATGCGCAATGCAGGTCCTGCGGCCCCTGACGGAACTTGCCAAAACGGAGGGCTCCTGCTCGCATGCGCAGGAGTGACACCATTGTGGCTTTGGGCACTCACAGTGCCGGAGCCAGCAATCCCAGGAGAAATGCACAGGGAACATGTCAGCCCCCTAAGCTGAGATCGGGCGAGCTGCGAAGCTTCGTTCTAAGATACACCGGCTATAAGACCAAGAACTGAGCAATCACATGACTGCTGATCACTCAATTTTTGGTCAGCTTGGAGCTGAGAGCAGTGACTGGGGTGTCAGTCACCGCTGAAAACTAAGCGCCTCCCATGCTCAGTGGAATGTCAGACTGGAGAGGGGGGCGGTGCAGCTGGCTACTGCTCTCAGCCAAATTGGAAAAATTCTGTGAGCCACAATGATCTTATGCCTTGCTTGTGCTACCTCCAGCTGCATGTGCTAATCACGCTTCATATAACGTGCATAGGATAAATTTGCAAGTTATGCGCTGCGCTTGGGTGACCCCAAAAACAAAATTAATAATAACCAACTCTGTGCTTACTAGTGCGATAATATTAAATACAAATAATATGAATGTTGAATAAATCAACAAGGTGTGAAAAAACAAGTGCTTGTTACACCATAAATTAGTGCTTATTAGTGCTTTTTACATCATACATAGTGTCTTAATCAACATAAAAGTGTGCTTAGTGCTCAATACACAGTAACCTGCTTTTCTTAAATGAAAAAAAAAAAAAAAAAGTTTTCTTTGGCACTCTCAATAGTGTGTGCAAATAATGTCCAGCAGTGATAATAAAACAATGCGTGCAGATGGTGTTCAGCTGTGACAACAATCCAACATCATGCCGAAGATATCCCGAGTGCTGCAAAACATGCTCCTGTGCTCCTTCGTGACCCCTTAAGCTAATGTGCTCACCTCAGAGCGTGTGACTCAGCTTCTACCCTGAGTCCAAAATTGCTTTGGAGCCACCCCTGGGCTCAGTCTCAGTGTCTGCTCCACTCCTCCAGCTAGAAACAATGTGGCTCCATACATAGAATGAAAAGGAAACTATATAGTGTAATATAGTCAAAATACTTTTATTAAAAGAAAACGCTCCCCACACCGGGGTACTCACATGGCACTGGTGCGTCAGTGCACCATACTATAACGGCTTTCTATGCAAAATCAGTGGAAGTTTGGTGCGGTATGCTGTGCTGAGACAGCGCTGGTGTAAAGTCCGTGTCAGTCTCTCCGTCCTGGCCCCTCCCCTACGCGTCTTCGACACAGGGATCACGTATCATCATGAGGGGGATGATGATGATGACACGTGATCCCTGTGTCGAAGACGCGTAGGGGAGGGGCCAGGACGGAGAGACTGACATGGACTTTACACCAGCGCCGTCTCAGCACAGCATACCGCACCAAACTTCCACTGATTTTGCATAGAAAGCCGTTATAGTATGGTGCACTGACGCACCAGTGCCATGTGAGTACCCCGGTGTGGGGAGCGTTTTCTTTTAATAAATGTATTTTGACTATATTACACTATATAGTTTCCTTTTCATTCTATGTATGGAGCCACATTGTTTCTAGCTGGAGGAGTGGAGCAGACACTGAGACTGAGCCCAGGGGTGGCTCCAAAGCAATTTTGGACTCAGGGTAGAAGCTGAGTCACACGCTCTGAGGTGAGCACATTAGCTTAAGGGGGTCACGAAAGAGCACAGGAGCATGTTTTGCAGCACTCAGGATATCTTCGGCATGATGTTGGATTGTTGTCACAGCTGAACACCACCTGCACGCATTGTTTTATTATCACTGCTGGACATTATTTGCACACACTATTGAGAGTGCCAAAGAGAACTTTTTTTTTTTTTCCCCCATTTAAGAAAAGCAGGTTACTGTGTATTGAGCACTAAGCACACTTTTTATGTTGATTAAGACACTATGTATGGTGTAAAAAGCACTAATAAGCACTAATTTATGGTGTAACAAGCACTTGTTTTTTCACACCTTGTTTATTTATTCAACATTCATATTATTTGTATTTAATATTATCGCACTAGTAAGCACAGAGTTGGTTATTATTAATTTTGCTTTTGGGGTCACCCAAGCGCAGCGCATAACTTGCAAATTTACTGCTCTCAGCCACAAGCTGAGGACTGGAGCCAGCTGTCAACTAGGCAGCTGGGTGGATACCGATAATATGGTCGGGATCCTTCCAGAGCCTTAAATGGCTCAGCCACATCAGCTGACAAAGCCCGCTATAAGCTGACTCTGGGTCACAGAAGAGCACAGAACAGCTCTGCGTCACAGAGACCAAATGTATGACCAAATAGGCTTTTGTTATACTTTTGTTTAATAGCTCTAAATCTCTAAACATCCATTCATACTTGTGTGTTGTGGCAACCCGTGCTAAAACGTAAGTTACCGCAGAGCATGGCAGAGCATATTTTGAGTGTGTGTTCAATGTGTGTTCATGCAGTATATGGCACCCGAAGCATTGTGCAGTAGAGCCCAATGCACTGTGGGGCATCGCAACACAAACTGTGAATTCTGGTGTACTGCATTCTATAGCTGCAGGGTTAATCATCAAAGAATCGAGATTGCGATTCAATCCCCCTTGTGATCTTAACACAGCATTTCCTTGATTCAATGCAGCGAGTTCTCTGCTGACAGCTGACAAAAAAAAAACAAAAAACAAAAAACAAAACAGGCAGCCTGCCAAGTTTATCACAACATAGCTCGGCCAGATAAAAGAGAAACATTGTAACATTTCGTTCTTTTAAATCAAAGGAATGAATTTCTTTCTGTAGATGAGGGCAGTTTAACCACTCAAAAACTAAACCTTTTTCTGACACTTATTGCTTACACGTTAAAAACCCCGTTAGACTTACCAGCCCTCTACAGGAATCAGCAGACACAATTTAAAAGGCCCCTCCCTCTCCCGACCCTCAGCCTCCAGGCCGTCAAATGGAAGGTCTGAGGGTTTGCATGGAGTACTGGCCCTTGATGGAGAAGACCCCTCCGCTCCAGCAGGGGCCTCTATTGAAAGTGTTTTCAGAGAGAAGAACCAACTCCTCCTGGGCCACCATGGGGCAATCAGGATAACTTCTGCTTGAACCTGCACAATCTTCCGAACCACCAGTGGCAAGAGAGGAAATGGAGGGAAGGTGTAGGCTAGAGTGAAGTTCCACGGGAAAGAGAGAGTGTCTGTCCCTAAGGACTCCATCCTCCTTTCCAGAGAGAAGAAAGCCGGTAGTTTCTTGTTGAGCCTGGATGCAAGAAGATCCACTCTGGGAACACCCCACCTCAACATGATCTCCTGGAACATGTCTTGGTTCACTTCCCAATTGCTGCAACTGATGTTTACTCTGCTCAAATAGTCTGCCAGAACATTCACCGTCCCACTGACGGTACCACCCTGACCGAAGAGATACTGTTCTCTGCCCAGGTTAGAATCTGCTGGCTCAGTGATAGAAGATTGTCTGAGCAAGTGCCCCCATGCTTGTTTAGGTATGCCACGGTTGTGGCATTGTTTGAAATAATCACCAGGTCTTTTGAGCAGACACTCTCCTCCAGAGCAACTAAAGCCTTCCCCACTACTAACAGTTCTCTGAAATTTGATGAATGGCACGCCTCGTTTGGCAACCAGGCTCCCTGAGCCTGCCAGTCCCCTGAGTGAGCTCCCCAGCCCCACAGACTGGCATCTGTAGTAATTTTCAATGGGGCATATTGTGCCCAGTCCTTCCCTCCTTTCAGATGTTTCCGTTGCTCCCACCCAGACAGATTGAGAAAATCTTCTCTTGGAAGCTGCACGAGCTGATTCAAAGAACTTTTTCTGCGATCGCAAAGACACAGAAGAAATGCCTGAAGGGGCTTTAAATGCAATTGGGCTCATGGCACTCCTGGAATGGCTGCAGTCATAAAGCCCAATAACTAATACAATATTCACAAAAAAGTTTTACAAGCATCAGGAAGCCTAGCTCTACAGTTCCCACATTTTTTCTTTACAGGTTTATCAACCTAGAAAAAAAAAAACTGCATAAAAAAAAAAACAGTATATAAGTAACAAATAAAATAAAAATTAAACAAATATATACAGACCCCCAACTGTAGTAGCTCTAACAGGTTATATAGAGGCACTTACCTTGGGGGCAGCATTGGACCTGGATGCAGCCGCTGGTGCAGCTTGAGCGGGCGCTCCATCCACAGGTATGTCCTCTGACTCCATAGAGAGAACACTAAACCGCTGTGCTGTTAAACTAGTCTGTCCTATGTTTGGCAGACTGTTTCCCAAAGCAGCAAATCCCCCGCACTGCATCCACGCTGAGCCGATTAAGACAACAGCATCCGGAAATGTGACGTGTCACTTCCGGTTCCGGTGGAAGTGCGCCGGAAGCCATCTTGGTACGCTGAATGTGGGGAAAACATGAGGATGCTCACTCAAACATCTCCACATATCCAGGCAAACGACGGATACGTGCAATGGAAGTTGCCGCTGCTAAGACAACAAAAGGCAAGTAATCCAAATCAACACAGGGGGCCCTTTTTAGCCTACTGAAGTAGAGAAATACCACAGACATGATCACAACCCGTCTGGGTATCACAAAAAAAAAAGTGGGGGTCCGCCAACCAGTTACCAGACCTACAAAAAATAACAAGCATTACGGTGCGTACTCCTGGAGGGTCTGGAAACACAAAACAACTGAGGGTCAGAGGAGAGGGAGGGGCCTTTTAAATTGTGTCTGATTTGTGCTTCCTGTAGAGGGAGGAGCCAATCATCTCTCAAGTAGCTGCTCTGGAAGATGAGGGGTGAAATCTGTATTTTTTGCTAGAAAATTACTTAGAACCCCCAAACACACACACATACACACATATAAAAACAGAGACCCTAGAGAATAAAATGGCGGTTGTTGCAATATTTTATGTGGTATACTGTATTTGCGCAGTGGTCTTTCAAACACAATATTTTTGGAAAAAATACACTTCCATGAATTAAAAAAAAAAAAAAAAATAAACTAAACAGTAAAGTTAGCCCAATTTTTTTGTATAATATGAAAGATGATGTTACCCTGCGAGAATCGTGATCTTTATTCCAAGCAAAATCGTGATTCTCATTTTAGTCAGAATCGTGCAGCTCTACTGCATTCTATTTAAAGAAAAAAAAAAGAAGGTCATGTTATTTTTAAATTTGAATTACTACTGTTAACAGGGTTTACTTTAAAAGCCAATTCACACCAGATGCAGTTCCCTGTGCTTTTTTTCTGCACAAAATGCATGCACTGTGTTTTCCATGTATTCCAATGGCTCTAGTTCACACCATGCAGTCAGTTTCCGGTCAGTTTCTGCAACGGAAACTGACTGCATGATGTGAACTAGAGCCTTCATTATACGTGAAAAACACTGTGTATGCATGTTGTGCAGAAAAAAAAAAGTGCACGGAACTGCATCTGGTGTGAAATGGCCCTTAAGCTATTTTTTCATGATTGCCCTTTCACATTACTGTTATCGTAAGAGGAACTGAAATGTGGAAGCTATCCTCAAGAGAGGGAGGCATGGAGCAAAGAACTGGTCACCTGTTTTGCCTGTGGTCTCCCTGCATTACTGACTCACCCGTGCCTTGTTCTTCACTGTGTTTCTGTGTAAAGGCCCATACACACGCTTTGATTTTCGGATGTCAATTGTGTTACGATGACCGATCGTCCACAAATCTTACCGTTAGTACGGTGCTTTCGACAGCCGATGTCACTTTTATGTCAGACAAAAGCTGGATGTGCAGACTATAAAATTTTTGTCGGATGTGAACTCAATGTTTGATTTTCGTTTCATTAGTACGGTTTTCATACGAAAAAAAATCGTAAGAGCAAGACTACGCATGCTCAGAAATGAAAAAATACATACAAAACTATGCAGTTTTAATATACACGTTACGTCACTTCTGACATTGTGTTCTGTAAAACGAAAATTCTCGTACTATTAGTAACCTCTTCACTTTCGACATGCGACTAGCATGCCACAAAAATCAGATGTTTTGTTGTCCAAAAATCAAAGCGTGTGTGTGTACGAGGCTTTAGGCTGGCCATCTTGGTAAAAGGGAGGGCTTTGTTTCGTCATGTCAGAGCCTCCACAGTGAGCAGCACCAAATCCCACCACATAATATCCAGAGTCTAGTAGTCAGGGAACAATGATCTCCCCCTGCAGATACACAGCTGTGATGTACAGTCAGGTCCATAAATATTGGGACACGGACACTGACACAATTCTAATCTTTTTGGCTCTATACACCACCACAATGAATTTGAAATGAAACGAACAAGATGTGCTTTAACTGCAGACTTTCAGCTTTAATTTGATATTTACATCTAAATCAGGTGAACGGTGTAGGAATTACAACAGTTTGAATATGTGCCTCCCACTTTTTAAGGGACCAAAAGTAATGGGACAGATTAACAATCATCCATCAAACTTTCACTTTTTAATACTTGGTTGCAAATCCTTTGCAGTCAGTTACAGCCTGAAGTCTGGAACACATAGACATCACCAGACGCTGGGTTTCATCCCTGGTGATGCTCTGCCAGGCCTTTACTGCAACTGTCTTCAGTTCCTGTTCTTGGGGCATTTTCCCTTCAGTTTTGTCTTCAGCAAGTGAAATGCATGCTCAATCGGATTCAGGTCAGGTGATTGACTTGGCCATTGCATAACATTCCACTTCTTTCCCTTTAAAAAAACTCTTTGGTTGCTTTCGCAGTATGCTTCGGGTCATTGTCCATCTACACTGTGAAGCGCCGTCCAATGAGTTCTGAAGCATTTTGCTGAATATGAGCAGATAATATTGCCTGAAACACTTCAGAATTCATCCTGCTGCTTTTGTCAGCAGTCACATCATTAATAAATACAAGAGAACCAGTTCCATTGGCAGCCATACATGCCCACGCTATGACACTACCACCACCATGCTTCACTGATGAGGTGGTATGCTTTGGATCATGAGCAGTTCCTTTCCTTCTCCATACTCTTCTCATCACTCTGGTACAAGTTGATCTTGGTTTCATCTGTCCATAGGATGTTGTTCCAGAACTGTGAAGGCTTTTTTAGATGTTGTTTGGCAAACTTTAATCTGGCCTTCCTGTTTCTGAGGCTCACAAATGGTTTACATCTTGTGGTGAACCCTCTGTATTCACTCTGGTGAAGTCTTCTCTTAATTGTTGACTTTGACACACATACACCTACCTCCTGGAGAGTGTTCTTGATCTGGCCAACTGTTGTGAAGAGTCTTGTTTTCCGTGGTCTTCCGGGTCTTTTGGTGTTGCTGAGCTCACTGGTGCGTTCTTTCTTTTTAAGGATGTTCCAAACAGTTAATTTGGCCACACATAAATGTTTTTGCTATCTCTCCGATGGATTTGTTTTGTTTTTTTCAGGCCAATGATGGCTTGCTTCGCTGATAGTGACAGCTCTTAGGATCTCATATTGAGGGTTGACAGCAACAGATTCCAAATGCAAATAGCACACTTGAAATGAACTCTGGACCTTTTATCTGCTCCTTGTAAATGGGATAATGAGGGAATAACACACACCTGGCCATGGAACAGCTGAGCAGCCAATTGTCCCATTACTTTGGTTAAAAAGTGGGAGGCACATATACAAACTATTGTAATTCCTACACCGTTCACCTGATTTGGATGTAAATACCCTCAAATTAAAGCTGAAAGTCTGCAGATATAGCACATCTCGTTTGTTTCATTTCAAATTCATTGTGGTGGTGTATAGAGCCAAAAGATTAGAAATGTGTCAATTTATGGACCTGACTGTACATGAGAAATATTTTCGAATAGGGACGCCTGCTAAAAGCAGGAATTTAGCTTGCTTTGTGAATATTGCCTCTTACTTGCTAATTGAAAGTGAAGATGAATCTCCTGAATGAGTATAAAGATTCTAATCATCCCTCATTTCAAACCTTGAGGAAAATGTTTTGGCTAGCTGGATGCAGCATCGGTCTTCATCTGTCCCCCGCCGGCTCTAACAACGAGAACCGAGAGATCAAACACTGCTGATTGCTCGGTTCTCAGGGCTCCCTGAGCAGATAGCTGCTGACTGTCAGTCGCCTCTCTCTGCTCTGCCCTCTCCTCACTCACTGGAGCACTGGGCTGTGGAGGCTCTCAGCGGCTCACTGAGGCTGAGCCGGGTGCCGGTCCAGGCATGTGTGCAGATCCCAACTTCAGCCCACTGTCTGCTGAAAACGGGTCACCGGAGTACAGAACTAACTGCCAAACAAGCATTGGCTGTACTTCTCCTTTAAAGCGTTTGTAAAGGATTTTTTTTTTTTTAAATAACAAACATGTTATACCTACCTGCTCTGTGCAGTGGTTTTGCACAGAGCAGCCCCAATCCTCCTCTTCTCAGGTCCCCTGCTGACGCTCTGGGCCCCTCTCCCTTGCCGAGTGCCAGCTGCTTGCTATGGGGGCACTTGTGCACGCTCGTTTCTGAGCTGGCTCTCTGTGTCCATAAAACACAAAGCGTGGCTCAGCTCAGCCCCCTGCCCCCCCCCCTTCTGGCCTCACTGGGTGTGACTGACAGCAGCGGGAGCCAAAGGCTTCCGCTACTGTACCTCAGCCAATGAGGAGGGAGAGACTTCGGGGAGCCTCAGCTCTTGTGCGCATCGCCGGATCTAAATTGCACACTGGAGGTCTTTTGTACCTTCATGCATAGAAGGTAAAAAACCTTGAGCCTTTAGAATGACTTTAACACCGCAGGGTAGAAAGCAGAGCATGCATTGGGGAGACAAATATGGCTGCCACAAATAATTATTAAATATATTTACAAACTGTTAAGATATTTTCAAACATTTAACAATCATTGATACCATTATGTACATCACGCTGGTCTCTTTTATATGCAGATCTATACAAATCATTCAAAATGATTGTACATTAAATAAATGTGCTTTATGTACATAAACATGTTCAGAGACATGAGACCATGCATATGTTTACCTATTAATAACAAAGAGAGAATCCAGTTCTATTGTAAACTATGATAAGGGTTGGAATGTACCGGGGTACCTGCACAGTGTCTGTATCACATTGTTATTCTGGTATGCTTGCCACATGTCACTTGACAGATAACAACACTACATGACACAAGGCTTGTGCTAAATAAGCACTGTTGTATTCAAATACAGTACATTAGGGAACAATGAAACCAGCAACCTTCACCTACATTTACAAATGTTATTGTAATACCAATTAGTTGTAAATTAAATCAAAAATCCACTGCACAATCACAGTTACATTTAAGGCCAATTCACACCATTTATTGAAATGTCACAATATTACATTTCATTCAACTCTATTTAGCCTGTTATAAATGTGGTGTATTCCTCAATAACCACAAATGATATAAATCTATAGACTAGGCACCCGGGGGGGGGGGGGGTGCTCTCAAAAGCTTGTCAGCGTCCAATCACCTTAAAAGGGGTCGTAAACCCTCAAGCTTTTTCACCTTAATGCATTCTATGCATTAAAGCGGAGTTCCACACAAAAATGGAACTTCCGCTTTTCGGAACCCCCGCACCTCCGGTGTCACATTTGGCACCTTTCAGGGGGTAGGGGGGGTGCAGATAATTGTCTAAGACAGGTATTTGCACCCACTTCCTGGCATAGACTCCCACGGGAGTCTATGCCTCTTCCTGTCCCTCCACGTTGTCTTCTGGGAAACACACAGGTCCCAGGAGATAGCGGGGACCAGTTACAACGCGGAGCGCAACTCGCGCATGCACAGTAGGGAACTGGGAAGTGTAGCCACAATGCTTCACTTCCTGATTGCCTCACCTAGGATGGCGGCGGCAGCTGCCGAGAGTCAAGAGAGTGATCGGCATCGGCTGCCAACGTCGCTGGACCCTGGGACAGGTAAGTGTCCATTTATTAAAAGTCAGCAGCTGCAGTATTTGTAGCTGCTGGCTTTTAATATTTTTTTTTTAGATGGACTCCCGCTTTAAGGTGAAAAACCTTCTGTAGTGCAGCAGCCCCCCAGAGCCCCCCCTTTTACTTACCTGAACCCGATCACTCCAGTGACAGGTACGAGCACAGCAGCTCCAGCCGCTGTCTCTGGTCCTCATTGGATAGATTGATAGAGGCAGGAGCCATTGGCTCCCATTGCTGTCAATCAAATCCAGTGATACGGGAGCCGGGGGGCGGGGCCGAGTCCTGCTGTCTGTGTCAATGGATGTAGCAGCAGAACTCGGGAGGACGCCCGCACAAGTGCCTCCATGGAAAGCGGCTCTCCATTGGGGCACTCAAGAAGAGGAGGAGCCAGGAGCACCGCTGGGGAACCCCAGAAGAGGAGGATAGGGGCCACTCTGTGCAAAACCCTTGCACAGAGGAGGAGGTAAGTAGAACACGTTTGTTATTTAAAAAAAATAACAACCTTTACAACCCCTTTAGGCCTCATTCACACGAGGCGGATACGCTGCCAAGGAGTCCGCCACCTCAGTGGGAGATCTCTCCCTTGCCAGTGTCCTGTACTGTACAATTAAAGGATAAATTCACCTTTCGTAACAAGTTATACCCATATTCAGGGTGTAACATGTTACGAATTGACCATCCCCTCCGGCTAGCTGTCACAATAAAAAAAAAAAAAAAACACAAAACAAAAAAAAAACAAAAAAAAAAAAAAACACATGGCCGCATCATTTAGTCACAGTGTTCTGGGAATGGAAAACTACAAGGTACGGCAGCCTTTACGGCTGTCAGCTTGTAGTTTTCAATTAACTACTGGGAACGACGTGGTGTTCATTCTCTCTTTCTGTCAGATTGCATCTGCTTGCTGTACGTGATGTACGGGCACACAGGAGACCTGCATGGCACCAGTGATCTGCTGATCACTGGTGCTTTAGAGGGTCCAGAAACAAAAAATTATACTTTTTAAAAAAAAATTTGCAGGTAAAAAAAAATAAAATAAAAATGTGCAAACAGTGCATTTATTATTTTTTGTTAAAGGTGAACTTGTCCTTTAACCACTTGAGCTCCGGAAGGTTTACCCCCCTCTTCATGACCAGGCCATTTTTTGCGGTACACCACTACGTTATTTAAACTTACAATTGCGCAGTTGTGCGATGCTGTACCCAAATAAAATGTATGTCCTTTTTTTCCCACAAATAGAGCTTTCTTTTTTTGGCATTTGATCATCTCTGCAGTTTTTATTTTTTGTGCTAAAAACAAAAAAAAGCCAACAATTTTGAAAAACAACCAATATTTTTTACTTTCTACTATAAAACAGATCCAATAAAAAAAATGTACGTAGGGCAGCCGCTAAGCGGTAAAGATATACCTTTACAAACCCAGATATTATGTTGTAAATGTAGTGACATCACTGTACTGCACATTGCCTTTACAGATAAAGGGTGTGGGGGGGCCCAGCAGGCTCCACCCACTAAAGGCTGCCTGCAGAAAAATACAGGAGCTGATACAAGACCAATCACTCTGAACAAGGAGAGAAAGTAGTCAGTAGTGACCGGTCTTTATTAAAGGGGTATTAAACTCTATCTTTATTTTTAACTACAGGTAAGCTTATAATAAAGCTTACCTGTAGGTTAAATTAATATCTTCTAAACGTGCACCGGAGTCTAGTGAGCAGCAGCTGGTGTCGTCACTGGCACATGCGCTCTGAAGGAACGGGTGAAGGTGGAAGCCTCTGCATCGATGACA
This sequence comes from Lithobates clamitans, assembly GCA_037952925.1. Classification (NCBI taxonomy): domain Eukaryota; kingdom Metazoa; phylum Chordata; class Amphibia; order Anura; family Ranidae; genus Lithobates; species Lithobates clamitans. Next base: position 9,056,612 of record JBBGZY010000723.1, read on the forward strand.
GCGTGCTGCTGAAGGGCTTTGTTTCAAGGCAAATGTTCCATAATGTGCTAGTGTGCAATGCATACCAGCACATTATGAGGCTTATTTACTAAAACTGGAGAGCGCAAAATCTGGTGTAGCTGCGCAAAGAAACCAATCAGCCTCCAGGTTTTATTGCAAAAGCCTAATTGAAGTTGAATTGAAGCTGAAGTTAGAAGCCGATTGGCTACCATGCACAGCTGCACCAGATTTTGCACCCTCTAGTTACCTTGCAGGGAGAAGTTGTTTTTTTTCCCCCAACTTTACTACCGCTTTAAAGAAAGCTCCTGCACAGAGACAGTTTCACACTGGATGCACAGACCTGGTGAAATACACAAAGCACAATAGCCAATAAAAATACACATGCCTCCTGTAGTTAAAGCAAATATCGTCTATCTGGGATTTTAGCTTTAATGTACCCTCAATGAAATGGTGCCTGTATAACACTTATCTAGCCTAAAGCCTCATACACACCCCTTTTTTTTTTTTTTACTAGTAATGGCGATGATCAGCGATTTTTATCATGACTGCGACATTATGACGGACAGATCGGACACTTTTTGCGTGATTTTGGGACCATTCACATTTATACAGCGATGAATGCAATTAAAAATGCTTTGATTACTGTGTAAATGTGACTGGCAGTGAAGGGGTTAACCACTAGGTGGCGCTGTAGGGGTTAAGTGTGTCCTGGGGAGTGATTCTGTGGGGGGGGGGCTTTGTGTTACACAACACTGATAACCGCTCCCGATTACAGGGAGCTGTGATCAATGTCAAATGCAAATGCTTGTTTACATCAGCATTTCCCCGTTCTTCCTCTCAGTGAGACGATCGCGGGTATCCCAGTGGACATCGAGTCCGCAGGACCCACGATCACACTCACGGAGGTCGCGCGTGCCCGCAAACCGCCTCTTAAAGGGCAACATACAGGTATGTTAATCTGCCTGTACGCGTCCTTCTGCCGAAGTATATCGGCGTGGGCCTGTTGGCAAGAGGTTAATGTTAAGTTTCCCAAGTCTATTTCTAATTCTCTCCTCTGTTGGCCATGTGCTTCCTGTGATGTGAAGCTGCAGTTTTGGTTACTGAAGCCCCCAATTCCCTTGTGAAGACTGAGGAGAAGAATCAATTCAATAGCTTCACCATCTCCCCATCCTTTGTAACCAGATGTCCTTCCTCATTCTTTATGGGGTCAATATGGTCTGTCCTCCCTTTTTTACTGTTTACATACTTAAAGAATTTCTTGGGATTTTTTTGCTCTCCTCCGCTATGTGTCCTTCATGTTCTACCCTGTTTCCCAGAAAATAAGACCTAGCGTGATTGTCGGTGATGGCTGCAATATAAGCCCTACCCCCCAAACAAGCCCTAGTTAAAGTCCTTGTAGGTCTTATTTTCAGGGTAGGGCTCATTTTCGGGGAAACAGGGTGGGGCTTATTTGGGGGGTAGGGCTTATATTGCAGCCATCACTGTCAATCACGCTAGGTCTTATTTGTTGCATTCTTTGTAAAGTCTGAATGCTGATGATGATCTCTCAACCCTAAATTTTTTGAAGGCCTTCTCCTTTGCTTTTATAAGCATTTTTACATTGGAGTTAAGCCATCCAGGACTTTTGTTCACTCTTTTAAAATTTATTTCCCAATGGGATTCACTGGCTAATGCCCTTATTTAATATGCTCTTAAAGCAAACCCATCTCTCCTCCATGTTCTTTGTTTAAGACTTTATCCCAATTTATATCTTTTAGCAAGGTTTGTAGTTTAGGGAAGTTGGCTCTTTTGAAATTCAGTGTCTTTGTGTTCCCCTTGTGTTTCTTATTTGTGTGATTTATACTGAAGCCAATTGACCTGTGATCGCCGTTTCCTAAATTGCCCCATATTTCCACATCCGTGATCAGGTCTAGAGGTCGACCGATATATCGGCCGGCCGATATATCGGCCGATATTTGGCGTTTTTTACTTAATCGGCATCGGCCGATTGTGCTGATAAAAAAGGCCGATTGTAACTTCAGCCGTGACTTGCAAATGACTTCTGTAATAGAAGTTAATGCAAGTTTCCCGAGGTTATCTGTGGAGAGGATTCTCTCCTCCTCTGGGCAGCCTGCCAAGTCTGATAAGAAGATACATTTGTATCTTTCGTGTGTAGAAGCTCTCAGTTTAACCATTTAAAGACTAAATCTTTTCTGACACTTGTTGCTTACAAGTAAAAATCCTGTATTTTCTGCTAGAAAATCACTTAGAACCCCCAAACATTATATATATTTTTTTAGCAGAGACCCTAGGGAATAAAATGGTGATTGTTGCAATATTTTATGTCACACGGTATTTGCGCAGCGGTCTTTCAAACGCAATTTTTACAAAAAAAAAATACAGTAATGAATTTAAAAAAAACCTAAGCAGTAAAGTTAGCCCATTTTTTTTCGTCCAAAAGTTTTGGATTACCTGTTTTTGTGTATTTAATATTTAAGATAGTTTTTTTTTTTTTTTGTTTTCTAAATTATACATACAAGTGAACTGATTGGAGGTTTGTTTTGTTTAATGTTTAAATGAAAAAAAAAATTCTCTATTACTTAAGGCTGCTTTCACACTGGAGCAGGCATGCGTTGATGGTAAAACGCTGCTAGTTTTAGCGGCGCTTTACCGTCATTTTAGAGGCGCTATTCGGCTGCTAGCGGGGCGCTTATAACCCAGCTAGCGGCCGAGGAAGGGGTTAAATGCGCCCCTGAAGCGCCACTGCCTAAACGCTTTGCAGGCGCTTCAGCAGCGGTGCGCATTAATTTTAATGGGCAGGAGTGGTGGAGGAGCGGTATACACCGCTCCAAAGATGCCGTTTGCAGGACTTTTTTTTTAACATCCTGCCAGCGCATCGCCTCGGTGTGAAAGCACTCAGGATATCACACTGAGACTGCAGGGGAGCCGTTTTACAGGCACTTTAGAGGCGCTATTTTTAGCCCAAAAGCGCCTGAAAAAGCCCCAGTGTGAAAGGGGTATAACTGTTAGATTTTGAGATAAAGGGAAAAAATAAAAAAAATAAAAAAATCGGGCAAATATATCGGCCCAAAAAAATCGGCATCACATATCGGCCATCGGCCACCGCGATTTCTAAATATCGGCATCGGCATCGGCCAGAGAAAAACCCATATCGGTCGACCTCTAATCAGGTCTGTATTGTTGGTAATCAGTAGATCTAGTAACGCCTTGTTTAGAGTTGGTGCGTCTACCATCTGACCCATGAAATTGTCCTGCAAGACATTTAGGAACTGGCGCGCCTTAGGCAAATGCGTGGTTCCCTACGCCCAGTATATATCTGGATAATTAAAATACCCCATTATAATAACACTTCCCATCCTTGCTGCTAATTCAAATTGTAATAGGAGGTCTGTCTCCCCCTCCTCCCTGAGGTTGGGGGGCCTATAGCATACTCCCAGTATTATTTTTCCCTTAGCTTCATCTCTTTGGAGCTCTACCCATAAGGATTCCACCTCCTCCCTAAGTGATGTAATCTCTCACATTCACTTGTACATTATTCTAGATATCAAGGCATACCCCTCCCCCTTTTTTACCCTCTCTATCCCTGCGATAAAGGGAATACCCTAGAATGGTTGCCAGCCAATCATGAGAGCTGTTGAACCAGGTCTCTGAAATTCCCACAAAATCTAAATCCTCTTCGTTCAACAGTAGCTCTACTTCACCCATCTTGTCTGCCAGGTTCCTGGCATTGGTGAACATGCCACGTAGTTTAGACTGGTCGCATACTGTCCTCTTATTGGGTGTTCTGAGATTGCAAATAGGACTTGTAACTATACTTACCTCAGGTTTTTGTGCTTTAGTCAACCTACCACAAATGCCCCCAATACTACAGTCTGGAATATGTTCATTGCTGACTCTCTACCTCTGGACCCCCCCCCCGTCACCTAGTTTAAAAACCCCTCTAACTTTTCGGCCATCTTCACTCCCAGCAGATCTGCACCCTCCTCATTTAGGTGCAGTCCGTCCCTTCTATAGAACTGGTGACCGACTAAGAAGTCGGCCCAGTCCTCCAGGAACCCAAATCCTTCCTTACTACACCAGCTCCTCAGCCACTTGTTTAGTTCCCTAACCTCCCTCTGCCTTTCTGTATGTATTCTTTCGTTTCTGAGCATGCGTAGTCTTGCTCTTCCGATTTTTTCATATGAAACAAAAATTTTATAGTCTGCACATCCAGCTTTTAACTGACAAAAAAGCGAAAATCGGCTGTCGAAAAGTACCATACTAACAATCCAAAAATCGACAGACAGCTCGCCCTACAAATTTTTCTATCCGATTTACGCATTGTGTGTACGGGCCCTAAGAAAACAGGAACTCCCGTCTCTCCCTAGTAGAGTTTCATGGCAAAGCAATGATCACATAAGCAGCCAACCAACGCTTCTACAGTGGCTATATGATCAATGCCTTGCCCTTATCAACATGACAGGCTAACAGAAGAGAAAATAGGGCCACTTTCTTCAAGACAGCCAATTACTGATCTGCTTTTTATAACATTTTAAAGGCACTGTTACACTATGCACATAATAATTAGTTTTAATTGTGATGATGTCATCACATAACCACATTCCTATTGAAACACTTTATTTAGAACACAGAGCCTAGTCTTTCCTTGCTGTCACTTAACAATAATAAATTTGTACTGCCCAAGGATCTGTCATTGCCAATTTAGAACGGAAATTATATTGTTGTATTTACCTTCAACTACACATAGGAGAAAATGTAAAATGCATACATCTATAGAAGTGGCCTCCAAACTGTGGCCCTGGGGCTGGATGTGGCCATTTGCTTGCCTTTATCTGGCCCTTGGGGCACTATTTCACCAACTGACACCAATGATGGGGTACCATTCCCCCTACTGACACCATAAATATGGCATTATTCTTCCATTCATGCCAACAGTGGGGAACTATTTCTCCCGTTAAAATCAATGATGAAGCACTGATGTTGGGGCATTTTCTGCCCCCCTAAAGGACAGTAAAACTGGCCCCTTGCTTAAAAAGTTTGGAGATCCCTGGTCTATAGTAACAAGCCACTAAACAAAAAACAGATGAATCACAAAAACTGATGGTTTGTTATATGGAAAAGGGATTCAGCTGAAAGGCTCAGTATATGCGTACACTCAGCCAAATGTTTGTATCTGATGTGTATGGTGAGCTCAGGCTGCGGCAAGATGGTAGCCCTCATTCTCTGTACAGACTCCACCCGTTTGTGAAAGTGTTAAAAAGGACTCCTTTATAGACTATGACCAGGAATTATTTTTGGAAAGTACTACAGGAGGTAAGTGTAAAAGTGTGAATTTTACTTACCTGTGTGCCATAGTCTCCCAAACACAATGCTGCGAGAGCCCGGCTATGAGCTGGCCACCTCTGGTCCCTGTACATCATTTGAATCAAAGTAGTCAGAGCTATAGAAGTCTATGGTACTGATTGCTGCAAAGCAGAAAGTTCTCCTTTAAAGCAGAATTAAACCCCAAAACATTTTTCTCAGTGGGCCCCCAGGGGGTTTATGCCATAATGTGCAAGTATGCACTGCATATTGGCACATTATGGTAGATCTGCCTGTCAAATGATACCCTCCAGTGATGCACGGTTAGCACGCCCACTAATTATGGGCACTTCCATCTTTTCTCGGTCTTCCTTCCAGGTTTGCTCTATTTAAAAATGAATGTTGTCTGGACTGCGACGATGTCACTTCTGTGCATGCCCACGGGAGTCACATCATCACAGCACAGAGCAGTACCATAAAGGTACACTGAGCCGCACATGCTCAGCATTACCGCTGACAGGCAGGAAGAAGGGTTTATGACAGAAGAGTCTGATAGGGTCTCTTCAGTCATAGAAACCCTACCTGCCAGTGGTTTTTACATTTTTTTTAGTCAAATTTTGCTTTAAGATGCCCACCTATAGCCCCATTATTCTAGTGTTGGGAGAAGAGGGGAGAACCTAGGGACTAAAGTGAGGGAAATATCTCCAACAGCAACATAAACAGAAGTTCTCCAGTAGGGCGATGCTAGAACCCCTGCCAGCTTTTTATTGGCATGGGTTCTACCCTTCCCCACTCCATCTCCAACTAGAAGGAAAAGTTTGGGCTATAGATAACCTTTAAGTGTAATTAACATATTACATTTACCTCCCGGTACTTTGTTTCTTTAAACTGAGCACATGACAGAACCCCAATGTAATCTCTGAACAACGATGGTGTCCCCATTTCTTTAAGACATATGGGGCAGGTGCCTTCTCCATCTGAAAATGCTTCCTGTTACGCCATTGAACCAGCTATAAATTTCTGATTCATCAAAGTGGAAAAAATGTGCAGATCAGGAGGATCACAGTAAAGTCAGAAGTCCTTTTCAGCACACTTGTTTTTGGTCAATGACAGTATTGAAGGAAGACTGCTGGTGTGAAAGTCAAGTAATTAGCATTTGCAGAATGAGACGCCCACAATGGAAGCCTTCAGGAAAGTTTACTAATAACATGTCATATCACTAGATAAAAGAAAAGTTTTCTGTATAGAAAACGGTTAAATCATTCTAGCAGGTTGGCAGAGACTCTGAAAGTATCTTCTGCCAAAAACTGTCTTCCACTTCCTGATATAGAGGAGAGAGAGAGAGAGAGAGAGAGAGAGAGAGAGAGAGAGAGAGAGAGAGAGAGAGAGAGAGAGAGAGAGAGAGAGAGAGAGAGAGAGAGAGAGAGAGAGAGAGAGAGAGAGAGAGAGAGAGAGAGAGAGAGAGAGAGAGAGAGAGAGAGAGAGAGAGAGAGAGAGAGAGAGAGAGAGAGAGAGAGAGAGAGAGAGAGAGAGAGAGAGAGAGAGAGAGAGAGAGAGAGAGAGAGAGAGAGAGAGAGAGAGAGAGAGAGAGAGAGAGAGAGAGAGAGAGAGAGAGAGACAACGTAACCCCAGTGAACATGTGTGGGAGTTACGTTGTTTTTCTTGCTGTGGCAGAAAACAAGTCTTCAACATCCGACCCTTCTAGATACCTGGTCCCCCCCCCACGTTATGATTCCACCCACCTACCCCTAATTAACTAGCAATAACATGAGGCCAGCAGATAGAAGCATGGCATGCACTGAACTGGGAGGGGCCAGATGTCTGACACATCCAGAAGTGTCAGATGCTGAAGATTCTTAAACAGAGTGAAATCTGCCAGTATGGGACAGTAAGTATTAAAGCCCTACTTTGGGAATCTTAAAAATGATCTCTTGGGGCTACACCAACTAAAAAAAAAAAAAATAAAAAAAAAGGGGATCTACTGACCTGATCCTCTGTGATGCTAGACCAGTTCCCTGCATCGTCTTCTCCCCCCATGCCACCCCCTATGTGGGCATATTCTGCAAATGCCAATTACTTGAATAAGGTCTCAAAACTTTCTAAAGCTAAGGGCCAGTTTCAGGCTTAGGGAGGGGGGACTGTGGCAAGTGGGAGTACACAAAGCCCTGGCATCAGTGGGCATAAACAATGCCAAATCATTGGTTTTAATCACTTGCCGACCGCCGCACGCCGATGTACGTCCAAAGTTTGCCAGTGGATATCGTTGTTATGGCAGCAGCTAGCTGGTATCCCCGTTTTCGTGTGGCGGTCGGCTTTCAGATAAAAGTGGTCTCTGCGGCGGATTCGCCGCAAGATCACTTTTAATCGGTGGCGGGAGAGGCCCCCCCGCCTCGATCCGGTGCCCTCCGCCGCTTACCGGAGCCGTCAGTAGCAACGGAGGCGATCGCGTCTGTCTGCCTGCTGTGCCTGGAGAGTGAGGCTAAGATGGCCCCCCCCATCGTCTCCATGACACTGCTGGGCGAAAGCGACGTCAAAACGTCACTTACGCCCATACGTCTTAAAAGGCACATTTTTTTTTCCAATGTCATTTTTTTGAATGACTTTTTTTTTTTTATTTTTTTTTTTTTTTATTGCATTTTAGTGTAAATATGAGATCTGAGGTCTTTTTGACCACAGATCTCATATTTAGGAGGTCCTGTCATGCTTTTTTCTATTACAAGGGATGTTTATATTCCTTGTAATAGGAATAAAAGTTACACTTTTTTTTTTTTAAACAGTGTAAAAATAAATAAAATCATGTAAAATAAATACAAAAAATATATATATTTTTTTTTAAAACCCCCGTCCCGACCAGCTCGTGCGCAGAAACGAACGCATACGTGAGTAGCGCCCGCAAATGAAAACGGTCGTCAAACCACACATGTACGTATCGCCGCAATCGTTAAAGCGAGAGCAATAATTCTAGCCCTAGACCTCCTCTATAAAACGCAAAACACGCAACCTGTAGAGTTTTTTTAAACGTCGCCTATGGAGATTTTTGAGCGTAAAAGTTTGACTCCATTGCACGAGCGGGCGCAATTTTGAAGTCTGACATATTGGGTATCAATTTACTCGGCGTAACATTATCTTTCACAATATAAAAAAAAATTGTGCTAACTTTACTGTTGTCTTATTTTTTCATTCAAAAAAGTGATTTTTTTCCAAAAAAAAGCGCGCTTGTAAGACCGCTGTGCAAATATGGTAATAAAAAAAGTATTGCAATGACCACCATTTTATTCTCTAGGGTGTTAGAAAAAAAAATATATAATGTTTGAGGGTTCTAAGTAATTTTCTAGCAAAAAAACCTGTTTTAAACATGTAAACAACTAAATTCCAAAACGAGGCTGGTCCTTAAGTGGTTAATGGGAGGAAGAGAGCCCCTCTGTTGGTATCAATGGGGAGAACAATGTCATCATTGGTGTCAGTTGGTGGAATAGTGCCCTAGGCAAGCAAAAAGCGATATCTGGCCCCCGGGCCGCAGTTTGGAGACCACTGCTCTAGGTAACAGTCACATGTAATGCTCCCAAGATTATCCAAAAGACATTGAATGGAAGGGGCAGGCCAGGGACAGTCAGGATGAGAAGAAAAGAGCTAGGTAACGTTGGATATTCTCCAGCCAGGAAATGAGACATACTTTTATCTGACTTGCTGCAGCTTCTAACACACACCGACAGAAGCTCACAGTGTGCATTGAAATCAGAGTAAACAAGTTCAGTACAGGAGAGGAGCCCGCACAACTGTGCATGACCTAAGGTAGGGCTGGAGTTCAGCTTTAAAGTATATGCAAGCTTTCACCTTGTAAAACAACCCATTCACCTGAATGACAAAAGTTCCAGAACCTTTTCGGCATGAGACAAAACGGACCTTTGCTTGGCGTGTTTGGGTGCCATTGGCAATTAACGGAACTGCAAGGGTGACTTGTATTTTTAACGAACCCCCGGAAGGCGCAGATGAGAACGCAGCCTACATGCTGTTTTTTCATGGTTTTTTGTGCATTTTTCATATGACACCATAAGGAAGCCAAAATATTTGAATGTGCTACCCTACATGTGACAAATGCACCAAAAGAAGCTCTGGGACCTTTTCCTGCATTGAGTTTAGTGCGCATTAATAGCACCACAAGTGTGACTTGTGCATTTCCATAATACATTTTATAAACAGATCTTCCACAAAGAAATACAGATCATCAACAGAAAACAATGCGGTGCAGTAAATTGACTAACAAAAGTGTGAACAACCGAACAGTCTCCGAGCGTCCACTGACACTGGAACACAAAGGGCCAGAAAAACAAGGAGTTGTCCAAATAAAAGAAAATCCTGGATTGCATAGAAGACTAAGGACGGGTTCACATATGCTGCAGTCGTGGTTCACAGCAGGGGGTCCGGTGTGTCCCTGTTCACTGATTCAGGTGCCAATCAGGTCCAAATTTCTGCATGAATTGGATCCATTGATAATCAGCACATCGATTATCAGCACAGCCCCCATCAGGCGTGCCAATCAGTGCCCAATAGCTGCCAGTCTGTGGCCCATCAAGAACGCCAGTCAGGGCCCATAACAGCACCAAATAGTGCCCCAGCAGTAATGCCTGTCTGTGCCCTTTAGATGCCAATCAGTAATGCCTGTCAGTGGCTCATCAGTGCTGCCTATCAGTGTCCATTTAGTGCTGCCTATCAGTGTCCATTTAGTGCCGGTTCACACTGATGCAAGTTCATAATGAATGTGATGCGTCAAAAACATTCTAAATTTGCATGTCATCCATAAAGTCATTGTTTTCAATGACGGTCGTTCACATACATGCGTTGCGATTCCTCTACGAATGCGATGTGATAAAAAAAAGGGTCTTGTGCGAGTTTACAGCGATGTGTTGCGAATTTAGTCTCCATAGACATCAATGTAAATCATTCTGGAATCGCATTGATGGTTCACATATGTGCGAATTCCACCACGCTACTCTACACAAAAACCAGGAAGTACACAGGAAGTTAACACCTTTTTTTTTTTTACATTCTGATTCCATTGGCTAGAACATCAATCGCAGCTATGTCCAACTCCTGAAATTTGCGGTAAAATCGCTGTGAATTTGCACCTCACACAGGACAAAAAAAACGGAACAAATTCACAGCGCAGCAGTGTGAACCGGCACTAATTCTACATATCAGTGTCTGTCAGTGACAGAGAGATAAAATTTTATAAACAGAAACAAAAGAAAAATTTTGGTTTTTTTTAGTTTGTTAGCAAGAAAGAGCACAGTGAGGACCTGTCATATACAGCATCTCACAAAAGTGAGTACACCCCTCACATTTTTGTAAATATTTTATTATATTTTTTTCATGTGACAACACTAAAGAAATGACACTTTGCTACAATGTAAAGTAGTGAGTGTACAGCTTGTATAACAGTGTAAATTTGCTGTCCCCTCAAAATAACTCAACACACAGCCATTAATGTCTAAACCGCTGGCAACAAAAGTGAGTACACCCCTAAGTGAAAATGTCCAAATTGGGCCCAAAGTGTCAATATTTTGTGTGGCCACCATTATTTTCCAGCACTGCCCTAACCCTCTTGGGCATGGAGTTCATCAGAGCTTCACAGGGTGCCACTGGAGTCCTCTTCCACTCCTCCATGACGACATCACGGAGCTGGTGGATGTTAGAGACCTTGTGCTCCTCCACCTTCCATTTGAGGATTCCCCACAGATGCTTAATAGGGTTTAGGTCTGGAGACATTCTTGGTCAGTCCATCACCTTTACCCTCAGCTTCTTCAGCAAGGCAGTGGTCGCCTTGGAGGTGTATTGGGGTCGGTATGTTGGAATACTGCCCTGCGGCCCAGTCTCCAAAGGGAGGGGATCATGCTGTGCTTCAGTATGTCACAGTACATGTTGGCATTCATGGTTCCCTCAATGAACTGTAGCTCCCCAGTGCTGGCAGCACTCATGTAGCCCCAGACCATGACACTCCCATCACCATGCTTGACTGTAGGCAAGACACACTTGTCTTTGTACTCCTCACCTGGTTGCTGCCACACACGCTTGACACCATCTGAACCAAATAAGTTTATCTTGGTCTCATCAGACCACAGGACATGGTTCCAGTAATCCATGTCCTTAGTCTGCTTGTCTTCAGCAAACTGTTTGCAGGCTTTCTTGTGCATCATCTTTAGAAGAGGCTTCCTTCTGTGATGACAGCCATGCAGACCAATTTGATGCAGTGTGCGGCGTATGGTCTGAGCACTGACAGGCTGACCCCCCACCCCTTCAACCTCTGTAGCAATGCTGGCAGCACTCATACGTCTATTTCCCAATAACAGCCTCTGGATATGACGCTGAGCACGTGCACTCAGCTTCTTTGGTCGACCATGGCGAGGCCTGTTCTGAGTGGATCCTGTCCTGTTAAACCGCTGTATGGTCTTGGCCACCGTGCTGCAGCTCAGTTTCAGGGTCTTGGCAACCTTCCTATAGCCTAGGCCATCTTTATGTAGACAAATAATACTTTTTTCAGATCCTCAGAGAGTTCTTTGCCATGAGGTGCCATGTTGAACTTCCAGTGACCAGTATGAGAGAGCAAAAGCGATAACACCAAATTTAACACACCTGCTCCCCATTCACATCTGAGACCTTGTAACACTAACGAGTCACATGACACCAGGGAGGGAAAATGGCTAATTTGGCCCAATTTGGACATTTTCACTTAGGGGTGTACTCACTTTTGTTGCCAGCGGTTTAGACATTAATGGCTGAGTGTTGAGTTATTTTGAGGGGACAGCAAATGTACACTGTTATACAAGCTGTACACTCACTACTTTACATTGTAGCAAAGTGTCATTTCTTCAGTGTTGTCACATGAAAAGATAGAATAAAATATTTACAAAAATGTGAGGGGTGTACTCACTTTTGTGAGATACTGTATATAGAGCACAGTGAGGACCTGTCATATATAGATAGATAGATAGATAGATAGATAGATAGATAGATATATAGAGCACAGTGAGGACCTGTCATATATAGATAGACATATATAGAGCACAGTAAGGACCTGTCATATATATATATAGAGCACAGTGAGGACCTGTCATATATATATATATATATATATATAGAGCACAGTGAGGACCTGTCATATATATAGAGCACAGTGAGGACCTGTCATATATATATATAGAGCACAGTGAGGACCTGTCATACAGACAACCATACATGTACAGAGGATGAAGGTGACAGCTGTCACCTAGGAGACCATGTCAGGTCACATGACTCCTGAGTACAGACCGCACATAATGACAAGCTCTGTCCTCTCACTGCCCCGCACTCACCTCCGCCATCCTCTTCTCGAACAGCGGCCGATCTTCTCACATCCCTTCCGGCCGTCCAGACGTCAAGCCGATCTCGCGTTCCCGCCCACCGTTGGCGGCTCCTCCCCCCCGTCCGCTCACTCAGCTTCGGGGTGACGTCAGTGGAGGACTGGACGGACGGCGCGGGCTGAGGTGAGCGGAGCTCGGTGTGGGTTACCCAGCGTGCAGCGCGGCGTCCGTGGCGGGAAGTTCGCTCTGCACGCGGAGGACGGTTGTGAGGGGACACGTGGACGAGACCAGCAATCATCGTGATTGGCCAGCTGCAGAGCAGAGCCCTCAGCACAGTGCTGGGTGGTGTGGGGCCTGTGTGGGCTCTGCACTGCTGCAGCACCATAACGCAAAGATAAACGTTTGCTTTAGTTTTGGACAGAAAGAGGGGTTAACACATCTGTCAGGTCTTTATTGCTGCCTGAACCCAATGATCGAGAATTTCCCTGTGTTATCACTGAAAGGGAAAGAAAATCCCAACTATTGGGTTGTCACCAGTATCAGTGATGGAGGGGAAATCTTCCAATGTAAGCACTGGTGACTACAGGTGTATCCACCACAGGAAAACAAGGCGTTTACCTTGGGCAGCATTTTTTTTTTTTTTGGGGGGGGGGGCAGCACTGCCTGACCTGTGTGCGGAGGAGGGGCCAGACATGGCGTAGATTGCCACAGATTCTGTGGTGCTCTTTTGCCAGAAGTGGGAGCAAATACTTGTATTAGACGGTATCTGCTCCCCCCCCCCCCTGAAAGGTGCCAAATGTGACAGCGGAGGAGGGAGGAACCAGACCAGTGGAAGTTCCATTTCTGGGTTGAACTCCACTTTAACCGCTTCCGGACCAGCCGCCGCAGTTATACTGCAGCAGGTTGGCTCCCCTGGGTGAAACCATGTAGCTGTACGTTGGCTCGCGGGGTCCCGATAGCAGGCGCGCGACCGATACACAGCGGGGGTGCCGGTGCTCGTGGCCAACGTGTGTGTGTGTGTGTGTGTGTGTAAACATACCCTTCCCTGTTCTGTTCTGACAGGAGTGACAGATCGTGTGTTCCTAGGAACCACGATCTGTCAGTCCCCTCCCCCTTTAGTTAGAATCACCTCCCAGGGAACACAGTTCACCCCTTTACCGCCCCCTAGTTTTAACCCCTTCACTTCGCTATAACTATTGCGCAAACCAATCAATATACGCTTATTGCGATTTTTTTTTTTTTTTTTTTTTTTACCAAAAATATGTAGAAGAATACATATCAGCCTAAACTGAGGAGAAATTGACTTTTTTCTAAAAAAAAAAAAAAAAAAAAAAAAAAAAAAAATGGGGATATTTTATTATAGCAAAAAGTACAAAATATTGTGTTTTTTTTTCAAAATTGATGCCCTTTTTTTGTTTTCACAAAAAATAAAAACCGCAGAGATGATCAAATATCACCAAAAGAAAGCTCTATTTGTGGGGAAAAAGAATTTTTGTTTGGGTACAACGTCGCTCGACCGTGCAATTGTCAGTTAAAGCGACGCAGTGCCGAATCAAGAAAAACGCTCTGGTCAGGAGGGGGTTAATCCTTCGGGGGCTGAAGTGGTTAACTGAGTGGCTGCAGCTTCCCCGTCAGACCCTGAGACAAGAACGGTAATTGGTTGGGGGGAAGGGGGGGTGCCCGACTTTTAGTCTTGCCTAGGGCAGTACAAAACCAAAATACCCTGCTGGTGACATCCAGGAATTCCCTCACTTTAGGGGGGATTTCCTCTTACTTCCTGTTTTGGCTATGGGACAGAAAGTGGAATGAAATCTCCCCAATAGGACACAGATGGCTAAAAAAAATTGACGGGTTATAACCCTCCCTTAGGCTGCTTTCACACGGGGCATCGGCGGTAAAACAGCGCTATTTTTAGCGCTGTTTTACTGCGGTATTCGGCCGCTAGCGGTGCGGTTTTAACCCCCCGCTGGGGGCCGAAAAGGGGTTAAAACCACTCGTATAGCCGCGCTGTCCTATTGATTTCAATGGGCAGGAGCGGTGAATACACCGCTCCTTCACCGCTCCAAAGATGTGGCTTACAGGAGATTTTTTCTTCTCCTGCCAGCGCACCGCTTCAGTGTGAAAGCCCTCGGGCTTTCACACTGAACAAACAGCGGAGGCTGTTTCGGGGCGGTTTGCAGGCGGTATTTTTAGCGCAATAACGCCTGCAAACCGCCTCAGTGTGAAAGGGGTCTAAGTCTTGCCCAAATGGAAAAAAAAATGCCTTTAGTTTATTTAATTAAAATAAAGGCACCAATGAGGGCTCATTCACACTGGAGGAGAGGCCTGCATCTTTCATCTCTCTATAGTATGTACTTGTCTCAATTAACAGGACTGTCATTTCTGTCTGCTGCTTCATTCCTCTGCAATCAGCATGAATCACTTCTGACAAGTTTTTGTGACACCAAGAGAAAATGGGTGACAGAGACAGGATCTTCTGCGTTTGACAGCCTCAGCTCTGTTCGTGTGTGTGTGTAGGGGGGGGGGGGGGGGTGGGTCTCTTCCTCCAATCAGCTTTTGCTGAGCTTTTATATTCTCTGGTCATATATTGGCAGCCAGTCGCAGTAATGCCTAGTACACATGATGAGAAAATGAGACGAACAATAACGCTTTCGAAGTGATCATTAGTACGCAGCTTTCAAGAGCCGATCACGACAGTTCATCTGAAATTATCCAAAGGGGCGAACGCAAAAAAAAATTTCTCATATGATACCTGAATGAACAATTTTTGTTTGATCAGTACAGTGTTTGTCCGAAATAAAAAAATGCAGAGGTACAAAAAGGCATTGATATGAACATGTTCCATAGGAACCCATGTTAAAAAATTCCCATGCATTTCTGCAAAATGCATCAAAAAACGTGCTAGTGTGAATGGAGCCTTACTGCAATTACAGCTGCAAGTCTTTTTGGGGATGTCTCTACCAGCTTTGCACATCTAAAGAGCGAAATTTTTGTCCATTCTTCTTTTCAAAAAAGCTCAAGCTCTGTCAGATTGGATAGGGAGCATCTCTGAACAGCAATTTTTAAGTCTTGCCACAGATTCTCAATTGGATTTAGGTCTGGAACTTGACTGGGCCATTCTAACACATGAATATTCTTTGATCAAAACCATTCCATTGTAGCTCTGGCTGTATGTTTAGGGTCGTTGTCCTGCTGGAAGATGAACCTCCGCCCCAGTCTCAAGTCTTTTGCAGACTAACAGGGTTTCTTCTAAGATTGTCCTGTATTTGGCTCCATCCATCTTCCCATCAACTCTGACCAGCTTCCCTGTCCCTGCTGAAGAAAAGCATCCACACAACATGATGCTGCCACCACCATGTTTCACGGTGGGGATGGTGTGTTCAGGGTGATGTGCAGTGTTAGTTTTTTGCCACGCGTAGCGTTTTGGTTTTAGGCCAAAAAGTTCAATTTTGGTCTCATCTGACCAGAACCCCTTCTTCCACATATTTGCTGTGTCCCCCACATGGCTTCTTGCAAACCGGACTTCTTATGGCTTTCTTCCAACAATGACTTTCTTCTTGCCACACTTCCATAAAGGCCAAATATGTGGAGTGTACGACTTATTCCGTGTACACACGGGAGGACTTTTCGACCAACTTGTCCGCCGGAAAGAATCCGTCGGACAATCCGACCGTGTGTAGGCTTCATCGGACTTCCGGCTGACCTTTTCGGTCGAAAATCAGACGGACTTTAGATTTGAGACATGTTTCAAATCTTCCCGCCGTAGACTGGTTCCTATTGGGAAATCCATTCGTCTGTATGCTGGTCCGACAGACCAAATACGACGCAAGGGCAGCTACAGCACCCAATCGCGAGAGTGTTTCCAGCGCGATCCTATCGCGCTGGTTCTCGGCGACAGGGTACTGTACATCTCGCGCTTGCTGCAATAGGAAAAACACATTTTCCTATTGCAGCAAGCGTGAGAGGGAAGCGACAATGTCCCTTAGGTTTGGTATGGATTTTAAGGGGAACTCCCTACGCCGAAAAAACGGTGTGGGGGTCCCCCCAAAATCCATACTAGACCCTTATCCGAGCACGCAGCCTGTCCGGTCAGGAAAGGGGGTGGGGATGAGCGAGCGTCCCCCTCCTGACCCGTACCAAGCCGCATGCCCTCAACATGGGGGGTGGGTGCTTTGGGGAAGGGGGGCGCCCTGCGGCCCCCCCACCCCAAAGCACCTTGTCCCCATGTTGATGAAGACAAGGGCCCCTTCCCGACAACCTTGGTTGTTGGGGTCCGCGGGCCACCCAGATCCCGGCCCCCCGCCCTATGTGAATGAGTATGGGGTACATTGTACCCCTACCCATTCACCTGGGGGAAAAAAGTGTCAATAAAAAAACACACTAGACAGGTTTTTAAAGTTATTTATTAGGCAGCTCCGGGGGTCTCTTCCGACTCCTCCGCTCTCCCCTGCTTCTCCCGGTCTCCGGTTCTTCTCCTGCGCTCCGGTTCTTCTCCCGCTCTCTGGTTCTTCTGCTGGGCTCCTCTGCCATCTTCTGCTCTTTTGCCGCTCTTTTTCTAGCGTTGGCCCGGTCTTCTCCGTCGTCTTGTTCCCTCTTCTCTTCTTCCGATGTTGACACAACGCTGTCTCCCTCTGTAATGCCGTGTGAGCGTTGCGCAACGACTTATATAGGCATGGGGTGTGGTCACCGGGTGATGTCACCCGGTGACCCCGCCCCTTTTATGCCGTCACAGTCCCAGGGCATGATGAGACCATGGGACAATATTGTAGGGATCCTTCCTAATGTTGGCATGACTCTGCCCTGTAGGCACTAGCCCACTTGTAGCTGATTCTGAACATTAATAAATATACTCCTGTGCCCGAAAAGAGGAGAATAGTCAACAAAAAGTTTTGGCTATTCTTCCAAAGGAGAGTTTGTAATACAATACTAGGGATTTTGCAAATTGAAGGTAAAGTTCCACATTAAAATGTAGCTCTGGGCAAAAAAATATCCAGTAAAACTCTGCAATAAATGCGCATTTCTTCATGTTTTATTGTTTTAAAAATGCTGCAAGTACAGACAAATACACATGGATCTGCCAGAAACACAGTGAGCTGTCTGTTTTGGCTAACAGCACAGTGCCTTTTCTGTACTGAAATCCCAACCAGCATTCTCAGACCCTGCCTGCTGGACTACAGAGCTCCCCCTTATCCTCAGCCCTCTCTGTCCCTCCCCATACATTGCTGACAAAACAATGCTGCTGTGCCTTCCAGGAGCCTGACCACACACTGTATGTAGGAAAAGGACTCTTGGGAGATGTAATTCTGGGAGTACATGCCTATGTCAGTTAGAACTGACCACCTTGCACTGATTTTTCTTGTACGAAAATCGTACACATTTAACGAAAATAGTTCGTTCTGTTCCCATACGAGAAAAATTCTTGAGTTTATCCCTTCGGGAATTTTCGTATGAAAATTCGGAATCGGCTGTCAAAAGTTGGGTACAAACGATACGAAAACCATACGAAAATTCTTTGGACGAAAATGTTTGCCCGATTTTCTTATAGTGTGTTCCTTATAGAGCCATAACACATTAATATGCTTTGATCTAAACCATTCCATTGTAGCTCTGGCTCTATGTTTAGGGTTGTTGTCCTGCTGGAAGGTGAACCTCCGCTCAAGTCTTTTGCAGACTCTAAAAGGTTTTCTTCTAAGATTGCTCTGTATTTGGCTCCATTCATCTTCACATCAACTCTGACCAGCTTCCCTGTCCCTGCTGAAGAAAAACATTCTCACAACATGATGCTGCCACCACCATGTTTCACGGTGGGGATAGTGTGTTCAGGGTGATGTGCAGTGTTCGTTTTCCACCACATATGGCGTTTTGCTTTTAGGCCAAAAAGTTCAATTTTGTTCTCATCTGACCAGAGCACCTTCTTGCACATATTTGCTGTGTCCCCCACATGACTTCTTGCAAACTTCAAACGGGACTTCTTATGGCTTTCTTTCAACAATGGCTTTCTTCTTGCCACTCTTCCATAAAGGCCAGATTTGTGGAGTGCACTACTAACCTCCTGGGCTGCTTCACTGATTAATTCTCTCCTTGCCTGGCCTGTCAGTTTAGGTGGACGGTCATGTCTTGGTAGGTTTGCAGTTGTGTCATACTCTTTCCATTTTTGGATGATTGGATGAACACTTCTCAGTGAGATGTTCAAAGCTTGGGATATTTTTTTAGATTAAATTACACACAGGTGGACTCTTTACTAATTAGGTGACTTCTGAAGACAATTGGTTCCACTAGATTTGGGGGCAGAATACAAATGCACACCATACTTTTCACATATTTATTTGTAAAAAAAATTTGAAAACTGTTTATCATTTTCCTTCCACTTCACAATTATGTGCTACTTTGTGTTGGTTTATCACATAAAACCCCAATAAAAACATTTCAGTTTTTGGTTGTAACATGACAAAATGTGGAAAATTTCAAGAGGTACGAACTTGTCAAGGCACTGTAAATGCTTGTTTAACCGGTTCCCGACCGGCGCACGCCGATGTACGTCGGCAGAATGACACGGCTGGGCAAATGGACTTACAGGTACGTCCATTTGAATTCCCTGCCGTGCCATTGCGTGCACGCCGCCGGCCGGGAGCTCCGTGAGTCGGGTCACGGGCCCCGTGGACTCGATCGCCGCGGGGATACCCGCGATCGCCTCACTAAGAGGACGATCGGGGAGATGCTGATGTAAACAGCATCTCCCTGTTCTGCCTAGTGACAAGTGTCGCTGATCACAGCTCCCTGTCATCGGGAGCTGTGATCAGAGTAATGACACTGCTAGCCCTTCCCCCTACAGTTAGTAATCACTCCCCTAGGGCAGTGATGGCGAACCTTGGCACCCCAGATGTTTTGGAACTACATTTCCCATGATGCTCATGCACTATAAAAAGTAGTAGAGCATCATGGGAAATGTAGTTCCAAAACATCCCCGCCCCCTAGTGGTTAACCCCTTTACTGCCAGTGTCATTTACACAGTAATCAGTGCATTTTTAATCGCACTGATCGCTGTATAAATGATAATGGTCCCAAAAATCGCTGATCACCGCCATTACTAGTAAAAAAAAAAAAAAAGGTTAATAAAAATGCCATAAAACTATCCCCTATTTAGTAAACGCTATAACTTTTGCACAAACCAATCAATAAACGCTTATTGCGATTTTTTTTTTTTTTTACCAAAAATATGTAGAAGAATACGATCGGCCTAAACTGTGGAAAAATAATTTTTTATATATTTTTGGGGGATATTTATTATAGCAAAATGTAAAAAATAATGCGTTTTTTTTCAAAATTGTCGCTCTTATTTTGTTTATAGCGCAAAAAATAAAAATCGCTGAGGCGATCAAATACCACCAAAAGAAAGCTTTATTTGTGGGGAAAAAAGGACATCAATTTTGTTTGGAATTGCAAAAAACGCTCTGGTCAGGAAGGGGGTAAAATCTTCCGGGGCTGAAGCGGTTAAGACTAGGGTACAAAAAAAACACTTTTACATGCCAGATTCTCCACTCCCCTGGCAGCTGGTGCTCTCCTCTACTCTCCAGTGCTCCAGCTTGAGGACTGCCCCTCCATGTCCTCATGTCCAGTGCAGGGCTGGGGGTCCTGCATTGTACTTGATGATGTTCAAGGACTTGTGACTGCTGGAGAGTAGTGGGGGGGAGGAGGCGGCTGTGAGTGCCGATCTAGCAGTGCAGAATGGAGCATGTGGGAGCGGTGGATCAGATAAGCAAAAGTGCTTATACCAGTATCCTATATATTAGCAAGTATTTTACCTCTTGCAGTGCTGGAGCAGCCCCGTCTTCCAGGACGTCTATATTCCTCATATATGTTTTTTTTTTCTTAGTGTGTTTTCTTTTCATGGTTCCATAGCTGCATTGTATTCACATATGCACATTTATTTTTAAAGGAGAAGTAGGGCCAAAGCTCTTTTGGCTATACTCCTGTGGGTACAGGAGTGCACTTAGTTCTACACTATTGTTACCCAGTTTCAGCCAATAGTGGGCTAAAGTCCGCTGTCTGCTGACGCCACAGAGCTGGTTCGGGATCTGTAGGGGTCCTGACATTAATGTCTGGATCCGCCTAAATGCCTGACCAACAGCTCGCTCAGCCTCTGAGTCGCTAAGAGTCTGAGCTAGCCGTTACTGCACCCCCCAACGTCCGGCGCTCCATTAAGCACTGGAGTGGCAGAGCAAACCTGAGAACTGAGCAATCGGCAGTCTTTTATCGCTCAGTTCTCAGTGTAAAGCCAGCGAGAGTCAGTTTTAGCATCGGGTTGATGCTCCAGCCATCTAGGTGAGTATATATGTTTGTTTTTTTTACATTCCCACACTTCTCTTTTAAGTTTGAAATTGAAACATATATCTTGACTGTATGAGGCAGAGATCTATCTAGGTCCTGCACTTGCTTTTTTTGTATTCTCAGGTGTGTGATTAAAGTGATTGTAAAGGTAAATTTGAAAAAAAAAATACTTACCTGCTCTGTGCAATGAAACCTGAACAGAGAGGCTGCAAACTGCCTCTTTGCGGGTCCCCCTGCTGGTGCTTCTGACCCCTCCCCTCTGTCCCGTGCCCCCATGGGAAGACGCTTCCCATGGGGCACACATGCGTGCTTGCACGCAAGTCCCATTGCTGCCTCCATTGACACAGACAGTGGGACTCTGACCCACCCCCCGCTCCCTTGTCACTGGCTTTGATTGATAGCACTGGGAGGAGCCAATGGCTCCCGGTGACCCAGCAAAGCCAGAGAGACCCGGAAATGAGGGGAGAGAAAAGCTGCAAACGTGCACGGCACTGGATCGAATGAGGGCTCAGTCAAGTGAAAGGGGGGTGAGGGGGGATGCTGACACCTAAACATTTTTTACCTTGATATAAGGAATGCATTAGGTAAAAAATGTTCAGGCTTTACAACCACTTTAAGCCCTGATATCGGGGCATACTAGCTTGTTACCCTATGAGTAAGCCCCAGACCAAGTGAAAAGCGTTAGAGAGGTTCGTGCATTGGATAGAATAATCTGCTTGGTGGACTAGATACGTGATCCGGCACTACGGGGTAGGAGGTGCGCGCTGCTGGCGACCTGGCTGCTCTGTAAATATACACAGCAGGTGCCAGCCAATGGATGACCGCTGGTACCCGCCCATCGTGGGGAAGACACACAGGACAGAGCCATGTAAACAAGGCAGAGCTCTGCCTGTCAGCAGGGAAGGGGTTGCTGGGGAGAGGAAGAGCGATCAAGTGATATCAATTAATATGTGATAGTTTTGGAACTTTTTTTTATCCAAACTCCTAAATTGACACATTTGCTAAGCTTACATGAAAATATAGAAAACTCTAGTACACATGAAATAAAAAAACAGAAAAAAAAGAAAGGAATTTGTTTACTAAATAATATTTTAACAAGAACTAACTATAAACAGCAAAATGCAATCTTTCTCCCTTAGGGCTCTTTCACACATGCAGACGGTTCAGGTCCGCCTGTCAGTTTTTCAGGCGGACTTGAATAGACGCTCCATGTACCTCTATGGAGCGACAGATGTCAGCGGTGACATGGCCGCTGACATTCGATCCGCTCAGCTAAATTCAGACAGATGGAAACTCTATGGATCGCATGAAAACGGACAGGTGGATCCGTTTTCATCTGATCCCCTGTAGAGATCAGCGGGGCTCTGACAGGGCTGTCTCTGCACAGTGAGCGGAGACGGACTTGTCATTATCCGGGTCAGCGGGGATCAACGGATCGATCCCTGCTGAGAAAGCGGAATCTGTGAAAATGGATATGAATGTGTAAAAAAACCCTTAGGCCCCTTTCACACGGGCGCCTCCGCTTGCTCAGCGGGGGATCTTTCCACTGATCTCCCCTGAGCTGATGGATGACAGGTCCGTCTCCGCTCCACTATGCGGAGCGGACACGGAAACAGTTCCACTCTCCTCTATGGGGCAATCAGATGGAAACGTGTTCAATCAACTGAAATTACCATAGGTGGACTCCAACCAAGTTGTAGAAACATCTCAAGGATGATCAGTGGAAACAGGATAAACCTGAGCTCAATTTTGAGTGTCATGGCAAAGGCTGTTTTTTTTTTTTTTTTTTTTTTTTTTTGAATAAATTTGCAAAGATTTAAAAAAAATTCTTTCACGTTGTCATTATAGGGTATTGTTTGTAGAATTTGGAATAAGGTTGTAACATAACAAAATGTGGAAAAAGTGAAGCGCTGTGAATACTTTCCGGATGCATTGTAACCCTGTATAGAAAAGATTACTTAGCTATTCTGAAGCCGCTCTGGTCCAGTCTCCAGCAGCACCCTATGTGTGCAGGAGAAAGACGATAAATGCTGGGAGGTGGCGTCACCCATAGAGTTATTATGGGGCTTCTGTTGTGGGCTGCCTCTCTTACACACTGAACCTACTGCTGACAGCTCAGCCTGGGACTAGACCGGAGCGGCTTCAGAATAGGTAAGTATAGCAATCTTTTCTGTAGATATGCGGGTGGCAGTAGGTTTAGAGTTAGTTGGGTTTTGCCTTTACTTACACTTTAAGTCAGTGGATATATGAATACTACTTATAGGCAAACAGATGACTATCAATATTCAGTCTCTTTCACATTTGAAATTACCTGTCTTTGTCTTTCAGATTACTGCTAACTTCTCCAAATGTAGACTGAGTATTTGATCAATGGAAACAATTAAACATCCTAAACAAGTATTGGCCTACAATGGGGAAATCATCATTTTTCAAATTTCACAACTAAAAGAAACTTCCAATGGCAAGGAACAAAATGTTTTACAATTTTCAAGAAAAAGATTTCACGTGGAATCAGAAAAATTTATTGAAACATCTTTTGGACAGTACAGCATTCAAACCCATAAATCCTCTATTGTTTTTGTATGCGCACACTGTGTCACAGATGTTAGAACTGGTATAAAACTCCCTTACGTTTTGCTAAAGACATGCAAAAGAAGGCAAAGCGGTTCATCAAGGCTGGTTTTGCTGCAGGTACTCAGTTCAAATGAGGTGGAACCTTGTCTGAAGTTCAAAGTAGACAATGAATCTATAGAAGACCTGCACCTGATTGATGGTCCAATTGTTCTTTGGAGACAAAATGAGAAAATCTTTTATATTTCATCTTTGACAGCAGAAATATTAACAGCGCCAGTTAATTTTTCTGCAATCCACTGGGCTGGAACTGTTGAAGATGGTACTTATATTTTGGGAGCAACAAATGTGAGAGGGGAAGGAGATAACTTACCAAGAACTTCTCACCCTGACAGAACTCTTCATGGGAGTGAGTTTGTTTTGTACAACATTGAAAAGCAGAAAGTCATGTCAGGATCTTGCCTTGTCCCACATGCGTATTCAAGTGTATTATGCTGCCTTGAGGTCTGTACTATGCAGTGTGTGAATGGCACGTATGAGACGTCTTCTGTAGGGGCCACCCATAAACAGTTGATCTGGTTTGAAAATGGAATTCCTAAACGGGTCTTGCAAATTCCAATTGAAAATCCGTCAATGTTACAGGTTGCATATACAAGCCAAGCTCATACATTGTGCATTTTGTCATTTGCTTCTGGGGATGTTTGTGCGATAAGGCGGGACGCGCTGCAGGTAATTATTTATATTTGTATTAATATTTTTCATAGGGGATGTTCTACTAAATACAAAAAGACTGTTCACTTTGCAGTAAATGTTCCCCAATGCCTAGTGAGTGAGGTAAAAGCTTGGCTGACTTCCTTTATCCGATCATGTGTAATCAAAAATGCTGTAATTTTTTTTTTTCCTTGCACTTGATTAGATACTCTTTATTAAGTATAATTTCAGTGCATTCTCTAAGCTTCGGGAAAAATTCCTTGCAAAGTGAACAGCCTATTTGCCTTTAGTAAGTCAACCCCATAGTCTGCAAAATGTCTGTTTTCTTTTCTTATACAAGATATGCACAATTTAAAAACAGGACCATGTAAAAATGTCATTCTAAAACTCTTGCCTGGATATTCCCATGCCTGGGTGCATGTCTTGTGTGGTCTAAAGTCAAAAGTAAAAGTACGTTTATTACATTTTTTTTTCTTAATGCAAATAAGAGGCAATGAAAGCCCCAGAAAGTTTATTCTTTAATAAGGCAAATTCTGCATCCTCCTTGTGCCTATCCGTATAATCATCTCTGTGACATTATTCACAGATTCTACAGATTCATTAGATACAGTGCTAATATTTTAGGTGAACTTGCACCCAGCCTACAGATTCTGGATAAAAACTCTTTTAAAACAAGCCCTGTTGCATGGGTTCCCAAACCGAGCCGCGGATTGGTGCCGGTCCGTGCCTGGTTGCAGCCGGGCTACGAAAGCTGCACTGAAAGAGGTGTGGCGGGCGAGCTGAAAGATTACATAATTTCTCACCCTCACCCCGCATCACCGCTGTTCCGCCCCCTCTCACTCTAGGATAGGACGGAACCCAGTAGCAACTGTGCATGTGCTGGTTTCCCCACTTTTCAGACACCGTAGCACTGAGGAGAGGCTGCAAGAAGAGGTTGTGAGTAAGTACCGGTAAGTTCTTTTACTGCAGAAAAGAAAACCCTTAAAAATTGGCCTTAACTTCTTAAAGTGACAAGCTGCATCTGGTATCTTTTTAGTGGCAGGCTACAGTGACATTCTACATCTGGTGGCAGGATAGTGACAAGCTGCATCTGGTGGCAGGATAGTGACAAACTGCATCTGGTGACTGACCGCAACAGTGACATGCTGCAACTAGTGGTAGGATAGTGGGAAGGTTCATTTGCTGGCAGGATGGTGAGAGGCTTCATCTGGTGGCAGGATAATTGGGAAGCTGCTTTTGGTGGGAAGCTGCATCTGGTGGCAGGATAGTAGGAAGCTTCGTCTGCTGGCAGCATGGTGGGAAGCTGCATCTTGTGGTGAGTTGACCTATTTTATTTTATATTACAATGTAATAACAGAAATAATGTGCTTCAATCATCCTGACACCATTCCAGCCATTGCCCTGACAAATCGGGCACCCCTTCAAACCCCCAACCCCCGGTTCTTGGCAAAATTTCCTTCTGCATAACCGGTCCCCGATGCCCAAAAAGTTTTGATACTGCTGCATTAGTGAATGGGACCACCATACAAAAATAAAGGATCTTCACCAGCACACCTTGATATAGCCTTGAAAAGGGGATCCTGTGAAGTCCCAAAATGTCCACTTGTGATGCCGTTTGCTTTACGTGAATAAAGGACATGATTACCACTATAACAAGGTGTGCTGATGTAGATCCTTATTTTACTAATTCTATTCACACAGTGAGACATTTACCGTACACAATCATTGTCCTGAAATTAAATGAATGTGTAAAGTGTGAAATAAAGAAACTTAGACAGCAAAAGCTGTAGTGTTCCCTCACATTGTCAGTCAGTGCAGTCCCCCTATACATTGTTGGTTAGTGCAGAAATTCCCCCTTGTATTGTTTGAAAGTGGGGAAATCCACCTTAAGGGGCACCACCAGACAGGAAATGAATCCTGCCCTGCTCAAGGAACACCTAGCAACCTCTGGAGGACAACCCTAGGGTTCCATGGAACTCTTACTATGAAAGCAATGGGTAAAAGCCTTGTGAGCTGCCACACTAAGCCTAAATTAACCTAAAATAAACACAGGAGATATAACTATAATTAGCTGCCCACACTTCCCACACTTCCCCAGATGGCGATAATGCAATCTATATAACACTCTGTGCAGCGCTGATAAATATGGAAACAATACTATATAAATATATGAATCCATATTTACTGGATTCATATATTTATATAGTATTGTTTCCATATTTATCTTACTATGAAGGGTTGCCCTAGATAAAACAAAAAAGGCAGATAGGAATCAGGCACAGGTCATATTAGGTAGGAAACGGCAATTGTTACACATCTGCTGTTTCCTTCCAGTTCTGGACTTGTCTAAAAAGGTGAACTATCTACCAGTGGGTACATTTTTATACTATGGAATAGCATCATTAGATGATTTTACTTTACTTGAAATATTAGATTTGTTTGGCATTAATTAGTACTGTATGTCAGGTTTCTATTGCAATGTGGGTTGGCACTGGGAGTTTCTTGCTCTTTCAGTCACAAAGAATAATGAAACATTGATAACCCTTCCCAAAGCTAATGTTTTGATTGCTTTGCCTCCTTTTTTATGTTGCAGACATTTTCCCTGACTTCCTGCCTAATAGCAATATTAAAGGTTCATTTTTTTTTTAACTAACAAATGTCATACTTACCTGCTCCGTGCAATGGTTTTGCACAAAGAGGCCCCGATCCTCCTCTTATCAGGTCCCCCGCCAAAACTCCTGGCTCCTCTTCAGCCAGTGCCCCCAATAGCAAGCCGCTTGCTCTGGGGACACTGGTGTGTGTTTGCTCCCGATCCCCGCTCCATGCGTACATAAGACACACAGCCTCAGCTTGGCCCCACCCCTGCTCTCTCCTAATTGGCTCACTGGCTGTGATTGACAGCAGCAGGAGCCAATGGCTGCCTCAGCCAATGAGGAATGAGAGACCTGGGAAAAGTTCAGCTGCACACAGGCCGCTGCACACAGGTTTTTTACTTTCATGCATAGAATGCATTGAGGTAAAACCTTGAGCCTTTAAAACCACTTTAATTGGCATCAGTCACCAGGACTGTGCAACAAAAACCTTTGAAATCTGGGCTGGCACATAAGTAAAAAAGTGATTATAAAGTCTTTTTTTTAACGTACAATATTATATACGCAGTTTACACAGTCGCTTGAGAGTGGTGTTGCTTTGTGTTGCTCTATCTTTCTAAAATACATGATCCAATTAAAAGTATATGGGAAAGTGCAGTTTGTATGTATGACAAACTTTACTGAGATGCACAGACAGAAAAAACTGCATATGTTTGATTTACAGATAACTGCAACATGGCAGCACGTTGGAAGAACATTGGTAGATGATTTTGTCGGCAGTGGATCTGATCAGATTCTGCTACTGTTCGAAGATGATCCATTAAGTCCTGCTGGCCAACAGGCGTTCAGGCTAACAGACTGTGCTGAAATTAGCTATCCTGTAAGTACAAAACGAAGGTTTTTGGGTTTAACTCTGTTTCACAATATTGTGGTGTATTTCTTAGAAAA
The DNA here is from genome assembly GCA_037952925.1 of Lithobates clamitans. Taxonomy (NCBI): domain Eukaryota; kingdom Metazoa; phylum Chordata; class Amphibia; order Anura; family Ranidae; genus Lithobates; species Lithobates clamitans. The sequence goes on from JBBGZY010000723.1 coordinate 9,084,399, forward strand.
TTATAAAGCCGCTTGTTTCAAAACATTTAAAATTTTGGATAAGCTGAGAAAGAAAATTAGAACCCCCCGTCAGGTTTTTACTGCTATTTGGGGCTCTGTTGGAGAGATTTACTGTCACTTCCTGTTCTGCTAAAAAAAAAAAAAAAAATTGACCAGACAATAGGTGATGGGAACTCTAACAGCAACACAGACCGAAATAAAAGTTTTTGGCTTGACGTGCACTTTAAAAACGTTAAAATGTATCTGTGGTCAAAATTTTAAATCTTATATTAATTTCTACATTTGTTTTTAATTATCTCTGGCCTACTACTAATGATTGAAATGATCATGAAGTCTTTTTTTGAACTTTCGAACTAATTTTTTGAAGAATCCCATATAATTACTTCATTAACTTCTGTGACACACCTTCCCTATATCCTGTGAATATGCACTGCTGTGTCACATATTTTACAAAGCCCACTGCCTGGGTTAAAGAGGTGCTGAGAGGAGGAGTTTCAGAAGGCACAGTCAGTACCGGAAACACACCACGTATGACATCATCATTGTTTGCAGACAACAAAGTACCATGGGATATTTGTTCCTAGGTAATAATAGTAAACCACACGAATGAGCAGAGGAGAGGGTACAAAGCATGCTGAGAATCCAAGAAGTTGTAGAAAGAGATGCCAACAGACAGGCAATACTTACACCATAAAAGGAGATTTATTTCAAGTACTGTAAAATTTTACTAGATTGTCAAAACTAGCTATTGTTTGTATTGCTATTACAATGCCAATGTTATAAAAGTGTATGCTCTGAATTTAGATCTCTCCACTGATTCCTAGCCCTGCCCCGCCCAACTTCCAGATATCCCTGGTGGTGATGGATGACCCCACTAACTGATTGGGGGGATCAGAAGGTGTGAAAGAATGAAGCTAAAGTAGAATTCCACTGGGGGAGTTGAGATGTATCATAATTTAACAATTTCCAGCCCCTAGGATGTACCTGCAATTGTATCCATGATCCAGGTATCAATTTTTGTGGCCGGCGACTGGCTTTTAGATAAAAAGAGATCTCCATGGTTCTACAGCCGCCCGATCACTTTTGCAGGGAGTGGAATGGGATGTAGGTTAACTGCTTAAATCTGTACCTAATTACAGCTTTCATATGCATTTTTGCTGAACAAAACCTCTGTTACTTTAAAGTGGTTCTAAAGGCTGAAGATATGCAGCTTCCTCCGTAGCCCCCCAAAACTTATCTGAGCCCGATCGCAATCTAGTGATGTGCATTATGTGATGTGATGTCAATCACAGTCATTGAGGAGGGAGCAAGAGCAAGGGCCGAGCCTCGTCCTGTGTGTCTTATGGACACACACAGGTGGCTCAGTAGCGAGCATGCATAGGTATCCCCATAGCAAGCAGCTTGCTATGGGGGCACTCGGATAACAGGAGGAGTTAGGAGTGCCGTCAGGGGAATCTGTGAAGAGGATCATCCCCTAACTCCCTGTGTTTGTGACGTAACAACATCAGCAAGAAAAATTAAAACTTTTTGTGCCAAAAACCATGTGTGATCATTTAGGAGGGAGAAGCTTGGGAAATAGACTCCTCCCTGGTTCTACCTCCCTCTCTATTGTGATGACCCAATATGGCCCAATTTGAGCATTCTCAACCTGTGCGGCCCTTCTTTCCCTCCCCCCTCTATAAAAACTGTGGTAGAAACCAGCTGTGATAATTTAGGGGGCAAAAACTTGGAAGGATTGTACCTCCCTGGTCCCACCCTTACCTTCCTATACCATTCCCATACCCATCCCCTTATATCCCTTCTTCTTTCATAATAACTCATTCAATCCCAGTGTGGGTGTTTGGAGTAACTGAAAGCAAGTGCCCAAATAAGTAGGGCTCATTCCATTTCCCATCTACTTTCTATTTTACATATTATGGGGTTTCCTCCACCACACCCTCTCTCCCCTCCTCCAATACATTTTCGTTACCCACATATCCTATGTAAATCAAAGACTGTTTAAACCCGAACCAACTTTTCCAAATTCCATAGAATTTCGAATAAGAATAATTTTGTAAATTTATCAACTCTTCAATTAGTCTTATTCTGTCTACCTCTCTAAACCATTCCAACATAGTTGGTATTTTCTTTGTTTTCCAATATTTCGGGATCAATACCTTTGCTGCATTCAGCAAAAATTGAATAATAGACTTTTTGTATTTTTCCTTGTCTCGTAGCATAAAATAAGCATTGCCGGGGGTCTTGCCTAAATTCAGACTTACTAATCATCTTAATTACATTTAAGACTTTTTTTCCAGTATAGCTGAGTGATTGGGCAATGCCGCCAAACATGGGCATGCTTTCCCTCGCCCTCACATTCTCTCCGATGGCAGTGTTGAATTGATCTTATGTAATTTGGCTGGGACATTATACCACCTGGTTAACAGTTTGTAATTCATTTATTTTATCCTCATGTCTATTGAGGTAGAATGTAGATAATCTATAACTTTATGCTTTATTGCTTCAGGGATAAGTTGATTTAATTTGTGCTCCCATCCATTCAAGAGACAAACAGGCTCAGGGTCCGTGGGATGAGATTAACATCTTATATAAATTAGAAATGCCATGTCTAGTCATCTCCCCCTGGTCTATGAGCCTCTCCAATGGATTGAGCTTGCAGATTGAGCAAAGAGGTTTTGGCAAATAATCAATGAAATGCTGGAGTTGTCGATATCTCAAGGCATCCCATGGTGAGGGGCCATACTTCTCAATTTTGATAATGAGCAAAAGACATTCCCTTTCAAAACATCCCTTAATCTCGGACACTTTGAGGTTGTCCAATATAAATAGAACTTATTCTCTTTCCCCAGCAGAAATAGTTTGTAGCATTAAGGGACTATTATACTACCATTTCATATTTTTATAGACATTGTCCCAGGCTCTTAGGCTGCTTTCACACTGAGGAGCTTTACAGGCGCTATAGCGCTAAAAATAGCCCCCGTAAAGAGCCTCTCCTCTCACTCCAGTGTGAAAGCCCAAGTGCTTTCACACTGGAGTGGTGCGCTTGCAGGACGGTAAAAAAAAGTCCTGCAAGCAGCATCTTTGCAGCACTGTAGGAGCGATGTACACACCGCTCCTAAAGCGTCCCCCTAGCGGCCCGAATAGCGCCACTAAAACGAAGGTAAAGTGCCACTAAAAATAGCGGCGCTTTACCGCCAGTGCCCCCGTGTGAAAGTAGCCTCAAGGCTTCTGCTGTAATCCTTGGATAAGCCTCTGTATTGCCTCGACAGCCAAATAGTCTGGCCCAGGGGTGATTCGCTTAAAATACCCCCTACTACTAATGTACCCAGTTTTTAAAAGGGGCACTATGTGTCCAATCAACTATTCTTGCCAGGACTGCCGTTTTGTGATAATTCTCAAAGTCTGGTATTAACAATCACCCAGATAGATAGGTCTAACAAGCATTTTGTATGCAACAAGAGGGCCTCTATGTTTCCAGATAAATCTCTTTAACAGTACTCTAATGCCCCGTACACATGATCGGATTTTCCAACGGAAAATGTTCTATGGGAGCTTGTTGTCGGAAATTCCGACCGTGTGTAGGCTCCCTCGGACATTTTCCATGGGAATTTCCGTCACACAAAATTTGAGATCTGGATGTCAAATTTTCCGACAACAAAATCCATTATCCTGCCCAGCCAGGAATGCCTACTGGCAGCATAACCATTTAAATCCAGCTTGATTTTATTGAGGAGATGTAAATAATTATCCTGAAATAAATCCGTTTCTGACTCAGATAAGTTTATGGCTACATAGTTCAAGCCCTTCTGTTTCCATTTAAAAGAGTACAGGGGTTTAGTGTCCTACTCTCCCCTAAAAGGACAGAGATGTTTAATATTTCAGACTTCTCTTCATTGACCTTTTAAGTTTGAGATCTCCCCATATCTTTTCAGTTCCATTAAAATATTAGGCGGTGTCCATCTTGGATAGAACATAATATCATCTGTAAATGCAGATACCTTGCCCAGCTATTTGTATGCCCTGGATGTCTTGATTTGCCCGGATCATCGCGAGGAGGGGTTCTAGAGATAGCACGAACAACAATGAAGAGAGGGGACATTCCTGTCGAGTTGTAAATGGTCGCAATATGGTCAGATTTACTCGTACTTGAGCTTCTGGTCTGGATTATAATGCCTCTATCCATTTATTTACTCAGGCTTGTGACAATTTTACTTTTACAAATGGCCCCTGAGTTCTATAATATTTTGGGCATCTTGGATGGGTATACTTTTGGGATGCCATTTCCTTCTAAAGAACATAGCCTTGGTTTATCACAATATCACATTACCTTTCCACCACTTAGTTTAACAGATTTGCCTGTGGGCAGGGTATATTGCACAGCGTTCTGTAGATAGTGTCTCCACAGTAAGCAATATCCTCTGCAGTAACTGCTGCTGTCATGTATCTAGTGTAGTGTGAAAGACAAACATGGAAACAATGTGCAGGATTGGTAGATAATGGGTACAGTTACAACACGTGTGGTAAAGTAAGCGTTTAGTTCAACAGCCAATGTAAATATTACATAAGGTGAAATGTCCCTCTCTAAGAAGAAAAGAAAGTGGTATGTATTACTGAAAAAAAAGAACAATAGAGATCAAAGATACCAATATAAATTTTTTGTCTGCTTCTGTTAATGCTTAATAAAAGCTTGAATGGAAAATTCTGTACAAAGTATTAAGAATGTTTTTTTTATCTTGGTGTTAGATTAGAAGAAAGATCATGTTCATGAGAACAGCAATCTTATAATGAATGGCTCTCATTTAAAATCAGTCTTTCCATAGCTAAACCTGCAACATACTTAACCACTTCAGCGCCGGAAGTTTTACCCCCTTCATGACCAGGCCATTTTTTGCGATATGGCACAGTGTTACTTTAACTGACAAGTGCGCGATCGTGTGACGCTGTACCCAAACAAAATTTATGTCCTCCTTTTCTTACAAATAGAGCTTTCTTTTGGTGGTATTTGATCACCTCTGCGGTTTTTATTTTTTGTGCTATAAACAAAAAAAGATTTTTTTGAAAAGTTTGAAAGAAAAACAATATTTTTTACATTCTGTTATAAAACAAATCCAATAAAAAAATTTAAAAAATCTAATTTCTTTATACATTTAGGCCATCATGTATTCTGCTACATATCTTTGGTAACAAAAATCCCAATAAGTGTATATTGATTGGTTTGTTCAAAAGTTATAGCGCCTACAAACTATGGGATATTTATATTTATTTATTTTACTAATAATGGCGTCGATCAGCGACTTTTATAGTGGGGCTGCGATATTGCAGCAGACATTCGGGACACTAACTGACACTTTTTGGGACCAGTGACACCAATACAGTGATCAGTGCTAAAAAAAAATATGCACTGTTATGCCGCTTACACACAACCGGACTTTCCGTCAGAGTAGACTCTGACAGTCTTTCCGACGGAGTTCCGCTGAAACGGACTTGCCTACACACGATCACACCAAAGTCCCTTCGTTTATTGACATACGACAGGACTAGAAAAAAGAAGTTCAATAGCCAGTAGCCAATAGCTGCCTTTACGTCGTTTTTGGTCCGTCGGAATAGCATACAGACGAACGGTTTTCCCGATAGGAATTGAGTTCGTCAGAAAGATTTGAAACATGTTCTATTTCTAGGTCCGTCAGAATTTTAGAAAGAAAAAGTCAGATGAAGCCCACACACAGTCTGAATGTCAGACGGAATGATTCCGTCTGACCTTTTCTGACGGAAAGTCCGGTCCTGTGTGCGCGGCAATAGGCATGAATGGATTCTGGACAGCCGCACTCAAATGTGTGTGCGCGGCATTACAAATTATACTGGGAAGGGGTTAACATCAGGAGCGATCAAAGGGTCAAATGTGTGCCTGGCATGGGCTTTACTACTGTGGTGGAGGTGTTTGTACTAGAAGGCATGGATCAGTGCCTCTGCTTAGCAGAGACGCAGGATCCATATCTTGTCGGCGAGTCCGCCGTACCCACCATTCAGCTCCCACTATGTCTAATCACAGTGGTAGCGGGCTGTCAGTGGTGCACACGTGCCCCAAACCCTGAAGTGCTGGATCACGTGATCCAGCGCAGGAGAGCTGCCTTGCCATCGTATATGTACAATATACGATTGGCAAGCGGTCAAAGTAGGTGCCCTTCTGGACCCTCAAAGCCCAGGGGGCACAATCATACAGATACTGACTTTAGTGTATGTAAACCATATGTTAAATGCTAAAAACTGTAATTAATTCCAGTTTACTAGCACAAGTAGAATCATGAATCCAAGAGGTACATAAGGTTGTTCTGGTGTATGCCTGAAGAAGGTTGGGATTGAAGCTCGGTTCACATTGGTGCAATGCAGGAAACCCTGCGAATCCACTGCGGGTTCCCACATCACACCCGACTCGCAGGCTGTTCACACGGCCTTATGCGAACCGCTGGGAGTCTTAATACAAAGTTAATGACACCCCCAGATCGGTTCGCATATCGCAGTCAATTCAGACATGAATTGGATCGCATGGGTGTTCACACCCATGCAATCCGATTTTGGTGCAGACCAAAAAAAGAGTCCTGCGTGACTTTGGTTCGAATACAATGCAAATTCAGCCATACAACCATAAAATCTGTATGGCTAAATTTGCATCGCACAGACATTTCATGTGATTTGCACAGCAGTACGGTGCGAATCACATGCGATCTCGCACAGCACACCAGTGTGAACCCAGCCTTAGGGATGGTCCTGTGTGTCTTCATTTTGTATTCACCACCAAGGGGTGGGACCCATTAGTTTTGACGGTTTTCCACTTTACCGATATATATCTATATGTATATCTTTTTCTTTTTCTTTTTTTTTTTTTTTTTACTATTATTTTATTTTGTTTTTACGAAAATAAAGTTCCACATGATGATGAAGATATCCAATCATCTCTTACCATCTACTTGTCCTACAACACATATGCGTAAAGTACCTCAGCGGGAAATTTTCCTCCAAATAGTTCAGAAAGCTAGGACTGCAATAATCGGATTCCCGATGAGGTCTTTACCCCCACACCTCCTTCCCCCAAAAGTGAAAATGATCCACGCTAGTGGTATACATTGGGATTGAAATATTCTCTACATGTTTCAACTCTGGTTGCCAATCAGTAGGGATGCAACGGATCAAAAAAATCACTGTTCGGATCGTTCCTCGGATCAGAAGTCACGGTTCGTATCATTTTCGGATCAACAAAAAAAAAACTCCCCCACTGTAATATCCACAATCTCCCTATTGGCAGGGTGTGGCAGAATATTGGCAGGTATATTGGCAGGGTATTGGCAGGGTATTGCAGAGTATTGGCAGGGCATTGCAGAGTATTGGCAGGGCATTGCAGCAGAGCCTTGGCAGGGCATTGCAGAGTATTGGCACTGCTGCCATCTGATCTCTCCTCTCCACTGTACAGATCAGTACACAGAGGGGAGAGAGGAACCGGCGTCATGACATGACGCCGGTTTGTTACAAGTGATCACTTCGTCATTTGACGGAGCGATCACGTGCTAAACGGCCGCCGGGTGTACCAAGATGGCCGCCGCTCCGGAGCTAGGCCGAAGCCGCGGCCTTTCCTATGACCGAGGCCACAGAGCGCTCCGCGGATCGCGGGTGTCCCGTACGGATCAACCTCCGCGGATCGGATCACGGATCAATGACGATCCGTTGCACCCCTACCAATCAGCAATGATTTTGAGTAAAGGTATCAATGTGAGTGCAGACACATCTTGTCAAATCATCGGATTCAACTTTTTGATCTGCAAAGACCACCTAACATTAGATTATAGGGCAGTTATTCCTGTTTATCCTTTCTCTGTTTCCCCATTTTTTTCATTTTTTTGTGAATCCAATTGGAGATTGCTCCACATAATTGCTTTTTGCATTGGTGAGCTGTAGTCAGTGTGAATGTTCTTCGTGTTTTGTTGCTATCCTTATGTGTTAAAAGGAGGGAAAATTGCAGAAAACCACTTTGTGACCAAACTTCAGGAGATCTACCTTTGGACTAGTAAGGTGTCTGGTCTTTCCAGAAGTGACCAGGAGTGTCTGGTAACACAATGATACAGTTTGTTGTAAAAGTAAAGACTTTAACATTGAGTAATGGATTTCCTTTGTGAGAACAAGTTAGTGTTCAAAAATTTGAATAGTACCATGGTACAGATGCTATGTTCTGTTTATTCCAGATAATCTCAAAATGGGCACTGCCATTATTGTCCTGTTGAGCATATCATTCACATAGAAATGAAATGAAAAATAATAATAAATTAGATTAAATAGTAATCAAGCATTTTGTCAGTTGTATTCCAATGTTAACTTACCCAGCAAAGTGACCTGGAAGTCTCTGTATGATAAATATACAGTAGTTACAACTGGAGACTGCAAAAATATGAACTCTCCCCAGAGAAAAATGTGGAGTCAAAAATATAAGACTGTTTATTTTCTTGCCCCTAATATTTCATCACCTGAGCGAGTTCGTATGTAGAATTGTGATCCAACTGAATTTGGTTTTAAAGAGAAGTTTGCCGTGTGAAATTGGAAATTTGTAGAATGATCTCGATAAGCCCCATATTCTACAAAAAATGATATCTAATATGTTATGAGTCTAATTGAACCGCACAAGACATATTATCACAAATCAGTCATATATTTAAACATTTTAACAGCAATTTTGATGTTTCTGAGTTAAACGTTAATCAAGAACACTAAAATAATTTTCATGCAATTGAACATGGAATTTACTTATTTCTTGCAATATGATTTATGTCTTGAGGTATGTGTTGAGGCTTCATCTTAGATATTTTTTTCTTTTTACATTCTTTTTATCTCTTCCTTTCCACAATTACCAGTCAGAAGTTGGACAAAAATAATTATTTATACATACAATTCCCATAAAACAATTATGGGGTATCTGTACTACACCTTGATATTTAAATGATTCCAATTAAAGTTACGATACACTCTGGTTAAAAAAAAATATTCTATTCAAATACGTATTCTTAAAAAAGTACCTTCTTTTCCCCTCAGCCTCCTTCAACTCAAATTTTTTTTCATTTTTTTTTTCTCCTGTAATCAAGCTTCCTGTTCAGAGGGTGGCTACACTTGTTCTCCATGGTTCCACTGTAAAGAGGAACGTAGCCACCCTCTTTCTCACTCCCATGTTGGACTAGGGGCTATGGGATGTATAGTGTGCATAGAACAGTGCATATGAATTGAGGTGTCAAAGGAGATGTTTAGGAGTTTACAGAAGATGTTACAGAGAGGCACAAAAACAGTAAGGAAAGGTTTCATGAAATATAGATTACAGGGCTATTAAGTAATGAATGTGTATGGGTTAATTTTGGAGAACCAGAATATTGTTTAGTGCAGGGCTCGACAAATCCCAGGTCGCCATGGAAGCTAGAAATTGCATCCTGGTGCCTGGGCTTTTATCAGCCTTCCACATCCACTTACCACTTTCCAGCCATCACAGCGCGAGGAAAGGAAAGGAAAGCCCACAACCGGCTATCCTGTAACAGGGGACATTTACACTTATAATCAGTGCAGCCCCATCAGTGCCAGTCAGTGACCATCGGTGCCGCCTTATCAATGCAGTCTCATCAGTGTCCATCAGTGCAGCCTCATAACCGCATATCCGTGAAAAGGAAAAATTACTTATTTGCAAAATTATAACTAGATGTGCACCGAATGGAGATTGTGGTGCCGAAAATGAAGGTTGCACTAAGCCGAAAACCAAAACCGATATCGAAATTGACTGTTTTTAAAAAACATATATATTTTTATATATAATTATATTATATTAAACTTTTAAATTAATATCATCAATTTAAATTAATATGAATTTATTGTTGGCCATTAAAGAGGTTTTAAACCCTCGTGTTTTTTCACCTTAATGCATCCTATGCATTAAGGTGAAAAAACACCTGGCAGTCACCGAACCCCCAGCCCCCCCATTTTACTTACCTGAGCCACTTCATCTCTTCAGCAGGGACACGCTGTCCCTCTCTCCACTGGAGAGAGAGTCCCGGCTCTTGATTGGATAGATTCATAGCAGCACAGCCATTGGCTCCCGCTGCTGTCAATCAAATCCAATGATGTGGGGGGAGGGGCCGAGTCCGACATTCGTGTCTGCAGTCTCTAACCATCTCTTGTATCATGTCCTCAGTCTGTAACCATCTTTTGTATCATATCCTCAGTCTGTAACCATCTCTTGTATCATGTCCTTGGCTCTAACCATCTCTTGTATGCTGTCCTCAGTCTCTAACCATCTCTTGTATCAGGTCCTCAGTCTCTAACCATCTCTTGCATCATGTCCTCAGTCTCTAACCATCTCTTATATCATGTCCTCAGTCCCTAACCTTGTATCATGTCTGCAACCTTTTACTTAAACTTAAACACACTGCTAATAGTATTAGCAAAATTTTCATTCGGTGCACCTCTAGCAGACATGATATAGGAGATGGTCAGACTGCAAAATTGATACAAGAAATCAATGTAGCCTCACCAGTGTCCATCAAATGCAGCCTCACCAGTGCCCATTATATGCAGCCTACCTGTGTCCAGCAGCCTCACTAGTGCCCGTCATATGCAGCCTGCCTGTGCCCATTAGCCTCACCAGTGCCCATCATATGCAGCCTGCCAGTGCCAGCAGCCTCACCACCAGTGGCCGTCATATGCAGCCTGTCAGTGCCCAGCAGCCTCACCACCAGTACCCATCTAATGCAGCCTACCTGTGCCCAGCAGCCTCACCAGTGCCTGTCAGATGCAGCCTGCCAGTCCCCAGCAGCCTCACCACCAATGACAGTCATATGCAGCCTGCCAGTGCCCAGCAGCCTCACCACTAATGCCCATCATATGCAGCCTGCCTGTGCCCAGCAGCCTCATCATTGCCCGTCATATGCAGCCTGCCAGTGCCCAGCAGCCTCACCACCAGTGCCTGTCATATGCAGCTTGCCAGTGCCCAGCAGCCTCACCGCCTGTGCCCATCATATGCAGCCTGCCTTTGCCCTGCAGCCTCACCAGTGGCCGTCATATGCAGTCTGCCAGTGCCGGGGACGCCATTGGATCAGTGTGCCGTCTATCACAGGAGGCGGGAGGCGGGACATTGTTACTGCATCACCCGCCGGCCATTTGGGTGAGGTAGGGTATTTAGGGAGGGCTCTGGGGGAGATGGCGGCAGAAGGCAGGATTTCCCTCACATTACATCATGTGATGACCTTTACAGGTACTTTAACCACTTACAGACTGGAAGATTTGGCTGCTTAATGACCAGGCCATTTTTTGCGATACGGCGCTGCTTCGCCTTAACTGACAATTGCGCTGCCATGCGATGCTGTACCCGAACAAAATTGGCGTCCTTTTTTTCCCACAAATAGAGCTTTCTTTTGGTGGTATTTGATCACCACTGCGGTTTTTATTTTTTGCGCTATAAACAAAAAAAGAGCGACAATTTTGAAAAAAAATATTTTTTACTTTTTGCTATAATAAATATCCCCAAAAATGTTTTTAAAAAAAAAACAAATTTCTTCCTCAGTTTAGGCCAATATATATTCTTCTACATATTTTGGGTAAAAAAAATCGCAATAAGCGTATATTGATTGGTTTGCGTAAAAGTTATAGCGTCTACAAACTATGGGAAAGATTTGTGGCATTTTTATTATTATTATTTTTTTTTTTTTTACTAGTAATGGTGGTGATCTGCGATTTTTAGCAGTATTGCAACATTGCGATGGACAGATTGGACACTTGACACATTTTTGGGACCATTGGCATTTATGTGCTATAAAAATGCACTGTTTACTGTGTAAATGTCTCTGGCAGGGACGCTAGGGGGCGATCAAGGGGTTAAATGTGTGTTCCCTGGGTGTGTTCTACTGTGGAGGGATAGAACTGACTAGAGGAAGAGACATATCATTTTTCCTACTTAGTAAGAACAAACAATATGTCTCTTCTCTCCTGACAGAACAGGGATTTGTGTGTTTACACACACAAATCCCTGCTCGTGCACCTGATCGCGCATGGCCGGCGGCGATCGCGCCTGCCAGCCACGCACATTGGTTTCCCCACCATGCAGCGTGCGCACCTGCTATCACCCTTAAAAGTACAGACATACCCATACGGCTATTTGCGGGAATGAACCACTTTGCCGATATATATCGACGTGATCCGGTCGGCAAGTGGTTAAGGATGATGATAGAAGGTGCAATAGAATGTATAGGGGCTTGGCTGCTAGATAACCTACTTCCAAATTTATACTATAGGAAGCAGTGACATGTATACAGTTGTGTGAAAAAGTATTTGCCCCTTTTTGTGATTTTTTTTTTTTTTTTGCATTTTTTTCACACTTAAATGACTCGGATCATCAAACAAATTTTATCATTACACAAAGATAACCAGCGTAAATACAAAATGCTGTTTTTAAATGATGGTTTCATTTAGGGCTGAAACAACTAATCAATTAATCGACAACTAATCGATTATCAAAACAGTTGTCAACTATTTTGATAATCGATTAATCGGCCAGCTGATTAGTCAGCCTGCATACAGAATGCATTATTTTTTTACATATCAAGAAATACAGTGCAGCACACATACAGCTCAGTACACCATCTATACATGTCAGTAAGTGCCTGGGAACATGTGAATGTGTGAGGTGCAATGCTTCATGGGACATGTAGTCCTGGGCAGAAAGTGAGTGATTCTAAAGTCATAAGTTTTTTACCTTGCTATAGGGGCACTGTGTATTACACATTGCAGCTTGCTATTGAGGCAGTCTGAGGGCAGGAGGAGCCAGAAGTGTCGGTGGGGGACCCCAGAAGAGGAGAGTCAGGGCTGTTTGTTGTTTAAAAAAAAATATCACTTTAAAGGTTGTGCAGAGAAGGTCAGAATCTGACCCCAGAGAAGGAGGAGGCTGATAGACTGGAGGTAATAGAAGGCATTACAAATACATTTAAAGTGAACTTTTACCAGTATTGTGCATTATATTTAAAATGATCATATCCATAAAAATAAAAAGCACAGCAGAAATGGATCATAATCAAACTGCATAGGTATAAACAGAGCCTTATACTGGCCATACACGTATTGATTTTCAGACCAGAATATTCACACGAAAAATCTTTGTACATTTGCTGGATGAAAGAATATCATTTGAAAATTTCACTTGCTTTTAACATTCAGTTTTAAAATTAATGTATATTTCTGAATGAAAACCAGCATATAATATATTAGTTATGTCTGAAAATCAGCAAAACAGTCTTCGTTATTTTTTCTTTATATAAGGAATTTGATCTCTGAGTCTGAGGACATTTACCAGATTCAACCTCTACTACAGGGATATGCAATTAGCGGACCTCCAGCTGTTGCAGAGCTACAACTCACATGAGGCATAGCAAGACTCTGACAGCCACAAGCAAGACACCAAGAGGCAGAGGCATGATGGGACTTGTAGTTTTGCAACAGCTGGGGGTCTGCTAATTGCATATCCCTGCTCTACTAGTATATACAGTATATCTCTTCTGTCTGTTCTTCTCAGAGTGGATTAGAGATTTTGCTCCCTAACCAAATAGTTGGTTATTTATACTTACCACTGCATAGAGATATTTAGTAAAAAATTGCCTTTTTTAACTTTACATTTTAACCTAAATTATACACCACACTTTTAAGGTTATTATCCGATTAATCGAAACAATAATCGGCCAACTAATCGATTATGAAAATAATCATTAGTTGCAGCCCTAGTTTCATTCATTAAGGCAAAAAAGCTGTCCAGACCTGCCTGGCTTTATGTGAAAAAGTAATTTCCCACTAAAACTAATAACTGGTTGTGCCAGACTTGGCGGCAACAACTGCAGTCAAGCATTTGCGATTTGTTTTAATTGTTTTAATTAATTGTTTTAATTCAGCCACATTGGAGGGTTTTCCAGCATGAACCGCCTGTGGAAGGTCATGATACAGCATCTCAATTGGATATAAGTCCGGGCTTTGACTGGGCCACTCCAAAACCTAAATTTTGCTTTGTTTGAACCATTTGGAGGTGGACTTGCTGTTGTGTTTCGGATCATTGTACTGCTGCATAACCCAAGTGCACTTGAGCTTGAGGTCACAAACTGATGGCCGGACATTCTCCTTTAGGATTTTCTGGTAGAGTTTAGAATTCATGATTCCATGAGTTATGGTAAGTCGTCCAGGTCCTGAAGCTGCACAGGAGCCCCAGACCATCACGCTACCACCACCATGTCTGACTGTTAGAATGATGTTCTTGTTATGAAATGCTGGATTAGTTTTATGCCAGATGTAACGGGACGCACACCTTCCAAAAAGTAAATTTTTTGTCACACCAGTTCACAGAATATTTGCCGAAAAGTCTTGGGGATAATAAAAATGTTTTTTGGTAAATGTTAGTTGAACCTTTGTGTTCTTTTTGGTCAGCAGTGGCTTTGGCCTTGGAACTCCATGGATGCCATTTTTGCCCAGTCTTTCTTATTGTTGAATCATGAACACTGATCTTACCTGAGGCCTGCAGTTCTTTAGATGTTCTGTTAGATGTTCTGGGTTCTTTTATGACCTAGATGAGTCGTCGTTATGCTCTTGGAGTTATTTTTGTAGGCCAGCCTCTCTTGGGAAGGTTCACCATTGTTACAAGTTATCTCCATTTGTGGATAATGGCTCTCCCTATGGTTCACCGGGGTTCCAAAGCCTTAGAAATGTCTTTGAAACCCTTCCTAGACCGATACATGTACATTACTTTGTTTCTAATCTGTTTTTGAATTTTAGAAGATTGTGGCATGATGTATGGCTTTTTGTGATCTGTTGGCGTGCTTCACTTTGTCAGACAGCTTCTATTTATGTGATTTCTTGATTCAACAGGTCTGGCAGGAGGTTGCTCAATACTAAAAAACCAAAAGCAATTAAACAGCCTAGGTGAAGGTTGGTAGAGAAACCAAGTCTATTGTGTATCAAATAAATCACTAGGAGTTTCTGGCAGGAAGAGTACCATAAGGCCTCAAGAGTCACATAATAGCCAACAAAACACAAAAATTGTGTGCCAGTAACTCACTAGATAAGCACTGTAAAGCTCAGTATATGAGCAGATGCAGCATCCCAAATGTTTGCTCACTCACCTATAGAGGTGTGGTCCAGGTAACTCATATAAACATATATCAGAAGTTGGGGTTGGAGACCCCCAGAAAATGAAGTTACAGGAGGACCATGCAGCTTAAACATGGGATTTTTAAACAAAAATAAGATTACAAAGACTAGGAAAAAATTCCCACCAACTTCACCCCAGTTTTATATTAAAAAAACAACGTTGTCTGAAATGTTTGCAGCTGCATCGCACATTGCACATACACTCACACTTTACATACATAGCCTGGGGGTGACTAGCTGACCAGCCGGTAATAGGAATATAGCTATATGGTAAACAGTATGTAAATTATTTGGATTATTCATATCTCCAGTCCAGGTGTAGTGTAAATTATACCCGGACTCCAAATGAGTATGTCAGACTGACTTCACTCACGATAGTGCAAGGAGTCCCGTTCAAGGATTCATGAATGTGTGACTCTGTCAATATGACAGGTTGATAACCCTAAGAACATCAAATGGCATTATCCAGGCAACAGATGAATCTGTTATCTTCACCCACAGTTGTAATATATCATACATAAAGTTCAGCACTATCTTTTCTGTGTGGCTCATAGGTGTCCTAAAGCCTCCCTCTTTAAAATGTCTCCCAGCATTTTGTCTCCTGAGTATGGACCCCATTACTTTATATGGAAAGAGCTTTAATATGTTCTTAAGTGGCATAACGGCTTTTCATTGAAGAAATTTGAATACAGACTCTACATGCACAGAGGAAAAGGTGCAAGGCAGGGAAGGATGGCTGTGTTGCAACAGACAGAACACACAGCTAAAGTCATTGGAGTGTTGCATTTTGGAAAATTCGATATGTATAAAAGTGCTGGGGCATTTGAGGGGTGCCTAGAAAAGAATAATGCAAAAGGTGACGATTTACAGACCTCCTCCTATCTCACTATAGGCTGCCGAACTTCACATTTAAGATTACCCTGTGCCTGTATTAGCCCTTAAACCAACCAGTTCTTGTGCTAAAACAAAGAGTGCCAATATGCTGGCTCTGAAAATTACAATTAAAATTAAAATGCACGCTTTTTCTCCCTTGAAGTTACAGCTGTACAGATGGAAAATGGGCAGGAAATGATTTCTTTTTGGGAACCTAACCATAGCCCAAAGAAAAACATTTGTGAAACTAGAAGAGAAAAATGAAAAAGTGCTACTTCTTGAATGTGGTCCTCTAGTACAGCTAAATAGGAAGTATTTAACTTTTGGGTTATACTGCTGCCTACAGGAGGATTGAATGCTGCCAAATAAAAAATCTGTATGTAAGAATAAATCCTCCAACTACCAGCATGTCTCAGTTTTGATACTAGTGTCCAAAGAGAATGGACATCTCTTCCTCCGCTTTTACTGTGTTTAATGGCTAGCTTGTTTTTTTTGTTTTTTTTCTAGCACCTTTTTTCTTTGATATTTTTGTTCTTCATTCAAGACTCTTCTCTGCATAACTGTTGGAGCTTTCTGACTTTGATTTGGAGTACCACATCTAGATCCCGTTGAACTGGACTTTGCAGGGATAGCTTGGAAGTGACTGTCAAGCACTGAGTGCCATATAAGGTGCTTTTTAGGCTCAGTTCTAGCAAAAGTTAGCTACAGAACACAATCTAAAGCCACTGGCATTCTCTTAAGTATTTGCTGACAGCATCCACCGGGTAGAATGGTGCACGCAGTTTGCGCGCCATACGGTTTTGAGGATGCATCTCCCCACTGCTGCTACTGAATGCGAAGAGCCACAGGGAATTTCAGTCTTCTACAGAACACATTCCAGAGCTACGGTCCCAGCGTATCTGATTATGGACACAAGGGAACAGTCCTGCTGTTCCGGGTGCATCTGGGTTTCATTCTGCTAGGGGCTCAAGGGCTGCTTGCAGTGCAGCCAACATCTGTAGCTTGGAATCATGTTCTCCTCTGCTCTTAGTGTCTGTTCCATCTTCCGAGCACTTTTTGGCTTTACCACAGTCATAAAAGACTTTTTGACTCACGTTACAAAGTTATTCACTCTGATCGTAGAGGCCACAAAATTGCACCTGTATCTTTGCTGCAAATTCTATATCTGATTTCCCCCATGGCCATAGCAGCATCAGAGGCAATGGCCACAGAAACACTCTGATTCTTTAGTCGCCCATTTCTTGATTGATGAATTTACCCCTGAGGAATTAAAGCGTACTGGTATTAATCTCAAATTAAATGAGATCATTTCAGCTATTATTGATTCAGTGTGCACCATTATAACACTAGAGGATTGTTGCTGCTATTTTCAGTCTTAGGTCATCTAAAACTCACAATACTGCAAAGACTTTACCTTTGCAATTGCTTTTCGGACTTTTTCTCTATAGACGTCAGGACCATCCCGATAAGATCCCCTTAAATGCTTATTAGCATTGTATTCATAAGGGTTTTTGCTGTAGTGGTCTAGTTCCCCTGTGGATTTAGCAGTGTCACATCTTAAGAGGGCACTTACTATTTAGGTAGAAAACTCACCTGCTTTTCTAGAGCTCTGATCTTGCTGGCAGGTTCTGCCCTTTATCTGACACTAGCTGTGACCTTACCTCGTCAAACCATGTTTGACTGGTCAAAAACCTTAAAAGAGATCTAACTACTGCTGCAGTTGATTCCTTGCTTATATAATTCACAAGGCAGGTGGCTGTAGCATTAAATTTCACCCTGTGACATTTGTTGGAAGCGTCCCATCTCATTTTTTGCCTGTGTCTCACCCTAGTGCATATGCGAAGGGCACTTACGTATCTAAGAAACAGACTGCAAAGTCTTTTTCCTCTCTGTTAAGAAATGTTCTCCACTCCCTTGACCTCCTATTTGAAACCCCGACGCCTGCAAGTCTTAGCACTTAGTCTGCCAAATCCTTCAACAAAACTTCCTCTGTTAAGAGTGAGGGATGTTTGTAAACCTTTGCAGACATTTGGGCATCTTGCATTTTGGATGCTTGGGTACAAGAGGTGGTATCCCATCACTACAAACTGTAGTTTTGCTCCCTGCCCCTTTCCTCTATTTCTCATTTCAACCTTCCTGTTTTACTGCACAGGTTAGCAGATCTCCATGAAACCCTCTCTGTTCTTGATCATGATGTCTTTGCTCCAGGTTCTGTAGCAAAATGGTTCCATGGGTTTTACTCTATCCTGTTCACTTTCCAAGCCCAAAGGGGGCATTCATTCCATTCTGAATCTGAAAGCTCTAAATTTCTTCATTTGAGTTTAAAAAGTCTTCAAAGTATCTGCCAAATGTGTCATTGCCTCCCTACATCAGGGAGATGTTTTGGCTTCTGTGGAGATCAAGGACATTCTACATGCCATCTTCTTTCAAGAATACATACAATTCTTACACTTAGCCATGTGGTCCTTGCACTACCAGTTTAAAGTCGTTGTCAAGTCTAGTCCAGGGCACAGTTTAGGTCTGAGAGTTCCTTCCACAGGAGAAAATTGACACTCTGGTCTCTGATTTGAACTCTTTAGTCCAGGAGCCTTCCGACTCCCTGCTTATGCATGTTTAATGGTAGCCTCTTGTATCTGATGGTAAACTCTTTTGAAACAGTTCATTGGCCCAGTTTCACTCCAACCTCTACATTGCAACTTTGCTGTCTGAGAAAAGTTAAAATGGCTAGAGTAAGTCAAGTATTTTGCCACCTGTGTCCCATAGGAGAGACATCCCATCTCTTCCTGCCCCATAGCTAAAACAGAAAGTGAGAGCAAATCCCTCCAAAGTGAGAGACTCCTGGGGTGTCACATAAGTCACCAGAACAAGTGCCCCCATTGAAATATTTCCCATCTATTACTGTTCTGGTGTCAACTGAATTTGAGATTTTACCATTTGATGATAACAGGACAAATAGAGTGGGTGAATCTCCCTAACGGGGCACAGACATCAATAAAAATTGACAGGTGTTCTGATCCTTCTCCATTTTATTTAAAACTAATTACATTTTAATCCTGTCTGTAGACAGATTGATTTGTCTAACTCAAGGACAAGGTTGTCCCTGGCCTAGTGGATAGGTAGTCTGGCTATGGAGTGAAGAAAGTATTTCCTTCCCATCTTTTGGAGGATTCTTATGATGGATTCTGGCCTGTTAGGTTGGGGAGGAGACCTAGGCTCCTTGTTGGTGCAGGGGACTCAGTCTTCAGAGAAGTCTTGTCTTTCGATTAGCATCCTGGAACATCGGAATATTTGGCTGTCTGTACAGCTTTGGACCATCCTTCTGGAGAGTTATCTGATCTGGATACAGTCAAACAATGCCATGGTAGCATTTCATGTAGCCATCACCTCTGCTAGGTTAGTGTCTGAACTGGTGGATTTACCCTACAAGAAACCAATTCTGGTTTTGCTTAAGAACAAGGGGGTTTTGAGGCTGATGACCTCCTTCTTGCTTAAGGTAATTTCTACCTTTACCTCAACCGGGAATATTGCTCCATCCATCCTTCTGTTCAGCCCCAGTTCACCAAATTTTGTCCATTGTCTGGATGAGGTTTGGGTTGTAAGAGTCTGTCTTTCAACCATTGCTTCTTTCAGGAAGACTAATTTCACTTATTGTAATTCTGGATACAATCCTGTAAGGATGCACCAACTTCTTCTTCTCTAGATGGCTTAAGCATATCATCTTCCAAGCATATGGTCTCGAGGATCAGCTTCCAGCCCTCCCTCTCAAGGCGCACTTTTCTAGATCTATAAGTGCTTCCTGAGCTTTTTCAGCATCAAGCTACTGTTTCCCAGATTTGCAGGGCTGCTACATGGTCTCCTGTTCATACATTTTCTAAGTTCTGCCAAGTGGATGTTACAGCCTCATTTGATGTCATCTTTGGTTATAAAGTTTTTTTTTTGAGTCAACATGAAGTCAACAGTTTATTGTCACTTTTATGGGCGTGTCAGTGTCCTGAAGGCTAAAGACTTCCTGTGTCCCCCAATGAATGAGAAAAAAAAAGATTTTTCTACTCCTCCTAAAATCCTTTTCTTGAAGTCCGTTAAGAAACACAGGGCCCACCCCTATGTGTTTATGATCATGTTCTTGGTACTGCTTTGCTACAAAATAGAAGCATGCTGGTATTTGAAGGGGTTATTCTTGGCTGGTCCACAGTTTTTTTATTTTGTTAGCCAATGTTCAGTTCCTCTGTAAGCAGTAGCATAACCCAAAACCTTATAGACTTCCTGTGTCCTTTAATGGACTGCAAAAAATAAAAATAAAAATATTTTGGTGAGTACAAAAATTATATATTTTTTTTAAACTTATTTCAGGTTGATGCCAGAGATATAAAAATCACTGAAAGTCAATATCATGAAAATCATCTTCTAATGGTACAGACTCTTGAAGCAAGATTACAGGTAAGATCATAAGTACATGTTTTGTTTTTAAAATGTGCAAACATGTGCAAGTACACTTTGTTCCATATATTTATATTATTTGTATGGTTTGGTACTTAACACTTTTTTTGAAATGTCACTTGGGTGGGTTTTTAAGAAATAAATTCTTACATACACAGTTATTATCCTGTTACAATGAGTTTAAAGTGATTGTAAAGTCTTTGCTGTGAGTGGAGGAAAAAATCCGGACAGCCGCACACCAGGAGAATATAATCCAACGAAATTTCTTTAGTGTAAAATCAGGATCAAATCATGTACAAGACACCATGGATAGACTGTACAGGTAATCAACTGACGCGTTTCACGCTCTTGCGGAGCTCTTACTCATAGCTCAGCTATGAGTAAGCGCTCCGCAAGAGCGTGAAACGCGTCAGTTGATTACCTGTACAATTTATCCATGGTGTCTTGTACATGATTTGATCCTGATTTTACAATAAAGAAATTTCGTTGGATTATATTCTCCTGGTGTGCGGATGTCCAGATTTTTTCCTCCACTCACAGCATGGATTAGCATTAGCCAGCACCTGGGGCATTTTTTTATCTCTGGAGAGCAACATCCATTTCATACCTGGTTTGGATCCAACCTGGTGCAGGGAAAACACTTGTGCTGATTGTAAAGTCTTGTTTCTTTCCTATAAAAATAACAAACATGTTATACTTACTTGCTCTGTTGCCGTGGATTTGCACAGAGCAGCCTGGATCATAGTATAGTTACATAGTAGGTGAGGTTGAAAAAAGACACAAGTCCATCAAGTCCAACCTATGTGTGTATGTTGTGGTCGTTCAAGTGCTTATCTAATAGTTTTTTGAAACTATCGATGCCCAATGCTGAGACCACGGCCTATGGAAGTTAAACCCCTTTTCTTCTAATTTTAATGAGTGTCCACGTGTCTTGTTAAAGTCCCTTCCAAGAAAAAGTTTTATCCCTATTGTGGGGTCACCAGTACGGTATTTGTATATTGAAATCATATCCCCTCTCAAGCTTCTCTTCTCCAGAGAGAATAAGTTCAATGCTCGCAACCTTTCTTTCTCATTGCATGCCATTGCTGAGCCTATCATCTACTAGGACCCCCAGGTCCTTTTCCATCCTAGAAGTTCTCCCCCTAGTGTATACAACCCCTGGCAAAAATTATGGAATCCAAAATAAGTGTAGCGCTAAAAGGTATTAAAATGTCCAATGTCAAAGATAAAAGATGAACCAACGGTTCCAATTATGAAATAATCCATATATGTATGAATCCAAATGATAAGAAGTCCTCAGGAGCTGTATGACTTCAAACCCAGAGTACATCAACAGGTGTATAACATCTCGAGTGAAGACAGACGCACCACCACCGACAATGAAGAGGCTTACCAGACTAAATGGACCCAAAGGGGCATACGCCGAGTTGGGTCAGACAAGGCTTGGGTGGTCATTGGCTGTAGATGGCCCGGAGGGGTGATGTTTATGGAATGAACCAAAGGTTGCTGTATCACTCAGAACGATGTTGGGAACCAGGTAATGGAGATGACTTCTATCCAGTAGACGATGATGTAGATGAAGCCGGGCGCCCTGGGAATGAATGGAAGGTGGTGCAGACTCTCCCCTTCCTCCTCCACCTCCAGCGCCTCACTGAGAGCCGCCAACTCGCCGGTGGAAGAGCCTCAGAGCCGTGTTCCAGGGCTACAGGAGGCGGGCCCGAAAATTATGGAATCACCAGTCCCTGAGGATGTTCCTTCAGTTGTTTACTGTTGTAGAAAAAAAGCAGATTACAGACATGGCCAAAAACTAAAGGCATTTCAAATGGCAACTTTCTGGCTTTAAGAAACACTAAAAGAAATCAAAAAAAAAATTGTGGTGGCCAGCAACAGTTAGAATTATAGAACAAGCACAGGGAATAAATTATGGAACCACTCAATTCTGAGGAAAAAATTATGGAATCAACCTGTAAATTTTCATTACAAACACTAACACCTGCATCAGATTAAATCTGCTTGTTAGTATGTAGGTAAAGAGGGTAAATCATCACGTAGTGTTGCACAAGATGTTGGTTGTTTACAGTCGGCTGTGTCTAAAACATGGACCAAATACAAACAACATGGGAAGGTGGTTAAAGGCAAGCATACTGGTAGACCAAGGAAGACATCAAAGTGTCAAGACAGAAAACTTAAAGCAATATGCCTTGAAAACAGAAAATGTACAACAAAACAAATGAGGAACAAATGGGAGGAAACTGGAGTCAACATCTGTGACCGAACTGTAAGAAACCGCCTAAAGGAAATGGGATTTACATACAGAAAAGCTAAAAGAAAGCTATCTCTAACACCTAAACACAAAAAAACAAGGTTACAATGGGCAAAGGAAAGACAATCGTGGACTGTGGATGATTGGATGAAAGTCATATTCAGTGATAAATCTCGAATCTGCATTGGGCAAGGTGATAATGCTGGAACTTTTGTTTGGTGCCGTTCCAATGAGATTTATGCAGATGACTGTCTGAAGAAAACATGCAAATTTCCACAGTCAATTATGATATGGGGCTGCATGTCAGGTAAAGGCACTGGGGAGATGGCTGTCTATCAGACTCCTACTTACCACACCGGTGAGTCCGCTTGGGCAGAGAGTAGGCTCCCTTACGCGTCCGACTCGCGGCCCCTGGTAAGGTAACAGGAAGCACAGGAGTGCGGAGTGGTATGAGAGCCTGTGAACTAGAGTCCAGATGCTGGTGGAATAGCAGTCTATGAACAGCAGGTGCAGGCTGGAACACAGGCGATGAGACTGAGCAGGATGGTCAGGAGACAGGCTGGGTTCGGCAACAGACGGGCAACAAGGTACAATAGGAACAGGCAGAAGCGGAGTCAAACAGGCCAAGGTCGGGTACAGGCAGCAAGAAGGGGAATCCAAGGGCAATCCGGGTCGTCAGGAGATCAGGTAAACAGGAAGACAAGACAGGAAACAGGAACTACGGCACAGGAAGCTGATGATCAGGCAGCACTGAACAGAGTGCCTGACAAACTTAAATAGGCCGGCTTGCTCACAGGCACTCCCTCTGGTGGCCAATCCCATGACCAGCAAGGTGAGCTCTCTGACAGTGCCCCCTCCCCAAGGGCAGCCTCCGGATGCCCAGCCGGGCCAACCTGGAGGCATGAACATTTCTGAAAGTCTGCAAAAGTTCCGGGGCATGCAAATTGTTTTCTGGTTCCCAGGAATTGTCCTCCGGACCATACCCCTTCCATTTGATAAGATACTGTATTTGATTGCGCCTTTTCCTACAGTCCAGGATAGCCTCGATTTCAAACTCCTCCTCGTTATTGATCATAACAGGCTTAGGAGGACTGGTACTACGGTTGGGGAAAGGATCAGGAGCGACCGGTTTCAGTAAGGACACATGGAAAACCGGGTGTATTTTGAAGGAGTCCGGCAGACTGAGCTCGTACGCTACGTTGTTTATTCTTCTTCTCACCGAGAAGGGTCCCATGAATTTAGGCCCTAGTTTCCTAGAAGGGCAAGCCATTTTTAAGTTAGTTGTGGACAGCCATACTTGATTGCCAGGTTCCAGGATAAGCTCCCCGCGCCTCTTCTTGTCGAACGTCTTTTTATAAGAAGCCTGGGATTGGGCCATTGTTTCCTGCAGAAGTTTGTTGTTGGTAGAGAAGAATTCCAATGTCTCGGTCACTGCAGGGAGGGAACATTCAGGTATTGAGCTGGGTAGAAAGGAGGGATGAAATCCATAATTGGCAAAAAATGGCGTCTGGTTGATGGCTGAGTGCAGGGAGTTATTGTATGAAAACTCCGCAACTGGTAGCAGAGAAACCCAGTCATCCTGGGAAAAGGCAGAGAAACAACGGAGGTATTGCTCCAAGGTTTGGTTGGTTCTCTCCGTCTGGCCGTTTGTCTGAGGGTGATAGGCTGAAGAGAACGCTAACTCAATTTCGAGGGAACCACACAATGCCTTCCAGAACCTGGAGGTGAATTGGACACCCCGGTCCGAGACGATATTAGAGGGAACCCCATGTAATCTCACAATTTCTTTAATGAAGATCTTCGCCGTTTCCACGGCTGAGGGTGTGCCTTTCATAGGCAAGAAGTGAGCCATTTTTGACAATCTATCAATTATGACAAAGATGGTAGAGAAGCCTTCGGATGGGGGCAGTTCCACAATGAAATCCATCGCGATCATTTTCCAAGGTCTGTCAGGGATGGGCAAGGGTTTCAGTAAGCCCCAGGCCTTCGTCCGAATATTCTTGCTTCGGGCACATGTGTGGCAGGAACTGACGTAATTCCTACAGTCCTCGGCCAACTGTGGCCACCAAAAGGTGCGCTGCACCAGTTTGGTTGTCTTCTGAGCCCCGAAGTGCCCAGCCAACTTGTGGTCATGGCAAAGCTCTAGTACTGGTACCCTAAGGCTCTCAGGAACCATGATCTTCTCCTTATGCCAGAGTAAACCATCTCTTAGGCTGGTCTCAGTGGGTTGGGGTATAGTTGTGGAAGCTTGCCTTATTCTGGAGATTAAATCCCCCTGAAGTAATAAAAAATTTCCTGCAGGCAGGATAGTGTCCGGAGGGACGGTTTCTTTGGAGTCATGGAACATTCGTGAGAGAGCGTCTGGTTTGATGTTTTTGGAGCCGGGTCTGTAGGTAATATGAAATTGAAAGCGAGAGAAGAAGAGCGCCCATCTGGCTTGTCGCGGTTTTAGTCTCTTGGCAGATCTCAAATATTCCAAGTTCTTGTGGTCCGTGTAGATTAGAATAGGATGTACAGCACCCTCCAAAAGATAGCGCCACTCCTCCAGAGCCGTCTTGATGGCCAGAAGCTCCCGGTCTCCTACATCGTAGTTTCTTTCAGACACCGATAATTTGCGAGAAAAAAAAGCTATTGGAAACAGAAGGGCCTTGGGGCCCTGACGTTGGGAGAGTACAGCTCCTACTGCGACCTCTGAGGCGTCAACCTCCAACACGAATGGCAAGGCAGAGTTAGGGTGTTTGAGGATGGAGGCCGACGTGAATAATCCTTTTAATTTTTCAAAGGCCAATTGAGCCCTAGGGGTCCAGCAGAATCGGGTTCCTTGTCTTGTTAATTCAGTAATGGGGGCGATGATCTTGGAAAAGTCTCTGATGAATTTCCTATAGAAATTGGAAAATCCAACGAAGCGTTGGACCCCCTTCTTGTCCGTAGGTGCGGGCCAGTCCAGGATGGCGGACACCTTTTGAGGGTCCATTTTAATACCTTCCACTGAAATGATGAGCCCCAGGAATTGGATGCATTGGAGTTCAAATTCACATTTATCGAGTTTAGCATACAGCCCGTGTTGCCTGAGCCGGGCGAGGACATTCCGGACGTGCCTGCGATGATCAGTCAGTGATGATGAGAAAATGAGAATGTCATCGAGGTAGACGATGACGTAGAGATCCAAAAATTCCCGGAAGATGTCGTTCACAAAATGTTGGAATGTGGCTGGGGCATTGCATAGACCGAAGGGCATAACGCAATACTCGAAATGCCCAAAACGAGTGCGAAAAGCGGTTTTCCACTCGTCCCCCTCCCGGATACGGATTAAATTATAGGCTCCGCGAAGATCCAGTTTTGTGAAGACGGTTGCCGTTCCTAGCCTCTGGAATAATTCAGGCACCAGGGGTAAGGGGTAGCGATTCTTGATCGTTATCCGATTTAATTCCCGGTAGTCGATACATGGCCGAAGGGAATGATCTTTTTTTTCCACAAAGAATATGCCTGCGCCGGCCGGAGATGTGGACGGGCGGATGAACTTTTTCTTTAAATTCTCATCAAGGTATTGTTTTAGTGTATCCAATTCCTGCTCAGTCAATGGAAAGATCCTACCGAAGGGTACTTCGGTTCCAGGTAGCAGCTCTATAGGGCAATCATAGGGCCTGTGTGGCGGTAGAGTCTCAGCACCTTTCTTGCTGAATACATCAGAGAAATCCCGGTAGGGTTCTGGGATGGCTTGGTGTGAGTTGGTTTCAGGGTGTAGGCCGAGGAGTTGAGGTATCTCATGGGCCATTCTTGGCCGGCAATGTTGTTGGCAATAATCAGACAGAAACTCCACTTTCCCAGAAACCCAGTTGATATGGGGGTTATGGCCCAGCAACCACGGCATGCCCAGGATGACAGGGAACAGAGGAGAGGAAATGACATCTAAACAGAGGAATTCCTGGTGTTGAGAGTTTATAGTAGCTATTATAGGGATAGTCTCTTGAATGACAGGACCGGAACGGAGGGCGGAACCGTCTGCAAGATGAACAGCCAGGCTCTGGGTCTTGAGTCGGAGTGGGATATCATGCTGAGCTGCAAAGGCCTGGTCCATGAAGCAGCTGCATGCTCCGGAATCAACGATGACTGGAACTTGGATAGCCTTTCCGGGAAGCTGCAAAGTGACAGAGATGGTAAGGTGAGTACTAGGTTTTGGCATGATAGTAGCACATATACGAGCAGAAGAACGACACTTACGCGTCTTGTTGGGGCAGACGCTGGCGTAGTGCCCAGGTTCCCCACAGTAGAGGCATAGGTTAAGGTTACGTCTTCGTAACTTCTCTTCGGGAGTCAAGGAAGGACGGAGCAGACCAAGCTGCATAGGCTCTGATGTGTCGAAAACTGGAGAGGTTGGAGGAGCCAAAGACCTACTAGGAGGACTGGGAACCTGTGGAAGCATCCAAGTGGGTCGATAGGCACTGGTAGACCTTTCGGTGCGTCGTTCTCTCAGACGACGGTCAATTTGGATTGAGAGGTTAATTAATTCTTCCAGGGTCTGAGGTATCCCAACCCGTGCTAACTCGTCCTTGAGTGGATCGGACAAACCCATTCTAAAGTGATGACGCAGAGCCGCGTCATTCCATGCCGTATCGGAACTCCAGCGCCTAAATTCAACGGCATAGTCCTCCGCTGCCCTGCGGCCTTGCCGAAGGGAGTGCAGGGAAGCTTCAGCAGAAGCGGTTAGTTGAGGATCCTCATAAAGTTGAGACATCGCCAAGAAGAAGGCGTCCAGACTTTCCAGGGCATCCGACTTTTGTTCCAGAAGGTGATGGGCCCAGGTTTGAGGCTCACCGGACAACAGGGAAATAACAAAGCCCACTTTGGTGGCTTCTAGGGAGAAGGTCCGAGGCTGCAGAGCAAAATAGAGACTACATGCATTCCGGAATGCACGGTATTTACTACGGTCTCCAAAAAATCTCTCCGGTATTGGTACTTTGGGCTCTGGAGGGAGCATGACTACGGAGGGTGCCCCGGTTGCAGACGAAGTCCCCTGAGGATTGGTAGGTGCAGACAGGGCCTGAACACGTTCCTCTAGTCGGGTATAGCCATCCTGTAAACTTTTGACTGCTTGGGTTAATCCTGCCAAGTGTCTGCAAAGTTCGTCCATAGGGGAGGCCCCCTGCCCGGACTCGGTCATGGCTGCCTGATACTATCAGACTCCTACTTACCACACCGGTGAGTCCGCTTGGGCAGAGAGTAGGCTCCCTTACGCGTCCGACTCGCGGCCCCTGGTAAGGTAACAGGAAGCACAGGAGTGCGGAGTGGTATGAGAGCCTGTGAACTAGAGTCCAGATGCTGGTGGAATAGCAGTCTATGAACAGCAGGTGCAGGCTGGAACACAGGCGATGAGACTGAGCAGGATGGTCAGGAGACAGGCTGGGTTCGGCAACAGACGGGCAACAAGGTACAATAGGAACAGGCAGAAGCGGAGTCAAACAGGCCAAGGTCGGGTACAGGCAGCAAGAAGGGGAATCCAAGGGCAATCCGGGTCGTCAGGAGATCAGGTAAACAGGAAGACAAGACAGGAAATAGGAACTACGGCACAGGAAGCTGATGATCAGGCAGCACTGAACAGAGTGCCTGACAAACTTAAATAGGCCGGCTTGCTCACAGGCACTCCCTCTGGTGGCCAATCCCATGACCAGCAAGGTGAGCTCTCTGACACTGTCATTAAATCTTTAATAAATGCACAGGTTTACATTGAAATTTTGGACACTTTTCTTATCCCATCTATTGAAAGGATGTTTGGGGATGATGAAATCATTTATCAAGATGATAATGCATCTTGCCATAGAGCAAAAACTGAAAAAATTCCTTGAAGAAAGACACATAAGGTCAATGTCATGGCCTGCAAACAGTCCGGATCTCAATCCAATTGAAAATCTGTGGTGGAAGTCAAGGAAAATGGTCCATGACAAGGCTCCAACCTGCAAAGATGATTTGGCAACAGCAATCAGAGAAGGCTGGAGCCAGATTGATGAAGAGTACTGTTTATCATTCATTAAGTCAATGCCTCAGAGACTGCAAGCAGTTATAAAAGCCAGAGGTGGTGCAACAAAGTACTAGTGATGTGTTGGAGTGTTATTTTGTTTGTTTGTTTTTCATGATTCCATAATTTTTTCCTCAGAATTGAGTGATTCCATAATTTATTCCCCGTGCTTGTTCTATAAATCTAACTGTTACTGGCCACCACAATTATTTTTCTTGATTTCTTTAAGTGTTTCTTAAAGCCAGAAAGTTGCCATTTGAAATGCCTTTAGTTTTTGGCCATGTCTGTGATCTGCTTTTTTTCTACAACAATAAACAACTGAAGGAACATCCTCAGGGACTGGTGATTCCATAATTTTTGTCAGGGGTTGTAGATTGCATTCATATTTTTGCCACCCAAATGCATTATTTTACATTTTTCTACATTAAACCTCATTTGCCATGTAGTTGCCCAACCCATTAATTTGTTCAGATCTTCTTGCAAGGTTTCCACATCCTGCGGAGACGTTTTTGCCCTGCTTAGCTTAATATCGTCCGCAAATACAGAGATTGAACTGTTTACTCCATCCTCCAGGTCGTTTATGAACAAATTAAATAGGATTGGTCCCAGCACAAAACCCTGTGGGACCCCACTACCCACCCCTGACCATTCCGAGTATTCCTCATTTATCACCACCCTCTGAACTCTTCCTTGTAGCCAGGTTTCAATCCATGTATTCACCCTACAGTCCATGCCAACGGACCTTATTTTGTACAGTAAACGTTTATGGGGAACTTTGTGAAATGCTTTTGCAAAATCCAGATACACCAAGTCTATGGGCCTTCCTTTATCTAGATGGCAAGTCATCTCCTCATACAATGTTAATAGATTGGTTTAGCAAGAACGATTCTTCATGAATCCATGCTGATTACTGATAATGATACAGTTTTCATTACTAAAATCTTGTATATAGTCCCCTATCATCCCCAAGAGCTTGCATACTATTGATGTTAGGCTAACTGGTCTGTAAATCCCAGGGATGTATTTTGGGCCCTTTTAAATAATGGTGCTACATTGGCTTTTCTCCAATCTGCTTGACCATTCCAGTCAGTAGACTGTCAGTAAAAATTAGGAACAATGGTCTGGCAATTACTTGACTGAGTTCTCTAAGTACCCTCAGGTGCAAGCTATCCAGTCCCCGTTATTTATTAATGTTAAGTTTACCAAGTCTAATTCTAATTCTGTCCTCTATTAGCCATGAGGGTGCTTCCTGTGATGGGTCACGAGGATAAACACTGCAGGTTTGATTACTGAAGCCCCCCAATTCCCTCATGAAGACTGAGGAGAAAGAATAAATTCAATTCCTTCGCCATCTCCCCATCGTTTGTAACCAGATGTCCTTCCTCATTCTTTATGGGGCCAATATGGTCTGTCCTCCCTTTTTTACTGTTTACATACTTAAAGAATTTCTTGGTATTTTTTTTGCTCTCCTCCACTATGTGTCTTTCGTGTTCTATCTTGGCCATCCTAATTGCACCCTTACATTTCTTGTTGCATTCTTTATAAAGTCTGAATGCCGATGACCATCCCTCAACCCTGTATTTTTTGAAGGCCTTCTCTTTTGCTTTTATATGTATTTTTACATTGGAGTTAAGCCATCTAGGACTTTTGTTTGCGCTTTTAAATTTATTACCCAACCCAATGGGATGCAATGGATAATGCCCTTATTTAATATGATCTTAAAGCAAACCCATCTCTCCTCCGTGTTCTTTGTTACTAAGATTTAATCCCGATTTATGCCTTGTAGCAAGGTTCGTAGTTTAGGGAAGTTGGCTCTGTTAAAATTGTGTCTTTGTATTGCCCTTATGTTTCCTATTTGTGTGATTTAATACTGAAGCCAATTGACCTGTAATCGCTGTTTCCTAAATTGCCCCGTACATCCGTGTTCAGGTCTGTATTGTTGGTAATCAGTAGATCGAGTAATGCTTTATTTGTAGTTGGTGTGTCTACCATCTAACCCATGAAATTGTCCTGCAAGACATTTAGGAACTGACGAGCCTTAGATGAATGTGTGGTTCCTCTGCCCAGTCTGTCTGGATAATTAAAATTCCCATTATGATAACACTTCCCATCCTTGCTGCTAATGCAAATTGTGATAGGAGGTCCGTTTCCCCCTCCTCCCTCAGGTTAGGGGGCCTATAGCATACTCCTAGTATTATTTTCCTCTTAGCTTCACCCCTTTGGAGCTCTACCCATAAGGATTCCACCTCATCCCTAGCTCCCTAATTAGCTATTACCCCCCCCCCCATCCCCCCCCCCGTCGCCTTGTTTAAAAACCCCTCCAATTTTTTGGCCATCTTTACTCCCAGCAGATCTGCACCTTCCTCATTTAGGTGCAGTCCGTCCCTTCTATAGTACTGGTGACCAACTGAGAAAACGTCCCAGTCCTCCAGGAACCCAAATCCCTACTTATTACACTAGCTTCTCATCCACTTGTTTACTTCCCTAATCTCCCTCTGCCTTTCTGGTGTTGCTCGAGGTACTGGTAGTATTCCTGAGAATACTACCTTGGAGGTCCTTTTCCTCAATTTAGCTCCCAAGTCCCTAAAATCGTTCTTTTGGACACTCCATCTGCCCCTGACTTTGTCATTGGTGCCAACGTGCACCATGACAGCCGGGTCTTCCCCAGCCCCTCCTAGTAATCTGTCCACCAGATCCATGATGTGCCAAACCCGAGCACCCGGTAGAAAGCATAATAATAATAAAAATTCAGTCCCCTACCACCAGAATCTGTCTTTCCTTTACCTTCCTTTACCTTCGCTCCCCCCCCCCCACTCTCCCTGGTGGAGTTCTTCTCCTGGCAGCTAGGAGAGTCCCTCAGCCCCAGCAGTGCTGGTCCCTGACTGGTTTCACCAATGTCACTCAATGGAGCGTACTTATTGGGATGCTCCAGCCCTGGATCAGCCTCCCTGGCACTTCCCCCTCTACCTTTCCTGACTGTCACCCATCTACTCTTTTCTGGTGCCTACACCTTTTTGTCTTCACCCGCCTCTGTGCTGGCACCTGCCAGGTACGTTCCTGGCTCTCCAATGTGCTTACATTTTGCACAGCAGCATTCTCCCTCAATCAGATAATCAAGGAACGCATACATGCCGCAAGATGTACACCGAGTCACATCTCCACATCCGCCGGGCATCGTACCTAACAATTTAATGAGGATTGAGGATTATACCCTGTCCATATTACCTAACAATTAGCTTCCTGACATTAATACTCAACAAGACAATACACAGGTACTTGCAGACCATGTGCACCCGCGGACCCACGTGCACCCACACTACACAGGTACCCACAATACACAGGTACTAACGATCCCTACCACTACTCAGACAACACTCGGGTACACACAGCACTCGGGTACACACAGCACTCGGGTACACACAGCACTCGGGTACTCACAATACACAGGTACTCACAATACACAGGTACTCACAATACACAGGTACACACAGCACTCGGGTACATACAACACTTAGGTACTCACTATACCCAGGTACTCACTATACCCAGGTACTCGCTATACCCAGGTACTCGCAATACACAGGTACTCGCAATACACAGGTACTCGCAATACACAGGTACTCGCAATACACAGGTACTCGCAATACACAGGTACTCGCAATACACAGGTACTCGCAATACACAGGTACTCGCAATACACAGGTACTCGCAATACACAGGTACTCGCAATACACAGGTACTCTCAAAACACAGATACTCTCAAAACACAGATACTTACTATACACACACAATACTCATGTACTCACAATATTCAACAAAAAACGTTACTCCACAATACCCAGCGTCCACACTAGACACAGTCAGTCATTTTTATTTTTTTTATTTTAACTGGTTATGACTGCTCTGCTCAATTCCCTATGCAATCCGACACTTGCAGGGCTTGTCAGTGCCTACGGTCTCCCCCCGGGCAGCCTGCCTGTTACTGTTCCCATCACTCCCCTGTCTGCCTGTCACTCTCCCCTTGCGGTCCGCAGCACACTTACCTGCCGCTTCTCTCGGTCACAAGGGGAGGGGGGTTTTATCCGATCCGCACCCGCCGCAGCTTCCCCCGGATCCTCCTCTTCTCGGGTCCCTCTTCTGTGATCCTGGCCCCTCCCTCCTGTTGTGTGCCCCCACAGCAAGCAGCTTGCTATGGGGGCCCCCGAGCCGAGTCACAGCTACCTGTGTCCATTCAGACATGAAGCCCCGCCCCCTTTTTCTCTCCTGATTGGCTAGGTGACTTTAACAGCAGCGGGAGCCAATGGCACCACTGCTGTTTCTCAGCTAATCAGGAGGGAGAATCTCAGACGGCTGAGACCTTCATGGACATCGCCTGACAGAGAGGGACCTCAGGGAAATTGTTAGTGGGCCTGAGGGGGCTGCTACACACAGAAGGCTTTTTATCCTAATGCATAGATTGCATTAAGATAATAAACCTTCTAACTTTACAATCCCTTTAAGGTAATTCCAACCACTTTTGTATGTGTACTAATAACACATGGGATCCAACAACATTTGAAAAAAGAAGAGGAAATAAAGTGAGGTATGCAAAGCAGATATGTTACAGGAAGATATACGGTAAAGGTGGACTTGAACTTTAAATTGTGGCTATTTACATAGTATTGCTTTATTTTTTTGGCCTTTTTCTTCTTTTTCTGTAGCCTATTTGAGCAATATTTTCTTCAGATAATATGTAACTTCTTTGTTTATTGTGAACGGAGCAAGGCTTGTGTTGTTGTATGACATATATGGGGAGATTACTAAAACCAGTGCATACAGAATCTGGTGCAGCTAAGCATAGTAACCAATCAACTTCTAACTTCAGCTTGTTCAATTAACCACTGAAGCTCCGGAAGGTTTTATCCCCTTCATGACCAGGGCATTTTCTCCCCTCGTCTTTCAGGACAGCACCTGGAGAGAGCGCAGCTCCACCCACTTTCCCAGGAAACACTGCAGTCAGTTTCTTTAAAGACCGGACACTTCCACCATGGCCTCAGTTGTAGTGTTTCCTCCGCCATGGTGGAAGCGCTGCAGGGAACCAGGGGTGTGCTGCGCTTTCTCCAGGTGGTGAAAGTATGGGCATACCGGATCGTTTTTTCTTCTCTTCCTAAGACAGCCCAGCATCCTCCCTGACGTGTGGGGGATTCTCCGGTGCCTCCTCCTCTTCATGCTCGGCGAGAGCCAGGCTGCGAGGGTCCCGCTCCTACAGACCGGTGGCAGGGCTTTTGGGATAGAGCGGCGTCTATTCCACGGGCCGCACGCCTTCCGGGTTCGGATGGCAAGCGTGTCATTTCCGACCGGGGGCGGGGCCGCGAGCGGCGCGACGCGGTTTCCGGTTCCGGCCGCTGGAACGCAGGAGGAGGGGGCGGTCTCCACGGCTGATGTCATTTCCGGCCCTCACAGCGGTGAGCGGCCCGGGAAAATCAAATAAAAAAGGCACAGACGCCGCTGTGTGTCCTGTCAATGATGGAGGACGATCAGACGGCGGTGGCAGGAGCAGGAGCCACAACAATCAGCCAGGCTCAGGTAAGCAGAGATACTGGTCTCTGTCTTTACTCTATGGGCATTTATAATGTTTATATATTATCCCTTCCCTAAAAAAAAAAAAAAAAAAAAAAAAAAGGGGGAGCCTGCAGGTCACTTGGTCCTGAGTACTAAAGGAGGGATAAGTGACTAATTATGTTTTTAGGTGGATCTGTGGGGTGATTCACCGGCTGTGGAACAGATTATAGGTGTTAAAGGGTTAACTTCCTTGGTGGTGTTTTTTTCTGTGTTCCTTTGTATACAGCATGTAAACTGTTGTTTGTGAAACATGGTTCAGCAATTGTCTTTTTTCCCTTGGATATTGCAGAAGGCTAAAGAGAAGACTAAGCATGTCTCCCCTATTGTTAAAAGGAAATGTCCCTCTTGTAAGGGGTTACTGAGGGATTCCTGGCCCAAAATATTATGCAAATCTTGCATTTCGGACATAGTTAAGGAGGAGACAGCTCCTGCTAGTCCTACAGCTCAGCAAAGCGAATTGCTAAGCTCTTTCAGGAAGGAACTGGCAGACACCTTTGAGTCCTTCAGGTCCTACCTAGATAAGCGTCCAACGGCGCATAGCAGTGTGGTGCCGCATTCTCAATCCTCTGTTTCAGCATCCAGAGGGGGCAGTGACTCAGAGGAGGAGGAAAGTAACATTTTACTAAATTCGGAGGAGGAAGCAGAAGAAGTAAATGAAGCTTCTTCTCCTTCTTCTAGGTACAAGTTATCCCTTGAGGAGGTAGATGATTTACTAAAAACAATTCATACTACCCTTAACATCACAGAGGATAAGGCTCAGCTATCCCTACACGATAAGATGTTCCAGGGCCTCGGGGAGGAAAAACACAGGGTTTTTCCTGTACATAAATTCCTATCAGAGACCATTAAGAGGGAGTGGAAGGATCCAGAGAGAGCCCCCTTTTTTTCTAAATCCCTCAAGCGAAGGTTTCCGTTTGATGAGGATAGCTCGCATATTTGGAATAAAAAGCCAAGACTAGACGCAGCTTTTTCCCAGGTATCTAGGAATACAGACCTGGCCTTTGAGGACATGGGTATCCTTAAAGATACCATGGACAAAAAGGCAGACTCCCTATTAAGGAAGGCATGGGATTCTTCTTTAGCAAATTTGAAGCCTGCCATGGCCTCAACAGTGGTAGCCAGAAATCTGGAACACTGGCTGGAGCAGCTGAAAGTCCACATTGAGGCAGGGACGCCTCGTAAGGATCTGCTTGATACGCTCCCGGTGTTATCAAAAGCGGTAGGGTATATAGCAGATGCCTCAGCGGAGTCAATCAGGATGTCAGCCAGATCCACAGCTCTGATAAACTCAGCTCGCAGGGCGTTATGGGTCAAGACATGGACAGGAGATACTGCTTCAAAGACAAAATTATGCGGTTTACCCTTTGAAGGTGATCTAGTGTTTGGCCCGGGGCTGGAAGCTATTCTTGACAGAACAGCTGACAAAAAGAAGGCTTTCCCTATAAAGAAGAAGGTACTTCCGCAAGGCAACAAAAATTTTCGTGCTTTTCGGAAAACCCCAGATACCAAGGAGGCAGGCTACAAAAGGCCTTGGAAGTCTCAAAGAGGGAGGGGTAAGTCAGGAGTACTTTTTCGCCCCCCAACCACAACCCCAAAGACCCAGTGACGGTCACCCAACTGTGGGAGCAAGGTTACAGACCTTCTTTTTACAGTGGAGGACTATAACAAGCAGCCAGTTTATCCTCAAGACCATCTTGGAGGGTTACAGGCTGGAATTTTCTCAACCTCCTCCTGTGCGTTTTTACATAACCCAGGCTCCCCGAGACTCAGAAAAGTCACTAGCAATGACAGCTATCCTGAAGGACTTGATGCTACAAAGGGTGATCGTGAAAGTGCCCCCCGGGGAATTAGAACAGGGGTGCTATTCACACATATTCCTTGTGAAGAAACCGTCGGGAAAATTCAGGCTCATCCTGAACCTGAAGATTCTAAACAAGACTATCCGGTACAAGAAGTTCAGGATGGACACAATATTCTCAGTGAAGAATCTCCTGACCCCGGGATGTTTTATGGCTTCCATAGACCTGAGAGATGCATACTTACATGTACCAGTAGCATCAACATCTCAGAAGCACCTAAGGTTTGCGATAAAACTAGGGGAGTCTACCCTTCATTTCCAGTTCAGAGCTCTCCCCTTCGGGCTGTCATCCTCTCCGAGGATTTTTACAAAAATCCTGGCGGAGGCTTTGGCCCCACTCAGAGTAGAGGGGGTATCAGTCCTGCCCTATCTAGACGATCTACTAATTTTTGCCAAAACAAGGGACCTGTTAGTGAGAGATCTGGAAAAGACAATGAGACACCTGGTGGGTCTAGGATGGATAATCAACGAGGAGAAATCAAACTTGATTCCATCTCAGACCATACTATTCTTGGGCTACACGATAGATTCCATCCAGGAGAAGATTTTTCTCCCCGAAGGGAAGAGGGAGAAGCTTCAGGGGGCAGTGAAGAAGACACAGACAAATATGCCAATCTCCATAAGAGCAGCTATGTCGGTCTTAGGGCTACTCACTGCGACTATTCCAGCGGTGCAGTGGGCACGTCTGCATGCAAGGGAGCTCCAACAGACAATTTTAACGAATTGGTCTTATGGAGAGTCCCTAGAAAAATTAATAAACATACCTGCGCGGGTTCAGAGGAAGCTTTGGTGGTGGAGAAATCACTCAAACCTGAACGGGGGTCTGCTCTGGAGTTTTCCTTTGCAGAAAAGATTAACAACAGACGCAAGTTCCTGGGGTTGGGGCGCCCACCTGGACGAGCAGATGGCTCAGGGGAGTTGGACAGACTGGGAAGCCAGAAAATCCTCCAATTGGAGAGAGCTGAGGGCTATTCTCTTGGGTCTATGGGCCTTCGAAAGAACAGTCCGGGGCCATCATGTTCAGGTCCTTTCGGACAATGCCACAGCGGTGGCTTATATATCAAGGCAGGGAGGAACAAGGAGCAGGGCTCTGCTATCCTTGGCACTCCAGATTCTAGCCTGGGCAGAAAACAGGCTAAACTCCATAACAGCGATTCATCTGAAGGGAGATTTAAACCTTCTAGCAGACTTTCTGAGCAGAGAAAGAATACTGGAAGCGGAATGGAGTCTGAATGTAGAGACTTTCCAACAACTAACAGAAAGATGGGGAGTGCCCCAAATAGATCTTTTCGCATCCCAAAAGAATGCAAAAGTAGAGGCCTTTTTCTCACTGAACAGGCAGGATCAGGCAGAGGGATTGGATGCATTAGCGCAGCCATGGAAATTCCAGTTGTGCTACGCCTTTCCCCCTTTTCAGATGATCCCCTTGGTCTTAAGAAAGCTACAGAAAGAAAACACGACTATGATTCTGGTGGCTCCTTTCTGGCCCAAACGGGCTTGGTTCGCAACAATACAGGGGATGGCGGTGGAACCTTATTGGGAGCTTCCGCTTCGGAGGGACCTCCTAACGCAGGGCCCCCTTCATCACCCAAATACTCAGCATCTCAGGTTGACAGGTTGGTTACTGAGGAGCAGATGTTAAAAAATAAGGGCCTTTCAGATAAGCTGGTCTCTACCCTGCTGAATAGTCGTAAGGAGGTTACCAGGGCCATCTACTTCAAAACGTGGAAGCGATTTAATAGCTGGTGTGCGACTAGGAAACTTTCGCCACAGGAAATTGCTCCAGTGCTAGAGTTTCTCCATGAGGGAATGGAGATGGGGTTGGCAGCTAGCACCCTAAAAGTGCAGGTAGCTGCATTATCGGTTTTCCTTGAGAGACAATTATCAAGGGAGCCGCTTATTATTAGGTTTTTCAAGGCATTGGCCAGAGCTAGGCCAGTACCTTTTAAGTTTTTTCCTAGATGGGACCTGTCTGTGGTTCTGCGGGGTCTAATCAAAGGGCCTTTTGAACCTCCAGAGGAAGCATCAATCAGGCTATGGTCATTAAAGATAGTCCTGTTAGTAGCAGTAACTTCAGCTAGGAGAGTAAGCGAGTTACAAGCTCTTTCCATAAGAGAACCCTTTTGTTATATTTTTCCAGACCGGGTAGTGCTAAAAACTGACCCGGGTTTCTTGCCAAAAGTGGCATCAGCATTTCATAGGGAACAAGAGATAATTCTCCCTACCTTTTGTCCTAACCCGTCCAGTGATAAGGAGAGGTCTTTCCATTCCCTGGACGTGAGAAGGTGTTTATTACACTATATAGAGATAACGAAAGATTTTAGAAGATCAGATTCGCTCTTTGTTCTCTTCTCTGGTCCACGGAAGGGGTATAGAGCATCCAAGAGCACCATAGGTAGATGGCTCAGAATGGCCATCAGCGAAGCTTATAAAGCTTCAGGAGCAGAGCCCCCTAAGGGGGTAGTAGCCCATTCAACAAGGGCAGTAGCAACGTCCTGGGCAGAGAGGGCAGGGGCTTCCCCGGGTCGGATCTGTAAAGCGGCCACGTGGACAAGTTTCTCCACCTTCACCCGCCACTACAGATTGGACTTGCTATCAGCAGCGGAACAGTCGTTTGGCAGGAAGGTCCTGCAGGCGGTGGTCCCACCCTAGAGTAAGTACTCTTTTATCATCTCCAGGTGCTGTCCTGAAAGACGAGGGGAGAAAACCCTAGTTAGACTTACCGGTAACGGTATTTCTACGAGTCTTTCAGGACAGCGCCGATGACCCACCCTAAGTTTTGAGGTTGTAAGATGTGTTATTGCTGTGTTCTGCTTATCTAATTTCAGCATGGCTGGAGGTACTCTATGAACAACTGAGGCCATGGTGGAAGTGTCCGGTCTTTAAAGAAACTGACTGCAGTGTTTCCTGGGAAAGTGGGTGGAGCTGCGCTCTCTCCAGGTGCTGTCCTGAAAGACTCGTAGAAATACCGTTACCGGTAAGTCTAACTAGGGTTTTTTTTACTATTCAGCACTACGCTACTTTAATTGGCAATTGCGCGGTCATGTAATACTGTACCCAAATTACATTTTTATCATTTTTTTTTTTACACAAATCAAGCTTTTGGTGTTATTTGATCACCACTGAGTTTTTCATTGTTTGCGATATAGTAAATGAAAAAAAGACTAAACATTCAATATATCCAATAAATCCAATAAAATCAAATTTTGTCATGAGTTGAGGCCAAAATTTATTCTGCTACATGTATTTGGTAAAAAACAAATCACAATAAGTGTATATTATTTAGTCTGTAAAAAAGTTATAGCATACCTACATTGTAAAGTGCTGCGCAAACTGTTGGCGCTATATAAATCCTGTATTATAATAATAATAACAATACACAAATTATGGTATATATATTTGAAAACTGATCAGTCATTTCTTGAGACCCTTAAAATGTCAGGAGCATACAAATACCCCCCAACTTACCCCTTTTTTGGAAAGTAGAGAGTCTGAGGCATATAGTAAGGGACAGTTTTTTGAAATAGTAATTTGTTTGTCACAGTTTTTTGTAAAATGAAGAAATTAAATAAATATAAAATGATACTACTCTGGGGGGTGATCAGGGATTTTTTTTAACACTTTGATTGCTAGTACAATGAAGACCATTGTACCTGCAATGCTTTCAACTGTCATGAATGGGTTAAGTACATAACAGCTGTGAATACTAGTGATCTGTGATTGGCTACAGCTTATCACATAGTACAGGGTGCTGTGATTGGTCCAGGTACCATGTGATAGCTGTGAGCCACTCACAGCTCACTGGCAAAGGAAGCAAGGCTGTTATGAATCATATTGATACGCATAGCAATCACATGATCACCGGGACACAAGTATCGGGATCACGCCACATCCCCTTGTGTCTGTACAGGCAAAATGGTGTACTTGCTTTACCTGCACATGCCACCCGCCCACGGTAAATTTACTATGGGCGGTCGGCAAGTCGTTAAGCTTTGACACTAAAACTTTGAAGCTGATTGTAGAGGAGTCCAAAGTAGGTGAAACCATTAAGCCCAATGTAAGTGAAGCATGTCAAAATGGGCATGACCAATGGCCTGGGATGTGAACTGAAGACAGTTTTTCATTCACCTTACACTGGAGTCGAATACAGTGTGTGGCGGTACCTGCATGCTATGTTATATTTTGGGGCGAGATGTGCTCTATTTCTGTCAGCACCAGAATACAGAGTGTAAACCTGGGAGACTGACATTGCGGACTTGGCATTGATCTGTAAGAGCCGGTTCACATTGAGGCAGCACGACCTGCAGCGCGACTGCCTCAGGCGACCTGCACGCGACAGCAGCGGCGACTTGCAAAACGACTTCTATATAGAAGTCAATGCAAGTTGCCTCAAGTCGCCCCCAAAGTAGTACGGGAACCTTTTACTAAGTCGGAGTGACTTGCGTTGCTCCTATTAGAACGGTTCCATTGTACAGAACGGGATGTGACTTGTCAGGCGGCTAAGTCGCCTGACAAGTCGTCCCAGTGTGAACCGGCTCTTATGGTTCTAGAAGCTGATTGGTTACTATACACAGCTGTGCCAGACTCTGTGTGCACCAGTTTTAGTCTATCCTATATTGTCTTGCAGATATGGTGCTCTGTAAATTTCAATATTGTGCCTTCTTACGATATCTCCTAACTTCTGTGCCTTTAGGCTGGATTACTATCTCTTGAGGAAATGGAAAACCACCTTCAGGTTCAGGATAGAGTGCTCCAGTCATCATGTGAGGCATTCATAAACATGTCCCTGGGCAAGGAGACAACAGTACGTTCTGCAGAAGAGGTAAAGTAACAATTACTAATCACTTAAAGAGTATATAAACGCAAAATAAAAAAAAGTGCAGTAAATATCAATACATGCCAATTTCTCATTCTTTGTCACCTTAAGGGCCCTGCAAGTAAAAAAAAAAAACTGTTGCTTTTCTCAGCAAATCCAGAGCTGTCCTGTGTCCTCCACACACTTGCTACATTATCTCACAGTCCTTCCAGTTCTTATCTTGGACTACAGAATAATTAGTCCTCAAGTTGTGGAAATCCAAGAATAGGCATGATTGGGTAGTTTAGCAAAAGACACTGGGCAGGGTTGACAGCACTCAGTCCACAAAAAAGCTGTGTGCATTTCTGGCAGGTATTTTTTGCAATTATTAAACAGATATAACAAAATGCTTCCAGTGATATTTAAAACAGACCAAATGCTAGCAAATATGAGAAGGTCATGCTTAGGGTTTACATAAACTTTCAATTTAAATCTGAACTCCAGACAAAAAAAAACTTGTTAATTGTTCATTTTTGTCTAGGGGAGAAATGAAGGGAAATTTACTTACATGATCTTCTGATCCTGCCTGCACAAGACCAGTCCCTGCAGCTTCTTACCCCCCTGCAGTCTGTTCTTGACAATCCAGCCCAGAGTAGACTCCATAGACCTGCTCTGGATGTGAGGACGCCAGGAACAGTCCACTTATGGAACGTGGAGGTGTGCTGTTTGCCGGTGGATTGGAGGATTGGGTGAGTGTCAGGCTTTATCCTCTGCTCTAGG
The DNA here is from genome assembly GCA_037952925.1 of Lithobates clamitans. Classification (NCBI taxonomy): domain Eukaryota; kingdom Metazoa; phylum Chordata; class Amphibia; order Anura; family Ranidae; genus Lithobates; species Lithobates clamitans. Next base: position 9,126,214 of record JBBGZY010000723.1, read on the forward strand.
CAAAACAAGCACTTAAAGGGGTTGTAAACCCTCATGTTTTTCACCTTAATGCATCCTATGCATTTTTAATCGCCATTTTGTGCGATACGGCACTGCGACGATTTAACTGACAATTGCGTGGTGGTGCGACATTGTACCCAAACAAAATTGATGTCCTTTTTCCCCACAAATATGTCAATGGTCCCAAAAAAGTATCCGATCTTTCCGCCGCAATGTCGCAGTCACGTTAAAAATTGCTGATCACCGCCATTACTAGTAAAAAAATAAATAAATAAATAAAAATGCCATACATCTATCCCCTATTTTGTAGACATTATAACTTTTGCACAAACCAATCAATATACGCTTATTGAGATTTTTTTCTTACCAAAAATATGTAGAATACATATCGGCCTAAACTGATTAGGAAATTTTATATATTTTTTTCTGGATATTTAATATGTGCAACACTGTACCCAAATAAAATGCATGTCCTTTTTTCCCCACAAATAAAACTTTCTTTTGGTGCTATTTGATCACCTCTGCGTTTTTTTATTTTTTGCACTATAAACAAAAAAAGAGCGACAATTTTGAAAAAAAAAACACAATCTTTTGTACTTTTTGCTATAATGAATATCCAGGAAAAAAAAATTCTTCATCAGTTTAGGCCGATATGTATTCAACTACATATTTTTGGTAAAGACATATCGTGTGTTCCTAGTAAGTAGGAACAGTGATATGTCTCCTCCCCCAGTCAGTCACATCTCCATATAATTAGCAACACTAACTAGGGAACACATTTAACCTCTTGATGGCCCCCTAGTGTTAACCCTTTCCCTACCAGTGACATTTACACAGTAATCAGTGCATTTTTATAGCACTGATCGCTGTATGAATGTCAATGGTTCCAAAAATGTGTCCGATCTGTTCGCCAAAATGTCGCAGTACTGCTAAAAATCGCAGATCGCCGCCATTACTAGTAAAAGAAAAAAATAATAATAAAAATGCCATTAATCTTTCCCATAGTTTGCAGATGCTATAACTTTTGCACAAATCAATCAATGTACGCTTATTGCGATTTTTATTTTTTATTTTTTTTCACCAAAAATATGTAGAATATACAGTTGTGCTCATAAGTTTACATACCCTGACAGAATTCAGAATTTATGATTTCTTGGCCATTTTTCAGAGAATATGAATGCTAACACAAAAACTTTTCTTTCACTTATAGTTAGTGTTTGGCTGAAGCCATTTATTATCCATCAACTGTGTTTACTCTTTTTAAATCATGCTGTCTTGCATGAACTGCATGTTTGAGATCTCCCCAGAGTGGCTCAATGATATTGAGGTCAGGAGGCCGAGATGACCACTCCAGAACCTTCACTTTATTCTGCTGTAGCCAATGACAGGTCGATTTGGCCTTGTGTTTTGGATCATTGTCAAGCTGGATTGTCAAAGTAGATCCCATGCGCAGCTTCCTGGGTGATGAATGCAAATGTTCCTCTAGTATTTTTTGATAATATACTGCATTCATCTTTCCATCAATTTTGACCAAATTTCCTGTGTCTTTGTAGCTCACACATCCCCAAAACATTAGCTATCCACACCTGTGTTTCATAGTAGGAATAGTGTACCTTTCATCATAGGCCTTGTTGACTCCTCTCCAAATTTAGAGTTTATGGTTGTGGCCAAAAAGCTCAATTTTGGTCGTATCACTCCAAAGGACTTTGTGCCAGAAGGTTAGAGGCTTGTCTCTGTGCTGTTTGGCGTAATGTAAGCGGGATACTTTGTGGCATTTGCATAGTAATAGCTTTCTTCTGGCGACTCGACAATGCAGCCCATCTTTCTTCAAATGCCTGCTTATTGTGCATCTTGAAACAGCCACACCATGTTTTCAGAAAGTCCTGTATTTCACCTGAAGTTATTTGTATGTTTTTTTTCTTTGCATTACGAACAATTTTTCTGGCTGTTGTGGCTGAAATATTAGTTGGTCTACCTGACCGTGGTTTGGTTTCAACAGAACCCCTCATTTTCCACTTCTTGATTAGAGTTTGAACACTGCTGATTGGCATTCTCAATTCCTTGGATATATTTTTTATCCCTTTCGTGCTTTATACAGTTCAGCTACCTTTTCCCACAGATCCTTTGACAATTCTTTTGCTTTCTCCATGACTCAGAATCCAGAATCGTCAGTGCAGCACTGGATGAAAGATGCAAGGGTCTGTCAGGAGTCCAGAAACTCATTGACCTTTTATACACACACACTAATTACAAGCAAACAGATCACATGTGAGGATGGTTACCTTTAATAACCATTCAAACCCCTTTGTGTCAACCTGTGTGCATGTTATCAGGCCAAAATCACCAGGGTATGTAAACTTTTGATCAGGGTCATTTGGGTAGTTTTTGTGTTATCATTCATATTCTCTGAAAAATGGCCAATAAATCATAAATTCTGCCAGGGTGTGTAAACTTATGAGCACAACTGTATATTGGCATAAACTAATGAAGAAATTTTGTTTTGTTTTTTAAAAAATTGGGGGATATTTATTATAGCAAAAAGTAAAATATATTGTTTTAAATTGTTGCTATTTTTTTGTTTATAACACAAAAAATAAAAAAAACGCAGAGGTGATCAAATACCACCAAAAGAAAGCTCTATTTGTGGTTAAAAAAAAAGGACGCAAATTTAGATTGGGTACAGAGTCACAATTTATCAGTTAAAGCGACGCAGTGCCAAATTGGAAAAAGTGCTCTGGTCAGGAAGGGGGTAAAATCTTCCAGGGCTGAAGCAGTTAAAGTGTATGTCTGGGGGGAAAAACATATGCAGTACATCTCTGCACTAAATGCAACAAATTCTCTATGTTGTATCTCTTTTACCACTTGACCTCCAGAAGATTTACCCCTCTTCACGACCAGACCATTTTTTGTGAATTGACACTGCATTATTTTAACTGACAATCGAGCGATCGTGCAACACTGTACCCAAATAAAATGTATGTCCCTTTTTTCCCACAAATAGAGCTTTCTTTTGGTAGTATTTGATCACCGTTTTTTATTTTATGCGCTATAAAAAAAAGGCCGACAATTTTGAAAAAAAACAATATTTTTATTTTCTGCTATAAAACATATACAACAAAAAAATTAAAAACATCAAATGTCTTTATAAATTTAGGTCAATATGTATTCTGCTACGTATCCTAATAAGCGTATATTGATTGGTTTGTGCATAAGTTATAGCGTCTACAAACTATGAGATATTTATTTATTTTTTACAAGTAATGGCAGTGATCAGTGACTTATAGCGGGACTGTGATATTGTGGTGGATATTCTGACACTTTTGACACTTTTTGGGAACCAGTGACACTAATACAGTGATCAGTGCTAAAAATATACACTGTCACTGTACTAATGACACTGGATGGAAAGGGGTTTCAAACATCAGGGGCGATCAAAGGGTTAAATGTGTGCCTAGCCAGTGTTTTACTATACTGCGTGAGGTGCTTCTACTAGGGGAAGAGATGGAATTTACACAAACTCCATCCTTTCCCGCCTGTCAGAACAGCAATCTGCCTTGTTTACATAGATTGCAGTTCTGTCTCTCTCCCCGACGATCGGCGGATAACGGTGTACATTGAGTACCTGACACCCGCCAAGTTGATTTATTTCCCAACAAAACAACTCTGCTACCTTGCCATCCAAGAGCTTACTCACACACTGTGTTCAGTGTGTTGTAGGTAAAGGGCTCTTGGGAGATGTACGATTTTGGGGGGGGGGATTGTGATCTTTACATCAAGAAATTGACATGACATCCATTTCAGTCAGATTGTGCATGTATGTGCTGAACAATTCAATCAGTTAAAGCGGGGGTCCACCTATCTATTGTTTTTTTTTTTTTTTGGAGTTCATTCACAAACTTTTCTTCTCATGATTATCTACTCACATGTTCTGTGTAATAAGTCCGCCTGTGTCCGATTTCGTTGTAAAGAATAACTTATAAAATTCACTGCAGGCGGTTTCCATCTTCATTGTGGGCATTTGAAGCCCACAAGCATTTATTTCCTGGATGCGGTGAATGCTGTGCTCCCAGCATTCACCGAGATGTTGTAATGACGCTGTTGCACAATGCATGCTGGGAAGCCTGAGACTAGCTCCCAGGGGACTGTGGGAGGTCTGGGAGAGGCTAGAAACACGCCTACTCCCATGGGAGGAAAACCAGGAAGTGCTAAGAAGATTAGAAAAAAAAAGGTAATTACGGCGATTTAAATTTTTTTACACAGCATGTCAGCATCTAGGCAAGGAAGAGAATGCATAGAGATAATGTTCAAAATTTGGGTGGAACCCCGCTTTAACTACTAACAGTATAGCAGTCCTCAGCACTGGAACTAAAGCCTACTAAAGAGTAGCAGATGCAAGAAGCGCCTGCGTGGTTCATATGGCCTGGGTGGTTGTGATGTAATGCATTGAGAGAGGCCATCTTGGGTGGTTGTCAGTTTCTGGCCTTCATGATGATATCTAACCTTTCTTTTGAGCACAGCAATGGGATAAGCTGCAACCTGTTGATAAGTAAAGAGCTCTTTTATGTGAAACTGATTCCCTCTGCAGCATCTGCATTTTAAATATAACAAAGTTTTAACTAGGGAGCAATTTTATCATCAGCTGGATCTTGTGAGATGAGAGCTAGTACATTGAGGAGCTGTAGTTGTACTGTACACATACAAAGTTTAGCTGCACATTTACATCATAGGCATAGTTTTCCAAGTTAGGAAAATCCAAAACCCAAGAGATGACTAGTTGATACTAGTCAGAACAAATCTTGTTTATTCAGAACACAATTCTTCTGCTGTGTGAAGGGGGGTGTGTTGCTTTCCTCCAATCAGCTCTCACACACTATAACTGCAGTCTCTCCGCCCCCTCCTCTGTGTTTCTGACAGATGAAGGAAGATTTTGAACAGATCTGCCCTTTTGTAGGGGTGTAGAGAGGAGTAGACAGCAGATAAAGTAAAACCTATGTAGGAGGATTTGTTTTATCTCTGTGTATCACCTAAGGCTGTTCACATCACTGGGTACATGTGAGGGTTTACAACCACTTTAAATCCAAAAATGTAATATATTGCAGCTTACCATTCATTAGATGTGATGGTTGCATTAGTTTTCTTTTTTAGGCTTTTTCCCCTCTGTTTTCACCCTGTGATCCGGCCAGGAACACACTTTCTGTATTAAAGTGCCCCCACTCTGGATGGAGGAGCTCAAAAGGGACACCATTGGACAGCAGCATTCAGTCTGGGGGGAGCGAAGTATTAGATGTACTAGCAGATTTAGATACACCAACAATTTCAAGCCAAACTTTAGCTCATGCTTTATAATCCGTTACAGCAAACAGTTTTGTTCCTTGGATAAAGGTTTTATACATAAATAAAAGCTGACCATTATAGGCACCCCTGACAGTAGTAAATGGTTTGTCTCAACCCTGTAACTGATACATCTCTAGGACAGCTTATTTGTTTGAAAAACAACAGATTTACTGGCTGGATCACCAGGTGAAAATAAAGGAAAGGAAGCCTAAAAAATAAAACTAATGCAGCCATAACATTTAAGAATTGGTAGGCTGCAGTATAATAAATGTTTGCTTTTGCGGTACCGCTTTAATTTTCGTAGAAATCCAAAGTCAGTTTGAACCTACACAGAAAATCCTATGTTTTATGCTTTCTCCTTTTAAGGAAAATTTGGTTTCCCTGTGGAATGATACAGAAAAGAGAAATTACCCTTCTGCTGGAAAGCATTTTTCTTCTGTAGATCCAGAAAAGGTGGTTGAGAAAGTTTGGCATCGAGTGGTTGATGACTTTCTGGTGATTGGTGTAAAAGTGAAAGATTGTACCGACTTGTAAGTAATCTTGCCAATGTATTAGTGCATCTCTTCGGTAAAGGTATTGTTAACCACTTGCTGACCGGGCCTTTTTCTGACATTTGTTGCTGACAAATTAAAATTTGTATTTTTTTCTAGACACTTACTAGAGTTGCACAGATACTAGTATCGGTGCTCCTGCAAATGCACCGATACCTGAAATCGATACATTCAGGCTGGGTTCTTTGAGCTGTCAGTGGGTCTCCCCAGTGTTAAAGGAGTCCGGTAATTGGAGCTGTCAAAAAAAGAAAAGGCAGCCCGGCAATGTTTATTAACAGCAATGCTCAGCACTGAAACACTAAAATAAAAAGAAACATTCTTCTTTTTGTATCTTTCTGTTTCTTCATCTGCAGATCAAATGGGTGAACAAATGTTCCTCTGTTTAACCCCTTTATAACTCTTAATGTACTCAAATCAGCCTTAATTAACTCCATATTCTCCTCCATTTAATTATTATTTTCCCTCTTTTTTTTTTTTTTTTTTTGTTAACCTCTATTTTATAAACGATAAACAATTAAAACTGTTTTTTTCGTTTGCTTTGTTTAGTGAATATTTTACACATATATATTAACATATATTTACACATTTCACATTGAAAAAGTGCTAAATAAAAAAACCAATTTATTTCATTTTCAATGATTTGTACCATTGCCGACAGCTGAAGTTAAAACAAAACCGTTGCGGTAGGTATCGGTAATTGGTATCGGCGAGTACTAAAAAAAAAGTATCGGTACTCATGCTCGTAAAAAAATGGTATCGGTGCATCCCTAACAATTACTTAGAACCCCCAAACATTATATATATTTTTTTTAGCAGAGACCCTAGAGTATAAAGTTTTTTGCGCAACGTTTTTTCAAATGCAATTTTTTTTAGAAAAAATCAATTTTAATGAATTAAAAAAAAACAAAACACTAAATTTAGCCCAATTTGTATAATGTGAAAGATGATGCTACGCAGAAAAAATAGACACTGAACATGTCATGCATTTAAAATTGCATGCGCTCGAGAAATGGCGCCAAACTACGGTACCTAAAAATCTCCATAGGCAACGCTTTAAACATTTCTACAGGTTTCCTGACTAGAGTTACAAAGGAGGTCTAGTACTAGAATTATTGCTCTTGCTCAAACATTCGTGATGATACCTCACATGTGTGGTGCAAACACTGTTTACATATGTAAAAGATGTAAGAGATCAGTGACAAGTGCCTAGTGACACTGTCACTGATCTCTGCTCCCTGTGAACGGGAGTGGTGATCAGTGATGTGTCACACACAGCCCCCCCCCCACAGTTAGAAACACTCCCTAGGACACACTTAACACCTACAGCGCCACCTGGAGGTTAACCCCTTCACTGCCAGTGACATTTTTACAGTAATCAATGCAATTTTTTAGCATTGATCGCTGTATTAATGCCAATGGTCCCAAAAATGTGTCAAAATTGTCCGATGTGTCCGCCATAATATACAAGAACATAATAACATATATGACCATATAGTGTGACCAAACCCCCGTATTTTTGAATATGTTCAGGTGTTTTTAACTAGCCCTGCAGGAAATGTCATTCTTGTATGTGTGCGCTGTAAAATATTTTGTACTGTTTTGTGTTGTGTCCGCCATAATGTCTCAGTCACAATAAAAATCGCTGATCGCCGCCATTACTAGTGAAAAAAAAAAAAAAATATTAATAAAAATGCCATAAAACTATCCCCTATTTTGTAGATGCTATAACTTTTGTGCAAACCAATCAATAAACGCTTATTGCGATTTATTTTATTTTTTTTACCAAAAATAAGTTGAAGAATACGTATCGCTCCAAACTGAGGAAAAAAAGTGTTTTTTCCCTTAACGTCTTTCAGGACAGCACCTTGAGAGCGTGGCTCCACCCACTTGACAGGAAACACACCTCCACCAAACTTTAAAAGGAGGCTCCTTCCCACTTATCATCAGTTTATGTGTTTCCTCCGGCGGGAACACATGTGGGAGTTTGGAGCTCTCAAGGTTCTGTCCTGAGAGAACAGGCTCCCTACTCCACTATTTTTACCTACCTCAGGAGAGCCGATTCCTCCCATTTTCCACAGGCTTACGGGTGCCGGGTGGATGGGCTCCTTCTCCCTCGTCAGTGCTCGGGGAGAGCCAGGACTGCTCCGGGTATTGCTGCTCCCAGGCAGGGGCGTCAGGCATGTCAGGCATTTCTGTTTGTTTTTTTCTTGCCTGCACATGTTTTTTCCCTGACGCCGCCGCCATCTTGGGAAGGGCAGTCAGAGGACTGCATCCGCCGGATGTGAGGTATCCGGAAGTGGGGCGGCATCCATGGAGCAGGCGCCAGGCGTCATTTCCGCCGGAAGCGCAGGGGGAGGAGGGAGGAATAGGTCTGGTGCCTATTTATTGCCGGTTCCGGTCCGGCGCACAGGTGCTATTGGAGTCCGGAACCGGCGTTTTCGCCACAGGCATCACGCTGCTGCCTCAGCATGGATTCAGGAACCGCAGCGAGTGGAACAGGCACAGGCACCAGCAAGGCCCAGGTAAGGAGCAGACTGTAGTTTCTGCTCAGCTTTACTGTGGGGTCTCTCTCTAGCCCTCTTCTCTCTAAATGTTAGTGAAGTTTGAGGGTATTTTTTCCCCCTGGTGGCGGAGGGGCCTGTCAGGGCACATGAGTCTGATAGCTTTTCTCACTGTGCACCTGTGGTGAGCAACCTTGAGTAATCAGGCTGACTCTAAAAGATGGTTTGTCTTTTTTCTCTCTCTTTTTTCCCTTATCATGGCAGGCCAAGAGCTCTGACCCTGGGATTAGAAAGAAATGTCCTTCATGCAAAATTAAGTTAAATGAAGGCTGGAAAAAGGCTTTATGTCAAGCATGTATTGACTCCTTGGTGAGGGAAGAAACCACTTCCGCATGCAGTGATCTAATCGCATCTGCCAAAAAGGAATTGGATGCTACCATTCAATCCTTCAGATCCTCACTCACCTATCCATCTGCAAGTCAGCCCACTACCTCACAGTCCTCTCAAGGCTCACTGTTAGTCCCGGCAGTAGAGGCGGAAATGGGTCCTCTGAACCGGGAAGGGCTTTACCCATCCCATTCTAATGAATCGAATGAGGATAGTGATGAGCTGGAAAATATGTCTTCCAAGTATAAATTGTCTTTGGATCAGGTGGATGGCCTTTTAAAGGCTATTTATGCTACTCTAGGCATTGAGGAAGAGCATAAGGAGATGTCTTTACATGACAAGATGTATGCAGGGCTTAGTGAGTCTAAGTCCCGTACCTTTCCAGTCCATGCAGTGATTTCTGAAACAATCAGAAAAGAATGGACTGACCCTGATAGGAAACCATTTTTCTCTAGGGCTCATAAGAAAAGGTTCCCTTTTGATGAAGACCCAGCAGCTCTTTGGAATAAGGTTCCAAAACTTGATGCAGCCTTTTCTCAGGTGTCAAGATCTACTGATCTAGCATTTGAGGACATGGGGATCTTAAAAGACCCCATGGATAAAAAAATGGATCAACAGCTCAAGCGGACTTGGCAATCCATTATGGGCAACCTTAAGCCAGCAATGGCAACTACTTGCATCTCCAGGAACTTGGAGTATTGGGTAAATCAGCTTAAAGCTCATATAATAGCAGATTCCCCTAAGCAAGAAATCCTTGACTCCTTTTCTACCCTCTCAGCAGCCGTAGCCTATGTCTCTGATGCCTCAGCAGAGTCTATCAGGATGACAGCTAAGGCGGCAGCCCTTGCTAATTCGGTTAGACGGGCTTTATGGCTAAAGACTTGGCAAGGGGACACAGCATCTAAAAACAAATTATGCGGGGTCCCTTTTCTAGGAGACTTACTGTTCGGCCCTGATTTGGATTCAGTTCTGGACAGGACTGCAGATAAAAAGAAATCTTTTCCTGTCAAAAAGAAGAAACAACCAGTCAAACGGTTTTTTCGTCCTCAAAGGGCTCAGGAACAGAACAAGTCTCAAGAGAAAAAGAAAAGCTGGTCAGGGCAGAGGGGTAAGGGCAGAGGAAATGTCCTTTTCCTTCCTCCTGCGTCAGCCAACAAGACGCAATGACAGTCGGTTACAGGTAGGGGGAAGACTACAAGACTTTCTCCCCTATTGGGCAAGCATAACAGAAAACCAGTACATTCTGAATATGCTAGCCCAGGGTTACAATATAGAATTTTCAGATCTCCCCCTAGAAAGGTACTTGGTGACAAATCTTCCAAGAGATGTAACAAAATCCCTGGCAATGAAGAGCCTATTAAAGGATCTGATAAGTCAGGGGGTTATGACTTACGTCCCACAGGGGGAGCTTTATCAGGGATTTTATTCCCGTATATTCCTGATAAAGAAACCATCCGGAGATTTTCGGTTAATACTAAACCTGAAACCGCTGAACAGATCAGTCCAATACAAAAGGTTTCGTATGGACTCCATCTTCACGGTCAAGAATCTATTGACGAAGGAATGCTTTATGGCATCAATAGACCTTCGAGATGCCTATCTGCATATCCCTATAGCCCCGCAGTCCCAAAGATTCCTAAGATTGGCGATAAATTTGGGAAAAGAGGTTCTGCACTTGCAATTCAGGGCCCTCCCCTTTGGCCTGTCTTCTGCCCCACGAATATTCACAAAAATAATGGCAGAAGCACTTGCACCTCTTCGCATGCAGGGGATTGCTGTAATTCCGTACTTGGACGACCTACTCCTTTTTGCCCCCTCCAGGGAAAGACTGCTAGACAACCTCGGAAAGACCCGAGGTCATCTAGAAACCCTGGGTTGGATCATAAATATGCAGAAGTCAAATTTCGTTCCAGCCCAGAAAATACTATTCCTGGGGTATCAGATCTGTTCAAGGGAACAAAAGATTTTTCTCCCAGAAGAGAAGAAGGGGAAAGTCCAGAAGGTGGTAGCGTCCTTGCAGGCAAGCCAGCAATTATCAGTCCGACAAGTGATGTCATCCCTAGGAACCCTAACCGCAACCATACCAGCCATTCAATGGGCAAGGTTACATTTCAGGCCTCTCCAGAGCTTTCTCCTGAGAATATGGAATCACAGGTCAGAATCTCTGGAAGCAAAAGTAAAGATACCCACCAAAGTCAAGAGATCACTTTGGTGGTGGAGAAGACAGGAGAATCTGTCAGAAGGCCTGCTCTGGTCATTTCCAATAGAAAAAGTGGTAACGACAGATGCCAGTGTATGGGGTTGGGGAGCTCACTTAGACCAAGACTTCGCGCAAGGAATGTGGTCTCGGACAGAGGCAAAGAGGTCCTCAAATTGGAGGGAACTAAAGGCAGTCGCCTTAGCTTTAGATGCCTTCTCTCCTATCCTTCAAGGTTCTCATGTCCGGGTCCTCTCAGACAACGCCACTACCATAGCCTACCTAAACAAACAGGGGGGTACAAGAAGCAAAACGCTTCAGTTGCTAGCTTCAAAGATCCTGGTTTGGGCAGAAAAGCATGTTCGGTCCTTATCAGCAGTCCACCTCAAAGGCACCTTAAATGTAGTGGCAGATTATCTAAGCAGAAGGCGGATTCAGGAGTCAGAATGGAGCCTGAATCCGGAAATCTTTGCAATGATTACCAGGGCCTGGGGTCAACCGCAAATAGACCTATTTGCGTCACAGGAAAATACGCAACTCCCGGTATTTTTCTCTATTCACAGAAACGACAAGGCCCAGGGGACAGATGCGTTAATCCAGCCCTGGATCTTCCATCTGGGTTACGCATTTCCTCCTTTCCAACTTATCCCGTTGGTGTTAAGGAAGATACAGAGGGAGAAGGTGGCAGTAATCCTAATTACTCCATTTTGGCCAAAGAGGGCATGGTTTTCCACCATTCTACAGATGGCAGTCAAACCATTTTGGCGGCTGCCTCTCCGGCAGGACCTGCTCCTACAGGGTCCAATACAGCATCCGGGAGTGGCCAGTCTAAGCCTCACGGCCTGGTTTCTGAGGAGCAGTTGTTAAGAAACAAAGGTCTGTCACAACCCTTGGTAACTACCTTACTTTCCAGTAGGAAGATAGTGACCAGAAAAATCTATGCTAAATATTGGAAGGTCTTCAACTCTTTTTGTCATTTGACTAAGAGAAAAGTAAAAAATTTAGTGTCAATTTTGGAATTTCTTCAAGAGGGGGCAGACAAGGGATTGTCAGTCAGCACCCTTAAAATTCAAGTAGCTGCTTTGGGAGTATTTCTAGAAAGACCAATCTCTTCTGAGCCCTTGGTTATAAGATTTTTCAAGGCACTTACCAGATCTAGACCAGCTCCGGCTAAGCACTTTCCCAATTGGGATCTATCAGTGGTCCTGCAAGCCCTTACAAAGGAACCTTTTGAACCACTACAAGGAATCTCTCTAAGGAATCTTACTCTTAAGACCTTGTTCTTAGTTGCAATAACATCAGCAAGGAGAATTGGTGAGCTGCACGCCCTATCTGTTAAGAGACCCTTTTTAACTATCTACACAGATAGGATTGTACTTAAAACCGATCCGGGTTTTTTGCCAAAGGTAGCGTCAGCACACAATAGGTCGCAGGAGATCATCCTGCCAACCTTTTGCTCTAACCCTTCGGGGGAAAAAGAAGGCAAATTCCACAATTTGGATGTAAGAAGGACGTTATTACAGTATCTGGAGGTAACAAGTAACTTTAGATCCTCGGATTCTCTATTTGTACTTTTTTCGGGTAAAAAGAAGGGCCAACAAGCTTCTAAGGGGTCTATAGCTAGATGGCTTAAATCAGCTATTCTAGCAGCCTACTCTCAGTCGGGGCTCTCTCCCCCACTGGGAATTAAAGCACATTCTACCAGGGCTCAGGCCACTACATGGGCAGAAATGGCTGGTGCCACCCCAGATCAGATTTGTAGGGCGGCTACGTGGTCAAGTTACCTTACGTTTGTCCGTCATTACAGGCTGGATCTTCTGTCAGCCAGTGAACAGGCTTTTGGCAGAAAGGTCTTGCAGGCTGTGGTCCCTCCCTAAGTGGGTAAGTCTCTGTTATCCTCTCAAGGTGCTGTCCTGAAAGACGTTAAGGGAAAAATCAAGTTAGACTTACCGGTAACTTGTTTTCCAGGAGTCTTTCAGGACAGCAGCAACCCGCCCTTATTGTATTAAATTACTATGCTGTGACTAACCATATTCTGATTATGTGTTCCAGCTTGGGCCGGAGGTTCTCTACTACTACTGATGATAAGTGGGAAGGAGCCTCCTTTTAAAGTTTGGTGGAGGTGTGTTTCCTGTCAAGTGGGTGGAGCCACGCTCTCAAGGTGCTGTCCTGAAAGACTCCTGGAAAACAAGTTACCGGTAAGTCTAACTTGATTTTTCATATATTTTTTGGGGATATTTATTATAGCAAAAAGTAAAAAAATAATGCGTTTTTTTCAAAATTGTCGCTCTATTTTTGTTTATAGCGCAAAAAATAAAAACCGCAGAGGCGATCAAATACCACCAAAAGAAAGCCCTATTTGTGGGGAAAAAAGGACGTCAATTTTGTTTGGGAGCCACGTGGCACGACTGCGCAATTGTCAGTTAAAGCGACGCAGTGCCGAATTGCAAAAAGTGCTCTGGTCAGGAAGGGGGTAAATTCTTCCAGGGCTGAAGTGGTTAAGGGGGTATAAAAAGTTCAATGTGAAGCCAAGATCAAGAACACATGGACACGACCTCAAACTAACTGGAGGAAAGTTCAAAACTAATCTTCCAAAGTATTGTTTTACCCGTAAGAGTAGTTGATTGTTGGTAGAATAGAGTTCCAGCAGAGGTAATGAGTCAGTCGACAGTAAATGGATTCAAACATGCTAGGGGCAAACATAGATCTATACTCAGACAAAAAAGAGAAAAGCAAATATACAAAAATGTATAAATGAAAGGAAAAAATGAGGCAGAAATGATGGGCCACTTGGACTTTTTTTCTGCCGTCACTTTTCTGTGTTTCTATGTTCAGCCTTAAGATTGTGTGTGCCTGTGGAACAGCTACAAACTTTGGGACTCAAAATTGTCTGCAAGTGATGCTTTAAAAGCCTTTACAGGTCATCATTTGAGAGTTAAAATATAACTAAAGGCAAAACTTTTTTTTTGTTTTGTTTTGGCTAGAGTGGAGCGGGATTAGAACACCTGTCAGTTTGTATTGCTGTCTTTGCCCCCCCCCCCCCCCCCCCCCCCCGTTAAGGAGATCATATCTATTTTTCCTGTTTACAAATATCATTGGAAGGGAAAGTAACAGAAAATCCCCAATCCAATGTCCCCAAAAAAGGAATAGAGGAGAAATCTCCCTATGGGGACACTAGTTCTGGTGACCTGGGGGTCCCCAAAGAATGCTTTTAATGTGCAGGGCTTTCCTCTCACTTCCTGTTTGGCTATGAGACAGGAAATTATGGGAAATCTTCCCAATGGGACACAGATGGCGGGGAAAAAAAATCTTACAGGGTTTATAACCCCCCTGATTCTATCCAAAATGAAAAGAAAAGTTTTGCCTAAAGTTCTACTTTAACCATAAGTGATGTTCCTATAATTGCCCTCACTCTTGTGGGCGAGGCAATACCTATTACGTGTAGCTTAGTCATCGTTTGTATTTAGGCCCACCAAGTGCTTGAATTTATGTTTGTATGTGTGGGGCTTTAAAATATTTTTGAGGAGGAGTATAGCCGTCATGTTTTACTTTGATTTTTTTTTTTTTTTACTTTTTTTTTAAGCTATCTTTATTGGCATCACAGAGGGTTTGTTTTAAAGCGATTTTACTGCTTACTCAGAGTATGCTCACTAGATTTGTTGTAAAATATGTGCTATATGGATGCATCATTGAGGCCAAGGAGCCACAGCCCACAATCCACCACTTTGTTTTACAGAAAACTAATTTGCTCTTGCGGATTGTGGGGTTTGCCCCCAAAGTTCATATAATCCCACAGCATCTTGGTGTTTACCTGCGTCTTCTTTGTAAGAACTGGAAGAAAGAAAAATGTCCTCCCTGTCTATCAGATTTTAGTTCTTTTTCTATCCTGTTGGCAGACAACAGAGGGCAAACCAGTCATTTTATTTTCTTCCAGCTTTTTTAAAACATACCCAAAAGTACTGAATAAAACATGTATTTTATGGTCTGGCTGATATACAGGTAGAAACAGCTTCTGGGGACTTTAAGTGAATCTTGCTAACTTTTCAGATTTTTTTTCAGCATTATCTGCACGGTGTGATGTGTTTTTTATACAGCACTGTTTTGTTGCTTTTTACAGATCACTGAGTGACATTGGCTTATCTCTTATAATGGATCAAGAAATAGCTTTACCCTCCCCAGTTACCAAGTGTCAGACTAATGTGCTAAAATTGGCCATCAGCTGTTCCCCTGGTTCCAGTACTCTGTACCATACAGAACCAATAGCAAAGAAACAAAGGCTTGACTACAATAGCAAGGACACTCTTACAGGGAATTGCTCGCAGAGACCCAGCCCTGCATCCTATCAAAATGATTTGGAGCACACAGTTACTGCTGTCACCGAGCTGTCTTCAGTGTTGGCACTTAATAACACTAGTTGTGCCTTGCTGCTGCATGCCAGAAGGAAAACTCAACCTGACTGTTTACTTAGAAGTGAGAAGCTGAGCATGCCATGTGGGAGAATTCCTTTAAGCCTTGAAGATGTTTTAAAAGGAAAACATACAATAAATGTATTTGAACACTGTCAAGGTAAATTTATAAGATTCTCGAGAACCTTTGCTGAATTATTCAATGCAGCCAAAACACAAAGGCTTTCTTTATTATTATTCACAAGTTTGAACTGCAAGTGGTAAAAACTTTTACGTTTTCAGGTAGTGAACTTATCTGAACCAAAACTCTGCGTTAAATAATAAAGTAGAAATACAACATTTTATATGATACTTTAGTTTACAGTGTTTCAAAAATAAGTTATTATGCTCAAAGAAGAACTATCCTAAGCACTATTTGTATTTAAATTCAAATATTCCAAAGCAAATATAATAACCTAAACACTACATGAAAAGTAGTTCCAATTTAAAGTTTCTACAAACAATTGCAATGGTAAATTGCATTATCCTAATTGCCATCGAAGATATGTGACAGTTATAAAAGAAATGGGTCAGTTAGCACCTTGATCTACGTTTGCTAAGAAACATAAGGCAACTCAGTAGAAGTCGGGAATAGTATGTTAATTGCGAGTACAGTGGTCAAAATTAACTGCTTGCCAACCTCCTAACGTACATGTATTGTGGCAGGTTGGCTTTATTGCATGAAATCACATACCTGTAATTTCTTGCAACAGCCATTAGAGGGTGGCACGATCGCACGCTGATTGGGCAGAGGAGGGAGCCAATCATCGTTCCAGAGAGAGGCAGAATGTAAACAAGGCAGATCGCAGAAATAGAAATCTTGTGTTCCTGCTAAGCAGGAACATGCATTTCTGCCTTTCCCCAGTCAAAGCAACCCCCACACATTTAGCAAACACCCCCTAGGGACACATTTAACCCTTTGATTGCCCCTGATGTTAACCTCTTCTTTGCCAGCGTCAGTACAGTAACAGTGCATAATTTTAGCTCTGATCACTGTAATTGTGTCACTGGTCCCCAAAAAAGTGTCAGGTGTTCAATTTGCCCACCGCAATGTCACAGTCGCGCTAAAAATCGCTGATCGCCGCCATTACTAGTAAAATGAATAAAAACGCCATAAAAATATCCCATAGTTTGTGGACGCGATAACTTTTGCTTAAACCACTCAATATACGCTTATTGGGATTTTTTTTTTTTTACCAAAAATATGTAGCAGAATACAAATTGGCCTAAACTAATGAAGAAAATAGATCATTAAAAATGTTTTTCTTGGATGTGTTTTATAGCAGAAGGTAAAAAAATATATATATTTTTTTTTTCAAAGTTGACGCTCTTTTTTTTTCGTTTATAGCGCAAAAAATGAAAACCACAGAGGTGATCAAATACCACCAAAAGAACGCTCTATTTGTGTGAAAAAAAAGGACATCAATTATATTTGTGTACAGCATCGCACAACTGCGCAATTGTCAGTTAACCACGCAGATCGCCATACCGTACATCGGTATTTTGACGCTAAATACCGGGATTATGGCAGCAGCTAGCTGCCATAATCCCGGTATTTTCAGGAACGGCATGCGTCATCTCCCGTGATGCCTGGCTGCCGACTGAGGGGAAGGTGGCCCCCGCTCGGCTCCATAGCTCTTAAAGGAGAATTTTTATTTTTAACTAAATTTTTTTCTTTTTATTGCATTTTAGTGTATATATGAGATCTGAGGTCTTTTTGACCCCAGATCTCATATTTAAGAGGTCCTGTCATGCTTTTTTTTCTATTACAAGGAATGTTTAAATTCCTTGTAATAGGAATAAAAGTGAGCCAATTTTTTTTTTAAAGATAGTGTCAAAATAAAAAATTAAAATAAAATAAATGAGAATTTTTTAATTTTTTTTTTTTTAAAGCGACCCATCCCGACAAGCTCGAGCATAGAAGCGTACGCATACGTGAGTAGCGCTCACATATACAAACGGTGTTCAAACCACACATGTGAGGTATCGTTGGAGCAAGAGCAATAATTCTATCCTCTATCTAAAAACTGGTAACCTGTAGAAATTTTTAAACATCACCTATGGAGCTTTTTAAGGGTAAAAGTTTGTCGCCATTCCAGGAGTAGGCGCAATTTTGAAGCATGACATGTTGGGTATCAATTTACTCGGCGTAACATTATCTTTCACAATATAAAAAAATTGGGCTAACTTTACTGTTGTCTTATTTTTTATTCAATAAAGTGTATTTTTTCCCAAAAAATTGCGCTTGTAAGACTGCTGCGCAAATACGGTGTGACAGAAAGTATTGCAATGACCGCCATTTTATTCTCTAGGTTGTTAGAAAGAAAAATATATAATGTTTGGGGGGTCTAAGTAATTTTCTAGCAAAAAAAAAAATTATTTTAACTTTTGTAAACAAGTGTAAAAAAGAGGCTCGGGGCTGAAGTGGTTAAAGTAACGCAGTGCCGTATTGCAAAATATGGCCTGGTCATTAAGAGGGCAAATCCTTCTGGGGCTGAAGTGGTTAAATAAAGCAGTAGATTTCTGCTCAACAAATGAAAGTTCTGGCAGTGAGGGCAATGGGAATGACAATAATATAATTGCGTATTTTGCAAGTATGCCTCTTAGAGATGATGTTTTTTTAATGGTAGGGCCATGTTAATTAATTTTGACAAATGCACTTGCAATTAGGGTACTATTTTGCTTCTATTGAGATGCTTTATGTTTTCTTGGCAAACAGACATCAAAGTGCTAACTGACCCATTACTTTTAGTACAGACACATATGCAATGGCAATTAAGCTACAGCAATTCATTTGAATTGTAAAATTACCGTATTTATCGGCGTATAACACGCACCTCAAGTTTAGGAGGGAATTTTAAGGAAAAAAACTTTTAGGAGGACAGTTTAAGAAAAAAAAACTTACATTTAAATGCCCATCAATGCAGCCTCATCAGTATCCACCTGCGGCCTTGTCAGTGTTCATCTGTAGTCTTGTCCCTGATTGCAGCCTTGTCCCCCAATGCAGCCTTGTCCCTATTGCAGCATTGTCCCCCATTGCAGCCTTGTCCCCATTGCAACTTTGTCCCCCATTGCAGCCTTGTCAGTGTCCATCTGTAGTCTTGTACCCGATTGCAGGCTTGTCAGTGTCCCTCTGTAGCCTTGCCATGTGTCGTTTGGATCTTTGAAAATGGCGCCGCCATTCTCGGACGCACTCGGCTTTCGGCGGCTCCCGCGGGACCGCAAGAGCCGCCGAGAATGGGCGAAAAAGCCGAAAGCCGCTGAGAGCGGCCGAAAAGCTCACAATCGGCAGGGGATCGGCGTGTAACACGCACCCACGATTTTCCCCTGATTTTAGGGGAAAAAAGTGCGTGTTATACGTCGATAACATTGAAGTTGACAGGGCCACTTTTATTCAAAGATAAAAATCTGGGTTGCACAAGACAAACATTGGCAAACCTTAATCAGCAAGGGAACCGTGGCTGCAACTGAAGGCTCACCAACAAAAATGGATGAAAACAGGACATGATAGTTGCTAAATGACACAAACGTACAGCCTTCAGCATGAGCACACTGCAAAATCTGCCTGCTTAAAATGAAATAAGACAGAATGAGTCCCATCTTTGCACCCCCTTCATCCCCTTATAGGTTCATAAAATTCCCCCTATTTTCATTGTCTGTACTGACATGGCTACTTCCCATCAGACACCAACTGATACAATTACATTCTCCCCTATAAAGTGACAGGCAGGTGCACAGCCTTGCCTAATTTCACTATACACCTAGTTAACTACAGGAGCTTTATAGTTGTAGCTGGGCCCCCTGGACATTAATCAGGCCCTGGGCTGTTTCTTAGGTTGACTTGGATAATGTGGCTCTGTATCTGCCCCTCTTGATGTTCTTGATTAAACTTTGTTGCTGATGCACTAAAGATCATGGAGCTGGCAGGGTTACCCAGATCATAAAACTGGCCTCACAAAATTGTAAGTCCTTTGCTTTAGAATTTATAACCCATGTCACTTTTTGGTGATTCACCGCATTTTAAAAGCCTCATAGATGCCTCATAGTGCTCCCTAACTGAATCTACAGCAGTAGAGGGCGCTTCAGAGTTCGTTTCACTTTTTATTTCATGTATTGGATAAAATAGAAAACTAACATACACAGGGCAATTACTAAGCTTCAGAAAAACATTAAAAAAAACACATAAGAAATGTGCGTTAAAGTGCTTTAATGTGTGTTGCTAATCAATGCAAGTAAAAACAAAATATCACATTCTTAAAACAAATAATATTATTACATATCATCTTTTCCATCAAAAAGCCACAAAAAGCTTGGACTGACTGGTTATACCACAGAGAAATACAGGAAGAAAACACATAACGCATAACAAGGTTTATTATGAACCAACGTTTTGTTTTTTTTTCTTTTTTTAGATGTAGAATTGAAGAGTCTGGAAGATGTTTTTGCGCTTCTGTCAGTTTTCCAGAGGTGTGTGCTGCACATTGGGTCTTCTGACTGCACATTGACATCACTGAAAGTCTGGCTGCAGAACCACATGTATGCAGAGCCACTTAATCTCATGCCTGAACTTATGATGTGCACCAGACCTGGATCCCTATATGGAACGCTCTTTTCTTGGAGTGTAAAGAACCCATGTGAAGGAAAGCTGACTATATTCTATAGGTATTCTTAATATAATTATGTCTACAAAACTGTATGTAATGCCTCGTTTCCACTGAGCGGATCGGTTCGGTTCGGTACGTTACGCTATTTTGGGTGTTTCCATTATGAAAGCCGCCCATACAACCGAACCGAACCATTCTATTCAGGGTCCTGCTTCAGATGTGGGGCCATAGAAATGGAACGGTTCGGTTAGGGCGGAGCTACGATACATTACACTGATTGGTGCACGTGTGACGCCATGACGCCATTTTTTCTAAACCCACGTATGGCCCCTGTCGGTCCAACTTGCAGTGGAAACGCTCGCCTGAATAGGCCGGACCATTCTAGGCCTTCCAAACGGATCCAATCTGAGCCGATCCGCTCGGTGAAAACGAGGCATAAGTTGCCTTTTTTGTACAAAGAGGTAAGTTTAGGTTAATTGAGGACTTTATTTTATGGAAAAAGTTCAACAAAAACTGGCGTATCAATTTTCGCCTTGGTTGTTAAAGCTTGCTTTGTCTGAAGGAGACAGTCAAAGTGGCATTGAGATTTCTGCACTCGAGTTCAATACACCACCCCTGCCTCAGACCATATCAATAGTTAACAATGTAGACACAGAGTAAAGGGGTGCATAGACATGACTTGTTCTGATTCTGTGACTCTTAGGTGCAGAACCCAGTTCTCCAATGGTTAGCAAGGGCAGTCTCCATATTTTTCTTGTGAGAGCTGTACCTAAGTTATGATGGGTAATTTATTTTTATATGCATTGGAAACTACATGTCTCTTCTTGTAGTGCTAAAAAAAAAAGGCATGCAATGTTTTTAATTTTTTTTTTTTTTGCAGGCTTGTAGGGGGGTGAAAATCACACTGAATTCAGTTGGATTTAAAAGGATAGCTTTTGCGTAACTGGCACTTTCTATGTAAACATGTTATTATAGAGTGTAGCCAACTCAGTCATGCACACATTATTATTTGGGTTTTTTTTTTGTCTGTCTGTTTTGACGTAAATTAAAGTATTACTTTTTGCCAGCCTAGTTATTTTTGGTAGCAACAATCGGGCTAAATTAAGAGGAGAAAAAAATAATTATATAGAGCGAGATGGCTGGTAGAATGATATATAGAGTGAGGCAATGGCTGGCAGGATTTTGGACAGTGGGTATGTGTTACCTAAGTTTCTCACATACACATGATGAGGGTTTTTCTTTCTCAGAATCTTAATAATTTCTGTTCTGGAACCTGGAGCTCAGATGCTTTGTAGGACTATGGGTGGCATAAAACTTCCATTCCAAGGATTACATCTTACCTGATACCTAAACCTTGCTATTAGCTTCGCTGGTCTACAGGCCTTTATACATTTAGGTGATGGGCCTGTTCTCTGGAAAAGTATTTTTCTTTTAACTATTGGATTTTTGTCATCTGAATCTTCTGTCAACATCTGACTGCTTATTGCCTAGCACTACCTTGCAGTTTCCGGATGGGTTCCCCCTTGGTGTGTGCCTCGGGGACTGTATCTGGACGCCACTCTGTGGGGCCGGCCTATAACGTTTGCTTCAATCTCTGGATCCTGCATTAGGCACTACCCTAAGCATGAAGTGCAATGTGTGAAATTTACTGAGGGGTGTTATACATGTCCAGGGCCTTGGTCCATTTCTATGGTTGCCAGAACCTAAAGACCCCTTCAGTGGTATGCCCACAGTGATGGGTGAAGCCTGGACCTTATTAGGCTCATTGTCAAGGATAAGGTAAGACAGGGCTTCCCTGTATATGGAATCTGGTTCATGTTAAACAATGTTATGCGTAGGTTATAGCACACTATGCAGTTTAGTGGGTAGAGGATTTGGTGATTGCTCATTGTTGTGGTACCCCCTGCCATTTTGTATCTTAAATCCTCAGCAAATGATTTTTAATTTGCCAGTTTTTTTCCTCCTATCTGGCCTTAGTTTCAGAAAAAAAAAGACAACTGTGTCGCGTATCCCAGATGATGCAATACGTTGCTGCATTCCCCCACACTCATCTTCCACAGAAAGACACAGCCACAGAGACACAGTCAGCACCCGGGTTATAGCAGCTCCTTCTTTGGACACGCAAAACCCCATTCATTGCAAACTCCTGGACCACAAGTACCTTACCGGGGATCCCCACACTAGCAATGGCAGATCACAGATGCAAGGGAACTGGAATGAAACGTCCCAATAGCATGCATTCCACTGACAGCCTGCAAGAAACACCACTCAGGGCAATGGCTGTTCTCTTGTCCCAGAGCAAATGTCCTACAATATATTGATGCCGCTCCCCTTATTTGACTCTCTCTTTTCAAAGGGGTAAACAATAGAGTCTCTCTCTATCCCTACCCCCTCTTCCTTCTTTACCTTCCAGTCTGCAGGCTTTACACCAAAAAAAAGCCTCACAGTGGCCTGTTTTGAGGCACTTTCCGTTGCCGTTTTACCTAGTCTGATGACTATTTTGCACCAGCTTCAGACAGAAAGGTTGGTTGTATCAGTTCTTCAGGACTGTTTCAAAGTTTCTATTCAAACCTACTCACAGTCCCAAAACCAGATGGGACATTTGCCAATACTGGACTTAAAATCACTAAATAGATTTTTTTGTGTTCAAAACTATTGTATGGAAACTGCAGGATCTGGCATTGCTTCTTTCAGACAAGGGGATTTTTTTTGCCCACATCCAAAGAACCATCCATTTCCTTAAAACCTTTGGCTTGATCAACTCTCCAAAGTCTGCCGTCCAACCCCCCCCCCTTGGTGTCTGGAAGACCTGATCAAATCTTGGGCATAACCTAGCCAAAATCTTCTGCCCTCTGGAGAAGATTATCTCCCTAAGGTCCAGTTCTCTGGCCCTTAGGTCACAAAGACACCCCTAATTGAATTCTGCATGAGGGTTCTGGACCTCATGGTGGCCTGCTTTGAGGCACTTTCCCTTGCCCATTGAGCGAGCAGATCCAATCCCTAGATTGCCCAATGCTTTTACCTAGTCAAGCAAAGATCTCCCTGGTATTGTATATCTTCGATCCTGCCCTGGAATTAGGAAAGTGTTTACGAGACTTGAAACATCCTAACAACAGATGCAAGTCTTACAGGCTTGGATTGCGTTTACAACTCCCTGACTTTTTACAGGACATGGTCCCTGCAGGAGTTGCAACTACCCATCACCATTCTCTAACTGAGAAGCATCAGACTGTCTCTATGACATTGAACCTCTTTAGTACAAGGGCAGAGTACAATTGAACAATGCCACATCAGTGACTTATATAAATCATCAAGGGGGCATCAGAAGTCTAGCAGTCCTGAAAGAAATGATTCTAATACTCTCATGGGTAGAAACTTCCATTCCAGCTCTCTCGGTCTTCCGCATTCCGGGAATGAACAATTTTCCAAGCCATTACTGATTAGACCCTGGGGATTGGTCTCTGATCCTAGAGATCTTCCAAAATCTTTGTCAAAGGTGGGGAAAACCACATGTGGTCATCCTGGCTTCTAAATTTGCCATGCTAAACAAATTTATTGCCAAGGCCAAGGATCGTCTAGCACTCACAGTAGATGCTCTGGTGATTACTTTGACTCAATTTTAACTGGTTTATGCTTTCCCTCTGATTAGGATCTTCCCTCAACTCCTGCGAAAGATAGGCTAGAGGAAAGGATTCTGGAGCCTCTTCCAAACAGACCAAATTTACTGGCCAAAGCCTGTCCTGCTTCTACAGTAAGTCACTGGCTTTAACAGCATGGCTGTTGAAACTGAAGTTCTAAATGATAAGGTTATCTCTGACTGCCACTTTGTTATTCCCACTTTTCTCAGAGCAAGAAAACCCACCTCCTGCAAGACTCACAATCGCGGCCTTCTTTGCTTGGTGCAAAGACAAGAGGCTTATTCTAAGGGATTTATCTATCATTCTTAGTCTGGTCTTGACCAGCTTCTTAACCTGAATTTCCTTAAAGAACAGATTTTTGCTTATTCATCTTTATCAGGAACTTTCTACAGCAGTGATTCTCAACTCCTTTCCTCTGGACCCACTAACAGGCCAGGTTTGCAAGATAACTGAAATACATCACAGGTGATATCATTTGCTGCTCAGTGATTGCAGTATTCTAGTCTGCATCTCCCCAAGGTAATACTTAAATTCTGGACTGTTAGTGGGTCCTGAGGACCGGAGTTTTGAGAACCACTGTTCTACAGGGAGTTGCTTATATCATTTTCCCAATTCGACCACCTGTGTCATCATGGGATCTCAGCCTGGTGTTCTCTACATTTTCAGAGACTCCCCTTTGAACCAATTAGGAACATTCCTTCAAATTACCTCACCTTTAAGGTTGGCTTCTTGGTTGCCATTACTTCTGTTAGGTGTGTTTCTGAGTCAGCAGCTCTGTCTTGTAAAGATTGTTTTGCACAATGACAAATTGATTTTGAGTTCAAAACCTTCCTATTTGCCCAAATTTCCACTTTCCACGTTGATGAGAACATTGTCCTTCTTTCCCTCTGTCCTATCCCAAAAACATTACAAGGAAAATGCCCTACATTGCCCGGATGTGGTCAGAACTTTCAGGGTCTATCTGAAAGCTTGTAGAGAGCCTTTTCTTTGAGGCCTACAGCTTGTAGTTCTCAAAATGAACTGTGAGGGCACTGGTGAGCGCTCTTGTAGTTCTTTGATTCCTCAGGCTATTCACTGCCTGTATTGGAGGTATAGGCAGACAGTGTACTGAGGGTCTGCAGGATCCAGGCATTGCACCTGCGATCTGCTGATCACAGGTGCAATGTTTTACAGGCTGCAGAAAATAATAATGCACATTTTATTTTAACTGATTTTTTTGTAAAAGGCAAACTTAGCATTTAAGACATAACATTCTTCTAGCTTAGAAGATGTCATTGTGAACAGCTGCAATCTTAATTTTCTAATATTAATGTGTTCCGAAAAATTATAAATGCACATTTTATTGTTTTAAGGTTTTTTTGTGTTTATGGATTAAGTGGCCCTTTTTAAAGTTTTACTTGACAGCTATAAACTTGCAGAAATAGACAGCAAAATGCCTCTTAAGAATTGCATTAGTCTGAGCTGTTTGTTTACTCCATACTATTCCTAGAAGAGAATGGTAAACTTCAGAGAAAATTTATGATAAATAAAAAGATCTTTGTAGTTTGCTGGGAAAACTTGTCTGTGATACCTGCCGCGCTGTATAATCACCGGTGGATGTCATGCAGAGCTCCTTACCTGCTTCTAAATTAAATAAAACTACTTGAAGTAATCAAAATAATTTGATTTATCTGTATTCAATAAAACATTTGAAATGGAGAAGTTTGCCTAGGAGTTTGTCTGAGGAGTTTTTAAATTGTGGTTACTCTGCGCTGGGTTTTCAAACAGGCAACAATGCTAAATAGTTGTTAAAAATTATGCAAGTGATCACTCACACCAGAAAAAGGTACACAGAAATATTAGTGTAATACATCACTAAATAGGTTCATAGGTTCTGATGTTAGAATGGGCATATTTTGCCTTTTTTCAGGACTCCATTTCACTCCAGCAATCAAAGCATCAATATATTCAAGGACTTTACGAAGCTAAAAATACCTAACTACTCCAGTCAATGCTGTGCCATTGTTGGTATATCAGAGTCTACTCAATTTATTTTGATCCGTATGTTATAAAAAATACAAAGCAACTAAGGTCAACAGAATGCTTGCAGGGGTGCTTGATGGGACTGCAGCCTCTTTTTAAATGATTCAGTGCTGTGCAACTTCCCTCTCTTGCACCATGCCAGTGGACAAGGGTGCAATAAGATTATTCAGAGAGCAGGATTTGAACCTGGATGATGTTTGCACAAGCACAGGACCATTTAGAAGTCAGCCATACCAGAAACTATAGGGATTTAGCTAGAAAAACATGTATAGAAGATGAATACCAGAATAACAATTTGCACCTCTTAGCATGTTCACTGAGCCAGCTTACTTACAGAATTTTCTTGTTTACCCAAAACATGCAACACCTCCCATCACCTCAAGCCAGCATTAACCCTTTCATGGTCATGGTCACTTAGATGCCCACACCCAATTTAGTAGTGTCAGCAGTTGTCAGTTAACTTGACTAGAAACACTCTATGACTTATCTCCTAAAAAAATGTTTAGGGTTTTTTTAAGCACCTTTAAGGCTTTTACTTAAAGAGATTGTAAAGTCTCATTTTTTTTTTTTCTGTAAAAATAACAAACATGTTATACTTACCTTCTATGTGCAGTGGATTTGCACAGAGCAGCCCAGATCATCGTCTTCTCTGGTGCCACTTCGGCACTCCTGTTGTATGCCCCCATAGCCAGGAGCTTGCTATGGGGGCACCCAAGCCGAGCTGCAGCTCTGTGTGTCCATTCAGACACAGAACTGCGGTTCAGCCCCGCCCCTCCCTCTCCTGATTGGCTAACTGACTGACAGCAGCCGGCGCCAATGGTGCCACTGCTGTGTCTCAACCAATCAGGTGGGAGAGTCTCGGACGGCCGAGACACTCGTGGACAGAGATGGGGCTCTGGAAAGTATTAGGGGGGCAGAGGGGGGCTGCTGCACACAGAAGGCTTTTTATCTTAATGCATAGAATGCATTAGGATAAAAAACCTTCTGACTTTACAAACACTTTAATACAAAACTGTAAAAAAAAGAAGATATACTGTATATGAATATTTTTTTAATCCTGTACTTGTGGGTAACTATTACAATATTAAACACGGGTGTTCTGTCATATCCATTCTTCAGTGGCCTTCGAATCCTGTGAGGTGTTTATATGTCATAGTTGTCATATTGATCATATGACTGGGAACCACACTCATTAGTTCCCATTTGTTAAAGACCACAGCACTCAGACACAGCCCAGTCTGACAGCTAGCAGTACCCATCTGTGCATCCTGCTCGCTGTCGGAGAGTGTAAACTAATGGCACTTCAACACAGAGCAGCGTGCTGGGGATCGTTAATCTACAGTTGGGGGGTGGAGATACAACTGTGATACTGGGTTTAGCTACGAGGCTGGAAGTACAGCAGCAGCATAAAAGTGATTTTATGTTTTTTTAAATGAAAAAAAAAATTGATAAGGGCACGCTGCATGGGTAAGTAAAGAATATTAAATCAAAAGATATAAATATTGTGCCCGTAGTACAGCTTTAAAAGCTTTTTTTTTTATTCACTTCACTAATGTTGGTGCTGATATGTTTTTCTTCTGTTTTAGAAATAATATTGTTATTCTCCAGTGCCTACACAGTCTGAAATGCATTCTTCCTCCAACATGTGTGGTAAATGTAATGAGACCGGGCAGTAAGAATAATCTTGCAAGAGACTTGGCATGCTCTCTGGAGGAAGAGCTTCTCGCCCACAGAAACCTGGTGTCTGCTGCAGAAGCTGAAGTTGAAAGTGAATTGACCTTGAGGTGCCCCCCAGACAATAATATCACGCACACAATGGAATCTTCTGACAGGAAAGAACAAGCACAAAAGTGCAGAGAAGTCCTGGAGATGAAGAAGAAGCAGATCAAGCTGGGGGATCATCTAACTACTAACAGTGAGCTGTACAGGCGCAATGCACTACGTGTGGCGCAGCTTCAGCTGAATTCAGATTTACTTATATGTAGAATAGCAAAAGAATCAAATGTTGATATTTAAATTTTTGTGTAATTACACATAATTAGGTCGATCTATAGTTTTAATATTGTACCAGTAAAATGTATTTTACACTTACTTGGCTGTGATTTTTCATTGAATGATTTAAAGTAGAACTGTGGCTCTCCATTTAAAATGCGTTTCAACATTTAATTATAAGCACAGGTTATCTGCATTTATAGTCTTTTAGTCCCCCTGCAAAGTCCTAAAAAAACCTACTGGACCTTCTAGGCCCACTTAATCCAGCTTCCTATGAAGGTGTGGCAACTATGCTGCACTGCTCCCAAATTGCCACTGTCATGAAGACTGTGCCTACTTGTACTACAGTAGTATGAAAACATTTTTGTCACTGCTAAATCACAAGCCGGTAGCTTTTCAAATAGCACCTGGCTGCACCTAGGCTTGCCTACTGCTTTCTGAATCTACAGCAATGCCTCTGTTGCTGAAACCCTTCTACTATAAGCTGCAGTGCCTGGGAGGGGAAGCGCGTGAGACTCAAATGAAGATGGATTTGGCTTAGGGAATATAAAGGAAATCTATTATAAGTTTTGTGTATCACATAACATCACGTAACTGGATTTGGGACTTGTTTAAACTGTCATACAGGAACCTTTAGTTCTACTTTAAGAACAAAAAATGTTTTAAACTGAGGACTTTATCCCACTTTTTGACAAAAAAAGTCACCTCCCTATAAAGTGTACCCCTTCTCTACCATAAGAGTTTATTTTCACTTAGCGTAGCGAATAAGGTGAGAGTAGGTAAATTCACTTTTCAAGAAAATTAAAGCATGCGCAAAGAAAATACACAGAAAAACATGATTTTTATTGTATAATATTGGGTGACTGAAGTCAGCACAGCTTCACCTCATTCAGTATGTAAAATAAACTTTGCTAAGTAAGCAGCCTATACATCTCTAGTAGATCAACTCCAGTGACTCCAGAAAACTTGTAGTTTAAAGCGGAAATCCAGGCTACACCTAACTAATGTTAAAAATATTTCCTATTCCCTCCTAACACCTATGCTGACATCCTGTGTAAGAAAGATGTATATACTTCCCTATTTTTTTTTAGGCCGCTCCAGTCTGGTCACATGATCCAGCTCGCCTGTGTCAGGCAGCTGCAGGAGAGAGGAGGGAGTGCCGACAATGGACGGGACATAGGAGCCTATGGGTAACGGCACTGCTAGCAGACATTATCAGCCATTGTTGAACACTCTCTCCACTCTCTGTCACTTATACCCTAAAATATAATCATATTTGTTGGGTTTTTTCATTTCACCTCTACCCGGTGAAGTGAAAATATTCTAAAAATCTATTAAACATATTAATAAAACACGTCTCACAGTCTCCTGGCATCTTTTGAACATCACTTTCATTTAAACATTGCGAGTCACAGCTGGGAAACCATGCACACATGTTCAGAGGAAAATGTTTATTAAATATTTTGCTAAAAGCAATTATATAACCACGTCTCTAATGTCTAGATCTTCGGGAAGAAGCCTTCTAGGGGACACAGAATAACTAGATTGATTTTGCATTGCATTCAGAGTTTGTCTTCTGCATTCTAGTGTGCACCAGTGATAAATGAAACCCTCTGATGTCCCAAGGGCTATATTCTCTAAGCAAATAATGTTGAAACAGCATACATTTAGTAGACAGGGATAGATTAAAATCTAAACAGATGTAGTCTCTGGTATATAGTTTTTTTTTTTTTCCCTTAGCAGCCTTAATCTTTCACATGCCAAAGAGGTCTTTAATCTGTTGCAAATACCCAATAACCTTTAATGGTTAAGGCATGTATTAGAACCGTTTTCTCAATTTTTTTTTCTTAAATCTGCATTCTATTTATTCATTTATTTTGTTTTTGGTAAGTAAAATGTGCAGAAAATAACACCCCATATTTTTTTAGTGTCTCGAGGAATGCTTTGTGTAGGTACTCCTCCTCTTGGACTTTTTTTTACTTCAACTGACAATTCTATTAAAATCCAACTACTTATTGCCTCAGGGCTCACTTGCAGTTTTCCAGATAGGTTGTTCTCATAGGTGTGCACAGCCTATTGCATTAGGGTGTGCATCCCAAAGCTCAAACACACATCTAAAAGATAAAACTGTATTGAGTAATAAATAAAGCTCTGTGTATAAATTAGGTCTTGGGGCTCATCCACATAGGTGCTGTGCCCTATACAGTGTGAATCAGTGTTTTTTTTTTTTATGTGGCTGGAGTTGTGTGCAGGTAGCCTATGTTACGCTATGAGGACACAGCAACTGTACAAACACAGCAACAGGTCCTAATTTGCAGGAGTGTGGATGCACATGTATGGACAGTGTGCCATTGGGGTCACTCACCCACACCTGTCAAATTAGGGCTTGCAGCTTTGTTCGTACAGCTGGTGCGCCCTTTTAAAGTAACAGATGGCTCCAGTCACACAAACTGCTCACTCACTGTTTTTAGAAAAGGAAGGGGCTGGTAAATTACATATTTACCAACCCCTTCCGCCGCTCTCCATCATGAAGGTCCCCAGAGAGGCTCAGGCAGCAGGGGGATTGAATCCTAAACAGGGAGAGTGATTGTTGCAGTGGGGGGGGGGGCAACTATAAGAACCGATCCTGTTGTGTGTCTCTCCCTGCAACAGCTGAAAGCTGGCAGGATGGAGAGCAGGAGAAGCTGGCTTTCAGCAGCTGCAGGGAGAAACACACAATGGGATTGCCCCTTACCGCACCGATCACCCCCTCTCCTGTCCATATCCAATTCCTATGCCCGAGCCAATGGTACATGGGGTGATTAGGGTGTGCCTGGGCACACGCCTATGGTTGTTCTCAATTTCTCAATTTATAGCTTAAGATACATTATATTACCAAAAGTATTGTGAGGCCTGCCTTTACATGAACTTTAATGAAATCCCAGTGTTAGTCAGTAGGGTTCAATATTGAGTTGGCCCACCCTTTGTAGCTATAACAGCTTCAGCTCTTCTGGGAAGGCTGTCCACAAGGTTTAGGAATGTGTCTATGTGAATGTTTGCCCATTTTTCCAGAAGTGCATCTGTGAGGTCAGGTACTGATGTGGACGAGAAGGCCTGGCTCCCCGTCTCTGCTCTAATTAATTCCAAAGGTTGTGGTCAGGACTCTGTGCAGGCCAGTCAAGTTCCTCCACCCCAAACACACTCTTCCATGCCTTTATGGACCTTGCTTTGTGTACTGGTCCAAATCATTTGGTGGAGGGGGAATTATGATATGGGGTTTTTTTTCAGGGGTTAGGCTTGGCCCATTGGTTCCAGTGAAAGGAACACTTAAGGCGTCAGCATACCAAGACATTTTCATGCTCGCAACTTTGTGGGAAAAGTTTTGGGATGGCCCCTTTATGTTCCAACATGACTGCGTACCAGTGCACAAAGCAAATGAAATTAGAGTCCATCCTTTCATCACAGAAGAGTTTAAAGTGTTTTACTCAAATCTATTTACAGTACCAAATCTGAACTTAGGCATTCACCCTATTTTGGACTTAAAATCCCTGAACAGATATCTGTGGATCCCTAAATTTTGAAAAGAATCTGCAAAAGCTGTCATTGTTTTTCTCAGATAAGGGAAGTTGATGGCATCAGTAGACATCTACGATGCCTATTTGCATATTGCCCTCCTTCCCAGACAGCATTTTTCATACTTTGCTGTGGGAGATTAACCCATTTAGTTTGTCGCCATTCCCTTCCCTTTGGTCTCTCTTCTTCACTAAG
Organism: Lithobates clamitans; assembly: GCA_037952925.1. Lineage (NCBI taxonomy): Eukaryota > Metazoa > Chordata > Amphibia > Anura > Ranidae > Lithobates > Lithobates clamitans. The sequence goes on from JBBGZY010000723.1 coordinate 9,157,632, forward strand.
AGTCTTTACAAAGTCCCTAGTGCCACTTCTGGCCATGTTAGGATCTCTGGGCATCCAAGTCTCGGGTACTTAGATGACCTGCTGCTGAAAGACTGCTCTGCAATAGTCTAACATTCCAAGGACAAGTCATCTTCAAACTTTCAGCTGGGTTATCAACTTCAAAAAGTCTGCCCTGCAGCCTTCCCAATACCTAGAGAAGCTGCGACTAATTCCCAGAGCAGCACTCAGCTCAATTCTATTTTGTTCCAGGAGCGGGATGGGAAGTCCCTGTCTTACTGCCATAACACAGCGCTGTATGCTATATGTAAGTTAGGCTACATACAGTTAATACAGCATGCCCAGCAAGCGAACCTGTGCATTAAATAGCTTGTTTGGGCCAGCTTGGCCCAAATTAACTATTTATAGGTACAATAAAAGTGGAGCGAGGCTTTAACAAAACATACTTGAATAGAAGTTTTTTTTATTTTAAACCAGAGTTTAGTGTCACTTTAAGAGTAAGTATTTGTAGAGGAAGTGGGAAGAGCCATTGGAGACACAAAGAGGCTCCATGTCAGCACAGCTGGGGGTATAGGCTCCGCCCCCCCATGCCTCCTGGACTTCCGTAGAACCTATGCGTGGGACCTAGGTGTGCTCCTCTACCTGGCTGGTCTAAAGGGCTGGGCGTCCGTCCATGTGTGTGGATTAGGCTGGACGCGGTCCCTGGTGTCTCGGCTAAATGACCTATAATCCAGTGAGCCCCGCTGCTGGTCCTCAGGGCAGCTTTTATCATGGCTAACAGCCTTGTCTGGGGTCCGCTGGGTCCATGTAAAGTGGGCAGAGGTGTTGGAAGAATCTCACCTATGCACGCGCACCTGCGCTGTGCTGGTGTTTTTTTAATTTTTTTAATGCTTTGTATCCAAATGAATGCTACATTGCTGGGTATTGTTGTGCCTTGCTCCCTGCAGCCACTATGCATAGCCTGAGCTTCTCCACAGGGACTACTCTGCTTAACAGGTGCACAAAGTAACACTTTGTCTGTTCACACATGGCAATAACCTATTGGTGGCTTCTCATGTTTGCTTTACTATTGTGCCATTGTGTCATTCCCCTCAAAAGACCAGCGTTTCCAGAGAAGGTAGAGGAGTAACCTGTGGATGACTACTGGAGCCAGCTATGTCCTGTTGAAATATAGGATATCCTTTTATATTTCTTTGTGCTCTCCAGTTTTTCACCAAAAAAAAGGTGAGATGCATGTTTATGATGTCTACAATTCCCTTGGTTTGTGTACATTGCAGAATATTATTATGATTCTGTTGCAAATTCCTACCTTTTTGTTGCTGTTCTGAACAACACTCTTTCATTATGTCCTGATTCCTGGCATGGCAAGGTTTAGTTCATTAACCACCTGGTGAATCAGGGCTGTAGATGGAAGCTTCTACCTCCCTCTAGCAGTGGTTAACCCTTTAGGGTTTGTTACTGAGCAAACTGCATTTTACTGCATTTAATTATTTGTTAAATGACACGCAAAACCCTGTGAGAAGGTTATCTATTGGTAATGACCAGTCTCAGAGCAAAACAGCCCTCTTCAGGCTCTTCAATAAAGAAGACATGGATGAACATGGCAGCATGAATCTTACTTCTATATGGTTCTATGTTCTGGCAATGACCAGTCTAATAGCCTTCCCAGGCAAATAAGCCTCATTAGACTCTCCAAAAGGGGAGATGTGGGGGAACATGATTGTGTGACTCTTGCTTTTTTTTTTTTTTTAAATTCTTTTATTTTCACACTGAGTAGGTACAACCAGTTACATATAATCAATATAACAGTGACAGGACCAAGCATACAAAGTACAAGAGTGAATTAGTGTTCAAAGATAGGAGAAACAATAAGGACAATATACATGTTAACTGACATTTGCACCGCCCTCAAAATTCGTGGGGATTATATCCCAGCCAGATACTACTGTCAAAGTACGGGCCTTGGGAGGTGCTCTATCATCTATGTTGCTTGATTCGGTACTGGCTTCCCTAAATGTTGGATTGCATCAATCAGTGATAAATAATATTTTCTCTTAAAAAATAATAAAAGTAGTAGGGTAGGGGGCTGGATGGCTAAGGAGCCCAGACATGGGATTACATGAAAAGGTAAATGGTTTCAGGATTTTCTTTATATCTGGCCATAAAGGAACCCATGTCTGAGAATGCGTTAAGAAGAGATTAATACCCCCAAGGGGAGTTAAGAAGTAGAACAGAATGGTGGGGGGGGGGAGCAGGGAGGGGAGAAGGAAAGGGAAGGGGAGTGGGAACGAGAGGTTAAGGTGTGAGAGAGAATGAGTGCAGGAAGTGAGAGAATATGAAATAATAAGATATGAGATGTATTGACCCCCGCCTGAGGCGAATAACCGGTTCACTCAGTTAATTAGATTGCGCCATTTCCTGAAGGTACGTTTCCGTGTATATAAAGTGTTGCCAGGGTCTCCATGTTTCCCTGAAGATCTCCTCCCTATTATGTAGGGTAGCCGTAAGGTCTTCCATGTCCCTTAGTTCATTCACTTTCGTAAACCACAGGGATTTCGCCGGTGGTCTCTCCGATGTGTGACTCTTGCTTTGATTAAGCAACCAGAGATGAGGATGAGGATACCGAACAGGTTGTCTTATTTATTAAACAAGTGGCCAATACACTCAAAGGAGTATTTCCACTTACCCTGTTAGGGGTTAAATTCTCTGGCAATGAGCAGTCTCATAGCTTTCCCAAGCAAAACATCCCTCTTCAGACTCTATAACAGAAATACATGGATGGGCATGACAGTATGTATCCCACTGGCTCAAGCATCCAGGGATAAAGATGACACCTAATAGGATGTCACATTCAATAAACACATTGTCAATATACTCTAAAGCAGTGTTTCTCAACTCCAGTCCTCAAGGCGCACCAACAGGTCATGTTTTCAGGATTTCCCTCAGATGAAACGGCTGTGGTAATTACTAAGGCAGTGAAAACTGATCAAATCACCTGTGCAAAATAGTGGAAATCCTGAAAACCTGACCTGTTGGTGCGCCTTGAGGACTGGAATTGAGAAACACTGCTCTAAAGGAGTGGTTTCTGCTCACTCTTTGAAAGGGTTATCTGCTCTGGCAATGAGAAGCTGCCTAAGCACACAGGTGAAACAGCACATTTTCAGAATTTACGGATGGACATGACTGCATGAATTCTGCTTTGTTCAAGCAACCATGGATAAGACATCTAACAGATTGTTACATGAGGCAAATACACTCTAAAGAAGTTTCCCCTCACCCTGTGAAAGGGCTATCCTTTCTATCAGTGAGCAGTCTTCTAGCCTTCCAGGCAAACTATCTTCTTCGGGCTCATCCAAAAAGAAGAGACGATCCATTCTAAGCCTTGCTGGTTCAAGCAGCCAGGGCTAAAGATGTCCACACCTGCCAGGTGTCACATTCATTTAACACATTCTAAAGGAGTTGCTTTCACTCACTCTGTGAAGGGGTCATATATGGTGCCAATGAGTAGTCTCGGAACCTCCTTAGGCAAATTAACCCTTGTCAGCTTCTTTCCAATAAGAGGTAAATGAACATGTGATTCCTACTTTGTTCAGGGAGGCTGTGATTAGGATGATGGTGACCAAGTTGTCACAATTAAGCATATGGTCAAGACACTCTAAAGGAATTGCTGAATTCATCTTCTGCAACGGCCATTTATTCTGGCAATGTCCAGTCTTCTATGCAGGGCCTTCTCAAGCCAAATAGTCCTCTTCAGTCTCTTCTGAACAGTAAGAGGAGGACAACCTTTTGTCCAAATTGGTAAGGTTGGTGAAATGCCTTTAAATAGAAGTGAAGCTTTGGAAGTATTTTAAATACAGTGACTTGCGAAAGTATTCGGCCCCCTTGAACTTTTCAACCTTTTGCCACATTTCAGGCTTCAAACATAAAGATATAAAATTTTTATTTTTTGTGAAGAATCACCAACAAGTGGGACACAATGGTGAAGTGGAACGAAATCTTTTGGATTTTTGAAACTTTTTTAACTAATAAAAAAATGAAAAGTGGGGTGTGCAAAATTATTCGGCCCCCTTGCGTTAATACTTTGTAGAGCCACCTTTTGCTGCGATTACAGCTGCAAGGCGCTTGGGGTATGTCTCTATCAGTTTTGCACATCGAGAGACTGAAATTCTTGCCCATTCTTCCTTGCAAAACAGCTCGAGCTCAGTGAGGTTGGATGGAGAGCGTTTGTGAACAGCAGTTTTCAGCTCTTTCCACAGATTCTCGATTGGATTCAGGTCTGGACTTTGACTTGGCCATTCTAACACCTGGATACGTTTATTTGTGAACCATTCCTTTGTAGATTTTTCTGTATGTTTGGGATCATTGTCTTGTTGGAAGATAAATCTCCGTCCCAGTTTCAGGTCTTTTGCAGACTCCAACAGGTTTTCATCCAGAATGGTCCTGTATTTGGCTGCATCCATCTTCCCCTCAATTTTAACCATCTTCCCTGTCCCTGCTGAAGAAAAGCAGGCCCAAACCATGATGCTGCCACCACCTTGTTTGACAGTGGGAATGGTGTGTTGAGTGTGATGAGCTGTGCTGCTTTTATGCCAAACATATCGTTTTGTATTGTGGCCAAAAAGTTCGATTTTGGTTTCATCGGACCAGAGCACCTTCTTCTACATGTTTGGTGTGTCTCCCAGGTGGCTTGTGGCAAACTTTAGACAAGACTTTTTATGGATATCTTTGAGAAATGGCTTTCTTCTTGCCACTCTTCCATAAAGGCCAGATTTGTGCAGTGTACGACTGGTTGTTGTCCTATGGACAGACTCTCCCACCTCAGCTGTAGTTTTCTGCAGTTCATCCAGAGTGATCATGGGCCTCTTGGCTGCATCTCTGATCAGTCTTCTCCTTGTCTGAGCTGAGAGTTTAGAGGGACAGCCAGGTCTTGGTAGATTTGCAGTGGTCTGATACTCCTTCCATTTCAAAATGATCGGTGCTCCTTGGGATGTTTAAAGCTTGGGAAATCTTTTTGTATCCAAATCTGGCTTTAAACTTCTCCACAACAGTATTACGGACCTGCCTGGTGTGTTCCTTTGGTCTTCATGATGCTCTCTGCGCTTTCAACAGAACCCTGAGACTATCACAGAGCAGGTGCATTTATACAGAGACTTGATTACACACAGGTGGATTCTATTTATCACCATCAGTCATTTAGGACAACATTGGATCATTCAGAGATCCTCGCTGAACTTCTGGAGTGAGTTTTCTGCACTAAAAGTAAAGGGGCCGAATAATTTTGCACGCACCACTTTTCAGTTTTTTAATTGCTAAAAAAGTTTCAAATATCCAATAGATTTCGTTCCACTTCACAATTGTGTCCCACTTGTTGGTGATTCTTCACAAAAAATTAACATTTTATATCTTTATGTTTGAAGCCTGAAATGTGGCAAAAGGTTGAAAAGTTCAAGGGGGCCGAATACTTTCGCAAGCCACTGTACCTCCAGAGGATAGCTTGACAATTCCCTTATGTTGGATGGAACAAGTGCTCGTTCTACAAGATTGGAGTATGTTGTCACAGCAAGATGTCAAAGTTATGCCCTTTTGAACTGAAAGATGTCCAGGGGTTGGGATCACCCCTATGGTCAGTGTGTGTTCCTTGTGGGATTGGCCATATACATGACCCTACCATCAGAAGATGTTGTGGCCTTCAAGGACAAACGCTATTACTGCTTTTTTCTTGATTGTAGAAGGTCAAGCCTACATTTAATAGTGGTCTGTTTGGCTTCCTGCCTCAAGATGAATGTCTGCTGAGTTAAAGGAGACTCAAGAGTCAGTTTCCACGCTCACTCTTACTCCAGAGAGGTTAGCTTCTGCATTTCTGGCTGGGAGTCCAGGAAAAACTGGGAAGCCAACGCATAAACCAAGAAGTCAGTAAAGAGTTCCATGTCAGGATTCTTTCTGGTATTTTGGGATTGTGCACCCATACATGCCTTAGGGGAACGTTGTGGCTCCTCTGTGGACATAGGTACGGCTTTGGTTATTGACACGTGGTCCCTTAAGGCAAGCATTTTTGGCCTTATTTGGAGATTTTTCATCCTTAACGTCTCATATTGAGCCAAAGAAATCGCCTCGCTCCAGCAGCTCAGGTAGGCTCAGTTTATATCTCGCTCCCGTTCGAGTCGGGTTTCTGGACTAGTGGCCTAAACTTGTGGTTGAAGAAACTAAATCGTCTGCAATGTCATTCCCTTCTAACAACCTAGTGGCTGGTGGTGAAGTCAAACACCAGCAAAGTAGTAGGGGAGCCCTACTTCAAGAGCAATGGGCCCAGGGCCAATATTTTTTTTCAAGGGTCCAAGATGGTGTCCAACGTCCTTGAGTTTAGAGCAGAATTCTAGGCTCTTAGCCTTCAGTCACCTCATCCGAGGTAAGCCTGTCCTGGTAAAGTTGGACAGCGCAACGACAGTGGCCTACATCTGGAAACAAAGCTCAGTCTCTCTCTTCTGAAGGAGGTTTCTCTAATTCTAGAATCTGCCCAAGTCAATCTTCTGCAACTATTGGCGGCCTATGTGCTTGGTCAGAAGAATCTTCAGGCAAACTATTTGTCCAGGACAAGTCTGAATGACAATGAATGGTCCAGACTACTGCGAGTCTTTCGAGAACTAACAGAGCTTGGTATTTTTCTTCCAGAGGTAGATTCGCTCACATTCCTAGTCAAAACCAAGTTGCTAAAGTTCCATTCCAGGGCCCAGAATCTGCAAGCAATCGGGGTGGAGCTGCTGACCGCAAAGTGGATCTCCAAGACAGCTTATGCCTTTCTGCTGCTCCCTCTGATTCTCAGCCTCCAGCTGAGGCTGTGTCGGGGGAAAGGTGACAGTTCTGGTGATGATCCCAGATTGGCCAAAGGGGCCTTGGTACCCTCTGCTCATCCTTATGAGGCTTATCCTTATGAGTGTCAAGGATTGACTCCCTCTGCCTGTAAGATCAAATCTTCTCCAAAGTCCCATTCATCCAGCATCCAACAGGCTCAGGCTGATGGCCCGGGTCTGGAGAGGCAGAGACTAATTGATTTTGAATCCTCTGTGAAGATTGTGAATACTCTTACAAAAACAAAGACAGCGCTAACCATGCCTATAGTAGAATATGGCATAAATTTCCAGTATTATTGCTGACCAAGATTTTACACTGGACTCTTCAGAAGTCTATTCTAAAATGTCTGCAGGCGTGGCTTGATTTCTGTCTATGCGTAAGTATGCTATAGGCACACATTTCTGCTATCTCTGCCTTCACCGGCATACAGTGGGCATCCAACACTTAATTATACTGTTTTCAAGATGCAATTTGGTTGAAACCTCGAATTGTTTCCGAAATGAGATCTCCTATTGCTGTTGGATGTTATTACATCAGATGCCTTTACTCACCCTGTGGTACCTCTCACTGAAAACTGCTTTACTGGTGGCAATTACATCAGCCAGAAAAGTCAGCATTGCTGGCCTTGGAGTTTAAAGAACCCATACAGGCGTACTTCCCAGACAGGGTGGTACTCATGCCAATGCTCGAATTTGTGCCTGAACTGACCTTCAGAGTCCATATCACACAAGAGGTTGTCCTCCTACGTTCCTTTTGGGGAGTACTCAAGAAATTAGCCCATCGGATGTGGGCCATGGTTAATATAGGCGACTTCTGCCATCAGGAAGTCGGAGCATCTGTTTGTCATTCTGGGTGGAACACATAATGATTTTACGGCTTTCAGCAAGATTATTGCCTCTTGGTTGGTAAAGCTCATCTCCTTGGCCTACAAGTTGAAAGGGTTGGCTGTACCAGGAGAATCACTGCACTCTTCACTAGAAGGGTCTCGACCTTGAGAGTGGCAGCAGGCCGAGTGTCTGAAACTATCTGCAAGGCAGCTACGTGGGCACCAAAATATTCATATTCATGGCTTAATGACAGTTGAGTTTGGCAGAGGCGTCCTGACTTCTGTTTTTCTAGTCAGAATTGAGGAGTGTGTAGCATTATCCCTCCCCCCGTTTTGGCTAGTTAGTTCCCAGCTGTGCTGACATGGAGCAGTCAGGAAAACTGAAAATTGAATTCAAATACTTACCGTAATTTTCCTTTCCTGATGAGCTCCATGGCAGCACAAATCCCACCCAGCTTGGTAGGACTAGTCACAGAACGCCAAGGCTGTAGATGGGCTCAAATTTATATGAGTATTAAGTCCCGGAGGCATGGAGGGGGGGGGGAGCCTATACCCCCAGCTGTGCTGCCATGGAGCTCATCAGGAAAGGAAAATTATGGTAAGTATTTGAATTCAATTCTCCATTATCAGGCCTGAGTAGCCAAGCAATTTTAAAATGTTGCCACTACCCTTTAACACAATCAAGACAAAAATAAGGAAACCCAGCTAATTCAACAAATAGTGAATTTTTGATTACCCTGCATATGTGTATGCAGATTTAATTGATTAGCACAGGATCATTTCGATCATGATTTCCCTCATCCTGGATGTAGAGAGTGCTTAATTCTCACAAAGGCCTGATTCACACCTATGTAGGTTGCAGTTTGCATATTGCAGGTGCATTTTGCGTTTTTCAATACACGCTTTTGATTCATTGAAGTCTATGGAACCAAAAACCAGAAAAAAGTCCCTGACCCTTTCCATAAAATGCACAGACGTGAATTACATCCATAGGAAACCATATTAAATGGACTGTAGTGTGTTTCTGCAAAACTGAAAACACACTAAAAAAATGCATAGGTGTGAACCTAGGGTAAAGACATACAGTATCTCACAAAAGTGAGTACACCCCTCACATTTTTGAAAATATTTTATCATATCTTTTCATGTGACAACACTGAAGAAATGACACTTTGCTACAATGTAAAGTAGTGAGTGTACAGCTTGTATAACAGTGTAAATTTGCTGACCCCTTAAAATAACTCAACACACAGCCATTAATGTCTAAACCGCTGCCAACAAAAGTGAGTACACCCCTAAGTGAAAATGTCCAAATCGGGCCCAATTAGCAATTTTCCCTCCCCGGTGTCATGTGACTCATTAGTGTTACAAGTTCTCAGGTGTGAATGGGGAGCAGGTGTGTTAAATTTGGTGTTACCACTCTCTCATACATGTCACTGGAAGTTCAACATGGCACCTCATGGCAAAAAACTCTCTGAGGATCTGAAAAAACAAATTGTTGATCCACATAAAGATGGCCTAGGCAATAAGAAGATTTCAAAGACCCCAAAACTGAGCTGCAGCATGGTGGCCAAGACCATACAGCGGTTTAACAGGACAGGTTCTACTCAGAACAGGCCTCGCCATGGTCAACCAAAGAAGTTGAGTGCATGTGCTCAGCGTCATATCCAGTGGTTGTCTTTGGGAAATAGATGTATGAGCTCTGCCAGCATTGCTGCAGAGGTTAAAGGGGTGGAGGGTCAACCTGTCAGTGCTCGGATCATACACCGCACACTGCATCATTTGTCCCAGAAGGAAGCATCTTCTAAAGATGATGCACATTAAAAAGCCTGAAAACAGTTTGCTGAAGACAAGCAGACTTAAGACATGAATTACTGGAACCATGTCCTGTGGTCTGATGACACCAAGATAAACTTATTTGGTTCAGATGGTGTCAAGCGTGCGTGGCATTAACCAGGCGAGGAGTACAAAGACAAGTGTGTCTTGTCTACAGTCAAGCATGGTGGTAGAAGCATCATGGTCTGAGGCTGCATGAGTGCTGCCAGCACTGGGGATCTACAGTTCATTGACGGAACCATGAATGTCAACATGTACTGTGACATACTGAAGCACTGTACTGATCCTCTTCCTTCGGAGACTGGGTAGCAGGGCAGTATTCCAATATGATAATGACCCCAAATATACCTCCAAGACGACCACTGCCTTGCTAAAGAAGCCGAGGGTAAAGGTGATGGATTGGCCAAGCATGTATCCAGACCTAAACTTTATTGAGCATCTGTGGGGCATCCTCAAATGAAAGGTGGAGGAGAACAAGGTTTCTAACATCCACCAGCTCTGTGATGTCATCATGGAGGAGTGGAAGAGGACTCCAGTGGCAACCTCTGAAGCTCTGGTGAACTCCATGCCCAAGAGGGTTCAGGCAGTGCTGGAGAATAATGGTGGCCACACAAAATATTGACACTGTGGGCCCAATTCAGACATATTCACTTGGGGGGGGGGGGGTACTCACTTTTGTTGCAAGCGGTTTAGACATTAATGGCTGTGTGTTGAGTTATTTTGAGGGAACCGAAAATTTACACTGTTATACAAACTGTACACTCACTACTTTACATTGTAGCAAAGTGTCATTTCTTCAGTGTTGTCACCTGAAAATATGTAGTGAAATATTTACAAAAATGTGAGGGGTGTACTCACTTTTGTGAAATACTGTATCTCTGTGTCCATGTTGAAAGCAAATTTGTGGTTACCTATAATGATGAGATTCGCCTATTATAAAACAATTAGCCTATGTGCAGTCAAGTGTCAAAGCTGCCAGTTCTACATACAGTGAGTTCTGTAGAAATTTTTCTTTCCTTTTTTCTGAGCCTTAGGGAAGCAGAATTTGAACTGTTATATTTTATCGGTTCTTGTGCTATGTGTATTCCTTCCAAATTGTCTTCCTTAGGGGACATGCAGCATCTCAGCCTGAAAGAGTTGACTTCCTACAGTTTCTAAGCCTCAGCAGGGATTTTAATTTTTAAAACTAGAGATGTTGTGTTTTGTGATTTTTTTTTTTTTTTTTTTTATATACAGCATATATTCATTAACTGTACAAAGCAAGAAGTTTGTATTTTAATAAATTAAAGCAAATTTGCCATGATTCTTTCTGGTGTAACCAGGATACCATCACAAGTCAACACACCTTGCCGATAAAATAGTAGCCAATCTTTCTTTCCAAATTCATCATAAATCATTCACATAGTCCAGTAAACCATTCCACACTACACACTTAAAAAAAAAAATTCTCAATCATAACTTTGCATCCTTCAGCTTCCTGCGCTCCACTTCCCGAAACCTCCCGTTGAGGAACACACATATCTTTACGTCATTATATTTACCATGTTAGATTCTTCAGGGCTACATGTCCCTTCATCTCTAGTGCAAGTGCCCATGCACTCCCGGCTCACGGATAACATTTTATAAGGGCGCTACATGAGCTGACATGCACAGGCAGCCCAGAGGACAAGACAATGAAGTCAAGTGTCTTCTCCTCCTTGTTAAAGTGACATAAATGCCTTGGGAGCCTATGTCAGTCATTTGCTTTTGGAGGAGGAGCAGAGGCATGTCTTTGGGGTTTTTTTTGTCAACTCCAGCTGACTGTGTGTTGGCGCAGGCAGCATACCAGTGTAACCCTGTAGTCTGATGCTAGGAGTGCACATGCCGGGGTGGCTCAGTAGGACCCTTCAAAGGAAAATGGGCCACCCTAACACTGGAGGACCAGCACTGAAGGGACCATCTGGGGCAGAAAAGCAGCATGTAATGTAAGTAATGACATCAGCATTAGAAATAGCAAAGAAAAAACGTGGACTTTCTATCACTTTGAGCCTGAATATTATAGTGGCAATTTATCTGCAGTAGCATTAATGGTTCAGTTGTTGAGATTACGTGTTGTGCTAATGTACTCTTTAATATGTTTTTTGCTTGTGAGTTGACTTTTGAAATAAAACAAAGTTTGTGCTGCTGAGATTTCTTGATCAAGAAAACACAACTTTTAGGAGAACCTGTCAAGAAGGTAGGACCTGGAAGAGAACTTTATACCTACTGGACCCATTTCACACTGCGGCCGCGTTCGTGGTAAAGCGCTGCTTGTTTTGGCGGCACTTTAATGCTGTTTAACCACTTCAGCCCCAGAAGATTTGGCTGCTCAATGACCAGGCCATTTTTTGCGATACGTCACTGTGTCGCTTTAACTGACAATTGCGCGGTCATGTGACGCTGTATCCAAGCAAAATTTGCACTATAAACAAAAAAGAGCGACAATTTTGAAAAAAAACAATATTTTGTACTTTTTGCTATAATAAATATCCCAAATTTTTTTATTTTTTTAAAAAGCTATTTTTTCCCTTAGTTTAGGCTGATATGTATTCTTCTACATATTTTTGGTAATAAAAATCACAATAAGCGTATATTGATTGGTTTGCTTAAAAGTTATAGCGTCCACAAAATAGGGGAAAGATTTATGTCATTTTATTATTATTTTTTTTATTAGTAATGGCGGTGATCAGTGATTTTTATCGGGACTGCAACATTATGGCGGACAGATCAGACACTTTTGACACATTTTTGGGACCACTGACAACTATACAGCGATCAGTGCTATAAAAATGCAAATACTGTGTAAATGTCACTGGCAGGGAAGGGGTTAACACTAGGGGACGATCAAGGGGTTAACTAGTGTGTGTTCTAACTGTAGGGGGATGGGAGTGACTGGAGGAAATGACAGATCATGGTTCCTAGCTAGTAGGAACATGCGATCTGCCTCTACTCACTGAACAGGGATTTGTGTGTTTACACACACACACACGTGTCCCTGTTCTGCCTTTTGTGCCCACAATCGTGTGTGGCCGCCACGTGCATCGGCACCCCCGCAGTGCAGCATGCGCGCGCCTGCTATCCAACTTAAAGGGACCGACGTACAGCTACGACAGTTCGCAGGATCGTGCCAACCTGCCGCAGTATAATTACGGTGGCTGGTCAGCAAGCGGTTAAGTGTCGCTTTAGGCTGCTAGTGGGGCACTTTTAACCCCAAAGAAGGGGTTAAAAGCTCCTGTGTGGTGGCGCTTTCGAAGCGCTTTTCAGACCCTTCCGAAGTGCTATGGATTCATTCCAATAGGCAGGGCAGCCAAACCACCCCAAAGATGCTTCTTGCAGAACTTTTCAGAATGTCCCACAAGCGCCCCGCTTGATTGTGAAAACAAAAAGAAAATTCTGACCAGAAGTAGCAAATTGAAATGGGTATGCCACATCCCTTAGTACAATGAACAAAAACAAACTATTCCCCTAGGGTGGGATTTTGGAGGCATTACCACAAAAAGTATATAATAGTAGAAAATATTTTATTACAAAAACAGAAAATATAACACACAATGATCAAGGTATACCCTAGCACACACAGAAATACAGATAGAAAATTGCATCGGGAGTGCAGGTAACATCAAAAGGTGGTATACATCACATACGACAATAAATATAAAACAAACTGATATGGAGAGATGGAGTGGGTCTCACTAAACCAACGCGTTTCGGAGATTCCTTCGTCAGGGTTTGACGAGTGAGAGTCACCACCTATTAAATATTATAAAAGGCATGAAAGTGTCAAAATCGTCAGTGTCGATTGCAAGCCTAAAGTAGTATGTCCCCCACACCCCAAGTGTGAGAGAATGTACACTTACCCAATGCAAAAATAAAATAAAAGAAAAAACGAACAATCAGCGCATAAAATCAGCTCTGCTGTGGTGTCCCAGGTCGCATGCACATGCTAGAAGTCCAATAGTAGATAGGCAGGATACTATGAATAGATCCCATTTGGACGCGGTGTCTTCTCAGCGTTTAGGGGTAGAGCACTCCTTCTACGGATCTATTCATAGTATCCTGCCTATCTACTATTGGACTTCTAGCATGTGCATGCGACCTGGGACACCACAGCAGAGCTGATTTTATGCGCTGATTGTTCGTTTTTTCTTTTATTTTATTTTTGCATTGGGTAAGTGTACATTCTCTCACACTTGGGGTGTGGGGGACATACTACTTTAGGCTTGCAATCGACACTGACGATTTTGACACTTTCATGCCTTTTATAATATTTAATAGGTGGTGACTCTCACTCGTCAAACCCTGACGAAGGAATCTCCGAAACGCGTTGGTTTAGTGAGACCCACTCCATCTCTCCATATCAGTTTGTTTTATATTTATTGTCGTATGTGATGTATACCACCTTTTGATGTTACCTGCACTCCCGATGCAATTTTCTATCTGTATTTCTGTGTGTGCTAGGGTATACCTTGATCATTGTGTGTTATATTTTCTGTTTTTGTAATAAAATATTTTCTACTATTATATACTTTTTGTGGTAATGCCTCCAAAATCCCACCCTAGGGGAATAGTTTGTTTTTGTTCATCGCTTGATTGTGAAAAGTCACACTTGAATGAATGGGAGGCGGTTTTCAGGTGGTTAGCCGAGGCTATTTCCAGTGCTAAAGTGCCTGAAAACTGCCCCAGTGTGAAAGGGATCTCAGGTTCTAGAGCTGCCATTGCTGACCAGAAGATTCTAGTTACCTGTCTGTCAGGCTTACCCTCTGAACTGGAATCAGCATAAAAAAATTCTGAATGTCAGAGGTTGCCTTTAAAGGGAACCTGTCAGGGCACAAACATAGAAGCTGCATTGGTTGCAAGTGCATGGTATAGAACTGTCATCTTTATCCTTCTTTACCTATTGGAAAATCAGCTGTTTACCATTAGACATCAGCCACTAAGCTTTAGTCAGGTACCTTTTGCTTTGGGTATAGTATCTGAAGTTCTGCTGGGAAGCACAATATGAGAATGATGTTATTAGTCTGCTTTAGGTGGAAGTATTTCTTCAATCTTCCCTCTCCCAGTGATGTTTTGTGCATTGTGGTATTTTGACAGGTCAGAAATTTAGAGGTATTAGGAGAGCAATTATTGTGACAATGTTATGGATGTTTACATTGATTGATCTCAGAGTGAGAGGCTGTAGTGAGACTAAATTGTATGTCAGACTTTTACAGTAATTGGTCAAAGATTAAAAGCTAGCAACAGGAGACTAATCTATGTGAAATGTGTACACACATTCAAGAACCTAAAATCGACTGCACAGCCATCAGAATTTCCATTATGACTGATTTATATATGAGTTTAGTATATTAGTTGAGGAAGTAGATGCTGACATTAGATCATATAAGAAAAGAGGAAGGAAAGACCTACCAAGAGGGTCGCAGTAAGTGAAAGCTACGGTTGAATTAGTTCATTTTATTTAGAAAAAAACACACCATTGTATCAAATATAACAAAATACAGAGAATAACGGTCTGAGTATAACCTTCCAAGATAATTAAAAAGACAACGTTGTCATTAAAAAGAGGGGTCGCAGCTGCGCATACATCCACACAATCACACATACACTAAGCTCAAAGGATAAGAATTTGTTGAAGTATTGTTTAACAATATATTGCATATGCTACCATCCTCCTTCCTAACTGAGCAGTAGATTGTAATCATCCCATACAGGATAAGTAATTGTTAGCTGATTGAAATTTAGATGCACATGATAAAGTAAGTAGGTATTGCATAGGCCCTCCTAAGTCATTAGTCCAAATTGACAATTCAGAGTTCATCTGTCACACTTAAGACTGGGGGCTCTCATTTACCTACTTGAAGCTCGGGAGGCGGTGGCTTATTGGTGCAGACTACAGTGTCCGGTGAGTAAGGCTGCGGGGGTAAACATTTCTTAAGTGCTATACTTTTTGGAAGTTCACTGGTCCATCTAGTGTAGGTTGGGGAGGAAGGAACACAGCAGGGGGAGTTTGGCGTTGTCAGTCCGCAGCTAATCAGCAAGTTCAACTGGATAGTAGCAATGAAAGGTACTCTCACTCACACCTCCGTCCATCCTTTCTGGACTGAGCTCTGCTCCTGAAATCATCGGGTTGTCCCCTTGAAAAGTTGGTCCAGGTGCTAGAACAAGTGTCATCCCCGCCTGCAGCAAGCTCCCGGCTGCTCCGCCGCCACTGCCTCGGTATGCTGTTTGTGTTGGCACTATGGCCTCTCCGTTGTCACGAACATGCTGACGTCACACTGATGCTTTTCATTAGCCAATGACAACTAACTTCCTCAGAGCAAGGAGGAGCTAGAGATGCTGGCTTAAATAGACAAATACTTGACTGCAATAACTTGCTTCAGCCACTAGATGTCATCTACACGTTCATCCATTGAACTTTCAGCACAGGAAAGCAATTTAGCAAATCAGTGAGTACATTTGGCTCATGTTTCAGGCGGGATGGGGAGGAAAGAGAAAGATGTTGAAAGTAAAAAAGGGAAAAAAGAAAGAAACAAGAAAAAATAAATTAAAATATAATAAAAAGAACAATAAAAAGCATCAATAAAGATTTAATAGATAATAAAGGGAAAAAAAGGGAAAAACGTGGGGCGATATGTGGACTCACTCATCAAACAAATGGTAAACCATCTGCCGTCCTTTGTAAGAGACACTAGAGATGTCCTTCTCAAGCTGTTACATCTGTCCCTGCCAGAGGGAGTACTGCTGGTGAGGATAGATGTTGAGAGTCTGTACACTTCAATACTCCACAAGTGGGGGATCCAGGCTACAGTACATTTCCTTGAACAGAAATACCCTCGACTAGGGGCACATAATGAATTTGTGGCTGAACTGCTAGAATTCATGCTCCACTACAATTATTTTCCACTTTTAGGTATTATAATCAACAAAAAAAAAATGCCATATATCTTTCCCATAGTTTGTAGACGCTATAACTTTTTGCGCAAACCAATCAATATACGCTTATTGCAATTTTTTTTTACCAAAAATATGTAGAAGAATATATATTGGCCCAAACTGAGGAAAAAGTTTGTTTTTTAAAAAAAAATTTGTGGGGGCATTTATTATATCAAAAAGTAAAAAATATGGAAAAGTAGAACAGCTCCCTCTATAGAGGAGTGGGAGTGTGAGATGGGCGAGTTGCGTTCCCTGGAAGAGAGGATGGTAATGGAAGAAGGTTTAAAAAACAGATAATAACAACATGGCAAATTCGGGAAGAGTTTAGAGCATCATCGTTGCTCTTGAGGGAAATATAGGATTCAGATAGAGTAAATTTTAGGATGAAGAGGGAGAGGAATAGGGTGCAATGCCCCTTTTCCACCTATGGGTTCTTTTTTTTGTTTTTTGTTTTCTTTCTTTACTTTTTTCCTTTTCCTTTTGATATATATATGTGAATGGTGTGTGATTGAGTATGACTGGTGAGGTGTTGGTAGGATGAAAAAGTGTGTTAATGAGTAGAGGCTTCAGATAGAATTAGGGGAATGTATTTAAGAACATATTCGGTATTAGTAAGCAAGGGTTATAGGGATATGTGTAATGATCTGAATATGAAAATAGAAGATAACTTAAATACACTATAGATAATGGTATGGATGTGTATATGTTTTATAAAAATTGTAATAATGTTTTGATAAATAAAGATTATCAAAAAAAAAGGTAAAAAATATTTTATTTTTTTTCAAAATTGTCGCACTTTTTTTGTTTATAGGAAAAAAATAAAAACCGCAGAGGTAATCAAATACCACCAAAAGAAAGCTCTATTTGTGGGAAAAAAAGGACCCAAATTTCGTTTGGGTACAGCGTTGCACGACTGCGCAATTGTCAGTTAAAGCAACGCAGTGCCAAATTGTAAAAAGTGCTCTGGTCAGGAAGGGGGTGAAATCTTCCAGGGCTGAAGTGGTTAAACTGATTACTGAAAGCAGATTATCTGTTTATTGCGCCTAAGTTGTATCCTGGCATTCAGTTTGTCCATCTGGCTGCATCATAAGGTAAATCACTGTAGCTGCAGATAGAATTGTGTAACACGAGCCACAGTTCTGTCTAGATACACAGATAACACTCGAAGACTGGCCATAGATGGATAGTTTTTTTTCTGTTCAACCAGCGGGCTCCATCCACACAATTGAGGTGGATAGAAGCTTCCTCCCCGCTAAGACATTGTATTCCGACAGCGGAGGCTCTAGATGTTCGGTATACACTGATCAGCGGCTGCAACCACTGATCAGGAAAATTTTTCCAACAAGCCTGTTCAACAAAAGTCAATCATTAGACTAACTTCCGTTGAGCAGGAACAGCCTTGCATAAATGAAAATTTGGCCAGTCCTTGCTGAACCGACCAAATTTCAATCCCTCTATGGCCAGCTTAATTGATCTGACTTTAGGCTAGGTTCACACCTATGAGTTTTGTAGTGCATATTCAGTTTTGCAGAAACGCACTACAGTCCATTTACCATGATTTCCTAAGGGTCAGGTTCACATCTGTGCGTTTTCAGGCAGTGCGTCTTTTGGAAAGAGTCAGGGACTTTTTTGCCTGCAGCAGGTTTCGTTTTTGGTCCCATAGACTTCAATCGAAATGCAGCACAAATGCATATAAAACGCAGGCTTGAGTTTTTGATGAGTTTCAGCTCCGTTTTTGTCCTGCATGACAACAGACACCTCCCAAAAATGCAAAATACTTCAAAAGCATGTCAAAAACACATATAAGAAAAACACACTGGGAAAACGCATCAACTTCAAACATGTATAGCAGTGGTCATCAACCCTGTCCTCAGGGCCCACTAACAGGCCAGGTTTGCAAGATAACTGAAATACATCACAGGTGATATCATTTGCTGCTCAGTGATTGCAGTATTCTAGTCTGCATCTCCCCAAAGTAATACATAAAACCTGGCCTGTAAGGCCCTTTCACACGATCGGACCATTCAGGTCCGCCTGTCAGTTTTGACGGCGGACCTGAACGGGCGATCCATGTTAGCCTATGGAGCGTCGGATGTCAGCGGAGACACGTCCGCAGACATCCGACCCCGTCCGATCCGCTAAAAGCAGACGTATGGCTCTACGTCCAGATCCGTCGCTATCGGATCGGGTGAGATCTGACGAAAACGGACACGCTGTCTGTTTTCGTCCGATCCCTCCATAGGCGGCAGCGGCGCCTGACAAGCCCCTCCCCGCTCAGTGAGCAGAGAGGGACCTGTCATCCGCCGGCTCAGCGGAGATCAACGGAGAGATCTCCCGCTGAGCCGGCGGACCGAGGCGGGCTCCGTAGAAACGGAGCCCGCCTCGTGTGAAAGGGGCCTTAGTGGGCCCTGAGGACAGGGTAGATGACCACTGCCGTATAGAACCCGTATAGCCTTAGAATATGCTATAAACTCAGATTAGAGTAGAACTAAAGGTAAAGAGTGGGGTGGGAGTTTTAACCAACTCTCAGTTTTTTTTTTTTTTTGCCATCTGTGTCCCATTTGGAAGATTACCCTTCACTTATTGTCTTATAGCCAAAAGTGAGAGGAAACCTCTTCAAAGTGAACTAGTGTCTCTATTGGGAGATTTCTCCTCTTTTCCTGTTCTGCGAACAAACCAAACTTGGGAATTTCTTTCACTTCCTGTGACAATAATTCACAGGGCATATGGAGAAAGTGAATCTCACTAACAGATGGCACAGACAGCAATATAAACCTGACAGGTGTTCTAATCCCTCTCCACTCCATCCAAAACTAAGAAAAAGTTGTATCCGTAGGTATACTTTAAAGTTAATGGACTGGGCCTCTAAACTTTGGCAATGATTCATGAATAACATTTGTACTGCAGTTTACTGCCTAATTGTATTTATTGCACTCATTTAAATAGCACCAACCAACTTTACAGTGCTTCCTAGAGTATGCAAATTACCCATACAAGTCTATGCTCCAAAATAGCTTACTTTTTAATGCCCCCCCCCCCACAGGCATACAGACAAATATATAATTGATGCAGTTAGGTAACTGGCAGGTTGGTCAGTATGGTTTTTTTGTTGTGGAAGAAAAAGCATAGCACCAAGAAGACACAAATTCAAACAAAGGGATGCATACAAACTCCATGCAAATTGTTATGTTTCAGATGTCTCTTTATGCATTGATATGCCTCCTTAGACCCAGTCTAGCAGTATGGTCACTTTCTGACTTGGCACCATTCACAGGCAGCCTAACTCAATAGGACACAGAAGTTGAATCCAATACAATTTTACTTCAGTTAATTGCAATATCAAGGATGTTTTTCCAGTCTTTTAAAGTATAAGAAAACAAAAACTTTCCTAAGCCCTGTCTCTGGGAATAACTATTACTGACTGAGGGAACATGGGAGAAACTGTAAGGGTCTAGCTAGGACTGACCTAATCAGCATTAAAGGGGAGGACAGAGAGAGAAACCAAAAATCACTTTGTAAACAAGTCGAAGTAGCCTAAATCCCCCACTAGATGTCAGCATATACTGAACAATAATTACCGGATGCAGTTAGATTTAAAGTCCAACTCCGGGAAACCTAAAATGTATCCATTGCAGTAGGATCAATTGCTTGTCTTGGAGACATAAAAGAAGACCCACTTACCTGATCCTCTGCTCCTCAGTGCTGCTAGACGGCTCCCTGCAGCATCTTCTCCCCTAAGCTCCAGCAGTCAAAGGTCTTGCATTGGATTAAATGAGGCAGAGAGACAGTCCAAACAAATATTATTACCTCAAACTGAACTAATCCCAGAAACCCATCACTGTAAGGAAAGAGGCACTTTCCAAACATTTTAATTGTTCCTCAAGTTGTGTTTTTTAAACCAGAGCTGATTCCAAAAGTCAGAGCATTTAGAATATTTAAATATGTTATCAGAATTATAGCATTTACCTGAGGGACCACTGAGAAACCTGTTCTTTGGCATACAGTACTTCATAAATGATTTTGATGTTAATTTGGTAAACACAGCTAACTCGTTTGAGCCACTTGGGATTATTTACACATTTGGATTCCCTACAGTGGCTCTGTCTTCAAGATGATTGGTTTGCTTGGATCTATGCCAGGAATTTGTCTGAAAAGCATTACGCACAAACTGAAATAGGCATGTGGTTATACACACATTCTAAATATAAAACAACATTACACATTTAGACATACAGTATCTCACAAAAGTGAGTACACTCCTCACATTTTTGTAAATATTTTATTATATCTTTTTTATGTGACAACACTGAAGAAATGACACTTTGCTACAATGTAAAGTATTGAGTGTACAGCTTGTATAACAGTGTCAATTTGCTGTCCCCTCAAAATAACTCAACACACAGCCATTAATGTCTAAACTGCTGGCAACAAAAGTGAGTACACCCCTAAGTGAAAATGTCCAAATAGGTCCCAAAGTGTCAATATTTTGTGTGGTCACCATTATTTTCCAGCACTGCCGTAACACTCTTGGGCATGGAGTTCACCAGAAATTCACAGGTTGCCACTGGAGTCCTCTTCTACTCCTCCATGATGACATCACGGAGCTGGTGGATGTTAGAAACCTTGTTCTCCTCCACCTTTCGTTTGAGGATGCCCCACAGATGCTCAATAGGGTTTAGGTCTGGAGACATGCTTGGCCACCCATCACCGTTACCCTCAGCAAGGCAGTGGTCGTCTTGGAGGTGTGTTTGGGGTCGTTATCATGTTGGAATACTGCCCTGTGGCCCAGTCTCTGAAGGGAGGGGATCATGCTCTGCTTCAGTATGTCACAGTACATGTTGGCATTCATGGTTCCCTCAAGCAACTGTAGCTCCCCAATGCTGGAAGCACTCATGTAGCCCCAGACCATGACACTCCCACCACCATGCTTGACTGTAAGCAAGACACACTTGTCTTTGTACTCCTCACCTGATTGTCGCCACACACGCTTGACACCATCTGAACCAAATAAGTTTATTTTGGTCTCATCAGACCACAGGGCATGGTTCTAGTAATCCATGTTCTTAGACTGCTTGTCTTAAGTAAATTGTTTGCGGGCTGTCTTGTGCATCATCTTTAGAAGAGGCTTCCTTCTGGGAGGACAGCCATGCAGATCAATTTTATGCAGTGTGCGGTGTATGGTCTGTGCACTGACATGCTGACCCCCCACCCCTTCAACCTCTGCAGCAATGCTGGCAGCACTCATACGTCTATTTCCCAAAGACAACTTCTGGATATGACGCTGAGCACGTGCACTCAACTTCATTGGTCGACCATGGTGAGGCCTGTTCTGAGTGGAATCTGTCCTGTTAAACCGCTGTATGGTCTTGGCCACCATGCTGCAGCTCAGTTTCAGGGTCTTGGCAATCATCTTATAGCCTAGGACATCTTTATGTAGAGCAACAATTCTTTTTTTCAGATCCTCAGAGAGTTCTTTGCCATGAGGTGCCATGTTGACCAGTATGAGAGAGTGAGAGTGATAACACCAAATTTAACACACCTGCTCCCCATTCACACCTGAGACCTTGTAGCACTAATGAGTCACATTTCCCAGGGAGGGAAAATGGCTAATTGGGCCCAATTTTGGCATTTTCACTTAGGGGTGTACTCACTTTTGTTGCCAGTGGTTTAGACATTAATGACTGTGTGTTGAGTTATTTTGAGGGGGCAGCAAAATTACACTGTTATACAAGCTGTACACTCGCTACTTTACATTGTAGCAAAGTGTAATTTCTTCAGTGTTGTCACATGAAAAGATAGAATAAAATATTTAGGAAAATGTGGGGGTGTACTCACTTTTGTTATATACGGTAGATTTATATATATATATTTATATTTAGTAACAATAAAATGTGTTTTCTTCCTATACTATATTCAGGGGATAATATATATACTGTTCAAACACATACTGAATCCTGAACTGTTTCTGAAATGCTGGACAGCTCCTTTGCTAATTTCTTGATGGTCGTAGTTCATTTGTTTGTGGGATCTTGCTAAGATTCTTTTCTTGGAACCCTCTGCACTTCTTTTATCATAAATGATCAGGATCAACAAGTGGATGACTTTTACATGCCAAAATTGGCACAGTAGGGAAGTAGTTAACCTGAACCCAAAAATCTCACTCTTCACTTAACCTAATTGTAACCATTCAGTGTCAGTCCTAATATCTAATGCTGGGTTCACACTATATGCGGAGTGGCTCACAGCAGGGTGTCTGGTGTGTGCGTGTTCCCTGTTTCAGGGGCGGATCAGGTCCAAATTTTTTGCCTGAATTCGGACCTGAAATGAAGCCAAAGATGCACAGGACCCTTCTGCAGTGTGCTCCGTGGCTGCCCCGGATGTGTGTTAACCGGCTCTATTGAGAGCCAGTCACAGTCTCCTTTCATGTGAATTGGGAAACCTGCATCTATGTCGCATAAGTGTGAACCCAGCCTTAACCTTACCTTCAATCCTTAACCATTAAGGCCTCTACAAAATGTGTGACAGTGCCAGAGACCCTTTAAAGTGGAGGTAAACTCATCAATATAACAATTTAAAAAACAGTTACATTCGCGACATGCTGAGAAGGCTAACTGTCACATTCGTTGTGCTCTCAACCAAACTGTCAAACCATCCAATGGCTGATGTCATAACTGATCATGTGTGTAGTATCATGGCAGTTGAAGATCAAACGGAGATCAAGATGGCAGTTTCCTTGGCTGAAAACGATAGGAGGGTTTACTTCCACTTTAAGCTTAAATAGCTTTACTGCCACACTACAATATCATATATTTATATTTACCAAATCATTAAAACATGTCACTTAACAGAAGTAGTATAGCAGTGATAGAATGAGAAGAGCTAATTCTGTCCTCATTGGAATATCTTCATTATGACTCATCTGTATAATGACTCTGGCTCCAAACACACTTGATGTATTTTACTGACAATGGAGAAACTATAGCTCCATAAATCATGGAATTATCGTGCTACATTAACAGATGTACTGATGGGAAGTAATCCTGAAAGAGTATACCATAATTAGGCAGAATAGGAATTTGTACATGTCACTCTCAAACTACAGATTGCCGCAGTTTTTCCACACTTTTGAGATAAGAATAACAAAGGAGGGAAGAATAATTGTTGAAAAGTGTCTACAGATTATGTATTCATAAACGAGGACATTTGCTGAAGATATCGGCAGTGTTACATGTCAGATATTCCTGACTTGCTTGCCTGAGATTATTTATAGTAAAAAACCATCTTGCTGTATATTTCCCTAATTTAAAGAACTCCGTCAATACTTTACAATATACCCTTACATAACCTGTGAAATTCTGAGAATTAATAGTCAAAAACACTTTGAGCTCGATGAAAAAAAAATGTGCATAAGGCAAAAATGTCTTCTTGCTCATACCTACCCAATCAGCTTCTGACATTTTCCATATCTACAGTATGTTTTAAAATAAATCAAGGTATCAGGTTGCTATGTGTAACAAGTAGTTTTGCATCATTTTTCATTTAGATTTCATCAGAATTTTTGATCATGTTTGCAAATATTTTATTTCACTACGAATGTGTATTTTCTTTTATTTTTTTTAAACAAAGTCATTTCATTTTACCGCACACTTATGACTGCGGCAAGCAAACAAAATTTTGCTGTATAACCAATGAATTTAAAAATGTGTCTGACATTTTCATTGCTCATAGATACAAACACATCAAAACTTGTGTGGTGAGCAGTTTCTGTCTTTATGTCAGGGTTTCAGTGTACATTTAATGGTCTTTTATTTACTTTTCAAACACTCACTGTGAGTTTAGGTGCTTCTTCCTTTCAGCATTAAGTGTCCATTTTTTTAATAACATTAAGAATATGCTAATCATCAAAGATTAGTTTTGGGATTGGGTTAGAGATTCTGTCATTACTTTTTTGCTGTTTTTTATTTGCTGTTTTTTATTCCCACTAGGTAGTATCATTCTTTTTTTGTCCTTGTGAGCAGTGAGCACTGTCGTGGATACAGAAGGTGATGGGAAATTCAAACTTTTAGAGTTGTCATTAGAACAAGAGACAAGGTTAAACTTCCAATGGGGACACCTGTTTTGGTGATAACTGTTTAAAGTGGTTGTAAACTCCAATCTTTGACTTGTACCTATAGGTAATCCTGTGCCGTAAATGGCGGCTTCCCCCCGCATATGCGCGGGAGTGACATAATTGCAGCTCTGGCCAGTCACGCAGCCAGAGTCCGTATACACAGGAGGAAGACGAGTGAAGATGGAACCGGCCTCCAGCGATACGATTTCATCTCATCAAGGCTTAGTTTTCCGGTAAAACAAAAAAAAAATTCACCCAGTGGACTACTACCGCTTTAAGGTTGGATTTCACCTCGCTTTGGAGTGGTTGTGTCTAATGCCACGTACACACGGGCGGACTTTTCGACAGGACTGGTCCGTGACAATTCGACTGTGTGTGGGCTTCATCGGACCTGCAGCTGACTTTTTCGTTTGAAAATCTGACGGACTTTAGATTTGGAACATGCTTCAAATCTTTCCGACGGACTCGAGTCCGGTCAAAAAATCCACTCGTCTGTATGCTAGTCTGACGGACAAAAACCAAAGCTTTGGCAGCTATTGGCTACTGGCTATGAACTTCCTTATTTTATTCTGGTTGTATGTCATCACGTACGAATCTGTCGGACTTTGGTGTGATCGTGTGTAGGCAAGTCCGGTTGTTAGAAAGTCCGTCATAACTCCGTCGAAAGTCCATCGTAACTCCGTCGAAAGTCTGTCGGAAAGACCGTCGGACCTTTGTTGTCGAAAAGTCCGACTGTGTGTACGCGGCATAAGGCAAATCTCCACAGGGACACAAGGTAACCAATAAGGTTGAAACCATTCCTTTCTCTATCCAAATCTAAAAAGAAACATATTTTCTCTCTCTCTCTCTCTCTCTCTCTCTCTCTCTCTCTCTCTCTCTCTCTCTCTCTCTCTCTCTCTCTCTCTCTATATATATATATATATATATATATATATAAAGCAAACCGTGGTTTGGTTTTTCAACAGACCCCCTCATTTTTCACTTCTTGATTAGAGTTTGAACAACATTCTCAATTCCTTTGATATCTTTTTATATCCCTTTCCTGTTTTATACAGTTCAACTACCTTGCACATTCTTTGTCAACTCCTTTGCCTTCCCCATGATTCAGAATCCAGAAATGCCTGTGCAGTACTGGATGAAAGATGCAAGGGTCTCTGTCAGGAGTCCAGAACCTTATTGACCTTTTATACACGCACACTGATTACAAGCAAATGGATCACAGGTGAGGATGGTTATCTTTGATAGCCATTCAAACCCCATTTGTGTCAACTTGTGTGCATGTTATCAGGCCAAAGTAATATCAGGCCAAAATCACCAGGGTATGTAAACTTTTGATCAGGGTCATTTGTGTAGTTTCTGTTGTCATTATGATTTAAAAAGACTGAACACAGTTGAATGATAATAAATTACTTCAGCCAAACACTAATCATGAGTGAAAGAAATATTTTTGTGTTATCATTCATATTTTCTGGAAAATGGACAGGAAATCATAGATTATGCCAGGGTATGTAAACTTATGAGCACAACTGTGTGTGTGTGTGTGTGTGTGTGTGTGTGTGTGTGTGTGTGTGTGTATATATATATATATATATATATATATATATATATATATGTATGTGTGTGTGTGTTCTTTTTAATAACTAGGGTAATTTGATAGTTTGATATTTTGATTACCCTAGTTATTAAAATACAGTAAAATACAAGGCGTTCTCTGAAAGCCACTTGCACAACACCCAGAAGATCGCAGCCATTACAGCTTCCTCAGAGGCCATCCAGGTACCACATATGCATTGTGCCATTGCTGGAGTTCAGCTTTAATATATCTGTATATTATCTGATATATTATCTTATATTATATCTATATTATCTGATTGTGTGAAAAATAATTCTGTAGGATTTGTAAAGAAAGGTGTACACATTTTTATGAAATAACTCAAGCACAAGTTGTGACTTTTTATTTAGAACATTTCAATGGTGAACTGCAGGAATTAACAGATGATGTAAACTAATCTACTCATCTGCAGTTGGCTTACAAGTGCCAGGAGATCTGACAGATTTTTTTGAGTAACTTCAGTTTAATGCACAGCTCGCTCTCCCCCTCCAAACCTTCCCTTTGACATCACCTCCAGTGGTATTTATGCTTTTGGGTGTTTTCACTTATTTCCTGGCCGATCAGTAACATACCTCCCAACTCTTTGAGATGGTAAAGAGGGACACCTATTAGCAAAGTATGTAGGCAGAGAACACACCCCCAGCCACACCCCCTTATAGGAGAATTATACAAAAAATGATTAGTTAATCCCACAAGTGCTTTTTTTTTTTTACCACTACGATTCCTCTATACTGGCTTTTGAAATTTACAAATGCAGCAATTTAGAAATTGGATGAAAAATTTAGCACTGGAAAGATTTAGCACAAATGAGGAGGAAAGAGGGACTGAGGGACTTTGTTCCAAATCAAGGACAGTCCCTTGAAATCAGGGACAGTTGGGAGCTACGCTCTGGGTTCTCTGTCTTTTCCCAGAAGAGGGTGGCCCTGGATGGTGCAGAAAACAGCAATGTTGTGATGACATTAGCACTGCTCTCTGCAATATACTGCAAGTGTAGGGCACCATTGCCGGGGGCAAGGCTTTAACACCCCCAATTTACAGCTTTTTCTTTAGGCAGTGTTACGGTGTGTTGCGTTAACAAATGTGTGTTCTGTAAAGGCAGCCCAATCAAATAGATGGGCTGGAAATGTACCAAAACTTCCAGAAAAATGGAGATGCACCATTTTTGAAACTTAGTGCATTACCAAGTATTGTAGTGTGTTGTAGTGTATGTGTGTTGGAGTTGTGAGTGCATCAGGGTGCCTTTCAAAAATGTATGTCACCATAATGTGCTAATGCATGTAACACGCATTGCAGTAACATGTGTTATGATAATTCACTGCATCACAAAAGTGTGTTGCAGCCCTGAGACTTTCATTCATCTTTTTTTTAATTCAACACAATCAATATTCAGTGTAGGCCATCTCTCCTTCACCCATTTCTCCATTTCTCCCTCCTTTCTTTCTCACTTTCTCTCCCACCCTTTGCTTTCCTGCCCCCCCCCCCTTTTTTCTCCCTCTTTTCCTCCACTCTCTCTCTCTCTCCCCCCTTCCCGATCCTCTTTCTCTTCATCCTCTCGCTCTTTTCCTCCTCTCTCTCTCTCTCCCATCTTTTGCCCCCCCCCTCTCTCCCACCAATTCTTTGCCCCTCTCCTTACCCGCACACCCTCTCACTCCCGTCTTTCTCTCTCATTTCCCTCTCCCCCCTCCCCCCTCTCTCTCTCTTCCTCCTCTTCCCTCCACTCCCTCCCCTCTCACTCTTTCCCATCTCACTTTTTCCACCTGTCTTTACTACCACTCCCTTTCTCACCTCCCTCTCTTTAGCCCTTACAGATAAGAAAAATGTAGCGCATAAAATGTGCAAAAAAGGTTAAGGTCAATATAATGACTGACAAATAAATGTCAATAAGCAATTCAAACGTTGATATTAAACTTAAAAGTCTCTAAAGGGAAGAAAAAGGAATTCCAGTGGATGGAATGGAACAACGTGGGATATCCCCCAAGGATGGGTGTACGGATGTAAGAAGACAAGTAATCCAAACGGACGTAACATCAGGTCTTCCCCAGCACTGTATCTCGTGACTGCATACAATATGGTAAGGATGATGTGTACAAAACTCTTACCAGAGATGGTGGACTCACTTGTCAGCGACAGAGAGTCATACGAGCAGGTTGCCTCTATGGGCCTGAAGCACGGATATCACAGCTCTGCGAACCTTCTGGGTCAAACTCTGTGTAGATGGTAGGTCCTCCCAAAGGATGGCCAGGTTACGAGTCAGAGGGAATGGTGCTTCACTTGAAAACTTGGGGTGAAGACAGGTTGGGTCTCTCAAAGGGTATGTGGAGAAAAAACAAACAGGCTCCACATGGCGTAGATAAAAAAGGTAGGATTTTTATTGCTAAAAAGCCAGACAATAGTAAAATGTGATCACAGGATAAAAACAAAGTATGGGCAACAAGAAGGATGCTGAAAGCGCCCGACGCGTTTCGATCGATAGATCGTCTACTGGGGCATACAGCATCCCCTCCAAGTTGCCTTATATTTATGAAAAAACATTCAGAAAAGAAAAAAAGTGTGCGTTAGCAAACAGGTTTCCTCATTGGATGAATGGGGTCACCTGATCGCACATGACTGGACTTGCAGGTGTATAACATCATTAGTGTGCCTTGATGGTATGCTTAACCTATTGGGTACCAGACAGAGGACTAATAATAAAATAGCAATTACACTCTGTAGCCTCTGTCGCTTTAATGTTGATAAACGAAAAAAACTGGACCTTCAGGTTTGGTACTACCTTTGCTGACACTTTAGAACTAGTGTCAGAGTTGCAGGAGATCTGCTCCAATCAAAGGCTGAATCAATGGGGACAGACGGAACCAGTATCCAATCGCCACAGGGGCATGACGCTGCCGTCGGCACCGCCCAACCTCTGCGTGACGAAAATGCGGAAATGACGTCAGGGCGCAAGGCCCGCCCGACGCCCGTCCGTTATCACATGACCTTCGTCTCGGGGGGTTAGAGAGAAAAGGAAGGAGGAGGAGTGTACGTGGGACCGGACGTACTCGGCGTCGGTTCGCACGCTCACCCCCCGTGTCTCCGGAAGTGTCATTCCTCACAGGCAGAGACCAGAAGTCCCCCCTGAAGGATGGGAAACTGATGATCACTGTCCGAGGAGTGGAGATTCCTAACAATAACAATAACGATAACATGTGAACTAAAACAAAGTGTATGACAAGGAGCCGGACACAGAAGGGAGTAATGTCCAAATTCAACCATGTGCGGCTCCCTTTCTGGGATTCCAAATTCAAAATAACGGGACCGCAGAAAACATAATCCGGTGAAAGAGTGTCATGTCTAAGGTGACAGGGACCCTAAAAAGGGATAAAAAATTGATAAGCTAAACTCTGTATGGTGAGGTGACATATGAAAGTGAATCCAAAAACAGTATAATGAATGTGAAGGGGTAAACGTGGCTAGACGTGCAGTGTGAAGGATGCTGCTACCGCTGGATGAACCCCAAACATGGGGAAAATGCAGCTCGCCCCACATTCTCAATGTGAGCGTGTCTCCCCAAAAATAATAGCACCCCCATAGGG
Source organism: Lithobates clamitans (assembly GCA_037952925.1). NCBI lineage: Eukaryota > Metazoa > Chordata > Amphibia > Anura > Ranidae > Lithobates > Lithobates clamitans. Next base: position 9,187,382 of record JBBGZY010000723.1, read on the forward strand.
GAGGTAGAAGAAAAACTAAAAATATCAAGAAATATTTAAAGGCATCATAAAAAGGATATATTAATATAATTGAAAAACCAGATGAGTGAAATAAGGAAAAGGCTAGGATGAATTGATAAACGAGTTGAGGTCCCACTCGACGTTCAACCCAAACGGAAAGAAGGACCTCAACTCGTGTATCCAATACGTCTCGAGGCGTGAAACTCCTCGCAGGCGTGACTCGCCTCTCCAATGTGGTATGAACCTGTCAATAACTTGGAACAAGGTACCCGTGGGGTCCTTATCGTGGTGTTCCAAGTAATGACGTGGTACTGTGTGCTTGTCCCGGCCCTTTTTGATTGCGGTCACGTGTTCGTTAACACGAACAGAAAAAGTTCTGATCGTGCGACCCACATACTGCTTGTGGCAGGGACAGGTAATTAAATAAACAATAAATTGTGAAGAGCACGTGGTGAAGTGCTTCATATGATAAATATGGGAGGTAACCGTAGACTTGAATGTGAGGCTCTTACGTCTTCCCCCTATGTTATAGAGGCAGACCCGACATTTACGACAGGGGTAATAACCCTTACATTCTTGAAAGAAGGACACCTTCTTGGGGGGGTCTATTATGTTAGGAGCGATCTGTCCCTGAATGGACCTCGCTCCTCTAAAGACCACCGGGGCCCGGTTGGGTAAAACGGGCCCTAGTAGTCTGTCATTTTGTAATATTCCCCAATGTTTTTGAATGATGCCCCTAATCTGTTTGGATTGAATGGAATGAGTGGTAAAAAAGGAGAACTTCGCATCAAATGTAGTATTGTCTTTGGGACGTTCTATGAGCGTTGTCTGTCTTTCAGTGAGCAAAGCTCTGTTGATTTCACTATCTAAAAGCTGAGGATCGTACCCCTTATCAAGGAATCTACCCCTAAGAATTTTCGATTGGGATATGAAATCGGAAGTTTGGGTACAGTTGCGCCTAAGTCTCAAGAACTGGCTTCGGGGCACTGACCGAAGCCACTGTTCCCTATGGCAGCTGTCGATCGGAATGTACCCATTCCGATCTGTGGGTTTAAAATAAGTACGAAACTCAAGATGTTGTTGTACCACTGAAATTTCTAGATCAAGGAAATGTACCTTCGTTGTGCTAGCTTCAAAAGTCAACGAAATCCCCCTATCATTGGCATTGAGAGTGTTCATAAAGCCCTCAAGGGATGCCAGATCTCCCTCCCAAAGGAGGAGGATGTCGTCTATGTACCTGGCCCAAAGAACCAACTCGGGTCTCCGGGCAGCATAGACGACATCCTCCTCCCACTGGGCCATGAAAAGGTTGGCGAGACTGGGGGCAAATTTAGCCCCCATAGCCACACCTCTCTGTTGCAAAAAGAATCGGTTTTGAAACCAGAAGTAGTTGTGTCTGGTTGCGAATTTTAGCAGCTGCATGATGAAGTTGCGCTGCAATGTAGGTAGTCTTCCATCTCGTGAGAGGTGGTTTTCCACAGCCTCAAAACCCAGATGGTGTGGTATGCAGGTATAAAGTGCTGCTACGTCAGCTGTTACCAATAGGGTATCTTTTCTGATGGAAACTGATTCCAATAATTTGATTGTGTCCCTGGTGTCTTTCAGGGGGATCCCCCAAGTACCACGCATTCCCGCTATATACTACCTCCCCAAAGTTCACAAGAATCCCACCAATCCTCCCGGCAGGCCCATCGTCAGCGGGATTGACTCTGTTACGGCGAGGATTGGCAAATACGTGGACTTTTATTTACAACCTCTGGTCCAAACCACCCCCTCTTACCTGAAAGACACCAGGGACACAATCAAATTATTGGAATCAGTTTCCATCAGAAAAGATACCCTATTGGTAACAGCTGACGTAGCAGCACTTTATACCTGCATACCACACCATCTGGGTTTTGAGGCTGTGGAAAACCACCTCTCACGAGATGGAAGACTACCTACATTGCAGCGCAACTTCATCATGCAGCTGCTAAAATTCGCAACCAGACACAACTACTTCTGGTTTCAAAACCGATTCTTTTTGCAACAGAGAGGTGTGGCTATGGGGGCTAAATTTGGCCCCAGTCTCGCCAACCTTTTCATGGCCCAGTGGGAGGAGGATGTCGTCTATGCTGCCCGGAGACCCGAGTTGGTTCTTTGGGCCAGGTACATAGACGACATCCTCCTCCTTTGGGAGGGAGATCTGGCATCCCTTGAGGGCTTTATGAACACTCTCAATGCCAATGATAGGGGGATTTCGTTGACTTTTGAAGCTAGCACAACGAAGGTACATTTCCTTGATCTAGAAATTTCAGTGGTACAACAACATCTTGAGTTTCGTACTTATTTTAAACCCACAGATCGGAATGGGTACATTCCGATCGACAGCTGCCATAGGGAACAGTGGCTTCGGTCAGTGCCCCGAAGCCAGTTCTTGAGACTTAGGCGCAACTGTACCCAAACTTCCGATTTCATATCCCAATCGAAAATTCTTAGGGGTAGATTCCTTGATAAGGGGTACGATCCTCAGCTTTTAGATAGTGAAATCAACAGAGCTTTGCTCACTGAAAGACAGACAACGCTCATAGAACGTCCCAAAGACAATACTACATTTGATGCGAAGTTCTCCTTTTTTACCACTCATTCCATTCAATCCAAACAGATTAGGGGCATCATTCAAAAACATTGGGGAATATTACAAAATGACAGACTACTAGGGCCCGTTTTACCCAACCGGGCCCCGGTGGTCTTTAGAGGAGCGAGGTCCATTCAGGGACAGATCGCTCCTAACATAATAGACCCCCCCAAGAAGGTGTCCTTCTTTCAAGAATGTAAGGGTTATTACCCCTGTCGTAAATGTCGGGTCTGCCTCTATAACATAGGGGGAAGACGTAAGAGCCTCACATTCAAGTCTACGGTTACCTCCCATATTTATCATATGAAGCACTTCACCACGTGCTCTTCACAATTTATTGTTTATTTAATTACCTGTCCCTGCCACAAGCAGTATGTGGGTCGCACGATCAGAACTTTTTCTGTTCGTGTTAACGAACACGTGACCGCAATCAAAAAGGGCCGGGACAAGCACACAGTACCACGTCATTACTTGGAACACCACGATAAGGACCCCACGGGTACCTTGTTCCAAGTTATTGACAGGTTCATACCACATTGGAGAGGCGAGTCACGCCTGCGAGGAGTTTCACGCCTCGAGACGTATTGGATACACGAGTTGAGGTCCTTCTTTCCGTTTGGGTTGAACGTCGAGTGGGACCTCAACTCGTTTATCAATTCATCCTAGCCTTTTCCTTATTTCACTCATCTGGTTTTTCAATTATATTAATATATCCTTTTTATGATGCCTTTAAATATTTCTTGATATTTTTAGTTTTTCTTCTACCTCCCCTATGGGGGTGCTATTATTTTTGGGGAGACACGCTCACATTGAGAATGTGGGGCGAGCTGCATTTTCCCCATGTTTGGGGTTCATCCAGCGGTAGCAGCATCCTTCACACTGCACGTCTAGCAACGTTTACCCCTTCACATTCATTATACTGTTTTTGGATTCACTTTCATATGTCACCTCACCATACAGAGTTTAGCTTATCAATTTTTTATCCCTTTTTAGGGTCCCTGTCACCTTAGACATGACACTCTTTCACCGGATTATGTTTTCTGCGGTCCCGTTATTTTGAATTTGGAATCCCAGAAAGGGAGCCGCACATGGTTGAATTTGGACATTACTCCCTTCTGTGTCCGGCTCCTTGTCATACACTTTGTTTTAGTTCACATGTTATCGTTATTGTTATTGTTAGGAATCTCCACTCCTCGGACAGTGATCATCAGTTTCCCATCCTTCAGGGGGGACTTCTGGTCTCTGCCTGTGAGGAATGACACTTCCGGAGACACGGGGGGTGAGCGTGCGAACCGACGCCGAGTACGTCCGGTCCCACGTACACTCCTCCTCCTTCCTTTTCTCTCTAACCCCCCGAGACGAAGGTCATGTGATAACGGACGGGCGTCGGGCGGGCCTTGCGCCCTGACGTCATTTCCGCATTTTCGTCACGCAGAGGTTGGGCGGTGCCGACGGCAGCGTCATGCCCCTGTGGCGATTGGATACTGGTTCCGTCTGTCCCCATTGATTCAGCCTTTGATTGGAGCAGATCTCCTGCAACTCTGACACTAGTTCTAAAGTGTCAGCAAAGGTAGTACCAAACCTGAAGGTCCAGTTTTTTTCGTTTATCAACATTAAAGCGACAGAGGCTACAGAGTGTAATTGCTATTTTATTATTAGTCCTCTGTCTGGTACCCAATAGGTTAAGCATACCATCAAGGCACACTAATGATGTTATACACCTGCAAGTCCAGTCATGTGCGATCAGGTGACCCCATTCATCCAATGAGGAAACCTGTTTGCTAACGCACACTTTTTTTCTTTTCTGAATGTTTTTTCATAAATATAAGGCAACTTGGAGGGGATGCTGTATGCCCCAGTAGACGATCTATCGATCGAAACGCGTCGGGCGCTTTCAGCATCCTTCTTGTTGCCCATACTTTGTTTTTATCCTGTGATCACATTTTACTATTGTCTGGCTTTTTAGCAATAAAAATCCTACCTTTTTTATCTACGCCATGTGGAGCCTGTTTGTTTTTTCTCCACATACCCTTTGAGAGACCCAACCTGTCTTCACCCCAAGTTTTCAAGTGAAGCACCATTCCCTCTGACTCGTAACCTGGCCATCCTTTGGGAGGACCTACCATCTACACAGAGTTTGACCCAGAAGGTTCGCAGAGCTGTGATATCCGTGCTTCAGGCCCATAGAGGCAACCTGCTCGTATGACTCTCTGTCGCTGACAAGTGAGTCCACCATCTCTGGTAAGAGTTTTGTACACATCATCCTTACCATATTGTATGCAGTCACGAGATACAGTGCTGGGGAAGACCTGATGTTACGTCCGTTTGGATTACTTGTCTTCTTACATCCGTACACCCATCCTTGGGGGATATCCCACGTTGTTCCATTCCATCCACTGGAATTCCTTTTTCTTCCCTTTAGAGACTTTTAAGTTTAATATCAACGTTTGAATTGCTTATTGACATTTATTTGTCAGTCATTATATTGACCTTAACCTTTTTTGCACATTTTATGCGCTACATTTTTCTTATCTGTATATGCTTTATGGTTTTTGTCACCCTGTATGTAGCTGCTTTGCACTTTTATGTGGATTGAGCGCAGTGTACACCCTCTATATTTCTGTTTTGTTCTCTCTTTAGCCCTGACCAAAGTGATCATCGTCTCAACAGCTGCTGTTAAAGGAGTTGTTCTTCTTTAAAATAGTGGTAAACTCTCAAAGTACATTTTTACTCATTTAAATAAGAGAAACATACTGTGCAAATCACTGACTTTTTTTTTCTTTAGTTTTTATTCGCCAAATGTTCATACATGTTATTAACAAAAACATATGCAATAATCGGACAGAATACATTCTTAAATATGTCTAATTCCAAAATAGTTGCATATATAATAAATATTATTATATCTCCACGTCTTGATTTTTATTTTAGTTGGCTGTCTTTTTATTTTATTTTAAATTTTTTTAAAAATTTTATTTTATTTTAAATTTTATTTTACTTTCTCTTGCAAACCGTTCCTGTTTACTTGTATGAAGTCACCGGCGATGCGCATAATGACCTCTATTTACGGCACACTTCTCTTGCCGTTAGATCCTGTAATAGCATGACGTGCCTTGATCATGTCCTCTCTGTGGCATCGCTCTGTAATCCCACGATAGGAGGAGAGGAGATTGACTGTATTGAATAGAGACACTGTACTCACTGCGCATGCGTGAGATTTCCGACAGGGAGAAAAAGAAAGGGCGGAAGTCTACAGCGCTGTGGACACGGAAGACAGTAATCAACATGGTGCCGGCTTCGGACAGAGAGGAACAAGTTGGAGGAACTAAACTGCACCAAACACAAATAAGAGACATCCCATGTGGTCACCAACTGGGCAGAATGTATTAGAAACATTGAACATGCTGACTGCATTGATAAGGAGTGCTGGAGGGGCAGAATTTACTACTGCTTTAAAGTGGTTGTAAACCTCTGCAATTAAAAATGAACAACACATATTCTTATCTTATATAGTGTGTACTTGCCTCAGTGCACTTAGTGCAGATACTGCTTGCTCCCACCTTCCTCTGCTATCTGCATGAGTCACTTCTGACAGTTTTACCAGACACCAGACAACCCTAATGCCGCGTACACACAAGCGGACTTTACGGCAGACTTTGTCCGATGGACTTTTCGATGGACTTTACGACGGACTTTCCGAATGAATGGACTTGCCTACACACGATCAACCAAAGTCCGACGGATTCGTACGTGATGACGTACACCGGACTAAAACAAGGAAGTTCATAGCCAGTATATCTCTACTGTACCTCTTGTCTGTGGCTAATTTCTGAGTGCTGAAAGTGACTGCATGTTTTGTATTTATGTTTTTTGGATTTAATACCAATTTAATAATAACAGAACAAATATTTCCCTTAACTCTGTATCTTTATGACTACCTATGTAGTCATATGTAGGTTGTGTAGTCCTGGTTTCTAGGTTTTTAAAACTGGCCTCCAGTTCTGGGTGAGATTTGTCCACACTAGCTTTACTTACTCCAGATCCCTGCACTGTGCTTTATTTAGTCCTGACCCCTGCTCTACCTGCAGTATGTGTGCTATGTACTCCTGTTCCCTGCACTCTGCCTGATTGTGCATTACTGACTCCTGCAGTATGTGCATTACCTTCTCTTGACCCCTGCACTCTGTGCATTATTTACTCCTGAGCGCTCTGCTCTAAGTGGTACCTACACCTGGTCACTCTGACCCAGAGCAGAGTAGGTTCAGGTTTTATTTAGCCATACCTTTTAAGCCCCTTCCACTGTTTGCACAATTTGGCAACACGCACAAGGCATTATTTGCCCCTGCACTCTGTGCATTATTATCTCCTGACCCCTGCACTGTGCATTACTTACTCTTGACCCATATACTCTGTATATTATGCTTCCTTGTCCCCTGCACGCTGTATTACTTTTGCCTGACCCCTGCACTCTATGAGGTTGATTTACTAAAGGAAAATAGACTGTGCACTTTGCAATGTGCAGTTGCACTCTGCGAGACCAGTTGCTCCAGAGCTTAGTAAAAGAGGAAAAGCTCTGCTGAATTCCATCATCCAATCATATGCAAGCAAAAAGGCTGTTTTTTTAATTTTCCTTGCACGTGATTGGGTATTTTTTTCAAAGCTAAGCTTTACCTCATTTACTAAGCTCTGGAGCAACTGCACTTGCACAGTGCAACTGCACTTTGCAAAGTGCACAGTCTATTTGCCTTTAGTAAATCAACCCCTATGTGTTACTTCCTTCTAGCCCCTGAAGTTTGTGAATTACTTACCTTACTGTAAATGCTAGTTATAAATTGGGGTGGTTACCTTCTTTTTGTGTAATTTGATCGCTGGATTTGGCGTGGGGACACGTTGGATGCCTTCAGCTGCCATTATGCTCTTGCTGGGCATCTAATGGGTTCCTGTACCTTTAAGGAGGAGTGGGCTCCCTCCAGGCAAACTTAACCTTAATTTATCCACTGCTATAGATGCTCCAACTTGGAGACTCTCAAAAATTTAGTTAGGACCGCAGTATACAAGGGAGCCTTGATGTGGGCACTGCGGCTTCCGCAAATGTGTGGAGCTAAAACCTCTATTTTTAAAGTAAATTGTTAGACAGGGTGAATTTGTTTCTTTGTAGGCTAGCTAGTATGTGTGCTAAGAAATGTTTGTCTATTTGTGATGCTTACTATTGTCCCCTGCACTCTGTGTTACTTACACCTGACTCCTGCACTCCATGCATTACTGACGTATTCACTCCATGCATTACTGACTCACTCTGGGTGTTACTTTCTTCTGACCCCTGCACTCTGTGCATTATTTACTCCTGACCCCTGCAGTCTGTGCATTGCTTACTCCTGATCCCTGCAATCTGTGTGTTACATACACCTGACTCCTGCACTCCATGCATTACTGACTTATGCACTCCATGCATTACTGACTCACTCTGGGTGTAACTTACTTCTGACCTCTGCACTCTGTGCATTTCTTACTCCTGACCCCTGCACTCTGTGAGTTACTTACCCCTGTCCCCTGCACTCTGTGCATTACTTACTTCTGAGCTTCTAATTCTTATGCCTGACCACTGCACTCTGTTTGATACTTACTCTTGACCAAGAACAGAGTAGGCTCAGGTTTTATTTAACCACACACTTGTAAGCCCCTCCCACCACAATTTGGCAATACCCACAATTTGCTGCCGCATCTTTGTTCTCCCTAGGTTGTAGCACTTTAGCCAGATCGTCACTCCTCAGAAACCAATCAGATGTCTATCTACACGTTTGTCTGCATGAATGCATAGCAGATAATATTTTGCATCAAATAAAAATTTGCATTAGCAAAACACATGAAAAATACTATTCTTTTAAGAATCTTGAAAAATATAGTGGGTATGCTCATTTTATCATTGCCATTGTATCTTAATAGACCTATTCTGGAATGCCCTGTACACACGAGTGGAATGTCCGACAGAGAAAGTCCAACAGAAGCTTTTCATCGTCTATTCCGATCGTGTGTATGCCTCATCGGACTTCTTTTTTCGAAAATCCTGACGGACCTAAATATCATGTTCTAAATATTTCCGACGGAACCAATCCGAACCAATCGGAAAAAACAATTGTCTGTATGTTGTTCCGATGTACCAAAAACAACGCATGCTCTGAAGCAAGTACGAGACGGAAGCTATTGGCTACTGGCTATTGGACTTCCTTTTTCTAGTCCTGGTGTACGTGTTGTAGGTCACCGCGTTCTGGACGGTCGAACTTTGGTCGGACTTTGGATTGACCGTGTGTAGGCAAGACCGCTTGAATGGAATTCCGTCGAAGTTCCGTCAAAGAAACCTTCGAAGTTTATTCCGACGGCTAAACCGGTCGTGGGTACACGGCATAAAAAGATCTGGCAAAGCAACATTTACAGCATTTGAATTTAGTGGAGTTGATGTATAGAATAAGGGTTGAAGAAATAAAATATAAGCTGCCTATAACCAATTTGATTTTGTCTTTCAAGTGCAAGTTATATAATGAAGGCTTACTTCATGACAGATTTTAGCATTCATTCTTTTTTGAATTGTACATACATTTGTCAGCAGTGTGGAACACACAACATACTGTATATGTGTTTTATATTTCTCAGATATATTTTAGATTTGCATTTTTCTGCATTTTCCTTTTTACTAGGAAGCATATTGTATATATAATATTCTTGGCATCCATTTTAGCACATGAAAAACATTTCACAATATTTGGACTTTAGCGTACAAGTTTTATGGCATTTCAATAACACGAGCATCTGCTGAATCTATTTAAATCTTGGGATTTTTCACGTTTATTGGTTTTAATGCTGCTCCATTTTAATTATGCAAAAAGTATATGTTTTAACATTTAAAAAAAACTGTGGAGATAATGCACTTATGTTAGGAAATCTCAACCCACTTTTGGAGGTTTTTTGATGGTTGATGATTTTAGGAAATAAGATAGGTGCCCAAAGCTGAACTCCAGGAATTCAGCCACTTTCTAAAATATGCCACATTACTATGGGTTAAGTCCAGTGAGGTGCATGCCAACTCGTGGACTTATCTCTTTAAATTCCAAATTAAATTTTTTTGCGTGTTGGGAGTACAGCTATTGCTATATTTCCGGTGCTCTGACGATGAACCATCTATCCTCAGCTCCAGTAGCTGCAGAGTCCCATGCAGCCTTTCTGCCAACTCCTCTCCTCCTTCCGCATCACAGAGCTGTTTGTATTATGTGAACCCATTCACAAAATGCAAAGCTTTCTGTAAATGGACAGTGGAGGGGAAGGGTAGGCAGAGCTGCTGTTGTGTGAGAAAACAGCATTTCTCCTATCAAAGCAGTGAAAGCTTTTCCCCCCAACACTTAGTAAAATTGTAATTTGTAGATAAAAGCGATAAGTCCACTAGGTGGCATGCTCCTTGGACTTAAAGCGGAGTTATATCCAAAAGTGGAACTCGTTTTTGACAGGTCCCCTTCCCCACTTCTGAGAGATGGGCCACAGCCCAATCTCCTGGCAGTTCAGGCCCCCTCCTCCTTCCCCCACCGCCGAACCAATTAGAAAGCGTAGCACGCTTTTCGCGCATGTGCAGTGGGGAACCAGCAATGAACCCCCCCCCCGAGAGTCGATCCAAATATCGGCTGGGTGCCGACATTGCGGGCTCCCTGAACAGGTAAGTGCCCTAATATTAAAAGTCAGCAGCTACAGTATTTGTAGCTGCTGACTTTACATTTTTTCACCCAGGCTGGACCTCCTCTTTAACACATAATAGGAATTATCGTAAATATATCTACAGCCAAAACGTTTTCTTTAGTTTTGGAACTAATAGGCATTGGTGCCATTTTTTCCTTTGCAGACACCACATCTAAGGACTGGTAATCTGCAGTAAATTACATTTTTGTTCTTGGGTTTAAATACACATTAAGGCTACGTTCACAGTCATTCATAACTGCTTTCCCTGTGCAGGGTCATGTTTTTACAGCATGGGAATGCAGAGGTGTTGCATGCATCCCCATGCCAGCAGTCCTATAGATGTCTATTTTCAACATTTTTTGTTCCGAGTGTACTAAATTGTGGCCTCATCATACAGACTGGCTCCGCAAGCCATTGTTTACAAAATAAAGAAAACTTGCAGGAAAAATGTCAGCAGGCTCTATACACGGTACAGATGTGCCACTTTGGGGGCAGACTAAGGGGAATCCCCAGGCACTATATTTAAAATATTTTTTTACCGCTTCCGGACCACCCCACGTATATTTCCTGCTGCAGCGTGGCCTGGGTGCGCAAAAGCACGTACCTGTACGTGATTTCATGCACGCAGTTTAGGGGGCGCCTACTCGTCACTCCCGCTGTGATTGGACACAGCGAGAGCCAATCAGTGGGTCCGATGGCCACTGTGGCCCGCAGATCGCTCATAGGAGAAACGGAGAAGCAGTGTGCCGATGTAAACAAAGCACACCACTGCTCTATCAGGGAGAAAAAGTGAGGAATCGTGTTTCAGCTAAGCTGAATCACGATCTCTCTTTTCCTCCAGTGAATCCTTTCTCCCCCCACAGTTTGAAAGCACCTCCCAGGGAACCCATTTAACCCCTTGATAACCCCTGTAGTTAAACCGTTCCCTGCCAGTGTTATTTATACAGGGGTCAGTGCATTTTTTTTAGCACTGTGCAGCCGGGGGCAGCAGAGATTTTACATTATCTCTCTGCTGCCTGCCTTCACTCTGGGACACAGCAAGTGACAATCCACAACGTGTGGTAGATGACATGGCAAGTCACAATCCGCAATGTGTGGCAGGTGACATGGCAAGTGACAATCTGCAAAGTGTGGCAAGTGATCATTCGCAACGTGTGGCAGGTGACAATCCGCATCTGGTGGTGGAGTCCGAATCAAAACTGTAACTACAAACACACATCACAAGTTGTATGAGACATGAGAACCTGAGAGGGACTTGCCTTGCCAAAGCCCTGATTAACCACTTACAGCCTGGAAGGATTTGCCCCCTTAATGACCAGGCCATTTTTTTGGCGATACGGCGCTGTGTCGCTTTAACTGACAATTGCGCAGTCGTGCAACGCTGTACACAAATACAATTTACATTCTTTTTTTCTCACAAATAGAGCTTTCTTTTGGTGACATTTGATCACTTTTGCGGTTTTTATTTTTTGCGCTATATACAAAAAAAGAGGGACAATTTTGAAAAAACCCCAATATGTTTTTTGCTATAATAAATATCAAAAAAAAAATTAAAAAACAAATTTCTTCATCAGTTTAGGCCAATATGTATTCTACATAATTTTGGTAAAAAAAAGCGTGTACATTGATTAGTTTGCGCAAAAGTTACAGCGTCTGCAAAATAGTGCATATATTTATGGCATTTTTATTGTTTTTTTTTTTTTACTAGTAATGGCAGTGATCTGCGATTTTTAGCGGGACTGCTACATTGTGGTGGACAATTGGACACTTTTGACACATTTTTGGGACCATTGACGTATATACAGCGATCTGTGCTATAAAAATGCACTGATTATAAATGTCACTAGCAGGGAAGGGGTTAACACTAGGGGGCGATCAAGGGGTTAAATGTGTTCCCTGGGAAGTGTTTCTAACTGTGGGGGGATGGAACTGACTGGAGGAGGAGAGAGATTGGTGTTACTAATCACTAGGAACAGCAAATCTGTCTCTCCTCCCCTGTCAGAATGGGGATCTGTCTGTTTACATTGACAGATCCCCGTTCTGGCTCTCTATGGAGCGATCGCGTGTAGCCGTCAGACATCGCGGCCGCCGGCCATGCACTGGTCATTTTATACTCCTATATACATGTATAGAGCCCTGACGGGTCCTTTTATACTCCTATATACATGTATAGAGCCATGACAGGTCCTCTTTATACTCCTATACATGTACAGAGCCATGACAGGTTCTCTTTCTACCTCTATATACATGTATAGAGCCATGACAGGTCCTCTTTATACTTATATATACATGTATAGAGCCATGACAGGTCCTCTTTATACTCCTATACATGTAAACAACCATGACAGGTCCTCTTTATACTCCTATATACATGTATAGTGCCATGACAGGTCCTTTATATATTCCTATATACATGTATAGAGCCATGACAGGTCCTTTTATACCTCTGTATACATGTATAGAGCCCTGACAGGTCTTTTATACTCCTATATGTATAGTGCCATGACTGGTCCTCTTTATACTCCTTTATACATGTATAGAGCCATGACAGGTCCTTTTTATACTTTATACTATATAAATTTATAGAGTGATGACATGTCATCTTTATACTCCTATACATATATAGTGCCATGACAGGTCCTCTTTATACTCCTATACATGTAAACAAACATGACAGGTCCTCTTTATACTCCTATATACATGTATAGAGCCATGACATGTCCACTTTATACTCCTATATACATGTATAGAGTCATGATATGTCATCTTTATACTCCTATACATGTATAGAGCCATGACAGATCCTCTTTATACTCCTATATCCGCTTCAGCCCCGGAAGATTTTACCCCCTTTCTGACCAGAGCACTTTTCTGCATCGCTTTAACTGACAATTGCGCTGTCTTGTGACGTTGCACCCAAACAAAATTGACATCTTTTTTTCCCACAAATAGAGCTTTCTTTTGGTGGTATTTGATCATATCTGCGGTTTTTATTTTATGTGCTATAAACAAAAAAAAAGCGACAATTTAAAAAAAACGCATTTTTTTTTTACTTTTTGCTATAATAAATATCCCCCAAAAATATATTAAAAAAATATGTTTTTCCTCAGTTTAGGTTAATATGTATTCTTCTACATATTTTTGGTAAAAAAAAAAAAAAAAGCAAAAAAAAAAAAAACGCAATAAGGGTATATTGATTGGTTTGCACAAAAGTTATAGCATCTACAAAACAGGGCATAGTTTTATGGCATTTTTATTATTAATAGACTTCACTGTACTTCTAGGCATTAAAGCCTTTGAAATCTTTTTGTATCCATCTTGTACTTGTGCCTGTCCACGGCTTTATACTGGAGATCTTTTAACAGTGCCTTGCCACCCATAGTTGATTGTTTGCTTCAATTGCGCTACCATGGACTGAAGTGCTCTAAGAAAGCTCTTTTAATGTCGAGCTAATCAAAATGACAACGGCTGATCACAGTTGAAAGTCAAATGGCTTTATGTGCCATTGAGAAGGTGATTAGCTATACCTGATTGAGTTCACAAGTAATTTTTAGGAGGAGGGTGATCCTTTTTCCAACTCTGTGATTCTGTTTTTGAATTTTGTTAAATTTTTTTCTGATGTTATATTATATATATATGTATATATATATATACAGTATGTATCTCACAAAAGTGAGTACACCCCTCACATCTTTGTAAATATTTTATTATATGTTTTCATGTGACAACACTGAAGAAACGCCACACTGCTACAATGTAAAGTAGTGAGTGTACAGCTTGTATAACAGTGTTCTGCTCTGTCTCCTCAAAATAACTGAACACACAGGCATTAATGTCTAAACCGCTGGCAACAAAAGTGAGTACACCACTAAGTGAAAATGTCCAAATTGGGCCCAGTTAGCCATTTTCCCTCCTCGATGTCATGTGACTCGTTAGTGTTACAAGGTCTCAGGTGTGAATGGGGAGCAGGTGTGTTAAATTTGGCGTTATCACTCTCACTCTCTCATACTGATCACTGGAAGTTCAACATGGCACCTCATGGCAAAGAGCTATTTGAGGATCTGAAAAGAAGAATTGTTGCTCTACATAAAGGTGGCCTAGGCTATAAGAAGATTGCCGGGACCCTGAAACTGAGCTGCAGCACAGTGACCAAGTGACCACGTGGCAGTTTAACAGGACAGGTTCCACTCAGAACAGGCCTCGCCATGGTGGAGCAAAGAAGTTGAGTGCACGTGCTCAGCGTCATATCCAGAGATTGTCTTTGGGAAATAGACATATGAGTGCTGCCAGGATTGCTACAGAGGTTGAAGGGGTGGGGGGTCAGCCTGTCAGTGCTCAGACCATACGTCACACACTGCAACAATTTGGTCTTCGTGGCTGTCGTCCCAGACAGAAGCCTCTTTTAAAGATGATGCACAAGAAAGCCTGCACACAGTTTGCTGAAGAAAAGCAGACTAAGGACATGGATTACTGGAACCATGTCCTGTGGTCTGATGAGACCAAGATAAACTTATTTGGTTCTGATGGTGTCAAGCGTGTGTGGCGGCAACTAGGTAAAGAGTACAAAGACAAGTGTGTCTTGCCTACAATCAAGCATGGTGGTGGGAGTGTCATGGTCTGAGGCTGCATGAGTGCTGCCAGAACTTGGGAGCTACAGTTCATTGAGGGAACCATGAATGCCAACATGTACTGTGACATACTGAAGCAGAACATGATCCCTTCCCTTCGGAAACTGGGCCTCAGGGCAGTATTCCAACATAACAACCCCAAACACACCTCCAAGATGACCACTGCCTTGTTAAAGAAGCTGAGGGTTGCTCCTTGCTAAAAGAGCCAAGCATGTCTTCAGATCTAACCCCTATTGAGCATCTGTAGGGCATCCTCAAACGGTAGGTGGAGGAGTGCAAGGTCTCTAACATCCATCAGCTCCGTGATGTTGTCATGGAGGAGTGGAAGAGGAATCCAGTGGCAACCTGTGAAGCTCTGGTGAACTCCATGCCCAAGAGGGTTAAGACAGTGCTGGAAATTAATGGTGGCCACACAAAATATTGACACTTTGGGTCCAATTTGGACACTTTCACTTAGGGGTGTACTCTTGTTTCCAGCGTTTTAGACATTAATGGCTGTGTGTTGAGTTATTTTGAGAGGACAGCAAATTTACACTGTTATACAAGCTGTACACTCACTACTTTACATTATAGTAAATTGTCATTTCTTCAGTGTTGTCACATGAAAGCATATAATAAAATATTTACAAAAATGCGAAGGGTGTACTCACTTTTGTGAGATACTATATATATATTATAATGATGTTGGTGTTATATCTTTCACTTAGATATTATAAGTTGGATACTGCTGGATAAAACAAAGAGGGTGTCTGTCTTCATTTCAGGCTGGAAGCTAACACAATGTGAGGATTTTAAAGGGGGTGATTCTTTTCTATACCCACTGTACATTCCGTGTCTGCAAAATAAGGCCCTGAAAGGGAACGCAAGTGTTTGCCCATGTGAAAGAAACCTAACTGTTCTGACATATAGATACTAGCCACATTTAATGACCATCCCCAGATACTGTAGAAGATTTTGGCCAGCTAATCTTCTCTAATCTGTGGGGACTCTAACACACACACACATACACATTTATTTGCACATAAATCAATAAACATATTTCTCTTCTGCAGTGACTCAACATAATCATTCATTTGTGGTTCCTGTGCCATAGAAGCAGGCAGATTGCTGCACTATAGAACACAATAGTTATATTGCTTTGCTTAGGGCTTGCGGGTATAGAACCTTATCTATTGTGATCATCACTGGCTTGTCATCAATGTCTCAAGGCTTCATTCAGCCATCAGATGCTGTTAGACATTGATGCTCCCAGTACTGAGTCCAATATGTTTGTTTTTCAGGCAACTCAGCTCTTTCAGTTTTAAAAATAGAGAAAGAAACAGAACAACACGATAGATTTCATTTATCAGGTAAACTGTTGTCATAATCTGGCATTACAGGAAAATGATATTCTCTTTAAGAGATGCTGTTTGGTAAAATATAAAAGTGTAGATAGTAGCTCATGGGAACATTTCTCTGTCACTGCTATAGTAAATCTACCTTAAAGTCCATTGTTAGAGGGGTTAAATGCATGTCAAGAAAAGCTCTGAACGACAACATTTGCACTGGGGAGAATATAATGGTTTTGAGGCAATTTATTTATAAAGCTTTTTTGTACTTTTGTTTTATACATTTTGTATTTGTTTTTCAAAAAGATCTTTGTTTTACAAATCTTTAATACAAGGCAAAGGTTTCCCAGAGCTCTGTTGGGATAGCATAGCAGAGCTGCATGCTTTAAGGCACAGTTTGTCTGATTGAAACTTTGGACTGAGCCATCCAATAGGGAATGGGTCACAACTGATCATTTAGCTATGTAAACAACACAATATTTCAGTCAAGGGGTCTCCAAACTTTCTGAACAAAAGGGCCAGTTTACTGTCCTTGAGGCTTTGGGGGGAGGGCAGACTGTGGGCAGGATTAGAAAGTGCCCCATCATTGTTTTTAGTGGAAGGAATAGCACCCCATCATTGGTGCCAGTGGGTGGAATGGTGCCAGTGGAAAAAATGGCACCCTGTTGATGCCTGTGGGAGGAATGGTGCCCCATTGTTGGTAACTGTGGGAGGAATGGCACCCCATCATTAGTGCCTGTGGGAGGAATGGTGCCCCATCACTGGTGTCTATAGGGAGAGTGGCACCTCATCATTGATTTTAGTGGAAGGAATAGCACCCCATCGTTGGTGCCAGTGGGAGGAATGGTGCCCCATCGTTCGTGCTAGTGGGAGGAATGGCGCTCCATCGTTGGTGCCAGTGGAAGGAATGCCGTCTTATCGTTGGTGCCTGTGGCAGGAATGGCACCCCATCATTGGTGCTTGTGGGAGGAATGGTTCCCCATGATTTACATCTGTGGGAGGAATGGCATCCCCATTATTGGTGCCTGTAGGAGAAATGGCATCCCATCATTGGTGCCTGTGGGAGGAATGGCATTGATGACATAATCAACGACGGGTGATGATAGGCGAGTGAAGTAGCGAGTGGAACAGCTGACAGCAACAGCTGAGCGTACCAGAATATGCGGACACTGACCTGAAGAGCTTGGCTAAGCGAGACGGAGACAGGCGTTTGCACATTACAAGACGGCAGGTCACACTATTGGACTCTCACCATCAGCAGCAGGCACATTGCCGCTCCTACATGCCCGCGGGACTCCGCCACTTATCCAAGAGGATCCGATTCCAGACTTGCTCCCCCAGGCTTAAGAAGGGCGGTAATGTATGAGCAATCCCAGCAAATTTTTGCTTTGACAAGTGCACATTATTGACCGCTGCGATACACTGCCTCTATTGATGTCCATCATATTGGCTCCATACATAATTCACATGTCCGTATATAGTGCCTAAACCTTCGAGGTTGCCAAAACCTGCTGTGAACTGTGCCATTGATTCATCCTCTCCTGCCCACTACCACCTGATCATGCTGACTAACCAGCGTTTTCTTCAATCATAAATTTGTGATCATTTATATAACTCCACTTACGCAGGTCAATTCAGGCTTGAATCCACGCCAACCGCCCACCTCTCGTCAGCCGGCTGCCCGGCAACTATCCCCAGTGACTCTTACCCAGTTCCCTCTCTCCCCCTTTTTCCTCCCTGCTCCCTACATATGCTCTTCAGCAGCACATTCCACCTACAGTTTATAATATATTAATATTAGCAACATCATCGTGTTTATTTACCGTATATACTCGAGTATAAGTCGTTCCGAGTATAAGTCGAAGGCCCTAATTTACCACAAAAAAAATGGGAAAAACTTATTGACCCGAGTATAAGACGAGGGTGAGAAATGCACAGCTACTGTAAGTGGAAAAGAGGGTCAACAATGCCCATTTGCATGCCTCACTGTGCCCATTTGCAGCCATAGGTCCCCCGAACTTCAAACTCGGTAGTTAAGGGTTCCTAGATGCCCCCTAGCTGCAGCCAAAATTTGGGGTCTCTGAACCCAAAGGGTCCCAAAATGACATTGCTGCATATGGACACAGTTGACCAAATTTGGGGCCCCGTATCTTGGGGCCACTTAGTGCTAAGAACCCTAAATTTGGTGTGCAAACCCAGTGGAACTAGCACCATAAAATATCCAAAGCTGGGGTTTCTAGCACCAAGTGGCCCCGAGATACAGGGCCCCAAAGTCGGTTCAGAAAATGTCAAGCACTTTTCTGCAGCAGAGAATGACATTTTCCGAACCGATTTTGGGGCCCCGTATCTCGGGGCCACTTAGTGCTAGGAACTCCATCTTTGGATATGTTGTGGTACCAGTTTCACTGGGTTTGCACACCAAATTTGGGGTTCCTAGCTCCAAGTGGCCCTGAGATACGGGGCCCCAAATTCGGTTCAGAAAATGAAATTTTTTCCTGCAGAAAAGTGCTTGACTCGAGTATAAGTCGAGGGGGGCACATTCAGCACAAAAAAATGTGCTGAAAAATTCGACTTATACTCGAGTCTATATGGTACATCAATTTGACCTATTAGCTGCAGAACAGCATATTAAGTCCGGACCGTGTCGGTGTCGTAATGTATGTGTGTTTGTCCTAATTGTTGTCTTGGGTATAGCCACATCTTTGTTAATTGCTGTCTTTTGCCATACCTACACTGTAAGCACCATTTCCGTGACAGCCTCAACATATTCTGTGGATTTTAAATCAATTAATAAACTGGTAATTTTATGTAACTACCTCCTGGTCACTTATTGCTGATGTAACCGCTTTCCCACTTGATATTCTTTATATTGAGACTCCCCTTCCCCATCCTTCCCTACATTCCCCGTGTATAATTTAATTCATTGGTTACAGCAATAACACCACACTTGGTGTGTGATCGGATATTGATCAGACTATCGACTGATCAATTGTTTGCACAGGACTTGCCTTTATCCCCCCTTTTTTTCCCCCATCCCCACCATTTGTACACATCTGATTTATGCAGAAAAAGGTCATACTTATTATATAAATACACGCATCTCTGAATTTAATGAATATTTAGATCGATCACTAAAAGTAATCTACATTTTTATATCCAAAGTGTTTCAATTTTTTTTTTGGAATGGGTTACAGAATATAAAGTCTAAATTTGATAAGTTTAATTATATTGTATATTATCCTCGGTAATCAGTTTGCTGTATTTATTGATCAGCTATGATTTTATATGTGGCCCAGTCTGCAGCGCTGGCACAAAAAGCGTTTTTGTGTCTGGGCAGCAGAGGAGATTATACACAGGCACAGCTATGAAGAGAGACTGCTATGACATGACTGCGAGCAGCCAATGATAAACCTGCCCTTCATCAACTAGCGATGCCCTGAGTATGTGGACTGCTAGAGACTCTATGGAAAAGTGTGGAGGATTGTGGGAGAGATAGTTCCATTCAGACTAAGCTGCTTTATGGACTGAGCAAAAAGAACTACAGATCCCAAAGTTAGGAGAGTTCTGAGCAGAGAAGATAGGGAAGGGGGTTGTTCCTGGCCAGAATCAGATGCAAGGAGGTCATTTGGAGAGTGTTTGTGTGTCTCTCGATGCTGGTGAAACTCTGCCACATCTGGGATGGAGAGAGGCACTTAAGAGGACACCTTCTGATATTGAAGATCGTCACTGACACTGGCCTAGTCTGCTGCCCAGCTGTCTAAAGAAAGTGGTGTGTCAACAGGGAACAGAGAGAGGTCACCCACTGTCATCACAAGAGTTGATAAGAGGCCTCTGGCCAACTTTGCGCTACTCCTTGATAAAAGAGGGACAGAGTTGTTTGTGCAGGGGGTATATAGTGTATGGTGGTGGGTAGTATGTGCAAGAGAGCAGTGCGGAGTGTATGGCTATATGCCACAATGCCTTTTTTTTGGGGGGGGGGGGGATGTTGGGTGGATGGAGTCAGTAGTCATTTTATTTTTTATTATTTTTTACAATTTTATTACAATTCTTTTTTCTTTTTTAATCTCCCTGTTGGGGGGTTTTGGTGATATATCGGGTGTCTAAACAGACCCCTGACATCTCCCCTTTGAGATTGAGAAAGGGACCGAGGACAGAGATTACCCAGGCCAGTCACAGACGCTCTCCATCCAATCTGACAGAGCTCGAGCTACTTTGCAAAGAAGAATGGGCAAAATTGTCACTCTTGGTGTGCAAAGCTGGTAGAGACATCCCAAAAAAGACTTGCAGCTGTAATTGCAGTGAAAGGTGGTTCTACAAAGTATTGATTTAGGGGAGCTGAATACAAATGCACGCCACACTTTTCACATATTTATTTGCAAAAAATCTGGAAAACCATTTATCATTTTCCTTCCACTTCACAATTATGTACCACCTGTTAGTCTATCATAGACAATTCCAATAAAATACATTTACATTTTTGGTTGTAACATGACAAAATGTGGAAAATTTCAAGGGGTATAAATACTTTTTCAAGGAACTGTAAATAATACAGATAAGCCCAGGAGATGTCATGCACCTTCTTGGACTTAACTCATAGTATTCCTTCACTTTTTATAGTTCTGCTGGAATTCGGCTTTAAACCTGCTCCCACCCTCATTCCAAGCCCTATTCTAACTACCCTATAAGGGAAAGATGTCTATACTTACCTATTCTGAAAGCACTCTGTCCAGTCACTTGATCGGCTTTAAGCACCGGCTTCAGTGTAGAGGAAGGACAGTCAACAACGAATGCTCCATAGTAAGTCTATAGGGATGTCACCACATTGCAGCTGTTGTCAGCAATCTCGCCTCCTAACTAAAGCTGGCCCGCTGGGAAAATCATGTGACTGGAACAGAGCACCTTCAGAATAGGTAAGAATAGACATCTTTCCTATACAGAGTAGATAGTTTAAGGCTTAGAATAGGGATGGGAGCAGGTTTCAAGGAGACATATGGGCAAAGCTTTGCTGCCATTATGCTATATGCTGGGCGTCCAGTGTGCCCCTGTGCCTCCAGGCTCACCTGTCCTCTGCCTATTCATTTAAATGCATGTGCGTTCACTGTGGAGGCTCTCGAATTTTAGAGTTAGGACTACAAAAAATATTGGGGTGCCTAGACAGGGCTCTGTAGATTATGCATGTAGTTGCAAATGTGTGCAAACTAAAACCCTGTTTTTAATTCATACCCTTAGACAGGACAATTTGGTTGGTTAGCAGGATGGTCGGTAAGTTGAGCTTGGAATTAATTTGGTTTTGTTTTGCAAAGCTTTTTTGGCCCTACTTATCCTATGAATCACAGGAGCGCAGTTCACTCTGCACTCCTGTGATCCATTTTCAACCGACTCGGCTGGTCCAATCGCTGGATCAATCCCGACTTTACAGTTAGGATACACCCAGCAGCCTGGACCAGCAGCTGGCTAAGCCTCCCAGTGAGCCTCTCTGGAAGACTGAGCCAGACACTCCTGGGACACCAGTGAGCTCTGAAGGGGCAGAGCAGAGAGCTGGTGACTGACAGTCATGGCTCTCTGCTCAGAGCAGAGGGGAAAACTGGGCAATCGGTGGCGTTTGATCGCTCAGTTCTCAGTGTAGAGGCACGGAGGCCAAATGCAGCATTGGATCGATTCTGCATCCTCCTAGGTGAATATCATTTTTTTTTACGGGAAACCCATACTTCTCTTTTAAACTTTTTTACCATTACAGTTGTGTTTTTGTGATGCTTATATGTTAGTAAGCTTGCATTTTTTAAATATGTATGTGAATAAATGGTTTGATTTTGATTTTGTCATGCATCATTCCTTAGGATGGTTACCTGAAACGCATCAAGAGTCAGTCAGAAAATTTTCTGGAATGCCTGTTGCTTCTTCCATAGTTTTGAACCCTCAAAAGTATGTGACACTCAGTGAAACTCATTAAAATAGACGTGGTATCTGACAGACTGAACTTCAGAAAATATTGGAACTTCATTTGTATTTCCAATCTGCAGGTTAAGCAAGAAACAAGTTTCATCAAAAAGACCCCTGCTTCATTCATGTAGGAAAATTTGGTCAGCTGACAGAAAAAAAAAAACACATCTTAGTGTGCATGAGCATTGCTATCAGATCACCTGCTCCCTGGTTGCTTCACACATGCCATCTGGCTCTGATGCATTTTGTTGTCAAAGCAACTTGTTCTAGAGGGTATGTTGTTATCACGGTCAAGTGATAGTTTATATTTTTGGGGTTGTATTCAATATGTGCAAAGAGAGATCACACAAGTACTTAGAAGTCGAACATTTAATAAAAGTAATCACAGATAATAATATTAGAAAATGTAACAAGAATACTTAACTAAAGATGCTGTTTCAGATGATCCCAGCTCTGAAGATGAGACTGACTGTTCCACGTTAGAACTGTAGTATATAGGATTTGTGTGTAAGGAATGGCCAACCCCTGCTCAACTGCTCTTGCCAGCAAAATGACCTTTTAATGACCTGGTCAGTTTATAGTGACAGTTCTTTGGTGCGATATGGTAACCAGGACAACCAGGATATTAGAGGCTTTCTTATCTATTATCATCTATATTTATATTTACTTATATATTTATGAGGCAACTAGACAGCTAATAAGGAAATATGTAATATGCAATTTCCCCATCACTCCACCCCCTGGCTCACAAATATCATACAGTAATGCCTCCAACCGTAAATAAAGGCAACATGTCAACAGTGAAAGGAAAGTACCTAGTTGTTGAACATTCTTCCCCCCCTCATTCTGCTAAGTTAGTGCTGAAAAATATAAAAACTACATGTTGGACTAACAAAAGAACACCAAACCTTCCCTTTCAAAAAATTTGAAAAAGCACAGGAGCAGATATGAACGTCAAACTTTCATTTCCAAGAATTTAGAAGCGTAGAAGCTTGTCAAAGTCCTCCATATCTGGTGATGGACAGCAGATAAGACATCCGATAATCAGATTGCAGCTACAGCATGTCATGAGTCTGCAGGAATGTTCTTGTCTGTCTGCTTACCTCTCTGTTGTCCGGGGCAGTCAACCGTAAGGTCCATTACCTTAGCGGTGCACTCCTGACCCCAACGGTGTGCATCTGTCACCTGGCCTCAGGTGACCTGGCAGTTTGATCAGCCATAGACCCGGCTGATGTGTCTCTACCCGCAGATGATCCAGGGCATAATCCGCAGACTTGAGACCCAGGAATCGAGTCAAAATCAGGTGATTCAATTCCTCCAGGATTTGGCTTCCCACTTCGAACAGATTCAGGCCTCCTTAGGAACCCTGATTCAGCAACATCAATCACAATCAGCGGCTGTACCTATTCCGGTCGCAGTCGCAGCCACACATTCGCTGCATCTGCCCGACACATTCGCTGCATCTGCCAGCTTCGTCCCATTTCTCTGGAGACTCCAAGGCCTGCAGGGGGTTCCTCAGCCAGTGCACCATTCACTTTGAACTCCAGCCTCAAAACTTCACATCTGATCGGGCAAAGGTAGCCTATATTATTTCCCTCCTCTCCGGTGAGGCTTTAGCCTGGGCTGCCCCACTGTGGGAGAAGCATGATCCAGTGCTTTCTAGCCTGCCTAACTTTCGGAATATCTTTGCCCTTCAGTTTCGTATACTAACAGCTGAGTTGAGCTGGAATATTGAGGCCTTAGTTGCAACCTTTTTACATGGCCTCTTTGACCGAGTGAAGGATGAATTAGCAAGAAGAACCATCCCCGCCGGTCTGGACGATGTAATTTCCTTGTGTAACCAGATTGATAATCGCTTTCAGGAGAGGTCCCTAGAAAAAAGATGTCAGCACTCCCTGGTCCTTAGCCAGACTGAGCTCCCCTGGCTCTGTCCCCTGCAGCATCTTCTGCCAGCTGAGGAACCTATGCAGTTGGGCCAGACCAGGCTTTCCCCTGAGGAACATGTCTCTATTGTGGGGGGAAAGGTCATTTTCTTGACTTCTGCTCTCCTTCTTTCTGTTTTCTTTCATGTACACGCTCTCCCTCATTTGGCCTTGGCATATCTGGATTCCGGTGCTGCTACAATTTTATGGACTGGAGAACTGCATCTTCCATGAAGCTTACCCTTTCGCCCCTCACCATGCCACTGGTGGTCTCGGCTATTGATGGAACTATTCTTCCAGAGGGCCCTATCCACTTCCAGACTCTCCCTGTTAAGATGTCAGTAGGGATACTCCAATAGGAGTGGATATCCTTCCTTATCCTATATAAGGCCTCAACCCCCATCGTACTGGGCCCCCCTTGGCTACAGCTCCATACTCCACATGTTGACTGGACTTCTGGGCAGATCCTGGCTTGGAGTCCCTCCCGTTTCTCATCCTGCCTATTCAAGGTGGCCCCAAAGGAGGGATTTCCGGTTGCAACCACATCTGTATCTTCTGCTCTTCCCACTGCATATAGCGATTTCCGGGATGTGTTCTGCAAAAAATCAGCTGCTTCCTCCTCACAGGTCCTTTGACTGTGTTATTGACCTTGTTACCGGAGCAACTCTGCCCAGGGATCGTACCTACCCTCTGTCCACCCCAGAGACCCAGGCCATGTCAGAGTATGTCACTGAGAATCTTGAGAGAGGGTTCATCTGCAAATCCTCATTGCCTGCGGGAGCAGGGTTCTTTTTCATTGCCAAAAAGGATGGTACCTTAAGACCCTGCATTGACTATCGAGGCTTAAACGTGGTGACATTCCAAAATGAATACCCCGTACCCTTAATATCTGAGCTTTTCGACAGTTTTAAAGGTGCCTCCATTTTTACCAAATTGGATCGCAGAGGTGCATACAACCTGATCCTGATATGGGAAGGTGACGAATGGAAAACCGCGTTTAACACTAGGGATGGGCATTACGAATACTTGGTTATGCCTTTTGGTTTGTGTAATGCTCCAACTGTGTTCCAAAACTTAGTCAACACAATCTTCAAAAAAACTGTTACAGAAAGATATACTGTGAAGTATCTGTTTTTCCAAAATTATGCAGCAAAATACCTTATTTCAGAGTGCTGCTGTGCTCTCACGTGGCCTCCCGCCGCTCTTCTCCTTTCCTCCTGGCTGACGCCAATGGTCACTCGACTGCACAGCGGCGCTGTAAAAGAAGGTATTTTGCTGCATAATTTAAAAAAAAATACAGAAACTGCACAGTATCTGTATCAGTATCTGTAACAGAGGGGATTCCAGGATTTGTGAGTAGCGACTTTACAGCCACTTTAAATAGTCAACAGAAAGTGTTGTGCCTAGCAGAAAATGTTAGGATGGAAATTGTACCTGCTGTCTATTTGAATAAAGGAAGAATATTGTTTTGCATCTTGATGTGTGGTGTTCCTATTAGGGTGGAGACTAGCCAAGTCAGCACCTGAGATGATTGTGCAGTATGGAGTCTGATCTTGCATGGAGCAATATATGGTATATTTAACAGTCAAATGAACACTTGAAAATGGCCAACAGGCTTCTCACCATTCCATTAGCTCTGGCAGAGTGCTCTTGAATGCAATGCGGTCCTGGATGATTACTCCCACAATCAGGATGTTATGAGTAGGAACAAAGCCATAACTTCTAAGTGGAGTCAGGCAAAAGGCAGCTCATCAGGTCTTGGGCCTACCTCTCTACTTGGCACCTTTGTATGGATCTGCAGAGCTTCCAGCCTTACACAGCAACACGACACTGGAACATCAGGATACTGAAACAGCAGGAGAACTGGAATCACCACTCAGCCTCACATTCAGCTCACCTCTTGGGCTCTCAGCAGCAGCAGTACAATAAACAGCAGCCATGTGATCCTGGGCTCTCAGCAGCAGCAGCATCACCTGGCACACAGTCTCCCCAAGCAGCAGACAAACCCTGGCAAGAACACACAGCTCACAGTGTCCTCTGGGCAAGCTGCCTACTTACAGCACAGTCCCCCAGAATCTCAGTATCCATCTGGGCACCCTGGTCCTTGGTGGGTGGAGCTTAACTAACGTAGCTGTGGCGCCCAATGAAAAGCCTTCTTTTGCTCTGATGCCAGAGGCAGGTTCCTCTTCAGCTGTGATAGTAGCCAATTAACATACTTTCCTGTGCCCTCCTCTCCCTGCGCTGTCAATCAAGCAGGGAGAGAAATAGGTGAGTAGGGCAGACCGCAATATTCTGCAGAGCGTCTGAGCCAGCACTGCTCATATTTCTGTGATTTCAATTAAACTTTAATGCAGATTTGAGGGAAAAATTGTAATCTTTAAATTTTCTGTGCCACACATAAATGTCCTAACCTACTCTTCATGCAACTAGCCCAACAACTTTCTACTTCTACATCAAGGTCACAATTCTCATTTAATGGGTGACCAAAGGAAAAGATTACTTCTGAATTTCTGCTTCCTTAGTAACTTCATCAATAGGCAGATTGAATATGAAGTTCCAACAGTAGCACACTCTGCTTTACTTTCCTGTAAGCATGCTCATGATGTTAGACTGACACCACTATGTTTTAAAAAATATACCGTATATACTCGAGTATAAGTCGTTCCGAGTATAAGTCGAGGCCCTAATTTACTACAAAAAAAATGGGAAAAACTTATTGACCCGAGTATAAGACGAGGGTGAGAAATGCACAGCTACTGTAAGTGGAAAAGAGGGTCAACAATGTCCATTTGCAGCATCACTGTGCCCATTTGCATGCCTCACTGTGCCTATTTTCAGCCATAGGTCCCCTGAACTTCAAACTCGGTAGTTAAGGGTCCCTAGATGCCCCCTAGCTGCAGCCAAAATTTGGGGTCTCTGAACCCAAAGGGTCCTGAAATGACATTGCTGCAGATGGACACAGTTGACCGAATTTGGGGCCCCGTATCTCGGGGCCACTTAGTGCTAGGAACCCCAAATTTGGTGTGCAAACCCAGTGGAACTAGCACCATAAAATTTCCAAATCTGGGGTTTCTAGCACCAAGTGGCCCCGAGATACAGGGCCCCAAAAATCAGTTCAGAAAATGTCAAGCACTTTTCTGCAGCAGAGAATGACATTTTCCGAACTGGTTTTGGGGCCCCATATCTCAGGCCCACTTGGTGCTAGGAATCCCAGCTTTGGATATGTTATGGTACCAGTTCCACTGGGTTTGCACACCAAATTTGGGGTTCCTAGCACCGAGTGGCTATGAGATATGGGGCCCCAAAGTCGGTTCAGAAAATGTCAAGCAATTTTCTTCAGCAGAGAATGACATTTTCCGAACCGATTTTGGGGCCCCGTATCTCGGGGCCCCTTAGGGCTAGGAACTTCATCTTTGGATATGTTGTGAAACCAGTTCCACTGAGTTTGCACACCAAATTTGGGGTTCCTAGCACCAAGTGGCCCTGAGATACGGGGCCCCAAAGTCGGGTCGGAAAATGAAATTTTTTGCTGCAGAAAAGTGCTTGACTCAAGTATAAGTTGAGGGGGGCACTTTCAGCACAAAAAAATGTGCTGAAAAATTCGACTTATACTCGAGTATATACGGTACTCAATTAAGGTGTTACTAAAATCAGAACCCTGCATTCACTATATCTGGTCTCCCACAGTACACAGAACATGAAAATGCAATTATTTTAGTAAATATAAACGGCTAAATACCTTTTCTCATCAGCAGTATATAGCAGTCTTGTGACTTCTACTAGTGTCCGTCCAAGCACTGGTTAAAGATTGCAGGTGGACTTTTCATTCCCCTCTGACTGTCCTATGAGGCTGCATGATCCCTGAATTTCTATCTGGACAGTACTGATTGGCCCTGCGCTGATCACATGCACCCTCCCAAAAATAAAAAAAAGCTCTCTAGCAATACACACCAAACTGAGCATGTGCAGAATGCCTCCAAGGCTCTGTACTATCAGCAGTTGGATTTGGGACAGTAAAAGAAGGGGAGGATCAGAGAAGACAGGATCAAACAGCTTTTTTATACAATGTGGAGGATTAACCCCTTAGGTTCCACAGTGAGTATAACAAGCATGCTTTACTGCATATACAGACTGATTTTACTGTTGTGGGTTTAATTACACCTTAAAGAGTGTTATTCTAACAGATGCATAGGGTCCTGTTTTAATTATTGGAATAGAACCTCTAGGAATGTTAAATACTATGTAAATGTGTATTACATTCTGTCACTGCAGAGATTTCAGTAGACTATACTTTGTTGGTATCGCAGTCATTAAGCAATATATTATTAATACACTGAAATAAACTCAGAAACATATTTTTGTCTTTATTAATAGATACTTATAGTCTGTCACCATCAATCTCTCTGAATTTATTAGTAACTTTAAGATACGTTCTGTCACTTTTTATTAGGCCACAGTGTTAAATTAGACTGTTTCTTAGCCTTTTAAAATATATTAATGGCAGCTCTTGTCTCCTCGGAATAAGGAAGTGGATACATCATTGTGCATTAGAAGAGATTATCAAAAAACTGGCTCCATCCATTTACATGGAAAAAGCAAAGCTGTGGAATATTCCTGTCGACTTGCATTAGCAAATAGCATTCAAGAATGGCCTGAGCAAGTCTAAATTAGCAAGATACATTAGGCTGCACTGATGTGAACATACACTTGTAAGCCATTTTAGAACTTGGTGCCTTCAACCCTCCCTAACACCCTCTACTAAGAACCTTGCTGTCACAAGGAGTTATTGGCCTTCTATGAGGTTAGGAGTATTGCCCTGTGTGTACTGAATTAACAGTGAATGTTAAATAGCTGACTTGTCAATTTCATTATGATCAACGGGGACAAATGAGGATGCAAGCGTTTTAATGTACTAAGTGTCCTTAGGCTTGGAACACAGGGCTGCTTTGTTAGATGGCTGCTTGGCCAGATACCTAGAAATCCTGGAAATACAGTACAATATTTACTTTTACTGAAAAAAGAAGTCAGTTTAATATAGAATGGCATTTTAAAAGCATAAGTGCATTTGAGTATGCTTTTAAGTATAAACACAGTGTCTCCAGTAAATCTTTTTTGCCTTCAAATATGGTGATTTCTGTTATTTTGCTTTCATCACTTGAAGATATCACTTCTTTCTTTTTTTCTGTCTGCTCAACATACTATTGTGGATATTCTTGACCTCTTTTATATGAAAGCAGGTTGATATCAAGTGTTATGGCCTGTACACACGGTCGGATTTTCCAACGGAAAATGTGCGATCGGAGCTTGTTGTCGGAAATCCCAACCATGTATGGGCTCCATCGGACTTTTTCCATTGGATTTTCCGACACACAAAGTTTGAGAGCAAGCCATAAAATTTTCCGACAACAAAATCCGTTCACGTCAATTTCGACCGTGTGTGGACAATTCCGACGCACAAAGTGCCACGCATGCTCAGAATAAATTCTGAGACGGAACTGCTCGGTCTGGTAAAATTGGTGTTCGGAATGGATATAGCACTTTCGTCAGGCTGCAATGTTTTAAATTGTTTAATGCGGCGCACTCTCTTCTTCTTTATAATGCTAGAAGAATGAAGTAGTTTTGCTGCTCATATTCACACAAACTTCTTTCTTTATTATTTATCGTGATTTTATCAATATCATATTTTTATTTGTCACATATACCGAAAAAATATAATTTTTTTGATGTTTTTAGATTAATTTTTATTTTTTTATTTTTTTAAAGCCCGATCTTGTGTTGTATTTTTCTTTATTTTTTTTTTTTAACTCAAGAATAGTTTTGGGTGTGTTTTGTGTGTCGAGTTACCACAACACCATTATTATCTTGTATTATTTAATCTCAAGGAGATTGTTTGGTGTTGGTGTCTCTTGTTAATTTCACATTGTATTTTTGAAATGTACCTGCCTCCTCACAAACAAACTGTCCTTTTTGAAGGAAAACACACATAGGTGAGTATAATAAATCAAACCAAAAATTTATTAAGGGGTCATAACCAAAGAAAGAGGGAGGCAATGCTGGAGAGACAGCAAAAATTTGCGAAGCCTTTGCCCTCCAGGGCACACATCAATTATTTTACTGCAAAATTGGTGGCCTGAGGAGTCCATATATAAGGAAGTACAATCTGGTCCAGAAGTCCAAGAGATCATGAACAGCAGCAGATGACATACATGTCCCCAGGCTGTGGTCATACAAGAGCCTGCATCTTTTGTCAGACCAGACTGAACCCAGGTCATCACTCTCTTGTCTTCCTTCCATGCTTCCTTCCACGCTGTGTCTGTGGTGGTGGAGTTGTGGCAGGAGGAGGGGGAGGAGGATGATCCGACTCACACAGGTGGGTATTGGGTGTGATTTCGCCCTTCACCCCCTTAGTTAATGTTTTATAAATGATTTCTTCACACATGAGGCGTTGGCCCTCCTGCATGTCCTGCAGTTTGGTGGCAGCCATGCAGACAAAGGCCTCTTCACAAGTGGGGGTGGCTCTGAGGGACGCAGAAGTCTCCTGAATCAGCCGGAGTGCTGAATCCTCCACATTACTCCCCTTCCTGGGTCTTTTGTTTAGAAGGCGGAGGGGAGGGACCTGGGATTCTGTGAGACTCCTACTGGGCCCGGCCATGTCCTGGCTGCCACTTACCCCCGCCTCCTCCTGGCTGCCACTAACCCCCGTCTCCTCCTGGCTGCCACATTCCACAGCCTCCTCCTGTGTGCCACATTCCACAGCCTCCTCCTGGCTGAGGTCTTCCTGTGCATGAAAAACATACATAGTTTTAGTTTTTTCTTCATCAATCACACACAATTTTCATATAATGACTGTTGCAAATTGAATGTTAACAAATATAACAGACTATCATTCTGAGCCCAGCATTTTTCATTCTTGTCCCAATTATTTTTGCCCATTACTGTCTATTGATATGTAAAACACTTTATTAAATCAGCAATTAATGATCAATAATAACATCTAGTAAACATAATTTATTTATTGACCAGAAATCTGTAGAACAATGCTATACCTGGCTCAAGCTGGGCTCCTCCACTTCTTCCTGGCTGGAAGTCCCAGGTTGGACATCAGAAGCCTCAGCTGGGAAGGAAGATAGGGTGGAAGGAAGAGTGGAGGGAAGGGTTGAGAGGGATTCCCTGACTTCAGTCTGCTCTGACAGAAATCGTGGTCTCTCATAGTACCACAGCCTGGGGACATAAACGTCATCTGCTGCAGCTCCTGATCTCTGGGAATCCTGGACCTTCTTGTGCTCTCTAAGATAAGTGCTCCTCAGGCCACCAATTTTGGCTTTTAAATAGGGGATGGTTGCTGTAGGGACCACCGGCTTCACCAACTCCAGAAGTTTCTCCAGCGCTGCCTGCCTCTTTTGTTTATGATTATATTGCAGGTGTTTCACCTGCCCAAGACAGGGCAGCTCCCTGTATTTGTCTATGAACGGGGGGAGGAAATTGTGGTCATTGAAGCCATCCATTTTATCTGCAATACACAAGACAAACCCTAATGTCAGGCTAAAGTCTCCTAATCTTGTCCCAATATAGGCCTCAATCTCTAAGCAGTATAGGCCCAAGTTTAAATGTTACCTTTGTTATCACGATCGGCGCTTCGACGTGTTACGCTTTATATACACTGTGTGAAACTCCGCCCACCCCTGATGTTCTTTCTAGTATATTCCCCGCCCTTTCTCGTTCGGCGCAGTGGGGAAGAGCACATGGAGGAGACAGAGCAGGTGCGTGCTAATTCCAGCAACGAGGAGGAGGAGAAGAAATGGCCGGAGCCAGAAATGTCACGATCCCGGAGGAGACGATTTAAGGCCTCAAATATCTCCTTTGTAGAGATGGGGGAGATGGTCAACATACTGAAGAGGGCCGACTATAACGGGAAGTATGGACCTTACCCCAACCCCAGAAAGGGGGTTGTCAGAAAGGCCAAGATCATGACTAAAGTTGTGAAGAGTCTGCACCATAATTTTGGGGTATGGCGATCCAAGGATCAACTTAGGAAACGGTGGTCGGACCTCAAATTAAGGGAGCACGATCAGTATAGAAGGATCAGAAGAGTGCTGCCAAAAAGTGAGTGGTTGTCCTGTGTTCCTATTCTTTCTTTTTATTATGTTCGTGCTGCTCCAGGTGCTTTTGTTTACTGTTGTACAGTTTAAAATGGCAACTTTCATGTTCATGGACACATTATTCGTTCGTAGGAAACATTGTTCGTTCGACCAATAAAACACCATGTTTTGTCCAGATGCATTTCAATACATTTTTTCTGGCCTACTTCTCTTAAAATAATTTTGGATGGGTTTGCAACTAGAATGAAATCCAAACTAGATTCTGTGTAAGGAGAGGACACTCAGCAGCTGTTTACACATCTGGGCACTGGAGCACTAGTGTGGGACACAAGAACACCCTTTTAATTAGGGGGCCCACACAGGTTCTCCAGTGTATACTATAGGGGTGTCTCCATCTGTGAAGCTTGTACAAAACAGGTAAGTATTCAAGCTTGACAAAGTGAAAAAATATTTCTTCTTCTTGGAACTCTGCCAAAACAGACAATTGTACCCCACTTCCAAGCAATGTTTCATATTCCTATTTCTGTCATAAAATATCTGTGTGCTAAGTACAGGGTGTCCCCTAGTTACAAACATCTGACTTACAAACGGAGGGAGACAACAAGAAGTGAGAGGAAATCTACCCCTAGGAAGGGAAATTCACTCCTGTAAGAGCTATTATAGGGAAAAAGTACCTCCACTGATGCTTTATCACCAAGGCTTGTTTCCACAACAACCCAAAATTTTCAAAATCCAATTGTCATTGGGACAGAAAGTGAGGTGAAATATTCTTAACAGGGGCAAACACAGCAAAACAAATGTTACAGGGGTGTTAACCCTTCCCTATGCTATCCCAAAAGCTTAAAAATATTTTTTTTGGCTGGAGCTACACTTAGAAAATATACCTGTTCCAACTTACAAACAGATTCAACTTAAGAACAAACCCTGTATACCTATTTTTATTTACATAGGGGAGAAAAGACTCAGAGGACACCACTCATCAGAGGAGACCACGGACCCCCCACCTCAGGAAGAAGGGGAAATCCCACAAACACAACAGGGGGAGGAGGGAGACGTGGTGGAAATTGTCACCACAACAGGTGAGTGTCTGCGACCACAGGCTCGGGTAAGAGATGGATGATGGCATTTTTATAATACATGGTGTGGTTTTTTTTCTATATATTTAGGTGATAGTGATGTTGTGGATGAAGGTCATTTCACCAGTGAAAGTGCCCAGATCCTGATCGGGGAGATCATAGGGTGTAATAGAGACTTGGAAAACATCAAGCAAAACATCAATGATGTTCAAAACAAAATGAAGAACATCATTGATGTTTTAGGGAGAGTTTAAAACCCCTCGAAATCCCTTACTTATTTCTGCTTTTTTTTCCTGAACATTTTTTGCACATTTTTTTACATATTCTCAAAAAGCCAAATTCTGAAGATGCACACAGTGTGTCAACATGTGCTATCTGCCATCACGGGAGATCAATGTATGCATTTTGGGTGTGGAACTTCTTCATCAATAATAAAGTAGCTGAGAGCAAGGGGTTGCACCCACAAAATACGTCCATTGATCCCCCATGATGGCAGCTAGCACATGTTGAGATTCGGCAATTTGTGTGCATCTTCAAAATTTGTCTTTTTCAGGGGTGACATCACCCCATCTGCTGAACGCAATATCAAACACAGTTTATAAATACTCATGTCTGATATTGCCTTCACTTTCTAGAAAAGTTGAACTTTGTAAGTTCCAGATTTGTGTATTTCTAGTTGGTTTTAAACATGCCTGAAGTAAAAGTAGGAAATTTCTACTTTTAATGTGACCTAACAAATTGTTATACAACAAACATGTTGGTTTGTTTTAAAAACCTTTTATAAATGCACATGTGATTGTGCTTGATTAAAAAGATTGAGAATCAACAATGTGTGGCTTCTTCTTTCAATGCTCAAAAGCATTTTTTGTAGTAAAGTTGGTGTTTTCAGTGACAATGGGGGTTATTTACTAAACACAACTCCACTTTGCATTACAAGTGCAGTTTCTGTGCAGTCTCAAGTGCACTTGTAGTGCAAAGTGTCTTTGCCTTTAGTAAAAAAAAAAACACCCAACAGTGCTTTATAATTTTACACAATCACGCCATTTTCACGACTCCCCAAATTTCAGTCAGGGTCAGCTAAAAGGAAGACAAGCAATACATTTAAGCAAATATTTTTTTCAGTTTAAAAATGTTTTTATTTAAAAAATGTCTCAGACATTGTTTGGCATATTGATGGCCCCCCTACCCCCAAAGTATTCCATGTATCTTATACGGACCTCGCAGGCACTTTGGGGGGGAAAGCCAGGACGGCCAGCTTCAAGCGCCGTCAGGGTTGGTTCATTGAGATTAATTTCGGCTTCAGGCCCAACTGAGCCAGCATAGTTCACAGAATTTCTCCTTAAAAAGTTGTGGAGAACACAGCAAGCCAGGATGATGTGATTGAGTTTATATTCTGCCATGTGCATCGGTGTAAGAAATAGGCGGAACCAGCTGGCCATTATTCCAAACGTGTTCTCCACCACTCTTCTGGCTCCAGCCGGTAATTAAAAACCCTCTGGTCTGGGGTGAGGGTCCTCATAGGGAATGGCTGCATAAGATGGTCCCCCAGCGCAAATGCTTCAATCGCAATGAAGACGAATGAGAGTCCTTCCGCATTGTCTTCTGGAGGTGGCAAGTCCAAGCTGCCATTCTGGAGACACCTGTAGAACTCCGTGTGGGTGATGACTCCACCATCTTACATCCGGCCATTCTTCCCCACGTCCACATACAGGAACTCGTAAGTAGCCAACACCACCGCCAACATCACAATACTATTGAACCCCTTGTAGTTGTAATAGTATGACCCCGAGTTGGGTGGTGGGACGATGTGAATGTGTTTCCCATAAATTGCCCCTCAGCAGTTAGGAAAGTCTCACCGCTGGGCAAAGTGGGATAGCACAGTCTGCCATTCCTGTGGGTTGGAAGGAAACTGTGGAGTCAAACAAGAAAAATAAATTAATCATTTTGCACATAAACATGGAAAGCAGATTAAACACAAACATTCTTGGCCAACATCAGTATAACATTTATTTTAGGGAGTATTTAAAGACAAAGGTATAAGGTCCACCTATCAGATTCCTCCCCCCTCTCATGGGCCATTTTATAAATTTTATGGGGGGGAGAGATGTTTTGGCCAGGTAACCCTCTCCACTTCATTGAGAGATGAATGCCTAAATAATGTGCATTACTTTGGCCAGCCCCTCCTTACTTACACTATTCGCAGCCCACTGGACAGGTAAGAAATGTCATAATACAAAGATATAAATACACACTGTACACATTTTAGCACATTTTTACATTCTGCTATTACCTATCAAGATAATAATAGGATACAAAAACTTTAAACAGTACCATTTGAAAGTATTCAGGCAGGCCCTTGCACTACATGCTTTGGGAAATTCATTCATAAATCTGACCACAAAAGAGGTGGGTATGTAGTGTGTATGGGTTTGGCAAAGTCAGCAGATAGAGGATTGGTATCAGCTGAGTTAGCAGTTGGGGGGGAGGGAGGGTTCCATATGATTTTGGGATCCAAAAAAAAGCCTCTGGCACTCAAATCACATTTTTACATATTTTAGGGGTTGTTTAGGGTAAAGCACTACTATGGAGCTGACAAAATACATTGATAAGTGACTACACAAGGTGGATATAGGCCCAGGAGAGCATGCTGGGGAGGTAAGTGAAGGCAAATATGTATGAAGGACAAAAAAAAATTACATAAAAATCCAGCATGCATGAGTACAAAGGGGACATTCACAGCATATTACAATCATGGTAATTAGGGAATGAAGAAAGAAATACAATATATTAACAAACATTTAATAGAATAAAATGTGATGTAAAAGGATAAAAATCTTACCTTAATATACTCCTTCTGCAGGACCTGGATGATGGCAGAACAGGTCTCCGGGATAATGATCCCCAGAGCCTGGGGGGAGATGCCTGTCGAGAACTTAAGGTCCTGCAGGCTTCTCCCCATTGCCAAGTACCGCAGGGTGGTGACTAGCCTCTGCTCCGGAGTGATGGCTTGCCTCATGTAGGTATCCTGCCTGCTGATATAAGGGGTCAGCAAAGCCAACAAACAGTGAAAAACAGGGTCCGTCATCTGGAGAAAGTTCCTGAAATCATCAGGGTTATTTTCACGGATCTCACGGAGCAAAGGCATGTGACAGAACTGGTCACGCTGGAGCAACCAATTCTTGGTCCATGAACTCCTCCTCTCCCTGTTCATGGACTGGGCTTGTGTCAAAGTAAGGACCCCAACACGAAGCCCCCGCACAGCACAAACTCTACGATGAGTACGTACACTCAACATGGCTAGCAAACGGTCGGCTGCTCAGAACGAAGTAACAGAACGCACTGAAGAACAACAAGGCCTGTGAAGAGCGACCTGACAATCAGTAAAGAAGGAACATTAACACAATGGCAAAGTCAATGGTAACTCGCTGCACGCACTGAAGACCAAATACAAACCCACAAGCACAAAGTGAACACCAGAAATACGATCTGAAAACCACGAGTCTGAAAAAGTATGAATCGTCTCTCACCAAACTTTTACTAACACAAGATTAGCAAAAGGAGCCCAAAGGGTGCCGCGCTTGGTACTGAACCGACAACTTTGTGCGACCGTGTGTATGCAAAACAAGTTTGAGCCAACATCCGTCGGAAAAAATCCATGGATTTTGTTGTTGGAATGTCCGATCAATGTCCGACGGACAGTGCGTAACCCCACACCCCAAGGCCACTGGTATTAAAACTTAACATTTATTCAAGTTCTGTAAAATGTATTGACTGTGTGTATGTGTTTACTTCAAGGGAGGATTAGTGTTTATTGATTGGCAAAAAGCATAAGCAATGATTTTTATAGATACGGCTACCAGAATAGAAAAATGAAAGAATACCTCCTTTACTAAATATTCGTAGCTTGAAAAACTACCAGCCTCAATAGCTAGGGATACTTGCTAGTCTGGCTGTCCACTAGAAGGTACCAAGTCTGTCTGACCCTAAACCAAACCAGGCTATCCACTAGGAATTCACACTGGTCTTGAGGCCTCATGCACACTGGACGTTAATGTAACGTTATAAAAATGCCAGTAGCTTTGCAGTGAATTTTTCAGTGTTTTTGCAACAGTGTTTTTTTTTAATGGATCAAAAATGTTAAATGCTGATGATCTGCGTTTTTGAGTGTTTACCTGCGTTTTTTGACGCTGAAAAACTCCTCTCAGAACCCACTAGTTTTGGGTTTTTTTCACAGCCAAAAAATGCCCCAGCCAAAAACAGTTGATAAGAGCCTATGTGTGCATGGACACATAGGATAACATGATGGGGAGTTTATTGACTGTAGAAAAAAATGTCTGAAGTAAAAAAAAGCAGCTGTAAAAACGTCCAAAAACGTCCAGTGTGCATGAGGCCTGACTAGTATGTACTCCTGTGACTGAAACTCTTCCTGAATGTAAACTCAGGCATAAACTGTTATAACATCCCCAGGACTAAAGGGTTCCTCACAGTCTGGGCTATATTGTCAATGACTCACATACCTCTAACTCCTGCCTGGACCAAAGGGTAATGCTATAATACCTCCAAAACTAGGGGTCAACTTTTCCAGCTAAGAGAGGCTCTTCTGGTTATCAACTTTGCCTCAAACACAGGATTCCTTAGATCCTAAGTGCTACCTGCATGGTTGCAACCATGTGGGGATATATGGAAAAAGAACCCAAAAAACGAAAATGTGCCCAGCAAAGCATAGCACTGAGACCCAGCTCAGAACAATACAGAACGAAAGAAAAATATCAGATTATCCATATATGACAATACCAGATGGTAATAGGGAACAAAAAAGGTCCACAGAGCCTAACATAGCAAACACAATATCACATGAAATGAAAAATGCACGAAAAACCTTGCAGCCAACGACAGAGCAGGGTCATGAACAAAAAAAAAAATACATTACATTATTCTGGAGCAACCGTACCTTGGAAATCCAGCCAGGGAGACCAAACTTTAGTAAATTTCTTGGGGCAGCCTCACACTTCCCATGTGATGGTTTTAATCATCTGCTCCACCATAGTCCAGAACTCCTTCAATTTGGGACATTCCCAGAAAATATGAAACAGGGTCACCTTAGACTGCTGGCACTGCCAACAGGAGCTTGAGCCCTGGAAGAACATCTGAGACCATCATGTAAGAAATTTGTATCCACCCTCCTAAAATCTACCAACCTTCATTGATCTTTGCGCTGCTTCATAACCCCCGAAATGTACTAAGTCAGTGGTCATCAACCCTGTCCTCAGAGCCCACTAACAGGCCAGGTTTTATGTAATACCTTGGGGAGATGCAGACTAGAATACTGCAATCACTGAGCAGCAAATGATATCACCTGTGACGTATTTCAGTTATCTTGCAAACCTGGCCCTCCTGTTAGTGGGCCCTAAGGACAGGGTTGATGACCACTGTACTAAATGGTTTTCCTTTTCTATCTTTCCCCCATACACATATAAACACAAATGTACTTTGGGTTTACATTATTAAATGCAGATTAATTCCAGCTCTTGCAAATAATTACACATTCAGCTACACGCCTGTTGTACTGAATCCTAAATAAAATCCTTTAGCATTTTTGTTGTTCATGGTAAAAAAAAAAAAATGAACCCATCAACAAAAACATATAAATGGACACATTACTTCATGGGGTGGCTTGTTTAAGCATGTAATTACATTCATCTTTCATTTACTTTCTTTTCATCTCCCAATGGAATTGATTGCCTAATAATCCACTAAAAGTATTTTGTTTAAACATTTTGAAGTTCACAGAGGTTGCCCACATAGATAATTAATAACACAAGAGCAAGAATAACAAGTTGCTTAGGCAGCATGGACAGTGATGTCATTCGGTAATAGGTTAAGCTGGTCAGGACTCATTAAAATTAAGTTTTGCACAGTATCAATGGCATCTTGTAACAAGGCTACAAGGACACTACAGTGTGTCTCCCCAAATAGAACCCAAGCTCTAGAGAAATGATCCTTTTAACATCGGTAGATTAAGATCCATATTTGTCATTAAGAGTGCTCTCGCGAGAATGCACCGTGCAAAAAAAAAAAAAAAAAAAAAGGAAAAAGGAAAATTAAGCTGCTATTGATATTGCTTGTGTACCCCCTGTGACTTTACATGCTATCATTTTCTATCTTTGATGCATTTACTTTTATTGTTATGGCAAAATAAATGGCTTTTTACATTGCTCACCATTCGTCATAAGTGGCAAAGCATTGATTTTTGAGATTTATCCATTTGCAGTAAAATGAAGATGCAAGAAGCATGACAATAAAATACTGTGAAATTATGTATTTCTTTTAGATCCGGGAAAACAACGTCCATTTGAAGATGGATAACAGTGTGTTTCATTGCTTGGTCATTTTACACGGCTCTACAGATATTGTTTTGCTCCGCAAAATCATTTAAATTGAATCTCTTGTATAGCAGTGAATAAAAGTGTAGAAAAAACTACATAATTACTTTTTTTTTATTATGAGTGTTATATTGTATTTCAAGGATGAATCCCTACCTCCTGTTCCTATACTATCAATTTTTTTCCAATGGGACATTTTAGGCAAGTACATTACAATCATAAATCATATCTCTTTATTCATATACAATCGAAAACAGCTGATTGTTACGGTACATAAAATTGTATAGCGGCTGATACATTATATACTGTAACCTGTGCACATAATGCCCATACAGACTTGCGGAATACCCTTAGATCCCAACTAGGAGGATTTTATACATGTTTCATAGTGCTTGACTAGTCTGCATCAGTCCCCAATTTTGGGACATGCCCAAAATGTTTTAATTATTCTTATTCAGGGGTTAAGGGTATGTCATGTATTATTGATTAAAATCTGATCAGTTTTGCAGTTCACAGAGGGGAGAGCTGCAGCAGCCTGAAAGACTCATCAGTCTGAAATTTACCTGAGTGTTTGATGGAGAAGAGTGGAGGAGCCTAAGGAGAATTTATTTATGCAGAAGTATTGTAAGTTTATCTATATCCATTGCCATTTCATATATCGCAACTTTATGGGGTACTGCAGGCAGAGGATTTCTTAATGGAATGCAGTGGCCTGAAGCGCCATAAGACCCATTGGGGTAAGAGGCTGGGGCACATCTGTGGTGGATCACGGATTGCTGATGGAGGAGATGTTAAACACATATTATTAATTGAAGTTCACCTTTATTGCCTTTGATATATTGCATTTTTTTGGAACGTCCGTTATTGGACATTGTACAAAATAGCTTCAATCTGCATATTGCTCTTTTTTTCACATATTTTGCACTTTGTATACTCATTTTTTTCTGTTGATTATGGACTTTTGAATTTACAGTGGGGACGGAAAGTATTCACACCCCCTTACATTTTTCACTCTTTGTTATATTGCAGCCATTTGCTAAAATCATTTAAGTTAATTTTTTCCTCATTAATGTACACACAGAACCCCATATTGACAGAAAAACACAGAATTGTTGACATTTTTGCAGATTTATTAGAAAAGAAAAACTGAAATTTCACATGGTCCTAAGTATTCAGACCCTTTGCTGTGACACTCATATATTAACTCAGGTGCTGTCCATTTCTTCTGATCATCCTTGAGATGGTTCTACACCTTCATTTGAGTCCAGCTGTGTTTGATTATACTGATTGGACTTGATTAGAAAAGCCACACTCCTGTCTATATAAGCCCTTACAGCTCACAGTGCATGTCAGGGCAAATGAGAATCATGAGGTCAAAGGAACTGCCTGAAGAGCTCAGAGACAGAATTGTGGCAAGGCACAGATCTGGCCAAGGTTACAAAAAAAAAATTCTGCTGCACTTAAGGTTCCTAAGAGCACAGTGGCCTCCATAATCCTTAAATGGAAGACATTTGGGATGATCAGAACCCTTCCTAGAGCTGGCCGTCCGGCCAAACTGAGCTATTGGGGGAGAAGAACCTTGGTGAGAGAGGTAAAGAAGAATCCAAAGATCACTGTGGCTCAGCTCCAGAGATGCAGTCGGGAGATGGGAGAAAGTTGTAGAAAGTCAAGCATCACTGCAGCCCTCCACCAGTCGGGGCTTTATGGCAGAGTGGCCCGATGGAAGCCTCTCCTCAGTACAAGACACATGAAAGCCCGCATGGAGTTTGCTAAAAAACACCTGAAGGACTCCAAGATGGTGAGAAATAAGATTCTCTGGTCTGATGAGACCAAGTTAGAACTTTTTGGCCTTAATTCTAAGCGGTATGTGTGGAGAAAACTAGGCACTGCTCATCACCTGTCCAATACAGTCTCAACAGTGAAGCATGGTGGTGGCAGCATCATGCTGTGGGGGTGTTTTTCAGCTGCAGGGACAGGACTACTGGTTGCAATCGAGGCAAAGATGAATGCAGCCAAGTACAGGGATATCCTGGACGAAAACCTTCTCCAGAGTGCTCAGGACCTCAGACTGGGCCAAAGGTTTACCTTCCAACAAGACAATGACCCTAAGCACATAGCTTAAATAATGAAGGATTGGCTTCACAACAACTCCGTGACTGTTCTTGAATGGCCCAGCCAGAGCCCTGACTTAAACCCAATTGAGCATCTCTGGAGACCTAAAAATGGCTGTCCACCAACGTTTACCATCCAACCTGACAGAATTGGAGAGGATCTGCAAGGAGGAATGGCAGAGGATCCCCAAATCCAGGTGTGAAAAACTTGTTACATATTTCCCAAAAAGACTCATGGCTGTATTAGATCAAAAGGGTGCTTCTACTAAACACTGAGCAAAGGGTCTGAATACATAGGACCATGTGATATTTCAGTTTTTCTTTTTTAATAAATCTGCAAAAATGTCCACAATTCTGTGTTTTTCTGTCAATAGGGGGTGCTGTGTGTACATTAATGAGGACAAAAAATGAACTTAAATGATTTTAAGTGGAGGTGGTCGGTGGAGGTGGTCCTCTGAGTTGCATTCTGGGAGAGGGTATTTATGGGACAAACACCATGTTTTAGGGTTCGTTTTCAGCCACCTGCTGGCCCTCCTGGCCGACAGGTATGCACTAGGAATACCACCTCATGGTCCTCCGTTCCGGAGGCCCACGTCGCTGCGGCGTGTGGGTGGGCCCAGAAGCCTGTCTGGGGCCTACCACAGCAGCGGAGGAATGGTCCTGAGCTGTCTATCCTGAGTGAAGAAGCTGGACAACCGAGAAGATCCCAGGGGAGGACCCGTCTTGGAAGGATCATGCAGAGTGCTGGTCTGGAGAGGGGCCTGGTGACTCGGCTGGAAGACACATTCCGAAGTAATCTTACAGTATAGTACTGCCGGGTTGGTTTAAAGGTTCAAGTACTGTATCTGACTTTCACCACAAACCAATACATCCTGTGGCAGAGGATTGTACAGGTTTTATTCCAAACAAGTCTGTGGCAGAGACTTTAGTTCATGCTATGTGCTGGCTGCTAGACCAGTGAGAGGGGTCTATCCAGGCGGGCAAAGATTGAATCCCACAAGGGGAGCGCTTTCAACCACAAGTGATTAATCTCAGAGAAATGTTCTAAAGAATACTAAGAAGAGTATTTGAGCTTCCCTGCAGCTTTCCTTCTACCTCTTTCCTGCTACTTCCCTTCCCTAGACCCGGTGTCGGTGAAACAGAGGTATCGAGAGTGAAGGTAACAAGCCCGCTTAAACCAGCAGCTCCACCGAGAGTTAGTGCTACACATAAATAAAGAAAAACCCTAATTAATTAATAGTAACTACAATCGACCCACCGCTTTTAGCCACGTGAACGGACAAAAGTAGTAGAACCCTTACGGATATCCAAATGTCGGAAAACATCAAAACTGGTTTGGATGTATAGACACTAAAAGGTAGAGAGACTAAGAGACAGCGAGACATCAATAACAACAAAAAAGAAGAAAGAAGAGAACGAAAAGAACAGAGAGGAACAGCTTAAAAGCGATTGTTTTTAAACACTCATGTAACAGCATTCTAAAGAATCGCTGAACAGAGCCAAAATGCATTACATGTCAGTCAATGATGTTGACACCTGTAGGAGGTAACAGAGTGGGGTAGCTAAATAAACTGTACTAATTGCCCTAAGCCACTCATATAATAATGTTCTATGGAATCACTAAAAAAAAAAAAAAATATATATATATATATATATATATATATATATATATATATATATATATATATATATATATATATATATGAAGAAAAAAATGGGGAAATTGGCGCTGCCCTATTATAACTCAGTGTTTAAATTACAAAAGAGGATAAAATAAAAATAAAAAATGAACACGATAAAAAATAGTGCAAATCCTGTGCAATAAACCAATGTTAAGATAAGTACCATATACATGCATAAAAGTGAATTAAGCATACAATATACACACTAATTATAAAAGACCTTAAGTTTGTGACAGTGTATCACCCCGTCTTTGAAAACGTCCTATGACGAAACGCGTAAGGCGGAGTCACGCTCACACGTCACACCCGGAAGCTCCGGCTGGAACGCAAGTTGGGACGCATGTTAGGACTAGCTTCCTGGTCCCATCCTTGTCCACAGCCGTGCTGTTAATGGGTCTATTGTTTTAAGGAATCTATATTTTTTTAATAAACTGGACATACTTCACTACGGAAGCCCCCTGTTTCTTTCTTTGTCTGTGGAGGAAAAGACAGATTGGTGGTGGGGAGCTGCGGAGGAGCCCAGCCCTGGAACGCCTGCCGGGAATCTTGAATCGGATTGCTGGTGTGATCCTACGGAGGAGCGGAGTACAAGCGGGACATTTATAGAGACATCCATCCCAAGACACCCACTCTATGCCCAATACCCCTGCAGGGGTGACTGCTTCTGGTGAGTGGGGGAACACGGGGGGAGCACTTGGAGTCACCAGTCTGTATGAGCACGGAAGTCACCGTTTTTTGTCTTTGGTATCCTCTGGATTGCATATGGTGGGATCCCGGTTCCGGTTTCTATAGAACTCCTGTTTTTTCACAGAGACTTTGTTTGCCTGTTTGTTTTTCACAGAGACTTTGTTTCTTTTTGTCATATACAGCTTATAAGAGATTAATAGCAATCACTTAACCGTACACATATCTGGTCTGGGTTTTTTTGTACAGATCTTGTCTAAACATCGCATGAGTCAAAGTGGGGCTCAACATATGATCACATGGATTCTCAGGAATTCATTGCTCACCTTATTAGAAACAGTATACATGGGATTTAATACACACGTTGCTGATACACTATAATTGATAACTTTTTTTATCACTGTTGCTTGCCCTACAGGGGTGATACACTGTCACAAACTTAAGGTCTTTTATAATTAGTGTGCATATTGTATGCTTAATTCACTTTTATGCATGTATATGGTACTTATCTTAACATTGGTTTATTGCACAGGATTTGCACTATTTTTTATCG
This sequence comes from Lithobates clamitans, assembly GCA_037952925.1. Lineage (NCBI taxonomy): Eukaryota > Metazoa > Chordata > Amphibia > Anura > Ranidae > Lithobates > Lithobates clamitans. The sequence continues at coordinate 9,232,124 of JBBGZY010000723.1, forward strand.
TGTTCATTTTTTATTTTTATTTTTATTTTATCCTCCTGTGTAATTTAAACACTGAGTTATAATAGGGCAGTGACAATTTCCCCATTTTTTCTTCATATAAGTTAATAGCTCCCAGCGGGAACTAATTAGGGGGACCCTGCAGCCCTCCATTTCCTGTGCGTGGACTTTTAACCTATTATTTATATATATATAAGACTGGACCATCAATTTTGACACTAGAGTTGTAACAAGTTTACTACAGTAAACACTTAATCGTAATAATGTGAGACGTCCCATTCGAAGTTTAATCCCGCTGGTTTTCTGGTATTAAGGGAGAAGATCAGAAAACTTCCCTTTTGCAGAGCGTTATGAATCTGTCGCCCCTCCTAACTGGTGTCATCATTTGTTCAATCCCCTGTATAAATAGACTTGAAACATCCTTATTATGGACTAAGTTCCAGTGTTTAGCTACATTCGTGTTGTGATTTTTCTCAATGTCGCGTAGGTGATTGTAAAGGCGATCCTTCAGTCTGCGTGTCGCGCGACCCACATACTGGATATTGCATAACTCACAGGAGACAACATAAACCAGAAACCTGGTATTGCATATGATAAATGAGGAAACAACAAACTTTCTGCCAGTAGTGATTGGACAGACTGAAGGGCCTCTTTTAATGTGTCAACAATAAGCACACCCCCTCATTCCACATTTATAGTTACCTTTATACTGTAACCAATGAGAGCGAGAGCCTTCAATGGCAAACAGACTGGGCCATAGTGATCCGCCCAACGTGGGAGCCCTACGAGATACCATTTTAATGCCTTTGAAAAGTATCTTAGAATATGTGGAATCATTAAACAAAATAGGGAGGTATTTACTGACCGTATTCCTGATTTTGTTAAATTCTATGCTTATATGAAGTGGGAAAAAAAAACGGAATATCTGTTAGAGAGGGAGAGGGATGTTCCCTGTGTGTATGGCCCCTAGGACGTTTGTCTAATAGCAAATTGTTCCTAGGGATGTTATTGAGAATGTGAAATGCTCTATTAGGGTATCCTCTATGTTTAAATCTACATGCCATCTCTGTCGCCTCCCTGACAAATTCAGAGTCCCTACTACACACGCGCTTCAGTCAGAGAAATTGACCAACTGGAATGCCCTTGATAATGTGCCTGGGATGGCTGGTATCAGCCCATAACAATGCATTACCAGCAGAGGGTTTCCTGTATAGACCAATAACAATAGCATTGTCTTTCCCAGACAACTGCACATCAAGGAACTCAATAAATCTAGCGTGGAAACAGCCGGTAAATTTTAAATTGAGTTCATTGTCGTTCAGATAGTTTAACCACGCATCGATATCTGTCGATCAGACACAATGAATAACAAGTCTTCAATGTAGCGACAGTAAAACACTGTCTCCAAGCAGCGGGGGCTATCATGTCCAAAGATGCGGGTCCTCTCCTACCACCCCATACAGAGGTTGGCCAGTTTTGCCCCCATAGGTAGGAGGTAATAGCACCCATCAAACATAAAGAAATTATGTGTGAGCAAAAACTCTAAGCTGAGTAAAATAAATTCCTGAAGGACCAATGAATATCTGCCTGATCTTTTCAGGAAGAAAGCAACAGCCTGTAATCCCAAAGATTGTAGAATGTTGGAAAAGAGGCTCAATACATCATATTGAGCAGTTCAACCTCTTCTTTACTTTTTTACATTGCAGCTTGGTCAAGGTCATCTTTGGACTCTTTCCTTGAATCATAGCACTGCATAGTGCAATAAAGCCGGACTGACTTACAGTATTGTCCCTAACTCTATAAGTCTTATGCCCCGTACACACGGTCGGTGATTGATCGGACATTCCGACAACAAAATCCTAGGATTTTTTCCGACGGATGTTGGCTCCAACTTGTTTTGCGTACACACGGTCGCACAAAGTTGTCGGAATTTCCTGATCGCCAACAACGCGGTGACGTCAACCACGTACGACGAGACTAGAAAAGGCCAGTTCAGAACCAAGCGCGGCACCCTTTGGGCTCCTTTTGCTAATCTTGTGTTAGTAAAAGTTTGGTGAGAGACGATTCGCGCTTTTTCAGACTCATGGCTTTCAGATCGTTTTCTGTGGTTCAGTTTGTGCTTGTGAGTTTGTATCTGCTCTTCAGTGCGTGCAGTCATTTCGTATCGGAGTTTTCTGTGCGATCTTGTCCACTCGTTGCTGTTTTTCAGGTCGCTCTTCACAGGCCTTGCTGTTCTTCAGTGCGTTCTGTTACTTCGTTCTGAGCAGCCGACCGTTTTCTAGCCATGTTGCGTATACGTACTCCTCATAGAGTTCGTGCTGTGCCGGGGCTTGGTGTTGGGGTCCTGACCTTGACACAAGTCCAGTCCATGAACAGGGTGGGGAGGAGTTCATGGACCAAGAATTGGTTGCTTCAGCGAGACCAGTTCTCTCATATGCCTTTGCTCCGTGAGATCCGTGAGAATAATCCTGATGATTTCAGGAACTTTCTCAGGATGACGGACCCCTTATTTGACCGTTTGTTGGCTTCGCTGACCCCCTATATCAGCAGGCAGGATACCTGCATGAGGCAAGCCATCACTCTGGAGCAGAGGCTCGTCGCTAACCTGCGGTACTTGGCGACGGGGAGAAGCCTGCAGGACTTGAAGTTCTCGACAGGCATCTCCCCCCAGGCTCTGGGGATCATTATCCCAGAGACCTGTTCTGCCATCGTCCAGGTCCTGCAGAAGGAGTATATTAGGGTAAGATTTTTATCCTTTAATATCACATTTTATTGTATTGAATGTTTGCTAATATATTGTATTTCTTTCCTCATTCCCTAATTACCATGGTTGTAATATGCTGTGAATGTCCCCTTTCTCCTCATGCATGCTTGAATTTTATGGGGTTTTTTTTGTCCTTCATACATATTTGCCTTCACTTACCTCCCCAGCATGCTCTCCTGCCCCTATATTCACCTTATGTAGTCACTTAACAATGTATTTTATCAGCTCCATAGTAGTGCTTTACCCCAAACACCCCCTAAAATGTTTAGAAATGTGATTTGTGCTTTAAATTCAGGCAGAGTGCCAGAGGCTTTTTTTTTTTAGTGTCCCCAAATCATTTTTATTAACCCTTCCTCCCCCCAACTGCTAAGTCAGCTGATACCAATTCTCTATCTATCCTCAATCCTCTATCTGCTGACTTTGCCAAACCCATACACACTATACCCATCTCTTTTGTGGTCAGATGTATGGATGAATTCCCCAAAGCATGTGTGCAAGGGCCTGCCTGTATACTTTCAAATGGTACTGTTTCAAGTTTTTGTATCCTATTATTATCTTGATAGGTAATAGCCGAATGTCCAAATGTGCTCAAATGTGTACAGTGTGTATTTATATCTTTGTATTATAACACTTCTTACCTGTCCAGTGGGCTGCCAATAGTGTAACTAAGGAGGGGCTGTTCCAAGTAATACCCATTATTTAGGCATTCATCTCTCAATGAAGTGAATAGGGTTACCTGTCAAAGATTACCCCCCCCCCCTATAATGTTAGAAATGGCCCATGAGAGGGGGTGGGAGGGGGAATATGATAGGTGTACCTTATACTTTGGTGTTGTAAAATTCCCCTTAATAAATGTTATCTGGATGTTGGCCAAGAATGTTTGTGTCTAATCTGCTTTCCATGTTTATGTGCAAAAATACTAAGTTTTTTTTGTTTTCCTCAACAGTTTCCTTCCACGCCACAGGAATGGCAGACTGTGGTCTCCCACTTTCCCCAGCGGTGGGACTTTCCTAACTGCGGAGGGGCAATTGATGGGAAACACGTCCACATTGTCCCTCCACCCAACTCGGGGTCATACTATTACAACTACAAGGGGTTCAATAGTATTGTGATGTTGGCGGTGGTGTTCGCTACATACCAGTTCCTGTATGTGGACGTGGGGAAGAATGGCCGGATTTCAGATAGTGGAGTCATCACCCACATGGAGTTCTACAGGCTTCTTCAGAATGGCAGCTTGGAATTGCCACCTCCAGAAGACAATGCGGAAGGACCCCCATTCGTCTTCATTGCGGTTGAAGCGTTTGCGCTGGGGGACCATCTTATGCAGCCATTCCCTATGAGGACCCTCACCCTGGACCAGAGGGTTTTTAATTACCGGTTGGCCGGAGCCAGAAGAGTGGTGGAGAACACGTTTGGAATAATGGCCAGCCGGTTCTGCCTATTTCTTACACCGATACACATGGCAGAATATAAACTCAATCACATCATCCTGGCTTGCTGTGTTCTCCACAACTTTTTAAGGAGAAATTCTGTGAACTATGCTGGCTCAGTTGGGCCTGAAGCCGGAATTAATCTCAATGAACCAACCCTGACTGCGCTTGAAGCTGGCCGCCCTGGTTTTCCCCCCCAGAGTGCCCGAGAGGTCCGTATGAGGACCATTCCATTCCCGATGAGGACCCTCACCCCGGAACAGAGGGTTTTTATTTACCGGCTGGCCAGAGCCAGAAGAGTGGAGGAGAACACATTTGGAATCATGGCCAGCCGGTTCTGCCTATTTCTTACACCCATCCATATGGCGGAGTATAAACTTAATCATATAATCCTGGCGTGCTGTGTTCTACATAACTTTTTATGGCAACATTCGGCCAACTATGCTGGCTCAGTTGGGCCTGAGGCCGGAATTATAAATGAAACAACCCTGACGGCGCTTGAAAGTGGCCGTCCTGGCTTGCCCTCCCTGAGTGCCCGTGATGTCCAGTTAAGATATCTTGAGTTCTTTGAGGGTAGGGGGGCCATCAATATGCCAGACAATTTGTGAAGCCTTTATCAAATAAAAAAAAAAAAAAGCAAATCTTTGGTGACATTTACTGCTTGTGTTTGTTTTAGCTGACCCTGACAGCAATGTGGGGAGTCCTGAAAATGGCATGATTGTGTAACCTTATACAAAGCACTGTTGGGTGTTATTTACTAAAGGCGTAGACACTTTGCACTACAAGTGCACTTGAAACTGCACTGAAACTGCACTTGTAGTGCAAAGAGGATTTGCTCTTAGGAAATAACCCCCATTTTCACAGAAAGCAGCAATTACATCACCACAAAAGTGTTGTAGTGTTGAGACAATAATCCACACATTCTTGATTACCAATCTTTTTAATACCTGCACAATCACATGTGCATTTAGAAAAGGTTTTTAAAACAAAACAATATGTTTGTTGTATAACAATTTTTGGGGTGGCATTATCAAAAATAGAAATGTCCATTTAAGATAAAACAGGCATGTGTAAAACCAACAAGAAAGACACAAATCTTGAACTTACAAAGTTCACATTAGGTAGAACTTGAAGGCAATATCAGACATGATTATTTAGGAACTGTGTTTGATATTGCGTTCAGATGGGGTGAAGTCACCCCAGGCAAAGCCAAATTTGGAAGATGCACACAAATTTCCCAATGTCAACATGTGCTAGCTGCCATCACGGGGGATCAAGGGACGTGTTTTGGGTGAGAAACCCCTTCCTCTCAGCTACTTTATTATTGAGGAAGGGGTTGCACCCCCAAAACGCCTACATTGATCTCCCATGATGGCAGATAGCACATGTTAGCACACTGTGTGCATCCTCCAAATTTTGCTTTTCTAAAAATCGCTAAAACATTTTGAACTTTGTAGCACACAAAAGAAGAAAGTGATTTGGAGGGGTTTTAAACTTGCCCCAAAACATCAATGATGTTCTTATTTTTTTGAATAACATCATTGATGTTTTTCTGGAGGTTTTCCAAAGCTAAATTACACCTCATGATCTCCCCAATCAGGATCTGTGTACTTTCTGATGTGAAAGGATCTGGATCCACAACATCACGATCACCTAAAAAGAGAGAAACCAAACAAAAAACAGGTATCAAAAATATTCCGGCATCCATCTCTTACCTGAGCCTGTGGTCGCAGACACTCACCTGTTGTGGTGACTATTTCCACCACGTCTTCTTCCTCCTGCTCTTCTTGTGTTGGGGGTATATTCCCTTCTTCCAGAGGTGGGGGGTCTGTGGTCTCCTCGGATGAGGGGTGTCCGAGTCTTTTCTCCCCTATGTAAAACAAAAATGGTATACTTAGCACACAGATATTTGATGGCAGAACCAGAGGCGTCGCTAGGGGGTGGCTATTGAGGCTATAGCCCCGAATCTGGGGACAATAGCCCCGAGTCTCTAGGGCAGGGGTCAGCACCTGGCCCGCCACCACTGAAAGTGGGCACCCGGCCTGCGGACATTATCACAGGGCTGTATGGGGGCTCTGCAGTGTAGTGGGGTGCAGGGGACAGTGGACACTACAATGGGGGCTGCATTGCTGGGCACTGGTGAGGCTGCATAGATGGGCACAGCTGAGCCCTGCATTCTTTATGTAGCCAACCGTGGGGCTCTCTGGGGACCCTGATGTAAGGGGGGCTCTGAGGACCCTGATGTAAGTAGGGAGGCTCTCTAAGGACCCTGATGTAAGGGGGGGGGCTCTGGGGACCCTGATGTAAGTGGGGGGGGCTCTCTGGGGACCCTGATGTAAGGGGGAATCCGCACTCAGATATTTAACGATATTTTTTTATACACACACACCCACACACACACACGCGTATATTCTATACATGTGTTTGCCTGCCCACCCAAGCATATAACTTTCTTTACTTCGCTGCTATGGGCTCTAGCCCCGGATCTTTTCTAGACCTAGCAACGCCCCTGGGCAGAACTATAAATAGGAAACATTGCTTGGAAGTGGGGTACAATTGTCAATTTTGGCAGAGTTCCAAAATGTAGCATTTTCAGTGTCCTTTGTCAAGCTGCAATACTTTTCCTGTTTAGTACAAGCTTCACAGATGGAGACCACCCTATAGTATACACTGGAGCACCTGTGTGGGCCCCCTAATAAAAATGTTGTTCTGGTGTCCCACACTAGTGCTCCAGTGTCCAGATGTGAAAACAGCTGCTCAGTGTCCTCTCCTTACACAGAATCTAGTTTGCATTTCATTCTAGTAACAAAGCCATCTACACAACCAAATTAGTTTCATACAAGTAGGGCGTAAAAAATGTGGCCAAATGCATATGGCCAAAACAATGGTGTTTTATAGGCTGAAAGAAAAATGTTTGATACGAACGAATAATGTGCCCATGAACATGAAAGTTGCCATTTTAAAATGTACACTTTTAAGAAAAGCCCATGGAGCAGCACAAACGTAATAAACATAAAGAATAGGAACACAGCACAACTACTTACTTTTTTGCAGCACTCTCCGGATCTTTCTGTACTGCTCATGTTCTCGTAATTTGAGGTCCGACCACCGTTTCCTGAGCTGATCTTTCGATCGACGTACCCCGAAATTCCGGTGCAGACTCTTGACTACTTTCACCATGATCTTGGCCTTTCTGACATTGGGGTTGGGGTAAGGTCCATACTTTCCATCATAGTCGGCCCTCTTCAGGATGTCCACCATCTCCAACATCTCCCCAAAGGACATATTTGAGGCCTTAAATCTCCTTCTGGATCGGGACGTGTCCGGATCCGGGCTTTCTTCCTCCTCCTCCTCGTTCCTGTAATTAGCACGCACCTGCTGTGTCTCCGCCATATGCTCTTCCCCCACTCCGCAGAACAAAAAGGGGCGGGGAATAGACTAGAAAGAACGTCAGGGGCAGGCGGAGTTACACGCATGCGCAGTGTGTATAAAGCGTAACACGCGTGCGTATTACGTATGATCTGTGAGCGGAGCAAGAAGCATCGGAGGCGTCGATCGTAATAACGAAGGTAAGAGCCAAACTTGGGCCTATACTGCTTCTAGATTGAGGCCTTTATTGTAACAAGATCAGGAGAGTTTGAGCTGACATTAGGGTTTGTCTTGTGTTGTGTCTTGCAGTAAAAATGGATATCTTGAACGATACCGACTTCATGGCAATATTCATTGACATGTTCAGGGAGCTGCCTTGTCTGTGGGAGATCAACCACCCACATTATAAGAACCGAACAAAGAGGAAGGCAGCGCTGGATCAATTGCTGGAAATTGTGAAGCAGGTGATCCCCACGGTAGACATCACCTGTTTGAAGATCCTAATTGGTGGCCTGAGGAGCACATATGTAAGGGAGCGCAAGAAAGTCCAGGATTCGGAGATCCGGAGCAGCAGATGACATCTATGTCCCCAGGATGTGGTACTATGACAGGCTGCATTTTCTGGCAGGTCAGACTGAACCCAGGTCATCACTCTCCAGTCTTCCTTCCACGCTTCCTTCCCCCCCAGCTGAGGCTTCTGACGCCCAACCTGGGCCTTTCAGGCAGCAACATGTGGAGGAGCCCAGCTCCTGACTAGACTATAAACCGGGAAACCACTGCTGCAAGGCAGAAGTGCCAAACCACTAAACAGTGGCAACTACCCAAGTGGGGGTTTCCTACACTTTGAAAATATTTTCTCTCTTTTCCTGTTGTGTCTCCTTGACAGGAAATTTAAAAAAAATATCTGTCAGGGGTTCTAACCATATGCTACTAAAACATGTGGTTTGACTGGAAGCAACAGATGCCACTGCCATTTTTTACAATTAGGCATAATACAGTTAGAGAAATGTTGATACGTATTTTGTCACATCCAACATCTTAGCAAAAACTAAAAGTGCCTATTTATTTATAATTGGAGAAACCACAAAGCTGGCACTCAAAAAATGACCAGTTACACTTACTGGTAACAGTGTTTCTGGGAAGTCTTCCAGGAGGGCACCCTGAGAGATGACTGGTCCACCTGACAGGAAACACAATCAAGATAGAGGTTAAAAACCCTGCACTTGTGAAAAAGTATTGACCCACACCAGTGCACGAAAGTGAAAAACACCTCTAATGTATAACTACATAAATAAATACAAACCGGGTGGGAAGTAGGTCTGCCATCCTGGAAGACTTCCCAGAAACACCGTTACCAGTAAGTGTAACTGGTCATTTTCTCAAGTCGTCTTCCAGGACGGCACCCTGAGAGAAGAGCAAGTAGCTCAGGCCTACCTTAGGGCGGGGCAACATCCTGCAGGACCTTTCTGCCGAAGGCCAGGTCCTGGGGTGACAGAAAGTACTACTCTGTAATGTTTCAGGAATGTGTTCTGACTTGACCATGTTGCTGCTTTGCAAATTTGATCTACCGATGTTCCGGCCCTTTCAACCCAAGAGGTTGCCAGAGACCGTGTAGAATGAGCTTTAAGATTAGCTGGAACTGTCTTATCTGTTTGTTTATAAGCTATGGAAATAGCCTGTCTGATCCATCTAACAATAGTCGTCCTTGAGGCCTGCTCACCCCTCCTAGTGCCACAAAAACTGACCAACAGATGCTGTGATTTTCTGAACTCCCTTACTCTCTCTAAGTAAAGCAGAAGACATCTACTAACATCTAGTGTATGAAAAGCCCTCTCCTTCTCGTTCTGCGGATTGACACAGAAGGATTGTAAGATAATCTTCGGCGACCTATGGAAGCGGAAGCCACCTTAGGAAGGTACAAAGGGTCCTGCCTGAGAATGACTCTATCCTCCAATAAGCGAAAAAAAGGCTCCTTCATAGAAAGAGCATGCAAATCGTCCACCCTTCTGGCCGCAGTAACAGCCAGAAGGAAGGCAGTTTTAAAAGAAAGTAATCTAACTGAAGACTGAGCCAATGGCTCAAAAGGTGCCCTGGTCAGGGCCTCTAAGACTAAAGATAAATCCCATGGTGAAAATTTATTCATTTGGACCAGGGATAGCCTTTCTCTAGCCGTCAAAAATCTCTTTACCAAGGGTTCTAGAGCCAATCTTGTCCAAAAAGCTAGACAAAGCTGCCACCTGAACCCTAAGGGTCTTTGTTGCCAAACCTCGATCCACTCCTTCTTTTAGGAAGTCTAAGATCACGGGAATATCCTGCTGAGAGGTCCCTCTTGTTTCACACCAACGGGAAAAGACCCCCCAGACCCTAGCATAAATACATCTAGTCACCGGCTTTCTGCTCAGCAAAAGGGTGTCAATTACTCTCTCAGAGCACCCCTTGCTGTGCAAGCTCTCCCTCTCAAAAGCCAGGCCGTTAGTTTTTAAAAACCGGGGTTCGGATGGCAAAGAGGACCCTGAAGCAAAAGATCCTGACGCCCTGGAAGATGAAGCGGAGAGGTTACCGGCCAGTTCCACAGAGTGGGAAACCAGGTCCTCTTGGGCCACCAGGGGGCAATCAAGATCAGATTGCCCCTGGCCCAACTCAGCCTTTGAAGGATTCTCAGGATCAGGGTTAAGGGAGGAAAGGCATAGGCTAGACTGAAATCCCATTCCTGAGCCAATGCGTCCACCCCCTCGAACCCCTCCTTTCTGGAGAGGGAAAAGAATCTCCTGACTCTCCTGTTCGCCCTGCGGGCGAAGAGGTCTATCTCTGATGTGCCCAGCTGCTGACACACCAGAAAGAACACCTTGGGATTTAATTCCCATTCCCTCTGTCTGCCGACTGAGGAAATCTGCTTTTATGTTGAAAACCCCCCTTATATGTACTGCAGGGATCGAGGGTATTCTTTGTTCTGCCCATTCCAGGATTTCCTGCGCCAAACTCATCAGGGAGCGAGACCGTGTGCCCCCCTGACGATTCAGGAAAGCCACCGTTGTAGAATTGTCGGAGAGAATTTGCACTTCTCTCCCTCTGATTCTGCTCTTGAATACTTTTAGAGCCTCCCTGACTGCTAGTAGATCTCTGAAATTAGAAGAATCAGTCCTTTGGAGTCTGTCCCATACACCCTGAGCCTGAAGCTCCTCTAGATGGGCTCCCCATCCCCAGGAGCTTGCATCGGTTGTCACCCTGACAGGCTGGAACTGGGACCAACGATGACCTGCCCCCAACCTCTGAGGGTTGAGCCACCAGAGAAGAGACTTCCTCACCTCTCGAGGGATAGAAACCAGAATGTCCAATGATTCCCTTTTTCCATCCCATGAGGAGAGCAGGAAGTTTTGAAGGGACCTGGAGTGGAGCTGGGCCCAAGGTACTTCAGGAATACATGACGTCATGAGTCCCAGAGTCTTCATGATCAATCTTCGGGGGACTACCCCCTGATCTAAGGTTGAGGACACCGAAGAGATCAGTGCTACTTTTTCCTGTGGAAGGAGCAGCTTCTGCGCCACCGAGTCCACCCACATGCCCAGGTAGAGCTTGGTCTGAGATGGAGTCAGGGAGGACTTTTCAAAACTGATCAACCATCCCAGGGACTCCAAGGTGCCTATCACCTTGTCCAGATTCAGGAGAAGGGACTCCCTGGAGAGGTTGTAGACTAAAAGGTCATCCAGGTAGGGGATCAGAGAGATTCCCTGAAGGTGTAGGTAGGAGATGACCTCTGCTGGAATCTTTGTAAAGAGTCTCGGGCTGGCTGCCAGCCCGAAGGGTAGGGCCCGAAACTGCCAATGTAAAAAGCAAAACGAAGGAATACCTGGTGCTCCAGAAGAATGGGAACATGCAGATATGCATCCTTTAGGTCTATGGTGACCATAAAGACCTCCTTCAACAAATACTTTCTGACCATGTACACCAACTCCATGCGAAACTTTTTGTATCGCAGGAAGGTGTTTAATCTCCTTAGATTTAAAATCAACCGGTATTTCCCGGATGGTTTTGGAACCACGAAGAAATGGACAGCACCTGAGTTAAATATATGAGTGTCACAGCAAAGGGTCTGAATACTTAGGACCATGTGATATTTCAGTTTTTCTTCTTTAATAAATCTGCAAAAATGTCAATAATTCTGTGTTTTTCTGTCAATATGGGGTGCAGTGTGTACATTAATGAGGAAAAAAATGAACTTAAATGATTTTAGCAAATGGCTGCAATATAACAGAGTGAAAAATTTAAGGGGGTCTGAATACTTTCCGTCCCCACTGTATATATAGATACACAGATATAAGTACAGCTTGTATAAAAGTGTAAATTTGCTATCCCCTCAAAATAACTCAACACACAGCCATTAATGTCTAAACATTGGCAACAAAAGTGAGTACACCCTAAGTGAAAATTTCCAAATTGGGTCCAATTAGCCATTTTCCCTCCCCAGTGTCATGTGACTCGTTAGTGTTACAAGGTCTCAGGTGTGAATAGAGGGCAGGTGTGTTAAATTTGGTGTTTCTCTCTCTCTCTCTCTCTCTCTCTCTCTCTCTCTCTCTCTCATACTTGTCACTGGAAATTCAACATGGCACAACAGGGCAAAGAACTCTCTGAGGATCTTAAAAAAAGAATTGTTGCTCTACATAAAGATGGTATAGGCTATAAGAAGAATGCCAAGACCCTGAAACTGAGCTGCAGCACGGTGGCCAAGACCATAAAGCCGTTTAAGAGGACAGGTTCCACTCAGAACAGGCCTTGCCATGGTCGACCAAAGTAGTTGAGTGCATGTGCTCAGCATCATATCCAGAGGTTGTCTTTAGGAAATAGATGTATGAGTGCTGCCAGCAATGCTGCAGAGGTTGAAGGGGTGGGGGGGTAAGCCTGTCAGTGCTCAGACCATATGCCGCACACTGCATCAAATTTGTCTGCATGGGGCGGCGTGTTCAAGATGGTGGAGTGACCGGACGCACATCCTAGAGCTCTGCTGGAACCTTCTCCTTCTCTTCTCTATACCTGAGAGACCCGACATCAGGATCAGCAGCACTAGTCGGCGGATGCCGTCCAGAACATCGAGAGGCGGTAAGGGTGGTAAGAAGTTCCATTTACCCCTGGACATTCCTGCTATTACCGGCCCCGAGCTGCGGCCACGGCCTGCTTCCACAGCATGTGCCAATATGGCGTCCCAGACTGACTCCCCTGCACAAGCCTCAGCCACCCCACCGGGAATCCAGGAGGTCATGGCGGCTATTACGTCCTGTCACACTGCCATAGCCACATGTCAAACAACCCTCACCAGCAAGATAGAGGCAGTACAACTGGATATGGGACTTATCCGCCAAGATATGAATAAGGTCCGGTCACGGCTGAATAACGCGGAGGGGAGAGTGGGACATGTGGAGGACCTAGTAGAGGAGCATATGATGGAGCCCTCTGCACGCTGCAGTCTAAACTCGAAACCCTGGAATACAGGGCAGAGGACGCCGAAAATCATTGCCGCCGCAACAATATTTGTATTATAGGGCTGGCGAAGGGGGCTGAGGGGAAGAATCCTATGGACTTTACTGCAGAGTTTCTATGCTCTCTCCTGCCTGCAGCCCAGCTATCCCCCTACTTTACTGTGGAGAGGGCCCACCGAATGCCGCCACAGCCAGGCCCACAGGGAACCCCCCATCGCACATTTATCCTACGGCTGCTGAATTTCAGAGACCAGGATGAACTGTTGAGAGCCGAAAGAATGGCAGGAGAACTACACTACAAGAACAACAGGCTCATGATGTTTCCAGATTACTCTGTGGAGACGCAAAAGCTCCGCAGGTCCTTTGATACTGTTAAAGCTGCTCTCCAAGACAGGAAAATCAAGTACAGTGTGCTCTTCCCAGCCAAACTGCCAGTCGTGGATGGGGAAACAGTGAGGTTTTTCACCTCTCCAAGAGATGCAGCAAACTGGATGGAATCCCTGTAGAACTTACTATTTTCTTTCCAGGACAAGGGGGCAAAAATTGCTATTATGGATTGACTGTTGCTCCACGCTTGATACACGTCTCCTGTGTTTCTATTTGCCTGCGGGCAGGTTTTGGGGAACCAAGCAGACCCACACTATGAGGGACCTGCGGGGAGGGGGGATAGAAAGGTCGGCCGTTGCTGACCATAAATGGGCATTTAGAGTTTATAAGTTGGGTTATTTGTGTTTATGCGTTTTTATGTTGAACAGTGCTGTTTTATGATATGAAGTACCTTTTTATACTAGGCTACATGTTGGGATTTTGAGAGGAGGGGTAACAGTTGGAGATGCCATGTCCCTCGGGATGGGTGTACTTTTACCTGTCGCCCCTTGGAGTGCTGGAGTGCGGACTTACTCAGTCCTAGTGCATCACATTTTCCTAACCCTACCAATATGTCTATGCACACTATAATTTCCTGGAATGTGCGGGGCCTCAACTCCACTACGAAAAGATCCCTGGTCTTTAATTACCTTAAAAAATACTCTTCCCAGTTAGCTTCAAGAGACCCATCTGGTGGGATCTTGGATCCTAGGCCTGAAGAGGGCATGGGTTGGTGCACACTACCATGCCACGCACTTCAGCTACTCTAGGGGGGTCAGTATCCTAGCGCATAGAAAGCTCCCCTTCCAGCTTCTTGATCTGAAGACAGATCCGGAGGGCCGATTTATAATAATATATGCTCTTGTATCTAACACTCCTCTGGTTTTGGTGGGTCTTTATTTGTCCCCCCCTGCCGATGTTTCTGTGCTTAACACTGTTATGCAGAAAGTGTTAGCATATGGTGTTGATAATGTATTGATTATGGGGGATTTCAGCACGACTCCCCAATCTGGACAGACTCCCCTCTACCTTCCGGTGGACCCCTGGTTTGGCCCAGTGGATGGGCGCGTTCGACCTGGTGGATATCTGGCGTCATTATCATCCTACTGACAGAGGGTTATCCTGTCATTCAGCATCCTTCCGGAAGTTCTCGCGCATTGACTTGGCCCTTGCCTCCCAATCCTTGCTGCGCCGGATCTCCGAGGCCTGTATTTTCCCAAGGGGGATCTCGGATCATGGTCCGGTGCGGATTGGGTTGGCATCGGGGGCACCGGGGGAGCGGATGTGGCATCTGTCTAGATTCTGGATAGAGGACCCTGCCATACAGGAACATATTCAGGAGGGTATGTGCCACTACTTGCTTGCTAATGTAGACTATGCTACCCCTGTGATTACAGGGGTAGCATGGCCTGGGCCCATGGTGCCTATATATTCTGCATAGCTGCTGCATGCAAAGCATCCGCGCAATCTCTGGATGAGTTGGAAAGAGAAGTTAGCCAGAAAGAGGCCGCTTATGTGGCCAACCCAAATCCCATTGTCTACGGGGCTTGGCAATTTGCACTGCAGCAGCTATCCTTGCTAAGGATAGACATGACCCATAATTCCCACCTACATCTTGCTCAAAGAATATTTGACTTTGGGAAGAAAAATGGTAAGATGTTGGCTTGGCTAGCGAAGGGACAGTTTGCAATGACTACCATCAGCGGTGTTATGCCTCGTACACACGATCGGACTTCTCGTCGGAAAAAGATATGGCGGCTTTTTTTTTTGCCTTGCAAACACATGTTCATGCAAATGTTCGCTGAAATTACGACCGTAAAGAACGCAGTGACATACAACACTATGAAGAGCCGAGAAAATGAAGTTCAATGATTCCGAGGATGCGTTGAATTGTTTCCGAGCATGCGTAGGAATTTTGCGCGTCGAAATTGCCACAGACGATCATATTTTCGGATAGGAACTTTTCCCGGCCGAAAAATTGCGAACATGCTCTCAATCTTTTGCTGGCTGGAATTCAGCCAGTAAAAGTCCGATGGAGCATACACACAGTCGCATTTCCCTACGAAAAACTCTCATCGGTCTTTTGCAGGCCAAAATTCCGATCATGTGTACGCGGCATAAGAGATCATACTGGCATCATACTGCGCACACCTACTGAAATTAATGACCGTTTTCTCCTTTACTATAGACAGCTTTACTCCACGAGGGTATCCTACACTACCTCGGACCTGCATGCATATATTGACAGAGTTAGGTTCCCTAGGATTGACGACAAGACCCGTGCTGACCTAGACCAGGAAATAGCTTTGGAGGATGTGCAGAAGGCCATGACCCAACTTAAGCCAGGCAAAACGCCCGGTGTTGATGGACTACCTGTGCAGTTCTACACACAACATCTAGACCTACTTAGCCCTAGGCTTACGCCTCTTTTCAAAAATTTCTGCTCCTGCGGGAGCTGCCGGACTCTATGTTAGAGGCGGTGGTGGTGCTGGTGCCAAAGCCAGGTAGGAACCCCGAGGACTGCTCCTCATATAGGCCAATATCCCTTCTTAACGTTGATGCGAAAATCCTAGCAAAGATATTGGCAAACTGGTTATCCAAATATTTGGAAGACATAATCCATGTTGACCAAACTGGCTTCATACCGGGCAAGGACACCAACATCAACCTCTGCTGCCTCTTTCTGAACCTCTCCATCCCTCACACTAACAGTGGAAGTAGAGTCATAGCCTCCCATGATACCGAGAAGGCTTTTGACTCGGTAGAGTGGGGATTCCTGTGGGAAGTGCTGGACAGGTTCGGGTTTGGCCCCCATTTCCTCCACTGGCTTAAGATGTTATACAGCTCCCCTAGGGCTAGAATCTGCACCAATGATAGGGAGTCCTTTCCACTGCAGAGGGGCACAAGACAGGGATGTCCGCTTCCCCCCCCCGTTCGGTCTGGCTCTGGAGCCATTGGCAATACTTATTAGGGAGCCTGCCCTGGTTAAGGGACTGAAAGTAGGACCGCTGGAGGAGAATCTCTCCCTATACGCTGATCATGCGCTGCTTTATCTGCAAGATGCAGACGGCTGTCTGACGGCAGCCCTGAACCTGTTTAATGAGCATGGCCATTACTCGGGGGTGCATATTTACTAGGATAAGTCCATTCTTTTCCCCCTTGACCCATATGCACAAACTAGCGCCCTGGACACTCAGTTGGTGTGGGTAGAGCAGTTTAAATACTTGGGCATCCAGGTTCGGAGAGAACCGGCTAGTTACTCTAAACTTAACATACTCCCCATACTTACCCAACTTAAGGAGAAATGTACAACGTGGTCTTCGTTACCCCTGAATCTTATGGGAAGAATTAACCTCCTGAAGAGATGATTTTCCTCCCTAAGTTTCTCTATGTTTTCCGCAATTGCCTGACCAGGATGCCCAAACTGTTCTTTAAAGAGGTGGAGAAATGTACAGGATCCTCCCTGTACGTTGTGGAGGCCTGGCGCTCCCCGATCTGCTAGTCTATTTCTGGGCCACGGTGCTGATCACTGTCCGATGGTGGTCCCTGCGTTCACAAGCAAATGTGGTGGTTTGTCTTGAGGCAGCTAGTCTGGGTTCTCTTAAGGAATTGGGAAATTTGATCTATCGGGCACCCAGAGCTTATACTGCGCTACCTCATTCCACTAGAACTATGCTCAGGGTTTTGACTGTCGCTAGAACAAGATTTACCTGCCCCAACAGGTGGTCTCCCTTCACTTTTTTGTGCGTCAATTTCAATCTCTCACATCTCCGAACCATCCCCGTCCCCCAGCTTTGGGCCAGATATGGGATTAAGACTCTAGGGGATATCCTAACAACTGATAGACTGCTCTCACTGATGGAACTTAGAACCCAGTTCCGTCTAGTGGAGAAGTTAGACCAGTGGCAAAGCTAGACATTCTTTGATCTGGGGCAAAGAATCAGTTTGCCGCCCCCTCCCCGTAACAGGACAAGATTAGGCAGGAAAGTGAGAAACTCCCAGGCTAGAGCTGTTGAGTCAGCTGTCTGTCCCCTCCCCATGCTCCTCTGGTCCCCCCCTGCTTCTCTGGTTCCCCCTGCTCCTCTGGTACCCCCCCTTGCTCCTCTGGTCCCCCTCTGCTCCTCTTGTCCTCCGCCTGCTCCTCTGGTCCCCCACATGCATCTTTGGTCCCCCCTGCTCCTCTGGTCCCCCCGTGCTCCTCTGGTCTCCCCATGCATCTCTGGTACCACACATGCTCCTCTGGTGCCCCATGCTCCTCTGGTCCCCACATGCTCCCCTGGTCCCCGACATGTTCCTCTAGTCTCCGACATGCTCCTCTGGTCCCCCGTGCTCCTCTATTCCCACACATGCTCCTCTGGTCCCCCACATGCTACTTTGGTCCTCCCTGTGCTCCTCTGATCCCCCATTCTCCTCTGTTCCCCTACATGCTTCTCTGTTCCCCCACATGCTCCTCTATCCCCCCCATTCTCCTCTGTTCCCCCCATTCTCCTCTGTTCCACCACATGCTCCTCTGCCCCCCTGCCCCGCAATGCTCACCTCCTCTCCCTGGCTAGCTGTGCAGTATGTGGATGGGCTGAATATAGACATGATCTTCAGGAGTCGGCACTGAGAAGCTGATCACACGATCAGAAAGACAGGCAGCCGCATGCAGTTGTAACATATCCTTCCTCGACACTCTTGTTTCTGCTCTTTCCTTCTCCCGCTCTCCATCTAGATTCTCTGTGGCAGCAGACAGGATGGAGAGCGGGGGAAGGAAAGAGAAGAAGAACGAGTTCCGGGGAAGCATATGTTACAACTGTGTGCAGTTGCCTGTCTTTCCGATTATGTCTTAGTGCCGACTCCTGAGGATCATGTCTATATTCAGCCCGCCCACATGCTGCACAGCTAGCCAGGGAGAGGAGGTGAGCACTGCATGGGGGGACCTGAGAAGCAGAGGGGGGAGGGGAGGTCCGCTAGTGGGAGGTAGAGGTGGAGAAGCAGGTGCATGCATGGGGATTGGTACCAGCTGCGGCACCCCCTCAATACAGCGCCCGGGGCACATGTCCCCCTGCCCCCCTAGTTTCGGCCCTCAGATACCAGGTTCAGTGTGAGGGTGGAGGGTGAAGTGTGTTCTTGGCACAGTGGCTTTTGCGTTCTGGGGCAAGGACGAACTGTATGTGGCGGCAGGGGACAGTGTATAAAGACTCAGCAGTGAGGGACTGATGTGTAGGGAAGTAATTGGTGGTGTCACTAGATGGCTGTGATAGCATGAGGTAGCAGCTGGTCAGCAGGCATTGTGAGCTGATGTGCAGTGCAGGGGGTGATTGTTCATGGAGTTGCAATGCATAGTGTCCTATAAACATTCTGGTACAGTAATTAGGCAAGAGTGGAAGTGGTGGGAATGTGAGAGAGAAAAGAGAAAGGAAAAGGCTGGTGCTGCGGCATTCTTAGCTTTCTGTTAAGGAAAGGAACAATAGCACCCTATAACCCAAACTATACCAATTGCCTCCTTGTAACTATGTATCTAGATGAATTATTTCCTTTTGGCTGCTCTGGATTGCAGTACAACTTGCTTCATACTCTTATATAAAGCCCAGTGTTTATTAGTTCTGTTTATTATATATTTTTTCTTACTGTAATACAGCAATGTTAAAACTGTATCAATTATTTATTTTCTGTACGCTGGCATTAATAATGTATTATTTTAATATGTTTCCTTATGTTATTATCCTCAGCTGAAGAAACAAGTAAATGGCATCTATACACATAAATGGCTATACTGGCAGTGTATACATGTTCTGAACAAGGAGGTTTATTATATGCGGAGCACACAGAAATAATGATGCCCCGAAGAAACCGATCAATTTTTATAAAACCGCCTACAGTGCTTTCATTATTATTGGAAAATGAGCTTTACTCTGTCACTGCGTTTCTCGATTAAACTGTAATGAATGTTTTCTATTGCAAGGAGAGCATTAAAAAAAGATAAAATACAAAAAACAAGCTGTTAATGACCTAGTAAACTATTGATGTTTAAAGATGAGTGCATTTTGGCAAACTTACTTTATGGTTGAATATGTTGAGCAGCCATCAAGATTCACTTTTCTGGATGCTCATTATGATAGTACATTAGTAAAAAGCTTCATTGGACCCCTTACTTGCTTAGAGCCTCATGAAAAATTCACATCACCAAACCCCCATCCCCTCTCCTGTGTAGTCAGCAATTTGATTAGGATCCAGCAGGGATCTCAGTTTTATTTGCAGAAAGTGCAGAGGATCATGGTTTGAGGTTTTCTGTACCTTGTGATTTACAGTGAGTACATGGCATTGTGGGGATTATAGGTCAGCATTCCTTTCCTTCCTGTGATTTCAGTGCCCTAATAAGGAAATATTATGAGGATAACACCTAATTAGGGAGCATACTACTTTCTTATTAGGGTAATGACATCATAAGGGGCAGGGTAGTCCTTTCTTCTAATGCTCTGTAGTACAAATTGATTAAAGGGGGATCACCACTGGATCTCCCACAATGAAAGTACAGTACAGCCAAGCAGTGCATCAGTTTACTGGGTAAAACCAAGTGCTAATCCATAGCAAATCTTCAAGGAGATTTGGCATGATTTGCCATGAACCTGTCAATGAATTTTTCCCATTTCTATTTATGTTGTTGATACAACTGTATACTGCTAGTTTTCACCAGTATTTGTGCAACTGTTGGATTGTTATCAGAACCATACTATTTGGCCTTTAGCATGACCTTTTGAAGGAAATTGCCTATTCATCACCTACAGTAGTTTGCAAACACTGAATGCTCATAGGTTTGTTCATCTTTACAAAAAACTGCCTATTCATGTAAGGGGCATCTGTAGTTAAAAACAAACTATGCAGCTTTAATCAAAGTTGAAAAATGCCCTTGCCGTAGGTTTAGGCCATTTACGTACCTCGGGAAGCTTGACTGAAAACTCTCAGTACTGGTATCTTCCTGTCATGCCTTATTGCTAGGACCTTGCTAATATACTTCCAGCTAATTCAAACACCCTAATATGCGCTCCCTCTCTATTGTCCCAGTAGCTCTGAGCTCAATGATTCTGCTGCAACAGAGGAGATAGTGGACCAAACATGCGGGGGGGGGGGAGGGTGAGAGTCTACTCTTTTGAAGATGGAAGTGAGCAGTAAGAGCTGGCAGTGGTAGTCTTAGCAACTTCCTAGCAACAAGGCAGGATGATACCATCTCTCCATCTCTGGGCGTTTTCATTTGGGCTTTGGGAGGTACCATACTTAAATAGCCTACACCTATAGCAAGAGCATTATTTACCTTAGTCAGAGCTGCACGGTTTGCTTTTATCTATCTAAAATATCAGAGCTCTATTAGTTTAGCTTTGAAATGTATTTACTACTACATGATTCTGACTTTCTGGGGTCAGATCATTACCTCTCTCATTTTGATCATAAAAAACTAACATTTATGATCAATTGGTTGTGTGAAAACAGGAAAAAATATAGTACTCCATGAGAGTGTTAATTATGATACTTATTAAGTGATTTCTAGCCTATAAAGAAAAAAACAAAACAAAATTCACTTGTTTTATCACACTGAGTTTATTGAAAGGGAACAAATATTGATTTCTTTTTTAAGTAAAATGCTTTACATAACGTGTAAAAGTTTAACTCCATTATTACATTGCACATTTTTATTCATAAGTAAAAATACCTTTTGTTTATCTTCTTTTATACTTAAAATATGTATCAAGGACCTGAACCGCATAGGTAGTTAACCAAAGGTTAATATCAGGATATGAAAACCACAGTAAAAGATTAAAATTCTTAGGTTATTCATCAATGATATTTGAAATGCCAGCCATTTTTCAGAAAGGTATAAATTGGAGGCCTGTAAACAAGGTTGATGCTCTAAAATGCTATCCGCTGCAGCAGTGTCAGACGTGGGCAATCATTCCCCCGCGGAGCACCAAATCTCAATATGCTCTGCAAATCTGCTTGCTGGCAAGGTATTCTGGGAAGTAGAGCAGGAGGGTATGGGTTTGCCCAACCCTGAGCTACATTGATGGCAGTGATAAAGTTTCACTGAGCTGCACCAATACATAAACTGGTGACAAAAAATTCTGTGGAACATTTAGCAAAATCGCGTACAATACAATTTGGCACTAGGTTCATTTAAAAACAGTAGTCAATATTTCACATAAATCAAGCACACTCTCAGGTAAATAAAAAGTTTTAAAAAATCTAATTTTAGGGGCCAATCGATATGTTTCTTTTTTCTAGTGCAGACCCTAAATAAACCACATAGAACACAAAGAGAAATATTACAGTACTGTAGAATAAAACAAGTTTTTTTTGTAAATTCACACTCGTACAAGATATTAAGAGGTCAGCCCACCCAAAAGTGATATTATCAGTTATCTTACATATTTTGAGGACTCAAGTTGAAAGTAGTTCCTGGCTGTGTTCCCATCCATCTTGGTGACCGTGGCATATCCACTCACTTTTTGGATGATCTTGTTTTTCCTGTTTAATTCTCCACAAAAAACTAAATATAAAACAAGCTAAAAAAAACAGCAAGGAGAGGAGGAACCTTTGCAGTGCCCGTGCTAAATGTGCAGGACTGGAAACTCAAGTGCAGAGATCTGATCACCAAAATCACTAGAAAATATAAGAAGCCAGTTAGCTTTACTCTCCAGTATGTCAGCGACTCAGTAATAATTTTTGGGTGGGCTGATCCTTTAAAATATACATTTTTCAATATATTGACTTATATAATTATGTATAAATCATTTTTAACACAAAGGAACCCCATGGTGCAACACTAGTTACTAACACTGTGATGGAATGTTCTGTAGCTCAGAAAATATCTTTCGGATACAGTAAAAAGGGAGCAATTGCTTTAAAAAATTTTGGTCCTTACCTAAAACATACCATGATTGCATTACTTATATCAAAATGGCAATCTTTTAAGTTATTATTCAATGGCATGATAAAATGGAAGATTTTTTTTTTTTGTTGTTCATTGTGAGTTGTATTAACGCTGTTGTGGCAGTGCTGGCTAAATTGGACCCATCTACTACATAGAGCTTATTTAATCGCAAAGTGCAAATAGCGCACACATAGAGTAACTCACAACAGTCAGTCAGAATTGGCTGCTGTGAGGCATAACACATTTTTGCTGATTGCACAATGACAAAAAAGCAGAACTTCACCCGAAAGTTAAAAAACTGGTATTGGGTCGTGTACAATTGCCTAGGTAAAGAAAAAAGTCAAGTCCATCCAAAATTATTTGATTCATTTGATCACCCGCTGACTCCCTAAAGTGTATGAAAAACTTAAAATTTTAATTAAAAAAAAATTCTACCACTCTGACCATACTATAATAATAGTGTTCCCAATCCTTTAAGTATTTTGTGCTTTGTTTTTAATACATTTTTTTTGTTTACCATGCCTGTATTAGTCCTATCTCCTCTTTTTGTGAGAAGATGACAATGCTCCTTTAGCAGGAGCAACATTGTCACCCTGGGGTTGTAGTATACTTTTGTAGTGCACAGTGGGCTGTGCTACAGCGATGCCACCTCTGATTCAGCACTATCCACCTAGGGACTTGATTCATTATTGACCGCTTCTCCCATCTATATATTTTGCCTGTGTACCTAGACCTGTCCAATTCCATAGCTTAGATTCCTTGTAATATAGTAGAAACAGAGAAGGGATCCGAAAACTTATCACATCATTAATTCATGACTGTGTTCTTTGGTGAAGTTCTAGGCATGCTGGAAAATGTAGTACAGACAATTCAGGCACAGAAAGTAAACATTCACTTGATGCTATAGAGTGTATTCACATAGCAGCAAGTGGTTGTCTGAATGTTCAAGGTATACAAAAAAACTACATTTGTAAATTATATACTACTCAACAAGTTATTTAATTGTGAGAGTGGAGGTAATTCTTAAAATTCTTGGGTGCCTCTGCAGTGAGATAGGGTTTTAGAGTGCCTATCTTGTGTCTCACTGTAATCACAGATTGCTGAATCTGCCCAGGTTTAATTCACTAACCCCATCTGGCAAATCCTGTTGAAGTCTCGGAGTGGGGGGGGGGGGTCTTTGAGTACACCAAACTTTAAAAAAGTCCCTATATGGCTACTGGAATTTTGCTGGCAGCTCGTCTAACAATCACCAGCCATTGGAGGGAAACCAAAGCACCCAAACTATCAGAGGTCATAACCACCATCCACTTATTATATTCTTTTGAGAAACTCATGGCACATAGATCAGACTCACTGAAGTCTTTTGAAGCCGCTTGGCAAGATTTGTCATCCTGTTACTCCATACACAATACTACTTACTGTGAAAACCTGATGTGTATTGATGATGTTCTAAACACCTATATTAATGTTCTATTTATGTGCGCTGTATGCTATGTGCACTATGTGGCCCTGAGAGGCTCTCTAATTGTTTTTCCCATTTGTTCTTGCTCATCTGCTCTGCAGTTGCAGTAATTTTGTATTAAACTTCAATAAAGATATATTGAAATAAAAAAAGTCCCTATCCACATATAAAAAACAAGACCCTCAAAATACTACGTCCCAACCAGAGCCCCCCTTTTTTGAAGGGCAGTCTTTTGAAGGGGAGCCTTGCTGCAAAAAAACAAATTAAAAAAAATTAACTGAAAATAAAGGCACGATCAACATAAAATATGACATTATGCCCCAATTAAACAACATGTCCAAAATACCACTTGCCCTGAAACAAAAGGTTATTTTTTTTTTAAAGGGAAACCTTGCAGAAACAACAACTAAAAAAAGTTTGCCAGGTAGGACAGCTGCTGACTTAAAATCAACCACAAAATAAAATGAAAGACAAAGAGCACCAATGATAAGAACAAAAAAGCAGCAAAATGATTGATTGCCAAAAGAGCTAGCAGTCAGAATTGAAGTTGTCAGCTGTTCCTACCCTTTTCCGCTTCCAAAACACATACACTATGGCTACTCTTTTCCCCTCTTTTAATAGTGAGGGAACTAACTTATACAAAAGCCCAATTTTTGACCCTTTGATGCCTGCTGGCTATAGTTTAATAGTCATGCAGAGGATTATGGTAAAAAGTTCTACCAGGTGAATCTGCCCAGAAACAAGACAGGACTGCAAATCCCAAACTTTCTGGATTCACTTCCAACCCATGGTGGTAGCAAACCTGAACCTCATCCCTAGTCACTAACCCTTACCGAAATCTTACTAGGAAATTCTGTCTCTGGTAACTTCAGTGCTTGGCATAAACTTAAGCAAGATAGTGGTTAAGTGGTAGTAGTTTAACAGGGGTCCCAATGTGCAGTATGACACAGACACATCCTGTGCTGGATCAGAGGTGCAGCAGGGAGCATGAGCTTAACTAATTGCAGAGCCATAGATCTGACCCAGCAGTTCCACTTGCCCTGTTTTCTAAAGAAAATTACCTGGAAGTCTTTTTACCACCTTTTATTTAAATGCACCTGGAATGTATTTATCTGATTTAAGTTGAAATTTTAGTTGGGTTTTAAAATTCTGAATTCAGGTTGTCATTGCTTCTTTAGGAAGTCAGTGGGGGATGGAATCTGCCAACATGTTTTGAGTAAACTCACCTTTAAAAAAATTGTTTGCTAACACTGGATGTATTTTTTACTCAATCTTCTTGATTCCAGAACCTTTCAGTTCTTCAGCAATGTATATAATACCGTATTCAAAAAGGAAACAGTGATTTCCCTCCCTGTGTACTTTCAAGTGAGTGTGACAGGTACTCTTGCCTTGTGTTGTTTTTTTTTAACAAGTTCTGTGGAGTCTGTACACAGTAGCACAGAAATGAAGGCTTCACAATCTTGAGAATCACACATCCCATTGTTTGAACATCACCCAACTATACATTTTCAAATTTTGGGAGAAATCCTTCCTTTTAATAAGCCTGAGAGTTTTTTTTGTTTTTATAAATTCTGGAAAAGTAAACTTAGGACAATGTTCAGTAAAAGAATCATGTCACTCCCTCAGAATAAATATTTTTTTATCTTCTTCTTGAAAGTCTTTGTTCCTGCTTTTTTTTGTTTTCCTAGAGTAGGACAGTAGGTGGATAGAAAACCAGTCTCTAAATTAACAGAGGCTTTCCCACTGTGTATGTACATGTACACTTTGGCATTGAGTTCCTCAGAAATAAATAGGTGGCTTACTTCTTGTGTACATCTTCATGCCGTATGATTTTGTATGTTATCCAGTAAAAGATGTTAAAAATAAGAAATGCCAGAGGAAAGGCAGCACGAGATATTGTATCAATCCGTTTTGCTCGGTCAACAAACTTCTTTTTGATGGATTCTGCATCTTTTGGTGGAGGAGGGGGTAATGGAGGTGGAGCTGCCTTCACGGCTGTGCCATCCTTGACTTGCAGACAATGGCCCATTCCATATCCGCTGAAGTTGAACCTGCTCTCACGGACTAAGTCGTCTTCCTGAAAATAGAGAATAAGCTATGAAAACATTCCCAATGTTTAATTTTTTATGCTTGTTAAAAAGAAAGCTTATGTATTTTTTAGAAGCATATGTTAATATACCCACATCAATAGAAATAAAAATAGTGTTTAAAAGTATTGTTATGCATCTTGCATTTATACAGAAATCTGTTTTCTTCTTTTCTCCATCAACTGCTTGACTGGAAGACTTTCTATGCTCTTCCTCTACTCCACATGATAACATCCTCAGTTTCAATGCCCTCCATTTTCTAACTGGTCACTTTGCACTCCCCTTACCTGGGCTGATGGAGAAACAAAACAGTGATCTTATGCTCTTTTGTATCTTTGGTCCTCAAACTTCTGCTCTGTTTTGACTTCTTTCTCTCACCTGCATCAACCAATTCACATTTTCCTCTCTGTTCCTTTTCTGTTAAAGTTCACAGTATGTTTGCTGTATACTCAGAAGAAGCTGAAGTAGTGCATACAGAGTATGGGGCATTACTCCAAAGTGGGAGCTTTAATGGTGGCTACTCAGAATGTGTCTGGTTAAAGCAGAACTACAATGAATCTGAGCACCACAAACCAAAAATACTATTTAATTCATTTTTAATATTCAAAGCAAACTCCCCTGTCCATCAATGTCTCATATGTTACTTTTCTGAGAAATCATTTTGAAAAACAGCCCCCTAGCAATTCTTGCTGTGGCCATCTTGAGTAAGGGCAAATGATTCATATAGCATTTACGTCTTGAAACCCATGTGCCCTTAGGTATGCAGGAAGGAGGGTGGGCTGAGCTGAGAAGCTGAGAAAACCCCTCCTCCCCTCCTGAAGACTCCTGGGATGTATGACATAATTCTGGCCTAGGCCTGGAAACCAGGAAGTAACTGAAGAAATGTAAAAAAAAGTTTAACCCCTTCAGATCTGCACTATAGCCGAATGACGTCTACAGCGTGGACCTACTTTGCCGGGAGGCCGTCAATAGACGTCCTCCCCTTTGCATGCTCCCCGTGCGCCCCCTCAGTGCGCGTGCGGCGCGCGCTGTGATCACCGAGTCAGTAAGACTTGGATGATCACAGATCGAAGTAAGGGGTCGATCCCGGCCCCTTACCATGTGATCAGTTGTCAGGCAATGACAACTGATCATGTGATGTAAACAGAAGATCGGTAATCGTTTCTTTTTTCTCCTCACGCTGACAGCATGAGGAGAAGAAAAAATCGATCACCGGCTTCTGTCCAAGAGACATTAGTCCCGAAGAGGAAGAGGCGAAGCCGCCTCATCTGTGCCAACCAGTATCGCCTGCCAGTGCCCACAGTGCCACAAATCAGTGCCCACCAGTGCATAACAGTGCCAATAATCAGTACCACCTATCAATGCCCACGAGTGGTGCCAATCAGTGCCACCTAGCAGTGCTGCCTATCAGTGTCACCTACCAGTGCAGATCAGTGTCTGTCCCTGCCAATTATCAGTGCCCATCAGTGCCCCATCAGTGCCCATCAGTGCCAGCTATCAGTGCCACCTATTAGTGCCCTTCAGTGCCGCCCATCAGTGCCATCCATCAGTGCCCACCAGTGCCACCTCATCAGTTCCAACCAGTGCCGCCTATTAGTACCCATCAGTGCCGCCTTATCAGTGCCCATCAATGCAGCCTATTGGCGACCATCAGTGCAGCCTATCAGTGCCCATCAGTGCAGCCTCATCAGCGTACATCGATGAAGGAGATAAATTACCTGTTTGCAAAATTTATTATCAAAATATAAAACGGTTTTGTATTTTTTTATTTAATTTTGGTCTTTTTTAACAAAAAATAAAAAACCCAGAGGTGATCAAATACCACCAAAAGAAAGCTCTATTTGTGGGAAAAAAATTATAAAAATTGTATTTGGGTACAGTGTTGTATGATCGCACAATTGTTGTTCAAAGAGTGACAGCGCTAGAAGCTGAAAATTGGTCGGGGCAGGAGGGGGGTTGCCCAGTAAGCAAGTTGTTAAAACAAGTAAATATTATAATACTTTCCTATCTATTTACTAATGCTAGCAGCATAAGGATTAAAAATAGTCAATGTTGATTAAGAGAGTGAGGTTCCAATTTAAGGAAGATCTAGGCACTTAGTAAAGCATTAAATGTATACAAACTGCATTACTTCAACAACAAAAATAGTGTACAGGTTGTGTGAACCTAATGACTTTCAGTTAGGCAATGGCTATGCATGCAACATCTCCTTACAACTAGAGTTTGGCAAATGGTTCGGCCCAAGCATCAGGCTCAGTATTGGCTGTTCGCCCCATTCAGGGAACATTCAAATTTGCAGGGTGTTTGGCGGGTGTTGTGTTTGACGGGTGTTCACAGTGAATTTTGTGCCCAGATTGGGCAATGCTTTGCCCAATCAGGGTGTAGGTTAAGCTGTTTTTTTAATGGCGAGGTCAAGAAGCCGGCTGCGGTGTCCTTAACAACTGATGGGTCATCAGCTGTCAATGGGCTTCCCCGCTGACAGCTGAGCAAATAAAAAAATTTGCAGGTGAAAAAAAGTAAAAAAAAACCCAAAAACTGGCATGGCCCCCCCCCCCCCCCCCCACAATCCATACAAATCCATCGTAAATTGTGCCACACCCGAAAAATAAAAATTCAACCGACATGAAGGCTGGCCGCCTACTGCAGGCTAAGCAAATTGACAGTTCTTATAGAGGTAAGACCCAGCAAGACCCATGACCCAGCATGCACCGGCCCGTGACGTCAGAAGCATCTAGTATGGACTAGGCCCCTTTTTTCTCATTTTTTTCAAAAGCTAGATGCTGACAATTGCAACCGCAAGTCATTTTAAATGTGATTTGAGTCTTTGGAAATTTTTGTTTTGCTGCAGCATGTTCTATATATGATACATATGCACCACTTTACAGGCAGACTAAAGGGACCCCCCCCCCCCCCTCCAGGCACTATATTTAAAAGGAACTTTTCATATGTTATTGTTGCACGTTAAGCATCATTAAAATCACTGCTCCTGAAAAAAACTAAAGTTTTTTTTTGCATTGATACATGTCCCCCAGGGCAGTACCCGGACTACCATGCCCCTTTTATTGCCAATTACTTGCATATTAGCCTTCAAAAGGGGCACTTTTGATTTTTCCTGTTTGGCTCCCATAGACTTCAATGGGGTTCGCCGTTCAGGTTAGAACTTTTCCCCTGTTCTGTGGCAGACCGAACAGGGGGGTGTTCGGCCCATCTCTAATTACATCCCCTTATCCCTCCTATGCCCAAAAAGCACACATCTGCTAGTATTTTTTCACTCTGTATGAACACCAGAGTACCCCTACTTGTTCATGCCTTATTGTATTATGCCATGCATGTTGTAATTTCTTGTCAGTAGTGCTACACTGTGATCAGTGCAAGTGTGTAGGTCAGTTCAGACTAATGATTGATTCAAGACACAATTCACTCTCCAGCTGCTTTACACAATAGTTAATTTTATTTAGTAGTTGTCCAGCAAAGTTGCTGGTGGCACTTTCTGACATAAAGACAGCTACAAATTTGCATTAAAATTAGTGTCAAACTTTCTGACCAGTAATCCCTGCCGAAACTAAAAATATGTATTATTTGGAATTACATATACTACATAGGTACTATCTATGTATTATGCTTAACACAATTTTAGCCCCTTTTGCAAACATTCTAGAACAGTAAAGTAGATGATACACAAGGGTTAAAGGCTATAACCTTCAGTAAAACCGAGACCAGTCAGTGAGAGAAGAGCAGCCTAAGTGGAACCCTAGGGGGCTGGGTATTGTGAAATTGTGATTGCAGTTGGCTGAATGAGAAATAAACAGCGGGGAGGTTAGAGAGTTATAAACAGAGTACAGAGACTGTGATGGAAGGGAAAACAGTTTAGTAACTACACAGGAACACTAGATGAATTGTTTTACTGCCCCAGAGATCTTCCCTAATCTGATAAAGAATGACAGCAACAATTTGCTATGCAAGATGGCCTACCATTATCAAGTATTGTCATTAGTATTGCCATTGATTATTTGTCTACCTTGAACGTTACAATTGTCCAGAGGGGCCTAAGACACTATTAACATGACCATAATGTGCCTTAATAGACATTAAATAAGTGTAATGTTAATACCAATAATATTGCGTTCACATAGCTTACAACTCCATGTTTTTATGTAAAACATATTTACTGGTATTGTATATGGAAATAGGTACAGTACATGTATTTTTAATTAGACAGATTTGAAATGTGTATCATCCAGTATTAAAAGAAAACTGTGCTGTGTAAAATATATGGAGGCTTCCTTTAATGAACCCTTCTGAAAATACCAACTACCTGGTTCTGTCTGGAACAGACAAGCAAATCACAGCAACAAGCAAATCACAGTGAAGTAAGGGTTCTAGTCTCTGCATTTTGATCAGGTAAAAACAAAGTAGTGAAGGGAGTAGTTCAGTATAACAACCATGGGGCTAACCCACCACTTTCTCAGTACAGTGCAGCATACCTTTAAGTGATGTAACCAGGGGTGTCAAACTAAATTTCATCGTAGGCCACATCAGCAGTATGGTTGCCCTCAAAGGATCGGTTGTATTTGAGGCATGCTACGTACAGTGCAGGGTTCAGGGGTGTGCTATGTACAGAATGCAGTGCCAGGGGTGTCCTATACACAGAGTGCAGAGTTCAGGGGTATGCTATGCTCAGAGTACAGGGTTTAGGGCTGCACTATATACAGAATGCAGGGTTCAGGAGTGAGTTGCATACAGAGTGCAGAGTTCAGGGGTGTGCTATGTACAGAGTGCAGGGTTTAGGGATGTGCTATGCACATTATGCTAGCCCAACCCCCCCAAAGCTTTCTCGCATTTCAGTCCTACTTTGCACAGCTCTAGTACCTCCCTGTGTAGGCAGCTCTGCCTTGCCTTACAGGGAGATTGTTCTTTCTTTAAAATCCTGGGGATCTGTTCCCACCTCTGTGCCCTGCCAGAGCATGTGCAGGAATCTGTTAGTTCTGGGTGCCACGAGTTGTCACCAGGCCGGATTTACTCCCTTTGCCGCCCCAAGGCCGGGTCCTTCAATGCCGCCCCCCCCCCCCCCACACACACACACACACCA
Source organism: Lithobates clamitans (assembly GCA_037952925.1). Lineage (NCBI taxonomy): Eukaryota > Metazoa > Chordata > Amphibia > Anura > Ranidae > Lithobates > Lithobates clamitans. The sequence continues at coordinate 9,263,067 of JBBGZY010000723.1, forward strand.
CCATTCTCGTCCTTTATCGATGACTGCTACAATAGGTCAATTAAAAACATATCTCCACACACGAAAAAACACTGAAAATAACTGGCTTTAATTGTACAGACTGAAAATACTCTAATGCAGAAAATGCCTTTTAAAGATTATAGCAGTAAGAAACTCCCTACAATTTTTTAGTTCTAACTTTTCTTTTGGCAAACACATCGATAATATCTTCGTAGGACAAAGTATTTAAAAGTTCTGACTCAATGGCATGTAAAGCTAAACTGTTCAGTCTTTCTTGACCCAAAGATGAACGTAAATAGTTCTTTTTACAAATACATTTCATTCATTTTTATGCACCACAGCTCAGTTGCAGTGCATAGAAACAGTATGCATTTTACACCACACTGCTCAGCACGCAGTGTCGCTGTTGCAGTGTGAACATAGAAAACAATTGTTTTCTATTGCCCTTGCAGAGACCTGTGTTTTGCTAGTGCAGAAACCACAGACCCCCTTTTACATCAGTGTCTTCAGTCCCCCCCTTCACATCACATCACGACCCCCTTTTACATCAGTGTCCTCAGTCCCCCCCTTTACATCACATACTCCCTTTTACATCATGACCCCCTTTTACATCAGTGTCCTTAGCCCCCCCCTTACGTCACATCCCCCCTGCCTCATCACAATCCCCCATCACAGACCCCCCATTACAGACTGACCCATCACAGACTGACACCCCCATCACAGACTGACCCATCACAGACCCTCACAGACCCTCCAAATCACAAACCCCTCATTACAGACTGACCCCCCATCACTGGAGCCTGGCTGCTCTGGACAACGGGCGGGACTTTTCACGTTAAAAGTGAGTGATTTATTGCTGGGAGCGCCCCACTGCCTAGCAACCAATCACCCACTTCTTAACTTAAAAAGTCCCACCCTTTGTCTAGAGCGGCTGCGCTTCATGTTTTGTGTGAATAAGACAGGCAGTGTGGGGAGGAGAAAGTGCAGTGATATTAGAGAAGGCGCGGACCTGCCACACCTGCCATGCTGCTATATTAGTGCGGGGGGTGCGGCCGCGAAAGCCGAGAAGTCGCTGCAGGAGCGGCACCGCCCCTGCACCACTGCCACCCCGAGGCCTGGCCTCGGTGGCCTTGTGGGAAATCCGGCCCTGGTTGTCACTTGTATAAAGAGAAGGCTTCTGTGTTTACATGTGACAGTGGGGAGTAGAGTGTGAGGAGGAAAGGAGGTGGCAGAATGGAGTTCTGCCATGTTTTAGCTGCAAAATTGTGTGTAAGGGCCACGTGACAAGGCCTGGCCGGCAGGAATTCAGCCCGTGGACCTTGTGTTTGACATATGTGACGTAAACCCTGTAAACATGTGTAAGGCATATAAACTGATGCAGATACCACTTGTTAATGTACAGTAAGTTAACCCACATAGTCCAAGGTACAAAAATGTACACTTCAGTCAGCATTCTTTTTCTTTTACATGGGGAGGAAAACTCCTTGTGTATGATTGAAGCCTAAGATGCAAGGCTTCAGTATAATTCACCAATTATTTTTGTTTTGTTTTGGGGTGCAGTGGTCCATTAAAGAGACATGGCCCACAATAGTGACTGATGATGTACATTAGTCATGAGTCTAAGCCCTGACACAGTGCTTTATCTAGGGTAGCAATACCTTGTTACTTTTACTCCTTTGTATACCGTTTGAGCCTTAACATGCTTGAATAGGCCCCATAGGGTTGTTTTTTGTTGAGTACGTTTGTTTAATTGTCTTGTTATATAGTGGACCCTTTAATGGTCCTTCCCCTGCATGGGCATTTTTGCAAAAAAAAAAAAAAGAGACATGGTCACCTTGCCCATTAAGTGGCAATGTCTTTATAAATGCCCCCCTGAATTCCTAATATTTGCCTTGCCTGTCCACTGCCATTGCCACTCCTGATTCTGTTGGAACTGGCATTGGTGTCGGTAGGGAAGAAGTGAAGTCACTCCCTCGATCGCGTGACAGTGCTAAAGCCTAGTATTTGCCTGTTAATCCCAAGAAATGCCAGAGATATTATCCCTGGGATGATTTTCTACAGTGCTTCTTTAGGTGCTACCTAAACAATGCAAGTAAATTATATGTAATCAGGTAGACCATTACCACACAGTTACAGGAGAAGGATTATTGGAAATATAGGACATTATAGAACCTATGTCAGATTTCTATTGCTGTTTGTGTTCCCCAGAGGAAGAATATCCACTTCCTTGCCAGAAAAGGCACTTAACCACTTTATAAAAAAAAAAGAAAATGAAAATGCACAATAAATATTTAAAAAAAGAAACCAAACAAAAACGGGATTCAAGTATGATGCTTCTAAAATACACTGAAATGTTTGTTACTGGAAAAGCCAAAGGTAACGTCTACTTCCCCTACCCTTCTCTCTCACAGTATTTGTTTAAAAATTATTTGGAAACTATTATATTTTGGTGTCCTTTTTAGTTTTATCGTTTTAAAACAGTTTTTTTAAAATCAGTTTTATACAATCTACCGGTATTTACATGCATGTATTATATGACAAAAGTTTTTCACAATGCTAAGATAATACTTATCAAGAGAAACAGAACAGCAGTTGCTTTTTAATTTGAGTCGCTGATTGAAACTTCAGACTGGGCAATACAATAAGGAGTGAGTCATCCAGTTATGTGTTTAAATTTCATCTTGAACTATTGGGTTACGTTAGCAACAAAATGAGATTTTGGAACAGGAGCTTGAAGCTTCACCTGCCAGCTCAAAATGAAAAAGCTAGATTTGAAAACAAAACAAATCAAATTTCCCTGACTTAAAAAAAAAGGAAGAGAAAATATTTTTAACATTTTTATTTTTTAGTCCTGTCCATATTCAGGAAACCAGAAAAATAATTATTTGAAATGAATGGTGTATCACTATAAGAAAATAATGTAAAAAGACAAAACTATGACAACCATTTTTTGAAGTTGCCTGGACCTCTTAATCAACAATGAGGGCTAGAAAAAAGAAAAAAGATTTAATGGAAATTCATAATCTTATATTATCCTGCAATAAACCATGTAAATCATTCTAATTAAAATGTCAGCCGTAGAAAACACATCTGATGTATAAGCTCCAGGCTGTCATAATGACTGTCCAAGCCCTTCGTATTAAACACCTTACGGGGGTAAAACTTAATTATAATCCTTTGTCAAAGATACAGTAGACCCAATTTATTAATATGTATGCCATTTTTCTGAATCTCATTAAACATAATAGACTTGAGGCTACAGGAAAGAGGGGCTTTCATTCCAAACAACGATTTACTTTTTTGTTCTGTGTTTGCCTGCACAGAGGGGAAAGCATACAAAAATATGTCTAATGGAGAGCAACACATTCTAATACAAATACAAATGAATTCAGGGTTGATGCCAACAGTGAATTCTTTTTCTACTCACATATCCATGACACTCACAGAAAGATGTAACAGCAATGGACAGGTGGACCTTCTTTCATGGTCCTGGCCCCTTATAAACCCATGTTAGAACTCTCTGCTAATGGAGGATAGACTATTCTCTAGAGGTCTTCAAGGTCCTGGCCTTTATTAATCCTGTTTGAGAACTTTCTGATAATGGAGGGTAGATTATTCCCAAGAGGATTCCAAAGTCCTGGTCTCTTCTGATTCTGTGTTAGAACTCTCTGATAATGAAGGGGAAACTATTTCTTAAAGATCTACAAGGTCCTGACCTCTCTTAATTCTGTGCTAGAGCTCTGATAATGGAAAGTAGACTATTCCTATGGGGACTTCAAGGTCCTGGCCTCATTAATCCTTGGCCAGAAACCTCTGATAATGGAGAGTATACTACAAAGTGTCCCTATACAGGATGAGGTTGTGCAACAGTCCTAGGCATATGCAAGTATACTGGTAGATTATTGGTGACTATTGTCAATACTGCAAGTGACCTAGTAGGTTTGAAATATTCATGTGTTTCTTACTTGTCTCTACCAGATAAAGTATATATAAAGATAACTGAGTTTAAGGTTGGCTACAAGCATGGCTACATTTCTTATTAGGATTTGTTTTTATTGCCCACCAAATATTTAAGACTCTAGAAGTAAAAAAATAAAACTACTTGCTGCTAACAGCTCTCTTCTCTCAGAAATACTTGTTCCCCTTTCTTCACAATTCTACTTTCTGGGCACTGGTCACAGGTTGTATCTCTCTTGATATATAGAGCAAACTCATGCATGGCTCCAATTGCTGCTTGCCCTGTTCTGTGGAGCACCATGTTTAAGACATTGACAAAATGGTTGTTGGCTGTAATCAGGGACGCTTTCAGTTTGCATTGCAGCTCAGAAAGTTTAGCCCTAGTGGCACTCATACAAGATCAGTAAATTAACTGTATCGGCTGTTCTGTAGCTTGTATCTCTGCATTAAAGCAAAACTAAACCCTACTATCCTTTCAGCCATAGAAGCTGCCATTTTAGCCCCAGTTTGACCATGGCCATGGTGCTGCACATGTGATCAGGTATGATACCATTAATTGTTTGACAGTTTGGTTGAGAGGGCAAGCAAATGTGACAGTTAGAATTCCCGGCAAGCCAGAAATTTAACAGTTTTTTTTAAAGTTAAATTGATGGATTTAGTTACACTTTAGGTAAAAAATGCCTCACTACTTGTCCTACCCAATCCTATCCCTAAACACTGACCTGGCTCCTTGGCTGCAGCACCACTCCTCTCACTTCCTGGTCTAACAGGATACACTGAGAGCAGCAGGAGCCATAGACTCTTGTTGCTGTCAGTTAAACTCCTGTGAGGAGGGAGCAGTGGCATGGCTTACCAGTGCTGTTTGTGTGTCTATGGATGCACACAGCCTGGTTCAGGAGCATGCAGTCATGGGTGCCTCCTTAGCACCCAGGTAACTAAGGAGGCACCCCAAGTAGGGAGGAGTTTACAGCTCTGGTGGAGGTTTGCCAGAAGAGGAAGTAAGGGACTGCTCTGTGCAATATAGTTGCACAGACCAGGTAAGTATAAACAATTTTTTATTAACAACAACAAAATACCCTTTAGTATCACTTTAGGCATGATGATGGTCTCAAGTCATCCATACATATTGACTCATTCAGCCATGTGATGTAATGAAATTATGATGATGTACAAGTAACCAATAACAACAAATATGATTTTAGTTTATGAAAGACAAGTCAGTAAAACATGAATTCTGATTGGTCACTGTGAGTTACTGCATGTTATTCTTAATGAATAGGCTTGGCCAAAGGAGGGCTGGTGTCTTACTGAGAGGAATGTGTGTTGATGCATGTTAGACTACATTGTTTGTGTATTTTGTGCAACAACTACATCAATCAGTAGATGGCAGTGTTTACAAGTTTTTAGCTCTATGGTCTTTTCTCTATATAATAAAGCTCCTGTTTTCTGTCTGCAGTTAAGCAGCAAAGCCCATGTGGGCTGTGCACTGACTGTCTGACTGTTCTGTAGGGCTACATACAGAATTTTTTAACAATATATCTCATCTGTGAATGAGGTGCTGTAATGCAAGATCTTTTCCTGTATCTCCAAAGGAAAAGGAATGATTGATACTGGTTACGCAGAGATATTCCAACATAGTAGAAAACCTCTTTGTGATGATAAGCTCTTGCAGTGCTCAGAAAGGGTTCATAGTCCTCTATGGTCTGCCATACTACAATCTATCACACCGATTTCAGATCTTTCACAATATATGCCCTAAATCCAATGATAGTGTGTGTGTGTGTAAGTCAGAGACATTGGATACCAGATAGGTTAAATCTAATGCCCTGTACACACTACCGGTTTTCCCGTTGGAATAAACTCTGAAGGTTTCTCCGACGGATTTCAGATGGAATTCCACTCAAGCTGTCTTGCATACACACTGTCACACCAAATTCCGACTGTGCAGAACGCAGTGACGTACAACACGTACGACAGGACTAGAAAGCGGAAGTTCAGTAGCCAGTATCCACTAGCTTCCGTCTCGTACTTGCTTCAGAGCATGCATCATTTTTGGTACGTGGGAACAGCATACAGACGATCAGTTTTCCCGATAGGAATTGGTTCTGTCGGAAAAATGTAATACATGTTCTCTTTCTAGGTCAGTCAGAATTTTCAACGTAAAAAGTCCGATGGGGCATACACACGATCGGAATATACAATGAAAAGCTCCCATTGGACTTTTTCTGTCGGACATTCCGCTCATGTGTACACGGCATAACAGTAAGAAGTAAAGTTTATGATTTGTATTCTAATCACTCAGGTATGACTTCTCATTTGGAAGAGTCCTCTAGGAAGAAAATACGTAAGATGGAGTGCCAAACTAAGGAATCATTAATCTGCGAACAAATATTTGATTTATACTTTCCAGATGACTTTTCCTGCATTTAGAAATGCTAAACATAGGGTTGTCAGTGTGAATGAGGCTTTCTAGTCATCTAGTTTAAAATAAATAAAATCCTAATTCCAGTGGTGTCATCACTGAACAAGGTTGAGATTTGTGTAAAATTTAAGCTGTCTGTCTACTAGGGATGGACGAATGGTTCGATCTGAGCATGAATTTGGGCTGAACATTTGTCTGTTTGGCCTTTTGCTGAACAACCAAATTTGCAGGGTGTTTGCGAGTGTTCGCCCCGAGGAACACCCTGCAATGCACTGAGCGCTGCACAGTGCATTCTGTGCCCTGATTGGTCAAAGCTGGTGTAATCTGGTTGCTAAGGAACGGGGCCGGGAAGGCCCGATGAGTCATCAGCTGTCAATGGTTTTCCCCGCTGACAGCTAAAAAAAAAAAAAAAATTCCGGTATAAAAAATAAAGAAAAAAATGGCATCCCCCCCCCCGCCAGTCCATACCAGACCTTCGGGTCTGGTATGGATTTTAAGGGGAACCCCACGCCGAGCATGCAACCTGGCAGGTCAGGAAAGGGGGGGGACAAGCGACAGCCCCCCCTCCTGATCCATACCAGGCCACATGCCCTCAACATGGGGGGGTGGGTGCTATGCACTCCCCACCCAAAAGCACCTTGTCCCCATGTTGATGACAACATGTTCCTGACAACCCTGGGCTGTGGTTGTCGGGGTCTGCAGGCGGGGGCTTGATTTTTCCTGTTCGGCTCCTATAGACTTCAATGGGGTTCGCTGTTCGTAATAAAACATATCCCCTGTTCAGGAGTTCTGCTGCAAACCAAACAGGGGGGTGTTCAGCCCATCCCTGCTGTCTACATAGACATGTAGTTTTCACACAAAAAGTACTTTCAGTGTATGCATTCTGTGACAAATTAACTTTAAAGCTGAACCTCAAGCAAACTTCAGGCACAAATAAATACATATAAAGACCACCCAGTCCTGAGATCTACTCAGCTCTGCTACACAGACTTCTGTCTGACTTTTCTCTACTGCCATTAGATTACATTTAAAGGTCTTGTTCCTCCCCCTGCCGGTTATTGGACAGTGAAATAAGAAGCAACAGACTGATGAGTTTGTGTCACCTTTCGCTCTCCTCAGTAAGCTCCTTATAGCACATGTACATTGCAGCACAACTGATTTGACTAATTGTGGTGCATCTCCCTGTACCAATCCAAGCACTGCTGTACAAGATTGCAAAAAGTTGACACCCAGTTTGACAGCAGGCCAATAAAAACCACTGGTTGTGTCCAGAAAAGGAAGTATATTTGTCTCAGATTCAGGCAGTATGCTGAATACTTCTCTTTTTACTTGATTTAGTGAAGGAACAGAGCATAGGCATGCGCACAGGGTGTGTTGGGTGTGCCTGGGCACACTCTAGTCACCCTGTGTGGTGCAGATTCCCCCTGTTTAAACCCCTGATATCCCCCTGAAGTCCCTAGCGGGGCACCTAAAAAATGTGTAGAAAAAATTAAAAAAAATGAAATTGTAAAAAAGTAATAAAAAATAAAATGAAACAAATAAAAACTACTGACATCATCCACTGCCCTACTGACACCATCAGTATACACACACATGCACACACCCATGTGTTCGAACTTTGAGGTGCACACCCTAATGCAATAGGCTGTGCACACCTAAGGAAGTTTGGCTATTCTGACCTCTAAAAAATTCCCAGACTACTTTGAGATTTTGCTTCATCCTGGAACCAGTTCCTGTGCATGTCTGACTGGGGAGCACTAAATGTGTATATTTGTCCAACAAGATGTGTTACCAGCGCAAAACTCAGTTTTAATAACCCATCAATCTAGTTTGCTGCAATCATGTTGGTCCACCCAAGAAATAGTGGAATGCAATTATAGTAAAAAGTGGATTGCGCTAACTTTTGTGTATAATAACCACCATAAAGTGTGCAAACTGTGCAAAGTGAAAAATATTTCTATATTGATCCTATAATGAAGTGTTTTTCTCTGCCATCTATATTGGTATATTGATATTTTTCTCTTTTTTTGCCTTTATATCAAAAAACTTATCTTTCCCATATATTATTTCTGATCATAGTGTTTCCAATCACTGTATAAAGTGCTAGTGCTAACAAAATATATAGGTATATATATGTGAGAAATAAACTGAAAACTAAAATCATACAATGTGCCAATATTACTTCATTCATAAAATTCCCATATCAATACTAAATACCTATGTGGTGAAAGATCACTTATATTCTGTAATGTCGCGTACACACGAGCGGACTTTCCAGCAGACTTGGTCTGGCGGACCGGACTCCGTCGGACAATTCGATCGTGTGTGGGCTCCAGCAGACTTTTTTTTCCCAAAAGTCTGACTTACCTAGAAATAAAACATGTTTCAAATCTTTACGATGGACTTGAGTCGGGTCGAAAAATATGCTCGTCTGTATGCTAAAAAAACCGATGCTAGGGCAGCTATTGGCTACTGGCTATCAACTTCCTTATTTTAGTCTGGTCGTACGTCATCACGTATGAATCTGTCGGACTTTGGTTGATCGTGTGTAGGCAAGTCCGTTTGTACGAAAACCCGTTGGAAAGTCAGTCGAAAAGTCCGTCGGACCAGTCCGGTCGAAAAGTCCGCCCGTGTGTACGCGGCATAAGACACAGGCTGTGTGGTAAGGACTTTGTTCTGGAGAGAGTTAGGTCCCTGGGAAGTACAAGGTTGCTCCAGGTCTGTTAACCAGGGACCCCATGCATTAGACATCAATTGCCAAAGATTTATTTTCTTGTTTTCTTTATATTTTACAGTTTTGTGAATGTATACTCTGTATACAGACTTTGTAAAAAAAATTGCATGTATATTTCACTGATGTTTGCTGTGCCTGTTTATAGTGCTGTGAACTCACCCAGGGAGTCACAAACACCCCGCTGCTGAGCTAAGTCAAAGATAGGAACTATTTACATCTAAAAAAAAAAATACATGTAATGGTGTAATAATGAATACAAAGCTGCATTCATTTGCCTTTTATATCTCTAGCTCTAAGCCCAAAGGAACCACTGGAAATATCTTGGGTCCTCCTTACCTGTTCAGTGGCAGCCCACCCTGTTTCCAGACCCAGATTAATTGCAGGTCTTGAAAAAATGCAGGAAGGTGGGTTTAGGGAGCAGGATATTCTAGGCCAGGGTTTCAAACTCAATTTCATAGTAAGCTGCATCAGCATTATGTTTTCCCTCAAAGGGCCGGTTGTATCTGCCATGGTGTTCTGCCTGAGCAGTCTCCAATAAAGTTTCTTGTGGATGATACCAGCGGTGTACAACCCTCCTTTTCAACTGGCATTGAATGCTATTATTCTCATAATTATAAGCAGATGAACACCCCCCCACCCTTACATCAATTGTCAAGAACTCCCCCACCATCAGATGTCAGGAGTCCCCCACCCTCCCTTACATCACATTGCACCCCTTTCACCATGTGCTGCCAGGAAGAAGCTGGGGACGGAGCTGGGAAGCAGAAAGTGCAGGGTCTGGAGGAGGGTCAGAGGAGGGCTGGAGTCAGCTGCCACACTCTGCTGAGACCAGGGGAGGAGGAGATGAGGGGGTGCTGTGGCTGTACAGAGAGGTGCAGTAACTGTAGAAGGAGTTTTGTCCTCCTCACTGTTGCCTACTGCTGAGACGAGGGGCAGAGACAAGCCTCCCTGAGGCTACACAGAGAAGTAAAGAAATTCTGTCCTCTTCTCGAGACAAGGTGGGGGCAGAAACAAGGGGGGTGCTGCAGCTGCAGGAGAGGTGCGAGGGCCATATAAAATGGCCTGGTGAGCGGGGCCGGACATGTGCTCTAGGCACACAAAAATCTTGGAGGACAGCTTTCTGATAGATCTTTTCCCAGAAATATTGGGCCCTACAGTAGCTGCCTCAAAAATAATGCTGAAGAATGAGAGAGCAGACAGTAAATCTGAAACCCTTAAAGTGATTGTAAAATCTAATTTAAAGAAGAAAAAAAATAACAAACATGTTATACTTACCTTCTCTGTGCAGTTGGTTTTGCACAGAGCAGCCTGGATCCTCCTCTTCTCTCGTCCCTCTTCGCTGGACCTGGCCCCTCCCTCCTGTCAAGTACCCCCACAGCAAGCAGCTTGCTATGGGGGCACCCGAGCCGAGTCACAGCTCCGTGTGTCCATTCAGACACGGAGCCCCGACCTGGCCCGCTCCCTCTCTACCCTGATTGTCAAACTGATTTTGATTGACAGCCACGGCAGCCAATGGTGCCGTTGCTGTGTCTCGGCCAATCAGGAGGAGAGTCCCGGACGGCTAAGACACTCGTAGACATCGTTGGAGAGAGATGAAGCTTAGGTAAGTAATTAGGGGGTGCTGGGGAGGATGCTACACACAGAAGGTTTGTATCTTAATGCACAGAATGCATTAAGATAAAAAACCTTCTGCCTTTACAACTCCTTTAAGCAGCAACTTCTGGCATCTCACCTCAAGAAGTACTTCCATACCTAGACTTATAGGCAAAAGGGCTCCCACCTCTCCAGACAAGTTTGCTTTTGACAAGTTTTATTTAGGCCCTCAGCCCATAGTACCTGCTAAGGGCCTGGTAACAGTAGTTTCTCTGGAACACACACGTTTTCTCACAGCTCTGATCAGATCCTCCCAAACATTTATATTCTCCCCGGCTACACCTTCTGGGTCAGCCTCTGGGGATTGGCTAGGGCCCAAAAAATATTCAGTGATTGACTCCCACAATGTTGCTTGAACATTCTTCCAGTAGCAGGCAGAAGCAATCAGCTACCACTTTTAGGGATAAACCTGAACAAACCTAACAAGTAAATTGCAGCTCCGCTGTTTACATATACTATATTTAGCCAGACCAGGGTAGGGTGCTACATATCTGTCGAAAGCTCAGCTTCAACCAAGTTTATTAAATGACCAATATTACTTTAAGATATAAGAAGTAAAGCACAATAACTTTACAGTGTTACTCAGGAGTGAGAACACCATTACTATTCCACGTTCCATAAAATGGCAGCCTATAAAAGGAAGCAAGATTTTTACAACACACCAGTAGGTCTGCATTTATATGTTAATCATTAAACACCTACAGATTTTAAGCATCAGCACAATGTTAGTAACACAAATAAAGAACATAAACAGATGATGCGGTGTTTGTATCTGCATGGTCAGAGCACATCTAAGTGGTCCTCAATCAGGTCAGTACACAGAAAATTCTCTCTTTGCACCATACTTTATGTTAGCTTGGATCTAGCAGTTGAGATCTGACCTCTTTATTATACTTAATTATCCATAATAGCTGGTGAACAGCACTAGCTGTAACCTGAATATTTGGTCTTCAGTAAGTTGCATGATGATTACTTAGGAAGTAAACTGAAACAGAAAATTAGCTAAACAAATATCAGCGAATGGCCCCAACCTTGTGAACACCTGCTGGTGGCGTAATTGCTTTAATTACACAAAATGATCCTTTCTCACGCACACATGCACTGATTCTTTCTAAAGCACACATAGAAAGTCAATTACTGTTAGCAAAACAGTGTGCTGCAGTAAAAAAGACTTTTTAAAGGGAAGATCTCATATATTTTCACTGAGGACTTATTTTGAGATATTGGGAAGTTGAGAGTTTATTACCTATGCCTGGAGTGTTTTGTGTAAGTGAATTATGAAAGTAAACCTGAATTTTTTTTACTTGTGAAGCCCCGGTTCAGCCGGAGCATCGGCCCGAGCCCGAGCGTAACTGTCGCTGTTTGGACGTTCGGCGAACGGCCAAACAAAGGGGTCGTTCCACCATTTGTTTGCCCTCCCGAACCGACCACAATGCATTGCGGCGCTGAACAGTGCATTGCAAGCCCTGATTGGCTGAAGCAGTGAAAGCTTCAGCCAATCAGGGCACAGAGCACTCTCAGAGTCAGGATTGGACACTGTCATCATGACTTTGTCCAATCATGGCTCATTCCCGCCGCACGGTATAAAAGTATTCTTTCAATGGCAGCCATTTTTAGCATGATTTTGGCATGGAGAGAGATAGAACAGGGCTCTGTTCAGTGCTATTAGTTAGTGTGCTATACTGTGCTATTTTGCTTCAATTGTCAGTGTAGAATATTAGTTTAGTGTCAGTCTAGGAATAGTGTGAGTGTAGTGAGGAGGACCATCATTCAGCTTTGCATAGTGTGCAGCTAGAGTAGGGACAGCTCCGATAGTTTCACTGTAGTGTAGTGAGACCGTGTCATTCATACATACATTAGTGTAGAGTAGGGACAGTTCAGATCATTTCAGTGTAGTGTAGTAAGACAGTGTCAGTAATCTTTACATTAGTGTATAGCTAAAGTAGGGACAGTTGAGAAAGCAGCAGTGTAGTGATGGTTGAACACCGTCTATTTGATTGCGTTACTGCCAGTTTAATGCCAGTTACTTCTGTGTGCGTTACTGCCAGTTTAACGCCATATAGTTCTGTATGCGTTACTGCCAGTTTAACGCAATGTAGTTCTGTGTGCGTTACTGCCAGTTTAACGCCATATAGTTTTGTGCGTTACTGCCAGTTTAATGCCATTTACTTCTGTGTGCGTTACTGCCAGTTTAACGCCATATAGTTTTGTGTTCGTTACTGCCAGTTTAACGCCATATAGTTCTGTATGCGTTACTGCCAGTTAAACGCCATTTACTTCTGTGTGCATTACTGCCAGTTTAACGCCATATAGTTCTGTGTGCGTTATTGCAGTTTAACGCCATATAGTTTTGTGTGCATTACTGCCAGTTTAACACTATATAGTTCTGTGTGCGTTACTGCCGGTTTAACATAGTTCTGTGTGCATTACTGCCAGTTTAACATGGGGTAGCCCCATACTTGGGAGGAGTAGCACAATGTGTTTTGGGGTGTAATTCTAAGTTTGCCTATGCTATGTGTTCGGAATAGATTATTAATTGACAATTTTGTGTAAAAATAACATTTTCATTTCTTTCCACAGTTTCCAAATTTGCCTATTGATTAACCATATTTCTGCCTGCTGCCTGTACTGATCCTTTGCATGCATACTGACCGTGTTTCTGCCTGCCGCCTGAACTTACCCTGGCCTGTTAGTCAACCACTTTTCTGCCTACCACCTGGACAGATCCTTTGCCTGCATACTAATCATGTCTCTGCCTGCTGCCTAAACTGACCCTAGCCTGTTAGTTGACCATGTTTCTGCCTGCTGCCTGGACTGATTGTTTGCCTGCATATTGACCATGTTTCTGCTGGCCACCAGAACTGACCCTGGCCTGTTTATTGACCGTGTATTTGCTTGCCGCCTAGATTGATCCTTTGCCTGTCACCTGAGATGACCCAGGACTGATAAATTACCTAGTTTTTGCTTGCCAATTTCCAAAAACTTGCACAAAAAAAAATACATTTTCAAAAGACTTACAGTGGGGCAAAAAAGTATTTAGTCGCCACCAATTGTGCAAGTTCTCCCACCTAAAAAGATGAGAGAGGCCTGTAATTGTCATCATAGATATACCTCAAGTATGAGAGACAAAATGTGGAAACAAATACAGACAATCATATTGTCTGATTTTTCAAAGAATTTATTTGCAAATTATGGTGGAAAAAAAGTATTTGGTCAATATCAAAAGTTCACCTCAATACTTTGTTATATATCCTTTGTTGGCAATGACAGAGGTCAAACATTTTCTGTAAGTCTTCACAAGGTTGTCACACACTGTTGCTGGTATGTTGGCCCATTCCTCCATGCAGATCTCCTCTAGAGCAGTGTTGATTTGGGGCTGTCGCTGGGCAACACGGACTTTCAACTTCCTCCAAAGGTTTTCTATGGGGTTCAGATCTGGAGACTGGCTAGGCCACTACAGGACCTTGAAATGCTTCTTACGAAGCCACTCCTTTGTTGCCCGGGCGGTGTGTTTGGGATCATTGTCATGCTGAAAGACCCAGCCACGTTTCATCTTCAATGCCCTTGCTGATGGGAGGAGGTTTGCACTCAAAATATCACGATACATAGCCCCATTCATTCTTTCATGTACACAGATCAGTCGTCCTGTTCTCTTTGCAGAGAAACAGCCCCAAAGCATGATGTTGCCACCCCCATGCTTCACAGTAGGTATGGTGTTCTTTGCTTGCAACTCAGCATTCTCTCTCCTCCAAACACGACGAGTTGTGTTTCTATCAAACAGTTCTACTTTGGTTTCATCTGACCATATGACATTCTCCCAATCCTCTTCTGGATCATCCAAATGCTCTCTAGCAAACCTCAGACAGGCCCGGACATGTACTGGTTAAGCAGGGGGACACGTCTGGCACTGCAGGATCTGAGTCCCTGGCGGCGTAGTGTGTTACTGATGGTAGCCTTTGTTACGTTGATCCCAGCTCTCTGCAGGTCATTCATTAGGTCCCCCGTGTGGTTCTGGGATTTTTGCTCACCGTTCTTGTGATCATTTTGACCCCACGGGGTGAGATCTTGCATGGAGCCCAAGATCGAGGGAGATTATCAGTGGTCTTGTATGTCTTCCATTTTCTAATTATTGCTCCCACAGTTAATTTCTTTACACCAAACTGCTTGCCTATTGCAGATTCAGTCTTCCCAGCCTGGTGCAGGTCTACAATTTTGTTTCTGATGTCCTTCGACAGCTCTTTGGTCTTCACCATAGTGGAGTTTGGAGTGTGACTGTTTGAGGTTGTGGACAGGTGTCATTTATACTGATAACAAGTTCAAACATGTGCCATTAATACAGATAATAAGTGGAGGACAGAGGAGCCTCTTAAAGAAGAAGACAAAGGTCTGTGAGAGCCAGAAATCTTGCTTGTTTGTAGGTGACCAAATACTTATTTTCCACCATAATTTGCAAATAAATTCTTTCAAAAATCAGACAATATGATTGTCTGGATTTGTTTCCACATTTTGTCTCTCATAGTTGAGGTATACTTACAATGACAATTACAGGCTTCTCTCATCTTTTTAAGTGGGAGAACTTGCACAATTGGTGGCTGACTACATACTTTTTTGCCCCACTGTATCATGCCTCTTAGTAAATATCTTGGGATGTTTACTTTAAAAAATGTAGTCATTTTGTGGATGTTTCTACTGTCCTGGTTCTCCAGGGCCTCCGAAAATCTGAAAGGTAGTCAAGAAATTAGATGCGTAATTTATGCTCCTTGAAAGCCCAGAGATGCTGCTTGGATTTTGGACCCCTCTATGTCGCTAGGATTTAAAAAAGTCTCACACATGGGGTAGCCCAATACTTGGAAGGAGTAGCACAATGTGTTTTGGTGTGTAATTCTAAGTTTGCCTATGCTGTGTGTTAGAAATAAAATTATTAATTGACAATTTTGTGTAAAAATAACATTTTCCAAAGTTTCTAAAAACTTGAAAGCCCGAAAGTGCTGTTTGGATTTTGGGTCCTTCTATGCATCTAAACAGTGAAAAAGTCTTCCACATCCCTATGCTCAAGTATGTGTTTTGGGGTGTAACTGGAAGTATGTGCATGAGAAAAAAAATGTGTTAAAATTACAACTTTGTAAATAAAACACATTTTTCATTTTCAAAAACTTATGGCAAAAAAATACAACTTAAAAAAACTCCCCATGCTCTTACTATATACATTGGACTGTCTATTTTCCAAAAAGGGGTAATCTTTGGGGTGTCTTTACTGTCCTGTCATTTTAGGCCTTAAAAATTTTGATAGGCAGCCAAAAGATCAGGGTTGTTCAATTTCAAATATACTGTATTTACCATACTTTGTAGACTCTATAACTATCACACAGTCTAAATATTATATCATTATTGTTTTTTATTTATTTATTTATTTATTAACCAAAGAAATGTAGCAGAATATGTTTGGTCTAAATTTACAAAGAATGATTATTTATTTGCAAATTTTATAAAAGCTTTTTTTTTTTTTAAATGTTGGTCTTTTTCCTTTATCAACTAGAAAATAAAAAATAAAGATCTAGTTGTGGTTAAATACCACCAAAATAAAGCTCTGTTTAAAAAATTATTATTATTTTTTTCTCACAATATATTTTTATTGAAAGGTTTTAACCTCCCTGGCGGTATGATTCTTTCTGATTTTAGGTGCTGAAAGCGGTACAATTATTTTGCATGGAAATTTGGCGTTTTATATTGTAGGCCTGTAATTCTTAACAATAACACATTTAAATCTGTCCAAACAAGAGTCTAGTAGATATCCCGGGTATGATAAAGTTTGAAACACAAAAACATAAATTATAATATAATTAAAAAAAAAAAAAATTAAAAAAAATAAAAATAAATAGTAATAAAATAAATTTCCACACGATTCACTATCGCTCAATTCTGCAAGTGTTCTAATTTACTATCGCTGTTTTCTAGCTGGTCTAAAGCCATTTTTGACGTAAAGGGACACTTTTTGGTTGCTATGGACAATCTCCAGTTTCCAGGCAGAAAGAACAGTATATGCAATATAAAACTGCATGCAGGGCATGGGCCAGAGCACTGGGGACAAATGGGATGTGAAATGATTTCATACAGTACTGTAATCTGTAAGATTACAGTACTGTATGTGTTATGCTTTTTACATTTTTTGAATTTGCCGCCAGGCTCCGCCCCCGTGCGTCGTAACGCTCGCAGGGAACGGACCCTGGCACAGAGAGGCTTCGGAACAGGACACAGCCCGCGGACACTGCGGGGGACATCGCAGGATCCCGGGGACAAGGTAAGTAAGGAGGCACCAGGATCCTGCGATGCAATCCCGAGTGTGGCTCGGGGTTACCGCTAATGGTCCTGATTTTTAACCCCGAGCCACACTCGGGAATACCACCAGGGAGGTTAACAGAATACAAGTATACACATAAATGTATAATGTACAAAAATGATATTGTTTCCGGGGGGCATGGCGAGGCGGGGGAAGAATACAGGAACGCCTTATACTCCTAGGCACTCTTACATTACCCGATATTTGACAATAAAGAGAGATGTTGGACAGCCCGCTGTTTCCAACATGGTGCCTTTACAGAAGCCACGATCTGAGTCATCCCAGCAAATGCCGGACGTCTCCACACTACTGACCGAAGCAACGACCGTCGCACGATCTGAAACAGTGGGGCTAGACTCCTCTACGCCTATACAGGTGATTTCTTGTACAGACTCACAGGTATGCTCAGTGAGTCCATGCAGCCTATATTCCCAGGCGCACGCTGTAGAGCCAGATATCCGACAGCTTATACAGGCTCTCCCCACTAAAGAGGATATACAGAAGCTGCTGGGCAGTTTAACGGGCACTTTGAGGGAAGAAATAGAGGAGGTCCACTCTAAAACAGTTGCTACGGCCCAAAAATTGATTCATTTAGAAACTCAGCAAGGTGTAGTAGATGACGCATGGATGCTATGGAGGAAAGGTTACATATCCAACATCAGAGATTGATTAGGCTGCAATTTCAAACAGAAAACTCCGAAAATAGAAGTAGGAGGAATAATGTACAGATCAGGGGGATTCCGAAAGCAGTTGCGGGGTCTGGTTTAAGAGATTCAGTGACTGTTATTTTTAATCAGTTATTGGAGAACCCTCCGGTCACCCTGATCGAATTGGACCGGGTGCATATGGTCCCCACTGCTCATAACCCTGACCAGTCTACCCCATGAGACGTTTTGTGTCGAGTACACTTTTTTAGGATAAGGGAGGATATAATCAGGGCAGCATGGCAGAAGGGGCCACTGGATTTTGAAGGGGTGGAAATACAAGTACAACCCGATTTGTGCCGCCAGACAAAGAACAGACGTCACTTGCTGAAACCATTGTTGAACCATCTGCGCTCCAGGGGAGCTACTTACCAATTGGGTTACCCATTGTCATTGTACATTAAAAAGGATGAACGCAGTTTTAACCTACATGATCCCGCTTAGCTGCCAGATCTATTCTACTTCCTGGGCTCAGAGGCTATTGAAGACCCCAACTGGACAGATCTTCCAACATTAGGGTCCCCAACAACAGTTAAGGTCACAGTGGAGAGGGAGATCCCGCTCAGGACGCCCACGCAGTTGGTCTAATCGACAAGCGCCAGAAGATAGGGAGACATAATCTACATAAAGAGCCCCAGGACCCCTTTTCATCATCCCATAACTGGCCTGCCCCCTCTTTACCATTTTTTGGAGACTTTTAGGTTAATTTTTTTTTTTTTTTTTTTTTTTTTTACACTACAATTATTAATCACTGAATGTTTTGTTAGAGAATATTGCACAGTATCACTGTTTACTGATCAGGATGCTAGAAATTAGTATATACTATCACTGCATACTGATTAGGCTGTAAGAATCTATTGTACACCATCACCACCCATTGATTAAGATTGTACATTATTCCTGATAGATCGTAGAAATATTTTTTTGTGGTACCGTATATACTCGAGTATAAGTCGAATTTTTCAGCTCATTTTTTTGTGCTGAAAGTGCCCCCCTCGACTTATACTCGAGTCAAGCACTTTTCTGCAGCAAAAAAATTCATTTTCCGAACCGACTTTGGGGCCCCGTATCTCAGGGCCACTTGGTGCTAGGGACCCCATATTTGGTGTGCAAACCCAGTGGTACTGGTACCACAACATATCCAAAGCTGAAGTTCCTAGCCCTAAGTGACCCCGAGATACGGGGCCCCAAAATCGGTTCGGAAAATGTCATTCTCTGCTGCAGAAAAGTGCTTAACATTTTCTGAACCGATTTTGGGGCCCCATATCTCAGGGCCGCTTGGAGCTAGGAACCCCAAATTTGGTGTGCAAACCCAGTTCTACTGGTTCCACAACATATCCAAAGCTGAAGTTCCTAGCCCTAAGTGGCCCCGAGATACGGGGCCCCAAAATCGGTTCGGAAAATGTCACTCTCTGCTGCAGAAAAGTGCTTAACATTTTCTGAACCGATTTTGGGGCCCTGTATCTCGGGGCCACTTGGGGCTAGAAACCCCAGCTTTGGAAATTTTATGCTGCTAGTTCCACTGGGTTTGCACACCAAATTTGGGGATTTTGGCACTAAGTGGCCCCGAGATACGGGGCCCCAAATTCAGTCAACTGTGTCCATCTGCAGCAATGTCATTTCGGGACCCTTTGGGTTCAGAGACCCCAAATTTTTGCTGCAGCTCAGGGGGCATCTAGGAACCCTTAACTACCAAGTTTGAAGTTCAGGGGACCTATGGCTGCAAATGGGCACAGTGAGGCATGCAAATGGGCACAGTGATGCTGCAAATGGGCATTGTTGACCCTCTTTTCCACTTACAGTAGCTGTGCATTTCTCACCCCCGTCTTATACTCGGGTCAATAAGTTTTTCCCATTTTTTTGTGGTAAATTAGGGCCTCGACTTATACTCGGAACGACTTATACTCGAGTATATACGGTATATTATTACCAGTCACAGATTGGGTTGTTGGGGTTATTGCACATTGTTGTTGCTCACCGATTGGGTTGCTAGAGGTTATTGCACACTGATATTTTTAACTGAGTAAGTTGATAAAGGCTTTTGCACACCATTGATCACTGATTGGGGGTTACCCTGCAATGTTGTTATGTACTGACTAGGTTGTTAGGAGTTCTCATATATCATTACTGATTACTAGATTGGGATGGCGGAGATTATAACACATTTTCACTGTTTTATGATTGGGTAACTAGAAGTTATGGTACACTGTTTCTACACATTTATTGGCCGTTGGTAATTATAACACATTGATTCTGCTAAATTGAACACAGTATGCCCATTCAAAAGAGACTTGCTTCCCCATTTTATCTTATGGGAAGGATGTCTTGGATATGGTGGACATCAGTATACCCGGGGTGGGGTTGGTCAGCTGTAACTGTCCCGGCTTTTTTCTGGCTGAGACTGCTAATCTTATAGGGCATGGGAGTGAAGGGCTGGGGGATGAGACAAGCGGGTAATTGAACATTAGGACAGATTACTTATAGTTGGGGATCTGTTGAAGCTCCCCTTCTGTGTGATTTAATCAGTTTAAGGATATGGGATATAGGATGACATGGGGGTCAATTCTTGGCACATATAAGTTAATGTATTAATGACCTGTAATGTGAATATGGAATTTCTTATTCTATTCTTCACTGGAGCTGACGTTGGTAGGCAGGCTACAGTTCTCCTTTTTTTTAAGGAGAATTGATAATGTAGCCTGACCTGCAAGGTTCTGAGTTATGGAGGCTAGGCAAGTAATGTTTATATTATATGTTCTTTTGGGTGAATAAATGGTTTGCTTATTATTTAGATGTCTTAGGATGACTAGGAATGCACTTGTGTTGGTATCAAATCTCAAATCTCTGTCTTGCTTGACCACTTTCCCCACCGTAAACGCCTCTGCTCCGGTTGGAGGAAAGTCGGAGGTGTTTTAACTTTTTCTACTTTCTGGTTAGCAGACAGGTCCAAAAGTCATACCTTGTCTGCTTGCTACCTCTTGGTCTATATTTTTTTTCTTATATTTTTTATTTTTATTTTTTAACGAAAACATTTATTTATTCATTGATTTTTCCTCCGGAGCGCTAAAATGACTAGGGTAATCTTGACCTCCTAAAATGTTAAGGGGCTAAATAGTCCATAAAAATGTACCAGACTGATCGGGGAGCTGGGGAGACTTAAATCTCATATTATTTTTCTCCAGGAGACACACTTTAGAAAAGATAAAATTCCAAGATTAGGGAACCATAGGTTTCCAACAGTCTATCATGGTGCTTCTCAGACTTCCAAGTCAAGTGGGGTATCAATTCTCCTTTCTCCCATGGAAGGAATTAAAGTTAATTACGGATTAAGAGGGTCGCCTCCTTATCGTCAGGGGACTCCTGTTCGAGCAAAAAGTTACTTTAGTTAACTTATATTTGCCAAATGAGGATCAGGTCTCTTCACTTGAGATATATCTCCATTTGGTGCATCAACAAGGAGTGTCTCCTGCTGGTGGAAGGGAACTTTACTATGGTGTTGGACCCCACGCTTGATGTGTCTAAAGGTGCCTCTCATTTATCATATGCAAAAATGTGCAGAGCCAAAAGACTTCTCCAGGAATTGCAATTGATGGATAGTTGGAGAACTCTACATGTACAGGATAGGGACTATACCTTTTTTTCAGCCAAACACAGGACATATACCAGAATTTACTATATTTTTCTTTCACAGAATGCTCTGTCATGTTTACGTGAGGCCTTTATAGGCTCGTTTACCCTATTGGATCACGCACCGATCAATTGTATTATAAAACTAGGAGAATCAGTGTCTCATGAGTGGCATTGGAAAATTAATGAGACACGCTTGAAAGACCCAGAATATGAGAAACTCAAAAAGTAGATTCTTTTTTTGCAACTAGTGAGACAGGAGAGGTCACTCCACTTTGCTTATAGGAAACACATAAGTGTGTCATTAGAGGCACCCTTATATCTTTGGGTGACCATAGGAAACGACTGCTAACTGACCAGATAGATTCTCTACTTAGAGACATCTGGATATTGGAACTGGCCCATAAGAAATCTCAACCCCGACAGAGGAGAAACTCTCGCGTTGAGTTAAACTCATTACTTATGGACAAAGCAAAAGCTAAATTAATTTGCTGTAGGCAAGCATTCTGTGAGTTTGGAAACAAGCCGAGTAGGATGTTAGCCAATGCTCTTAGAGAGACCAGGGCACATAATGACATCTCCCTTATTAAAACGCACAGTGATGTTCTAGTCAGCTCTTCTCAGGCAATTGCACAGACCTTTAGGGACTATTTTGTCTCAGGAATGCCTAAGTTATCTAACGAGATAGTTAGGGATTGGATACCTCACTTGCAGCAGAGGAGTTCTTAGGTGCCCTTAAATCAATGAAACTGGGTAAGGCCCCCGTCCTGGACGGGTATACTCTGTCTTATTTAAGATCTTTTCGGATAAACTGGCACAAAGATTTATAGTGGCTTTTAATTGCTTATACATTGGAACCACCGTTAACCCTACCGCCTAGACAGTAAAAGCCTGTATGACTCACCGCCAATGGCCAGTGAGTCCACCTTTTCTGGTAAGGGCATTTCATTTTCATCTCTTCCAGTTGAAAGTATGGGTTTATATGAAGACCTACCCTGGGCTTAACATGTATGTGGGGCGGTGCAAGATATGAATACAAGTCTTTGAACTCCTACCACGTTTAAAGAACTGTTAACCCTTAGAGACTTTTGAGTCCACATACCCTTAACAGCCATCTTTTGATCACTTTGTATTAATTTTGTCCTTTCACGTATGGTTATTTGTGAATGTGTCCCTAGAGGCTTTTAGGGATAAGGCATAGCATTTAAGTTCTTTATTTATTTTGGGTTTCGCCTTTTTTATGTGGTAACACTTTATTGCTGATAGATTATATTTTTTGAATAGTTCAAAGAGTCTCCAATGAGACACATTTACACTACTTGTAGATACTCACCTATATATATATATTGTAGTATAACTCACGTTTTTCTGTGTACACAGATGTAGAGGTGGTCTGCTTACCTGTAAACCCCTCTGGTATCACCCTTATACCCTAGATGTGATTTTATTTGAATTATAGAGCTACACTTTTTGTTTTTCATTACTTTACACAATTAGTCTGATTGTTAGTGTTGGCTGCTTCCTGCATCTGAGTTGGCGCAGCAGTTTTCCTTTATTTAATTGTCAAGTTATGACGGTTCTGAAAACTGAGCTTTTATATAGTTACATGTAGATCCCCCTGAAGCTGTAGTAGGCACCGCTACTACACCTTTCCCCATCTTTCCACCTCATCCAATCAAGCTACACTTTGCAGTCATTGAAAAGATGCAAAGTGATCTTTGCATGGCACCCATTCTCCTGTGTTCACAATGCAGCAGGGCAGCCTCTTACCGCAGGACCTGGAAACTAGTGGAGATCACTATATTATCAATGTCTACTACAGTGACTTCCAGGTTCTAGAAGAATCCCACAGGTATGGTATAGGCATAGTTACATTTACATTACATTACATTCCAAGCTGCCCCAATGTAACAATATCCATACCAAACCTTTTATCACAGGCTGACAGTGGTTCCTAAACCAAGCTGTATCACATAGCTGCAGTATAGTCTGCAGAAACATCTCATGGAGAACAGGACCTGGCTATGCTATCTGAAAGGGGAGTTTGGACAACATGAATGGTTGACCAAAGCTGCAGATCCCTTGGCAGGTAAAACTTTTCCCATATGTATATATCAAATGTGTATTTAGCAGCCTTCTAGGGGTTCAATATTGCAGATCCCCTGGCAGATAAAACAGTTCCCTTATATGTAATTCCAATGTGTATTTAGTAGCTGCATTTAGCAGCTTTCCTGGGGTTCAGTTCTGTCACTTAGGAAAAAACTGCTGCCTCCCAAGGTCTGCAGGTATGGCTGGATCCAGGACCATTAGATGAAGCCTGTAACATTTTATCTCCTAAACCTTTCTATTGTCCAGTGAGAATGTGTTGAATTGTTGGAGCTTTGCCCATAACAATATTTTAGAAGCAACTGCATGTATGTGCCTGTAGGTACCTTCTATACTTTTTACCTGCCTTTCTTTTTAAAACTGATAGAAGCTCTTAACATTTTAATGTAAATACTGTATGTTTGCAGCCACATATGTATGCTAGCCCTAAAGCTGAAAAAATGACTAGACAGTGGATACATATAGATAAGTGAATGCATCTCCTGTGCAAAAAAAGGATTACCTTGTGAACAAAAGCATTAGAGAGTTAGTTGCCTCTGCCAAAATACTACAGCATATTTTCAGTGCTATCTTTGGGCTCAGAAAGACTTCTTCCCTTGAAAGCCCTTGCCACTGTATTCCCTTGAGCACCTGCACATGCTTCGCTGGTATGAAGAAATGCATGCATTTCGGGAATGTAACACAATAGCAATACTTGTTCCTGCTAGGAAATATTCCTTAAGCACAAAATAATTAATCAACAGCTTCAAATATCCCATTGTTAGAAATAGCATGCCTCTTGTCAGGTGTACAGATATAAATGTACTTCATAAGCCCTTGTGAATTAATTTCACATGTGACAGCTGTGCATAATTTTTGCAAACAGTAGTTTAATAGTTTCTTCAAAGTAAGGAGAGAAAAAGTCAAATCTAATCCCCTAGAGAACATTGCGGGCAGCTGAGTCTTATAATTGATGTACTAAGCAACTGATCATCAATTATCCTGGTGTGGCTCTATCGTCT
This sequence comes from Lithobates clamitans, assembly GCA_037952925.1. Classification (NCBI taxonomy): domain Eukaryota; kingdom Metazoa; phylum Chordata; class Amphibia; order Anura; family Ranidae; genus Lithobates; species Lithobates clamitans. Next base: position 9,287,608 of record JBBGZY010000723.1, read on the forward strand.
GTCTTCAATCAGCTCTGTAACATCAATGTAAAGGTCAAGGTAATGAAGTGTATGAAGCCTTGCTTGGTAAGGGGAGCAGAACATACAATAGCTCCTTCAGTAATTACATAGAGCTGATCTGAACTGATTGATTACTGAGTTTTCACAGCAGTAGTGAGGAGGAGGATTTCTTTTGAAAGCTCTAAACCGATACTAAATAAAAGCTTTAAAATGTTTTCACCAAGTACATTTTTTATTTCATTTTTTTTTTTCAAAAATAATTTTAATTCAGTTTTCATGTTTTTACAGGCTGATTGTATCATATTTCCCATTACATTTGTAACCACTAGAGGGCAACCCTGTCTGATTGTCAGACAGTTCAAAAGCCTCAAAAGTTCAAACAGTTCAAACAAAAACAGCTTCTGAACATCCATGTTTGCTTGTTGATGGGAATGGCCAGCAAGATTGTAGAGCTAAATACATCACAACAACATATAAATATATATACATTTGTGTCCTAGATTCTAGTTTAAAACCCAAATCCAAGAAACCTACAAATGATCTCTTCCAGTGGGGCTGCGCCCACACTGCATGGTTACTTGTTTGTTTAGGTTTGGGGACAAAGAAAAGAAAATCTACTTATGAGATTCCCCGCTCCTTTGTGCTGCTAAACTGGGGTCAGCAGCATCTTCTCCCCCATGCTCCTGCGGTCCTTATGTCATAAAGACCAACGCAGGGTCCATAGTCCTGCACTGGACATAATAACGCAGAGGGAGAGTACAGTGCTGGAATGTGGGAGAGTGCCATCTGCTGGGGGAGTGGAAAATTAGGTAAGCTAATGTGCTTTTACTGTCCCCCAGACTAAATAAACAATTCAACGTGGGTGCAGCCCTACTGCAAGGCATCATTTTTCATTTAAATTGGGATTTAGGCTTTTTTGACCTGCCCAGACCAAATTTAGCAGCATCAGTAATCATTTGTTTATTTCACAATAGCTCTTGGCTATGACTAATTTTCCCATCAATATCATAGTTAAGTACAGTGCTCCCAACCCACCCCAAAAGTTGCTGCTTGCAGGACTTTTTAGAACGTCCTGCAAACACACTGCCTGAGTGTGAAAGTCACACTGGAATGAATGGGAGGCGGGTTTCAGGTGCTTAGCAGAGGCTATTTCCAGCGCTAAAGTGCCTGAAAACCGTCCTAGTGTGAAAGTGGTCTTAGGGTGAGAACTTAGAGATAAAACACAGCTGATCGCTTAGCTCCCTGCCGCTCTTAGCAGAAAGCTGGATACTGTCAGTCGCTGAGGGGCTGAGCAAGGTGCCAGACAAGGCTCCTGGGTGGATCCCAACTATATGGTCGTGATCTTTCCCCAGCCAGGACCGGCTCTGTGACATCAAAGAGTGCACAAGGACCTGCACCCCTGTGATCCACAGGGAGCTTCTCCCTTAACCACTTCAGCCTGGAAGATTTGGCTGCTCAATGAACAGGCCATTTTTTGCGATATGGCACTGCATCGCTTTAACTGACAATTTGCGCAGTCATAAGACGTTGTACCCAAACAAAATTACCATCCTTTTTTCCCACAAATAAAGCTTTCTTTTGGTGGTATTTGATTGCCTCTGCGGCTTTTATTTTTTATATAAACAAAAGAAAAGCGACAATTTTGAAAAAAACACAATGGGAGTCACTTACGAAAGGCAAATCCACTTTGCACTGAAAGTGCACTTGGAAGTGCAGTCGCTCTAAATCTAAGGGGTAGATCTGAAATGAGTGGAAGCTCTGCTGATTTTATCATCCAATTATGTGCAAGCTAAAATGCTGTTTTTTATTTTCCTTGCATGTCCCCCTTGGATCTACAGCGATTTTACTTCCAAGTGCACTTTAAGTGCAAAGTGGATTTTCCTTTAGTAAATAACCCCCAATATGTTTTACTTTTTGCTATAATAAATATCCCACAATTTTTATTAAAAAAAAATCCTCAGTTTAGGCCGATATGTATTCTACATATTTTTGGTAAAAGAAAACACAATAAGCGTATATCGATTGGTTTGCGCAAAAGTTATGCATAAAAGCCATATTCACTCCAGAGATAAAACTATAATCCTGCCACTGTATAAAACTCTGGTTCAGCCACATCTGGAGTATGCTGTCTAGTTCTGGTCACCAATCCTTAGAAAAGATGTGCTGGAACTGGAGAGAGCCCAGAGAGGGGCAACAAAATTAATAAGGGGACTGGAGGACCTCAGATACGAGGAACGACTACAAACATTAATCTTATTCTCCCTGGAGACACTTGAGAGGAGATATGATAGCGATATAAAGATACCTTAATGGTGATTCCAGCATAGGGAGGAAGCTATTCAGTTTCAGGGAGTACAAGAAGACACGAGGTGATTCAATGAAATTTTAAGAGAAGCGGTTTAACCTTAAACTGCGTAGGGTTTTTTTCATTATCAGGGCGGTAAGCATGTGGAACTCACTATCACAATCAGCGGTGTCAGCGGGAAGTATTGATAGTTTCAAAAAACTCTTAGATGGGCATCTTAGCTAGCACATTGTACAGGGATATGAGATATGATTTTTGACATGAGCACACCCCCACACAGGTTGTAATGGATGGCCTGGTGTCTTTATTCAACCTTACCAACTATGTACAGTAACTATGAAAAAAAAGTACAGCTTATTCAGTAAAAAAAACTAAACTTGCTCTTTAAGCAATTGCTTACTGGGCACCTAAACCCCCCTCCTGCCCAGACCAATTTTCAGTTTTTAGCGCTGTCACTTTTTGAACAACAATTGTGACAATAAAACATCACTGAACTCAAATTAAATTTTGATCATTTTTTTCCCACAAATAGAGCTTTCTTTTGGTGGTATTTGATCACTTTTTATGCTTTGTTAAAAACATTAAAAACGACCGAAAAAAGAGAAAATACAAAACCGTTTTATTTTTTGTTAATACATTTTGCAAACAGGTAATTTTTCTCCTCCATTGATGTACGCTGATGAGGCTGCACTGATGGGCACTGATAGGCTGCACTGATAGGCATAGATAGGTTGCATTGATAGCCACTGATAAGGCGTCACTGATGGGCACTAATAGGTGGCACTGGTGGGCACTGATGAGGTGGCACTGGTGGGCACTAAGAGGTGGCACTGATGGGTGGCACTGATGGGCAACACTGAAGGGCATTGATAGGTGGCACTGAAGGGCACTAATAAGTGGTACTGATAGGTGGCACTAATAGCTGACACTGATGGGCACTGATGGGCACTGATAGGTGGCAGTAACGGGCACTGATGGGTGGCAGTGATGGACACTGATTGGCACTGGTAGGTGATACTGATAGGCAGCACTGCTAGGTGGCACTGATTGGCACCACTGGTGGGCATTGATAGGTGGCACTCGTGGGCATTGATAGGTGGCACTGATTGCTGGCACTGTTATTTACTGGTGGGCACTGGCAGGCGGTAGTGGTTGGCACAGATGAGGAGGCTTTGGCCCTTTCTCTTCGGGACCGATGTCTCTTGCACAGAAGCTGGTGATCGGCTTTTTTCTCTCTTCGCGCTGTCAGCGTGAGGAGAAAAAATAAGATTATCGATCTTCTGTTTACATCACGTGATCAGCTGTCATTGGTTGACAGCTGATCACATGGTAAGGGGACGGGATTGACCCCTTACTTCGGTCTGTGATCACCTGAGTCTCATTGACTCAGTGATCACAGCGCACATAGGGTGCGCACGGGGAGCGTGCAAAGGGGAGGACGTCTATTGATGGCCTTCTCGCAAAGTAGGTCGTCGCTGTAGCTGTCATTTGGCTATAGCGCGGATCTGAAGGGGTTAAAATTTTATTTTTTTTATTACAAATGGAATAACAAAGGCAGTATATGTTAAGAACCTTTCAACTATACATGAGAACAGGTAACCACCCCCCTTTTCTTCAAGGTATAGTATCCAGTTCATCCAAAGAGTGAACTTTTAATCACAAGCTGATGACTGCAGTAGCAACCATCAGCTTGTGCGGGTTTTGTTTAGCCGACTCCTGCCTTGAGAGTGAAGGTGATGCGGCAGCTCCATAGCTGCAGATCATTTTCACAAAGTCAACAGCGCAGTACCTCCCCCTCTCGTCACCCCCCTCCTCCTGTGACTCCCTGGCTCTCCCGCTCTTACTCGAGCCAGGGCTAGGGGAGGAAGAATGCTGTGAGACTGAGGCAAATCCATGCCTTGATCTCAAATGCAAACAATGAAACCGGAAGTGATGTCACGTCTGGTTTCAGACGCACCATTTTCTGGCCAGTACAGCCAGAGGACACATCTTACCAAGCTGATGTGTGCTTGGTTAGATGGTGTGAAGATGGTGTGAAGGGCAGGGGAGACATTGAGGTCTATTAGACCCCTAATGTTTCCATAAAGAGTGCCTGTCACCTTCCCAATTTTATCACATACGGGTTTATTAACCCCTTGTGATAGCAATTAAGTAAAAATAAATGAAGAAAATAAAATAAAAAAGTTTAAAAATATAAAATTATAATAAAATACAGTATATTAAAATAATTTTAAAAATTGGCGTAACCCTCGTTGCACACCTGCGCAAACGTAAGCCCACTCAAACTGCTGTCGCACCACATATGTGACATATCACTGTAAACAGCAGGGTGAGAAACTTAGCCTATGGAGATTTTTGGGCACCATAGTTTTTGGCAATTTTGTGGGCATATGCAAATTGAATTGAATTTTTACATTGAATGTTTCGTATCTATTTACTCAATGCAACCTCATGTTTTATATTTTAACCAAAAATAGGTATTATACTGTGTGTTTTGCACTAAAATTCATTTCATTATATTTTTTGCTGAAAATTTGCATTAAATAAACAGTTGTGCAAATATCATGTGACATAAAATATTGCAACTATCACCTTTTTATTATACATGACCTCTGCTTTCAGAAAAGATATAATGTTCTGGGGTTCAAGTCATTTTATTGCCAAAAATTAGGATTTTGACATGTATGCGAAAAAAAAAATGCTTTGGAGCTAAGCTGGTTAAGAAAGCTTCCTGCCAATATGCATTTTCAGTTATTGACAATGATGATCCAGAAGCATATATTACTCTTGCAAGAGTAATTGATCAATGTTTGATCAAGCTTGATCAATGTTCTCCTGAACATTGATCAATGTTCTCCTGACTTTCAGGTGTAATTTTATCTATCAATGAAGAATATGTATTTTTGGGAGGCCGTGGTTTGTAACACTTTCTTACTTGAAGATGCTGCTGGGGAAGAAACACTTTGTGATGATCCAGAAGCAGCAGAAAGCGTGTTTCTGTAGTGCAAACTCTGGAGGGAAAAACTACTTCCACTTTCATTATGGTCTTTTCATTTAATTCCATAAAGTATTTTTAATGTCTTTAAGGCACCTCTGGCTCGCAAGGATGTGTTTTGTCATCATTGTAGCATTTGGAAAAGAATATTTATTCCCACGATATTTGCAAAACACAGCTTTGCTCTCAGCAGAAATTGCATTGTGAAAATGTTTCCAAACTCTAGATGTTGGTCTCACCATTTTACTGAGAGGAGGAAAAGAAAAAACTTTTCATAGGAAAACATTATGCTTTGATCGTGGAGAATCTTAATAGGAATCCTTTAAAGGTTAAAAAAAGATAAACACATTTGTCAGACAAATTCACCCTTTCACCTGTTAATTAAGGCCCAAAAGGATAAAAAAAATCATCTATTGTATCTCAACAATCACCCAACTGTAGGAGGTATAATATGAAGTCCACAAGCAAACTAAACTGGAGCCTTTCCCCTGCAATGCCTCCTAGTGGAAGAAATTCATATTTCTCTTGTTTGAATACTGCATTGAGAAGTACAATGTTACTTGAACTGTATTCCAGGATTGACTTGTCTTCAGCTAAGGTCTTCATGTTATATAGACTGACTAACATGTCATAGATGTATTATTTATCATTGTAAAAGAACATATTCTACACTTCTTTAGTTTTTGTTCCAGTTTTTCTGGAAAAAAACGGCTTTGAAAAAAAACAGAAAAACTGTTTTTTAGATTTTTCTGTTTTGCTTTTTTTTAACTAATTTTTTTTAACCCATTCAGACTTACACTGGTGTAAAATAGGGAATACAAGGAGTGGCCGCATACAGGGACTAAAGCTCAAGCTATGGTGCATGCATATGACAAAGTAGTGGGAATACCTGAGATGTAAGTTGGTTTTAACATTTTTATTATAATCTGACTAAGCCCAAAATTCCTATCACATTTTTATATTGTTGCCTGTGACAGAGTAGATTTGCCCTCTTTTCAGTCCCTGACACTTGGCGAGAAATAGGGTGTGCAATTGTCATCAGCACAGGAAGATACAGACACTAATAAAAACATTGTGAGACGCTCAACCCATTCCTCCCTTTACTAAGAATGTTTTTGTTTTTGTCTATGTACACATTGCAGATTTCTTAATTATTCCTGTCCTAATGAAGGGTGAGGAATATGGATGAGCTTTGGGTTCAGGTCAAGCTCACGTTCAACTCAAATCCAGCCTTTTGACAAACCACCAAACTGGCCATTTTTCACTTTTTGAATACCTGGCTGCTGTTTGTAAACAATCCAGCCAGGGATCCTGGGTGACAACAATGATCCAAAACCAAACTAAACATTTTAGTTGGACTTGGACGTTGAAGTAGTTGTAATCCCTTACATACAACACTGTGCAAAAGTTTTAGGCAGCTGTGAAGAAATGCTGTAAAGTAAGAATGCTTTCAAAAATATATATTTTATTTGTTTATTTTTATCAAATTACAAAATGCAAAGTGAGCAAACCTAAATCTAAAGTAAAGAAATAATTGATGTGACTATCATTTAGCTTCAAACCAGCATAGTTAGTCTGGTTGAAAAAAGACACAAGTCCATCCAGTTGTACCAATAGAAGAGAAAAAATCTACAATCCTATATACAGTGGGGACGGAAAGTATTCAGACCACCTTACATTTTTCACTCTTTGTTATATTGCAGCCATTTGCTAAAATCATTTAAGTTCATTTTTTTTCCTCATGAATGTACACTCAGCACCCCATATTGACAGAAAAACACAGAATTGTTGACATTTGTGCAGATTTATTAAAAAAGAAAAACTGAAATATCACATGGTCCTAAGTTTCAGACTCTTTGCTGTGACACTCATATATTTAACTCAGGTGCTGTCCATTTGTTCTGATCATCCTTGAGATGGTTCTACACCTTCATTTGAGTCCAGCTGTGTTTGATTATACTGATTGGACTTGATTAGGAAAGCCACACACTTGTCTATGTAAGACCTTACAGCTCACAGTGCATGTCAGAGCAAATGAGAATCATGAGGTCAAAGGAACTGCCTGAAGAGCTCAGAGACAGAAGTGTGGCAAGGCACAGATCTGGCCAAGGTTACAAAAAATTTCTGCTGCACTTAAGGTTCCTAAGAGCACATTGGCCTCCATAATCCTTAAATGGAAGACATTTGGGATGACCAGAACCCTTCCTAGAGCTGCCCGTCTGGCCAAACTGAGCTATCGGGGGGAGAAGAGCCTTGGTGAGAGAGGTAAAGAAGAACCCAAAGATCACTGTGACTGAGCTCCAGAGATGCAGTCGGGAGATGGGAGAAAGTTGTAGAAAGTCAACCATTACTGCAGCCCTCCACCAGTCGGGGCTTTATGGCAGAGTGACCCGACGGAAGCTTCTCCTCAGTGCAAGACATATGACAGCCCGCATGGAGTTTGCTAAAAAAACACCTGAAGGACTCCAAGATGGTGAGAAATAAGATTCTCTGGTCTGATGAGACTAAGATAGAACTTTTTGGCCTTCTTACTAAGCAGTATGTGTGGTGAAAACCAGGCACTGCTCATCACCTGTCCAATACAGTCCCACCAGTGAAGCATGGTGGTGGCAGCATCATGTTGTGGGGGTGTTTTTCAGCTGCAGGGACAGGACGACTGGTTGCAATCGAGGGAAAGATGAATGCGGCCAAGTACAGGGATATCCTGGACGAAAACCTTCTCCAGAGTGCTCAGGACCTCAGACTGGGCTGAAGGTTTACCTTCCAACAAGACAATGACCCTAAGCACACAGCTAAAATAACGAAGGAGTGGCTTCACAACAACTCCGTGACTGTTCTTGAATGGCCCAGCCAGAGCCCTGACTTAAATCCAATTGAGCATCTCTGGAGAGACCTAAAAATGGCTGTCCACCAACGTTTACCATCCAACCTGACAGAACTGGAGAGGATCTGCAAGGAGGAATGGCAGAGGATCCCCAAATCCAGGTGTGAAAAACTTGTTGCATCTTTCCCAAAAAGACTCATGGCTGTATTAGATCAAAAGGGTGCTTTTACTAAATACTGAGCAAAGGGTCTGAATACTTAGAACCATGTGATATTTCAGTTTTTCTTTTTTAATAAATCTGCAAAAATGTCAACAATTCTGTGTTTTTCTGTCAATATGGGGTGCTGTGTGTACATTAATGAGGAAAAAAATGAACTTAAATGATTTTAGCAAATGGCTGCAATATAACAAAGAGTGAAAAATTTAAGGGGGTCTGAATACTTTCCGTCCCCATTATAAACAGTGCCTTGAAAAAGTATTCGTATCCCTTGAAATTTTCTACATTTTGTCAAGTTACAACCAAAAATGTAAATGTATTTTATTGATATTTTATGTGATAGACCAACACAAAGTGGCACATAATTGTGAAGTGGAAGGAAAATGATAAATGGTTTTCAATTTTTTTTTTACAAATAAATATCTGAAAAGTGTGGCGTACATTTGTATTCAGCCCCCTTTACTCTGATAGCTATAACTAAAATCTAGTGAAACCAATTGCCTTCAGAAGTCACCTAATTAGTAAATAGAGTCCACCTGTGTATAATTTAATCTCAGCTGTTATAAATACAGCTGTTCTGTGAAGCCCTCAGAGGTTTGTAATGCCCTGTACACACAATCGGACTTTCCGACAACAAAACCGTGGAATTTTGTTTGAAGGTTGTTGGCTCCAACTTGTCTTGCATACACACGGTCACACAAATGTTGGCCAACAATTATGAACGTAGTGACATACAAGACGTACGGCGAACCGATAAAAAGGAAGTTCGATAGTCATGTGATATCTCCATTATGAACGCTAGTTTTACAAGACCGAGCGCTTCCGGCTCGTACTTGACTCCGAGCATGCGTGAACTTTTGTGCAGCGGAAGATTTGAGAACCTGCTAGCCAACATTTGTTGGCGGAAAGTCCGACAACAAATGTTCGATGGAGCATACACACGGCCGGACTTTCAGCCAACAAGCTCACATCCAACATTTTCCGTCAGAAAGTCCGATCGTGTGTATGTGGCATTAGAGAACTTTAGTGAACAATTACCATAATGAAGGCCAAGGAACACACCAGACAGGTCAGGGATAAAGTTGTGGAGAGTTTTAAAGCAGGGTTAGGTTATAAAAAAATATCCCAAGCTTTGAACATTTGACGGAGCACTGTTCAATTCATCATCCAAAAATGGAAAGAGTATTAAACAATTGCAATCCTACCAAGACATGGCCATCCACCTAAACTGACAGGCCGGAGAAAGAGAACATTAGTCAGAGAAGCAGACAAGAGGCCCATGGTAACTCTGGAGAAGCTTAGTGAACAAACAGCATCTTGAAAGCCAAGGAACACAACAGACAGGTCAGGGATAAAGTTGTGGATAAGTTTAAAGCAGAATTAGGCTATAAAAAAAATATCAAAAAGCTTTGAACATCTCACACAGCGCTGTTCAATCCATCATCCGAAAACGGAAAGAGTATGGCACAACTGCAAACCTAACAAGACCTGGCCGTCCACCTAAACTGACAGGCCGGGCAAGGAGAGCATTCATCAGAGAAGAAGCCAAGAGGCCCATGGTAACTCTGGAGGAGCTGCAGAGATCCACAGCTCAGGTGGGAGAATCTGTCCACAGAACAACTATTAGTCGTGCACTCCACAAATTTAGCCTTTATGGAAGAGTGGCAAGAAGAAAGCCATTGTTGAAAGAAAGCCATAAGAAGTCCAGTTTTCACTTTGTGAGGAGCCATGTGGGGGACACAGAAAACATGTGGAAGAAGGTTCTCTGGTCAAATAAGACCAAAATTTTACTTTTTGGCCTAAAACAAAAAACACTATGTGTGGCGGAAAACTAACACTGCACATCACCCTGAACACACCATTCCCGCTATGAAACATTGTGGTGGCAGCATCATGTTGTGTGGATGCTTTTCTTCAGCAGGGACAGAGAAGCTGGTCAGAGTTGATGGGAAGATAGATGGAGCCAAATACAGGGCAATCTTAGAAGAAAACCTGTTAGAGTCTGCAAAAAACTTGAGATCGGGGCGGAGGTTTACCTTCCAGCAGGACAACGACCCTAAACATACAGCCAGAGCTACAATGGAATGGTTTAGATCAAACAATATGCATGTGTTAGAATGGCCCAGTCAAAGTCAAGACCTAAATCCAATTGAGAATCTGTGGCAAGACTTGAAAATTGCTGTTCACAGATGCTCTCCATGCAATCTGACAGAGGTTGAGCTATTTTGAATAGGCAAAAATGTCACTCTCTAGATGTGCAGACTTGCAGCTGTAATTGCAGCGAAAGGTGGATTCTACAAAGTATTGACTCAGGGGGGCTAAAAACAAATGCACACCACACTTTTCATATATTTATTTGTAAAATATTTTGAAAACCATTTATCATTTTCTTTTCACTTCACAATTATGTGTCACTTTGTGTTGGTCTATCACATACAATCCCAATAAAACACATTTACGTTTTTGGTTGTAACATGACAAGTTTGGAAAATTTCAAGAGCTATGAATACTTTTTCAAGGCACTGTACAATCCTATACCCACAGATGATCAAGAGGAAGGCAAAAAAAACAATAAGGCATGATCCAATTTGCTCCAGCAGAGGAAAAAAATCCTTCCTGATCCCCCAAAAGGCAATCGGATTTTCCCAGGATCAACTTTACCGATAAATATTAGTACCCAGTTATATTATGTGCATCTAGGAAAGAATCCAGGCCTTTCTTAAAATAAACTACAGAGCTGGTCACAACCACCTCTTGAGGGAGTCTATTCCACATTTTCACAGCTCTTACTGTGAAGAAACCTTTCCAAATTTGGAGATTAAATCTCTTTTTCTCCAGACATAAAGAGTGTCCTCTTGTCCTCTGTGATGACCTTAAAGTGAATAAATCAACACCAAGTTCACTTTATGGACCACTTATGTATTTATACATGTTGATCATATCCCCCCTTAATCTCCTCTTCTCAAGAGAGAATAAACTCAGTTAATCTTTCCTCATAGCTGAGCTCCTCCATGCCTCTTATCAGTTTGGTAGCTCTTCTCTGCACTTTCTCCAGTTCCCCAATATCCTTTTTATGAACTGGTGCCCAAAACTGAACTGCATATTCCAGATGCATATTCTAATGATTTGTACAGGGTCAACATTATATCTCTTTCTCTGCAGTCCATGCCTCTCTTAATACAAGAAAGGATTTTACTCGCTTTTAAAGCCACAGCTTGGCATTGCATGCTATTATTAAGCTTTTGATCTACCAGAACATCCAGATCCTTCTGCACCATTGATTGCCCTGGTTGTAATCCTCCTAGTATGCAAGGTGCAAGCATTTTTCTAGCCCCTAAGTGCATAACTTTACATCATTAAACCTCATTTGCCACATAGTTGCTCAATTAAACAGTGCATTGAGCACTGCTTGTAAGTTGGAGACATCCTCTAAGGACGTTATTATTAGCTTGGTGGCATCCGCAAACACTGAAATGGTACTTTTAATCACAGACCCTATATTCTTTATAAATGTATTAAAAAGTAAGGGTCCCAACACTGAACCTTGGAGTACCCCACTAATATATCTTTTCACACTGGGGCGGTTTGCAGGTGTTATTGTGCTAAAAATAGTGCCTACAAACCGACCCGAAACAGCCGCTGCTGTGTCTACAGTGTGAAAGCCCGGGGCTTTCACACTGGAGCGGTGCGCTAGCAGGGGTAAAACCGCCCCGCTAGCGGCCGAATACCGCCGGCTAAAACGACAGTAAAGCACCGCTAATAATAGCGGCGCTTTACCGCTGACGCACCTCCCGCCCCAGTGTGAAAGGGGCCTTAGGTCATTCAGAGTATAAATCATTAACCACTACTCTCTGAATACAGTCTTTTAGCCAGTTTTTTATACATTTACAAACTCATTCTTCCAAGCCTGTAGAGTTTACCTTACACATTCAAAGACAACTTCTGTCTTTCATGAATCCATGCTGTCTGTTACTTAAAATATTTTTTTCTAGCAAGAAGTCATCTATGTGGTCTTTTATTAAACTTTCCAGTATCTACCCAACTATAGAAGTTAAACTAACAGGTCTATAGTTACTTGGTAAAGACTTTGATCCCTTTTTAAATTTAGGCACCACATTAGCCTTATGCCAATCCAGTGGTACTAGGCCAGTCATTAAAAGAGTCCCTAAAAATTTGAAACAATGGCTGTGAAATGACAGAGCTCAATTTATTTAGGATGTGTGGGTGTATTCCATCTGGTCCAGGTGCTTTATTTACCTTTATGCTGTCTAAATATTTCTGGACCATATCATTTGTGAGCCACAATGGTTTATTTGAGGCTGTGTCAATATCATGCCCATTATGCACATGATCTTCCCTATGCTCCTTTGTATACACAGAGTTGAAGAAGGTATTTAATACATTTTCATTCTCTTTGTCCCCAGTCACCCACAATGGATTATTTTGTAAAGGGCCTATATGCTCAGATCTGACGTTTTTACTATTAATATGTTTGAAGATTTTTTTGGGGTTTGTTCTACTTTCTTTTGCAATTTGTCATTCGTTTTGCATTTTTGTTCCTTGATTTTTTTCTTTTTATATATTGTTATATCCTTTTTAACATTTAAATGATGATAGTGTTCCTTCATTGTTAGACTTTTTAAAAAGCTCTTTTCTTATTATTTGCAGCTTTTTTAACTTTGGATGTGAGCCACATAAGTTTTTTTTAATTTTTTTTAGCTTTTTAAGCTTATTGCCCATGGGAATATATATTGCAATGTATTCACATACAGTCTTTTTGAATAATTCACAATTCTGTTCTGTGTGTTCATTAATGCCAATATTCCCTCCTATTCTAATGCGCCGTACACACAAGCGGATTTTCCGTGGGAAAAAACTTGGATGCTTTTTCCGACGGAATTCCGCTCAAGCTTGTCTTGCATAAACACGGTCACACAAAAGTTCTCTGAACTTTCGACCATCAAGAACGCGGTGACGTACAACACTACAACGAGCCAAGAAAATCAGGGATTTTGTAGAAATAGAATCAGGCGTATGATTAACCAATTATACCAAGTAGGTGCTAATGATCATAAATGTCATATGTAGGTTGAAACACATTAACTGAAACAGAAACATCTGTGTAGGGGGCTTAAAACTGGGTGAGGAACAGCAAAACTCTGCTACTGAGGTGAGTTTGTGTAAGAGAGTTTCATGTCACAAGTCATACACCATGGCAAGACTAAGCACAGCAACAAAACACATGGTAGTAATACTGCATCAGCAAGGTCTCTCCTGGGCAATGATTTCAAAGCAGACTGGGGTTTCAAGATGTGCTGTTTAAGCTCTTATGAAGAAGCACAAAGAAACAGCCATTGTTGTGGACCGAAGATGCAGTGGTCAGATAAGGAAACTCATTGCAACAGATGAAAGACACATCATGCTTACTTATCTTCAAAATTGGAAGAGGTCCAGCAGTGCCATCAGCACAGAACCAGTGAGACTAAGGTACACCCATCTACTGTCCAGAGAAGTCTGGCCAGAAATGGTCTTCATGGAAGAATTGCTAATGTGAAAACAAGGCTAAGCGACTCAACTATGCATGAAAACATAAGAACTGGGATGCAGAAAAATGGCAGCAGGTGCTCTGGACTAATGAGTCATAATCTGAAATATTTGGCTGTAGTAGGAGGCAGTTTGTTCACCGAAGGGCTAGTGTACAATAATGAGTATCTACAGTAAACAGTGAAGCATGGTGGGGGTTCCTTGCAAGTTTGGGGCTGCATTTCTGCAAATGTAGTTGGAGAGTTAGTTAGGATCCTCAACGCTGAGAAATACAGGCAAATACTTATCTATCATACCAGGGCATCGGGGAGGCATGTGATTGGCCCCAAATTTATTCTCCTGCAGGGCAACGACCCCAAACATACAGCCAATGTCATTATGAACTATTTTCAGTGTAAAGAAGAACACGGATTCCTGGAAATTATGGTTTGGCCCCCACAGAGCCCTGATTTCAAAATTATTGAGTCGATCTGCAATAACATGAAGAGGCAGAAGGATTTGAGGTAGCTGACATCAACAGAAGGCTAGTTCGCCAAGATGTTTGGAACAACCTACCTGCTGAGTTCCCTAAAAAAAAAGATGTGCAAGTATATCTAGAAGAATTGATGCTGTTTAGAAGGCAAAGGGTGGTTACACCAAATATTGATTTGATTTGGATTTCTTCTCTGTTCATTTACTTTCTATTTGAGTAAATGATAAAAATAAACTATTAATACTTCTATTTTAGAAAACATTCTTATTTTACAGCATTTTTTCAAACCTGCCTAAAACGTTTGCTCAGTAGTGTATACCCACTGCTACACAAGTACCTGTTTATCTGCAGCCATTAACTATCCACAGCCATTCAAAGTACAGAATTGACATAACATTTCTGATTATCAGAAGGCAGGGGGCAGGGTTCTGATGTCACGCAGAGCACAGAGCTGAGTGTAATCTGACACCTGAGTGAAGAGAATGGACACACCTCCCTCTACAACTGAGACTGTCAGTCCCCAGCTGTGTTCTGAAGCTCCCCTCTCCTGATCCCCTGGACCCCTTGCAGTTGAAATAACCTGTTATAAACGACTCATGCAGATAGCAGAGAAAGGAGACAGCAGACATAAATCACACTAGGTGCTTTGGACTGAGGCAAGTGCACACTATATAAGGATATGCTTTGTTCATTTTTCATTTCAGAAGTTTACAACTACTTTAAAGAGCACCTGGGGGCCCATAAAATCGTTCTAAACTGACAGGCAATGCACCAGTGTGCATTCCTTGTACTAGGAACCTGCTTAAAAACTCTTTTATGCAAATATACAGTACGACCAATTAACTGAAAGGCAGATCTCACCTGCCCACTACCCTCTGCTCATGCTATTTACTACTGGCCTTGCCCAGGAAGCTGGGTGGTGTAGACTCCATTTGCCTGACATTTCACACTGAGTTTGTGGTTCCTAGGCTGCTATACATGAGACCCACGCAGTATTCAGCATCCACTATGCAGAGGATCCTCCAATAAAAAATAGGGGGTCAATATATAAACTAAATATGGTTCAACCCTGGCTTAAAAAGCCACATTTTTAGAACTAAGCTTTATAAAGGTGCCTGGTGCCTTTTTTTTTTTTATTAAAGTGGAGTTCCACTAAAAAAAAAATTAAAAGTCAGCAGCTACAAATACTGCAGCTGCTGACTTTTAATAATCGGAAACTTTCCCAAGGTCCAGCGATGCGGGGGAACGAATCCCCACTCGTCTCCCCCTCCTCTCTGCGGCGCCGGCATTGTCACTGTGGGCGCCCGCCTGTGGCTTCACAGCCGGGCACGCACTGCACATGTGCGAGCCGCGTTGCGCGATGTGACTGGCCAGGCAATCATCTGGGACCTGGGACGTGTTCCACATGATTGCCGAGAGGGAGGGGGGAGAGGTGAACTTACTTCTGACACCGCAGTTACCCTGGGAGGACGTGGGAGCTGGAACCCTCTAAAAAGAGGGTTTCCACTCCCCCCCCCCCCAAAAAAAATGACATGCCAAATGTGGCATGTCAGGGGGTCACCTTCCCTTAAAGTGGAAGTTCCATTTTTGGGTGGAACGCCACTTTAAGCACACGTGTGATTACTGCTTCCACTGCCTCAAACCCCATTGTAATGAATGGGAAAAAAGTGCCAGATGGATGAGATCTCAGTCACTTGAAATTTTAATGTCACGTTCCTGGCCCTTCCTTCCATTGCAGAGTGTTCTCTGCAGTGTTGTGCAGGACACAGCAGGCCCCACACCACACCCTACATTTCATGAATGACAATTTGTTCCTATGCTATGATTAGGGGATCTACCAATTTCCTTCCATTGCTGTGCTAATCACCTCTACAAGTGTGTAGACAACAGAGCCAATAAGAATTAGGTAGTTCAGCATATCAACATTAGAAAATCAAAAGACAAAAATATACTACAAAGCACAAAAAGATAAAAAACGTATATCAAGTATATATACAGTAAATTGGATAAATAAAATTTGATGTGTCTTTTATGTTGATTTACTGGTATTATTTTTGGCTTTTTTGTCTATACATTTTAGGGATAATTCATAAAATGTAGGTGTAGTGTGGAAAAAACACTGTGGGGTCCAGCGGATAACATTTTCAGCTTTCTGTTTTAAACAATTCATGCCAGAATCTTCATTTCTGTAATAACGATCTTATTAAGCCACATGTAAATGTGGCATTGAGGGAAATTCATCCAAGAGTTTATCTGTGTAGGGGAGTTCTTTTTACAAGCTGATTCCTTGAGTGTTACCACAACGCAGCAGGGTAATTTGTTGTGTTTTGTGTTGATCCCAACAGTTACTTAACATGTGCACAACAGAAGAACGCTAATCTATTTCATGTTCATGTTTCCAAACCGCTTGCTCAGTGTCTGGCCACCAAGTGAAAACCTAATAACAAAACCTCTGCCAAGAATTGTGTCTGCCCAAATCCTCATAATGATGAACAGGCTGACAATAATTTCTTTACAGCTCAAACAATCTGGACAGTGGCTTCGGGAATATGCAATACTTAATGAGCGCTGAATTTCGTTTCAATAATAGCTGTTCTCCTTCCTACCAGGAACGGCGTCCCAGCCTCTTTATTAGCGAGTGAATTCGGTGAAAATGATTTTGCTGCAAAATTATGGATTTTGTCAAAATTGAAACTTTCACAGTCACTAAATAATCTGCTTAGGCAAAATTTGCTTGAAAAAAAAATCTACTCTTAAAAGCAGAATCCCAGCCAAAAATAAGAAATGAATAGTCTAAGATAAAATAAACAACAACTTCTGCTGCAATAGTCACCTTCAATTCAGAGATTCCCTCACAATACAATTTTATTGCCACTAGATGTCCCAGCATTCATCAACCCACTTCCTCTGAGCCCAGGTCATTCTTGACCTACAACAGCTTGTAACCGGACAGTGAAAGGAGAAGCAGCAAAGCGATAAGCTTACTGTTATGCCCCGTACACACAGTCGGACATTGATCGGACATTCCGACAACAAAATCCTAGGATTTTTTCCAACGGATGTTGGCTCAAACTTGTCTTGCATACACACGGTCACACAAAGTTGTCGGAAAATCCGATCGTTCTAAACGCGGTGACGTAAAACATGTACGTCGGGACTATAAACGGGGCAGTAGCCAATAGCTTTCATCTCTTTATTTATTCTGAGCATGCGTGGCACTTTGTGCATCGGATTTGTGTACACACGATCGGAAATTCCGACGGATTTTGTTGTCGGAAAATTTTATATCCTGCTCTCAAACTTTGTGTGTCAGAAAATCCGATGGAAAATGTGTGATGGAGCCCACACACGGTCGGAATTTCCGACAACAAGGTCCTATCACACATTTTCTGTCGGAAAATCTGACCGTGTGTACGGGGCATAACTCTGATTTCTCTTCCTATCAGCAAGCTTCTTGTCAGCACATGAACTGATTGGCACCCTTATTTGCTTCTTCCTTTCACACTCCAGCCCTGCTGTACAGGGACTGCGAGAGGCTGATACCAGGGCACATTCAGAGACTTACACTACTTGGGTCTAAAAAATACAATTAATGATGTATTACTGCTTACAGAGCTGCATTATGTGTCTAGAGTTTACTCTTTAATGTATTTAAAGTGGATGTAAACCCTCTCCTATACCCAGTGAAGTGAACAGCCTCAGATGATACACAGATGATACACAGAGATGAAACAAATCTCCCTACATAAGTTGTACATGTATAGCTGCAGTCTTTCTTTCTACACTCTTTAAAAAGTGCAGCTTGCGTTAGAAATGTTTGTTACTGTTTCAGCAGTGGGAGTGGAGTCTAGGCATACACTGTGTGAGAGCTGATTGGAGGAAAGGCACCCCCCCTCCTCATAGGCAGAGGGAAGAAAAAACTTGCAGAGCTACAGTCCAAATAGACAAGCTTATCTATCTGTAAGTTCCCTCCCTGACACAAATTTCCAGCTGATTTTATCTCCTGTGTCAGAGAACTTGTCAGGAGTTATCATACTAATAACAAAGGAAGGAAGCAGCAGAAAGACATGGCACTCAGAGCTTTGGAAAGAGATAAGTAAACACTATAGATATATGTGCCCAGGTCAGATTTCATGAATGGGGTTTACAACCACTTTAATATGTGTTTATTTAGAGGGTGTAGATTTTTTGGGAGTATTCAGGCCAATCAGTAGGTGTCGGGTCTACTCTATATCTGCTGGCACCCGCCAATCATCAGACAGAGACACAGGACAATGTTCTGCCTATGCGAACAAGGCAGATTGCCATTCTGACAGGGGGGGAAGGGATGGAGTTTTTTTTTGTCCCTGCAAAGCAGGGAATAAATTCCATCTCTTCCCCTAGTAAAAGCACCTCACACAGTTCACATAAACACTGGTTAGGCACACATTTAACCCTTTGATCACGCTAGATGTTATCTCCTTCCCAGCTGCTGTCCTTAGTACAGTGACAGTGCAATTTTTTAGTGCTAATCACTGAATTAGTGTCACTGGTTCCTAAAAGGTGTCAAAAGTTTCAGTTAGTGTCAGAATGTGTGTGGCAATAGTGCAGCCCCACTATAAGTATGTATTTAAACAAAAAAAACCTTCATTTCGTTTTTCCATTATCTCCAATGCAATTAACTCCAATGCAATTTCTACAGAAATCTATTCACAATGTCTAATCTATTATCTATCTTTATAGTACATACTATTACATTTTCTGTGGCACCTGCTGTGACTTAAAAGCACAGTGACCATTATATTACTTTTAGCCTCAATTATTTTAAAAAAAATTTAAATATTTAACCACTTCCAGGCCAGCTCACAACAATATACGTCTGCACTTTGACGAGGAATGTTTGAGGATTCTAAGTCATTTTCTAGAAAAAAAAAAATGATTTTAACTTGTGAACACCAAATCTCAGAAAAAGGCTCGGTCCTTACCCACCTCAATGCAGGGCACTTACACCCACTTCCTGCCCAGGTCATTATTCAGCTTTCAGCACTGTCACACTTTGAATGACAATTACGCGGTCATGCTACACTATAACCATGTGAAATTTTTATCATTTTTCTTCACACAAATAGAGCTTTCTTTTGGTGGTATTTAATTACTTCTGGGTTTTTCAATTTTTGCTAAAAAAAAAAAAAAGAAAGACCGACCATTTTGAAAAAAAAAAACAGTTTTTCTTAGTTTCTGTCAGTAAATTTTGTAAATAAGTAATTTTTCATCTTCACTGATGGGCGCTGATGAGGTGGCATTGATGGGCACTGATAGGCTGCACTGATGGGCACTGATGAGGAGGCATGACTATGCCATGCTTATGGGAACTGATAGGTGGCACTGATATGTGGCACTGATGAGCACTGATAGGCGGCACTGGTGGGCACAGATAGGCGGTACGGATAGGCGGCACTGATGGGCACTGATGGATGACACTGATGGGCACTAATGGGCATTGATGGGTGGCATTGATGGGCAACAGTGATGGGCATTGATGGGCAGCAATGATGGGCTTGATGGGCAACACTGATAGCCAGCACTGACTGGCATCACTAATGGCCACTGATTTCTGGCACTTGTGGGCACTGATTGTTGGCACTTGTGGGCAAATGTGGGCACTGGTGGACACACATTTCTGGCACTGGTGGGCACTTAAATGTAATCAGGGCACTGATGATCATGATGCCTGATTACATCCCTAGATGTCTCTGTGTTTACATGTGCCCGGCTGTGATTGGACATAGCCAATCACATGGTAAAAGAGCCGCGGATGGGGCTCTTTACAGAGATCGGGGGCATGCCATGTCCTAGCAACAAGGCGTCGCCGCGATCGCTGCGCTGTGCGCCCCCACGGGCACCCGAGAGCGGTTGTTCTGGGAGGCCATCTGCCCAGAACGAGAGCCGCACTGCCTAGCTGTCATTTGACGGTGGGCGGGCAGCAAGTGGTTAAGTGGTTACAAATCTAAAAACTGCACATTTTTAAAGAATTTATATATTTATGGGGCAAATAGTTTACTTCAGTATTACAGAATTACTGTTAAAAGTATTTGATCTACAAAGAATACAATGTTATGTCCTCACCTGAAAATTAAAACAAAACATCAAAATGCCTTTCAAGGGTCATAAGAAAATAATAGAGGCTACCATTACTCTTATTTTAAGAGTTTTAGTTCTTTGGCTGTCATGTGTTGGAACAAATATAGAGTAATGAATTCTAATGCCCTGTACA
The DNA here is from genome assembly GCA_037952925.1 of Lithobates clamitans. Classification (NCBI taxonomy): domain Eukaryota; kingdom Metazoa; phylum Chordata; class Amphibia; order Anura; family Ranidae; genus Lithobates; species Lithobates clamitans. The sequence goes on from JBBGZY010000723.1 coordinate 9,308,218, forward strand.
CACGGTCGGACTTTGTTCGAACATTCCGACAACAAAATCCTAGGATTTTTTCAGACGGATGTTGCCTCAAACTTGTCTTGCATACACACGGTCACACAAAGTTGTCGTAAAAAACTGATCATTCTGAACGCGGTGACGTAAAACACGTACGTCGGGACTATAAACGGGGCAGTGGCCAATAGCTTTCATCTCTTTATTTATTCTGAGCATGCGTGGCACTTTGTCCGTCGGATTTGTGTACACACGATCGGAATTTCCGACAACGGATTTTGTTGTCGGAAAATTTTATATCCTGCTCTCAAACTTTGTGTGTCGGAAAATCCAATGGAAAATGTGTGATGGAGCCTACACACGGTTGGAATTTCCGACAACAAGGTTCTATCACACATTTTCTGTCGGAAAATCCGACCGTGTGTACGGGGCACAACACTTTTCTGACATTAATTTACAGTATGCTTGTTCCAAGTTTACGAATCAAAGATACAACAGGACAACAACCCTATTGGCTTTAAAAAGTTAATGCAATAAGTCTACCACATTTATTAAATCTGCAATATAATTACTATAATATTTCACATAAACAAAGATTTTGCCATGTCCTGCCAGGTTTTCATTGAGTTAACTCAACCAAAATAGTGTCCACTTACATCTTTACTAACTGCACATGCATACAGTTGGGAAAGTAATATCCCATACTCCATACTATAGAGACTGCTGTTGCTTGTTGCCAAACTATTTTGCTAAGTGACATCACTAGAACATGTCTACAAATATTTAGCTCTGACTTCACTTTGACTTTATTTTCTTCTACCTTTTTCTGAAATCAAAGACAGCCAGGCAACTGGAATTTTCTAAAGGAAATCAACAAAGGCAGCACTCTATTTCTCTTAGCAAAGGATTCCCATTATGAGTTTGTTTCTAACTTTGCTGTTAAATATTTAAAGCTGAATAAATTACAGTGTTCAGTGTTATAATGGTTCAGATTAGGGATGACCTCGATGTTCTTAAGTTCGACTCGAACATCAGATGTTCGCCCGTTCGCCGAACATTGAATATTATGGGAATATTATGAAATTCGAGCACCACGGAACGCCCCATAATGCACTGCGAGATTGCAGTGCATTGCTGTATGATGATTGCCCAAAGTATGCACCTGACCTGCATGCTTTGGCCAATCACAGCGCACTCTGCTAAGAGAGCCATAATTGGGTGCCTTTGGCCAATCATGGCTCAGGGGGACTAAGTCCACACCCCACACTATATAAGGCTGCTTACATAGTGGCCATGTATAGTGTGTGGACAGAGATAGATTGAGCTAGATTAGGCAGGCAAGTTAGTTAGTGGCAGTGTATTTGATATATATATATGTAATATATATATATATATATATATATATATATATACATATACATATACACATATACATATACTCTGCATTTAGTGTAGACTAGCTATTCAGAGTAGACTCTACATTTAGTCAGTGCAGGCAGTGTAGTTTATATAGCACAGTGTATTACGTGCAATATGTGGTTAAGGGAGGGGAACCAAAAAAAAATGCCATGGGGGTTTAAGTGACGTTAGAAGGGGCGGGGTCACCCATTTACGTCACCGGGTGTCCCCGCCTTTGCCTATATAACAGCTGTCACCACGAAAAGACAGCAGTCGGCAGGACGCCTCCCATCGAGACTGAGATTTTTTTTTTCGGGTCCATCAGCGCCATGATTGAAGATGGATGGACATTGCAGGACACTTTTTTTTTTAAATAAAGGAATTGTAAAAAGCTGTCTCCTGTCGTTTTTACTTTTTTGACACTTTTTTGGTGAATGGGTAGGGGTACAATGTACCCGATGCCCATGCACATAGGGGGGACAGGATCTGGGGGCCCCCTTGTTAAAGGGGGCTTCCAGATTCCAATAAGCCCCCCACCCGCAGACCCCAACAACCACCGGGCAAGGGTCGTGGAGGTGAGGCCCTTGTCCCTATCAACATGGAGACAAGGTGCTTTGGGGGGACCCCAAAGCACCCTATCCATCTTGAGGGCATGTGGCCTGGTACGGTTCAGGAGGGAGGAGGGGAAGCTCTCTTGTCCCCCCCCCTTTCCTGCGGCCTGTCAGGTTGCATTCTCGAATAAGGGCCTGGTATAGAATTTGGGGGGCCCCCATGCCATTAAAAAAAAAAAAGCGTGGAGTTCCCCTTAATATCCATACCAGACCTAAAAGGCCTAGTATGGACTGGGGGGGAACCCACGCCGTTTTTTTCAATGTTTTTTTTTCAATGGTTTTTTATGTATATTGCCGGGATCCAACAATACATTACAGCCGCGAGCAATTTTAAATTACATTTTTTTCCTTTAGGAATTTAGTTTTGCTGTGGTACTGTTATAAACATGGGAAAAATGCGCTACTTTTCAGGCAGAACCCCAGGCACGATATTTAAAGGAATATTTCATTTTTATTGTTTTACTTTAAGCATTTTTAAAATCACTGCTCTTGAAAAAAGTCCTCTGGGGCAGTACCCGAGTCCCTAAACACTTTTTATGGCAATAACTTGCATATAAGCCTTTAAAATTAACACTTTTGAGTGTTCACGTTCGTGTCCCATAGACTTTAACGGTGTTTGCATGTTCGCACAAATTTTTTGTCTGTTCACATGTTCTGGTGCGAACCAAACCGGGAAAGGGGGGGGGGGGGTATTCAGCTCATCCCTAGTTCAGAATTACACATCTACAGTTTAACGATATCCTGATTTCAATTTGATTTACCTTTTTAGACAAAAGGGAACAAAACAACACTTAAAAGGAAACTGTTGTCCTTGCTTCATATTCAGCTCTCTGCATTTCACTGCAAGGTATATTGTTTAACCTAAATCCATCCATCTTTCAGCTCATAAAGCCAAAGCAATGCTATTTGTATGAGTTATTGAGTTCTCTAGAAATTCAGGATGTTATATAACCGTTTAGGGTTGGTTTTGTTAGAAAAATCATTGTATTAGAAACACGGACAGTGCTTCGTAATGTAATGTAATGTAATTAAGTCAGGTAAATGCAGATTCCAAATGTGTTTTGATCAATGTGCTGACAAAAGATGCAATTTGTCCATGAACTGATATTTAATTCCTTTATAAATATGCCCCAATGTTTTTTTAATAGTATGATTTCACATCAACGTTTTAGGTTGCAGCTTGCTGGGAATCAGTGTCCCATGCCATATCTTGGTGTATTTGCCTGTGTTTTTCTTTTCAGTCAATTGAAATAAAATTCTTAAAAAACAAAAGTGTCTAAACTGCTTGTTGGCATATCTCAATACAAGGTCCATTATTGTATACATTGCAGTGTATATACGTAGCCTTAAAATAAATCTGTGATGTCTAACAAAGCAAGCTCATGCAAGCCAAATCCAAGCACTGACCTTAATTTTCATGATATTTTGGTTTTCATAAGAGTTCTCCATGCACAAAATTGGACTGCATAATCAATAATGTGTGATAAGCAATCCTCTCTCTTTGATTGACCATCCTCTCCCATTGTTGGTGCAGCCTCCACTCGCCAACAACTAGAGCTCCCTCTGAAATCTAGTGCAATCTCCAATACCTGTTTTCCTGCATTGGGAGTGATGATTGCAAATTTTCAAGTCAGCTTTGCCTACAATTTCTTACTCATACAAAGAAATGACAGCTAAGAAGTGGCTATTTACAGCCAACTCTTACGTCTGTGCCTCCAGTTCTCCTATATTTGCCCTAGAGAAAGAGTTTGTGAGCAGGAAGGGTTCTTATAGCAAAAGAAACATACTATGTAGCTCAATGTAAAATCCCAGCTCAGTGTAAATGCTGGGTGCCAGAAAAGTTCATTTCTATGTTTTTGCAAGGGAGTTTTTGGGTCAGTCAATTAAGCTGGCTAAAGAAGCCAAAGCTGTCAGAAGATGTCTGAGCTGCTGAGAGAGCTAGGGGACATTGCATTGCTGGAGCAGAGGTAAGTATACAGTAGATGGCTTGTATTGATGAACTGCGGGGGCTATGGATGGATGCTGGTGGATTTTTGTAAAATAGTCAACATGTCCTTTAAAATATACACAATTACAATGCTTCCCAGTATGCCTCAATTTAATTCCAGCAATAGATGGGAAATCATTTGTACTGCTACCGGAACACTGCACTGCTTTAATGATTGTATGCGACTACAAAGCATTACAATACACACAATGGCCATATTGTTCTGGAATAGAAATAGTCGATTTGGGCCAGTTTTGGCCCAATGGTAATAAAGCTGATAGTCTACTTTAAATGCTCCTGCACTTTATATAGTTTCATGTTTTTATTGACTTTTTATCTTATTAATTATTGATCAACGACTTTGCATGGTCTACAGTATAAGAGGTACAGTAAAACCTTGAATTGCGAGCATAATTTGTTCTGGAAACATGCTTGTAATCCAAAGCACTTGTATATCAAAGCAAATTTCCCCATAAGAAATAATGAAAACTCAGATGATTTGTTCCACAACCATTTCTTCATAAGTCCATATAAAAAGATCATAGCAATGTGATAGGTTGTGTAACCATAAAATGTCCATCCACAAATGGCAGCCCCTACAAGGGGATTAGAAGTTAAATCCAGCAGGAGCTACAGAGTATAAAAGAGAAGAGAGGCACCTCTTATGCTGTACACACGAGCGGAATTTCCAACAGAAAAAGTCAAACAGGAGCTTTTCATCGTATATTACCATCGTGTGTATGCCCCATCTGACTTTTTACGTTGAAAATTCTGACGGACCTAGAAAGAGAATATGTTCTAAATTTTTCCGAATGAACCAATTCCTATCGGGAAAACTGCTCGTCTGTATGGTGTTCCGACGTACCAAAAATGACGCATGCTCTGAAGCAAGTACGAGACGGAAGCTATTGGCTACTGGCAATTGAATTTCCCTTTTCTAGTCATTCTTGAGGGTCGGACTTTGGTGTGACTGTGTGTATGCAAGTCAGCTTGAGCGGAATTCCGTCAGAATTCCATCGGAGAAACCTTCAGAGTTTATTCCAGTGGAAAAAACGCTCGTGTGTACATGGCAATATGTGTAGCAATATGGTTACATTTAATGAAGGTACACCATTTAGCAACTCACATGGTTGATGATTTAAACAGGCACATCTAAGTATGCAGACATCTGGGGTAATGTTGTCCACACAGACCTTCCTCTGCACAGCTGCAATTGTGACCGGGAAGACTATCCTGCAGCGAGGCTTGAAGCGCTCGTGGAGCACAGCGTGGAAGGGATGACATTGATGGTGGCGCGGAGGATGATCTATGTGGACAGTTTTACCCCGGATGCCTGCATACTTAGATGTGCCTGTTTTAACCATCAACCTTGTGAGTTGCTAAATGTTGTACCTTCATTAAATGTAACCATATTGCCACACTTAGAGGTGCTTCTGTTCTCTTTTATGACGCCATTTGTATATCAAGACACCGCTTGTAGATCAAGTCGAAATTTATGAAAAAATGTTGCTTGTCTTGCAAAACGCTATCAAACCAAGTTACTCTCAAACAAAAAGGTTTTACTGTATTTAAATTAGGTACTGTAATTGTATATGTAATTTTGTTATCTCTAGGAATTTTTATACAGCTGCAGTTGGGTAGAAGATATATTTAGGGTAAGCGCAGTATTCATATTAATGTCATATCAATTAATGTCATTTAACATATTGATTTTTTTTTTAAATATGCAGCTTTCAATAAAGTAGTACCAGGTGAGCCTGTCATAAATGTACTTGTTTAGGCACGTCCAGTTATAGGGTGCCAATTGTCCCCCAATTCTTCTCCTGTGTTGTCCTTTGGTAATACACCCCAAGTGACAACAAGTGGCCATGCTAATATACATTGTGCAGGCATGGTCCACCTTTTTCAGCCAATCCTGGAGAAGGTGCACACAGACATGAAATGGCTGAAAAGGTGTGGATGAGATCAGCAGCACTGAGATGCAAAACAGAATAAAGAAAAAACATTAAAGAAATGTATTTACTCGCAGGACTCAACCAGAATTTAAAACTTAACTCCAACTTTTGTTTGAGCTCATTTTTGAGAATATCCCTCACCCCCTGTCCCTTTTACACTCATGGGAGTATGGTCATCACCAAGACAGGAAGACACAGACAGCAATAACATTTTTGCCAGAAGTTTTTATCCCTTCTCATTTACAAAACAAATTTCATGGTTGTATGTTTCCTTGTTGAATAGATTTCCCACACCTTTCCTATACACAGAGACACAGATTGCAATAAAAACCCAACAGAGGCTCTCTTCCTTCTATGCTCTATAAAAAACAAAATAAAATGAAGTTGGGATTTAAAAGAGCTAAGTGACCAGAAATTAATATTTTCAATATGATGCTGCATTACCCTTTTTTTTAGCCCTTTTCTATTGCATACGTTTTAATTCTTAAATGCTGTAGAAATACAGTACTGTTTAATTTTTTCACTTTACCAAAATGTGATATTTAAGGACTCAGCAGTACTATATGGTTATAAATAAATAAGTGTACACAGACAAAGTGTGCCTTTGCTTATTTTCACCTTGACACAATGCCAATTTCCAAAAATATCCCTAAAAAGCCCTGCTAAGTTGCTGGCTATTTTTACTAGGCACATCCTGTGCCTCCTGTGCCCAGCTTCTGGACAAATCCTGCATATTTTGTGTTAATTATGTATGAGCTGTAATATGAGAAAATAAATCAGGAAATCCATTCTTTGATTAATGTGCTCTGTAGCATTCATTAGATCTTAATTTCATTCTGTGTCAGTGATATTGCAGCTCAACAGTCTGACTGCCCACCCTCTATTCAACTGAACGGAAGGGAAGGCTGAACTAAACAAGAAGAATTCATTTATTATCACTAGATAAGGTCATGAGCAGTGTGTGGGAATCTTCAGCCATATTTACATAAAGGACTGTGCAAAACACGATTTGAGGTTGTGGTCTTTTCCATTGTCTCATTGCATAGCCATTTGCTTTTTAGAAATGATCACAATGACTAGAGGTGATCAAACAGGCCAGGATCAATTTGTAGGTTTTTTCACTAATCTTGCTTTCAGTGAACCCCATAAAAGTTTATGAGGTCCTAATCTGTAGGGCTAATAACCAAGCTATTGTTAAACAAGGTATGGTAAGACAGGCACTGTCATGGGGAATATGTACCAATGGAAAAATAAAAATAAAAATACAGCAGGGTGAGGGCCTTTTCATGTGGCATTGAAACATACAAACCTTTTTTTTAATTAAAGGGCTGGTGAATGCCTTTAAAGTTGTATTTGGTGTTATGGAACAGGGTACCAAAGGATTTGTAGCCCACCACTGTAATTCAATGTATAGGTCAGTATTTCTCCCTTCAAAGAATTGTCAAATTTAGCTTCAAAAGCTCCAACACACACTGAGAATATGGTTGCTGTTAGCCGACTGTTTTATAATGTGGCCCCTATACCTTTAGGTTATTGGCTCTTGTGACTAATTTGACCAGGGGCAGATTTCTGGTGCAAAATAGTGAACATATCAACCCATAGATTTAGGGTTCGGCCCCAATACAGATTTCAAGGATCTGTTGTCAAAGCCAGGGTTGAAGCAATATTGAACCTCTTTTCCAAGTTTGTACATCTATCAAGAGTTTGGTGAGGATGCATAATACACCCTAAAAGTTCCCCCTGTTAGCTGTATCGACAGAACTTTCCCCAGAGCTGTACTGCAAAACAATGATTAAATTAGGTGACCAACTCCACCTTCCTAAAATTTACGGAGCACACCTAATGCAGCCCATACATTATTCATTTAAAAATAACCCGATTTCCCATCCATGTATTCGAGGTGGACGGGCAAATCACTCCCACTGAGTTTCTGTATTCTGACAGCGGGGGGGAGACTATAACTAGTGAAAATACCATATTCCCTATACACACGTTCAAGAAAATGACTGTTCAGTAATGCTGGGTGCTGTAATGACCATAGGCTGGAAACCATGGACGATCAAAGTAAAGAAATGTCCTCGGCACCCCAAGGATTCCTCGAAAGGGTCCAAAGATTTATTTCTGTGGTCACATGGTTAACATATGGCCTTATGTTTACCATGTAACCACGAAAATAAAGCTTTGGACCCTTTCGAGGAATCCTTGGCGTGCTGATGACATTTCTTCACTATAGCCAGTGGCACTGATCAAATGAGAAAAACTCGATAGGCAGGTTATACAGAAGTAGATCTGCTGAATCGGCCAAATTTCTTAATTCGTTGAGAGAAAATACTATAATTTATGAGTACATATGTATGTAAATGTAAATACTTAATGAGTTTACACCAATGTAAACATGAGTTTTTAGATTATAATCAATCTGTGTATATAGAATACATTTCAATAATTTCTTTTGGTTTTTTTGGAGCATTATATCTATACAACATTCAGTGGATTACATTCTCTAATACCCCCTGAACTGTTCTGTGTTCACTGTACAAAGCTGTCATATATCACAGAGGCTACATTTGAATCTATTGTTACTCCTGGGAATTAATTTTCATAATGCAAAAGCTTTAAATATATTTTCTAAGGCAGATGAAACCACAATATAGTGTCTTCTCAAATATTGGATTGAGATAATAAGTAAAGATTAGGGATGAGCTGAACATACTCGGGTTTGGTTTTACACAGGTTCAGCAAAGTATGACCAAAAGTTCAGATCCCAAATCCAAATCAACAAAGGGTCTTTTTAGGCAGCTTAAAGGGTAAGATTGCAAATGCAAAACTCCTTTAAATTACATGCTTAGGGAATTCCTTAAACTTATACATGGTTTCACAGAACATTACAGTGTTACTAAACCCACAACAGTATAACCAGTCTGTATATGCAGTAAAGCATGCATGTTATACTCACTATGGAACCTAAGGGGTTAATCCTCTACTCTGTGTAAAAAGGCTGTTTGATCCTGTCTTATCTGATCCTCTCCTTCTTTTACTATCCCCAATCCATCTGCTGAATGCACAGAGCCTTGTGGGCACTCTGCACATGCTCAGTTTGGTGTGTATCTCTAGAGAGTTTTCTTTTTCTTTTGGGAGGGTGCATGTGATCAGCACAGGGCCAATCAGCACTGTCCAGACAGAGGAACAGGGGTCATGCAGCCTCATAGGACACTTAGAGGTGAATGAAAACTCCTCCTACAAGCTTTAACCATTGCTCAGACCATTGCTAGACACTGATAGAAGTCACAAGACTGCAGTGTTAATTTTGATGTCGATTTAGATTTAGTTATAGTCTTTTCACTGAAATGCCATTTTAGTTTTAGTCATATGTTAGTCTTTTGATTAAATTGCCATTTTAGTTTTAGTCGTATTTTAGTCATCTGAATTGTTTTAGTTTTAGTCGTATTTTAGTCATCTGAATTGTTTTAGTTTTAGTCATATTTTAGTCGACTAAAATCTCCAGTACGTTTTAGTTGACTAAAATCTAATGGGTTTAGTTCAATTTTAATGCATTATTTAAGCATTTCTTTAGAATTGCCAAACTCCTTATATACTCCTGGAGTAAAAATCTAATAACATATTATTATTTTGGTATTAAGGTTTTAACATGCACTACAGACACAGATTTAGCTGTTGTGATATATAACATCTTTATAAATAAAAGCAAGTTTCAGAAACAAACAAAAATCGTGTTTTAGGACAAGCAGAAGTACAGCTTGAAAATATAAACAACCCAAAAAACTGTAAACTCTATTGACTGTAATGCCATTACACATATTACCTAAATATATTATCAACATTAAATATAAAGCAAAAAAAAAAAAGGAAATCCTTTTTCCTTTTTCGTTCTTTTAGCAGCCTAGTAGCTACCCCCTATATATTCTTATGTGATAACGCAGTGTTAATTTTGGTGTCAAATTTCAATTTAGTTTTAGTTATAATCTTTTGACTAAAATGCAATTTACCATTTAGTCAATTGTTTTAGGTTTAGTCGTATTTATTCAATTAAAATAGTATTAACCACTTCAGCCCCGGAAGAATTTTACCCCCTTCCTAGCCAGGCCATTTTTTGCGACACGGCACTGTGTTGCTTTAACTGACAATTGCACGGTTGTGCAAAGCTGTACCCAAACAAATTTTATGTCCTTTTTTTCCCACAAACAGAGCTTTCTTTTGGTAATATTTGATCACCTCTGCGGGTTTTTTTTTTTGCGCTATGAACAAAAAAAGACCGACAATTTTGAAAAAAACACAATATTTTTTACTATAATATAATAATAAATATAATAAATATCCCCTCAAAAAAATGAATAACAATTTTTCCTCAGTTTTGGCCTATATATATTTTTCCACATATTTTTGGTAAAAAAAATGCAATAAGCAGATATTGATTGGTTTGCGCAAAAATCATTGCGTCTACAAAATAGGGGATAGATTTATGGCATTTTTATTATTATTTTTTTTACTAGTAATGGCGGCGATCTGCGATTTTTATTGGGACTGCGACATTGTGGCGGACAGATCGGGCACTTTTGACACTTTTTTTGGACCATTGACAGCAACTAGAGCTAAAAATAGCCATTGATTACTGTATAAATGTCATTGGAAAGGAAAGGGTTAACACTAGGGGGTGATCAAGGGGTTAAATGTGTTCCCTCAGTGCCGGTTCACACTACCGCGACTTGGGGTCCGACTTGTCAGACCTCAAGTCGCCCCAAGTCGCTTGACATCTGAAAGTCCATGTAAGTGAATGAGAGCCGTCTATATGTACGCTACTGAAGTCGCTCCGACTTCAGAAAAGGTCCCTGTACTACTTCAAGGCGACTTGTAGGCGACTTGTACCCATTGATTTCAATGGAAGTCGCCTACAAGTCGGATCATGGTCTATAGTGAAGCGACTTCACAGGAAGAGAAGATGGTTTTTTCAAGCAAACCCCTCCCTCCCACAGAGCTGATTGTTGTTTGATTGGCCACTGGAAAGTTGCCTGTACTGGAGGCGACTTGAAGTCGCCTTGTAAGTCGCCCCAAGTCGCCCCAAGTCGCGCTGTCGTGTCGCCCTCAGGTCGTGTCCAGGTCGCCTCGCAAAGTCGCGGCCAGAGTCGTGTTGCCCCTGTGTGAACCGGCGCTCAGTGTGTTCTAACTGTGAGAAGGTGGGACTGCCTGGGGGAGGAGACTGATCATTGTTCCTATATATGGGAACACACATCTGTCTCCTCTCCCCTGCCAGAATGGAAATATGTGTGATAACATCCCCATTCTGGCTCTGTCAGGAGCAATCGCGGGTGCCCGGAGGACATTGCGGCCGCCAGGCACCTACAGCGGCTCCTCAGTGCAGTGGCGGGCACAAAAAGGAGGGGATGCCATTATTAAGAAAATAACATAATTTAACAGACAGTAGCCATTAACGTTATGTAGGCCTGCTGCACATTATGCATACATTAGTATTTGCCGGCTATGTTCGAGGAAGAGATATGTTATTCTGAATGAAAAAAATCAGTTTATTATGTCACACTCATGAGCCAGAAATATTTCAGGGACATGCTGCACATCATGTAAGTGTTTTATTAGGTCACCATGGAAAACAGAGAGACTTGTAACTGAATTAGAGTTAGATTTTGCGGCTGTATTTGCACACTACACTGCAAACACTCTCTCTCTCAGCAATACTGTCAACTTCTCCTCACACTATACTCCCACACATTGACAAAGTATTGCTGGGACCGATTCTGCAATATGGGATGTTCAGTAGAACAATTCCCACTATACGCCCCTAAAGTGCAGATTTTATCTAAATCTCCAAAATTTTGCCCAAACCTAGGTTTGGACTGAACTCTCAGCTCATTCTTAGTAAAGATAAGACATGAGGGACACACTATTATACACTACCCAGTTTGTTGTTGGCAGCCTAAATTAAGTTTGTCATTCATTGCAGACTGACTGATATGAATTATAAGTATTTAGAATTTTAGGTAAGGATAATTACAAAAGAAAAAACAATAGACTACCTTTGCTAAGCACATTCTGAATTGCCTGTGTTCTGGCTTTCAATGCTGAAATGGCTTTGGTGAAATTTCAGGGTCTAAACAGATCCCAGAAGTCGAATTTTGATACAGAGAATGGTCAGCTGCCTCAGCTGCACTGCAAATTAATAATAAATTAAGACTATTTTTCATTTACAGATGGAAGCATAGTAAACACAGTTTACAATACTTCAGTTATGAATGAACACCGTGAGTGATTGGTACCAATCACTCACAGGGTTAATTCAGAATAGGAAAGGGTTGGTAAATGACATATTTACCAGCCCGTTCCCCCACTCTCTGCACTAAAAAGATATCTCTGTGTGCATGCAGCAGCCATCGGGAGGGAGAGAAGCTGGAACCACTGCTGAAGACAAGGGTACACAGGGGGCCTGGGCAGTATGGTGAAGCTGATCATGGACAGGAGGGGGTTATCGATGCAGTGGGGAGGCAAATTCTAGAACTGATTCCACAGTGTGGCTCTCCCTGCAGCAGCTGAAAGCCAGCGGGAGGGAGACGAGGAGAAGCCAGCTTCCAGCTGCTGCAGGGAGAGCCACACAGGGGTATTGGTTCTAGTATTTGCCCGCCCCCCCCTGCCCTGATCACCCCCTTCTGTTCACTATTCAGTTTCCTCTGCTGCCTTGACCCCCCTGCTGAACTGATGAGGCCTGGCCCCATAATGGAGGCCTGGTGGTACCCTGTTATCAGCAGTACTGATCCTAGCCACTAATATAGTAACCCTAAAGTATACCTTCATGTTCAACAAACATTTTACATGTGTATCTGTAGTCTAAGAGAAAATAACAGTATGAATGACAATCCTTATTGAAGGGTTTGTGCTTCAATCCACCACTAAACTAAATTAATTGATTTAACTATTGCTTGAAGCAGTCACATTCAAGGCATGCCGTATATGATAACTGTCATATTTGCTTGTGCTCTCAACAGAACTATCAAGCTATCAAATAACTAGTATTGTAGGTGATCAAATGTGCAGCACCATGATCAAACAGAGGCTAAGATGGCAGCTTCCTTGGGCTGTAAAGGATAAGAGGGTTTAGTTCAACTTTAAGAATATCTAAAGACTGTTTTTTTTCCCTCTCAGACTGATAAACAGTCATTTACAATGTGAGATGGCTTGTTAAAAGGCTAAACAGAAATGCAGCTCCTTTAAGTCCTATAAGTTTCGAGGTGGGGCCTTCATGGACAGTGCTGGGACAAGGCCATTTGGTGCCCAGGGCGAAGATGGCAAACTGCGCCCCCCCCCCGTTTTTAATAAAGAATCAATGTCCTTGCAGGGTATTGCACGGTATTGCGGGGTATTGCAGAGTATTGCAAAGTATTGCGGGGTATTGCAGAGTATTGCGGGGTATTGCAGGGTATTGAGGGGTATTGCAGGATATTGCAGAGTATTGCACAGTATTGTGGGGTATTGCAGAGTATTGCACAGTGTTGCGAGGTATTGCAGAGTATTGCGGGGTATTGCAGAGTATTTTGGGGTATTGCAGAGTATTGCGGGTATTGCAGAGTATTTCAGAGTATTGCAGAGTATTGTGGGGTATTGCAGAGTATTGCTGGGTATTGCAGAGTATGGCGGGGTATCGCCGAGTATCACAGAGTATGGCTGGGTGTTGCAGAGTATTGCAGGTTATTGCAGAGTATTGCACGGTATTGCGGGGTATTGCAGAGTATTGCAAAGTATTGCGGGGTATTGCAAAGTATTGCAGAGTATTGCGGGGTATTGCAGAGTATTGTGGGGTATTGCAGAGTATTGCACAGTGTTGTGGGGTATTGCAGAGTATTGCGGGGTATTGCACAGTATTGTGGGGTATTGCAGAGTATTGCACAGTGTTGTGGGGTATTGCAGAGTATTACGGGGTATTGCACAGTATTGTGGGGTATTGCAGAGTACTGCACAGTGTTGCGGGGTATTGCAGAGTATTGCGGGGTATTGCAGAGTATTGCGGGGTATTGTGGGGCATTGTAGAGTTTTGCACAGTATTCTGGGGCATTGCAGAGTATTGTGGGGCATTGCAGAGCATTAGGGATGGCTGAGCATGGATGGCTGGATGTCACTGAGCAGCGCTGTGGGCACTACACATCCAGCCCACAGCGCTGCGAGAGGGGAATTCTGGGAGGACGTCATAGTACGTCCTCTCAGAGTTAAGCAACCGCCCTGTAGTCGTCATTCGGCTATGGGCCGGTTGTTAAGTGGTTAAACAGCAGTGGTGGTCACTGGTCATTAACCTCGCCTCAGCCTCCTCCCCTCCCCCAATCCAGCCATTTATTAATCTGTTTTTTAGTGTTTACTTACACAAGTTCAGACTCAGAGGTTCTGAGTCTGAACTTCTGAACTTGTGTAAGTAAACACTAAAAAACAGATTAATAAATGGCTAGATTGGGGGAGGGGGGGAGGCTGAGGTGAGTTTAATGACCATTGACCAGTGGCCACCACTGCTGAAGATCTGAGTCAGAACACTGGCACACATGACACTGGTACTGCAATCTTCTACCTTCGCTTCCTTCCAGATTGAATCCAGCAGCAGCTACTAGAGCCAGCCTGAGCCAGCCAGCCAGGCAGGCAGCAGCTCCTCAGATCCTCAGCTCAGCTCGTCTCGGCCCTGCTTGAGGTAACAGCGCGCCAACACAGCTCCCGCCTCCCTGCACTCCTCTGCGTCCTCCCACCTTGCCCCTGGCCGTGAGTGACGTCACGGCGCTGGCAGGGACTACGGGACTCCTCCATAGGGGAGTAAACTTTAACAGTGTAGTTGTGTGCTGAGGGAAGGGAGGATGCAGGAGCGCACGAAGGCAATTTGTACAGTGCCGCTGGGCGCTGTAAATGCACTGTAGACAGTAGTAGTATTATTGTACACACTGGTGGGCGGCGGCCGTGGCAGAACTTCACCTGCAGGCTGCGCCCCCCCCTATAAGAAATGGTACCACCCAGGGCATGTGCCCCTTCCGCCCCTGCCTTGTACCGGCCCTGTTCATGGATCAGACTTGTTTTTGTACATCCCACAGATGCTTGATTGGATTAAGATCTGGGGAAATTGGAGGCCAAATCAACACCTCAACCTTGTTGGCAGAGTGCATTATCCTGCTGAAAGAGGCCACTGCCATCAGGGAATACCATTTCCATGAAGAGTTGTACTTGGTCAGCAACAATGTTTAGGTAGGTGGGACGTGTCAAGTAACATCCACATGGCAGGATCAAAGTTTCAAAGCAGAACATTGCCCAAGCATTACACTACCTCTGCTGGCTTGCCTTCTTCCCATACTGCATTCCAGTGCCATCTCTTCCTCAGGTAAGTGATGCACACACACCTGGTGCTCCACATGATGTAAAACATGACTCATCAGACCAGGCCACCTTCATGACCTGGTCCAGTTCAGATGCTCACGTACCCCTTGTAGGTGCTTTTGGCTCTGGATACGGGTCAGCATGGGCACCCTGACTGGTCTGCAGCCATTTCTCTGCTTTCAACACATCAGCTTCAGAGACAACATGTTACTTGTTGCCTAATAAATTTCACAGACTTCAGATGCCTTTGTAATGAGATAATCACTTTACCTGTCAGTGATCCTAATATTATGGCTGATATATAGATATATAGATATATATGTATATATCTATATATCTATATCTATATCTATATATATATATATATATATATATATATAGATATAGATATATAGATATATATATTACACACACACACATCCCCATTGCTGACCTATCATGTTGGAAATACTATTTGCTTAGCTGGCATGATGATCCCCTAGCTTTAATAAGGGTCAGTGGCTTCAATACTTTTTGAGCCACTGACCGGAAACAGGTATTCAGCAGTTTTGATTTCACACTGACTTCACTAGCCGCATGCTTTTTAAGGGCCTGTGACTAAGAAAGTACAGAAACCAGAGACGACCAGAGAACTAGTGTTTTCAGAAGGTCAACAAATGGCAGCTTATGTATTTCTCTAAGCACAGGTTTTCCTTAAATTGTTACTGGCTTCTAAGTACTCTGGTAAGTTGGTACATACAGTGGGGACGGAAAGTATTCAGACCCCCTTAAATTTTTCACTCTTTGTTATATTGCAGCCATTTGCTAAAATCATTTAAGTTCATTTTTTTCCTCATTAATGTATACACCAGCACCCCATGTTGACAGAAAAACACAGAATTGTTGACATTTTTGCAGATTTATTAAAAAAGAAAAACTGACATATCACATGGTCCTAACTCCTAAGTATTCAGACCCTTTGCTGTGACACTCATATATTTAACCCAGGTGCTGTCCATTTCTTCTGATCATCCTTGAGATGCTTCTACACCTTCATTTGAGTCCAGCTGTGTTTGATTATATTGATTGGACTTGATTAGGAAAGCCACACACCTGTCTATATAAGACCTTACAGCTCACAGTGCGTGTCAGAGCAAATGAGAATCATGAGGTCAAAGGAACTGCCTGAAGAGTTCAGAGACAGAATTGTGGCAAGGCATAGATCTGGCCAAGGTTACAAAAAAATTGCTGCTGCACTTAAGGTTCCTAAGAGCACAGTGGCCTCCATAATCCTTAAATGGAAGACGTTTGGGACAACCAGAACCCTTCCTAGCCAAACTGAGCTATCGGGGGAGAAGAGCCTTGGTGAGAGAGGTAAAGAAGAACCCAAAGATCACTGTGGCTGAGCTCCAGAGATGCAATCGGGAGATGGGAGAAAGTTGTAGAAAGTCAACCATCACTGCAGCCCTCCACCAGTCGGGGCTTTATGGCAGAGTGGCTCGACAGAAGCCTCTCCTCAGTGAAAGACACATGAAAGCCTGCATAGAGTTTGCTAAAAAAACACCTGAAGGACTCCAAGATGGTGAGAAATAAGATTCTCTGGTCTGATGACACCAATATAGAACTTTTTGGCCGTAATTCTAAGCGGTATGTGTGGAGAATGCCAGGCACTGCTCATCACCTGTCCAATACAGTCCCAACAGTGTAGCATGGTGGTGGCAGCATCATGCTGTGGGGGTGTTTTTCAGCTGCAGGGACAGGACGACTGGTTGCAATCGAGGGAAAGATGAATGCGGCCAAGTACAGGGATATCCTGGAGGAAAACCTTCTCCAGAGTGCTCAGGACCTCAGACTAGGCCGAAGGTTTACCTTCCAACAAGACAATGACCCTAAGCGCACAGCTAAAATAATGAAGGAGTGGCTTTGCAACAACTCCATGACTGTTCTTGAATGGCCCAGCCAGAGCCCTGACTTAAACCCAATTGAGCCTCTCTGGAGAGACCTAAAAATGTCTGTCCACCAACGTTTACCATCCAACCTGACAGAACTGGAGAGAATCTGCAAGGCGGAATGGCAGAGGATCCCTAAATCCAGGTGTGAAAAACTTGTTGCATCTTTCCCAAAAAGACTGTATTAGATCAAAAGGGTTCTACTAAATACTGAGCAAAGGGTCTGAATACTTAGGACCATGTGATATTTCAGATTTTCTTTTTTAATAAACCTGCACAAATGTCAACAATTCTGTGTTTTTCTGTCAATATGGGGTGCTGTGTGTACATTAATAAGGAAAAAAATGAACTTAAATGATTTTAGCAAATGGCTGCAATATAACAAAGAGTGAAAAATTTAAGGGGGTCTGAATACTTTACGCCCCCACTGTACTCTATGGTACTATTGTAAGGTAGGGAATGTATGTAGCCTGTAGGAAGATGGACAGCTTGATGGGTGGTTAGATGCCAGGGATAGAGTGATTCTGGTCTCTTGAGGGTGCAACAGTATAGGCCAGTATGTTGACAGAAAGCATAATGTGTATTGTTAGCTTCCCCGCTAGATGTAGGAAACCAGAGAAAGATGGAGGTAGATATTGGGACTACTTGCATTCCCCAAGGTGGGGAGGCATTTGGCTGGATGGATATTGTAAAATGATTTGATTTGGGCTTTAAAGAGCTACTAAACTCTGGTTAAAAAAAAACTATTCAAATATATATTCTTAACTAAAAAAAAGATTTTTTTATTTCTCTCACCAATTATTTATTTTTTTGCTGTTTTTCAAAGTCTTACTAAATGCAGGAGAATAGCCACCCTCTCTTGCTCACCCCCATAATGGACTAGGGACTATTGATTGCGGACTATATGATTTGTAGTGTGCATCGTAACTAATATGCACCAAACAAATAGAAGTATGGGGTGTGGGGGGAGGGAGGATCTAACAGGTTATGTTAAAAAAACACAATAAGGCTACTTTCACACTGGGGCGGGGGCGTTAGCAGTAAAGCGCCGCTAAAATTTTAGTGCCACTTTACCACTGTTATAGCGGCGCTTTTTGGACACTAGTGGGGCACTTTTAACCCCACTACTGGCGGAATAAAGGTTTAAAAGTGCACCCATAGCACCGCTGCCAAAGTACTTTGCAGGCGCTTCAGCAGCGGTGTCCATTGATTTCAATGGTAGGGACGCTGGAGGAGCACGGTATACACTCTGGCTCTCACATTGGGGCTGCAGGGGAGGCGTTTTTCAGGCGCTTTACAGGCGCTATTTTTAGCCCAAAAGCACCTGAAAAATGCCTCCAGTGTGAAAGGGGTCTAAGGGGTGTTCTCTGTCAAGACCCCAGCCTGCTAACAGACAAAAGCAGCAGCAGACTGATGAGTCGCTCACTCTTTTCTCTCCACCTAAAAGCATGTTCCTTGTCAGCGCATTTTCATACCTGATTCATTTCCAGTACCCTCCTTTAAGAGGGGGATGCCAAGTCAAATTCAGGAACGGTTTATTAATGGATAAAGAGCTGCTTTAATCCTATTTTTTTAGAAGTTCAGCTTTAAGATTCATGAAAATATTTCCCATGTAAGGCCACTATGTAGTGACCTTGGCTGCTTATCTAGCATTTTATTATAAATCCCCAGTATCCACTACATATATATATATTCTGACAATTTTACTACAAAGCATTAATCAAAAATTCTGAATTAACTACTGTATGTTGTTCATACTGTATTCGTGCTATTTTATGAGTAAAATAATAGTATCTATTGTGGTCTTTATGTTCCCCTCCCTCTATTTTTATTTGCAAAGCTTTTTTACCCTTAAGCTTGGGTTGTAGATTTGATTCAAAGTTCCGTATGCTGAGGAATCTGTACTCCGCAATCCATTCATGCGCCGTACCGACTCAGTGCTTTCATTCCCAACAAGCACAGTCTGTCCACAGATTGTCATAACAGATACAGGCAGCAAGAATGGAAGAACAGCAAAATGATTAAAAAAAAAAAGAAGCACAAAACATGCAAAAAGCAATAACAAAATATATACTTTAAAACAGAGCAATGAATAAAACAGAACACAGTACAAGCACAAATTAAACATGCACATTACACAATAATGCAGCAAAATATAATAAAAAATATTACCTAATAAAAGCTTAGAGAAAGTCATTTGAAAAGATTAAAAATAGTAATGGCTTGCTCACAATAGATTCCTAGTATGCGTTTTACAGCAGTGAATGAAAAGCATGCCAAAACAACAGAATACCCACCAACACCCTAACAGCTACATCTGGAACATTTAAACTACTCCTACAGTCAGACCACATTTGGTTAAAAGAGGCAAACTAAGTGCTCACTGCAATTATGGGATTAACCTATTTATAATATAGCAGTAATAGAACAGCATGACATATCAGGCACATTCCAGTTCACATAGGAAAGGGCTGTTTGTTTGAACCATCGTGCTATCCCGTTAATGCAATGGTATTAATGATAGGTTAGTGTCATAACTGCATTCAGTCCTTTACTTCTTTTTCAAATGGACAGAAAGGCCTGAGTGTCAGTCAAACTTCTGCCAAAAAGTCCTTAATTGGATTATTTGTGGCAGTGGCTTTTTTATTTTGAATATTTGTTTAGCATGCATGTTTTGGTAATCCCCATACATTTTGGGACAATATATCTTAACTGGCCTTCAAAAAAACATGGAAAACTAGATATTACAACTAGGGATGAGCAAAAGTGAATTTTCGCTTTGTCAAATTTTTAGCTTTGGAGTCTATGGGAAGGAAAAACTCAAATGTCTAAATGTTAAATAACTACTAAGGGTTAGGAATACTTCATTTACATTAAGAAAATAAATAAAAATAATTTTTACTATTTTTATTAAATTATTTCTTTCTAGGTGCACTTGATGTACAACTTCAAAGAAACACAATGACAGCTTTAATCAACAAAGCCATTCAATATTGATGCGATCACGTGATTAATAAACACAAAGCAGATGTGTGAAGTAGCTCTGATGATAAAGAAAGCTATGCCACACAGCGGTGGGTTCTGACATGGCATTCATCAACAAAACTATGTAAAACAGTGAACTTTTTTTTTGTTTTAGATCATTTTGCCTAGCAGTGCATGGTGAAATAGGATGTCAATTCAGATGAAAACTTGATTTTCCTCAAAATAAAAAAAAAATCAAGTTTTTTAAAATCAGCTGCTCATCTTCAACTGCAATATCATAAACTTCCTTCTTTTAAAAATGTTGGTACTTAGGAATGCCCCTACCACATTCCAATAGGGCACCTCTCAATAGGCTTTTGATGTCTTGCCTTGTATTTTCAGATGCAATCAGGACATACTATTATATTCTCTTTATCAAAAGTTTTAGTTTACAGGCTTGTTGAGGTTAGTAACAGGTTTGCTTTAGACTGCCTATGGAATAAAAACTTGGTGTCAACACTTTAATGTCCTAGAATGACGCCACTAGCAGAGCTAGCATGGGAAGGGCACTGTACATTGTCTGCCATACTGTCATATGGAACTTAAATATAGGTTATCTTAGCCCAACTTCTAAAGCTTTCAAGTTTCATTTATTTGCTCTTTATTGACCATAAGAAACATATTTTTTGGCAATGACAAATTCAATTCAAAGTTAATTGGCTATTAAAATAACCATCATTATGGGAAAAGTTTTAGTTTAGAATGATGCACTGCCAAATATAGATATAGAGGTAAATTCATACCCCCTTCACCACATCCCGATAATATATTTGGAAAAGAGAAGAGAAAAGACCCTGGGATTGTACGGGTGAGGGTTTTTTTTTTTTCATTGGGTTCCTATGTACCAAGTATATGTATGCTTCCTTAAACCAGAACGCTCATTTATATGGTCTAGGTATTGTGTATGAACTGTTCATTGTTTTAAATATCCTTTTTGTATATTTCAAATAAAGTATATATTTTTTATTACTCGCGGGCACTTGTCATACCAATCACACTACCCACTATCCCCCCTTTTTTGTCCATTTACTTTTACTTCCCCCCTCACCCGTACAATCCCAGGGTCTTTTCTCTTCTCTTTTCCAAATCATTATGGGAAAAGCTCATTCAGTCATAGTAAAGAGAATAGTCTATACTTTTGTTTCAAAACAAATTAAGGGGCAGATTATATGGCATCCTCAAGCACCCTAGAGCAGGATAAAGGTGACCATTGACATTAGACAAGGATTGGACGAGCTTAAAGGCCATTTCATAATTTTACCACAGTAATTTTCTTCTTTAACGCAGTCACTCTCGGCAGATGAGCTCATGAGATTTGAGGTACTCTTCATTCCCCAGGAATCTCACTGGAAGCATAGTGATGTCATCCCTTGCAGTATGGAAGACAGGGGTAAAGTACGTATTCTAACTTTTTTATCCATGAGGGAACTCGTGTTCCTATATAGCCCTTGTAATAAATGTTAATTGTTATCCTAATTTCATTCTATAGTTTACCCCTACAGTGTTTCAATTTGGGGAAGAGAAGCATGGTGTTTACTCTTATCATTTGTATAGTAGCATTATACCTACTACAAAGTCATAGGTATATGCTAACTGCACATTTAGCCAACTGCAAAAATTTCCACTGTCTCTTGAAGCAGCTTATGAAGGGGAAGACTGTTTAATCTGTTTCCTGCACGCCTTTTATCCATTTAATCACCACTTACTGTACTTATGTTCGCTATCCTACTCCTTTGTAAACACAATTGTCTGCATGACCCTATGCCTGCAGGAGGGTACAAGCTTTCACACAATTAACTTAATATAAAATTATAAGACATTAAGTCAACAAGGCTCTCATGAGCATGTTATTTATTTGTTTAAATTAAAGCATGCATAATAAAATTTATCAAGCCATAGATGTGTTGTGGAAAATTACAGCCCTGTACAAAACTCTTTCTTTTCCAGCGAAACATACTTGGTATTCAGCACATACTCTCATTTTTCAATTCAAGATTTATAAGACTGCTAAGTCTTATATCCTTAAAATTCACTTATTTTGGTTCTTTGCTATCTACATTTATACTGTGAAAATGCTAAAGGAATAAACTGTTAAAAAAGTAGAAAATAGCAGAAGGGCAATTGTGAAATTGGCACATACATAGCTAAAGTAAAGCTGTGGGGCTATAAAGGGAATAAACTGCCTCTAGGATGGTGGGATCGGCACCTTCAAATTCCTAAATGCATCCTCTGTTTATTTTCAGGGTGATTCCCTGGGAGCCCTTTTCAACCTCCTGACCCACTTTTGGCAACAAAATATGGTGACAACAGAAGATTTGTAGTGATGGGCAATAAAGAAGGTAAACTGCTCCCAAGATAGTAATACAGGCATTTCCAGGTTTCTAAAAACATCTTTCCTAATTTAAGAATGTCCTTGGATTCCCAAACCATGGAGCACAGTCAGTGTCCAGACTCCTGGAAGCCCATTCTCTATAGCCCTGAAGACTGTTTATGTACTTTTACAGTCCCCATAGGTACATTTTAAGTAAAAACATTATTTAATCTTCAACAGTTACTTGAAATCTTACTTTCGATTTTGTTGTTTCAGGAGTCATGTACTTACAGAAATTACAGTTGGTGCTTTTTTGGTGATTTTCTGATCCTTCTATTGTTGTCAATGGTTAGTAGACTGGGTTGACAAGCTCATGTCTTTAATCTGAACTGCTTAATTTCTAAATAATTTCCCACTTTATTTTTCTGTGTATCAAATTTACCATTGACCAGACAGTTATAACCTCCAACAGAACCTGTTACTGAACAAACAGATCCTAAGGATACAGAATTTATGTATGCTGCCTCCTGGCCAAGAGTAGGGCAGTTGAATCACAAATGGTTCTATTCAAACATGGCTAACTTCAGCAGCACCAAATGAATATTTTGGTGCAATAAAAGTGAATGCACTTAACCCAACATCACTAACATTAAACGGCACTCATATTCACAGAGCATCAGTTTGTTAGAAACAAGTTCTCTTTGACAATGTTTTACATAGTAGCTAGCAGATTGCTTTGAAAAAAAGGCTGATAGGGTTTCTGGCGTTCAAAGCAGAGCCAAGCAGCTTTGTATTTGGGTTTCAGACATGTTTATTTTACAAAATGGCACAACCAAGCACTTACACTAAATACTCCATACTTGGGTAATACTTGTTGAGCATTGTGCAAAGATTAGATTTAGATTTTTTTTTCTTGGTTAAACAGTTTTTTAGGCAAGAGAGTAAATGTACCACTTATACAATAGGTCATGCAACCATGTACAGCAGTACAGTATTGTATCCACGTAGGGAGCAATATTATATAATGGCACTTGGTTTATAGTTGTCTGGTATATTACAAAACAAATCATAGAGTAGTTGCCATTTTTGTACTCTCTTAGGAATCAGTGGGCCTCATTCAGAGAAAATTTACTCATCGTGCCACATAATTAGGCAGGCTTCAGAAGGTCCCAATGCAGCCAATGCAGAGGTTACAAATAAGTTAAGAGCTTTAGGCATACACAATCAAAGCCAAACTTCTGCCAAAATCTTTTTTTAGGAGGTTTTTGGATGGAGTGTGAAAGGGATGGAAGCTTGATTTTTGTATTGCACTTTGTGTGCCCTGGGGAGAATTCCCCTCATGTGTCTCTGAAATGAAATATACCTCCAGCAACTGTGACTAGTTTATAAAACTGTAATTCATCCTTGCAACATAGTTCAACAATTTCAAGTACCATATTCACAAACCAAACATACACATTTCCCTATACATTATCTAGCAATTTCATCCATTCCATTTTGTGCACTGCCGTATACATTTTTAAGAAATAAATACTCAACGTCCATCTGCTTCCTTGAACCAGAAACAACTCAGTTAAACTTTCATGAGTACTAGTTCATGTTTTAATAGTCCACACGTCAATAAAAGCAACAATATCCAGGGGGTGGCCATTGTGTTTGGAAAAACATGCAAATTCAATTGGATCTCTGACACAAAAGACCCGGAGGGCAGATTCATCCTAGTAAAGGGTATGATCAAGGGTCATCTTTACTCTCTGATTTCATACTACACCCCCAACAAAGGTCTCCCAAATGACCCGCCCAAACAAAGAAAGCCTCAAAATTGCCAAACTCATACATGCCCGAGGCATGGCTGATGTCTGGAGAGAACTAAACCCAACTAAGCAAGACTTCTCACACTTCTCCAATCCTCACAACTCATATGCCAGGATTGATCACCTTTTAGTCCCGACTCACATAATCCCACTTATTGTAAATTCACAAATCAGGGACATGAGTCCATTCTCTCCGACCCAGTTTGAGTTACCATGATAGATAAATCCCTACAGGAATACTTTATCTTTAATAATGTTGAAGAAACCTCTGCAGAAACCTTGTGGGCAGCCCACAAGACCCACATCAGAGGGGAAATCATCAGGATGGCCGCTCAAATAAAAACTGAAAGAAAAGCTGATATAAAGAAGTTAGACTAGGAGTACACCACGTTACGAGCTCAACACAAACTACACCCATCCCCCACTACAGTGACCCAACTTGACAAAGCCAGGCTGGAGCTCAACTTAGCTCTCACGGTCAAAGCTGAAAAGCGAATTCGTTGGAACAAAAATAGATTTTATACCCAGGGGGACAGGTTGTGCTCCATGCTGGCGGCTAAATTGTCATCCTGAATTCAGTCCTACGTAATGCCAAAGATAAGAGTCCCAGGTCAAGGCACCACAGCCAACCCCTCAAAATTTTTGGAAGTATTCCATGAATTTTACACCAACCTATATAGGTCCCACAAAGCCAACAATGACATTTCCATCTCCGGATTCCTGGATGGCCTCCCCATTCCGTCTCTCTCCCCAGAACAAAGACATCCTTGAAGCACCCTTCACTGAAGGAGAGGTGCTGGTAGTAATCAAAGCTCTAAAGACAGGATCGGCACCTGGCTTGGATGGGCTTTCAAATCCCTACTACAAAACATTTGCCAACACCCTAATCCCCCACTTAACAACATTCCTTAACGTAAAGATGCAGGGAGACCCACTTGAAACCCACCTTAACACAGCATATATTGCAGTTATTCCTAAAATGGACAAAAATCCAGAAGAGGTTAGCAACTACCGCCCTATCTCCCTTATCAATGGTGACTTAAGAATCCTCACTAAAATTCTGGCAAACCGTCTAGCTTCCTTCATTAATGCATATGTACATAAGGATCAAGTTGGGTTCATCCCGGGAAGACAAAGCCCTGATCAAATCAGGAGGGCTATCGATATAGTGTCCATCCTCCAAACAAATTGGGTGGGGGGTCCTAAACAATTGGGCATGCTCCTCTCACTGGACCTACACAAGGCCTTCGACTAGGTCTCCTGGCCCTACATCTTCAAAATTCTGGAACGTCTGGGTTTTGGCAATCGCTTTTTGGGCCTGAAGCATGCGCTATACTCTAGTCCCAAAGCTTATATTCGGCTCCAAGGTTACTACTCCAAGTCAATATCCATAGTGAAAGGTACTAGACAAGGCTGCCCACTATCTCCGCTCATTTTTGAGATAGCTATTGAGACACTTGCCATCGCAATCCGCCAAAACCTGCTTATATAGGGAGTATCCTCAAACCCATAAATGTGGCCTCTTTGTGGATGACATTCTCCTATTCCTCACTTCCCCTATAACCTCCCTAACTTATGCCACACCTTGGATGAACTTGCCAAGATCTCAGGCCTCCAGGTAAACTACACCAAGTCTCAAGCACTAAACATCTCCCTACAGTCTGACACCATAGCCCTCTTACAAAAATCCTTCAAATTCGAATGGAGCGATTCCTCCATTAGATGCTTGGAAATTAATCTAACAGCAAAGACTGAAGCCCTCTATGCTAGTAACTACCCTCCTATGTATCATAAGCTGGAATCAGATCTCATATCTTGGTCCAAAAATAACCTGTCATGGCTAGGGAGGGTAAACTCTATAAAAATGACGCTGCTCCCCAGTCTGCTATATCTGTTCCGATCTCTACCCATCCTGATCAAGAGGGACCACCTCAAATCCTTCCAAAGCAAGTTACTGAAATTCACTTGGGGAAAGGCGGGCTATAGAATCCCTCAACAAGCTTTATACCTACACAGAAGAAAGGGGGGTGGGATTGCCCCATCGCCACAAGTACTACCTAACGGCCAGACTAGCCAAACTGTCGATAGTCTATTCAAGGTATGAGAAACCGGATTGGATGCAAATAGAAAAACAGGCAGTACCATGTTTCACTCTAGACTTCCTACTTTGGAGCCCCCGAAAATACATCCCCCGATTTTGGCCCCTACCCTGTCCCATTCTTTTGCCCTCTGGGACTCTTTTCTCTCGGCTACTTCTTTATTGTCATCCTATAAACCATAAACTCATCTCTTTAACAACCCAGACTTCCCCCCTGGAAGGAAAATACTAGCATTTAAATGGTTTGTTGGACAAATGACTGTACCGAATTGGTAATTTCTTCACGGCTGTGGGCCCTATCACCCTCAATCACTGCATCAAAAAGCTTGACCTACCCGACTCCCAATGATTTAGGTTTGGACAAATTGCTAATTTCTTAAATTCGCTATGGAAGGATAATCCTCTTCCACCGAGGTTCACCGATTATGAACTATGGTGTGTTCAAGCCATGGACCCGAAGGGGGGGTCTCGATAGTATACTCGTCACTTACTTCGCCAACCTCTAAATTCGCCTTTAAGCCTTCATGGGAGTCTGATTTCCAATTCCAGTTGGATCTGAGGATCTGGCAGATGGCATGCTTCAACTCTTTCAAAGGTATCCTAACTACAGCTATGACAGAGGCAAGTCTGAAAGTGATCTCTAGATGGTATTACACCCCTTCAAGACTGGCCTCTATTTTCCCTGCAGCAGACCCTCTATGCTTCAGAGGTTGTCAGCTCACAGGCATGATGGCCCACATTTGGTGGGAATGCCCCAGAATACGTTCATTCTGGAAAAAAATGTTTAACTTGACTGACAGGCTGGTGGGAAGTCAGATTCCCAGAACCCCTATGGTTGTCCTTCTTAAGTCCAAATTCTGAAAATCTCCAAGCCCACCCGTAGGCTAATACAATTCATACTGTTGGGGGCTAAACTTACGGTGGTTAAAAGCCTGGAAACAACCGAAATTCTCCCTATTGGCGGCGGAAAGGAAAATATCCTGGATATTGTCACAGGAAAAGCATTCCAGCACATTGCTGGACACAACCAACAAATTTGAGACCATCTGGGAAACCTGGGCCAGACATGTGGGCACCCCCCTGGGTGCAAACATACTGCCAGACTCAAATAACGTACACTTAGTGCGATGCTCTTCTCTTCTTTTCTCCCTTTCCTCTCTTCTCACTCTGAGCTTCTATACTCTTCTGCCTCCATACCCCCTCCTATTCAATTCTCCCCATGATAAGAAGTTTAAAGTAGAAAATATCAGGTAGAATTTAAGTATTCCTCTGATTAGATTTGTTTTGTTGCAGAAACCCAGGTGATATACCCATCTTAGATGGTGGGGTTCAGGATGATGGTGGGGGTTAGAGATTCCCCATCCCATTTGGGGGGCTAGAAGATGTGGAACCCACCTCCCGTCAAGTAGAGTTTTTTCCACTACGCACCGTGGTTTGGTAATCTCAGGTGATTCTAAATGGATCTTGGATACTTGAAACTGATACTGCTCTTTCTGCAGCTGTTATTTGCATTTTTCATTCTGTTTTGTACTTGATGTCATTTTCAAATGTATTTCCTATGTTTTTACAAAATAAAATTTCTTGAGATAAAAGCAACAATATCCGGTCAAAGCCCT
The DNA here is from genome assembly GCA_037952925.1 of Lithobates clamitans. Taxonomy (NCBI): domain Eukaryota; kingdom Metazoa; phylum Chordata; class Amphibia; order Anura; family Ranidae; genus Lithobates; species Lithobates clamitans. The sequence goes on from JBBGZY010000723.1 coordinate 9,336,314, forward strand.
TGTACATGTGGCTATCAAACTCTGAACATGTGGTGTTATCCAGCAGTCAAACTAAAACATATGTGGTGGTGGTGATGGGAGCTCTGTAGCTCTAGAATCAACTATGAACTCATTCTCTTTGGGGTCTTGGTTAGTGGAGCACGTGGCAAAGTAGCAATTCTGGATAAACAGCATACTGCCTCCAGTAGAGCATTTGGTTGCAATTTTCTAATTTATAGCTTGACAAAAAGGCTAGAGCTGCTGTGGTTCAGCATTAATGAAATGGAGGCAGGACAAGTTCAGTCCTGTTTGGTGGCCAGTCAGTGTGTGCCTTGATGATATATGTAGACTTTTCATGCTCCTAGCCCTGTCTGTCACAAGGTAACTATACTATGATTGTTTTTAGGAAAATAATTAAAGTGATTATAAATACTTTTTTTTTAAAATAACAAACATGTTATACTTACCTGCTCTGTGCAATTCTTTTCTGGGGTCCCCTGCCGGTGTTCTATTGATTACTGCAGATCGTTGGATAATGCCTCTGACGATCTGCCCATGCACTCTAGTGGCATCACTCCAGCTGATCGCATCAACATTGCACATGTGCAGATCGTCAGAAGCATTATCTGTCTGTCTGACGATCAGATTCTGCGTCCGTGCTTAGCTGATCATCGGGTAATGCCCCTGACAATCTGCGCATGTGCAGTGTTGACGTCACGCCAGCTGATCGGTAGATCAGCTGGTGTGACGCCAGTATTGCGCTTGCACAGATCATCTGAGGCATTATCCGACGATTTGCAGCAATCAACAGAACAACAGCACTCCTGGTTCCTCACTTTCGCCGAGTGTCCCCCTAGCAAGCATGCATGCTCTTTCCTGAGACCTGCTCTTAGTATCCATATAACACACAAAGCTGGGCTTGGCCTCGCCCTCATGCTCCCTCATCATTGGCTATAATTGACAGCAGTGGAAGCCAGTGGCTTCCGCTGTTGTACCTGAGCCAATGAGGAGGGAGAGAGCCTCTGTTCTTGTGCACATCGATAGATTGAGATTGGGCTCAGGTATGTATTTGGGGGGCTGCTGGGGGAGCTGTATGCAAAATGGTTTCTTTCTTACTGCATAGAGTGCAGTAAGGTTAAAAAAAAAAAACTCCTGCCTTTACATCCACTTTAACTGTTTTGACTTTGTGAGCAACATGGACATTTTCTGCTTTTAAATTTCACCACATGAGGCACATAAATGTCATTATACAAAGTTTACTTAGTATAAACTAAAGGTGACATATTATGTTCTTAGTATATTTGTATATAGTATATTATAGTATAGTATATTATATCTGAAAATCAGCTACTTTTTGTATGTACCAATGTCCAAAACAGAGACCTAACTGTTAGGGAGTACTGAGCACTGTGTGATATGCAGTAACCTAAATATCAGCTGAGATATAGGTGGCATACTCTATTCGTTAGGAGAGTTGATATATGGTACTGGATCCCTGGAATTTTTTTTATTGCTCATGAATTTTAAAAAGGTGCATAATGTCAGGAAAATTATCTGGCAGCTGCTACATACTAAAAGGTTCTACAATCACCTTGGGCTGAGCCTGTGACTGGAATGAGTAGATCTAGGATTGAAGAGCCACACATGTTAAAGTTAAGAAACAAATGTATATACGTGTGTTTGGAATTTTTATATTGGAATAGAGTTTGAGATTAAAAGTAAAATTTTTGTGCTTGCAGAAGACACCAAGCTGTGTAGTGGAATAACGTCTTAACAACAAGCTTTCAACTTACAAGCAGACCTTAAAGTGGACCTTCAGTCATTTTTTCAACTTTCCATCTATTCAATCTTCTTCCCTTGTTGTTTTAACTTTGAGCAGTAAAACATTTTTTTCTGTCAGTAAATACCTTATACAGCCCACTTCCTCTTTCTTATCTGGTTATTAGCCTAGGCTTATGACATCATGCACAGCTCTCTCTCACTCTCATGAGAGTTTGCCAGGGAAGGAGGGGGATGAGTCATAAGAGGGCCAATGAGAGCTGCAGGGCTGCAGAGCTGGAGGTGTGCCTCTGTGTGTCTGTGTAAATCCAGGAAGTGAACAGGCAGCAGCTTCAGCTGCCCACAGTTAAAATGGATGCAGCCAGACTCAATGGAGGGAGATTTCTGCAGCATCTACATCATGGAGCATTTTTTATTTTCAAATAACACAATGTTTTTAAGTTACTGCTGTCTTTTACATATATGTATCATTCAGTTCAAGCTGCAGTCAATAGAACAACAAAAACAGACCGACTTCAGGGCCTTCGTAGATTGGTAAAGTGCATGGACTTTTTCAAAAGGATCTTCCTGCCTGGTACATTCATGGTGAACATACGTAGGCTGAAATGCATACAGAGAATGGGTCAATGGATAATGCATTTCATTGGGCACAAAACTGCAAGTTTGTACAAATTTGTGCCTAATGTGATGTGCTGTCCCTGGACCCACACCATGTTCTATTATGGTAAAAGCAGGCTGTAGATAAACAGAAGCTCACGTCTACCTACAATATATTTTGTGCTCATGGGCAATGAGCTTTAGCTGCAGCACCATCTCCACTGCAGAATGGTTTCCTAAAAGGGACAAGTCCTCTTGGTCCCTTACCAGCAGCATGCATATTATGTTCTAACAGCATAAACAGAAAATGGAATATTAAAGAAAACAGTGTATACCATAAAAATAACTATCATATTTAAATTAAACCTTTAAAAATAAAGTAGCTTTATATATACATATAATAGCTATCCTACCTTGCTTTGTCTTTTTTGTCTCCTGCGAAGCCTCAGGAATTCCTTGTGTTGTCTTGACACAAAATTTACAGCTGCGTATTCCAGCAAAGCAGCAAAGACAAACAAAAGGCAAACAGCCATCCAGATGTCAATGGCTTTCACATAGGATACCTGCAAAATAAAATAACAAAGATGTCAAGAGATCCATGTACCATTAAATTCTTGGTTACAACTTCTATGAGATCTATAGATAATAATGCTACCCTCATATACTGGACCCTGGGGAACCCGACTATGTACTAAATATATATATATACCGTGGGTTCCAGATGGCCTCATATTATATTATAACCGATTTTGTAATAAACTTATATAAAACCAGAAATATAACCAATAACTGCAAAAAATGTATGCCAAGATATAATGAGGATATAAAACGAATGACACTTTTTTATGTTTCACTCAATAATAAAAAATAAATTGTTATAGTATTTTTTGGTGGTTTTCCAGGGTGCGCTGCTAAATAAGTACAACCTGGGTCTTTAGGAAAAATATGTTTATTTTTTTACACATACAGCCCCTATATATAAACCCCTATATATTTACATACACATTTACATGCATACATACAGTATAATCTATTTGCATCTCTTCCTGCCACACAGTGATTGTGTTTACTCTTTCCCTCTCCCAATTCAGTTTCCTCAAACCATATAAAAACAGTTGACTAAGTGGCCTATTTTTTATTTTAGCAGTCATTCAGCAGATATATCAACTGTCTGATATTCATGAAGCCTGTAGAGAGAAAAATCAAGAGTCCATACCTTATAAGTAACACAATCTTGAAAATATGGTATACAGTATCTGGCATTAAAAATTAGATAATTACATTAAACACTATGTTCATGTCAACATTGTAAAAACAGCTAAATGATCATTATGGGCCGCACACACGGGCCGAATATCGGGCGGCATCGGCCGGTTCAATAGAAACATTCGGCCCGTGTGTATGGTAGCTGGTCCGTCAGAAGCCAAACATTCGGCTAGTTTCTATCGAAGAGGCATTTCCAAAAAAGGTCTGCCTATCAGCATCTGATCAGCGCTCTCAGTCAATGGCCGGTGTGTTCTGGCGGGGGGCGTCCTCCTTTCAGAACACAATAGCTGAGCGGGGGATATCACTGTACTAACATTGCATAGCTTATACAGCGGCTCCTCCCAAGCTCTTCAGTTTTTTTTGTTTAGCCCGCTGGGTTGAATGAGAAAAAAAAAACGAATAGTGTGTACCAGGCTTTAATTATTCTCAGGTCAACCTGCTGTGAATTTTTAAAGCTAACATAACACACCTACAATTGAACATGAGATTTACATTTAGACCTCTTCAACACTGAAGTGCTGCAAAAACTGGCGATTAAACGCCGGTAGTTTTTACTGTGGTTTTGCTGCGATTTTGAGGCGCTACCGGTGTGCCTTTTTAAGGTCACGTGCTTTTAAGGCGCTTTGGAAGCACTGTCCAATCATTTCAATGGGCAGGGGCATTTTTGAGGCGCTTTTTAAAGTGCTCCAAACATGCCCCAAAGATGCTGCTTGCAGGACATTTTCACTGCCCCACAAACGCACCTCCGCAGTGTGAAAGCATTCAGGGAAATGAATGGGAGGCAGTTTTCAGGCGCTTTTCAGACGCTATTTTTAGCGCAAAAGCACCTGAAAACCGCCTCAGTGTGAAAGGGGTCTTACCTGGCTCAGAAGTATACTTAAGCATCTTTGATTAAATCACTGTACTGTATATACTGTACAGTGATACTATATACAATACTGTACATCCCTATACTTCCAACTGTTTTTTTCTGAATGCACATCTACTGGCTTCACAGAATTAGACAAGCTGAGAATGTAGGATTGAATATAATATTTATAAACAATATTTTATATAATGCAGTTCTAATGTTCAACTTTTTTTTCTAAATAATGTTAATAATGTAACCCCTTCAGAACTGCATGCTGACGATTAACGTTCCCAATGCAAGGAGAACATTAATCTACAATTCATTTTATAACCTAGACTTTAGACCATAGTTACAGCCTCTGACAAGTGATTGGGAAACAAGCAGTATGGTTCTAACCATGTAATCACATAATACTCATGCAATCTCATAACAATTTTGGAGATCATATGAGGTTTGTTCACAAACAAAGCTGTCAGGTGCAGCTCTCACTTTCTCTTTGTGCAGTTACTGTGCATTACAGTGTGTAAAAATAGATAAATATTATAAAAAAATTACATATAGTCATTTAATTAAAAACAGTTTCACTTTTGTTTCATTTTTATTAAAAACTCCTAAGCGTAAAATAACCAAAAATGCCACACCATACCACAGGGTGGCTTTCCTAATGGTGAACAGTGGACCATGCCTGCATAAAATATGCTGCAACAGCCACTACTGGTATTTTCACCCTATAACAGGAAGTGCCTGAATAAAGACCTTCGTGGCAAGATCACTAGGTATTATTTTGATGAAGAATGGAAAATATCAAACATGACCTTTGAAGTAATATTAATATGTGTATATATCTGAGCTTTAAGTGATTGGGCTTACACATTTTGCATAGTTCTATTTCAAAAGTAGTCTTTATTTCCTTTATGATACCTTAAATTCGAAGAATCAGAGTCATTTGGACTATGTCTTGACCTGCCCCACCATAGGATGAGCTTTGGGTGGATAAAGCATGAGTTTAATGGGGGCAGCATTTTCATTGCTATTACAACCAATTACAAATAATGTACTTCCTGGCCACTGAACTGTGGTCAAGTAGCCTAGATGGGCCAATGATGGGGGTATTCTTATATGCCAGCCTCCTCTCTGTGAAAATCCAGGGTTCCCAGCAGCCTTTTGGCAGTGTGTGGAAACTTTGATTAGATAAGGAGAGCTGAGTTTTTATGGGGACAGTCATTTGTGTTATACGGTGTTATATAAACTGCTATACACAGTGTGGTATTGTTCTACATTACAGTGAATTGTAGTGTGGTGAGCTACACTGTGTGTGCTTACCTGTGTGTTTATAATGCATACACTTGTAACCATGGTGTTAGCACTACTGACAAAAAATCCGCAAAATCACCCCACTGCCAGACTTCATGCATCCTTTCCAGAGACAATGAACAGTCTTTTGCAAGCTTTGTTTTTGTTGTTTTATTGGGGGGGTACAACTTGGATAGGGATAGGGATATGGGATTCCCATGAAATGTAATCATTGCCATCATATTTAAAGAATTCAATACACTTTGAACAAAGTTAGAGCCTGAAGATTGAATGTGCATGTTAGACAAAGTATAAATCTTCCCCTGCATCTCCATGCAGCCTGTTACTCCCTGCATCTCCATGCAGACTACTGTCTCTAAGAGTTCTCCATCCGTCACCATGTGAGGCACAGAAATATCACTTTTGACTGTGTAAAAGCAATGGTCTTAGATCTCTTCACCTCCTGCCCAAAATGTGGTTCCCCCCGTACAGACTTGATTTCTCCTGCACAAACTTGTAGTGGCTAATTGAAGTATGACACATCCTCTTCTATTGGGTAGTATGAACTCACTCTGAATAAGCCCCTCTACTGGCTCTGGTGGCTCGCTGCTACTAGGCTTGAGGCCTGCAGAACCTCTCCCCGGAGGCCTAATAGGTTAAAAGCCTGTCTTCTAGGAAATGGACTACTGCTCCCAGCCAGCCCAACTTGCAAACCATGTGCCCTCCGGCCACACTGATTTGACACAGATCTCCACAGTCTCTTCTCTGATCCAGGACTCCCCACCATCCACCCTGTGCATGATGAAGACTCTGCTAGTGACCGTGTAGAAGCAGAGTTCCCTCACAGATTCCCTGGCACCTCCAGCCATCCACTGTGGTAACATTCACCGACCTTCCAGCCCTGAGTCCTTGATGAGGAACTTGTCCGGACAATGCGTTCCAACAGCTTCTCCTGCCCCTCTGCTCCAGGAGTTCCCTGCCACTGACTGTGTGGTGACAGAGACATTGCCAATGACTGTGTAGAGGCAATGTTTCTTCACAGCTCTCCCGGGCCTCCTCCTGCGATCGGTACCCCCCTCCCCCAATGGGGGTGTCCTCCTGTGGCTGTCTAGCACTCCATTCCTCACTTCACCCAGCCGACTTCTCCTCCCCAGTGACATGTGACCTCAGCTTATATAGGAGGCCCGCCCCCTGCCAACACCAGATAGGGATTGGGCATTGCTCCCACATGAGCTGCCTGCCACTCCAGCTCTCAGCCCAGCCTCTCCTCCAGAACATTCTTCCTGGAAGCAGGGGAGGCGCCTCAGAACTGGAGTACAGGTGATCACACCCACTGCTACTCTGACCACTCCGAGCCCCCAGATCAAAACAGATAGGCCTAGCTTGCAGCATAAGCCTGCCTAAATTTGCCTGTGCTGAACAAACCCTAGTAATATAACCCTTACTAGCACCTACCTACTGGTAGAGGGTGCTACACACCCAACAGTCCTTTCTAGGATTACCATTTTGTGTGTGTATGTGTGTGTCAGCTGCAAATTCAAGTGCTGTTTAGCTGTTGGCCCCACCTTGCAGTTTTTTTTTTTTTTTTTAAATAAATATAGGGGTGGGGTTTAGTGTTTTAGGTTTAGGGTTTGGGTTAGTGTTTCATGGTTGGTCTTTAGAGTTTGGGGTTTTATTTATTTGAGGTATGCATAATTTATTTTAATATAATTTGGCTAGGGCCTTTTTTATTTTGAGGTCAGCAGTGTGAGGAACCTCTCCTCCCTGAACGGTATTTTTTTAATCTTTTGTTGCACTCATACATGTTCCCCATAACAGTCTCCAGTTCCCCATGTGCTTTTATTGACAATCCCTTTTCTATTAGCCTTGAAAAGGTCAGAATTAATTTTCAAGATTTGCCTCCCATAGACTTTAATGCTTTAAATTTGCAATTTTTGGACTTTATAATGGGTTCAATGAACACCCCACGAATTGAAACCACACAGGCGCTCGTCCCTAGCCATGGTAAATGTTGGCATCTCTAAGCTCCTGTAGTAGGGTATGGATTTTTATTGAGTTAGCCCAACTGGTGAGAACATGCTGAGAAGCAATCAAAACAGATTACCAACTCAATGGGCCCAAGCATAGCCTATAAACTGCCAAACACTGGACAGTTGGCATTCAACCAGAGGCTAGCTAGAAACTGAGATTGTGCAGACAAATAGCAGCCAGAACACAGGCAGCATTTATGGATAGAGTAGTAATCAGGATTCACATGAAAATCATTGAAGTTCACAGGGACCAGCATGATAAATCCCTGACATGGGGCCCGAAGCAGAACTGACACTTTCCATTTCATGATATTAAGGCCAGGCTTGCTTACACTGTAATTTACTATTTAGGCAGCATATATGGTAAGGACTTTATAACAGTGCATCTGTTGGATCACTAAACACAAAAAATCTTACAATGATTCCATTCCTTCCCACACTTTGTCCAAAACCTAAAAAAATATTGGCGGGAGTTTTGTTTATGTTCATTCTTTATATAACAAAGCCAAATTGATTTACTGTGAACTGAGAGAAGTCTTCATCCTTTAAATGAATTCTCTCTGTAGAGAAATCCATTACTCACCAAAATCATATCTTAGCACAGAAAAAAACTCAACACCATTCAATACGAACAGAATGGACCAAGAACTGTAAACATTCCTACTTTGCATTTTCTCTACTTCCAGAAAAAAAAGGAACACAGAATTCTCATACAAAAGCTCTCCAGGTGCAAATCTTAAAGCCTTTTGAATGATGCTAGAAGTGCAAAAATTGTCAAAGTAAAGAAAAACTTCACACAGTTCCAGGAACAGCGGGGACTGTATAGCCGTAAACTGAATGGAAAGTTAGTGATTGTGGAAGTTCTAATAAAAACTCCTAATAAAAAGAGACATGCTGATGAAATTTCAATGCTGAATGGCAATCAAGTAGCAGTTTGCTTATATTAAACAGAATTTAGAGTTATAAGTTGCTCGCATAAAATATTTATGCATTCACTTTTATGGTCCCAGTATCACATCCCCAATTTCTGTGAACATATCTGTCAAAACAATGGACTAGGTATCAGGGGGCAGAAGTACAACAACCGAATAATCCCTTTTCAACTTCATTTCACACACCTGTATACTACCTATGGACCAGAGCAAATTTTACATTTCTATTATGGGCCTATTGATTTGGCAAGAACTTTGTTATTACTTAAAGTAAAACTATAGGCAAAACTTTTTTTTCTTATTTTGGATAGTGTGAGGGGGGATTATAATGTCTGGTAATTTGTTTTGCTATCTGTGTCTCATTCTGGTCCTATAGTCAAAACAGTAGGTGAGAGGAAACCCCTAACAATTAAGGGAATCCATTGGGACCCCCTACATCACCAGAGCTAGTGTCCCCATTGGAAAATTTCCGCTCTATTATTGTTCTGGGGACAACCCAGAATTTTAGATGTTCTTTTACTTTCACTTTTGATAATAACGATAAACAGGACACATTTAGAGGGTGAACCATAGGTATTCCAATCCATCTCTACTCTATCCAAAGCTAAAAAATATTTGCTTTAGTTAAACTTTAAAGTGGATGTAAACCCTCTCCTATACCCAGTGAAGTGAACAGCCTCAGATGATACACAGAGATGAAATAATCCTCCTACATAGGTTTTATCTGTTTATCTGCAGTCTTCCCTACACCCATTCAAAAATGCAGAAAAGTCTTGAAATCTTTCGTCATCTGTCAGGAGCACAGAGCAGAGGGTGGAGAGGCTGCAGTTACAGTGTGTGACAGCTAATTGGAGGAAAAGCATACACCCCCCTCCACACAGCAGAAGAACTGTGTTCTGAATAGCCAAGTTGTCTGCTGAGCTCTCCATCCTCCCCTTCCCTCCCAAATCTAATTTTATCTTATGTGTCGTGAGAATGTTTCAGAACAGAAGTGACACATGCTGATAACAGAGGAACGAAGCACCAGAAAGAAACACCACTTAGAGCTTTGGAGAGAGATAAGTAAACACTTCAGATTCCATGACAACCATTTTAGGATACTTAAGTTAACAAAGTAATAAACGTATCTTTTTTTAGGACAAACAAGACTTTTTTTTGGTGGTATTGTCTTGCAAAAATTATGTAATTTTTATTGTAATCTATACAGAAAATCATAATAAAACGGAAAAAAAAACACACTTTTTTAAATTGATCGGTGTTAGGACAGGGTGTACTACACATGATCTGGGTGTACTACACATGATCTGTATACTTAAATTAAGTTAATACTTAAATTAATTTTGGGACATGCATAATAGGTCCACAACTGGTTCTCTTTTCTTCATATACAAATATTTCTTGTAAACTGCTATAGTCTCAAAACCTCTTGTTTGGCTCAGCTATATACCTATATATTTTATTTAATTATCTGTTATTTTTCAATTATCTAATCAATACTTGTGGAGGGATGAGACCAATACTTAATTTACCAGATATTATTTTTTGTTGTTGTTTTTTTTAACTCAGATTCTATTTAATGGATTTGTTTTTTTCCCTCACAACAAAAAACATACAAACATAGCATAACATAATAACATACATATCACATAAACCTACAAAAAAAAAAAAAAGAAAAAGCACCCCGCCTATAAAACGACTTATACAAAAACAAACATTTATCATTTGTAGTTCGGAGTTACCTACTCTGCTAATGGGGACATAGACTGCATCCATTGTGCCCAGATGGCATCAAACTTACTCACTGAGTTTTTTACATACAAATAAGTATGTTTTTCAAAAGAAATAAGCCTGTTAAGATCAAAAATCCAGTCAGAGTGGGAGGATAGCGGAAGGTCCACTTAAGGGCAATTTGTCTGTGTGCCACAAAAAGGGCATGTGGAATAGTATTAGAAATAGGAGTATAGGAAGTAGGATCAAGATAGTCCAATAGGCAAATAAGTGATTGAACTGGAATGTTTAGATCAAAAAGCTCATTAAGTGTACCTACCACCTCCCCCTACCTGAATTGCCACATCAGGCACATGATGGATCAGATCTCAAGCCTATAGAATACAAAAATTCCAGGGTTCTATATACCCTGTATAAAATAAAAATCTGGGTCAATCTATGAGATGGGGAGAGAGAGGCAAGAGGAAGAGACCAAAGAATCTCCCCCCAGACTTCCTTAAGGATAAAGTCAATATCTCGTACCCATCCTGCCCTGGAACGAATAGGAGACCTAATAAAAACTTTTTTTTGTGTGGATCCCCCCCACATTGTCCCCTCCAGTACGTACAATGGTGGCTGGCCTCTAAACGCATGGGAAAATAAACAAAAAGCAGGATAAGATGGTGGTTCAGAATCCCATCCTGCAAAATGCTGTAGTTGGGCCGCTAGAAAATATATCCTCAGGTTGGGTACTGCTAATCCCCAAACATAAAAACGAAATGCCGGCAACTCTGGAAATTCTTCTGTAATCCTTTATTATAACATGACCATTAAAATGTAACAGCTGATGCATTTCAGCACTTAGCCTTGTACACAGCAAGTCACCATAGAAAAATACAACATATAAATACTGCAAAAAATAAAAGGATAATGCATGTCACTCCCACTATTTAGATGATGTCAGTAATTGAAGGTAAATGAGAATACCGCTGCAGGTGCATGTTTCTCAGAAAGTGATAACAAGCAAGACATATCATAACAGGAATCACTGAGAAAGAAAAGAAAAGGAAACACGGGTCAGTATAAGAAACTACATAGTTTAAAAAGATTTTAAAAAATACAAAATAAAATAAAAAAATTGAAAAATATGTGTATCGCAAAAAAATAATAATCTAAAACTAAACCTATTGGAGAAAAAAGGTCAACATCATAGCGGAGATTCATACCTGAGGGAATTCTGGTATGTAAATTAAAGATCCACCAGACTTCTCTCTCAAGAAGCCTGTGGTGTAGATCCCCCCCCCCCCCCCGACCCAGGTGTTTTTTCTACTTTTTCTAAGCTATAAAAAGAAAAAGCAGACATTTTCCCTGAATGGAGATGTTTGAAATGTTTTGATACATTGGAGAGTCTGATGGATAAGATGCTCCATGGTAATGTTCTCCTATCCGTGTTCTCAATGGTCTTGTGCATCCTATATATTGTAGATTGCAGGAAGTGCACTCTATTGAATAGACCACATTATTAGTACCACAATTAATGTAATCACAGATTGTGAGCTTTTTACCTGTGGAGCACGAATTAACCACTCCGGATTTCTTTGTGTGCTAACACCACAGACATAAGATCCTGTGGTGTGTAACCATGTACCTCCAGAAACTTTGGACTAGTACAAACTGGGAGAGAGAATGCCACCCAAAGTATTAGCCCCTCGACTACTGAATCTACAGCCAGCTATTGCAGCACTCTTGGGATGCTGCAATACTTCCAATTTTATATGAGGGGCTTTCTTTCACCAAATTAGTAGTCTAAATATACTGTCAAATCTTGGCAAACATCCAGAGGGGTATCCAAAGAGGACAATTATACCAAAAAATACAATAGCTGAGGCAACCAAATCATCTTAAGTAGGTTAATACAACCTACTATGGAGAGGGGTAACTTACACCAGGTTTTACATTGAATATGTAAAATGTCCTGTGAGCCTCCACTAACTTTAAAATGCCTGAATGGCACCGTAGAACAGCTGCAAGTGTTAAACACGTCTCATAAGGTCATGCAGATATAAACAAAATAAATACATACGCTGCGCTTCCAAAGATAAAATAGACGCTACACATTTAGTGTATGTGATAACCAAAGTGTATAAATATATATGAAAATCATACAGTGAAAACACAGTCACTGCCGACTGTGCAAAGTGACAATAGTGCAACAAATAAAAATATAAATATATAAAACAAAAAACTTTAGAATGAATAAATGAAGATAATTAATTATTTGGTAATATATTGGTGTAAAATGCTAGCGTGCATCCATGTGGTAAATAATTATACCAAAAATGATAGTGTCCATAGGATCATATATCATAGACTTGATCCACTAAAGAAAAATATAAAGAAAAGTGCTTCTGTGTGCATATGTGACATCCAATTATATCAGTTCAGAGGTGCTTTAAAATGCATACAATTTAGAAACTGCTGTGTAGATAATCAAAAGGAAGCTGGAGCGATCACACTCAGGTGCTCCCCCCTAGGTATTAAACGCTCACCTCAGAGCATGTGACTTTGCACTTAAGCTCTGTCAGTACACACCTGTGAACCACCTCTGGGCTCTGCAGTTTCAACCAGACTCCTGGACTCGTTAACGCAATAACTTGGTTTAGTGAAAAAAGGACTGGATGGTGTAATATAGTTTGAACAGTTTATTAATCACAAAAAAAACCCTGTGGAGTACTCACATAGACCAGGCGCATCAGTGCGCCATTCTACATCAATAGAAAGCGTCTAAAAATACCGGGCCGGTATCGCGATGATATGGGATTCCTTCCTGACAGATTACCTGCTGAAAGTCCATCCTGTCCCCTCCCCAATACGTGTCGATACAGGGATTTTGCGTATCTTCCTTAGGGGGAAATTAACCAAAGGTATTGCGTTGACGAGTCCAGGAGTCTGGTTAAAACTGCAGAGCCCAGAGGTGGTTCATAGGTGTGTACTGACTGAGCTTAAGTGCAAAGTCACACGCTCTGTATATATTTATATACCGTACTTATATTATTTAAAATATTTACAAAAATGTGAGGGGGGTACTTTTGTGAGATTATATTGTCTGAGATATAAGCCTGAGGAAGAGCAAATATTGCTATACCCAGATATTTTATAGATGGCACTACCTTAAGATGGGACAATGTAGATGGTAACTAATTCGGTAACTAATTCGGCAAAGGGTTCAGTGGCAAGAGCATAGATTTGTCCCAATTTATGCCCAGTATTGACAACCTGCCAAATTCATCAACATATTTCATTACTGCTGGCAGAGATGAATGAATATTGGTTAATAATAATAGAACATCATCTGCATATAGTGCAATCTTCTCCTCCGTGCCCCCTCTTACCATACCGTTGACCTCTGCTGCGGTCCACAGGAGACACGCCAGGGGCTCTATAGCTATTGCAAAAAAGCAGGGGAGACAAAGGACACCCCTGCCTAGTGCCACAACTGAGTCTAAAGGATGAAGACTAAAGGCCACTAACCCTGACTGAAGCCCGGGGAGCATTGTATAGCAGACGGACCCATTTACAGAAGGTAGAGCCAAGACCAAATTTTTCAAGAACAGCCCACAAATATGGCCACTCAATACTATCAAAGGCCTTAATGGCATCTAATGCCAGAAAGACACGATATGAGTGGTCTGGAACCAGAACCTGCATATTCAGATAGGCCCACCTGATTATTATCGGCCTGATCAGTGTGCATCCAGCCTGATCAGTGTGCATAATATGTGTAATAACCTGATTTAATCTATTAGCAAGTGCTTTGGCCAATATTTTAACATCTGTAGGTAATAGAGAAATTGGCCTCATCAAATGTACTAAGAAGGGCTGGAAGCAGCACTTCACTGTATTTTTTGTAGATCTCTATAGGGAGACCATCTACCCCTGGAGGTATATAAATCCTGATAATAATACTGAAACATTGCTACAAAAGAGTCCGCCTTAGTCTTTATCTCTCCTTCTCCTTCAATGGCGAAACATGCATAGGGTTGGATTAATACTTCGTTATCTGGTCCAACAGCCTACCGGTTTCCTCCCCTTTAGCCCAAATCAACCTCCTCTGGCAAAAAAAAATAAATTTCCTAGCTCTAACCTCCAACTGATCATTTAGCCTTTCAAGTTGGTTATCTAGAGTGGGGTCTAAAATATACTTGGCTTCCACCTTAGCGGTCTCTGCCTTTACAGACTCCAATTCCCTACGGGAAGCTGTTTTAATAGCACACATTTTTTGGATTAACAGCCCCCAAAAGAAGGCCTTAAAAGGCATCCCATACCATCCCCAGTGCAGTAGAAACCACATTTTGGGAAAAGAAAACCAGTAGAGGGGGAGACTAAATCCTCCTCAGGAAAAAAATCTAGCCAAAAGGGGTGCAATCAGGATGGAATCTTGGTGTCCTGATATTATAGTAACTAAAAAAGGGGAATGGTCAGAAATACCTCGGGGTTCTATATTAACCTCCACAATACTTGAGATAAGCTCTGCAGAAAACAAAGCCATATAAATTCTTGACAGCACGTTCATCAGGTTGTAACCGCCTCCATATATCCTGCAACCCCAGCTCCTTGCAGAGTCTACCTAATGGAGACAAGCTCACAGAACATCGAGATCTAGGTGTTGGGTATCTATCAAGGCCCAGGTCCATGAGACTATTAAAGTCCCCAATCACCAAAATTGGCACTATAGGTGAAACCCCTGCAAAAAAAATAAGCTGGCGAAGCAGATCTGCATTATAAGGGAGAGGTATATATATTGCAGCGAGTATTAGTTCTAGATCATAGAGCTTACAGTGCGGGAAAACATATTTACCGTACAAGATATTTAAATCTGCATCTTCAGGAGAAGAAACGCGTTTAACAAAAGCGGAGAGGTAGCATAGGATCTGAAAATCTCTAATGCCCAAAAGAAAAGTAGAAGTGAAGACCTGCTGGATGAATGCCAAAAAAAATGTCAATCGCTTGGTGTTTTTCCTAATTATTCCGTTTCCAGAATCAGCAACTAGTGATACAAACTTTGGGGGCACTAAAAATGTGATGATATCCACAAGATAATCTCAAGGTAAGAAGGCACTATCAATATAGTGGTGTAGACACAGTACATCTAGTCAATGGATATCTAATTGTATGGCCTGGAAAAATCTGCAGCATGCCCCAGCCAACAAAAATAGGGGGCAAGGAGCCTCCCTCAGTATGCTGATAGTGTTTCTGAGGCATGCAATCTTGTAAATTGTGTTTTTCATAATATTTTAATATGAAATGGAATAGTACATAGTAATAATAGTAGATTTTTAAAGGATTATTCTGTTGTACTTGTGACCTTTGACCCTTGCTAACTTGAAAGTCATGCTTTGTAGGATATGTTTGCAATAATTTGGCCACATATTCATATCTGTCAAGGCCTAGTAGACACCATGCTTTTCAAGTGTAAGCCTGGCTTTGACTGCATTTCCAAGAATAAGACTTATTCTTTTTCTACAATTTCTAAAAGCTTTAAACATTTTTCATCCTCATTGTAACATGGAATTCTGCCTGCAATATTGCTGATAAATGCAGACATGCCTACCCACCAATGGTTTATCTTTGTATTCTGCTAATTATGTCATTATACCTCTGCTTCTGATGCTTTAAAATATATCTTACAGTATACATCTAAAAAAAAAAACTCTTTCTGACTCTGTAAAGTTTACAGTGTATGTCAAAATAATAAAAAAAAAGATATCAGTACAATTCTGCAATACATGGATATTTTCCTGTGATTTACTGTAGCCCTTTAAAATTGCTGCAAGTACAGAAAAATATTGTTAATTCTACCAGAAATCTAGTGTGCTTCCAACTTCTAGCGACATAACAATGCTGCCTCGGTGACACTATCAGCCCTGCACTGTTCTCCCATGCTTGACTATATAGAACACCTTCTCCTTATGTTATGGGAGAGATGGGGAGAGGAGGAGGTGTTCTGTAGTCAAAAAAACTTAATGGGGCCGATAACACTAAATGGTATTTTAGTGCTGCAGAGGCTCTCTGTTGTTAGCTCAAACATAAGTTTACTGTTTAATTGCATATTTTATCCAGAAATACACTTAACCTCCCTGGTGGTATGATTATTTCAGATTTCTGCGTCTCAAAGCGGTACAATTATTTTGCATAGAAATTTGGCGTTTTATATTGCCTGTAATGCTTAGCAATAACACACTTATATCTGTCCACCAAGAGTCTAGTAGATATCCCGGGTATGATGGAGCTTGAAACACAAAATCATAAATTATAATATAAAAAATAAATAAATAATTATAAAAAATAATAATAATTTAATAATAATAATAAAATAAATTTCCCCATGATTCACTATCGCTCAATTCTGCAAGTGTTCTAATTTACTATCGCTGTTTTCTAGCTGGTCTAAAACCACTTTTGATGTAAAGGGACACTTTTTGGTTGCTATGGACAATCTCCAGTTTCCAGGCAGAAAGAACAGTATATATCATATAAAACTGCAATTAGGGCACTGGACAAAGCACTGGGGAGAAAAGGGATGTGAAATAATTTCATACAGTAATGTAATCTGTAAGATTACAGTCTACTGTATGTGTTATGAATTTTCACTTTTTTTGAATTTGTCGCCAGGCTCCGCCCCTGTGCATTGCGATGCTCACAGGGAACCGAGCCCGGCACACAGGACATCGGGGCAGAGGACAGAGCCCACAGACACAGCGGAGGGACATTGCAGGATCCTGGGGACAAGGTAAGTAACCTCTTCAGCGATCCTGCAATGCAATCCCGAGTGTGGCTAATGGTGCTGAAATTTAACCCGGAGCCGCACTCGGGAATACCATCAGGGAGGTTAAAAAGAAAAACTATATATTTTGGTTACTTTTGTTTAAAGTATCTCTAACCCTAGAAAAAAATAAATTCTGTTCCCTTATAGCAGATTAAACAGCACAGTGCTTGTGCTGCCTAACCTGCCCCTCTCTAAACTATAAAAAACCTGTGTAAGCTGACCACGATAATCGTGGCTGCTGAGCCCTAGGCATAACCTGATTACCGTGTTCAGGTTACGTGCCTCCATCATCCGCAGCTCTTCTCTTTGCCTCTCACCTCCTCCCTCCCTGCCTGTCAGCTCCATGTGTCTGTGTCTCTGTCTTCGCCCCCCCCCCCCCCTGCTGCTATTAGTAAAAAATAAAAGATTACAAATAGTCACTGCCAGCTTTTCTATTATATCTAGGCATAACACACAGGGTAAGTGTTTTATTAAAATGAAGCTTGTAAATACCTTTTTATAGCTATATTCAGGCCGGTCATATGACTCTGCCAGTCTCCTACTCTGATCCAGGGCTACAGCGGGCAGGGCTAAGCAGCCAGACCTCCCTGGCTGACGTCAGAGGGAGATCTCAGCCCCTCCTACTGTTGCCTTGGATCAGAGTAGGAGACCAGCCGGGAGTCACCTGACCAGCCTGAGAATAACTGTAAAAAGGTATTTACAAGCTTCGTTTTAATAAAACACTTACTCAATTAAATTTTTGTGGTAACAACCACTTTAACCACTTCAGGCCCGGAAGGATTTACCACCTTAATGACTAGGCCATTTTTGCGATACGGCACTGCGTCACTTTCACTGACAATTGCGCGGTTGTGTGACGCTGTTCCCAAACAAAATTGAGGTCCTTTTTTTCCCACAAATAGAGTTTTCTTTTGGTGGTATAACTGAGATGGCTGGTCAGCAAGCAGTTAAGTTGTTTTTCCTTTGCATTTACACATTTTAAACTGTCGTTTTATCTTTATTTAGTTAACTATCTATACACAACCATTAGTTTACAAATAAGCATTAAATACATGACAAAGGGTTCTTAGGGCACTATGAGTTATCTACAGCTTGTTTTAGCTGATGAAGTTCAGGGACTCAGCTGTCTGATAAGAAATTTGTCATTTTTCTAACAGCTCTGCAAGAAATCAGGTGTTACCTTACGTTGCTTCTCCTTTTGGCCACTAGGGACGCGCACGATGATCACCAGGCACCCGCGATCGCTTGTGATAGAGCGAGAACCGGGATCTGTGTGTGTAAATCCCAGCTCTTTCAGGGGAGTAGAGACAGATCGTGTGTTCATACTAAGTATGAACACCAATCTCTCTCTCCTCCTAGACAGTCCCATCCCCCCACAGTTAGAACACACACTAGTGAACAGAGTTAACCCCTTGATCACGTCCTAGTGTTAATGCCAGTGACATTTATACAGTAATCAGTGCATTTTTATAGCACTAATCACTGTATAATTGTCAATGGTCCCAAAAATGTGTCAAAAGTGTCCAATTTGTCTGCCGCAATATTGCAGTCCCAATAAAAATCACAGATCGCCACCATTACTAGTAAAAAAAACCCAATAATAATAAGAGTGCCATAAATCTATCCCCTATTTGTAGACGCTATAACTTTTGCGCAAACAAATCAATATACGCTTATTGCAATTTTTTTTTACCAAAAATTTGTAGAAGAATACATATTGGCCTAAACTGAGGAAAAATGTTGTTGTTTTGAAAAAAAATGTGGCATATTTATTATAGCAAAAAGTAAAAGATAATGGGGGTTATTTATGCAAGGCAAATGCACTTTGCACTGCAAGTGCCTTGAAAGTGCACTTGGAAGGGCAGTCGCTCTAAATCTAAGGGGTAGATCTAAAATGAGTGGAAGCTCTGCTGATTTTATCATCCAATCATGTGCAAGCTAAAATGCTGTTTTTTTATTTTCCTTGCATGTCCCCCTCAGATCTTCAGAGACTTTACTTCCAAGTGCACTTTTAGTGCACTTTCAAGTGCACTTACAGTGCAGAGTGGATTTCCTTTAGTAAATAACCCCCATTGTATTTTTTTCAAAATTGTCGCTCTTCTTTTGTTTATAGTGCAAAAAATAAAAACTGCAGAGGTGATCAAATACCACCAAAAGAAAGCTCTATTTGTGTGAAAAAAAGGACATCAATTTTGTTGGGGTACAGTGTCGCATGACCGCGCAATTGTCAGTTAAATCGACACAGTGCCGCATCGCAAAAAATGGCCTGGTTATTGAGCAGCCAAATCGTCCGGGGCTGAAGTGGTTAAACAACACTCGCATTGCTATTATATTTAGGTATATTTTGCTCCACATTTGCAGACCAAGCTGTCCATCAACAATAACAGTGAGAGGGGTTGAGATAAAGTACAACATTTGCCGGGATATTTAGGCAATTGCAGCAACATTTAAAAAAAAAATATATATTGGAGCCATGGGATGAAAAAATAAAATAAGCACCCCTGCACATCTTATAGTTTGTCCCTATCCCTGTCACTACCATTTTTGCTAGACAACCTAATCTGCTTGTAAATGTTGAGAAGAATTAGGAGAAAAGAATATGGCATAAAAATAAGTTCACATATTTTATTTAAATATAGAAGGGAATAGACCTTTTTTCATTCAAGTGCATTTAACAAATACTTTAAAGTTTTGGCAAAGCCAAATGTATCAATAAAATATCCACTAAAATCTATTTTACTCTGCAAAATCTACCCTTTGGGTTCCTACTCACCTTGGGGGGTGGCCCTTCCTAACTTTCATGTCTATTTTTGGACAGCAGTGCTAGTCTCCATTTATTGGTGGTTTGTAAGCTCCACATCTAAGATGTTTGGGCCAAAGGTGTATGGGGAGGTTCCTGGCCCGATGCGTGCTACGTGGAGGATTTGGGTGGTCACTCAAAGATGTTTCTTGCGCCCAAATCAGTGGTTGCTGGCTAAGCCCTTGTGAGGTATGTAATCCTTCCCTGCCGTAATTCCATACTCTTCCGGGCTCATTATAGAAATAATAAAGAAATAAGAAATAAATTCCTGGTAGACATTTTGTTCTCCGATGTCCTTCTGTTATTTTCTCAGCTTTCTCTCAAGTTCCATCTTCCTACCTGGATGCAGTTTTGGTACCTACAATTACATCACGCTGCCAGGACTCAGTTCAACCAGTTGCCTCTCCTTCAGGCTGACCCTATTGAGGAATTATTATCTCCAGGAGATCTAGACAAACCCCGTTCAACTCTATATCGAGCACTTCTCAGAGTTGACTCCTCTAAGGTGGATCGGTTGTGGGAATTGTGGCACACTGACATTCCATCCCTGGACAAAGAGGACTGGGAGGATTGTCTGGAGCAAGGCCCTAAGCTAGTTATCTCCTCCAGGGACAAGTTAATCCAAGTGAAATTCCTACATAGAGTTTATTATACTCCCGGCTCCATCGTATCTAACCGGATAGAAATCCCATCTGCCTGTCGATTGTATGCAGGGTCATATCTCCATATGTTCTGGGATTGCCCCATAATTGTAACATATTAGTCAGAGGTATTTTCGGAGATTAATCTGCAGTTGTCCTTGCCTTTCTCTTCAGAGGTAGCCTTATTAGGTATCCATGAAGATGGCCGACATTCCCATCACTCCAAGTTATTTATTTCCTATCTTTTGTATTACGCCAAAAAGGAAATTCTCATTAAATGGGCCTCACCGACCCCAGCGGCTCTATCCCTCTGGGAAGCAATGGTCAATGCGGCCTTACCCATGTATAAGATCACATTTATGAATAGAGGGTGTCCATGGAAGTATAACAAGGTTTGGTCCCCATGGACTTCTAACTGAGCGCTAACTGATAGTTTTGTATTATTGTTGAGATGGGGCATACCGATGAGGGTAATGGGATGGATGGCTTGGCTCTTATCCCCCTTTTCTCCACCCCCTTCCCTTCCCCCTCTGATGTTTATTATTTCTATCACTTTTAAACATTTTTCATTTGTGTTCCTCATTATTTTTTAGGGGTTGCATTAAAATATGTGAAAACTTGAAAATAAAGCACCATTTTTTAACTTACAAATAGCTTTGATTTGCCATGTATCAAAATGTAATTTTAATGTCATTATAAATAGAATTTTATCTACAATAACAGGACTTGTTTTAATTTTTAATATGGGTTTAACAAGTAGAAAAACACAAATTATTTTTTTTTGCTATGTCTCAATTTGCTTTTTGAAAATAAATTCAAGACAATATTGGGAAAAGAAAGGTTTAATATCTCAAAAAAACAAATACTGTATGTATACCTTTGTCATCTTATTTAATGACAAATGTGTTGCTAAATAACTAGGCCTGTAGCAGAAATGTTATTTGTGATCTAGTCCATAAGGGGTGCTAAAGCTGAAGTGGTTAAATAATATAAATGTAACTAAAATGTTGCATTAGTCTGTTGTCAAACCTAAGTCAAAATCATTACGGATAATATGAAATGTCTCAGTGTCAATATGAAATTGTGCTGTTACTTCATCTATCGATCGTACATATTTTATTACTTGCAATCTACCTAGGGACAGATGAATGATGCCAGCTGATTAACCTAGGCATTACATTTCTTGTGGGACAAACCCTTCTCCAATCCATCATTTTCCATAATACACAATCTCTTACTTTTACCTTATTTCTTCAATCTTTACCTTTTATTCTTTCTTTATTTTTTTCTTCAAAAACATTGAGCATATGGTCAGAGCTGTATTTACACATTGTGCTACCCTAGGTATATATGAATGATAAAGACTTTTTTTTACAAGCTTGTCACTTTTTGTTATGTGATTTAGTAAAAGCTACTACTAGAAAACGATTTGGGACGCAGTATGTGGTCTGCTTTAGATGCAGAGTTTCTTTTAATTTACAATGTATTAAATAAGAAAAAAAGGAGAGAAGGCCTGGAATCCTAAGGGCAGTGCAGGAAATAATGTTGTAATCATAAGAGAGGAGTCTTCAAACTTTTCAGTATGCGGGCCACATTGTATATTTTACGTACACTCACCGGCCACTTTATTAGGTATACCTGTTCAATCGCTTGGTAACACAAATTGCTAATTAGCCAATCACATGGCAGCAACTCAATGCATTTAGGCATCTAGAAATTGTGAAGACGACTTGCTGGGCATCAGAATGGGGAAGAAAGGGTATTTAAGTGATTTTGAACATGACATGGTTGTTGGTGCCAAGGCCGGACTAGGAATAAAAACCAGCCCTGGAAATAATTTCATACCAGCCCCATAGCATTAATATACCAGCCCAACAGCATAACGTCATTATTTTCTTGTTCATAAAAGGTAAAACCATGCATTTTAAAGCACATTTGAAGAGTGTATTATATATAGATAAGACAGATATGAAAGCACATAGGGCTTTATATACGGTATATAAGAGAAAATTCCGGTTAAAAGTGGTAAAAGTGAGGACATGGTACAGGACATGGTGCAGGAGGACATGTCAGAGGCTGTGGACATGGTAACAGGAGAACATGTCAAAGGCTGCAGACATGGTACAGGAGGACATGTCAGAGGCTGTGGACATGGAACAGGAGAAGATGTCAGAGGCTGCGAACATGGTACAGGAGGAGATGTAGGAAGCTGACGACATGATACAAGAGGACATGTCAGAGACTGCAGACCTGGTACAGGAGGACATGTCAGGGACTGCTGACATGGTATAGGAGGACCTGTCAGAGGCTGCGGACACGATACAGAAGGACATGTCAGAGGCTGTGGACATGGCACAAAGATGCAGAGGCTGCAGACATGGTACAGGAGATGCAGAGGCTGTGGACATGGTACAGGAAGACATGTCAGAGGCTGTGGACATGGTACAGGAGAGCAATAACAGGAGGTGGTCAGAGGCTGCATAGGGGTCTTACCGGGCTGTGATGAGGAGCATGCCACCGCCGAGACCTCACAGAGACAAGTGCCACTGCTGCCTTACATTTCAAAATGGTGCCGCCCAGTGCCATTACATCGCTGTGCATGCGCCCGCCTGCCCGAAAATGGCCAAGTGTGTAGGGCTTTCCCAAGCTAGGCGGCGCATGCGCAGTTGACAAGTTGGCCCAGGCCTGTGGCCATATTTTTTATGGGCGCTGCTGCCCTCAAAGCAGCCCCAGGGCAGGCGTCCTTGCTGAACCAAACATTTAAAAAAAATTGCGTGGGGGTCCCCCCAAAATTCATACAAGGTTGATGGGGACAAGGGCCTCATCCCCACAACCCATGCCCGGTGGTTGTGGGGGTCTGTGGGCGGGGGGCTTATCGGAATCTGGAAGAGCTGAAGAAAGAAAAAAAAAAGCTGCAACAGCTCCGCCTCCATGGGAGGCTCCCGCCGAGTGATGCTTCTTCTTGATGACAGCTGTTATATAGCTGAGGGAGGGGCCACTCAGTGATGTAAACGGGCGATCCCGCCTTCCTCTGATGAGGGGATGAGGCCCAACATGGGGACAAGGTGCTTTTGGGGCAACTGCTGCCTTTTCAG
The DNA here is from genome assembly GCA_037952925.1 of Lithobates clamitans. Taxonomy (NCBI): domain Eukaryota; kingdom Metazoa; phylum Chordata; class Amphibia; order Anura; family Ranidae; genus Lithobates; species Lithobates clamitans. The sequence continues at coordinate 9,360,109 of JBBGZY010000723.1, forward strand.
CTGATAGACTCTGCCTCCTTTCGTAAATTTGTGGAATGTGCGGTACCTCAGTGGCAGGTTCCCAAACGCCATTTCTTTTCACGGAAAGCCATTCCGGCTCTCTACCAGCATGTGGAAGGCAATGTCTTGGCCTCATTGGACAGGGCGGTCAGCAGTAAGGTGCATATTACTGCTGACTAATGGTCCAGCAGGCATGGACAGGGACGTTACCTTTCTTTCACGGTGCACTGGGTAACTCTGCTGGCAGCTAGGAAGGATGCAGGACAGGGTTCAGTATTGTTGGAGCTTGTTCCGCCACCATGCCTCCAAAATGCTAGTGGTGATTCTGCCACTGCCTCCACCCCCTCCTCTTCTTCTTCCTCTATGGCCTCTTCCTCTGCCTCTGCAGATTTCTCCTCTGAACTAGCGGTGCTTCGTAGGCGTTCAAGGGGCTACGCAAGCGCTCAGGAAAAAGATTCCATCCAGTGCATCTTGAGTTGGTCTGCTTAGGGGACCGGAGCCACACTGGGGCAGAGATTCTGTCAGCTCTGCAGGGGCAGGCTCAGAGGTGGTTGATGCCATGCCAGCTTCAGCCAGGAATGGTTGTATGCAACAATGGCACCAACCTCTTCTCCGCCCCACTTGACCCTTGTTCCCCATTTGGCTCACGTCCTAAATTTGGTGGTGCAGCGGTTCTTGAGCAGGTACCTGGACTTACAGGATCTCCTGAGGCAAGCCAGGAAAGTCTGTGGTAATTTCCGCTGGTCATATAATGCCAGTGCTCGGCTGGCTTACATTCAAAGAGAATGCAACCTGCCCAAGAACCGCCTCATTTGTGAAATGCCCACCAACGTGAAACTCAACGTTGGCAATGCTGCAGCGACTGCACACACAGCAAAGGGCCATCAATGAGTACCTGTGTGAGTATGGCACCAGGACAGGGTCAGGGGAGCTTGGCTTTTTTTTGCCACGCCAGTGGCTACTGACCAAGGATGCATGCACTGTCCTGTCACCATTTGAGGAGGCCACAAGGATGATGAGCAGTGACAGTGCATGCATCCGTGATACTGTCCCTCTTGTGCTCCTGTTGGAGCACACGCTTCATGGAATAATGGACAGGGCACTTGAGGCAGAACAGCGAGAGGAAGAGGAGGACTTCCTTAACTCTCAAGGCCCCCTTTATCCAGATACTAGTATTCCTGCAGGCCCGCTGATCACACAGGAAGAAGAATAGGAGGAGGAGGGGGATTGTGTCAGCATGGAGGTGGAGGATAACACTCAGCATCAGCAGCAGTCTTCAAGGGATCATTTTCAGTCCCCAGAAACCCATGAAGTTGTACGTGGCTGGGAGGAGGTGGTTGAGGATCATGTGATCTTTAGTGACCCAGAGGACTCAGGATCGAATGCCTCTGCAAACCTACACTACATGGCCTCCCTAATCCTGAAAATCCTGCAAAAGGACCCTAGGATTCTTGGTATCAAGGAGAGGGATCATTACTGACTGGCAACCCTTCTTGATCCACGTTACAAGGGTAAGGTTGCAGAACTTATCCAGCCTTCGCAGAGGGAGCAGAGAATGGAACATCTTTGGGAGGCCTTGCAGAAAGGTTTGTGCAATGCGTTTCCAGAGCCTGGGAGGTTACAATTTGCTGGTGCTGGACAATATGTTGCTGAGGCTTCGTTCAGTCACAGAAAGAGTGGTGGAAAAGGCCGGCTGTCCTATGCCTTCAGGCAATTCTTCAGTTCTCAGCGCCCAGGTCTGATCAGTTCCAGCAACCATCGCCAGCGTCTGAATTAAATGGTGCAGGAATATCTAGGGGCAAGAACAGACTTGGAGACCTTTCCACCAGAACATCCATTGGGTTACTGGTTCTTGAAGATGGACCACTGGCCAGAGCTTTCTCAATATGCAATTGAGCTACTGGCCTGTCCTGCATCCAGCGTTCTTTGTGAACGCACATTCAGTGCTGCTGGAGGCTTTGTAACTGATCACAGAGTGCGCCTGTCCACAGAATCTGTTGATCGGCTAACATTCATAAAAATGAATCAGTTTTGGATCACCAGCTACCAAGCACCTGATGCTGATGTAACCAAATGATTTTTCTATGGGGGATCCCTTGAAGACTGCATATGCTGAGTGACTATCCTATTATGCTAAGTGACTATCCTATTCCTCCTCAATTTTCATGATGATAGCTTCTAAGAATATTTTCAGTTCAAGGCTCCACCACCACTACCTAAGGCCCAATTTTTCTGCCCCTGTTTAACAGGGGCACGTAATTAAATTTTTTGATCAAATATTTAACAGCAGGGCTTGTTCCTGCGCTCAACAAGAGTATCTTTGAAGGGTTGCAGTGTTGTGGCACCACCACCACTGCCTAAGGCCCAATTTTTCTTCCCCTGTTTAACAGGGGCACGTAATTACAATTTTTGATCTAATATTTCACAGCAGGGCCTGTACCTGCGCTCCACAAAAGTATCTGTGTGGCTTTACAGTGTTGTGCCACCACCACCACCACTGCCTAGGGCCCAATTTTTCTGCCCCTGTTTAACAGGGGCGTGTAATTACAATTTTTGATCTAATATTTCACAGCAAAGCCCGTTCCAGCGCCCACCAAGAGTAACTGTGAGGGCTTACAGTGTTCTGGTACCACCAACTCCTGAGGCCCAATTTTCTGCAGAGTGTATAGGGCAGGCCGTATAGTATATACAGGCAGTCCCCTATTTTCAAACATTCGACTTACAAATGACTCCTACTTACAAACGGAGGGAGACAACAGGAAGTGAGAGGAAATCTACCCCTAGGAAGGGAAATTCTCTCCTGTAAGAGTTAATATGGGAAAAAGGCGTCTCCCCACTGATGCTTTATCACCAATCCTTGTTTCCCTAATAACCCAAAATTTTCAAAGTCCAATTATCATTGGGACAGAAAGTGAGGTGAAATCTTCTGAACAGGGGCACAGATAGCAAAACAAATGTTACAGGGGTGATGATAACCTTTCCCTATGTTATCCAAAAAAGCTTAAATGTAGATTTTTTGGCTGGAGCTACACTTACAAAATGTACCTGTTCCAAATTACAAGTAGATTCAACTTAAGAACAAACCTACAGTCCCTATCTTTTTTGTAACCCAGGGACTGCCTGTATACTGCTGCTGTTCAAATTATATTGGGCCTGGGGGCCCCACACCTTTTTTTTTTAATTTGGGTGCGGGGTTCACCTTAATATCCATATCAGACCCAAAGGGCCTGGTAATGGGCTGGGGGGGCAACATTACATTACAGCCACAAGCAGTTTTAAATGACTTTTATTCCTTTAGAAATGTTATTTTGTTCAGGGACTGTTCTAAACATGGGAAAAATGTGCCACTTTACAGGCATACTATAGACACCCCCAGGCATGATATTTAAAGGAATATTACACTTTTATTGTCTCTCTTTAAGCATTAATAAAATCACTGCTCCTAAAAAAAGGCCGTTTTTGAAACTTTTTTTCGCATTGATACATGTCCCCTGGGGCAGGACCCGGGTCCCCAAACACTTTTTATGACAATAACTTGCATATTAGCCTTTAAAATTAGCACTTTTGATTTTTCATGTTCACGTCCCATAGACTTTAATGATGTTCGTGTGTTCACATGAATTTTTGATCATGTTCTGCCGCGAACCAGGGTGTGTTCGGCTCATCCCCAGTCACTACATTCGTGTTTGTTGCACGACAATTGTGTACCGTTAGTATGCAATACAAGATCCTGGCATGCGTCCTTAAGACAAAAATTACATGCTCAGTTGGCCAACAATCGCATCAGGTGTACGAGGCTTTAGTCTATTATCAGACCCAGGGTGCTCTCTTCTGGGTCTCCAGACATGTGTTATGGTTCAGTTCAAGTCCTCAGACAGGGATAGGAGTTGTTGTGTTGTCTCTCTTTCAGTCCTGCTTAGACAATAGACAGTCCCTCTTTTCTTCCTTACAAGTGATGGGGGTGCTCTCTAGTACAGTCTGATCTCAGCAAGCATCCAAATCACACCTTACACCTTCCCAGGGGGAAAGTTCCTCTTTCTAATGCAAGGTCCTGTGCGATGACCATTATCCGAGGTCTTACTTGATTGTTGTCAGCTAAGGCAGGGTTCTGTTCTGCCAGCAGTCCAGATTCTTTTTCTCAACCAATCTAATTTAAGACTCTCCTCTCTCTTCCTTTCAGCAGCCTGAAGACCCTCCTCCCCTTGCTTTGTTGCAGCAGCCAGTCACCATCCTTTCAGGAACGACCCAGACCCATCCAAGATAGCTGCCCCCTTTCACGGACAACACTCCATGAACAAGCTTTGCAAAGTGGTCTCCATAAAGATGGCTACTGCACTTGCGCAATAATGAATATTCAGTTTAACCCTGCTCACACTACAGAAGGATAATTCAGCAACAACAAAAGAAAGTCTGCAGCAGTTGTCAGCTACAGTCCAGGTTACACTAGCTTTTAGGAGTGTGTGTGTAACACAAAAAAGCTGTCAGACAGTAAACATGTATGTATCTGGCAGTTTGCCTGAAGTTCTACTTTAACATAGAGAGGAAGAAATAATAAAAATAATCTTTCCTAGATGAGATGTTGTCTAGTACAAACATGAAAAGCCACATGTTTAGGTTAGCAATTCATATTCAACTTCCCAGTGACACAGCCATAAGCCATTCTCAACAGGGCCTGTGTCACAGGCCTGGTTATTGCTGGCTGACAAAATTTAAAGCTTATATATATATATGAAGCGTGAAGTTATAGAAAAGGCTTAACTACCTGCTGCTTTGATATTAGGCTGAAAATTGAAAATCGCAGCCGTTGTCCTCCCCAGATCTGGGCTGATAATAGAGGAAATGGGATATATAGTTACACAACACCGATCAATTGTTCAGAATGAAAAAATAAAATAGATTACTTTTTGATGGCTAGAATCTCTCAGGTTTCCACTGAGAATATAATTTAACTCTCAACTGTTTACAATTAGAAAAGCCGTCACTTTGCCCTGCACGATACTGTACGCATTTGAGTATAGCATTCCCCCTCCCAAGCATCATAGCTGAGTAAGTCCCAACCAATAAACCAAAAAGAACTTAGGGATAATTCACACCAGATTGCGGTGAAGAAAACCTGTGTTCCGTGAGTGTTTCCTCAACTGTGCTTAAAACACAAATTAATTGCACTGCACCCAGAAGGCATGTGAATTGTGCATTTTCCTGTGCAAAACATGGTGTGAACTGGTCCTTAATAGACCAGTTCACACCATAGACACAGGCACTGCATAACACCTTCTCCCTTTGTACTTAAAGTGTGATGGTTAATTTTATTATAAGCCCTCCAAGAATCAGAAACTGAAACAAAACTCTTAGTAGGTAAAAGTGAAAGATTTAAGAGACAGCTTGGCTAGGTAGGAGAGGTAGGACCAGAGCTCTTTTGGCCCTACTTCTCTTGTAAGTCTCACATGTGCACTTTGTTCTGCACTTCTGTAACCCATATTTAGCTGACAGCGGGCTAAAGTTCACTGTTGGTTGATGTTACTCAGCCAGTGCAGACACTAGAGAGATCCCTATTTTATGTGCGGATCCACCCATATGCCTGGACTGGCAGCTGGCTCCGCCTCTCAATGCGCCACTAGGATCCCTACCCAGTAGCTCCTACCCCCTGCACAGCCTGGCACTGCAGTGAACAATGGAGGGGCATAACTGTTAGCTGATGACTGACAATTACCGGCTCTCTGCTTACTGAAGACTGAGAACCAAGTGATCAGCAGTCTTTGATCACTCGGTTGTTGGTCTTTGAGATGGCGTAGGGGCAGATGCTGCATCCACCTAGGTGAGTATGTAGGTTTGTTTTGTTTATAACCCAATACTTCTCTTTAAGGCTGGGTTCACACTATTGCGAATTGGATGTGGGTTTTCCCCACATCAAATTCGCATGTCATGGAGCCGGTTCACAAATCTCCGGAGCGGCTCTGGAGCTAATTGCACAGGAGTCCTGTGCATCTTCTGGTCCTTTTCAGGTCCGAATTCAGCCAAAAATTATGGCGGACCTGAAACAATGAACAGGGATGCACTGGACCCATGCTGTGAGCCGCTCTGTGTTGCTTTGTGAACCCAACCTTAGCCTAGGTTCACATTGGTACGATTTGGCATGCAATTTGACATGTCCTGTACTACTTTTGGCGACTTCAGGGGCGATTTGTTTAGACATCTGTGCAGGAACCCGCACAGATCTCTGACAAATCAAAGTCAGACTGCATTGCCGGGTTGAAATCCTGTGAGTTCAGCTGAGCTCACACGATTTCTAAGCCGCAGCAATGTGAACCTAGGCTAAAACATCTTTTCTCTAGGTCTAAATTCTTTTTTATAGTAAGACAAGATTAGCATTAAAAATTATGGGATTGATTTACTAAAGCAAATAGGCTGTTCACTCTGCAAAAAAAGTTAACAAGGAATTAGCCCCAGAAGCTTAGTTAAAGCATTGAAGTTTCACTTTGTAAGTTATTCTCAAATTGTATGCAAGGAAAAAACAAAAACAAAATATTTCACATGATTGGATGATGGAGATTAGGAGAACTTCACCTCATTCACTAAGCTCTGAGGCAAGTTCCCTTGGAAAGTGCAACTTAAGCCGCGTACACACGATCGGATTTACAGACGGGAAATGTTCGATGACAGGCTGTTGGCGGAAAATCTGACCGTTTGTAAGCTCCATCGGACAATTGTTGTCAGATTTTCCACAGACAAATGTTGGATGGCAGGTTTTAAATTTTTCAGCGGACAAATGTCTGTTGTCGAATTTTCCGAGCGTGTGTAGACAAGTCTATCGGACAAAAGTCCAAAGTACAAACACACATGCTCGGAAGCAAGCATGAGCCAGAAGCAGTCGGTCTTGTAAACTAGCGTTCATAATGGAGAATTAACATTTGTGACGTGGCAAATTATGAAATTTCGAAATGCAGGGCACAATTCTCTTCTTTAATGGTATAATAATGAAGCTGCTTTGCTGGTGATACTGATGGAGTTATTGCAAACTAATTTTCAAAGGCTTTTTTGATATCAAGTAGTTTTTAAGATCAAGGATACAACTATGTTGGTGTCCCTTGTCAATTTTACATTGTGTTTTTTTAAATGTAACTGTAAACAAACTGTCATTTGAAGTAAAACACATAGCCAAGTATTATTCTCCACAATATTTTTATTGTGCATTAAAAAAAGAAAACAGATAAAATTAGACATGCTATCTGCCAATAGAACTTAACCAAAAAGTGCATTCTATGCATCCAAAAATATAGAAAATTTAACATATCAAATCATTATTATTTAACCAAAAAATAAAATAAAAGCCTCATGCATGTGTCCTGCTTCTTAATATAGGGGGTCAACAATGCCAAGAGTTGGTGAAAGCAGGGGTCCGTCATCCGGAGATAATTGCGAAAATCATCTGGATTATGCTTCTGGAGCTCCCACAGCAAAGGCATATGACATAATTGGTCACGATTAATAAAGCAACCAATTTTGCTGGACTGGACTGGACTTGGGTCAAAGCAATAACTCCAAGGCCAATAATAAATAACACGTTATCTCTTCCGATTCCACAACATGTCTGGTTGATGAACGGCCGTTAAGAAACAAAGTGAAAAGCACAAAATGAAAAGCGCAAGCTGAAAAGCGCAAAATGAAAAGCACGAATCAACACTCACCAAACTTCTACTAACACGAAATTAGCAAAACGAGCCCAAAGGGTGGCGCTAAAGATCTGAAAGACCACACAGTATGTCACTACGTTCGTGTTTGTTGGCCGTCAATTCTTTGCCGTTTGTATGCAAGACAAAATCCATGCACACGCCTTTGGATAAAAGTCCGAGGTTTTGTCTGCGGAAAATTTGATCATGTGTATGAGGCTTTACTTTGCAATGTGAACAGCTTATTTGCGTGGGCAAAATTACAGCATTTCTTCAAACTGTTCAATTCCATTGAATGACCTGAAATGGTTCAAAGGTTAAGTGGTAAACTGCCAGATGTTGTAAAATGAGTTCAGCTTATCAAAAACTGAAAAAAAAATTGTCATGTGTTTTATAAAAAGAGGCATTTTTTCTTGGACAAGTAATGAGTTAACAGCTTGCAGCTTTCCGGCAGCCATAGAGATAAATCAGGCCTACAAGTGTCCCAACTTTTGTTGATTACTTACAAACCCTCTGTCTGTATAAGGGAAGTAAAAACTCATGGTTGAGCCACATTTTTAAGACTTCCCCAATGGCTCCCTTGAAGCTGAAATGGCAACAAACAGGGGTGCACACATGTGGGGGCTGTGGCAAAAATAATCCCACCGTCATGTTCTCTACATACAGCATGATGAATATACTAGTGTGGTTGGCTATAGAACCATGTGTTAACTAAATGGAAGTGTGCCTATAATAAAACATAATTTTCTCTACTGTTTCTGGGTTTATCACTGCTAGCAATTTACATGCATATTTTATAAAGAAAAAAAGCCACATAAAGTGATTATTCCGATCATTAAAGTGCATGTAAATGCCCAAATCAAAAATATAATATATTGCAGCTTACAGTCCCTATGTGTGGTGGCTGCTTCCATTTTTTTCTTTTTTCCAGGATATGTGGATTTTCTGCCAGTACAGAAAAATACCTGTTGATCCTAATAGGAATCCAGTGATCTTGTAACTCCCTGTGTGTTGAACTGAAAACTCAGTGTTATTAGCTTTGAAAATAAGGAGAGCAAGTGTTGTTTGTAGCCCAAATCAGAAGCACAGTTTAGGGTGACACTACTTCTCCTTCATAGATACAATGGGGTTGATTTAGTAAAGGCAAATAGATTGTGCACTTTTTAAAGTGTAGTTGCACTCTGCAAGTGCAATTGCTCCAGAGCTTAGTAAATGAGGTAAAGCTTCACTTTGCAAAGAATGCCCAATTGCATGCAAGGAAAATAAAAAAAACAGCATTTTTGTTTGCATATGATTGGATGATGTTAGTCAGCAGAGTGCCTGTTCATTTACCAAGCTCTGGAGCAACTGCTCTTACAGTGTGCAACTGCAATTTGCAAAGTGCACAGTCTATTTGCCTTTATTAAACCACACCATTATGTTGAGTTATATGTGAGTATATAGGGATGGAAAAAAAAATGGAAAAAAGGCCTTTAAAGAAATGAACTGATGCAACCACAATATCTATGTAGGTGTAAGCTGTAATATATTAGATATTTGTTTCTGTGTTTAGATAGTAGAGAAGCTGGATTGACAGTAGCGGAAGAAGCAAGTAAAAAAGGTCAAAAAGTGGACCTTCTGAGTAAAATGTAAGATGCATGTATTTCATTGTACCTCCTCTTAAATAATAATGGTTTCCATGAAGATCAAAAGCAACAGAAAAATACATATGTAAACCTACAATGTCCTTGTCACTTCAGAATGAGGACTTTCTCATCTCTTACAAAAGCTGCATTGCTATAAATAGTTACAGAAATATCTGTAATGCAGCTCTACCCTTGCTTTGTTGATTCATAAATGACATTCACCTTATTGTAGATGTTACAATTGTGGGGGTGTCAAAATATCACAATTCTAGTTAGAGAATAACAAAAAGACTTTATAAGGCGAATGTTGAGATCTTCTATTCATAGGCAGAGCACAGGTTCAATTTAATGCCCAACTCCAGCCACCCCCCCTCCCCCTCATGACCTTTCTGCCCTATTGGAGTATGTATTATATGTTTTTTCCTTTTCCTATATGGTCATATACATGTGTCCTTCTGATGTGTGCTGCTGATGCCACTTTTACAAGGTGCGTATTTACAACAAGGCAAACAAAGCATTTGCCTTGAGCTGAACTTTTCAGGGGGGCGGCACCACAGCGATTGCTCCTGGTCGGGTGCCGCACACGACTTCCCTCCACCCTGGCGGTTGCCGACTCTGCTGCTGCTTGGCATTTGACACAGCATCTGGCAACATTTACACCTTTCTGCCCCTGGGTTGCTTCCCTGTCAGAGCAAGCAGTGTGAGCAGCAGGTTCATCCCACTTTGTGTCATCTCTTCTCGGCATCGGCTCAATGTATGTTCCTCCCCCCTGTATATTTGTCTGGACCGTGGGCGGCCTCCCGACTCTCTTCGATTGCTCCATCAGCCCAGTGGAGTGGGGGGGCATGCAGACTGTACAGAAGCACAGACCACATGGTCCAGACAAAGCAGGCTTCTCCCTGACACACACCAACAACAGTTACTGGCACCCTGACAACGGAAGTCCCACACTCCAGCAGCTTACAGTGTAATCCCTGTACAGTACATGGGGAGTGGGACGAGGCATGTTTTAGGGAGGGGGCAACACACTTTTCATAACACAAGCAGCTACTCATTACCACTGCTGTGAGTAGCAGTTCTTGTTAGATATTACCCACCGGATAAGAGGCACCACTTTGGCACCCCCATCCCCTCTCTCTCACCCCCTCTCTCTATTACCCACCCCCTCTCTCTTATCCCCCTTCTCTCTCAACTCTTCTCTCTCTCTCCCTGCTCTCTCTGTCTCTCACTGCCCCTCTCTCACTTCCCCCTCCTCCCTCTCACCACCCTTCTCTCACTCCCCCTCCTCTCTCTCACCCTCCTCTCGGCCCTAACCTCTCTATCCCTCTCTCTATCACCCCCTCTGTCCCTCACTCTTCTCGTCCTTACCATCTCTCTCTCACCCCCTCATTCTCACCCCCTCTGTCTCTCACCCCTCTCTCTCTCACCCTCTTCTCTCTCTCTTCCCACCTCTGAAGAGGTGGAGCCTAAATAGGAAGGGGTGGAGTTTACAGATGAAGGGGTGGATCTTAAACAGGAAGGGGTTGGGCAAATTTAGATGGGGGGCCTGGTTGTAGGCTTGCCTAGGGCAGCACTAAACCAAAATAAACCACTGCTCTCACATTGTATGTGAGTGTAGAGAGTCACTGGGCTTGATTGACTAAACACAAATATACTGTGCACTTTGCAAGTGCAGTTGCTCCAGAGCTTAGTAAATGAGATAAAGCTTCACTTTACAAAGAATTCCCATTTACACACAAGACAAATTTAAATTGGATGAAGGAAGTCAGCAGAGATAACCCTCATTTACTAGGCTCTGGAGCAACTGCACTTGCAGAGTGCAACTTCACTTGCAAAGTGCACGGTCCAATTGTTTTTAGTCAGGGCTTTTTTTCTCAGAGAATAGGTGCAGTAACCCCCCCCCCCCCACCCCCCCGGTTCTGAGTTCTCCACCACCTACCCACTTCTGATCACCGTTCCTTGGTTTCACCCCCCATCCACCTCCTAGTACTGCCCCTTTTAGAGAATACAGAGCCAAGTATCATTTTGTGGTATAATTTGTATGGAATTTGTTAATGGTAGCAAGAAAAGTATTAAAATAGATCCCCCACAGCCAGCAGCAATAGACCCCCCAGCAACAATGGATTTGATCAGAAACAATAGACCCCCCAGCAACAATGGACCCCCACAACAAAATACCACCCCAGCAGCAACAGATGCCACCAACATCAATAGACTCTCCAGCAACCAGTAACAATAGACCCCTCTTTGTCAATAGTAGATCTCTTCCAGCAATAATTGACCCCCAGCAACAATAGATCCCCCACCAGCAACAATAGATCTCCGCAGCAACAATGGGCCGCCACTCAAAAATAGATCTGCTCCAGCAACAATAGATCACCCAGCAGCCAGCATTAATAGACCCTTCAGCCCACCCCAGCACCCCTTGCCATTACACACAGTACACAGTGCTGGAGGCACCGGAACTGCGTTCCCCCGCGTTCCCGCTGAAAAAAAGCCCTGTTTTTAGTAATCAACTCCAATATGATGCTCCATCAGAGGGTGGATCCCTCATGGCACCCTGCACTCAGGGATGTCCTAAGTTTTCCAAGGTGAATGACGCTGACAATTTCTAGTGATGAAAGGGAATTACTTTGGGGGACAGTGCTGGAGAGAAGGTGGGTATTTTAGCCAGAGCTGCATTTTTTGCAAAAGAATTGGCCAGCGTAATCTGTCATAGAGGCAGACATTGCCTGTCTTTTGCTACATGCTAGTATCAGGACAGTGACTCAATCTATACATTTAGCTTCACTTTCCCAGACCGAGGATGCCGCATACAGTGCATCCAGAAAGTATTCACAGCGCTTCACTTTTTCCACATTTTGTTTTGTTACAACCTTATTCCAAAATGGATTAAATTATTTTCCTCAAAATTCTACAAACAATACCCCATAATGTATAAAATATCTGTGGAATAGTAAGAATGCTGATCCAGCTAATGCTGGATTGTATTTTAGCATATTTTTTTAATACCCCATAATGACAACCTGGAAGAAGTTTGTTTGAAATTGTTGTAAATTTAATAAAGATCGTTATATATGGGGGAGTGGCCTGGAGAGCAATGGAGTAGGACACTTGCAGTGAGTGCTCCGCTTGCCCACACTCCTGAAACATCATCCTGCTTCAATCCTGCTGATCCTACCTAGAATCTGCATCCCGGCAAGCCTGCCTTGTCCTCTGCCTGGCTCTTGGAGCTATTTGGCCTCCTGGAGCGCCGCCCGCGGCCGCGATCGCCGGACTTCCACGTCCTGGGGCTGCCTGTAGGACAGACCGCGGCTTCGGCCTAGATCTTGGAGCGGTGGCCATTTTGCTCCACCCGGCGGTGGCTTCTACAGATCTCCCTGCCATACCTTGCTCCCCCGAGACTGCTTTCTACCTGCCTTGGCCACCGGATCGCCTGGGGCCACTAGCACAGTGCTTTTACACCCTGCAGCAGCTGGTGGGACGGTCAGCGGCTCCAGCCTGGTCCCTGGAGCAGCGGCCATCTTGCTACACCCAGCGACGGCCTTACAGGTCTCCCTGGCCTGCCTGGCTCCCCAGAGACTGCTCTTTGCCTGCCTCGGCCACCAGATCTCCTATAGCAGTTGGTGCAGTATCTTCTCCTCCTGTGGCAGCCAGTGGGACGGTACACGGCTTCCGCCTGGTCCCTGGACCGGAGGCCATCTTGATTCACCCGCAGTGGGCCTGTACAAGTACTGCAAGACTCCCTGATCCCCCTGAGCCCGGTTTCTCCTTGCTACAACCACCTGCTCCCACAACCATCCGACTACAATTTATAGCCCCTATTGTGCAGCTCTAAAACTGCGGCGAGAGGGGGTCATCGAAGACTCGGCCCAGTAAGCAGCGGCCATATTAGGGCACCCCGGGACTCCCCTGTCCACCTCTGGACTATGTCTCCACCAAAAAAGGCTTCCGAGACTACTGACAAGCTTGCCAAGTACCACCGCCTTGAGGAAGACCAACAGGCTAAGGATGCCGCCGGTCCCTCTCCAGACACGGAACATTCTACAGCGGCCACAAACAAAGTACTTGATGCTATTGCCCTATGCCAGAGCATGCTCACCACCAAAATCGAGGAAGTAAAAATCGATGTGTCTCTTATCCGACAAGACCTCTCTACCCTGCGGGACCGCGTGGCAGAGACGGAGACCCGTATTAGTAGAGCGGAAGACATCTTGCACACCCTGCAACATATAACTGATGAGGTGCGCCACCAGCTTCAGCAGATCAGTGCAAAACAGGATGGCATGGAAAATCGCCTCCGGAGATGTAATCTCTGATTTATCGGCCTCCCTGAGACTGCTGAGGGCAACGACGCGGCAAATTTTCTTGAAAACCTCCTGACATCCACCTTCGGCAGAGATGCATTCTCGGTAATGTTTGCGGTGGAAAGAGCTCATCGAATCCCTGCCAGTCCTCCTCCTCCAGGGGCTCCACCGTGTACCCCGATAGCGAAATTCCTCAACTTCAGGGACCAGGACAAGATCCTCCACCTGACCAGAGAGAAGGGGAATATCCCCCACACTAACACACATGTGGCCATATTTCCGGACTTTTCCAATGAGGTACAACAACAAAGATCCAAGTTCCAGGATGTTAAACCACGCCTCCGAGTACTACACCTCAAATACGCTATGCTGTACCCTGCAAAGCTTCATGTGGAGTGTGAGGACTGAACCCACTTTTTTGAAGACCCTGAGCTAGCATCCACTTGGATTGATCAGAGGGATCGCCGAGACTGAGTGTACCACCTCGCCTATAAGCTGTGAGTACTTTTCTCCCCCCTGCTTCCCCCTGTACCCGCAATATCATCCACTGCTGTACTTCTGTGCCCCTCAGTGGGCACATTGCACGTACATATCCTTTGCTGGAACTGGGGGACGGACATGCAAATCCTTTTCAGCCCTATACTGGATCTTGCAGTGTACCTCCTGTCTCTGGGTGACCTCATCGACTCATGATCCCCACTTCCCCTATACCTGAGAGATGCCTGTAGAGGACAGTAGATCGAACGTCACTAATAACTCTGTTTCTTTACCTCATCTACCACCCTGATGGCAAGCGGAGCCCCCCCTGCACAGCTGTAATGGCGCTGCACCTTTGTGGCCCCTACACCCCATGCACTTCTCGGAGAAGAATTGGCCCCCCTAGTGTCTCTGTGAATTTTTTAATTCCCAGTTTGTTTGACTGGTTTCTTTTCCCCTTTGTTTTTTTTCTTTTTTTATGGGTATCTATGCTCCTCTGAAATTAAGTTCCTTGCGTCCAACGGGTCCTAAACGTTGGATGTCCCCTGTTGATACCTGGTTATGGGATACTATGTCTGTGCCAAGTTTGGGTGGACTGGGAGGGAGGAAAAATGTTGTGGTTATTATTTTTCTCACACCACCATGTTTGTAACTGTTTACTTATGCTAAAGGTACTATGTTATTATCATACATGCACTGTCGTTACTGGTTATCACTGTGTTTTATGCTATCTGATGTGGCTATGTCTACTCTGCCGATCCTGGTCCAGCTGCAGTTCATCATATACACCCTCTACCCGCCATGAGTTCTCTGAAGTTCCTCACATGGAATGTTAGAGGCTTGTGCAATAAGATTAAACGTACAGCCGCCCTGACATTCCTTAAGTCCCAGCATGCTGACATCATCACGCTAGTTGAGACTCACGTCACGGGCCACTTACAATCCTCTCTCAAAAAACCTTGGATTGGTTGGGCATACCACGCCACCCACACCTCTTACTCCAGAGGTGTATCGGTCCTGATCGCTAAAAGGGTTCCGTTTGACCTAGTGCTGCTCCAGACGGACCGGCAGGGCAGATATGTGTTTATACACGCCACTATTAATGGAACCCCTATCCTGATACTAGCCTGCTATGTCCCCTCCCCCATACAACTCACTTGTAATTAAGGAGGGCCTTGTCTTTGTGGCACAATAAACCTCTGTACCGGCGGTGTGGAGGGGGACTTAAATATGACCCTCATTCCCACTCTAGACCGAATGGGCACACTGGACCTCCCCCTAGACCCGCCGGCCCATACCAGACTACACCGAATACTGACTGACTTTGCTCTTGTAGACACTTGGCGCCACAAGCACCCACATTCTAAAGTCTTTTCCTGTTTCTCAGCCAGCTATAACACAATGTCACGAATCGATTTCATTATAATATCAAAGACCCTGACACCTAAACTGCAAGATGCGGGCTTTGCTCCGAGAATACTCTCAGATCACGCCCCTTACTGGATTACGATTCAGCTCTTGAAGGTCTCCCCTGCTCCTCTTTGGCGGTTAAACCCGTTTAGGCTGACTGCCCTGCAGGACCAGGGTGACAATACTATTTTACAGCCAACAGGGAGTCAGCTACGTATGACATAGTGTGGGAGACATTTAAGCTCCACGCCCACTCCCTGCTCTTCACACGTATTAACAGACTTAAGCGATCATCGAAACTGATTGTCCAATAGGCTACAGAACACCTACAGGTGCTGGAGGAGGCATTCCACCGATACCCCTCACCCAGCACTGCCAATAATCTCAAGATTCAGACAGGTCTACCAGTTACATATTGAGAGGGCCAAGCAAAGCATCTTTTCCTGTAGGCAAAGGGTTTTTGAGTATGGAGAAAGATCGGGCAAACTTCTTGCATATCTTGCTCACTTAGATTCACGTCCCCCGGTGGTGGAGTCGCTGACTTACCCCCAGGGGAACGACGTCACTGATCCGCAACAAGTAGCAGAGGAATTTGCGAGATTCTATTGTGCACTCTACACCTCCCGGGTCACTCCCACTCCCCAAGAAACCAAAGCGAGAATTAAATTCCCTAGATTAACTTATGCTCAATGCGAACTCTTAGAAGCTCCCATTACTAAGGAAGATATCTCTGAGGCTATCTCCTGTCTGGCTACATCTAAGGCCCCAGGATCAGATGGCTTACCACTTGAATTTTATGCCACCTACTCTGAAATTTTAACCCCTAAACTTCATGACCTATACAAATCCATATTTGATACGGGAATCCTACCCCCCTCTATGAGAGAAGCCCAAATTGTAGTAATCCCTAAGCCTGGTAAGGACCCCTTACCCGGAATTATATAGACCCATTTCCTTACTACAGGTCGACATTAAAATACTCACCAAGATTCTAGCCTCCCGCCTTAACCAGGTCATTCTTTCCCTGATCCACCCTGATCAGACAGGCTTTATGCCAGGGAAGAACACTGCTATGAATATTCGCCGTCTATTTATGAAAATTCAGGGGTCCCATGATGAAGTCGGCTCGAGGGTCGTGGTGGCTCTAGACGCCGCCAAGGCCTTCGATTCCGTGGAGTGTAACTATCTATGGGAGTGCCTCTCGAGATTTGGACTTGGCCCCAACTTTATTTGCTGGGTTCAGCTCCTGTATCAATCCCCAAAGGCCAAGGTATTTGTAAATTGCTGGCTCTCCGATCAATTCCCGCTGGACAGAGGGACCCGACAAGGCTGCCCCCTTTCCCCCTTGCTGTACACATTGGCTGTGGAGCCGTTAGCCATCATGGTTCGTGCGGACATCAATATTCCAGGCCTCAAGATAGGGAATCTGGAAGAAAAGATTGGGATATACGCAGATGATACACTCCTCTACTTGGCCGACTCGGGTCCCTACCTCATTGCAGCCCTCCACTCCATAGAGCATATTGGTAGCCACTTGGGCCTAAGCATAAATTGGTCTAAATCCCAGATCCTTCCAATTGACCATTTCCCCCCCTCTCTCACATCCCCCCCGACTCTCCTCAGGGTCTCTGTAATTAAGTACCTCGGAGTGCAAGTTACTAGATCGCTTACAGACTACACACTCTTGAATATTGAACCCCTGTACACTCTGATCAAGACGAAGACACAAAATTGGGCTCGACTACCCCTGGGTGTCATGGGACGCATCAGTCTAGTCAAAATGATATTTCTCCCAAAGATACTCTATTTGGTGTGGCATGCTCCCCTGTATATATCACAAAAATGTTTCAAAACAATTGAATCTATTCTTAATTTGTTTATATGGGGACACAGCAGACACAAATTATCTTGGAGAAGACTTAAGAACCCAGTGACATTGGGAGGAGTTGCTCTTCCAGATTTTCAGCACTATTATCTTGCCTCCCAACTGTCCCACTTCTATCATTTTGACCAGAACGAGCTACCAAGATACCAGCTACTACTCTGTGAACACCCTGATAACCCAGCCCAAACCCCACTTCAGTCAGTCCTAAGGGACCCATTGACAGGACCCCCCAACACAAAGCAGGCATGTTGACACATCACATGTTGACACTACAAAAACTCGGGATTCCATAGGTTCATTCCCACACCCCCCTCTGGTTCAACACACGCCTGCCTAAGCTGTTGTCTATCCCAGACCCCGCGGTTTGGATACGTAACGGGATCTTGTATATACACCAGATCATGATCAATACGGGACTTAAAACATTCCAAATGTTAAAAGATGAATTCTCACTTCCCAATCACTTCCTTTCAGGTACTTACAACTCCGCCATGCTATACAAACTCAGTTTGCTGGCCCCAACCCATCCCTGACAGTCCCCTCCATAGTTAACACGATCACAGGTGCTGAGCCAGCCAAACTAATCTCCACTTTTTACTCCGCCATCCCTCTTCCCAACTCCATAGTCTTGGCCTATAATGCTAACACTAGATGGGAGGTGGATGCTGGAGTGATTGAGGATGAGGAATGGGATGAGATCTTGGAAGACGTGAAAAAAGTTTCCCCTAAACTGTCGGACCCCCTAACACAGTTGAATATTATACATAGGACATATCTGACTCCTCAGAGGATAGCGCGTTTCAAACCCATGTATAATCCAGGATGCCGTCTATACGACCACACCCCAGGCTCTTTCTATCACCTTATATGGTCCTGCCCAACTATCCAAGCATACTGGATACAAGTGATACACTTCCTGCACGATCAGATGGGCTCTCCTGCTACCCTAGACCCAAAGATGTGTCTGTTTGGTCTGCTACCTGACTTAGACGCTGACAAAACCCTCCGTACCTTTCTACATGAAACCCTATTCTTGGCGAGAAAAGCGATAGCCCGTAATTGGATGCAGGCCCTACCCCCTACAGTCCAGTGTTGGAAAAAAGAAAGCTGATTTATCTACATAGAGGATGCCTGCTTAAATACGAGCAGGTCTCGAACAGATGGTTGGAAGATGGTGAAACATGTACTTGAAATGTTGATATGTTCATCTCTCATTTTCTTCTTTCCTCTCCCCCTTTTCCCCCTTTTTCTTTATTGTGTACTGGCTTCACGTCCGGTGGATATTTTACCCTATATCATGCAGATAACTTAATGTGCTCACGTATGTATTACTGTTCTGGCCATGTTGGCTTACATTATTTTATTTTCCAATTAAAAAAAAAAAAGATTGTTATATATATAGGGGTCCCTGGGCTCCATTTCACCTCATGCTCTCTATGAAATCTGCAATTCGGGCATGGCAAGCGCAGGTCTGTAAGCACCAGGGAGAAATGCACAGCTGGTCCCCTGCCACTCCCTTATGGCTCAACTATTACTGAATTTTTGTCTATCCCAGACATGTGGGCAGTTAAAGGCATCAAAACAATTGAACACATATGTGTAGATGGCGCACTTGTCTCTTTTGATGTCCTTAAACAAAAGGTTTGGATTACCCAATCATCATTTTTTTGGCTTCCTACAAATTAGGAATGCCTTTTCCACCCAATTTAGTTCTCAACTTGTAACTCTCCTCCAATCTAATCTAAAATCTTTATTAAGAGACGAACAGTTGGAAAAGCCTTTGTCTAACATTTATGAGGCGCTGATGCCCTCAGTTTATTTTGGTCTAGAGAGAGACTATATTCTATATGACAGGAGGATTTCCCTGTCATGGATGCAGATGATTGGAAAGACATATGGGAATATCCGTTTCTTCAGTTAGTGACAGTAAGGGATCGTTTGATTTGGTTCAAGCTTATCCACAGAGTTTATTTAACTCCACAATAATTGAATAAAATCTACACGGGGGCCTACCCCTGCTGTTGAAAATGTAATGGAGGTGAAGCAGACTTATGTCACATGGTATGGTCCTGCCCCAAGCTACAATTATTTTGGATGTCGATAACCCAATTTATATCCTCCCTTGTGATGATTCCGATTCCCCTGTCAATTTCAGTCTGTCTGCTGGGTCTGGTCAATGATTTGGCACATCGCCAAGCAACACAGACTCTCTTAGGGCTACTGTTGTTTTATGCCCAGAAGGCAATCATTTTAAAATAGAAACTAACAGAAGTGCTCTCCTTAAATTTCTGGAAGACATTAGTCAATACAACTATTCCCCTATATAAAGCCACATAGCTTTCACGTGGGTGTTTGAACAAGTTTGATAAAAAATTGACTATTTGGTTGGAATCATTAGAAACAAATGGTACTCACTAGGGTCAGATAAGATGGTTGACGTGAGGTAGTAATGGTTAATTCCTTTGTTTATTGCTCTGGGCGGTGGGTCTCTATGTCACCAAATATAGATTCTGAAGCCTGGTATACATTCACTCCCCTCAATGTTTATAACTTATGCATGTTTTCTTACTGTGCACTAGGGATGAGCTTCGAGTTCGAGTCAAACTCATGTTCGACTCGAACATCGTCTGTTCGCCAGTTCGCCGAGCAGTGAACAATTTGGGGTGTTCGCAGCAAATTTGAAAGCCGTGGAACACCCTTTAAAAGCCTATGGGATAAATCAAAAGTGCTAATTTTAAAGGCTTATATGCATGGTATTGTCATAAAAAGTGTTTGGGGACCTGGGTCCTGCCCCAGAGAACATGTATCAATTCAAAAAGAATTTTTAAAAATGGCCGTTTTTTCGGGAGCAGTGATTTTAATCATGCTTAAAGTGAAACAATAAAAGTGTAAAAAAAAAATAAAAGTGTAATATTCCTTAAAATGTCTATAGTATGCCTGTAAAGGGGCGCATGTTTCCCATGTTTAGAACAGTCTGACAGCAAAAAAAAGTAATTTAAAACTACTTGCAGCTTTAATGAATTGTCGGTCCGACAATACACATAAAAGAATACGGGGAAAGCCACAGGGAAGTCCCGTGAATTTCCTGTGCGTCAGAGTTATATAAGAAATGTCAGAAGAAGCCAAGCGTCACATGGCTAAAGACTCCCACTGAAGCGGATCGTGCGGACGGAGCGGAGAAGAAGCCTGGAGGAAGATGCGGGACGAGAAGAGCGGAGGAAGAAGAAGGTGGAGAAGAAGAAGATGAAGAAGATGATGGAGGAAGTAGAACACCGAAAGAACACCAGAAGAAAGAAGATGGAAAAAGAAGCCGAAAGAAGAAGAAATTAATAAAGGACTTGTCAAAAACCGTCTCTTGTGTTTTTTGACACTTTTTTTGTGAAATGGTACAGGTACATTTATACCCCATTACCAATTTGTACAGGGGGGCCGGGATCTGGGAGTCCCCTTGTTAAAGGGGGCTTCCAGATTCCGATAAGCCCCCCGCCCGCAGACCCCCACAACCACCGGCCAAGGGTTGTGGGGATGAGGCCCTTCTCCCCATCAACATGGGGACAAGGTGCTTTGGGGGCTACCTCAAAGCACCCTCCCAATGTTGAGGGCATGTGGCCTGGTATGGTTCAGGGGGGGGCCGCTCTCTCATCCCCCTCTTTTCCTGCGGCCTGCCAGGTTGCGTGCTCGGATAAGGGCCTGGTATGGATTTTTGAGGGGACCCCACGCCATTTTTTTATAAATTTTGGCATGGGGTTCCCATTAAAATTCTTCCCAGACCTGAAGGGCCTGGTATGGAATTTAGGGGGACCCCCACGCATTATTTTTTTAAATTTTGGGTCATGCAGTTTTTATCAATGAACTTTTATGTGTATTGTGACCGACAATTCATTAATAGCCGCGAGTAGTTTTAAATGACTTTTTTTCCTTTGAAATGTAATTTTGCTGTCAGACTAACACAGGAAACATGCGCCCCTTTATAGGCATACTATAGACACCCCCCAGGTACTAAATTTAAAGGAATATTACACTTTTATTGTTTCACTTTAAGCATTATTAAAATCACTGCTCCCGAAAAAACTGCTATTTTTAAAAATTATTTTTGCATTGATACATGTCCCCTGGGGCGGGACCCAGGTCCCCAAACACTTTTTATGACAATAACTTGCATATAAGCCTTTAAAATTAGCACTTTTGATTATTCATGTGCGTGTCCCATAGACCTTAACAGTGTTCGCATGTTCGAATTAATTTTTTGCCTGTTCGCAAGTTCTGCTGCGAACCGAACCAGGGGGTGTTCGGCTCATCCCTGCTGTGCATAAATAACTCCACAGATGCATTACATTCGAAATGCAAGATGAGCAGTGGTAATAGTTCTTAAAGAAGAAGTCCAGCCTGAGCTTTTTAGGCTGAGCTTCTCCTATGGATCACAGGAGTGCAATTCCTTATCAGAAAGTTAAGTCTGAAGTTTATGCCAGACAAACCAAGCCTCAAAGCAAATTGTGTCTGTTGTATAAATAAACAATTTGTCTGCACTGGTTCCAAGATGAAAAAAATTTAGTTTGCTAGAAAAAAGAAAATAATGTAAACCCCCTATAAATAGTGACCAAATTTGCAGCGCCAAAATATTACCTCGTAAATAAACATAAAAATTACATATACCATGTGTCAAATCAATATAAATTGAACTTTTAAACAGATCAACAGAAAATTAAAAATAGTCACATATACAATTTCAAATATTTAGTTGATTGTGGTAACTCAAAGTATAACCAAAAACAATTCCTCTAGTAAAAACCACATACTGTGCTAAAACCATTGATATACTGTAAATGTGACTTAAATATTACTAAAATATAAATAAAATATAAAAAGTGCACTTTATCCAATTGTATTCCAACCACTATAATAAACAACTGTTGTGGTCCATAAGTATGCTATTTTCCAAAAACTTTTGTGCAATACACTTTCTGTGCAATCACCACTGTCCCCCCATTGGTGCTCTCCATAGTTGGAGATTAAACTATAAAAGGTCTGAAATATTGTATCAGCTGGGACAAGCTGGACTGGGGCATTTGTTTATTGGAACTGAATGGAAAACAACTGTTTTTCTGTTTTTCAAAATTGAGGGAAAAATTGCACATTTCTATAGTTTAGTTACATTTTAGAAAAATATTTAAGTCACATTTATATCAACAGTTTTAGCTCGGTATATGGGTTTGGCATATTGATAAGAGGTGGTTCATCATCTAATGTAGCAGCTTTTTATACGCTACGATTTATATTCTGTATTTCGTACAATTTTCTTTGGTGAGCGAAAAAGTTATTTACAAACATCCAGCAAGTGAGAAATCTTCTGAACTGGATCCGAAATAAGTGACATACTGTCAGAGAACGGATCGCAAAATTACTGGCACATCTGCTAATGGCCAACAGAATCACAGATTGGCATCTAGGCATTCACCAATGCAAATGTGCATGGGTGCGTGGGCGTGTACAGCTACGAAGATTAATGTGCAATTGGGGAAGCTCATGCGCCAAGGCGCACTCAGTGGGTAACAGATTCTGGTGCCCAGTGGCATATTTAAAGCCAGCAGCATGACCCACTAGTTGCTGGATGATCTTCAGCTCCCCGTGTGTTCCTGACTTCCTGTTCCTGATATTATTGGATTTCCTGTTACCGACCCGGCTTGCCTTTGACCTGTCTTGTCTCCATCCACTTATGCCTGCTTTTCTGTGTATAACCTTTGGCTTGATCTTTGGACTCCGCTGCTGCCTGATTACCAATGTATGACCCTGGCTTATTCCTGACCCTGCCTGCTGCCTTACCCTTGGCTGATATTCCACGTATGACTACTGGCCTGGTTCCTGCTCCTGCTTCTGGCTCTCCCTTCTGCCAAGTCTAATCAGTTACATCTGAGGGACTCCTGCTCAGCAGTGCATCCTGCTTGTCCAGCCGCCATCCAGCAGACATCGCTTCAATTCAGCCTGTCGCAGCTGGAAACCCCTGCTTTTTTGTGCAGAGCACTCCCTGTTAAAACCTTCAGTGGTGCACTCAGCTGCAAGGAAGGCCCTCTCAGCACTTTGGCCTCCGACCAGGTACATGACACATACCTATTCACCAGAAGGAGAACTTCAATAAATCGAGATGTAATCACTTTATGAACCCAGTAACCTGGATCTCCACTACAAGCAGCTATGTCAACAATCTCCTTTGTCCAGGAACGCATTCCTCGTCACAGAGCCAAACACTTTGATACAGGGATGAGATCACTTGGTTCCACTGCATATGAAGAGCTCAACTCCACATATATTTGGGAATGTGCTCACCATCAACTAAAAATAAAAACAAAAACAACCTTACAGCGTATTATCATTTATTAAAACCAAAACATAAACATAACAAATAGAAAAAACAGTCATCTGAGTTTTCTATGAAATGGTAATAAATGGTATTGCACTGTAGGATTGCTCCTTTTGTTTTTATATTAGTTTGATGGAGAGCACATTCCCAACTGTGTGTTGAGTTCCCCAGCGGAGTTGAATCGGGTAATCTCATATTCTTATAAGAGTGCTTGGCTCTTTGAGGAGGAGTGTGTTCCCAGGCAGAGATGGTTGTTGTAGCTGCTTGCAGTGGAAAACCGGGTTGCTGGGTTCATAATGTAATATCTCTGAATGAAATTTACCTGTCCCGTTGTTTCTGCAGAGGAGGTAAAAAAGCAAATTTTGTCCCTCCCTTGATATCATCTTTTTGAATTATTACCATCTGGCAGTCGGTTCAGAAACATAAAGGTGGGGACAGATCGATTCAGGGAAAGTTTCTTTCCAAGAGCTATCAGGGCCATGAATGAAGAATTCAACTAGTCGTAGTGACTTGACTACTGTTGCAACAGCAGGTTTTCACTTTTTAGGCTTTTATTGATTTTCTTCCTTTTTTTATTATTTATTTATAGGAGTGTATGTTTATATGCAAGTGTGATGTTGTTGGTTTTATGTTTATATATGTGAGGAGTTTTCTTCCACAGAAGAATTTCAATGTAATTTGTTTTGCAATGACAATAAATCATTTATCTTATCTTACACCTCGATTTATGTTTGTTGTGCTGTCTCTTTAGCTCATAGTGCTCTAGGAATCATTTGTTATGTAATAAAGTATTATTTGCCAAACAAAGTTTGAATATTAATGGTATAAAACATAAAAAAACAAAAAAAAACAATATAAAAATTTATAAACATAAA
This sequence comes from Lithobates clamitans, assembly GCA_037952925.1. Classification (NCBI taxonomy): domain Eukaryota; kingdom Metazoa; phylum Chordata; class Amphibia; order Anura; family Ranidae; genus Lithobates; species Lithobates clamitans. The sequence continues at coordinate 9,384,710 of JBBGZY010000723.1, forward strand.
AGTAAAAGTCTAACAATCACAAAACTACAGAAGTATATTACTTCATATGCAAAATAGAAAACAAAAATTCAATTTCCAGAGCTGACCATAAAAGTATTTTTCTGAAAAACTTTTTTGTTTAATATTTTATTTTTGTACTAAAAGAAACTCATAATGAGATGAACATGAAGGCTACCTGTGCTGACTTCTCTTATAGAGTTCCAAAAGAAAAAAAACTGTAATCACTACATTTTTACATGTTCCTTATAGTCTTAAAAACAGCTTGGCAATGAAAACAATTATCTAAACTCACATCTGGAAAAACTGCCACACACTGCTATGTTGTAACCTGTGAAGAATAGATATGATCTTTCTGCACCCTGCTGCCTGCCTTTGATTATTCCAAGCTTGACACTGATCCCTAACAATGTCTCAAATAATAGCATGAACGTCCAACAATTTACCTCCTGAAGAAAAGCTGCAAGGTAACTGGCCTACCGTTTCCGGGGTCATGGACAAAGCTTAAATAGCAATACAGTCAGCCTGATCTAGTTTGACAGCAACTCTCAATACACTGTGCAGTCTAGATCATGCTAAAAATGTTCACTAAGTCTGCTGGTTTCATGCAATGAGGGGATTCAAGAGAACCTGTCTACCATGCCAATAACTGTCTTTTACACAGTGGCACTGTACATAAGTGAAACACTGAGGTTTTTTAAGATAATAGGCTCAATTTACAAAGCCAAAAAAATCAGGATAATGATTCTTATTTTCCTAAATGTGAAAGTGATTTCCAAATCTCATTGTACTCATTGCGTGTGCTAAAACAACAAATGACTTAACATAAAGATTCTTAATGTAAAGCGGGGAATTGTTTGGGACTTTGAATGAGGTATATGGTCAAATGAGCATACACCTTAATCCCTATTCATTGTTAAGAAAAGGGGAGGATTTGGGACTTTGAGTGAGATGTGTGTTTGGACAAAAATCATTATAACTAAATAAATTGCACAATAAAGAGGAAGTTTATTCATGTAAATGCACATGGGACATGGTACATAGCAGATAGGAGGAGCTGATGGCCATATAATAGACAAAAAATAAAATTTCCATTATTGCACATGATATATAAAATAAAAAAAAAAGAGTATGATATAAACGTATGATTGAATGAAAAAACTGCATTTAAAATCTTGACGCATTTCGTGGATGAAGTTCCACTTCTTCAAAAGCAAGTGCAGAGTGCGTATCTAAAAAAGTTCCAAAGTACTCAAATAAAATTAAAATAGGGATGTAGGGGGAGGAGAAAACCCTCCCCCCCCCCAACAGATTTACTTACATATCAGCTCTAAAATTGATCATAGAATGCTAAAACCTGATGGTTGAGGAAAGCTGGAAATTATCCCTGCCGGGAGCTGTGGGGGCGTATAACTGCAGGCAGCCAAGGCGGAAAACACCACAATCGAGGGGAGAGATGGGAGGTGTCCATGCTGAGTTGTATAAAAAAGCCTGCAAACAGTTGCAATCTGTATGAATGTAAAATTTAGGTGGTCAATGGAAAGTGTAAATTGTAAGGTGTAAGGTTTAACTAACAAGGGGCATAGAACCTGTAATGATGGGGTCAATGTGATAGTTAAGAGGCAGAAAAAAGTGTAGTGAAGTTCACCAGAAACCCTCACACCAGGACAAACAAAAAGTGATGGGGTGCAACATCCTGAGATAACGACAGACCAATCCTGTCCAGAAATTCAGAAACTCACTGGGGTGACATAATTTTATGTATCATGTGCAATAATGCAAATGTTATTTTTTGCTATTATATGCCCATCAGCCCATCATATATGCTATGTACCATGTCCCATGTGCATTTACATGAATACACTTCCTCTTTATTGTGCAATTTTTTTATTTAGAATGATTTTTGTCCAAACACACATCTCACTCAAAGTCCCAAATGCCCCCTTCTCTTAATATAAAGATTCTTAACCTTGTATAAAGCTTTGTAAGTTATTCTTAAAGTACACCTGTGCCCACACAGTGAACATACTATTTAATCTCTTACATTTGTATAACCCCTATGGACCAAGGACATTTTTGCATTTCTGCTATGGACCTGCTTATTTGGCAATAACTTTGTCATTACTTCAGATAAAGTAATACATATGTCAGTTTTTAAGGAACAAAACTACACTTATTGGCCTAAAAAATAGTAGGTTACAGTACTTGCAAATAAAATAAAGTCTTGTTTTTATTTGTAACAGTAAAAAAATAACAAACAGAACAAAAACAAATGATTTTAAATATGGTTAAAAAAAATAGAAATCATTTAAAAATTGGCAAAAGAACAAATGCTTAGGGGAGACGAGGAGAAGGGGAGCAAAGTGTTAATTAGGGCTTAAGAGGAGCAAATTTTTTTAAACCAAATTGCAAGGTTGCTTTAACAGAAGCTCATCCCTTTGATTTGCAGATATATAAAACAAAGTGAAAGCAAAATAAACAATGTTACTTTGTATTTCTCTAACTCATGTCTAAACAGTGTTTAAAAATACTCTTGTCACTAGGGTTTTGTTTGATAGCAGCAGAGAGTTTTACACAACAGCTCTTACATAAGGGGGCAGTCAAAATGCTTAACATTTTGGAGGGGGCGGCAAACAAACTTGCCCCCCCCCACAGGAAATGGATGGCGGTGATCACTGCCACCCCGTGCGAGAGATGGACGGTGGCGATCTGTGGCCTTACCTTAGGAGGCAGATGCTGCTCCTTGCTCAAGGGAAGAGACCTGGGGCCGTTGCTTCTCTTCCTCGCTGAAAAGGAAGTAGATCCTCCTGAGAACCGATTGGCCAGGAGGAGGACCCGCTTCCTGATTGGCCAGGAGGAGAATCAGGAAGACAAGAGCGAATATTAATTCGCTATTGTCATACCACACATGCCCTGTGTACTTAGAAGAAGTTTTTTTGGGTGTGTATAACACGCCCGAGGTCCGTCACTGTTTAAAGCATTTACATATTCATAACAAACAGTACAATAGCTTTAAAACCTACTATACTTCTGAACACTTTAAGCCTAATACACACTATAAGTTTTTGCGTTCAATCCAGTGGGATAATGGAAAAAAAAACAAAAAAACGGGAGATTGCCATACTAACAGAAGTGACATTAGTATGGCAATCTCCCCTGCTGTGCTTTTGTGTTCTGACAGGGAGAATCCCCCCAAAGTACACACTGATTAGCACTCACAGCTATTGGCTGGGAGCACTTTTCGGATGTTGGTTTTCCAGCATGTCCCTTTGAAAAAAATGGTCATTAGACCAGCCACTGTCAGACAGGTTGCTGTACACTGTGACTAAATGTCGCCTGGTTTCTGTTGCACATGTGTACCCAGCCTTAGGTAGATTAGAACCTGCGACATGCTTTGGCACTGTAATGAAAATTGGGTGTGGTTAAATTATGGTGAATTCAGCCGTAGAATCCGTAGAATCATGTATACACCACCTACATATGATGCAGTCCTTGTATTCACGAAAAATACCCTTTAATTACAATGGCACAAATAAGAGTCTTACAGAAACATATAAACCTCAGCACAAAGGATAATTATTTTTTTTTTATTGAAATGTAAATTGCCTAATTTATGTTGTTTGTGCATGCCAATACCCATATATTTAACCCAAAATGTAATCAACGTCTGCTGATTAGATATCACGTTAGTGTGCCCTTTATGTAATGTAGCATAATGGTAAAGGTCAAACTGAGTGTATGCAGTTTACTTTAGGAAAGCTTGATTCCCCTTTCAATGCTACATTGCAACACATGCAGTATAAAAAATGGTTTTCATAAGTTGTTAGCATCACATTAAGATAAGATTAGGTTGGGATGGTGAGGGTAAAAATTTATTATTTTATGATTTATGATTGCTAAAAATTCAAAAGACATTACATTCTTTTTGGGTAAGCATACAGTATGATACATAAAAGTCATCCATGCTCTTTGTGACTGTGGGTTGCAGTGGTGCAAGAGACCTGCATTTCCGGGTCTACATAAGGGGGAAGTCAGCTTATGCTTAACATTTTGGAGGGGGCGGCAAACAAACTTGCCCCCCCCCACGGGAAATGGACGGCGGTGATCACTGCCTCCTCCGCAGGAGACGGACAGCGGCGATCAGTGGCCTTACCTAAGCAGGCTGATGCTGCTCCTTGCTCCAGGGAAGAGCCAGGGCTGTTGCTTCTCCACCCAGCTAAATAGGAAGTGGGTCCTCCTGAGCACCGATTGGCCGGGAATCAGGTTTCAAGAGCGGCTTCTTGATTGGCCGGGAGGAGAATCAGGAAGACAATAGCAAAAAATAATTTGCTATTGTCACACAATTGGGTGGGCTCAGGGCGCAGTGCTCTGTGCCCCAGAGCCCACTCTTTTTTCAAGTCAATTATAGCCTCAGGCTCCTATCATGTGCTTCAAAGAAAAAAAGAAAAACCGTATTGAAATCCATGCGTCCGATGCTGTGCATGTAAATTAGGGCTAGGCTTAAGGGTTAGGGGGCGGTGCCCTGCGCCCCTAATGGACGGGCTGCCACTGGGGCAGTAGGAAGACCTATTACTCTGCTCATGGAAAAAAGCAGCACTGATCAGTCTTTGTTTAAAAAAACTGCTACCCCCACAGCAATTTAAAGCGGGACTTTGAGGCACCTGTTAAAGCGGAGTTCCACACAAAAATGGAACTTCCGCTTTTTGGAACCCTCCCCCTCTCCGGTGTCACATATGGCACCTTTCAGGGGGAAGGGGGTGCAGATACCTGTATAATACAGGTATTTGCACCCACTTCCGGGCATAGACTCCCGCGGGGGGTCTACGCCACTTCCCGTCCCCCCCGCTGTCTGCTGGGAGACACAAAGGTCCCAGAGACAGCAGGGACCATTCGGATTGCGCAGTGCGACTCGCGCATGCGCAGTAGGGAACCAGGAAGTGAAGCTTCACTTCCTGATTCCCTTACCGAAGATGGCGGCGGCAGCACCCGAGGGACGGTTCGGCCTCGGGTGCCGACATCGTGGGCGCCCTGGACAGGTGAGTGTCCTTGTTTTAAAAGTCAGCAGCTGCAGTATTTGTAGCGGCTGACTTTAAAAAAAAAAAATTGGCAGACCTCCGCTTTAAGCTGCTACATTACAAAGAAAATAATACTGGACTAAGCTTAGCAAGGACATTACTTTACCAATAATGTTTATATTATTTTGAGTGGAGTTCAGCTTTAAGGTAAAGCTGGTATAATTTCTAGTTTTAACATGACGTGACAATGTATTTTTTTGTGTAAACACATAGTATACTGTAGAGTATAAATAAGAGGATAGAAGCAGGACTTTGCATGAGGCATGTTGGTGAATTGGTAAGCTCAGTGGTTTGTGCTAGGATGTAATATCTAAGGTACGTCATATACATAGTTGTATCTACAAGAATTTGCAAGATAATGATGGTAAAACGGTTTAATAGCGTAGATCGTAAAACTAGTACAATCATGAATGGAAACATCATAGGGCACAATTGAGCATATATAAACAGTGTTTTAACAGGCATAAATCAAACACAAATTGTACAGTTGCGAAAGGGAATACATTGTACAGTAGGTTGATATGTGCATCCATAGTTATTAACTCAACGCGTTTCTTGGCTTATAACCAATCATCAGGAGTCCGATGCATTTTGGGTGCCTTAAAACAATGAAACATCTATTAATATATGGGCAGATATGTAGAGAAAGGGTACTGTGGGAATCTAAGTTTCCATGATACTCACAAAAAGTGCATTGGTCGATAGCGACCAATATACTGGAATGCAGCATTGGTCCGGGTCTGCAAAGTCTCCCCCGGGGTTGAGGCAGAGAGCTGGCCCCGGAAACCCGTCGGCCACAGCCACCAGGTTGACCAAAGTTCCCCAAAAGACCGCCAGACGGGGGCAGACAGCGAGGCTAAATGACACTGAAAAGGCTGTGGAGAGAGGTGAAAAATGATAAGTGATATTGAGCCAGGGTGTGAATAGGGGTGTATGATTAGGAAAGGTAATAACACAAACTGAGCACAGGAAGTGACTAAGTATGTGTGTTTTGAAGGAAACCAGAAAAAGGATAAGGAGTGTTGGAGGTATAGGTGAAATAAAGTGTGTGTACAGTTCAAAGACCAGTGCTCGTGTCCATAGATCTAAGTATGTGTGTGCAGGATAGTTACCTGTGTAGTGTGAGTGCCAGGCCAAGCCGAAAGCCCCATGACCATAGCGAGACATCGGAGTACCCGGCCAGAGGCCGCCGCTAAATGCCGCGGGTCCGGGGGCGTGCTCACGCCAACGTCATGTGAGGGCGTGATGACGTCACAGGGGGGGAGGGCCGCAAAGGTACGATGTTCAATTGTGGCAGCCTCCCAACCCTGCAGTGTCCAGGCCCAGGGGTGGTAACCCACTAATACCTCCCGCCGTGCGGCAGCCAAGGGCGCCACATGCGGGGCGTGGTGAACATGACTCCGATGCGCTGAGGTCAGGGCCCGCCCCCGTCATCTGATGGGATGGGTGATGGGTCAAAAACTGAGCGCATCGCAACCCCAGAGATATGACCCAATCGACACCAGTACCAGCTTGCATATCAAGAGTTGTAATGGGATGTGTAAACAATAATGAAAAACACTAGGTTGCTGAAGGAGAGAAAGATGAAAGAGAGAAAAAAAAGGGAAAAGAAACAAGAAAGCGAAAAGGGAAAACAAAATAAATATTCGTTGCCTTGAATTAAATCAATATAGAGCAAAGAAAGTAACAAAATAAACCCTCACTCATTGCACTGAATTTAATCAATATGCACGAAAGTGTGAAGTCTAAAAGCTTTAGCCCTGAATTAAATCAGTAAATTGTTTGACTAAAGGGGAGCAACAAAAAAACAAGAAAATATAAGAAAATATAAAAAATATAAATATGTTATATACGATTGGTATGCATGAAAGAGAGAAAACAAAAAAAGAAAAAAGAAGAAAAACAAAAACTAAAACAAACAATCATTGCCTTGAATTGAATCAATGTATAGCAAGAAAAGTAACAAAATAAACACCAGCTCTTTGCACTGAGTTTATTCAGTATGCAAAAAAGTGTAAATATAAAAATAAAAATAAAAATAAAAATAAATAATAAAAATATAATAAAAAATATAAATAAAAAAATAATAATAGAAATAATAATAAAAAAAATCAAAACACACATACTTAGTCACTTCCTGTGCTAAGTTTGTGTTATTACCTTTCCTATTCATACACCCCTATTCGCACCCTGGCTCAATATCACTTATCATATTTCACCTCTCTCCACAGCCTTTTCAGTGTCATTTAGCCTCGCTGTCTGCCCCCACCTGGCGGTCTTTTGGGGAACTTTGTTCAACCTGGTGGCTGTGGCCGATGGGTTTCCGGGGCCAGCTCTCTGCCTCAACCCCGGGGGAGACTTTGCAGACCCGGACCAATGCTGCATTCCAGTATATTGGTCGCTATCGACCAATGCACTTTTTGTGAGTATCATGGAAACTTAGATTCCCACAGTACCCCTTCTCTACATATCTGCCCGTATATTTATAGATGTTTCATTGTTTTAAGGCAGCCAAAATGCATCGGACTCCTGATGATTGGTTATAAGCCAAGAAACGCGTTGAGTTAATAACTATGGATGCACATATCAACCTACTGTACAATGTATTCCCTTTCGCAACTGTACAATTTGTGTTTGAATTATGCCTGTTAAAACAGTGTTTATATATGCTCAATTGTGCCCTATGATGTTTCCATTCATGATTGTACTAGTTTTACGATCTACGCTATTAAACCGTTTTACCATCATTATCTTGCAAATTCTTGTAGATACAACTATGTATATGACGTACCTTAGATATTACATCCTAGCACAAACCACTGAGCTTACACATTCACCAACATGCCTCATGCAAAGTCCCGCTTCTATCCTCTTATTTATTCTGTACCAATTGGGATGGAGGCATGTTGGTGCATCCTTTTAACATTGTGGGGACAGGTCACAATCCCATTTTCAGTTTTATATTGTATAATGTTTTGTGTCTTTTTTATCTCTCTGGTTGAACACATGAGGTACTGTAATCCCACATTAGTAATTCTTGTTTCAGATGTATCTTATAAAGCATGAACACTCATATTATTCTCTTGTTAGGAAAGAGCAAGCTGCCATCAGCTATTTCCTATGGCTTTGGTTTTAACTAGTGTTTTAGTAGCACTTTTTCCAGCTGGGTTGGATCAATGACCTGTAAATGTAATAGTCATCATGCCTTTTTTCATACATCTATCATGCATTCGGGCGGCAGGAGTCCATACTGAGAGAGAGAATGTGTGTGCAAGAGCCAGTGTGAGCACTTCTGTGCATAGGGACCACTTCCTCTACATTAATTACATCACAGTAACATACATTATGCAGAGAAGAGGCAAATGCACCACTGTTTTACTGCTGATGTTTTTTAACTCCTAAAGCAGAACTAAATTGTAGCCGAGCATCACAAACTGAAATTGCTATTTATTTTTTTTTAATTTTCAAAGAAAACAATCAGTGCCACCTATCAGTGCCCATCAGTGCTGCCTATTAGTGCAGCCTCATCAGTGCATACCAGTGCCGCCTCATTAATGCCCATCAGTGCCATCTCATCTGTGCCGACACATAAATGCCCATCAGTGCCCATCAGCGCAGCCTCAACAGCACACATTGGTGAAGGACAAAAATTACCTGTTTGCAAAATATTATAACAAACTAGGAAACATTTTTTTTTTCAAAATTTCCGGTCTTTTCTCATTTGTTTATAAAAAACAAATAACAAAGAATAAAAAAACAGTGGTGATTTAATACCACTAAATGAAAGCGCTATTTGTGTGAGAAAAAAAAAATTCATATGGGTACAGATTTGCATGACCGAGTAATTGTTATTCAAAGTGTGACAGCGCTGAAAGCTGAAAATTGGCCTGGGCAGGAAGGGGGTAAAAGTGCCCAGTAGGCAAGTGGTTAAAAATACTACAGTAACTTTTTTTTAAAGATTATAATTTATGAGAAATTTTCATAACAAGTGCAAAAAGATAGAAGTCGCCAGATAGAGTAAGAGAAAAATAATTATATGCTTACGCAAAGCAACGCAACATGTGTCAATACCAAACTTATGCATGAATAGTACAATGACTTAAAGTGGTTGTAAAGTCAGAAGGTTTTTTATCTTAATGCATTATGCAGCAGCCTCCCCAGCACCCCCTAATACTAACCTGAGCCCCATCTGTCTCCAGCGATGTCCACGAGGTCCTTGGCCATCCGGGACTCTCCTCCTGTTTGGCTGAGGCACAGCAGCGGCGCCATTGGCTCCCGCTGCTTTCAATTAAAGTCAGTTAGCCAATCAGGAAAGAGAGAGGAGGTGGGGCTGAACTGGGGCTCCATGTCTGAATGGACACAGGGAGCTGTGACTCAGCTTGGGTGCCCCCATAGCAAGCAGCTTGCTGTGGGGGCACTCGACAAGAGGGAGGGGCCAGGAGAGCCAAAGAGGGACCCGAAAAGAGGAGGATCCGGGCTGTTCTGTGCAAGTTCACTACACAGGGCAGGTAAGTATAACATGTTTGTTATTTTAAGAGAAAAAAAAACAAGACTTTACAATCACTTTAACATGACAATTAGACTAGCGCCAGTACTTTGCAATACAAGCTAATGGCTACCATGGTTATCATCATTGTTTATGATGGTAATTTGCTTTGCTGAAGAGACAGAAAGAAGAAAAAAGTGGAAGAAACAGGATGAGACTAGAAAAAAAAGAGGAAGGTTGACTAAAAGGGAAGGGAAAGGAAGGGAAGGGGAGAAGGGAAACACCTGTCAGGACTAGGACCTTATAGTCTCTAATGCAATTAAAGGGATTATGTCTGCATTGGTGGAAGCAATTCTTTAATGACCCGGGAGAAGCATTGAATCCAGGGTCCCCGGGTTTTAGAGAATTTGTCATATCTATCATAACATTGTGAATAATTCTTCCATCTGTTTGAGGAATTGCATTTCAGCTATCCATTCATAGATTCATAGGGGTAACTTTTTTAATATACCTTACTTCTTTCTTAGGAGTCATAAGTACTTCACGTACAGTAAGTAAGGATACAGATTGAATTGAGAAGAGTAATGAGCAAAAACCAGGAAAGCCTGCTATGGTGAGTGAGTTCAACAGAGTGAGTGAGTGGTGAGTTTCCTGACTTCATACCTTGGACAGAATGAACCTCATTGACTAATATAACATGAGAAAAGTTTTTGTTGAGTGAGACTCAATGGCTGCTGTTTTTTTCTTTATGGTGGAAGAATGGTGGGGGTGGACTGGGAGGAGAAAGGAAGGGAGGGTGGGTTAGAAGAAGAGTCTATGGGGCTATGGGAAGGAAGGGTAAGAGGTAAGAGTATGGCCACCAGAAGTAGAGGTGGGAGAGACCCTAACTACTTCCATACACCTGGGAAATCCAAACTAAACAGAGGTTACCTAAGACAGGGTTCACACTGCCTTGCGGAGCGGCTAACAGCAGGGGTCTAATGCATCCCTGTTCACTGTTACAGGTTTGATTTGGTCCGAATTTTTTGATGAATTCGGACCTGAAACGGACCAGAAGATGCACAGGGCTCCTGTGCAATTCACTCTGTAGCCATCCCGGAGCTGTGCGAGCTGGCTACATTGAGAGCCGGTTACAATCTCCTGACATGTGAATTGGATGTGGGGAAACTTGCATCCAATTCACAATAGTGTGAACCCAGTGAAAACTGTATGTCAAAGAAACCATTAGATAAGTAGATCTAGAGACTGTAGTGGGATATTTTTATTTTAACTATATATTTCATCTCATAATTAATAATTAGCATAACAATGAAATTACTAGCAGCTTGCAGAGTATCTCACTATATACACATATGCAGGGGCGTTGCTATGTCTGCAAAAGATCTGGGGCTAGAGCCCATAGCAGCAGTCACCAACCTTTTTGCAGGCCCACGGGGGAGGCACATAAGTGGTAAGCAAGTGGTTCAACCATAATACAGAATCAGTGGGAGCCCGGGGTGTGTCACTTGCCACATCTCCAGCCACCAAATGCAGCGTGTCACTTGCCACCGTCGTCTGTCACCAAATGCAGCTTGTTACTTGCCACCGTCACCTGCCACTTGATATGGATTGCAACTTGCCATATCGCCTGCCACCAGATGTGGATTGTCACTTGCCACGTCACCTGCCACCATTTGCAGATTATCACTTGCCATGTCACCTGCCACTATTTGCAGATTGCCACGTCACCTACCACCATTTGCAGATTGTCACTTGTCACGTCTCCTGCCACCATTTTCAGATTGCCACATCACCTGCCACCATTTTCAGATTGTCACTTGCCATGTCACCTGCCACTAGATGTGGGTTGTCACTTGCCACATCACCTGGCACCAGATGTGGATTGGGACTTGCCAACTGATGTGGATTGTAACTTGCCATGCCAGCCAGTACCACCAAATGTGCATTGTCGCTGCATCGGTGGCAGGCTGCATGCACTGGTCCATTTAGTGAGGGAAGGAGAGCGGTGATGCGGGGCAGGCAGTGAGAAATGATGTCATCTCGCTGCTCCCTGCCACACCTCCGACAATGAAGCAAGGGGGTCTGGCTGCAGAGTGGAGCTCCACCAATGACAGGAAGCATGTGACCTCCACTCCACCGTGCTGTGAGGGTGGAAGAGCACTGATGTGTGGCAGGCAGTGAGAGATGATATCATCTCTCTGCACCTCACTCCCACATTGAAGAGGCCCGGCTGTGAAGAGCAATGATGTGGAGTGGTTAGAGAGAGATAATGTCATCTCTGCTTGTCTGCCCGCTTGCTTCTCTCCTCTCACCCCGCCTCTCTCATGCAGCCAGCCTGCCTGCGGCAGGTTAGGCAGGGATCCTGCAGCAAGAGACCCGGGGCTATGGGCCCCAGATTCGGGGCTATAGCCCCAATAGCCACCCCTTAGCAACACCTCTGCACATATGCATTATTAATATTTAAACTACCCTTACATATTATTGTATATTTTCAAAAGAGTTGTTTTATTGTTTTTCATATACAGTATATTATGAAGTGTCCTTAACAAAGAGCACAAGATTCATAAACTCTGCATTCTTCTGAGTTAGCTACACAGTTTTGGCATAACCTTCAGCACACGTTTAAGAATATGCATACTGAACACAGCAAAAATGCTGTTTTATTTTTATCTAAACACTTGACCTCCGGAGAGGTTTTACCCACTTCATGACCAGGGCACCGTACAACTTTAACTGGCAATGTTTGGTCATGCAACACTACGCAAATTAATTTTTTATAATTTTTTTTCACACAAATAGAGCTTCTTCTGGTGGTATTTAAAGCAGAGTTCCAGGCATTTTATCCCCCCCCCCCCCCCCCCGCATTCTTGACCACTTCCTATAATCTTCTTGACTTTTTTTTTACCCTGCAGTGCAAATCCCTTTTTTTGGAGGTTTTAATTCTCAGCTACCACAGTACCTCACCACGGCAAAGTATGTGATGGCTGCCCGTCCAACGGCTCCTGGGATATGAGTGTCATCAATCCCAGGAGTCAATGGGCATTCGCCGTTTGAAGCATCGCCTTACAGCACCGCGCTTTGTATGATATCCGCGTGCAGCCAGCAGCGCCGTATCCCGGAAGGAGATACCAGTGGGCTTCTGATGCCCACACTGAAATGGGAGTGCACTCGGTGGGGACAGAGAGGTACGTTTTTAAAAAAAAAAACATTTACAAAACCTACATTCACTACTAATCCCATTGGTTATAGGATTAGGTGGATACAGCAAGGGGGGTGTTTTTTTAAAAAAAAGAAAAAAAAAATCCCTGGGACTTCGCTTTAATCGCCACTTGTTTTTTTAATTTTTTACTATATGAATAAGAAAAGACTGAAAAGTTTGAAACAAAACCCCCCAAAAATAATTTTTGACTTTCTGTGTATAAAAAATATCCAATAAATTCAATGTCTTTGTAAATGTAAGCCAAAATATATTCTGCTATGTCTTTGGTAAAAAAAAAAAAAAAATCCAGATAAGTGTATATTAATTGATTTGTTTGAAAGCTACAGTATAATGTCTACAAATTATGTTATGTGTTTTTGAAAATTGATCAGTCCTGATGTACTAATGGCCTATCTCATTTCTTGAGACCCTAAAATGCCAGGTACACATACCCCCCATATGACCCCTTTTTGGAAAGTGTCAAATGACTGGTGTGGCAGTGATCAGGTGACTGGTGTGTATGTGTACAAAAAAAAAAAAAATATTTTCTTTATTTCATTTTTTTGTTACATTTTTTTAATCTTTTATTTTCTTTTCTTAAGATTTATTTTTCTTTTTTTAGGATTTTTTTTACATCCTGCCATCAGAGCATTTCATTATCACCATAGTGACACTGTACTACTCTGGGGGATTGATCAGGGGTTTTTTTTTTACACTATTATTGCTTATAATAGTGAGGATCACTGTTTTAAGCAATAGGTTTAGCTGTCATGAATGCCTTTCATTCATGACAGCTTGTGATGGGGGTGGATGAAGTAGCAACCTCAGCCTGAACTCCGACCAGGCCACACCCCCAACATGTTTCACTCAACCCCCTGGAGCTTAGTCATGGGGATCATAGGGATACTATGCGATAGCTGTGGGCCAGTCGCAGCATCTCAATAGTTAAAAAAAAATGAAGCCATTCATGACTGTTTTGTTTACATTGTAATCATGTGATCGCTATGACCAACTATAGTGATGAGCATAGGCGTTTCAAGCGCCATGATCCTCTGTGTCTACCGGACACAGTGGTCCCTGAATCACACCGATGTGTGCCCTGAAGGTGCGCTATTGAGTATGTGCTCAGTCACATACCAGTATTACACTGAGCCTGGTGGGGCAGAAAGTGGGTAAAGTGGTTGTAAACCCTTACATACACACACTGAGGTGACTAGACTCAGGTGATACACAGAGATGAAACAAATCCACCTACATAGGTTTTACCATCTCTTATCCACAACCATTCAAAGCGTACAGTTTACACAACATTTCTGATTGTCATAAGGCAGGGGGTGGGAATCAGATGTCACACACTGCACAGCCTATAGCAGGGGACTGAGTGTGATCTGAGACCTAAATGTAGGCAATGGACACAACCCTCTCTACACATCTCATAGGGAAACATGCACAAGTAATTAATGCAGATAGCAGAGGAAGGAGACCACAGACAGAAATCACACTAATTCCCCGTACACACGGTCGGACTTTCCGACGGAGGATGTTCGATGGGAGCTTGTTGTCAGAAATTCCAACCATGTGTAGGCCCTATGGGACATTTTCCATCGGAATTTCCATCACACAAAATATGAGATCTGGATCTCAAATTTTATGACAACAAAATCCGTTGTCGTAAATTCCGACCGTGTGTACACAATTCCGACACACCAAGTTCCATGCATGCTCGGAATCAAGCAGAAGAGCCGCACTGGCTATTGAACTTCATGTTTTTCGGCTCGTCGTACGTGTTGTACGTCACCGCGTTCTTGGCGCTCGGAATTTCTGACAAGATTTGTGTGACCGTGTGTATATAAGACAAGTTTGAGCCAATATCCGTCTGAAAAAATCCATGGATTTTGTTGTCGGAATGTCCAATTGTGTGTACAGGGCATTAGGGCTTTGGATTGAGGCAAGTACACACTATAGAAGGGTATGCTTTGTTTATTTTTCATTTCAGAGGTTTACAACCACTTTGATTCACAAGATTGGGTGAATGAAATTTCATCTTATTCTCTGAGTGAACATTCTCTACTCATTTAGTAAATAAATTTCATAGACTTGTAAACAGGCAGCAGAGCAGTGAAGCACTGTTGTACGGATACAGTGAGAGGGACACACAAACTTAATGTGCAGGATGTCTGAAAAATCAGAATCCGTAGGCATTGCATTATGAGAAATCATTAATTCCACCCCTATAAAGTGCAGTTGGTCCAGGAACTGCATGACACAGACAGGCGTATGCAATATTGGAATGTGGTTTTTACAATATCAGGAATTAAAGTTGTTTTACAGTAATGAAGCCTCATTTCACCTTAGTGGTAGTGTCAACATACACTTTGGGTTGTTTTCAGACCAGTAATTTGCAATGTACTGCACAATGCACATTACTGGTCTGAAAACAACCCAAAGTGCATGGTTAAAGGATATTTTTGAAAGTGATACACAAATGTACAGTATACCGTAGGTAGGGATATTTGGTGGCAGATAAATTGGGCCTTTTTTTTTTAATTAGTGTGACAGGGAACTGTATGTCACAGCCTTTTCTTGTCTTTTAATTAAGTGACATTCCTTTCCTGGAACAACTTAAAGCGGAGTTCCACCCAAAAGTGGAACTTCCGCTCATTTGTTTCCTTCCCCCCTCCGGTGCCACAATTGCCACCTTTCAGGGGGAGGGGGGACAGGATACCTATTTTTGACAGGTATCCTGTTCCCATTTCCAGGGAGCCTCAGCCATGGATGTTGACGTCACGGTTCAGCTTTCTCCTCTCCCTGTCGCCAGGCCAGTAGAAAAGAGGAGTGGAGCTTCGTGCATGCGCAGTAGGATACCTTACCCGCAATGGCAGCGGCAGCACCCGTCAGCTGATGAAAACATCAGCTGTGGTGCCGACATCGCTGGACTCCAGGACAGGTAAGTGTCCTATTATTAAAAGCCAGCAGCTGCAGTATGTGTAGCTGCTGGTTTTTAATTTTTGCAGCGGTGGGTGGACCTCCGCTTTAAAATGTGATTTTAGCAAGATGGTGTCTCATCACGTTTTGCTATTGCTGTGAGAAAATGTTTGCGAACAGGTAGATTGGAAGGCTAGGTTCAGTTGAATGGCCTCCTAGGTGTGGACACCTAGCACCATTCAACTTTTATCTTTGGGTTTATCTAAAGTCAGTAGTCTATCTGACAAGGGCAAGAGCAATCATTGCACTACACTTGAAAATAATCACTGCCTGTAAAAGCATAAGTTCTTCTGCATTAACAAATGTTCATCGTTCTTGCATTCAGTATATACAAAAGTGCTGTAAAGTCCAAGGCTATCAGTTGAGCATTTACGGTGATTAATGCTTAAATACGTTTTTTAGATTCATTCACAATGGCTAATTTACATCAAGCTGGTCACGTTAACTTATAAAGCTGTGAAAATACCATCATCTCCATTTAAACTACTCCAAGTTTTGACTATGTAACTATATAATTATAATCTGCTGTTGGGATCACTTTAAAGTAATTCTAAAGCCTAAAAGGTTTCTTTTAACCTTAATGCATTCTATGCATTCAAGGAACAAAAAACCTGTCTCAATCCAGCGCTGTGCATGAGAGCAGCAGCTCTCTCTGCTCTCTCCCTCGTCATGCCATTGGCTCCTGCTGCTGTCAATCAAATCATGTGACAAGGGAACAGGGGGTGGGGCCGAGCCACCCTGTCTGTGTCAAAAAACACAGACAGAGCGGTTTGGGAGCGAGCCTGTATGAGTCTCCCCATAGAAAGTGGATTTCTGAAAGGGTCTAGAATGCATGCAAATTCTCAAGAATAATTCATGTAATGAACAATGTACATTTTAATACTTATCCTTTTAAAAAAAGAATTTTGTCATACATTTTGTATTTTTTAACTACATATTCTTTTGTTGTGCCTTGAAAATCATAAATATGTTCAGTTTGTGGTGTGGCACTATAAGGCCAATTAACTAAGTCCTTTCTATGGGGGTACTGAGGAGGAGGAGCCAGGAGCACTGGCAGGGGATCCCAGAAGAGAAGGACCAGGGTCGCTCTGTGCAAAACCGTTGCACAGAGCAGCTAAGTATGATCTGTTTATTATTTTATTAAAAAAAATTAAGCTTTAATATCACTGTAAGAATGTTTGCATCAAGACAGAAATTTATATCTCATGAAATAAAGGTACAAAAAAGTTATCTCCATAAATTCATAACCTTCAAGCAATGGTACGTGACCATCCATGGAAATTTTCAATTAAATGCTGAAAGGCTAAGAAAATAAACATCCATGTAACATTGCCATATCTCAAACAAAAGCTGTAATGTGACTTAAATTGGTGACTGATAGTTTAAAATTTCTTCTAATTCTTACTGTATATATAACATATATATATTATTAATAATATATATATATATATATATATATATATATATATATATATATATATATATATATATATATATATATATATATATATTTTTTTTTTTATTATGTTTTAAACAAGCCCTTTAGTATAAAAATCAACTACAGCAAAGCAAATAGCCAGCATATTTCACATCAGTGCTTTTCAGTGATTTTACAGAAGTTATGTGGTGAGGACAATCTACAGGGAAAAGTGTTGTCAGCCAGATCCAAAACTATCCCTGCAGCCTCAATTTATTTGGACAGCAACCATTCAGCTTATTGCAATTCTTCAACACCAAGCAATGGGGAACACTCAGAACACATCAGAAATCAAAGCTAGACCTGCCAGACTGGTGTGTGTTTGAATCATAAAGGAATCCTTTCCACAAAGAAAGTATTTCTGATAGTTGCCTGGCTATCATATTGGCGCACCCACCAGAACTTCTTCTCCCCCTCTTCCTACCTGAAACCTTCTGGGACACGTCTCAGGTTCCAGAAGACTGCAGGACCATTCACAATGCGCAGTGCGGCTCGAGCATTCGCAGTGGGCAGCCACCTATGAAGCTGCAAGGAATCACAACTGGCTGTCCACAGTAACATGCCACAACTAAGGGGACCCAAAGACCAGTAAAAAAAAATTATTTGGGTGAGGATAGTGTCAAACCCTTGAACAGGTGATTTTTCTTTTTTAAAACCTATTGCCATCCACAAGGTTCCCCCCCCCCTCCCCCCTTTATGACCAGGCCATTTTTTAATGATACGGAACTGTGTTATTTAACTGACAATTGAGCGATCGTACAACGCTGTACCAAAACAACATGTATGTCCTTTTTTCCCACAAATAGAGCTTTCTTTTGGTGGTATTTGACCACCTCTGTGGTTTTTATTGTTTGCACTATAAACAGAAAAAGGCGGACAATTTTGAAAAAAAACCCCAATATTTCTTACTTTCTGCTATAAAACATATCCAATAAAAATAATGGAAAAAATCTAATTTCTTCATCAATTTAGGACAATATGTATTCTGCTACATATTTTTGGTAAAAAATAAATACCAATAAGCATATATTTATTGGTTTGCGCAAAAGTAATATTGTCTACAAACTATAGGATAGATTTATGGATTTTTTTTTTACTAGTAATGGTGGTGATCAGCAACTTATAGCGGGACTGCGACATTGAGGCAGACAAATCGGACACTAAGTGGCTCTTTTTGAGAACCAGTGACACTAATACAGTGATCAGTGTTAAAAATATGCACTGTCACTGTACTAATGACACTGGCAGGGAAGGGGTTAACATTAGGGGCGATCAAAGGGTTAATTGTGTTCCTAGGGAGAGCTTGCTAACTGTGCGGGAGGTGCTTTTACTGTGGGAAGGCAGAGATCCGTGTTCCTGCTTTGTAGGAACACAGGGCTACAGCCTTCCCTTTTCACAGAACGATAATCTGCCTTGTATACATAGGCAGATTGCTATTCTGCCTGCCCACTGATTGGCTCCCGCTGTGTGCAATCACAGTGAGATCGGATCGCCGGTGCTGCGTGTGCGCGCTCCAGGCTCGGAAATGCAGAGCCGCGATCCTGCGCAGAGGAGCCTCCTTGCCACTGTATATATACAGTATATGGTTGGCAAGCTGTTAAAGTCAGTAGGTACAGTATTTGTAGCTGCAGACTTACTTTTTTTTTAAACAGGGCGAAGAACTGCTTTAAAAAAATTTTAGTCAGTAAGACATCATGCCAAAATGCCAAACACTGAAAAATTGATTTTGGTTTGCATATACTTTAATACAATAATATTGTAGTTTTTTTTTTTTTTTTTATGGAATATGGGATCAATTTTTCTGTGTATTCTGTCAGAAAGAAATATTTATTTTTTTGGATCATTGATATTTACATACCAATGAATGTAATTGTTTTATCTAGTTGCTCGTATTCTGTAACAAATCAAGCTACAAGTTATAGCATAAAGAAGCTCGTAGTTCTTTGGCAAATAATACCAAAAGGAGCGAATCTACAAATATAATATATATATATATATATATATATATATATATATATATATATACATATATATATATTAGGGCTGGGAAAATTAAAGATTAATTCCTCGATTAATCGTTAATTTTTTTGATCGATCAAAATTCTTTTGATCGGTACTCACCTCTCCGTCAACTTCCGGGTCTTCAGGGACTTGGTTATGAAAATCAACATATCTAAGGGCTTTCCTGGCTGTAAGTCAGTTTGACAATGAACTGACATTGATTGGTTATCCAGCAATCAAGAAGCTTTTTCTGATGAGGGCACTTTTTTTCCAAAGACCCGACACTTTGCTGTCTCAGCAGGTGATGGATGTGTCTGGCTCTCCATCGGTCCCCCTGATGCACAACGGTGCTATTTAAATAGACTGTAGGGTGACGCCGTAGCCCCGCCCTGCTGAGGAAGTTCTGAGGAAGTTCTGATTGAACGTAACGCGTACGGGGGAGGAGCTACGCATGACGTCAGCTAAAAGTAGTTGGATCTGTATGTGCGTTCTAATTAATCAAAAATAGTCGATTAATCGATTAAAAAAAATCGATTCATCGAACACGAAAATTTTAACCAGTAACAGCCCTAATATATATATATATATGTATATATATATATATATATATATATATATATATATATATATATATATATATATATTGGCTTTTGTAGATTCGCTCCTTTTGGTAATCACCAACTTTTATTTGCCAAAGAACTACGAGTTTCTGTATGCTATAACTTGTAGCTTTTAAAAACTTGTAGAAGTAATTTGTTTGGCAAGGCTTGAGTTGTAGATGTATTTGATTATTCAGTAATCACATCTATCTTGTATTGTTCACCTCACTATATTCTCTGTCATCTCGGCAAAAAAAATCTCACCACATATCCCATTAAAATGTCTCACGAAGCAGACACCTACAACACAATATCCTGATACAGCATATTAAAAAAGCTTGAATGTTGCACTGGATTGACAGATTAGGTATACAAGTGATGAGATTTGTTTGGAGATACCTCTGATTGGCCCATTAGCAATCTGATAAGACCAGTTTCCATGACAACTGACTCTGGATGCGAGAAGCAATACCTAAAAAAAGATGCAGCAGGTATCCTCTTCTATACACGCACTCTGCTTTTATTTTTTTATTTTTTTTCACCTGTGCGAGTCATATCCTGCAGTTATTCTTATTGCAAGCCAGATGAGCTTTTGATATATACATTCTTCCCAAGCCCCCGGGTCACTAGCTGTCTAGTGTGTTCTATTATTATCAGACAACAGCATTTAAATATAGAAGGAGCAACTTTGCAGCGGAAGGAAATGCATCTTCATAATGGGACAACTTAACTTGAACCCTAGAGCGCCATAATCAGAGGTTTAGGAAGAGGCCATGCAGAGTTTATTGCAGCATACTTAATGCTCATCCACACAACAATCCTAACTGTATCAGACTGTCCAATATAGGATACACTACCGATATATTCAAACGACCAATCTTGGAAGACCACAATGATGAAATCTGTTTTATAGTAACTCTATGCCATTAATTCATGCAATGATAGACAATCAATAAAAATATTCTTTTGTTAATCTCACATGAATTTTTTTTACAGTGTGTTTCCCCATTACATGCAGACCAGCAAAATATAATAGTGGTAGGAGCTGGGAATAACTACAACAATGCCAGGGGTACATAACCACTTGGGCACCAGCCTGTAATACCCCTTCATTACCAGGCCATTTTACAGTTTTTAAGGCTGTGATAGTTTGACTGACAATTACTCTGTTATGTAATGTTATAACCAAATTAGTTTTGTGTCTTTTTTTTTTTTTTTTTTAGACAGAGCTTTCTTTTGGTGGGTTTTATTTATTTATTTATTTACTATAAAAAGGATAAAGGACGAAAAAAAAAACAAGTTTGTCTTACTTTCTGGTAAAATAAAAATGCCAGAATAGTTTAAAACCCCACAAAATGACCTTTTTTTATCAAAGTAGACACCCCAAGGTGATTTAATTTTTTGCCACATTTTTGGAAATGAAGAAACATGCCAGTATTGATGGGGTTAAACATGGAGCTTGAGAATAGTGCCATAAATATACTAAGGAAGGAGAAAATGAAGGGGTTAATGTACTGATTACATACAGTGGCATCATAGAGATGAATGGGTACACAGCAATCACCCAGTGGATTGGCCAAGCAACAGCTGTTTATCCAGTGCCATTCATAAACCGCACAAAAGCCGAGTACACACGGGCCGAATGCAGGGAGTCATCGGCCAGTTCAACAGAAACCAACTGACATTCGGCCCATGTGTACTGGAGTCGATCCGACTGAAGCCGGCTACTCGGGCAGCTTCTCTCGAAGGGGCTTGACTGAAAAAAGTCTGCCGTTCAGCTCCCGATCAGCGCTCTCAGCCGATGGCTGAAAGTGCTGACCAGAGTGGTGTTCTGGCGGGCGGCGGCAGCCACTGTCAAAACACAATAGAACAGCAGGGGAGATCGCTGTACTAACTTTGGATAATTAGTACAGCGGCTCCTCCTGAGGTGTCAGGTTTTTTTTTGTTCAGCCCTGCTGGGTTGCAGGGAAAAAAAAACACTAGTGTGTACGAGGCTTAAATAAAGGACTTCTGCTCCGCCATTGAAAAACATACAGCGGTGCAACAAGTTTTTTTTTTCTTTTGATTCACCCTTTGTGACAATAGGTCATTAAACCTAGATGGCCAGACCAAAAATATGCACCAATTAATTAACTTGAGTAAGTATAACTCTATAACAATTTTCTATTAAAATCTTTTTTTTTTTTTAATTACTTGAAAAACATACAGCGGTGCAACCAGTTTTTTTTTCTTTTGATTCACCCTTTGTGACAATAAGTCATTAAACCTAGATGGCCAGACCAAAAATATGCACCAATTAATTATCTTGAGTAAGTATAACTCTATAACTAATTTGTTATTGAAAACTTTTTTTTAATTTTTTTTTGTTACAGGCTGTTAAATGGATTTTTTTTCTTAAAGTATTTAACTCTCAACAACTTATAATGTTTTGTGAAACATTTTTAAAATGATCATATTTCATCTTTTTCTGTGTTTTATTTTAATGCTGAACTCCGGGCACACAAACATAAATTTAAATATATTGCTAAACAGCCACAATGAACATAAATCCACTTTATGTGCACCAAATGCATTTGCAAACCCAGACATAACTTTATAATAGTAGCAGTAACATCATCACTGTAATGCACATAGCCTGTGTGGAGAGCAGAGCTTTGAAAGGGACCCAACAGCTCCACCTATTACAGGCTTTTAG
Organism: Lithobates clamitans; assembly: GCA_037952925.1. Taxonomy (NCBI): domain Eukaryota; kingdom Metazoa; phylum Chordata; class Amphibia; order Anura; family Ranidae; genus Lithobates; species Lithobates clamitans. The sequence continues at coordinate 9,407,224 of JBBGZY010000723.1, forward strand.
AAGAAAACTACAGGAGGGGGCGGAGACAAGACCAGTCACCCTGCACAAGAAGACACAGCAGCAGTAATTAGTCTTTATTACAGAAAGCTACTGCACAAAAGATAGGTTTCACACTGGATTACTTCACAGATCTGGAGGAAACACACAAAGATTTAAATAAACATGCATCTTGCACTTGCTAATCCCAGAGTTCAGCTTTAACAGTCAAAGGCAGCTCTGCTCTGTGCAAGGTACAATGACAAGCTGAGCCAACTGGTTTGTTTTGTAAATCACATGATTTGTTCCCGGGCCTTAGTGAGAGACCAGTGCTGTTGGGCACCAACTTGCCGCTTACGGAGGACTATGGACTAATTGACCCAGAGTCCAGTACCCTAAAATTCTTGATAACTATAGCTCCCGAATGAAGGAGCAGGGGGGCCAGGTAAAAAAGTATATGCTGGGGAGGCGGTGATAACTGCTAAAGCTTGACCGTAAAGGTCAGTACACACGATAGAAAATCAGATGTATATGTCCATAAGAGGAAGGATTCGTTGATTATCTGTTCATTAGTATATTGCTTTTAACAGCTCATTCCAACTGTTTGGATGAAAAAAACGAAGGTGCAAGGTAGAAAATGTTTATCATGAGTGAACACAATGTCCGATTTTCGTTCAATGTGTACAGTAATCTTGCGGACATAATCGAATAGAAAATACCACCCATGATCGGAAGCAAAGACCTAATAAGTAGCTATATTTGCCTACGTTTGCCTAGGTTTACTTTTTTCTTTTGAGAATATTTGTATAAGTTAAAATCATTCTCGATTACATCATAATACGTACCTTCTTGAAAACACTGATGATCGTTCATCTGATTTTCTTATAGTGTGTACTAGGCTTTACTCTATCCTAACCCCTAACCTCATCCCTTACACTAAATTAACCACTGAAGGACTGAACTTACCTTGTTCGGTGGTAGAAGTGGCAAAAATTTTGGGCGGGGCCACCTTGGCCATGTATATGGGGCCTTTCGTTTCTCCTCCGCCCCTTCCAGTGTATGCACTCCTCAAGGCCCGGGACCAGGTGGGGCCGCATTGATGTAAAAATCAATATTAAGGCTGATCCCCCGTTCACTGTGTGCAGCTGTGTAACAACATAAACTTCTAAATGTAGAATTTATGAGGGGACACCACTGAGCCCATGTTCCATTCCACCAGTTCAGCTTTCTGCCACCTCACTCCAAGTGATATAATGGGGTCCCGACGTGCACTAAGCGTGGACCTCATGCGTGCACTTGATTAACTCTTTCAGCTCTCCTGTACCATGCAACTAGGTCCATGGGGTCTCCGTCTTCCCCAATTGCTCGCTACCAGAGAACATGCCACCCACACCAGGTACTGCTACTGGCTTCTAGAAACACCATATACCTTAATGCACCCCTTTGAGTAACTTCAGACCAGGCTTTTAACGGTTAGCAGTAACTTTACTGAAGACTTGCAGAAGTACAGTCCATAATTCAGCACACATATAACACAGATCATCCTCCCGAACTAACCAATGCAGGCTTCCCAGATCATACTTTGCCCAAGAGAAAAGTCCATTTAGCTCAACTCCATCACTGGCATAGCCCTGGTTCTTGAAAGAATCACAGCAGGGTGTCCCAGAAGGGGATGGTGCAGCAGTCCTTCCTTTGTATTCCTAATGTGGAAGAGAGAGCTGAGCAGAGCCCTCCCCCCTTTTATCAGCAGCACAGGGTAGTGAACAGAGCCCAGAAAAGTCAAGAAAGTGCTGGCTTACAGTTAACCACTTTCCAACCTGGGCAGCCTGTGAATCACTACATACATAAACAGCAATGGAGTTAACAAAGGAACATTACAGTGCAAGTGGGGCTAAAATGTTTACAGACACAGTTACTAGTGCCCACATTCCAGTGCCAAAAAAAAGAACAATCTGATAAAACTATATGTAGCCAGAAAATAAAACCATCAGAAAATGTTACTACTGCCATTCAAATAAATATGAATATTCATTAGTGGCAAAAAGTATTAATACCTTTAAAAAGAACACTTAGATTGCATTAGTGTTCCAATTACATTATATAGCTACATAGAACATAAAAATGTCACCTGCATATTTTATGCTACTCTTGTAAATTACTAATGATTACACGTTTCATCTTTATACTATGCATTTAATAAGGCAAAAAGCAATGATCAAAGTGCAAAAAAAAAAATGTCTGTCTTTTTGTAAAATGGTGAAAGCTTCAATCTAATTGGTTCACATTGTTTTGTAAAGAAAATGTATTTTTACTTTTAAAATCCAGAATAAAAACAGATATCACTGAGGCACAGATGGGGTTGCCAACACAAAATATATTTTTGTATGGACGTCTGTCCAAAAATACACGAATAGCTTAAACTTTTGCAAACACAAAATGACTATACGAAACAGTGGAAAGATGGCTACATTTTTGGCAGCAGTCCTTAATAAGTAACACCTTAATAATGATCATGTGTATTAATTATATAGAAAGGAAAGCTCTAGCCTTACCTTTGGAAGGGAAGCTCTCGATCCAGAGCTTTGTGTCGTCATTGTTAGGACAGTTGTGATTCCTAAAGCAACTCTAGCAGGTGCAGCATCCATGTTGATCCAAAATGATACCCAAGACAAGATGACAATAAGCAAGCTGGGGATGTACATCTGTATCAAGTAATATCCCATTTGGCGCTCCAGGTGAAACTTAACTTCGATACATGTAAATTTTCCTGAAACAGAGGTTAACTTTATCAGTTTGGATGGAGGGCAATGTAATTATTAAAGTAGATCCTAAACCCTAAGCATTCATTTAGGCGGGTTGTCCACCAGAGGGGAGTTAAAAATAGGCAGTTGAGCCCCAGTTTTACTGCCCCAACCACCTCCCCTAACCTAAAACAGTGCCTGGAGGGGGTTTGCACACATGCTGTGGGTGTGATACTTTTCAGATGCCACAAATATTATACCCCTGTTGGGTTCCGCAGGCAATACCAAGGAACGTGACCCAATCAAGTAAATGTGGCTATGCAGTGGTGCAGGCTTTTCAGGATTAAAACTGGCTGTGAGAAGGTGATATGTCGCCTCCCAGCCACCTGTTTACCACCCTCTGAAAAGAAATCCATCGCAAATCGTTTTTCAGAAGGGCAGCAAGATCTCCCACCGGTGTAAACAAGCCCTTTTATTGGTAGCAGCCCTTGCCACCCCTCTGAAAAGCAAATCATTGGTGTATTACTTTTTTTAGAGGGCAGCTGACAAATGCCTCCTTACCACCTCTTTTAACTCTTAAAAGCCCGCCCAATGGCACTGAAACCATATGCCATGCACATGTTTGTATGGTGGCTGCGGCATGGCCCCATTTAATTGAATGGGTTTGGCAGTGGTAATACCTGCCAAATTTGATGGGGAAATATTTTTTGCAGAGGCTGTGAAGCAAAGCATTGTGACCTCAACATTTTTACAACCCACCCTCCATCTGCTCTGTTAGAGGCTAAGGGGGCAATAGAACTGCAGCCCAACCTCCTATTTTACCTCTCTCTCCCCCAACCCCCCCCCCAGGTAAATATATGAGGTTATATAAGGAGCAATAACTGGACTACTTGTAAGGCTTGATTTACTACTGCAAGTGCAGTTGCTCCAGAGCTTAATAAATAAGGGGAAGCTCTGCTGGCTTCCATCATCCAATCATGTGCAAGTAAAAATGCTGTTTTTTTTTTTTAATGTTACTTGCATGTGATCGGGTGTTACTTGTAAAGTGAAGCTTTACCTGATTTACCAATCTCTGGAGCAACAGTGATTGTGCGGAGTGCACAGTATAATTTCCTTTAGTATCTCTACCCCTTAAGCCTGGTATACACTGTGGGGGTTATTTACTATAACATGGGGAGTGCATAATCTGGTTCAGCTCTGCATAGAAACTAATCTGCCTCCAGGTTTTATCGCCAAAGCTTAATTGAACAAGCTGAAGTTAGAAACTGATTGGCTGCCATACACAGCTGCACCAGATTCTGAGTGCATTCGTTTAAGTAAATTAACCCCTGTGAGTTTTATTTTCGTTCAACCCAGCGGTTTGAACAAAAAAAAATCTGAAGAGCTTAGGAGGAGCCACTGTACTAACTACCTGACTTTAGTACAGTGATCTCCCTGCTGATTGGCAGAGCTTTTTCGGTAATGCCCCTTCGATAGTAGTCGGCTGGCTTCTGTCGGCCCAACTGCCGTACACATGGAATGAATGTCAGGCAGTCCCGGACGATGCGTCTGGCATTTGGCCCGTGTGTACAAAGCTTTTGTTTGCTACAGAATTGTGCATTAGAAAGCAATGATCATGTTTATTTGCATTTAATACTGTTTTGAGGCCCAATAGATTCAGGTTAGACAGCTATATGTAAAGAGCCATAAAGAAAAATAATAGCAGTACTTAAAATAGGAGCGACTGTATAGGCTGGAACTGAGAGTCATTTAACCTCCCAGATTGTATTTAATCAAAATTCAATTTTTAGTTTTGTTTCATGTTAAGTGCATGCATGCTAAGTAATACAAATATGCATTGCCTCTCACAGAGATCGCAATACTCCCTCTGGCAATGTCTTCAACTGTTATTCTCTCCAGAACAATGGTGCCATCTGTGATCAGGCATCATCCATGGTCACCATGTTTTTCCTGGACTGAGATGCTGGCTCAGAGATGACAGTCATGTAAATCCTGGTCCCTGAACAGTTCTTGGCTATGTTCACAAACGTCTCACACAGATCAGCTCCAGCTGCAGCCGCTCACCTTTATGCCCCGTACACACGGTCGGACTTTGTTCGGACATTCCGACAACAAAATCCTAGGATTTTTTCCGTCGGATGTTGGCTCAAACTTGTCTTGCATACACACGGTCACACAAAGTTGTCGGAAAATCCGATCGTTCTAAACGCGGTGACGTAAAACACGTACGTCGGGACTATAAATGGGGCAGTGGCCAATAGCTTTCATCTCTTTATTTATTCTGAGCATGCGTGGCACTTTGTCCGTCGGATTTGTGTACACACGATCGGAATTTCCGACAACGGATTTTGTTGTCGGAAAATTTTATCTCCTGCTGTCCAACTTTGTGTGTCGGAAAATCCGATGGAAAATGTCCGATGGAGCCCACACACGGTCGGAATTCCTGACAACACGCTCCGATCGGACATTTTCCATCGGAAAATCCGACCGTGTGTACAGGGCATTTGACTTGCTGCAAAGTTACAGTGTTGCAGTGTAATCAATAGAGGAGAGTAAATGCTTCCCCTCTACCCACAGCAGACTGATGGCATCACCTTAGCCAAGGCATAGTCACTAGACTGGAGTTTAAAGTATTACTAAACCCAGGACCCTGCATTCACTATATCTGGTCTCCCACAGTACACAGAACATGGAAATGCAATTGTTTTAGTAAATAGAAACTGCTAAATACCAGTATATAGCAGTCTTGTAATTTCTATCAGTATCTGGTTAAAGCTTGCAGGAGGAGTTTTCATTCTACTCTGACTGTCCTATGAGGCTGCAGGCCCCCTGACCCTCTGTCTGGACAGTGCTGCTTGGCCCTGTGCGATCACATACACTCTCCCAAGAAAGAAAAAAAAAACTCTCTAGCAATACACATCAAACTGAGCGTGTGCAGAGTGACTACAAAGACTCAGCCTTATCAGGAGATGGTTAGAGAACAGTGGAAGAAGGGGAGAATCAGAGAAGACAGGATCAATGGATCTATACTGGATATACAGACTGATTTTACTGTTGAGGGCTTAGTAATACTTTAAAGGTTGCTTTTTAACATTCAAATGCACAGCTTTTTTTAAGAAATGATACTGCTACTACATATTGTAACATGTCAGTAGTTGATTCATTTTCACATTACTGTCTTGTATAGCAATGCAGAGAAACAAAACAAATATATATTTTTTTTATTTGCAGTAAAAAAAATTACTAGGACTTTTGGGAATGGATGGTAATGCATGATATCCTGCATTAAAAAAGAAGTATAGGATTTCTTATTCAGAATTATACTCACCTAGATGGATGCTGCTTCTGTTCCCCGCTGGTTCTAACACCGGTGATCTCTCGGTTCTCAGAGCTCCCCAAGCAGAGTGCGGGTGACTGTCAGTCACTGCTGTCTGCTCTGCCCCCCCCCCCCCCCTCTCCTCACTTCACCTTTAATGAACATTGAGTCAAAAATTCACATTCTGTGCTTAATGAAAAAAAAAAAAAAACACCCCCCCCCCAAAACAAAACAAAAAATTATTAAATGACAATAAATGATACCAGCAGCCGTATTATATGCCCCCTCAAACAAATGTGCAACAGGCTAAAACTGATTAAAGCGGAGAAAAAAAAATGAAAAGTCAGCAACTACAAATACTGCAGCTACTGGCTTTTTCAAATAAGGACACTTACTTGTCCAAGGCGCCCGCAATGCCCTTTACCTGATGCTGACCCGTCCCTCAATTCCGGGTGGAGGTGCTGGCATTGTTAGTAAGGGAATCAGGAAGTGAAGCCTTGCGGCTTCACAGCCTGGTTCCTTGCTGCTCATGCGCGAGTCGCAATGCACATTCTGAGTGGTCCTTGCTGTCTTCTGGGACCTGTGTGTCTCCCAGAAGACAGCGGGGGGGATGGAGTAGGGGCCGGACACGGCGTAGATCACCGTGGATTCTGCGACGGTCTTTCGTCGGAAGTAGGAGCAATTGCCTGTATTGGACAAGTGTATGCTCCCCCCTCCCTCCTGAAAGGTGCCAAATGTGACACTGGATGGGGGGGGGGATTCTGGTCAGTGGAAGTTCCATTTTTGGGTCGAACTCTGCTTTAAAAACAGCGTTAGTTTAACAACATGCAAACCAATATCAATATGTTTCAAAACAATTAAAATATTTACTGCAAAAGATAGTCTCTGTGAGTAACATAAATTACAAAGTTTCTATTTGGTGAATATAAGCCCACTTCCTCTTTAACCTTTTCCAGCAGACTTTGTGAAAAACTTATTTCCACCTCAGTGATTAAATCACCAAAGTACAGTCCATCACCAACTTTCGGACAAACACTCACCAGCTGGAATTGCCCAAAAATAAGGAAATTGGGTTTAACAGGCATAACAGGAAATGGAGTTTTCTGCCTATCACAGATGAGGAGGAGGCGCGGCTTTTGAACAGTGAATGGCCGCCGAATAGTAATAGCACACGCTGGTCGCCGTCTGCCTGCATGACACGCTGATCATGTAGGCAGACGGCAGTGACTCGAGTATAAGTCGAGGGGGGCACTTTCAGCCCAAAAAAAAAGGGCTGAAAATCTCAACTTATACGGTATATCTGTGTTACATTGGTATTACACATTGCATATACAAAGGCTCTACGCCTTTCGTGGAGTATTTATATCCACTCTTCAGGACCAACAATGTGTATATCTGAAGTAGAACATAGTGGGTTTCAAGGTCAATGCTTTTAAAGAGAATTGGAAAAAATGTAACTCTGGATAAACCCTGGTTATAAAAATACTCACAACTACCATGCAATGGAAGGGCAACAATGAGAGCTGGAGGCTCCCCAAAGGGCATCTTTTCTGGGAGCTGTGGCGGCATCCGGCGCGCACAGAACCCCCACATGACAACACCCCAAAGGGTGGCAGTCCCTGGAAATATTTCATTTCATTTCACCCTTTTTTTTTTTTTTTTTTGGATTTGGTTTGCACACATAATTTTCCCACTTTTGATTCATGTTTTTGCTTTTCACTGACATCAGCACTGTCACAGGTGCATCACCCTGCCTTTTTTGATTACACTCTCAATTTTACATATATAGTTATTTAATTATTTATTTATTTTATTTTAATTTTACATTTTTTTTTTTTTTTTTCACATACCACCACACTTCACCTTCATTTTTTCCAGCAACCCTTCAAGACGTCTTCACCTACATACACCACTATTCCCAGGGACTGCCACCCTGGTCTCCTGTGTTGTCCGCCCCTGGTGTTGCCATGTGGGGGTTCTGCCTGCGCCAGATGCCGCCACAGCTCTCAGAAAAGATGTCCTTCGGGGAGCCTCCAGCTCTCATTGTTGCCCTTCCATTGCATGGTAGTTGTGAGTATTTTTATAACCAGGGTTTATCCCCAGTTACATTTTTTCCAATTCTCCTACTCTAAATGTCTCACACCTCAGGACCACAGTTAGCCAAGCATAAGTATCTCAAAAGTAATAAAAGTTGTATAGCGTAATCCAGTAAAATAAATCCGCTCCCTTAAAAATATGCACTCACATAAAAATAGGGGTAGACCAATATTGTTTTTTTCAGGGCCGATACCGAATTTTTGGCTGCCTTTAAGGGTGATAGCCGATATCAGGTGCCGATATTCTGTAAATTTAACGTTTTTATTTTTACACTGTCCTACTTTTTTTTTACATTTTTTTTTAGCACTTTTCTTTTGCTGTCACAAGGAATGTAAACATCTCTTGTGACAGAGACCCCAAACCCCTCCACTGCACTTAAAAGTATTCAAAACTCCAAGACCTGCATTTTTTAATACTTTCAATTTTTATAAAACTGGCGCATTTAGGATGAGAGTAATCCGGAAAGTGATGTCATAACATCGCTTCTGGGTTACTAGATCTGAGACCCGAACAAAGCAATCGGTGTGGCTTCTGTTCTGCATTAGTAGCTTCTGTTCCGCATTAGTGGCTTCTGTTCCGCATTAGTTGTTATTACAAGAAAGCTGACTGTCCGCTCTAAAGAACGGTATAAGGCATCACCCCGGTACAACCACTTGAAGCAATATCAGTAATATCAGTAAGTTTGTTCTTCAAAAAAAGTGAATATCAGGTGCCGATAATCGGCCATGCTGATAATCGGTCGGTCCCTACATAAAACCAGTTTCATCAGACAGCAATCAGACTGCAGTGTGACGATCTTCCCTTCTCCTGGTAGCTGATACCATATACTCCAATGAACAAGCGCCCGCTCTCACAACACAGCCTACCGCCGATCCTTACTGCTCCTCTAAGCTAAGATGCACACAAATTGAATCCCAGCCCCTAGTTTAATTCCTTTAGAAAGCCCCTTCTTCCTTAGTGTAAAAACCTGTCCCCTGCCATCATGCTGCAGAGAGGACACTTGCTTTTTGTATGGAAGCAGTGGTCTCCACATTGATCTCACATGCTCAGAGCTAGAGCTCTTCCAAACACCAGGGACCATACGATTTGCTAATTGCAGAGCTATAGGTCTGGCACAGAAAGAGCAGTGTCAGACCTCTGCAGAGAGACCATGGCTAGGAAACAGAGAGGTTGATTTACTAAAGGCAAGTAGACTGTGCACTTTGCAAAGTGCAGTTGCTCAATGGCTTAGGAAATTAGGCAAGCTTCACTTTTTGAATTTTTGATCTGGCCTGATTTAAATGTTGTTCAATTCCTGAATCAAGTGCTTGGTGTCCCTTAGATAAGCTGGTGTTGATGGAACTAATGGTTGCAAAAAATTGTCCACATATTCCCCTAATCTTGCATTTATAGAATGTATATGATTTATTATTGGCCATCCCGGCGGATTCTTCTGATCCTTATGGAGCTTTGGTATTGTGTAAATAATAGGCACCCTGCATGTATCTGGTAGGAGATATTTTTCCTCCTTTTTGGTTAATATATTCTTTTTGCTTCCTTTTAGTATCAACTCCTGTAATTCACTTTTAAATTCTCTAGTGGGATTTCCTCTCAGTTTTATATAGGTATTCTGATCATTCAGTTGTCCTTGAAGTTCATTGTTGTAGTATTCTTTTGATAAAACCACAATTGCACCTCCTTTATTAGCCGGTCTCACTACCACATTGTTATTATCTTCCAATTCTTTGATTCCTTTTCTAATAACTTGCGGATCTTTCATTCTTTTAATTTTAAGTTTATCTACCTCTTGTGTCACCATTTTGTTAAAAACTTCTATATGTTGGTTGCTATGAACAGGGGAGTTAAATAAGGATTTGTTTCTTAAGTTACTATGGAGAATTCTTCCAGGTGTATCAATCCTACCTCAATTTTCTACATTAGTCACAATAGTTTTGTTCAACATGTATTCTTTCATATTCAATTTTCTTGTATATTTTTGGATATCCACATATAAATCGAACTTATTTAGATTGCGTTTTGATGCATATTTTAATCCTTTATCCAATACTAGTAATTCAGTTCTACTTAGATCAGTTCCACTTAGATTGTATATGCCTTCACCCACTACTCTCTTTTTCTTTTGACCTTTTTCTCTCTTTCATTAAATTAGCTGAACTTTGGCCAAAAACTATTTTTGAACAATTACACTGTAAAATTAAATGACCACTAATGAAGTTTGTTTTTGTGACTGCTGCTAAAGGGAAAAATGATAGTTTCATTCAGCTGTAAGTGCTGAACTTCCGACTCTGAAAAGTAAAGATAAAGCTGTAGTACAAAGATCATAGCGGGTCACTCACTTGGCACCTTTTCAATGAAAAAAAAAACATTATGCATTCTTTTCACAAAGGTGTTCTGTGAATTGAGGAGTTGTGGGTGAATTGAAGAAGTGCCAATTAAGCAATTCGCTATGATCTGTGTACCACAGCCTGATCTGTAAGATTCAGTGTCTTCAATGTCTTCAAAAGTCTTTCCTAGCGCAGCAGCAGCCACACAGGTCACATACTTAACAAAAAAAACAAAAAAAAAAAACATTTTTGGATGTAGTTTACTTTTTAGTTAAGGTAGTCTTAAAATAGGAATTGGATGATTTCCTGAAGATTAGCAATGCTGTGCAAAAATTTAAAATGATCCCACATACTTATGTCTAATGTTTATGCAATAAGTGCATCTGGAGTCATCTTGATCATCTAGTGTGGTAATTTGGAGCTAATGGGGAAGGGAAGTATTTTCTTTTTTCTTTTTCTATTTGAATTTGCTTGCTAACTTTTTTTAACAATTTTTTCCCTTTTTTATTCATGGGGAGAGGTGGATAAGGTGAGTAAGACCTGATTCAGCCCTATGTTCACCTTTGTTGCAATAGATCACTAATAATGGTGATGTACTGCTCTCTGTCATTAGGAAGCAATAAGTCACTGTTGCTGTGATCTATTGCTGCAGAGAGAGGCAGGCAAAGGGGGATCAGCTCTGCTCTGTTCTATGGCCAGAGGCACTCACATGGAATACTGATGACCTCACAGAAAGCACAGTGATTATGTTGTGCTACAGAGCACTCAGAACTCTCTATTGCACAATTGAAAAGCCAGGAGCCAGGAGCATTTTATCTCAGTGATAAGCTAATGTTCTCACTAATAGCTTGCAACCCAAGCATCAGAGCCTCCAGCAATTTTGAAATGAATCTGTGCTTGAGAGCAACTTCTGCAGTACCATTGTGGTGTGCAAGGGTCCTTATATACAGTACTGTATATAGATTAGACAAAAGTAAGCCATGTCCAGGTCTACATCACAAGACAGACCAAAATAGAAACAAGATGTTATGTTGATGGCTTGGCTTTAATTATAGATATGTGGGGTCTAAATCATCCACTTAATATCAGTAGTGTTATATGTGGCCACTTCTGGTCTATGTTGTCATCTGATCAGTTGGTTTATGATGCCCCTCCTCTGTGGTTAACATGTTGGATGGTTGGATATATTTATCACTGGGAACGCCATCCTGCTTCATTATCCCCCAATCTATCCTAAAGCAGCAGACGCTGACCCAAGAAATGTATTGAATTCTTGATATCCTGATACTTACCTGAATCAAACAATGGAAGTCTGCAATGGTGAACTAACTAAATGCAGTTAACCAGATTTATTGGGGTATCTGGGTTGAATTGTTGTATAAGAAGCTCATATGTACAGTATCTCACAAAAGTGAGTACACCCCTCACATTTTTGTAAATATTTTATTATATCTTTTCATGTTATTACACTACATTACACAAATTTACAATGTAAAGTAGTGAGTTTACAGCTTGTATAACAGTGTAAATTTGCTGTCCCCTTAAAATAACTCAACACACAGCCATTAATGTCTAAACCGCTGTTAACAAAAGTGAGTACACCCCTAAGTGAAAATGTCCAAATTGGGCCCAAAGTGGCAATATTTTGTGTGGCCATCATTATTTTCCAGCACTGCCTTAACCCTCTTGGGCATGGAGTTCATCAGAGCTTCACAGGTTGCCACTGGAGTCCTCTTCTACTCCTCCATGATGACATCACAGAGCTGGTGGATGTTAGAGACCTAGCGCACCTCCACCTTTCGTTTGAGGATGCCCCACAGATGCTCAATAGGGTTTAGGTCTGGAGACATGCTTGGCCAGTCCATCACCTTTACCCTCAGCTTCTTTAGCAAGGCAGTGGTCGTCTTGGAGGTGTGTTTGGGGTTGTTATCATGTTGGAATACTGCCCTGCGGCCCAGTCTCTGAAGGGAGGGGATCATGCTCTGCTTCAGTATGTTACAGTACATGTTGGCAATTATGGTTTCCTCAATGAACTGTAGCTCCCCAGTGCCGGCAGCACTCATGCAGCCCCAGACCATGATACTCCCATCACCATGCTTGACTGTAGACAAGACACACTTGTCTTTGTACTCCTCACCTGGTTGCCGCCACACACGCTTGACACCATCTGAACCAAATAAGTTTATCTTGGTCTCCTCAGACCACAGGACATGGTTCCAGTAATCCATGTCCTTAGTCTGCTTGTCTGCAGCAAATTGTTTGCAGGCTTTCTTGTGCATCATCTTTAGAAGAGGCTTCCTTCTGGGACGACAGCCATGCAGACCAATTTGATGCAGCGTGCGGCGTATGATCTGAGCACTAACAGGCTGACCCCCCCACCCCTTCAACTTCTGCAGCAATGCTGGCAGCACTGAAAAGTCTATTTCCCCAAGCCAACCTCTGGATATGATGCTGAGCACGTGCACTCAACTCCTTTGGTCGACCATGACGAGGCCTGTTCTGAGTGAAACATGTCCTGTTAAACCACTGTATGGTCTTGGCCACTGTGCTGCAGCTCAGTTTCAGGGTCTGGGCAATCTTCTTATAGCCTAGGCCATCTTTATGGAGAGCAACAATTCTTTTTTCAGATCCTCAGAGAGTTCTTTGCCATGAGGTGCCATGTTGAACTTCCAGTGACCAGTATGAGAGAGTGAGAGCGATAACACCAAATTTAACACACCTGCTCCCCATTCACACCTGTGACCTTGTATCACTAACGAGTCACATGACACCGGGGAGGGAAAATGGCTAATTGGGCCCAATTTGGACATTTTCACTTAGGGGTGTACTCACTTTTGTTGCCAGCAGTTTAGACATTAATGGCTGTGTGTTGAGTTATTTTGAGGTTATAGCAAATTTACACTGTTATACAAGCTGTACACTCACTACTTTACATTGTAGCAAAGTGTGATTTTTTCAGTGTTGTAACATGAAAAGATATAATAAAATATTTACAAAAATGTGAGGGGTGTACTCACTTTTGTGAGATACTGTATAAGGAACAGCATGTAACATATGTGTTACCTTTAACATCTAAGAATTTTAATGATACAAGTAAAAATATTTGATTTTATATAAGTTTGTTAGGGTTCTCACATATGAATCCCAGCTCCCACTTGATCCCAGAGGGCCTCTACATAACTGGTATGTCTGCCCCTGACTGCACATGATTATTGACTAGATTTACTTTTACTTGCATGAATTTCTGGTTCTAAATAGAAAATGCATATGATTCATGTAAACCACAAAAAGCATATAAATGTTGTAAATGCAAGTAAATGCTCAAGGGATGTGTGTAAATGCAATTTTAAAAATTCAAGTTTTTTCCTTTTACTTGAACATCCGGGTTGAGAAAAGTCAACCTCCTGAAAAACAGCCTTTAGTGTGCCTTGGAGTGATGCACCACTGTGCCAAAGAAAAGACTGCCCCATTACAAGTCTTCAGCACGTCTAGAGCAGGGGTAGGCAACTTTTGGGAGGTGAAGATCTACCTGGACAACATGGAAGAGATCAAAGATCACCAAGGTGCCACACCCTTAAAAAAAAAAAGAAATGAACTAGCAAACCTCCAATAAAAAGTAAAGATGGCATAAAGAAACTTAGAAAAATCATATCAAAACTAATATCACTGTAGATATAAATCTAGCCTACCTTAAAATTTAGCTCCAGGGAGAAAATTGGCATTTACTTTCATTCACAATTTTCTTTCATCTCTGGGCAATACATGGTCAACCCCACAAGGCTGATGCTGGATTTCACCATGAAAGCAGAACATCTGGTACTGCAGGCTAATGTTTTCAACTAGTTTCAGGTCTGACTATCTGCTCTGATTTTTGGCCAGTGTAAGTAGTAGGTAGGGCAGTGTACCAAGATAAATAGGTATGTAGGACAGTGTACAGAGGTCAATAATATATAGGGTAGTGTACTGAGGTCAGTAGTAGGTAGGGCAGAGAACAGAGGTCAGTAGGATATTGGGCAGTGTACAGAGATTAGTAGTAGGTAGGGCAGTGTACAGAGGTTAGTAGGATGTTGGGCAGTGTTCAGAGGTCAGTAGTAGGTAGGCCAGTGTCCTGGGGTCAGTAGTATGTAGGGCAGTGTACCAAGCTCATTAGTAGGTAGGGTAGTGTACAGAGGTCAATAGGATGAAGAGAAGTGTACAGAGGTCAGCAGTATGAAGAGGAGTATATAGAAATCATTAGGACAGAGGACAGGGGATCAGGAGGGCCCAGTACAGGGGGGTTAGGAGGGTACAGTACTGAGGGGTTAGGAGGGCATGGTGCAGGGGGGATCAGGAGGGTACGGAGCAGGGGGTTCAGGAGGGCACAGTATTGGGGGGGGGCAGGAGGGCACAGTACAGGGCAGAGTACAGGGGGGGGGTCAGGAGGGTATGGTATTGGCAGGTTAGGAGGGTATGATACTGGGGACTCAGGAGGGCAGAGTACAGGGATGTCAGGAGGGTATGGTGCAGGGGGTTCAGGAGGGCACGGTACTGGGGGGGTCAGGAGAGCATGGTTCAGGTAGGTTAGGAGGGCATGGTGCAGAGAGGTTAGGAAGGTATAGTTCTGGGTGGTCAGAAAGGCACAAAAGTTCTTTCCTTATGCAGAGTGGCTCAGAGAAGCTGTCATGGCAGAGCTGCATGTTCTGTCGCTGATCCCCACCGCCTCTCCTTTCACATGATATCACCTGCCTTGGATGGATCAGAGGGGAGGACCGGTGTGGAGGTGACCACTGCAGTCAGTGGAAGAGCTCGAAAGTGTTCAGTCAAGAGCTCTAAGCTGCCCAAGCTATTTTGGAGGCAACTAATGAGCAGCTATTTTGGCGGGGGCTGTCTCTGCAGGTTAGGATTGGTTGAGTGTGTGCCTGCACACTCTGCAGCTGTGGGGAAAAACACAGGATCGTTAAAATGGGGACCTGTTCGCAATCCACCTGTCACCTGCCCGCATAAGGATTGTTTAGATGGAGGGTCCCCGCGCAGTACTTAGGCCCTATACATGCATTTTGTCTGCAGTTGTGTTGTAAGGCGTACAAATGGCCATTTAAATATTTCTCATCTACACGCCAGCCATAGGAAACCAGCTAAATACACTGTTAAATTTATATGTACGTGAAGGGGTAGATTTACTAAAACTGGTGCACACAGAATCTGGTGCAGCTGTGCATAATAACCAATCAGCTTCTAACTTCAGCTTATTCAATTAAGCGTTGACAATAAAACCTAGAGGATGATTTGTTACACCAGATTCTGTGTGCACCTGTTTTAACAAATCTGCCCATTAGTGTTTTATTTATTATTATTATTATTATTATACAGGGTTTATATAGTGCCAACAGTTTGAGCAGCACTTTACAGCATGAGGGCAGACAGTACAGTTACAATACAATTCAATACGGGAAAAATCAGAGGGCCCTGCTCATTAGAGCTTCTAGAATCTAGAAGGGAGGGTCAAGTAATAAAACAGGTAATAACTGTGGGGGATGAGCTTATGGAGAAAATAAAAGTACAGTTGTTAGGTAGAGGCAGAATATGGTTCTCTGAAGAGGAGGGTTTTCAGGGATCGTCTAAAAGAAAACAGAGTAGGAGATAATCGGACAGATTGGGGAAGGGAATTCCATAAGATGGGAGTGGCTCTGGAAAAGTCCTGGAGGCAAGCATGGGAGGAGGTGACGAGGGAGCTAGAGAGCAGAAGGTCTTGGAAGGAACTAAGAGAACGATTAGGTTGGTATTTTGAGACTTGGCTAGTGATGTAGGTGGGGACTGAGTTGTGGATGGCTTTGTAAGTTGTTAGTCATTTCAATTTAATTTGTTGGGTGAACGGAAGCCAATAGAGGGATTGACAGAAAGGAGTAGCAGACACAGAGAGGTTGGTGAGGTGAATGAGCCTGGCAGCAGCACTCATGATGGACCAAAGGCGCGATAGCGTATGTAAAGGTAAGCCAATGAGAAGGGAGTTGCAGTAGTCGAGGCAAGAGGAGACCAGGGGGTGGGTTAGGAGTTTTGTTATTGGTTAGAAAGGGGGTGTATTTTGGAGATGTTGCGGAGGTTGAGGTGGCAAGATTTGGACAGTGATTGGATGGTGGCCTAAAGGATTACACCTAGAACCTTGGCATACGAGGATGGGCTGATAATTGTGCTATTGATCTTGACAGAGATTCAACACACTGCATAACCAGGTTGTCACTGTTTCAATTAGCAGTGTGATGATATTGTAAAAAGCAGGCAGCGGCTACAGGAAATCGTCTTCCTGGCTGGGCAGTTTGATGGGGGTGAGTGAAGAGAGCACCTAAACATTTTACATATCTTTTGACAGGAAAATATACAGTTCTCATATTTTTTCAACAACAAAATGTTTTTATTTTTTGCAGCCTTTGTCCTGTTGAGGAGATTAACCTTTATTTCCTGTCCCAGAGATGCAACAGGAAGTAAGAGGAAATCTCTACAAAATTAAGGAAAATCTTCTTAGATAGTTGTCATTAAAACAGAGGTCTCCACTGGAAGATTTCCTCTCACCTCTTTTTCTGATGACGACTCTAAAATTTGGGATTTGTCCTCACTTTCTCTCTTAATAAAAATGGTCTTCAGGACAAACAGATGGGTAACTCTACCCAATGGGGATGTGGAGAATACAAATCTGAATGGGGTTCTAATCCTTCCCCACTTTATCTAACAAAATTATATACACTATAATGGATAAAGATAGCATGCCAATCTTGGAATTCTTTTTTTTTTTTCCTTTTTTTTTTTCTCTTTTTATAAATGCAGCCCCATATTAAACATACATCATTTGGTTTGTGGTGAGTCAGCAGTTCTGTATAATAGATATACAGATTTACTAGAAATAGGTCATACATCCTATTAGCAAGCGAACCCGATTACAATTAAATTGTCCCTTTGAGAATATGCCTTTGTAGCTTTTTTATTCTTTGTAAAAATACTATGCATGCAGAACCAGCAGTAACTATGTCCTGGCGATAACTACAGTCGCATTTCCAGTAACATTACTCTGCCTCTGTGTGACATATTTTTATCTTCCAAGCTTTGCAAGAAATCATAGACATGCATTAAGTCTAAACATTTTACACGCTTCCAGGACTCTAGTGGAAAATGATTAATAGTGACACCGCAATTCTTCGTCTTCTCTCTGCAAACCTTTCTTATCCGTACATGTAATTTTTTTTTCTCCTTTTTAAATTGTGGCTGTACTTTTTCAACTAAATGTGACCCTCTTGTACTTGAGATCTACAGGATATTTTTTTTCTAACAGTGACAGATGCAAGTATGACACATATGGCTGAATCTGCCACGTTTCATTATAAGATTGAGCACAATGACACAACTGATGCAACTAGAATATGCTTGTGCTTATCTGGGAAATTATAGCTGCGGTTAAAACGTATTCATTTGGAAAGAATCAGGAGCCTGTCTATGCATTCATTGGATTCTCTCAACAAAAAGAAACTAATGAACTCCCATCAGTCAGAAGAAAGCTTTGAGGAGTCTCTGGGGGATGTTTTTCTATTGCATGATAGTGGTCCTTTTGATTTATTATGGAAGCATTTGAAAAAGACATGCAATATAAGCACCAGTGTAGTGCAGATAGATCACACAGCATATGTATGCATGAATAGTTCCCTATCTGATTTTACAGTACACATGGGAACATTATTATGACCTTCGCTGAACATAGTAAAAAGAATAGAATGCTACAAGATATGACGCAGTGTTCTACTACTGCTTCAACAGTTCTTAAAATAAAATGTATTTTTTAAAGCAGAACTTCAGTAAAACAGCTGCATACAAGTGAACAGTTGTATCTTGCTATTATTATTATGTTCACATACACAATCAGCGCTAAAACAAAAATATGTGCTACAAATAATACACAATGTTGCAAAGTCCACAATCTTGCTGTGTGACTGTACTTCATTCACCACACAAAGAATGTCCTTGAAAATGGATCCACCGCCTTTGACCAGGTAAATTATGCGCAGCTCTGACTATATTTTGAACTCCACATCAAATGTGCTCCTATATCTCCAGATCCCTCATAGGAAAAACATTCAGATAGGAACACACAATTATTTCATATAGGATCGCTGTTTCCATCACTCCACCTCTGTCTTTTCAGATTTTCTCAGAAGGGAAAGGATATACACCTACAATACCACCCCATAGTGTAATAATGTGTTATTAAAACAAATTGAATAAAAACATATAGCTGTGCTTATATTATATAAGTGCACACGAGCGTTGTGATAAACAACATGCAAGTATAGTAAGTATAGTAGATCCATCAGCCGCATAGGGTGCCAATATAACATAAAAGGGCAGATGCCCCTTGAGCTCCATTTAGCGGTCAATCCCGAGCTTGTCCTTACACTCAGGGTAGGTATCGTGAACCAGAGTGGTGATGTCATCCGCTGACCTCATTTTATTTTTTTTCTGTGAGGTCTGGTGATGATGGTAAAAATGTGCATCTGACCTTTATAGTTTGTGGGCCATCCCATCTGGTGAGTTAGCATTTCTGAAGGTGGTGGTGAATAACATAATTGGTGTGGACTTCAGAACACCACAGCGGTGCTGTGCATAATTTACTTGGTTAACCATAATGGATCCATTTCTTTTTTTTTTTTTTTACCACTTCAGTGACCTCCTTTGAGAGACCTATTTCAACTTTGCAGTTCAATTTTTGTCCCTTCTCATTTTCACATCATTGTGGTATTTATGCGTTGATTTTCCTTTTAAGAATTTATTTAAACATTTAATTTACTTTTATACAAAACTGCAAATTTCCCACTTGATTATTTCTACCTTGCCCTCCCTGTTCCCCACCTGTAACCCCCCCTCCCTCTCCCCTATTTTGGTTTGTTTCGTTCTTACCTCTCTCTTTTCTAGACTCAGGACCCTATGCCTTCTGTCATCTTCTGCCAATATTTGTCCGAGGTTTCATATTTTTCCCACCCACCCCAAATACTATTGTATTTATCTGGTTGTCCTTTAACTTTGTTGCTTAGTAACTCCATTTTGTTGTAGTAATCTATTTGTTTAAACCAATCTCTTATATCTGGTATTTCGCTGTTTAACCATTTTTTGGGGATCAGTCCCTTTGCAGCATTCAAAAGTTTTGGAATTACTGTATTCATGTATTGTTTGTTTGGGGTTTTGGAGGCGTAGAACAAACATGTCTGTATGTTGTTGTCTATCTTCTCACCTGTTATCTCATTTATAAGACTGATTATTTCCTGCCAGAATTCTTTTATTTTTGGACAGTCCCACTATATATGTGCCATTGTGGCATTTTGTCCACAGTTTCTCCAGCACCGAGGTGATCCATTCATTTTATATTTATGGGTTCTCTCGGGGGTCCAACACCACCTTGCCAAAAATTTGTAGTTCATCTCGATGGTATTCATGTCCCAAGCTTGGTTGTATCCTGCTCCTATCATCCTCTCAACTTGCCGATCTTATAATTTTATTTTCAGTTCTGTTTCCCACTTTTCTATGTAGGAGAGTCTTCCTTGTCCTTTGAGGTCTGAAAATATTCCATATATTTTCGATATTCCCTTTTTCAGTGGCGTTTGTGTTGCACAGAGTTTTTCCAATTGGTTTAGTTCTTTTCCATCTCTAATTGGGTGTGGTAATGTGATTAGTAAGTGATTTAACTGAAAAAGTCCCATTCGTTCAGTTTCCATCCATATAATACCTCTAATTCTTGTGCAGGTTTAATCTTCCCCTTTGTGCAAATGTCTTTGATTTGTGGGTTTCTTATTTCAGCTCTAAAAAATATTTCTTTTCCTGGATATAAAAAAATTTGTTCCGGTGAGGGATATTAAAGGTGAATTGTATACCCATTTTTCTTTGCGGTAGAGTGCATCCCAAACTTTAAATACATTTTTAGTCAATTCTTGAGAGTCTAAATCTAGTGATCTAAACTTATGTGGTATCCATATATTTTTGTGTAAAGTGGTTCTACTAAAAGTGTTTAGTATTGCAACCCATTTTTTTTCCTTGTTATCTTTTGTCCACTCTATCATTCGTGCTAAAATTACCACTTTGTAATACCTATATATCCGGAGTTGACAAACCCCCGTACTGTCTTTTCCTGACAATTAGTGCAATTTTTAATCTCAGCTTTTTATTTTGCCAAATATACTTTATCAGCATTTTTTTATTGTTTTGAAGAAACTCTGGATCTATTTCTAAGGACATTTTTTGTGTGATGATTGGTGAATGAAACACAATTACAAAGAAAGACTGTGGATTTTGCAATTATGTACATTATGTTTAGCACACATTTCTGTTTTAGTACTGGTTGCAAATATGGATTTAATATTATATTTATTTAATCACAGTTGCTTTTCTCGATATAAAGGTTTATAAGAATGTTTGATTATTGGTCGGCATGGTTGGAGGGTAGGGATAAGCTCAAGGTTCAGTCCGAACTGAAGTTTGGCTGTTCGGGCAAAATCTGGTTTAGCCAAATTACTACCACTATTATACATAACTGCTTACTATTGTCAATGGATTTTAAGGATGCAGGCAGATGCAGGCACTGCCAAGTCTTTAACAACCAGTGACATCACCAGCTCTACTCACTTACTTGGCCAGGAATTCCCCCCACTGGCAAGTCACCCCCCCTCCATGTTGAGGGCATGTGGCCTAGTATGGTTCAGGAGGGTTTGCCCAGTATGGTTCACATCCCCCCTTCCTGGCCAGGCTGCATGGTTGGATTAAGGGACTAGTGTGGTATGGCATTTGGCATATTGTTCCTTTTGAACCATTTAAAAAATCACTAGATCACTAGTGCTGGCCGATTGGATTTTTTTAAATCAATTTTTTGCATTGGTACATGTTCCACAGAGCCGAGCCCACCTCCCCCTGTTATTTTTGACACCCCTTGCCTATTAGGCCAGACAATTGGCATTTTTAGTTTGACAGTTTTGGCTCCTATTGATTTCAATGGGGTTTAGGCTCAGCATCCCAACTTCTTTAAATTTCCCAGAACCCCTGCCGAATGGAACCCAGGACAGTTTGGCTCATCACTATTGCAGGGCAGCGGTTGTCAACTGAGACATCAGGTGCTGTTTTTGAGGTCCCCTTTACTTTGTCAAAGGATTGCATACAATATTTGTTGTATGTAATTCTACAGAAAACGGCCATAGTCTTGATAGAGGAGATGGTAAATGATTGTACTGTAGGAGTGTTTGGAGACTGAAGTCATGCTGTAGGAGAAAGACAGACTAGGGACATAAAACCCCTTGAGAACCCTACTACTAATGGTTCCATTACAAATTAATGCTTCCACTACTGACAGAGTCTAAGGGGCGCACTTCAAACAATAAGGGGACACACGTGGCCCTTGAACCACAGGTTAGGCACCAGGTTTGTAGGGGATATTTTATCTGCTATTATACTACTGTTAAAGAAACACTGCTATTTTACACATTAAAAGCAAAGTGATATATTCTCTTTACAGCTGACCATGCAACCCACTAATACCTTCTCTAAGCTTCCTCACCACTTCGTTCCCCCAGGAGTCAAATTCCATGTAAGCTCCATGTCAGATATTGTAGGAAAATATAAGAGTTGGTGATATAATCTTGCTTGGTGTTGGGGCACGGTGACTAAACTTTCAGGCCTCAAGCACTGCATCCTGGGAGGTGGTCATATGTACCACAATATCATGAAAATACTTACCTCATGAACCTTTTTCACATCCTTAAGGAATTCAAAGTTTTCAATAATGTCCATTTCCCTGTGTTCTCATGGCTGTATGTATTTCTCACAGTCTCTTCTGATATGTTTATGTTTATAAAGCCTCTGCAAAAACTCTGCAGTAGGGTTAAAAGGTAATAGGATTAAGTATTTTCTTGTCTATGCTTGCCAGTCAGCCACCAAGTTTTTAATCACATTTATATATGATGCACATTTAAAAATGCATTTGGTGGTGCTATCCTGAGTGTTTCAAGTTTCATGCCATACAGTGGGTGGGTTTGCAGAGGTCTCAATACGCATATGACTTTTGTATGTTCCAGTTGGCTCTGACAACAGTCATCTGGTTTAGGAGGTTTAGGAATAACATTGTCCTATTACCCTAGTAAGGATCCTGAATATACTTTCTAGACATGCAGCTAGCCACAGCAGGAGTAATCTACAAATCAGCATATCAAATACCCTAATGAAACTATAGAACTATGAAGAAGAAACAATATCAAGTTACATCAAATAATACCTTCAGGTAAATGGTAAAATGTAAACTTAAAATATGAAGTTCTTATTAGAGATCAATGAATTGGTTTCTTTACCCCTAATTCCTAATGAATTATGCTGATCCCCAGTGATTGGATGTTCACAGCGGGTTGCCAATTCATGCTACTCTGAACAGATCTGCCTTGTGAACTCATAAAGGGGCAATCTGTAGCAGTTCAATTCTGAATTATAGAGTAGGCAGTGGGCTAAACATATAAGAAAGCCTAATTTTCAACGGTACCCCACCAGACTCTTTCTGTCTGCAGTGTAAGTACAATGTAACAAGGATTATGCTTTTTTTTATTTTGAAGAGGGTGCAGGGGGTTGGGGTATAGAATTTGCCATACTCCCTGTGATGTTGTATAAAAAGTATACTTTTTATTAGGATAATATGTATAAGGAAGCCACTATGACATCACAGACAGCAAAGAAATTTGCTTCAAATCCCCTGCACCATCTACTTGTAACAGGTCCCTTTTGGGTCCTGTTTTCACAGGCTCTACATCTAAACTATGAAAGGATCCAACCTTTACTAGATCATTAAATAAATGGCAGATTACAAATATCTATCTAGTCTAGTCTTGCCCTCTACTCATTTTATCTGGTGGAGCATATTTGCCAATGTTTACTGGTCCTCACTTGCTATGCTTTATCACCCTGCATTTCGTTATTTTCTATGTGATATACAGTACATGTGCTGTGGTTGTGAATATGATAATCAATAGTAAATATACATGCACAAAAAGATAATGAACTCACAAGGAAAGTTGTTTACCTGTGTTGTAATGCTTTGTGCAATAGCCAAGCTCATTCTCCTCTTTTAGTATAAACTGCGGCAACGTTAAACCATCAGCGACTTGCACTGGGCTATTGCTCATCCATTCAAATATAAGGTCATTCATTGTGTATCCAACTAAGATAAACAAACCACAGATGATTAGATTGTAAATTGAAGCCACATCAATATCTCATGGAAAGAAAAGCAAGCATTTTCTCTTCATTTGGAGCAGGCAAAGAACTGAACACTAAGCCAGGTCTAATTATTGCCCTTTATTTGGAAGAAAACCAGAATGATTTGCATTATGTAATGTTTTTATAAAATGCTGATTATAACACAAGATGACTGCTTTCTGCTCATTTTATTCTCTGGATGAAACAAAATCACTGTCATGTTTGCTCCATAGACATTAGCATACCCTATTTTTTTATCATCCACAGTCAATCTTTTGTGATAATTTGTCGGAAATACTTTTTCAGCCCCTGATTTTGCCATAATTGTCCCATTCAAATTTTGCATTATGGTAATACACAGTAAAATGTTTGTTACCGCAGTGGACAGCAATTTACATACTGCAGTGTGTGCAGTGTCATTCATAATGAATGCCACCCCAACACATAGTACAGCAGCAGCTACTGTTCTGCAGCACACCGCAACACAGCTGGCATGTACAGTATTGTGGTGAAGTGTGTTAAAAAAAAGTGCATGTCCAATTTTTTCCTTAAGGTGCACTGCCAGCTCATTTAAAAGGCACAATGACCAACACTCAGAAACATGTTGTCCTAATACAATGCATAATTTAAAGGGGGCAGTGATTACATATAGTCAAACCCCTCTAGCACCTCATTTGTTATGTTATGTTGTTCATTTATATCCCTGGTGCCCAACACATGGCCTCAAGTGGGCTATTGGGCACCATACAGAAGATGAAGCCACAGCAGGGTGTGCTCCAGTGACTGGCACTGAAAGAAAGATTGTATTGTGGGTGGAGTTATCTTCTGAAAAGTACAAGTAGAGTTCCAACTTGGGGAGAGAGATTGGGAGGGGCGCAGGAGCATCTGATAGGTAAGCGACCACCAATTGGGGGGATTGTTAACACTTTCACTACCTTTAAGGGTTGGATTAAATTTAATTGCCAAAAAGCACCAATGCTGGGGGGGGGGGGGATAACATTCACTTTCATGACCACCAGCACACAGAATGGCATGACACTTTCACTGCCATGACTATCAATACAGGGAGTTAACTTTCACTGTCATGATGACCACCAATGTGTGTGGAGGAGGGTGGGGATGGGGTGGTTAACCTTCACTGCCATGACCACCAATGTGGGGGGGGGGTTGATGGGGTTACCTTTTACTGTCACTGACCACAAATGCAGGGGGAACAGGTTACATTTCGTGTCGAGAGTTAATACTACTGACACCAATGCTGGAGGCTATTATTGTGTCCATTGACACCAATGTTGGGAATTATTATTGTGTTCAGTGACACCAAATTATAGGCTTAATATTGCATCCACTGACACCAATATTGGGGGTTATTATTGATTCCACTCACACCAATGCTGGGGTTATTATTGCACAAACTGACACCAATGTCTGTGGTATTATTATATTTACTGACACCAATGTTGGGGGTTATTGTTGCACTGACTGACATCAAAACTGGGGGTTATTGTACTCCAACTCAGTCAGCGTGCACTGTGGTAATGCAGCAACATGTTTGGGCTGTGAGTTGCAAAAATGTGCTGAGGAACCTCTATAATTTTCAAGTTAAGGTTTCAACATAATCTTCAGCAGTTTGCAGTGATGAATAGAATGTTTTGCAGTAGATGTGCAGAGTGTGGATCCTAACAATATATACAAAAACAAGACAGGACTAAAACGTAACTGTCAAAGAACCATAATATTGAACCTCAGTGGTATAAAAGACCGTCACTGAATAATAAGATAGAGTCAAAAATAGAAAAACGCAAAAGCCTTTATTAGTTCACAAATCGGGCAGAATGTATTAAAATTAGCACCACAACCTTCCATCACTTTAAAAGGGACAACGTTGTAAAAGGGACAACAATATATGTAACTGCCAGTGGAAAGAAAAGAAGGATCCCACTTGAGAAAAAACACTATTCTACATATACAATAATGAAAAAGGCTTTTGGTATTCAAAAAACACCCAACATATTGTAAAAACTCACAATGCCCCAATAGATATAACGTATTTATCGGCGTATAACACACACTTTTTCCCCCTTAAAATAAGGGGAAAATCGTGGGTGCGTGTTATACGCCGATCCCCGCCGATCCCCGCTAATAGTGAACTATCGGCGGCGATCGCCGCCGACATTCACATAGCGTGTCGTTTTAAATATGGTGCTGCGGAGTTCGGAGGGACTCGGCGGAGCTGAACGAGCGCCGCTGAAATCACAGTGAGCCGAGATACACATAGTCGAGTGTATTCGGCTCTTTCTGGCGCCGCTCACCGTCACGCCCAGTCCCGCCATTGGACCTGTGTTATGTCCATCATTGGGCGGGACTGTGAGCGGCGCCGGAAAGAGCCGAATACACTCGACTATGTGTATCTCGGCTCACTGTGATTTCGGCGGCGCTCGTTCAGCTCCGCCGAGTCTCTCCGAACTCCGCGGCGCCATATTTAAAACTTAATGCAGCTATGTGTATGTCGGCGGAGATCATGGACACTGGGGGCAAGCATGGACACTGGGGGCAAGGCTGCACTGACCACTGGGGCAAAGCTGCACTGACAAGGCTGCACTGACAAGGCTGCACTGACAAGGCTGCACTGGGGCAAAGCTGCACTGACAAGGCTGCACTGGGGCAAAGCTGCACTGACAAGGCTGCACTGGGGCAAAGCTGCACTGACAAGGCTGCACTGGGGCAAAGTTGCACTGCCAAGACTGCACTGGGGCAAAGCTGACACTGAAAAGGCTGCAATGACACTAACAAGGCTGCAGATGAACACTGATGAGGCTGCATTGATGGGCATTTTAATGTAAGTTTTTTTTCCTTAAACATCCCTCCTAAAAGTTTTTTTCCTTAAAATTCTCTCCTAAACTTGGGGTGCGTGTTATACACCGGCGCGTGTTATACGCCGATAAATACGGTATATCTAGAATGTTATATTTATCTCTTTTAGGGATCAATAAAAATGACCCCAACTAGGAGACCTGGGCCTGTTGTACAACCAAAAATAGCAATGATTCCCCTAAATAGTGAAGCCACATTCATGACATTGCGTATAAAAATATGGTAGGGGCTTTCTGCCTGTCTTCTCCTTCTCATTCTAAGTAAACAGGTGTGTGCTGATTCTTTCTAGCAAAACATATTTGAGTTGTCTGTGAAAAGGTTGGTGTCCTGGACAGTTTTTACCCTTTGTCTATAAAAAATAAAAAATTAGAATAAATGGCCAATTTCTGGTGGAAGTCAGCTAACGTTTGGGTTGTGTGAGAAAATGAGCACTCCTATAGAACACCCACAAAATATAACAAGGAGCTATATAAAGACATTGTCCCTGGTGCAGATGTAACCCATGACCTTAAGGCCACAGTGCTAACCAATAATACACAGTACTAAGAAGGATATGAATAGTGACGTGGAATAGACCACACCACACCAACCAATCAGATTTCAGAAGTGTAGTATATATTTATGCCAACCAGACCAATGTCATTGAGAAGGAAATTCCACTGTGAGCCTGTGGTAATGGGAAGTGTTGTCTGTTTGTTTTAGGCATCAGAGCTTTTGGTATAGGTGCTATATCAAGCCATGCCAATAAAACAGTAAACTGTAAATGATTTTTTTTGTTCACTAGGCTACTGAGCCATCTATATCACCCAATTGAGAAAAAATGACGCCCTTCATGTTGGTATATGGGTTTGTCTTTGACTTACTATAGCTATCTTCAGTGGATTATGGGAACTTCAGTACCATCAAGCATAGTTTTAACCTTCCCTGTTGGATACAGTGGATACATAATATGACATGTTGTAAGGTAATAAAACTATCTACTGATTATTTTGCTACAGTTATTGATAACATTTGTAGACTTGCTTTTCAAAAGTCGTTCTACATACAATATTAACATAATTATAAAAAAAAATTTAAAGTTTTTTTTTTAAATGTTCATAAACTACTAACAAATTAAAAGACCTCTCATTAGGATGTGATGATGCCAAAGCAACAGCAAGGGAATGAGTAAAGGAAATGTTGGTCTTTTAAATACATTCATTAAAGCTGACATTTAATTTGTCCCAGGTTTTATCTGGTATGATGAAATGCTATAAAGAAAATGGCATCGTGTAATGATTGTGCTGCAGAAAGCAGATCAGTCTGGTGTCTATGGCTGAATTACCTAAAAGTTAATGATTAGAGCGGAATTTCTTAATTTGTATATCGCAGTTCCTGTATGACCTGGTTACTATGGCAACACTGATTCTCTCAATGGATACAGATAAATCACAATTCAACTTTTCCACACGAGACATGTATTACTCTTACTTACTGATAGAGAAGACTAGAAAAATGTAAAGTCAAAAATGTTTTTGGGTGATATCACTGTCTTTATATGAGCTTGTTTTTCATTTGTTTAACTGATTGTCATGGCAGTTTTTAACTATGCAGTTTACCAAATCTGATTTAATAACTAAGTAGTGTATTGATTCTGAAGGTTTTTTGCAGATAACCCCAGATTACTAAAATAGACATAAACAAACTAATAATAAACAAGAGGTAATTCAGGTTACATAGAAAAAAATCTCCAACTGTCAGGGTGGTTACCAAAATTAACAAATTTAACAATTACATGGTTTAGATACTCAGACTTCAAAAGTAATTATAGCAAAGCGTAAGTACTCAGAAAGCTTAGGGTATCAATCATATACAAAAATTATATATATATAGATATATATCTATATATATAAATATGCAGTTGTGCTCATAAGTTTACATACCGTGGCAGAATTTATGATTTCTTGGCCATTTTTCAGAGAATATGAATGATAACACAAACACTTTTCTTTCACTCATGGTTAGTGTTTGGCTGAAGCCATTTATTATCAATCAACTGTGTTTACTCTTTTTGAATCATAATCACAACAGAAACTACCCAAATGACCCCAATGAAAAGTTTACATACCCCAGTTCTAATACCGTGTATTGCCCCCTTTAACAACAATGACAGCTTGAAGTCTTTTGTGGTATTTGTGGATGAGGCTCTTTATCTTCTCAGATGGTAAAGCTGCCCATTGCTCTTGGCAAAAGGCCTCCAGATCCTGTAAATTCTTGGGCTGTCCTGCATGAACTGCACATTTGAGATCTCCCCAGAGTGGCTCAATGATATTGAGGTCAGGAGACTGAGATGGCCACTCCAGAACCTTCACTTTATTCTGCTGTAGCCAATGACAGGCCGACTTGGCTTTGTGTTTTGGATCATTGTCATGTTGGAGTGTCCAAGTACGTCCCATGCACAGCTTCCTGGCTGATGGATACAAACGTTCCTCCAGTATTTTTTGAAAACATACTGCATTCATCTTGCCATCGATTTTGACCAAATTTCCTGTGCCTTTGTAGCTCACACATCCCCAAAACCTCAGCGATCCACCTCCGTGTTTCACAGTAGGAATGGTGTACCTTTCATCATAGGCCTTGTTGACTCCTCTCCAAATGTAGTGTTTATCGTTGTGGCCAAGAAGCTCAATTTTGGTCTCATCACTCCAAATTACTTTGTGCCAGAAGGTTTGAGGCTTGTTTCTGTGCTGTTTGGCGTATTGTAAGCGGTATACTTTGAGACATTTGCGTAGTAATGGCTTTCTTCTGGTGACTCGACAATGCAGCCCATCTTTCTTCAAGTGCCTCCTTATTGTGCATCTTGAAATAGCCACACCACTTACTTTCAGAAAGTCCTGTATTTCACCAGAAGTTATTTGTGGGCTTTTCTTTGCATCCCGAACAATTTTCCTGGCAGTTGTGGCTGAAATTGTATTTGGTCTACCTGATCGTTGTTTGGTTTTAACAGAACCCCTCATTTTCCACTTCTTGATTAGTTTGGACTTTTCAAGGTTTTCCCACAGATCCTTTGACAATTCTTTTGCTTTCCCCATGACTCAGAATTCTGAAACGTCAGTGCAGCACTGGATGAAAGATGCAAGGGTCTGTCAGGAATCCAGAAACTAATTGACCCTTAATACACACACACTAATTACAAGCAAACGGATCACAGGTGAGGATGGTTACCTTTAATAGCCATTCAAATCCCTTTGTGTCAAATTGTGTGCATGTTATCACCAGGGTTTGTAAACTTTTGATCAGGGTCATTTGGGTAGTTTCTGTTGTGATTATGATTTTAAAAGAGTAAACACAGTTGATTGATATTATATGGCTTCAGCCAACCATGAGTGAAAGAAAAGTTTTTGTGTTATTCATAAAGTCTGAAAAATGGCCAAGAAATCATAAATTCTGGCAGGGTATGTAAACGTATGAGCACAACTGTATATATATATATATATATATATATATATATATATATATATATATACACAGGAGAAAAAGCAATTCATTATTCTAAACCTTTATTGCATGATTGAAAAAAGTTAATCAAAGGTTCAAAACATTTAAAGTAACTAAAATTGTCTTCAGTCACACCCACCAATAAGAATTGTGTTTGATGCCTATGCTTAGTAAAAACATTTTTTTTTAATCAGCACATGGGGCTTTGTTTATAAACTAAACTGTCCCTTATGCTACTGGTTCTGGATTTAGTTGAAATATTCTCCCTCTGATCTCTCCCTACCCCCTGCAGCCATTATTTTCTGTTTCCATTGAGGTTATTAGAGCCAAAGGACCAGTGTATGACAGCCTCAGCTGGGGCTCCAATCAAGACAAGCCTCCAATGCGTTTCGCTCAACCCTGTGTCATGTGTCATAGACGGAAACGTGTTGAGAATGTGGCCTGGTTGTACCCCAGGCTGAGGCTGTCATAGACTCTTGCACAGGGATTTGCAGAGATGTGTGACTTCAAGGACTTTTTTCTTTTTCACTAGATGCCTAGAGCTGGGATGAACTCTGTTCTTGTCTGCACTTCCAGCGGTTTGTCGTACAGGAGAACCTGGAGAAGCCTTGAGCGGTACCTGTAGTTTTCAGTTTTGGGCCACAGAGCCAAAGGCCAGTCACAGGCACTGATCAAGATTGCCGACTATGCCTGCCCTTTCTGCCTTTCTGCCTCTCTCTTCTGTTCATAGAAGCTGTACTATAGGTTCTATGAATGAAAAACGATCTATGAATGTAAGATGAACAGCTAAATGAAAGGTCCACCCTTTCCAATCATAGACCTTTTTTTCATTCATGGAAGCTATAGTAAAGCTTTTATGAATGGAGGAGTGGGGTGGACAGGGAGGACATAAGTAGCGTGAGCCTTCGGTGCAAGCGGACCTTATTTTTTATTTGTTCAGGTCAGTGGTGAAGGCGGGCGTCGTGATTGACAATGGATCTACACTGGGGGACATTTATTTTTATTTTTACTTTTTAAATAAAGGACTTGTCAAAAACTGTCTAATGTCTTTTTTACACTACACATTTTTTGTTAAAGGGGGCTTCCAGATTCCGATAAGCCCCCTGCCCGCAGACCCCCAAAGCCACCAGCCAGGGTTGTTGGGAGAAGGCCCTTGTACCCATCAACATGGGGACAGGATGCTTTGGGGGGTCCCCCAATGTTGATGGCATGTGGCCTAGTATGGTTCAGGAGGGGGCGGGCACTCACTCGTCCCCTTCCTTTCCTGACCTCCCAGGCTGCATGCTCGAATGAGGGTCTGGTATAGATCGGGGTTTTTTTAAACATTTTTTAATTGCCAGCAATTTTTTTTTTTACATTCAGCTGTCAGCGGGGATCCTCGCTGACCACTGCTGACTAATCAGTTGTTAAGGACGCGACAGCTGCCTGTTCCCTAACAACCATATTGTTTACTGGTTGTTAATGAGTGGGCAGCCTCCCACTCCTTAATCAGTACACATTCCACACATACCACATGACTGGACCACTACTTAAAGTGGGTGTAAACTCTTACACACCACTTTTACCTACAGGTAAGCCTATAATAAGGCTTACTTGTAGGTACTGGAAATATCTCCTAAAGCTGCACGGTTTAGGAGACATTTACCAAATACGATTGCCCCAATGTCATTTGCGCGTGCACACTAAAGAAAGGGCACAATCATGCCCTTTCTTTAGGACCCGTGCACATACGAGAGAGTGATGTCACGCGACACTGGCCAGTGACAGAGCCGGAGTCCACGGCCCCGGAAGGAAGAGGGGTAAAGATGGATGCAGCCACCAGCAGGGACATTGTGGACATCGCAGGCTTAGTTTGCAGGTAAGTGCTACATAATGGGCTAGTATGCATACTCGCCCATTATGCTTTTACTTTGCAAGGGAATAAAGAAGAAGTAAAACTCATCAGGGTTTACTTCCCCTTTAATTATGGCATGCATTTAATTATTTATTTCCTTTTGTGACTTGAGTTTAATGCCGGTTCATGTGGTTTTTACCGAGCGTTTTGAGGTAAATACCGTAGAACAGTATAGTGAATTGACAGTTACAGGATTGCATGCAATATTTAGGCAAAATGTGTCCAGACGCCTAAATATCACATGCGAGTTCCTATTGTGAATGGAACCAAGTATCACTCTGGAGACACTTCCAAAAAACATAGAAATGGCAGTCCATGCTAGTAAATTCTATTTATATCTCAACTATATCTACTTCCTAATTGGAACAAAGATTATTATCATTCCTAACATGCAATATTGATAAGACATTTAAGACATTTATACTCCTAACTGCAAAAAAAAATCATGAAACACTTACAGCTCTCCAACTGCATTGCACATGTCTGTACATCCATGGGGAAATTCTTCAAGTCCATTGGACAGGACAACGTTAATGTTAGTCTATAACAGATCAACAAGAACATTCGGTTTATGTTTTAATTTCCACCATTCATTTTTTAGGTAAATGACAAAGTATAATGAAACATGCATCAGGTGTATCTCCTTGAAAACCCAACTTTATTGTGCTTAATGCTAAAAAATCATGTTTACCTGTGTCTACTGCACATTGCATGGTTAGCTCTAGGGTAACAGAGCAGTGGCTAAACTTACAGAGTGATCGGAGCCACATCTCCCAGATATTTTGCAACATAAAATTAGGATCCGAGCATACATTTTAATTCCAAAAATCTATAGACACCTTATCATTCTTTCTATATGAACTTGGGTAAACTTGCTGGGTGAGAAGATCTGACTTAGGAACATGTAACTCTCCTGTTTAATGGCAGCTGCTGGTCTCATTGCAGCATCCTGGTTTGGCTGAACTGTCCACCTACAGGGTGATTGATGTAGACACAGCCTTTGTGTAGAGACCAAATCTGTTTTAAGCCCGCCAAGCCTTAGTGTTACGCTTGTGATAATGTTTGCAACTCATGCTTCAACACATGCTTCAAGCTCCCTGTTTGTCGGCCTTGTTCCCATGCCTTGACCTTTACCTTCGCCTGACCCCCGCCCTGCCTGCTAGTTTGGATTTCCTTTTTACAGACCTTGGATTGGACTTTGGACTACTCTCTGAACTCTGTCTGCCTTTTAGCCATGGATTTGACCCTGACTACTCTCTGAACGTTGCCTGTCCTGAACCCAGACTCCCATTGGACCACTCTGCCTGTGTGTCAAATACAAGTACCTGTTTGCTGTGCTGAGCTTGCACCTATCTCAATGTGGTATGCAGGCACTATAGCATTATATATAATACCTGGGGGCAACTGAGTATCAGTAGGTCTGCTTGCCTTATGGGAAAGGGAGCTGTTATAGCTGAAGAACACAGAGCCAGCTAAAGGTGCCTGACCACCGATGCTAAGGGTAGGCGTAACACTAACTAACAGTTCTAATTCATATTAGAGGTGCTTAGTAAAGTTGAGGTCAGAGGCAAATGCAGATCTCTTTAGTACCTTCACACCAAATGAGTCAAGCCATTTCTTCGTGTACCTGGCTTTGTGCACAGGGCACATTCATGCTTGAACTTTCAAGGGTAGAACACAACTGGCTAAAATGTCTTTGTATGCTGTAAAAATACCAGTATCCTCACTGGAAACACCTGGGCTCAATAATTTAGAGAGATGTCCACATACTTTTGACTATATAATAGGTGTCATATTCAGGCCATATAGTGTAGCTTATCCCAGTAACCAATGAGTGGAGAACTTCCAGATCTCCAGAGAAGGGTGGTGGTGGTGGTGGTGGTGGTGGTGGTGGTGGTGGGGGGGGTTGGGGGAGAAGCTGTTATATTTATATTTCAGTCTGCAAATGATCAAGACATTGTTGATTTTGTCAAGTTGAAATGGATGAGCTGCACACTGATGCCATTACCAATATAAAACCAGCTCCATGATTAAGCCTTTTGTGTGGTGAAACACAGTGGAGTAGAAGATTATATGTTGTGAATCTTTTGTTTATTATATTAAAGATGGTTTTACATCAGTGATGGCATCAGCATGCTACCTGTTCATTTCTGCTTGATAAGTAGAACAGCTGAGTGGAGATCCACTCTTGGGCCTGCACCTGATGGGATCTGGAGGTACAGGGTAAGAGGAAAGTTTGGAGCTGCATAGCTACTATTGATTCCCCAAGATGTTTTTGGAAGTGACTTGTAATGAAATAAGCCTAAACTGTACTGTGTCAATTACAAACACTGTGAAAGCATCATATGACATGCCAGCAAATCAGAGGCAAAATACACATGCTTAAAGCCCAACTCAAGAAAATGTGAAAATTCTCCCTTGTAGTGGGGCTTTGCCCATGCAGCAAGGGTTGACTATTGTTTAGTCTAGGGGAGAGTAAAAACACTTTTACTTTCCCAATTATCTGCTCCCCCAGGCAGATGGCATTCTCCAATGCTCTGGGAGTGGACTGGCCCTCAGTGTCATCACATCAAACACAATGCTATGGACTATGCATCAGTCTTGATGCTATCAGGACCTTAGACTGCTAAAGCATAGGGAAGAAGATGCTTTGGGGACCAGTAAACGGCATGGAGGAGAAAAGGATCAGGTAAGAAAATCTTTTTATTTATACCCTCTAGACATAAACTATTAATAAACAATTTTGAATTTTCCCAAAGTTAAGCTTTAAATGTATGGCCTGAATACAACATAGTTATTGCAAGGGATATGACCCCTCACCAATCAGCAAAAGTCTTTGTAATACCACACCTGCCACTGTCTTTTTTGGACACAGAAAATCTTTTTACAACTATGAGCTATTTTTATTATTTTTGAACCTTTTAAATGGTATAACATTTTCTACATTATACACAGTGTTATATAGTTATATAGTATATACATTTTTGTGAATGGATAATTACTTCAGCTGTGTTAGATACATGTTCCTTCTCAAATTGGGATTTTTAAATAATTAAGGTAAATATGCTGACATGTTTCAGAATGCCTTCATTAGCAAGGAATTTTATAACAGGAATATGATGAAATGTAATGAACATATTGCTGTAGCATGATACAGAATTGTTTAGTACATTTGTTTTTTTTATGATATTGCATTATTACTGATCTGCCATAATAAAGAGTATTTTGGGCAGTTTTTAAAAAGTGAAGAAAAGGGAAGCTACAAAGTGACCAACCTGGAGATGACTTTCATTTTCTAACCCCCTCTAGTAGTAAATTATAATTTTCTATATTAAAAAAATGAAACAAATATATGTGGGGGCAAGCTTATAAAAAGGGTAAACAATATAAAATGCCACTAGAAGAAGCCTATACTTTGGGAAGCATGAAAGGCTTCCATTGATGACCTTAAAATACTAGTTGCCTGACTATCTCTGATGTACTTGATTAGGTCTATGCAATCTATAGCAAGAAAGCCAGACAATTAGCGTTTTCTGATGGGGAAATCAGTGATGACAACCTTCATTTTGTCTCATTCTGGGTTTATTTAAGCTAAGCTCTACAAGCTAAGCTCTACAAAAATATGCATTCTTTCCTTTTAATATCCTGTGCAGTTAATATGCCCCTCTCAAATCAGGCTTTGTGAAATCCGTTGCTCCCTTGAGGCGGTAAAATAACTCCGTAATCAACGGATTCAGACATTCTTAATCGTGAAATGATTGAGACCCCCTATAATCGATACAAGGTCTCAGTTCACCACGATTCTTCTTCACAAAGAAGAAACCAGCACCAGCAGGAGATGAGGATTTGTGGATGAAACCTTGTGAAAGTGCATCTGCAATATACTCCTCCATGGCCTTATCCAACAAGGGTAAAACCGGCCACAAGAGGGTATGGCACCAGGTTGAGGGTCAATTGCGCAATCATATGACCAATGTGGTGGCAAACTACCGGCTTGACCTTTGTCAAAGACATTGCTAAAATCGCGGAACTCCTCTGGCAGGGAGGAGCGTGAGGAGGTGCACAGGACCTTGGATAACATGTCTTACTGCATTGTGGCGACCAGGAGAGAACTTCAGCACAGAGCCAATCAAAAGAGGGGTTGTGCCTCTGTAACCAAGGATAACCAATAACCAGCAGAAACTTAGGTGAGGAAATAACTTAGAATTGGATTATATCATGGTGAAGAGCCCCTACGACCATGGACAGTGAAACAGTCTCATGAGTCACATGGGCAGGCTGTAGAGGTCTCCCGTCAAGAGCCTCAATGGCAAGTGGAGTGTCACCCAGCTGCAGCAGAATCAAGTGCTTCGATACAAAGGCAGCATCAATGAACAGGCTTGCAACCCCAGAGTCGATTAGAGCTTAAATCTCGATGGACAACTCAGCCCAAGAAAGGGTAACCGAAACCAGGGGCTTATGCTTCAGGATAACTGGGGACAAAACAACGCCACCTAAGGTCTGTCCGTGACAGGATATCAAGGTTCGGGCGTTCCCTGAGCGGGTAGGACAAGACTTCAAAAAGTGACCTGCCTGGCCACAATAAAGGCACAATCTCCCCCTGCTCCTAAGGGTTCTCTTATCCACAGAGAGACGCATGAAGCCCAAGTGCATGGGTTCATCTTCACTGACCGACTCGGTACCAGGAGGCATGGGAGGTGAGGGAGGCATGGGTGGGATTGCAAAGCACAGAGACAAATGTACAGGAGGTTTCCGCAAGCGCTCCTTAATAGCGAGTCTTTCTCTGAGTCTGGAGTCAATGAGGATGCAAACGAGATAAACTTCTCCAACTCAGTAGGTATATCTCGGGCTGCTATCTCATCCTTGATGGTATCTGAGAGACCATGAGGAAAAAGAAGCCACAAGGGCCTCATTGTTCCACGCAACCTCTGCTGCCAGAGGACGGAATTCAATGGCGTAATCGGCAACAGTTCTCATACTCTGATGGACATGAGGCACTTGGCAGCAGAAGCTGAGTGCGCGGGGACATCAAATACCCTTTTAAAAGAAGCCTCAAACTTAGGGTAACTCAAGACAACAGGTTTTTGCGTCTCCCATAGAGGGTTTGCCCAGGCCAAGGCTCTCTCAGAAAGCAAAGATGTCATGAAACCTACTTTGCTTCTATCCGTGGGAAACACCTGGGGCAGCATCTCAAAGTGTATCTCTACCTGGTTGAGAAACCCTCTGCATTGGAATGGAATTGCCGCAAAATCACTGGGGAAGTGGAGCGGAACCAGACATACCTCTTATAGAGGTAATACTCGAGGCAAGTGCCTGCACAGAGACTGGAGCAGCAGCAGGGACAGCCTGCAACACGGGTTGTACTGGAGCATCCACAGTGGGAGATTCCAGGTGAGCCGTGAGACTCAGGAGCGTTTGTAACGCAAAGGCAAACTGATCCATGCGGTGATCCTACTCATCCAATCTGGAAAAAATATTACCAACAAGTGGATTGACTGCATCTTCTGAATTCTTGGCCTTTGCCTACTGTCAGAAACAATGAATCAGACTGAGACAGAAGTACAGTTAAGTCACACGTGTTTAATAATAATAAAAAAAGGTAAACAGAGTAAACGTAGTCAAAACATAGCCAGAGTTTAGGAACTGGAACGGATAGTCAGACAAGACAAAACGTCAGGGAGACAGAAAACAGCGTAGTAGAACAGCAAGCAGGATCTGGAGCCAGAAGGAATGTCAGCCAAGCAAGTCTTTAACAGGAACACGGGAAAGCGTTTCTAGAGATGTGACCAAGGCGAAGGCGGAGATCATCTGGACTGCACGGCTTAAGTAGGCAGGGCTGATGAGCAGGATATCATCAACAGAAGAGTCACAGTGGAGAGATAGGAGCTGGCAATTAGCCGACAGCTGAGCGGCCAGCTCAGAGAAGGAAGGGCTGAGCCCAGCCCTGAGACACTAGTTCTT
Organism: Lithobates clamitans; assembly: GCA_037952925.1. Classification (NCBI taxonomy): domain Eukaryota; kingdom Metazoa; phylum Chordata; class Amphibia; order Anura; family Ranidae; genus Lithobates; species Lithobates clamitans. Next base: position 9,445,120 of record JBBGZY010000723.1, read on the forward strand.
TCGATCTGGGGGACCACAAGGAATTCTCTTAATTTGCAAGGATTTCCTCTCACTTCCTGTTTGGCTCTGGGACAGGAAGTAAAGAGAAATCTATGAAAATGGACACAGATGGCGAAAATAAAATCTGACAGGGATTATAACCTTCCCTTGCTCTATCCATAATGAAAAAAAAAAAGTATTACCTATAGTTCTATTTTAACACTGTGCTGTACAATTCTGTATGATGTGCTGCGTGTCTACACCTTCTTATTCTGTATGCTGCCCTGTAGGCTCTGAAATTCACTTTCTGTGCTGTACATTTCACATTGACTTATTCTGTACACTACAGTATAGGTTCCTTATTCCTCACCATCCTATTCTGTATACTGCACTGTACATACCCTGTTCTACACTGCCTCATTCTGTATATACTGTGCTGTCCATATCCTATTCCACATTGTCTCATTCTGAACTGAGTTATCTCAGATTCTATGTATCCACAAACCTTTAAAGCAGTAGTAAACCACCAGAAAAATAAAAAAATGGTGCCCTCTTGCAGGTTTAAGTCATAACGTACTAGTATGCAACGCATACTAGCACATTATGACAGATTTACCTGGACACGGAGCCCTCAAACGCAGTGCTGCTATGGCTCCCGTTACTATGCTTCTAAGCTTCCATCTTCACCTGGTCTTCCTCCCAGGTTTGCAGATTCCGACTGTATTAATGGCCGGGGCCGTGATGATGGGTATGCCGTCCCTTCAGAGCGCATGTGCCAGTGATGTCACTGGCTGCATATTGTGTGAATATCGCTTAAACAGAAATTTAGGAGATATTCACTGTACTTACAGGCTTCCCTGTAAGTACAAGTTAAAAAATGGACTTAACTTCCACTTTAGGCCATACCCAATATTCATCACAATGCAAATATTACCACCTTGAGAGGGGATACAACTTATGATCATGGACACAGCCCACTGAATTCAGAAAACACCCCCGATATACAGTCTTATGTTCGAAAAGAGTCTGCACATGTCTGAGCTGATCTTTGGGTATCGTTATTCTGGGGGCCTACTTTTAAAGACCTGTAGTTTGTATTCCCCACATATCCCAAGATATTACTGGAAATACCCTATAGTGTGTGCCATTTACTGCCCCAGCACATTTCCAACATTTCCCCCTTACTGGCACATTTTTTTTACATATTTATTTTGCTCTCTATGTGTGTTTCCCTGCACTTATTTATTTGTTTTGCTTTTCATGCTGGATGAAGGATGTGGGTCTTCGAGCATACCCTAAAATCTAGGGGGAAGATGGGTGGCCATCAGGTTCCTTCCTCCTTTGCTCTGGGTAGGTCTTTGTTGGAGTAGAACTTTAGTTAGATAATTAAGTCCTGCTAGATCACTTTAGGCTGGCCCCATTTGCAGGTATAGCTACTGTATGTAAAACATTAAAAATAAGTGCCTATACTGTTTAAAATCCAGTAATACACTGTCCCACCATGCTCTGCACATACTTAGTTGCTCTTTATTTTTTAGGAATTTTTAGGCACTTCTGACGGGCTTAAAGTGGAATTAAACCCTCCTATCCTTTACAACCAAGAAAGCTGCTTCTGTTTAATCTGCAAGTGCCATGGTGTTGCACATGCGATTAGTTATGACACCAGCCATTTGATTGTTTGACAGTTTGGTTGAGGACATAAGCAAATGTGCCAGTTAGCAATCCCAGCATTCCAGGAACCATTAAACCAATGGGTTTAGTTCCACTTTATGATTTACTGCTGGGGCTCTGGTATTCAGCATAATGGCAGCCTCCAGCAATAAAAAAAACAAGAGAAATGCTGGAGGCAATTTACAGCACACATTAATTTTGGAAGCAAAATTATTCATGTGGAATGTATGTTCCCCGCTAAAGAACATTATTTTATATTAATTTGTTAGGGGGAGGTTCCCGCTTTAATACTTGGCTTGGGCTGACCATGAGGAGAAGGGTCCGCCGGGTCTTTTGGCTAAGTGGACCTGAGTGTGCCTTGCCCAGTTAGGAGTCTTGCACCTTGAAGGGGTTAGGGAAAGCTCCTTCCTTTTCAAGAGGGGCTAAAAGACACACCCAAGTGCACTTTTTTTTTTGTGTTCACATACACTTTTTTGTTCACGTCTGATGGTTAGTTTTGCACACCGCACTGCAGATTCAAAAAAAAAAAAAAAATACAGCAGAACCTTATAAATGTGCAATAGATGCTTCTAATAAAAACATATTATGTCCACCGAGGGTATATAAATAGTCCCCTTAGTACAGGTTAAAAAATAGAAGCACATGAGGAATAGTCAGATCCTATGAAAATCACAGGCAATATTGACACATAAGGTCTGAATCATTCTAGAATTTAAATTGAAGAGGTTATTGTTGGTAACATTTTATCAAGGAAAATGGGCTTAAATCAGTAAGAAGACTAGAATAAAAAAATCCAAATCATAATAAATTTCAGTTTAATGTTCAATGACTCATCAGCATAGCTTTATTTACAAAGGGAAAGCTTACAAGGAGTCTGTCAAACCATTACATTAGATGGAATGGTACTGCTAGCCTAAGTGACATCAAATGTCATTTCGTTGAGAAAGAAAAACCAGTTGGGTGCCATTGTGAAATGAACTGGATAATGCACTTGACATTTTACCAAGTTAAAAATTCTGAAAACTTATGCAAAATGGTGTTCACAGCTGTATATTGGAATGTAACAATGTGCTGACAGACATCATACACAAAAATTTCACATTTCAAAGGAAAGCAAATATATCCTTTACTTCACAAAGCTACAACTTTAAACAGTTGTTAATGGTTAATAACTAGAACACATTCCAGGGTTTAAATAGACATTTTTATGTTTAATTCAAGATGTTTACTTTTCTATCGAATCAAGGGAGGACTAGGCTGACAGACAGGTGTACATTTACCCCTCTTTTTATTACTAATAAGATATGTTGGGCTGATGGAGATACCTATCCATTCAGACACTGATCACAGTGGGGAAAATGTATTAAAACTGGAGCACACAGAATTTGGTGCAGCTGTGCATAGTAACCAACAACTTCCAACTTTGGCTTGTTCAATTAAGCTTTGGCAATAAAACTTAGTAGCTGATTGGTTACTATGCACAGGTGCACTGCATTCTGTGTTATCCAGTTTTAGTAAATCTTCCCCACAGTGACCTGCAATCAGTGACAGATGCTGGTTATTGTACAGCTACATGCTCCATGTTGAGACCTGTGATTACAGAGTCTAGCGTAGGAAGGTCTATCAACACTAACTTCTTTTGAGATGACATATGGCTGACTAGCCCCTTGTGTGTGTCTAAATCTGTGATAGGGATGAGTTCTGAACAAGCAGCCAAAGCACTTTTAAACAAGCCCTGATTTATCTATATATCTACAACCATTTTGGAGTAACTCTTTTTTTAAATCAAGAACAAACTTAGCTGTTTTTCTAAGGGAGCAGATCTTCACAGCCTGACAGCCCTCTAATGCAAACAAACAGCCGATGTTTCTAATCTGTAAAAAAGCAACTGAAGTTTATAGTCTTTGTTGTGATATTTGAAGATGAATAATTTTACATTAAAAGTAGCTAAAGAAGTGAAAGAGGACTTGTTGTAAAGCTCTTTTACTATGTGTTAAAAAATCTTAATGTATATCCAATGTCTCTGCATGTGTGTACTTTGGGTTCTGCCTAAACCTTATTTCATCATTTACTCAGTATTATTGTTACAAGTGCTTTTGCGCTCCTATGGATATGTGGGCAAATTATACTGTAAATATAAATATAGATAATGTGTGCAGCAAAATCTAAAGTGTAACACAAAACACTCAGCAAATAAATAATTAATAAAGCGATTTCGCGCAAATTAGTGATGAATAGTTAAAAATATGAACTTCAGGTGAGTATTAATAATATTCCAGTGACCTCAAACGAGTGATAACTGAAATAAAATAAAATTGCTTAATATGGACAATAAGTTAAATTACATTTATATCATGTGTTGACTCACAGTGCTCTTTATAATTTAAAATACATAATGAAAATTGACCTGGTATGGGTACACTTAGGTATATAAAACTTGGTAAAGTTATAACAAATCAGTGCACTTCAAATTATATATATAATATTATTATATATTATAATATTTATTCAGTATTGTCAAGGATTGTAACTTGTTAATTTCAAATATTAGTATTTAATATCCTTTATTATAATTTATACAGTTTTAATATTTTGTTTTATTCAGTTATCAAGAAAACTGAAATGAACTAGAGGAGTATTATAATGTATTATTACACTTGCCACATAGTATAATGGCTGCTTGTTTGCTGCCCAATACTGCCATGATTTTCCAGTTGTTGGCCAGATACTGTATTGCAAGGATTGACCTTTTTTAACCAATTTAATATAACAACTGCCTGCTTGTTACCCACATATTTTCCCAGTTGTTGCCAAGTATCTATAGATGACTCATGACAGCAGGTAACATTTTAAAAAATAGATGTGGGTAACAGGACACAGCAAGATAAAAAACTGAGATGAGTAATTAAAATAGATATGTAGAAAAACAAAGAGTAAACAGGGTAGGAACTATACACAGGAAACCCACGTTACCATCCAGCTAACCCAATAAACATTTTACCTGATGCTGTACAGGACATTTCCATTTTTGAAAATTCTCAAAAGTTTGTTGTCTGTGGTGACATCATGGAAGTTTGCCCCCTTTTCATTAGCAAAGAACAAATCTGGTTTCCAAATAGAATCCAACATAGAAGGATCCAAATCTAAGGAGTCATCTGGGTATTCGCTGTAAGACAGTCTAGGGTCATTCCACTGCTGCCGCAAAAAAATGTTCACTCTGTAATCCTAGAAAAGTTGTAAATAACAAGTTAATATCATGGCTGAGACTTGGTTACATGTTGCACTTTAAACTCTTCACTGCCAGTAACTCCTGCACTGCAATAGTATATACATGTAGGTGCCTCTGGAAGTAAAGTTTTTCCATATGGAACGGTAATGGAAGATGTTGGATACTCTTTCAGGGATAACCTCTTCAAGACTATGTATGGTCCACAAAACAAATGTTTAGACTTTCAAGTAAAACTTATAATCCTACCAAGGTAATGGAACATTACCATGTATGGTAATGTATGGTAATGGTAATAAGCAGTATATCATTCTCATCACAGCTGCAAATGTTCTTGAACTAACCTCCACAAACCTCATTTTACCTTAACTAGGGTTTAAAAAAAATAGATATCTCTTGTTTGTGACTTCTTTGTGTAAGAACACAGGCACTCATCCCCATGTTTTGACTGAACTATATGCAGCACTTACTGTATTCGGTATTCCAACAAGACCACAAAATACAATGAGTGTATATAGTAACTTTTTATGGTTGGAATAATACACCAAGCAAACTATACAGCAGCAAATTGATGATCCTTCTGCTGATTTATGGCTGGACTGAAGTTTTTAGGGTGACTGGTTTGAAAATTTAGTAAACTACAGTTTCAAGTAAGAATGTTGTATGGTGGTGAGATATATATTTTCACTAGCGTTGGTATGGTACTATCCATTGAATTACCACAACACATAATCTATTTTTGATGGTCATCAGCTCTTTAGAGTGGAACTGCTATATATCCCTTGTTTACTTGTTACAAGTATATGTTAATTGATCAGTATACCGTTTATAGTATACTTGGCAAGACATATATTAGTAATTCCACAGTTAGCTGGAATAATCTCCTTATATTATACATCCTTCTTAAAAGCTCTTCTATGTGATAGCAGGACTTTCTGAAGGCTGTTGTTTTTAGCACTCAGCAGCCTGAAGCCTAATAATTCACAGATGCTATTTCTAAAAGAGGACGTGCATTATAGTCATGGGGAGGGGGGGGGGGGGCACAGAAGCCAATCAGCTTCCAGCCAGGTTTAGTTGTCAAAGCTTAATTGAACAAGCTAAAGTTAGATGTTGTTTGGCTACCATGCACAGCTGCACCAGATTCTGAGTGCTCCAGTTTTAGTAAATCTCTCCCCTATAATTCACCAGCAGAGGACATTGCAGGAGAAACCTCTTTAGGTTTGGGTTTAAACAAAGAGCAATAGATAGTAGGATCAAGAAAAAAGATAAATACCAGGTAAACTAGAAGAGATAAAGGGCACATATACATTTGTGTTGCAATCAGTTAGTCACCATGCATTTACATTTAAAATGTGGCTGCCAGTGTGACTGCATTTACCTCACTCCTGAACCACATTTAATTAGTTTCAATAAGGACCACATTCCCGGCGCACATTTACATGGCTGAAAACTAGACCTCAAGAAAATGTGACAAGAGACATCGACTAAGATGTTTGCATTCCTGACTGCAAGATTGCACATTCAGCAAATGGTCAACCTTAAAAAGGACCCTTATAATTTAACAGATGCAGACAGCATATTAATTAGTGGTCACTGTATAATAAATACTTTGCACACTAGCAACTCACATTTGTATGCCCCAAAGACATGGCTTTAAAGCATTGGAGGATTATCCTTCTAGTGACAACCCAACATTTTTGGATTTCCTTTGCTTTCTTACTTGGTGACAATGATCACCAGGACAAACATAATGGCACAGCAGAGACTCAGACAGCAAAAAACCTTGAGAAAGAATCTAGCCCTTCCCTACTATCTAAAACTAAAAATATATATATGCATACACAGTCCATTATCTAATTATGTGTTTGGCCAAATCCTGTATTTTTTAATTCTTCTGCACATGGTTGATTACTTAAAGTAAGCTATTTATTATTGCTATTTTTTAAGCTAAGAGAACATTAACATTATCCAATTTATTAGTAAATCAATCACTATGATTTTGGATTTAGAACCAGGAATTTTTGGAACAATCTATGAAAGTTCTAAAAAGACAATGTATTATCTACCTGCATCTCTCCAATCCCATTCTATCATGTATGAGTGTCTAATGACCCCTTAGGCAGGAAAAAAAATCTTATTAATAATATATATACAGCTGTAAAACACTATTTTTTATTATTTGTGTAGTGGACCATAATACGTAGTTTTATAATATTATAAATATTATATAATTTTATAATAAATATATTATAATAATCTAGACTGTTCTAAGGTAAGGTCAAAATACATAAAATAAACAAAGTCTTTCAATACTCTAGGAATTAATGTTTATGTCCTCACAGTGAAAATTATTTTATGTTTTAAATGAAGATAAGATAAAAAATAACTATTATGGGTATTTATTTATTTTTTTAAATCATGAAGAGTATTGCCCTCTTTTCACAATGTGAATATAGTTTTCATTAACACTGACACTGCATGTGCAAAAATGCCAAGGCACAACAGTCTGCATTCCAGCAATGCACAACAAACAACCATAATTAATCTGATATGAACAAATTATGCATTGCGGTTTTGGGAACAATAGTGTTGCAATGAGTTGATGGATTTTTAAATGCCCTCCATATGCCATATGATATGTAGATCAGTGAATAATAGACACCATTATCCTAGTAATGCCACAACAGTTTAGTCAAAGCACTGTATCCTTTTTCCCTGATCCTAAGCTTGAAGAGTGCAGGCTTCTGTGCTCTCTGCGCCAGATTGAGGATTCCTCATTGTCTATCTTCCAAATGATTTTTGTGACCATATGGGATTGCTGGCTTGGAATATCTTGCTATTTGGATAAATAGGCTGTTTTTCTTTTCTTTTTTTTTTTTTTATGGCCTAAAATTTCTAGTAAACTAAATGCAAAGTTAAAATACATAAATAGGAACTGTTTTACCAGCCAGAAGGTTTGTAGACATAGCAATAAATAGTTCATTAAACGATAAATAAAAAGCATTTTTTTCTGAAATATATTTCTGTATATTTCTGTAATATTTGCCTTCACCCCAGAGATGTCCCATGCAGTGCTTGCTACTATTATATTTCCTCAGTATGTCACAGTACATGTTGGCATTCATGGTTCCCTCAATGAACTGTAGCTCCCCAGTGCCGGCAGCACTCATGCAGCCCCAGACCATGACACTCCCACCACCATGATTGACTGTGGGCAAGACACAGTTGTCTTTGTACTCCTCACCTGGTTGACACCATCTGAACCAAATACGTTTATCTTGGTCTCATCAGACCACAGGACATGGTTCCAGTAATCCTTGTCTGCTTGTCAGCAGCAAACTGTTTGCGGGCTTTCTTGTGCATCATCTTTAAAAGGGGTTCCTTCTGGGACTTGCTACAATGTAAAGTAGTGAGTGTACAGCTTGAATAATAGTGTAAATTTTCTTTCTCCCCCAAATAACTCAACACACAGCCAATAATGTCTAAATCGCTGGCAACAAAAGTGAGTACCCCCCTAAGTGAAATTGGGCCCAATTAGCCATTTCCCCTCCCCGGTGTCATGTGACTCGTTAGTGTTACAAGGTCTCAGGTGTGAATGGGGAGCAGGTGTGTTAAATTTGATGTTATCGCTCTCACTGTTTCATACTGGTCACTGGAAGTTCAACATGGAACCTCATGGCAAAGAATTGTTGCGCTACATAAAGATGGCCTAGGCTATAAGAAGATTGGCAAGACCCTGAAACTGAGCTGCAGCACAGTGGCCAAGACCATACAGTGGTTTAACAGGACAGGTTCCACTCAGAACAGGTCTCGCCATGGTCGACCAAAGAAGTTGCGTGCACGTGCTCAGCGTCATATCCAGAGATTGTCTTTGGGAAATAGACATATGAGTGCTGCCAGTGTTGCTGCAGAGGTTGAAGGGGTGGGGGGCCAGCCTGTCAGTGCTCAGACCGTACGCCGCACACTGCATCAAATTGGTCTGCATGGCTATCATCCCAGAAGGAAGCCTCTTCTAAAGATGATACACAAGAAAGCCCACAAACAGTTTGCTGAAGACAAGCAGACTAAGAACATGGATTACTGGAACCATGTCATGTCCTGTGGTCTGATGGGACCAAGATAAACTTATTTGGTTCAGATGGTGTCAAGCATGTGTGGCGGCAACCAGGTGAGGAGTACAAAGATGAGTGTGTCTTGCCTACAGTCAATCATTGTGGTGGGTGTGTCATGGTCTGGGGCTGCATGAGTGCTGCCGGCACTGGGGAGCTACAGTTCATTCAGGGAACCATGAATGCCAACATGTTCTGTGACATACTGAAGCAGAGCATGATCCCCTCCCTTCAGGGACTGGGCCGCAGAGCAGTATTTCAACATGATAACGACCCAAAACACACCTCCAAGATAACCACTGCCTTGCTAAAGAAGCTGAGGGTAAAGGTGATGGGCTGGACAAGCATGTCTCCAGACCTAAACCCTATTGAGCATCTGTGGGCATCCTCAAACGGAAGGTGGAGGAGCGCAAGGTCTCTAACATCCACCAACTCCGTGATGTCATCATGGAGGAGTGGAAGAGGACTTCAGTGGCAACCTGTGAAGCTCTGGTGAACTCCATGCCCAAGAGTGTTAAGGCAGTCCTGGAAAATAATGGTGACCACACAAAACATTGCCACTTTGGGCCCAATTTGGACATTTTCACTTAGGGGTGTACTCACTTTTGTTGCCAGCGGTTTAGACATTAATGACTGTGTTATTTTGAGGGGACAGCTAATTTACACTGTTATACAAGCTGTACACTCACTACTTTACATTGTAGTAAAGTGTCATTTCTTCAGTGTTGTCACATGAAAAGATATAATAAAATATTTACAAAAATGTGAGGGATGTACTCACTTTTGTGAGATACTGTATGTTATGAGTGTTAATAAATTATTTAATTAATTAATTAAATAATTAGTTATACCTTGTTTGGAAATGATATAATAAATTAAATATTTATTTATAACTATACTAAAGGAAAACGGCCTATTTAATCCACAGGTTTGAGTCAAGTGTGATTATTTTAATGATTAATAAGTTCTGCCTACAATCCCATTCCAATTTCATAACAAGTCTAAAATGCCAAACTTCCCCCTTCCCCTACCTTCTGATATCATAGATTTACAAATGTATGGATTTAGTTGTATTGCATATTTTTAAAGCATGAATTTGTATTGCATGGATTGTTGAAAAATGTAATTGAAGTCTCAGATGTAATTTCAAAGTCTGTTTAGTGTGTGGTACTTGAATTCTTGTTTTTGTCTTCCTGTGCGTAAAGCGACAGTAATTAGATTGTCTGTCACCCTGCACAGAGCCATTTTTAGACAGGAAGTGCATGGGGAAACCTGTAATCAGAACCGCATTCTGATATATTTTTTGCACAGTGTTGGCAAAACTGTATTACAAATGCTGCTCGGAGGTGAAGCAAAATTAAATCTATTTACTAGATTCTTCAGTGGCTTGTTTTGTACAGGTATAGATAAGGGCCCAAATTGAAAGAGGGAAAGAGATCATTGGTAAACAATCAGGTGTGAGGAATTTAAAAATTCTTACAAATAATATATTTGCCTTCTCCCTGCCTGTCAGTGCTTGTGTACACTGAGCTATGCATGCACATGCATGGGAGTGATATCATCAAAGACCAGCCAACCAAGCAACCAGAGAGTCAGAACCCAGAAGGAAGATTGGGAGAAGATGGCAGTATATGTAAGCCTGCCATAATGTGCTAATATGCATACTAACCCATTGTGTCCCCCCAAAAATAAGTAAAATTTTTAAAAATTCTCTTTTTTTGCGGGCAGCACAGTGGCAAAGGGGTTAGCACTTCTGCCTAGCAGCACTAGGGTTGTTGGTTCGAATACCAACCACGTCACTATCTCCATGGAGTTTGCATGTTCTCCCTGTGCCTGCGTGGGTTTCCTCCCACATTCCAAAGACATGCTGGTAAGTTAATTGGCTCCTGTCTAAATTGGCCCTAGTATGTGTATGAAGGTGAGTTAGGGATCTTAGACTGTAAGCTCCTTGACTGATGTGAATGTATAATAAATATGTATAAAGCACTGCGTAAATTGACAGCACTATATAAGTACCTATAATAACAGAGAAAGTGGTGTTATTCCCCTGGCTGCACTATTTATGGGGGGCTGTGTAAATGTCATGACTGGATTAATACAATTGCAAATATTTCAGCAGGTGAAACAACTTCATTAAATGTATTTAATATATATAGATAGTAATACAATTGTATTGTGCTAAGCATGTGATAAGAGAAAAAATAATCTGAATTCATGAAGTGTTGAAAATAGCAAACGCAAAAATGATGAAAGTGTCCTCAAGAAAGAGGGATTAATTCCACCTTTCTAGGAAAGTCAGAAAACGCCTTAGGCACTATGGGCTGATAGCCAAGCCTCTGATAGACAACCTCCTTAGTCTGGAATGTTGCTGTTTCACACTATTCCCTCAATAGGTTCCCAATCACAGGATTACATGAACATTTATAGGGGGAAAGAAATCCATAGTGTGTACTGGCAAAGATTGTATTTTATTAATAAAAGGTGTAAAACTCACAATTCTCAAGTAAAATAATGGTACAAAAGAACGAGCGATCCAGCAAGTAAACGGCATTCAGACATCTGAGGCATGAAGATGAAAGGTGTGCCAAAACGCAGGGGGTGGCTCCCATATTGTTTTGTGCCATTATATAAAAAAAAACAAAAATTTTCTTAAAAAATGTACTGAAATACAGCACTGTATAAAACATCCATTACAAGGGTAATGAGGTGAAAATCCTGAAGCAAAGAATGCAATGATGTCACAGACACAAGCTCCATCCGACGCGTTTCATCATAATTGACATCGTCTGGAGTGTAGGAGCTGTGTCCCGTCACTGTGTTTATATATATCATAACATCCAATGGAAATTGTCCCTTCAATGCTTCAATAATGTAAATAACGATCTGGCTATCAATATGCAAAATAGACATCAAAGATTACGCCGGGTGTGCGTTTCAAGCCTCGCTTTCAGTTCCTGATATACACAATAGCCATCTAAGATGGTGTCGGGCATGCATTTCAAGCATCACTCTGAGGGCCAACATCACACATGGTGTCTGCTTCAAAAATCGATCTGGATGCTCCTATGACCAGCGGGGGTGTATAATCCAAGCCTCGCTTTGAGCCTAGCTCCAGTAATAGAGCTGGCATCTACAGAAGGCAATTATATAAAAATGATTGAAGTATTAAACAGATGATTTCCATTGGATGACTGTTATGGTATATATAAACGCAATGACTGGATACAGCTCCTACACCCCGATGATATCAGTTATGGTGAAATGCGTCGGTTGGAGCTTGTGTCTGTGACGTCATTGCAATCTTTGATTCAGGATTTTCTCCTCATTACCCTTGGGATGGATGTTTTATTCAGCCCTGTATTTCACCAGACTATTGTAAGCGTTTAGTACATTTTTAATACAAATTTAGTGATAGTTTTACACTGTGTGTGGATGCTTGGAATTCCTTTGCATATATTCAGGAGATGGGAGGTTGACCTGTGAGTGCGGTGACCGTCTACAATAGCTCTATCCTGGAGTGCTGGGAGATCTGCAAATAGCCCTTACAGTCGGATTGAGTCACTCTGGGAGTGATTGGAAATTACAAACAGGTCTATCGACTCAATACCAATGGTATATGAGTCCACTTGCTCTTGTAAGCATGTTGGCTATACATTTGGTGGTGGATCACTTATTAGCTTTGAAGTACTATATATATATATATATATATATATATATATATATATATATATATATATATATATGGAAAAAAATCACCTATTAACCTTTCCTGGACTCACTTTGTATGGTGGTTTGTCATGATAATTGATTCACATGACCATTGAACTTTCATTTTTGACACATTGGACTACCTCATTTATTTTTATATAGGTGTTTATTCACTTTATTTTTATACTCACATATCATTCAATGTTACCTTGATTGATCGTTCAATATGTATATGTACCCTTGTGTTGTTATTTTTTAGCGCTGCCCCATGGTTTAAGTACTTTAATTGGGTAGGTTTATTGTACAGAACATGCACAGGCACTCCACTCAGAAAGCTCTCTCTAACATGTTTCACCCTCCCCTCATACTGGGGCCTAATTGTAGAGTAAGTTCTTGTTTTGTGTGGCATGGGAAGTATGGCTCCTGAAGTGGACACCTACATAATGGAGATAAGAACCCTGGTAGTCTTGTCAATGGCTTCATTTTTGTGAGTAGTCTTATAGGGGTGTTTTACTAAAACTGGAGAGTGCAAAATCTGGTGCATGTCTGCATAGAAACCAATCAACTTCCAGGTTTTATTGCCAAAGTTTAATTGAACATGCTGAGGTTAGAAGCTGATTGGCTACCATGCACAGCTGCACTCAGATTCTGAGTCCACCAGTTTTAGTAAATCTCCCCCACAATGTTTTAAATTTTATCCAGGGTGTCACCATTATAAATCCTGAGTAGGGATGAGCTTCGACTCGAACATTGGCTGTTCGCAATTCGCCGAACAGCGAACAATTTGGGGTGTTTGCGGCAAATTCGAATGCCGCGGAACATCCTTTAAAAGTCTATGGGAGAAATCAAAAGTGCTAATTTTAAAGGCTAATATGCAAGTTATTGTCATAAAAAGTGTTTGGGGACCTGGGTCCTGCCCCAGGGGACATGGATCAATGCAAAAAAAAGTTTTAAAAACGGCCGTTTTTTCAGGAGCAGTGATTTTAATAATGCTTAAAGTCAAACAATAAAAGTGTAATATCCCTTTAAATTTCGTAGCTGGGGGGTGTCTATAGTATGCCTGTAAAGGGGCGCATGTTTCCTGTGTTTAGAACAGTCTGACAGCAAAATGACATTTTGAAGGAAAAAACCCATTTAAAACTACCCGCGGCTATTGCATTGCCGACAATACACATAGAAGTTCATTGATAAAAATGGCAAGGGAATTCCCCAAAGAGGAACCCCGAACCAAAATTAAAAAAAAAAAAATGACGTGGGAGTCCCCCTAAATTCCATACCAGACCCTTCAGGTCTGGTATGGATTTTAAGGGGAACCCCACGCCAAAAAAAAAAAAAACGGCGTGGGGTCCCCCCAAAAATCTATACCCGACCTTTATCCGAGCACGCAACCTGGCAGGCCGCAGGAAAAGAGGGGGGACTAGAGTGCGGCCCCCCCTCCTGAACCGTACCAGGCCACATGCCCTCAACATTGGGAGGGTGCTTTGGGGTAGCCCCCCAAAACACCTTGTCCCCATGATGATGAGGACAAGGGCCTCATCCCCACAACCCTGGCCGGTGGTTGTGGGGGTCTGCGGGCGGGAGGCTTATCAGAATCTGGAAGCCCCCTTTAACAAGGGGACCCCCAGATCCCGGCCCCCCCTGTGTGAAATGGTAAGGGGGTACTTACTCCTACCATTTCACTAAAAAACTGTCAAAAATGTTAAAAATGACAAGAGACAGTTTTTGACAATTCCTTTATTTAAATGCTTCTTCTTTCTTCTATCTTCCTTCATCTTCTGGTTCTTCTGGTTCTTCCTCCGGCGTTCTCGTCCAGCATCTGGGGGGAGGCTCCCGCTCTTCTCTTCTTCTTTTCTTCTCTTCTTCTCTTCTTCTCTTCTTCATTTTCTTCTCCGGGCCGCTCCGCACCCATGCTGGCATGGAGGGAGGCTCCCGCTGTGTGACGGCGCTCCTCGTCTGACAGTTCTTAAATAACGGGGCGGGGCCACCCGGTGACCTCGCGCCCCTCTGACGCACGGGACACGACGGGACTTCCCTGTGGCATTCCCCGTGACATCACAGGGAAGTCCCGTCAAGTCACCATGCGTCAGAGGGGGGCGGGGTCACCGGGTGGCCCCACCCCCGTTATTTAAGAACTGTCAGACGAGGAGTGCCGTCACACAGCGGGAGCCTCCCTCCATGCCAGCATGGGTGCAGAGCGGCCCGGAGAAGAAAATGAAGAAGAGAAGAAAAGAAGAAGAGAAGAGCAGGAGGCTCCACCTATGTCATGAGCCATGAGCAGCCCAGGAGAAGAAGATAGAAGACGCCGCGGAGGAGATGCTGGATGAGAACGCTGGAGGAAGAACCAGAAGAGCCAGAAGAACCAGAAGAACCAGAAGATGAAGGAAGATAGAAGAAAGAAGAAGCATTTAAATAAAGGAATTGTCAAAAACTGTCTCTTGCCATTTTTAACATTTTTGACAGTTTTTTAGTGAAATGGTAGGGGTAAGTACCCCCTTACCATTTCACACAGGGGGGGGCCGGGATCTGGGGGTCCCCTTGTTAAAGGGGGCTTCCAGATTCCGATAACCCCTCCGCCCGCAGACCCCCACAACCACCGGCAAGGGTTGTGGGGATGAGGCCCTTGTCCTCATCAACATGGGGACAAGGTGTTTTGGGGGGCTACCCCAAAGCACCCTCCCAATGTTGAGGGCATGTGGCCTGGTACAGTTCAGGAGGGGGGGGAGCGCACTCTCGTCCCCCCCTCTTTTCCTGCGGCCTGCCAGGTTGCGTGCTCGGATAAGGGTCTGGTATGGATATTTGGGGGGACCCCACGCCGTTTTTGGGTTTTTTTGGCGCAGGGTTCCCCTTAAAATCCATACCAGACCTGAAGGGTCTGGTATGGAATTTAGGGGGAACCCCACGTCATTTTTTTAAAAAATTTTGGCCGGGGTTCCCCTTAATATTCATACCAGACCTGAAGGGCCTGGTATGGAATTTAGGGGGACTCCCACGTCATTTTTTTTTTAAATTTTGGTTCGGGGTTCCCCTTTGGGGAATCCCCATGCCGTTTTTATCAATGAACTTCTATGTGTATTGTCGGCAATGCAATAGCCGCAGGTAGTTTTAAATGGGTTTTTTCCTTCAAAATGTCATTTTGCTGTCAGACTGTTCTAAACACAGGAAACATGCGCCCCTTTACAGGCATACTATAGACACCCCCCAGGTATGAAATTTAAAGGGATATTACACTTTTATTGTTTGACTTTAAGC
Source organism: Lithobates clamitans (assembly GCA_037952925.1). Lineage (NCBI taxonomy): Eukaryota > Metazoa > Chordata > Amphibia > Anura > Ranidae > Lithobates > Lithobates clamitans. The sequence continues at coordinate 9,461,062 of JBBGZY010000723.1, forward strand.
ATTATTAAAATCACTGCTCCTGAAAAAACGGTTGTTTTTAAAACTTTTTTTTGCATTGATCCATGTCCCCTGGGGCAGGACCCGGGTCCCCAAACACTTTTTATGACAATAACTTGCATATTAGCCTTTAAAATTAGCACTTTTGATTATTCATGTTCGTGTCCCATAGACTTTAATGGTGTTCGCGTGTTCGAACAAACTTTTTTCCTGTTCGCATGTTCTGGGGGGTGTTCGGCTCATCCCTAATCCTGAGCTATGGCACAATGCAAAATTAAGGGTTCGTGACTACTGTATATTGCTTTCTACTCTAGAGTTTAACATTTGAATAAAATGAATTCAATTCTTAAGTTTTTATTGGTGACTATTTAGTAAGGGTAGCATAATGAAATGTGCCTTCTGACTGCTCTGCAACACTGTGATCTCCCTTCATATATGACAAATCCACTTTAAAGTGTAGCTAAAACCAAAACATTTTGAAGAATTGGATAGAGTATAAATAGTTCTATCTGTGTTCCATTCGGGAGAATTAGCTTTACTTCTGGTTTTATAAACACAAGAAAACATCAGAGGAAATCTCTCTAAAGGAAGAGAAACAAGTGTCCCTATTGGAAGATTTGCCCGCTGTTCTTATTCTGGTAGCACCTCATAATTTTCTGAGTCACCAATACAAAAAGAGTTGGTGAATCTCACCAGTGGGGACACAGACATTGTCCCCACTGGTGAGACCCAAACCTTTCCTACTTTATCCAAAACTAAAAAGTGGAAATCTTCCTAACTGTCTATGATGGGTTTTCCTTCACATTAGAGCGATAGCCTTTCACTTTCTCTTGCGTCTACGGAACTAAATGTAGTTCTTCTGAATGGGACACATATAGCAAAACAAATACAATTGACAAGAGTTCTAGACCAACACAAAATAGCAAGCAATTGTGCTGCAAGTTTGAAAACGACTTGCTAAGCTATTGCTAGACTTGCCAGGCTTAACAAATATGTTGCACAATTGCACCAAGTCCGCATTGCATGACTCCAAATCAACTTTCTTTGCAAACATTCTGCAAGTCTGCTGCAAGTTCTGGTTCAGTTATGTTGTGCAATAGTCATCCCACCACAGGGGTCACTGTGGCTGAATTTTCATGCTGCAGACTTGCACAGCTCTTGCTGTAGACTCGCCACTGCAACTTTGCTCTTGCTAGAGACTTGCCAAGCAAATTGCTACAAATTGGAAAATGGCAACTAGAACTTGTGCTTCAAGTGCTCTGGAAGTGTACGGCTTGCCAGTGAAAACGTGCAGCAAGTTAACAGACTTACAATTCAACACTGTGACAGATTTGTAGCAAGTTATCCTTGCTATCTGGGTATCCCTACTATCCAAAATTCTCTACTATTCAATAATCCTGCAATATAAAAATGGTCCATATACTATACACGTTGTATATGGAACACTGGATTTGACTGGTTTGGTCGTCTTTCACCAAATGACCACAGAAAAGAGGTCATTGTCCCCAAATTTGTCAACCAATTCAAAATATGTCACATTAATATGTAATTTTTAAAACAAATCGAATATACCATCCAAATATACAACATTTAGATGATTTCCTGAATTATATAAATATGAAAAACTTCACTTTCATCAAAAGGGAGTAGCCAGTACAAAAAAAAAAAATCACATTGCACAGTGCCAAACATTTGCATTTTGTTAATATTATACATATAAAGCAAGGAACAGCTGGAAATGTCAAACAATGCAACATTGCCTGCAGTATGACAATATCTCAGTTTTTTGATACACAGAAAGCTGTATGTGTCTGGAATGATAACAAAAGACTGAGTAGATCCTCTGCTTCAGACGCAATTTCACCAATCAATATGCTAGATCTCTGTGCATGTGCAAGTGCATTTTTTTCTCATATGGAGGCAGTAATGACTATTGACATGTGCATAGGTACGTTCCAAAATATACAGCGAAATGCGATGAGAGGACCAGAAATGTAGTAATACAAGCATAGTAAGCGCGTGCTTTTATTCTCATTGAACAGCATTCTGCAAAGATGATGACATGTTTTCCCTCTATTCGACTACCTTCTGTAAATTATCATTTTAATTTAAAGAGCTCAATATGTTTGTTTTTTTGTTAATTTTGGTTGTTTTATTTGAAAGTTAAAGGACCAATAAACCTAAAATTTAACCCAAATTAATTAAAGGAGATATTAAAATATATACAGATATACTTTAAAAATGTTTAGGAACTTATCAAATTTATTAGATGTTGAAAAAGCTGTGACTGTGGTAAAATAAACATTTCGAGTACAGATGACATTTATTGGTTATGTATTTAAGCATCCATCTTTCTAGCTACAATCTATTTACATGATCTGTCTATTTATCTATGTTGTATCTATCCATTTGTCTATCTTTCTATAAATCCCTGGAACTAAATAGAGACCTGCAGCAGCAACTACATTTCTACAAATAGGTTGCGAAGAATGTCCTTAAAATATAATCTAACAAATTTTGAAAAAATACATACTTGTTGGTGTTTGATGAAATATACTGTATAATCTGCCGGGACCTGACAAAAGTTATCACGCAGTTTTAAAGAATCATAGAGAAAAAATGGACATCAAAGGTTGCACTGACCAGAAATGGTTCAGTTATAATGTCATGTGTTATAACAATAGTTATTTTCAGCAATCAGATTATTATTTTTAGTTCTCTTTGCCAAGCATTGTTCAAAATAATAATAGTTATGACTAATGATTGTTACAGCACTGTGACCTGAAACTATAGAGATTTTTTTTTATAAATTACTTTACTGAAATCAATTGAAATTCACGTTAATAAAACCATATACGGTATATAATTATACTTCCCCAAAAGAAAAGAAAAAACAATAAGCTACCAATAAATCATTTAAACAAAATGAACCAGTGTACAATCTCACCCTGTATATCACAATTAGGCAATTGATAAACAAATTTAGTAACCATTGCATGATTAGTGTGATCGTTAAAGATACCTGACTCGAGTTTAAACAGCTGGCCTTAGACAAAGCAACATAGAGCCATGGCCAATGCAAATTGCCACCTTTCTTCTTTACACAAACTTGTTTGGTGTGGTCTTTTGGGGTTCAGTAACTTATTTCTTCTTTAGATTACATTTGGGTGATTTATTGTGGCTGATTTACTATGGCAATAGAGAATATACTTAGCTTAGTGAATTAGCATCCAATCAATAACAAGCAAAAATCATGTATTTTATATTTCCCTTGCAAGTGATTTGGTACTGTAAATGAACATAGTTTCACCTTATTCACTAAGCTGAATGAATAGTCATTGCTCTAATCTAGGGATGGGCGAATGGTTTGGCCCGAGCATAAGTTTGGGCTGAACATTTGCCTGTTCGGCCGTCCGCCGAACATCCTAATTTATAGGGTGTTCATCCCGACGAACACGATGCAATGCACTGAGCGCTGCACAGTGCATTCTGCACTCTGATTGGGCAAAGCTTTGCCCAATCAGGGCGCAGTGTAAGCTGGTTGTTAAGGAGCTGGGCCGGGAAGCCGGCTGCGGCGTCCTTAACAACTGATGAATCATCAGCTGTCAATGGGTTTCTCCGCTGACAGCTGAATAATTAAAAAAAAGTCCGGTTAAAAAATAAAGAAAAAAATGGCGTGGGGTCCCCCCCAGTCCATACCAGGCCCTTTAGGTCTGGTACAGATTTGGAGGGGTACCCCATGCCAAAATTAAATGTTGTGAAAGTGAAAATTAAACCTCCCAAAATCCATACTAGACCCTTATCCGGGCATGCAGCCTGGCAGGTCAGGAAAGGGGGGGTTGAGCCAATGCCCTCCCTCCTGAACCATACCAGGCCATATGCCCTCAACATGAGGAGTGGGTGCTTTGGGACAGAGGGGCGCTCTGCCAAAGGGCCGGTGGCTGTGGGGGTCTGTGAGCAGGGGTTTTATCAGAATCTGGAAGCCCCCTTTAAGAAGGGGGCCCCCAGATCCTGGCCCCCCTATGCGAATGAGTATCGGGGTACATCGTACTCCTACCCTTCCAAAAAAGTGTCAAAAAGTAATAAAAACAAAAGTTTTGACAATTCTTTTATTAAAAAAAAAAACCCTCAATGCAAGTGTCCCTCAATGTAAATCCATCATCAATCACGCCGACCCAAAAAATAAAAAACACTCTGCCTCCTGGGACAGCCTCCCACCGAATGCCTGACATTTCTTATATAGGTAAGGGGTGGGGCCTCCTGGCTACCTCCCCTTTTGGCACCTCCCCTTCTGAGGTCACAGGCCCAGCATGCACAAGTCTGTGATGTCAGAAGGGGCGGTGTCACCCCCTTTCCTGACCTGCCAGGCTGCATGCCCGGATTAGGGTCTGGTGGGAATTTTTTGGAGAGGAACCCTACACTGTTTTTTTTTACATTTTGGCGTGCGGTTCTCCTCCAAATCCATACAAGGTTTTTTTAATATCCGGGTGCTGGCAATGGTAAGCGTGAGCCATTTTAAATGGGATTTGACTTGTGAATGTCATTTTTGCTGCAGCATGTTTTGTGCATGCTACAGATGTGTCACTTTACAGGCACATTAAGGGGACCCCCCAGGCATTTTATTTAAAGGATTTTTTTATTTATATTGTTGCACCAATTAAAATCACTGCTCCTGAAAAAACAATTGTTTTTAAAAAACATTTTTTGCATTGATACACGTTCCCCAGGGCAGTACCCAGACCCCCATACCCCTTTTATAGCCAATTATTTGCATATAAGCCTTCAAAATGGGCACTTTTGATTTTTCCTGTTCAGCTTCAATGGGGTTCGTCGTTCGGGTTAGAACATTTCCCCTGTTTGAGAGTTCTGCTGCGAACCAAACAGGGGGGTGTTCAACCCATGTCTACTGTAATACTTTAAAAAATAAGCCCTATTAACTGTGTGTGTCATCATTTTTTAATCTTGGGTATTGGTTGAGTATATATTTTTTTATTTTTTTACAATACCTCGCCATATTATTTGAAATTTACTTTAGACACAGATCTGGAACCTTGGGAGAAGCAAACCAATCCTCCAATGGTTACTGCAGATTTTTAATCAATTTATTCAGGCAGTTGTCACTGACTATTTAAAAGCTACCATTTTTTGGCAGCACCACATTGCATCCTTTGTAAAAAAAGAAAAACACTGTGCACCTAAAATACCTCACACCCCAAATTTGCCAAAACCCCTGCTATATCCCCATATAATTAATTTTTCAAAAAAAATCAGAACAGAAACGGTTAGGCATGTTTTTTTAAAAACTGGCCTGGCAACAGGACAGTACATGAACGTGACCAGACAAAGTAGGGTAAAATGTGGATATAAAAGCAAAGGACGTGTTTTTCTGGACTTAAAAGAAAAAGACCAGCAGCAGGCAGGTTTTGAAAGCAAATTGAAGAAGGAAGAAGGCAAGACAAATAAAAGTGCACTGTCCCAGAGACACCTCAAAAATAAGTTGGCTAGTAGCAAGCGACAGTTTCACGTATCCAGGTGAAATAGTCCGAACCATGCAGACAAAAATAAGGAAAGTGGGTTTCTACAATAAAAATTACAGTGTACTTTATCCAATAAACTTGTGAAATAAAAAACAAAAAAACAGGCAGGACAGTAAGTAAGCTGCTCAAATAGGCCACAATATGTTAAAGTGTTACTAAACCCACAACAGTAAAATCAGTCTGTATATGCAGCATAGCATGCTTGTTGTACTCACTGTGGAACTTAAGGGGGTTAATCCTCTGCATTGTGTAAAAAGGCTGTTTTATCCTGTATGCACAGATCCTTCCCTCCTGCACTGTCTGGGGAAGGCCAGCTAACACAGGCAGGGTAGGCCAACCTGCACATGCTCAGTTGTGTCTTTTATGCTGGTGAGAATAATTACTTGTTTTCAGAGCTAGCCAGGTCACATGATATTGACATCGCACATGCGGGAGTGTATACAGGCTGAAGTGAAAATCTCCATCACCTGAACTCTCAGCACTGGAGAAACTGTGCAGCTTATCACTGACCGTGGTATACAGATCAGTCAAAAAGGTATATAGTGGCAGTATTTTAATGTAAAAAGAAGATTTATAAGCTGTGGGCACTGGAGGGGGGGGGGCGCAGATGAACTATTTTCATATTACTGGGTTTAGTAACACTTTAAGTCGTGGCAATTTTCCTTTAGTCAAACGCCAAGCAAAGATTCCACCCTGAGTCTACCCAAGGATCGCAAACTGGGAGCTGTTCTGCAGCAAAGTCCATCACTTTTTGCAGGATGAGTGGGTGAATGCCAGGCAGCTCTTTAGATTTTTTGTCTTGGGTCTTGGGCAAATTGTCCACTGGCACCACATTTTCAGAAACAAGTTCAGGGCTAAGGAGCTCATTAAGCTCATAAAGGCAACACCCTTTATTAAAAGATTCAGGTAGGACTAATGTCAAAAGCATACGGAACCTGTGCCTTTGACATACAGAACCTGTGCTTTTGACATTAGGTATGCCTAACCACTTGCCTACAGGGCACTTACACCCCCTTCCTGCCCAAGCAATTTTTCAGCTTTCAGCGCTGTCGCACTTTGAATGACAATTGCGCGGTCATGCTACACTGTACCCAAACAAATTTGTTATCATTTTCTTCACACAAATAGAGCTTTCTTTTGGTGGTATTTAATCACTGCTGGGTTTTTTATTTTTTAATACAAAAAATAAAAAGACCAACATTTTTGAAAAAAAAAATTTTTTTACATAGTTTCTGTCAGTAATTTTTGTAACTAAGTAATTTTTCTCCATCACTGATGTGTGCTGATGAGGCGGCACTGATAGGCACTGATGAGGTGACACTTATGGGCACTGATTAGGTGGCACCGATGAGGAGGCACTAATATCCGTACTTAGGGGCACTGATAGGTGGCACTGATATGTGGCACTGATGAGTGGCACTGATGGGCGACACTGATGGGCATTGATCGACAGCAGTGATGGGCATTGATGAGCAGCACTGATAGGCGGCACTGTTAGCCAGCACTGACTGGCATCGCTAATGGGCCCTGATTGGTGGCACTTGTGGGCAGTGGTGGGCACTGATTGCTGCCACTGGTGGGCACTGATTGCTGGCATTGGTGGGCAATGGTGGGCACTGATTGGTGACACTGGTGGGCACTTAATTGTAATCAGGGCACTGATGATCAGTGCCCTGATTACATACCTAGCTGTCCCCTGTGAGGAGATGCCGCTGATCGGCTCTCCTCTCCTCATACTCTGTCAGTGTGAGGCGTCCCAGAACGAGAGCTGCAGCGCCCCACCGTCATTTGACAGTGGGCGGGCGGCAACTAGTAATGAAGGGTGTTGCCTCAATGTAAAGGCAGCTATGGTAATAGGAGGAATGGATACGTGGTGCATGATTGTTTACTGTTTTAGCTTTATTTTTTTTAAGAGTAAACTTTCCTATAGCTTTTAGACCTTTGTGGCTTCTACTTCCGCTTGTCAGACCTATTAACGCTTGATAAAAAAAATCAGGTGTCACAGCCAAAACTACCTAAAAAATGTATTTTTTTTTGTTCTATACTGAAATGAATCAGATTGAGTTGCTGCTGCTGTATTTATTTAAACTAAATGTAAAAGGTAAATTCATTTACACTTAAAAAAATCTATAATGCCAGAATATGGTGCTGCTGGCACTGTGAAAATTGTTCTGTTCTGTAACACCACAAAGAGCTTAAAGACTTGCTGCCCAGCATACATACTGTACATAAATGGCTTGAGCAACAAGTGGTTATACCAGGATCATGATTACAGCTGCAGCCATGACCCTGGTACAATTTTTAATATTTGAGTGACCTCACTTTTACAGACCTGCAGAGCCTCTCCCCCACCGCCACTATTCCCTACTGTTCCCACAGGAAGCCCAGGATCATGGTAAGCAGTTGGATCAGCTGCCCACAGAAAAGATGGAGGAGCATATGTTCCCCCATCTCCTCTGTAATGAATGAAGCCAGAAGGATTTTGTCACTTCTGGTTTTATAGCTGTCATTCCCTGGCCGTTACAGCCAGGGAAGCAGCTGAAACAGATCTGTAATAGACCCCTGATTTCTTCATAAGAGTACTTGTCCCTGCCCAAAACTATCACAAGGGGCTTCTTCTTCCCTCTGTCATAGCAAAAACATTCAATGAAAAAAAAGTAAAAAAATAAATAAATAAAAAGAAAAAATGAAAAGCACCCCCGTCCCCTGTGCTCATACAAATGTGTTAGTAGTTCCAGCACATATATGTGTATGATGATTGCACCTAACTTGTGGGGTGTCACTGCAAGCGTAGGAGTGAGAGCAATAATGCTAGCACCATAGCTCATGTTTAACTCTAAACTGATAACCTGTAAAGGCTTTTAAAATGTTGTCTATGGACAGTTAGTTCTAGGTACCGTAGTTTGTAGCCGTTTCACAATAAAAAACATGTGGATGTGAGCGCTATATTCAATATGGTCAGACAGCAGTGATGGGTCTACTTGTAACAGTAGATGGGGTGATTGGGTGCTGTATTACTTATAACATAAATGACAATCTGAAATGGTAAATAAACGGTGTTATAAACATCAGCAACTGTAGGATGTTGCAGTCCAATATAAAACTGAATTAAAGTCCAATAAAAGCAATTGTAGAAGGCAGCCCTGTTGTTAAAGAAGAAGCAATCCTCTGGGAACTGTAGGAGTAGAAGAACAACAATGGCGCCACTCTAAGTGCAGTAATTAAAACAAATTTAATGAGTCATAAAAACAGGTACTCACAAAAGTACAAGTATTCAGGCATGTAAAGGCTGGGCAGGAAATGCCAGGTGTCCCAGGGGTTTGTTCCGGTCACGTCCTCAGATGTAGTTCCGCTCGGAGACGGGATGTGCTGCTGTATGGGCGGCAGATCCGGCTGCTGGAACGCACTGTAGTGACGTGTTGATCTGTGGGAGGCCTGAGGAAGGAGCGCAGCTCCGCAAACGCGTCGCCTATTCGTCACCCCTGCATAGACCCGGAAGTGCCTTCGTTCCCACAGATCAACACGTCACTACAGTGCGTTCCAGCAGCCGGATCTGCCGCCCATACAGCAGCACATCCCGTCTCCGAGCGGAACTACATCTGAGGACGTGACCGGAACAAACCCCTGGGACACCTGGCATTTCCTGCCCAGCCTTTACATGCCTGAATACTTGTACTTTTGTGAGTACCTGTTTTTATGACTCATTAAATTTGTTTTAATTACTGCACTTAGAGTGGCGCCATTGTTGTTCTTCTACTCCTAATGTAGCCGTTTCACATTTGTGCTCAATTGTAAATCTTGACATGCTTGGTATCTATTTACTCAACACAATATCTTATTTCATATTTTACCAAAAAATGGGTACTATATTGTGTTTGTGAAACAAAAATGTATTTTAATGTATTTTCACTGATAAAGGGCTGCAGAAAATATTGCAACCACCATCATTTTCTAGCAAAAAAAAAAAAATGCTTGTTTTAAAATGTATGTGAAAAATGTCAATATTTCTTCCCCTTTAGTAGGATTCATTGCTAAGTTCAGGTTTTATAAATTTCAGACAGGATTCAATGAATATTTCATGAATTGAAACCAGGCAGATTAAGTGAGGTACAACACCAATATCAGAATGCACAATGCATACCCCCTTAGCTGTACTAGGTATAACTGCAGACATACACAGGGCAAACGTCTCCTAACCATGATCATTCACAGTGAGCTAAGAAGTTTCACAAAATCCAGCCATTTGCATGTCTATGGCCACTCTTTGACCTCTGCAGATAGGCTGTGATTTCTGGTGTCACTGACATGACAAGTACGGGTGTGTGTAAATATGTTGATATCTTTCTTTTATGTAAGCCTTGATATCTTTCTTTTATGTAAGCCTTATTTTTTGGTTTATTGGTCCTTTAAGTAATAAAGTGATTTATTATGTTAACACAAACAATTGATATAATGCAGAGCTCCAGTGATTACAGACGTTTTGAAAATGTTGTATGACTCATTTTATTTCAACTTTTATATATATATATAAATATATATTTATTTATTTTTTATTTGACAACTGCATCTAATTCCATTGTAAGGAAACACTGCATGCATTCCACACCCATCTCTGTGCAACTATGGGAATTTTTACTTCAAAACATCTTGCCATCCAACCAGCTTCATCAAAATGATTTTTCTTTATTCTACTTAAAGCAGAACTTCACCCACTCAGTCAACATTGGCTATTTTTAAGCCTTTTGCTGCTAACATTATTAAATAGATTAAATAGATTAGTCATTCTTTTATTTTTAATTTTTTAATTTTTTTTTTTACACTTCTGCAGTTATTTACTGCTTTGCATGCCTAGGCAAATGGTGTTATGCATCCCAGAAGTCTTCAGGAGGGGAAAAGGGGTTTTCTCAGCTAAGCACTTTCTCCTGCCTGCATGCCTGAGCTAAGGGCAGATGGATTCCAGGGAAGTAAATGCTACATGAATCGTCTGCCCTTACCCAAGATGAATACAGCCAGAAATGCTAGTGGGGTGTTTTTCAAAGTGATTTCTCAGCAAAATAAAGCATGGAGACATGGTTGGATGGGTGAGTTTGCTTTGAATATTAAAAATGAATTAAAGCATTTTTGGTTTGTGATGCTCAGATGCAGCGAAGTTCCACTTTAAGCTGATTAAAGCAAACACAAATTAATTGAACATTGCTTCTTTAGTAAAACATAAGAGTTATTAAGGGTGATTTACTAAAGATTTACTGAATTTTCATTCTGCAAAGTGAGTATTATTTTTTTTAGCCTAGTAAACTAGAGTAAAGATATGTTCACTTCAGTTGTGCAATAATATGCAAGCAAAATACTTTTTTTTTATTTCCCTTGCACATAATTGAGTATTAAATCTGATGATAGATTCACCTTATTCCCTGAGGACATATTTATAAAGCAATAAATGTGACACTTACCAAAGATTCACTGCAGGTAATTGTTCCTAATGCATGTGCACTGGGAATGAGTAATTTCCTATGAACGTTTGATGACTGTCACATTGACTGCTTTTGAACAAATATACCAAAATGCTTCCAATTGTATACTAAACAGACCAAAAGGGGGCAAAAAAAGAAAATCATTGTAAGGGTTTACCTATACTTTAATGCAGCAGGAAACCCATTGAGGGATTACAGTCTTCCATGTTACAACACGGAGGAGTCAGGTGCTGTGGTCAAATTTTAATTTACTACAAAATATTGTTTTGATTTATTAAATTTTTTTAAGTATCAATTCACAATATATTAACAGTTATTCATCTTGACATTAACTTTAGGTTAATGCACGTTTAGCCTGATCTACAGTAACATGTCCATCTTCTTGGCAGAGAAGCTTCAATGACCAGCCCCACTCACCATTGTGGTTTCTGCTATTGAACCAAAGCTGTTGATAAATATGTTGCAGGTAACATTTACAGGAGGACCTGTAAGTTAAAATAACAGACAGAAAAAAGAAAATGACAGTTTGTGTACATGACATACATTCATCTCTGGCTTTAGCCAGCACAGAATAGCACTTACCATTGTGGTCTCGGTGACTGATCCAAAACTGTTTATAAAAATATTGCAAGTAACGTTTACTGGAGGACCTGCGAAATGCAATAAGAATGTTTGCAAGAGATGTGAAAACAAAGGAAGGCAATGACTCTCATCTGTACAAACTGGTACAGATTCCGAGGTAACGAAGAGGAAAAAAAGCATATTTCACCACAGAAAACAAGCATTATGGATGCGTGTTAGATAAAACATACAAACAACATAAAAATGTCACTTGATGTTTTTGAAACAAGTGGCCATCTGAAAACATAAAATGAGATAATGCTTGAAACTGAATTCTGGTAATGTATTATAATGGAAGGAAAATGTAAAAGCTTTAACCACGCAAAGACATCTTTTCAACAAGTGTTTGAGCCATTTAAGTCAGTGAGCCTTACATTCTATTTAGGAATTTGATCAGCAACATTTAAGAATCTTCAGACTTTACAAGTCACCACAAAGGCAAATGTAAATGTATTTAGGGCAAAAAAATTTAACAATACAATAAGTCAATGACATCATCATGACAAAATCATTCTGAATTTCAGCTTGTAAATTTAAGATTAGTATTAGATTAGATTACATTAGTATGGTCTGAATCATGTTATGTAAAATGGACTATAGAATATAACTATGTTTTAACCCTATGAATTCAGACAGTGAATTGGTGATACATATAACAAGTTTTGAAAATAACATTGATCATTTTATTGGTTGAATCTGAGATATTTTAGCCTGTATAACAGGGATGACTAACAGACATGGATGTGTATATAATGTCCAGTTAAGCCTAGGCTAAGTAGGAACACCCAAGGTTGCCTTTCTTTCATTGTATGACCCAATCTCTTCTTTCAACTTTAATAGCTGACATGGAGCATAGAACTGATTGCCTGTAATAAGGGCTCAGGAGATCATATCATTGGAATCCAGGCCTGTCTAATAGTATGCTGGCACAAGCCATCAAAAATGACTGTAGGACCTACAACCCCTTCAATCTCTTCTCTCTTCATAAGTGAAACACTGAAAATCAATAAAAAGGAATTCAGGCATATAGGTAACTTAACAGATTTAATAAGTTATTACATTTTTATACACTGTATGTATTTTAGGAATGCATCATTGTTAACAAATTTAGGAGCAACTGTGTTGTCCTCCTAAACATTGGGGATGAAGGTTCTTACCTCCCTGAAACTTCACTGAAAAGATATGGGTGAAATTGCTAGTTTGGGAAAATGCATTGTATGCAATGGGAAGGCAAAATTAGGGTGGCTTTAGGTGCATAATCCGCTTTAAATGGCTCTTGGGTGTTAAGAAACCCCTTTCAACTATCATAGATCTGTTCTTGTGTCAAACAACAGTTCTCCATTACCCATATTAGTTTATTATTTCACAGAAAGAAAAAAAACTGCTAAAAAATGAGAAAGTTACAATACAAATAAAATACAAAACAAAAAAATAAATGCACACAAGAAAAAGAAAACCCAAATAAAAAGAACACTTAGTGCTGGTTCACACTTGTGCGATGCGGGAACCCCTTGCATATTCACTGCGGGTTCCCGCATCGCACCCGACTCGCACAGCAGTTCACACTGCCATATGCGAACTGCCGGGAGTGTCAATACATTGTTAATGACAACCGAATTTCAGCTCGCATATCGCACTGCGAACTGACAGTTCGGACATGAATTGCAACGCATGGGTGTGAACACCCATGCGATCCGATTCTGGTGCGGACCAAAAAATGGGTCCTGTGCAAGTTTGGTCCGAATGCAATGCGAAATCAGCCATACGATCTGTATGACTGAAATTGCATCGTACGGACACCACGTGTAATTTGCACTGCAGTGCGGTGCGAATCACATGTGATCTTGCAGAGCGTGCTGGTGTGAACCGGCACTAAAACTCACCTACCCTAAATACATTATCAGGCTTATTGAACAGGAGCAAGCCAAGAAATATGAAGTTATGTAACACCCGGTATGTAATTGCATTTCACATTCCTTTAGTTTAGAATGATCAGAACGTTTAATTAATCTGACTGAAATGTTAATCCAGAGAATAAAGTTCCAAATATAATTAAAAGATTTAAGACACAATTTCCTTTGAACTCTCTCATATCATTGAAAGGCCCATCATCACCAACATAAATAAAAAAAAATCCTTAAAACGTATGCCCTGTACACACGATCGGACATTCTGACAACAAAATCCATTGGATTTTTTCGGACGGATGTTGACTCAAACTTGTCTTGCATACACATGGTCACACAAAGTTGGTTGTAAATTCCGACCGTCAAGGTGATGTACAACACGTACGATGAGCCGAGAAAAATGTTCAATAGCCAGTGCGGCTCTTCTGCCTGATTCTGAGCATGCGTAGCACTTTGTGCGTCTGAATTGTTTACACACAATCGGAATTTACGCAACCGGATTTTTTTGTCGGAAAATTTTAGATACAGCTCTCAAACTTTGTGTGTCGGATTCCGATGGAAAAAGTCAGATGGAGCCTACACATGGTCGGAATTTGCGACAACAAGCTCCGATCGCACATTTTCCATCGGAAAGTCAGATCGTGTGTACAGGGCATTAGATTTCAGGTATTTGCCACTGCATTTTATTCCTATAGGTATGCTTCTCTTATGATGGGGTCAACACTATTATAATTGTGAGAAGAGCATTGCAGCATGAGCAGTCAGGAAAATGTGTTTTCTCCATTCACATTTTAAAGTTGACCCAACAGTGGTAATTCTGCTCTCGCTAGCTTGTTTTATTTATCCCTGATCCTACCTCATCATGATATACAATTTTCATAAACAAGTGGTCCATCAAGTGCTTTCTAGCACCCAAGAATGAAGGGTCAGAAGATGCTGTGGAGCAGAGCAGCCCTCCTCATGGCAGCAGGACTGCTTCTCCATGCAGAGCCTTGTTGAGGCACAGCTCTCTGCAAGAGCACAGATCTTCTTACAGCATGTATGTAGCTACACTGGTGAGTGGACTGCCAACCAAAACAGAGCTAGTCTCCATGCCATATGGCTTAGAACGCACAAGGAAGAAATAAATATCCGCCATGCTGTCAGATCACATGTATGTTCTACAGTGGGTTGAGGATTGTGAGCAGTGGCTTGAACACCATACCGCTCCTATCCAAGAGCTTCAGACACATGTACAACTGGTCCTTGCTGGACAAGCTCTGAACTGCAAATATATCCCTGCTTGTTTAATTGCACACAAAGATGGTTGCCTGGCCATGCTACAGTCAGGTCCATGAATATTGGGACATCGATACAATTCTAATCTATTTGGCTCTATACACCACCACAATGGATTTTAAATTTAACAAATAATATGTGCTTTAACTGCAGACTCTCAGCTTTAATTTGAGGGTATTTACATCCCAATCAGGTAAATGGTGTAGGAATTACAACAGTTTGTATATGTGCCTCCCACTTTTTAAGGGACCAATATTATCTGCTCATATTCAGCAAAATGCTTCAGAACTCATTGGACAGCGCTTCACAGTGCAGATGGACAATGACCCGAAGCATACTGCGAAAGCAACCAAAGAGGTTTAAAGGGAAAGAAGTGAAATGTTATGCAATGGCCAAGTCAATCACCTGACCTGAATTCGATTGAGCATGCATTTCACTTGCTGAAGACAAAACTGAAGGGAAAATGCCCCAAGAACAAGCAGGAACTGAAGACAGTTGCAGTAGAGGCCTAGCAGAGCAGCACCAGGGATGAAACCCAGCGTCTGGTGATGTCTATGTGCTCCAGACTTCAGGCTGTAATTGACTGCATAGGATTTGCAACCAAGTATTAAAAAGTGAAAGTTTGATGGATGAGTGTTAATCTGTCTCATTACTTTTGGTCCCTTAAAAAGTGGGAGGCACATATACAAACTGTTGTAATTCCTACACTGTTCACCTAATTTGGATGTAAATACCCTCAAATTAAAGTTAAAAGTCTGCAGTTAAAGCACATCTTGTTCGTTTCATTTCAAAAAATTAGAATTGTGTCGATGTCCTGATATTTATGGACCTGACTGTATGCTTTCCTGAAGATTTGGTGAAGTTTTGCCTGGATCTGAAAATAGATCCTCCAAAACTACCAGGCTGATAAGACTTATTACTAACCCTCACTCTACTAGGGCGTACACACGGTCGGACTTTGTTCGGACATTCCGACAACAAAATCCTAGGATTTTTTCCGACGGATGTTGGCTCAAACTTGTTTTGTCTACACACGGTCGCACAAAGTTGTCGGAAAATCCGATCGTTCTAAACGCGGTGACGTAAAACATGTACGTCGGGACTATAAACGGGGCAGTGGCCAATAGCTTTCATTTCTTTATTTATTCTGAGCATGCATGGCACTTTGTCCTTTGGATTTGTGTACACACGATCGGAATTTCCAACAACGGATTTTTTTATCTCCTGCTCTCCAACTTTGTGTGTCGGAAAATCCGATGGAAAATGTCCGATGGAGCCCACACACGGTCGGAATTTCCGACAACACGCTCCGATCGGACATTTTCCATCGGAAAATCCGACCGTGTGTACGGTGCATTATTCAAGAGAAGCAATGGCATAAGTCTTCAAAGAAATGCAGATCCAACACCCCAAGATCCACATGCAGGAATGGGTGAGATTGTTTAAATCCTCCCAGCCACTTTAACCATTTTATCAAGATTGTTCTCGGTTTTCAATCCAACCAGAACTCCTTCTTCTATAGTGCTGAAAATGCAGGTTGTTGCTCTTTCCCTGCTCTAATTCACTTTTTTTGAGACTCGTTCCTTATAAACTATTATGTTTGAAAATATACCATCTCCATATGTTCATATCCATAATGGAGAAATTTGCGGTTTATTTATTGTTCTCTGTTACTGTTCTTTTTCTGATTGTTAGGTGGGAGCATCTACCCTTCAGTAGACTACCCATTGTGAGTCTGTTGTGCACTAGTTTGTGCTTTGGGTTTACCTGTCATGGGACTTAGCCCCCTGATGTCTCACCACATAAATATGTGTGATAAATCTTTGGTTCTATGTTCTCTCTGCTATCTTTTCTTCAGTCTATTCTCTCCTTTCTACTTACTCACATACCCCCTCCCCCCTTCCCACATCTTTAAGGTCTTTCCCTGGTCTCAGCTAATGTTTGGTATTGTTTACAGTATTTTTGAGGTACCATAGTGACCTTAAACACGGTCTCTTATAATGTTAGGGGCCTACAGTCTGCAAATAAAAAATATCAGCTTGTCTCTCTTGTGACATTGTCAACCCACACTATCAGCACCAAACCTAACTTTAACTATTATCCTCTTTGGTATTACAGCTTATCAGATTTTAATAAAGCTATAGGGGTCACTATTAGTTTCCTCAGGAATACTATTTTTCAGTTTTCTGATATGCTTGCTGAACCCTACGCTAGATTTTTGTTTATAAAGGGAACAATTGGGAATACATTCTGCACCCTAGCTACAATTTCCTCCCCCGATCATGACCAAATTTATTTCCTTTCTCAAATTCTCACTATACTGACTGACAATGCCCAGGGCTTAACCATTTTTGCAGGTGACCTAAATATAGCCTTAGAACTGGAGATTAATAAATGTCAGGGTTCCTCATCCATAGTCTCCAGAAGCTTAGCCTTTGTGCGTAAATGTCTCCATAATAGTCAATTTATTGACACTTGGCGAATCTCCAATCCCTGGAATAGGGATTACTCCTAGTATTCCCCAATACATGATTTTTACTCTAGAATCGATCATATGTTTGTAAATCATCACCTCCTGGAACTACTGTGTAAATCCACTATTGAAGTCGCTACTATATCTGACCATGCTCCTGTTATGACTCAATCACATATTCCTACCCACACTACTAAGGAAAATGACTGGAGATTGAATGACTCTCTCCTCTCCAATCCAATAGAGGTAGCTCAACTGACTACTCACCTTCAACAGTACTTATCGGACAATACTGCCTCAGAGGTTTTCTCTGATGTGTTATGGGAGGCTCACATTTGTGAGAGGTAAATTTATTGAATTGGGATCCCGCAAAAAGAAGGAACATAATTTTTGTCTATCTGAGCTGCTTTGACAGGTTGGAGAGTTAGAGAGCATTCATAAATGTTCTCAGCAACCAGTCCTTCTTATCTTGGTTATATATATAAAATTTACTATTGGTCTGACTATTTGGACTTAACTATCATACAAGTTCTGCCTTATTTTCTAATGATTTCTCTCTGATTTATAGATAACATGTGCCATTGCCATACGCCATTCACATTCACATATCCTATTATATTAAGGCACTGTAAAACCTCTAGGTTGGCTTCACTTTATTGGCATCTCACAGGCCTCATCCTTTTTGATGTGTTACAATGTACAGCTTTACATCACCACATGTTTTTGTACCTCTTGGTATTTAGATGATATTGTTGGACCACCCTGTCTTTTCTATACAGTTGACTTGTTTTGTATGCTTTTGTACTGCTGACATTGCTGTTTCTCAACTTCTTATTGTAAATAATTTGAAAAACCCAATAAACAAAGTTTATACATAAACACTATGACAAAATGGAATTTCCATTTGGTTTCCCATAATATTTGCGAGTGGGGCAACAAATCTTGGAAACTTTGGATCTGGCTCTTCAAGCTAAAATATCGTCTTAATATTTTTCCAAAATGAATACGTTTAACAACAACATAGTACATACCCTGAAAGATATACAGTAGCTCATACTTTCTGAGATTTCTACGACTGCCTGCATAATTCACAGAATCTAACAACTCTCTGATACAAGATTATCTCCCTCGGGTGAGGCCCCCTTCACTACCACCTGAGACTCTGCAAGTATTAGAGGCACATATCTCAGAAGCTGAAAAAATGTTATACTACAACACTATAGAACCTTTCAAACTACTTTGATTCCCCATTTAACCTCTTATTCAAACTTTTTTTCCAGTTGTAGGGAACTTAGGCTCAAGATGCGTCAAGCCCATTTTACCATACTCCCCAAGCAGAGTAAGGATCCCACCTGTTCTAGCAACTAGAGACTGATTTCTTTGTTGAATATTGATGCAAAACTCTATACAAAGGTTCTAGCAAATAGATTACTACTTCTTATGTCGAAATGGTTTCCCCTAAACAGACAGGATTCATACCTGGTAGGGGAAGCCAGAGATAATTGCTTACCTACACTCTCCCTATGCTCATTACAACTCCCAGTCCACCCTGTTCCTATCTACAGACGATGAAAAAGTGTTCAACAGGGTGGACTGGGATTATCTACTGATGGTCCTAACTTTCCTGGGTTTGGGTCCTTAATGATACGTACATTTTTTGCTTTGTATCATAATCCAACTGCCCAAATAAGAGTTAATGGAAATTTAAGTGATCCCTTTTCTTTACACAACAGCTCCCAACAGGGTTACCTGTTCTTCCCACTTCTCTTCTGTTTATCCCTGGAGCCATTCTTATCCACTATTAAAAAAACTAAAAATATAAATTCTTTAGCTTAGACATGTATCTTCTCTTTCTTCAAAAAGTAAATTATAAATTACTATCCAGGTGGCACCATACATTAGCCAAGCTTCACTTGATATTCTCCGAGATACCAATCACATTCTGGAGAGAGTGAGTTATGGCAGTCATGCATGCCCATATCTAGTGGGAATGCCCATGCATATGATCATATAAGTCCGCAGTCTTGCAGCTGATTCATGCTATTCAAAGCTCTGTGGTCCCCAACGACTCTTGGGCTGTCCTCTTTTATTGTTCAAATGAACCAACAGGCTGATGTAAAAGATTCATTATGCCACATTTTTTAAACACAGACAAATTTCTAATCCCTGCCTATTGGAAACAAAAGACAACTTCTTCGTTGAAGCAATGGTTTAAAAAAATAAATCAGATATGTCTAATGGAAGAACATACATATGACCAACACCCATCTCCTTCCACTTTCACTAAGATATGGGCCTGTTGGTTAGTTTTCAAATCTATACTTCATTACCTGGAAATTAGGTCCTCTGATACCTCTTGACCCAGATGAGGCAGCCTACACAGAAGTTACTACTCTCTAAACTAAGGCTCTCTTACTATTTTGAGACTAGGTTCTCCCCCCTTCCTCCCCCACCCTCTCTTTCTTACTTACTTTCAATCTCCCTTAGTTCACTTCTTCATACTATGCCACATATTTGTCAATTGTTTGTTATTTTTACCAGCGCTTTACACACAATATTCTAGCCAATTCTCACAGACTATAGTTTTTTCCTACTTTCAATCCCCCTTAGTACACTTCTTCATACTATGCCACATATTTGTCAATTGTTTCTTTTATTTTACCAGCGCTTTACACACAATATTCTAGCCAGTTCTCACAGACTTAAATTTTTTTTATCTGTACTTTTGTACTGGAAAGACTTTCTTCCAATAAAAATGTATTAAACCAAAAAAAATAAAAAATAAGAAGAATCTTCTATTGCTAATAAGTTTTTTTAGACCTATTTTTCAAGCAAGTGACTTTAATACATTTCTTTGGAAATTTGTTTTGTTGCTGTGTATTGCAAAGTGTCAGGAATTATTTCATGCAGACTTGAAAAATTACACTTTAAATATTATTGTAGAAATGTTTTAGTTCGACTGAGGATATACTTGATCACATTGATCGCATAACTTTGATTAGTCTCCTATCTTTAAGGCATATGCATAGCCATAACTTTGCGTCCCTGCTGAATAGATTTACTCTCTCTATTTGTCCTTGGTACCTGTTTTGGTGACAACTGTTTAGGAGGGAATAATTCCTACATTGTAGTTTTTATGTAATTTCCCCTTGTGCCTCCAAGGACAGGAATTTAAAAGAACTAAAGTCCAAAACTAAAACATGCATTTACATACAGTTTAAATATTGTTTTTCCATCTAGAGTACTAGGGTACTGAAATATAATCTGTTAGCAGCATCACCATGTAAGATCTATCCCTTCATATTCTAGTGGTGGCAAGCTACAATTAGGTAAGGTAAATGCAATTCTTACTCCTTCAATAAACCACCCAAAGTATTAAGGTCCAAAACATCTGTCACTTTGATCATTAAGACCTTCCAATACTATACAATAATCAGTTTTGGGTGAATTTAAAGCTGAAGATAGACAAGTATGTTTCTAGCTTTATTGTGCTCTGAAGCTGAACTCCAGGAACAAAAGCTTTAATTTATCCCTTTCATGCCTAAGCCTATTTCTGACATTTGGGATTTACAAGTTAAAATCCGTATTTTTTGCTAGAAAATTACTTAGAACCCCCAAACATTATATATATATAATGAAAGTGTCCCTTTTCCCAATAAGTTGCGTTTAAAACACTGCTGCACAAATACCATGTGACATAAAATATTGCAACAATTGCCATTTTATTCTCTAGATTCTCTGCTAAAATATATATATATAGCTCTTAAAGGGACATTTTTTTTTAAATGACAATTTTTTTTATTTTTTTTTATTGCATTTTAGTGTAAATATGAGATCTGAGGTCTTTTTGACCCCAGATCTCATATTTAAGAGGTCCTGTCATGCTTTTTTTCTATTACAAGACATGTTTACATGCCTTGTAATAGGAATAAAAGTGACACAATTTATAGAAAAAAAGTGTAAAAATAAAAAACAAATGGTAAAATAATTAAGAAAAAAAAGTTTTTTAAATGCGCCCCGTCCCGCCGAGCTTGCGTGCAGAAGTAAACACATACGTGAGTAGCGCCCGCAAATGAAAATGGTGTTCAAACCACACATGTGAGGTATTGCCACAATCGGTAGAGCGAGAGCAATAATTCTAGTCCTAGACCTCCTCTGTAACTCAAAACATGCAACCTGTAGAATTTTTTAAATGTCGCCTGTAAAGATTTTTAAGGGTAAAAGTTTGTCGCCATTCCATGAGCGGGTGCAATTTTGAAGAGTGACATGTTGGGTATCAATTTACTTGGCGTAACATTATCTTTCACAATATAAAAAAAAATGGGCTAACTTTACTGTTATCTTATTTTTTAATTCAAAAAAGTGTATCTTTTCCAAAAAAAGTGTGCTTATAAGACCGCTGCGCAAATACGGTGTGACAGAGAGTATTGCAACGACCGCCATTTTATTTTCTAGGGTGTTAGAAAAAAAATGTATAATGTTTGGGGGTTCTAAGTAATTTTCTAGCAAAAAAACTGTTTTGAACTTGTAAACAACACATCTAAAAAAGAGGCTCAGTCCTTAAGTTGTTAAGGATACACATGACCAGAAGGGGGGTAAGTACAGCGCTGCACCAATAGTAGTAGAGAATGGTTATACAATAAGCAGCTGACACACCTCTTAGACAAAGGAAAAAAGAAAATAAAAAGTGTATATAGTGTAGCGCTATATGTGTAAGTACTAAATAAACACAGTGAACTAAGCCCAAACCATTCCTGGAGGACCCACAAAAGGGAATGAAATAATTCAGAATTATATACAGCTAATTAAACAAAATCAAAAATATACTAAGTGTCACACATTATCATATGAATTGATAATAATAAACAGTGAAGAGGCAATGTGAAAATTATCAAAGTAAAGGAAAAAACCCAATGTCCATAAATGTTGAAATCTATGATCTCAATGGAATTCAACACCCGCCACCAGAAGTCTCTGAAGGTTGGATAATGAGAACAACGATGAAAAGCGTCTGCCACGTGGATAAATAAACACCAAATAGTTATGAAGTCTAAGTGAGTGTCAGGACCACCACCGAAGCATCAGAGGAGGCTTACCGGAACCAGATGACTTGAAAAGACATACGTCTTACAAGTCTCGGAAGGCTTGTTTAGCCACCAGGGCTGGCAAGATGGATCCTCAGGTGTCCTCAAATTCCAAAAGGGGGGGGGGGGGGAGATAAAGATGCCGTCTCAGCTTCAACCGTCCAAACTCATTAACAGGCCAACCGGATAAATTTACATGCCATGGGAGAAATAAAGCTCACATGGCATGATATCGTTTAAAAACATAATTTTATTAAAACAGTAAAAAGAGAACACTCACATATTAGGAGATCGGAATAAGCTTATCTATATATCAAACGCGGTGATCGTGGGGAGTCCACCCAACATGTTTCGACTGACGAGCCTTCATCTGGTGAAGGCTCGTCAGTCGAAACATGTTGGGTGGACTCCCCACGATCACCGCGTTTGATATATAGATAAGCTTATTCCGATCTCCTAATATGTGAGTGTTCTCTTTTTACTGTTTTAATAAAATTATGTTTTTAAACGATATCATGCCATGTGAGCTTTATTTCTCCCATGGCATGTAAATTTATCCGGTTGGCCTGTTGATGAGTTTGGACGGTTGAAGCTGAGACGGCATCTTTATCTCCCCCCCCCCCTTTTGGAATTTGAGGACACCTGAGGATCCATCTTGCCAGCCCTGGTGGCTAAACAAGCCTTCCGAGACTTGTAAGACGTATGTCTTTTCAAGTCATCTGGTTCCGGTAAGCCTCCTCTGATGCTTCGGTGGTGGTCCTGACACTCACTTAGACTTCATAACTATTTGGTGTTTATTTATCCACGTGGCAGACGCTTTTCATCGTTGTTCTCATTATCCAACCTTCAGAGACTTCTGGTGGCGGGTGTTGAATTCCATTGAGATCATAGATTTCAACATTTATGGACATTGGGTTTTTTCCTTTACTTTGATAATTTTCACATTGCCTTTTCACTGTTTATTATTATCAATTCATATGATAATGTGTGACACTTAGTATATTTTTGATTTTGTTTAATTAGCTGTATATAATTCTGAATTATTTCATTCCCTTTTGTGGGTCCTCCAGGAATGGTTTGGGCTTAGTTCACTGTGTTTATTTAGTACTTACACATATAGCGCTACACTATATACACTTTTTAAGGATACACATGACGCCTTTATTTAGACAATTTCTGCTTATCTCTGTGTTCTGGTTCCATTCATCACTGTTACCCATTTGCACTGGCTTTGTATGTACTATCTTTATAATCTTTATAATGTTTATTGTTTCCTAACAGTCTAAGCATAGTGCATAAAGATGGTAATCACAGCAGAAGATCGCTCAGACTGCTTATAAATAAACAAAGATGGCTTCCGCCAACTAGTTAATATTCCAGCCAAAAACAGATCTCCTGAATACTATGACAACCATTGGCTTCCTGCTCCCAGCCAGACATTTCTCCTCCATATCCAGACTGAACGTTTGTTTTCTGTCATTGCTTTCAGTGTAATACAGTAGAAAACAATAATTTCTTTCATTTTTTGGTAAATGCTTTGCTTCTGGCAACTATATCACCTTCTGAAACTATGGGAGAATGAGCAGCAGGAAATAAAATCAATAATTAATGATTCTACAAGTCAGCTAAATGTGGCCAATCAAGAACAACAGTGTGGTTATAGAAGAACCTAATCAGTTTACAAGCACATGCTCTCAGGAAGCTCCACAAGTTGTTAAAAATGAGGAGAGAACATTCACCTTTGACCATGAGGTTCTCCTGGTTTCAATCGCTAACTGGGGATTAAGTTAATATCTATTGCAAAAATTGAAAAGCTAACCCAGGTAGTTCCTCCTAGGAAGAAAGGACTATATAGGTAAAAAAAAAACAAAACATTGTAACACATGAAAGTGGTCTTCAAAGCTCCGTCAGCTCTGTGTGCTACTTGTGACCATTGTGGTTAATATTTATATTAGGAAATGCTGAGAGTGACTAACCTAGTTTCTGAAGATACTATTGTATACATTTTTCAGCATTCAGTTTGTATTCCTGATCATAATTCCTGTTGCTTTAAGCTGAATTCTGGGTGCAAAAACGTTAATTTAAATATATTCCTCAATAGCCACAAAGAATATAAATCCACTCGATGCCTTTACAATCAACATAGCCTTACAGGGAGCAAAACTGTTGGAAGGGCCTCTGCAGGCGGTCTGTAGAAAACTATGGGGAAAAGAGGGGCAGATACAAAACCGTTCACATGGCACAAGGAGAGAAAGCAGCAGCGACCGGTCTATACTACAGAAAGTACATCAAGATTCAAGTATGAATTCATATGCTTCTTGTATATAGATGAGATTTTTTAATCAGTTCTGCTTAATGTATGTATGTATGCTTCATATTCCTGATATGTGTCTGTTATACCATGTACCTGTGTTAAAAAGTATCCTGTGCTCAGGGCCGGATTAACATAGGGGCTGGTGGAGCTGCAGCTCCAGGCCCCTCCCTCAATATAGGCCCATGCCAGTGGCTTATCAATATCTGTGTGCCTTCCTGAAGGAAGAGGAGGAGCCCTCTGTGCACACATGGAGGAGACAAGAGTCAGTGCAGCCGAGTCCTGTCTCTGTCCATGCCTGACTCCTATCACAGGATCTGTTACACTCACACAGATCCTCCTCAGTGTCTGGGAGCTGTCTGGGGGAGGGGCGCTGATGTCCTAACCAGCAGGAGCCCGGGAGATAAGGTTAGTACATTTGTTAGGGAGGTGTTTTATTGTGCTAGGGGAAAGACTGCTGCTTCCCCCCATGTAATGTGCTCTCGTGCCCAGTGCCCAGCATGTCATGTGCATTGCAGTGCCCCATATAATGTGCTGTGCCCACCATGTGCTGTGCATTGCAGTGCCCCCATGTAATGTGCTGTGCCAACCATGTCATGTGCTGTGCATTGCAGTGCCCCCATGTAATGTGCTGTGCCAACCATGTCATGTGCTGTGCATTGCAGTGCCCCCATGTAATGTGCTGTGCCAACTATGTCATGTGCTGTGCATTGCAGTGCCCCCATGTAATGTGCTGTGCCAACCATGTCATGTCCTGTGCATTGCAGTGCCCCCCATGTAATGTGCTGTGCCAACCATGTCATGTGCTGTGCATTGCAGTGCCCCCATGTAATGTGCTGTGCCAACCATGTCATGTGCTGTGCATTGCAGTGCCCCCATGTAATGTGCTGTGCCAACCATGTCATGTGCTGTGCATTGCAGTGCCCCCATGTAATGTGCTGTGCCCACCATGTCATGTGCTGTGCATTGCAGTGCCCCCCATGTAATGTGCTGTGCCAACTATGTCATGTGCTGTGCATTGCAGTGCCCCCCATGTAATGTGCTGTGCCAACTATGTCATGTGCTGTGCATTGCAGTGCCCCCATGTAATGTGCTGTGCCCACCATGTCATGTGCATTGCAGTGCCCCCATGTAATGTGCTGTGCCAACTATGTCATGTGCTGTGCATTGCAGTGCCCCCATGTAATGTGCTGTGCCCACCATGTAATGTGCTGTACATTGCAGTGCCCCCCATGTAATGTGCAGTGCCCACCATGTAATGTGCTGTGCCCACCATGTAATGTGCTGTGCCATGGAGTGATCCCACCAAGTAATGTACAGTGCTCACCATGTAATGTGATGTGCCATGCAGTGATCCCACCATGTCATGTGCAGTTCCCACCATGTCATGTGCTGTGCCCACCCTGCCATGTGTTGTGCCCAGCATGTAGTGTGTTGTGACCACTGTGTAATGTACTGTGCTGTTCAGCAGTGCCCACCATGTCATGTGCAGTTTCTAACATGTAATGTGCAGTTGCATTGCCCACCATGAAATGTGCTATGCCATGCAGTGCCCACCATGTAATGTGTTGTGCCATTCAGGGCCCACCATGTAATGCGCTGTGCCCACCACATCATGTGCTGTGCCATGCAGTGCCCACCATGTAATGCACTGTACCCACAATGTAATGTGCTGTGCCATGCAGTGCCAACCATGTCATGTGCAGTGGCCAGCATGTAAATTACTGTGCAGTGCCCACCCTGTCGTGCTGTGTTGTGCCCACCATGTCATGTGCTGCACCATGCAGTGCTTACCATGTAATGTGCTGTACATTGTCCACCATGGCATGTGCTGTGCAGTACCCACAATAGAATGCCCTATGCAGGGCTCACCATGTCATGTGCGGTGTCCACCAATTAATGTGCTGTGCTCACAATGTAATGTGCTGTGTTATGCAATGCCCACCATATCATGTGGTGTCATGCAGTGCCCACCTTGTCATGTGCTGTGCAGTGCCCACCATGCCATGTGCAGTACCCACCATATCCTATGCTGTGCCCACCATATAATGTGCTGTGCAGTGCCCACTTGTAATGTGCAGTGCCCACCATGTAATGTGCTCAGCTGTGCCCGCCATGTCATGTGCTGTGCCCACCATATAAGGTCCTGTGCCCACCGTGTGCATGTGCTGTGTTGTGCCCACCATGCAATGTGCTGTGTTGTGCAGTACCAAACATGTCATGTGCTGTGCCCACCATATAATGTACTGTGCCTACCTTGTAATGTGCTGTATTGGGCAGTGCCAACAGTGTAATGTGCTGTGCCCGCCAAGTAATGTGCTGTGCTTCGCCCACCATTAAATGTGCTGTATCCATGTATCCACCATGTAATGTGTAGTGCCAACCATGTAATGCACTGTGCTATTCCCCCCCCCCCCCCCCCCCCGTGTAATGTACTATGCCACAGACTCACCCCCTCACTCTCACCCCCCCTCTCTCTCTCATCTCCTCTCTTTCACCCTGTTCTCTCTCTTGCCCCCTTCAACCCCCTCTTTCCTACCACCCTCTCTCTCTTTCACCCTCTCTCTCGTCCCCTCTCTCTCATTCCCTCTCTCTCATTCAACGCCTTTCTCTCTCTTTTCCCCTCCCTCTCATCCCCTCTCTTTCAGCCCCCCTATCTCGCTATAACCCCCCCCCTCTCTCTCTCAACCACTCTCTCACACCCCTCTCTCTCTTTAATTTAATTCAACAAAGAATTGTTTGCGTTTTCATTTTATTTATTTTCATAAAAAGGCCCACCAAAATCCTTAGCACCAGGCCCATGTTGCTCTTAATCTGGCCCTGCCTGTGCTCTTTGCATTGCTTCCTGTGTGTGAAATAACTGGTGATCCTACTAGTCCCCTTGCTTTCCTATTTCAAACTGACCATGTCAGAGCATAGAAGTATATCCTGCTCAGCATCGTCAGTCTTCTGGCTGTGTTAGCAGCATGGTCTGCCTGTCCTCCAATGGCCACCAAGACTTGTAGTGAGACACCCCCCCTGCACTGGGAAGATTAGTGTGTTGCTGTTTCTCTTCCTCCTGCTGACATCCCCCCTCAGTCTTCACCACCACCTTTCCAAGCCCCTTATGCAGCTGAGAACAGTGGTCATGTGATCACTTATAGAAAAAGAAAAAAAGTATTTAGAATGTTTTATGTATATTTACACAAATGTTTTGCCTTGCATTTCTAATTTAAACTGAATGAATTGTTTTACAAGGTAAGGGTTCACATAAACTTTCATCTAATTCCTAAAAACACAATGGGGGTTATTTACGAAAGGCAAATCCACTTTGCACTACAAGTGCAAACTATAAGTGCAAAGTGCACTTGAAATTGCACTGAAAGTGCACTTGGAAGTGCAGTCGCTGTAAATCTGAGGGGTAGAACTGAAATGAGGGGAAGCTCTGCTGATTTTATCAATCATGTGCAAGCCAAAATGCTGTTTTTTATTTTCCTTGCATGTCCGCCTCGGATCTACAGCGACTGCACTTCCAAGTGCACTTTCAGTGCAATTTCAAATCCACTTGTGCACAGTGGATTTGCCTTTAGTAAGTAACCCCCCAAGTCTCTTAAATCAGATTTGCAAATTCCTACCTGCATCATACAGGTAAATACAGACAGGGATATGTCTAATTATCATTAAAAAAATAAGTAAGACAACTGGTATTACTGGGCATTAACATACATTGTTTACTATATCTTTTCAGGTTCTTTGAGATATTTTAAGGTAGGGAAGTGAAATAAAAAACAAAAAACTTTGGATTAAGTATACATTATACTGTATATTGAAATTTTCTAACTCATGATTAATAGCCCACAAACCCTTATCTTTACATCTTCTTTTACAGGTTCCATTAAATGTATGTGATAAGATTATAGGGCAGCACAGTGGCTAGGTGGTTAGCACTTCCACTTAGCAGCACTAGGGTCTATGGTTCAAATCCCAACCATGATGCTACATGCCTGGAGTTTGCATACTCTCCCTGTGCCTGTGTGGGTTTCCTCCCACACTCCAAAGACATGCTGGTAGGGTAATTGAATCCTGTCTAAATTGGCCCTAGTGTGTGTTTGTAGGACTGTGATTTAAAGACCTTAGATTGTAAGCTTCTTGAGTGCAGGACTGATGTGAATGTACGCTATATTACCAAAAGTATTGGAACACCTACCTTTACACACACATGAACTTTAATGCCATCCCAGTCTTAGTCCATAGGGTTCAATATTAAAAGACATGAATGAGCGAGTTTGGGGTGGAGGAACTTGACTGGCCTGCTCAACCTGACCTCAACCCGAACTACTTTGGAATGAATTAGAGCGGAGACGGCGAGCCAGGATTTCTTGTCCACATCAGTGCCTAACCTCACAAATGCACTTCTAGAAGAATGGCCAAACATTCCCATAGACACACTCCTAAACCTTGTGGACAGCCTTCCCAGAAGAGTTGAAGCTGTTATAGCTGCAAAGGATGGGCCAACTCAATATTGAACCCTACAGACTAATGCCCTGTACACACGGTCGGACATTCCCACAACAAAATCCATGGATTTTTTCCGACGGATGTTGTCTCAAACTTGTCTTGCATACACATGGTCACACAAAGTTGTCAGAAAATCCGATCGTTCTAAACGCGGTGAAGTAAAACACGTATGTCGGGACTATAAACGGGCAGTAGCCAATAGCTTTCTTCTCTTAATTTATTCTGAGCATGCGTGGCACTTTGTGCGTCGGATTTGTGTACACACGATCGGAATTTCCGACAACAGATTTTGTTGTGGGAAAATTTTTATAGCAAACTCTCAAACTTTGTGTGTCGGAAATTCCGATGGAAAATGTGTGATGGAGCTCACACACGGTCGGAATTTCCGACAACAAGGTCCTATCACACATTTTCCATCGGAAAATGCGACCGTGTGTACAGGGAATAAGACTGGGATGTCAGTAACCGGTTCCCAACTGGCTCGCGACTATATACTGCGGCTGAATGGCATCGCTGGGTACGTCATACCCTTTAGGAGCCACTAGGGGGCAGTGGCTACCCGTAATTGCGTGCACAAGTGCTAGCACGAATCCCTGTTCTGTCAGGGGAGAGGAGACATATCGTTTGTTCCTACCAAGAAACAACAATATTTCTCCTCCCCAGTCAGTCCTATCCCCATACAGTTAGAAACACTAACTAGGAAGCATATTTAACCCTTGATCGCCCCCCTAGTGTTAACCCCTTTCCCAGCCAATGACATTTACCCAATAATCAGTGCATTTTTATAG
This sequence comes from Lithobates clamitans, assembly GCA_037952925.1. NCBI lineage: Eukaryota > Metazoa > Chordata > Amphibia > Anura > Ranidae > Lithobates > Lithobates clamitans. The sequence continues at coordinate 9,491,026 of JBBGZY010000723.1, forward strand.
CTCCGATCACTAGCTCTGTATGAATGTCAATGGTCTCCTACAAAGACTACAATTCAAGCAATATATAAATGCTAGCATTTTTTTCACACCTGTAACATTTCTCATAATATTGTCCTGATAAAAGCAGTTATTTGAAAACTGCAAACATTTTCCATCTAATGGAGATCATTACAGGCAGAAAATCATAATATCACAGTGCAGGCATCGGAACTACTTCACTGAAATGCCTTGAGCTCCTCATCTGCTAGAGAGAATGACCTTTTCCTAAAATAGAAACCAAACAGCTCTCACTTTTCTTTTCTTTCTTCTAATAAATTGTACCACTGTGCCTGTATTACCTAATCTTGATGTAAACAGAAAAAAACTATAATCTGAATAATTAATGTTTATGCATTTGCCAGCATGGAAATGCCTGTTAGGTAATATACTATAAATTGTCTGGAAAAGTTTCTTAAAGCTAAACTGCAAGCAGACATAAATACAACACCAATTATAGCAGTTGTGTATCACTGTCCAATCACAGGAGGGGGCATGAAGGTGACCAGGCTGTATTGTATAACTTCAGTAAAGACAAATTAGGTCATCAGCCTGGCTGATCAATATGCTAAACAGCAAAGGAGAGGACTCACCCTAATAGAGGGGAATCACGTGGGACTTACAGTATGAAGCATTTGTCGGGAAAAAGGAGAAACTGAATTTATTGTTGGGAGAATTTCTCAGAGGAGCAGGTATAAATTGACCCCAGACTTTTATGCACTTTGAATCAAGATTGAATCAATTTATTGGACACAGAACATTGTGAAAAAAAAACATCATAAAATGTATCAAGCCTCCACATGTCACCAATTAACAACATTGTTATTGATTAAAAGAAAGAAGCACACACTGGGCCCATGAACTCCTCTGTTAAAGAGTGAGAAACAATGCTGCATCCTGGCCCAGGCCTAGGGCAGCACTTTGCAGGGGGGCAGCACGGAAAGAGTCCCGGCCGGCTTGTGCTACACTGTCCCGGCCGGCACTGCGCTACACTTGCGCCACACAGGCTTCCTGATGACGCATACTATGATGCGAAACGCGTAGAGGCTGCTGGGAGATTTTCATCACGTCAATACGTCACTTCTGGGCTAGGCGAGAGTGAGGGTTGAAGCACAAGCCGGATTCAAACGAGCCTTGCACCGCACGCCGGCACAGAAATCACACAACGCCATCTCTACACTTATTATTAGCTGCTGAAAAAGCTTGGTGCCGGCTCACGGGCACCTTGAAATGTGAGTGTACAATCTTTTTCTTAACTTAGTATAAATAAACAGCTTTTACATACTGCGCAATGATCGCTGTCTATTTCTTATGAGGAGGACATGGCTCATATATAGCGTATTGGGGCCAGCAAAGAAAAGGTGCAGGTGGAGTGGTTATCCCTACTAAATGAACCAAAGGCGCATTGTTCATTGGCATCTGGTGAGTGGCTAATCCAGGTGGTGGTGGTCTTGTCACGAAAGTGGTGAAAGTGTCACAAAGAGTCACAGATAATATATGTTGTAAATTCTAAGGAAGGTTTTCTAGAAACCCCTGTAATTATTGCACATTGCACTTTACACATGAATTTGGACATTACAGTTTGGATACAAATGTCATATGTTAATTTTTGTATTTATTTATGTTGAAATATATTCAGGATATACTTAGAGGGGTGGATAATTAAGGCACTATTACTAGTGATACAAGGTTTTGGGGGTTAGGATGTTTGTGCAGGTATGAATTTTATTAGAGTGGTGTATCAAAAGTAGAGTAGCACACTCAACACATTTATACTTTTTCATTTTTTTCACCCAGTGGTGTTCTTTTTGATTGTAGCAACTCAATTTTATATTAACAACTTTTTGTTTTTTTTGCGCCGGTGACACATATATGCTCATTCCCCCTCTTCTAACCCAACCTCCCCCCCACCATGACAGGGGACAGGCATCTTCTCTGGGCACCCGCTGACATTCTTTGAAACTTTTGTGGCTGCCCAGCCATACCATTCATTTACAGTCCTCTGTGAATTGGAAACTACAAGGTCTGGCAGCCTTTGCGGTTGTAGGCTTGTAATTCTCAATGAACTACCATGGCGCTGTTGAGCACTGTGGTAGTTCATTCATTTTTCCCTGTCAGACAATGAGTATCTGCTTGTCAAGGTCTGAGCAAACAGGAGTCCTGCATGGTACTATAGGTAGGGAAAAGGGGGGGGGGGGGTAAGGACAAATGCTGAGTACCCCGTTGATCAGTCAAAGGACTGGTCAGCCTCTGGTTGTGCACCAAATCGGTGTTATTGCTGTAACCTAAGAGCAATGTAATAATTCGGGACTTATATTGGGGAAGGGTAGGGAGGGATTCTTGATATAAAGTATCAAGTGGGACAGTGGTTACGTTAGCAATGAGTGGCCAGAGGTATAGTCAAAAAAGTTAATTTATTAAATAAACAGTGTAAATTGCACAGTTAGCGTAGGAGGCAAAACATAAAGGTTCCATCTAACAATACAAAAAATGGCAAAAGAACGAAACAAAAAAACACAGTAAAATAGCCAAGGTATGGCAATACCTTGGGCGACATAAATAACGAACACACATACACAACGACACCGACACTGCATGGTACCAGCAATCTTCTGATTATTGGCTCAATGCTTTACAGGCTCCCAAAACAAAAAATAGTCAATGCACATTATTTTTACCTGCAAAAAAAATGTGCATTTATTGTTTTTTGTTAAAAGGTGACCTTATCCTTTAAAGCAGATCTACATTCTAATAGAATAAACATGGATGGCCTTCAACACATTCAAAAAGATAATAGATTAAAAAGAAAAACTACATTTTTAAGATAATTCTAATAATAAATCACCATTTATTTCTGGCCACAGCTCAAAATAAATCAACACACAGCCATTAATGTCTAATCCGCTGACAGCAAAAGTGAGTACACCCCTAAGTGAAAATGTCCAAATTGGGATCAAAGTGGCAATATTTTGTGTCGTCAGCATTATTTTCCAGCACTGCCTTAACCCTCTTGGGCATGGAGTTCACCAGAGCTTCACAGGTTGCCACTGGAGTCCCCTTCCACTCCTCCATGATGACATCACAGAGCTGGTGGATGTTAGAGACCTAGCGCACCTCCACCTTTCGTTTGACGATGCACCACAGATGCTCAATAGGGTTTAGGTCTGGAGACATGCTTGGCCAGTCCATCACCTTTACCCTCAGCTTCTTTAGCAAGGCAGTGGTCGTCTTGGAGGTGTGTTTGGGGTCGTTATCATGTTGGAATACTGCCCTGCGGCCCAGTCTCTGCAGGAAGGGGATCATGCTCTGCTTCAGTATGTCACAGTACATGTTGGCATTCATGGTTCCCTCAATGAACTATAGCTCCCCAGTGCTGGCAGCACTCATGCAGCCCCAGACCATGACACTCCCACCACCATGCTTGACTGTAGGCAAGACACACTTGTCTTTGTACTCCTCATCTGGTTGCCGCCACACATGCTTGACATAATCTGAACCAAATAAGTTTATCTTAGTCTCATCAGACCACAGGACATGATTCCAGTAATCCATGTCCTTAGTCTTAAGCAAACTGTTTGCGGGCTTTCTTGTACATAATCTTTAGAAGAGGCTTCCTTCTGCAATGACAGCCATGCAGACCAATTTGATGCAGTGTGCGGCATATGGTCTGAGCACTGACAGGCTGACCCCTTCAACCTCAGCAACAATGCTGGCAACACCCTTATGTCTATTTCCCAAAGACAACCTCTGGATATGATGCTGAGCATGTGCTCTAAACTTCTTTGGTCAACCATGGCGAGGCCTGTTCTGAGTGGAATCTGTCCTGTTAAATCACTGTATGGTCTTGGCCACCGTGCTGCAGCTCAGTTTCAGGGTCTTGGCAATCTTCTTATAGCCTAGGCCATTCTTATGTAGAGCAACAATTCCTTTTCTCAGATCCTCAGAGAGTTATTTGCCTTTAGGTGCCATGGTGAACTTCCAGTGACCGGTATGAGAGAGTGAGAGAGATAACACCAAATTTAACACACCTGCTCCCCATTCACACACCAACTTGTCACATGACACTGGGGAGGGAAAACTTTGGACATTTTCATTTAAGGGTGTACTCACTTTTGTTGCCAGCGGTGTGTTGAGTTATTTTGAGGGGACAGCAAATTTCTTTAGTGTTGTCACATGAAAAGATATAATAAAATATTTACAAAAATGTGAGGGGTGTGCTCACTTTTGTGAGATACTGGATAGATAGATAGATAGATAGATAGATAGATAGATAGATAGATAGATAGATAGATAGATAGATAGATAGATAGATAGATAGATAGATAGATAGATAGATAGATAGATAGATAGATAGATAGATAGATAGATAGATAGATAGATATAGGTATAGATATATCTATCTATATAGATATAGATAGATATATCTATATATATAAACAAATATAAAAATAAATATAAAAACTATATGTTATTAACAGATATAAAAGGTACATATGTCCATAAAACAACTAAAATGCAAATGTATTTTAGTCGTTACTTTTATAAGTTTGTAAACTGTTGTTTACAAAAATTATATTTAACAAAGGAATCCCAGAGCATTATGGACAGTCTAAACAATTATTTCAGCAGAACACCTTTCTTTGCAGCTCCCTTTTTCTGATAGAAGCCTCTGGCTCAAGATGTCTTAAAAGGGAGAATTCAGTCTTTCGATGGCTTTAAGTTTTGTAGGCAATGCTTACCTGATAGCCTAAATATCTGAATATGTGAAAATACTAGAGCTCCATCTGCTTGCTAGTAAAACAATAACATAACATTAACAGTATTAACTCCAGGCAATTATTAAACACAATTTAATGCTACAACATATTAATGAATAAAGTAGTAAATGTATTATTTATGTGCAACTAGTGAAAGTATATGAACTTGATCTGATATCAGTCTCTTGCATTCCAGTGACAGGCTAAGGGGATATTGATATCAGAAATTTTAAAATGATTTGTTACAGAGAATGTAATTTCACCCTGCATGCTTTTTTTGTGTGACAGGGCTGTGTAAATCCTAGAGCCGGATGGATACAAATGCTAATCCTTTGGCAGGTAAAATAGTTCCCTGTATTTTATCATTTTTTAAAGTGGAGTTCCACCCAAAAGTGGAACTTCCACTAATCAGATTCCTCCCCCCCTCCGGTGACACAGTTGGCACCTTTCAGGGGGGAGGGGGGTACAGATACCTGTATATTACAGGTATCTGTACCCACTTCCGGCATAAATAGCCGCAGAATCTGCGGTTATTTACGCCACTTCCTGCTCCCTCCCGCTGCCTGCTGGGAAACACACACGGGTCCCAGAGGCAGCAGGGAGCATTCGTATTGCGCGGCGCGACTCGCGCATGCGCAGTAGGGAACCGGGAAGTGAAGCCGCACGGCTTCATTTCCTGATTCCCTTACCGAAGATGGAGGCGGCAGCACCCGAGGACGGAGAGACGCTTCGGCCTTGGGTGCCGACATCGCGGGCGCCCTGGACAAGTAAGTGTCCATGTTTTAAAAGTCAGCAGCTGCAGTATTTGTAGCTGCTGACTTTTAAAATTTTTTCTTTCGGCGGCGCTCCGCTTTAAGATATTTGCCTGGAATTTATCCTTAAAATGGAATTCCAACCTACACCTACTGTAACTGCATCCACCTAGCACCTATGTTAACTAGCCTGTGTATGAAAGATGTGTTTACATACTTATTCTCACCCAGTCCAGTCCAGTCATGAGCCCCTGTGTCAGCCAGCTGCGGCTGCAGGGGAGAAGAGAAAACACTCATCACCCACAGGCTTTAATGGCCCATCCATTGTCAGTGCTCCCTCTTTTCCTCTGCAGCTGTGCTGGCTGACACAGGGGAGCTGGACTGCGTGACTGGACTGGAGCGGCCTGAAAATAGGTATATGCATCTTTGTTACACAGGTTAGTTAGCATAGGTGTAAGGAGGGTGGAGGGGACAGTTTTAGGGCTAGTTAGATGTAAACTGCAATTCCACTTTTATGATTTTAATTCTGGCATTGTTAACAAATAAATAAAATGTGTACCAATCACTGTACATTCCCCTGTACTGTACACTGTCCATTGAACTAATAACTTTACTGAAAACATACTATAAATACCATACTATAAATTCCCTTGAAAGAGCATGAACATTCAAACGTGAATGCAAACCCTGAGCCAAATAGATGAGAGCAGATGCAGGATTGCTATTGATTTGTGTTGTTAATGCTATTCTGGAAGTTCCCATTCCTTGCACACTAAGAAAGCATCATCGTGCTTCGAATATGACACAGCAGGAAGCAGGAGAAGCACCATAAGGTGAAAGTGAATCCCACTTTTCCTTGTGAAAAGAACATTTGTATATATGTCACTAAAGCACAGCAAAAGGCAGCCATTTTTGGGGTTGACCAATAATTCTGAACATGCAGCCTGTACAGGAAGTATCAATATCATTGCCAACTGACAGGCTGAACATTTCTTCACCCCCCCAAAATGAAAGCTTACACTATCTGTGGTGTCAGATACACTTTAAGAGGAAGTTACCATAAAATTTCTAGAAAAAAAATCCTTGAAAGTCACGTCTGCGAAAAAGCAATATTGGCTTCCTACATCACTCTTTGAATATTAAGCCATTTGAAAAGCATTCTTAGATCTCTTGATCTCTTGTAAATCTTCTATGTGTGATAATCTGGAAACAAATATGCTTATGTCAAGTGCCCAACACAATAGCCAGTCTTCTCTAAAGAGAAACACATTACTTAAAATGTTAAATCTAGATCTGTATCCAAGTAACAGTCTTTCAGAGCAGTCAATACTGCCGTAGCTCTGGTTTCCTCTCTCAGCGGTAGGAGATACATTATTTTACAGAGTGACAGATGTCCTCTCACAAGAATCATGTACTGTACTGTATGTTAACAATCGCAGGTAATTGTTAAGGGACACTCAGGGATTCGTCTTCAAAGAAGAGGTTTTTTTTTTTCCTTTGAAACCAGAAATCCATTATTCATGATCAATGTTATTCCAGTTGAGGTAATGGATGGATGGAATGTATTGGAACAATGTCTATCACATGATGAATTGATAGCTGAAAGACATACATGCAAAGACACACATTTAATTGTGGAAATGCAGCATTAAGCAGGTTGGAACAAGGTGACAAAATGATTTTAAAGGGAATTATCAAAATAAAAAAATTGAAACATTTAAAAACTAAAATTAAAGTGCAAATAATGCTACACAAAACTGATTTTGGTTAAAAAAAACAAAAAAAACTGTGCTAATTATTTTTTTATGATTCATACATTTCCTATTTCTGCACAGACCTTTAGAAATTCTGCATCCGATTATTAATATTATTACTATGTTTTTCATGAATATATTTGTAAAGGTTCTCAGAGATTGCTAAGCTTGTATATGTTATGCAACCTGTTTATCTAGTTAGTTTAGGCTAAAAAAGGCTTAAAGACTAAGACTTTTAACTTTTGTTGCCTCCTCATATTTAGGCCAGTGAAAGTTGTCATCAAGGCCACAGGCAGTGTCCATCTATGTTACTTTAAAAGCCAACTCCAGATAATTTTTTAAGCTTTGTATAGACTCAAGAAAAGTAAATACTTCTGCCAAGCTTTTATTACTGTCCATGATTTTAACTCATTTCTTTTTCCTGGAAGCAGTGGTCACTGAGACAGGAAGACTCGCACAATAATAATAACTTGACAGAATTGCTAACCCTTCCCTGATCTGACTAACAAAATATTTTTGTTGCAATTTGTGCCTCCACTTGAGAGATTTCCCTTAATTTCTTGCCCAAACATCTGCTCAATGAGGACACAGACATAAATGGTCCAAACGTTATTTTTAAGAGTTGGACTTCCAAGCTTGATGAGGATCGAATACAGGGTTACAGCATACAAAGTATGATTTAGTATGCCTTTATATTTTTATGATTTGAAAGGCTTACCCAATATTGGCTAAATTAAATCACATGGCAGTGGGGGCCGCACATGCGGGGTGCATGGGCACAACCCCACCTATCCATGAGTCCAGCCCCCTAATCTACATTCGGGGTGCTGGATGCATGGATTTCAATGATGTTTTTTCTTTTTTGAAGCGCATGATTAGAGCCTGAGGAGCTAATTGGCTTCAAAAAAGGGGTGGTCTCGGGGCGCACTTGTGTGACAATAGCGAATTAACATTTGCTATTGTCTTCCTGATTTTCCTCCTGGCCAATCAGGAAGCAGTTCCTGTGACCCGATTGGCCAGGGAGTCTTAGGATTCCCTGGCCAATCGGGTCTCAGGACACACTTCTTGTTCGCCCGGGAGGAGAATCAATGGCCTGGCTCTTCATTCCCCCTGACTCCAAAGGTAATGTCCCTAATGCCCTGCCCTAATGCCCTGATCGCCACCGTCCCATCCGTCTCCCAGGGGGGGAGGTCGATCACTGCATTCCTGCCTGTCTCCCATAGGTGGCGGGTGTTCGATAGGCGAATTAATGTCCGTCTGTGGGGGTGTGTATAATTGCTGCATTCCTGGCCGTCTCCTGCAGGGGGGGGGTTGGTGTTAGTTTGCCGCAGCCCCAAATATATTAAGCATCATTCACCACTGTCACATGGGATGGGCTGAGCTAAAGGGGGCTGGGGAAGCTTGTTCTCTACATTTCCTCTATGATTTTGCTTTTGAACAAAACTTTCCTATGCTGCATGTGTTTAAAAATATATTTATTTGATCAGGTATGGGCAGCTGCACAAATATAACTTGGTTATAAAAGTACACTAATGCAAAGGAGACAGCTGGCCAAAATGGTTGATGGAAAGGCAGTAAAAAAATACTATACAGAAATCCCCATAAATGTAATATTGATTTGCTTCTGAAACTCTTACATATGTATGCATACGTTTTAGTAAATCTCTTTTGCATAAATGATTTTGTAATTTATCCCAGATTGTTAACTTCCTTTTTAGTCTTGAAAATTTTACTGTAACCCTTAACATAATAATATAACATAGCACAAGGCCATAATCAAATGTTCTTACCCAAGAGATCTGAAAGCGTTAGAAGAGTTAGCACACATATTCCAGACCTTTTAGCACCCAGATATTAGATTACAGCAGTTTAATGTGATTAGCTTGTTATTGGTTGGAACTAGTAGTCTGCAGTTTCAGTTAATACATGGACTGGATGCTTATTGAAGGTGCTACCATTCGTAGCAGCAAAGTAAGTATTTTTTAACCCTTAGATTTAACCCTTTACATTTGTTTAAATAAATTACCTTGATCTTTAAGAAGAGCAGTCAGGTATTAACAGCATTTTATACATTGTCAGTAAATTAAATAAATATTGGAAGCAATCATAAACCATAAATAAAAATGGTCCTACAGTACTTGGCATGCAATGAGGTATTATTAATATTATTATTATTATTATTTCTAATTATATAGATATTTTAACAGATGCATACAGAGGAAATCAGAAAGCATACCTTGGCTTCTAGGAAATGTCTATAACATTTCAGACTTCCCAAGTAAGAACATTAAAGTGGCTTGTGTCAGAGCTTAAAAATAGAACTCATAGAACTCAACTGAGTATGAAAGACTAAATTACCTGGTTAATCAATACCACTATGCTTCCAACATTATAAACCTCCTACAGTGACTTCTGCCATCTCTGTGCTTTGCTTCACCTTTGTTCCTGATGAAATTTCTTTGATTACCTGTCTGCTAGGGCAGAACACAGTGGCAGCAGAAGTAAAATGCAATCGTTTTTTAGAGATGGTAAAAAAATAAGATTGACATGGGTGAATTTTATATATGTGTGTATATATAACATCTAAGCAGCTTTCTTTATTTTTCTGTGTACATATGGCAATTATTTTTTTATTACCTAATTGGTGCTCAAAATCACAAGTAATTAGACTAAACAAAAAGATAGATAGATAGATAGATAGATAGATAGATAGATAGATAGATAGATAGATAGATAGATAGATAGATAGATAGATAGATAGATAGATAGATAGATAGATAGATAGCATAAACATTGTATAATACTTCTCCACATAATTTCCAAGACGAAATACAGTAATCTTCTTTAAATTGTAACCTTGTCACAATTCTGTGTTATTTCAACAAGACTATGAACACAATCATTTAAACCAGGGGTTTAGGATTCAGATGTTAGTACAAATAAATGGCTTCTTAAGTATACCTGTCGATTACAGTGAAACCATTATGTAATGTATTATGAGCTGACCAAACATTTATGACAAAGTTTCAGAAAATTGAAGGCATGGATCTTCATAAATGTTCATTCAGCGCTCTAAAATGTCTATCTTCACCAGGAAAGGTACACTTTAAACTACTGTTAACAACTGTGATATTAACTTTTTTAAACATTAGACTAACTGTGCTTACCTTTAAAATTTGGTCTGATTCTTGCATCATATCCAGACGTTCTTCCCATTAATTTGTCCAAAAAATCAGAGGGAGACATGCTTTGAGAAGGTAACTTTCCATGTTCTTTACAGTAGGCCATCCTGAACAAACCACCAGGGTCCAGTATTAGACACTCAATAGTCATTTCTATCTTTTATGGACAATTCTATCTTTTATAGCAGTTGTAGATAAACAAAGGGAGGCTTATTCAATAAGGTAAAACAAAGAGCAGTTGTGAAGCACACACTGCAATTACCCATATGAAACAGTTGCAAATGATGTCCTAATCAAACTCAGTAGAGCACACTAATCTGATTGGCTGCCCTTGGTTACTGCAGTTTGTAGTTTATCATTTAGTTTTAAAATGCTTTAGGGTAGAACTCCAGGCACTTTTTTAATTTTAGTTTTTGTTAGATCACAGAAGGTTTGGACTCTTGATAGTCTCTGAGACAGGACATCTCTCCAATGGGACACATACAGGAATGATTACATCTGTTTTTAAAGGATATCCAAAGTGTCCCCATTAAAAGACTTCTCTTTTTCCTGTTCTAGTGAAAATGGTAAATGTTGGATTGTTGCTCGATTTCAGCTGTCACCAAGGCAATTGGTGGTTCTCCCAAGTGGGAGCACAAACAGCAATAAAAATTGGACAGGGGTACTAACCCCTCACCACACTATCCAATAGTGTCAGGAGTGCTTGCCTTTCCCTACTCTATTCAAAGTGGAAAAAAGGAAATGGAGTTTCCATTTAGTGACTCTGGGGTTGATTTACTATAGGCAAACAGACTGTTCACTTTGCAAGTGAAATTGCATTCTGCAAGGGAAATTCCCCTCTTTGCAAAAAATACCCTAAATTAGCAAAGAAAATAAAAAAACAGCATTTTTATTGCACTTGATTGGAAGATAAAAGTCAGAAGAGCTTCACCTCATTTACAAAGTTCTGGGGACAATTCCTTTGCAGAGTGCAAATGCACTTGAAAAGTGAACAGTCTATTTGCCTTTACAAGATCAACCTCAATGTCTGAAATAAACCCTGTCATAAGAGCAATATTTATGCTCTCATTGCTGATCAATGTAGACTGCCAATGCTAATTGCTTGTCAGTCATGTTTATTTTCTGGCTTTAATATTTTGAGTTACTAACCTGGAACCAAAATATAGATAGGGAACTTTTACTTTAGTTCACTGTATGCTTGCTCCTGGGCTGTAACTGCTTGTTCCAGGTCTGAGACATTTTGCAAACAGACACAGCCAAGCAACTAGATTTTTTACATGGTGTCCTGTAAAGGCACCCCCCATATTTCTCATGGCAAGTTCAAGAATCTTTGGGGCCTTCAAAGTTTCAAAAACACAAAAGGGGGCAATTGAAGAACAACAACTGTTTAAAAAAATAGCACATGTAAATAAGTAACAATTCTGAAGGGCTGTAAGATGTTTTTTTTTTCTGCTTAAATAAATAGCCCTATTTTATCATTAATTTTTAGCCTTGGGTGCAAATGTGTAAGTGTGGTAACCCTTAACAATCAATAAAAATTCCTTAAAATCAAGTTAGACCAGTACAAGATGAACCGTGATTGGCTGCTATGGGTTACAGGATTCGAGAATTGGTTCTTAGGATTAAAAATTCTCTTAAATATCTAAATGAAGATGATATTATTAGAAAAGACTACAGACTGTTTATCACTTCAATTCCAAGGAACAGACTATCCATTGTTTTTGGGTGATATTAACTTATTATCTTCAGTCATAATGTAATTGGTGGGTCTTCTGTCATGCTAGGCCTAGAGCAAATTGCTTTTTTCCCCTCAAGCAGTCCTGAGCATATATGCAGCTGTGTACTAAATTCAGGCCGTCACTAACATCATTTTAATCAATGCTATGTTAAGATTACAGTACGTTTATTTTTTTATATACTATTCACTTTTTTCCAAGTGTGTAGGGGCTTTTTCAATCATCTATACCACAGTTGACCTATATTTTTAAAACACAATTTACTGGAGTTAAAGGTCAAGATAATCTAATTCAGAGTCTGTATGTATTTCACAAATGTAATGCTATGCCTGAATTCCATCAAGCCATTTGCAATCAAGAGAAATATTGAAAACTTTTGTTAAAAATGTCAGCCAGCAATTAGCGAGCCGTACATTTTTGAAATGGCCGTTGTGCTGTTGCCTTGTTATTCCAGCTAAATGACTTGTTCTTTTTTCCACTGGCTATTCAAAAGGTCACCTCACCAATCAGTGAAAAAAAATATACAGATGAGACATTTCATGGCAACTTTAAGGGTGTGAATGGCTGAATACATTTGGCTAGAAATTCCTGGGCCTGTCTCTGAGCAGAGGAGCACTCAAGCTCCATGTGGGACTCTACTGTCACATAGCTGTTGATTAATTAAAGCAAGATTGCATTCTTGCATGATTCTACTGTCCTCTGGCATTGGTAGCTGTTTGAACATGTATTCATAAAAAATGTTTTGCCTGTTTAGTTTTGCTAGCTTGCAAAGATTATATGATCTGTCCTGGTTTTGCATTTGGAGGCATCAAAAAATCAGGACATGTAGTAAGCAGATTTAATATGGTTAGGGAAACCATGGTAAATGTGACATCTGAAATTTACAATGTGTTGTTTATATTGCTACATGTATATGTACACATACACACATCCGGGTGGCATTTTAGCACAATACTTAAACAGCTAAGTTATGCCTTTACACCATCTGCTAGCTTTTAAAAACCTATATTGATTCTATACAGTTGATCCAGGAGACAGTTTACTAAATATTAATCTCCACCAACACATATTCCAGCAGATGTGTAACAAGCAAGCAACATTATTAACTTCCGTTTAGGATTATTTTATCAGAAACATTGTACAGAGGATAGTCATTCACATAAATGATCAAGATTTAGGAGTATTACTCAGCAATCTAAAGAAACGTATTCAGTCAGAATTTTGTTGAAAATAATCACCCATGTCAAATATATTGTAAGAAATGGTCTGAATCTTTTCGGACCTATTTACTAAGTCAGTACAAAGAACAGTAATGTGCAGTAACCTACAGCAGCCAACTGGATTCCATCTCTTGCCAGACTACAGAAGTTAGGACAACGAAAGATGATTTCTGATTGGTTGCTATGGCTTACTCAACTTTGCACATGACTCTTTCCCAGATTTAATAAGGGCCAGGGCAGGTATAAGATGTTTTTGCCTACCTGAATATACTCTTTTCAAAGATTAATGCAAAGAAGGCTGTCAAAAGGTTGACCAGCCGCGGGTTCATTCCTCCTGATTTATTCTAAGGTTAATAATTCCAGAGACAATCCCAGAAAAATGAAAAACCTTTGGTGGAAGAAGATGGAGAAGAAAAAAAAAAAAAGCCTTTGGTGGAAGAAGAAGACAGCTCCTAGTGCCTAGATCCCAAAGAGAATTGTTTTTCCCTGGAAGTGAGGGAGATCATCATTGTTACAGACTAGGGGGAAGAAAGAGAACAAGCTCCAGTCTGGCAGCATTGTCAGGTTAAGCCGAGGCTCATTATTCAGCACCGGTGATAACGACACAACATGCGATGATCGCCTTCCTCCTTCCTCGACTCTCCACAGAAATGTTACCTTATAAACATAGCGTAAAGCGGGATCCCCACATTGGCTAATTCGCCCGTTTGTAAAGGAAGCTGTGTTTCCTGCGTAGGTTGCTATTACATCACAGTTCTGATAGGAAGGAACTGATATTAGCAGTAGAATCCATAAGGTGAAGAAGAACTCAGAAAATGAGGAAAGGGATATCCCCGGCCCAACTTCTAGGCATTGCAATGTGAACTAATCAGTATATAAAGCGGAGCTTATTGTCTGCAGCAGTTCGAATAATGATATGTGTGATGTTTTTCCTGTGTTCAGCTTTGTCTGGGTTCTGTACTAGCAGCAGATATTTCTCCTTGCTCGGCTGCTGCTGCTGACACTGAGGCTGATGTAGAAGAAGAGGAGGAGGAGGCATGTAGGGGAATGAACAGAAGCTTTTAGTACTGCATCTATGGACTGGGCTGATGGGGGTGGGAGGAGGCAGCTGACAGCATTCCTCCCTGCATACATAGCAGGTCCTCTCCTCTCGCTGTTTCCTTGGGATACACTGTATGGCATTCCTATGTGTTTGTGCCTTCACCATCTCACGCTGCATCCGTCACATATTTTATGATGGACAAAAAAAGCCATTCTTGTTAAGCGTTTACAGTAATCTCTCTCTCTTTCTCTCTCTCTATATCTATCTATCTATCTATCTATCTATCTATCTATCTATCTATCTATCTATCTATCTATCTATCTATCTATCTATCTATCTATCTATCTATCTATCTATCTATCTATCTATCTATCTATCTATCTATCTATCTATCTATCTATCTATCTATCTATCTATCTATCTATCTATCTATCTATCTATCTATCTATCTATCTATCTATCTATCTATCTATCTGTCTGTCTGTCTGTCTGTCTATCTATCTATCTATCTATCTATCTATCTATCTATCTATCTATCTATCTATCTATC
Source organism: Lithobates clamitans (assembly GCA_037952925.1). Classification (NCBI taxonomy): domain Eukaryota; kingdom Metazoa; phylum Chordata; class Amphibia; order Anura; family Ranidae; genus Lithobates; species Lithobates clamitans. The sequence goes on from JBBGZY010000723.1 coordinate 9,506,055, forward strand.
TATCTATCTATCTATCTATCTATCTATCTATCTATCTATCTATCGTACATATATTTGATGTTTTATATACTGTATGTGATACATATATATATATACTTTTTTTCTGGTTATTTTATTTTTTACATAATTTTGTTTTGAATAGCTCTTCTGCATAATCATAGGCAGATGCACAAGCTGATTACAGACTGTTGTCATCCAGTCTCACAAGGTATAAACGTAACACAGAGTTATCAGCAATCCCAGAATCCTAATATATACTGTATATGGTCAGTCACAGGTTTTGACATGTCCAATTCTTGTCCTTGCACATTTTGCTTTATCAGAAAAATGTATTTTCTTTTTATAGCAGGGTTGTTATGATTTCTAAAAAAACATCCAAAATGCACAATATATATTTTATACATACATTAATTAACATCTCTTGAATTGGTTTGCAGTGTTTCATGGTCATTTGAAACACTATTCTGTATGCCAAAATGAGAAATATTAAAATCAGGGAAATGTCCCTGGAAAATAGTTTAGAATGATGGCAACTAAGATAATGTTTTCTGGATAGATTCGGCAGTTTCTGGAATACCTGCAGACATTCAATGAGTATGTCTTAGGATGGGATCTTAGCCCTGTTACGTGACTGTGAAAATAACTGGCACTCACACTGATATGATGAAGAATGTATAGGGAGGTAATAGACAATTTTTGTTCCTGAACATTTTACAATCCCCTAAAAATATATTTTCTTTGGGAAACATGATTCGGCTCTGATTTTTTAAAAAACATTTATCAACCTCTCAGTATGCAGTGCTTTTCCGACATTTGAGACAATGCGTATGACAAGTGAGAAACATCCCATATTCAGCACATCCTGGCAAAAAAGCAAGGCTAGGATCATAGTCCTGTTAAATGACTGTGAAAATAACTGTCAATGCACCCACACTTGGCTGTTTATTGGATCTTGCATTAAGCATTCAAATAATTCTCTTGTGTCACTTGTGCCAGCAAAAAAACATTTTGTTTAATTTAAATTGCTTTTTTGTTAAATGTTGAACTTTTTGAACATTCGTATAAGAAACCAGTTGCTTAATAGGTAACAATCTCAATGACAAAAGATTTGTTTTTTTACATACACAATACACTCCAATTTCAAGAATGTTGGCACAGATGCTTGAAGAACAGATGGGAACTGGCTGAATATTCCAAACCCAGCTGACCATCATTTCATCTGACTACATAGTGAAAAGATTATATACTGACATTTTCCTTGTGCCATATGTTCACTAAATTTAGAAATACACCTAAATGTCATTTCCTTTTAAAGCCCCTTGTGCCTTCAAAACCATTCCCTCTCTGGGACAGTCCTTATTTCCTAGCCAGAGATGGGGGGACTATGTAAAGGGAGCCTGTGTTCCCAGTTCTATATGGTCACATACAGTATTTAGTAACATAAAAACTGTAAGGCCACCAAGGTCCCTCTAAGGAATCATTCGTAAATGCATTTCTATGCATTTATAGGACATTTCTAAATACTCATAGAGGCATGCAATGATTTTAAATTGTACGATATAATTCACACTGTCAGGGGAATTCATAAAGAGTGTGTAAAACACTCTTTAGAATTGCAACATGTCTTCACATGACCAATGTCGATGTGGGTGACAGATTAATGTATCTGTTGTAAACAGGTACATGAATCTAGGGCATGCACCACATGTGGAGGGGCACTGGCCATGCACTACATGTGGAGGGGCACTGGCCATGCACTACATGTGGAGGGGCACTGGCTTTGCACCACATGTGGAGGGGCACTGGCCATGCACCACATGTGGAGGGGCACTGGTCATGCACTACATGTGGAGGGGCACTGGCTTTGCACCACATGTGGAGGGGCACTGGCCATGCACCACATGTGGAGGGGCACTGGTCATGCACTACATGTGGAGGGGCACTGCCCATGCACCACATGTGGAGGGGCACAGGTCATGCAAGCACTCCAGCCTTTGTACGCCTTCACTTTCTCCCAGCCACTGTAGCTGTTAAGTGGTGCAATTGAGAACTACCTGAATCTGCTGCATATGTCAATAAAGTTAGCAAAATAGGCGGCAAGGATTTTTTAATTTATGAGGCCATTTTAAAGGCTTATAGTGCCAGAAAAGTGTTGGAAGAGAATTTCTGAATTCCCTGCATTTAGTTGCATTCAGTTTATATAGCATGTATTTAAAGAGGAGGTCCAGCCTCCTTCAGAAATAAATAAAAGTCAGCAGCTACAAATACTGTAGATGCTAACTGTTAATATTAGGACACTTACCTGTCCAGGGAACCCGCAATGTCAACACCCCAGCCAATTTTTCCATCGGCTCTCGGGTGCTGCCACCGCCATTCCTTCTACAGTGGGTACCCTACTGCGCATGTGCGCTGCGCTTTCTGAGTGGCCCGGTGGCGGGGGAAGGAGGAGGGGGCCTCAAAAACAGGTACCCGCTCCCCCCCAAAAGGTGCCAAATGTGGCGCTGGAAGGGGGGAGGAGGAAGATAAGCATAGCTTCCACTTTTGAGTGGAACTCAGCTTTAAAATAGAGTTCTGTAAGTCCACGGGAAGATTAGATACTCTGAATGCATCTAAATGCATGTAAATGCCTCTAAAGGTAAGTGCATTAAAACTCAGAAGATCTTAACATGGGAAGAATAAAGTTAAAGATAATTTCTTCTGCATTTCAACAAACCAACTGCAAGAGACTTGTGTGAATGTAGCCTAATATACAGTAACAAGAGAAATATCAGATTACTTATCTCAACTAATATTAGCTTTGTAAATGCATCTTAAAATACTGATATACTGTACCTACCTGTAGTATATATTTATACTATCTTTTCTAAAACCCCTGCACAGCTGAAATCTGAGGTAAAGTGGGAGACTATATGCCATGGGCCATTTAGTGTTATCTACCATGCATTCAGGCACTGTATAATTATAGGTAATTGCATATGAGCATTTATGTCCTTTAATGGTTGTATTATATCATGGATCCATTGCTTAGTCTTTATTCATATTTGATATTACAAAAATGTTAACTATGAAACCACATAAAACACATTAGTAGTTGATTTGTCATTCTTTGTGTAAAGATATATATAACTGGGGTGCCTATAGATGGACACCAGGATTAGCTGGTGGTAAGGTTGTACATATTTGTATCATGTGCCACTAGTAACCACTGCAATTTTCTTGTAAACTTGGCGGACAAATGAATGTTGTATACAAGTGATTAAAGGGTCTGGCCAAAAGTTGTGTGACAATAGTGAATTAATATTCGCTATTGTCTTCTTGATTCTCCTCCTAGCCAGTCCCAGCTCAGGAAACAGGTCCTGAAACCCAATTGGCCAAGAGAAGAAGTGATCCTATTGGCTGCCGAGGAGGAGGAAGGAGATGCAGGGGAAGCAGCACTGCAAGGAAGCCGCGCCACTGTGAAGCCGAGGAAGGAGAAGAACCAGTGTGAAGCCACCGCCCAGAGAAGGCCCGTGATCTAGACGGGGTAAGTGAGACCCCCCCGAAAAAGATACCACCAGCCACCACTGGCGCATAGAATTCTATGAGTAAGGGCTGTTTTGCAAGAAACACACTAGGGTCCTCTAGGTTCCTGTGAACTGCAGTGGGCAAAAGTGGACCTACCCACGGGGCTTTCTTAACCCTCTTGTATTGAATCGTATTGTAGCTTTACTCTTTTATAAAGTGCTGTGCAAACTATTGGCACTATACACATATTGTGTAATATTATTAATAATAATGTGGGCCTGGTTAACTATAAGCATGGCTGGTCATTTCATTTCCTCAAGTGTCATTGTTGTAGATAAAATGGCTCATGAAAAGCTGTCACAGTAAATAGTGCAAAATGTAAAAATCACATAAAAAAGTTGGTAAACATCACTGCAAGTGCTGTAAAAGTTCATGCCACCACCTAAAACTTAATATTATACCAAAAAAGAATAGCTATGTTATAACTCCTTTGATCTGGATCCTACTTTCCTTAACTCTTCTTTTTATTAGTTTCATTTTCTCCCAAAGGATATTCGTTTTTATTAAAGTAAAGTGTGTTCCCTTTTTCTGTATTGATCAGAAGAGTCATTGTTCCTTGGCAGCTTTGTATTTGCATAAGAATGCCTGATTTCCTAATGCCCCATTCAACTCTGATTGCTCACATATGGCGTTATCTTACCTGCTGGGCCTGAGCACATTTCAGCAACTGTTCTTGATTTTATTGTTGGAAGTGGTGGCCTCATTCAATCAATGTTCATTCAGTTAGCTAGGTCCACCATTACACAGCCATACATGTTCAGCTACCCATCAGACCATATGCTGAAAGAAAAATGCTTGGTTATTCTTCATCTTTGTCTTTTAGATAAGAGGTATGACTTGTTGCAGTTAGTAGCACATACACAATGCAGGTGAAAGAATGTAATAAAAATGTAAAATACCTTAGCCAGGGTTATTTGGGTGGTTTAATTAACAAGTGTCAACAACATTGATAAGTTGATGTACATATACAGTGCCCTGAAAACGCATTCTTACCCTTTGATATTTTCCACATTTTGTCATGTTACAACCAAAAACGTAAATGTATTTTATTGGGATTTTGATAGACCAACATAAAGTGGAACATAATTGTGAAGTGGAAGAAAAATGGTTTTCAATTTTTTTTTTTTACAAATAAATATTTGAAAAGTGTGCCATGCATTTGTATTCAGCCCCTATGAGTCAATACTTTGTAGCACCACCTTTCGCTGCAATTACAGCTGAAAGTCTTTTTGGGTATGTCTCTACCAGCTTTGCACATCTAGAGAGTGAAATGTTTGCCCATTCTTCTTTGCAAAATAGCTCAAGCTCTGTCAGATTGGATGGAGAGGGTCTGTGAACAGCAATTTTCAAGTCTTGCCACAGATTCTCAATTGGATTTAGGTCTAGACTGACTGGGCCATTCTAACACATCAATATGCTTTGATCTAAACCATTCCATTATAGCTCTGGCTGTATTTTTAGGGTCGTTGTCCTGCTGGAAGGTAAACCTCCGCCCTAGTCTCAAGTCTTTTGCAGACTCTAACAGATTTTCTTCTAAGATTGCCCTGCATTTGGCTCCATCCATCCTCCCATCAACTCTGACCAGCTTCCCTGTCCCTACTGAAGAAAAGAATCCCCACAACATGATGCTGCCACCACCATGTTTCACGGTGGGGATGGTGTGTTCAGGGGGATGTGCAGTGTTATTTTTCCGCCACACATAGCATTTTGTATTTGGACCAAAAAGTTCAATATTGGTGTCATCTGACCAGAGCACCTTCTTCCACATGTTCGCTGTGTCCCCCACATGGCTTCTCGGAAACTGCAAACAGGACTTATGGCTTTCTTTCACTCTTCCATAAAGGCAAGATTTGTGGAGTGCACGACTGATAGTTGTCCTGTGGACGGATTCTCCCATCTGAGCTGTGGATCTCTGCAGCTCCTCCAGAGTTACCATGGGCCTCTTGGCTGCTTTTATAATTAATATTATCCTTGCCCGGCCTGTCAGTTTAGGTGAACAGCAATGTCTTGGTAGGTTTGCAGTTGTGCCATACTCTTTCCATTTTCGGATGATGGATTGAACAGTTCTCAGTGAGATGTTCAAAACTTGGGATGGTTTTTTATAACCTAACCCTGCTTTAAACTTCTCCACAACTTTATCCCTGACCTGTCTAGTGTGTTCCAATGCTCCGTGTCATGTTTAAAGCTTGGGATATTTTTTTACAACCTATCATGGAAAAACACATATGTGAGAGTCAAGGAAGCTGCACACCCCAAAAAACTGAAAACATGGCAAAGGTTCCCCACAGGGGTTTTTTAGCAGCAAGAATAGACAAATATCTATTGTAAAAAATTGATTGTTTTATTAACCGCTTGCTGACCAGCGTACACCAATGTACGTCGGCAGAATGGCGCTGGTAGGCAAAAGGGCATACAGGTACGTCCCCTATAAGAATCTGTGTCACGGACTCAATGTCTGATGGGTGCCCGCGATCGTGTCATGGAGAGGAAGAACGGGGAGATGCTTTTGTAAACAATGCATTTCCCCGTTCTTCCTAGTGACAGGACAGAGATCACAGCTCTCTGTCATCGAGAGTAGTGATCACTGTCCTGTGTGTTGAAGCCCAGCCCCCTCACAGTTAGAGTCACTCCCTAGGACACACTTAACCCCTTCACTGCCCCCTAGTGGTTAACCCCTTCACTGCCCGTGTCATTTACACAGTAATCAATGCATTTTTATAGCATCGATAGCTGTATAAATGACAATGGTCCCAAAATAGTGTCAAAAATGTCCACCATAATGTTGCAGCCCCGATAAAAATTGCAGATCGCCGCCGTTACTAATAATAAAAAATAAAAATGCCATAAAACTATCCCCTATTTTGTAGACACTATAAATTTTTCGCAAACCAATCAATATTTTTTTTATATATTTTTGGGTGATATTTATTATAGCAAAAAGTAAAAAAATTGTCACTCTTTTTTTGTTTATAGCGCAAAAATAAAAACTGCAAAGGTGATCAAATACCACCAAAAGAAAGCTCTATTTGTGGGAAAAAAAGGACAATTTTGTTTGGGTACAACGTTGCATGACTGTGCAATTGTCAGTTAAAGCGACGCAGTGCTGAATCACAAAAAGTGCTCTAGTCAGGAAAGGGGTAAAATCCTCCGGGGCTGAAGTGGTTAACTAGAAAAAATTCAAATGTACAAAATAATTAAAAATATGAGCTCTGGTTAATACATATGCAGTGGGGTAGCCAAAATTGATGGTGACATTATACATCATAGGGACAATGTGTTACAGGTTACGATTACACCATAGGATGCATGAGAATACCCCAATGCATTTCGACCCCTATATTCGTGGTCTTCTTCTGATTTTTTTTTGCATTCTAGAAAATACATAAAAAAAAAAATGTTTACCATTTTTACATTTTGGCATTTATAGCAAGAGTAGAAAACTACTTCATTGATATTATCATATATGAAACATACATTGCTCTATATCTATATGATGGTATATTTACCCCTCAAATTTTGGACCTCGCATAACCAGAGACTTAAAAAGGGTTGTATTCAAGTGATCCAGAACCTCCGCATGCCTCCTCGGTGTCCTCCCAGATGAGCCCCCAATCCGCAGGGCTTGCAAGGAGTCATGTGTTATGACCCCGGGGGAAGGGAGCAAGGGTGGGGGCACCGGCAACCTTGTGCCCCCACCCTTGCTCCCTTGTCTATTCTTGCTGCTAAAAAACCCTGTGGGGAACTTTTAAATGTTTTTTATTTTTTTATAACCTAACTCTGCTTTAAACTTCTCTACAACTTTATCCCGGAACGGTCTGGTGTGTTCCTTGGCATTCATGATGCTGTTTGTACACTAAAATTCTCTAACTAATCTCTGAGGGCATCACAGAACAGCTGTATTTATACTGAGTATAAATTAGACACAGGTGGACTCTATTTACTAATTAGGTGACTTCTGAAGGCAATTGGTTCCATTAGATTTTAGTTAGGGGTATCAGAGTAAAGGTGGCTGAATACAAATGCACGCCACACTTTTCAGATATTTATTTATAAAAAATGTTGAAAAACATTTATCATTTTCCTTCCACTTCCCAATTATGTGCCACTTTATGTTGGTCTATCACATAAAATCCCAATAAAATACATGTAAGTTTTTGGTTGTAACATGACAAAATGTGGAAAATGTCAAGGGGTATGAATACTTTTTCAAGGCACTGTAGTTTCTAATGGAAGCTTTATTTCTTAAATCTTAAACCAATGGGTCATGTATTTCAGAGAAATGTATTTACTGTCTTGCCTAAATGACTAGTAAACCTCAAGAACAAGTTTTTGTATACAAAGAAGCAATTAATACCACACAATGTTTATATGTATATGTTAAAGTGACACTAAATGATATCCTTATTCTCCAAAAACAATCCATACACATCCTCTACTTAATGGCGCTGTAATCTATTTTCATGAAATTGTTTCCTACTGTATATTTCTGCTGTCTTGTAACAAACCCTGTGAGCTCCCAATTATCTTTTTTTCCAGTTACTTCTATTTGTTTGGAATAAATAGAGCACATTAGTTGTGGTCATGTGCGCTGCTCTATGCACACTACACATCCCATAGTCCATAGTCCCTAGTCCATCCTGTGAGCAAACAAGAGAGGGTGGCTACATTCTTACATACAGTGGGACCATGGAGAACAAATGTAGCCACCCTCTAACAGGAAGTCACATTGTAGCAACAAAAATAAAAGAATTTGGAGATTCGGAGGAGGTTTAGAAAATCGTATATGCATCTTGTGTTAAGACTACATACATGAATATATTTTTTTAAACCAGAATTTAGTGTCACTACAATTTGTTTTTAGACATTAAGTTAGATCAGTGTTTCTCAACCTTTCTTTACTCAAGGCACCCTTTAAAATAATGCACAATCTCGAGGCATCCCATTCTAAAATGTAAAGAACTAAACGAATAGTTTTATATTTCGCAGCAACACCCACACTTACGTAAAACACCCAATATTGCAAGTGATTTATGTTTACAAAGCAAATAAACCTTTTCACACTGGTACTGACTAGTGTGCCAGCCACTCATTTAACTAATGTGATCACATTACTGATAGAGAGGGGCAAACAGGACATCCCCAGGCTCCCATCCTTATTAACCTTTGACATCCTCGGTTGCTAGAATGACAGTAGCTGGTCCGCACAATGCCCAAGGTTGTGATGCTGCACAATTAAGACCTGTAGCTTTGTCTAACAAAAAAAGGCATACTTGATTCACCTCCTGACTTGTGAAATTGTAGGTATTTTGCCAAGGCACCCCTGAAGAACCCAGAAGGCGCCCCAGGGTGCCATGGCATCCTGGTGGAGAAAGGCTGAATTAGATAATAACAAACATTAACACACATTTAGTTCATGTAGCCTTCTTACACTAGGTCCCCAGTGTGCTTGCACAAAAAAACAAAAAACAAAAAAAAAAAACAATGAGCCTTGCCCAAAGAGAACCTTTAGTCCTAAATTCAAGGGCTCAAGGCTCTGGAGAGAAACAAGACACTCTAGATCAGCCTTTCTTAACCTTTTCAACACAGCGGAACCATTGAAATAACTTTCTGGTCTCAAAAAATCACTGCTAAAAATGACTATTTCTACAACAAATGATACATTCGTGTGATGGTCAGTGTGAAGAATGCTCCTTACACTTGTGGTTATTGTTAAGAATTACCCCCTTACAGATAGCTAAAAAGATCAATGGTGTCAGTGGGAACTTATCTGAGAGGCAGAAGTTTGTCACTGCCCAAGTAACCCCTAGCAACCTCTGGAGAAACCCTAGGGTTCCATGGAACCCTAGTTGAGAAACCCTGCTATAGATCTACCCAGCCAAAAATGGTTGGTTTCCTCTTCATATGGGTCAGCCAATGCTGTCTTCTGAGTACAGGATGTGGGCTTTTTTAATTTTCCTTAGCCAAAAGGCCTTGTGTATGAAGCATGTGCAAAAAAGCAGATCTGCCATGGCGATGGTGCAATTTTATAAGCAATGGGTTCTCAAACTCAAAGTGATTTTTAGCACCCCACAGGATCCCACTCTAGGGGCGCAATTAGCAGGCTCTCTGTCTTTCCAGCCCTAAAACTCCTTTATCAGGAGGCACTGGGCCCCTCGTAATCTTGCCCTACTTTGGGCAATCTAGTGGAAAATAAGTGAGCATCTGCCTGCTGGGAAAGAATGCTTCGAGTCCACTTACTAGGAAAAATATTCCCCTACCCATAATCTTGTATGCACAAGGTGCATTGTGAATTTCTTCCTCTAGACACTGATAAGAAGTGATAAGAAGTGTATATTTATCTAAAATGAAGTGAAGTCTATTGAAGTGACACCTAAGGGTCTTATCAGAACTTAAATTATTAAAGCTGAAGCTCTTAGTTTATTTTCCTACTGTACAGCAGACCTTTTGTTGTGTAATCCCAATGAATGACACTGTCCAGCCTACAATTACATTTCTTGTGATAGGAATAAAAGTGATAAAAATAAAATTAAAAAGAAAGTGTAAAAAAAATAAAAAGATAAAATAATTAAAGTAAAATAAAAATCCCCCCATCCCCTCATGCGCAGAAGCGCACGCATTTGCAGGTTGCACCCCTATATGTAAACGATGTTCACACCACACATGTGAGGTATCACCATGAACATTATAGCAAGAGCAATAGTTCTAGCACTAGACCTCCTCTCTAACTCTAAACTGGTAAGCTGTAAAGATTTTACAGCATGTACAGCATGTCCATGGCTATGGAGATTTTTAAGTACTGTAGTTTGGCGCCATTCCACGAGCTTGTGCAGTTTTGATCTTTACATGTAGGAGAGAAATGCCAGAATTGACCGAATAGGCAAGTAGTTATAGAACAACTAAACTTTGGAAGCTGTGCTCAAAAATAGGGTGTGCAGAGGGCAATGGACTGCTGACAAGTATTTCTTGTGGTCTCCCCTCTGCTGATGTTTCCAATTTTCCTTAGCTCTCATACTGCAGACACTGTATAGTGTCTTGAAAGCTTCAGGGTACAGAGCACTGTCAGAGTCATGATTGGACACGGTCATCATTACTTTATCCAATCATGGCTCATTCCCGCCCCACAGAATAAAAGTATTCTTTCAATGGCAGCCATTTTCAGTGTGATTTTGGCGTGGAGAGAGATAGAACAGGGCTCTGTTCAGTGCTATTAGTTAGTGTGCTATACTGTGCTATTTTGCTTCACTTGTCAGTGTAGAATATTAGTTTAGTGTCAGTCTAGGGATAGTGTGAGTGTAGTGAGGAGGACCATCATTCAGCTTTGCATAGTGTGCAACTATAGTAGGGACAGCTCAGATAGTTTCACTGTAGTGTAGTGAGACCATGTCATTCATACATACATTAATGTGGAGTAGGGGCAGCTCAGATAGTTTTAGTGTAGTGTAATGAGACCGTGTCAGTAATCTTGACATTAGTGTATAACTAGAGTAGGGACAGTTCAGATAGCGTCAGTGCAGTGACGGTTAAACATAGTCTATTTGATTGCGTTACTGCCAGTTTAACGCCATATAGTTTTGTGCGTTACTGCCAGTTTAACGCCATTTACTTATGTGTGCGTTACTGCCTGTTTAACGCTATATCATTTTGCGTGCCTTCTGCCAGTTTAACGCCATATAGTTTTGTGTGCTTTACTGCCAGTTTAACGCCATATTGTTTTGTGTGTGTTACTGCCAGTTTAAATCCATATAGTTTTGCGTGCATTACTGCCAGTTTAACACAATATAGTTCTGTGTGCGTTACTGCCAGTCTAATGCCATATCGCTTTGCATGCGTTACTGCCAGTTTAACGCATTATAGTTCTGTGTGCGTTACTGCCAGTTTAATGCTATATCGTTTTGTCTGCATTACTGCCAGTTTAACTCCATATCGTTTTGCATGCGTTACTGCCAGTTTAACACCATATAGTTTTGCGTGTGTTGCTGCCAGTTTAAAGCCATATAGTTCTGTGTGCGTTAATGTCAGTTTAACACCATATCGTTTTGTGTGCGTTACTGCCAGTTTAATGCCATATAGTTTTATGTGCGTTACTGCCAGTTTAATGCCATATTGTTTTGCGTGCGCTACTGCCAGTTTAACACCATATAGTTTTGCGTGCATTACTGCCAGTTTAACGCCATATAGTTCTGTGTGCGTTATTGCCAGTTTAACATCATATCGTTTGCGTTTCTTCCAGTTTAACGCCATTTACTTCTGTGTGCGTTACTGCCAGTTTAACGCCATATAGTTTTGCGTGCGTTACTGCCACTTTAGCGCTATATAGTTCTGTGTGTGCTACTGCCAGTTTAACACTATATCGTTTTGTGTGCATTACTGCCAGTTTAACTCCATATCGTTTTGCGTGCATTACTGCCAGTTTAACACCATATAGTTTTGCGTGCATTACTGCCAGTTTAAAGCCATATACTTCTGTGTGCGTTACTGCCAGTTTAACACCATATTGTTTTGTGTGCGTTACTGCCAGTTTAACGCCATATAGTTTTGCGTGCGTTACTGCCAGTTTAATGCCATATTGTTTTGCGTGCGCTATTGCCAGTTTAACGCCATATCGTTTTGCGCGCGTTACTGCCAGTTTAACGCAATATAGCTCTGTGTGCGTTACTGCCAGTTTAATGCTATATCGTTTTGTCTGCATTACTGCCAGTTTAACTCCATATCGTTTTGTGTGCATTACTGCCAGTTTAACGCCATAAAGTTTTGCGTGCGTTACTGCCAGTTTAACGCCATATAGTTCTGTGTGAGTTACTGTCAGTTTAACGCCATATAGTTTTGTTCGTTACTGCCAGTTTAACACCATTTACTTCTGTGTGCATTACTGCCAGTTTAACGCCATATAGTTCTGTGTGTGTTACTGCCAGTTTATTTAAATATTTTTATTGATTTTGCATAGAAAGAGATTTACAAGCATGTAAAAGCAGACCTTGAATCCATACAAAGTGACAGAGTATTACCAAGGTACAGATATCTAGGATAGGCAACATGAGGAAAACTCAGCCTGTTTTTAGACCTTGTTAAAACATATTCAGTAAAAGCTACATTCAATGACTAAGGCACATTGAAACAGAGATTGGAATAAAACTATAGGTATGAACCAGTTCTGGAGAAAGGGCCAATCCTGTATGGTCCTCCTGCTCTCCAGTCACTTAAGGAGAATTATCCGGGGTGCCACGCACACCCCCCCCCCCCATTGGGAACTTTCTGTGGAAGTGTGCGTAGCGCTCCCCGTTTTTCAACCCTAGGTTCTAGGGTCTGGAGAGACGAAAAATGTTGGAGACAATACCGGAGGGGCCCTTGTGAACCTACACCTTTCCGTGGAAGGAAATATAAACCAAAAGTTTCCAATAAAAGGTGATGGACCTCCGATGGGCGAGTGGGGTCCACCGGAGAGTTCCTTAATAAAAGGGGTTCAGCGCCCTGCTTATAAGCAAAGAATTAGGGACAAGATAGTCCAAAGGAGGGGTGAAAAGGAAAGCGAAGGAGTGGGAGAAAGGGAGCAAGAGAAGGGGAAGTTGGGTTAAAGAGAGATAAGTCCAGTGGGAAGTGGGGGGTGGGTTCCTCCTCCTGTCAAACCTGGAATGAGGTTGATGTTCTGGAAGGTAGCCCACGGTTCCCAGGTGGACATAAATCTCCCTACTTTATCGTTAAGCTTAGCTACAAGATGCTCTTGAGACATAATCCATGAAATTTTATTAATACAACTCCTGAGGGAAACCGAAGGTTTTTTCCAACTTTTAGCTAAGGTGATTTTAGCTCCTAGTAAGATAAAGAATGAAAGGCCTTGTGCTTGTTTCGATAACCCTGGTATATGTTGGTTGAGAAGGGCGTAATAAACATTGGGGTAGACCTGTACTTTAAATAAGGATCTAATCATATTGAAAATTCTACTCCAGAAGGATCTAATTCGTGGACAAGACCACCAGATATGTACCATTGAACCCTCCAGTTCGCAACCCCTGAAACATAAGGGGGATGTTCCCTGAAACATCGCCGCCAGTCTGGCTGGAACATAATACCACCTAGAAATGACCTTAATGCTGGCTTCAATGAGCGATATGTTGCATATACCTTTAAAGGAGCGGATCCAAAATTTATGCCAATCTACCGCTGTCCTCGTCTGGACGGTCTCCTCCTCCCAGGACCCTGTGTAGGCTGGTTTGTCCGATTTTGAAATCAATGCAGAGTAGATCAGGGAGATGCCCCCTTTCTGATCCTGAATATTAGCACACCATTGTTCGTAAGGAGTGATGGATAAAGAGTTTAAATTGTTGTGCCATATTGAATGAAGGAAATGTGATATTTGTGTGAACCTGAATTTCTCGGATTCAGGCATTTCCAGAGTGTTCTGGCAGTAAGTTAAGGTAATTGGACCTGTTGCCGTGAAAAAGTGTCCTATGCGGTAGAGTCCTTTATCTGTCCACCATTTGAACGCTTTAATGTGTACTCCCGGAGGGAATTCAGCGTTATGGAAAATGTGCGCGAGGGGTTTCATTGGAGAGGCTAAAGATGGCTGCTTAAGCAGTCTAGTACTGAGAGAGATGGAATGGGATAAAGTGGGGGACATGATTGCTGGTCTGACTTTGGGGTCGCACCACAAGAGGTAGTCTAAGGTGTGAAGAGGGGTCGCTCTTCTCTCTATAGCGAGCCAATCTGGTTTTGGGCCTTGGGAGAATAACATGGACAATTGAGCCAATTGTGCCGCTTGGTAATATGCCCAGAGATCAGGTAGCCCCAATCCGCCCTGGGATTTTAGACGTAGTAGGATACTGGATGGGCATCTATATCCCTTTCTACCCCAGACAAAAGCTATCATCTCCGACTGTAATTTTCGGAGAGAACTTTTCCTGATCGGGATGGGAAGGGAGCGGAACAAGTACAGGAGTCGAGGGAGAAGTGTCATTTTGACTGCATGGACCCTTCCCAGCCAGGATAGACCACATTTTGCCCATTTATCTAGATCACCCCTGCATTTACTGAACATAGGTATGTAGTTCGTTTTAAACAGGTCCCCGATGTCCGCTGTGAGGTTGACTCCCAAATATCGAATGAATTTCGGAGCCCACGGGAAGTCAAAAGTGCTCGTGAGTTGGGGTAGAATATTGGCCGGGACCGAAATGTTTAACGCCGTGGACTTGCCCATATTGACCTTTAAGCCTGAAACTGCGCTGAATGCATTGAGGGTTTTGTATATTTCCGGAACGGAGATAAGAGGGGAAGTTACATATATCATAAGGTCGTCAGCGTAGAGGGCGCATTTGTGTTCCTGCTCTCCGCACTGAACCCCCTTAATGTCTGGATTTGATCTAATAGCTATAGCTAGGGTTTCGATCGCTATCGCAAAAAGGAGTGGGGAAAGGGGGCATCCTTGTCTAGTTCCCCTGCCTATGGGGAACGAGGTGGAGTATCTGCCCATCAGGCGAACCTGCGCTGATGGGTGTGAATACAGGGAGCGAATCAGATTCAGACAATTTGGGCCAAATCCCCATTTATGTAAAGTATCAAATAGATAAGTCCAGTCTATGGAATCAAAAGCCTTATGAAGGTCTATCGATAAAAGGAAACCAGATTGGGGAAGGCTTCCATCCCAGTGTGATTTTAGCAGTGAGATAATGTCTATTGTCCGTCTGATCTGATCTGTCCCCTGTCGTCTAGGAATAAACCCCACCTGATCCCTATGGATATATGAGGGGATAAAGCTTGATAACCTGTTCGCCATAATTTTTGTAAGAATCTTAATGTCATTATTGATCAATGATATTGGGCGATAATTACCCACCTCACTGGGGTCTTTTTCTGGTTTGGGGATCATTGAAATATAGGCTGTATTTAGATCTGAGCCTAAAGGGGTACCCTTCCTAAGTGAATTAAAGAATTTTGCAAGGTGCGGGGCTAGGGTTGGAGCAAATTTTTTATAGTATCCCGTGGAAAATCCATCCGGGCCCGGGGCGGAGCCTAGTTTCAAAGCTTTGATTGTGTCCAAGATTTCTGTCTGGGAGAAGGGGCTCTCCATCAGATCGCTATGTTCTTTCAAGATGGATGGTAACCCTATGGAATTCAGGAATTCCTGTTGTGGTTTGGAGATGTGAGGATGGTGCGGTTGATATAAGTCCGCATAGAATTGGAGAAAGGCCTCCATTATTTTAACGGGGTTCTGAGAAAGGTCCCCGGACTGAACTTTTATTTTAGGGAATGCTAGAGATCTGGGTTTGGGGCTAAGCTTTATTGCCAACTTGGAGCCTATTTTGTCTTTTTGGGAATATAATTTGGCCCCCGACCATCTAAGTTGTTCCTCTGCTGACGTAGTTAGGGTCATATTTAACCGAGCTCGAGCCTTATCTAGTTTGTCTAACAGTTCAGGGGACGGATTTAATTTGTGAGCTCTTGAGAGAGCCTGGAATTCTGCTGTGAGTTTAAGTGTGTCTGCTTTATGTGCTTTCCTCAACTGGGATGTGATTTGAATTATTTTCCCCCTAATCACTGTTTTATGTGCCGCCCACACGGTCTCGGGGGAGACCTCATCCGTGGCATTTATGGCAAAATAATCCTTAATGGCTCCCTCTATGATGGTGCATTGAATGGGGTCACTTAAGATGGATTCCTGAAGTCTCCATCTTGGGGAGTTAGAGCGTTCCGAGGCTCTTTTAGCGATTAGGGTGACCATTGAGTGGTCCGACAAGGGAGTGTCCACGATCTTGGATTTTAAGATCAGCGGGATCGTGTGTGGGCTGGTAAATATGTGGTCTATCCTGGCATAGGAGCTATGGGGGGCTGAAAAATGAGTGTAATCTTTAGAATGTGGATTCAATTCCCTCCAAATGTCTATTAAGCCCTTATCATGCAGGAGTTTAGCTATTTTAGAACTTTGCTTGGACGGGCGTTTGGGTCTAGGTATACCGGAACTTGATTTGTCTAGTGCGAAGTCAAAAGCTGTGTTGGAGTCCCCACCAATAAATACTGTGCCCTTCAGAAGTGGTTGTATCTTATCCAGCAGGGCGGCCAAAAATGTTTTCTGGCCCTTGTTAGGGGCATAATATGAGACAAAGGTGTACAACCCCCCATCTATAGTCCCGGAAACTAAGATGTAACGACCCAGGGGGTCCAACACAACTTCTGAGTCCGCTAGGTTAATGTGTTTGGCAAAACATATTGCAACCCCCTTCGTTTTATTTGTGGCGGAGGCAAGGAAAAATTGCGGGAATTGATAATGTAAGAAAGAGGGTTTGTAAGAGGAAGGGAAGTGAGTCTCTTGTAGGAAGAGGATATCTGCGTGCATGGACTTGTAGAGCTGAAAAAGTTTTCTACGTTTTGTGGGGGAGTTGAGGCCCTGTGTGTTGTGAGAGATGATCTTAAGGGTATTCGACCCTAGGGTAGAGTTAGCCATCCAGTGGGGTTATGTGGTGTACTCTGCAGATAAAGAACTTACCGGGTGAACGAGTGCCCAGGGGATCCAAGTAATAGTGCGATCGCAAGGCTATCTTGTTAGGTCCTGGGAGGAGCGACCGGGACTGGACTCTGCATCTGTGAATGTGGGGGAACAGGAAGAGGGAGAGGAGTAGGAAAAAGTTGAGCAATAGGAGGAAAGAAGACACAAGCGTTATTTCAACCTTCAATATTCCAAGTAATTGAACTTGCAAGAAACAATGCATATAACTTGGGGGGGCTCTAGGCGTCCCCCTTATCCCAGGGTAAGACGGGAGACTCCCCCTTACCCCTAAATCCTGAGAGGACTGGTGAACCATTCCTGGAGGCACCAGTAAGAGAGCCAAAGGCAAAAAAGGAAAAAAAATTGCCTTTGGGTCCTAGGGGAGGCGCAATGTTGCCACCTCTACCCCGCCACCTTGAAAAACAAACTATAATGGAGGAGGAAGAAAACTGGGTTTCCTCCTCGCTATATCTGTAAGAGCGAACCAGTGAAAGAACTATGAAAAAAAAAAAAAAAAAATGTCTGAGAGGAATACGGAGGCAGTAAAACAAAAACCCTTAGTAGCACAATTTCCAGGGGTCTGGAAAGTCAAGTGGGGTCCCCTCTAGTAGCAGTTAATACCAACTTATTCAGCAACATACTGTACCTCCAACCTATGAACCGTACCCCTCCCCCCCATCCCCAAGGGAGGGCATCAGCCCTAATAAATCTTACCCCGAGTCCCAGGGTGCCAGGGGGGTGGCCCCCCAACACCCTGAGAGCCGGGGCAGACCCTCCCCTCCCCCAACTATCTGTAAAAATGAGACTAAAGAAATAAAAGTCCCAGGTGGGCCGTGAAGACCGGTGCTGGACCCAAGGTCCTGAGTCCAGCTACGATACGGAGATCCTGGGAGCGTCCTTTGATCCGAAGAGCTGAGGTTCGCGAACCAAGATGGGAGGTGTATCAACGCGGGGAGGGGAAAATATCCGAGTTCCTGTTGTGGAGAGGTCCCCCGGATTTAGGACCCGTGACAGGAGGAGGGATAATAAGAGACTGAGAGTTCGAATCGGGCCGGAGTGGCCAAAAGAGAGAAACCGGACCAGGGCCCTGATCCAGCTATGAATGCGACATCAAGTTGGGAAGTTTTCTTTGGATCGTTTATAACCTTGCTTCAGCCAGGAGGGTTGTAGTGGGCTCGCTGGTGGAGGACGTTTCGTGGAAGCGGGTGTGTTTCTGCTTTGCGTATGGGGTGACGGGTCGTGAGAAATTAGACCCAATTGGAGGAACAAACGTTCTCCTTCAGGGAGGGTAGAGAAGCCAAAGTTCTTGTTTTTATAAGCAAAATTGAGTCGCAGAGGAAAGGACCAACGGTAAGAAATTTCTTTCTCTATTAAACATTGGATCAACGGTTTAAGGGAACGTCTTTTCTGAACCGTGTAAGGGGATAAGTCCGCAAATATTTGAATCCTGTGGCCTAGCAACTTGAGGTCGTCTGAGCCCCTGGATTTCTTCATGACCTCCTCCTTAACTGAGTAAAAATGAGGTTTCACGATTATATCGCGAGGTAGACCATCTGAACGTGGGGGCTGTAGAGCTCTGTGCGCTCTGTCAATCTCCAAACGATGATCTGAGATGTCAGGGATAAGGTCTTTTAGCAGGCGTTTGACAACAGCATGAGTGTCCTTTTCGGTTTCTGGAAGACCCCTAATACGGAAATTGTACCGTCTAGATCTGTTCTCGAGGTCGTCGATTTTGGAGAAGGCAGATTCAAGTTGGTCCTGCAGGTCCTGTATTCTAGCTGAGTTTTGGTTGATGCGGGATGCTGCCTGGTCAGCTTTCTGCTCAATGTGATCAATCCTCTGCCCCAATTGCTGTAAGTCAGCATGTATGGAGGAAGTTATCTGAGCAGCGTTCTGGGCTAGGCTTTTAGAGAGTAAGTGTGTAAAAGCCTCCATCATGGAGGGGAAGTCTGTGGGGGCAGGGATGTTTGCAGATGCTTCCGTTACTGTTAACAGCATCCCTGTATGTGGGTCTGTCATAGGGGTAGAGGGATAGCCTGCACCCATCCGCCCCAGCAAAGATTCAGTCGATGAGGGAGAAGAGGTCTGAGGCATTGGGGGAAAGTCCATACCTGGGGAGGATGGGGTCTGATTGTCCTGATCCGCTATGGATTCCTCCTGAATTCCTGTGCTAAGGGGAGAGCCTCGTGGGGCCGCCGCCATCTTGGCATAACTGACCGGAGCTGCTGCCGCCGTCATCTGGTCCGTCAGGTTTCTCCTGGCAAGCGCCGTTTTAACGGTTATGTTCTCGGGGGGTTCCCCCACCGGTATGTCCCTGTTTTGTGCCTGGGGGTTCGCTCAGGGCGCTCTGGTGGCGATCGAGGGGTAGCGGTGGAGCGGAGCTCTAGCAGCCGGTGGCCATCTTAGCCGCTGCCGCGCATGCGCCTCCCCTTACTGCCAGTTTAACGCCATATCGTTTTCTGTGCATTACTGTCAGTTTAATGCCATATCGTTTTGCATGCGTTACTGCCAGTTTAACGCCATATTGTTTTCTGTGCAATACTGCCAGTTTAACGCCATATCGTTTTGCATGCGTTACTGCCAGTTTAACGCCATATAGTTTTGTGTGCGTTACTGCCAGTTTAACGCCATATAGTTCTGTGTGTGTTACTGCTAGTTTAACGACATATTGTTTTGTGTTCAATACTGTCAGTTTAATGACATATAGTTCTGTGAATCACTGTACATTTGGCGCATTATATTGCAGTATATTATAGTGTATCCGTGGAGTGTGTCTGTGTAGTGTGAGTGCTCAAATTAAAGTGCACCAAACACCACTTTACATTGATTAAAGTGCATCTACGTACAGATTTCAACTTCTACTTTACATTTGCTTATAAGCACCGCCCATTCCCTCCCAATAATGTCTGGTAGGACAACAAGGAGAGGCAGACATTCCCTTGGAACTGTAAGGGGGCCAGCAACAACTGTGTCCATAGGCAAAGGTGGACGTGGTTGTCACTCCTCAGGCAGGGCATAATTTCCTCTGTTTAGTGAGTTTGCCCATGCTATTCAGCCACAGGATGCAGAGGAGGTGGTGGACTGGCTTACTAAACCTTCCTCATCCTCCTCATCCTTTGTCACGCAAGCAGAGACAAGTGTGCAGTCCCCTGCAGTTGCCAGAGTGCCTCCTTGTCCACATCTATTCCTGCCATAGCCCCAACATCAGCCATTGAGGAGTCAGCTGAGTTATTTGACCACAGCATCAGCCACTTGCTCCTTGATGATGCCCAGCCATTATTGGATTCAGATGTTGGTTCTGAGGTTGAGAATGACAGGAACATGAGCTAAGAGAGACGGAGGAACACTGGAAGACAAATTGGCATTCATTTTTCCCAAGCCACAGCGTATTGACAAGTTGTTTCCAGTGGTAATGATGAAGATGGAGGAGATGGAGATGATCATGATGATGATGAGGTCACTGATGCGACTTGGGTGCCAGATAGAGCAGAGGAGGAAACCGAAGTTGAGGTGGCACAACCCCAAGGAGGCCAACATCAAGAAAGAGAGCAGCCACCCTATTCCATCACATTTTGCAGCTGTTATCTCCCGGCCCACTCCCCAAAGCTCAGCTGTCTGGGCCTTTTTCAGCACATCTGCAGCACATAACACTGTTGCTATCTGCAAACTGTGTTTCAGGCACATCAAACGTGGCAAAAACACCAACCATTTGGGTACCACATGCTTAACAAGGCATTTAACGTCCAACCACTCAGCCTGGTAGCAAGAGCACCTAAAAGCCACACCAAAAAGGCACAAATCTGTCCTTCCTTCTTACCCACTTCAGTCTGCCCCTGCGATACCGAGTCATTACCTCTCAGCAGCCTCCACTGACAGGGATGATGGTATAGCACAGGGTGTCCCAGGTTCTAGCAGCACATCTGCCAGCAGCACACCACTAGCTGTAGACTGTAGCCAGCAATTTTTCTGCCCCATCTGCTGCAGCGGAAAAAAAAATACAGTCCCTGCCACCCACATGCCCAGCCTCTAAATGCAAGCTTGTCAAAGCTGTTGGCTCTCCAACTTTTGCCTTTCAACCTGGGGGATTCTGCCCTGCCGTGAATTCGCACAATGTACTGTACCACAATGGCAGGTTCCCAGTCGCTACTACTTTTCAGGTAAGGCCTTTTCATCTCTCTACCATCACGTGGAAGGGAATGTTCTGGCATCTTTGGGCCAGGTAGTTAGCCGTAAAATCAACATTACTGCTGACACACGGTCCAGCAAGCATGGGCAGGGACGATATATTTAATTCACAGCACACTGGGTTACGCTGCTTGCAACTCGAAAGGATGCAGGACAGGGCTCAATGCTGCAGCTTACAGCTAGTGGTGATGATGCCAGAACTGTGAGCTCTACCCCCTCCTCCTCCCCCTCTGCCACCTCCATGCCCTCCTCTGCAGAAATGTCCTATGAACATCAGGAACCCCTAAGCGTTCAAAGGGCTATTCCCAGAGTCAGGCTAAAAGGTACCATGCAGTGCTTCAGCTGGTGTGTTTAGGGGACAGGAACCACACCAGAGCAAAGATTCTTGCAGCTCTGCAGGGACAGGCCCAGAGGTGATTCACACCATGTCAGCTGGCGCCAGGAATTGTGGTGTCTGATAATGGTTCAAACCTCCTCTCTGCCCTTAGACAGGGAAAGCTGACATATGTGCCATGCCTGGCACATGTCCTCAATTTGGTGGTGCAGCGTTTCCAAAGTATGTGCCCAGGGTTGCAAGATGGACTAAAGCAGGCCAGAAGAGTCTGTAGCCATTTCAGGCGGTCATACACAGCCAGTGCTCGGTTGGCTGAAATTCAGCGGGAATTCCACCTGCCCGTAAACATCCTTATTTGTGACATGCCCACCAGGTGGAACTCAACTTTGGGAGTGCTGCAGCGGCTATACATACTGTAGAGCGTGCCAGTATGGCACGATGACAGGCTCAGGCTGCCTCTGCTTTTTTTCCCCACGCCAATGGCTGATCATTAAGGATGCATGCACTGTATTGTCACCATCTGACGAGGTCACAAGGATGGTGAGCAGTGACAGTGCATTTATCAGTGACACAATCCCTGATGTGTTGTTTTCCTGCTGAAGCAGACTCTGCGTGGCGGCCAGCATAGCCTGATGAAGGAGCACGCATGCTCCGAATGCGAGCACCGCCCGCCTAACCCCGGTCCCGGAAATGAGGACAGCAGCACTGCGTGGAGCATCACGGAGCATTCCCCACCTGCATCCCAGCCACCCTGAAGTGCCGAGAACCCACAGCACCTCTAGAGAGACCCAGGACACAGGGCCTATGACGGATGACACCTTCCACCTGCCCGTGACATCTCTACCCGGGAACATGCGGATGAATGAACACTACTTTTTTAATGCTGGATTTTATCTGCTCATATTTAATCCCTTTAATCCCTCATAATAAATTGTTTTTTTGACACATGCTGCACTTAGAGGGTGCCGTCCTTTCTCCTTTTGTCTTTGTTCCAGAGCCTCTTCTAGCTTATTCTGGATTGGCAGCTATCTATGCTCTCAGCACCTTATCATCCCCACATGGATTTATGCTTGGGCCTGAACTAAATACATTCCACAACACTACCAAGCTTCCCTCTCCTTCTTCCCCCCTCCCCCCTATTGTGTCACACTCTGTATATATTTTTAATAACCTTTTATCTTTATTTCTAATATTCATTTATTTATTTATTTTTATTTGTATCTTGTATATATACAGCCTAACTCTGAGTGCGCCATATTAACCCCTTTATTGCCAGTATGTTATTGAGCTGTTGGGCTGCCCTTTATCCAGTGTACTTTCAGAAGAGGCATTCAGTGCTGCAGGAGGTTTCGTTACTGATCATAGAATGTGTCTGTTCACAGACTCCATGGACCATAGGCGTGTGCAGGGGGTGTGCCGTGTGTGCATGGGCACACCCTAATCACCCTGTGTGGCGTAGATTCTCCCTGCTGATATTTCACCAAAGCCCCCCAGTGAAATAATAAAAATAAAAAAAATACTGACACCATCCACTGCCCTACTGACAAATTCAATGCTTTACTGACACCATCCACTGCTCTACTAACACCGTCCATGTTTAAAAAAAATTTGGGGTGAACACCCTAATGCAATAGGCTGCGCACACCTATGCCGTGGACCATCTGACTTTTATAAAAATGAATCATTCCTGGATTACCAGCTATGAAGCCCCTGATGCCGATGTCACTGATTAAGTCTTTTTGGGATGTGGAGTCTCTGCAGGACTTTGAGGCTGCTTAGCCTTGAGGGTGTTCAATCATTTCATCTGGTAGAATATTCTTGGTATAGGTTTTATGGCCACAATTAACACCCAAAGACCAATTTTTCTGCACCTGTTTGACAAGTGCATATCATTGCAATTTTTTACAGCAAGACCAAACCTTGCTTTCATCAAGAGTAGCTCTATAGGGTCACCCAAAGACTAATTTCTACACACCTGTTACTTCTATCCAAAGTCAAAGTGACACCAGAATGTATGTTTTTTGACGTTCGGGTCCCATTGAATTTAATGGGGTTCATTATTCGGGTCCGAATTTTCTCAGTGTTCGAAAGTTCTGGTGCGAACCAAGCGGGTCTGTTTGGCCAATCCCTAATGCTGTGCCTCTATAATTGAGAGAACTTAAATCCAATTAATGAAAGAGGTAGGTCTGGGACAGTCAGGATGGGAAGGAAATAGCTAGATGATGCTGGATGCTCGGCTCCTAGAAAAAGAGGTAAGCGCTATATGATGTGCTGAAGTTTCTAATGCAGTAAGCTAGTTCACTACAGGAAAGGAGCCGGTTCAGCGGTATAAGACGGTATAAAAAAGAATGCTGGAGTTCAGTTTTAGGTTCCATTTTACATATATACTTTTATACCTCGAAAAAGGAAAATATAGGCGATGGAAGTGAAACAAGGAGAAGGGGTCATGACCACCAAATTGTGAACTAGTATTAGCACTTTTTGGTGTCTGAAAGTATCTGTGTTCAGTCTTAGGTTGATCATAGCTTAGATTATAGACCCAGGCTGTATACAGGGTCTTAACTTCTCTCAATACAGAAAATAAACAAAGGGTTATTGTTATCCCCCCGCAACCTGTGCTGGTAATGTAATGTAGCTCTAGTTCTAGTGGGTGGATGCAAGCTACTCAATTGTCTCCCCACAATGTGAATCACTAAAAAACAAAATATAATAGGCGCAGCAACAATATATTTTGGTAATACAGAAATTAGATTAAAGACAGATTACAACAGTTGCCAATTTTTTTTTGCTGTCTGTGCCCCCATTAAAGAGATTCAACATTACATTATCATTGGAAGTGAAAGAAAAGCCTAAAATTTTGGGTTGTCCCCAGAAAAGTAATAGGGGCAAAATGTTCCAATGGGGATACTAGTTCTGGTGACCTGGGGGTCCCCAAGGAATTCGCCTAATTTGCAGGGCTTTCCTCTCACATCCTGTTTGGCTATGGGACAGGAAGTGAAGGGAAATTTCCACATTGGGACAGAGATGGCAAAAAAAAATCTGACAGGGGTTATAACCCTCCCTTATTCTACCCAAAAAAAAACAAACTATAGTTCTACTTTAAGCCTTGTCCTTCCTGGTGTTAAAGCTCCACCAGGAAGGGAATGAAAGGCCCTTACAGAAATAAAATGATATATAATTTAAGGAGGTTGTAAAGTCTCCAGGTTTTTCACCTTAATGCATTTTATGCATTAAGGTGAAAAACTTCCTGTGCTGCAGCTCCCCCCAGATCCCAACCCCCCTTTTTCCTACTTAAGCCCCTCCATTTCAGCGATGTGTATAAGCCCAGCGACTCCAACCACTTTCTCCATCCTCATTGGATAGATTGATAGCAGCGGGAGCCTTCGGCTTCTGTCAATCAAATCCAGTGACACAGGAGCGAGGGCAGGCCGAGTCCTGCTGTCTGTGTCAATGGACGCAGCAGCGGAACTTGTGAGCGCGCTTGCATGGGTGCCTCCATGGAAAGCAGCTCTCCATGGGGGCACCCCAGAAGATGAGGTACCCTTGCACACAGCAGGTTAGTATAACGTTTAACCAGTTGCTGACCGCCGCACGACGGTTTACGTCGGCACAATGGCACGGGCAGGCAAAAGGACTTATATATAAGTCCTTGCCTTCCCGCGGGCGGTGCCGGTGCCCGAGGCGGTCGGCTTCTGTCTGGAAGCGTTCAGACGTGAGGGGGAGGCCATCCATTCGTGCCCCCCCTCGCGATCGCTCCCAGCCAATGAGAATCTTCCTCTGCCTCTGTATAGTAGTAAAGAGGAAATTATGTCATCTCTCCTCGGCTCGGTATTTTCCATTCCGGCGCCGAAGAGAGAAGACATAGATGTGAGTGCACAAACACTACACACACAGTAGAACACGCCAGGCATACATTACACCCCCCATCACCCCCCGATCACCCCCCCCCCCCTGTCACACTGACACCAAGCTGTTTTTTTTTTTTTATTACTGCATTGGTGTCAGTTTGTGACAGTTAGTGTGGTAGGGCAGTTAGTTTTAGGCTCCCTTTAGGTCTAGGGTACCCCCCTAACCCCCCCTAATAAAGTTTTAACCCCTTGATCACCCTCCGTCACCAGTGTCGCTAAGCGATAATTTTTCTGATCGCTGTATTAGTGTCACTGGTGACGCTAGTTAGCGAGGTAAATATTTAGGTTCGCCGTCAGTGTTTTATAGCGTCAGGGACCCCCATATACTACCTAATAAAGGTTTTAACCCCTTGATCACCCCCCATCACCAGTGTCACTAAGCGATCGTTTTTCTGATCGCTGTATTAGTGTCACTGGTGACGCTAGTTAGGGAGGTAAATATATAGGTTCGCCGTCAGTGTTTTATAGCGTCAGGGACCCCCATATACTACCTAATAAAGGTGTTAACCCCTTGATCACCCCCCATCGCCAGTGTCACTAAGCGATCATTTTTCTGATCGCTGTATTAGTGCCACTGGTGATGCTAGTTAGGGAGGTAAATATATAGGTTCGCTGTCAGCATTCTATAACGACAGGGACTCCCATATACTACCTAATAAAGGTTTTAACCCCTTGATTGCCCCCTAGTTAACCCTTTCATCAGTGATCACCGTATAACTGTTACGGGTGACACTAGTTAGTTAGTTTATTTTTTATAGTGTCAGGGTACCCGCCGTTTATTACCGAATAAAGGTTTAGCCCCCTGATCGCCCGGCGGTGATATAAGTTAAGTTTTAGGGTTAGATAGGGTCTGCGTCGCCCCAGGCAGCGTCAGGTTAGCGCCAGTACCGCTAGCACCCACACACGCAGCATACACCTCCCTTAGTGGTATAGTATCTAAACGGATCAATATCTGATCCAATCAGATCTATACTAGCGTCCCCACCAGTTTAGGGTTCCCAAAAATGCAGTGTTAGCGGGATCAGCCCAGATACCTGCTAGCGCCTGCATTTTGCCCCTCCGCCCAGCCCAGCCCAGCCCACCCAAGTGCAGTATCGATCGATCACTGTCACTTACAAAACACTAAACGCATAACTGCAGCACTCGCAGAGTCAGGCCTGATCCCTGCGATCGCTAACAGTTTTTTTGGTAGTGTTTTGGTGAACTGGCAAGCACCAGCCCCAGGCAGCATCAGAGTAGTGCCAGTACCGCTAACACCCACGCACGCACCGTACACCTCCCTTAGTGGTATAGTATCTGAACGGATCAATATCTGATCCGATCAGATCTATACTAGCGTCCCCAGCAGTTTAGGGTTCCAAAAACGCAGTGTTAGCGGGATCAGCCGAGATACCTGCTAGTACCTGCATTTTGCCCCTCCACCCGGTGCAGCCCAGCCCACCCAAGTGCAGTATCGATCGATCACTGTCACTTACAAAACACTAAACGCATAACTGCAGCGTTCGCAGGTCAGGCCTGATCCCTGCGATCGCTAACAGTTTTTTTGGTAGCGTTTTGGTGAACTGGCAAGCACCAGCGGCCTAGTACACCCCGGTCGTAGTCAAACCAGTACTGCAGTAATACTTGGTGACGTGGCGAGTCCCATAAATGCAGTTCAAGCTGGTGAGGTGGCAAGCACAAGTAGTGTCCCGCTGCCACCAAGAAGAAGACAAACACAGGCCCGTCGTGCCCTTAGTGCCCTTCCTGCTGCATTTGCCAATCCTAATTGGGAACCCACCGCTTCTGCAGCACCTGTACTTCCCTCATTCACATCCCCAACCAAATGCAGTTGGCTGCATGAGAGGCATTTTCTTTATGTCCTCCCGAGTACCCCTACCCAACAAACCCCCCCAAAAAGATGTCGTGTCTGCAGCAAGCGAGGATATAGGCGTGACACCCGCTATTACTGTCCCTCCTGTCCTGACAATCCTGGTCTTTGCATTGGTGAATGTTTTGAACGCTACCATACACTAGTTGAGTATTAGCGTAGGGTACAGCATTGCACAGACTAGGCACACTTTCACAGGGTCTCCCAAGATTCCATCGCATTTTGAGAGACCCAAACCTGGAACTGGTTACAGTTACAAAAGTTACAGTTACAAAAAAAAGTGTAAAAAAAAAAAAACACAAAAAAATATTAAAATTAAAAAAAAAGGTTGTCGTTTCATTGTTCTCTCTCTCTCTCTATTCTCTCTCTATTGTTCTGCTCTTTTTTACTGTATTCTATTCTGCAGTGTTTTATTGTTATTATGTTTTATCATGTTTGCTTTTCAGGTATGCAATTTTTTATACTTTACCGTTTACTGTGTTTTATTGTTAACCATTTTTTTGTTTTCAGGTATGCCATTCACGACTTTGAGTGGTTATACCAGAATGATGCCTGCAGGTTTAGGTATCATCTTGGTATCATTCTTTTCAGCCAGCAGTCGGCTTTCATGTAAAAGCAATCCTAGCAGCTAATTAGCCTCTAGACTGCTTTTACAAGCAGTGGGAGGGAATGCCCCCCCACCATCTTCCGTGTTTTTCTCTGACTCTCCTGTCTCAACAGGGAACCTGAGAATGCAGCCGGTGATTCAGCCAGCTTACCATAGAGCTGATCAGAGACCAGAGTGGCTCCAAACATCTCTATGGCCTAAGAAACCAGAAGCTATGAGCATTTCATGACTTAGATTTCGTCGGATGTAAACAGCGCCATTGGGAAATTGGGAAAGAATTTTATCACACTGATCTTGGTGTGGTCAGATGCTTTGAGGGCAGAGGAGAGATCTAGGGTCTAATAGACCCCATTTTTTTCAAAAAAGAGTACCTGTCACTACCTATTGCTATCATAGGAGATTTTTACATTCCCTGAGATAACAATAAAATGATTTTAAAAAAAATATGAAAGGAATAGTTTAAAAATAAGATAAAAAAGCAAAAAAATAATAAAGAAAAAAAAAAAAAGCACCCCTGTGCCCCCCTGCTCTCGCGCTAAGGCGAACGCAAGCATTGGTCTGGCGTCAAATGTAAACATCAATTGCACCATGCATGTGAGGTATCACCATGAAGGTCAGGTCGAGGGCAGTAATTTCAGCAATAGACCTCCTCTGTAAAACTAAAGTGGTAACCTGTAAAGGCTTTTAAAGGCTTTTAAAAATGTATTTATTTTGTTGCCACTGCACGTTTGTGCGCAATTTTAAAGCATGTCATGTTTGGTATCCATGTACTCGGCCTAAGATCATCTTTTTTATTTCATCAAACATTTGGGCAATATAGTGTGTTTTAGTGCATTAAAATTTAAAAAAGTGTGTTTTTCCCCCAAAAAATCCGTTTGAAAAATCGCTGCGCAAATACTGTGTGAAAAAAAAAATCAAACACCCACCATTTTAATCTGTAGGGCATTTGCTTTAAAAAAATATATAATTATTGGGGGTTCAAAGTAATTTTCTTGCAAAAAAAAATAATTAAATGATATATTGCTCAAACATGCCATGGGAATATGTGAAATTACACCCCAAAATACATTCTGTTGCTTCTCCTGAGTACGAGGATACCACATGTGTGAGACTTTTTGGGAGCCTAGCCGCGTACGGGACCCCGAAAACCAAGCACCGCCTTCAGGCTTTCTAAGGGCATACATTTTTGATTTCAATCTTCACTGCCTATCACAGTTTCGGGGGCCATGCAATGCCCAGGTGGCACAAAACCCCCCCAAATGACCTTATTTTGGAAAGTAGAAACCCCAAGCTATTTGCTGAGAGGTATAGTGAGTATTTTGCAGACCTCACTTTTTGTCACAAAGTTTTGAAAATTGAAAAAAGAAAAAAAAAATGTTTTTTTCTTGTCTTTCTTCATTTTCAAACACAAATGAGAGCTGCAAAATACTCACCATGCCCCGTAGCCAATAGCTTGGGGTGTCTACTTTCCAAAATGGGGTCATTTGGGGGGGGTTGTGCCACCTGGGCATTCCATGACCTCCGAAACTGTGATAGGCAGTGAGGAGTGAAATCAAACATTTACACCCTAAAAATCCTGAAGGCGGTGATTGGTTTTTGGGGCCCCGTACGCGGCTAGGCTCCCAAAAAGTCCCACACATGTGGCATCCCCATACTCAGGAGAAGCAGCTAAATATATTTTGGGGTGCAATTCCAAAAATTCCCATGGCCTGTGTGAGCAATATATCATTTAGTGACAACTTTGTGCAAAAAAAAAAAAATTGTCACCTTCCCGCAACTTGTGTCAAAATATAAAATATTCAATGGACTCAACATGCTTCTCAGCAAATAGCTTGGGGTGTCTACTTTCCAAAATGGGGTCATTTGGGGGGTTTTGTGCCATCTGGGCATTTTATGGCCTTCAAAACTGTGATAGGTAGTGAGGAGTGAAATCAAAAATTTACGCCCTTAGAAATCCTGAAGGCGGTGATTGGTTTTCAGGGCCTCGTACGCGGCTAGGCTCCCAAAAAGTCCCACACATGTGGTATCCCCTTACTCAGGAGAAGCAGCTGAATGTATTTTGGGGTGCAATTCCACATATGCCCATTGCCTGTGTGAGCAATATATCATTTAGTGACAACTTTTTGTATTTTTTTTTTTGGCATTATTCAATCACTTGGGACAAAAAAATTAATATTCAATGGGCTCAACATGCCTCTCAGCAATTTCCTTGGGGTGTCTACTTTCCAAAATGGGGTCATTTGGGGGGGGGTTGTACTGCCCTGCCATTTTAGCACCTCAAGAAATGACATAGGCAGTCATAAACTAAAAGCTGTGTAAATTCCAGAAAATGTACCCTAGTTTGTAGACGCTCTAACTTTTGCACAAACCAATAAATATACGCTTATTGACATTTTTACCAAAGACATGTGGCCGAATACATTTTGGCAAAAATGTATGACTAAAATTGAGTTTTTTGGATTTTTTTATAACAAAAAGTAGAAAATATAATTTTTTTTCAAAATTTTCGGTCTTTTTCCATTTATAGCGCAAAAAATAAAAACCGCAGAGGTGATCAAATAACATCAAAAGAAAGCTCTACTTTTGGGAAGAAAAGAACGCAAATTTCACTTGGGTACAGCATTGCATGACCGCGCAATTAGCAGTTAAAGCGACGCAGTGCCAAATTGTAAAAAGTGCTCTGGTCAGGAAGGGGGTAAATCCTTCCGGGGCTGAATTGGTTAAAAAAAAGAAACTTTTACAATCATTTTAACGAGGCAAATTCTCCAACAAAAACATAATTGGATTCAACAATTTGATACAATTAGTATTAGTATGCAAGTAAATGTCAGTTAGCATAATACAAGATGCATCCTGCAACTGTATATTAATAAATTGTTTTAGATGAGCACACACAGCTTGAACTTCCTTCTCATATAAGAATTCATTATTATATTTCCAAATGAAGCTTTCAGCCACTCTGCTTTGTGTGAGTCCTGGCACATGTCCACCTGGCCAGCAACTAATGCAGCACCTTTTCCATCCATCATAGTGTCAGACGGAGAACCAAATTGTTCATTTAAGGACTAATTAATGTCTGCTCACTGTAGGAAACTATGACATGTATTACTCCATTCTTCTACATGTTGGTTGGCTGCCAGAAATAATTTATCCACCTTACCAGCTTCAATCGTATTGCTCAAATTATATTGTGAACATTATTTTCGATTCTATCTAGAATACACAATTTATGGATTACACAAAGATTAATTTTTAACCATGTAAGATATGTAAGATAGCAGTTCCCCATCTGTGGGACGTGACCAGTGACTGAACGATTGTAAATGCACCAGCAAAGCTAAAATGAATTCCCTACTTGGCAGCAGATACAGTACATGGTTCAAAATCACTGATGTATTACTGTATAATACCAAGTCAGTTTCTCTTTTTAATACTCCAACATTATAAAGTGAGTATCTTACTGATTGACATACTAATGTTTGGCCTCAAAGGTGTTTTGGTAAAGCCCACATGTGCTCCTTAACAAATCGGACCCCTAACTGACACTTTTGACACTTTTTGGGGACCAGTGACTCCAATAAAGAGATCAGTGCTAAAAAAAATGCCCAGTCATTGTACTAATGACAGGGAAAGGGTTAACATCAGGGGCGATCAAAGGGTTAAATATGTTACCTGGGAGTACTTTCTTACTGTGTGGTGGATGGTTTAACTGTGGGAAGACAGAGATCCGTGTTCCTGCTTAGCAGAAACACAAGATCTCTGTCTTCCTTACTAGCAGAATGGGGATCTGCCTTGTTTACATAGGCAGACTGCTGTTCTGCCCCTCTCGGAACGATCGCCGGGTTTTTCGGTGGACATCGGGTCTGCTGGACCAGCTGATTGGCTCCCACTGTGTCCAATCACTGAGGGAGCGGGGCTAAGGCGGTGCGTGCGAGCGCCTCAGAGCCGAAGAAAGAAATCACGTATAGGTACATGGTTTTGTGCCTAAGGGCCATTATTCCGCAGTATATGTACGTGGCACGGTCCTTAATTGCGTGAGCTATTACAGATCAGTTGCATATTTCAAACTTGTAAGTACAAAGAAAATGGAATTGCAATACCTGAACTGTTAAAAGAGTCATATTTATTACTGTCTCCCCTGGTAGTACATATACCGTACTTAATGAGTCCTCTGTGGCTTCACATGCTGCTTTTGGGACTTCTGTTGCTGTACCCATATGCTTAGTTCTGAAAAATCATATTTACCTAAAAGAAAGCTGGCAAATATGTTAAAGGGAGTATTCTTTGGCTAGTGTGTTTAATAATCCTTCACTGTGCTTCTGGGGTGTGCTTATCGCTCCTGCTATATGTTTTGCCTTTTCACGCACATAATGATATTGACCCTTGGCTTGACCCACAACCACTGTTAGGACTGCTCTGGTTTATTTTTAACTATCTTGCCTGACCCCGATTATGCTAAAATTAGAAAACCTGCCATGGAAGTACCTTAATACCTCCGATTGCTAAACCAGACACATAAAGCATGCTAAGAAAATAATATTTATGATGTAAAAAAAAATTTGTTTGCCCTTTTTACTTGCCTGCTCAATTAAAGTTGAATATTTTAGAGCATAAATTTATAATACAATGTTAATAAATCCACACCAGTAAAATCAGTCTGTATATGCCGTAAAGCATGCTTGCTATACTCACTGTGGAACCTAAGGGGTTAATCCTCTGCATTGGGTAAAAAGGCTGTGTGATCCTTTCTTTTCCGATACTCCCCTTCTTTCACTGTCCCCAATCCATCTCCTGATAAGACACTCTGCACGTGCTCAGTTTGGTGTGTATTGCTAGAGAGTTTTCTTTTTTCTTGGAAGGTGCATGTGATCAGCACAATGCCAATCAGCACTGTCCAGACAGAGGGTCAGGGGTCTTGCAGCCTCATAGGACAGTCAGAGTAGAATCAAAACTCCTCCTACAAGCTTTAACCAGACACTGATAGAAGTCACAAGACTGCTATACAGGTATTTAAAAAAAAGGTTTTTAGCAGTTTATATTTACTAAAATAATTGCATTTCCATATTCTGTGTACTGTGGGGGACCAGATATAGTGAATGCAGAGTCCTGGGCTAGTAACACTTTAGCTAATATATTCCTTTCTTCCATGAAGATTAGAAAGAGAGTTAGGTGCATCCCTCACATGCCCCCAACTAAAGGATACATGGATTATCTCAGTACCCAATAGGTAGCTGGTCACCTGATTGGCTGAAACGTCAGACGATGTGATTGGACGCCTTAGAGAAGACGGAAGAAGACATGGAGGACGTGCAGGAGACAGCCGCTAACCCGCTCCGAGACAGGTAAGTGCCAGGCAGCATCTGATGGGGCACACTGGTGGCATCTGATAGAGCACACTAACAGCATCTGATGGGGTACAGTAGCGGCAATTGATGTGCACACTGGCAGAATCTGATGGGGCACACTAACAGCATCTGATGGGGTACAGTAGCAGCAATTGATGGGCACACTAGCAGCATCTGATGGGGCACAGCAGCGGCAATTGATGGGCACAGTGTCAGCAATTGATGGGCACAGTGTCAGCAATTGATGGGCACAGTGTCAGCAATTGATGGGCACAGTGGCTGCGTTTGATGGGCACAGTGGCTGCGTTTGATGGGCACAGTGGCTGCGATTGATAGCACAGTAGCTGCGTTTGATGGCACAGTGGCTGCGTTTGATGGCACAGTGGCTGCGTTTGATGGGACAGTGGCTGCGTTTGATGGCACAGTGGCTGCTTTTGATGGCACAGTAGCTGCATTTGATGGCACAGTAGCTGCAATTGATGTTTTTTTTTTTTAGTTTGTTTGCACCCCCCAAAAATTGTGAGCACCAGCCGCCACTGCGCCTAACTCTCTTTCTAGATTTCAAGTGTTAAGATGATGATACCCTCCCTACCTTATTACCTGTATCCATTCCTTAGGCCTATATTCTATTCAGTCTTCCATGACGATTGTCATTGTCAATCACTTTAGTTTGTCTCTATTGTCTAAAGGATACATTGTTGTCTCTTTCCTTTTTTAGTATGGTATGGCTTGTCTTTGTCATTGAGTGGGTGAACATATGATGAATACTGAAGTAGTGCACCATGGAAATGAAAAAATATAAAGGATTTCCCCATATGCATAATACTGGTATGTGCCTGTTGTACCATGTGCTTCTGATAAACAGTATCCTGTTCTCTTTGTGTTGCTTCCTTTGTGTGAAATACCTAGTATTCCTGGCAGCCCCATTGCTTTCCTATTTCAAACTGACCATGCTAGGTATGAGAGCACATCCATCTCAGTGTGGCCAGTTTTCTGGCTGTGCTGGGAGCACAGCCTGCCTGTCTTCCAATGATCATACTTGTGCTGACACACATCCACACCCCTGCCCTGCACAGCCATTTACTGGGATTATCAGTGTACTGCTCTTTCTTCACCCCACCTCTCTAAGCCCCTTATGCAGCTGAGAACAGAAATTGCATATTCACGTGTAATAAAAATTTTTTTAAAAAGGTAGTTATAATGTTTTTTATACTGTATGTATTATATACACAGACATTTTGCATTTTATTTCTATTTTGAATTGAATGGGCTGTTTTATAAGGTAACGGCTCACATATACTTTAATGTAAAATTTTAAGATTTCTTACAGGGAAAATAATGCAAGGCATGGGACTCATAAAATCAGAAAATATTGGAGGATGTTTAGGATGTTTGCAAATGAGCTTTGCCTTGGCTTACTGTTAAGTTATTCCAGAAAGTGTTAAATGTGGATACAAATAAAAGTGTGGATAAACCTTCAATGGTGAAAAGAACATCCAATATATGGAAATTTTAATCCAGAGTTTGCTAATTCTGGCCATAGACCAGCACATATACCAGTTCTTCATACAAGGTAATAGGGCATGAGAAGACAATACGGCCTGCTAGGTTGGTAGCATGGGGGAACCAGCATGCTACAGCCATTTATTAATTGTTAGTGTTTGCTTGATGACACCACTTACTGTGTGAGTTAATGCCCTTCTATGAACAGAGGCCAACCTGCTAAACTGGGCCTCACCCTAGAAGGATAACATCCTCTCTTCCTCTAATGACACTTTCCCCAGCACTGACTATGAAGCTATTTCCTGGGAGATAGCCTAGAACACCAATCTACCTCCACCAGTTAACATGTTTACTCTACACTTTACTTCAGCCCGAAGGCATGGAGGGAAACCACTGTATACTTTGTGAGGCCTTGCACAAGCATGGTTCAGGCACAGTCCAAAGGAAAGTTCTGCTATGCAGCATGCCCTGGCTCAGGGTCCTTGGCGGTAGATGGACAGACCATATAGGAACCAATGAACCCCTCTGACAGAACCTCTCCTGAACTGGCTGCTTCTCCTTTTTTAACTCGTCTCTCTCTCTCTGTTAGTTCCAAATTTAACATGCACTTCATTCCCTGTTGCCATACACTTTAGGATTTCACTCAGAATTCCCAGCAAATAAGACCAGATAATTCACTAAACATGCAACTCCATTTACTGAATAAAGTTGGCAAAACATACAAGTCTTCATAAGTCTGGGTTCATCATGTTCATGGCATCCCAACAGTTCATCACAAAGTCAGCATTGCATTTTAATTTTTTGGGAAGCATCTGGGTTATGCTGTGGTGTCTCATAGCTTTAGCTTGTAACAGTTCCTATTCAAGCTAATATGGCTAGTTAACAATCCCACTTCAGGGTCCTGCCAAGGAGTGACACTACATCTCTACATTTATTGTTCCTCTCTTTCCAATGGGCAATACCCAAAAAGTTACGATACCAAGAGTAGATTACAAGCATAGTATACCATAATATAACTGGCATCTTAGCACACCTGAAAATCACAATTACACTAATTGTTTCAAACCAGTTATTAGGGCTTTATACTTTCTGCCCCCCTACACCAGTTGATTAATTAGCTTCAGTATCAACCAACCAAGGCAAGCCAATGTTGGGTTTGGGGGGGATCTTACAGATTTGTATGTGCACAGTGCCCTATTCCACCAATAAAATGCAAAATACAAGTAGAGCTGGAACATACCTGGTAAAAAATAAATTTACTGCCAATTTTATTAATAGGAAAGAGATCTTGAGGCCACTGGCAACCTTTTGCAAGAGCAGCAGCTATGCCAACCATCCAAATTACTGTGACAGGTAGGGTAGCTCTGTTTGTTAATAACTCAAAAAGGTTCACAAAACCAATATCCCTGTAGTGATTAATACAAAAATAGGTAAACTCGTATTAAACCATAATAAACAATGTGCATCAAATAAATGGTAACATAGCAGTCCCATGTCACATAATTCACTTATGCATAACAAAGAGGTAAACTTCAAAGAGAAATATATAAAAGTCCAAATGGGAAATCTTAAAAATAATGAAAAATCCATGTGGAAGAATCCCAAACCACCTCACAGACAAGTGTGCCAGTTCCCTTACCAAATAGTAATGGTCTCCAAATAATAAGAGATCAACAGCACAGAAATCATCCAACGGGGCACCACTCAGGACTCCATCACCTCTACAGTCCTTCACTGGTTATTCAAAGCTAGCACCTCAAAGTAATAATGGGTAGGAGAAAGAGCAAAAGACCACAAAGAGCACAAATGCTAAAACCACATGATTTATTAAAAGTAGATATACTCACATAAGGTAGAGTAATACAGGCAAAACACACCACACCAGGGATCAACAGAGGATGTACAACATCATATGCCACTGTCCTAACCCTACGCGAGTTTCATCTGGTGCAATGGACATCTGTTTTGTCTTAATTCCTGTGTGTGCAAAAAAATCTCCACAATGGGAGCCAAATAAAGAATACCAGCTGAACTTTCCCTACAAACTAAAAAAACACGTTTTTAGCTGTTTTAATAAGTAAGTTTGTTAGTATAAATGAAATTGCTTACTATAATTTACACATTATGTTGGTGAGTAGGACTGAACGATTTATTCAATCTACTGAAAAAAATCCTAACAGAACATAGCTGCATTTTAAGCAATTTACAAACCACATATTCCTCCAGGGCATATAGTGACCCCTATTAATCATGTCAGAGATGACCCTTGAGCCATGCCCAAGATGTCATCTTCCTGTACTGTACATCGTTATCTTCGTTCAGTCCAGGTACATTTACATCTTCCCAACTCTAGAATCTTACTAAGCAATTAATGTAATATCAGTTTCGCTGTGTAATCTAATCTATGCATAATGAAAATAAAACAAGAAATATCTAAAACAAATTAGAAATGACTCAGTATTTTAATCATATGTCTGGTATTAGTTTGTAAAATGTATCATCATTATTTTAACAACCATTTCATAACTCTCACTTGTTCTAGAATTTACACCGATTAGCAATAACATTATGTTGACCCACCTAATATTGCCTAATATTGAGTAGGTCCCAAAACAAAGCTGTCAATAACAGATCCTTAAAGTTCTGTCATTTGTAAGGTGGGGCCTTCATGGATCAGACTTGTTTATTTCCAGTATATTCTATAGATGCTGAATGTATTGAGATCTGGAGAATTTGGAGGCAAAACCTTGAACTAATTTTTGTGTTCCTCAAACCATTCTTAAACAATTTTTGCAGTGTAACAGTACATTGCCTAAAGCATCACACTGCCTTCACCAGCTTGCCTTGTTCACATACTGCATCCTGGAGCCATCTCTTCCCCAGGTGAGCATTGCACACGCACCTGGCCATCTACCTGCTGTAAAAGAAAATGTGATTCATCAGACCCGGGCCACCTTCTTCCATTACAAGAAATACATTTAATGATGTATTATTTACTTAAGAGCCGTATGATATTGTGTCTTTTATACCTTTCTGGAGTTGAGCTTTATATCCAATTGCTTAGGTTAACAAAAATGAAAATGCAAAGGCATGTATGTACAGTGCCTTGAACAAGTATTCACACCCCTTTAAATTTTCCACATTTTGTCATGTTACAACCCAAAACGTAAATGTATTTTATTGTTTTTTTTTTTTGTGATAGATCAACACAAAGTGGCACATGATTGTGAAATGGAAGTAAAATGATAAATGGTTTTCAAATTTTTTACAAATAAATATGTGAAAAAAGTGGCATGCATTTGTATTCAGCCCCCCTGAGTCAATACTTTGTAGAACCACCTTTCACTGCACTTACAGCTGCAAGTCTTTTTAGGTACAGTATGTCTCTACCAGCTTTGCACATCCAGAAAGCGTCGTTTTTGCCCATTCTTCTTTGCAAAATAGCTCAAGCTCTGTCAGATTGGATAGAGAATGTCTGTGAACAGCAATTTTCAAGTCTTGCCAAAGATTCTCAATTGGATTTAGGTCTGTACTTTGACTGGGCCATTCTAACACATGAATATGCTTTGATCTAAACCATTCTATTGGAGCTCTGGCTGCATGTTTAGGGTGGTTGTCCTGCTGGAAGGTGTACCAGTCCGCCCCAGTCTCAAGTCTTTTACAGACTCTAACAGGTTTTCTTCTAAGATTGCCCTGTATTTGGCTCCATCCATCTTCCCATCAACTCTCACCAGCGTCCCTATCCCTGCTAAAGAAAAGCATCCCCACCACATGATGCTATCACTACCATGTTTCACGGTGGGGAGGGAGTGTTCAGGGTGATGTGCAGTCTTATTTTTCCACCACACATAGCATTTTGCTTTTAGGCCAAAAAGTTAAATATTGGTCTCATCTGACCAGAGCATCTTCTTCCACATGTTTGCTGTGTCCCCCACATTGCTTCTCGCAAACAGGACTTCTTATGGCTTTCTTTCAACAATGGCTTTCTTTTTGTCACTCTTCCATAAAGGCCAGATTTGTGGCATACATGACTAATAGTTGTCCTGTGGACATATTCTCCCACCAGAGCTGTGGATCTCTGCAGCTCCTCCAGAGTTATCATGGGCCTCTTGGCTGCTTCTCTGATTAATGCTCCCTTTGCCTGGCCTGTCAGTTTAGGTGGACGGCCAGGTCTTGTTAGGTTTGCAGTTATGCCATACTCTTTCCGTTCTTGGATGATTGATTGAACAGCGCTGTGTGAGATGTTCAAAATTTTTTGATAATTTTTTATAACCTAACCCTGCTTTAAACTTCTCCACAACTTTATCCCTGACCTGTCTGTTGTGTTCCTTGGCTTTCATGATGCTGTTTGTTCATTAAGGTTCTCCAACAATCCTCTGAGGGCTTTACAGAACAGCTGTATTTACACTGAGATTAAATTGCACACAGGTGATCTTTATTTACTAGTTAGGTGAATTCTGAAGGCAATTGGTTCCACTAGATATTAGTTAGGGGTATCAGAGTGAAGGGGTCTGAATACAAATGCATACCACACTTTTCAGATATTTATTTGTAAAAAATTTTAAGAACCATTTATCATTTTTCTTCCACTTCTCACTTCTCCACTTCTCTTTCTTCCACCAAAAAAAAAAAATACATTTTTGGTTGTAACATGACAAAGTGTGGAAAATTTAAAGGGGTATGTATATTTAAAGTCACCGTATATTGGTGCATAGAAAAGAGATGCAACATAGTTTAAGAACAAAACAAATAATGAATAAAAATAATAAAGTAATGCAAGCAATAACTATAGAAAAGGCAGTTGACATGTCCATGCCTGTGTTTTTTTATAGATTACCAAATATGAAGACGCTAGTTCTTTGCCTAAGTATGTTCAATAGATCGTTCTAAATCCCATTATCCAACCCAGATCCCATGGGGCTATATATTCCTATATCCTATATAATCAATAGTCATATTGTCTGAGATCTGGTCTCCTGAGGAAACCTTCCACAGAAAGCTTTTGAACATCTATGTACTTTAAATGACCAATTTTGTTCTGGCGAAATTTCCAGGTACCTGCCTCATTTTATCATTTTATTTTTTGGATTGAGTAGGGATGGTCTAATACCTCAGATATTTTTGTTGTCTGTGTCCCTATTAGAAAAATTTTCATTCATCTCCTTACCAAGTTGGAAGTTCTGAAGTTCTGAAGCTCGGCAGGTACACAAAATGTTTACTATGCTTCATTTGAATTTACATGTATGTGAAAAAGTAAGTACACCCCATGACTTTTTCAACATATTTAAACAAGCAAACATTAGAACTTTATTCAAATAGTGCCTACAGATAAATAAGATATACTTGTATAAAACACAAGGAAAATTTGGCTTTTCAATTATCTATTCAGTCAAAAATGCAACAGATGTAATGGTGTGCTGTGAAAAAGTAAGTACACCCTTGGCCTCAGAAGCTGGTATTGAACCCTTTAGTAGAAATCACTGCAAAATTCACATATTCTTCCCTTGCTTGTTGTGTGTTGCCTTGGAGGAACTACTCATTTAATATTTTGGGCCGCATCGCTGCCCGGGTTGTGGTGTGTATGCGCTGGTTTTGACGAGGCTCTGTGTTGGGTGAACATGGGGGTAAGCATTACAATTAATGCTGGCTCAGTGATGACAACGCGTAGAAGTTTGTGTGTTACATTTTTCTATGTTTTTTCTTTAATTTAACAGTACATGTCAATTATGTAATCTCTCTATCTTTTAGAATCAATAAGAGTGTCGGATGATATCACTACCAGTTTGCATATCCCTTGAAAAAGCGACAATGCGAAACATGTCGGGCTAGTATGCATTAAGTATCATCTGCCAAACTACAATACACACTCCAATCCCATCTGACCACCATGTTTTTAGAATTGTAAATTTTGATACTATGTATAATTTGTACGTTCTCTTTTAATGATTGGAATAATAAATTGCTTTTTTTAGAAAAAAACTCTTTTCTCTATGCATAGTTTGCTTGCACCGTTAAAATCCCTATAGTCTTTTCTGTATTTATACTCATTTAATATCCCCCACAACATTGCAATGGGATTCATATTCAAAACGAATTCAGCCCATAACCATCCATTACTTTTTTTGAGCCACTCCTTGGTAGATTTGCTAGTGTGCATCAGATCATTATTGTGTTGAAAGATCAATTTCAGGTTCATCTTCAACTTTCGTACACATAGGGATTGGTTTACTGAAGTCAAATAGACTGTTCGCTTTGCAAGGGAATTTGTCCCAGAGCTTAGTAAATTATTTGAATCTCTGCTGACTTCGATCATCCAAACATGTGCAAACAAAAATGCTTTTTTTCTCTTTCATGTTATTGGGTATTTGTTCCAAAAACTTCACCATATTTACTAAGCTCTGGGGCAAATTTCCTTGCAACGCACTACTTCTGTTGCAAAGTGCCTATTTGCTTTTAGTAAATCAACCCATTGCCTCACATGGTCATCAAGCACACTTTGATGTGATGCAGAATTCATAGTTGACATATTATAAACTGCCCAGGTCCCGAAGCAGCAAAGCCGCTTTAAACTACATCATGCTTCAGGTTTTCCAGTTGAAAGGCTTTCTTAAAGCGGAGTTCCAGATCTTAAACTCTTAAACAATACAGCACCCCCCCCCCACCCCCCATTGTTGGATATCTTTTTTTTTTTTCTTTTAGTCTTTTTCGTACCTTATCTGCTATTTTTTAGCTGGACTTCCGTCCTACCACACTGTGGCGGAGGTACGTCACTACTGCAACTGCATCTGGCCCTCCTCCTTTCCCCTGCTGCCTTCTGGGACCTGTGCATGTCCCAGAAGACGACGGCAAAATTCAGAATGCGCAGCGCGACTCGCGCTTACACAGTAGGAAACTGGCTGTGAAGCCTGAAGGCTTCACTGCCAGTTTCCCTTACTTGCAATGCCTGTGGCCTGCACCCGAAGCCGATGGATGAATCGGCTTGAGGTGCCGACATTGCGGGATCCCTGGACAGGTACGTGACCTTACATTAAAAGTTAGCAGCTACAGTATTTTTTTTAATACAGGCCGGAACTACACTTTAAGTTTGCACTAAATATGTTTACTGTTACTGTGGCCAAACAACTCTATCTTTGATTTATCAGTCTACAGCACATTGTTCCAGTAGGACTGGTCTTTGCCTTTTTGGCAGACTGTGGTCTTGCTCTAATGTTCTTTTAGGATAGCATAGGTCTGTTCCTGGTATACCTCCGTAAAGGTTCAATCTTTCTGAGTGTAGAGGCATGCACTTCAACTCCAACTGTTGCACAAGTCAACCTCAGATTCCACAATTATATTTGGGGTTTTTGGAAACTTCTTTTAGCTACAGTCACAGCCCATAGGCTGAGTTTGCTGCGAGGTCAATTCTGGACAAATTGGCGGTCATTTGAAATCTACACCACAAACTTATTTTCATACAGCAGAATAATTGATTTCAAAGAAAGTTGGTGATTTTTGTGCCTTGCCAGACTCGTCAGAATCCATTACCTACTTCTTGAGAGTCTTAGAGAGTTTTTCGATCTTGGAATGATGATTTTACACGCACCAATAGCAAAGAGAACACCAGACCCTGGACATTTAATAATCAAATAGGACACGTTCTACTCACACTACTGAGGTTCTAATCATTGGCACCTAATCTGGAACACCTAAATCTAATTTTTTTTATAATCAAAATTTTTATTTTTCCATTATAAGTTCATCTTTACAATTCAATATTATACATTCTTGCATTCCATAGTTTACACAAAAATACACAGAAATGGACATAAACAAGAAAAAGCTAATTACATGTCTCTCTTGTCGGCAGTTAACCAACTATACTAACCCCCCCCCAAAAAAAAAAAAAATTATCATCTATTTCCTCACCCCATCCCTCCCTGCCATGGGGTAGGTCAGCTCTGTCCCTTCACACTCCGTTCCTTCCACTTTAAGTCATGTATTCTCCTGCTGTGCCCTTCTGTGCCAAAAAAAAAAAAAGTAATAAAAATTGTGAATTGTGCCATGTGAATAAGTATTGGTTGCCCATTATTGTGTATATCGGCCTTTATGGCCTAATTCCTCAACTCTTAAGTGACACTAAGTGAAAGAAAAAAAAATGTAATAAAAAATTGTGCCTTGTGATTAAGTATTGGTTATCCATAATTGTGTATATCGGCTTATATGGCCTAATTCCTCAACCCTGAGTGACACTTCAAACACAAACAAGAAAAAGAGAAAACAAAAAAAAAAAAAAACACACAAAAAGCAAACATGCCCTGTAATAAAATATAGATTATCTATAATTGTGTATATCGGCCTTTGTGGCCAAGTTCCTCAACTCTAAAATAAAAAAGGGGAAATCTTCCATGTGTTTACCCAACCTTATATAATATAAGAGGCCACAAGTGGCCATGGTTAAAATAAACTTTATACCATGTGAAAGAAAAAAACTTCGCAACCCACTACTCCCCACCCCCCTTCGCGTGCCAAACCCCCCACCCTCCGTCCCATCCCCCCCTCACCACCTCCACATAACTAACTCCCTCTCTCTATCTCTCTCTCTTTCTCCCCTCATTAGGGGGCAGGCATCTCACCACAAGAAATTGAGGAGGAGGGGATTTAATGGATTTAGTGTATTCATATTTTCCACTTGAAAAATCTGCATTTTCATTCATTTAGATTTTGAGAGTGACTATGCCAAGTCAATGTTTTGTTTCATTTGTTCATGCGTATCACCTTTATAAATGAAGATCTGATGTTTACCTATTCAAATATATTACAAAATCAATAATTTCCATTGTGTGTACTTACTTTTTCACATGATTGTATTAGTAGCATGGTCATGCTAATGCTTATAGGATTTTTCTCTGATTCTGGAGTTCTTATTTTAAAACAAAGAAGGTGAGATTAGACTTTAAATTCCCCTAAACCAGAATAAGTACCTGAAGAGAAGACAATCTAGAAAGAAAATAACTCACTCCTTGGAGTACAAAAACTGTCAGAAGCCTCAGTTATATAATTGATCACTACCCAAACATATACTCTTAAACAGTGGATTGAAACTTCTTGATATCAATAAAAATCAGTCAGTCCACAGTCAGCATAGCAGCAGAGGCCACAGTTTATTTAATATTACAGTGCTGCATTTGCACAATATTTGATGCAATGCACACCCTCTTCCCAGTGGAAAGAAGACTGGATAATACAGAACAGTTTGCTTAAATAAATAGAAGATAGGTGGACTACTGAGCATTAACACAATGCAAATTTCTAGTTCACATCTCTGCTGTGTTATTATATTTCCAGCATAATACTTTTTCTATTCAGACTTTTCCTTTCAGCTGGCTTCAGGGCACAGTGAATCCCTGCTTTCCCAGTGTACTGATTTAAAGTGAATCTGTTTAACTCAGCAAAAACACAGAAATGATTAATAAATGTCTGTGTTTTTGCATCTTTTGTGTATATTTAACTGTATGATCCAAACTAGTGATGAATGGAATACAATATTTTTGGGCCTCAAATGCATTCTTCCCTGGAGGGCTGGAAATGTGTGATTGATAGCAATATTTGGGAACAATACAAAGCATGAAGTGCCAAAGCATTTTCAACAAACTGTATTCAGCATAAAAAGCCAGTGTTTTTCTGTGGGCTCCAGGGGCCCCCTTCATCAGAGCTATAATAAAGAG
The DNA here is from genome assembly GCA_037952925.1 of Lithobates clamitans. Lineage (NCBI taxonomy): Eukaryota > Metazoa > Chordata > Amphibia > Anura > Ranidae > Lithobates > Lithobates clamitans. Next base: position 9,550,546 of record JBBGZY010000723.1, read on the forward strand.
ATACACAAAATATATCCAAAAAAAGAGCTGGTTCACACATCTCCGGGGTGGCCGTGGAGCGCACAGCGGAAGAGTTCTGTGCGTCATTGGCTCAGTTTCAGGTCCGAATTCAGACAAAAATGTGGACCTAATTCGGACCTGAAACAGTGAACGGGGATGCACTGGACCTCCTGCTGTGCCCCGCACATAGTGTGAACCCAGCCTTAGCTGTTCTTTGCTCTATTCTTCCCCTGGCAGTGGTTGAGTCCTAAATGAAATTGCAGTGCACTCTGCAGTATTCTTTTTGTTACTTCAAGATGGGTGCCGAGCCTTAATACCCTTGATTCCCACTAAGTAGGTTAAATGATGCTGGGTGTCATTGAACTCTGAAGAAGAGCAGCTCTGAATCAGGGGACAGCCCCAGAGATAGGACAAGCAGGCAGATCCACATTTTTACTTTTAAAAGCCTGTGAGAGATCCATTAAATTCACTCTTGCCTAAAGAAAAATTGTGCCTTAAAAATGTTAATATATACAGTACATAACAGGGCTCATGACTATTATTTTGTTAATGTTATTCTAGTAGTGTTACATCCTCAGGTTGCAACATTACTAAAATAGGATTATTCAATGGCAGCCATGCACCAAAGCAGACCACGTGTACTGTAAAGCTTGTCTATTGACTGAAATCACGTACTTATATTTCCATTTTACTTGAAAATGTTGAGAAAAGGGTTTTTAATCATTTAGGCCATATATATTTTAAACTAGTATATGTGTGTACATAGTTTTATGCTCCTCAGTTTATAACTTTGATTATTTTGTTCTACTTCAGTTGCTAATTAGAATACACTTCATGATTTTAATTAGATATATCTTGTGTACATTTTTTTAATGTAGACAAGGTGAAGAGGGACCCATGGAGTCCCAGAAACATATTGGCTTGTTTTTTTGCTGAATATAGTTTGTTGAAACACCAAAAAAGACTTTAAACTCTTCATGTGTGGTGTGGCACTCCTCACTTTCCAGTCACTTTCATCCTGTTCAAAGCATCCTGGGAGGTTTTTTTTTTTTTTTGTCTTACAGTAAGTCTGTAAGATATGCTTTACCTGGCATATCTGGCACCTGGGATCAATTATCAGGCCATAGTTGTGTTTATGCAAAGAAAAACAAATGCAAGGTCAAAGACAATGCCAATCGTGTATGCTTGCAGTCTATCATGTCAACAGAATTGAATAAAAAAAGCACAAATAAAGTGCAATTGTATTGTACCCTTCCTACATCTGAATCTTAATACATTTACTAATGGTATTCGACCATGTATGTGAACACAGGTTGTCACTTCTCTGAGTATAATAGCTGCAGAGGTGTCAGTTTTCTGTAATCTCATGCCTATTTAGTAATATAGTCAGAGTGCATTCCTGGTTCAGCACCATGGACAGTGCAATGCTGTTCGCAATGATACTGACAGAAAAATATAAACTTAAAGGTGCAAATGTCAACCATGCATATCAGACACTTGGGAGGAACATGTACCGTATTTCTTTCTCTATCATCACAATTATTCTTTAGAAAGATAGCACTAATTGGGGTGAGTACACAAAAGGTGTACCACATGCATGATATGGTTTATTTTGATTGTCTGAGTAGATGTTTTGCATTGACTAATTATGGTATATATCATGGAATACATTCATTGACCATTATTAGGAATTTTGCCCTATATAAAGGACTTTACTGCCCTAGAAATTCCTTTAAACTTTTATATATGATAATGGGAGGAGGAACTGGAAGAAAAAATGGACCAGATGCTTTGAGAGTTGTTTTGACTGATTGCATTAGCCTTGGAAAACTCATATGAGGTTTTGATACAATTGAACCTAATCTCTGTAAAGATAGCCAAATACATACCAACCACATCATCATTATGTTTATAGGGTTACTCTTCCCCAGGATCCATGTTCAATATTTGATGGAATTGCCCCAAAGTTCAGAAACTGTGAATTAGAATCTTTACATTTTTATACTCCACACTTTATTGTCAGCTGGTGAGAAATGTGTGTGACGCCTTAACTGAAAATTCCACACACTGAACTAAATCTGAAGAAAAACTAGTAATATATACTTTTGGGCAACTAGACACATAATTGTCAGATCATAGAGACAGCCTACAATGAGTCACAGGGACCATAACAAATGAGAAGCTTATGGTCATACTCTTTGACACTCACATTAGGTTCATGAAGGTATGGTCTTCTTGGATATGATATCTACTGTCAGGACTCATGTCAGGACCAGGGTCACCTGCTGGTAGCACTGTTATTACCAGAGCTGAAGGGCACAACTTATCCTAGTAATTAGGCTACACCTGACACTGGCTGCTTGGATTTAATCCCTTTCTGTGAGGAAGATCAGTGCTTCGGTGTTCTACCTGGGAGCCGTGTCCCTGCCTAATCTTGTGCCTTGTATCCTGTGACCTGTTTCCAGTACCCTGTACCCTGCACCCAGTGTCCCGTTCCCTGCATACAGCACCCTATATCCTGCTCTGCTCCCCTTCTTTCCTGTCCCAGTCCTGATCCTGCACTGTTCATGTGAGCTTCCTCCATTTTATACATAGTGGTTGTAGTTAGGTTGTTGTTCTGGATTTGCTGCACTGCACGTTTGTTTCACATTGCTATGGTTTGTTGGTTTTGGAAGGGTGTTATTTATGTTAATTAACTTTATTTATTCATACTTGGTCTGGTCCCTGATTCCTTGAGGTGTAGCTCACTGATCTGGTCATGATCTCTGCTCGATATCTGCATTTGGTATCCCTTACACCAAAGGGTTCAACCACACCCTGATAGATACATGACAGAACACCTTTCTACTCTGCTTGGAGCTCAAACTCTCTGGCGGATGACCCCACCCCACTTTCCAACTCTAGCTCCTTACTTTCTCTTCTCTTTTTACTTTTCTCTTCTTCAGCTATCAGAGAGCAGACTCTCATTATTTTTTATTTTATTTTCAACCAACCTATCAAAATAACAACTGAAGTCCATATGAAGAGAATATACTCCATCGGAGTCCCAAGGGCAGCCTGTGCCAGCTCAGCCACCAGCTGGCATGCTGATTACACATCTCAAGCCCCTTCTGCCCCTTATGCCTCACATTCATGTGGAATTACAAAAATATACACAACTGTAAACCTACTGAAAAATGACTCCACACTTCAACTTGCTTCAAAGTACTTTATTGCACATCATAGGAAAAAATTGTTGTGGTTTGGTTTGTGTACTCCTTGTTTTCATTGCTATCATTTAAACAATGTTTGAAAGAGTTTTTATTAATGTATTCCTAGCAGGTGTCTGAATATTAAATATTTTTTTCAGTAATGGATTTGCTAATTCTACCCCAAATATTTTCCCCAAAGTTAAATTAGGCTATCTGGCTTAAAGTTCGATGTTTCATTTGTGTCCAGCCCTTGTTTAAGTATCAGCTTAATATAAAGTCAGACATACTGTAATTTGGCTGAGGAATATAGCTTTTTATAATGTTCATAGGTTGCTTAAAATTATCTTCACTTAAATGATAGGTGTTTTCCAAAAAAAAAACACTCTATCTGAGGTCTATCTGTATATTATTTAAGGAGTTGTTGGCTATAAAAACATACAACTGTCTTTTAACCAACTAAAGTCTATATCCAGTCTTTATTTTAAAGCATTTTATAGAGATGTCTAGAGTTAAATATTGATGTGATGTCATTGAAAATTTTCACTCTCATTTCCTGCCTCTGTAATTCTAGTGCAAGAAATGGATTGAGCAGTCGTAACTGGAAGGAGGGCACAACCAGCAATAAAAATACTACTGGAAGGCCTAGGCCTTACCTGCTCCACTAAAATGTGTTTTATTGTTGTCTTTTCACATTTGGAGACATTACTCATTACTTCCTGTCCTAAAATGAAGTTAGGGGAATTCTCCTCTATAAGGAAAAAGAAAGAAATAATACAAATTCTAAAAATATGAGCTACATTTGGGTGTTAATTCCTTGCTCAGCTGTGAATTCACTCATTCACTTTTCACTTGCATGTACATTATTGTGTTCAAGTGGTTATACCAGGGTTATGGCTGCAGCTGTCAGCCATAACTCTAGTATCAAAATTTTCAGCCAGCTATTCCCTACCCTATAGGTATAGGGTAGGGATCTGAGTGGCTGATTAGCCACTGGATGGCTTTAAAAGCAGTGGAAGGGGTCACCCCCCCCCCCCACTACTCACGTGGAGCCCGGGATCCGATCAGGTCGTTGCAGCCAATGATGATAGGGGTGATTGGAGACCAGATCATTTCCAATCTCCTCTGTAGTCTAGGGCAGTGTTTCTCAACCTTTTACGGTGAAGTACCCCTGCAGGTCTAAAAAAAAATCCTAAGTACCCCTGTCTCAAGAAAGTAATTTCTATTGTTTGGGTGTTATGGTTTCTGTGTGTATGTAATGTCAGTATGTGTTTGTGATGGTTTTTGTTTGTGTGCAATATCATTGTATGTATGCATGCTGCAATTACAGATACACACACACACATATCTATATATACTGATAGATAAACACACACAGTCATAAATGAACACAATGACACCCACACAATCGCAATCTAACACTTGCAGACACACAAATACCCACAAAATCCCAAATTAACAGACTGGCAGACACACACATTGCCAAATTGACACACTCAGAGATACACACATATAATCCCAAATTAACACACTGGTAGACACACGCACAATCCAAAATTAACACACTGGCAGACACACACACACACACAATTCCAATTTAACACACTTGCAGACACACATAATCCAAAATTAACACACAGGTAGACACATGCACGCACATGAAGCCTACCGGTGCAGCGTCCACCAAATGCAGCCTTATCAGTGCAGTGCCCACCAAATGCAGGCGCATCAGTTCAGTGCCCACCAAATTCAGCCTCATCAGTGCAGTGCCCACCAGATGCAGCCTCATCAATGCAGTGCAGGGCAGTGGTCACCAAAATGCAGCCTCATTAGTGCAGTGCCCACCAAATGTAGCCTCATCAGTGCAGTGCCCGCCAAATACAGCCTAATAGTGCAGTGCCCACCAAATGCAGCCTCATCAGTTAGGTGTCCACCAAATGCAGCCTCATCAGTGCAATGTCCACCAAATGCAGCCTCATCAGTGAGTGCCCACCAAATGCAGCCTCATCAGTTCAGTGTCCACCAAATGCAGCCTCATCAGTGCAGTGTTCACCAAATGCAACCTCATCAGTGCAGTGCCCACCAAATGCAGCCTACCAGTGCAGTGCCCACCAAATGCAGCCTCATCAGTGCAGTGCCCACCAAATGCAGCCTCATCAGTGCAGTGCCCACCAAATGCAGCCTCATCAGTGTAGTGCCCACCAAATGCAGCCTCATCAGTGCAGTGCCAACTAAAAGCAGCCTCATCAGGGCAGTACCTACGAAATGCAGCCTCATCAGTGCAATGCCCACCAATTGCAGCCTCATCAGTGCAATGCCCACCAAATGCAGCCTCATCAGTGCAGTGCAGTGCCCACCAAATACAGCCTCATCAGTGCAGTGCCCACCAAATGCAGCCTACCAGTGCAGTGCCCATCAAATGCAGCCTACCAGTGCAGTGCCGCCAAATGCAGGCTCATCAGTTCAGTGTCCACCAAATGCAGCCTCATCAGTGCCTACCAATTGCAGCCTACCAGTGCAGTGCCCACCAAATGCAATCTCATCAGTTCAGTGTCCACCAAATGCAGCCTCATCAGTGCAGTGCCAACCAAATGCAGCCTCTTCAGTGCAGTGCCAACCAAATGCAGCCTCATCAGTGCAGTGCCAACCAAATGCAGCCTCATCAGTGCAGTACCAACCAAATGCAGCCTCATCAGTGCAGTGCCCCTCAAATGCAGAATCATCAGTTCAGTGCCCACCAAATGACCATTGCAGTGTCCACCAAATTCAGCCTCATCAGTGCAGTACCCACCAAATGCAGCCTCATCAGTGCAGTGCCCACCAAATGCAGCCTACCAGTGCAGTGCCCACCAAATGCAGCCTACAAGTGCAGTGCCCACCAAATGCAGCCTCATCAGTGCAGTGCCAACTAAATGCAGCCTCATCAGTGCAGTGCTCATCAAATGCAGCCTACCAGTGCAGTATCCACCAAATGCAGCCTACCAGTGCCCGGATCACGATGTCCCGCTGTCATGGAGCTTGGATTTAAATTGCCCGCCCGGGTGGCTACTGTAACATCACTGCTCCTGTGATATATACGTCACACTGATTCAATTTTCCAGCATTGGATCAGTGTTCTGTCTATCATAAGAGCAGGTCTAGGAGGCAGGACTTTGTTACAGTGGCCGCCCGGGCATTTCAGACCCAATCTCTGTGACACAGCGGGAGATACCCACTGTGTGTCCCACACACAAGGAGAGGAGGAGGAGGAGAGAGGGGAGGACCAGTGGCGTCACTAGGGTTTGGTGTCACCCGGTGTGGTAAAACATGGTGTCACCCCCCCTCCCCGCCACAAACTATAGTCGCCCCTCAATAGAGACCCCCTCCCTTAGTACAGACCCCCTCCACTAAGTATAGACCCCCTACATCAGTACAAACCACCCCCTCCACCCCTCCATCAGTACAGACCCCCCTCAGGACAAACCCCCCTCATCAGTGCAGACCCCCTTCAGGATAAACCCCCCTCCTTCAGTGCAGACCCCTCCCTCAGGAAATCCCCCCTCCCCATCAGTGCAGACCCTCCTCAGCAAATCCCCCCTCCATCAGTGCAGATCCTCCTCAGGAAATCCCCCCTCCATCAGTGCAGACCCCCCCTCCCTCAGGATAACTCCCCTCCATCAGTGCAGGCCCTCCTCAGGAAATCCCCCCCATCAGTGCAGACCCTCCTCAGGAAATCCCCCCTCCATCAGTGCATACCCTCCTCAGGAAACCCCCTCCATCAGTGCAGACCCTCCTCAGGAAATTCCCCCTCCATCAGTACAGACCCTCCTCAGTAAATCCCCCTTCCATCAGTGCAGACCCTCCTCAGGAAATCCCCCCACCTTCATCAGTGCAGACCCCCTCCATCCCTCCATCAGTGCAGACCCTCCTCAGTAAATCCTCTCCATTTCAACAGTGCAGACCCTCCTCAGGAAATCCCCCCATCAGTGCAGACCCTCCTCAGGAAACTCCCCCACTCCATCAGTGCAGACCCCCCCAGGATATCCCCCTCTCCATCAGTGCAGGCCCACCTTAGTAATCTCCCCCTCCATCAGTGCAGACCCCCCTCAGTAAATACCTGCCCCTCTATCCCTTCTTCAGTGCAGAACCCCTGCTCAGGAAATTCCCCCCCCTCCATCAGTGCGGAACCCCCCTCATGCACCTGGGTGGAGGATTCAGTGTGCAGTTGCCGGGAGAGTTGCGTGGCACCGGTATTCCAGCTGAAGAGCCTTGCCTCTAGGACCCTTCGCAGCCCTCCGAATGGTGTCACCTGGGTGTCATCCAGGTGCGGGCCGCACTCCCCCGCCCCCCAATTGATGCCACTGAGCCGCCTGTCACTCTCCGAGTGGCATTGTGAAAGGAGGCAGCCCCAGCAGGATTGAGAGTGATGAGTCTTACTCAGCTCTAGGTGGCGTACCCCCTGCCCGTGGCACGCGTACCATGGGTTGAGAAAACCGGGTCTAGGAGACCAGAAGCAATGAGCATTTTTGGCACTATTGGTTAGGGCAAATGTAAACACCGCCATTTTTTTGTGAAGGAAAGCATGAGATACATTTTTTTTTATCTCATGCATTCAAGGGTAGAGGAGGGATCTGGGGTCTTATAGACCCCAGATGTCTCCATAAAAAGGACCTGTCATGCTTTATTGCTATCACAAGTGATGTTTACATTTCTTGTGATAGCAACCAAGCAACGCAGAGGCGAATGCATATGTAGGACGAGCACACATATGTAAAACGCTCTGCGCACCACACATGTTAGGTATCACCTCAAACTATAGCGAGAGCAATAATTCTAGCTCAAGACCTCCTTTGTAACTCCAAACTGGTAACCTGTAAAGAAATTTAAAGCATCGCCTATGGAAATTTTTTTCAGGGGAAACTTGGTGGAACTCGGTTCCACCACCTCTGGTTTAGACCCTTTGGTGCCTGCTCACCACAATCACTTGTAAACACAGAAGTTTGGTTTCTGTGTTTACAAGTGACAGCTCTGCACACTGTATGTAATGCAATCCTGGTATTTAATGCCCCTTTAAGACCCTCCTACTGTTTTTGTGAAATTTGACTGAACACACCCACTATTTGATGTGATTTGGAGGGTGTGTGGGGGGGGAGGGGTTTTGTGGGGCCGTGGTTAAGTTCCAGCACCTATTGTTTGAGAAAAAAAGCCCTGTTTATAAGTATTGTAGTTTGTCACCAGTCATACTTAGATATGAACTGAGCTTATCTGGGTTTAGTTTGAGGTAGGTTCAGCGAGCAATATAATGATTTGAGTACCAAATCCAAACTTCATTAAAGTCAATGGAAGCCGAGTGTTAAAAATCAGTTCTGTAAGTTTTTTAGGCTAATAGGCAAGGGATTGTCAAACAAATGACATGGGGACTGGGCACTGCCCTGGGGAACATCTGACAAAGCAAAAAAATGTTTAATAATTCTATTTGGCAGGGAGCAGTAATTTTAATAATGCCTAAAGTGGGGCATTAGGTGCTTAAAGTGATACAGTATGTTGGGTTGTATACATCTGTATGATGTATACAACCTACTGCACCAAAACTGACATTTGCAAAGAAAAAAAATATATTTAATTAAATAGCTGGCAAATGATGTGCTTCAGTCACTTTACTTCTGTTTGTAAATAAACAGCTGGGGATTCCCTTTCTTTCCTTTCCTAAATAAGGGTCTAGTATAGATAGTAATTGGGGACCCAAAAAAAAAAAACAACTTAGGTTCCCCCTCCCCATGCTTCAGTCTCACATACCAGCCTAATGAAGCATACACACGATCGGACATTCTGACAACAAAATCCATGGATTTTTTCCTGATGGATGTTGGCTCAAACTTGTCTTGCATACATGTGAAACATGTAAATATATGTTAAAGATGTAAAAATATTAATGAACAAAGCAAACAAAAAAAGTTTAAATTGTTAATAGTTTATAAAATAAAAGTGAACAAAAAAAATCCGCAGGAAAATAATAGTCAGATGGAGAAAGAGAATAAGGAGTTAATTAAGGCTGGTTACAGTAAATTAAGGGCTAATAAGGGGTTAAAACAAAGAAACATTTAATAAAAAAAGGGAAGTCCATCCCCTTGATCTGTAGATGAAGAAACAGATACAAATAGAAACAATGTTTTTGTTTTATCTCTCTGTTTCAGCGCTGAGCAATGTTGTTGTTAAACATTGCCTGGCTCCTTTTTTTTTTTGACTGCTCCAATTGCCGCGACTTCGTTTGCACTTAAGCTTTTAACAGGGGAACCCCACTGACAGCTGAATAGGTCATCGGTTGTTAAGAATGCTGCAGCTCCTTAACAACCAATAATTGCTGGCTTTTTTTTAAAATTTCAGCTGTTACTGAGGGAATCCCGCTGACAGCTTAAAAGAACCAAGCCTGAAAGTATCGGTTTCAGGTATCGGAGCATTTGCACGAGTAGCGATACTCGTGCAAATGCTTAGTATCTGCACCGATACCGATACCAGAATAGGTATTGGTGCAACACTAGTCTTCAAAGTTAGATATTAGACTAACAATCCTTCATTCTTTGGTGTCTGATGCTAGCTTAAAAATCTTTTAGTTTTCTATGTCAGATGCTAGACTATCAATCCTTTAGCATTTGACATCAAACACCAACCTACCAAACTTTCAAGCTTTTGTGTAAGATGCCAACCTAACAATCCTACAGTCTTTGGTGTCAGATGCCAGTCAAACAATCCTTCAGTCTTCGGTATAAGATGCAATTCTGACAATCCTTCCATTTTTGGTGTCAGATGCCAGGCTAACAGTCCTTCAGTTTTTGGTGTCTTATGGCAGCCTAACAATCATTTAGTCTTCGGTGTCATATAGCAGTCTGACAGTGCTTTAAAATGTGTGTTCGGGATGTTGTCTTGGTTGGACCTCTACATGGATACCTCTACATTGATACCATTAGTTAATTATCCAGTTACATTCCTTTAAGCTAAACAGTTGGCAGTGCATAGAGAAGTAAGGCCTCAATAACAAAGTGAAACTTGGCATACCCTAGAAGCAGTGGCATTGCTAGGGGTGGCTTTTGAGGCTATAGCCCCGAATCTGGGGCCCATAGCCCCGAGTCTGTGCAGGAGTCCCCAAGGGGAGGGGAGGCTCTCTGGGGACCCTGATGTAAGTGGGGGGCTCTCTGGGGACCCTGGTGCTAAGGGGGAGGCTCTCTGGGGACCCTGATTTTAAGGGGGAGGCTCTCTGGGGACCCTGATAAAAAGGGGGAGGCTCTCTGGGGACCTGATGAAAAGGGGGGCTTTCTGGGGACCCTGATGTAAGTGGGGGGCTTTCTGGGGACCCTGATGTAAGTGGGGTCTCTCTGGGGACCCTGATGTAAGTGGGGGGGCTCTCTGGGCATACACACACACACGTATATTACTCTATATACATGTGTATGCCCACTCAAGCATATGACTTTCTTTACTACACTGCTATGGGCTCTAGCCCCAGATCTTTTGTAGACCTAGCAACGCCCCTGCCTAGAAGGCTTCTGTATAAATAGCGGGCATCTAGCGGTGCTTGTTCTTAGATAGAACTTTTAAAAGCTTAAAATACTTAACACATAATGTTTAAAGGAATTTGTCATGAGAAAAAAAAGTTGCTTATGTCATTAAAATTCTAGCTGTCTTTGACATTGAACCTCTGGCTTGAACACTTTCTGCATTATTAGCCAAGACCAAGTATGCAAAGCAAGAATTCTAACTTTGCTCTACCTTCCCTTGCTGCATTATTTTCTCAAATCAGGGACACAGAAGACATTATGAGCCAGAGGCAGCCTAGAAACCATTGTTATCATAAAGAGAGCAAGAATGGCAGCCCACCTATTTTTCTCATTACAGGTCTACTTTAAAGCATAGCTCTCTGTAATACAGTGTAGATTTAAAAGATTACAACTGAGCATTGACTGGATGCTGTGGCCAACAACCCACACCACTATATATAAAAAAACTAATAAACTTTAACATCTTTTTGGTTTAAGTGGAATTTCATGTTGTTATCAGGGACCTGATCTATCGGGGGGCTTTTTGTTATTTTTATTAGTAATTTTGGGACAATAAAAAGGAAAAGAGCACAAAGTGGGACTTTGTATGAAGCACACAGCAGGGAATAATGAAGTCAAGTGACTGGGAAGTTATTTTTATTTAATAGTATATAATCTCTTACAGGGCATATTGGGCATAAAACCTCTAAGCATTAAATATTGGATCACTTTAAACATACGTAACATAATAATCAGCAATACAATAGACATTCATATATAATACACGCATAGATGGCAAAAAAATACTGTATGAATTATTCTGGGCATAAGTTATTGATTGAAGGGGTAGTAAAAATTGATGGCTCGATGCGTTTCGCGGCCTTATAGCCGCTCATCAGGAGCATAAACCATGGAACGAATCTAAAAATAGAGAACATATATATGTTGATAGTTTCAGAATTTATAAGTTCTTTTCGTTCAATAATTTTGGGACATATCTAGTAATCCTGATGTCTCTGTGTTTGGCTTATGTTCATAACTGATTATCTGTCTTTCAGAGTTCACAAACTGGTAACTAGCAGAAAGGGCTATTTTTTATTTTAGCTGTCTTCATCCTCAAGAACGAAGATAGGCAGGTCTCTTAAAAGACATAATCAGAATGTCACGTGGCTGCTTGCCCACCACTATGCAGAAGAAGGGAGAGGAAAGGGCCTCATGTGGTTGAAGAAAATAAAAAATAGACAATAAAAAGTCCCTTTAACCACTTGAATACAGGGCATTTTCACCCCCTTCCTGCCCAGGCCAATTTTCAGCTTTCAGCACTGTAACATTTTGAATGACAATTGCGCAGTCATGCAACACTATGCCCAAATTAATTTTTCCCCACAAAGAGAGCTTTCTTTTGGTGGTATTTGATCACCTCTTTTGTTTTTATTTTTTGCGCTATAAACAAAAAAGGGCGACAATTTTGAAAAAAACAAAACAATATTTTTTACTTTTTGCTATAATAATTATCCCAATTTAAAAAAAAAAAAAAAAAAAAATTTCTTCCTCAGTTTAGGCCAATATATATTCTTCTATATATTTTTGGTAAAAAAACCCGCAAGAAGGGTATATTGATTGGTTTGCGCAAAAGTTATAGCGTCTTCAAAATAGGGGAAAGATTTATGGCATTTTTATTATTATTTTTTTTTTACTAGTAATGGCGGCAATCTGCAATTTTTTTCAGGACTGTGATATTGCGGTGGACATATCGGACACTTTTAACCCTTTTTAGGGACCGTTGACAATTATACAGCGATCAGTACTATAAAAATGCACTGATTACTGTATAAATTACTGTATAAATGTCACTGGCAAGAAAGCGGTTAACACTAGGGGGCGATCAAGGGGTTAAATGTGTTACCTAGAGAGTATAACTGTGGGGGGAGGGGACTGACTGGGGGACGTGACCGATCGGTGTCCCTATATACAAGGAACACACGATCTGTCTCCTCTCCCCTAACAGGACGTGAATCTGTGTGTTTACACATACAGATCCACGTCCTTGCTCTGTGACAAGCAATCGCCAGTGCCCAGGGAACATCATGGCCTCTGGGCACGGGCATCGGCTCCCGAGTGACGCGGCAGGAGCGCGCCCCCTAGACGGTCAGGAAGCAGAGGATGTCATATGACGGTCGCCCGGGATGGCGGAGCCACTTTACGGTCATCATATTACTATGCGCGGGATGGGAAGGGCAGAACTGCTTTTTTTTTAATGTGTATTCACTTTTTCAACGCAACGGGGTTTATTTACTAAAGCTGGAGAGTGCTAAATCAGTCTCACTTCTGCAGAGAAACCAATCAGCTTCTAACCTCAGCTTGCTCAATTAAGCTTTGGCAATAAAACCTGGAAGCTGATTGGTTTCTATGCAGAAGTGAGCCTGAATTTCCACTCTCCAGCTTTAGTAAATAAATGTTTAATTCCTGTTATGTAAATTTCTAAACTGCAGACTGTCCTTACATCTAACCATTTTATGTTTCACACATCTTTGCATAATATCATTCCTGCTAAAGCCATTGTGCTGTGCAAGCAATTACTGTGAATCTGATTTGAAAGTATTTCCTTAAAGATGCTCTGCCATGTGATGCTATTTGTCCTAATTAGTTTTATGATGTCTAATTGTTAAATAGCCATAGAGATGGAATTAGAATGAGATAATTAAATCTTTCCAAAAGTATATTTCATTGCTAATTTTGTGGTCAATTTAAAAATCAATTACAACCAAGTTAACTGAACAAGTTTCCATTATGTCTGCAGCATACTGATCAGTTTAGTGTTTAGCAAGAGACTATTATGAAGTCTGAGCACTGCTTCACATTCCTAAAAATCTGGTAGAATTGAGTTTTAAGAGGTATTTTACAGCATTAATAAATAGTAGATAGAGCAGAAATTAGGGTACATGGGTTTGTATGCTCTGAATTTTTAACTTATTGAGTACTAGCCTGCATATGCCCTTCCATTACCAGGCCACTTTTAATTTTTCAGTTCTATATTTATTAATTTCCTACAAAAGTATACCCAAATGTGTTGTATATAATCTTTTAGACACAGAGCTTTATTTCTTTTGGTGGTATTCAATAACCACAGTTTTTTTTTTGTTATTTGTTTTTTTTTTATTTGTTACTACAAAGCAAAAATAACAAATAAAAAAAACATTTTGAAATAAAAAAACTTAAAAAATTCCTTAGTTTCTGTTATAAAACATAGCAAATAAAAATAGCAGAACAGTACAAACACCCCCAAAATGACCCTTTTTTAGAAAGAAGGTACCCCAAGTTGATCTAATTATTAAGGTGGTTAAACCATGGAGCTTGGTAATAGTGCACTAGTTACAGCAGCCTCACAGGTTTATTTACACAGAGGTAGGTGAAGGGAAATAATGCACAGGTCACACACAGCTGAAGGATAGAGATGAAGGAGTTAGGCCTCATGCACACGGGATGTTAAAATAACGTTATGAAAACGCCAGTATCTTTGCAGTGATTTTTTAAAACTTTTTTCAGCTTTTTTCAGCATTTTTGCAATAGCGTTTTTAGCGTTTTTTAGCGTTTTTATTTTTTTCAAAATTTTTTATTTTTTTCAATGGCTCAAAAACGTTAAAAAACGTTGGTGAATGACGTTTTTGAGCGTTTTTGAGCATTTTGGAGCCTTTATCAGTGTTAGAGCGTTCTTACAGCTGAAAAACGTCTCTCAGAACCCACTGGTCCTGGGTTTTTTTTACAGCTTAAAAACGCCTATGCCATTTGCAGCTCAAAAACGCCTAGGTGGGCATGAAGCTATAGACTAACATAGACAGGCCTTTTTAAGCTGCAAAAAACTCTCAAAAAAGCGGCTGTAAAAACGTCCGTGTGCATGAGGTCATTCACCAACATTTTTTAACGTTTTTGATCCATTGAAAAAAAAATAATAAAAATATATTTTGAAAAAAAAAAACGCTAAAAAATGCTAAAAACGCTATTGCAAAAATGTTGAAAAAAGCTGAAAAAAGTTTAAAAAATTCACTGCAAAGATACTGGCGTTTTCATAACGTTATTTTAACAGCCTGTGTGCATGAGGCCTTATTGTTCAAATGTGGCAGAAAAGGAAGGTGAAGGGTTCATATACAGGTCACATGGAGACTGGATAAAATAGGATATACAAGGGAGAAAAAAATGAAGGGGTTAAGAAGATCCTACAATAAAATCATCTCCTACCCTGAATCTGCTGCTGCTTGTGCCCACAAAATATTTAATGGATTTCCATTCATTAGTTCATTGTTCCTCTATTGTTAGAGGAAAGTTTGGCTCTTACATGTAAATAGTAATGATGTTTATATTTGCTATTGCTGAGACTAGTTAGTACAGCAATCACATGGTACAGAGCTGCTCAGATCAGCTCTGTACACTGTGTTTGTGAACTGATCCATCCAATGACAGCTCATTTCAAATTTATTAACAAGCACACTGGCCACTCACAGATGTGCTCTTCCTGTGTTGCAGGGGTTAATACAAGTCACTGGACCTGTCACAGGCACTTGTCAAGAATGCCGACTTTGCCTGTCCTTTGCACTTTAAAGAATTAATTTTATTTGCCCAACAATCCACCTGTTTACAAAAAATTATAGGCAACAATCACAGCTTGTTTCTGATCATCATTAAGGCTGGGTTCACACTGCTGCGGTGCGGGAACGCAGCGAATTTACTGCGGGTTCCCGCACCGCACCAACTCGCACGGCAGTTCACACTGCCATATGCGAACTGCTGGGGAGTGTCATACAATGTTAATGACACCCCCAGTTCAGCCCGCATATCGCAATGCGAACTGACAATTCGGACACTTTCGGATCGCATAGGTGTGAACACCCATGCGATCCGATTTTGGTCCGAACAAAAAAAAGGGTCCTGTGCGAGTTTGGACCGAATGCGGTGCGATATCAGCCATACTATCTGTATGGCTGATATCGCACAGCACAGACATCGCATGTGATGTGAACAGCAGTGCGCTGCGAATCACATGCGATGTCTGCAACGGCAGCAGTGTGAACCCAGCCTAAAGGAGAAGGCCAGCCAAAGCTTGTTTGGCTGGATTTCTATGGATCACAGGAGTGCAGTTCGTTTTCAACTCCTGTGACCCGTTTTCAGCAGAGAGCAGGCTGAAGTCTGCTCTCTGCTGACGTCATGGATGTCAGTCCAGGCACTGAATCATTGCAACAATAAAGTCTAGATCCCCCAGGTGCCTGGACTGACACCCTGCTCAGCCTCTCAGCAAGCCAGTGAGAGCCTGAGCCGGCCGCCCCCACCCCCTCCACAGCCCAGTGCTCCAATGAGCAAGGAGAGGGCAGAGCAGAGAGTGGTGACTGACAGTCTGCAGCTCTCTGCTCACAGAGCTCTGAAAACTGTGCGATCAGCGGTGTTCGATCCCTCGGTTCTCAGTGAAGAGGCGTCGGGGGACAGATGCAGCATCGGACCAATGCTGCATCCACCTAGGTAGGTATAAAACTGCAAAAAAAAAAATCCTTTACGTCTCTTTTAATTCCCTGTTTTTTTGTACTTTAAGTTACTGCTAGCATTTAAAAAGAGGTTACCTAGGTGTGGTCTGGTAACAAGCTTGGGTAAACCACAAAAGGTGTAATTTTACTGGATAGTATGCGCATAACTTAAAATGGATGTAAACCCTCACATATACCCAGTGAAGTGAACAGCCTCAGATGGTACACAGTGATGAAACAAATCTTCCTACATAAGTTGTACATATATATCTGCTGTCTTCCACTTTCTAGACTCTTTAGAAAGTGATCATCGTGTTAGAAATTGTTCTTCTTGTTTCAGCAGTGAAAGGGGAGTCTTGGCATACACTGTGTGTGCGCTGATTGGAAGAAAGGCACCCCTCCCCCCCTCCACCTAGGCAGAGGAACAAAGAAACTAAAGAGCTGAGCTGTGAATAGACAAGCTCTCTGCTTATCCATCTCTATACACCCCAACACAAATTTTCATCTGCTTTTATCTCGTATGTCGGACAACTTGTCAGAAGTTATCATGCTGATAACAGAAGAACAGAGCAGCAGAAAGACCCAGGACTTACGGCTTTGGGGAGAGATAAGAAAATACTGCAGATATATGTGCCCAGGTCAGATTTCATGAAGAGGGTTTACATCCACTTTAATATGGTAGACGAGTTGTAAAATTATTTTGAACTTCTGTTCCTGACAACTATGCTGTGTTAAAATTAATGAAAGGTTGTTTATCTCATTGATAGAATTTTAGAAAATGCATTGGCCTAGGAAGAGAATATGCAGAATCCTCTTATGGGGAAAAATTGGTCACATAGAAGCAAAAAGTATTTCAACTAAACTAGGATGTGATCCAGTCTGGATACATTTCTCCATATGCCAGGCCCCTAATTCACTTGTTATATGGACAGAAGAATTTCCTTGCTAGATGGTTCCCAGTGGGAGCATTTGATGGGGCACAGTGAGGCTGCATTTGATGGGGCACAGTGAGGCTGCATTTGATGGGGCACAGTGAGGCTGCATTTGATGGGGCACAGTGAGGCTGCATTTGATGGGGCACAGTGAGGCTGCATTTGATGGGGCACAGTGAGGCTGCCACTGGAATTGAGATGAACTTTATGTTTATGAATGCAAGCAGGGGAAATCCAAAGGGATTCCTGCACTATCATACATACATACATCACAGTAATGAGACGTTTCTGTGCTGTCATTCATGATTATATCTGAAATCATTTTCATTTGTAAATCAAGTTATATTTAGAGTCTGGTGACATTTCCCAATAGCTGCACATAAACACTCTTTGCACTTTGCTTTACAAAATAAGCTCCTTGATTTTATTTTTGGACAATTTTCAGACAAGCCTTTGAATAAAAGTATATATACACTAGATAAACAATAAAGCTTTTTGCATAATGTTTTATGTTTGATGCATATTTCATATCAACTAGCGTGTTACCACAGAGCTCATATTTTATGTGGTTCAAATCTTTTATGTTTCCTTAGTGGCTTCAAACACCTGCAAGATACAAATAAGAGTCCTTAAAAATGTATTTTATACTATTTAACAGGGCACTGCTTCATGTTGTATCTCAAGCTTTTCAGCATACTAATAGACTGTAATTAAGTGTGATTTAGTATGTTTGCAAAGAAAAAGTCCAGAAAAAGCAGAGTTAAAGAAGCGTAGCTTTTTTACTGATTGGAACATGTTAATATTATGGAAGGCAAACATTTCTAGGTCTACAAAGACCCTCAGCAGCAACAAAAGGTATTATTCATTTTTTTTTAAATAGATTTCTAGCCCAAACTAAGGATTACATTGGATAGAATTTACATAGTAATGTGATGTTAAGTTATCAGCCAAATGGTCAAGCACTAATACACAACTTAAAGCAGACCTTCACCCTAAATATAAACTTACTTTCCCTTGTCTTCTCCCCCCTTACTCTTTCACAAGTGGATAGTATTATCATTATTTTTTTTACCTAATAGGGTTTTTGTGCTGCTGCTTTGAACAGAGCCCTTCAGCATATCTGTAGATGTATCAGAGTAACAATGATGGCAGTGGAACAGGGATGGAGCCAAAACTAAAGACTGAAGTTCCTCTTTAATATTTATTGGATGAATGCAGGATAAATGGACAATGACAACAGAATGGTAAGAAATCATGCAGTAACCACAGAACCGTGTAAAACAGGGCATGTAACTGTTGCAGTAGCAGGGCTTCCGTCAGTGCAGTTTCCCACTAGGTGGCAGCAAAATACACACCATAAGATTTCAAATGAACAAAGTATAAGGAAGAATCACTGTAACAAACAGTACAGCACAATTTAGTACAACTGAAATTACTTGCAGTTCCCTGGGTGATAATACCTCTCTGGCAAGGAGGCTGGCTGTAGCTGGTAGCCCAGGTGGTCAACACAGGAATCTCCAGAGATGGGCGCCATGGAGGAAAAGCTGGAGGATTCTCTGGTTAGGATGTGGTGATGGAAGGAATCACAGAGAAGGGTGTACTGGGTGGTGGCTGAAGAAGCAGAGCCACCACAATAACAACACTCTGAGCCAACAAGCACATTGCCCACCAAAGTGACTCTGGTGAAGCTGCATGCTCTTACACCCTCATAATGCAGCCTGCACAACAGTAATGCCCCGTACACACGGTTGGATTTTCCGATGGAAAATGTGTGATAGGACCTTGTTGTTAGAAATTCCGACCGTGTGTAGGCCCCATCACACATTTTCCATCGGATTTTCCGACACACAAAGTTTGAGAGCAGGCTATAAAATTTTCCGACTCCGTTGTCGGAAATTCTGATCGTGTGTACACAAATCCGATGGACAAAGTGCCACGCATGCTCAGAATAAATAAAGAGATGAAAGCTATTGGCCACTGCCCCGTTTATAGTCCCGACGTACGTGTTTTACGTCACCGCGTTCAGAACGATCAGATTTTCCGACAACTTTGTGTGACCGTGTGTATGCAAGACAAGTTTGAGCCAACATCCGTCGGAAAAAATCCTAGGATTTTGTTGTCGGAATGTCCGAACAAAGTCCGACCGTGTGTACGGGGCATAACAATGATGGCAGATCAAACACCTGCCATGGGATCTTAGCACAGGTATATCTTTTCTCTGTTACAGTGGAGGTCAGTGGCCAGGTCTGAACCTAGTTGCTCTTATGTCCTATGTTGGCATGGTGTCCACCGTAGCATTTGCAGTGGCAAGGCAGTGTAGAGATTACTTTGATGCTGTCGACTGGCTTAAACATGTATTGCAATATATGTGAACTAAATTTCCCTGTTTTTCATTGCATAGTTTGCTGGGAAGGGTGAAGCAGTGTGCAGAGGGTCCATACAGAATTTGTAGTGTTAACATGTGGTCACACCCCTTTAGGGACTGATAGATTATATATATGTACAAGCTATTGGGATCTGAGCACTGGTATATCTTTTCTCTAGGTCCCATGCCCAGTCACTGCTGTAATATCAGGCATGCTGAGAAAAGTGGAAAGGGGGCACTCTGCTACAGTAACTACAGTAACACTAAGCAACATGTACAGCTAAAACTCGTGGAAAACATCTATTTTACCTTCCAAAGGATTTGAAGCTCTGTTCTTCCATTTCTAAAATGTACACAGTTCCCTGTACACAGCCTTGTCTGGAAGGACAGAAGACCTGATTTTTCTCTGTTGTAGTTAAAGTGTTACTAAACCCCACAATGGTAAAATCAACCTGTATATGTAGTAAAGCATGCTTGTTATACTCACTGTGGAACCTAAAGGGTTAATCCTCCATGTTGTGTAAAAAGGCTGTTTGATCCTGTCTTCTCTGATCCTCACCTTCTTCCACTGTCCTCAATCCATCTCCTGATAGAGCAGAGCCCTGGGGGCACTTTGCACATGCTCAGTTTGGTGTGTATTGCAAGAGAGTTTTTTTTTTTTAGTTTATTGAGAGGATGCATGTGATCAGCCCAGGGCCAATCGGCACTGTACAGACAGAGGGTCAGGGGTCCTGCAGCCTTATAGGACAGTCAGAGTAGAATGAAAACTCATCCTACAAGCTTTAACCAGACACTGATAGAAGACTGCTATATACTGCTGATGAGAAAAAGGTATTTAACAGTTTATATTTACTAAAATAATTGCATTTCCATGTTTTGTGTACTGTGGGAGACCAGATATAGTGAATGCAGGGTCCTGGCTTTAGTAACACTTACAGGTCTTGTCCCTCCTTTAGTCTGTGACTGAGTGGCAAAAGGACAAGCGGCAGACTTAAAAAATTTCTGTCGCTCTGCTCTACTTCTTTCAATATATTACTTTATAGCACATGAGCACTGCAGCACAGCTGATTAACTCTATATGCTCTATGCTGTTCAGAGATACTAGGTTAAATTTATGTCTGGCTAGAGTTCAGCTTTAATCAGTTTACAGCTAATATTAACCAAGTAAATAATACAGCCATGTTTTTATTCAGAAAGCCTGATCAACTTGACATTCAACAAAGTGAGCTTAGAGACATTGCAGGTCTAGGACCAGGGAAAACATTGAATGGCATTTTTGTAGGTTCCAATTTAGAACATTAAAATACTGCATTTAGGGGTAAACATCCTGCTCCCCTACTGCAATGAAAGAGAAGGGGTGTCTCACCGGGTCTGTAAGAATAAAGAGTACATTTGGAAGCATGCTCTGCTTCAAATGCCACTTTAGGCCTCCTTAGACTCAGTCTGTCCAGACGGTATGGTCACCTCTCGACTTGGCACCATCCACAGGCAGAGTTGAATCCAACACAATTTTACTTCTGCAAATTGCAGTTCAGAGGATGTTTTTAAAGTCTTTGAAGTGTAAGAAGACCACGACTTTCCTGAGCCCTGTCTCTGCAAAGTACTAACACTGACTTAGGGAACAAAAAAGAAGCGGGGAGGGTCTAGTTAGAACTAAACCTACTAGCACTAAACAGGAGGGGAGGACAGAGGAAGATACCAAAATTACATTGGTAAACAAGTTGTAGTGATCCAAAACTGCCACTAGATGTCAGCATACTACAAAACAATAACAACCTAATGAAGTTCAGTACAGCACAGAAAAATTACGTGAATGTGGGGCAGAACAAAGCACAGATTTTAGTTCCTATCGGTCAACATACTCATATTTAGATACACAACAAAGTGGAAATAAGACTTTAAATGGATGTTGATAGCCTTTCTGACTGAATATCAGTTTTGTGTTTGTGTTTGGGCATGTTCAACCAAATTTTTATATAGCCCTTTTGGTATTTTTATTGTTGCAAGTAAAAAAATAAATACCTGAATGTTGTCTATAGGATAAGGTGAAGTATTCCCAGGCCAAACAGCTCAGAACACATTAGCAGCCTCAGCGCAGGAGCACTGAAAACATTGGATTAGTTAGAGAAAACGAGTATGGCCACAACCACCAATCAACATGGCTTACTAAGTGGAGAGCCTTTTGACCTCCCATTTAATACTATTTCTGCACATAATTCATATTTTGGTTTTACAGTAAAACCAGCTAATGGAATTTCTAATTCAATCAATGCAGATTAATATTTAAGAATCATTCATAGAAAATTAATTGGGATCTTGTTATATTTTATGAAAAGGGAAAAAATAGCTATCACCTAATTTAAATTTCACTTTTAGCACAACCCTGCATAATTCTGTTTGCAGAAGGGATAAGCCAGTAAAGCTTAAAAGGGTTGTAAACCCTCGTGTTTTTCCACCTTAATGCAAGGGATACTAAAGGTTCGTTTTTTTTTTTTAAAACACGTCATACTTACCTCCACTGTGCAGTTCGTTTTGCACAGAGTGGCCCCGATCGTCCTGTTCTTGAGTCCCCCGGCGACTGTCTCAGCTCCTCCCCGCAATAGCTAACCCCCCTCTGAGAAGCTCTATCCCGAGGGGGTTAGCTTGCGGGCGCGCTCCCTGTCATGCACTCTGCGTCCATAGACACAGAGTGTATGACTCTGTCCCGCCCCCCGGCGGGCCGCGTCATTGGATGTGCTTTACAGCAGCGTGAGCCAATGGCTGCGCTGCTATCAATCTATCCTATCTATCCAATCAACGGCCAGACTCCATGGAGAAGAGGACACCAGGGGACGCGCACAGCAGGTGAACGGGCTCAGGTAAGTTAACGAGGGGCTGGGGGGGCCGTCATTGCCAGGTGTTTTGTCCTATGCATTAGGGTGAAAAAACACAAACCTTTACAACCCCTTTAAGGTGAAAAAACTTCTGACACTGACCGGCCCCCAGCCCCCCCCCCCCCCGGTTTTACTTACCTGAGCCCGTTCGTTCCCTCGGCAGAGATGCGCTCTACCTCTCTGCTCGGGGTTCTCGGCTCTTGATTGGATAAATTGATATCAGCGCAGCCATTGGCTCCCGCTGCTGTCAATCAAATCTAATGACGTGGATGCTGGGGGCGGGGCCGAGTCCAGCATTCTGTGTTTGTGGATGCAATTGCTGGACGGGAGCGCGCCCACAAGGTAACCCCCAGGGAGAGCGCTTCTCCCAGGGGGTTTAGTGATGGGAGGAGGAGCCGCGAGAGCCACTGAGGACTCCAGAAGATGAGCAGAGGGCCACACTGTGCAAAACTAACTGCACAGTGGAGGTAAGTATGATATGTTTGTTATTTAAAAAAAAACAAAAAAAAAACTAAGATTTACAATCACGTTAATTCATATGGAAACAAATTATAATAGTTATTCAAAGTTCATTATTCTGTTTTCCATTCTCTGAAAATAGAAATAAACTGAGCTAAAAATGGAGAATTTTATGGAACATATTCATTAAAAAAAAGGTTGAAAGGAATTTTTTGTTCAAAGCAACCAATCAGATTTTACTTTGCAGTGTTTTAACTCATAATAAAAAACATCTAGAATATGATTGCTTTTAAACGTCCTAAAAAAAGTGTAATTAAAATGTAATCATTAGAGTGTTTGTAAAGGCAGAAGGTTTTTTATCTTAATGTATTCTTTGCATTAAGATAAAAACCTTTCTGTGTGCAGCAGCCCCCCTAATACCTACCTGAGGTCCATCTAGATCCAGGGATGTAGCAGGAGTGTCTCAGCTGCCCAGGACTCCCCTCCTCCTTGGCTGAGACAGCAGCGCCACGCCAATAGCTCCCACTGTTGTCAATCAAAGCCAGTCAGCCAATGAGGAGAGAAAGGGGGCAGGGCCAGGCTGTGGGTCCATGTCTACATGGACACAGGGAGCTGTGGCTCGGATTGGGTGCCCCCATAGCAAGCTGCTTGCTGTGGGGGCACTCAACAGGAGGGAGGGGCGAGGATCACAGAAGAGGCACCCAAGAAGAGGAGGATCCAGGCTGGTCTGTGCAAAACCGTTGCACAGAGCAGGGAAGAATAACATGTTTGTTATTTTTAACTAAAAAAACAAGACTTTAGTATCACTTTAAAGCTGAACTCTACAAAAATATAAATGACACAAGTTAAATACAAGCCGTGTAAGTACTTGGACCTGGGCTGGTATCAGCCTCTTGCAGTCTCTGGATAGCAAAGCTGTAGTGTGAGGGGAAGCAGCAACACAAGGAGCCAATCAATGTATGTGCAGAACAGGAGCATGTTTACAGGAAGAGAAAGCAGAGTGATAAAGAAATGAGCTCATCACTTTTTTTTCCATCTTTATGTAGCGCTGGTAGATTATTAATATACCGCACGTTTGCAGAGATTGTTGAACAAGTATGTAGCTACGGAATATGGTTTGGAGTTCACTTATGTCCCTCAGGACCTAATGCAAGTGATTGAAGCTAACTGGGATCTTTGGTACAGTGAAGCTGTTTGGGACTATTTGTCTGTGCCTAAGCCTTTCCGAAAAACTGGTTGTTCTGTTGCTATGAATGAACGCTTCAGTGGATGTTTTATGCACTGGAACGGCACATTCATGCTGACAAAGTGGTCATTTGCAGACCCGGAAAAGATGACGTTGTATATTTCATCACTATAGTGGATAAACTGGGAAAAACACTGACATTGCCAGATCCCCGGTTTTATTGGTAAATATGGACAAAAGAACTTTGGGATAGTTGGTTAGTTAGTGTCAGTATATAGAGATCTCCGTGGTCAAGATCTGAATATTCATCCCATGTTTAAAATCCAAGGACTTCTTTTTGCTAGCCGGTTTTCTTTCATTTAAGAAAAAATTGTGTATATATAGGGATGGACTCCTAAAGATTATTCTGATATAGATAATGGGAAGAGAGTTCCATTTCTTTCAAATGAGACTTTGCTCCTGAAACTGTATAGGTCGCATGTATGTTTAATATGTTTTCCTTTTCAGGAACTATTTGATCTCCTATCCAGCTGTTAGGCTTTTCAGCTAAGATAGATAGTGAGGTTATGTACAGTCATAGGATGGTTTTGTTTGCGGATGTGAACATATTGTTTTACAAATGTTAATCTTATAATGTCTTTCTACTGTCTTTCCTTCTTCTTTACTTAAATCTAAGTTTTAAGCTCAAATACCTGCTCTCAGGCTTGGGAGTTATTATTTTTGTGACAGACGTGGAGGACAACGTCTATTGTAGTGGGGGGAGTATGTAGCGCTGGTAGATTTTTTAATCTACCGCTGATAGGTAAATCTAGTGGGTCACTTGTTAGAGGAAGTTAGATTTGCCTCTGTTTCAGCTTGGCTGAGTTGCATGTGGTTCCACACTGTGCCGGTGGGTGTCGTTGTCACCATGGGCCAGTGTTGGAAAAGCAACGTGTTGAAGCGTATGAGTGCTCCTCTGTCCCGGAGATAACTCGGTGGAGGTGGTCCTCCGAGTTGCATTCTGGGAGAGGGTATTTATGAGACAGACGCCATATTTTGGAGTTCGTTTTCAGCCACCTGCTGGCCCTCCTGGTTGACAGGTATGTGTTAAGAGTACCACCTCGTGGTCCTCCATTCCGGAGGCCCACGTCGCTGCGGCGTGTGGGTGGGTCCAGAAGCCTGTCTGGGGCCTACCACAGCAGCAGAGGAATGGTTCTGAGCTGTCTATCCTGAGTGAAAAAGCTGGACAACCGTATATGTAGCATTAGTTAACCACATCAGCTCTCATACCTGTATACCCCTGATGAACTAGAGCAATTTTTAAATTTCCACTATGTTCCTGTGTATTCGGCGATAACTTTGTCATTACATAACATAATATAGTAATACAAGCATTGTTTTCTAAGACAAACAAGGCTTTCTTTTGACAATATTGTATTTCAAAAAGTATCTTATTTTTCATGTAGTCTATAGACAAATACATAAATGTTGTAAAAATGCAGCATTTTTTCTATTTTGACCAGTGTAATACAAAAGCCATTTTACAGTAAAGAAGGAATTTTATTCTATAAAATTTCCTGTTTAAAATAACAGTAAATAATGTATCTGGTACAAGGCATGGCTTAATTATTTGAAAATGAAAAAAGGCTTTTTTTTTTTTTTTTACCCATTTTATGCACTTTCCTCATATGCAGCACTAAAAATAAATAACAAACAAAATGAATGAAAATAAAATATATATATATTGATGGTAAAAAAAAAATGTTACAGGAGGGATGGAAGGAGTTTAGGGCTAAGGGTTGATTAAAACAGAAAAATGTATCAAATACTTACCGTAATTTTCCTTTCCTGATGCCAAATCATGGCAGCATACTAGTGATAGGCTCCGCCTCTCTTCTACTCCCTCAGGACCAGTGATTAGCATAAATTAAAGGCCTAGTTAGGCCCCACCCCATTCTTTGTAATTAGCTAAATACAGAAATGTACACGGGTGGGTCCGTATACTGCCATGGTTTGGTGTCAGGGAAGTAAAATTACGGTAAGTATTTGATACAATTTTCCGTTATCCTGATGCCATCATGGCAGCATACTAGCGATAAATAACTAGCTGACAGGGTGGGTTCTACTTTTCGAATCAATTTTTAATTAGAATGGGACAGAAGACGGAATAGCCCTTCCTCCGCAGTCCACTAATGGCAAGACCCCCGGATCTACTCCGTGACACTTGAAAAGGTATCCTGGGGCGACCATGATACTTCCCTGCAGATTGATTCCATGAACGCTCCTGAATGGGCAGCCCATGAGACTGAAACTGCTCTGGGAGAGTATGTATCCACTGCTAAAGGAGGTTCACAACCTCTCACCCTATATGCACGACCAAACCTACTAAGTCCAGGTAGGAGGTAGCCTCTTTTCCCTGACGAATTCCAGCTGGAAAGATGAAAGGCTTATTTCATGATCTGAAAAGGGCAATTGTGGATAGGGACTTCAAGTTCTGTACACTTCCAATTTGTGTGACCCTCCTGAGCAGGGGTGTTGCTAGGTAGCTCCAACCTACCTACCTGACATACACTGACCTACCTACCTGACATGCACATGCACTGACCTACCTACCTGACATGCACTGACCTACCTACCTGACATACACTGACCTACCTGACATGCACTGACCTTCACTGACCTACCTGACATGCACCAACCTACCTACCTGACATACACACACTGACCTACCTGACCAGGAGACAGACTTCACGTGTCCTGCAGCAGCTCAGCTCAGCCATGGTGTGCGAGGCAGCCAGGGAAGAGGAGGAGAGCCGGCCGCCCGCCCGAGCGCTGAGCGGGGATCGATGTGGCGCTGTGGCCGCATTGTAATTCCTGCCTTCTGGAGTCTGCAGCGCCTATGATGGACGTCACACGTCCCGCAGTCCCGCCATTGAACCAGTGGGACGTCCATCATAGGCACTGCAGGCTCCAGAAGGCGGGACCTGCTATGTGACTCGGCCACACTCGGAGTTGCTCAGGATCAGGTCGATCCCCACTCGGTGGCAGGCGGCAGCATTTAGGGCTAACAATAGAACAGTGCCCACCCGGGGCTTTTTGGGGTCCCACTAGGGCCTTTAGCCACTGTCAGTCACCCCTGCTGAAGCCACTGCTCCTGAGTGATCCTCTGGGAAGTTAGCCAATGCCCAGATGACTGTTAGATGGAGGGCTGTCGTCGCTACCCTTAATACAAGATGATCTACCGGACACAAGTCTACTCCTTCTGGAAAGAGAACAATATCTTTTTCTGAAGCTCTCAGAGCTTGAATCTCAGACATCCTTCTGCGTGAAGATCTTGTGATAGATACTGCCTAATAGGTAATGTCACAAACTGAACACTGTTCTGTTGGAGCAAATGGTCAAACTGATTTGAAATCCAGCAACACTGATAGATTCCACTGGGAAAGATCCTCTTTTGTGGTGGTCAAAACCTCCTGACTCTCTTTAAAATTTGTGCAAACAAAAGGATTTCCGGAACATTTAAAACTTGTTATTGCTAACCTAGTCGACACTTGCAATCTCAAGGAATATAGGCTAAGGCTCATGTTTATTCTGGTCTACAAGAAGTCCAGAACAACTGCCACTGGAGGTGCCGTAGTATCAATATCTCGCCCTGCTGAGAAATAACGCAAACTTGTTCCAGATTTTGGCATGGATGTTGTTAGTAAAGTGCCTTCTCACACACCACAAGGTAGAGATCATCCTGAACCAAGCTAGGTTCTCAAGCTTCCCCTATCAGTCGTCCTGTTTGCAGCCATGGCCTGCGTATGTGCAAAGGGGAATTGGCTTCTGTCTCATGAGATGAATAGCCATGAAAACTCAAGGCCCTCATTGTCAAAATGGAGGAATGGATATGACTACCATGTTCACTCTCAACAGCCTCAAGAGGAATCTCATTACGAGAAATGTTGTTGGAAAATATATAGGCTAGATTGCAGATCCATGGAGAAAATCAAGGCATTTGTCTCCTCTGCCTTGGGGTGCGTAACTGATTCAGACATCCTCCTAAGTTTGAAATTGCTGTAAGAAGCAATGTAGTCTGTCTGTGGTAGGCCCCACCTGTGGACCAGCTCATAGAAGACCTACAGTGTAGGGCCCACTCATGCTCTGGAAAGTTTGCATGATGGTCAGTCTGTCTGTGTGTTCAAGTCTCCTAGGAGGTATACTGCTTGCGGAATTTGCAGGTGATTTCCTGAACCGACAGCATGGAGTCCACCTCTCTTAATAGCATATTGCCACAAGTTCCTCCTTGGTGCTGAATATAGGCAACTGCTGCCATGTTGTTCAACTGCAGAGTGACTGATCTTTCCTGGATTCCATGTAGTAAGGCCAAAGGTGCTAAAGAAGCTGCTTGGATTTCTAGAGTATTTAAGACTACCCCGCTTGGCTGGGAATCTTCCATTGTACTGAACTGACGGTCTCTTGCCGTGTGCCTTTCAGGCTATCTTTGCTGAGATGAATAGTAATTGTGATCTAGTCTAATGGTTCAAACAGGGGGACTTTATCAGGTTCTCCCTCTTCACCCACTGCCGTATACTCCTACTCATACTGAGTGACAGTTGATAACTGCACCAGACTCTGTTTCCTCTATTGTGCTAAGAATCCCAGCTTAAACTGTCGTAATCAGAGTGCCCAAGGGATTATTGGTATGATGACACTGCTTCAAAGATTGAGGCACTGAGAAATGGTCAAACAAGTGGAGATTAATGTCTTCAGCATTCTTCTTTGACTGTCACCGTTTTCTGTGGTGGAAGCAGACCAGAGGAGTTGGCAAAGTACCTCCCGAAATACTTACGATTAAGTTAGAGTTAATATACCAGCCATATCCCCGCAGGGTGTTTATGAGAATCTCTTGGTGCGTCAGCAATTGTTTCAGACCTCTGGATAGAAGAATAATGTTGTCCAGGTAGTGGCGCACCCGGAGAACTTGTTCTCTGAGTGGAGCTAACACTGCACTGAGAACCCTTGTGAACAGACTCAGAGACCTGCATAAGCCAAAAGGCAGACTGATAAACTGGAAATACGTCTAGCCGATCGCAAGCTTACCAATTATGAAAGAAAGAAATATTTGGGGATGTTTAGATCCAAAAATAGCATTTTGCCTTTTGGCTGTGCTGGTTTAATGGACTCCATTTTAAAGGTCTCTAAGGGGATAAAAAAGTTTAACATCTTCAGATCTACAACCGGACGCTAGCCACCATCCCTTGCAAACTACATACAGGGTTGAATTGAAGCCTGTATTTTCTTTTTTTTTATGGAATCACGACGAAAACCCCCTAGGTCTGTTATGTATGTATTATAGCAGCCCATCTGTCTAGAAGAATGGAACCTGCTGAAAGGAAGAACCTGCCTTATTCCTTTGCTTCCCATCTCGTGGAAGCAGGACAGATTTCCTATCACTCTCCTAGTATGGCTTAGTTAAGTTTCCTATCAACACAGAGATTTCCTGTTATAAGGTATCTTACACCGAACTTGCCTGAGAAAATAAACGCAGCCCAAAATTCAAACATTGTATCTGTAGGCAGGGATTGAATCGGTGCTATCCAATCTCTAACAAGGATAAAACCTGTATAGACAAATAAAGGAGATTTTATTGCCGTTCTGAAGAAAGGGTGAATATGACTTTACCCATACAATTGGCCTGCTTGACTGTCTAGATACATAGTTTAATGGAGGAAAAACTGAAGCCAAGCAGTTTTGGCTCTTCCTCTGATGAAGAGGAGCTACTACTGTCCGCAGGCTGTCCACTCGACGGATTAGCAGAACTAAGTGGGTTAACGCCACCTGCCGAGGTGCCAGGATGCTCTTCTAGTGACAGGCAACTAGGAGGGGTCTGCCTGGCTGAGATAATTGAAATAAGTACAGCATAAAATCTCACGCCACCCTCTTCAATAACAATGATATTTAAGTGTTATCTGTCAACTGTGAACTCCTCCAGGCAGTCTTTACTAACCAGTCTATTGGGCAGAGGTATTGCGTCACAGGCGCTACAGGAATTTTGCTGGGTTGGTAGCGTTGCTCTAGGAAGAATCGATAAGACATCATCCTTGGAACTTTCCCCTTGAATGAGAGCGGCCTCTGGGGCTACGTTCCTCCAATGAATTTAGAGAGCACGAGCATGAGCACGTGGGGCTGAAAAAATTCAAAGCAATCCACAAAGGGAGGCACTCTTTTCCTGAAACTTATCACATAATGGTCTCCCACCTTTGAATTTGAGGGTCTTTTGTATAAATGGTGATTGACTCATGGTTTAAGGACAAATAGGATGGCCAGCTGAAAAAAAACAAGGATAGCTGAAAAGGAAAATAGCATCAGAGAGTGAAAGGTTTAGCGATGAAAGAGAAAAATATAGATTGGTAACAAAAAAATGAAAAAGTGTTCCTTTTTTTTTTTTACTTTTAAACAAAAGTCTAAGGGAAATAAATAAATGATTGCCCATACATACACATACAAATGTGTGCATACACATACACATTTTTTTTTTGTGTCGTACCTGAAACAAACAGCAGGGTCATTGAAGAAAAGCTTGCCTGTCTCAGGAAGCAAAGGGAAGAACGATCCAGAGCCAGGCAAAGGAGGCTCTGCCTGACCAAACCTCCAGGGCCGTTTGAGCCCCTCTGAAGATCTAAAGATCTACCCTGTGACTCTGACCCTCATTATTAACAAGAGGGCAGCTTTTCCCAAAAGAAAAATGGCAGTCAGTACTCCGCCAGCCAGTGTGCATATGCAGACCGGCGCAGCCCGATGATGTCTTCAAGAGCGCCTCCGGCACAAAGAAAACAGTCCAGCACAGGATTAAACAAGCCAAAGGGCAAACATAATCAGAAAATGGAGCCAAAGAAGGCACAGAAAAGGAAAAGATCAAGGTAAAAAAGGGGAAACATATAGGGAGACAGAAAAGAAAAACAAAAAGGGATAGGCAGCCCTGTGAGATAAAACGGACCAAAGAAGTGAAATAAATTAACTAGCTGCCCCCCCCCCCAAGCCTCAGCCTGCAGACACTTACTTACTGGCAGATTTCGTTCCTAAAAAGGAAACACTGCAGGACCCCATCAAGACCCACAGTAGGGGTTCCCAGGCTGTTTAGCGCAATTTAGCGGCCCGAGCGCTGGGACTTCGCACTGGGAGAGGCTCAACCCAGCCGCATGCTGCACAGAGGCAGCGGTGGGGACATAATACTGCTTACTCTTCACTGGTGCATGGAGGTATGAGGAAAAAAAGAAGAATGGGGTGGGGCCTAACTAGGCCTTTAACTTATGCTATTCACTATGCTGCCATGGTGGCATCAGGAAAGTGGAAGTAAACCCTCCTATCATTTTCAGTCAAGGAAGCTGCCACCTTGGCCTCTGTTTAATCTTCAACTGCCATGATGCTGCACATGTGGAATGTAATGCATGCCAGGAATGTAACTGTTTTTTGAAACTGTTAAAGTGATGGGTTTACTTCTGCTTTAAGGATTAATAAGAAGGTAAAAAGGAATACATTCAATTAAAAAAAAAAAAAAAACTTTTTTTATACTTGTTAGATATCTCCAGCTCATGACATATGCAGATCAAAAGTCACACCTTTGATCTACATATAAATTAAATTGTAAATACAATAAAATAATACCTTGTTTTATTGTATTTACTCAATGACACAGAAGATCTGCAGGTGTCATATTATAAAGGAGTAGCTGCATTTTTGACAGCCACTTCTGCTGTGTACTATAATGCTATTTAAAATGACAGTCAGAAATTGTCAGTGATAGTTGCAGAGGATGTAAGAGATGCAGCCTAGAAACTTTCTTGAAATTTTTTAGGATGTATCTCTACAAATCGCCAAGTAGTTAATAAGGTTATTTGACATGGTCTTTCTCAATATACATAGAAAAGAAGCAGAAAATGTTCAATTATAAAGTTTCTAAAAAAAACTCATAGTGTACTGTATATAGCAAACCTACCCAGCCTTACAAAACTAAGTATGCTTTTATAGCATGAACCCAAGTGGTAGTAATCATGTAGCTCATTATGTCTATTTAGAAACTAGTAATTCAATGCAGCCCATTAAAGGGTTGATTTTTAGTTTAGTGGATGCTATTTCCTTTTGTGTTATACAGAGAATCATATCATACCATGCATCTGTAAGGGACTGACGTAAGGGGCATATGAATGACTCCCACCTGTACAAGTCCCACACTTAATCACCACTCGTGTTGCATAATAATTGGCTAAAAAATGAATCAGCTTCATGTATGACTGTGCCAGGGCTTTTGTCCTTGACTTTCAACTAAGCAAGCTACCGCTGTTCTGTGATTTCTGCAAAATGTTTTTTCTTTATTTAGAGGATGTGCATTTTTGTGTGTTTGATCATAATTTGTGTACTGCTTCTTTACATTTTTTTTTTACTTTTTTCACTGCTTGTTTTTTTTTTTTTGTGTGTATATATGTGTAAATCTAAAAAAATGAGGCGAATGAGGGGCTGTTTTAGCAAACAAACCATTTCAGAATAGTTGAATGGACTTTTCATAAAAATCAGGAGCAATTTAAAGCTCATTTTATTTTTAGAAACCACCAAAAGATACCTTAATTTCACTTTTCTCTCCAATTTCAGGGAAATGAAAACTTTTAATTTTGCTCACTCCTAGTGAGTACGTTCAGTATATAACTCCTCTGGCTGTTTGGTAGCGCTAATTTCAAAAACACAAATGAAATGTCATCTATTATTTCATTAAAATTATGGAGCTCCACAAGCATTGCTCTCATGACTTCCCCTTCTCAGTAAAAACCCTCAACAAAAAATGCAAAAATGTCCTCTTCCTTCTAGTACAAATTGCCCTTCTCTGCTGTAAACCCTGCTCCCAGCATAAGTGATCCCCCCAAATGTCTCCTCCTAGCACAAGTCTTCACCCACCCCACCTTTCCGATTTCTTTTTCCAGCATAAATTATCGTTCAACCCCCCCCAGATAATTATGTCCCCTCCATACAGTTCTAACTCCCTTGCTGAACTTACCAAATTTCAGTTGCAACATAGAGAGCAAAAGGGTTCCTTCCAGGCTCCAGGTGCTAGCAACAGCACCGCTTCTGTGATTGAGAATGTTATTGATTTTCATTGTTTAAGAAAACCTAATTGTTCCAAAAGTTACAAACAAAAACAGAAAGCGCACAAACGCCATAGTGTAAAATAATTTATTGAATGACAAAGGTAAAAAATTCAACTGACATGAGCTAAGATATGACAGGCTTATCACTAAGTTCCTCGCTGCTTCTCTAGATCGTGTATCCCAAGGTTCAGGGGAGAGGTATTCGAGCAAGTAGGACAGATGCTTCAAGACCTGGAAAATTCCTCAGCAGGGTTGCTGGCACACAAACTGGTGTGCAGAGACCCAGGAACAGATCCCTGCTGACTGGGAGGGAGCTGGATCGCTCCAGCAACCTCCGGTGAAGCCACTGACAAACAGCCCGGCATGTAGGGGCCACTGCGCATGCCCCCGGCCAAGCCGGCGCCAGGCAAAGACACGCGCAGCAGCGTCAGAAATGGAGGCAAGGAGGGGCCCTATTCAATAAATGATTTTACACTAGGGTGTTCATGCACTCTCTGTTCTATTTTTGACTTAGAATTGTTCCTGCTCTAGGATGAAAAGCAAGAGCTGCAGAACCCCAGTGAGCTCAAAGATTGGATGATATTGTCTTTTTAGATTGCTATATTAGTGTAGCACTAACTCTCGGTGGAGCTGCTGGTTTAAGCAGGCTTGTTACCTTCACTCTCGATGAATGAATGAATGAATGAATGAAAAATTTATAAAGCGCTGCAAATGCGAACTGAATAGCCTGAAGGCGCTAATAAGTTTGGTGTTGTCAGCTTCTAGAAAAGGAAGGTCCGGGACTCTTGGCTTTGGTGCTTGGAGAGATGGTCTGTCCGAAGATGGTGGGAGGTGTCCACGGAGTCTTGTTTTTGGCATTTTGGTTAGCGCGTAGGTTACCTATGTTTCACCGGCACCGGGTCTAGGGTTCCGTTGAGTTAACCTCTGGACGATACAAGCACCAACACTTGAGTACATTTTCAATGCTTTATTGAACCAAGTAATGAAGGAAGTAGCAGGAAAGAGGCAGGAGGGAAACTGCAGGGAAGCTCAAATACCTTTCTTTAAGATTCTTTAGAACGTCCTTTAAAGTTTAATACTGTAATTGAATACGATCCCCTTGTGGATAGGCCTCTCTCACTTGCCTAGCAGCCAGTACGTAGCATGAACAAAAGTCTCTGCCACAGACTTGCTTGGAATAAACCCGTACGATCCTCTGCCACAGGATGTATTGGTTTGCGGTGAATGTCAGACACAGTACTTGGACCTCTAAGCCAACCCGGCAGTAATATGTAATAAGACTACTTCAGGATACGTCCTCCAACCGAGTCACCAGGCCCCTCTCCAGACCAGCACCCTGCGCGATCCTTCCATGATGGGTCCTCCCCTGGGATCTCCTCGGTTGTCCAGCTTCTTCACTCTGGATAGACAGCTCAGGACCATTCCTCGGCTGCTGTGGTAGGCCCCAGACAGACTTCTGGGCCCACCCACGTGCCGCAGCGATGCGGGCCTCCGGAACGGAGGACCACGAGGTGGTAATCTAACACATACCTGTCGGCCAGGAGGGCCAGCAGAAGGCTGTAAAAACAACCGCTAAACATGGCGTCTGTCCCATAAATACCCTCTCCCAGAATGCAACTCGGAAGACCATCTCCACCCAGTTGTCTCCGGGACAGAGGAGCACCCATACGCTTCGACATGTTGCCTTTCCAACACCAGCTAAAGGTAACAACGACACCCACCGGCTCAGTGTGGAATCACACGCAACGTCAGCCAAGCTGGAACAGCGGCAAATCAAATTTCCTCTAACGAGCATTTCACTAAATTTACCTATCAGATGGTAGATCATAAATCTACCAGCGCTACATTAGATTCACCACTTAAGGCTAAATGTGAAGATTAGTGCATGTACTAGTGTGTTTTTTCAGTGTGTTGGTTCCAAAAGTTACAGTCAGGAGACTAGCCATAGGAGAGCTGCCCGTAGGCCTGGCACAATGGCCAATTCCTAATATGACTGTGCCTGTTTGTGCAGAAATTCGCACACATGTATTAGAGGCGAACACATGTGCGTGCTGGTGCACGCGAAGCGTGCCAGCGCATGCAATGTGCGACAGATCCTGGCCTTTAATTGAGTGACTGTTGCACATGGACATTGCTGACTGGTCTTCTGTTTCCTGTTCCCCTGTTTTGCTTATGCTTCTGGATTACCCGTTACTGACCTGACTTGCCCTTGGATACCTCTTGTCTCTCTCCTGGCTCTGACCTCAGCTTGTCCACTGATCTGCTTTTGTCTCCTGTCTTGTGTCTGACCTCGGCTTGTCTGACAACGTCTCTGATCTCCTGTCTGCTGAACACCAGCTTACTGACCTTCACTACTGTCCCTGAAACCCCTCCTGCTTTGCCCTGTCTGCTGTGATCCGCCTAGGTGTCTACCTGCTGTACCCAGCCTGCTGTACCTGCCTGCAGTACTTACCTGTTGCTCTAGCTTGCAGTACTTACCTGCTGTATACAGCCTGCTGCACTTACCACTGCAACCTGATTCCTGCTATGTGCAGTCTGCACAACCATCAGCTCTCCTGGGTGCTGCTGCTCTCTTCATCTGGTATACACCTGCAGAGAGACCTCAAAAATCTACATCTCTCATCTGTGTCACAGCCAGCAATCCCTGCTTCTTTGGGCTTTGTGTTCCCTATTTTCACCTTCAGGGTTACAGAGAACTCAGCCGCAAGGAGATTCCTCTCAGCATTTCAGCTTCAGGACCAGGCACGTGACAGTAACTCATACTGTATGTAAAATTACACAGCTTGCGGGATTTAAAAGTTTTAACTGAAAAAATAATGTAACCTAATAATGGCACCCTATCACATTCGCACTATAAGTCACTGATCACCACCATTACAGTATAGGAGCTAGAGCTGTAAATTCCAGTATACATATATATAATAGTTTGTAGACGCTACAACTTTTGCACAAACCAATTTAACTATACTTTTTGGGATTTTTTTTTCTACCAAAGACATGTAGCAGAATACATTTTAGACTAAATATATGAAGAAATTTGATTTTTTTTCTTTTTTTCTTATTGGATATGTAGCGTTGATAACTGTTGTTTCTAGCTCTATGTATATTATTCAGTACAATAGCTGTGTTAGTGCCATCTTGTGGACAATTAATAAAGTACAATAAGTTTACGTCTCAGGATTAAGAGACACGGAAATAATTTGTTGTTTACTTCGGAACTGTAGCTCTGACCCACCCACAATGCTCCTGGACAAAGTCAAAACTGAACTGCATTGTGGGAGGAAATAAAAGGGCAAGCAGCGGCCATTTTAGGTCTCTTGTTTCTGAGACTCGTGGCCTGCCAGCAGGACTCTGTGGGTGTGTGTGTCCCACAGGGTTGCTGCCTACCTGGCGAAGGAGCAGAGCAGCTACAGTATCCTACCATCGCATCGCAGTGAGCTGGACAAGAGGTGTGATTGTTCCGGAGGTCCCATGGGGAGTCAACCGAGGACTCCTGGTTGTTTGTGAACGGAACGGTGTGACGGAGTGGTGGTGTCTATATACGGAACTGAGAACTGCTGAACCGGAGACATCCACTGGCTTGGATCCTGTGTGGCGAGAGGGTTGACACCTAGAAGTTCATTTGAATATTACACACACGTCTTTAGAACTGTACAGAGTGTTGCTGGGACTGATAGTCCCACAGAACAAGTTAAGTTTGCGAGCACTACATCCGAATAGATTCCACTGTTCAAGAGCGGATGTTAGATGTTTGTTTCTTCACATAAAGACACCTAGTCACCCTATTGGATTACAATTGTTTTAGTGTGTTATACTAAACTACTCAACACCCAGGAGGAACCCTTTACGGATTATAATTATAAGAGCTAGCGAAGACTGAAGACGTCTGGACTACCTTCTTCATTGCAGGGCCCTGCATTTTAGTCTAGTGACTAAAAAGTCTAGAGCAGGGGGAGCTCCCGGGTATAGGTTCATATCAATATACACGTATATATATTTCTGTGATTATTATTGATTGTAATCATTTCTTATACTATCACACTACGTTGGTGTGATAGTATATTCACTGGAATAACTCTTTATATAAAGATATTACTTACTCAAAGAAAGAAGTTATTTTTGGTCATTCTTGAAGTTTGTGTGCAGTGTTTTCATTTCTCCTACAGGTGGGGCTACCAACACCCAGGCAGAGGTAACCATAATTGTAAGTGTATATTGTGGGTTAAAGTTAATGCTCATATTGTGACAACACTGCACTACAGTTGTGCCAAGGGGAGTGAATGATTTAAGAAGGGTGTAGAGCAAAGAGGAGAGGCCCGCTTAAACCAGCAGCTCCACCGTGAGTTATTGCTACATGTGGGGGCTCGTCCGGGATCACTGTCACTCTAAAGCAGAACACCCTCTTAATAACCCTAAAATGGATCCACTCACTGCGGCACAGTGGTGTGAGGCGGAAGGAAGATATCTGGGAGAAGGTACACATTAATCAAGTGGTGAAAACACTATCCCCAGGTCAAAGAGCCAAGGTGATCGCAGTAAGACCTGACCATGAGACATGCCGCACCTATGCCTTATTAGAATGGAGGAAGGGGGTTCCAAAAAACTTCAAGGGTGAAAGTGTTGAACTCGCTGACAAGACAAAATTTTACCTGACTCACCCAAGAAAGCAGGGGGAGGATCCTGCCACCTCACCTCAGATGAGTTTAACAAGAGTTAGGGGTCCATCACGGTCAGCACCGACTGCAATTGAACCTGAACTCATCACAGCCCTTGGAAACTTGGTGTCCCAATGTCAGAAAGGGAGCTCAACCTATTCAGGGATTGGGTACTGAAAACTGGGCATCTTCTTGGGCCAACAGCCTGTACCCAAAGGAGAAGATACTTTTGAAGAATGGTTGGAACAGACCACACAGGTGCTGGATGAGTGGGACATCCCTGAAACACAGAAGAAGCAGCGGATCACTGAGAGTCTCAAGGGGCCTTCTTCCGAGGCCATTCGAAATTTAAAACTCAGTAAACAAAACTGTATAGCCCAAGACTACCTAGATATCCTGCAAGATGTGTTTGGGCATACTGGAAAGGTTTCCGATCTAATTTACCAATTAGAACACACCTATCAGGAAACTGGAGAGAAGTTATTCGAATATGTGAGGCGGCTGGACAAGGTCATTCACCAGATATTACTGAAGAAGGGGATAGATCCTTGTAAGGTGGATGAGATTCGAGCCAAACAAGTCCTAAGGGGTGCGCAGCCCTTGGACCCCATCACCCTCCAGTTAAGAACTCGCCAAGATGGAGGCATATTGAAATACCCAGATCTGATTCGGATTGTACAGGAAGAAGAAACTATTCTGGAGAGAAAGAAGGAGAACATCCAAGAACCAAAGCACACTGTTGGAGACTGAACAGTTAATGTGGTGGAGGATGATCCTCAGATTGAGCTTCTCAAGACCCAGGTGGCTCAGTTAATGGAAATGATGGCTTTACTGACCACAAGACCCCCAAACCCGCCTAATGAAGGGATAGAAAAATTGAAGAAGGTACCAGACTCCACCTTCAGGGGCCAATCCGGACGTTGCTTTAACTGTGGAGGGGTTGGACATTTCGGGAACGTGTGCCCAAGTCCGAGAGCAGCCATACAATGTCAGAAGCCGGCGGAAAACTTCAGAGGGCCCCAGTGAAGGAGTCAACTGGGCGCCCTGTAACTGCCGTCAACTCCAACGAAACCCAAGTTCCCAAAGTTTTGAGAGAAAAGGGAAGAATGAAGTTGAGAAAGCCTCCAAGGAAACGAGGAGTCAAGCTGCACTCTGGTAGGCAGAAGAAGTCAAACACTAAGGGTGAATTTCCCCGAAACTTGGTGGGACCCTCTCCAATTATCCTAATACAGATAGAAGGAATCTATGCTAAGGCACTGCTAGATACCGGAGCTCAAGTGACCTTATTATACAAAGACTAGAGCAGGGGGAGCTCCCGGGTATAGGTTCATATCAATATACACGTATATATATTTCTGTGATTGTTATTGATTGTAATCATTTCTTATACTATCACACTACGTTGGTGTGATAGTATATTCACTGGAATAACTCTTTATAAAAAGATATTACTTACTTAAAGAAAGAAGTTATTTTTGGTCATTCTTGAAGTTTGCGTGCAGTGTTGTCATTTCTCCTACAGGTGGGGCTACCAACACCCAGGCAGAGGTAACCATAATTGTAAGTGTATATTGTGGGTTAAAGTTAATGCTCATATTGTGACAACACTGCACTACAGTTGTGACAAGGGGAGTGAACAATTTAAGAAGGGTGTAGAGCAAAGAGGACAGGCCCGCTTAAACCAGCAGCTCCACCGTAAGTTATTGCTACAGATATGTTTCCTAAAAGAAAGTAGAAAATATTGGGGTTTTTTTCAAAATGTTTGGTCTTTTTTTGTTTATATAATATACAATAAAAAAGTGGTGATGAAATGCTACCAAAAGAAAGCTCTATTTGTGTGAAAAAAATGATATAAATGTAATGTTGTACAGTGTTGCATGACCGCGCAATTGGCAGTTATAGTAGCACAGTGCTTAATACCAAAAAATGACATGGTGATGACGGAGGTCAAATGGTTAAATAGCGAGAAATGGTTGGTCACTAGCAGTGGGTATGAGTGATGCATAGTTACCAAACACAAAGGTTGTAACATATATTTGTAGATATGTTTGAGCTTAAATATCAGACATATTTAGCTTTAGATATAAGTGGGTCTGGTGTAAATATATATAGGGAGCTGTACATCTGGTAGAAAGTACAGTAAAACCTTGGATTGCAAATATAATTCATTCTGGAAACGTGCTTGTAATCCAAAGCACTCGTATATCAAAGCAAATTTCCCCATAAGAAATAATAGAAACTCAGATGATTCATTCCACAACCATCTATTCATGAGTCCTTTAGTCTATAGTCCATATAAAAAGATTATAGCATTGTGAATTCAAGGCAACTTCAAGGCAACTTCAGGGAATGCCTGGGTAATCTTCCTGTAATGTTGGATCCAAGGATCCAAATCACATAAATTGAGATAAGGATCCGACTTAGGGCTCATGCACACGGCAGCTCAACAAAAAGCTGTTACAGGCATTTGTGCTTTTGTGCAGGTTTTTATTGAGCTTCTTTGAGATCCTTTGAGCTCCTTTGAGCTTTTTTGAGCACAAGCATTTTTTTTTTCCACAAACCCTCCTATGGGTACAAGTTGGATAGAAGTTGCCTTGAAGTAGAACAGGAAGTATGGAAGTCGGAGTGACTTCAGTAGTGCTAATTAACACAGCTCTGACTGACTAAAATTGGATTTCTCTTCTCTTTTATGCTCAGTTGTGACGTGAGGCTACTCGTATTGCAAGACCTTGCTTGTTAATCAAGTTAAAATTTATAAAATACACCCTTAATACACCCTTAAAAAGTATGTGAATTCTAACAATTAACTTCTCTTATTTGCTCCCTTTTGATCTGTTAAATATATCAATGGAAGTGCAAAAAAATTAAAAATACCTGTTGATGGCGTCAGAGTCCTTGTGTGCTGTGCCTATATTATGTGTTAGGCCAAGAAGTGTAATTAGCCCTCCCAGGTCTTAGCTGGGACTACAGAAAAATTAGTCCAACAAGCTATGTTGTAGAGATAAGGACAGTTTGGCGTGCTCAATAGTTTAGAAGCTGGTTGAATGCATTTCTGGCACATCAAGTATTTTTTTTTTTACTCATCAGAAATGACCCCAGATACTCACACATTAGAGATCTGACAATATTTTATTATTTTTGCTTAGCATACAGTACATCCTAGTCTTACAGAAGGAATGCGCTTCATCTTGCTTGCATGAAAGGATAGTCTGTGGAATTCTCATATAAACAAGGCCTGGGGAATGCCCAGGAAAAATTCCAAGCCTACTTACCACCAGCTCGCAGACAACCAAATTAACCTGTCTAACAGTATGCGTTAAAAACAGGGGTTTAGTCCGCACGCATTTGCAAATGCATGCGTAAGCCACAGAGCCTCGTCACGGCACCCTGATATCTGTGGTCCTAACACTAAAATATGAGTGTCCCCACAGTGGAGGCACATGCATTCTGATGGATAAATGAGGGCAGGTGGACTGAAGGGCAGCCCATCCCTTCTTAAAGGTACAGGAGCACACCAGACACCCAGCAAAAAGCACAATGGCTGCAAAGGTGCTGGTGCGTTGCTGGACCAATACACACACACCAAGGTGATCTCAAAAAACTTGCCACCACCCTCATTTATAGCTGGCTATCGCAGTAAGCGGCATTGGAGCGCTACAAACAGATATAAACAAGGCCTGGGCATTCCCCAGGCCTTGTTTATATCTGTTTGTAGCCCTCCAATGCCGCTTACTGCGATAGCCAGCTATAAATGAGGGTGGTGGCAAGTTTTGTGGAATTCTTATGTCTATACTACCAAACAATGAAATGTACCACTTTCAAGGCAAAAAATGCAGTTAAAATTCTTGTTGTATTAACCCCTTGCTGACCAGCGCACGACAATATACGTCGGCACAATGGCACCGCTGGGCAAATGGGCATACAGGTACGTTCCCTTTAAATCACGGCATTGTGGACGCGTTCGGACTGCCGCGTACTCCGTGACTGTGCCCATGGGTCCTGCGGACTCGATGTCCGCCGGGGGCCCGCGATCTTGTCACAGAGCGGCAGAACGGGGAGATGTAAACAAGGCATTCGCCTGTTCTGCCTAGCAACATGACAGAGATCTACTGCTCCCTGTCATCGGCAGTAGTGATCTCTGTCATGTTCTGGTGAGACAATCCCCCCCACAGTTAGAATCACTCCCTAGGACACACTTAACTCCTTGCCCCCCCTAGTGTTTAACCCCTTCCCTGCAAGTGACATTTACACAGTAATCAGTGCATTTTTATAGCACTTATACGCTGTATAAATAACAATGGTCCAAAAATAGTGTCAAAAGTGTCCGATGTGTCTGCCATAATGTCGAAGTCCCAATAAAAATCGCAGATAGCCGCCATTACTAGTAAAAAAAAAAACAATAAAAATGCCATAAATCTATCCCCTATTTTGTAGATGCTATAACTTTTGGGCAAACCAATCAATATACGCTTATTGCGATTTTTTTTACCAAAAATATGTAGAAGAATACATATTGGTCCAAACTGAGAAAGAAATTCATTTTTTTATATATTTTTTGGGATATTTATTATAGCAAAAAGTAAAAAATATTGCTTTTTTTTTAAAATTGTCGCTCTTTTTTTGTTTATAGCGCAAAAAATAAAAACAGAGGTGATCAAATACCACCAAAAGAAAGCTTTGTTTGTGGGGAAAAAAGGACGTCAATTTTGTTTGGGTACAGTGTCGCACGACCGCGCAATTGTCAGTTAAATCTACGCAGTGCCGTATCGCAAAAAGTGCTCTGGTCAGGAGGGGGTAAATCCTTCCAGGGCTTAAGTGGTTAATATAAACTCCCAGCAGACAGGTATGTGGACTTACAGTACTGAGCAGTCTAATTAAACCAGGATGGAATGTGTGCTGAGTCTGTACAAATGTATATTTGCTCTGCTTGAATGCATATACATTTTATTGAATATGTGAATGTACAGTATGTCCAACTCTTTTGATCTGCTTTTAATGTTACATGTTGTCCGGAATTTCTGGGCTGGTCACACTGGCCTAGCATGGAAATACTTAATGGAGGTGGTAGTCCACAATTTGTCTTGTTATTGTAGTATTTTATCCACACAAAAATGTGAGATTATGAAACAAAATAGAGTTTACTTTCACCAACTGTCCTCATTTCATCCATAGACTAGATAATGAGGAAAGGGTGGTTATAAATATAGGCACCACATCCTGAAAATTGCATGTATGTAAATAACACAGTCTCAGACAAATTAAAACGTATACACATTTTATTTCACAGTTAAAAAATTCACAATTTAAAACATTAAAAACTCCCCTACAGGTAATCTTGACTCACCAGGAATGATTGATTATCCTTTTTATATTTTGTAAACCGTGAATAGTGATATCCCACTGTAGAAGTAGCTGTATGAGAAATACTTATTCCTGTAGAGTCAACCTTACCTACAGGAGAGTTTTTAATGTATTTTTAACTATGAAATAAAATGTGTATAAGTTTTCATTTTAATTGTGAATTTTTATAATGGTGAACTAAAATTTGTATACATTTTAAATTGTCCAAAACTGTGTTCCTTGTGCACCATTAAAGATAATTATCTAACAAAATGATTTTCATACATCCTATTTCACCCATACTGTTCAGAATCTGGTGCTAATCGTTAAACGCATTACTGTTTGCAACTGCTACTTTAAAAAGATATTACTCCGTAATACCATGGAAAAAGTGTACCGAACTATCAAATATTCTCAATGTTTTCCATCTGATACTCACAGTACTGCCACTATGCCAAATTTGATTAAATTTGGCTTTTGAGCTGAGCAGGTCTTGGTAGCATCTATTTCAAACTCATGCAGCTGAACATAGAATTACACGATAATCCTTTTTATCCATTCTATTAGTGGCTTTCCTGCCTTTATTGAGCCTCTTACAAATTTTTAAAAAACCTCATGCAAAATATGTTATATTTCGTCAACGTAAATAGATCATACCTGACAGTAGATGTTGCCCAAAGGTTTCTGTAATACTCAGTTTTCTACTCCATTAATTCAGCAGAGAAATCCCCCTCTTTTCATTTGTCCTCAGGTAATGTTACCTTATAATTTGTTCTCTAAAATATTTTCCTCTACAATTTAATCTCCTCTCATCTTCAGTCCCATTTCCTCAACCTGACCCAGGACTGACCTCCAGGTTATGTGTTTCTCTTCATGTCACCAACTGACTGATGGTGTTGCCCTCTACCCACTTTAAAACTTTACTTAATTATTTGTCCTTGACTACATCACTCCTCTTTTTCTCTGTCATTAAAAATTGAATTCCCGAATTCCATTTTAGGTGTGATACAGACCCTCCCCGCAGCTCTCACATATTGTTTAAATGTCACATAGACCCATCAAGGCATACATTCTGAGAGCTGTATTCATGTCACATATCACACGTAGCACTTGACCATTTATCATTGTGGTTTATCTACAAGGTCTTCTCTATGACTTAAGGCAGAATATCAATTTACAGATTTTATTGTAACATTTTATTGCTTTTTTATTTGCTGTTTGGTAAAACAACATAGCAGAAGCTTCGATAA
Organism: Lithobates clamitans; assembly: GCA_037952925.1. Classification (NCBI taxonomy): domain Eukaryota; kingdom Metazoa; phylum Chordata; class Amphibia; order Anura; family Ranidae; genus Lithobates; species Lithobates clamitans. The sequence goes on from JBBGZY010000723.1 coordinate 9,594,916, forward strand.
ATCCACTCATTTACAGGATATATATCCACAGCTGTATATTTCTCAAGGATAAAGCAACTATGATAGCCTGGAGCTGTGATTGTTTTCTTTAGGGATTTTATTTAAGGAGCTATTCCAGGCAAAAAGTTAAAGAATGTAAATAGCTACCAATGCTATCCAGTAAGCACAACAACTATTTGAAAATTAAAGTCCAGTTGTAGAGCAGTCTAATTATTCTAAAGCAATAAACCCTAATTTATGAACAATTACTTTAAAATTACTTTCCATATCTCCTATTTTTAATGTTATAAAGTTCAGTAAATTTTCCTAAATCTGTTCTGTAATCTCACCCAAAATGAGCACACTCCTCTATAAAAGATCAGTAGGAGTGTGATTCTTGAAGCTTTTGCTGTGTGCTAGCAACACCAATCACATTTCGACTCCAAAGGCAGGTGTGAAGCTGATTACCAGCTTCTTGGTACTTGCATTTTTGCATCAGACTTTCTCTAGGTGCAAAAAAGCATGAAGCCTTGTGTGGTCCATGGGCATTCCATTCTCTAAAGCAGATGCGTTTCAAGATGACCAAATTGCTGATAAATATGATTCTAATTGATTAGTTCACCAAAGCAATATCCCACCACCCCTTAACCATATCAGGCCACGTGCCCTCAACATCCAAGGATGCTTTACCAGGAAGCACCTTGTCCCCATGTTAACCTCCCTGGCGGTATGATTATGTCAGATTTTAGGTGCTGAAAGCGGTACAATTACTTTGCATGGAAATTTTTTTATTGTAGGCCTGTAATTCTTAGCAATAACACACTTATATCTGTCCAAACCTGAGTCTAGTAGACATCTAGGATGTGATAAAGTTTGAAACACAAAATCATAAATTATAATATAATTAATAACTATAAATAATTATACCAAATAATAATATAATAATAATAAAAAGTATTCAATAATGTAATCGATTTAAAAACACTGAAATTTGCTCAGTTGCAGAATTGTCGCTGTCATTACTTTTCAGTGTTTGATGACGGATCTCCTCACAAATCACTATCGCTCAATTCTGCGAGTGATTCTAATTTATTATTGCTGTTTTCTAGCTGGTCTAAAAGCGCTTTTGATGTAAAGGGACAGTTTTGGTTGCTATGGACAATCTCCAGTTTCCAGGCAGAAATAACAGTTTTATAATATAAAACTGCATGCAGGACACTGGAGGAACCACTAGGGACAAAGGGGATGTGAAATAATTACATACAGTAATGTAATCTGTAAGGTTACCGTATACTGTATGTATTGTGTGTGTTTCACTTTTTGAATTTGGCACCGTTCTCCGTTCCCGTGCGTCGCAACGCTTGCAGGCATGATAGATCGAGCGGATGATGAACTGCTCACACTGCGAGGAGACATCGCAGGATCCAGGGGACAAGGTAAGTAACCTCTTCCAGAAATTCCAACCCGAGCCAGACTCGGGATTACCACCAAGAGGGTTAATGAGGACAAGGGCCTCTTCTCCCCAACTGTGGCTGGTGGTTGTGAGGGCCTGCAAGCAGGAGGCTTATTGGAATGTGGAATCTCCCTCTAAAGACTGATCCCCCACGCGAATGAGTAAGGGGTAAATAGTACCCCTACTCATTAACAAAAAAAATGTAAACCTAGAAATAAAGCCCCCTAAACATTCGACAAGTCCTTTGTTTAAAATAAATTAAAATAACTCCCCTCCAAAAACAGTCCCTTGTTGTAAATCCATCATCAGTCACGATACCTACCACCTACTGACTCACCAGAACTTAAAAAATCAGTGGACCCAAAGGACACAACCAATCCTGATGGTACCGCTTGCAAAATGACAACTCCCTGAATAGCTATATAAGGAAAGGCTGGGGATGGTAGTGACATCAATGACTAAATGTGGTCATGGCAATATTTGGCCAATGTGATGTCCTTCATATCCTCCTCTGTTTATTACGTACATGATCTGTGATTCTACAGTGACGGTGGTGATTACTAGGGATGCAGCGGATGCAAGCACCCACTGCTTTCTTAGGAACTATTGATAGAGGAAAGCTGTTATAGATTCGGAACGAATTCCCTGTTTTTGAGTAGTTTTATAGCCTTTAAATCTTATAGTCCTCCCACCATCACCCTGAAACTAACTCTGTACGTCTAATATTGTTTCTCCAGCTAAAAAAATGACAAGACAACTGAGGTTTATAATTCCAAAGTTTATAGATGTTTGAATAAGATTTGTAGACTAATTGCAGGAGCACTAACATTTAGTAGTAATAATATATGCTACTACAAGTAGTCCCTGGCGCTCTACCCTCTATATGCATTTTAAGGATTTGTTTTTAATTTCAGCTGGAAATGTGGCTTAAATATAATATATATAAAATGTAGATATGAAATATAATATCAAAGCAACCAATCATAAATCAAGCGTTATTGTTTAGTGCTTTGGTGTACATACAGTATACTTCTCCACAGCTGGGTTTGTATTACATATGCTAAGCTACTGTACACACTGTTACCACATGAATCACAAAATAAAATAAAACACTGCAAAAGGCTTATGTTACTCAATAGTCTTCTCCAAAAATTTGGTATTGACAGACTTTTCTCCCTGGATCTTTTGAGATTAAATGTAATATTTATCAGTGATATTTGTAAGTTTGCATGCATATTTAGCACATCATACTATCTTATGTTAGTGAACTGACTTACATTTAGCTAAGGTGTTATATTTTATGCAAAAACTTTCTAAGCTAGTGCAAATCAATTAAACATTCATTCAGTGTGTAGCCAATGTTCACAGTAACACCGTTGGGAATTTAAAAATCCAAAGATAACAGAGAAGGATAGCACTTTTTAAAACTCAGCCTGTGAGTTGTCTCTTGTGTCTCATAGGAATAGTTTTTCCTAATAACATTAATAAGAGCAAGTCTTGATTATTTTGGGTGCTATGTTTTTGCCAATAGTGAACCTGTGGCCAGACTATCCACACTAAAGTATATACTGTACATGTTCTTTATATAAGCAATACATGCAATTAAAAAACAACCTTCATTCACCTCTGTCGCTATAGGCATTTTGGAGAGATCCATCTTCAAAATTCACTATGATACTGAGATCTTAGCTCTTTTCCTATTACTTTTTTAATTGCAGCAGAATCCTGGCAGCCTGCCAGACCTTTCATTCTAACAGCAGATGTCTCTATGCTGTAAGGCCCCTTTCAGAAAACGGGTCTGCTTAGTTCCTCCTGTCTGTTTTTCAGTACACACATGTGTACTTTCACTTTTTGAATAAAGTGGCAACTATTTGTTTAGTGGCCATACTTGCCATGATGAACGTGCCATGATCTCATTATGATCTTGTCATATTAAAGAGGAACTAAACTCTCTCAATCAACATGAACTATATAGAAATGCTAGGGTAGTGTTTTTCAAAGTGTTTTGCATTAAATATTAAAAATGATGGAATCCAGGTATTGTACCGTAAGTATCGTCCCCTCACCCCCCCTCTCCCCTCTACACTTACCTATGGGGGCACTCACCAGAGAAGGGGAGCCAGTAGTGCCAGCAGTGGAGGACCCGAGAAAAGGAGGTTTGGGGCTGCAGGTAAGTATACACTGATTGTTATTTTGTGTTAAGAAATTTTATTTTTGCATTTGCAATCACTTTAACATTTTACCTAAAACAATATTTTACCATGCATCCATATTTATGTAAAAGTGCAGCTGTCATTTAATAAAAATGAACCACATGGTGACTTTGTTGTCATGCAAGCTTACACAATGTCTTTATTATTTTAACAAGGGGTCATATGACACACGCACACGCTTGTGGACAGGAATGCAAACCATAATACAAAAGAGGTCAGGGCACAGCTAGGATACAATCTGTATTCCTGACTACATAAATGTCATCATCATTAAAAAATAATTGTTTAATCATTTAGATTGCTATTCCTTCACTGTTGTGAAAACAATCCAGAAATAAAGGTGGCTAAATTTAAGTAAAAATTTCAGTTTACAATTCATTTTTTTTTAGCTCTATCCCTCCTGCCTCTAAGGGCTCTCATTTACACAGCTAGACTGTCTACCACATTAATTGAAGGGATGGAATAGTCAAGATCTGCATATAATTTAAGCTTCTAATTGGTAATTGTTTAACACACAGGCTAAATTGAAGGTAACGCTTGCTTATGCATTTGATTTATAAAATGCTTTACCCTTACAGATCTGCGGCATGTTCATTTTAAAAATCCAAAAATACTTATTGCATAGCTTATTTGTTACAAACGTTAAAGCCTGGGCTATAGTTAAAACATTAAATCTGCCTCCTCTCCCTTAGCTGATACAGGATCTTGTTTTCCGGAGATGGGATATAACTGGCTTGCTTACCTTAATCTAGGGACCTATTCCTTTCTACTGCTTTCCATGTTGTTGTGATGTTCCTCCCGTCAGTCTCCGACCCATCTTGTCTCTGCCCCTCTAGACACCACTGGTCCTGCATTGAATATGATGACACAGAAGTGCCCACCCATATACCGGTACTGGAGAAAAGAGGACCAAACCACCAGCTTTAAGGTTAATAGTACTTAGATTTTCTCATTGCCCAGAAAACTAGCAATAAATCCTATATTACCTGGGAGCATTTTTAATTATTTTGTTATTTTCCAGACTTCAGCTTTTATCTGTCATGAACATACTACAAGAAACAAAAATATCCCTTGAACCAATCAGATATACCTACTGAGGTTCACATATCCCTGTTTGGGGAACTACTGGTTTAGGCCACAGTCACAGCCTTGACACCATCTAGCAAAATCTAAAACAGAACTAAACTCTCTCAATCAACATTACCTATTTTTAATCTTTATGATACTACCATTAGTAAATAGAGAGGAAGGTATATTGTCATTTGTTTTAAACATTTTTTCCGTTGCTTCTTGGTTTTTGGTCTAGGTCAAAATTATGTCATACATCCCAGGAGTCTTCAAAGGCTATTTTTTTCTTTCATCTGGAGGAGTGGAGAAGGGGCATTCTCAGCTAAGCACACCCTCCTGCTTGCATGTCTGAGCTAACGGCAGATGGATTCCAAGATGTAAATGCTACATTAATTATGTGCCCTTATCAAGATGGCCATGGCAAGAAATGCTAGGAAGATATTTTTAAAGTGATTCCTCTATACAATAAAGCATGGAAACATGGATGGATAGGCAAGTTTACTTTGATTATTGAAAAAGTGAATTTTTCACTTTTTAAGTAGCATTTTCAGATTGTGGTGCTCAGATACAGTTAAAGTGTAAACTAAACCCAGGACCTGCATTCACTATATCTGATCTCCCACAGTACACAGAACATGGAAATTCAATATCTTTAGTAAATATAAATTGCTAAATACCTTTCCTCATCGGCAGTATTTAGCAGTCTTGTGACTTGTTTCAGTGTCTGCTTAAGCTTGTAGCAGGAGTTTTAATTCTCCCCTGATCCTGTCTGGACAGTGTTGATTGGCCCTGTGCTGATCACATGCACTCTCCCAAGAAAAATAAAGCAACTCTCTAGCAATACACACCAAACTAAGCATGTGCAGCCTGACTCCTAATGCTCTGTTCTATGGAGAGATGGGTTGGAGTCAGTTAAAGAAGAGGAGGATCAGGGAAGACAGGATCACACAGCCTTTATACACAATGCAGAGTATTAACCACAGTGACAATAACAAGCATGCTTTACTGCATATACAGACTGGTTTTACTGTTGTGGGTTTAGTAACAGTTTAAGTTCTTTTTTAAGGCTGCATATATGCATAAATGAGGATAAACCCAAAAGCTAACACAATATATCCTCTTTAATGTCTCCCACCCCAGCAGCATTCATTTTACCTTTCCTTGACTTCCTGTAAGTGCCATTCAGTCAGCCCTGTGCACACCACACCGCAAGTCCCTCCAACTTGTGCTTAAACAGGGTTGGGGACTCTCTCTGCCCCCCATGTGATTTTACTGGACCAATCACCGAGCATCAGTGCTGTCACAAGGAGTGAGTCTAATATTGATACATGAAGGTGAAATAATACTGCACAAAAATATGAACCAAGTGAGACAGTTGCTACACTAAATGTGACAAAATTCAACAGGAGATATGGGAAAAAAATGTAGCGCTAACACAATGATGGGTGCAATAAATGAAAACATTGCATAAAGTCCAACATATGAATACAGATATGTGCAAACAAATAAGTGCAATGAATACAAAAATGTGTGTGAAGTCCAACACAACCCACAGCACAGCCCACGCTTACTGCTCCCCACATTGCTTTTTATGTACTGTGATCACTTTTATTTGTTATTGTGGTTTTAATAAACCTACCTTTTTGATCCCCACTATTGGAGCCCCCTCTCTCTTCTTTTTTATACAATGTTTTTTTGATGAGAGTTGCTGTGGAGGTTCCTTTTGTGATGGCGATTTCCCGGTTGAGTTGAGGTCATTGAGATCCTTTGGAGCCACCTGTAGGAGATTCCGGACCCCCACCTCCATTCGAGAGAGCCACAGATTCCATCCTTAAGCTTTTACGATTCGGTGTCGCTGACATCCGGGTCCACCTGCTCTGGTAAGAGTACCCTTTTGTTTCACTTTCCTGGATTCACCACTGTGGATGTTTCACACTCCTTGCAACCCAAGAGGATTTATACTTCATTGTTTGAAGATTTCCACCTGTTTGTTCTCCCATTTCTTAGCCAGGATTTGGGGCCCAAGACTCACAGTCACATTATTGTTTGTGTTGGACTTCACACAATTTTTTTGCATTCATTGCACTTATTTGTTTGCACATATCTGTATTCATATGTTGGACTTTATGCAATGTATTCATTTATTGCACCCATCATTGTGTTAGCGCTACATTTTTTTCCCATATCTAATATTGATACATACTTGGAAGTACAAGGTATTACTTTGTTACAAGAAAATTAAAGGAGCAAAGTGGGAGCAAACAAAAGGTGTTTGTGCTGCTGTAAAGGGGGACATTATAGGAAATCTGCTGCCTTGCCCTGCAAGTGCAAAGCACTGGACTACTTTAGGAGTTAAGACCAAATATAACGAGCTCCATAGCATGCCTTATTACAGTGCAATCAAAAATATCCCAGCTTCTGCCATCCTGCTTACATAAATGCACAGGAAAAAAAAAGAAAAGAAATTAAACTATGGATTTTTGTACAGTTTGTAATATCCGTATATAAAGTAGCCAAGAACATTCATTGTCTTTATGCAAGCAAGTATGTTACCACTTGGGGGCGTTGGTACATTATTCTGCTTTACATTAAATCGATCATGTTTAAGGCTGCCTCACTATTCTTAGTATTATATAATCCCTTTAAGCAGCGTTATTGCTTTAGTCATGTTTTTAAATCTAACCTATTGCTTTCACATGCTGATACAAGAGGAAAAAGACCCCCATAGACCATTTTATGAAAAACGACATGCATAGCAAAGAGTATCCTGATAAATGTAGCTGAGAAAACACAGAGCACAATGGATTGTAAGCATGGGATAGAAATAACATTTATCATTATCTACAAACTAGAAAGCATTAATGGCATCATATGCACATGTAACTTTTATTACAATGAATGTATACATTACACAGAAAATGTTATTAAAGAAATATGTAAGTCATTGCCTCATAGTGAGTGTTATTACATTCACATAAAAGACAAATTAGGCTTTTGATAGTGTAAAATCATCTTAGGCAACTGTGACTCCCAGGCTGATGTGAAATCATTAGGCTTATTAAACAATTCAATACTGGACACTTTTACCCCCTTCCTATCCAGGCCAATTTTCAGCTTTCAGCACTGTCACACTTGAAACCATAGCAATTACATAGTTATACAACACTGTAAGCAAAATACATTTTTATCATTTTTTGAGTCAGATAGAGCTTTCTTTTGGTGGTATTTAATCTTCCATCATAATTTTAGAGCAAAAGGTATACTGTTACATTTCTTTGGTAAAAAATAACCAAAAATAACCCAGTATATATACATTATCTCACAAAAGTGAGTACACCCCCTTTACATAAATATTTTATTACATATTTTCATTTGAAAAAAACTGAAGAAATTACACTTTGCTAAAATGTAAAGTAGTGAGTGTACAGCTTGCATAACAGTGTAAATTTGCTGTCCCCTCAAAATAACTTAACACACATACCATTAACCACCTCCTTCCTTCCCAGACCAATTTTTAGCTTTTAGGGCTCTCACATTTTGAATGACAATTACTCAGTTATGCTACACTGTACCCAAATGAAATTGTTATAATTTTGTTCACACAAATAGAGCTTTCTTTTTGGTGGTATTTATTCACCACTTCATTTTTTTATTTTTTGTTATATAAGCGAAAAAAGAGCGAATATTTTGAAAAGAAAACAAAAGTTTCTACTTTCTGTTTATAAAAAAACGAAAAAATCAAATTTTGTCGAAAATTTAGGCCCAAATGTATTCTGCTACATGTCTTTGGTAAAAAAAAAATCCTGATAAGTGTATGATCATTGGTTTGTGTGAAAGTTATAAAGTCTACAAGCTATGCTATGTATTATTGAAAATGTATCAATGCTAATGCACTGATGGCCTATCTCATTTCTTGAGGCCCTAAAATGTCAGGACAGTACAACTACCCCCAAATGACTGCTTTTTGGAAATAAAACATGCCCCTGTTGAAGACCCTTAGGTCGAAACGCGTCGGACCCATACACTACTCTCCACGTTGCCCACTTGTTTTTATTTATCGTGATCACGTTTTTATTTGTATACGGTTGTTTTATCAATAAATAAACAAAATAAGTGCAGCGCAAAAAATAAAAGGATAATGGATAGCCCAGTCATAAATTGGAAATAAAATAGTTCATTAGTAATAGGGAATAACTCTCTTCTGTGGACACTCGTATAAGGCACTTATCCAGGCGATGTAATAAGAAGTAAGATTGTGCTTACCAGATCCAGTTGACCCCTTAGTTATAGGGGGTCTAAAACGGCATGAATGGATCCGTGGCAGACTGCTGGGCTGGCTGTCATCTGTGGAGATCCCCTCAGGTCTATGGTATACTGCTGGTATACCGCAGGGATGGCTGTCATGTGCTGTATGTTCTCTCTCAGAGCGTAGCGATATCCATGGGAGAGAGGGATCCGTATTGGAAAGGCAGAGCAGAGAAGCAATTTTCCCCAGAGAGAATAAATTAAATAAAAAACATCTAAGAGCGATCCATAAATAGCCAAGTTTCCAAATTTATTTGATAAAAGGTGATGAAGGAAAGGACGCTAATAGAGCGCCACTACATATGAGAGTCTATGCGGCAGTGTTGGGTAATGAGACAGACTGTTCGCGTCTGAACTGTAGGCGTGGTGTACATGCTACAGTGCATATGTGGTCTTCAATATGTTGGACGAACGTCGCGACCACTGGGGGTCCGGATTTCTGAACATGTTAGTAACATCAAACGAGGTCTTAAAACCCACTCGGTGTCCAAACATTTCAGAATTCATCACAATAGGCAAACAAAACAGCTTTTTTTCTGGGGTATAGAAAAGGTCACTAGGCATTGGAGGGGGGTAATTTTATAAGACATCTTAGCCAGAGAGAATCTTTCTGGATACACGAAACCAGGGTGTCTGTCCCCAGAGGACTAAATGTGGAGTTTGACTTAAATTGTTTTATCTCTAACAAATGACGTAATGTACTCTTTGTTTATTATTTATTGTGTATCTATTATGTTGATCTTTTACTGCTTCTGTTACTATGTATTTAAACATCCATTTATTAATTGTTGTGTTTATACTTCTATGCAGGTGTGTGGTTTTATTTATCATTGTGTGTAAAAAAAGATTTTTTACTACAAGCTAGAGAATGCTGCGGGTGCTCTATGTGTCATATTAATGTTTAAAGTATCTTTTACACATTTTTTAGTATATATTTTTAACATATATTCTTAGTAGTTACATGGTAACTCTTGATATTCCTTTGCGCTGCATGATTAAGTTCTGGCACTATTGCTTTTTACTTCACTGGCTGTGCGGCGTCAGTTACCAGGTTTTTATTATTTTTTATTGTATTGGGATGATGTCCCCATTGAGCTCAGGAGAGGATTTCCCAGCGGGGACTTCCGGTCCCGTTGCTCTTGACACTCTGTTGTATTATAGCGGGTATATTAAGGCTCTACGGGTGACAGTTGCACTCCACCCTCACTGACGAAGTCTTCTTGACGTAACGCCGCGTACGGGGGCGGAACTGCTTGACCGCCGTCACCCGCAGCCTTCTCTTGCTGACAGCTGTTCAGACGCGAACAGTCTGTCTCATTACCCAACACTGCCACATAGACTCTCATATGTAGTGGCACTCTATTAGCGTCCTTTCCTTCATCACCTTTTATCAAATAAATTTGGAAACTTGGCTATTTATGGATCGCTCTTAGATGTTTTTTATTTCATTTATTCTCTCTGGGGAAAATTGCTTCTCTGCTCTGCCTTTCCAATACGGATCCCTCTCTCCCATGGATATCGCTACGCTCTGAGAGAGAACATACAGCACATGACAGCCATCCCTGCAGTATACCAGCAGTATACCATAGACCTGAGGGGATCTCCACAGATGACAGCCAGCCCAGCAGTCTGCCACGGATCCATTCATGCCGTTTTAGACCCCCTATAACTAAGGGGTCAACTGGATCTGGTAAGCACAATCTTACTTCTTATTACATCGCCTGGATAAGTGCCTTATACGAGTGTCCCCAGAAGAGAGTTATTCCCTATTACTAATGAACTATTTTATTTCCAATTTATGACTGGACTATCCATTATCCTTTTATTTTTTGCGCTGCACTTATTTTGTTTATTGAATGTCACTGAGGTTGGTGTTATCCTCTTAGTGTTCAGCTTGCATTAGTTTTAAATTTGGTTTGCGCTGATTGTCCCTTTATTTTATATTGTTTTATCAATAAAGACACCCTTTTACCTGCACTATGTGGAGGCATATCTTTTTTATCTTTACATCCACTTCATGAGGTCAAGTGCCTCCAACTGCTCCACAAGTGTCTTTTGGACTTTCTTGATCCACGCCTTGGCCGTCCCCTGTGAGGACCCATCTGGTTGTTCTTGGAGATCTACGTAGACTGCAACCTAGAGGATCTGAGCATCCAGACCTTCCACTCTACGTCTTTGGTGACACATTGGGCATGCGATTCCCTGTCGCTGACATGGGAATCCACGGGATCTGGTAAGAGTCTCTTTTGTATTTCTGCTTATTGGCTCATCCTGCTGAGAGGTCGGTTTATGATGCAAGGTGACTTCTGACAACTATCAGATTACCACCATCCCTTGGAGTACCTCCATTTCCTGTGCAGTGGGACATTCACATCCATTTATGGACATTATGTTCAATTCACCCTTGGCTTGTTAATACTTTTTTAGCACCAACCCACAACTTTATTCATTTATTTTTTTTTGCACATGCACTGCATTTTTTCCATACATATTATAAAATGCACTATTTTACATTTTTCCACATTAAACTTTATTTGCCATGTAGTTGCCCATCCCATTAATTTGTTCAGATGTTCTTGCAAGGTTTCCACATCCTGCGGAGAAGTTATTGCTCTGATTAACTTAGTATCGTCTGCAAATACAGAGATTGAACTGTTTATCCCATCCTCCAGGTCGTTTATGAATAAGTTAAATAGAATTGGTCCCAGGACAAAACCCTGGGGGCCCCACTTTCCACCCCTGCCCATTCTGAGCGATCACATGGTACACGGTGGATGACAGACCATGCAGCAGCACAGCCCCTGGGGCACATGAGAGGTGTGATCCTGGGAGGACATCATATGACGTTCACCAGGGATGGCAGTGCTCACGCTCAGCCATCACTGTGCTGTAGGTCAGGCAGGAAGCAGTTGAGCAAGGAAAGAGCAATAACACAAGAGCACCAACCATCAGAATTCCCCTTTAGTAGGCTGACTGTGGCTCATTTTAATTTGCACACATTTACTCTTTTCATTATTTTACCAGTAAAGGTACCTATAGATTTTAGACCAAAGTCACGTTCTAGCCGCTCAACAATCATCTTAGAAACAGTCGTACACTTACGGGCAAATTTGAATCAGGAATCTTGATTGCTTGTGCCTACAGAAACTTTGGAGAGGCCCGTTATCAAAGAAAAATCTGCTACAAAAATTGTCTTGGCAACAAGACTTAAGACTTTTAAAGCCCAACTCCAAGTTTAAAAAATGATATAGTAAAAAAGCCGTTTTGGCTGTAATACTTACCTCCTCTACAGTGCTGCCCCCCACACTAATTCCTTTCCATCCAGACTAAATGACAAATTACATCAGGGAACCTGGAAGATTTAGGACATCCTGTTTGTTCAAGGCATCATATGATCTTCTACTATGTACTCATATACAATAATGCAGAGAGCATCCCCTGACATGATCATGCTAATACCACTCTCTGCATCACTACAGAGAAGACATAAAAAAATAAGAGCATCACATGACCAGCATAAAAACATCTAATAAAGGTAACAGTAAATGAAAAAGAACATAAAATTCATTGTGGGAGTGGGGGTTGGCTCTTGAGCACTAAGGGGTGGAACGGGAATGTACCACTCCATCAATGTGTCAGGTCCCTCTTCCACTGCTCCTCCTGGGCCCCCAATGTACCATTCCAACAACGTACCAGGTCCCTCTTCCACTGCTCCTCCTGATCCACCCATGTACCACTCCACCAACGTGCCAAGCCAGTCTTCTAGCAGCCCTTACACTGGTCAAGGTTCCCCTTCTTCCTACTCATACAGTGCGCCAGGTCTCTCCTCCTACTTACAAAATGTGCCCTCTGCAAGCATGCCACCCCACCTCAACACCAGGGACATCGATTTGTCAACACTAATCCCTCCAATTCACCAGGACAGGAATCACAGAGTGAATATACTGTTTATGAACATCTATGTCCAGCTGAATGGCGGAGAGAAGTACATGTCACTTTGCTGTACATACTCCAAAGGCGCACTCCACAACACACCTGGCTCGGCTTAGTCTATAGTTGAAAATTCTCTGCTGGTACGTAAATCCATTTCCACTATATTGGCGCATTAGGTGTTCTCCTAAGCCAAAAGCTTCATCGGCTATCATTACCAGTGGAAGACTGGGCTCCTTAGTGCCCGGAAGTGGCCTACTAGAAGGAATCCCTAGCTGTCCTTCGTCTAGCCGACACCCCAATGCAGACTCCCGGAATATGCGGGCATCCCCCTGACTCCTGTAGGCCCCCACATCAACAAGTGCGAAGAGCAGATTTGCATCCGCCAATGCCAAAAGTACAACTGAAAAGTACTTTTTATAGTTGAAAAAACATGACCCGGTTTAGGTGCTTTCTTCACTCGGACATGCTTTCCATCCAGAGCTCCTATACAATTTGGAAACTGTGTATTTTACCAAAATTCCTTAGCCACCTGTTCCAACATTTCTTCCATTGGCTCAGGCATCATATCATTGTTTAACTCCTCCCACAGAGCAAGGCAGGTCTCCCGGGTCACTTTTGCCTCCGTGCTTACACCCATCAGAAAGTAACGATGTAGCGAGACAATAATAAAAAATAATTAATAAAATTTTAGCATGTAAAAAAAAAGGCAAAAAATCTTAACACTTTTTTCAATTCAATACTTTTTATTTGAAAAAAAATTATTGTTTAAGAAAAAAAGATAAAAAAAATTCAACAAGCCTGCAATTTTTTTATATAAAACATTGTCCAAGCAAAAAAAAAGTTATAAAAAAAATGTCTAGAAAAAAAAATTGGCATGTATAAAGAAGGCAAAATAATTATATATTTTTTTTTAAACATTAACCACTTGCCAACCAGACGCCATCACTATACTGCGGCAGGTCGGCTTGTTCCCGTGAATCTCCGTATCTGTACATCGGCCCTTTAAACAGTTCTAGCAGGCACGCACACGTGCACGCCCGCTGCATGGCGGGGGACCCAATGCGCATGGCTGGCGGCTGCGATGTACGCAGGCCATGCGCGACCACGGGCACGAAAGTCAGAACAGGGATGTGTGTGTGTGAACAGATCGTCTGTTCCTACTAATCAGTAACAGCAATTTGTTTCCTCCTCTAGTCCGTCCCATCCCCATACAGTTAATAATAAAAATGCAATAAAAATGCCATTAATTTTTAAAGGTTTCCCAATACAAAACTCCACACATGCATCAGTCTATTCGCTGACCATATTATTATGATACTTACAGAAGTAGAGTATTCCCTGACTTTGGTACGTTCAGTATTGGAATTATTACAAAGTTAATGAAAGCAAGTCATATATACTGGGCTTGGGGATAGATCCACTGCTAAAAATGGCACTCAGTTCACGGTTTCCATAAACGTGGCGAGACGAAAGGAAAAAATATTTGGGTATTACATTGACAGCTACAATAGGGGGCTTAGTTACAGCTAACTATACTCCATTTCTCAGTACACTACGTTCAAAACTCCAGGGTATAGCTAAGATAAAATTATCATGGTCAAGACGCCTGGCAGCGTTCAAGATGGTGTTATTACCACAACTGCTCTATCTATTCAAGACTCTACCCATACCAGTACCTATAACTCCTTCTTCTCCACTGCTCAATCTTTGATGAATCGTTATTTGTGGCTAGGAAAAAGACAAGATGTGCGTTTAAAAAATGTATAGCATCTAGGAAGGTGGGAGGTGTAGGGCATGTATTGATTAAAGATTACTACATGGCTTTGATTCTTACACAATTGAGAACATGGTTCCCTCAGTCACCAAAGACAAGGTGGCAAGAGCTAGAAGAATCCCAAATTCCTGGTAACAATTTGTATTACTTGTTAATGTCCAGCAGATTTAACACCCTAGGGACGACAGCTTTATTATCTACTATGAAGATCTCACTTCAAGCCTGGGAAACACTTCTAGCTATGCAAGTTGGGGGCTCCACTACAGTATCCCTTTCACTTTCTATCTCTAGCTTACCTGTGATCATTCCAGATCTGCATATAATGCATTGGTTAGAAAAGGGAATAACCACAATAGCTGACCTTATGGTAGGCCCTACACTGAAAACATTTAGAGCTGTGCAGATAGAGTATGGACTAGAAGACTGTGAATTTTACAGGTTTCTCCAGATTAGCCATTTTAAAGTTATATCTTTATTTTATAATATTCTGAATAATAAGATTGTATTTGCTAAATCCTCTGATATCAAAGCCTAGGTACAAGAACCAAACACCTCCTACACCTCAGAATAATGACAAAAAGCACTCCAAACGACCTATGCGGCAATGAAGAGTGTAAATGAAGAGTGTAAATCTTTGGGCTTTAACTCAAAAAATACTACTTCGTTGGTATTTTACACTATTTAGAATAACCAAATTTGATACCCGATCTTCTCCACTATGTTGGTGGAAATGCGGGTCTAAAGGCACATTATATCTTATATTATGGTCATGCCCAGCTATTCAAACCTTTTGGATTAAGGTCTTTAAAGCGGAGTTCCACACAAAAATGGAACTTCCTCTTTTCGGAACCCTCCCCCCCTCCGGTGTCACATTTGGCACCTTTCAGGGGGGAGGGGGGTGCAGATACCTGTCTAAGACAGGTATTTGCACCCACTCTTGGCATAGACTCCCATGGGAGTCTATGCCTCTTCCTGTCCTTCCACGCTGTCTCCTGGGAAACACACAGCTCCCAGGAGATAGCAGGGACCAGTTACGATGCGCAGAGCGACTCGCGCATGCGCAGTAGGGAACCGGGAAGTAAAGCCGCAACGCTTCACTTCCTGATTCCCTCACCTAGGATGGCGGCGGCAGCTGCCGAGAACCAGGCGGGTTCTCGGCGTCGCCTGCCGACATCGCTGGACCCTGGGACAGGTAAGTGGCCATTTATTAAAAGTCAGCAGCTGCAGTATTTGTAGCTGCTGGCTTTTAATATTTTTTTTTTTGGCGGTTTAGGTGGACCCCCACTTTAAATTATTGTCACAAATTCTAGAGTTCCGAATCCCAGGTCTGGTCATTTTATCTCTAGGTATAGAATCAATCCCTACATCCTTAAGAGATGTAGTGATCCATTTTCTGCTAAGCTCTAGGCTGTCAATAAGGAGAAGATGGAGGGACCATGTAGTGCCCACGATAAGTGAGATTGTCAAGACGGCCAATACACACACCACATACGAATTAATGTTACCTGCTTCACAAGGTAAATACCAAATAATGTGCTCTCGCTAAAACTGTGGACTGACCGATTCATACTAAGACGTTCTGAATTCATCTGATCTGCCTTACTGTGGTTATGTCAAATAAGTTTGTGAGAATCATGCTCTATCACAATTTAACTCTGCCGGACCGTGTAGCAGTGCTGTGTTTTGGCCTAGGCCAACAAGGCCCAGGCCTAGGGCGGCACTTTGTGGGGGGGCGGCAAAAAAGCCACCCCCCCACCAAAACGGCACCTGTTCTCCTCCCACACAGGAGCCATCAAGCCGCCCCGTAAAGCCGTGATTCTCTCTCTCTCTGAATGGCCCTCTGCTGTGGTCAATCATGGGAAGGGAAACAGCGGGGAGGAAGCTGGGCGGCGGCACGGCGAAACCAATTAGAGCCGCTCTCTCTTCTCCGTTCAGCTGACAGAAAGGGGAGGGGGGCGAGTGGGGGAGTTCTCTGGTAAATGGAGCAGCAGATCTGTGACAGGGAGAGGAGAGATGCGGGCTGTCAGGGGAGGGGGAGGCGAGCGGGGGAGATACACAGACAGCCCGCATCTCTCCTCTCCCTGTCACAGATCTGCTGCTCCATTTACCAGAGAACTCCCCCGCTCGCCCCCCCTCCCCTTTCTGTCAGCTGAACGGAGAAGAGAGAGAGAGCGGCTCTAATTGGTTTCGCCGTGCTGCCGCCCAGCTTCCTCCCCGCTGTTTCCCTCCCCATAATTGGCCACAGCAGAGGGCCAATCAGAAGACTCTGGGGGCATCATAGGAAAAGTAATCCCTAAAGAATGGCGGCCCCTGTGTGTGTCCACAGACATCATGCTACAGCCCCCAGCATGCATGCACTCTGCTGGGGGGGGGGTTACAGGAGGAGAAAAAGAGAATACTGTGCTGGGGGAAGCCAGATAGGGAGCCACACTGTACCCCTGTACCCGCACCACCAGAGCCACGCTGTACCCGCACCACCAGAACCACGCTGTACCCGCACCACCAGAGAGCCACGCTGTACCCGCACCACCAGAGCCACGCTGTACCCGCACCACCAGAGAGCCACGCTGTACCTGCACCACCAGAGCCACGCTGTACCCGCACCACCAGAGAGCCACGCTGTACCCTCACCACCAGAGAGGGAGCCAAGCACCACCAGAGAGAGAGCCACGCTGTACCCGCACCACCAGAGAGCCACGTTGTTCCCGCACCACCAGAACCATACTGTACCCGCACCACCAGAGAGCCCCGCTGTACACACACCACCAGAGACCAACGCTGTACACGCATCACCAGAGACCAACGCTGTACACGCACCACCAGAAAGCCACGCTGTACCCGCACCACCAGAGGGGGAGAAAGATGAAGCCACTGCCAGGGTAGAGACATGCTACACTACTGACTAGAGTTGGCCTGGGCAACCCAGAACGAGCGAACATCCAGCCGGAGGAATCACTGTTGCAGTTTCACCGGGTCTGGTAAGAGAGCCTGTTGGCCATTATACATTACTGTTCCCAGGAACTAAGCCATTAGGAAGTACCTAACCTGATATCCTCTAGGCCAACCCTAGTGACGCCACTGTCCCAGAGCCCACAACAAGTTACGGCACTGAGTTTCGGTAACTGGCCAGACAGGGATACGCCAGCGTGGGCACCCAGGACATCTGCCGCCTGGAGTCCCACAAGCGGCGATGGGCTTTCCATAGCAGCCGACACCTCTCTCCCCACTGTCAGCCACACACACTCAGTACACAGCCAGGAGGAGGAGGAGCCACAGAGGAGGGACACGACTTCAGTGCAAGAGCCTCCCAAAGCAACCAGCACATATCCCCTTACCCCCTAAATGAAAAGATGCTGTATCGCTCACTGTCCTCCTCCCACGGTGTGCCTCTGTCCTCCCATGAAGATGATAGGGTGGATCTTAAAAAGGAAGGGGTGTGGCCTTGACAGGAAGGGGTGGGTCATAGTTAAATTAGAGGGTGCGCAAGCTTAGTCAGGCCTAGGGCAGCACAAAAGCTAAATACACCACTGCCGTGTAGATGTATGATTTTATTTTTCTTTCTTTTTAGTTCTTTTAATTTCAGTTTTCTCAATGTTGTTCATATCGCTAATATGTTTTCCTTCTGTTCCTTATGTTCTTTTATATGTAAGGTCATGTTCACCTTCTCATTAAGAATACGACTCTATTTCTATATATCTGCTTAAAAATTGCTGATGCTTTCAGATGTTATTATACCTTTTTATACTTAAATAAAAAAATATTGTAATTCAAAATGCCATAAATCTATTCCCTATTTGTAGATTATTATTATTATTATTATACAGGATTTAAATAGCGCCAACAGTTTACGCAGCTCTTTACAATATAAAAGGAGACAATACAGTTACAATACAGTAAAATACAAGAGGATTAAGGGGGCTGTGCTCAGAAGAGCTTACAATCTAATAGGGTGGGGCAGGTGGTACAAAAGGTTGTAACTGTGGGGAATGAGCTGAGGGAAGTGGTAGGAGATCAGTTGGAGACGTGGTAGGCTTTCCTGAAGAGATGCGTTTTCAGGAATCGCCTGAAGGTAGCAAGAGTAGGGGATAGCCGGACCAGTGGAGGTAGCGAGTTCCAGAGGATGGAAGAGGCTCTGGAGAAATCCTTAAAACGAGCATGGGAGGAGGAGACGCAAGAACTTGAGAGTAGGAGGTCTTAAGAAGAGCGGAGAGGAGGATTTGGGTGATATTTGGAGACAAGATTGGTGATGTAGCTCGGAGCAGAGTTGTGAATGGCTTTGTATGTTGTGGGTAGTATTTTGAATTTAATTCGCTGTGTGATTGGGAGCCAGTGTAGAGATTAGAGGAGAGGGTTGGCAGACACTGAGCGGTTGGTAAGGTGGATAAGTCTGGCAGCAGCATTCATGATAGACTGAAGAGGGGATAGCCTATGGAGAGGCAGGCCAATGAGAAGGTGTAGACGCTATAACTTTTGTGCAAACCAATTAATATACGCTTATTGCATTTTTTTTTACCAAAAATTTGTAGAAGAATATATATCAGCCTAAACTGAGGAAGAAATGTATTTTTTTACATTTTTTGGGGTGATATTTATTATAGCAAAAAGTATAAAATATTGTTTTTTTTCCCAAAATTGTCACTCTTTTTTTATCTATAGAGCAAAAAAAAAACCGCAGAGGTGATCAAATACCACCAAAAGAAAGCTCTATTTGTGGCGAAATAAAGGACATTGATTTTGTTTAGATACAATCTTGCACGACCGTGCAATTGTCAGTTAAAGCGATGCAGTGCCGTATCGCAAAAAATGGCCTGGTCATTAAGGGGGAAATTTTTCCGGTCCTTGTGGTTAAAAAAAAAATACATGTGACTAAAATAATGACATACCTGAGTGTCATCAGGTGACGTTCCTCAGGAGACACTCTCCTTCTCATCTGGGTGTCCATTCAAATAAGATGGGGTCGCAGCCTCTCCAGAAGATCATCAAATGTGCCAACAGACATCCTTGTAAAGTTAAAAAACTTTTCAGGATAGTTACGCAGCTGAACGTATAGGCTGGTGAAATATCCAGAAGATATGCGTTGGTCCATCAATGGATGGGTCCAGTACTGACGAAATCTGGTCTTCTAATGCAATTCTCTCCGTCTGTTGATCCTATGCAACAGAATCAGTAGGAGTATTTCCTGAATTGTCTTCAGGGCTGGATCCATAGTGAACGCTAGCAACAGTAGACAGCTCCCTGCTAAAGATAGTGCTCTCTTCACTCTCCTAAAATGGCTCCTAGGGTTAATTTCACTTTTCCAATGCATTGTGGGAGTTGGTGTAAGTTTACAAAAAATGCCCAAAAACGTGCATAAACACGATTACAAAATGCTGACAAAAGTGCGTTTTTAAAGCAGTGTTTTCTTGCCAGCAATCCGACGTCCAGAAATTTTTTTTGAAACGTCCTGTGTGCATGGAGCCTTATACCTGAGCCTTGTGTTGCTCAATTTTTGGAGTGTAACAATGATGAAAAATCCTATTATTCTCAATAGTCATCTGAAGCTCAAAGCATTACATGAGCTTCTTTTAGTGCAGAATGGTGTGTTTTGGCCCATAGACTTAATGGGAGCACCTTGAAAACCTCTGAAAAACACATTTTCATAAGCAGTTTCAAGGTATCCCCACTTAAAGATCTATAGGGCCGAAATTGCTAGAATCTGCTCCTGTACTAAAAATTGCATTTAAAAATGTGTAAAAAAAAAAGCCTCTACAATTGACTGCCTATGCTCATGCCTTATGTGAATGGAGCCTAATGTAGAAAACTTTTTTCATTATAGCCATACCTGGATAAAAAACTGAAACCATGAGCAGATAAGCTTTGTGCTTTATTTGTACATAGACATAAATCTTTTTTTAACATGTGCACAATTTATAATAAACAATCATTGCTCACTGTTTTGAATGATATAAAATATATACTTTACATGCCTAATTATGCCGTGTTCTTCATGTTGTTGCATTTATTGTGTTTTTTGTGTTTGTTCTTCCTCCATGTGATTTTATTTGACTTAATTGTTCTTAATTAAGATGTTACCGCCCCTCTGTTTGAAGGGTTGTTTTGTTATAAATATCTGTTTTTAAATCTAACCTGTATGCTTTGATGAAGGCTTCATAGCTGAAACGCATTAGTGTATACGCTGTACCCATGTACCCACGTAGCGAATAAAGTACTTTTATTGAAGAGCAGTCGAGTTGCCAGTCTTTCCTGATTAACCACTTCCCGTCTGCCATATAGTAAAATGATGGCAGGTGTGATGCGCTCTCATTCTGGGATGACGTCACATGATGATGCACCAGAATGGCCACTCTCATGCACCCGTGGGGGGGGCACGCGGTGCGGCGATCGTGGCCCCGTAATGTTTCTAGGACACAGTGCGACCCCAATCTCGGTAAAGAACCAATGACGCGGCTCTTTACCCATGTGATCGGCTGTGTCCAATCACAGCTGGTCACATGTAAACAAGGAATTACCGTTTATCGTCTCTCTTCACCTCACACTGACAGAGTGTGTGGTGAGGAGAACAGGTCAGCGGCATCTCCTAGCAGGGGAGACATATACAGGAAATCATCAGTGCTCTGATTACAGTATAGCCCCAGAAGTATCCATCAGTTACACCAATCAGTGCCCATAAGTGACACCATCAGTGCCCATTAGGGCTGCCAGTCAGTATTGCCTTTCAGTGCCCATCAGTGCCTGCTTGTCAGTGCTGCCCATCAATGTCCATCAGTGCCGCCCATCAGTGTTGCCCATCAGTGCCATCCATCAGTGCCCATCAGTGCCGCCTATCCATGCCGCATATCAGTGCCCACCAGTGCCCCATCAGTGCCGCATATCAGTGGCACCTATCAGTGCCCATCAGTGTGGCATATTAGTGCATCATCAGTGCCTCCTAATTAGTGCCCTTCAGTGTCGCCTCATCAGTGCCCATAAGTGCTGCCTCATCAGTGCCCATCATTGCAGCCTCATCAATGCCTATCAGTGCCACCTCATCAGCGTATATCAGTGAAGGAGAAAAATTACTTATTTACAAACTTTATTGACAGAAACTAAGAAAAACGTTTTTATTTTTTCAAAATTTTTGTATTTTTCCTTTTTTTTAACAAAGATTAAAAAAACCCAGCAGTGATTAAATATCACCAAAAGAAAGCTCTATTTGTGTGAAAAAAAATGATAAAAATTTAATTTGGGTATAGTGCTGCATGACTGCACAATTATCCTTCAAAGTGCGAAAGCCCTGAAAGCTAAAAATTGGGCTAGGCAGGAAGGGGGTGAAAGTGCCCAGTAGGCAAATGGTTAAGCTTTGTGCCCTATATGCACTTTTTTTTCAAATCCCTGTTATCCTATTGCCCTCCTATGTGTATATTTTTTTGTTGTAAATTTTGCTAATTACCTTCTCCATTCCCCAGTGCTGCTCTCTGCATCCTGCTTGCACAGTTTTTACCTGACTTCCAGGTTGAATGATGCTTTCTGTCATCAAACCCCCTCCTGTGAGCCCATGATCTTGTGCAAACACTCCCTGACTTCAATGTCATCAAATAGGTTTGTATACCATCTGTACAATATCATTCTAAAAAAGTATGTTATAACTAACAAAACACACCTCATGCATTCAAAAGTTCATATACCAATTGTATAGTGATAGTTCAGCATGCACTCCTTCAGTTTTATTTTATTTTAATTCCTATCTCATATATATCTTGATTTTATTCTAACTAAATTTCAATTCATTTTTAATTTGAAATAGTTTTTCTTAACAAAAGTATATATGCAGATATATATATAAAGCTTTACTTGTTTTTCTCATATACAATTTTTGACAGTACAATTGACAACTACTTTTTTTAATGTACATGAAATTATATTCCCAGTATAACTGTTAAATATCTTTACATGTACATGTAAGTTTAACTTTTTATACATCACCTGTGCATAGCATTCAATAAGCGATTTTCTCTGATTATGACCCTTCATTTTCAAGTATTTATATATATTTGCTGTTATTCTTGCCTTTTATTACACTTTTCCAAACAGCCCTGATGAAGGGGGAGTCTATAGTCCCCCGAAACTTGTTGACCTCTTTTTATGCTGAAACTTCAAATAAAATATAAATATTCTTACCTTATTGGGTACCGGGCGCTTCTTTACTCATTTTTTCTTCTACATTGTATGCAGAGTCGACCTTAAGGTCGCACACCGAGGTAGCAGCCCAAGCCCAAACAGGGCTCACCACCACCTGTTTTCCAAACTGGGCACGAACCTCTGGAAACGAACTCTTTCCATCTGCCCATACCCTACCAATCTTCAACACTGACTGACGGAATCAGTCCAGTGTGATCTACACCAATTCTTCTCAATGTCATCAGGCAGCCTGGGTTCACAATGTTCTGCTTAAAGTGGTTGTAAAGGCTGGAGGTTTTATTACCTTCATGCATTCAAACCTCCAATACTCACCTGAGCTCCCTGTTTTTATGTGACAAAAGTCCTAATCTCCAAGTTAAGGCTACTAATTAAATAAGGATAATGTTTTTGCCATTTACACTGAGTGTTTCTATTTTCAGTAATATTTTTAGTGCCAATAAGCTTATTAAATCAATTACACATTTGTAAAATGATTGCATTGTAGCTGTAAATGTTATGGCATTTCAAGGTGAACTTTCCTTGTCTGTGTCTGCTAGTAACTGTATGATCTCATATACCAGCTTTCTTCAACCAGGGTGTCTTTAGGTTTTTTTCATGGATGCCTTGACAACATTTCCTAAAATTTGCCCAAAAATTGTATACAAGCCAAATTGTATACAAGCCAACAGGGAGATAAAGCCTTCCTTTTTGTTACACAAATCCACAGGTTTTCCTAACAACCATGACATCATCAGTTGATAAGCTTTCTACGTGTACTTTGTGTTTTTCACCTGCATAAGAGGTGTGTTGATTGTGTAATTTCATGGTGTCATTAACCGTCTTGTATGCATAGCCTATACTAGAGAAAATATTCACATTCTGGTGTCACAATTTTCTGTTTGTGTTCAAACATGAGACAGGCTGCATAGCACTGCACAGGTTAAAGGGGTTGTAAAGGTAGAAGATGTTTTTATCCTAATGCATTCTATGCATTAAGATAAAAAAGTCTCCTATGTGCAGCAGCCCTCTCAGCCCTTCTAAGGCCCCTTTCACACTGGGGCGGTGGGGGCGTCGGCAGTAAAACAGCGCTATTTTTAGCGCTGGTTTACCGTCGTTTTTGCGGCGGTATTCGGCCGCTTGCGGTGCGGTTTTAGCCCCCGCTGGCGGCCGAAAAAGGGTTAAAACCGCTCGCATAACGCCGCTATAGCCGCGGTATAGCCGCGCTGCCCCATTGATTTCAATGGGCAGGAGCGGTTTAGGAGCGGTGAATACACCGCTCCTTCACTGCTCCAAAGATGCGGTTTGCAGGAGTTTTTTTTTTCTCCTGCCAGCGCACTGCTTCAGTGTGAAAGCCCTCAGGTTTCACACTGAAGAAACAGTAGAGGTAGTTTTAGGTCAGTTTGCAGGCGCTATTTTTAGCGCAGTAACGCCTGCAAACCGCTCCAGTGTGAAAGGGCTCTAACATTTACCTGAGCCCCCTCTCTGTCCAGCGTTGTCCACGAGTGTCCCAGCCATCCGAGATTCTCCCTCCTAATTGGCTGAGACACAGCAGTGGCGTCACTGGCTGTCGCTGCTGTCAATCAAAGTCAGCTAGCCAATCAGGAGAGAGAGCGGGCGGGCCGGGTCAGGGCTTCGTCCCTGAATGGACACAGGGAACTGGGACTCAGCCGGGTGCCCCAATAGCAAGCTGCTTGCTGTGGGGGCACTGAACAGGAGGGAGGGGTCAGGATCACAGAAGAGGGACCCGAGAAGAGGATGATCTGAGCTGCTCTGTGCAAATTCACTGCAACAGAGCAGGTAAGTATAACATGTGTGTTATTTTTCTGGGGGAAAAAATTTGATTTTACAATCATTTTAGTGCATGCCTGTAGTCTTAGAAATAGACACTTCATGTGAAGAAACTATATTCCACAATCCCTGGGTCTCTTAGTCTAGTGTTCTGCATTTGAGAGCTAAACAGACACAAACAAGCAGATCTTTCACAGATAGCTCACCAAGCTAGAAGAGATGTGATTTCTTCATATTAGCACAACCGCATTTGTGATGCACCACAGAAGAAATTGCAAAGTGTTAGGCCCTACGGCTGGGGTACCCAGTCTGAAAAAGAATGCACGCACAGTCTTGAAGGCAGTAATTTATCTTATATATTGTATTTACGTTAGCAATGATGAATAAAGACAGTTTCAATAGCCACTGATATTCAGGTAATAGAGTAGTGGATTTTTGTTCAGTATTGTAATAAAGCAGTTGGTAATTGTACAGTGTCTTAGGCCTGCATTACCAGAGGATGGCTAGCGCTGCAGGGGTGGTGCTTTGTGGTGCACTGAGATGGCACTCTGATGCTGCTGAGGGAAACCCCACTTCACTGGTCTGGATACCGTAATGTCTGCTGTACAAAGGTGATGTCCCTGAGCTGACCCTACTCAAACAGGAACAGCTCCCTGTTGTATTCACTCTCCCTAACACGTGGGATCTCTGTCCATCTCCTATCATTTGCTCCAGGCATGCCTGAATGGTGTGGGCATCCTAATTTATTAAGGTCCCACACTAAGATGGCTGTCAGAGGTGAGTGAAATCAGACAGTTGCTACACCTGAGACACCTACGGAGTCCCAGAGGGAGCAATTCCCTCTAAAAAAAAACACGTACTAGATGGAGGAAAACCTACACCTGCTACAAAATCATTGATTTGATATTGTGTGACCTGGAATAAGATGTTACCTGTCCCTTTATCGAATGGGCACAAGCTAGGTGAATGAACACATGGACATAGTGGAATCAATCAGTCATAACACTTCAAACTGCAGCCAAAACACGTGAGCTCATCATTACAAAGTAGAGCAAACAATCAAAACAGGAAATATAACTACACTAATGCCCCGTACACACGGCCGGACTTTGTTCGGACATTCCGACAACAAAATCCTAGGATTTTTTCCGACGGATGTTGGCTCAAACTTGTCTTGTATACACACGGTCACACAAAGTTGTCGGAAAATCCGATCATTCTGAACGCGGTGACGTAAAACACGTACGTCGGGACTATAAACGGGGCAGTGGCCAATAGCTTTCATCTCTTTATTTATTCTGAGCATGCGTGGCACTTTGTCCATCGGATTTGTGTACACACGATCGGAATTTCCGACAACGGATTTTGTTGTCGGAAAATTTTATATCCTGCTCTCAAACTTTGTGTGTCGGAAAATCCGATGGAAAATGTGTGATGGAGCCCACACACGGTCGGAATTTCCGACAACAAGGTCCTATCACACATTTTCCGTCGGAAAATCCGACCGTGTGTACGGGGCATAACACAAACAACAAAAACATTTGAAAGCATAAAATGCCTTTAATTTCAAACATCAACCTATTCTAAATTGAAAAAGGAAAATGTATTGCTACTTTTTTCTTACTTTTCAGCTTGTCTTTTCCTATTGATCTGTTTGTGCCTGAAGGGCATGTCCCAGGCTCACGTCTAATCTCCTTTAGCATCTTTCTCTGTGTCATTCAGCTTTAATTATTATCTGCTTACAGATTTTATGCAAATTTACATTGCAACTCATGGTCCCACACCAGCTGCTCCAGTGACAGCACAGTGTGGGTGGATGTAGTGATAATCACAATATAGGATGACACAGCCCTTTTGAATCCAAAATGGCTGCTAAAAGAGAACATTAGCATGCATTAACCTTTTTGCCTTTTTTAAATGAAATGCAACAATAATGTACTAAAAAGGAAATACTAGCACTGTGCAACTGGCTAAGGAAATATTTACTTAAATATTTTGAAGAGGTGAAGTGTTGGTTCCTAAATGGGTGAACTAAGCTTCAAAGTTGACATATGTGAGCAGACTGCAACACCTAAAAACTTTTCTCATCTAATGCCACGTACACACGATCGGAAATTCGGCCAGCAAAAGACCGATGAGAGCTTTTGGTCGGAAAATGTGACTGTGTGTATACTCCATCGGACTTTTGCTGGCCGAATTCCAGCCAGCAAAAGATTGAGAGCATGTTCTGAATTTTTCGGTTGGAAAAAGTTCCTATCCGAAAATGCGATCGTCTGTAGCAATTCCGATGCGCAAAATTCCTACACATCCTCGGAAACAATTCAACGCATGCTCGGAAGCATTGAACTTCATTTTTTCGGCTCGTCGTAGTGTTGTACGTCACCGCGTTCTTAACGGTCGAAAGTTCAGTGAACTTTTGTGTGACCGTGTGTATGCAAAGCAAGCTTGAGCGGAATCCCGTCGGAAAAGCCATCATATCTTTTTCCGACCAAAATTCTGATTGTGTGTATGCGGCATTAGGATAGCCCAGCGACCTTACTTGAAGGGATTGTATGAGGATTGTATTTGTAATAATGTAGATTGACAGACAGGGTTAGAATAGTGGGGAGTTGATTTTAAGAACTGGAATAGAAAATAACTTTTCAAAATGTGTGGTAACACCACCACTGGTTGGACCTAAAGAAGGCATCACTAAATGGCAGACCGAGTCACTGTCCCATCCGCACCTCCACAGTTTCACCATTGAGGAGCTGGTTCTTTCTCCCTGCTTCTGTTGCTGCCACTATCACAGAAGAGAGTGGGATGCAGAACAGTTCTGCATAAAAGGTGGGAGGCACAGCAGCACTAGATGGAGGGCATGAGTTGCCAGAATTAACTTTAATATTGACAAGCTGGTGATTGGCTGCTAAGATGCATGGCTGTCCTAGCAACCTATCACCAGCTTCTTAAAAGAAAAAGTTAATTCTGGCAGCTCCCGCCTCCATCTAGTGCTGCTATGTTTCCCACTCTGTGTGTCCAAGTAAGGTAGGAAGAGGTAGACAGAGCTGTGATGTGAAGGGGCTAGAACTGCGGTGGGGTTCTGTGAAGTGAAGGGGGGCCAGAGCTGAAGGGGGCTAGGATGTGAAGGGGCAGGGGACACTACTGTGAAGAGGGGTTTAGAACACTGCTGGGAATAGGAAACC
Source organism: Lithobates clamitans (assembly GCA_037952925.1). Lineage (NCBI taxonomy): Eukaryota > Metazoa > Chordata > Amphibia > Anura > Ranidae > Lithobates > Lithobates clamitans. Next base: position 9,622,768 of record JBBGZY010000723.1, read on the forward strand.
AATGTGCAGGGGGACTGAGGAAACTGATGTAAAAACGGGATCAGGAAATAAAGGAGGGGGTCTGTGGTGCGAAGGACCACAAGTCATCAAACAAAGATACGTGATTCAGACTTCTACTGGAAAAAAATTTTACTGGTCGGACCTCCGTGAATTTTAATTCAGTACCCCTGACCTAAAGTATATCTACAGCTAAAACTTTTTATTTCATTTTGTGTAGTGTAGGGAAAGGTTAGAACCTCTGTTGGTTCCTAAACTTGACGTGGGGTATCTAATCCCTTCCTGTGCAATTCACATGCGATGAATGGGCTCAAATCACACCGCATTGCACCAAAGATGTGCAGGCACCTTTTTTGGAGTTGCACTGCAACAGGGTCGCGTGGTTGATTTGTACCATCTAGTGCAATCCAATGCATGCAAACAGCACTGCATTTGCGATCCATTAGGGGGTGTCAATAACTTTATATTGACACCCGCATGAGATCGCAAACAGAGTGCGATTGCAATGTGGTGTAAGAAACGCATAAGGATCCCGCACCGCATATGTGTAACCGGGGCTAAAGGGGAACAAAAAGATAAAGTCCAATGTTTTGCAAGAATATAATACACACTCTTATGCCCTGTACACACGATAGGATTTTCCGATGGAAAATGAGTGATAGGACCTTGTTGTCGGAAATTCCGACCGTGTGTAGGCTCCATCACACATTTTCCATAGAAATTTCTGACACACAAAGTTTGAGAGTTTGCTATAAAATTTTCCGACAACAAAATCCGTTGTCGGAAATTCCGATCGTGTGTACACAAATCCGACGCACAAAGTGCCACGCATGCTCAGAATAAATTAAGAGAGGAAAGCTATTGGCTACTGCCCCGTTTATAGTACAGACCTTCCTCAGTACAGACCTTTCTCAGTACAGACCCTCCTCCATCAGTATAGACCCCCCAGGACAAACCACCCCCTCCATTAGTACAGACCCCCCCACCAGGACAAACCCCCCTCAATTAGTACAGACCCCCCACCAGGACAAACCCCCCCACCAGGACAAATACCCCTCCATTAGTACAGACCCCCCTACCAGGACAAACCCCCCTCCATTAGTACAGCCCCCCCCACCAGGACAAACCCCCCCTCCATGAGTACAGACCCCCCCAGGACAACCCCCCCTTCATTAGTACGGACCCCAAAGGACAAACCCACCTCCATTAGTACAGACCCCCAGGACAAACCCCTCTCCATTAGTACAGACCCCCCCACCAGGACAAACCCCCTCCATTAGTAGACATGTGCACACTGAAATATTTTGTTTCGGAATTTCGTTTTAGTCTGAAAAATAAATTTATTTAGTTACTCCCAAAATTCGTTTTTATTCACTTCATTTTTCGTTAAAAATTGCATTCGTCCGAAAATCCAAATTAAGGTCGAATTTGTCATTGAAGGCTTATAGTGTCTGTCGAATGTTCAAAGAAAATTCGACAGAGCAGCTAAACTGTACGATGCCGTATAGTTTACCTGCTCCATCGAATCTTCTTAGAACTTTCAACAGACACCATAAGCCAAAGTACGTGTGTACTTAGTTCTAGCTATTTTACTGCTCCTCCTCTTTGGTTACAACCAGCCAATAACATTCATCATCATCATTATTTTTACTCATCTTTTCTCCCCTACGTCGAATCTTTTCTCCCCTACGTCAAATCTTTTCTCTCTATATTGATTCATTTCTCTCTATCCCCCTCCATTACTACAGACCCCCCCACCAGGACAAACCCCCCCTCCATTAGTACAGACCCCCCAGGACAAACCCCCCCTCCATTAGTACAGACCCACCCACCAGGACAAACCCCCCTCCATTAGTACAGACCCCCACCAGGACAACCCCCCCTCCATTAGTACGTCCCCCCCACCAGGACAAACCCCCCCTCCTTTAGTACAGACCCCCCACCAGGAAAACCCCCCTCCATTAGTACAGACTCCCCAGAACAAACTCCCCCTCCATTAGTACAGACCCCCCAGAACAAACCCTCCTCCATTAGAACAGACCCCCCCACCAGGACAAACCGCCCCTCCATTAGTACAGACCCCCAGGACAACCCCCCTCCATTAGTACAGACCCCCCCACCAGGACAAACCGCCCCTCCATTAGTACAGACCCCCAGGACAAACCCCCTCTCCATTAGTACAGACCCCCAGGACAACCCCCCCTCCATTAGTACAGACCCCCCACCAGAACAAACCCCCCTCCATTAGTACAGACCCCCCACCAGGACAAAACCCCCTCCATTAGTACAGACCCCCTAGGACAAACCCCCCTCCATCAATACAGACCCCCAAGACAAACCCCCCCTTCATTAGTACAGACCCCCTACCAGGACAAACCCCCCCTATTAGTACAGACCACCCACCAGGATAAACCCCCCTCCATTAGTACAGACCCCCAGGACAAACCTCCCTCCATTAGTACAGACCCCCCCACCAGGACAAACCCCCCTCCATTAGTACAGACCCCCCAGGACAAACTCCTTCTTCATTAGTACAGACCCCCAGGACAGACCCCCCTCCATTAGTACAGACTCCCCACCAGGACAAACCACCCTCCATTAGTGCAGACCCACCCACCAGGAGAAACCCCCTCCTCCATTAGTACAGACCCCCCAGGACAAACCCCCCCTCCATTAGTACAGACCTCCCAGGGCAAACCCACCCCTCCATTAGTACAGACCCCCCCCACCAGGACAAAACCCCCTCCATTAGTACAGGCCCCCCACCAGGACAAACCCTCCCTCCATTAGGGTACATAAAAACACCCAGAAGCAGCTGGAGAGGAGAGGACAGTGTGCAGCCGCTCCGCCCGGGTGGAGAACAGATCACAGCAGGCAGGTCCTGAGTTAGACACAGAGAGGAGGAGGAGGAGAACATGTGTCAGGCACGGACCGCCCCCCCAGCAATGTCACTGCACGGCTGGTCTCTGTCCACAAAGAGACCAGCAGCTCCGATCTCCGGCTGCTCTCCTTCTCTGACAGGAGGAGGGAGGGGGAGGGGCTTGAGCAGGAAACACAGTGGCGGCGGAGAGAACCGACTCTGGACATGAATAAAGGGAGGAGGAGGAGGGAGGGGAGCACTCTGGCGCTTCAGCACCCCACCTCTCTGGCGCCCGGGTGCACTGCACCCCGCACACCCGCCTAGGATCGGCCCTGTTGGGTAGGATCAACTGCAGGGAGACCACAGGAAATATTGGTGACTAGTCTTTTGCCCTTTGTCTTCCCCTTTTATTTGGGCACAGCTTCCAGAATTCAGTTCCTCTTATGCCCTTCCATTGACAATACCTATCACCATTAACAATAAATACTGTATGCACATTAAAAATTACATTGCACCTCTAACAAGCAGACCGAAAGCAAACAGACTTGAAGGCCCTGGTGACAGCAAGAACAATTACAGTTAACATTACTTGGTCACCTTGTCCAATCCCAGAATGCTTTGCATTCATTGAGAAAATGCAATGTGTTCTCTGAATGGCGCTTGTGCCGAGGGAGCAACTCCCTATGTTCACTATGCAGCAGGGAGCTGCTTGGCTCGGGACCTGGAAAATAGCAGTGATCACTGTAGTAGATACTGTTACTGAATTCCCGCTTCCACGGTCCTCCTCTTCTGGGGCCCCTTAGTGGCACTGGTGGTTCCTCCCCGCATCAAGTTTCCACGTTGGAGAAGCGCTCTCCTTGGTAGACACCTGAGTCCCGCATCTATGTTCAATCACACAGAATGCAGGACTCGGCCCTGCCCCCCCAGCGCCGCGTCACTGGATTTGATTGACAGCAGCGGGAGCCAATGGCTGCGCTGCTATCAATCTATCCAATCAGGACACGAGACACCAGCTAGAGCTGGTGTGCTCGTTCCCGGCCGGAGAAAGATCGGGGTCAGGTAGGTAAAATGGGGGCTCAGTGGGGCTGCAGCACCACAGAAGGTTTTTCACCTCAATGCATTCTATGCATTACCATGAGGGTTTATAACCCCTTTAAGTTTGGTCCCCTTGGAACATTCTTTCAAGCCTAGAAAAAAAAAGGGCTGCTGTCTTTCAGTATTTTATATTTTTTGGCCTGGATGACCTAGACTTGAGCATAAGCCTGACAAGCTAATGTGCTCTCTGTATCCTGGTGAGAAGATTCCATGCATAGTATTAACCGGTTCCCGACCAGCCGACCAGCTGCTGCGGCAGGATGGCTCCCTGGGCGAGCCGTCATAGCTGTATGTCAGCTCTTTAAGACTCTTTAAGACTCAGTAGGAGGTGCGTGCCCACAGCGTGTCCCCGGAGCCGATGCGAGTGCCCGGCGGGTGCGATGACCAGTGGGCACCCGCGATTAGCTCGTGACAGAGCGAGAACCGGGATCTGTGTGTGTAAACGGTTCTGTCAGGGGAGAACAGACAGATCGTGTGTCGGTCTCCTGCCCTAGTCAGTCTCATCCCCCCACAGTTAGAACACACCTAGGGAACACAATTAACCCCTTGATCGCCCCCTAGTGTTAACCCCTTCCCTGCCAGTGACATTTATACAGTAATCAGTGCATCTTTATAGCACTGATCGCTTTATAAATGTCACTGGTCCCAAAAATGTGTCAAAAGCGTCCGATTTGTCTGCCGCAATATCGCAGTCCTTAAAAAAATCACTGATCGCCGCCATAACTAGTAAAAAAAATAATAATAATAAAAATACCATAAATCTATCCCCTATTTTGTAGACGCTATAACTTTTGCGCAAACCAATCAATATACGCTTATTGCGATTTTTTTACCAAAAATATGTAGAAAAATATGTATCGGCCTAAAAAATTTGTTTTTTGATTCTTACATTTGGGATATTTATAATAGCAAAAAGTAAAAGATATTGGGGGTTATTTACGAAAGGTAAATCCACTTTGCACTGAAAGTGCACTTGCAAGTGCAGTCGCTCTAAATCTAAGGGGTAGTTTTAAAATTAGTGGAAGCTCTGCTGATTTTATCATCTAATCATGTGCAAGCTAAAATGCTGTTTTTTATTTTCCTTGCATGTCCCCCTCGGATCTACAGCGACTGCACTTCCAAGTGCACTTGCAGTGCAAAGTGGATTTTAACCCCCATTGTGTTTTTTTCAAAATTGTTGCTCTTCTTTAGTTTATAGCGCAAAAAATAAAACTCACAGAGCTGATCAAATACCACCAAAAGATAGCTCTATTTGTGGGAAAGAAAGGACGTAAGTTTTGTTTGGGTACAGCTTTACACGACCACGCAATTGTCAGTTAAAGCGACGCAGTGCTGTATCGTAAACAAATGACCTGGTCAGGAAGGGGGTAAATTCTTCCAGGGATGAAGTGATTAATATTACCAATTTACTGCAGCTCATATTTACAGTCATATAATATTCCTGATTGCTAAGTCATCTTTTATCATCGTTTACACTAAAACATTTTCTCTTATTCAGTATACTGATTGGTCACTTATATTCAGTGCATACAAGGACAGCTATTCCAGTTGAGGAATACATTAATGGAAGGTGCCCTTGGCAATTTTTCATGGCCACTATAGTGGTGTCTGCTGTCATCAATCACAGGAACACATGTCAATTAGGTTAAAAATGTCTTCCTTTCTTAATAGTTTTGATCAAATACAGAATTATACATGTCCAATAAAAGTAACTCATATTTTACACATTAAAAAATCACAGATGTATAGTTTTGTGGATCCATTTGGCAGCAGAGAGCTGTTTAGCAGTAGGGAAGCATTGTAGTCTCTGTGTGACCCCTGAAGGTTCCTAGAATAGAAGTACACTTATTATTCATATGCCATTTAATTCATCTGCTCTTGTAAGACAGAAATGAATTACATGAACAAAAACCTCAGTTCCCATCACTCTAGAAACACATTAGAAAATGCTTAGTATTTAACCCAGCTTCACATAATCAAAGCTTTTCTTCTTATTCGTTTGGCAAATTATAATTTCTAAGTGATAATTTGGTGCCTAGCCAGATACATTTGGGATCAAGTTGATACCGTTTATCCAAGACCTTTAAAAATTCATATTTAGTTAAAGTTAGGTAAATGCATATGTATGTATTTTTATCTACTGGGTCTTAATTAAAGTGGGTGGGATGACTTGAGTTTGCACTCCATCTTTACTGTATATACATTTATCACCACCTAAAAATATTAAAAGTTTCCAATAAATATTTCTCAATGATTTGCTGATGAAATTTGCCCAGTGAAAAAATAAGTAAGTTTGTCAAATAATAGTCAACAGGATTTGTCCTGTGTATTATATGATTTGGTGGACAAATCTTGTTAGTTTGAATATTAAATGTACAGTGGCCATTTTTCACCTTTGGGCAAATCTATGTGGGAATGTTTTGGTGGATTTCATTAAATGACAGGAGGAGTCCATTCATTCACTTGCTGACACTTACTATCCATAATACTTAAGCTGTGTATAGACACAAGCATAGCAAATGCTGGCAGCATGTAATTGTTTTTTTTTTTTTACATTTTTTTTACAGCTAAAAAAAAATTTTAAAAAGTGCCCCTACTGTTAACCAGACGAAACACCGAGCATGTAGACTGGTATCTCTATAGCAAGGTAGCAGCAAACATGCAGCTCTCCTGTAATGTTGATACTGGCCAATATGCCCTTCAGAAATTAAGTAGGAGGATTTTAAGAAGGGATTCCCCCCACAATGGAGGTTTCCCTTTAAAGCAGTGTAACTCAATGCTGGCTGGCACTGGGCTGTTCAGAAACCCTGATATCCAGGAGAGTGTGCATGAGGGGGACCTCATGTTATCCCTATCTGCCTCCCCATGCAAGACAATTTGGTGGTCCCCTCCTCCCCATTGAACTGGTTTTAGGATATCCCCAGAACCCTAACCAGTCCAACGATCCGTGCAGATAAAAAAAAAACAACAAATAAATCCTTTTTAATTTATTTTTGTAATTAAATCTTTCTAGGTTCCAGTGATGTTTGACGGTGGCCTGCGCTGTCCATTCCAGTGATGACAGGTCTCACTAAGGGGAAGCATGGGTTCCCCTTTCTTCACTGCACAAATATTGTTTGAGTACTGAAAAATGTCACACCATTGGCTTGATTTTAAGTGCCCAGAGAACTCTGGAGAAGGGGTTTCCCTGCACCATTATCCATATTTAGATGAGATATTTAGAAATTTGCTCAGAGGTAGATATTTTTGGCAATAGAGACGTTGCTTGTCTCTTTTGCCAAAAAAATAAATTGTTTCCTTTTTCTCCTACCAAACTGCCTGTGTGGCATGCACAGTACAACATAGGCTTCCAACCCATATCAGGAATCTGCAAGATGCAAGAAAGAAGCTAGATGTAATTTCGGCACACATACACGTGAGTTACTTCATTAGTGGCTGCCCTATGGCTAAAGAGAAAGAATGCTGGGCTGGAGAGTTGAACCGCTGCTCTCACACAGAGTGCAGTAGTTCTAGACTGAAGCAGTCCACCATGCCTTTTTCAAAAGTACTCCAATCAACAAAGCTTCTCAGGGAGTGTGAGCATTGTTGATTATTGTTACTGTGCATTTATACTGTGCAGATTGTTGTGTAAGGCCACTAGAGGCCCAACCATTGCACTCTGTCTAAAGAGCAGTGGTCTGGCTCTAGATAGGTATGCTGTCAGCACAGGGCAGCCTTTTACTGTTTTAATAACAAATACATACAAAATGTTATGCCTGACAATGTAAAAAGTAAAAATAAAAAAAACAAGACCTCAATTGGCCCTGAACTCTTAATGGTCACCCTAACATGTAACCCTTAAATCTAACCTCTGCATGTGAGCCTTAAAACCTAAACTGAACCTAAATTTTAAACCTACAAGATCCCTGCCTGCTTTTGTTCCCCCAGTCCCAGCTCCTCCTAATTCATGCTCTTTGGTTTACAACTGTACATGAGTGAGTTGGTGTGTTTAGTCTGGCTTTTCCCAGCTCAAATGAATGCATTTTCAGGTGCTTACTTTCAATGTATACACACTGTCATAACACAAATAAAACTGGTGGCATTAGCTCAAACCTTGAGTGGTTCCTTCTCTTTTTTGAGGATTCTCTAATCATTATGTTCTTCCATGACAACAAAGTTATTTGCTCTTAGCTGTACTAACCTTAGTATGTTAAATTGCTTTTCCTTCACTGACCAAGGATGATCATGACCTGTGCTTCCTACCATCTGCCCTGACCTTACCTATTCTGACCTTGATTTAGGGTTCACTTTTGGCTTTGCTGTATCAGTTTCTGATCACTTGGTTTTTGGACTCTGGCTTGTAACTTGATATAATAGTTCGACTGTCTGTCCTGTAGAAACCAAGTAATGGAAAGTTTCCTTAAGTCTAGCTGCTAAAGATGGAAACTGTCACTAGAGTGGCCATTACACCACAACTTGAAGCAAGTTTTCTTACAAAACCTAATACCGTAATTAAAGTCCCATTAATAACTTTTAATTGCAGCTTTTAAATAAATGATACCTAATGATCTTGTTATGGTACTTGATCAGGTAAAAACTGTTCTATGGTGGCAAAGCCCTCTTCCTGTATCTCAATTGTGTTGTCATCCTGTGGCATACGCTACCAATGTAGGCTGCAAGCAGCCATGCCAATGCAGATTGCAAAGGCATGGTCCGCTCTTTTAACCATGAAGAACCCCACCCTGAGAAATAAAGTGCAGCAGTTTCTGGAGTGATGGAGTATCTGCAAAAATACTGCAGGAGATCAGCGTTGTTGATATGCAACAAAGCATAAAAAAAGATTTCTTAGTTACATTTTGATAGGTACAATGATATGAAGATGTCATCTACAAAAATTATTTTGACTGCTCTTAGACAGCTACAATAAAAAATTAAAAATGACATTTTAAAGAAACCTTATATTTGTGCATATGAAAACACCATGCAAATGCATTCTGGGTTTTTAAATTAAGCCATTTGGTCTAAATAGATAAGCAAAGTATTTATTTGATTTTCTTTTAAGTTGTTCCTGCAAAAACATTGCCTGTAGGTTCTAAGCCTTACCTAATTTTACAGAACCAGGTTTCAGCTCCTACTGTATGTATACAACATCCTAAAGTTTGACAGTTTTAATGGGCACCCAGGCAGAAGTTGCGATTTAAATTGCATATAATGCAAATGCAAATCACAAAAAAGGCACAATTGGACATTTCTCTTAAATTACTGTACTTTAGCTTTCCAATATATTGCACCTGCTGTTTCCTACAGTCTTGAGAAAGGAATAATTTGCTGGAAAAATGCATTTAGAGATTTCATACAAGAACTTAACCCAAACAGTCGATGAAATGTTTACAGTAAATAAGATAGAAGCTCCCAGACTTCTTTTCTGTGTTTTAGACAATATGTGAGCTAATAGCCTAGAAATTATTGCATTAATACCATGACAATCTCAGCATAGGGAAGCTGGCAACAATGGCAGGTTTATGAAACCATTTATTAGGATACTGAAATAAATTAGAGTAATGTATTTCCTATTGTGGTACAGAGAAAAGGAATATAATTGCATTGAATGTGGTAAAGGATATTGCTATGTGTTATTATTAGAACTGCTTTCCGCACAAAGGTTTCAGTTATGGCTTTTGTCGCTTTTTAGTTTCATGAAACAATTTCAGCATTTGTTTTACATATTAAACTTTGAAAACTACTGTGGTTTTAGTTGGAGAATTGTAGAGAGTTGAGCTATTATCTATTGTATCTGTCAGCTGTGCCTGTATGGAATGTTATGATCATGAACATGGGAAAATCAGTAGTTGTGGAGAACTGAGACAAGACAATATAATGAATGGACACGCCCATTTTAGTTTTTGAAGGGTGAAATTTGTGAATAGTTGTATTTTGTGTTGGGGGTGATTTTTCTTCATTTTCTGTGGGGTTTTTTCATGTTGATTATAACTTTTTAGCTTAAAGGACATCTGTGTCTTTGGTACAATTATACATAGTTCCTTCTACCCCACTGAGCACTACTGACCCCAACTAACACTTACCTTGCCCCCTGTTCCAGTGATCTTCATTGTGCTTCTCTGCCTGGAGCTGCACAGACTTTCTCCTGAAAGTAAACAAACCAAATAAAGGTGCAGAGATCTAAAAAACAAAAATAAATTATAAAAACAAAAAATGTACAACCCCCTAAATGTGCTGCAATTATTGAAATAAAAATGTTTCCTTTTATGTTTATGTCTGTGCCTCCTGTATCTGTGCCTCCTATATGTCCAATAAAGCATTTAAAATTCTATACACATGAACCCAAAAATTGTACACTATGGGGGTTTTTTACTGAAGGCAAATCCACTTTGCATTACAAGTGCAAACTACAAGTGCAAAGTGCGCTTGAAATTGCACTTGGAAGTGCAGTCGCCGTACATCCGAGGGGCACATGCAAGGTATATAAAAAACAGCATTTTAGCTTGCACATGATTGGATAATAAAATCAGCAGAGCTTCACCTTATTTCAGATCTACCCCTCAGATTTACAGCGACTGCACTCCCAAGTGCACTTTCAGTGCAATTTCAAGTGCACTTTGCACTTGTAGTGCAAAGTGGATTTGTCTTTTGTAACTAACCCCCTATATCTTCTGTACTTATACTTATAATCAGTTCAAAGTTCATGTGCAAAGCACTCCAGTGTTCAGCTTCAACTCAATCCAAATATTATTACCTATTGTATATTGGTGACCAAACGTGCCAAATTCCCCCAGTGGAAATGCACTCACCAGATTATGTGACCCCTACATTTAAAAAGGGTCTTAATGCACTGCTAATAATTGGTTCCTGCTCTCCAGGGTCCGCTCCTCTCCCCCACTCTCCTCCAGTTTTACCATTTGCAACCAATAGTTAGGAACCTCCAATGTGAGATTCATGACTTTCTGAATCTGCTTATCGCCAACTTAGAACCTTACCTTTGAATCAACAGGTCCAAAAACATTACTTTCCCTATCCCTACTTCAGGAGTTTCCCAAAATTCTTGGAATTATAGTTTGCTATCCTTCCACATTAATAGCCAGAGAACCACATATATGCTGGTTGCACAAAGCATATCATCACCCCCTCCCAATTATCTTAGGTGCAGGCACCAGTGCACCATTTGTAGTAAGAATTTGGCCTTGAAGAGGATAAAATTGTTAAGCCGAACAAACAATAATAACTTCACAATTAACCCATTAAATGTCCTTAATATGGATTGGTTTTAACAAAAAATGGGCAACAAACCTCAAGTCTATCCCAGGAGGGATTTACATATACAGATTCCATGTAGATGAGGAGGATGGGAAGCCAGTCAGGCCCTGAAGGCCCCTAACTATTGGATGATCAAGAGCCACTCCTCAGTTAATATGATCCTTATAGAAGATGTAGGAATATTGTAATCGTGTACCTGTGTAAATTCAAATGAATTATTAGAAAGAAGTTTATTGTACAAACAGTTTAACTCTGGTAATTTTTTAAAGAAAACTGATTTTAAAGTGGGAGTTTAATTGGGGATGTCATCTTAAAATATAGGAAGTAGGATTCTGTGTGTCCTTTCCCAAAAATCATGAACCCAGCAAGGGTTATTTCTTCCTCAATAGTTCAAAAAAGTATAAACGCCTAGTCCATCAAGAGGTACCATCCAATGCAAATGAAAATGTCAATAACATAAAGTTTTAGAGAAAAATTCAGAAAAATTAAGCTTTTAAGCAACATGTGACTATGTTTGCTTTATCATAGTTCACATAAATATTTAAAATCACTTTAAAAAAGTTTGTGCTGATTTTGTTATAAAGCACAGTCATTCTTTTTCTGCTCTAAATTGTGTGCATTTTATCATTTTAGATTTGTTGCTTAAGTCATCTTTTATGACCGTTAGGAAAATTCTTTTGATGACAGATGGTTTTTGTAGAATGCAACTGACGTTGGACTAAAATCTCACTGTGTCCTTAAAATAGGTCACTGAAAAGCTTAAGGTGTCCAAGCTAAATAAAAGTACTCAATTGTCACAGTTACTACTTGAATCATAAATTCTAAACAATAGACAGACACAATAGATAGATACAATGGATGGTTAGATATGTAGCCCTCCCATAGAAGTTGCAAATGTAAGGGTTACCCACTGCTGCACAGCCAGTCACATAGCATTTCCTGCTTGCATTCAGACACAGAAATCAGTCTTTTGGCTTGTTTTTGTTGTTTTATTATGGGATGATAACTTGGATGGGGTAGGGATTCACACTTATGTGTTTTTGCGTATTGTGGGTGCAGTGCAATGTGTGTTTTACCTTTAAACTCTAGGCTATGTGTGTTTTAAGGGAAACCTCATTAATGGTGCAGCAAGTGGTACCCATTCCAGTGCACCACACCTATACTGTGCAGATGTGAACAAGGCCCAAAGCTTAAATGACATAAATCACAATTACCAAAATATCTGCAAAGGTAAATCAGTATTAGGTTGAATTCCATTAAACAGTAGGTATAATGGAGATGGCGCAATCCCTCTCAAAGGGCTTACACATGTCACTCGGCTTTTTACAAGACCCTAGAGACCTTGCCTACGCGGGGGGGGGGGGGGGGGGGCTGTTTTACCCAGGGTTCGGGATATCACCATTCTCCCCTGTGGAATATCCGATCAAGCTCCGCTTGCTTTGAAGCTGTGCGTGTCCTATTCACCGGGTGAGAACCTCTGGAGTTTGTCTAGATTTTGGCTGGATGATTCCAGAATATCGGAATCATATAGGGCTGAGGCGGCGCAGTATTGGAGGGATTTGGACCACTCGGTATCTCTGACCACATCTTGGGACGCATTTAAAATCTTCACTAGGGATAAATTACAGTCACATATCCGTAGGATCCATAAGAATCTGAGAGAGGAGACCCAAAGGGCTGAAGAGAGGGTGGCGGTGCTTGAGGAGGAGTACTCGGAGTCTCGGACTCCGAGAGCGTACTCTGACTTTCAGGCTGCATTGCGGGATGTTCTCCTACTGCGAACGTCAGCTACTAAAACTAAATTTCTGCATCAGTCCCAAAGAATTTTCGAGCAAGGGGAAAAAACTGGTAGTATGCTGGCATGGCTGGCGAGAGAAAACTCCTCCCCAGTAACTATTTCGACTATTCATGACCTGGACGGGACGATCCTAACAGATCCCTCTTCCATTAATGATAGATTTGCGTCATTCTACCGGGAACTCTATGCTTCTCGAATGACTTGCACAGATGCCGAACTGACGACATACCTCGACGGGGTGGAGCTCCCTTACTTGACATCCACATTTAGAGAAGCTTTAGAGGGTCCTATCCTACTAGAGGGATTACAGAGGGCTGTGGCCTCCTTGCAAAATGGTAAAACGCCAGGCCCGGATGGGATACCTGCTGAATTCTTTAAAACTTATTTAGAGGAAATATTACCATCGTGTGCTGCGACATGCCATGGAGGGGAATCTGTTGCCCCCGACAATGGCTGAGGCAGTTATAGTAGTTATCCTTAAACCGGGCAAGCCTCCTGAACAATGTTCTTCATATCGCCCTATCTCTCTCCTAAATGTGGATGCCAAACTGTTGGCCAAGGTGTTAGCTGTTCGATTGAACACTGTGATTATAAAGTTGTTAAATTTTATTTTTGTATACCCTTTTACTTCATCTTTGTTATGGAGTAGTTCATTAAGCTTAACAAAGTAGTTATCTATTCCCATTTCCACTTACGCAATTGTCTGAACAATAGTAATGTCAGCCAATTGGATAGTAATTATGTGAAATCAAGTTAAATATTGTATTATAGATAAAGGAAAATTTATTATCAAATACTTACCGTAATTTTCCTTTCCTGATGGACTCCATGGCAGCCTACGTGTGGGTTAACCCCGCCTCCTCTCCAATGCTATAGGACCCCCTACCCTATAAGAATGAGCTCACCTGTACAGACTGTGTTCCGTAACTAGCCTACTCATTGACCGATGGGTGGGAACTCCGTCTGCCATGGAGTCCATCAGGAAAGGAAAATTACGGTAAGTATTTGATAATAAATTTTCCTTTTTCCTGACAGACTCCATGGCAGCCTACGTGTGGGAAATAACTAGCCATTCCACACGGGTGGGTATGCTGAACAGCAATAATATAATTTGACCCGTCAACCGACAGAATTTATAAACCAAAGCTCACAGAAGAAAGCGAAGCAGGCTCAGTAAAGTAATCTGACATTAAGATTTCAATAGGGGCCCTTGAGGTCGCTTGCAGATAACGCCTGAACACACGTACCGGGCTGCTGCCCATGAAGCCGCTATACCCTTGGTGGAACGTGCCGTCACCGCCTCCGGAGGAGTCAGGATCCTATCTCTATAAGGCTGATGAACAAACTGTACAGTTCTGGACGAGGCTTGATTCAGTTTGTTACTGCCGTAATGCAGGACGGACAGGTAGACAGAATGTCCAAACGGAAGGAAGTAGCTTGCAGGTATACCTTCAGAATTACGTCTATTACCAGAGGATAGGACGATTTGCTGGTTCCTATGGAACCTTGAGGTAATTCTTGGATTTGAGCTGAGCATGGGAAAAAAAAAGGACCATCTGGTCCGGGAAGAAGGACAGAAAAAGATTCTTCGTAACCTAGGGACGTGACCTCCGAGACCCTCTAGCCAAGGTAATGGCTACTATGACATTGATTTTAGCTAAAAAGGCCTCCAATAGAAAGCGGGGAGGACCCCGTATTACTGAGTTCAGACAGTGAGCCAATGACAAGGGGAAGGTCTCAATTGGGAAATCTTGGTCTCCTTATGAGGGCTAAGCTTTAGCTGCCCATGGGATGGTTGGTGGACTAAAGGGTAAACAGCCCACAAAGTTCTGGAGAAGGCCAACAAGGCTGAGACTTGGACCCTAAGAGAGCTGATGGATAGAGATAAATCTAGGCCGAAAAAGCTGAAGATATCCTGAGCTTTTGGATTTCTACATGACCTGCTCAGAGAATGAGAACTCAACCGACTATTAGAACCTCTACAGGCCAGAAGACCTCACTCCCCCGCAGCATAGTCGGTGAATTTAGGGAGTTTTATGCATCCCTCTATAACCTGCAGACTCCAGCTCCCCAGCTCTCCCGAATTGAAGAATATCTCACTAACTCGGGCATGCCCAGACTTTCAGATGACATTAGGGAGCTACTTGACGAACCAATCTCCACAGAAGAGATACAATTAGCAGTTAAGGCGTCTAAATTAGGGAAAGCCCCAGGACCGGACGGACTTACCGCACAATACTTTAAAACTTTACTCCCCTCCCTTGTGCAATTCATGCATAAATTCTTCAATTACATAGGCCCCGATATCAATTTCCCCCGAGACTCTCTGACGGCACACATTACAGTGATCCCTAAGGAAGGTAAAGACTCATCCCTGTGCGGGAGTTACAGACCAATTTCTCTACTAAATACGGATTTGAAAATTTTCACCAAAATAATATCAACTAGGATTCAATCCCACCTCCCCTCCTTAATTCACTTAGACCAAGTGGGTTTTGTCCCAACCAGAGAGGCTAGGGACAACACCACTAAAGTACTTAATATCTTACATGTGGTCAACAAGGGGAAGATTCCCTGTATTTTTCTAAGCACGGACGCGGAGAAGGCCTTCGACAGGGTGAACTGGCAGTTTATGTTGGCTACTCTGAGACACATAGGCCTGGGTGGTAACATGATAGGCTGGATTAAATCGTTATATGGAGCTCCTTCGGCGCGTGTCTGAGCCAATGGGATATGGTCAGATCCCTTTGCAATCAAGAATGGAACGCGCCAGGGATGTCCTCTATCCCCACTCCTCT
This sequence comes from Lithobates clamitans, assembly GCA_037952925.1. Classification (NCBI taxonomy): domain Eukaryota; kingdom Metazoa; phylum Chordata; class Amphibia; order Anura; family Ranidae; genus Lithobates; species Lithobates clamitans. Next base: position 9,638,567 of record JBBGZY010000723.1, read on the forward strand.
TCGCCCTGTCATTGGAACCTTTTCTGCGTACCGTGAGAGCCAATCCGGACATCTCTGGGGTGGATATGGGAGACTCACAACAGAAAATTGCCGCATATGCGGATGATATGTTGTTCTCCCTCACCAACCCTCTGATCTCTCTTCCCAACCTCCTCAGAGAATTTAAAACATATGGTGATCTTTCAAACCTGAAGATTAATTTCAGTAAGTCTGAAGCTATGAGCATAGGAATTCCCACTCAACATCTCACAGTCCTCCAATCCAGTTTCAAATTTAGATGGACTACCTCTGCTTTGAAATATCTGGGTACATATATCCCAACCAAATTCTCACAACTCTTCCCTCTGAATTTCCCCCCCCTGCTGACCAAAGTTAGAACTCTCCTTACCAAATGGCAAACGGGTCTTCATTCGTGGTTCGGGAGATGCAATATTATTAAGATGTGCATCCTGCCTAAATTCCTCTATCTTTTCCAAGCACTCCCGATCCAGATTCCCTCTAGCTATTTTGACCAAGTCAGGGCGGTATTCTTTGACTTCATATGGGCCCATAACTGACCTAGACTGAACAGACGACAGATTATGTTACCTAAGCAATATGGGGGTCTGGCAGTCCCAGACCTTCGTAAATATCACCAAGCAATCCACCTAACCAGACTGGTCGACTGGAACCGACACCGATCCACGAAATTATGGACCACCCTAGAACAGACACAATGCGAGATACCATTAAACAGAGCTCCTTGGTGTCATAATTCCCTACCAAGAGACGTAAAAAACCACCCAATAATAGGCACTACCACACAAATATGCGCTGCTATTTTTGCGCGCGCAGACCTGGTGTCATTGAGATCTCCTCTTCATCCGATACTGGGAAACCCAGAGTTTGTCCCCGGTTATACAGACCCTGTCTTCCGGGCAATGAGAGCAGCGGGTCGCTTCCAAGCCTCCCACTTTAAGATCAATGGTAGATGGCTGACACGGTTAGAACTCACGGATTTAAACGGCCCCTTCCACCTAGATTTCTGGAGAGCTCATCAGCTCAGTCACTTTCTTAAAACAATACCTCTCCCAAGTAGCCCTGACCAAAACTTGACCACCTTAGAGACTTACTGCACAGAAGAGGGTGCTGTGTCCCATATGCTGTCAGCCACATATCAGTTGCTAATTACCCCATTAGATGGTCATCGTCTTCGTTGCCTGGACAAATGGGAAAGGGACCTACACTGCACTTTTTCCACACGACAAAAACAAAATATCCTCCAATTCACTTTCAAATCTTCAATCTGCTCGAAAACGCAAGAGACTAACTATAAAATAATTACTAGGTGGTACAACACTCCGGCAAAGCTACAAAAAATATTTCCCGGTGTCACGAACCAGTGCTGGAGATGTCAGAGAGAATGTGGAACGATTCTCCACATCTTCTGGTCTTGCCCTCTGTTGGAAGGGTTCTGGAAAACCATTCAGCAGACGTTGCAGAAGTTCACCGAATACCCAATTCAGGCAGACCCAGCTTTGTTTCTGTTACATGCATCTGACAAATCTCAGAAAACATACAAACGATCGTTGATACCCCATTTGCTTGACGCAGCGAAAGCCTGCATCCCCTTGTACTGGAAATCCACACAACCCCCTCCTATCAGCTTATGGGTTAGGAAAGTAGAAGAAATCAAAACAATGGAGGACCTAATTCTCTCAGCCCGCCACCAGAGTGAACGTTTCACCAAGAAATGGTCCATTTGGAACGTTTTCTTCTTTTCAGACGAAGGCCAGACACTTTTGGGGAACTGATATAGTTCTACTATGCTATACAGATTTACTACCCTAGTAAGGTCGACTGGCTTTTCCACCCTGTTTTCCAACTCGCGGGGGGGCACCCGTGCTGCCTCGGTGCACTACGGTGGTCCCACGCCCTCCCCTCCCCAGGTTTTTTTTTTTATCCCCCTTCCACCCCCGTCCCCCCCTTTACGTTTTCCCCCTTCCTTCCTCTTTCTCTCTTTCTCCACCTTCCCTTCTCTGTTCTTAGTAGGGCTGCAGTGGTTGTAAGGGGTAACTATTAGTGCCCCGCGACCTATACAGCCCTACCTTTTTATTAAACCAGAAAATTAGGAGCAAGACTTGCGGAACTTTCCGACAGTTCTAGTGCAGCCTAGAAGTGGGTTGCCTTCATGTTCCGACTGAGGTCATAATCAGATACAGTCCTAATGTCAGGATAGCAGTTTTACATTTACTGTTGAGTTGAACATGACAAGGAGCTATGTTTATACCACTGTATGTTTTCTTGTGCATGTATGATCTCGAGATGTTATATTTCGCTTTGCTTGTCTTGTGTCCTTTCATTAAATAAAGAATTTGAAAAAAGAACTCAACCGACTTGTCCTGAATTCTCCTGTCGACCTAATTCATGCTCGTCCCAGTAGAGTTCATGAGAGTGGCAATCACCCTTGAAGCGCATCCGAGCCGGACAAGGGTGCAGAACTGTCCCTTGAGAAAGAAGGACCAGCCTGAGAGGGAGAGACACCGGATCCCGGAAGCTGAGCTGGCTCAGGAGGGGGAATCAAGGGCGATTGGCCAGTAAGGGGCTACTGCCACCACTTTGACTGCTTCCTCATGAGATCTTCGTAAGAACCTGAGAATTATTGGGATTGATAGAAAAGGCATATGCCCCCTTGAAGCTAAAAACGATCTGTCAGGGCATCCACTCCAGAGGCCTAGCTGTAATGACCCCGGGTTGTAACACCTCACCAGCTTGAGGCAGGGGCGGATCCAGGGGGGGGGCAACAGGGCAATTGCCCCCCCCGAAATAATAGCACACACACTCTTAATGTAACTGTCTCCTGCGCTCCGCTGCCGGCCCGAGTCTCTCTCTCACATGTGCCGATCAGCGGCGCCGAGAGAGAGACTCGCGTGTGGTATGTACGGGTGGCGGCGGCGGTCACTGACACTGAAGGAAGGATAGGTGGGTGGAGCCTCTTCCCTGCTCTGCACTCGTTGCTAGACGCCAGGCGGCCCTGGCATTAGCAACGAGTGACGTCACGGTCAGTCACACTCACACTGCAGTGAGTGAGTGAGTCACGGCGTCACGTCGGAGGTCGGACTCGAGTCTCTCAGAGCCGACCGACGTGACAGTGTGACAGGGCCTGGAGCGGGCGGCTGGTGTGTGACTGAGGCTGAGCGAGGCAGCGAGCAGGCAGGTGTTGAAGCCCCTCCCCTTCTGATAATGTGACTGAAGGGACATGGCGTCGCGGCCATCTTGGTACTCCCGCACTCGTCCACAGTAAGCCTAGTGTTTGTAAGTCGGCAAGCGGACATCTTTATACACCCACCAGAGTCTTGCTTATCACAGTCATTTTTAACAGTAAACTCAACTTATATTTCACTAAATAAGCTGAGTTTACTATTAAAAATAACTGTGAAAAGCAAGACTCCGGTGGGTGTATAAAGATGTCTGCTTGCCGACTTCTAACTCTAGTCTTACTGCTGACAAGTGAGGGTGTACCAAGATGGCCGCAATGCAACATGCTTTTGCATGCATATTCTGATGAGTTACAATATCTCTCACTGCCCGCCCTCACTCTAGGACACATCCACTGGCAACTTGGCAAGTGACAATCCACATGTTGTGGCAGGCGACATTGGCAAGTGACAATCCGCATCTTGTGGCAAGCGACATTGGCAAGTGAGAATCTGCATGTTGTGGCAGGCGACATTGGCAAGTGACAATCCGCATCTTGTGGCAGGCGACATTGGCAAGTGACAATCCGCATCTTGTGGCAGGCGACATTGGCAAGTGACAATCCGCATCTTGTGGCAGGCGACATTGGCAAGTGACAATCTGCATGTTGTGGCAGGCGACATTGGCAAGTGACAATCCGCATCTTGTGGCAGGCGACATTGGCAAGTGACAATCCGCATCTTGTGGCAGGCGACATTGGCAAGTGACAATCCGCATGTTGTGGCAGGCGACATTGGCAAGTGACAATCCGCATGTTGTGGCAGGCGACATTGGCAAGTGACAATCCGCATGTTGTGGCAGGCGACATTGGCAAGTGACAATCCGCATGTTGTGGCAGGCGACATTGGCAAGTGACACGCTGCATCTGGTGGCAGGCGACGGTAGCAAGTGACACGCTCAGGGCTCCCAATGATTCTGCATTATGGTGAGTTGAACGATTTCATTTTACATTACAATGTAATAATATAAATAATGCGCCTCAATCATCCTGACACCACATCAACCATGGTGCTGTTATGATTGAAGCGCCAACACCAGCCATTGCCCGACAAATTGCCCGCAAAATTTTATGGCAGTGCCCCTCCCGAGACTAGGCTCTGGATCCGCCCCTGGCTTGAGGTTGCCTGTGAAGAAAAAGAAAAAGATCCACTATGAGAATGACTCCTAGGAACAGAATCCGCTTGAATGTCTGCACACGAGAAGACCATTCTTTAGTGTTTGCGCATAAAAATACGATCAGACGATCTAGATTCGAGGAATATAGGCCATTAAAATGCCGGTCAGGCTGGGCCCAAGATATGATGGGCTTGATCTTCCGGCATAGTGTGGAGCTTCGAGTGCCCCTATGACTCTTCACATAGAAGATCGCCATTGTGTCATTCATTCTTTATAATACTGACTCTCTCTTCCAGAGATGGGAGAGGAACTGAAGGGCACACTAGGCCGTCCGAAGATCCGGGACATTCTAGCCTGGGTTGAGAAGACGCGTACCCAACTTGCCTTAAGCCAGATCCTAACTGCAGAGGGCTCCCCAACCGGAACCGCTGGCATCAGTCGTGACCTTGACCATGAGATGGGGCAATAAAGTGGCAATTGAGCAGATTTTGCACTGAAGACACCAGAAGAGGCTGCTCCACGCCGTTGATATGTAAATAGGTTGACTGTTGCCCCTTGATCTCCCTCGCTGCAGAAAACCTGACTGGAGCGGGTATAACCTCTGCAGGGACCACTTGACCATAGGGGTCGTATAGACCGTCGAGGCGGTAGTTCTTTTTTTTTTTTTTTTTTTTTTTTTTTTTTTAGGAGCCACCTGAAGCTGGACAGGGTGGAGATAGCCAGTTCCCTAAGAACCAGCAACTGGTCTTTGTGATAGGATAACAAGGCGAGGTCACCGAAATAGTGATAAAGACGTACCCCTCTCGTTTAAATGAGGGCCACTATGGCCGAAGAAGACACGTGTGAGGTCATCAGCCCGATAAGGAAGAAGAAGAACTGTAGATGGTCTCGCCCAATTTGGAACTAGAGGTAACATCTTTTAAGTCAATTGGGATTAGCCAATGTCCTGGCCGTATAGAAGGTCGACAGAGCCTTCCAACGTATCTACAAATTTTATATACTTGTATAGGTAAGATAGATCTAATTCTAGACACCAAAACTGTTACTTTTGTGTTTGAAAAGAGGGGAAGGTATACCCCTGGAATTCTACGTCCCTCGGGGTGTGTACAGTAACACCTGCTCTTGCTCTTCCAACTGAGTTAGCAGAGTGGAATAAATCTGGGGAAAGGGGTATTAGTGAAGGACCATGTGTGGCTCGATAAAACCATCTTGACAGTCCAGTAACCAGTGATGGAGGCCACCCAGACATGCCCGAAGAGGAGCAGACGAGCCTCCCCGCCCAGGCACCCGTGGGCGGGTGTAACCCAAAAGTTTTGGCTGGTTCCCGACCAACAGACGCCCTACTCTTAGCGGGTTTTATGGAAGGATGCTTGCACTCTGCTCCAGTTCTTTATGAAGACCCAGCCAGGACTTAAAACACAAGCTTCTCACGAGCGTTCAACACCTCCCGTACTGGGGACTCTTCCGACCGAGCAGACGCTTAATCTGGGGAAGGCGTAACTAAAAGGCCCGTTGAACCATGACCGAGGATCATTTAGTCCAGGCCAACAGGTGAAGCAGATTGTCGCCGGCTTCAGCTCCTTTACTGCTAAACTTCTGGAGAACTCTTCCGAAGCTCCCCTGAGTACGAAGACTGCAATCTCTGTCCAGGCTTCCATAACCTTTGGACATAGCTGCTAGGGCAGGGTTACAAGCCATACTGGCAAACCTGTAAGCTTCCTTGAGATCTTGATCTGACTTCTCTCGAGCCTGTCCTGCAGGACACGGCATCTTCTAAGGTAGAGCAACCTGTAATGTCAGACGCAACAACGCTGCATTTATAAGGGGAGTGTTTCCCCGACACTCCACTTCTTCTGTCTTGAAGGGATACGCTCTGGAGGTATAGTTTGATGTGGAAGTTTTCTCGTCCACTTAGTTGCACTCCTCATCCTTTCATCCGTGAGGAGCAGAAAGAGAGAGAGAGAGAGAGCGCCCTTCCCCCAGGTGCTTAAAGAACTACTATGCTTAGGGGGGGAGGAAGGGTCTACTCACTTAAGGGCTTCCTTAAATCGCTTTGACTCGTGAAGGAATCAGAGAGACATCAGAGCTTCCGACACATTCATCCCCTTCCAACTTGATGTCAGAAGAATCCGGAGAAGCAGCGTAGGGCTGGGAAGGACCTGAAACCCTTGGGCTATACCAGCCAAGGAGCCGGGTGGGATGGACAACTGGCTCCATGTGAGGGATGTCTCCCATCTCCTAGGGATTACTTCCTCACCTGTTTCACAAGAGACTCCATAATCTTGTTTTCTGTTTCTTATCCCCAACCGCCCAGGCACAATAGTGGACACATACAGACTCGCTTTCCGAGACTCGTGTCCCACATCTCCAGCAGGCTCTGCCATCCGAGCGGCTGATAGGGCGGTGGGTACGGTGACTGGAGGAGGAATGGCACCATCTCCTCTAGACGAAGGAGGAATGGCAACATCTCCTCTAGATGGAGGAGGAATGGCAACATCTCCTCTGGATGGAGGAGGAATGGCAACCTCTCCTCTGGATGGAGGAGGAATGGCAACCTCTCCTCTGGATGGAGGAGGAATGGCAACATCTCCTCTAGATGAAGGAGGAATGGCAACATCTCCTCTAGATGGAGGAGGAATGGCAACATCTCCTCTGGATGGAGGAGGAATGGCAACATCTCCTCTGGATGGAGGAGGAATGGCAACCTCTCCTCTGGATGGAGGAGGAATGGCAACCTCTCCTCTGGATGGAGGAGGAATGGCAACATCTTCTCTGGATGGAGGAGGAATGGCAACATCTCCTCTGGATGGAGGAGGAATGGCAACATCTCCTCTGGATGGAGGAGGAATGGCAACATCTCCTCTGGATGGAGGAGGAACGGCAACATCTCCTCTGGATGGAGGAGGAATGGCAACATCTCCTCTGGGTGGAGGAGGAATGGCAACATCTCCTCTGGATGGAGGAGGAATGGCAACATCTCCTCTGGATGGAGGAGGAATGGCAACATCTCCTCTGGATGGAGGAGGAATGGCAACATATCCTCTGGATGGAGGAGGAATGGCAACGTCTCCTCTGGATGGAGGAGGAATGGCAACGTCTCCTCTAGATGGAGGAGGAATGGCAACGTCTCCTCTAGTTGTAGGAGGAATGGCAACATCTCCTCTTGCAAATGTTGTGGCCTGGCAAGGTCTCAAAAAGAGCTGAAAAAGAATGGGGGGGGACAAAACGCGATCTCAATCCCTTGAGACTTCAACCTCGGCCCCTCCCCTCGCCTGCACACACCTTGTGCATGAGGGCTGGCTGTATGAAGGCAGTGACCTATCCATAACCGCTGGACAGACGTCACCATGACACTGATGGTCTACAGATGACCCGGAAATGCTACACAAACCGAGCCAACCGGAAATATTATGCAAGATATATACATATTTACATATATATTTTATTTATGATTATTATATATATATATATTTTTACTCACAATCCAAACAGGAGTGTAGATACATGCTGTATAAAGTAAGAACGAGTATATAGAAGTATAAAGTCCTCTTATATTTCTTTATTTATTTTCTTCAATATATGCATATATGTCTATAAATTTTTATTTATTTTATCTTCAATTTTTACCCTTTAAGGGAAGAAAACTCAGTTAGACCAACACTGACCAGGCTGGGGGAAGTTGCCGCTTACTGTCTGCGGGAAATCCCGTCCTTGACAGGCGATGACAGACAATCAAGTCCCCCGCCTGAGTGACGTCACCGCTCCTCCACCACGCGCCTGCGCCGTGGGAGACAGCCATACGGTGCCTGTGCGGCCGCCGGAAGATTCGCCACTCCGCGCATGCGCGAGCCAAGCCTCGTTTTCACGAAGGCCCCGCGCATGCGCAGATAGACTGCGGCGGCCGCTACCCGGAAGCACCGCAGCGGCCTGGAACGCAGAAGCGTTCTGAATGCCATGAGGGGACACAGAGGTACCGGGGAGTACCGCGGAGAACCGGGAGACAAACAACATAATAGTATATACGGAGAAACGACTGCCATGGAAGAAGTAAAAAATTTGCAGACCTTGCCAGCCGATGATGCGTCCACCTTCAAGCATAATGAGGCATCCACCCTCCACGAGTGGGGTATTTTAGTGCCATGAAAGCTACTCGCCCGCTCATAGCTGGGCCCTGAGCCACACCGTACCATGCTAGATTCTGGAACAATCCGACCGGACGCCAACAGGAACAATCGTGATGTAGGTCCATGGAGGAGGACAAAAAAGGAACACAGTCTGTACAGGTGAGCTCATTCTTATAGGGTAGGGGGTCCTATAGCATTGGAGAGGAGGCGGGGTTAACCCACACGTAGGCTGCCATGGAGTCTGTCAGGAAATGTCTATTACCCTACCAATAACCAAACCCTTATCCCACACATGCTTCATGCAAAGTCCCGCCCTTTCTGCTCTCTTTTTATTAAACATGTGCATATTCATGGCTACATATCCAGTAAGGTTTGCTTTAAAATCATTCAAGTTCCAAAGAAGTCTAGACAAATGAGCAGGTTGTTGAGCTGGAAACTTACTAAACAAGATTTTAAGATAAAAACCTGGAAGTCATCTTCCCATCTAGAATGTTGGCTTTTATTATGGATAAATACAGAATAACAAACATTCAAAAATCGTCATAGCTTTAAAATGAGCAAAAAAAACAGAATCATTTAACTGCTGCCTTTTCCAGATGCACATACTCACCCATCAACTGGAAGCACATAGGGGATGCTCTGTGTAAGATGGAAGGCATGGCTTGAAGCTTTCACAGTGCTGAGGACTATCTGAACACCAATGCTGTCACTTGGGAGAAAGAGGGGTGAGTGACATACACCCCATATCCAGAAGTACACTTCTCGGAAAGTTATCCACAGGATTTATAGGTGTCTATTAGTTGTTATTCAGCCCAAAACCTATTGTTATACTATTGTTATACTTGTATTGCTGACTGGTGGCCCCTTTACGCCACTCAACAGGACAGCGCACTATAGAAGCAGCTTGTTTCTCTATCCCTGGCCTTGATGAACAGTTTGCAGGGAGGAGGAAGGAGGCAGCTGTTTGGCAGCTGCAATCTTGTACTTTTAGTCCTACCCACCGGTGCCAGGAAGTGCCCTTAATACATGAGGTATAGCAGCTATACAAGAGAAGAACTTGTGTGACTGCCCTTCAGGAAGCAGGTTTTTTTCTTAGCCCCTCCTACCAGAGCCCAAGGATAGTGAGGCATGAAAGGGGGGTGGGGGCAAAGGCAGTTGCCTGGAGCAAAGGAGAGACTGTGCAGGCAGTGATTAAGCCTCATAAGATCTGTGGCTGTAGGGAAACAGTGGTGAGTTGAGCAGGGCAGAGAGCTGTGCAGAGACAGAGACTTTGTTATGCTGTTGTACAAGACTACTGTGTTGTGCTGCCAAGAGAAAGAGAATTCTACAGAGTGGCAGAGAGCCATGAGTAGGGAAACATAGCCTGCTGGACTTTTGTGACCAGAACTGCATGGAGAGGAGTGAGAGAGAGAGTGAGACTGGCTGCAGGTAACTATTGTGGCAGAGCAATATAAGGCTGAGCCAAAAAGAACCAGACCAGTGCTTTGGATCAGTATCCAGGACCTCCTAGGTTTGTTGAGAGGACTGAGCTGTGCTGCTGTGCTGAATGAATGCTATCTTGAGAGGGGAGGTCCCATGTGTCTGGTGTGACCTCCTGCCTAGCATTTTGGAGAACTGGCAAAGAGCAACGTTTGTGGTTATAGTCCAATCTGCCATGCTCCAGTCCGCCATATCAAGCACCATAAAAAAACAAAATATCTGAATATAGTGTAAAACTTTTTTATTTAATATCTCCAGTATACTTACACTATATGCAGATATTTTTGGCTGTTTATAGTGCTTGATATAGCATAATGGAGCTGAAAGGAGGGGAGGTTGGAGAAGTCCTTCAAAGGTGCCAAAGGAGGAGGTGCTGCTGTGGAAGAGAACAAATAGTGCTGTCAGACCTTCCTATTAATTTAGGGGTCTTATTATCTGGTCCGTGCCTCACATAGGGGCACGTGAAGAGGCACTTTTTGGCGTGTTTTCTCACAACAATGGCATGAATAAACAACAGTAATATTCTGCAGATCCCGCAAAGGAATAATCTGCAGTTTGCACAAATTGTTTTTGCACTGAGGACTGAGGAAACATAATACTGTTTGAATGTACTTTAATCATTTATATTTTTTGGGAGATTTTATTGAGCAATAATTTGCAGTTTTTGTCTGAACGAATATTGGAAACATAAGAGCAATATTCTGCAGATCTCGCTAAACAATATTTTGCAGTTTGCACAATTAATGTTTATTTGCACATACGACATAGCATTGTTTAAATAAATTTTATTATAAGTTTAAGAGTAAGTTTAGGAATAATACTGTGCAGATCGTAATGGAGCAACAATCTGTTGTGTGGCTTTGTGCAGAAATGGGGTATGGATTGAAAGTAAATTTCATTTTTATTTTTTATTGTGTTGATTTGAACAGAAGACAGAAATACATCTTAATATTCTGCAGATAGCATGGACCAATAATCTGCGGCTTTGCACAGTTGTATGGCTTTGCACAGAAACTGAAGACACATTAAAGTATTGAAGACCAATACACTGCAGATATTATGGGCCAATAATCTGTGGTTTAGTATAGTTGTATATTTTAGGACAGAAATTGAAGACACAGTAATACTGTACAAACAAATCATAGGTTTTCTAAAAAGTTTTATTTGGTTTTATACATGGTTTATGCATATTTTTGTGATGTAGTGCTGCACCTTTTTTTCACTTGCATCACTGGAAAGTGATGCCAGAAGACAGAACGACCCATCTACACAAGACCAAAGATCTGGCATCTTCTCCAGGGTAGTGCTTGCAATCCACATTCCAATTCATCCCAAAAGTGTTCACTAGGGTTGAGATCAGAGCTCTGTATAGGCCACTCAAGTTTCTCCACACCAAACTCATCAAACCATGTCTTTATGGAGCTGGCTTTGTGCACAGGGACATAGTCATTCTGGAACAGAAAAGTGCTTTCCCCAAACATTTACCACAAGGTTGGAAGTGCACAATTGCCTAAACTTTCTTAAAGCTGTAGCAATGACAATATCCCTTACTTGAAATACTTGAGCTCAATCATTTGGAGGGATGTCAGGATACCCTTGGCCATATAGGGTTATTTCAACTCGGGAAGGTGGCAGTTAGGTGAACCTCGTGCTTTGCTCCCAGCAAAGATTACATTTTAACAAAAAATAACTTCTACCATGGGCCAAACAGGATACTGACAATAGAGACTAAGCTGAGATCTCATGGTGCAAAGACAGAGCAGACTGGAGCCTAGCCAGCCTTCTAGGCCCAGGGACATCTTCCTTAGTCTTCCTATATATAACTTGCACTTACATTTTATGGGTTAATAGTGCTGCTTGGACTTGATGAAGAAATCTCAATCAAATGCTTGTGTTGATGTCTTACCTTTACGGCTGTCACAGTCTATCATAACATCTGGTTATTCTGAATAAGATTAAAGCTTGTCATGTAATAAACACATTCATTTTTGTTAGTGCAGGTATATTTGTCAAAATATTTTCCCCACTACCAAGAGTGAGGAGGGAACATACTGTTACCTACTTATGTACTTTTAATACTGAATGGAAAATTGAGCTGACATTTGAGTCTTGTAGACAAATTGCTTGGTGCAATGAAATGTGAGGTAAATTACTGGTGTTCTATTCATTCCCAGAGATACAACTCCAGCACTTAAACCTGTGAGTACACAACATTTTAATGTTCCTGCTTTTAAGTGTTGCCTAACAAAGGTTACTATGAATTTTAATGAATACATTTTTCAAAAAGAGGTAAGATTTCCTTGTGTTAGAAGAGTTGATTTTTGTAGCCAATCAGTAATTGCTTATCCTTTCAGGCAAGCACTGAACCTGTGTTAAAGGCAGAGGATCCACCCAGTTTACCGTAATCTGACTTTAATCCACTGCAGCCAGATTTTACACAACACTTTCATCCATTAAGAAGGTCTGCTTCATGAAACGTTCTCTTTGTTTGGAGCATCACCGATTATTGTAGCCAGTCGGTAATTGCTTATCCTTTCAGGCAAGCACTGAAACTGTGTTGAAGGCAGAAGATCCACCCAGTTTACCGTAATCTGACTTTAATCCACTGCAGCCAGATTTTACACAACACTTTCATCCATTAAGAAGGTCTGCTTCATGAAACGTTCTCTTTGTTTGGAGCATCACCAATTTAAGCCAAACCTCCAAGAAAAAAAAAAAAAAAAGACGTTTTCACACATCAGACTTTCTGCATTTGAGAGATAGAAAGAAGCCTGTGGTAGGCATGTAGCACCCCAGGAGCATGTGATGTACCCCAAGTGGTAGGGTGGACTAGCATTATCCCAGGATGTCCATGGTTAAAAGGTGGGTGATGTTTAGCAATAGGGCGTTAGTCCCCAAATGGTCTTTTTAAATATTTTTTTGTCCTCGCAGCCACACATGGGAGAGAGGAGTATGGAATTCAGAACACCCTTACTGCCTTTCACACTCACATACTCAATCTTTAAAGCACAGTACAAGCTAAAAGGGTATTTAGATTAAAACTAGTAACCTGTACCTGTAGCAACAGACATATCAGTCTGGATGTCACACCACTCCCTCAAACTGACTATATCCAAAACTGACAAGATACAATAAACTCGCGCACACAAAAACATAAAGGATGCAAAAGCAGCTGAGACATTTCACTGATGGCGAATGAAAATATATAATATACAAAGGGTGCAGCGCCAAAAAGATTGAAAAATAGTTCTTGTCAGAAAAGTTCTAGCAAAAGAATCTAATTCATGTGCAATCCAAATGGGACAAAAGATCTTGTGAGATATCCTCCACCGACAGGTGCACACTCACTAACTCTTACCACCCAAGGTGGACCACTAGATACAGCAGTCAACTGCGCTTGTTACAAAATCCATTCAACTAAACACCAAACAAAAGACCTCTTCCACCCTTAGACAGACTCCGCTTCATAAGGACCTCAATGGATGTGAAGTTCCAACATAGGCAAAGAAAGACTTCATAGTGTAGTATGTTCGGTAATAAGTTAATAAAATCCAGCAAACACACTCACCATGTGCAGCATAAAAGCTTGCATGTACATCAATGGTAAAAATAAGGAATGTTTCCAACCATCAAGATGGCCAACCTCGGTGCGGGGTGACGTCATGTGTTTCAGCTCCAACCAATGCGTTTCATCATACAGACATCATCAGGGGAGAATACCTCTCCCATCACAAATCACAGTCAAAAGAGTTCCCAGGTCACCAGATTACCAACACAACAATTGTAAACAATAGCATGTGATCAACGTGAATACCAATCGCATCGATCATTTGGTACCCAGCTCCTCGGATCGGCTTTGTGCGGTGTCTCTGTGCACCAAGCTGCCTAATGACAGCTTGGTACACGGCGATCGCCAGGTGGAACAGCTGTTTAATGGCTTTTCGTCTAGTGCTGTGTTTTAAAGGGCACTGGGTTAACAACAAGCCACCAATCCACAGTTTAAAGACATATCCTGTAGAAAAAAGATTGAAGTGGTTATAAAGGCTGAAGCTTTTATACTTTCATGCATTCTATACATGAAGGTAAAAAACCTTCTGCCAGTCACCCCCCCTGCCTAATACTTACCTGAGTCCGATCTTACTCCAACGATGTGCAGGAGAGCCACGGTTCTCCGGGGACTCTCCCTCCTTAATGACTGAGAAGGCAGCAGGAGCCTTTGTCAATCACAGCTAGTGAGCCAATGAAGAGAGTGAGGGGGCAGGGCCACGTCGCGGCTCTGTGTTTGAATGGACTCACAGAGTGGTGGCTCGTGAGCAAGCCTTCTTGGGTGCCCCCATTGCAAGCAGCTTGGTCTGGTGGCCCTTGGCAGGTGCGCTGGTGATGGACCCGAGAAGAGGAGGTTCGGGACTGCTCTGTGCAAAGCCACTGTACAGAGCAGGTAAGTATAACATGTTTGTTATTTAGAAAGAAAAAAAGAAAAAAAAAGCCTTTAATATCACTTTAAATAAACGTTTCTGTGCCTGAAGTTCAGCTTTAACAACAAAAAGTGAACCTCAGCTAATGCTATATTGCTATATAATTTTATTAGTAATGTCTGTTAGAGACTCTTCCATGAATCTGAATGGTAAAGCCAGGACTGATCAAACAAAAAGAAGAAACAATATCAACATTAGGGATGAGCCGAACACCCCCCGGTTCAGTTCGCACCAGAACCTGCGAACGGACTGAAAATTCGCACGAAGGTTAGAACCCCATTGAAGTGTATGGGATTCGAATGTTCGAAATCAAAAGTGATAAATTTAAAGGCTAATTTGCATGGTATTGTCCTAAAAAGGGTTTGGGGACCCGAGTCCTGCCCCATGGGACATGTATCAATGCAAAAAAAAGTTTTAAAAACGGCTGTTTTTTCGGGAGAAGTGATTTTAATGATGCTTAAAGTGAAAAAAAGTGAAATATTCCTTTAAATATCGTACCTGGGGGGTGTCTATGGTATGCCTGTAAAGTGGCGCGTGTTTCCCGTGCTTAGAACAGTCCCTGCACAAAATGACATTTATAAAAGAATTTAAGTCATTTAAAACTGCTTACAGCTTTAATGTAATGTCGGGTCCCAGGAACATGGATGAAGCTATACCAGGTAGCTATACTGTAGGTGCAACTTTGCAGGGTACACAGTACAGTAACTGGAAATACGTCAAGGGCCTACACAAGCACCTGGCTTCAGGTAGCTATACTGTAGGTGCAACTGTGCAGGGTACACAGTACAGTAACTGGAAATATGTCAAGAGCCTACACAAGCACCTGGCTTCAGGTAGCTATACTGTAGGTGTAACTGTGCAGGGCACACAGTACAGTAACTGGAAATACGTCAAGTGCCTACACAAGCACCTGGCTTCAGGTAGCTATACTGTGTAGGTCCAACTGTGCAGGGTACACAGTACAGTAACTGGAAATACGTCAAGTGCCTACACAAGCACCTGGCTTCAGGTAGCTATACTGTAGGTGCAACTGTGCAGTGTACACAGTACAGTAACTGGAAATACGTCAAGTGCCTACACAAGCACCTGGCTTCAGGTAGCTATACTGTAGGTGTAACTGTGCAGGGCACACAGTACAGTAACTGGAAATACGTCAAGTGCCTACACAAGCACCTGGCTTCAGGTAGCTATACTATAGGTGCAACTGTGCAGTGTACACGGTACAGTAACTGGAAATACGTCAAGAGCCTACACAAGCACCTGGCTTCAGGTAGCTATACTGTAGGTGCAACTGGAAATACTGTAAAAACACCTGGGATGCATATATATACACAATACACTGTAAGTGCAGCTAACTGACTCAACCTGCCTACTCTATCTAACTTGAATCAAATGACACTGTCTCTCTGTCTATCTCTCTCCAGTCTCCACCGCAACACACTACACAGGGCCGACGTGAAGGCGGCCTTATATAGTGTGGGGCGTGTACTAAACCCCCTGAGCCATAATTGGCCAAAGCCTCCTTGGCTTTGGCCAATTATGGCTCTCTGTACACACAGCGCTGTGATTGGCCAAGCATGTGGGTCATAGTGCATGCTTGGCCAAGCATCAGCCAGCAATGCACTGCGATGCCGCAGTGAATTATGGGCCGTGACGCGCCACTCGAATTTGGCGCAAACGGCCCATAACGTTCGTAATTCGGCGAAAGATACGAACAACACTAAGCTCATCCCTAATCAACATCAATTGCCAGTATATGTAAAATTATTAAAATGGGAGAAATCAGCATTATAAATTATATATTTTTCAAGCAGAGTATAGTTATGTATCCAGCTGAATAAAACTACATTGGCCTCATCATTAGTAAATAAAGATATTAAATTGAGTAAAATACAATAGTAATATGCTGCATTACCTCATATACTCAAAAATCAATATACAGGCAGCTTGCCATGACCTGATTCTGTGTACCACTGGGTTTAACCTCCACTATGAACTTCCAGGAACTATAATTGTATCCAAATTAATATTTATACATAGAAGTTTAATTTATTTACTAGCCAAAGCTTTTTATTGCGGCGGTACACATTTCCTGTTGTGAGTCTCCCCTCTGAAGGAAAGCACATGACCATTCTCTTTAGTACCCTGCTAGGAAAGGTGTTCCCATTCCTATGAAACATTAATATAGATATGTAAAGGCTACTGAGGAGCACGTGTCAGCAAAGTCTAGATAAAATATAGGAAGACCACAAGTGACCATAGTGGGGACTAGTCCTATGCCCTCTGCCTGTAGCTTTTGGGCGCAGAGTTCAGGTCTTCTTTAAATGGTGGGGTTTTTTTTACATCTTCCTGGAGTTCATTTTGTACACTAACCTTTTTTTTAAAACAGCACTGCATAAATCATTATTGGTCTACATCAATCATTTGCTTTTTCTTTCTTGCAGTTTTTCTAGCCCCTTGATAACATATCTTGCGTCTATTATTGATTTTTTCATTAGTGGAAAACAGGAAATTTTACTCTCTAGACCAACAAAAGGGGCATGCGTAATGAGCTATTAACAAGCAAAATTCACTTTCTGCATACAGTTTTATCCTGTGAATACTGTGATTTTTAAGGAATCAAATATTAATAAAATACTGCTATATTTTCAGGATTGTGGATGCGAATTCCACTCGAAAAAGTATTAAACTGATAAGCTAATTATCTTTTTTGCAGAAGGTCAGAGCTCTCCAGTTAAAATATTTATTGCAAGGTAATCTGGCAAATTCACATTGTAAGGTAGGACTTATAATATACAGTATGCTCTGCAATGATAAAGGTTTGTATAAACTGTCCTATTATAACTGCTGCCTCACATTACTAACGTATTCATCTCTCTTGGTGCCTGAAGCAATTCAGCACAACCAAGGGAAACCACATTACCCTCTTATTTATTTATACATCATTTCCCCAGGACACAGCAAAGTCATACACACAGTTTCCATGGAAACGTACAAAAGACACAAATTACCGGGGGTATTTGTAGTTTATACTGTACATCTGTGTCTGCACACACAATGGTTCACAGCTGTTGGTGTGAGCAGGAAGAGCCGGGCATATTTAATAACAGTACAAATGGCAGCATTATATAGAACTCTAAAACAGCCAATCAAAATGCTGTAGGACTTTCAGCTACTTAGAAGCTATAGATTATAAAAATAACCCAAATAACTGGTTGCTACAGACACCCAAAATGACCCATATGGAAAAAATACTCCATTCCTGAACTTTTCTTGTAAAGTCTATCCAAAACTCTTTTTTAGTGATAAGTAGGGAAACTTGATAAGTACTCAGAACTATCCTGGTCCCCATTAGGTAGATTTTTCTTAACTTAAGGCTGATCTCCAGGTTTTCTATGACTTTAATGTGACCCAAACAAACTATTGTCTTGATTTTCGCTGGCTGTGCTGTTTAAACCGTGTGTAGCATCAGCGACATACAGCATACAACAGTGTCCCAGCATGAGGATGGGGACTTCCCTTCCCATTGCCAGAACAAAATTTAGTCAGGCTGAGCGCTGCTTAGCCATTCACTGGAAGCATTGTGTTTTTATGAATGAATTCAAGGCTGATTGGTCAAGGTGGAGAGGCAAGCGAAAGATGTCACAATCTTCCTGATGCTCTTTCAAACTAAAGAAGTATATTGGAGAAACATCTTCAATAATACACAAGTCTAGTTGATGTGACTAACTCTGCTTTTCTCAACCAGGGTTCAATGAAACCTTCCAGAGGTTGCTAGGGGTTCCTTGAGCAATGAGCAATTTCTGCCTCTCAAATAAGCTACCACTGATACTAATGATCATTTTAACAATTTGTATAGCACAATCTCCCCACAGACTACCAGTGTACAATGGCCTTTCTTTCACTGTCCTTCACTCTATGGCGGTCACTTTCTAAACACTACAAGTTCCACTGCCTGCAATTATTTACTGGCACCATTATTAATGCTTGGTTTATTTCAATATCATTACTAAAAATAATATTGTCATAAAGAGCAGCCCTGGGTGCTGATATCCTCAGCATGTCACACAATGAAAGAAAAAGTGCAGGGGTTTTTCAGGTGCAACATACTAAATACAAGGACTTCATTAAAATGTCATTATTTATTAGAAAATTGAGCTAAAATATTATATCCATATAAAACCTTAAGGAATCATGACACATTTCTTATGTTCCTTAATTTCATAGTGGTATTAAGATGATAAATTCTGACATGTTCTGCCCTCTGGGCTTCTTCAGGGCATGTAATATTCGCTAATGGTCATTTCACTCCATCCTCAGTATAGCACATTCCGTATTTATTCTAAGATCTACAGGTTGCTGTTTACACTAATGTCTGTGAAAAACAGGGACATTTGGGAAGTATAGGAAGTGTGCCTTCAAAAGACAGCCCACACCACTCCTGGTTTGTCTTTTACTGCAGATTTCTGGACTGATTTTTTTTGTCACAAGCAAAAAAAAACTTAAGCTGAGCATAACCAGGCTACTTAAAGGCTATTTTATGCATGTTTAATATGAGACTTGTAGTACAGGAGCACAATAGTGCATTCATTGCCCATTAGACTTTTAAATAGGAGCACCTGAAAAACATGCACAAACACACATTTTTTCTGGTGCTTCCATTAATGTATATGGGGTGACTCTACTCCAAAGAAGCTCAGGTACTTTTTCAGGTGACAGGTAACACAAAGCTCAGGTGTGAACGGCCCATTAAGAATATTGAGATTCTTCATCTTGAGGGTTATCATGTTTCCGAAATCGCACAACCACATTTTTAGGTGTGACTCCCACAACCACATTTTTAGGTGTGACTGGGGCTAAGGATACTGAATGGACAAATGCTGCAATCAAGCTTTAGCTGGCATAGGAAGTTCTATATTTGAGGGCTATCTGACCTTGATCTGTGACACAAATTCGTATTTAGTAAAGCTAAACTGATAGTTGCAAAAAGCAACAACCGATGAGCAATCATCTCTTACCAGTCTGACTTCACTAAACCAAGATTTGATTGGATGCTATAGGTTACTGTATTCTGCACATTCCTTTTTGCAGTGCTTTATTAAATTAACCTGTACAGTATGTCTGTCAAAGAAAAAATGGTATTTGTAGGAGGGGGCACCATAAAAGATGCTTAAGGGAGCACATAAATATAATATGTCCCTCATGAACACCAGGTATGAACTGCTCGTTTTTATTTTAGTCAGCTAATATTTTTATCGACGTACTCACCGTATGTGTAAAAGGAGTTTTTCAGCATGTGGACAAGTAATTAGCTTATTTTAATTTCCCTACTGGTGCAATCACTGAATTTAATAAATAATCTGTCATTCCTGTTGACAAAAGAACATCTCATTGTAATGCCTTTCTCTTGTCTAAGCCAATCTTCGGTCATTATAAACCTCATTAATGTCTTAAGACCTTCTCTCTGCTTTATTTCTCAGACTCTCTTCCAGCGGTGCACAGGAGGCCAGAACTCCTGCAATTGCAATTACATTCATTGGTAATTCCACACTTAGCCAGCTAAACAACTTTAAATTCTCTTGGGCAAGCATTTTAATTTAAAACACCACACTCCAAGCTCCTGTCTTCATCAAAACATATCAACAAGTTATTGCAGTCACGAGCAAATATGGCGATGTGTACAGTGCAGTTATCCATAGTAACTAATCAAATTTCATTTTTAGAATTCAAAAAGTTTGGTATGAGTTACTCTCCTAAGAAAATATTTTTTAAGCTTTTTGAGGGCTACAATGACCCATAACGATTAGTTCTGTTTTAGGTGGGCACTGGCGAGTCCAAAATTCACCTGTGATTTTCTTATGTCTCTTGGAAACCCTCTCTCTCTCTCTCTCTCTCTCTCTCTCTCTCTCTCTACCAACAGTAGATTTCTTTTCTGCCACCTCCCACAGAGACATAATAAACATATTACTTGCGCATTGCTATATTCACCAGTTGGTGCAACTTACCAGCAACCAAACAAAACTGAAATATCAGTATTAGTGGTATTTTTTTTTAATATGCTTAAATATTTATTAGTGAAGGTATACAACTTTCACTGATCTGATTTAACCTCTTGGCGACTGCTGCCGACCGCCTGCCTGCAGAATGGCTTCCCTGCGCGAATCACCATAGCTGTACAGCGGCCGATTTAAGGAGTATAGGGGGTGCACGCCCGCCGCATCACTGTGGAGCCAATGCACGTGCCTGTCTGCTGGGCACCCACGATCGCTCCTGACAGAGCCAGAACGGGGTTGTGTGTGTTCTGGCAGGGGAGGGGAGACAGATCATGTGTTCCTAGTATATAGGAACAACGATCTGTCTCATCCACCAGGCAGTCCCACCCCCCCACAGTTAGAACACACTGAGGGAACACATTTAACCCCTTGATCGCCTCCTAGTGTTAACCCCTACCCTGCCAGTGACATTTATACTGTAATCAGTGGCTATTTTTAGCTCTGATTGCTGTATAAATGTCAATGGTCCCAAAAAAGTGTCAAAAGTGTCCAATCTGTTCGCCGCAATGTCGCAGTCCCAATAAAATTTGTAGATCGCCGCCATTACTAGTAAAAAAAAAAATGCCATTAATGTATGCCCTATCTTGTGGACGCTATAACTTTTGCGCAAACCAATCAATATACGCTTATTGCAGGTTTTTTTTTACCAAAAATATGTAGAAGAATATATATCGGCCTAAACTGAGGAAGAATTTTTTTTAATTATTTGGGTAATTTATTTTAGCAAAAAGTAAAAAATATTGTGTTTTTTTTTCTCTTTCCTTCTTTAGTAAATCAACCCCATTGACACTACATTTTATCAGTAAAAATCAGTCCTTGAGCTCCAGTCATTGACTTTGCCTAGACTAAATTATATGTTTTATTTATTTTATGTATTTATTTTGAAGTTTCCTAGAAGTGAATAAATGATATAAATGATACAGTAACAGATAGTATCTAGTGTAGTTCTTTATGCAGCTGATTCCCATGTAGATTACTTATGTGGTATAAAATAGCCTTGAGGCGCCATGTTTCTGTAAAAAGCCCAATCAATGCTGAACCTGTCAGCATGCTCTGATAGCATTCAGAAAGCCTCTAAATCACTGCACAATCGCCAAGATGCTCTGACAGCCCTGTCTATGCATATTGACTTCTTACAGCATTATTGACCTGTCCATAACAATGAAGAACATCGCATCACACGGGGTGATGACACACTAGCCCTGTCAGCAATCAACAGGCTTCAACAGACTAGCCCTGTCAGCCATCAGCAGGCATTAGCTTGTAATTGTTGTAACTTTGTGCAGGTGGTGAGCTTGTATTTTTTTTTTAATCAGAAATAGGAAAGGGAGCAATTAATTTTAAAGAGGTCCACTAAAGCAATACAAGTTAAATTAACAGGTATGATTTGCTTTTTAATCTTCCTCTTTCATAATTAGAATAGGGTCTTTTCTGTTGATAGACTTTTAAATATATTTCCTATGCCGCGCACACACGAGCGGAATTTCTGTCGGAAAAATCTTGGATGGTTTTTCCGATGGAATTCCACTCGAGCTTGGCTTACATACACACGGTCACACGAAAGTTCACTGAACTTTCGACCGTCAAGAACGCGGTGACGTACAATACCACGACAAGCCAAAAAAATGAAGTTCAATGTTTCTGAGCATGCGTCAAATTGTTTCCGAGCACGTGTAGGAATTTTGCGCGTCGGAATTGCTACAGACGATCGGAATTTCTGATCAGAACTTTTTCCGACCGAAAATTTGAGAACATGCTCTCAATCTTTTGCCGGCTGGAATTCCGCCAACAAAAGTCCGATGGTGCATACACACAGTCGCATTTTCCGACCAAAAACTCTCATTGGTCTTTTGCTGGCCGAATTTCCGATCGTGTGTACGGGGCATGAGAAACTGACTGGCTAAAATTCTGGAGAATATGCTGTTCTGAAGCTGATAGCAGATTTTAAAGGTTCCTTGTTCGATGGAAAATATAAGGTGCAGTAAAGAAAAATATAGCAAGGGGACTATAACCTGTATTTTATTTTTTCCCAAAAAAAAATGATTTTAAACGGCAAGAAGAAGCCATTAGGTATTTAGGGATATTTATCCCTAGAGACCTTGCTAAACTTCAGGAGCTAAATTATTCTCCTATAATCCGTAATACAATAAGATTACTTCAAAGGTATAATAGATCTGTCTTTTCTTGGATTGGGACGATAAATATAGTGAGGATGAACATATTACCAAAATGACTTTATGTATTCCAAACAGACCCACTAATTTCTCCAACCACTCTCCTGGGCCAGTTACGCAAAGCAGTGGGAAGCTTTATCTGGCTAAGAAACCCCCTTGAATTAAAAAGAAAATCTTAATCAGGACCATAAATAAAGAGGACCTTGTACTTCCAGATTTTATTTTACCATCAGCTTCCATGATTAGGATTCTGAAGTTAGGATATGATTAACAGTATAGTGAGATTGGTATGGAGATTATCCTATACCCAAGATATAGTCGGCGTTAAGGTTAGAAACCACTATTAATTCAAATGTAGATACAAAGTAATGGATCTAGAAATATATTATTTCACAGGGGTAGATGATATATATGAAACACCTACACTATAATATGCTTTAAATCTGGAAGGGATGCAATAGAAGCAATGTAGATTTGATAAAATATAGGAAGGAGAGATATCGTTGGCATAATGAGTGTTTCTTATCCTAAATGTTCACAATATCCAATTTTAGAAGTGTTGTATGAATTTTTGTATATTTTGTCAAAAATGAAAAATAATAAAAGAGAAATTGTAAACAAATGCGCTTCTGGAAGAATGGTCAAACATTCCCATAGACATACTCCTAAACCTTTTGAACAGCCTTCCCAGAAGAGTTGAAGCTGCCTGTTATAGCAGCAAAGGGTGGGCCAATAATGTCAATATTGAACCCTACGGGCTAAGACTGGGATGCCATTAAAGTTTGTGTGCGTGTAAAGCACTTAAATACCAGGCACTTTCACCCCCTTCCTGCCCAGACCAATGTAAAAACCACCTAAAATAGAAACTATTACTAAATAATTGGCATGTAAACAAAGCATTGAACATGAGTATTTTTATCTACACTGAGCAAAATTATAAACGCAACACTTTTGTGTTTGCCCCTATTTATCATGAGCTGAGTGCAAAGATCTACGACTTTTTCTATGTACACAAAAGGCCTATTTCTCTCAAATATTGTTCACAAGTCTGTCTTGATCTGTGTTAGTGAGCACTTCTCCTTTGCCAAGATAATCCATCCACCCCACAGGTGTGGCATATCAAGATGCTGATTAGACAGCATGCTTATTGCACAGGTGTGCCTTAGGTTGGCCACAATAAAAGGCCACCCTAAAATGTGCAGTTTTATCACACAGCACAATGCCACAGATGTTGCGGGGACGAGCAATTGGCATGCTGACTGCAGGAATGTCCACCAGAGCTGTTCCCCTCAAATTGAATGCCTATTTCTCTACCATAAGCTGTCTCCAAAGGTGTTTCAGAGAATTTGGCAGTACATCCAACCGGCCTCACAACCACAAACCATGTGTAACCACACCAGCTCAGGACCTCCACATCCAGCATCTTCACCTCCAAGATTGTTTGAGTCCAGCCACCCGGATAGCTGCTGCAACAATCAGTTTGCATAACCAAAGAATTTCTGCACAAACTGTAAGAAATCGTCTCAGGGAAGCATCATCTGCATGCTCGTCGTCCTCATCAAGGTCTCAATCTGACTGCAGTTCATCCTTGTAACAGACTTGAGTGGGCAAATGCTCACATTCGATGGCGTCTGGCACTTTGGAGAGGTGTTCTCTTCATGGATGAATCCCGGTTTTTACTGTACAGGGGAAATGGCAGACAGCGTGTATGGCATTGTGTGGGTAAGCGTTTGTCAATGTTGTGGATCGAGTTGCCCATGGTGGCGGTGGGGTTATGATATGGGCAGGTATATGCTATGGACAACGAACACAGGTGCATTTTATTGATGGCATTTTGAATGCACAGAGATACCGTGATGAGATCCTGAGGCCCACTGTTGTGCCATTCATCCACGACCATCACCTCATGTTGCAGCATGATAATGCACGGCCCCATGTTACAAGGATCTGTACACAATTCCTGAAAACATCCCAGTTCTTGCATGGCCAGCATTAGGGATAAGCCATCAGTTTGGGTCGAACATCAGGTGTTCGTTTGTTCTAAAATGAGCCAAAAATATGGGGTGTTCACGGGAAATTCGAGCGCCGCGGAACGCCCCATAATGCACTGCGAGATCACATTGCTGTATGAATATTGGCCAAAGCATGCACCTGACCTGCATGCTTTGGCCAATCACAGGGCGCTCTGCTGATAAAGCCATAATTGGCCAAAGGCAAGGTTCCTTTGGCCAATCATGGCTCAGGGGGACCAAGTCCACGCCCCACACTATATAAGGCCGCTTACATAACGGCCGTGTGTAGTGTTGTTGGCGTGGACAGAGAGATAGCTTGAGGTAGATTAAGCAGACAGGTTATTCAGTTAGTGGCAGTGTATTTGAGATATATATATATATATATATATATATATATATATAGAGAGCGCTGGGATTTTTGCCTTCTAATGCTATGTAATGCTGTAATGTTGTATTTGGCTCCCTCTAGTGGTATATAATGTGAATAAGACTTGTTTATATTTCACATTGAAGCATGAAGGAAAGCCTATAAAGGAAGTGACTTAATTGTGTTGTGAAATGACTCACTTACCCACGGTGCCTCACTTGCCTACTCATGAGACCAAGTGACTGAACTGCATGCTGGGTAGGTAATAAAAGGCCCAGCGCGGCCATTTTCTTTCTCTTCTTGCTGGGACGCGTGGCCTGCTTGCAGGAACCTGTGTGGAGTCGTCCGAACAGCACGGCCCGTTCGGCGCGGAACGGAACAGCAACCACTGAGAGTGACTTACCACAGCGTGCTGGAGAAGCTGTGTGATCGGGTCTGAGGATCCAGAACACCTGACGGAGCCAAGTGAGGGTCCCGGTCATCTTGCGGAGCGGAGCAGCGTGATGGTGCTGACTGGCAGCGGGGCTGAGATCACTGAAGCGGAGTCATTCAGCTTTCCAGGCCTGGTGTGGTGAGAGGGCTGTTGCCCAGAAGTTATATACAGCACTTCACACACTTAGTCTAATCGCACAGTGTTGCTGAGACCTGCAGTTCCACAGAAAGGTCTCATTTAAATGAATTGAGTTCAACCAGGCCTCAAGCCTATACTCTACTAGGTATTGATTGACGGCTTGAGTGTAATTTCATTGGAGGCAGTTATAGGTGTGAATTGCTGTGATCTATCACTTTCTGTTACTTTATTATCTGCTAAACCTTTGGATTGCAATCACTGCAGTATAATGGCTAACTGAAGAAGGAAGAACAGAGACTGCATCATATCTCGGGGGGGCGGGGGATGGACTATTGAGCCATTACACTGTGTTGTGTTGTAACTTTGCATAGTGTGTCCATACGGCCGTACTGGAAGTGGGAAGGTACCCAGGGTCAAGGTTTGATCACCTTGAGCACTAGTCCCACTTGGAGATGCGCCTGCAGGGGTCATTTAAGAAATCTTGGAGTGTTAGCCATTTACAGATACTCATTTCATAATTGTATTGAATTTGTGTGTTCATACAGTCCTTGTAATTACTGTTTATACCTGTTTCAGTAAACTTACAGTCTGGTTAAGTACAATTGGTGTGAGGTTTGTTCATTCTCCAATATAGGTGGAACAAAGGATGCCCAGGTAATGACAAAAGGTACATTTTATGCATATTGTTATTGTGTGGGATTGTTCCTTGATATTAGGCTTCACAACAACACTGTTTCACAGCTGTGTCAAATGGAATGACCCAATTTATTGGTGGGTGGAAAAGCAGAGTACAGGCCCAATCAATTAAATTACCAGCAGTTCCTTCGGGGGCAAGTTCTACACATATACATATATATATATATATATATATATATATATATATATATATATATACATACTTTGCATTCAGTGTAGCCTATATCTACAGTGCATTCAGTGGTGTGCTGTTTCTAATACACTTCAGGCGGTGTATTAATTATATATATATATATATATATATATATACACAGTCTAATATATATATATATATATATATATATATATATATATACATATATATATATATATATATATACTCTGCATTCAGTGTAGCCTATCTTTACAGTGCATTTGGTGGTATATAGTTTCTTATACACTAATACACTTATAACAAAGCTGTGTGGGCCTTTTTCGATACGTGTGCAATAGATCACACCGTTACTGTTTGCAACCTATGTCTGAAGTGGATCAATCGTAGCCAGAACAGCAGCCGCTTGGGCACCACATGCTTGACCAGACATATGACGACCTGTCATGCAGTCCATTGGCAACAGCACTTGAAAGACCCACATCATTAAAAAAGCTTGACTTCTCCTTGCTCCTCATCTGGGATCTCCAACCCTACTATACCTCTAGTCCTCTCAATAAAGGTATAGCAATAGGTGTCCCAAGTACTTGCAGCCAATCTGCTAGCAGTTCACCACCAATTGATTTTAGCAGGCAAATTTCCCTACCCCAGTTGCTGAACCGTAAAAAGAAATTCCAAGCCATCCACATGCTCAGCGTCTATATGCTAGCTTTGCCAAATTGATAGCACTGCAACTGCTGACATTTCAGCTAGTAGACTCTGCCCCCTTTTGTGAATTTGTGGAATGTGCTGTACCTCAGTGGCAGGTTCCAAAACGCCATTTCTTTTCACGGAAGGCCATTCCGGCTCTCTACCGGCATGTGGAAGGCAATGTTTTCACCTCGTTGGACAGGGCGGTCAGCAGTAAGGTTCATATTACCACTGACTCATGGTCCAGCATGAATGGGCAGGAATGTTACCTTTCTTTCACTGCGCACTGGGTAACTCTGCTGGAAGCTGGGAAGGATGCATAACAGAGTTCAGTGTTGTTGGAGCTTGTTCCGCCACCACACCTCCAAAATGCAAGTGGTGATTCTGCCACAGCTCTCTCCTCCACCCCCTACTCTTCTTCCTTCTTTATGGCCTCTTCTGCAGATTTGTCCTCTGAACCAGCAGTGCACTGTAAGCGTTCAAGGGGCTACGCAAGCAGTCAGGCTAAAAGATGCCATGCGGTGCTTGAGTCGGTCTGCCTAGGGGATAGGAGCCACATTGGGGCAGAGATTCTGTCAGCTCTGCAGGGGTAGGCTCAGAGGTGGTTGACGCTATACCAGCTTCAGCCAGGAATGGTTGTATGCGACAATGGCTCCAACCTTCTCTCCGCCCTCAGACAGGGACACTTGACCCATGTTCCA
Source organism: Lithobates clamitans (assembly GCA_037952925.1). NCBI lineage: Eukaryota > Metazoa > Chordata > Amphibia > Anura > Ranidae > Lithobates > Lithobates clamitans. Next base: position 9,666,413 of record JBBGZY010000723.1, read on the forward strand.
TGTTTGGCACACATCCTGAATCTGGTGGTGCAGCGGTTCTTGAGTAGGTACTCAGGCTTACAAGATCTCCTGAGGCAGGCTAAAAAAGTCTGTGGTCATTTCCGCAGGTCATACAATGCCATTGCTCAGCTGGCTGACATTCAAAGGGAATGCAACCTGCCCACCAACCGCCTCATTTGTGACATGCCCACCAGGTGGAACTCAACGTTGCCAATACTGCAGCATCTATATACACAGCAGAGGGCCATCAATGGCCATACCTGTGCGAGTATGGCACCAGGACAGGATTTACTCCCTTTGCCGCCCCAAAGCCGAGTCCTTCAATGCCGCCCCGCCCCCCCCACACACGCACACACACACCACCATTCTCATCCTTTATCGATGACTGCTACAATAGACCGATTAAAAACATATCTCCACACATGAGAACACTGAAAATAACTATCTTTACATTGTAATGTAAAATGAAATAGTTCAACTCACCATAATACAGAATCATTGGGAGCCCTGAGCGTGTCACTTGCCACCATCGCTTGTCACTTGCCATGCTGCCTGCCATCAGATGGGGATGTCACTTGCCACGCTGCCATCAGATGGAGATGTCACTTGCCACGCTGCCACCAGATGGGGATGTCACTTGTCACGCTGCCACCAGATGGGGATGTCACTTGCCACGCTGCCACCAGATGGAGATGTCACTTGCCACGCAGCCACCAGATGGAGATGTCACTTGCCACGCTGCCACCAGATGGAGATGTCACTTGCCATGCTGCCTGCCACCAGATGGAGATGTCACTTGCCACGCTGCCACCAGATGGGAATGTCACTTGCCACGCTGCCACCAGATGGAGATGTCACTTGCCACGCTACCTGCCACCAGATGGAGATGTCACTTGCCACGCTACCTGCCACCAGATGGAGATGTCACTAGCCACACTGCCTGCCACCAGATGGAGATGTCACTAGCCACGCTGCCTGCCACCAGATGAAGATGTCACTTGCGTCGCCTGGCCGAGCGCATACGCGCTTTCCGGGGCCTGGCCGGCTTCGGAACAGCGCATGCGCAGTAGTGGGCGGCTCGCGTCCATCTTTTCTAAGGGCACCGGTGCCCTTAATCGACTTTAACGGGCAGCCCAAAAGGGGGGGGCAGCCGCGAAGTCGCCGCAGGAGCGGCGCCTCCCCTGTACCACTGCCGCCCCGAGGCCTGGCCTTGGTGGCCTTTTGGTAAATCCGGCCCTGAAGACAGGGTCAAGGGAGGTTGGCTTCTTTTCGCCATGCCAGTGGCTACTGATCAAGGATGCATTCACTGTCCTGTCACCATTTAAGGAGGCCACAAGGAGGGTGATGCATGCATCAGTGACACTGTCCCTCTAGTCTTCCTGTTGGAGCACATGGACAGGGCACTTGAGGCAGAACAGCAGGAGGAAGAGGAGGAATTCCTTTCCTCTCAAGGCCCCCTTTATTCAGGCCAGGGACTCAATTGTAATGGCAAATAAAAGTGGACACCCCTGCCTCATGCCCCTGAATAGATTTATTGATGGGGTCAGTATTCCATTAATCAATAATTTTGATCTCGGGTTTGCATACAATATTTTAACCCAATTTTTAAATCCATTGCCAAACCCAAACTTCCCCAGTGTTGCCTGCAAAAATCTCCATTCTACAGAGTCAAAGGCTTTGGCTGTATCAAGAGATGCCAGAGCCCCTGACTCTGAAATATATTCCCTCATTTGTGCCACTAGTTGTGTTCTACGAATATTTATCGATGTTGATTTACCAGGTATAAGCCCTGTCTGGTCTGGGTGGATTATAGATGTTTAATCTTCTAACCAGTATCCTGGCAAGGATTTTGTAATCAAAGTTTAACAAGGATATTGGCCTGTAAGAGGTGCATTCATGTGGGTCCTTGTCTGGTTTTAAGATTAATATTACCGTTGCCTCATACATTGAATATGGGAGTTCCCCCCTAATTCATTGAGCATGTTTGGGATGGTCTGGATCGGCGTATTCAGCCTGTTCCAGTTCCTGCCAATATCCAGTAACTTCGCACAGCCATTGAAGAGGAATGGACCAATATTCCACAGGCCACAATCAACAACCTGATCAACTCTATGTGAAGGAGATGTGCTGTACTGTGTGAGGCAAAAGGTGGCCACACCAGATACTGATTGGTTTTCTGACCACCCCCCCAATACAGTAAAACTGCACATTTTAGAGTGGCCTTTTATTGTGGCCAGCACTGTAATTACTGTACTATTCTGGGGAGGTAATCAGGATTTGTTTTACCTACTGTTATCACTGAATATCACTGTTATAAGTAACCATTTTTTTCTGAATGAAATTAATCCATTCAGTGTATACTATTGTGATTAGCTTTGATTGGCCAAAACTAATCACATGGTACAGATGGGCTATGATTGGCCCTGTCTGTGCCATGTGATTAATTGGACCAATCACAGAGATCAACACAATAGTACACAATGAATGGTATAAATGGAGCCCATTCATTGTGTACAATTGTCATGTGATCTGCTGTGATTGGTGACAGTGATCACATGGCGGGCCAGTGCACCAATCTGTCTTTTGCTGGGTCCAGGGACTGCAGCAGTTGACAGATCACACCAGAGCGCAGCCTGTGGGGTTCATTTGAAGTGCAATCCTGGGAGGATGCTAGATGACATCTAACCAGAAAGATAGAGCACTCGTCTGGCTGTCATTTTACAATAGGCCGGGCGGATAGCAGTTATTGATAAAATTGGTTCATAGCAGAAAAAAAGCAAACATATTTCAAGGGCCAAACAGACTTTCCTTCATCAGGGCTCAGGAATTTAACTTTTGCTTAAGGCTCCATTCACACTTGTATGACTCCAAAGTTGTGCTGACTTTGCAGTGCAACTTTGGTGCAACTTTGGATGGGTGCAACTTGGATACGAATTTGACTTTGACCAGTGATAATGGACAACTGTTGCACACAAGTTGCATTGTATAACATTCAGGTACGACTTTCATGCAACTTCTGAGGGTTAAAATTGATATCTTTGGCTCTCAAGTTACATGAAAATCGAAACAAAGTAGTGCATGAACTACTTTGACGTCCCTGCAACTTTAATTTGCGCATATATGAATGGGTATCATTGGAAAACATGGGGAGCGACGAAGTGTGAATGGAGCCTGAATGGGTTCAGATAAGCAGACCAGACTGATCTGTGGTTTATTGCTTAAAAGCTTGTTTCAGAAGGCAGGTTATGTGAGTGTTAACTAATACATCAAAGGACAAAATTGCAAGAGAGCCAAGGCAAGATCACTCACTGTCAGGAATAGCTGGAGCTTTGCCCATGCAGAATGGTCCATTATTTGTCTGTAGCAGAAGGGAATGAGAGCTACTGCTAATATGTGCGGGTACATCTAAGTGCCATCCTTGCAAAAAACTGACAAAGTCAAATAAAATAAAAACTTGACTTTCTATTTTTAGTTTTTATTCTGAGTGAAAAGCACTGATGGAACTAACACCAATATAACCCTGGCAGCTGCTTTGGGCCACAGACGTTAAAGTCTGATGAAAAATCCCCCAGCCCTTTGCTCACTATTACAGAAGCACCCTCTGTAAATGCTATCATTCTATTTATAACTAAATCTTCCAAAGTGTGCGCTGAACTTTTACTATAAGTATAGAGATTTCAAGGTATGTTATATTGAAAATGTATGTAAATAAAGCAAAAGAGAAAAGACTAATGTCATGATTACATGGGGACATGTAGGAAAATTCGCAGGCTACTGATTTTAAAGGGTAACTTCAGTTTCATGGGGAAAAAAATAGCAAATAAAGAAATAATATAGCATATACAATTGTGACACAAGTCATATTGTAATTAAAAGGCATTACAAATTACCTTTCTTTTTCAATCTGCAGCTGCATCAATTCCTGCTTTTGTGATTGGCTCACTGATTTTCCCAGAAGTCTGCACTAAGATACAAGTCAGATCTCAGGCACCCCCTGCAACAAAAATTTAATTTTTGGTCAGATACTCCCAATAGGAAATCACTGCTAAAGGGATGCAGGCCCAGCAGCTTTCCTCATTAGTGCCTTGTAGGTACAGCAGCTGAATGTTAATTATGAAACCACTCCCATTAGATCCACTTTCAACATGGACACAGACAAACACACAGTGATTTCTTCAGAATAACAAGAGGTAGGAATCCGCAACAAAGTTCGTTAAAATCCTTACAATGTACATAGACCACCCAGGGGGGAATGTTTTTTCCCAATAAAAGTGGAATTACGCTTTAAAGTATAATATGGCTTTTACTGTTAACTGTGACATGCTGCAACAATCCAGCACTCCAGAGATATAGAAATTTGAAAGGTATCAATCTTATGAACAGTAATGTTTCAGAGGTGCAGACAGGGGAATCTTGACATAAAACTGTCACAAACCAAAACAAGGTGGCGCAAACCCTTAGTGCATTACCAAACAAACTTTATTTAAAATACACATTGCAAGATACTTACAAGTGTAATGTGAATCAAGCATATTTCATCACATAATCTTGATCAAAACACAAGGGTGACAGCACACTGCCTAAAAAATAGAACAGATGGATAAGCTTACGTGTTTTGGGGGGGACACACCCCCTTCTTTAAAGCTATAACCATCTTAGACTAACATCCTCCATTTTATAGATTAATGTCCAAGCCTATTTCTCGCAAGAAATAATTGTGGTACCAGTATCACACTGCGGTGAACCTATTTACAGAGTGCAGGGGTCATTAGTATGTAATGTACAGCATGAAGGTGGCAGGAGTATATTATGTACAGAGTGCAGGTGGTAGGAATGCAGGGTTCTTTGGTGAGTAACATGCATAGTGCAGGGGTCAGGTGTGTACACAGATCAAAAGTCAGACTTCACGCTCCTATACATAGCGCAGTAGTACCACTTAACACATACATACACACTGCATACACATACCTACTCACTGCTTACACATACATACTCACTACATAGACATCCATACAAACACTTACCTCTTTAGAGGCATGGCTGGACATTTCTTTAGCCTCTTCAGTTCCCCTTGTTCTTGCTCCTGTCAGTGGGAAAGCCTGGGGGTGGCAGCAGCTATGCTGCTGGCAGCTCGCCCTCCTGATCCACTTTGCTCCCACCAGCAGCTCCTCCTCCTTTCTTGAACTCCATCTCATCACCCAGTAAATGTAGAGCAAAGCAAGCATACACTGCATTGTTTGCATCTCCATTAACAGAATTCCAGAAATGTAAACAATTCTGACAGCGACCCAGAGAAAATTTCCCAAACTGACTAATCATTTCTAGCAAGTTCCCAGGTATGTTTATTTATGTCAGATAATATAGAATACTACTGCATTCTGTGAAAAGAACGCAAGACTTTTTATGACTGAACGAGGGAAGAAGAAGGGGAGAGTGAATAAGATAGTCCTGGCACTGTACTATAACAGGAAATATCATTTGCAGGTCCAGAAGAGGAGCAGTGACTTTAGTATATGGCATTAATGTAACTATAATTTTACAGTGAGCAGTAGCTATTCAGACCTAGCATGATAATCATTGAAGGTAACTTATATTAATTGTGATGTTTCAAAAAAACATTTTTTTTCATGAAGTTCCACTTGAATTATGTACTCTACCAGAGTATTACAAAATAATTACACCTATGTGTTTCCAGGTGCTTAGATAAAGATAGAGAGTGGCTTAGGACACTGTGCTACAGTGCTCTCTATGCTCCCAATAAACGTCAGCTGAATGGGTTAACACTACCACACCTCCATCCACCAGGGGGAGCTGACAAGCAGAAGGAGCTCAAGAGACTATGTGGTTGGCAGCACTGACTCAGGGGAGATGTAGTGCAGGGGAAGGATCATGTTATGGGAGTCAGTATAGAACTACAAATAGGAGTGAGAACTTCCAAGGAGTCAGAGAGCTGTATTTTCACAGGCTGACTACCAAGGAATTTCCTCTTTGGCTTCAAGGAGACTGAGGTCCACCACTGCTACTGTGTACACATAAACCTGCTAAAAGTCTGTGTCCATGTGCTGAGGACCAGAGTTGCTACAGGCAGATCCAGAAGTGAGCTAATATCTGAACAGTGGGACCCCTTGCTTCTCTATTGCTGAGACTGATGAGAGGACTATTTTATTAGCGCATTATTTACTGCATTCAGACTTTACTGGGACTGTACTCATGTGCACCACTGTAAAGACTGGGCCTCAATGCTAGCCGGCTGAAGAACTAGGATTAAAGACTGCTCACTCAGATAGCTGCTTCACAAGAACTTATTTGCTGAGTAAGAGGTATCCCTTTAGGGAGTTTAAAATGTCATTGCTGCCATTCATATAGAGTGCACGCTAAAGTAGAAATAGCCTTTTGTTTACAGAGGGGCTAGAACAATATTGATTATGATTGCTGTTACTGTTTTTGTTGTGCCATTACTTATTGCTGATTTTGTGGATTACCAGGTTTACTCTAATTTAGCTGCATAGCACTCCATTCTATGCTGCTATAGCCAAGTGAACATATTGTGTAGTGAACTCTGACTGATCTAATCCTTTACTTGCTCATTTTGTACATATTGCTATTTACTACAACCCAGAACTGGGTTCATTTACCACTAAAGTCTGATGTTTGCTTTTTGATACTAAACCTTAGTTGTTTGCAGGGTATCCACAGTATATTTGTGCTCCCAGTGGCAGTGCAGTATCCTTTAGCTTAACCTGGTGTGTCAGTGGGGCTGAGGTTGTTCTCAGAGTCAAGGCAGAAGAACAGAGAACCCATACTACCAAGCAGGTCCTACAAGGGTAGCACTACATATCTAATATCCCTGAACCTAAACAGGAAATATTAGTGGAAAAATATATTTTTGTCTAAATAAATCACCTTCCTTTCACCCTAATTAACACATGAATATGATAAATATAATATCAAATTAAAGCCCTGGTTATCCAAGCAAAAGATGTACAAAATGTTGGAACGGGATACAAACACATTGGGGTTAATTTACTAAAGGCAGATAGGTTATTCACATTGCAAGGGAATTTTCATTTTGCAGGGGGATCTTCCTTTATGTTTATTATTATTATTATCATTATGATACTTATTATTTTCCTTGCACCTGAGGGTATTCTTTGCAAAGTGAAGTTTTACCACACTAAGTAAACAGCCTATTTGCCTTTAGTAAATCAACCCAATTGCCTCCAAACCATAAAAATGCTCTTTACTATGGAGTGTTTGGTTGGAAAGAGGAAGAGGGGGTTTTGCAACTCAATGAATACATTTCTTGATTGCATAAGTCCTGCATTTCTCATATATATTTTTATGAATGGCTCTGGAAGAAGTGTGTAAAGAATATTAGAAAGTGTTACAACCTGCATAAACAAATTCATTTTCAGGTAGTGCAGACCATGATGGGACAGGGAGTAATGTAGACAATCACTGTTTTTTGTCACATGCGGAGGTCATCAAAATATAAATCTGGAAAAATATCCATTTGGAAGTGAGACTTTTTGAGTATATATTAGAAACATGTTAATGGTATAAGCATAAATAGAAATATTTGTAGCTGTTGATAGAGAATATATAATGAATATACATTGTAATAAAGGTTAATACATAAAATCTGTGTAGTAAGCTTAAAATAAAGCTTAATATATAAAAAAAAAATCAGTTAATGTAAATAGACTTTTCAGTATATTGAACTCAAATTAAAATGCATGTAATTTCAAAACCTTAAGCAGTAGATTTGACCACAGCTGCAGTGTACATCCATTCTATATAGAAAGGCTTCCTTCATGCATCTATAAAGAGCCTGTAGGATATGAAGATGGGAGATTTTGTGAAGCTCAGCAGAGCAAGAAGGTCCTATCCTGAGGAAATAAGACATCAGGACACACTTTGTAGCTGACATTTCATATGTCAGGCATGTAGTATTATTAAGTAATAGGATTTTAAATTGTAGAAACCTACTAAGCAGGTTTCTCCATTGTTTGTGATGTAATAGTGGTGGGAATTATGAATGCCCCCTTCAATTACAGAGGAATGTCCTGCTGAGTCCGCATATTCCATCCTACGCTCAAGAGACACAGTACTGCAAGCCCCATAAAAGTTGAGATAGAATGATTAATTATCTTGCTTTTGTCTATACACGGGTAGAGGGTAGAAGCCAGCATGGAAGAAGTTCTTTTTAAATTAAAACAAAATCTTGTCTTTCAAATATCAATATAGGATGCCATCAGTGTTTTGGGCTAATATAATGATATTTTAAAGCCGTAGGTTACATATGACACAAATGCAGGAATACGCACAAATATCAACAGAACTAATCAGAAATTAAGTTACATAACACAAAAAAAATCATAAGTGACTGAAACAAGTGGAAATATATAAAAAAAAAATAAAATGTGATAAACATCATAGTAGTGGGACAGAGATATACACATGTGCTGCCACAGCAGCCAACCAGTTTATTTGTTATATTTTGTACTTAGTATGGTTCTGTGTATCCCCTTCTGTTTGTCAGTTAATATGGAATTTCACTTTCAAACCTTCTTGCTGAGTTGATGTGTCTGTGGATCTGTTGCCATACAGACTGGGGCTTAGGCCGTGTACACACGAGCAGACTTTTCGGCAACAAAAGTCCAACAACCGTTCGTTGGACTTTTGACGGACTTCCGACGGACTTTTGAATGAACGGACTTGCCTACACACGATCACACCAAAGCCCAACGGATTAGTACGTGATGACATACGACAGGACTAAAATGAGGAAGTTGATAGCCAGTAACCAATAGCTGCCCTAGCGTGGGTTTTCGTCTGTCGGACTAGCATACAGACGAGCAGATTTTTTCTACCGGACTTGAGTCAATCGGAAAGATTTGAAGCATGTTTCAAATCTAAAGTCCGTCAGATTTTCGACTGGGAAAGTCCGCTGAAGGTCCGATGAAGCCCACACACGGTCGGATTGTCCGCCAGACCCGGTCCATCGGACCAGTCCGGTCAAAAAGTCCATTTGTGTGTACGCTGCATTAGAAGGTATGTCTTTTACATAAAGTGACAAGCACAACAAATAAACAGACCACAAGGTCACAGTACTTATTCAGTAGTCATATAATGGATGCAATAGGGAGCTGGACTCTAAAAGGTCAATCTGTGACACAATATCGAGGAGCATCCATATTACCGCAGCACCACATTTGGTACAATCATAAAACGAGTCAGTATATTTGTTTGGAAGATACACAGAATCCAAAAGCATGAGCCCTTTAAAAAGCCTCTCAGTGCTGTCAAAAGATGGAATTAGTAGCTCAAAGGAAAAAGGCCCTTACTCCAGTCAGAATTGAAAATGAGGCTTTGAGGTGAACACAGGAAACACATACTAAATGCTTAGAGTTTTAGTTTTTTCATCTATGCATTGGTAGTCCAACGATCCATCCCACACTATTTTGTAGATTACCTGATTTGGGAAAACAGTTTACTTACCATTATATAATTTTAGAGAGGTATTTCTAAACACACCCTCTCTAGTTATCTTCTTCTCCATTAGGCTCGGTTCACATTGGTGCGATGTCAGACATAGCATGTGATTCGAACCGCACTGCTATGCAAATCACGTGCAATGCCTGTGCGATGTGAATTCAGCCATACAGACTGTATGGCTGAATTTGCATTGTATTCAGACCAAAGTTGTGCAGGACCCTTTTATTGGTCTGCACTAGAATTGGATCGCATGGGTGTTCACACTCATGTGATCCGATTCCTGTCTGAATTGACAGTTCGCACTGCGATATGCAAACTGATCTGGGGGTGTCATTAACTTTGTATTGATATCCACAGTGGTTCACATAGGGCAGTGTGAACTTCCTGCGATTTGTTTGCGATGTGGGAACCCACACTGGATTTGCACAAGTTCTCGCATCGCAGCAGTGTGAACTGAGCCCAACACACAGGAAACTTGATGTATCCAATTATTAGTGCTAAGTTTGTTGAATTCCTTCAACACGCCATCAAATTCAAACCTGCCTTGGAAAGTGAAAGCGACTATGTTGGAAAAGTAAGGCTGACCAAAGATTCATTTTTTTTTTATCAACCAGTGGGCTGATCAAAAAAAACAAATGGATTCCCCCATCCACACAAGCGAGTTGGATAAGGGAATCCTCCCCAATGTTCTATTGTAATTTGACAGCAGGGACTCCTCTGTTGTCAAAATACACTGATCAGTCATGTAGCCAATTGGCTGCAGTCTGTCAATTGAATGAAAATTTTCCAACAAACCTGTTTGTGAGGTACGAATCTGAAGTAGACATGTGAAGAACAGAACAAATTGTTTTATTTTAATTCAGATGGATTTATGTTAAAAACATTTTTTGGGTTACGCTGTGTACACACGAGCAGACTTTTCAACAGCAAAGGTCCGACGGAAAGAATCCGCCGGACAATTCGATCATGTGTGGGCTTCATCGGACCTTTGCTGTCGAAAAATCAGACAGACTTTAGAAATAGAACATGTTTCTAATCTTTCCGACGGACTCGAGTCCGGTTGAAAAATCAGTTCGTCTGTATGCTAGTTCGACGGACAAACAACGACGCAAGAGCAGCTATTGGCTACTGGCTATGAATTTTCTTATTATAGTCTGGTCGTACGTCATCACGTTCGAATCAGTCAGACTTTGGTGTGATTGTGTGTAGGCAAGTCTGTTGCGTCAGAACTTGAAAGTCCGTCAAAAAGTCCTTCGGAGTTCAGTCCATCAAAAGTACGCTCGTGTGTACACGGCATTACATTCATTATGTTAGAATCATTTGTTTTTGTAATTCATTTCGTTTCATTTTTTTGTTTTCAATTCATCTAGAAATTTTCTGTCCTTATTCCAAACGAATTTGAATTTGATTCTAATCGATATCGATTCAAATTGAATATCCAAAAATTAGTTAGGTACTATTTGTACTAAATATTTGTGATTTTATCAGATAAAAGTAAGTTTTCACAACACGAAGGCCTCCATTATTAACAGAATATGGAACATGAAATTATAGGTAAGTTATCATCAATATAATTTATAAAAATAGTTGAACTACAATAGTATCAACATGTGCTGGACCCCAAACACTTTGATGCTATTCATGAAATACCACTAAATTCTTCTATTTGAAATTATGGCAGCAAATTTATGCGTTGTATAAAAATATAATTACTATTACAGTAAAACCTTGGATTACCGAGCATATTTAGTTCCAGAAACATGCTTGTAATCCAAAACACTTGTATATCAAAGCGAATTTACCCATAAGAAATAATGGAAACTCAAATGATTTGTTCCACAACCATTTATTCATAAGTCCTTCAGTTTATAGTCCATATAAAAAGATTATAGCAATGTGATCAGGTTGTGTAACCATAAAATGTCCATCCACAAATGAAAGCCTCCACAAGGGGATTAAAAGCAAAATCCATCAGGAGCTACAGAGTGTAAAAGAGAAGAGAAGCGCCTCTAAGTGTAGCAATATGGTTACATTTAATGAAGGTACAACATTTAGCAACTCACACGGTTGATGATTAAAAGAGGCACATCTAACTATGCAGGCATCTGGGGTAAAGCTGTCTACATAGACCATCCTCCGCACTGCCGACTCTCACCGCTGTCAGTCTGCAATCGTGACCGGAAAGACTTTCCTGCAGTAGAGTGATCTGAAAGTGTGTCTTGAACCACTCGTGCAGTGCAGAGTGGAGGGTATGACATTGATGGCGGTGTGGAGGACAGTCTATGTGGACAGCTTTACCCCGGATGCCTGCATACTTAGATGTGCCTCTTTTAATCATCAACCATGTGAGTTGCTAAATGTTGTACCTTTATTAAATGTAACCATATTGCTACACTTTGAGATATCTCTCTCTTCTCTTTTATACCCAGTTGTGACATAATGCTACTTGTATATCAAGACATCATTTGTATATCAAGTCAAGATTTCGTTAAAAATTTTGCTTGTCTTGCAAAACACTCTCAAACCAAGGTTTTACTGTACTAACATGAAACGCGTGTAATTGAAGATACTATCATTTTGTATACCTTAAGACACATAACAATTAAGTGGAGTATAGTCATTACAATCATGTTATGCCTTCACTTGTGCACACCATCCAATGCTGTCAGAATAGGATGGGGGGAAACCAGGGGCATTAAAATCTGTATACTATACATACACAATGTCATTTGAGAAGATCCAATGCGTTAAATACTGGTAAAGGCAATGTGTTGGATATGTACTGTACAATAGAGTCCAATTTTATATTTGGTACAATTTATGCACAGTAGATCCATATATATATATATATATATATATATATATATATATAACAGCCGCTTGCAAAAATCACATGTAAAAGGCAGGCTGGTTGTACACGAGTTGGTTGATCGATCCACTTTGGTACACTCAGACTACCCATACGGGGTTCGAATCTCAAGCCTGCCTATAAGAGATTTGAACCATCTATGGCTTGCTTAAGGGAGGACTGACACCAAAGCTCATTTGACTGTACTTCTCCTTTGGATCACAGGAGTGCAGTTCATTCTGCACTCCTGTGTCCCATTTTCAGCAGACAATGGGCTGAAGCCCGTTGTCGGCTGACATCAATGAGCCAGTCCAGGCTCAGGAAGGTTCGCGACCAAATGGTGGAGATCCGCCCACATGCCAGGTCTGGCACCCAGCTCACTGAGCCGTTTAGAGCCTGATCCATCAGCTCCACAGCCCAGTGCTCCAGTGAGGGTGCAGGACAGAGCAGAGCGCTGGTAAATGACAGTTACCAGCTCTCTGCTTATGGAGATTTGTGAACCGAGTGATTGGCAGTGTTTGATCGCTGAGTTCTCACCCTTAGAGCTGGTGGGGATCATATCAATGCTGCATCCACCTAGGTAAGTATGATTTTGCACAAAACAAAATTCCTATACATCTCTTTTAAGTGCATACAAAGTGCAGTATTATTAACCCTAACCCATGCCAAATCATTACATTAATTTTTTAGTAGTGATAGATTAGTGGAAGGTTATTTCAAGTTGATTAACATGAATAAGAATAACTTTAATTTGTATATCATAACTGGTTCTTGCCATATGCAGATATGTTCCCAAAAGCAGAAAGTTTTTGGGTAATTATACAAAAGCTGATGAAGCTCGGTCAGTTAACATTGTCCCCTCCCTTGTGGCCAAAAAGTAACAAAAAATTTTAGGTGGAGTTGGAAAATTTGGTCCTAATTGCGTATGACCATATCTATGGAATGGTAAGTCTAACCTGTAACAGATTTGGCCATCACTAATGGGGCCTACACTTTACAGTATATGGTAATCGGAGAGAAAATTTCGTTTTCTGAATGATCATAAGATTTTTATATAGTGTGTACACAAATTTAAAGAGCCAATTCAGACCTTCCAAAAGAAATTTACTGAAGAAGCAAACTGCACAATTTTTCTCGTTACTGAACGGAATTTAAGTTTTTTCGTGTAAAGTGTACTGGTTTCGTACAATAAATCATGAGAAATATTGCATGATTGGAAAACAAATTACAACCCAGAAGAACATGCAGCCATTCGCAACCACAAAGCGTTAAAGTCCAGCCAGGGAGAGGGGGGTCAGGAAACTGACACTCTTGGAAGAGTCAGATTCTGCAGACTATTTATCTTACTGATTCTCTGCACTACTGCAGGGTTGTTCAGTGTGGGCAGCAATAAAGGTGAATATGCAATGGTTTCTTTGCAGGAAACAGTCAATTGCTCAGATTCATATTCATTTTAAAGAAAGTCACTTTAAATTTGGTGATAAACATAGGAATGTGCACAGGGTGTGCCAGGTGTGCCTGGGCACACCCTAATCGCCTTGTGTGGTGCATATTCCCCCCTGCTTAGACCACTGATATTTCATCCCCCAAAAAAAGTTACAAAATAAAATAATTTATTTCAAAATAAAATAAAAATAATGACACTGTCCACTGCCCTCCTGACACCATCAGTACATATACACATGCATATGTATTTGAGCTTTGGGGTGCACACCCTAATGCAAGAGGCTGCGCACACCTATGGTGATAAACAAAGCAGAATGAGAGAAAATTGTATAGAACAGATTTCAGAGGCAGACCCACCTGTAAGCAGCACTCTGGAATAAGGCTGCAGTAAATTACTGAAAACTATGCTTAAAGTGGATGTAAACTCAAGTCATGAAATTTGAGCTAGGCACATATATCTTCAGGGTTTTGTTATCTCTCTTCAAAGCACTATGTCCCGTAGCTGTCTCTTGCTCCGTACTTCTGTTATTAGCCTGATAACTCCTGACAAGTTCTCCGTCACATATGATAAAAGCAGCCTGAATTTTGTGTTGGGGAGGAAGCTATAAATAGATTAGCAGAGCCCTGAACTATTAAATGATCAGAGCCGAAAGTCTCTACCTGTGAGGAGAGGGAGTTTGTGTCTTTCCTCCAATCAGCTGTCTTGGCTGTATGCCCAGACTTCACTGCAGTGCTAACCAGGAAGAGAAAATCTCCTAACATGATGTGCACTTTCTAAACAGTATATAAAGATGAAGACAGCACATATACATGTAAAACTTATGTAGGGAGATTTGTTTCATCTCTGTATCATCTGAGGCTGTTCACTTCACTGGGTATATGTGAGGGTTTACATCCACTTTAGTGGATTTTTTTACTTTAGCACGGCTTCAGTGTTTCATTGCCAACATTGGCAATTTACTGATTGTTTTCTTTAGTGGGATAAAATTGCTCTTTAAGTTCTATATATCTAGATTTAGCCTGTGCAGGCTAGAAAGGCATTTGTGTGCACAAAACGCTAATTAGACACATTAGTCATTTAGGCAATAGATTTCACAAACTATGCCAAAAAAATAATTTTCATTTACATTTTTTTATGTCCTGTGTGGTTTTAGTCGAATTACTGGCTTGATTCTTAAGATGGTTAAATAAAAGTGCTGATGTAAGCATTCTTGCAAAACAGGAATTTTAATTTCTGCTGAAATCAGTAAATTTACTTTTACATATATTCTAATTAAGCATAGCTGAAGATGAAGGTGATAGCTGTGGAGCCAAGCACATGTATTGACATTGCATTAACTGAAGTGATGTCACTGCATCTAATTCACTGACATAATTATATGCCCTATGCTATTGATGCCTACAGAATTGATGAGCCTTACATAAAACAGTGTCTGAATCAATCAAATTTCCATGTTTCCTGTTTGGTAAAAAAGAAAAATTATTATTTATTAGGGGTTCAAGGACAAGGTTCTCTGTCAAAAAAGCGTAGAAAGTTATGCAAATGAGAGCCGCTGATAGGGTCTGTGAACAGTTCAAATTGTTTAAAATTTCTAAATTTCTGGATACATGGGTCACATTTGGGCCCCAGGAAAAATACGGCAAACGTTCACTTATAGTGGGTTAATTCAACAGTATGTTTAAATTCCCTTTCCATTCCCTTATTATGAAATCAGTAAAAAGAGCTCTGATCCCTGATTTGAGGGAAGGGATACACCCCCCTTCTCACAGTACACAGGGATGATGCAAAGCTGAGAATATGAATCACAGGCTGTGAAGAACTAGGCAGTAGAGAGAAATTACACTATGTGCTTTGGATAGAGGCAAGTAAACATGTGCTTTGTTCATATTTCATGTCAGAGGTTTTCAACCATTTAAATAAAATCATTAGCTCTGATGTCAGTGCAGGTTTGTTGATAGTTAAAGTTATGGCCCGTACCCACGATCCGAAAATCAGACGACAGATCGTCCGTTTTTTTTTTTTTTATATGCTAGTCGCATATTAAAAATGGAGAGGTTACTAAAGTTACAAAAATTCTCGTACAACAGAGCAAAAAATCGAAAGTGATGTCATGTGTTGTAATGTGTTTCTATTATATTTTCAGATGACAACTGTACTGATTAAAAGAAAATCGTATAATCTGGTATCATGCAAGAAAATTTTTCGTGTTTGTCCGATCGGATAATATCAGATGAAGTGTCGAAGTGTCTCGAAAGCTTTGTACTAACAATCATATGATCATATTATCATATGATCGTTTTGAAAGCGGTATTTTTCATCCGATTTTCAGATCATGTGTACAAGCCATAAGCCTCTTGGCTTAGGTTCCTTTGTAACATAGGTATAAAAGGCAGGCACCGACATGGGAATCATGCCCAGATCACTCAAGGGTCCTCAAAAAACTATATTGTGCTCTTTTATGCTATCTACCACAGCTTTTGTGGCCCAGCTCTGGCCTTTCTTCTCTCACATCCATTACTTCATGTTGGCTAAGGGGAGATTGTGCAGCACATATGATTAGGGTATAAGACAAGTAAGAATAGAGCACATCCATAGACATTGAGGTCAATAGTTGCAAAATAGAGCTGAAAAGAGAATCCTGTACCTTCTATAGCAGCAGCAGCCTCAGGTATACTTCTCATAAGCCTCCAGCCTCTTTGTGAGTTTCTTGTCCCCTGTAACTCCAGAGGCTGAGTAACCTCTGGTGCTTCATCCCTGGCATCACCTTCCAACTTCCAGACATCCATCCTCTGAAAGCCTCTGCCCACCCAGGATCTCCAGCAGCAAGATGAACCTAGACAGGTAGGCTTCTATTTGAAAACTTCTAGGCTTTGCACTGAGCACATTTAAAGGCTTCCTAGGCCACAGGCCTAATTGGATCACAGACACTAAACACACACACCCTCCCTAGGCTGAAGTCTTGGGAGGAAAAAGCTCACAAGATCGGCTTCCAAGTATTTATGTCCTCTCCCAGCATGCATCATGGGTAATAAACCTTTAGGGCTTGTTTACACTTGCTTCAAAACATGGCATTGGACACACTTTTTTAAAGCACTCTGAATGCCAATCAAAACACCTGTCACTAAATAAAATGGTTACCTTACAGTCCTGTTTACATAGTGCCGTATCACAACAGTGATTGCTTTGCTTCAAAAATGATACACCATGTCCCTTTAGAAGTGCATCGAAGCGTCTTCAAAGCCTCCATAGAAGTCTATGACAAAGCTTGCTTACAGCACATTCAGCTTTTATTCAGCTTTAGCTTTGCTTTGTTTTAGAGGTATTGCAGGTATGAGATATCAACACACACACACAGGGCATCTGCCAAGCTTCATTAAAGCTTCAAAAAAGCACCATTGAAGCATCATCGAAGCGTCAAAGAAACATCAAATAAGGATGTTGAAGTGGTAGGCGCTTTAATGTGTGTTGAAGTCGAAGTAAGTGTAAAAGAACCTTCTGGCAGCAGGTACGAGCAACACCAACCAGCAAGACTAAATTTAGTTGCTTAGGGCTGCTTACATGGTTTTTATTTTTGTTTTTGTTTTTGCTGTAAGCCTTATTATGTATCTACTTGGTTGTACTGTTACTTTATAATTCGTAGGAAATTGTTCTGGTTATGTGGCAATTACTAATGAAATTCCTGAAAATAAGGCATTTTCCAATAATAACATCTAAACATAGAATGTTATTTCAGCTTTCTGCATTAAAGTGTCAACAATTTTTGTATTTGTTTGATGGATTCTCTGCACAAAATGACACATAAGAGGTGTTTTTTTGTCACTTGTGAATTATATCTGACCTTTGATGGATAGGGCTCCCAAAGTCCATATGTGTTTCTATCTCCAACTTTGATATTTATTTATCATTTTTTTTTCATTGCACATGAACTAACAGGACATTTTATTTAGATAACCTGTAGATATTTTTTGGAAAAATATCTACATTATGTCATACCAAAAGACAACAGAGAAATGAGTTTGGTTTACATCACAAAGACAATTTACAAATTGTTCTGTATCCTTGAAAAACAAGTTTTGGAATATTATCTTCCATAAAGCCAGTGAATATATTTTTTTTTTTCTTAAACTTTGAGAAAAGAACATCTAGGGTAAAGCTAATAAAAAATGAAATTGCTTTTCAGATAAGAGCAAGCAAATGCGTTTTTTTTACAAGTGGTTGCTATAACGTGGCCTTGATACAGTATTTACTGTATAAACAACAAAGCAACAAGAAGGGCACACCAGCCTTATGTAATACTTTAGGCCCCATTTATTTTAAAATATTAAAATAATACTCACAAATGTCATTATCAGGAACCATGAATCAGACTGAGACAGAAGTAAGTTAAATCCCACTTGTTTAATAATAATAATAATAATAAGGTAAACAGAGTAAGCGTAGTCAAAACAAGCCAGAGTTCAGTAACCGGATCGGGTAGTCCGCAAAGCAAATGTCAGAGAGCCAGAGATAAATGTAGTAGTACAGAAAGCAGGATCAGGAGCCAGAAGAAACGTCAGCTGAGCAAGTCTTCAACAGGAACGCAATAGAAAGTCTCTGTGATGATGACAAAGGTGAAGGCAGAGATCAAGTGAGCTGGACGACTTTAAGCAGGCAGGAGTGACGAGCAGAATCAACAACAGCTGGGTAACTGTGGAGAGAGATGGTAGCTGGTAATTAGCTGAGCAGCCAGCTCTGAGAAGGAAGGGCTGAGCCCAGCCCTGACAGTCATGCATTCATGAGTAAAAATCTCTGAACCAGCAACCCTGTGAATGGCTTAGGAACTTGGATGTTATAACAGGATAACAGGACCTTGAAGACACTCTTTAACATGACAAGAGCTAACGTGTTTCAAGGGATATACCCTTTTCATCAGAGCGAACTTGTCAACCAAAAATTGGTTAATGTTTAAATAGTGCAAATGCACAAAAAACTAAGGGCAAACTTCTGTATACTAATTGATATTAGGCCTCAGCGTGAAAAGCACTGCTTTTAGAGGCGTCTGACACTTTTTCTACCTCTAAACACCCCTCTGTGTTGGTGGCAGGGGCTTTTAGACAGGGCAGAAAAAACCCCACTGCCAGGGTATCCAGTAACAGCAACGTTTTGGTAGAAAAAAATGCCTGACACATGTAAACACGTGCAAACAAGTGCTTGAGCATTGATTCATTATTCTGGCCACTGAAATGAATTAACGCCCAAGTGCTTGACACTCCTAAACATGTTAAGCAGGTTTACATGTGTCAAGCGTGTTTTCTGCCAAAATTAGGCTGTCAGGGGGAAAGGCTGGCCAAACGCCGTGTACATGAGACCTTAGGAAGGAGATGGGAAAAGGCAGACAACCGATTAACCATTTAGAAGCAGAACTCAAATACCACAACCTGCACTTGGATGTTGAATAACAGGACCTGGAAAACATAATTTAACATAAGAAGAGGTAATGTGTTTTGAGGGATGTACCCTTTTTACCAGAGATAACTTGTCAACCAAAAATGCAATGTTTAAATAGCATAGCATAAATGAACCAAGAGCTAATGGCAAACCCATTAGCAATTCATGTTAGAAAGGAAACTTGAACAGACAAATAGCCAATTAATAATTTAGGCGCAGCAGAAAAACACCACAACCAGGTTAAATGGTTTAATTACTTGTCTGTCTTTTCATATCTCCTTCCTAATATTAACTGATATGAGGCATTTGTTATTAGTGTTTAGTGCATTTGCGCTACTTAAACACGGAATTGTTGGTTGACAAGTAAGTTCTGATGAAGAGGATATACCCCTTGAAACATACCAGCTCTTGTTGTGTTAAAGAGTGTTTTCCAGGTCCTGTTATTCAACATCCAAGTTCTTAAAGTGGTAGTAAACTCTCCCAGTACAAATTTCCCTATTTAAATATTCAGTTCATTCTCTATAAATCTGCTTACTTTTCCTGCAATACATCACTGTTCCGTTCTATGACGTCACTGGCGCATGCGCAATGTCCCCTGTTGTACTCTCCCAGTACAAATTTCCATATTTAAATATTCAGTTCATTCTCTATAAATCTGCTTACTTTTCCTGCAATACATCACTGTTCCGTTCTATGACGTCACTGGCGCATGCGCCCTGTTTTTGGCATGCTTGTCGTGCCATTAGTCCTTTCAGTAACATGCTATGGCTCCATCGTGTCCTCTCTGCAGCATTGCTCTGCAATCCCGTGCAAGTACAGACCCATTCAGAGTTTTTTGTTTACACCCCCATGTGACTTACAATGTAATCATCTGTGCATAGTATGGGACAGCAGCAAGGAGCTCACCTGACAGGATTGCCATGGTAATCCTGAATGAAACCAAGCCATGACTAAAAACCCACTGGGCATGTGCAAGATTAAAGTAGGCACAAACAGTAAGGGTGGAAGCCAACACCGCTGCTGTCTCAGAAGTCAATATACAAGATGGCGCCAGCTTCAGACATGAAGGAAGAAAATAAAAAAACACACCAAATAACTGTAAGAAACATCTGAAGGGATCACTAAATAGGCAGAATGTCATGGAAAGCTTTATTATACTGGCTGGATTGAGAAGGAGCACTAGAGGGGCAGAGTTTACTTCCCCTTTAAGCCGTTCACAGGCCTGATGGTTCAGTAATGTTATTATCTTATGAATGTATGACTTTGAGTATTTTTTTTTTTATTCTTTCATTAATAAATGATGCCAAAAGTAATACACAAGGCTGGCACATCCTTCTTGTTATATGCTATAAAACTATGGGAAGAAACGGCGCTACCTGAAAACCTGTTTGCTGAGCATATACAGGAAACATCAGAAAGATGTTTTTTGTACCTTCCTCATACACCAAACTCGTTTGTCTCCTCAGTGATATGTACAGTGGGATTAATTTAGGTTATTAGTACTTGATGCAAATGAGTAGGAGACATCCAAATTTTCCTTATACTATAGGTATCTATGCATATGGCGATGGAACTAGTATAGCCTGTAAATAGAGTGGTATATAGTGTGTAGATAAATAGCTGAATGGAAATGCTATATAATATCGGTAGGCAAACGTCCAGTGTTAAACCCAAGAGAAGTACCCACTAATAGTATTCAAAAGTTACATATGGTACGAACCAGCTGGAAGTACACACTCTATATTACACCTCTTGACATCTGATATCTATGCTCATCCGTTAAAACGCTCCGTTAAACGTCTAACGCTCCCCTGATAAAATTCTCAGTGCGCAGTAGCGTAGTACCGTCGCTGAGGACGTCAAGTGACGAATCGCTCACGAAGGAACTACTCCATCACTTCCCTGCAGACGAGTGGGTGGAACGTAGGTGCAGCGCTTAGCTGTCACATCCCCCATCTCGATACGTGCGTTGGTGACAGTGACTTTGTTTGTATCTATACCGAAGCTTGTCTGGTTTTTCCTATCCCAGCGGTTCACTGGATGGGAGGAAACACTCCGTTTTGGATCGCTTTGTTTTTGCTTTTAAGTTTTTTTTTTTGTTTTTAAGTTTGGTTTTTTAAATAAAAGCGGTTTTGTACTCTATTACACTATGGAAGCCCTCTCCTTTTATATTTTCGATGCCTGAGGGTATTGCTGCAATTTTACCCACCTGGATTTACCTGAGGTACCCATGAGAAGCAACAGCGAGCAGTGGAGTCCATCCTATCATTACAGGCCCAATACCCCTGTAGGGGTTCCAGGAGTCGGTGAGTAGGCAACCTGACAACAGTGTATACACGAAAGTCACCCCTGGGAACCTCCTGACTCGTTGTAGTGGAAAACGCATGGGACTATTGCATTTACTGTGATCCAATTGTTGCAATATATACTGGATCTGGATTCTAATATATGAACTGTGAAGCACTTTTTTTCATACTGATGCATGTATACATATGGATGATATAGTTGTGTACTTAGGAATTAGCATACATCACCAGAATATGTGGACTGTAATATAGAGTGTGTGCTTCCAGCTGGTTTCGTACCATATGTAACTTTTGATTACTAATGGCGGGTACGTCTCTTGGGTTTAACACTGGAAGTTTGCCTACCGATATTATATAGCATTTCCATTCAGCTATTTATCTACACACTATATACCACTCTATTTACAGGCTATACTAGTTCCATCGCCATATGCATAGATACCTATAGTATAAGGAAAATTTGGATGTCTCCTACTCATTTGCATCAAGTACTAATAACCTAAATTAATCCCCCTGTACACATCACTGAGGAGACAAACGAGTTTGGTGTATGAGGAAGGTACAAAAAACATCTTTCTGATGTTTCCTGTATATGCTCAGCAAACAGGTTTTCAGGTAGCGCCGTTTCTTCCCATAGTTTTATAGCATGTATTAGTGGCAGGGCATTCCTTTGTGAGTGCTTTGCGTAAGGGAGGCAGCAACCTGTTCTTTTACCATATATACCTGTCCTGAAGCGCGGTTTCTTAGGATTATTACATCCTTCTTGTTGCTTTATTCTTTAATTTAAAGGATCTTCCCAATCTGACAAAGGTAGCAAGGCCTGAAGTCTATCTATAAAGAGAAGCCAGCCAGTCCTGTTTTCTGATTGATCAATTGATTAACTACACACTGACATTCAGTATTTATATGCTAAAATATTTGAAAATTCAATTTTTAAAATAATGAAATGAAAAATGAAAAAAAAAAGAAAAAAAAAAAAAAGAAAAGTAAAATAGAGTTGTTCTAAATAAAGCAAAAGAGATACGTCTACATGATCTTAAATTGTATTTAAAGCCATATTTTGTATGCAGGATGAAGTAGAGAAGGGTTATAGGGACCTAAAGTGAGGGGGAAATCCAAATGTTTGAGTTGACATCAGAACAGGAATAGATTTTAGATTTGTTGTGTCTCTAAGTGAAGACAAATTTCCCTTATGGGGCACAGATAGTAACAATACATTACAAGGGTTTTGTCCATTCCCTATTAATGTAAAATATAAAAAAAAACTATCTTGGATATACTTAGAATATAGTTAGAAGATAGTCTAGAATGTTCTCTTTCATCTTGCTATGAACAGTTTAGATTTAGTAGAGATGAGAAGAGAACATTGCATCACAGGGGGTATCAAAGACATGCACCTTGCCTTAGCTGCTATTACCAACAGTCCCTTTTCTATTTACAGCCAGCACATGTGAAAGATAATGCAGTTATGTCTAAACTACTGCGTTCTAACGATGACAATTTATTTTCTTATGGGGAAAAAAAACGACAGCCTTAACAGCTAATGTGTTGATAAAATACATTCATTTGTGCCATATCACACATTTTGCACTTGATATTGTGCTCCAAAGGTCATACTTGGGAATTCTGTGACAGAAATAGATAAGCAGATTGCTGTTTTAAGGCAATGTTAGAGAGATAGAAAATAAAGTAAATATGTAATATATAAGACAAAAAAGAACTCTCATTACCACACACTAATGCCCTGTACACACGGTCGGATTTTCAGACGGAAAAAGTGCGATCGGATTGTGTTGTCAGAAATTCCGATCGTGTGTGTGGGCTCCATCGGACTTTTTCCGTCGGAATTTCTGACACACAAAGTTTGAGAGCAGGCTATAAAATTTTCCGACAACAAAATCCGATTTAAAATTAGTTAAATTACGATCGTGTGTACACAAATCCGACGCACAAAGTGCCACGCATGCTCAGAATAAATTAAGAGACGAAAGCTATTGGCTACTGCTCCGTTTATAGTCCTGACGTACTTGTTTTACGTCACCGCGTTCAGAACGATCGGATTTTCCGACAACTTTGTGCGACCGTGTGTTTGCAAGACAAGTTTGAGCCAACATCCGTCGGAAAAAATAAATCTATTTTGTTGTCGGAATGTCCGAACAATGTCCGACTGTGTTTACAGGGTATAGGGCCCTATTCACACCTGAGCATTTTGTAGATGAAAGCTCCAAAATGCTCAACATCTAAAATTCCATGGCTTTCAATTGTGCCTCTAAACACCTGTGCGTAGTGTCGCTTAAAGCTTGTAGCTCAAAAAAGTATGAAAGCTACTTTTCAGATACAAAACACACATATCATGCAGTAACTAGCTTTCCATTGGCTAAAAATAACAATATAAAAAAAAATGCTCAAGCCTCACATGTCCCAAAAAACACTTGTACAAAGCCTGCAAAATGACCAAAGATGCTCAGCTCAAGTGTGAATGTAGTAAAAAAATAAATACATTGAAACCGCTTGTTGAAAACTACTTTTTGTCACCCAGGTCACAGTTGTGTTGGCATGAAATTTCCGGATGTAGTAAAAGGAAACTTCAAGTTTCAAAAAGAGAAAAAGATCCCAGTTTTCATAGTAATATTTGATGCTCTGACAACAAGAATTCAAGTGACTCTAACCCGTAACTAGATAACATTTAGTTTGCTAAAACCCTGTCTATCATAAATAATATATTTTTTTCATACAATTCTCTTTTCACCTCTATTCATCCCTCTTTGAATCTCAATGTTTCAGATTTCCTGCAGCATCTATACAGTTTTATTTTAAAGTGTATCTAAACCAGAAAACAAAAATGTAATTTATTGCAGCTTATCAGTTTTTATATGTGGTAGCTGAATTTGCTACAAATAACACACTTCCTGTTCCCGGGCGGCTACACTCACTCATTGTACTGTATCTATGGAAGGAGCCATGGTTGTCATTAAGCTGCTTTCCTGATTTAGGCCCAGGTTCACATATGCGCAGCCACGGTTCACAGAATGGGGTCCGTGTGTTTCTGCAGACCGGTTCAGGTGCGATTCGAGTCTAAATTTTGGCCCGAATTCGCATCTGAACCGGACCCAAAGACAGACAGAACCCTTTCGCAATCCAGACCGCGGCCACACCGTACTTGTGTGAACCGGCTCCATTGACTCACCTGTAATGCGAATTGGATGTAGGGAAACTCGCATCCGATTTGCATATATGTGAACGCAGCCTGAGACTACTAACCCATCCTCCACTTTTTATCTCCATTACATAGGGAGACTTTCTTTTGTAGTTCACAGAAAGTAGCTTGGAAAACTGAAAATAAGATTGTTAGATATTTCATTTCAGTTTACAGGAAGTTACACGAACACTGGCAATCTGGCAAGATAAACAAGTATTTTCTGTGCTTGCAGCCTGAAAAAGAGAAAACTAATGCAGCTCCCACAGCTAACAGCTGGTAAGCTGCTATATAGTATATTTTTGTTTGTAGGTTTAGCTATCCTATTATCAAAGCTGCAGATCTAGGGCCAATTCACACTAACTTGCACAAAAATGTAAGGAAAATGCATGTACATTTTAACACACACTGACATTCGTTGACATGCATTTTGAAATATATATTTTTTAATACATTCTTACTTTACAACCTTTCTTCACACCTGCCTAAAACCTTTGCACAGTACTATATATATACTACATACAGTATCTCACAAAATTGAGTACACCCCTCACATTTTTGTAAATATTTTATTATATCTTTTCAAGTGACAACACTGCAGAAATGACACTTTGCTACAATGTAAAGTAGTGAGTGTACAGCTTGTATAAAAGTGTTAATTTGCTGTCCCCTCAAAATAACGCAACACACAGCCATTAATGTCTAAACCGCTGGCAACAAAAGTGAGTACACCCCTCAAGTGAAAATGTCCAAATTGGGCCCAAATAGCCATTTTCCCTCCCCAGTGTCATGTGACTTGTTAGGGTTACAAGGTCTCAGGTGTGAATGAAGAGCAGTTATCGCTCTCAATCTCTCATACTGATCACTGGAAGTTTAACATGGCACCTCATGGCAAAGAACTCACTGAGAATCTGAAAAAAAGAATTGTTGCTCTACATAAAGATAGCCCAGGCTATGAGAAGATTACCAAGACCCTGAAACTGAGCTGCCACACGGTGGCCAAGACCATACATCGGTTTTGCTGCAGAGGTTGAAGGGGTGGCGGGGTCAGCCTGTCAGTGCTCAGACCATACGCAGCACACTGCATCACATTGGTCTGCATGGCTGTTGTGCCAGAAGGAAGCCTCTTCTAAAGATGATACACAAGAAAGCCTGCAAACAGTTCGCTGAAGACAAGCAAACTAATGACATGGATTACTGGAACCTTGTCCTGTGGTCTGATGAGACCAAGATAAACTTATTTGGTTCAGATGGTGTCAAGCATGTGTGGTGGCAACCAGGGGAGGAGTACACAGACAAGTGTGTCTTGCCTACAGTCAAGCATGGTGGTGGGAGTGTCATGGTCTGGAGCTGCATGAGTGCTGTCGGCACTGGGGAGCTACAGTTCATTGAGGGAACCATGAATGCCAACATGTCATGTGAAATACTGAAGCAGAGCACGATCCTCTCCCATTGGAGATAGGGCCGAAGGGCAGTATTCCAACATGATAATGAACCCAAACACACCTCCAAGACGACCACTGCCTTGCTAAAGAAGCTGTGGGTAAAGGTGACTGGCCAAGCATGTCTCCAGACCTAAACCCTATTGGGCATCTGTGGGGCATCCTCAACACGGAAGGCAGGGGAGCGCAAGGTCTCTAACATCCACCAGCTGCTTGATGTCATCATGGAGGAGTGGAAGAGGACTCCAGTGGCAAACTGTGAAGCTCTGGTGAACTCCATGCCCAAGAGGGTTAAGTTAGTGCTGGAAAATAATGGCGGCCACACAAAATATTGACACTTTGGGCCCAATTTGGACATTTTCACTTAGTGGTGTGCTCACTTTTGTTGCCAGCAGTTTAGACATTAATGGCTGTGTGTTGCGTTATTTTGAGGGGACAGCAAACTTGCACTGATATACAAGCTGTACACTCACTTTTTTATATTGTAGCAAAGTGTTATTTCTTCAGTGTTGTCACATGAAAAGATATAATAAAATATTTACAAAAATGTGAGGGGTGTACTCACTTTTGTGAGATACTGTGTATATATATATATATATATATATATATATATATATATATATATATATATATATAGTGCTGGTAGATTTATGATCTACCATCTGTTAGGTAAATTACTGAATTGCTCGTTATAGGAAGTTAGATTTGCCACTGTTCCAGCTTGGATGACGTTGCGTGTGGTTCCATATTGTGCCGGTGGGTGTCGTTGTCACCATCGGCGGGTGTTGGAAAAGCAACGTGTTAAAGCGGATGAGTGCTCCTCTGTCCCGGAGACAACTCGGTGGAGGTGGTCCTCCGAGTTGCATTCTGAGAGAGGGTATTTATGGGACAGACGCCATGTTTAGGGGTTCGTTTTCAGCCACCTGCTGGCCCTCCTGACCGACAGGTATGTGTTAAAGTACCACCTCGTGGTCCTCCTTTCCGGAGGCCCGCGAGGCTGCGTCACGTGGGTGGGCCCAGAAGCTTGTCTGGGGCCTACCACAGCAGCCGAGGAATGGTCCTGAGCTTTCTATCCAGAGTGAAGAAGCTGGACAACCGAGAAGATCCCAGGGGAGGACCCGTCATGGAAGGATCATGCTGGTCTGGAGAGGGGCCTGGTGACTCGGTTGGAGGACGTATCCTGAAGTAGTCTTGTTACATGGTACTGCCGGGTTGGCTTAGAGGTCCAAGTACGGTGTCTGACATTCATCGTGAACCAATACATCCTGTGGCAGAGGATCGTACGGGTTTATTTCAAGCAAGTCTGTGGCAGAGACTTTTGTTCGTGCTACGTACTGGCTGCTAGGCAAGTGAGAGAGGCCTATCCAGGCGAGCAAAGATCCAAAGATCATGTCCCACAAAGGGGGATTGCATTCAATTACAGTAGTCAACTTTAAAGGATGTTCCAAAGAAACCTAAAGAAAGGTATTTGAGCTTCCATGCAGTTTTCCTCCTGCCTCTTTCCTGCTACTTCCTTCTTTACTTGGTTCAATAAAGCATTGAAAACGTACTTAAGTGTTGGTGCTTATATGCTTATATCGTCCAGAGGTAAACTCAACGGAACCCTAGACTAGGTGCTGGTGAAACAGAGGTATCGAGAGTGAAGGCGACAGCCCGCTTAAACCAGCAGCTCCACCGAGAGTTAGTGCTACTTATATATATAAATATATATATATATATATATATATATATATATATATTGTAGCAGGGGGTCCCAGAGAGAGCCAGGAAAAGTCTTTTTGTGCTGTTTGTTTTTCTCTGAAACACTGTACAGCACCTGTTTATAGATTTGTATATATCACCAATAAACACCGCACTGTTTGTGACTACCTCACTGGATTTGGTATCTATGCCTGAAAGACTGCTCATCCCAGGGAGCTTTGTACCTGCTACCTGTCCCCCAGGTTACAATATATATATATATATATATATATATATATATATACACACACACACACACAGCAAAAATACACCATATATCATTAGAATGTGTTGGCCATAGAGGGTAATTAAAAGTAGCGTTGCTCTCCTTTAACCGCTTGCCAACCTGCGTACGTCAGCAGAATGGCGCTGGTAGGCAAAAGGGCGTACAGGTTCGTCCCCTTTAAGAAGCGTTGGCACGGGTGTATGCCTGCCGTGGTCTCCGTGTACGTGCCCGCGGGTCCTGCGGACTCGATGTCCTCCGGGTGCCCACGATCATGTCACGGAGAGGAAGAACGGGAAGATGTTTTTGTAAACAAAGCATTTCCCCGTTCTGCCTAGTGACAGGACAGTGATCACAGCTCTTTCTCACCGAGAGCTGTGATCACTGTCCTGTGTGTTGAAGTCCAGCCCCCTAACAGTTAGTAATCACTCCCTAGGACACACATAACCCCTTCACTGCCCTCTAGTGGTTAACCCCTTCACTGCCAGTGTCATTTACACAGTAATCAATGCAATTTTATAGCATCGATCGCTGTATAAATGACAATGGTCTCAAAATAGTGTCAAAAATGTCCGATGTGCCCGCCATAATGTCGCAGTCCCGGAAAAAAACGCAGATCTCCACCATTACTAATAAAAAAATAAAAAAAAATGCCATAAAACTATCCCCTTTTTTGTAGACGCTATAAATTTTGCGCAAACCAATCAAGATACACTTATTGCGATTTTTTTTACCAAAAATATGTAGTAGAATACATATCGGCCTAAACTGAGGAAAAAAATAGTTTTTTATATGTTTTGGGGGGATATTTATTATAGCAAAAAGTAAACAATATTGCATTTTTTCAAAATTGTCACTCTTTTTTTGTTTATAGTGCAAAAAACAAAAAACGCAGTGGCAATTAAATACCACCAAAAGAAAGCTCTATGTGGGAAAAAAAAGGACATCAATTTTGTTTGTGTACAAGGTCGCACGACCGCGCAACTGTCAGTTAAAGCGACGCAGTGCCAAATCGCAAAAAATGCTCTGGTCAGGAAGGGGGTAAAATCCTCCGGGGCTGTAGTGGTTAATTTAGACAATCCTTAAATCATATAACGGATAAGATGTCCTCCATCCTGTAGTGAGTAGTACAGTGCCCTGAAAAAGTATTCATACCCCTTGATATTTTCCTTATTTTGTCATGTTACAAACAAAGACGTAAATAATTTTATTGGGATTTTATGTAATAGGTTAACACAAAGTGGCACATAATTGTGAAGTGGAAGGAAAATGATAAATGTTTTTCAACATTTTTTACAAAAAAATATATAAGTGGAAAAAAAGTGCATTTGTATTACATAGTTACATAGTAGGTGAGGTTGAAAAAAGACACAAGTCCATCAAGTCCAACCTATGTGTGTGATTATATGTCAGTATTACCTTGTATATCCCTGTATGTTGCGGTCGTTCAGGTGCTTATCTAATAGTTTTTTGAAACTATCGATGCCCCCCGCTGAGACCACCACCTATGGAAGGGAATTCCACATCCTTGCCGCTCCTACAGTAAATGACCCTCTACGTAGTTTAAGGTTAAACCTCTTTTCTTCTAATTTTCACAAAAAAGTTTAATCCCTATTGTGGGGTCACCAGTATGGTATTTGTAAATTGAAATCATATCCCCTCTCGAGCGTCTCTTTTCCAGAGAGATTAAGTTCAGTGCTTGTGTTCATAACTAATGTCCTCCAGACTAGAGTCTTGTAGAGTGGGAGAATTATTGCTTTATCCCTGGAGTTAATCCCTTTTTAATGCATGCCAATATTCTGTTTGCTTTGTTAGCAGCAGCTTGGCATTGCATGCCATTGCTGAGCCTATCATCTACTAGGACCTCCAGGTCCTTTTCCATCCTAGATTAACCCAGAGGTTCTCCCCCTAGTGTATAGATTGCATCCATATTTTTGCCACCCAAATACATTATTTTACATTTTTCTACATTAAACCTCATTTGCCATGTAGTTGTCCACCTCATTAATTTGTTCAAATCTTCTTGCAAGGTTTCCACATCCTGCGGAGAAGTTATTGCCCTGCTTAGCTTAGTATCGTCCGAAAATACAGAGATTGAACTGTTTACCCCATCCTCCAGGTCATTTATGAACAAATTAAATAGGATTGGTCCCAGCACAGAACCGTGTGGGACCACACTACCCACCCCTGACCATTCTGAGTATTCCCCATTTATCACCACCCTCTGAACTTGCCCTTGTAGCCAGTTTTCAATCCATGTACTCATCCTATGGTCCATGCCAACGGACCTTGTTTTGTACAGTAAACGTTTATGGGGAACTGTGTCAAATGGTTTTGCAAAATCCAGATACACCACGTCTACGGGCCTTCCTTTATCTAGATGGCAACTCACCTCCTCATAGAAGGTTAATAGATTGGTTTGGCAAGATTGATTCTTCAGGAATCCATGCTGATTGCTGCTAATGATACCATTTTCATTAAAATCTAAAATCTTGTATATTGTCCCTTATCATCCCCTCCTAGACCTTGCATACTATTGGTGTTAGGCTAACTGGTCTGTAATTCCCAGGGATGTATTTTGGGCCCTTTTTAAATATTGGCGCTACATTGGCTTTTCTCCAATCTACTGGTACGATTCCAGTCAGTAGACTTTCAATAAAAATTAGGAACAACGGGCTGGCAATTACTTGACTGAGTTCCCTAAGTACGCTCGGGTGCAAGCCATCCGGTCCCGGTGATTTATTAACATTAAGTTTCTCAAGTCTAATTCTGTCCTCTGTTAGCCATGAGGGTGCTTCCTGTGATATGTCAAGAAGATAAACACTGCAGTTTTGGTTACTGAAACCCCCGATTTCCTCGTGAAGACTGAGGAGAAGAATAAATTCAATACCTTCGCCATCTCCCCATCCTTGGTAACCAGATGTCCTTCCTCATCCTTTATGCGGCCAACATGGTCTGTCCTCCCTTTTTACAGTTTATATACTTTAAGAATTTCTTGGGATTTTTTTTTTTGCTCTCCTCCACTATTTGTCTTTCATGTTCTATCTTAGCCAACCTAATTGCACCTTTACATTTCTTGTTGCATTCTTTATAAAGTTTGAATGCTGATGATGATCCCTCAACCTTGTGTGTTTTGAAGGCCTTCTCTTTTGCTTTTATATGCATTTTACATTGGCGTTAAACCATCCAGGACTTTTGTTCGCTCTTTTAAATTTATTACCCAATGGGATGCACTGGCTAATGCCCTTATTTAATATGCTCTTAAAGCCAACCCATTTCTCATCCGTGTTCTTTGTTCCTAAGATTTTATCCCAATTTATATCGGCGTCTCTTTTGAAATTCAGTGTCTTTGTATTTCCCCTATGTTTTGCTATTTGTGCAATTTATATGGAAGCCAATTGAACTGTGATCACTGTTTCCTAAATTTCCCCGTATTTCCACATCCGTTATCAGGTCTGTATTGTTGGTAATCAGTAGATCTAGTAACGCTTTATTTCTAGTTGGTGCGTCTACCATCTGACCCATGAAATTGTCCTGCAAGACATGTAGAAACTAGCGAGTCTTAGACGAATGCATGGTTCCCTCTGCCCAGTTTATGTCTGGATAATTAAAATTCCCCATTATGATAACACTTCCCATCCTTGCTGCTAATCCAAATTGTGATAGGACATCCGCCTCCCCCTAATCCCTCAAGTTAGGGGGCCTATAGTATACACCCAGTATTATTTTCCTCTTAGCTTCATCCCTTTGGAGCTCTACCCATTAGGATTCCACTTCCTCCCTAGCTCCCTTAGTGATTTCATCTCTCACATTCACTTGTACATTATCCTTGATATACAGGCATACCCCTCCCCCTTTTTTACCTTCTCTATCCCTGAGATAAAGAGTATACCCTTGTATGGTTGCCAGCCAATCATGAGAGCTGTTGAACCAAGTCTCTGAAATTCCCACAAAATTGTAGGTTTATGTGCTATGGTCAACCTACCACTAATGCCCCCAATACTACCCTCTGGACTTGTCAGAAACCATGAACCAGACCAAGACAGAAGTACAGTAAAATCACACTTGTTTATTAATAAATATAGAAAGGTAAATAGAGTATGCGTAGTCAAAGCATAGCCAGTGTCCAGTAACCGGATCGGGTAGTCAGCCAAGCCAGAGTTCATCCAGGACTTTTGTTCGGTGTTTTAAATTTATTACCCAATGGGATGCACTGGCTAAGGCCCTTATTTAATATGCTCTTAAAGGGAACCCATTTCTCATCCGTGTTCTTTGTTCCTAAGATATTGTGCCAATTTATATCAGCGGCTCTTTTGAAATTCAGTGTCTTTGTATTTCCCTTACATTTTGCTATTTGTGTGATTTATACTGAAGCCAATTGACCTGTGATCACTGTTTCCTAAATTTCCCTGTATTTACACATCCGTGATCAGGTCTGTATTGTTGGTAATCAGTAGATCTAGTAACACCTTATTTCTAGTTGGTGCGTCTACCATATGACCCATGAAAGACATGCAAGACATTTAGGACAGAAGTACAGTAAAATCACACTTGTTTATTAATAAAAATAAAAAGTCCAGTAACCGGATCGGGTAGTCAGCCAAGCCAGAGTTCAGTAACCAGATCGGGTAATCAGCCAAGCCAGAGTTCAGTAACCAGATCGGGTAATCAGCCAGGCCAGAAGTCAGGGATCCAAGTAGAGGAGCAGCAAGCAGGATAAGGAGCCAGAAGGGATGTCAGCAAAGCCAATCTTTAAACAGGAACGCAGGAGATAGTTTCTTGTGATGTGACCAAGGCAAAGGCAGGAATGAAGTGAGCTGGAGATCTTTAAGTAGGCGGGACTGATGAGCAGATCCACAACATCTGGTTAACTGTGGAGAGAGATGAGAGCTGGCAATTAGCCGACAGCTGAGCGGCCAGCTCAGAGAAGGAAGGGCTGAGCCAGCCCTGACAGTACCCCCCTCCTAAACGATCGCTCCCCTTCGGAGGACCACCAGGCTTGAGGGGAAAACGTGTATGGAAATCACGGAGGAGGGCAGGAGCATGTACGTCCGAGGATAAGACCCAGGAGAGTTCCTCTGGACCGTGCCCATTCCAATGCACCAGGTACTGTATTCGCCCATGGAACCTACGGGAGTCAACAATGGATTGTACCTCATACTCCTCATGGTTCTCAACCTGTATAGGGTGACGATGTGTTACCGAGGTGGTAAAGCAGTGGCAGACCGACGGTTTCAATAAGGAGACATGAAACACATTTGAGATGCGCATACTAGGAGGAAGGTCCAACGCGTAAGCCACTGAGTTAATCCTGCGAAGGATACGGAAAGCATCAACCTCAAGGATAAAAGGTAACGTAGGATCAGGATTTACCAACACAGGAGCAGAAACAAAGGCAGCCTTGAGACTTTCAAAGGCCTTAATGGACTCCGGAGACCAACTCTGTGGGTTACCGTTCTTTCTGGTCATATTGGTTAGGGGCTTGACTAGAGGCGAGAAGTTACGAATAAACTTCTGATAACAGTTGGCAAAACCCAGGAAACTGCAGAGGACGTAACCCCAGGGGTTGAGGCCACTGTAGGACTGCCGAAAGTTTCTCTGGGTCCATCGAAAAACCAGCAGTGGAATCAGCCAAGCCAGAGTTCAGTAACCAGATCGGGTAATCAGCCAAGCCAGAGTTCAGTAACCAGATCGGGTAATCAGCCAGGCCAGAAGTCAGGGATCCAAGTAGAGGAACAGCAAGCAGGATAAGGAGCCAGAAGGGATGTCAGCAAAGCCAGTCTTTAAACAGGAACGCAGGAGATGGTTTCTTGTGATGTGATCAAGGCAAAGGCAGGAATGAAGTGAGCTGGAGATCTTTAAGTAGGCGGGACTGATGAGCAGATCCACAACAGCTGGTTAACTGTGGAGAGAGATGAGAGCTGGCAATTAGCCAACAGCTGAGTGGCCAGCTCAGAGAAGGAAGGGCTGAGCAAGCCCTGACAGGACTATGTTCCACGCTGACTATCTCTACCTCTGGACCCCCCCCCCCGTCGCCTAGTTTCAGCCCCCTTTACTCTGATACCCTTAACTAAAATCTAGTGGAATCAATTGCCTTCAGAAGTCACCTAATTAGTAAACAGAGCAGACCTGTGTGTAATTTAATCTCAGTATAAATATAGCTGTTCTGTGAAGCCCTCAGATGTTTGTTAGAGAACCATAGTAAACAAACAGCATTATGAAGGCCAAGGAACACATCAGATAGGTCAGGGATAAAGTTGCAGAGAAGTTTAAAGCAGGGTTAGGTTATAAAAAAATATCCCAAGCTTTGAACATCTCACGGAGCACTGTTCAATCCATCATCTGAAAATGGAAAGTGTATGGCACAACTGCAAACCTCCCAAGACACGGCGGTCCACCTAAACTGACAGGCCAGACAAAGAAAACATTAATCAGAAAGGCAGCCATGAGGCCCATGATAACTCTGGAAGGGCTGCAGAGATCCACAGCTCAGGTGGGAGAATCTGTCCACAGGACAACTATTAGTCGTGCACTCCACAAATCTGGCCTTTATGGAAGTGTGGCAAGAAGAAAGCTATTGTTGAAAGAAAGCCATAAGAAGTCCAGTTTTCAGTTTGCGAGAAGCCATGTGGGGGACACAGCAAACATGTGAATAAGGGTGCTCTGGTCAAATGAGACCATAATTTAACTTTTTGGCCTAAAAGCAAAGCGCTATGTGTGGCGGAAAACTACCACTGCACATCATCCTAAACACACCATCCCCACCATGAAACATGGTGGTGGCAGCATCATGTTATGGCAATGGTTTTCTTCAGCAGGGACAGGGAAGCTGGTCAGAGTTGATCAGAAGTTAGATTGAGCCAAATACAGGGCAATCTTAGAAGAAAACCTGTTAGAGTCTGCAAAAGACTTAAAACTGAGGCGGAGGTTCACCTTACAGCAGGACAACGACCCTAAGCATACAGCCAGAGCTACAATGGAATGGCATAGATCAAAGCATATTCATGTATTAGGAAGGCCCAGTCAAAGTCCAGACTTAAATCCAATTGAGAATCTGTGGCAAGACTTGAAAATTGCTGTTCACAGACGCTCTCCATCCAATCTGACAGAGCTTGAGCTATTTTGCAAAGAGGAATGGACAAAAATGTCACTCTCTAAACGTGCAAAGCTGGAAGAGACATACCTAAAAAGACTTGCAGCTGTAATTGCAGCGAAAGGTAGTTCTACAAAGTATTGACTCAGGGGGGGCTGAATTCAAATACAGTATATATATATTTTATACAAACCAGGTCATCCACAGGATTGATTTCGAGGTGGACAGCCTAAAGTAATCCCAGACTCTTCAGGTAAACTAGTTATCAAGCTTAATATCTTGTTGTAATTACCATATATTGCTTGAGAACCACATATATATAGTTACCATAATACAAGAGCTGATCTAATTGTAGCCATATGGACCAGGATTGCAATGAACCACTATTCCTTGCTCTATCTGTATATCATATTATCTCTCTAGTGTCCAGTGTTATTAAACTGACATCATATTTGTGACTCACAAATTGTGAGCCTAACCAAGGGGATTGTGGGATTGTACCAACTTGACCATACAGTAACCCACGCTCTGTGTTTCGCAATCGTGGAATCATCACAAGCGAGTCTGCAGACAGGACGTCTATCCGAGGATCACTGTCTACAAGGCATTGAATCGGCCTGGTTGTTGGTGAGATGGCAATTGCCCAGCTTTGCAAGGCTTTCCTTGGTTG
The DNA here is from genome assembly GCA_037952925.1 of Lithobates clamitans. NCBI lineage: Eukaryota > Metazoa > Chordata > Amphibia > Anura > Ranidae > Lithobates > Lithobates clamitans. The sequence continues at coordinate 9,702,303 of JBBGZY010000723.1, forward strand.
TTTTACTGGGACACTGTGTACAGACAGCTTTACCTTGGGAACACTTCACTGGATTTCTATTCAAACACTGTACATAGGCATATTTAGCTACAGCCATCATAAGATACACTACTACTCTGTTACTAAACCTTATTGGATATAGTTAATGAGCTCCGACTGCCAGTGAAGACCATCAGATCTGCAACGGGGACATTCTGTCATTGCTGCCTAAGGGGCCCTCACACCATCCTTGTTTAGTGTCATCTTTCATTAGGATAAAAGGTTGAACAGGCCAGACTAGGTTCCTCTCTAGAAGTATTGTCAGAATTGATGCTTAACCTCTGCTTCTCCTTTCAGGTTATGTCCAAGTGGTGCCCTATTTTACAAATGTATATATAATACTCTGAAGATTATCAACCATTTTGACTGGCATTTTGGAGGGATCATTCTACTGAGTTTGTGCTGTTAACAAAAACTCAGTTTAACCGTTACCTCCTTTGTACAGCAGTACCTTATCTGAAGTATTCCAGTAAACATTAATAGAACATAAAAGCATTGAGTGTTTTCTCATTACTCAAAGGTGCTGCAATGATGTATGAACCCAGATTGTCAGGTTGGTTGGAATGTTTACAGGTTCATGGTGATGCAAATGAGCAGGTAAATCCAAGCAGTCCCCAAGGGGGCCGTACTACATACTTGTAGTGTGATAATAACATATATACACTCCACATATATAATGATATTTTTTCTGTGGTGGCCTATTTAAAGTATCTTTTTACACAAGGCTGCTACATCATAGTTTCTCTACTGTGCTCCAGTTGAAATTTAAATATTTGTGGTTTAGAGGTTGGTCTCAAAATATTTTCTGGGATTTAGATATTTCAAGCAGTGCATTCTGCAGGACGATCATTCTCTTTTTTAAGAACAGTCACTAAACAATGACTCATGTCTGTCCTGCCAAAGGATTGTTGGTGATAATTTCAGTAGAATTTCAGTAGAATAATTTTTGCCCTTTACACAAGTCTGGCATGTTTAACTGAAAAGAACACCGCTGAAAGTACAAGGGATTCATTTTTAACATTTGGTTGCTTTTACAAGTGACATTTAGGAAAAAAATGTATCAAGTTACATTGCTGTTAAAAAAGTTCTTAATATAAAAGTAACATTTTAGGAAATGACATTTAATATATGCAAAGGTTGCCGTACAGTCATGTTATTATCATCAGAATATTTGTTGAATAGCTAGATTTTGTCAGCTCTTATGTTTGCCCATTTTCATTACAAGCTTGGTAAACTTCTAGGGGACCGAGTTCTAACCCAGATATTAGAACATAGCTTGGAATGCTGCAGACTCCCTTTATACCTTTATTCTCTTCATTTGACAATTATCCTTAACCTTTTTATAGTTTGATTTTGGCTTTTGGCAGACTTGGAAGACGTATCAAATCCCTCTTGGATCCTGTCTTGTCATTCTTCATGTTTTTCGCCTGTAGTTCAAAAGTGCATGCCTAGGGGGATTTATAGCCTAAGTTCAGAGATGTTTGCTTTTGCTGCCAGCCTTTAGAAGTTAGTCAATGAGTCATCAATGAAACCAACTGGGGAAAAAAATTGTACTGCACATTTAACTCACTTTATGTTGGCTTCATGTTAGGATAAAAAGAGTGGCACATCACTCAAAGTGTTACATACACAGTGTAGGTCTGGTGATAAAAAGCTGGTCCAGCTTTGAGGAATAGAAATCGCATGACATTTAAGTTAGTGGTAGATGACGCAAATATGTTTTTTCAGTTCAGCATGAATGTAAAAAGAAAGTGTACACATGCACATTTTCTTCCTTATTTTATTGTTTTCCCTCTCCTATCCTGTCTCTGGAGATGTATTGGAACATGAAACAATAAAATACAGTTTTATGTATTTATTTAGTTTTGGATATGGCAGAGAAGGAATAAAGCCTCTACCAGCTTTTATCTACTGTATGCATCCCCGTTTAAAAGGTTTTCCTTTGGAAACTCCCAACCATTCTTTTTGCTGAAGTCAAGAGTCCTTCAAGTGATGATTTTTGAAAAAATGACTGCCGGCCAAACGACAACATGGGTAAATTTTGTAAAATCTGGGGACCATGTAGTGAATCCTTCATGCCGTCTTCCTTTGATCCAGAATCATTGCTTCTCTAGGGGTTGGAAGAGTGAGGTGAAAGGGTCTTGAGGCACTATTTTCCCTCTCCCGACCCCCATTTTTTTTCTTTTCCCTCTCTCCCCCATTCCAATTTCTTTCCTTCTTATCACCCCCTATTCTTCCCTTGATCTTTTTCCTTGCCGGTTCATTTTTGGGGGTGGTGAGGAGAATTCGGACTTGGATGGAGATGCTGATATCCAAGCTTCCTTTTTTCCATGAGTTATATATTATATTACTTTCATTATCTTCTAGAACAGGGGCATACCTTCTACCTGGGTACCACATTTTGGTATGTTTTCTTTTTACTTTACTTTTGTTTTTTACAGCTCTGGTTCAATGTCAATTCTTTATTGACATGGTTGCTCATGTGAGCATATTATTATTTTATTATGGTACTATTGTGCTTGTTAGATTTAACTTTGCTAACTATGAAAATGAATTCAAACCTATTGAATGAAAAAAAGTTTCCCTTCAAATTTTTAATTAAGTGTGGAAGCTGCGCTTAGGACAAACGTATAGGTATGCAGCCCCCCTAAAGGAGTTTCCCTAAGGGTCCTCCACAGAGTATGAGATATAAATTAAAAGGGGTGTGGCGCTCCCTATGGGGTATAGGGATACTGTAAGGGAGGGGGACGGGTTGTCTAGTGGGTTAAATTAAATCCAAAAGTGATAACCCCCAATCATCAACCTAGTAAGGTACCTGATACTAACAAAGGTTATATATACAACAAATAAATTAAATTAAACGAGAGCGATCTTCAGTATTATGTGCAGATACAATAATGCCTTGTATGTAAAGGATGTGTGCTGAGACCCCTACATCTATGATAGGTCTGCACCATACATCGCCCCAAGTGAAATAGGTATAATCCAAACCATAACCATAAAAAATTCAAACGTAAAAAACATATATGTGCTCTACCTATCCGGTGCAAATATTACTATATAATGTAATCTGCCTTAAATAGTGCCAAATATTTTCACATTGGTGATCAGAGTCCAGTGAACAGGTGATTGCACCTTACTCTAATTAGTGCAAAAACAATTAGTAATAATCATAGTCCTTAAAGTGGTAAAACTCTTCAAACACAGTGTTTCAGGGAATTTTCTTAGCAAGAGAAAACCGTGACAAGAGTGCTCTCAGGTGGTTTCTGTGACTTTTGTGCTCCCCTTTTGGGTCCCCACTCACCGAATTCAACAACCCCAAAAGGGGCAAACAGCATAGGGTATCTCGATCACGGTCAGCTCTCCACCACGATCATGTAGGGCATTCAGGTGGTTCCCGTATTGTTGGTTTAAGATGTTCACAGTGGCTCCCCAGATCCACCAACCCCAAAAAAGGGGCAAGCTACATGGGGTATCACGGTCACGATATCCTCTCCACCACGATCCTACAAAGCATCCAGGGTAATTTCTGTAATGTTGAATTGAAGTGTTCACACTGGCTCCCTCATGGAGAAAAAGAATAGAAGGCTCCCATGGTGTAGTAGGTAAAAGAAAGATTTTATTCAAAGAAACTCCATACACACTCAATAGGAGTTGTCATTAAAAAACTAAATGAAGGGGGCGTGGCTAGGATGGCGCTGTAAGCGGCTGCCTTTTCAGAGAGCTCCGCTGATCCGAACGAAAATCCGGATCCATCGGCCCCAAAAAAGCACCAAATCCACTCCTGTTGTCAAGCAGGGGATAGGGGATCCTATCCCTGCCGAGATCTGGGGGAAATTTTGACTCCCGGAGCGAGATTGAGGACCCGGCCTGCCGCAGGCGACTAGGCCGAAGCCGCGGCCTTTCCTGACGGCCGCGCGGCGGACCGGGAACCCCCTGCCGCGATCGGCCTGGACATCGGGCCCTGCTGGCTGCCTCAGACCACAGGTGGGGACGGGTGAGGGAGTCCTGGACTGTGTCTGGGCCACGTCCTGGGCCTGAAATCCTTTTATTCCCCCCACGATTCACTAGGCCGCAACCGCGGCATTTCCTGGAGCTCCGGGGCCACCAGATAGACGGGGGTACTGCTGTGTCCTGCTGAGCTAGTGGAGGGGGCCCTGTGACCGCTCAGAGACACTGCCAGGCTACAGGAGCAGACCCTGGAGCACCCACATCCCCCCCTTACAATTGTGGTGAAGTGCGGTGGCTGAGTTGGCTATTCCTGTGGGCCCGTGCGGATCTGAAGTCAACGGCTCCTGTGCCATTTGCCTGCAGATGAGGAGGGAGGTCTGTTAAAGGGACACAAACATTATCCTACCTGCTGCTTGAATATCCCTGACTTCACAAACAGGCTCCCTTTACCAATTGCTGAGTACTGCCCTACTGCCCGGACCTGGGCCCCCGCCACCTGAATGAGGCGCCGGAATTCCAGCGCAAGATACAGTAGAGGGGGTAAGAGGTTGACCTTCCCACCCCAGCTGGACTCCCCCCAGACGCCCACTGGTCCCCCTCCGGAGGACCCTAAAGTGCGCGGCACCCACAGAGTCCCACAGACAGACATTATGGAGTCGGATGACTCCCGTCCCCCCTGGTTGGCGGACGTCATGGCGGCCATTGCCACTTGCCAGTCAACACTAACAACAAAGATCGAGGCAGTTCAGTTGGACATGGGTCTAATCCGTCAAGATATAGATAAAATCAGATCACAAGTCACTGAGACGGAGCAAAGACTGAGCACCACTGAAGACACCATTGTGGAACACGAGAGGTCCCTCTGTACTCTTCAAACTAAAGTAAAGGCCCTCGAATACAGAGCTGAGGACACGGAGAACAGGAACCGGCGAAATAACCTTCGTATTGTTGGTCTACCAGAGGGGGTGGAGGGGAGTAACCCTACCTCCTTTATAGAGGGCTTGCTCCGTGACCTTCTACCTGAGGCCCGCTGGTCACCTTACTATACGGTGGAGAGGGCGCACCGCATCCCGCCTAAGCCGGGACCTCCTGGATCCCCCCTCGCACCTTCATTCTACGTTTACTTAATTTTAGAGATAGAGACGAAGTTCTCCGTGCCTCTAGAAATGCTGGGGACCTCAGATTCCAGAACACGAAGTTGATGATCTTCCCCGATTATACGGTAGAGACCCAGAAACGTAGAAAATCTTTTGACCAAGTTAAGGCGGCTCTACGATCACGCAACATTCGTTACAGTGTACTTTTCCCTGCTCGCCTGAGAGTCCAGGATGGCGAGACAACTCGCTTCTTTACCTCTCCAAGGGAGGCCTCCACCTGGCTGGACTCGCTACCACGGATCCGTTGATGGTGTACCTGGCATGCAAGGTGAGATCCTTCATTGTTTGTTCACCATAGTCTTGGCTCAGATCTGAGGTAATATACGTATTCCCACATGGATGACTTTCTTCGTTGCATAAGTTTTGCTCAGTTCAATCCATGGGGTGGACAGCCTTGGGAGGAGAAGTTCATTACCCCTTCCAGGGAAATTCTAAGATAATGCCCCTGCCAAACAATTTGGTCAGGAGACCGCTGGAACATGAAGTTCCTTTACAACTCCTTGTTCTCTTGAGGGATGCTGGGAACATTTTTGTTCGATATCTTCACCCAACGATGGACAGACTTTACTGTGGGGTCATACTATTGGATGTTTCCCCGTCATCTGACTTTCTGAATCTCCACAGCCTGTTGTATTACAAACGCAGCTCTCAATTGTATAAGCCGCTTGAAATGCTGTTTCCCCCCCGTGTGAAGTTTCGGGGGGGTGAGCTCGCCTCTTCCACGGACCCTCTGTTGCAGCCGGCGAGCTGAATAAGTTCGGGATTGAAACCCGCCTCAGTTTTGGGGGGCTGGGTGGGGAGGGGGGTGGGGTAAGTTTCCCTATTGGGGCCATCTTTATTTTCATCTGCTCCAATTTTTGGGATCCTCTATCTGTTTTTGGTTTGGTTTTGTTTTTATTTGTTTTTCTTACCAAAATAATTGACTTATCAGCATTGCACTGTTTACAAATGTGTCCGGTTCGGGTCTGGGGGTCCGATCCGAGAGCCGCGATTTCCATTGCTCCTAATACTCTTAATAATATCAATGGCCATGTCCTCACTTAACATCATCTCCTGGAACACCAGGGGACTGAATTCCCCGGTTAAACGCTCTCTGGTGTTCCAATTCATTAAGTCTTATAATCCACACATATGTGTGCTCCAGGAAACGCACCTAACAGGTCGTAGGGTATTGGCCCTTAAAAAACCATGGGTGGGACACCACTACCATTCCACGCACTCCACATTTTCTAGGGGTGTAACTATACTGGTGCTGAAGTCACTCCCCTTTCGGCTCTTGGATTTGGCCCTGGACCCTGACGGACGGTATGTTATTATTCACGCAAAAATTTATTCTTTAACGTGGACTATTGTGGGCTTATATTTGCCCCCCCCCGGCCTCCTTGCTGGTGCTCAATCAGATCACCGGTAAGCTGGCCGACTTTGCCTCTGACAACAATGTCATATTGGGGGATTTTAATCTGGTCCCTGACCCGGATTTAGACTAACTCCTGCGGGAGGTCATTGCTCTGGGTTGGCTGAGTGGGCGGATACCTATGGCCTGACTGATGTCTGGAGGTGGCGTCACCCCCAATCTAGGGCATACACATGCCACTCGGCCTCCCACAGAACGTTTTCCCGCATAGACTTGGTCTTCGCGGGGTCTCGGGTCCTCCCACGGGTTACAGACATACGAATACTGCCTAGGGGAATTTCCGACCATGCACCCTTGTTGTTGTCTTTGGATCTCTCCCTAGGCTCAGTAGAGAGGGTATGGAGGCTCTCCAGATTTTGGATTTCAGACACTGCAGTAGACTCCCAATTTAGAACGGAATTGCTTGATTTTTGGGCCACAAATGTGGGCTCTGCTGACTCCGCGGTGGTGTGGGATGCTTTCAAAGCCACGACGAGGGGGCACTGCCAGACCATCATTGCCAGGGTCCGACGTGAGCGTAGAGCAGACTTAGTGAAGGCAGAGCGGGAGGCGTGTAGTGCGGAGGCTCTCTTTGTTCATACCCGGGACCCTGCGCACTATACGCATCTACAACTGTTGACGAGGGAGGTGGTCCGTCTCCGTACATCTCTCACGCAGAAGAAAATGTTGGCTCAATCCCAACGGATTTTTGAACAGGGAGAGCGATCAGGCCGTTTGTTGGCCTGGCTCTCTAGGGAACAGGCGGGTGGGATGAGCATTTCACATATTAGAGACTCCTCGGGACTACTGATCCACACACCGGAGGGGATCAACTGTTGCTTCGCGGAGTTTTATGAATCTCTTTATGGTTCCAGGGTAGACTATAGAGGGGAGGATCTGGGGGCATATTTAGACGACATAGATATCCCAACCCTTACAGTAACATATCGCGACAAGCTTGATGCCCCAATTACGTCCTTGGAGATACTAAGGGCACTTAAATCAATGCAGGCTGGGAAAACTCCGGGACCTGATGGCATCCCTGTAGAGTTTTATAAACAATATGCCACAGAATTAGCTGACAAATTACAGGTCCTCTTCTCTGAGTCATCGCGTCTTGGGAAACTTCCTGACACAATAAGTGAAGCAATCATTGTAGTGATCTCCAAACCAGGGAAAGACCCCACGTTGTGCTCCTCGTACTGCCCTATATCTCTTCTGAACGTGGATGCAAAAATACTGGCAAAAGTATTGGCCAATAGGCTTAACCTGGTAATTACTGCTTTAATCCACAGAGACCAAACTGGCTTCATGCCCGGCAGAGGAACTGATATCAATATCAGACGCCTCCATACTCACATAGACAGGGCGGACGAGGTGACCAATGGGATGGTGGCCTCACTCGACGCGGAGAAGGCTTTTGATTCCGTCGAGTGGGGCTACTTATGGGAGGTTCTCTCGCGCTTCGGGTTTGGTGCGGGTTTCACGAAATGGCTCCGCATGCTATACCACGGCCCCTCAGCTAGAGTACGTACCAATGGATGCCTCTCAGGGAAGTTCCAATTGTCTCGAGGTACGCGACAGGGGTGTCCCCTTTCCCCGGGTCTATTTGCTCTGGCAGTGGAGCCCCTGGCTATAATGTTGAGGGCCGACCCTGGGGTAAGGGGTCTTCAGGTGGGACCCATTGAGGAGAAGTTATCACTTTACGCGGACGATGCTCTGCTTTATTTAGCGGATGCGTCATCCTCTTTGCAGACTGCACTCAATCTGATTGATCGATTCGGCGGGTATTCGGGGATTTGCATTAATTGGGACAAATCGATCCTATTCCCGCTCCATCCCTCGACCCCAAGGTTACCACACCCACAGCTTAAATGGGTAGATGAATTTAAATATCTGGGGATAAAAATTAGTGGTAAGGTCCAAGATTATATTGACAACAATTTACGTCCGCTCATGACACAGCTTACGGCTAAATGCTCTGCTTGGCGTTCCCTTCCATTGACTCCGTTTGGCAGAGTCAACTTGCTCAAAATGATCTTCCTTCCCAAATATCTATATTTCTTTCGCAATACACCCATACCCATCCCTGGGACCTTCTTCCGGAGGCTGGAGAGCCTATTAATACACTTTGTCTGGGCTGGGAGGCCACCCAGGGTGGCCAAGCAGATCTTATATCTCCCTCTCTCGGGAGGGGGACTGGCGCTACCGAATTTCCAAATCTACTACTGGGCCGCAGTTCTGGTCACGATTCGGTGGTGGTTCTCCCAGCCCACGCAAAATCCCACGGTCACTCTGGAGGCAGCCATTCTTGGTTCCTTTGCTGCCTTGAGCAACCTCCCGTTTCGGGGTCTCAGGGCCAGTTCGTCCATGACGACCCTGATGCGTACCACTGTAAGGGTTTGGCAGGAGGCTAGGAAAATATATAGGAAACCAAATTGCATTTCACCCCAGATGCCCCTGTGGGGCAATCCTATGCTACTCCATTTTTATACTTTACCGGACCCCTCTCTTTGGGCAAAAAAGGGAATTCTTACACTAAAGCATATAGTCAAGGATGGCAGGCTTATGACTTTTCAAGCTCTTAGACAATCATTTGCTATTCCTGCCTCCTTCCAGTTTAGATACTGGCAGCTGAAGCACGCCTTTGAGGCTCAGTTTCCTGCCCCCCTCACTCTGGAACCGGACTCTATTGAAAGGCTCTTGACTTCCAGCGTGATGGGGAAGCCCCTTTCCACACTATACCTATACCTGACAGTGGAGTATGATGCCAAACTAACTAGAACCTGGGAAAAGTGGAGGGCTGATATTCCTTCGTTGGATGAGGAGGAATGGAAGGAGTGTTTAATATCCTACATTCCTTCCATGATCGCTGCAAAAGATAGGTTCATACAATTCAAGTTCCTACACAGGGCGTACTTTACTCCACAGAGGTTGGCGCGCATTTACCCTCAGAGATGCAAACAGGAAGTGGGTACTTTCTGGCATATGGTCTGGTCGTGTCCCTGTCTCTGACTCTTTTGGTCAGAGGTGGCATCCACACTGAGCAATGTCATAGGATCAGACTTGCAGGCGGATCCCCAGATACTATTGCTCAGTCACTTTGAGGATGTTGTGGGTGATAGGTATAGCAAATTGTGTCTAACCTTCGCATTGTACTATGCTAGGTGGGAAATTCTATTGCGGTGGAAAATGGTAGAGCCTCCTACCCTGGCCTCGTGGATAAGGTCTGTGAATGGGGTACTCCCTCTGTACAAATTAACGTATGAAAGTAGGCAATCCCCGGGGAAGTTTGACAAAATCTGGTCGTCCTGGGTCGCTATCCTATACCTCACGTCTCTTCTCTTTATGCCTGTTTTCTTTCATCCCGCTCCTTCTCATCCCTCCTCCCCCCCTCCCCCTCTCTTCCTTTCTTCCTCTCCCCCGCCTCCCCCCCCCCCCCCCCCCGCTGTCCCTACCAGGTTTAGTTGATTATTGGGCCACTCATTTCATACTATCATAAATGTATGAAGATTTGAGCTTTGAGAGGTCTGGTTGAGTAAAACTTCTGATGTTTGCACGCCTGGAATTCCTGATAAATAATGACTATTGTTTAAGTGTCAATTTTACTTTTTTTTTATTCTCACTACAATGTCTGTATTGAACTTTTATATTGTACTGCTGATTTGTTCAATAAAAAAAATTTTCTGTTAAAAAAAAAAAAAACTAAACGAAACTAAAAAACTAAACAAATAGGCTAGGTAGTAAACTATAAGTCGAGTACAGCAGTCTACTATCGCTGGGTACAAGTACGTGCCTGAAAAGAATAACCCTGTAAGGGAATGACAGCGTACCGCTGGTTGGAGCTGTTTGCACTCCACCTGCGTTCCAAGCAGAGTCCATACCCGGAAGTGATGTAGCGTGCGTGGCGCCGTCGTACGCGTTTCGTCATCGACGTCTTCAGCGACGGCGCCAGCACGCCACGCGCTACGTCCATTTGTAAGGAGCCGCCGGTCTATTCACACCCCTTAACGCTGAGATGTCCAATCACATCATGAAGAGGCGGGATGACCCTCCCACCTTATCTAAAGTGTCAGCAGGGGTGATTCTATACCAATCTTCCTTAGAAGCACCATAGGGCTAATATTCTATACCTGACTTGCGGCTAAAACCATGTTACCACCGCATTGGTATTATCCCATATGATAGATACATCCGTTGTAACCATAAATTATAACATATAATATATAAAATATAAAATATAAAAAAGGGCCCGCGTTAGACCTTCCTCCCAAAGACCCCTTCTGTACTCCCACTCTGGCTACATTTTATTATGCGTTCCTGTACCTTTTCTGTTAGGTGGGCGCTTTACCTTATGGTAATTTCCAGATAATTGAACCTCTAGGTCGTAGGCGGTTGTACAGCATGGGGAATTTACCTAATAAAAATCCTACTGGAGGGGGGGGGGGAGGAAGGGAGAGAGGTTTCCCTGATGGATCCCCAGAAGTGATTCACCCGAGAACCTGGGTAGTTTCCCGATTAATACTACTATGGGGGGTTTGCTTATGTGATGAGTCATATGCAGTGTGTGTACATAAGCTAATATATAATCCCAGTTTCTATGTGCAAAGAGAGCCCCTATGTGGGGTCTCTATAAGACCTCTAGTGGAGGGATGGTGTCACCCATATTGTTAAGGGTCAAGCCGCAACCAGCAAAAATAATAGAATAATAATTATTCTGTGAGGGATATACAATAAATTATTATATATAAGCAAGGCAACTTGGGGTATGAACACTAGGTCCGAAAACTACTGGTAGAGGGGTGGGATTACCCCTAACATAAACCCCTATAATCTGGATAGGGTATATAAGAGGCTCTCCATGTGTCCATACCCTTGCACCTTATATCCATGGAAAAAGGGGATAGACAGTAGGGTAAGTTGCTAACCTAGCGCAACTCCCGCCTATACACACATACATATACACCTATATATGCACCTCAGGGGTTGGCCAGGAAGCAGTTTAGGTCGATATCCAGGTTGAGGCCCCTTGGGGCAAGGGACCCCAACCTGTATATCCAGGCGGTTTCATTCTGTGAGATGAGTGTAGTTTTGTTACCCCCTCGCCAATGGTCCCTCACACAATCAATCCCATAAAAGATCAATCCCGTGGGGTCCCGATTATGTACTGCATCGAAGTGGCGAGAAAGGTGATGTTTTGGGAACCCTTTTCTAATGTTTTTAATGTGTTCACGTATTCTCACGTGTAGGGGTCGGGTAGTTCTGCCCACATATTGCATTTGGCATGGGCACTCGATGACGTAAGTCACGTGTGTGCTATGGCATGTGATGAGTTCCCTGATCCGATATTGTTTATGGTCTGTTCTTGATTTAAAGGTTTCCCTTTTCCGGGGCTGCTTTCTGCTAACCCTACATGGTAGGCATTTTTGACACTTATAGAACCCTTTCATATCTGGAAAAATCCGGGTCGTCTTAGGGGGATTAATAACATTGTGCACTAGAAGGTGTCGTAGGGTGGGCGCTTTACGATATACTATCCTAGGCTTCTTGGGTAATACCCCTGCTAATGTTCTGTCCTCTTTTAGGATAGGCCAATACTTCTTCAGGATCTGCTCGAGCTCCTTATATTGGGAGTTAAACCCTGTGATGAACATCAGTTCTGCATTCTTTTTCTTCCTTTTGGGTTTTGTTAGCAAGTTCTTCCGATCTAAATTTGCTATATCCCTCTTCAGCTTGTTCAACATATCTAGATCATATCCCTTTTCATGGAACCGCTCTATTAGAATATCTGCTTGTTCTAAGCAATCTTACGTGGTTACGCAGTTCCTCCGCAATCTCGTAAGCTGGCCTTTAGGGATATTACCCTTCCACTGAGGGTGGTGACAACTAGTGATTGGGATGTACCCGTTTCTGTCTGTGGCCTTAAAAAAGGTTTTTGTGTACAGGCCGTCATTCTTCTTGAATATTTCGAGGTCAAGATATTCAATCCTTTGGGGATCCCATTTCCCTGTGAAGGTTAATCCATATCTGTTGTTATTCAACTCTTGCAGGAAGCTTTCGAAGGTCTCAGGTGTTCCTTCCCAGAGTATAATTAGGTTGTCTATGTATCTACGGTACAGTTTCACTTGTGGTATATTCCTAGCGTAGATGTATTCCTCCTCCCACATGTTCATAAGTAAGTTGGCCACGCTTGGTGCGTACCTTGCGCCCATAGCGACTCCTTTAGTTTGAACATAGTAATTTTGGTCATACCAAAAGTAGTTACAGGACATCGCTAACTCAAGGCCTTCAAGTATGAAATCGATCTATTCTTGTCTCATGCTGGTAAGCTCATGAAGAGCTTTTTCCACACCCAACAGCCCATCCTGTTGCACAATGCTAGTATACAGCGAGTATACAGCATATATTGACATATATTGATTTGAAAAAGTTCATGAGGAAGCTCAACCTCAAAAAGCATTTTCTCACAAAAACAGATACAAGAACGAGGAGAGAAGTAATATATGAGCAAACAAGGTTGAAAAACAACTCCACTTTTAACCCTAAAACATTGGGGAATCAATGTATGGAAGCATTCCAAAAAATGGTAGAAGATGACCTGAGGAAGTTAGAAAAACGGAGCAACCATAAAACAAGAAATGTCTGGAAAATAATAAAGTCTTTGAGTAAAAGAAAGGAGGTGGTTATAAGACCCTCAGATAAAGGGGGAGGGCTAGTAATATTAAATAAAAAGGATTATGAGGAGGAAATGGGGAACCTGCTTCAGGCAGAGAACACCTATAACAAGCTTAGGAAGAACCCCAAACGTGCATACGAAAAGAAACTTAGAACCTATGTGAATAAAGGAAAACAGATTGGGATTCTAAACACCAAAGAAGTAGAATACCTGGTTTCAAGCTCCACGAAAACCCCGGTGATTTATTATACACCTAAAATTCATAAAAGATTACACAAGCCACCTGGAAGACCTATAATTAGTGGCATTAATTCAGTGTTCTCTAGGCTGGGAGAATATCTTGATATATTCCTTAAACCACTAGTTAAGATGGGTAAATCTTATTTACGTGATAGAGCCCAACTCTTAGAAGAATTACAACAAATAGATGGAGCACAAGACTATCTGCTAGCCACCATTGATGTAAATTCGCTGTATACTAACATTGTGCAACAGGATGGGCTGTTGGGTGTGGAAAAAGCTCTTCATGAGCTTACCAGCATTAGACAAGAACAGATCGATTTCATACTTGAAGGCCTTGAGTTAGCGATGTTCTGTAACTACTTTTGGTATGACCAAAATTACTATGTTCAAACTAAAGGAGTCGCTATGGGCGCAAGGTACGCACCAAGCGTGGCCAACTTACTTATGAACATGTGGGAGGAGGAATACATCTACGCTAGGAATATACCACAAGTGAAACTGTACCGTAGATACATAGACGACCTAATTATACTCTGGGAAGGAACACCTGAGAGAAAAGGTACCACCTAACAGAAAAGGTACAGGAACGCATAATAAAATGTAGCCAGAGTGGGAGTACAGAAGGGGTCTTTGGGAGGAAGGTCTAACGCGGTCCTATTTTATATTTTATATTTTATATATTATATGTTATAATTTATGGTTACAACGGATGTATCTATCATATGGGATAATACCAATGCGGTGATAACATGGTTTTAGCCGCAAGTCAGGTATAGAATATTAGCCCTATGGTGCTTCTAAGGAAGATTGGTATAGAATCACCCCTGCTGACACTTTAGATAAGGTGGGAGGGTCATCCCGCCTCTTCATGATGTGATTGGACATCTCAGCGTTAAAGGGGTGCGAATAGACCGGCGGCTCCTTACAAAATGGACGTAGCGCGTGGCGTGCTGGCGCCGTCGCTGAAGACGTCGATGACGAAACGCGTACGACGGCGCCACGCACGCTACGTCACTTCCGGGTACGGACTCTGATTGGAACGCAGGTGGAGTGCAAACAGCTCCAACGCCGCGGAGAAAGATGTCGGACGAGAACCCCGGATGAAGAACCAGAAGAACCAGAAGAAGAAGATGGAGGAAGAAACCGAAGGAAGATAGAAGAAAGAAGTTAGAAGATAGAAGAAAGAAGTTGCATTTAAATAAAGGAATTGTCAAAAACTGTCTCTTGTAATTTTTAACATTTTTGACAGTTTTTTTGTGAAATGGTAGGGGTACTTTTGTACCCCCTTACCATTTCACACAGGGGGGAGGGCCGGGATCTGGGGGTCCCCTTGTTAAAGGGGGCTTCCAAATTCTGATAAGCCCCCCGCCCGCAGACCCCCACAACCACCGGGCAAGGGTTGTGGGGATGAGGCTCTTGTCCCCATCAACATGGGGACAAGGTGTTTTGGGGGGCTACCCCAAAGCATCCTCCCAATGTTGAGGGCATGTGGCCTGGTACGGTTCAGGAGGGGGGTGCTCTCTCGTCCCCCCTCTTTTCCTGCGGCCTGCCAGGTTGCGTGTTCGGATAAGGGTCTGGTATGGATTTTTGGGGGGACCCCACGCCATTTTTTTAAAAAATTTTGGTTCGTGGTTCCCCTGTGAGGAATTCCCATGCTGTTTTTATCAATGAACTTTTATGTGTATTGTCGGACCGGCAATTCATTAATAGCCGCAAGTAGTTTTAAATGACTTTTTTTCCTTTGAAATGTGATTTTGCTGTCAGACTGTTCTAAACTCGGGAAACATGCGCCCCTTTACAGGCATACTATAGACACCCCCCAGGTACAAAATTTAAAGGGATATTATACTTTTATTGTTTCACTTTAAGCATTATTAAAATCACTGCTCCCGAAAAAACGGCCGTTTTTAAAACTTTTTTTAGCATTGATCCCTGTCCCCTGGGGCAGGACCCCGTTCCCCAAACACTTTTTATGACAATAACTTGCATATAAGCCTTTAAAATTAGCACTTTTGATTATTCATGTTTGTGTCCCATAGACTTTAACGGTGTTCGCGTGTTCGAACACATTTTTTGCCTGTTCACAAGTTCTGGTGCGAACCGAACCGGGGGGGGGGGGTTCGGCTCATCCCTACTTGGGGCTTTGCCTTATAGTAGTGCATGATGTTACAGAACGGTATGATTCCCATAGGCAGAAAGAGCATACGCTAATACAGAGCATATTTGGCTGTGGATATTAATTGTTTATCTGAAAATTGATTGTTAATTGTTAATTAATTGTTTATTTGAAAATTACCTTTGTCTAAATACAGTTTTAAAAAAATGTTTTTTTTTTCAGTTAATTTTAGCAGCAATGCATGCTTTTTCTTCAAGTGGTTACAGGAACTCTTTGATTGACGGATATAAATTGTCAAGGCTGTCCCTATTTTCTCTGATGCAAAGCTATCCCACCACTGGCCAATTTCTATAAAACTCTCTATAAAAAGAGTTAAGAGACCACAGATTACAGAGCAGTGTATATTTGGCCAGCAGCTAGACATTTCTAATGAGGGGGCAGTAAACTAAAATGTACTCTGTGCCCCATTTTTTGGCCCTTCCAAGCCTAATGGTTACAGTTCATTTATTATGATTTTAAACACCATCATGCTTTTTTGAAAAAATTCCCATATTTGAACATAAGTTTGCCAGAATCCCAAGTCTGCAAGATTCACCTCGAACCCAAAGTAGTGGCAAACCCAAACCTCAGTTTTAGTGGACACAGTGATAGAAATCTTATTTCCTGCACTAACCCTTCCCCGCTCTGAATTACACTCTAACTGCAGGCAGTATTATGAATATAACTTCTAGATGTGTAATTGGTATAAAATATAGTGCAGTGCTGCTAGGGCAGCTGCAACTGGAGTACACAATGCCTAAGGCTCTATCTTCAGAGGCCCTCTGCCTTCACAAACCGTCCTTTTTCTGTGTAGGCGGCTGTGAAGCTTCTACCAATGTAACCTAATGAATTCTGATCCTAATTTTTAAGAGAGCTAAATGCAGTGGAGACTGGTGTTTTTTTTGGGGGGGGAAACAACCCCCCCCGGGCTGCCGGTGGAGCGCCACTAGCACAACTGCCCCTACCCCCCTCACAGCGTGGCACTAACACCGCCAGCAACCCCCCCCCCACCCTGGATGAGGATGGTGAGAGCAACGGTCGGGTCTTTATGGAGTGTGGAGCTGATGTGGCCATCTTCTAGCACGGTCGCCCCTGTCCTTAAGCATGACAGGCTCGGGAAAAGCTGCTCCTGTGTCTTCTCCTGGAGCAGCTTTCGCGGTGCTTCTCCTCTCTGCTCCTCCAGGCACTAGCCATCCAATAGGATCACCTGACATTTTGCCCAATCGGGAAACGTGTTTCATACCTGCTTCCCAGTTGTCCAGGAGGAGGATCAGTGTTGCAACAAGAATATTCATTCACTGTTGCAACTCACATAGGTGGGATCAGAGCACAACCTCTGTGCCCCGAGCCCACCCTATTTTGAAGCCTATTAGAGCCTCTGGCTCTAATCAGGTGCTTAAAGAAAAACCCCTGGTCGCTGTAATTCATGCATCCAATGCCGTGAAAGGGGCCTGATGCATGAATAGGGGGTGGCCACAGCGGCAGTGGATATCCATTGCATATAGGGGGGTGGTGTGGAGAGAGGGGGCGGTGCGGGCCGCCACTAGCTAAATATACACTTTACCATCCTGCACAAATAATTTAGCTTGCCATTCTGCCTTACCGGAACTGTTTAAATCTAAAAAAAAATCTACCTATAAACAATTTAATCACAGTATCTAAAGGAGCGAGGGCTATTAAAACGCAAAAATGCAATTAACTGATTGTATAAACCAGAAAGCTAAAGTAATGTATTTACTTTACCCTCACGCTTTAAACAGGTCCTAAACACTGGAAGCTGTGCCCCAAAAAAAAAGAGAGGGCAAAGGACTAGAAAGGACTAGTCACCAGTATTTCTGTGATTTCTCTACAGTTCTTTTCTCTATTGAAAAAACTCATAGTTCCTTAAGCGCTAGAACTGTGGATCATGCGATGGGCAACCAGAAAAAGGTGTAATTGGACCAAACCCAGTGCAGCTAACCAAAGACATATGGAGATGTGTTATGAAAAATGGACACTGATGGATAGCGTTTAATGGACTGAATATCGAAATCGTAAAAAAGTCAATAGGACCATAAATAAAGGCAATGTTTTTATTCCTTCAATGAACAAGGTAATGGATAAGAAAAAGTAATAATAAAAAGAGCCAACGATACCACTTAATATACAGTGGGGACGGAAAGTATTCAGGCCCCCTTAAATTTTTCACTAACAAGTTCAAACAGGTGCCATGAATACAGGTAATGAGTGGAGAACGGAGGAGCCTCTTAGCCTCGGTTCACACCAGAGGCGGCACGACTTGCAGGTCGCCTCACCAAGGCGACCTGCACACGACTGCCGGGGCGACTTGCAAGACGACTTCTGTCTAGAAGTCAATGCAAGTCGCCCCCAAAGTAGTACAGGAACCTTTCTTCTAAGTCGAAGCGACTTGCGTCGCTCCGATTAGAACGGTTCCATTGTACAGAACGGGAGGCGACTTGTCAGGCGGCTAGGTCGCCTGACAAGTCGCCCCCGTGTGAACCGAGCCTGAAAGAAGAAGATACAGGTCTGTGAGAGCCAGAAATATTGCTTGTTTGTAGGTGACCAAATGCTTATTTTCCACCATAATTTGCAAACAAATTCTTTCAAAAATCAGACAATGTGATTGTCTGGATTTGTTTCCACATGTTGTCTCTCAAAGTTGAGGTATACCTATGATGACAATTGCAGGCCTCTCTCATCTTTTTAAGTGGGAGAACTTGCACAATTGGTGGCTGACTAAATACTTTTTGTCCCACTGTATATATAAAATAAATATAAGAAGGCCAGTGTGGTGGCCTGAATTTATGGAGCCAGGAGGGTATTCAAGCAGCCCACTCGCCCATGCTCTTTGTCGGTTCCAGTGTGTGATATTACACATCAATGGGCCGACTCTTCCCAGCTCACCTCATGTTCGTGAATCTGTGCATTCGATCGCAAAAGCATTGCGGCTTCTCCGTTCGTGGTCTTTGGCGGCGGTTCCTGCTCACTGTCACTGGTAGTATTCATACCTTTTCGTATCATGTGCAATCTTGCTATTTGGCATGCTTCCTATCCTGCATCCCTTTCATAAAAAACCTGTCTCTGAGTTGTTGTCGGTCATGTCCCGGCATCATTCGGTACAGGCGTAGTACATTCATAAATTCCTTCTGCCAAATGACTCATTTGTAAATCCAGGCCTCCGAGCCGCTATTGGTCATTGTCTGATATCACTCGACAGTCTTCACTGGTTATAAGATTCACTGCCCATGGGGTTGCTGTCTCATCCATTTGGAGATAAGCATATATTGTTTGTACGGGTTCTGTGGCTGATTGAGGTGGTAATTAGATCTACCTGGTGCCTTGTCTGCACTTTAATTAGCCTGGGGGGCCGGGTGGTTGGTATGTGTTCCGTTTCAGAGTAAGGGGTGGCATACACTCTACAACCAATTCGGAGCAGATTAATTTAATACTCCTTACTACCAATTCGTATCAGATTAATTCTATACATTTTACAACCGATTCGTACCAAAGTCATTTCTCTTTACAACTGATTCGTATCAGATACATTGCATACTTTCTACCATCGCCATTCGTTGTATCCCCCATGCCATGTGTTTTAGTTCCCGCAGCGGAACTTGCGAATCGTTTGTACACGGTTCTTCTCTCATTTATTTACCAAACCAAAGTTATTTTCTGTGCGTCATGCACGGCGCCACACCACACTCTTCGGATGTGTTGCACACCCGCTCCAGTCCTATGCGAACCCAGTCACACGATCACTTCGCAGGTAGTGTTTTGTCATGTCAAAATTCGTTACCACTCACGGTGTCGCCCGTACCATGTGTTCAGCTCCCGCAGTGGAACTTTCGAATCATTCTCATCTTCTATTTTATACCCAAACCTTGTTGTTTTGCCTCGTGCACGGCATCATACCACACCTTCCCACCACAGCCTGCCGCAAACTCACTCACATTGGCCCACTGTCGCAAGATTCGTTACCACATTCTTTATGTCCTATCAATTCGTTACCATTCGTTATTTCCCATATTGTTCGTTAGTTTCCCCTACGGAACCTACGAATCAAACGGACGTTGTCCTTATCTCTTATATTGCTCGCTTAAGGGTAAGACAAGCCGCCAAACAAACCAGATGTTTCTATCCTTTTCTCAGTAACCCAATTCTCATTTGTTGAGACCCTTGCAGCCATGCAAAACCGTCTCAGAAGCCTGTCACTCTTGTTGAGACCCTTGCAAAACGCAATATCGTCTCAGCTACCCCTCACTCATAGGAACAAATAAAAAATAAAAATAAATAATATATAATAAACCTTTACCACCACGCAACCTCGGCCCAGCAACCTGACACTTGTTGAGACCCTTGTAACCATGCAAAATCATCTCAGCAGCCAGACACACTTGTTGAGACCCTTGCAAACCGCAACATCATCTCAGCAACCTTTCACTTGTCAAAAAAAAACAATAAAAAATCCCTTTGCCACAACGCAATCTCGGCCCAACAACCTGACACCTGTTGAGACCCTTGCAACCACGCAAAATCGTCTCAGCAGCCTGACACCCTTGTTGAGACCCTTGCAAACGCAATACCATCTCAGCAGCCTCACACTCATCGAGACCCTTGCAACCACGCAATATCATCTCAAGACAAACCTCATACTCATTGAGACCCTTGCGACTTCACAATATCATCTCAGCAGCCTGACACTCATAGAGACCCTTGCAACCACGCAATACCGTCTCAGCTACCCCTCACTCATAGGAACAAATAAAAAATAAATAATATATAATAAACCTTTACCACCACGCAACCTCGGCCCAGCAACCTGACACTTGTTGAGACCCTTGTAACCATGCAAAATCATCTCAGCAGCCAGACACACTTGTTGAGACCCTTGCAAACCGCAACATCATCTCAGCAACCTTTCACTTGTCAAAAAAAAACAATAAAAAATCCCTTTGCCACAACGCAATCTCGGCCCAACAACCTGACACCTGTTGAGACCCTTGCAACCACGCAAAATCGTCTCAGCAGCCTGACACCCTTGTTGAGACCCTTGCAAACGCAATACCATCTCAGCAGCCTCACACTCATCGAGACCCTTGCAACCACGCAATATCATCTCAAGACAAACCTCATACTCATCGAGACCCTTGCGACTTCACAATATCATCTCAGCAGCCTGACACTCATAGAGATCCTTGCAACCACGCAATACCGTCTCAAGCAACCCCCACTCATCAAAACCTTTGTGACCACGCAGTCTCGCCCCAGTAACCTGTCATTCATTGAGACCCTTGCAGCCAGACAAATCGTCTTAGCAGCCTGACACTCTTGTTGAGACAATTGCAAACGCACTCGTCTCAGCAGCTTCATACTCACCGAGACTCTTGCAAACGCAATATCGTCTCTGCAAACCAGACACCCATTGAGACCCTTGCAAAATGTAATATCGTCTCAGGAACCTCACACTCGTCTAGACCTTTGCAAACACGCAATCTCGTTTCAGCAACCTGACACCGGTTCAGACCCTTTGTCAGGGCTGGGCTCAGCCCTTCCTTCTCTGAGCTGGCCGCTCAGCTGTTGGCTAATTGCCAGCTCAAATCTCTCCACAGTGACTCACCTGTTGATGATATCCTGCTCATCAGTCCTGCCTACTTAAGCCGTCCAGCCCAGATGATCTCTGCCTTGCCTTGGTCACATCTCTAGAGACGCTCTCCTGTGTTCCCATTAAAGACTTGCTTGGCTGACATTCCTTCTGGCTCCAGATCCTGCTTGCTGTTCTACTATGCTCATCTCTGGCTCCCTGACATTTTGGCTTGTCTGACTATCCGTTCCCATTTCTGAACCCTGGCTATGTTTTGACTATGTTTACTCTGTTTACCTTTTTTTATTATTATTGAACAAGTGAGATTTAACTGTACATCTGTCTCAGTCTGATTCATGGTTTCTGACACCCTTGCAGCCATACAAAATCGTCTCAGCAACATGACACTCATTTGAGACCCTTGCAAAAAGCAATATCGTTCCAGCAATCCCTCACTCGTTGAGACCCTTGCAACAACGCAATATCATCATTAAAAAAAAAAACTAATCTCAACGAGACCCTTGCAATCACGCAATATCATTTCAGCAGCCTGACACTCACTGAGACCCTTGCAACCATGCATAACCCTCTCAGCAACCTGACTGGGACCCTTGCAACCACGCAATATCGTCTCAGCAAACCAGGCTAAGACCCTTGCGACCACACAGCATGTACTCAGCAAACCAGACTGAGACCCTTGCAACCACGCAATGTCGTCTTAAAACAAACCTCATACTCATTGAGACCCTTGTAACCATGCAATATCGTCTCAGCAAACCAGACTGAGACCCTTGCGACCACGCAATATCGTCTTAGCAACCTGACTGAGACCCTTGCAACCACACAATATCGTCTCAGCAAACCAGGCTAAGACCCTTGCGACCACACAGCATGTACTCAGCAAACCAGACTGAGACCCTTGCAACCACGCAATGTCGTCTTAAAACAAACCTCATACTCATTGAGACCCTTGTAATCATGCAATATCGTCTCAGCAAACCAGACTGAGACCCTTGTGACCACGCAATATCGTCTCAGCAAACTAGACTGAGACCCTTGCAACCACGCAATGTTGTCTCAAAAAAACTCCAAAAAAACCTTCAT
The DNA here is from genome assembly GCA_037952925.1 of Lithobates clamitans. Taxonomy (NCBI): domain Eukaryota; kingdom Metazoa; phylum Chordata; class Amphibia; order Anura; family Ranidae; genus Lithobates; species Lithobates clamitans. Next base: position 9,724,602 of record JBBGZY010000723.1, read on the forward strand.
ACTCATCAAGACCCCTGCAACCACACAATATCAACCCAGCAACCTGACACTCGTTGAGTATCAACCCAGCAACCACGCAATTTCGTCTCCAGTAGTATAAAACACTTTGCGGCACACACCTACGTGTAAAACCGCATATACAAACTAACTTGCAAACACACCTCAGTGGCATACACTCAGCCACACAAACACGCAGTGGCACCTAGTTGGCCATTCATCTCCAGTGGCATGCGGGCCACTCATCTTTTCTCTGTCTTTCTCCCTGAGGTTAGTTCAGGTTTCCATCTGGCACCATGTTGGACTTTATCTCCCCAGGTAAAAAAATAAATAATAAAAAAATAAATAAATGAATTGGAGGGGAAGAACTTACAGTTTGCATCTTCCCCGGGTCAGTCGCATGACAGGTGGGTCAGTTAATTTCAGATAAAAGTCACACCAGGCCCACTGTCAGATGGTTATCCACCACCTCGATGACTCCCTGCTCAGGCACGCCACCAGCAGATCTAGACAGGTTGAGAATAGCGTTCAGCAACCTCAATGTGCCCATAGCCAAGCATAAAGTGGAAGGTCCGGCACACTCTATCACATTCCTAGGTGTCACTCCGGACATGCGTGCCATACAGGCTAGCATGCCTCCCGACAAACTAGCCCGTACCAGGACAGTTATCCACGACTTCACCCGGTCATAAGAGTGCACCATGAGGCAGTTGCAATCCTTACTAGGGATGCTGAACTTTGCGATGAAGATTATTCCTCAAGCACTGTCCTTTATATAACAGTTTTTAGTTTTTCTCACACCAGTGCAAAATCCAAACCAAGTTCTCAAACTAGACCAAGCAGCAGTAGCAGACTTAGCTATGTGGGACAAGTTCCTCACCAGCTGGAACGGCATTTCAATGATCATCCTGGCAGTATCAGCTGAGCCACCACGTGTGGTCACCGATGCCGCAGCCTCCACGGGCTTCCCGGCCATTTTCGGCCACCACTGGTTCACCGAACTTTGGCCCCAGAAATTCTCCTAAATTTTTGCTTTCACCCAGTTTCCATCACTCTTCGAGCTGTATCCCTTCGTGGCAGCTGCCCAGGTCTGGGGCCACACTTGGACAGGACAGACGGTGCTCTTCACCACGGACAATCAGGCCATGGCCGACATCATCAATAAAAGGTAGATCCAAGTCACTCCCCATCATGTCCTTCCTGCACAGGCTCACACAGCTGTCACTCCGTCACCAGATTAATATCATCTGTAGACATATTCCAGGCAAATGCAAAATCGCAGCTGATGCGCTGTCCCATTTCAACCTTACTTTGTTTTTCCAGCAAGAGCCTGGAGCAGACCCAACAACACTCCTGTCCCACCCTGGTCGTTGCTGACAATGGACTGAAGTCGCATCTCGCCAACGCAACCCAGCTCATTAACCACTCCTTGGCATGCAACACACTGAAGGCCTATCGCACTGCTTGGAACACATACTGCAAGTTCTTGGCCTCCAGCCTCCTGAGTGGCAGACAGTTTATCAAGCATGTCAGGATCTTCCTAAGCAATTTGGGCTTCAACCCCAGTCAGTTCTCTTGACATTGCTTCCGGATTGGAGCAGCCTCAGCTGCCTCCCAGCATGGAGTACCAAACCACGTAATCAAGAAACTAGGCCGATGGAAGTCTGCTTGTTTTGCCACATACATCCCAAATCCTCAGGAAGAAATGGCACAAGCCTTCACCAAGCTGGCTCAATAACCACAAGAATCAATAAAGAGTTATTCCACTATCTGAGTCTTTTGTCCCCTTTTCTTGGCATACCAACCAGACCAACAAGGCACACTTCAGGTCTATTTATGCTGTAAGTCTTGTAGCGTGTTTATGTGATCCACATCTCTCTCGGTCATAGGGCCACGACCATAAATAAGAAGGCCCTATGGTGGCCTGAATTTATGGGAGGAGCCCGGAGGGTATTTAAGCAGCCCACTCGCCCATGCTCTTTGTCGGTTCCAGTGCGCGATACATACCCTCCCACCCTTCCCTTTTTCAGGGCACTTCTCAGCACATCCTTCTTCATAAACTACCCATTACTTACCTTGGGTATGTCCCCTTTTCTTGGCATACCGACCAGACCATCAAGGCACACTTCAGGTCTATTTATGTTGTAAGTCTTGTTGCGTGTTTATGTGATCCACATCTCTCTCGGTCATAGGGCCACGACCATAAAAATATAGATATAGATATAAAGATATATAGATAGATAGATAGATAGATAGATAGATAGATAGATAGATAGATAGATATAGAGATATATATCTATACATATATATATATATATATATATATATATATATATATATATTGTTGTCAACAATTATTAACATAGGTTAAAAGTAAAATATAAGATGGTTTGGGCATACAAGGAGATCTCACCTCAGCACAGCGCTGCTCTCTCCCTGCAATGTGCTGAGTTGAGGCTTCAGGGTTTGGGTGTATGTCTTCTGCCTATCTTGGTTGCCATCACAACAGGGCGACCCCGCCACCCGTTGTGATGGCAACCTAAGATGTTTCCTGCACTGCGAGGTGTACATACTGCGCATATGCGAGAACGGGTGGTGCATGCTGGTTATTCAGCAGCACCGTATCCCGGAAGTTTATCCTTCTGGGCTTCGCCTGCCCACAAGCAAGATGGGGACTCCCAACAAGGAGGAATATAAGGTTAGTTTTTAGATAAAACATGAACTATAGTGGTGCAATTTATCAGCCTAATGAGTGCCACATTAGTATACTATGATGATATATGATATAGATGGATTTAAAAAAAAAATTGCTATAATTTGTTGGAACTCCGCTTTAATTACCTATCTTTAAACAATTTTTGCTTAATTCTACTTTAATAAAACAATTATGACTTTCCCAGTTCTGGAAAGGAGAGCCCATCCATGAACCCAAACAATCTTTAACCAGTTCACTTGGTGGCACTTCTCAGTGACACAGATCATAAGAGACAAGATGTGTGCAGATAGCCTATAACCTATAGGTTCATATCCCGGAGCTCCAACCTGAGATCACAATCTCTTTTGTGCAATATCTTCATGACAGTTCTGTTGAATGACTTTGGATCTAATTTTCGCATTGTTAAATTAACTCTACAGCTGTTGCATTGCCGACTGAGCCTCTTTCACTAACTAGTATTGTCAGATACAGTCTGTTTGTTGTACACTGAGAAGATATAAAATGAAAATTATCCAAGTTACTAATTTCAAATTAAAAAAAAAATAATAATAAGGGAAACAAAAACCAATTTAGTTTCTACAATGTTGTACATTATAATGATTGGTGCAGATAAATTTCATTCGTTAGGATTTGGGTGTAAAGCAAACTATGTAAAATAGATGTGACAGGAAGCATATGGAGGAAACCTAATGCCACGTACACACGACCGGACTTTCCGTCAGAATAGACTCTGACAGTCTTTCCAACGAAGTTCCAAACGAGTTCCGCTGAAACGGACTTGCCTACACACGATCACACCAAAGTCCGATCATTTAGAACGCGATGACGTATGACGGGACTAGAAAGAGGAAGTTCAATAGCCAGTAGCCAATAGCTGCCCTTGCGTCATTTTTGGTCCAACGGAATAGCATACAGACGAGCGGTTTTCCCTATAGGAACTGATTCCGTCGGAAAGATTTGAAACATGTTCTATTTCTAGGTCCGTCAGAATTTTAGAAAGAAAAAGTCCGATGAAACCCACACACGATCGGAATGTCCGACGGAATAATTCCGTCAGACCTTTTCTGCCGGAAAGTCCGGGCGTATGTACGCGGCATCAGGGAAACAAGGGAAGAATATACAGAAGTATAAACTCATTACTAACCTGTCCTTCACTGGAAGTTCATAAAACCTTTAAAATCCAATACATTTTTGGGCTTCTTTTAATATACAAATGTCCATCAGCCTGTTTTTGAAAAAAATCTGAATTATCTGCAATACTCATTTTCAAACTAGAGCTAATTCCCACAGTACCACAATATGTCTTCAGATGTCACCCAGTGTCACTCAATGTGGAAGACTGGGGACATACCGTGAATGTGCAGCATAATGGACCTTCTGCCTGAGGAGAGGTGATCATGGCACTAAACATTTACTGTTGTAATGAAACAGAGCCTGCCTACATCATTGTGTCAGCACCACTCTCTAGATCTAGGACTGTCCAACCTGTAGAAAAGGCAAACAAAAAAAAGGTTCATTGGGGGTTTCCTGGGGGAGGGAAAGATCCTGGGTAGGTATAACAGAGCCAAAGTTAGACTTTAATTGCAAAACTATTTTTTAAAGCCAAATTGGAGCTTAATTATTTGTTAGAACAAATAAAATAAAGTTTTCACAGCTAGCACACTTACCAGTTAGCCAGCTGTCTAATTTACACTGTCTACCAATTTGTGTTTAAAAAAAAAAGGTTTTAGTTGTACAAGATTTGTAAATATGTGTGGAAGCCACACTGATTTATCAAGGCCCTTTGACCTGCCGTATAAGGTGCTTCTAAATCTAATTTGTGAGAGTCTCCATATTGGAGCATATATAGCAATGTATAAATTGAGGGTAGGTATGTCTGGATGGACCCATTTAGTGTCTAATGTGTCCGCATGCCAATTTCAGCAAGCTAAACAAAATGGCAATCACCCCAAGTTATAAATTGCTTTTAGCGTAAGGTGCAAATGGAAAGCTGTGTATACAATAACAAATATTCTTACATACTAAGTGGCTTGGGTCCAAAGGTATGCACACACATGGGCATTAAAAAAGGATTAATCTTGTAAATAAAGTGCTCAAGATTATTAAACTATTTTAAAGCTGAAGTTGAAATGCGGTGCTCAGATCACCTTGTGACTGAAAAAGATATTGCTAATGCCAACAGGGAAACTTTCACAAATTTTCACCAAAAGAATATTTTGGATGGTCACGTCTTGACCAAAAGAACATCTTACCTTTTATTTACTCAAGCTTTAATATCTTAAAGAGGTAGGCAATGTTTTAACCATGCATCGCATATATTTTTGCATTTACCAACTTTGTCATGGCTGATCGTTTTTTATTTGGGCATGGATTAGGGCGTGGTTTACTCTGTTTTTGGATTTGGCTACAATAGCTACTGCACAGTGCCTATTGGGGTCTGTAGTGTAAGGAGTCATTTGGTCCTATTATATGGCTTCCGTCTCAAAGTACAGCTCAAATTCTCAAAGTACAGCTCCCAGGAGTGCTCGGCATAGAAGTCGATGGGCTTGCTTGACTTTAGCAGTCCCCAAGCTCAGGAAAATGGTGCAGTATAACATCAGTTTCTCAGTAGAGGGAGAGAAAAATAAAAGGCAATGTTACATAGTAGATGAGGTCGAAAAAAGACACAAGTCCAACCTATGTGTGTGATTATGTCAGTATTACCTCGTATATCCCTGTATGTTGTGGTCGTTCAGGTGCTTATCTAATAGTTTCCTTCTCCTTCTTCATATTGCACTGGGCTACTAGGGATGAGCTCGATGTTTGGGTCGAACATAAGTTCAACTCGGACATCGGGTGTTCGCCTGTTCACAGAACAGCAAACATTATGGGGAGTTCAAGGGAAATTTGAGCGCCATGGAATGCCCCACAATGCACTGTGAGATCGCAGTGCATTGCTGTATGATGATTGGCCGAAGCATGCACCTGACCTGCATGCTTTGGCCAATCACAGCACGCTCTGCTAAGGGAGCCATAATTGGCCAAAGGCAGGGTGCCTTTGACCAATCATGGCTCAGGGGGACTAAGTCCACGCCCCATATTATCAAAGGCTGCCTACACAGCGGCTGTGTGTAGTGTTGTTGGTGTGGACAGAGAGATAGCTTGAGTTAGATTAAGCAGGCAGGTTATTCCATTAGTGGCAGTGTATGGGTTATTTGGATATATATATAGTCTAGTATAATATATATATATATATACTCTGCATTTAGCATAGACTATATATTCAATGTTTACTCGATAATCAGTCAGTGAAGGCAGTGTGTATATATATATATATATATATATATATATATATATATATACACAGTCAGGTCCATAAATATTGGGACATCAATACAATTATAATCTTTTTGGCTCTATACACCACCACAATGGATTTGAAATTTACGAACAAGATGTGCTTGGCAATGGCCAAGTCAATCACCTGACCTGAATCCAATTGAGCATGCATTTCACTTGCTGAAGACAAAATTGGAGGGGAAATGCCCCAAGAACATACAGGAACTAAAGACAGTTGCAGTTGCCTGGCAGAGCATCACCAGGGATGAAACCCAGCATCTGGTGATGTCTATGCGTTCCAGACTTCAGGCTGTAATTGACTGCAAAGGATTTGCAACCAAGTATTAACCACTTGAGCCCCGGACCATTATGCTGCCTAGGGACCAAAGGTCTTTTTCCAATTTGGCACTGCGTCGCTTTAACTGCTAATTGCGCGGTCATGCAATGCTGTACCCAAACGAAATTTGCGTCCTTTTCTTCCCACAAATAGAGCTTTCTTTTGATGGTATTTGATCACCTCTGCAGTTTTTATTTTTTGCGCTATAAACGGAAAAAGACCGAAAATTTTGAAAAAAAATGATATTTTCTACTTTTTGTTATAAAAAAAATCCAATAAATTCAATTTTAGTCATACATTTAGGCCAAAATGTATTCGGCCACATGTCTTTGGTAAAAAAAATGTCAATAAGCGTATATTTATTGGTTTGCGCAAAAGTTATAGCGTCTACAAACTAGGGTACATTTTCTGGAATTTACACAGCTTTTAGTTTATGACTGCCTATGTCATTTCTTGAGGTGCTAAAATGGCAGGGCAGTACAAAATCCCCCAAATGACCCCATTTTGGAAAGTAGACACCCCAAGGAAATTGCTGATAGGCATGTTGAACCCATTGAATATTTATTTTTTTTGTCCCAAGTGATTGAATAATGACAAAAAAAAAAAAATATTTACAAAAAGTTGTCACTAAATGATATATTGCTCACACAGGCCATGGGCCTATGTGGAATTGCACCCCAAAATACATTCAGCTACTTCTCCTGAGTACGGGGATACTTTTTGGGAGCCTAGCCGCGTACGGGACCCCGAAAACCAATCACTGCCTTCAGGATTTCTAAGGGTGTAAATTTTTGATTTCACTCTTCACTGCCTATCACAGTTTCGGAGGCCATGGAATGCCCAGGTGGCACAACCCCCCCCCCCCCAAATGACCCCATTTTGGAAAGTAGACACCCCAAGCTATTTGCTGAGAGGCATATTGAGTCCATGGAATATTTTATATTTTGACACAAGTTGCGGGAAAGTGACACTTTTTTTTTTTTTTTTTTTGCACAAAGTTGTCACTAAATGATATATTGCTCACACAGGCCATGGGCATATGTGGAATTGCACCCCAAAATACATTTAGCTGCTTCTCCCGAGTATGGGGATACCACATGTGTGGGACTTTTTGGGAGCCTAGCCGCGTACGGGGCCCCGAAAACCAATCACCGCCTTCAGCGTTTTTAAGGGCGTGAATTTTTGATTTTACTCTTCACTGCCTATCACCGTTTCGGAGGCCATGGAATGCCCAGGTGGCACAAAACCCCCACAAATGACCCTATTTTGGAAAGTAGACACCCCAAGCTATTTGCTGAGAGGCATGGTGAGTATTTTGCAGCTCTCATTTGTTTTTGAAAATGAAGAATGACAAGAAAAAACTTTTTTTTTTTTCTTTTTTCAAATTTCAAAACTTTGTGACAAAAAGTGAGGTCTGCAAAATACTCACTATACCTCTCAGCAAATAGCTTGGGGTGTCTACTTTCCAAAATGGGGTCATTTGGGGGGGTTTTGTGCCACCTGGGCATTCCATGGCCTCCGAAACTGTGATGCAGTGAAGAGTGAAATCAAAAATTTACGCCCTTAGAAAGCCTGAAGGCGGTGCTAGGTTTTCGGGGTCCCGTACGCGGCTAGGCTCCCAAAAAGTCTCACACATGTGGTATCCCCGTACTCAGGAGAAGCAGCAGAATGTATTTTGGGGTGTAATTTCACATATTCCCATGGCATGTTTGAGCAATATATCATTTAGTGACAACTTTGTGCAAAAAAAAAAAAATTTGTCTCTTTCCCGCAACTTGTGTCGCAATATAAAATATTCCATGGACTGGACATGCCTCTCAGCAAATAGCTTGGGGTGTCTACTTTCCAAATTGGGGTCATTTGGGGGGGTTTTTAACTGTCCTGGCATTTTATGCACAACATTTAGAAGCTTATGTCACACATTACCCACTCTTCTAACCACTTGAAGACAAAGCCCTTTCTGACACTTATTGTTTACATGAAAAAGTTATTTTTTTTTGCAAGAAAATTACTTTGAACCCCCAAACATTATATATTTTTTTAAAGCAAATGCCCTACAGATTAAAATGGTGGGTGTTTCATTTTTTTTTTTCACACAGTATTTGCGCATTTTTTGGGAAAAAACACTTTTTTAAATTTTAATGCACTAAAACACACTATATTGCCCAAATGTTTGATGAAATAAAAAAGATGATCTTAGGCCGAGTACATGGATACCAAACATGACATGCTTTACAATTGCGCACAAACGTGCAGTGGCAACAAAATAAATACATTTTTAAAAGCCTTTAAAAGCCTTTACAGGTTACCACTTTAGATTTGCAGAGGAGGTCTACTGCTAAAATTACTGCCCTCGATCTGACCTTCGCGGTGATACCTCACATGCATGGTGCAATTGCTGTTTACATTTGACGACAGACTGCCGCTTGCGTTCGCCTTAGCGCAAGAGCAGGGGGCGACAGGGGTGCTTTTTTTTTTCTTTATTATTTTTTTGCTTTTTTATCTTATTTTTAAACTGTTCCTTTCATTTTTTTTTTTTTTAAATCATTTTTATTGTTATCTCGGGGAATGTAAATATCCCCTATGATAGCAATAGGTAGTGACAGGTACTCTTTTTTGAAAAAATTGGGGTCTATTAGACCCTAGATCTCTCCTCTGCCCTCAAAGCATTTGACCACACCAAGATCGGTGTGATAAAATGCTTCCCCAATTTCCCAATGGCGTTATTTACATCCGGCGAAATCTAAGTCATAAAATGCTCGTAGCTTCCGGTTTCTTAGGCCATAGAGATGTTTGGAGCCACTCTTGTCTCTGATCAGCTCTATGGTCAGCTGGCTGAATCACCGGCTGCATTCTCAGGTTCCCTGTTGAGACAGGAGAGCCAGAGAAAAACACGGAAGACAGTGGGGGGGGGGGCATTCCCTCCCACGGCTTGTAAAGGCAGTCTAGAGGCTAATTAGCTGCTAGGATTGCTTTTACATGAAAGCCGACCGCTGGCTGAAAAGAATGATACCAAGATGATACCTAAACCTGCAGGCATCATTCTGGTATAACCACTCAAAGTCGTGAATGGCGTACCTGAAGACAAAAAAATGGTTAACAATGGTTAAAAATAAAGCACAGTAAACAGTAAAGTATAAATAATTACATACCTGAAAAACAAACATGATAAAACATAATAACAATAACAATAACAATAAAACATTGCAGAATAGAATACAGTAAAAAAAGAGCAGAACAATAGAGAGAGAGAATAGAGAGAGAGAACAAAAAAACGACGACTATTTTTTTTAAATTTTATATATATTTTTTTTTTTTACACTTTTTTTGTAACTAACTTTTATAACTGTAACCGGTTCCAGGTTCGGGTCTCTCAAAATGCGATGGCATCTTGGGAGACCCTGTGAAAGTAGGCCTAGTCTGTGGAATGCTGTACCCTACGCTAATACTCAACTAGTGCATGGTAGCGTTCAAAACATTCACCAATGCAAAGACCAGGATTGTCAGGACAGGAGGGACAATAATAGCGGGTGTCACGCCTATATCCGCGCTTGCTGCAGACACGACATCTTTTTGGGGGGGTTCGTTGCATAGGGGTACTCGGGAGGACATAAAGAAAATGCCTCTCATGCAGCCGACTGTATTTGGTTGGGGATGTGAATGGGGGAAGTACGGGCGCTGCAGAAGCGGTGTGTTCCCAATTAGAATTGGCGAATGCAGCAGGAAGGGCACTATGGGCATGACGGGCCTGTGTTTGTCTTTTTGGGGGCAGCGGGACACTACATGTGCTTGCCACCTCACCAGCTTGAACTGCACTTATGGGACTCGCCAGGTCACCAAGTGTTACTGCAGCGCTGGTTTGACTACAACCGGGGTGTACTAGGCCGCTGGTGCTTGCCAGTTCAATAAAAAGCTTCCAAAAAAACTGTTAGCGATCGCAGGGATCAGGCCTGACTCTGCGAACGCTGCAGTTATGCTTTAGTGTTTTGTAAGTGACAGTGATCGATCGATACTTCACTTGGGAGGGCTTGGCTGGGCCGTGTGGAGGGGCAAAACGCAGGTGCTAGCAGGTATCTGGGCTGATCCCGCTAACACTGCGTTTTTGGGAACCCTAAACTGCTGGGGACGCTAGTATAGATCTGATCGGATCAGATATTGATCCGTTCAGATACTATACCACTAAGGGAGGTGTATGCTGCGTGCGTGGGTGTTAGTGGTACTGGCGCTAACCTGACGCTGCTTGGGGCCGGTGCTTGCTAGTTCACCAAAATGCTACCAAAAAAACTGTTAGCGATCGCAGGGATCAGGCCTGACTCTGCGAACGCTGCAGTTATGTTTTTAGTGCCTTGTAAGTGACAGTGATCGATCGATACTGCACTTGGGTGGGCTGGGCTGGGCGGAGGGGCAAAATGCAGGTGCTAGCAGGTATCTGGGCTGATCCCGCTAACACTGCGTTTTTGGGAACCCTTAACTGCTGGGGACGCTAGTATAGATCTGATCGGACCAGATATTGATCCGTTCAGATACTATACCACTAAGGGAGGTGTATGGTACGTGCGTGGGTGTCAGTGGTACTGGCGCTAACCTGACGCTGCCTGGGGCTGGTGCTTGCCAGCTCACCAAAATGCTACCAAAAAAACTGTTAGCGATCGCAGGGATCAGGCCTGACTCTGCGAACGCTGCAGTTATGTTTTTAGTGCCTTGTAAGTGACAGTGATCGATCGATACTGCACTTGGGTGGGCTGGGCTGGGCCGGGCGGAGGGGCAAAATGCAGGTGCTAGCAGGTATCTGGGCTGATCCCGCTAACACTGCGTTTTTGGGAACCCTTAACTGCTGGGGACGCTAGTATAGATCTGATCGGACCAGATATTGATCCGTTCAGATACTATACCACTAAGGGAGGTGTATGGTACGTGCGTGGGTGTCAGTGGTACTGGCGCTAACCTGACGCTGCCTGGGGCTGGTGCTTGCCAGCTCACCAAAATGCTACCAAAAAAACTGTTAGCGATCGCAGGGATCAGGCCTGACTCTGCGAACGCTGCAGTTATGCGTTTAGTGCCTTGTAAGTGACAGTAATCGATCGATATTGCACTTGGGTGGGCTGGGCGGAGGGGCAAAACGCAGGTGCTAGCAGGTATCTGGGCTGATCCCGCTAACACTGCGTTTTTGGGAACCCTAAACTGCTGGGGACGCTAGTATAGATCTGATCGGATCAGATATTGATCCGTACAGATACTATACCACTAAGGGAGGCGTATGCAGCGTGCGTGGGTGTTAGCGGTACTGGCGCTAATCTGACGCTGCCTGGGGCGACGCATATCACCGCCGGGCGATCGGGGGGCTAAACCTTTATTCGGTAATAAAAGGCGGGTGCCCTGACACTATAAAAAAAAAACGAACTAACCAGCGTCACCCGTAACGGTTATACGGTGATCAGTGGTGAAAGGGTTGACTAGGGGGCAATCAAGGGGTTAAAACATTTATTAGGTAGTATATGGGGGTCCCTGTCGCTATAAAACGCTGACGGCGAACCTCAATATTTACCTCACTAACTAGCGTCACCAGCGACACTAATACAGCGATCAGAAAAATGATCGCTTAGTGACACTGGTGACAGGGGGTGATCAAGGGGTTAAAACTTTATTAGGGGGGGTTAGGGGGGTATCCTAGACCTAAAGGGGGGTAATACTCACTGTCCCAACACTGTAACTGTCACAAACTGACACCAATGCAGTAATCAGGAAAAAAAAAACTGCTGGTGTCAGTTTGTGACAGGGAGGGGGGGGGTGATTGGGGGGGGATCGGGGGGCGATCGGGGGGGGGGATTGGGGTGTTTTGTGTGCCTGGCATGTTCTACTGTGTTGTGTAGTGTTGGTGCACTCACAGTGAAGTCTTCTCTCCTCGGCGCTGCAACGGAATACCGAGCCGAGGAGAGATGACATAATTTCCTTTGCTGCTGTTTAGCATACAGCAGCAAAGGAAGTGATCTGATTGGCCGGCGGCGATCGCGAGGGGGGGGCCACGAACGGATGGCCTCCCCCTCACCTCCGATCGCCGGGGGACAAAACGGGACCGCTTCGGGCACCGGGGGGGGGTCTGATCGGACCCCCCACCCGCGGGAGGCAAATCACGTACATGTAGGTGATTTTGCCTGCCCGTGCCGCCTTGCCGACGTACATCGGCGTGAGGCGGTCCTTAAGTGGTTAAAAAGTGAAAGTTTGATGGATGATTGTTAATCTGTCCCATTACTTTTGGTTCCTTAAAAAGTGTGAGGCACATATACAAACTGTTGTAATTCCTACACCATTCACCTGATTTGGATATAAATACCCTCAAAATAAAGCTGAAAGTCTGCAGTTAAAGCACATCTTGTTCGTTTCATTTCAAATCCATTGTGGTGGTGTATAGAGCCAAAAAGATTATAATTGTGTTGATGTCCCAATATTTATGGACCTGACTGTATATATATTTATACAGTCATATATATATATATATATATATATATATATATATATATATATATATATATATATATATGAGACTGTATAAATATATATATACAGTCAGGTCCATAAATATTGGGACATCAACACAATTATATATATACAATTATATATACTCTGCATCCAGTGTGGCCTATATCTACAGTGCATTCAGTGGTGTACTGTTTCTAATACACTTCAGGTGGTGTACACAGTATCTAATACACTTCAGGTGGTGTACACAGTATCTAATACAGTGTGTATAGTTTCTACTACTTTTCTGGTGGTGTACACAGTATCTAATACAGTGTGTACAGTTTCTAATATACTTCTGGTGGTGTACACAGTATACAATATAGTGCAGCCGTAGTTCAGTTTCTAATACAGTGCAGGCAGTGTACACAGTACCTAATACAGTGTGTACAGTTTCTACTACACTTCTGGCTATGTACACAGTATACAATACAGAGCAGCTGTTGTACAGTTCTAATACAGTGCAGGCGATGTACACAGTATCTAATACAGTGTGTACAATTTCTACTACTTTTCTGGTGGTGTACACAGTATCTAATACAGTGTGTACAGTTTCTACTACACTTCTGATGGCGTACATAGTACACAATACAGTGCAGCCGTAGTACAGTTTCTAATACAGTGCAGGCGGTGTACACAGTATGTAATACAGTGTGTACAGTTTCTACTACACTTTTGGTGGTGTACACAGTATAAAATACAATGCAGCTGTTGTACAGTTTCTAATACAGTGCAGGCATTATACACAGTAGCTAATACAGTGTGTACAGTTTCTACTACACTTCTGGTCATGTACACAGTACAAAATAGTTCAGCCGTTGCACAGTTTCAAATACAGAGCAGGCGGTGTACATAGTATCTAATAATGTGTACAGTTTCTACTACTTTTCTGGTGGTGTACACAGTATATAATACAGTGTGTACAGTTTCTAATACAGTATATATATATATTCTGCATTCAGTGTAGCCCATATATACAGTGCATTCTGTTGTGTATAGTTTCTAATACACTTCAGGCGGTGTACACAGTATATAATATAGTGTAATGTGCAAAACAAAAAATACATGTCCGGAAGGCCACCAAGGAGAGGCAGACGCTCACAGGCCACTAAAAGAGGGCAAGCAGCCTCTGTGTTGACAGTCAATAGTGGTGGTCATGGACATGGTGCATCCTCTGCAGGTGGCCATGGGGCATGCTTGTCCTTTTTTTCTGCTGCTGGCCATGTTATTGAGCCACAACATACAGAAGAGTTGGTGAAGTGGAAAACAAAGCAGTCGTCATCCTCATCCTCATCCTCATCCTCTGTCACCCAGGTTCAGAGTAGTTTGCCTCCCAACGCAGCTGCCAAAGCAGCCTATTCCACCAGCTCTTTGTCCACAGTCACTCCATCCATAGCCCGCCATCATGCACAGAGGAGTCTCCAGAATTATTCGACCACAGTGTCGGGTACATGCTGCTGGAGGATGTGCAGCGATTTGAAGGCTCCGATGTTGGTTCCCATGTTGAGGAAGGGAGTAACATAAGCCTAGAGAGAGGGAGTTCCACAGGACAAGAAACTGGCAGTCATGTTTCCCCAGCTACAGCATACTGCCAAGTTTGCTCCAGTGACAAGGAGGGAGGGGATGATGAGGTCACTGACTGTGCTTGGGTGCCTGAGAGAAGAGAGGAGAAAAGTGAGGAGGAGGAGGCACAACTCCAATGAGGCAGGATGTTCTCTAGGGGGCAGCTTAAGGGCAGCCACCCTATTGCATCACACTGCAGAGCTCCGCAGGCGCTGCTGACTCCCTGCTGACTTTTAAAAGTTTCTTGGTGTGGGCCTTTTTCGATACGTGTGCAGCAGATCACACCGTTGCTGTTTGCAACCTATGTCTGAAGCGGATTAAGCGTGGCCAGAACAACAGCCGCTTGGGCTCCACATGCTTGACCAGAAATATGACGACCTGCCATGCAGTCCATTGGCAACAGCACTTGAAAGACCCAGATCAAAGAAAAAGGTGGACTTCTCCTTGCTCCTCATCTATGATCTCCAACCCTACTATACCTCTAGTCCTCTCAAAAAACTGCACTGAGAGGAATGAAGATAAAACAATAACAATAGGTGTCCCAATTGATTTTAGCAGGCAAATTTCCCTACCCTAGTTGCTGAACTGTAAAAAGAAATTCAGTCCCAGCCATCCACATGCTCAGCGTCTAAATGCTAGCTTGGCCGAATTGCTAGCACTGCAACTGTTGCCTTTTCAGCTGGTAGACTCTGCCCCCTTTCATGAATTTGTGGAATGTGCTGTACCTCAGAGACAGGTTCTAAATCGTCATTTCTTTTCATGGAAGGCCATTCCGGCTCTCTACCAGCATGTGAAAGGCAATGTTTTCCCCTCGTTGGACAGGGCGGTCAGCAGTAAGGTTCATATTACCACTGACTCAAGGTCCAGCAGGCATGGGCAGGGATGTTACCTTTCCTTCAGGGTGCACTGGGTAACTCTGCTGGCAGCTGGGAAGTATGCAGGATAGGGTTCAGTGTTGTTGGAGCTTGTTCTGCCACCACGTCTCCAAAATGCAAGTGGTGATTCTGCCACAGCTCTCTCCTCCACGCCCTCCTCTTCTTCTTTCTCTATGGCCTCTTCTTCAGATTGTTCCTCTGAATCAGTGATGCTCCGTAAGTGTTCAAGGGGCTACGCAAGCAGTCAGGCTAAAAAGTGCCATGCGGTGCTTGAGTTTGTCTGGCTAGGGGACAGGAGCCACACTGGGGCAGAGATTCTGTCAGCTCTGTAGGGGCAGGCTCAGAGGTGATTGATGCCATGCCAGCTTTAGCCAGGAATGGTTGTATGCGACAATGGCACCAACCTTCTCTCCGTCCTCCGACAGGGACAATTGACCCATGTTCCATGTTTGGTACACGTCCTGAATTTGGTGGTGCAGCGGTTCTTGAGCAGGTACCCAAGCTTACAAGATCTCCTGAGGCAGGCCAGAAAAGTATTTTCGCCGGTCATACAATGCCAGTGCTCAACTGGCTGACATTCAAAGGGAATGCAACCTGCCCACCAACCACCTCATTTGTGACATGCCCACCAGGTGGAACTCAATGTTGGCAATGCTGCAGCGGATGCACACACAGCAGAGGGCCATCAATGAGTAAATGTGTGAGCATGGCACCAGGACAGGGTTTAGGGGAGCTTGGCTTCTTTTCGCCACGCCAGTGAATACTGATCAAGGATGCATGCACTGTCCTGTCACTATTTGAGGAGGCCACAAGGATGGTGAGCAGCGACAATGCATGCATCAGTGACACTGTCCCTCTATTCTTCCTGCTGGAGCACACGCTTTTCAAAATCATGGACAGGGCACTTGAGGCAGAACAGCGGGAGGAAGAGGAGGACTTCCTTTCCTCTCAAGGCCCCTTTTATCCAGATAGCATTCCTGCGGGCCCACCAAACACACAGGAAGAAGCGGAGGAGTAGGATTGTGTCAGCATGGATGTAGAGGATAACACTCAGCAGCAGTCTTCAAGGGCTGGTTTTCAGTCCCCAGAATCCCAAGGAGTTGTACGTGGCTGGGAGGAGGTAGTTACGGATAATGATCCTTAGTGACCCAGAGGACTCAGAATCGAATGCCTCTGCAAACATACGCTGCATGGTCTCCCTGATTCTGCAAAGCCTGCGAAAGGACCCTAGGATTCATGGTATCAAGGAGAGGGATTATTACTGGCTGGCAACCCTTCTTCATTCACGTTACAAGGGTAAAGTTTCAGAACTCATCCTGCCTTCGCAGAAGGAGCAGAGGATGAAACATGTTCAGGAGACCTTGAGGAAATGTTTGTGTAACGCATTTCCAGACCCTGGGAGGTTACCATTTACTGGTGCTAGACAATGTGTTGCTGATGCTTTGTTTAGTCAGAGGAAGAGTGGTGGAGAAGGTGGCCGGCTGACCGATGCCTTTAAACAATATTTCTGTCAACCATCGCCAGCGTCTGCATTATATGGTGCAGGAATATCTAGGGACAAGAGTAGACTTGGAGACCTTTCCAACAGATCATCCACTGGGTTATTGGGTCTTGAGGATGGACCACTGGCCAGAACTTGCTCAATATGTAATTGAGCTACTGGCCTGTCCTGCATCCAGCGTGCTTTCTGAACGCACATTCAGTGCTGCTGGAGGGTTTGTAATGGATTAAAGAGTGCGCCTGTCCACAGATTCCATAGATAGGCTCACATTCATAAAAATCAATCAGTCTTGGATCAGCAGCTATCAAGGACTTGATGCTGATGTAATGATCCCTTGAAGACTGTCTACGCTGACTATCCTATTCCTCCTCAATCTTGATGATGCTAGCTTCCAACAATATTTTTGGTTTAGGACACCACCACCATCAAACAAGGCCCACTTTTTCTGTACCTGTTTAACAGGGGCACGTAATTACAATTTTGTGATCTAATATTTCACAGCAGGGCCCGTTCCTGCACCCAACAAGAGTATCTGTGAGGGGTTACAGTGCTGTGGCACCACCACCCAAGGCACAATTTTTCATGCCCCTGTTTAACAGGGGCATGTAATTACAGTTTTTGAAATAATAGTTAAGCAGGGCCTGTTCCTGCGCTCAACAAGAGTAACAGTGAGGGCTAACAGTGTTCTGCCTCCACCAAAACCAAAGGCCCAATTTTTCTGCCCCTGTTTAACAGGGCCATGATTTAAATTTTTGATATAATATTTCACAGCAGGGCCCATTCCTGCCCCCAACAAGAGTAACTGTGAGGGCTTACAGTGTTCTGGTACCACCAATACCTAAGGCCCAGTTTGTCTGCAGAGTATATAGAGCAGGCCATATAGTATATATATTGCTGTTCAGAGTATATAGTGCCTAGGGGCCTGGGGGACCCCCACGCAATTTTTTTTAAATTTTTGGTGCCGGGTTCCCCTTAACCACTTGACGTCTGGGCACTTAAACCCCCTTCTAAACCAGACCAATTTTCAGCTTTCGGTGCTCTCACACTTTGAAAGGTAATTACTGAGTCATGCAAAACTGTACCCATATGAAATTTTTGTCCTTTTTTTCACACAAATAGAGCTTTCTTTTGGTGGCATTTAATCACTGCTGTTTTTTTTTTTTTTTGCGCTATAAATTAAAAAAGACCAAAAATTCTTTTAAAAAATACATTTTTCTTTGTTTTCGTTATAAAATTTAGCAAATTAAGAATTTTTCTTCATAAATTTTGGCCAGATTTTATACTGCTACATATCTTTGGTAAAAATAATCCAAATCAGTGTATATTATTTGGTCTGTGTGAAAGTTATAGAGTCCACAAGAAATGGTGCCAATCATTGAAAATTGATCACACCTGAAGTACTGATGGCCTAGCTCATTTCTTGAAACCCTAAGAGCCCATTCACACAGGGGCAACTTTGGATCCGACTTCAAGTTGCCCCAAGTCGCCCTACATGAAAAAATCAATGTAAGTGAATGGATCCGTCTTAATGCACACTACTGCAGTCGCTCTGACTTCAGAAAAGGTTCCTGTACTACTTCAATCCGATAAGAAGGCGACTTGTACCCATTGATTTCAATGGAAGTTGCCTCCAAGTCTGATTACCGTTCATACTGAGGCAACTTTACAGGAAGCAGAAAGGAAACAGAAAGTAATTTACTCCACTAAACAGCCAGCCCCCCTCCTTCTCAAACAGCTGATAAGCTCTGATTGGCCACTTGTAGAGTTCCCTGTCCTGGAAGCAACTTCAAGTTGTGTTGTAAGTTGCCCCAAGTCGCGCTGTGATTCATACTCAAGTCGTGTCCAAGTTGCCTCCCAAAGTCGCGCTGGAAGTAGTGTTGCCCCTGTGTGAATGGGCTCTAACAAGCCAGGACAGTGCAAATACCCCCAAATGACCGCTTTTTGGAAAGTAGACATTCCAAAGTATTAAGAAAGAGGCATGGTGAGTTTTTTGAAGTTGTAATTTTTTCCCACAATTCTTTGCAAAATCAAGATTTTTTTTTCTTTTTTTTTTTCACAAAAGTGTCATATTATCAGGTTTTTTCTCACACACACAGCATATGCATACCACAAATTACACCCCAAAATATGTTCTACTACTCCTCCTGAGTATGGCGATACCACATGTGTGAGACTTTTACACAGCGTGGCCACATACAGAGGCCCAACATGCAGAGAGCACCCTCAGGCATTCTAGGAGCATAAATTACACATCTAATTTCTTGACTACCTCTTGCATTTTGAAGGTCCTGGAACACCAGGACAATGGAAATGCCCAAAAAATGACCCAATTTTGGAAAGAAAACAACACAACGTATAATCTATGAGGCATATTGAGTCTTTTGAACATGTCATTTTTTTCTACAAGTTTTTGGAAAATGTAGAAAGAAAATGAAAACGCATTTTTTTTTACACAAAGTTGAACATTTATACAATATTTCTAACACATGGCATGTACATACCAAAAATTACACCCCAAAATAGATTCTCCTACTCCTCCTGACTACGGCAACCCACATGTGTGAGACTTTTACACAGCGTGGTCACATACAGAGGCCCAACATGCAGGGAGCACCGTCAGGTGTTCTAGGGGCATACATTTCAAATCTAATTTGACTACCTATTACACTTTGAGGTACTGTAGTGGCATTGATGCGAACTCATGTGGCATGGATATGGAATGGCTATGCATGGTTGAGCCATGAATGTGGATGGCCGGGTATGGCTGAGTATGGCTGGGAGGGTATGGCTGAGTGTGGATGGGATGGCTGGGTATGGCTGAGTATGGCTGGGTATGGCTGAGTATGGCTGGGTTTGGATGGGATGGCTGAGTATGGATGTATGAGTATTGCTGAGTATGGCTGAGTAAAGGTGGCTGAGCGTGGATGGATGAGTATTGCTGAGGATGGATGAGTATTGCTGAGTATGGATGGATAGATGGATGAGTATTGATCATGTAATTTTGCTGTGGTACTGTTATAAACATGGGAAAGGTGCGCTACTTTACTGGCATACTAAGGACACCCCCCAGGCACGATATATAAAGGAATATTTTATTTTTAGTGTTTTACTTTAAGCATTATTAAAAGCACTGCTCACGAAAAAACTTTTTTTTGCATTGATACACTTCCCCTGGGGTCCCCAAACACTTTTTATGGCAATAACTTGCATTTACACCTTTAAAATTAGCACTTTTGCACTTTTTTCACGCTCGCATCCCATAGACTTTAACGGTGTTCGCACAAATTTTTTACCTGTTCGCATGTTCTGGTGCGAACCAGGGGGGTGTTCGGCTCATCCCTACTGGCTACATACCCTTGACACATTAATATATTCATAAAGAAAAGATGTGCAGCCTTAACCACTTGCTGACCAGCCGCTGCCATTATACAGTGGCAAGTCGGCACGATCCCGCGAGCCGTCGTAGCTATACATTGGCTCCTTTAAGCGGGATAGCAGGCGCACGTGTGTGTCGCCGGAGGCGTGCGCATGCGCCCGCTGCACTGCGGGTTGCCGATGCTCATGTCCAGGGGTCGCGATGACCGCTGGCCACGAGCAATCGCGGGCACGAGAGGCAGAACATGGACGAGTGTGTGTAAACACAAAAATCCCTGTTCTGTTGAGAGTAGATGCAGATCGTGAGTTCCTGATAGCTAGGAACTACGATCTGTCATCTCCAATAGTCAGTCCCCTCCTCCTACAGTTAGAACACTCAGTCAGGGAACATAGTCACCCCTTGATCACTCCCTAGTGTTAACCCCTTCCCTGCCAGTGACATTTATACAGTAATCAGTGCATTTTTATAGCACTGATCGCTGTATAATTGTCAATCGTCCCAAAAATGTGTCAAAGGTGTTCGATGTGTCCACCATAATGTCACAGTCACGATAAAAATCACAGATAGCCGTCATTACTAGTAAAAGAAAATAATGATAAAAATTCCATAAATCTATCCCCTATTTTGTAGACGCTATAACTTTTGCACAAACCAATCAATATACGCTTATTGCAATTTTATCGGCCTAAATTATGAAAAAAAAATAGCTTTTTTTTTTTTAAAAATGGGGATATTTATTATAGCAAAAAGTACAAAATATTGTTTTGTTTTTTTCAAAATTGTCGCTTTTTTTGTTTATAGCACCAAAAGAAAGCTCTATTTGTGGGAAAAAAGGATGTCACTTTTATTTGGATACAGCGTTGCACAACCGGATAAAGCAACGCAGTGCCGTATTGCAAAAAGTGCTCTGGTCATTGAACAGCCAAATATTCCAGGGCTGAAGTGGTTAAACACAGCCTTAAACACAGCCTTACACAGTATGTCCTATCAGAACAAGTAAACAATATAGTATGAGTAAACAATATAGATTACAAGGTCAAAATATTTTCTTTTGAGGAATTCTGGTGAGATCAAAAATCAGCAGTGAGCATACATATTCCTAAGTTGTGTCTTCTTGATAATTCATATTTCCTGTAGTAAGAGCCCTTGCACACTGGGGCGGGGGCGGCGTCGGCGGTAAAACGCCGCTATTATTAGCGGCGTTTTACCGCCGGTATGCGGCCGGTATGCGGCCGCTAGCGGGGCGGTTTTACCCCCCGCTAGCGGCCGAGAAGGGGTTAAATACCACGGCAAAGCGCCTCTACAGAGGCGCATTGCCGGCGGTATAGCCGCGCCGTCCCATTGTTTTCAATGGGCAGGAGCGGTAAAGGAGCGGTATACACACCGCTCCTTCACCGCTCCGAAGATGCTGCTGGCAGGACTTTTTTTACCGTCCTGCCAGCGCATCGCTCCAGTGTGCAAGCCCTCGGGGCTTTCACATTGGAATGCCAGCAGCGGCACTTTCGGGGCGGTTTGCAGGCGCTATTATTAGCGCAATAGCGCCTGCAAACCGCCCCAGTGTGCAAGGGCTCTAAAGGAAACATCATCTGTTGCCTCCAATATTATTTCATATTTCATATTTCAATCCTCCAGAACAGATGTCAGCAAGAAAGATGTAACTTAACTGGAACTATGGGCGACATCCATATTCCTTCAGTGTTTACAATCAGCCTCATCTATAACAGTATCTAATATTTCTCTGTGTGGCCAACAGAAACCTTTCCAACTCAGAATATTTTTAAGGTTGAATATTTTTTTTTAAAAAACATTTGTCAAGTAGAGCAATAGACTGTACAAAATAAAGAAAAAAAAAAGGGAGGGGGGCGGTTGTAAACAAATACCACCAAACAATCGGTACACAACATTAATTTATGTAAGTGCAAATAACAATGTTCAAAAGTTGCAATCAGCATCTTAAACATTTTGCAAGTCCACGCAGTTGGACATGTATATCTGTAAAAACAGGAAAAGGGAGGTGGGAAGGGGGAGAAGAAAAGAAGGGGGGAAGATGGGGGGAAGGCATAAATATATATACAGTAGTGTCTGCAGGGCTGGACTGGGATAAAAATTTGGCCCTGGAATTCATCCAGACCAGACCACTTTAAAAACAGTATATAAACTATACGCAATTGTGCAAAAAAACATAAGTAGCATAACATAAGGAGTCCTCACTAACCTCTTTTATTATTTCACTTATTCTCCTCTGTATTTTTCTCATCTTTCTCACATCACTGCGTGAAGTTGAGGGTGAACCAAGAAAACCATTACTTTGACAGGCTTTCACTGAAACCGGCCCACTGAGCCATCGGCCCACCGGGAAACTCCCTGTAGTCCCAATGGCCAGTACATGCCTGAGTGTCTGTTATAATTCGTTCTCAATATATCTGAAACAAAATGACTGGAAAGCCGTTCACTGGAGCGTGGTCATCAACTCACGGGGACCACATTCCCCAGTGATACTCCAGGATTGAACATCTAGAACTTCCCTCAGCTCATCCTCTGGATAATCTGTGTAATAATCTATCTGAGGCTGAATAGTGGACTCAAACATACCACAGTTTGAGGTGTTTGTCCCAAGTCAGCTCAGAATATTTTAACTTAGTTATTGCTGTTCTGCAATGTAATCCACTGGCTTGCTGTATGACAAGTGAACGGGGGGGGGGGGGGGATTGTGGAGCTAAAAAGAAGGTGTTATACTCTTTGGCTTTCAAATGTTTTGCCTATGGTACATAAAACTGAAACCTATATCTTATAAAATAATATTACATACCTGTATATGTACTTGTTTATTTGTTTTGGCATCATATTGGTATTATGTGTGAAATCAAGCTGCAATTACTCTAAAAACTGAACTCTGGAATAAGAAAATATTGTCTAAAAACAGGAGTCATGTGTATTCTTGTGCCCTTTATGTATTTCTTCCAGATCTGTGCAGTAATCCAGTGTGTAACTCTGCATCTGTGCAGGAGCTTGCTGTAATAAAGTTTGGTTTCTCCTTGTGCTTGAGACACAGCATAGTGACATCATCATGTATGTAAGTGCACGTATACATAAGAAGATTGTGGTGTGCATTACCTTGCATAAACTTACTATAATACTCCCACCCTTAGTGCTGGGCAAACACTTGCTGCACTGTATTGAAGATTGGTCACATATAAACTTGCTACAATATATTGAAGTTTTGATATTCTTGTCCGTGTATGACATTTATGCAGATCTGACACGGACAACCACTTATATCACTACATAAATTGGAAAAACAGAGATAAGGAGAAGACAAAGTTCTCTGTAATATTCAAAGACATGCAAGCATGGTTAGATCTACTTTTTAACCTAAGGGATCATCTATTTGGTGAGTTGATCCCCAAAAGAGGTTGGAGTGCATTTAGGTGGAGGTAGATCTTCTTTGATATTTTAATTTCTGTACTTCAAATAAGATTGGTCACATATAAACTTGGTCACAATAGACTTGCAACACTTTATTTTAAAAAAAAAGTCTCAAAACACTTAAAAAAATAAATAAAAATCAGTGTTAGATGATTTCACATCAGCATGCAGAGAGATGTGTGTTGATGTGAGTTTTAGTAAAAGGTGGGAAAGGTCTATTTTAATGTTAGTGACTTACAATTTCTTGTACAGCAGCACTCAGATTTGGAGAGGGAAGAGTAGTACTTGGAGACAGTTATGTGTCAAGACACCCACAGTGAGAGAGAACAGAAAATAAACGTATAAGTCTGTTTGGGCTACAAGGGTTCTGATTGGTCGGTGCCACCCATGTGACGTCTCCAACCAATTAGAATGCTCCTAAACGTACCTCCTGATGAGGTACATTTTGGAGATTAAGCTGCGGTGGACTACTAAGCCCCGGGCGGTGAGGCGGCGACCCGATGTGTCAGTGAGGGTAATCGTCGCACTCCAGGTCAGCGGGACTGGGGGGGGTGAGGAAGTGAACTTACCCTTTAAATTACAAGGTTTGCTGTGCTGTTTAATATGGTTGTGTAAATCTTAGGACTAGTTGGACACAAATAGAAATCTTTTGGCAGGTAAATCAGCTCCCATTTTATCTGTAAATGTACCTGTTTGGCTGTAGTTCACCTTTAACCGATGAGCAGTTTGCCTTTACCCAAGAATTACTCCTTCCTAGAACACCAGTTCTCGTACACAAGGTTAATAAACACTGGTGATGGCAAATTTATAGGGATGATGTAAAACACATAGCCAAATTGCATGTATCACAATGATACTACAATAAACATATCTGCTGGAAATATTCAGATATAAAAAAAAAATGTTGTTTTCATTCTGAATCCCGTCTTTATGGCTGGGCCCCTAGATACATTTTAATTGCTAGTGCAAATCAGTTCATTTATTATGTATGGAGCCTTAACTAGCCTGTAATAAAAATTATATGTATTATGCATGTGTGCTTGGAGTCACAGCTACATTTGAAAAGCTATTACACTTTTTTTATTATTATAGTTTAGCTACAGAGGAATACATTTCTCCTATTTTTATTAAAGTAAACTTGCTGCTCAAGTCTTATGCGTTTCCTCATCCTAAGAGTCTATGAGATCCTGAAATCATTTAAATTGGTATACTTTAAAAGTTCAAGCCGAACTTCAGAGTTTGGTTTTAAACAAGTTTATCTGATAAAGCAACGGCAGGCACAAAGTAGTAAGGTATGCAAAGCAAATTTTAGTGTGCCATTCAGAGTGCAAAAGATGAGCTCTGATTGGCTGATAGGGGTTACTTCTGCTTGCGTACTGATTTATTATGGTAAGATGTGAAGTGATTCCCCGCTATAGTCAGATATCAATATAGTGATAGGTATGTAGCTGCTGCCTCCACTCTGACTACCACTTAAAAAGTGGATGTGGCGCTGCTTTAAATAATTTGTGCCTTAAAGCAAAATTGTACACAAACCATATTCAAATAAACATAATTAATTCATTAAGTGAATAGTGACTCCAAACAGGAGTGATTGGTGCAAAAATAGCGTATAAAAGAGACTGGTGCTCCAGTGTGAAACCGTTAAGTGATTAAAATTATATGTAAAGTGACAATGGTTAAAAAAAGAATCCTAATTTTCCACAAATCATTCAAGAAAAAACATGTGTCCATAGCATAAAGTACTGCTGTGAAAACGCTGTTTCTGGCGTTGCAACAGGGAGAAATTCCACAGATAACATGCGGCGTGTCACTTGTGCTCCCCCTCTTATTGCCTCACGCATCAGAAATCTATCTCCTCAAGGGGGTAACAAGCATTCACAGCACCACCTGGCTGTATACGAACATCCTGGATCAGCCCAAACGTGTCTCTCCTTTTCCTTACTTCCACTGTCCCAGCAGTCTCATGCGTATATGGAAATATCAAAGAACATTCTCCATAGTGTGAATCTGTAATCCAAAGTTTATTAAGAAAAATAGTATTGCACTTACATGAGTTTAAAAGTTCAACAGCATTAGAAATAGGAAGTCTGGGACGCCATGTGCTTCACGGACCCGAAGCTAGAAGTGGTGCAATGACACTGTAGCTCCGCTCTATGTGTTTCGTCACAATGACAAGGCCACTCCTGATGACGTTGTTGTGATAAAACGCATAGGGTAAAGCTACAGTGTCATTGCATCACTTCTGGTTTCAGGTCCGTGGAGCGCATCGCACCCCGGACTTCCTATTTTTATTGCTGTGGAACTTTTAAACTCATGCAAGTGCAATACTATTTTTCTTAGTTGGGCTTAGTTCTGGGCTGATCCGGGATGTTTGTATACAGCCAGGTGGTGCTGTGAATGCTAGCTACCCCCTTGAGGGGAGAGATTTCTGGTGAGTGAGGCAATAGGAGATGGAGCACGAGTCGAGACACCGGGCACGCTGCATGTTATCTGTGGAATTTCTCCCTCTTGCAACTGGACATTTTTACAGCTGCTGTTTTTGGCTTCAGGCTTTTTTTTTCTGCAGCCAGCAAACTCCACAGCATGTTATCCTATGTGTCTATGCATACATACTTTTATCAGTGTTTTTTGGCAGGGGCGTTTTCTAGCTGGAAAAACCCCCCAGAACTAGTGGGTTTGAAGAGAAGTTTTTTAGCTGTACAAATGCTCTAACTCTGAAAACCAATGAAAAACTTGGCTATTAAGTGTTTATGAGCGTTTGAGCTTTTGTGGGAGTATAGTTTTGCTAAAAAAAAAACGCTAATGCAAAAACGCTGCAAAACGCCGGCAAAACTCATGTTTTTTAACATGGCATTCTACAGCTAAAGCTACTGCCATTTTTATCATGTCCAGTGTGCTTGAGGCCTTAAGGGAGAAGGTGGAGCTTAATGGCACTGCAGCTGCAGCATATCTGTAAAGGGTGGGTCTCTATTAAAGACCACTACTGTGGTGCGCTTCATTGTTAGCAGCCACCGTTAGAGGACGCTTTGTATGCTTGCCCTGTATTTGGATGCCTTGGAACTTAAAATGATGCTAAATGATATTCTTATTCTCCAAAAATAATCCAAACACATTTACTATTTAATGGCCCTGTAATCTCTTTTTCATAAAATTTTTTGTCACTGTGCTTTTTTACTACCTTGTAATGACCTTCATGAGCTCTGAAACCTCTCTTCCCCCTTCCCCTCACTGTTTGTTTGGCACAAGCAGTACACGTTAGTTGCAGTCATGTACACTGCTCTATGCACACTGTACATCCCATAGTCCATAATTCATCTTGTGTAGCTACATTCCTATATACTGTGGGATCATGGACAATGAATGTGGCCACCATCTAACTGGTAGTCTAATCACAGCAGCAAAATAATAGGAATTTTGAGATTTGGAGGAGGCAATAGAAGGTGCATTTTACAGAACAGCATAAACAGTAGCAGCACCATCGTAGCTGCAGCAGTGGGCAGCAGAGGCATCGCTAGGGGGTGGCTATTGGGGCCATAGCCCCGAATCTGGGGCCATAGCCCCGAGTCTCTTGCCGCAGGGTTCCTACCTAACCAGTGGGCCGCGGCTGCGGCGGGCAGGCTGGCTGCATGAGAGAGGTGGAGGAGAGGAGAGAAGCGAGCGAGCAGAGGAGCAGAGAGGACATCATCTCTCTCTGACCGCTCCACATCAGCACTCTTCACAGCCGGGTTTCATCAATGTGGGAGCAAGGTGCAGAGAGATGACATCATCTCTCACTGCCCACCATACATCAGTGCTCTTCCGCCCTCACAGCATGGTGGAGTGGAGGTCACGTGCTTCCTGTCATCGGTGGAGCTCCACTCTGCAGCCAGACCCCCTTGCTTCAATGTCGGAGGTGCGGCGGGGAGCAACGAGATGACTTTGTCTCTCACTGCCCGCCCCGCATCACTGCTCTCCTGCCCTCACTAAATGGACCAGTGCTGCCAGCCTGCCACCAATGCAGCGACAATGCACATTTGGTGGCACTGGCTGGCATGGCAAGTGACAACCCACATCTAGTGGCAGGTGACATGGCAAGTGACAATCTGCAAATGGTGGCAGGCGACGTGGCAATCTGCAAATGGTGGCAGGAGATGTGGCAAGTGACAATCTGCAAATGGTGGCAGGTGACGTGGCAATCTGCAAATGGTGGCAGGTGATGTGGCAAGTGACAATCTGCAAATGGTGGCAGGTGACGTGGCAAGTGACAATCCACATCTGGTGGCAGGTGACATGGTAAGTGACAATCCACATCTAGTGTCAGGTGACAGTGGCAAGTAACAAGCTGCATCTGGTGACAGGCGACGATGGCAAGTGACATGCTGCATCTGTTGACAAGCGAAAATGGCAAGTGATATGCTGTATCTGGTAACAGACGATAGTGGCAAGTGACACGCCCAGGGCTCCCACTGATTTTGCATTATGGTGAGTTGAACCACTTGTTTACCACCAGTGTGCCCCCTGCCCCCCCCCCCCCCCCCACGGGCCTGCAAAAAGGTTGTTGACTGCTGCTATGGGCTCTAGCCCGAGATCTTTTGCAGACCTAGCAACACCCTTGGTGGGCAGTGATGACATGTAACCTACCAAATGTGAGACTATACTGCCAGAGTGTGTTCAAAGTGGTTAGGCTAGGCATAGACTGACTGGTATTCACGATGTGTGGTAAATTAGTGGTATCAGAAGGGGAAAAGAGGGATGTGTAAGGTGATTTAATGGGCGGGGCAGTTTTTGAAAGGGTTCTTCTGCTGCCTATCATCGGGGCCCTTTAAGAAGCGTTGGTGCACTTATTAGGAGCCCCAAGTAGGCCAGCATGCAGTATTGTACGGTAAAGATGCAACAGGTAAGGTAAAAATGCAGTGTCCAAAGAGGAGAGGGGGGAAATAAAATTAGAGTAGGTAGGGCACAGATGCAATGTGGTAGGGCATATAGTGCCCTATAGCCCTCTTACTGTTCCCTGCAATTCAGCTGGATGCTTGTAGTAGAGATGGGGGACCCCACACTCTCTCTGATGCCGCCGAAGACTTGTGGTGGGAAGCTGCGGGTGAGATGTCTCTCCCGTCCTTCAGTCCTACTGTTCAAACACAGTGATCTGTATTGTGCAACAGGGGTGTCTCCTTCTCTTTCCTCCTAGGGTCCCCAACCAATATCTCCTTACCCAGCCTGGCAGCAGCCAACTCTGGATGCAGATGTGTGCTCCCCGAGTAGTAAAAACCATCTTGCCCCTCCACCTGTCTCTCAGTGTGTTTTGGGAACTGTAGTGTAAAGAGTTCACCAGCCCATAGCATGGCTGCTGCTTTGAACTACAACTCCCATAATTCAGAACTCTCTACATAGGAGTCTAAGGGCTGATTTGACCTTTCTCTACCCCTGCTGGTTGGAGGGAATAACGCAGCATAAGATCAACATTACAGTAGAAAGTAGAGCAATAGAGGGCATTGCCCCCTTCTCGATGTTGCCGTAGCCCAGCATCGGGCTACATATGACACTTTACAGCTGAACTCCAAGATAAGCAAAAAATGTCTGAATACAAGAGTCATGTGTATTCTTTCTTGGATCTTTGGTGTGCTTTGTGTATTTTTCCCAAATCTATACAATAATCCATTGTGAAACTTTAATCCTGTGCAGAAGCTTCCTGTAATAAAGTCACTGTTGCTATCTCTGCTTGTACACAGTTAATGGTCAGTTAATGGTAACTTGGCAGAAGTGGTCCACTGCTATGCATTATGGGAGAGAGTACTTAAGGGACAGATGCCATGTGCTAAGGGAGAGTTCTACCTCGCGGCCCTCCAGGCCGGAGGGCTGCGTTGCTGCAGCCGTGCAAGTAGACCCAGAAGCCTGTCTGGGGCCTACTACTACAGAGATGGTCCTGTGCTGTCTGTCCTGACGGAAGAATCTGGACAATTGAGAAGACCCAGGGGAGGACCCATCTTGGAGAGGACCGTGTGGAATGCTGGTGTCTCAAGAGGAGCCTGGTGACTCAATTGGAGGATACATCTTAACCTAATCTACCGCACAAGTACTGCCGGGTCAGCTTAAAGGTTCTGGTACTGTGTTGCTGTTCATCTAAAACTACTATGTCCTGTGGCAGAGGATCGTACAGTTAAATTGTCCTTCTCAAGTCTGTGGCAGAGACTTTCTTTTTGTTCGTGCTACGCTCCGGCTGCTAGGTCAGTAGAGAGACCTATCCGGGTGGGCAAAAGATCTTTGGACTGAAGGTATAATCGTCTCTAAGATCTTCAATCCCTCAATGATCTAGAAAGGTATTTGAATTTTCCTGCAACTCCCTTTCTACCTCTTCACTGCTACTTCTTTCAAGTTCTTTCAATAAAGCATTGGAAAAATACTAAAGTGACTGGTGCCTACATTGTCAGATACAAAGCTCAACATGGACTCTAAGTTCTGGTATTGGTGAAACTACGGGTAAAGAGGTGATGGTAGCAGCCCGATATAAATCAGCAGCTCCTTCGGGGGTTAGTGCTACAAACACAATGATGATGTCACTGATACTTTTACCAGGTAATAATATGGTTTGAAACGGCATCTGGTAAACAGAAAGTGGATGTAGTGTATATATTTTGTGTTTTTTGCGGAATATGTTTAATTGAAAGTTTTCTGGCTTGAGTTCAGCTTTAGGAGTGAATTAGCCTTTAATGTACAATTTTTCGCCTAATTATCTTTATGAGTATATAACACACTAAATTCATAGAAGGTGTTTGCAACTTGCTTATTTCTGTAGCAACACAATTATATACATTTTATTGTAATCATTTGTTTATGTTCTAGTGTTCCTCTTATTGTAAAGCTAAAGAAAGGCTGGCAATAAAGTAACACTCAAAAATACCTGCCAGTGCATAAAATACAATCTGTCAACGTATAGACGGTTGCATAGAAGGACTTTTAAGAGTGCTGTATATTTATAATGTTTATGACATCTTGAATAATATATAATGTAATTCAACTTTCAAATGAAATCCATAAAACATAGGTTTGGCTTTGTTATGTAGTTTACCATTATTCTTTATTTCTTCCAAGGGCTAGGCTTAACGCATGAGGAATACACTTAGAACATTCAAACCCATGCTATCTTTTCCTATGAAAAAATGAGGATTTTGTTGTTAAGGAGATTTAGTCGGGTTAAAAATCAAAGTATATAATTTTCTTAGTTTTATATATTTTAAAGCAAACTTCTGCTTTTGAGGACAAAACAACAGATTTGCTTTAATCCCTCCAGTACCACATGCTCACACTTCCTTCACTCGCCTACACCCTTCATCAGAAGAAAAACTACGCAGTACTTTCAGGTATGAAGGAACATGTGACTCACTCCATGTGACAGTGTGGTCATAGCTCCCAACTGTCCCTGATTTCGAGGGACTGTTTGGAGCAACGTCCCTCTTTCCCCCTCATTTGTCCCTCATTTTGGTCTGATCCTTATAGTTGTATGTAAAATGCACTTTTTATCTT
Source organism: Lithobates clamitans (assembly GCA_037952925.1). Lineage (NCBI taxonomy): Eukaryota > Metazoa > Chordata > Amphibia > Anura > Ranidae > Lithobates > Lithobates clamitans. Next base: position 9,755,730 of record JBBGZY010000723.1, read on the forward strand.
TCAAAAAGTGTTTCCCAGTGCTAAACCTTTCATCCAAATTCTAAATTGCTGCATTTGCTGCATTAAAAGCCAATATAAAGGAATAGTAGTGGTAAAAAAAAGTCCTTGTGGATTTAATTAACCTTTTTTTTGTTAATTCTCCTTTAAGGGGGTGTGGCAGGGGTATGTCCTATGCCTCCATATACGTTTGTTAGTAGGTGTCCCTCATTCCCATCTCAAAATGTTGGGAGGTATGGTGTGGTCAATCTTATCAATAACTGTCACAGAGTCAATAGCCCTGTCTAAACTACAACTTTAGCAATCTTTAGCTTGCACAGTTGCAGTGGGTAGCTGGAAGTTGGGTGTTTACATTTTGGGTCATGGGTGGGGGTGACATTATCCCAGGGACTGGGGCAAAGATGTGCAAGAGGCAAGAAATGCTAGAAGTTTGCTTATCAAACTGTTCCAGCATTCTGCCTTAATGGCAAGCTTTTTCAGAGTGCTGTGGGTTTGCTATGCGTAGGCAGTTTTTTTTATTAGGTAATTTTAGACGCGACTGTACCTAATTCTACTAATCTTTTGTGAGTGACACTTTGGGTCACCAACCTGAAGCCATCAAAAAGAAGTTAGAAGAACAACATACCCATGTGTACTCTATGTACCCATGTGCACCGCAGTTCGAAATGAAAAAAAACTAAATTTTACTTATCAACGGGAAACCTGAGCCTGGGATGATGCACAACGACCACCTTGATGAAATGAACTTCACATTATTAGCACTGTTCACATCAGAGGTCCTCCCATAACATCAAAGATTCCTTCATCACATCAGAGCCCCCCTTCATATCAGAGTATTCCCTTTACCACATTAGAGCCATTTGTACATCAGAGTACCCCATGACAGAGTCTACCCATCACCACATATTCCATCTATCATTATATTCCATTTCATTAAAAAAAAAGAAAAATAGTGTAGCGTTAATATAAAAAACAACCATGTGTTGTATAATATGAAGAACAATATATTCCTCAAATGCACATTTTACATAGGAGAACATAAAAAGTAAATAAAAAACATAAAAGTTCTAATAGTCCTCAGGGAATATGTCTGGGAAAATGATGGTAGTCCTCAATATGTATGTGACTTCATGTTGCACACGTCCATAGACAAAGAAAAGGGTGATTCGAAGGTGCACCCCCGCCAACAATAAGAAGGCTTACCGGAACCTTTGGACCCAATGAAACCTACGTATCATTGGGTCAAACAAGCTTTAGTCATCAACGGCTGCTGAACTTCGGTGGAAGATGAAAAGAGATCCAAAGGTGGTATATGGAACCGTATGAGCCTCAGGGGTGATATCCTCAGTAAAGATGGTTATAATGAGAGGGGAAAAACAAAGAAAGGCCACATAGTGTAATCCTGTCTGAAAAAAAATATTACAAATTTATTATAAAGAAATTACACTCACATGTAAAAATATAAAACCAGCTCTGTATATATAAAAAATGGCGGCAGTGGGGTCCTACCCGACGCGTTTCGTCTCCTTGGACATCGTCATTTCATTACACCAGAACCTTCCCATCACAGAGCCCACCATTTACACAGCCCTCCATCACAAGTCCTCCCAATCATATATTCCCCTCTTCATATCAGAGACCTACCTTTTGGCTTTAGCAGAAAACCAGAGGATGTGAATTTGAGCAGGTGTGGATGAGGCATACTTCTGTTCTATCCTGAACATTGGGTGTGGCTCTGCATGTCACCTGCCCTAGATTAGCATCGTGCATTGTCATTGTGTGGACAGGTCAGCCACCAACACCTTAGTAACTGACTTCTCTGTGCATCCAGCTACAGATCTACAGAGTGTCATTGGTTGTCACAGTGCTGACTGCTGGCCCACCTGCATAATGGTAATTCATGAATCTGATCCAGGGCAAACTGGGTCCCATACTCACGGCACCCCAAGGGAATCTAAACTGCACCCTGGTTGACAAACACTACTAGCTGTGATACTGGGGGTCCAGATCACTAGCTGGCTGTATTTGCAAGAGTAAACAGTTTTTATTACTTAACAACAGGTAAGCAAAAAAAGAGCTTTCTTAGGCATAAGCAAACAAAATCAGTCCATAAACATCTGGTACAACACTAAGATTCAGCTCACCGCCAGCATAAACTTGTCCCACCACAGGGTTTAAAGTTGCCATCTGTTTTAGGGGTCCAGAAAAAGGTCACAGGAGCCCAGCAGTGTCTCAGCAGATAAACAGCCCACAGCCCTCTTACAACTGTGGTCTGTTCCACACCACATCTCATGGACACCTGCTGGCTGCTTCCTACCCTACAGCACCAATATACCTGTAGTCAGGTTTGGAGGTTCTTTCCCACTGAAGATCTCTTTAAGTCTCTGACTTCTGGGTCCCATCTTAAGACTTAATCCTGGGAAAACTCTGTAAACCTCCATATAGCCCATGCAAAAAAGGAGAAAGGTTGGTGCTATGAAAGAAGGTAATATGTGAATAGGGGCAGATGGCGCTACCTAAATTGGATACGTAAAGTTAAGTGTTTAGCTGAAAAGCTATATATACTGTGTACTCTCCTAAAAGTGGGCTAAACAGTGCATTTAATCAGAAATATATTTAAAAAGTGTGTATGTGCCCAAATGGGATTAGTATCCCATACCAAAGGGTGCAGACAAATGTATACAGGTATAGCAAAAATATATATATATAAAACAGGTATAACAGAGAATTCATCAGTGGTGGTGGCACAATTTGTAAATACTAAGTGTAGCAGTAACACAACCCCCCTAATGGTGTATAAGGGGTTACCATAGACCAAATCGTCCTTCCGACTGTTAACTGGCTGGAGATGAGTCTATGATCAGTCCACAGCCAGTGCCATATACTGGTTGAATATTCACACTATATCTCCACTGTGCACAATATGTTGAACTGGTGAAACAAACACAGCCCCCTTCTTCACCATAAAAAACAGGCAAGTGTAAATTGTGACAGCAGATAAAAAAAAACAAAATGTGCCAAAAATATATCAGGCGTGGCAAAAATGTTAAAATACAAAAAAATTAAATAATAAAAGTCAGTATTGTGAAAGTCCTAACTTGAAGACAATTCATTCAGGAGTTCCTGCGTAGAGTGACTTTAGTGATGGCAGCAATAAATATCCAGTGACTTAGGTGCTCCCCCTCAAGGGTCCCCACTCACCAGCTCCCCGCACCCCTGCAGGGGTAATAGGCATCTAATATCATCGATGTTGTCTTGAAATCCAATGGGGTTGTCCCTAGGGGGCTTCCACTCCGGGTGTAGGTGTCTAGCAGCCACTGCTCCAACTCCACCTGGAGTTGGAGCAGTGGCTGCTAGACACCTACACCCGGAGTGGAAGCCCCCTAGGGACAACCCCATTGGATTTCAAGACAACATCGATGATATTAGATGCCTATTACCCCTGCAGGGGTGCGGGGAGCTGGTGAGTGGGGACCCTTGAGAGGGAGCACCTAAGTCACTGGATATTTATTCTCAGCCTCAGCATACAGTCGCCTTGTAGCTGTGTAGCCATATCCGACGCGTTTCGTCACTTCTGACTTTGGTGCAGAGAGGGTATTCAGTGTTACAGGTGGCCTCTCTAGAGACTGGCGGAATAGAGCAAGGGTCATGTTGGCACGAAGTGCTTTCCTTAAAATGAATCAATTCACAGGAAAAATGCACAGGCTGAGGCTACAAATGCCTTTAGTATGTGGAACAATAATACCCACCACTTTTAATCAACTACTCTCTCTCTTAGCATTGACAAATTTGACAATAGAGGTAAATAAACAAATCAAAAAGAAAAACAGATCAGTAACAGTCAAAAAGGGCAGCCTAACGACGGGGCCCCACCCCAGTAGTCTTTTTAGTGTGAAATTTGCCTCTGTTATTGTCATTGCAAATGCTGAGAAAGAGAGGAGAGAAGAGTTGATAAAAAGTGGTGACTGTTATAATCCACACACTAATGGCTGTAGACTGTGCACTTTTTCTTTGAATGTATCTGAGAATTAGAACTGTTGAAATAATAAACTGTCAGTAAACTGATTCTTATTGTAGAAATAAGCATTACCCTCAAGTATTGGTTTATTATGCTGTGCCTGTGCTAGACTGACTGTGCCTGTGCAGTGTGCGGTCTGTGTGTGCTGTACTTGGCCATGTACAGCTGTGGCCAAAAATGTTGAGAATGACACCAATATTAATTTTCACAAAGTCTGCTGCTTCAGTGCTTTTAGATCTTTTTGTCAGATGTATGGTATACTGAAGTATACTTACAAGCATTTCATAAGGCTTTTATTGACAATTACATTAAGTTTATGCAAAGAGTCAATATTTGCAGTGTTGAGTTGACCCTTGTTTTTCAAGACCTCTGCTGTTATTCGTCCTGACCTGTTGTCATTGTCAATCAATTTCTGCACCACATCCTGATTCCTGACTGATAGCACTGGCACTGGCAGTGGCACTGGCAGCCCATTCTTGCATAATCAATGCTTGGAGCTTGTCAAAATTTGTGGGGGGTTTTTTTGTTCACTCAATGCCTCTTGAGGATTGAACACAAGTTCTCAATGGGATTAAGGTCTGGGGAGTTTCCTGGCCATGGACCCAAAATGTCCATGTTTTGTTCCCCAAGCCACTTAGTTATCACTTTTGCCGTATGGTAAGGAGCTCCATCATGCTGGAAAAGGCATTGTTCCTCTCCAAACTGTTCTTGGATGGTTAGAAGAAGTTGTTCTCAGAGCCTGAGGATGTTTTTGTACCATTTATTCATGGCTGTGTTCTTAGGCAAAATTGTGAGTGAGCTCTCTCCTTTGGCTGAGAAGCAACCACCACATGAATGGTCTCAGGATGCTTTACTGTTGGCAGGAGCATGACACGGGACTCATCTTTTCTTCTCTGGACAAGGCTTTTTCCGGATGCCCCAAACAATCAGAAAGGGGATTTGTCAGAGAAAATTACTTTCCCTCAGTCCTCAGCAGTCCAATCCCTGTACGTTTTGCAGAATATCAGTCTGTCCCTGATGTTTTTCTGGAGTGAGATAGTGGCCTGCTTTGCTGTCCTTCTTGACACCAGGCCAGCCAAGCTGCTGAAATGTTTTGTTGTGTTCTGTTGTTCAGTTTGAGTTTCTGATTGTGCAGTGCATGGTTGGTGGCTTTATTACGATCACGCAAAGAACTTTTGTTTTCTTGTATTTTTATGTTTTTTTTACCTTACCCTTTTGTCAAAAAAGCAATATTCTTGACTAAACTGTTTTACTTAAATAAAGACGTTATATAACAACTAAATCTGTGTCTGTAGTGCATGTTCAAACCTTAATACTGTAAATAAGAACATATTCGATTTTTCACTCCAGCAGTAGTATATAATGAGTTTGGAAATTGTAGAGCAATGCTTAAATAATGCATTACAATTTAAAGCGGGATTCCGGCCGTAAAAAAATAAAAATGTAAAAGTCAGCAGCTACAAACACTGTAGCTGCTGACTTTAAATAAGTACTTACCTGTCCTGGGTGCCTGCGATGTCGGCCCTCGGCTCCCGGGTCCCGGCACCACCATCCTAACTAAGGGAAACAGGCAGTGGAGCCTTACGGCTTCACTGCCCGTTTCCTACTGCGCATGCGCGAGTCACGCAGCGCTTTGTGAATGGGACGTGATGTGTTGTGGGACACACACAGTTCCCATAACACACTGCGCCCCATTCCCCAGAAGACAACGTGGGAAGGAGAAGAGACAACATCACTGCGGCGTAGGAAGAGGCAGATTAGGAAGACTGCCTAGCAACAGCCATTTCACGTAAGTAAAAAAATACAACTAAAACTAAAACACTTGCAGAAGACTAAAATGGGACGAAAACTAAAATGCCATTTTACTCCTAAGACTAAGACTAAAACTAAATCGAAATTTGCTGCCAAAATTAACACTGCTTGGAAGTAAAGCTGCAGTAGGCAACATTGCAATGCATTGAACTGACGGATGATGATGAGTGTGGCAAATCAACCCCCACAATGAGCAGCACTATGGATGATGTAGGGTAGGCTCTATGCAGCACTAAGATCATATGTCCATTTCCAAGTATGAATACAAAATCACTAATATATGCTGCTGCAATCCATTTATATGGGGCAGTATCTGATTGCACATCAGCTTCTTAATTGGCTGTGCCAGGGGTCTTGGGGGTCCACAGAGCATCACCAGACAATAAACATGGTGTCTAACTTTCAGTATGAACTACAGAGACAATTGAGTACTGTCCGTGATACTTTTTTTATTTGCACTAACATACAATTCTTCAGGACAAGCTTTCAGGGTTTGTCCCCTTCATCAAGGTCCAAGCAGTACTGATTCACAAATGTTTTAGCAGAATGTTAAAAAAACACACACAATCTCTGAGGGAAAGGAAAAAAAGAGAAAAACAAACACACACATAAACAAATGTACATGGCAATGGTCATAAAAGTAGCATAGTTGGTGAGATAAGACAGAGGGAGAGCTGTAGACTGGAGGGGTGATAGTCACAGAGGGGGTTGTAAAACTGTAGGATAATGAGTAAGGAACCCCATATCTAAATTTGGGCAGTTATTTTTTTTTGTCAAAAAGAAGTATCATTCTTGGTTCAAAAGTTTTCCTTTCCTGGATAGTTCTGATATTTCCTTTAAGAACTAAAACATTGAGGTCTTCTATAGTGTGGTCCGGTTGTGAGAAATATTCAAACAACCCCTATCACTGGCATTCTGGCATTCAGACAACTAGACAACTACCCAACCTAAGACATAAACTAATAAGCAGGAAACTTCATTCTAATTATGAAGTCACAAATAATGGAAGCAAACCCTGCAATAAAAAAATGCTGCAACCTGTGCAACCAATCTATCTAAAAGTGTCACACACACACAAATGGGACCTTCAATATCACGGGATCATACAGCTGTATCTTCAGTAATGTTGTGTACCTCATCCAATGCAAAAGATGTAGCAAAGGATATTATGTTGGCAAAACAGGACAGAAGTTGCAAGCAAGGATGAATTTGCACAGATATACCATCATGGAACATAAATAAGTTTCTGCACACCAGTGGGACATCATTTCTCACAACCGGGCCACACTATAGAAGACCTCAATGTTTTAGTTCTTAAAGGAAATTTCAGAACTATCCGGGAAAGGAAAATTTTTGAACTAAGAATGGTACTTCTATTTGATACAAAAAATAAAAACCTAAATTTAGACATGTAAACAAGAAAAGGAAAATTGGGACTTTAAATGAGGTTGTTGACTCATAGAGGTAAACTGAATTGTACATGTAGACCCTCCTTACTCATCATCCTACATACAGTTTTATGACCCCCTTTGTGACTATCATCCCCCCACCCAGTCTATAGCTCTCCCTCTGTCTTATCTCACTAACTATGCCAGTTTTATTACTATTGCCAGGTACATTTCTCTTTTTTTTTCCTTTTCCTCAGAGATTGTGTTTTTTTTAACATTCTAGTAAGACTTTTGTGAATCAGTACTGCTTTGACCTTGCTGGAAGGGATATACCCCGAAAGCGTGTCCTAAAAAATTGTATGTTAGTGCAAAGAAAAAAGTATCACAGACCGTACTCAATTGTTTTCCTTTCCCTCAGAGATTGTGTTTTTTTTTTTGTTTTTGTTAACATTTTGTAAATCAGTACTGCTTAGACCTTGAAGAAGGGGATATACCCCAAAAGCTTGTCCTCAAAAATTGTATGTTTCACGGACAGTACTTAATTGTCTCTGTTGCAAGTGCACTAATATGGCTACAATCACCTCAAGCAGTATGAACTACCAAAAGTTTGCAAATATCTACTCAGCCTATCTAGGAATTTAAAAATCTAACAAGAAAACGTTACCAGAAAATGGTGGCACACTGGCAATACGTGTTTAGATTTACTTGCTATAAAGTATAGAAACAAAATGTCAAAATATGTAGTTAAGAAAACAGATACATTTCAAGTAATGCTGAAAGCCATGAGAAAATGATAAGAGCCCGCAGGGCAGATAAAAATGTGTAACCAGTGGCCTAGGAATCTCATTCTTACTCCCGTTCTGTCTGTTTTAATGTCTGTAAGCCAGGCTCTACCAACATGAACTGAACCAGCATCTACAAACTGACATCCATCAGTTGTATACATTTTCAGACTGGATGATACATGCTCATAGACCCATCAAAAGAAATTTGACAAATGGCTTCATATTTGTCATCCTGAAGCTTATAAATTGTGTTCTGTTTCCCCTCTTCTGCAGCTGCTGTTCTTATACGTATATCCCGCTCTGTTTCTAAGCCAGGACTTCTGTTACGACAGATGTACAGTAAAGAGTTACAGTATAACTGAAGGCAAACCTTTTTTTTGTTTTGGACAGCATGGAAATGGATTAAAACACCAGTTTTCATTGCTGTCTGAGCCCACATTAAGGAGATTCACCTGCGCTATTTGTCCTTTTAACCGTCTTGCAGAGTGTAAAGGATAATCCCAAATTTTGAGTGGTCACCAGACCAGAAATAGATGGGAAATCTTCCAATAGTGACCTCGGTGACTACTTCTTTATACTCTACAGTATAAAAAAAATGTTGCCTTTAGTTTAACTTTACCCTTTTTCTGACGTTTTTGCATTTTTTGCACATGTTTAGGCCATGTTTAGTCATCTTAGGCCTAAAGATTACTTAAAACCCCGCAAATATTAAATAAATTCTGAAAGCAAATATATCAGATAATATTAGCGCAACTGTTTATTAAGAGCTAAATTTCAGTAAAAAAAATAAAAAGTTCATTTTTGGGGCATGAAAGATGTTTTGGTTAAATATGAAAAATGAGGTTGCACCGAGTCAAGCCTTTAAAATGTTGTTCCGTGAAAAGGTAACAAACTTGGGTACCCTAAATTTTCCATTGGTGAAGCTTTAAAAGGCCCCTAGTTAAAGTGGAGTTCCACCCAAAAGTGGAACTTCCACTCATCAGATTCCTCCCCCCCTCCGGTGACACAGTTGGCACCTTTCAGGGGGGAGGGGGGTACAGATACCTGTATATTACAGGTATCTGTACCCACTTCCGGCGTAGATAGCCGCAGAATCTGCGGGTATTTACGCCACTTCCTGCACCCTCCCCGCTGCCTGCTGGGAAACACACGGCTCCCAGAGGCAGCAGGGACCATTGGTATTGCGCTGCGCGACTCGCGCATGCGCAATACCAATACCAATCTACTTTAATGGTGAATAATGGGCCTAGAATTATTGATCTCAGTCCGACAATCTGTAAGATGTGTAGCACAGTGGATGTTTTCTTGTGTAGGCTCTCACTATGCATGTGTTTATGTTTGTATGTGGTGGTGGTGGTGGTGGGGGGGGTTAAGTGCTTGGATGAAAATGAACTTTTTTACACTTTTTTTTTTAACAAATACTTATTTTGTGAAAGGTTATTTTTAATGAGACACCAGACCCCTGATGTCTCACCTGCTCTCCACCAAAGCTTATGGAGCGCAGATTGCTCCCAAGTGACAGTGGGACCCAGAAGTGATGTTTTATACGTTGCTTCCAGGTTCTTAGTAGGAAGGGGTAATTAGTAAACAGACATTCCATGGTTTCCCTCTCCTCTACATGGAGACACCCACCATGACAGTACTGGGTCCACTGATGGTAGCACGGAGGCTGGTGGACATACATGGAAGCAATCAGATGGATGTACATTTCCTCCATTTGAAAGTCAACAGTCAGCTTGCCAGATTTACACACATTCCTGGCTGCTGTAGCAGCTGATAGTGTGTGTAATCACCCGTTCCCCTCCACTCCACCCCCTGCTGATACTGATGTATGACAAACGTCAGTGGCAGGGAAAAGGGTTACATAGTTACATAGTAGGTGAGGTTGAAAAAAGACACAAGTCCATCAAGTCCAACCTATGTGTGTGATTATGTGTCAGTATTACATTACATATCCCTGTATGTTGCGGTCATTCAGGTGATTATCTAATAGTTTCTTGAAGCTATCAATGCTCCCCGCTGAGACCACTGCCTGTGGAAGGGAATTCCACATCCTTGCCGCTCTTACAGTAAAGAACCCTCTACGTAGTTTAAGGTTAAACCTCTTTTCTTCTAGTTGTAATGAGTGGCCACGAGTCTTATTAAACTCTCTTCTGCGAAAAAGTTTTATCCCTATTGTGGGGTCACCAGTACAGTATTTGTAAATTGAAATCATATCCCCTCTCAAGCGTCTCCTCTCCAGAGAGAATAAGTTCAGCGCTTGCAACCTTTCCTCATAACTAAGATCCTCCAGACCCTTTATTAGCTTTGTTGCCCTTCTTTGTATTTGCTCCATTTCCAGTCCATCCCTCCTGAGGACTGGTGCCCAGAACTGGACAGCATACTCCAGGTGCGGCCGGACCAGAGTCTTGTAGAGCTGGAGAATTATCGTTTTATCTCTGCAGTTGATCCCCCTTTTAATGCATGCCAATATTCTGTTTGCTTTATTAGCAGCAGCTTGGCATTGCATGCCATTGCTGAGCCTATCATCTACTAGGACCCCCAGGTCCTTTTCCATCCTAGATTACCCCAGAGGTTCTCCCCTCAGTATATAGATTGCATTCATATTTTTGCCACCCAAATGCATTAATTTAAATATTTCTACATTGAACCTCATTTGCCATGTAGTCGCCCACCCCATTAATTTGTTCAGGTCTTTTTGCAAGGTTTCCACATCCTGCGGAGAAGTTATTGCCCTGCTTAGCTTAGTATCGTCTGCAAATACAGAGATTGAACTGTTTATCCCATCCTCCAGGTCGTTTATAAACAAATTAAATAGGATTGGTCCCAGCACAGAACCCTGGGGAACCCCACTACCCACCCCTGACCATTCTGAGTACTCCCCATTTATCACCACCCTCTGAACACGCCCTTGTAGCCAGTTTTCAATTCATGTACTCACCCTATGGTCCATGCCAACGGACCTTATTTTGTACAGTAAACGTTTATGAGGAACTGTGTCAAATGCTTTTGCAAAATCCAGATACACCACGTCTACGGGCCTTCCTTTATCTAGATGGCAACTCACCTCCTCATAGAAGGCTAATAGATTGGTTTGGCAAGAACGATTTTTCATGAGTCCATGCCGATTACTGCTAATGATATCGTTCTTATTACTAAAATCTTGTATATAGTCCCTTATCATCCCCTCCAAGAGTTTACATACTATTGATGTTAGGCTAACTGGTCTGTAATTCCCAGGGATGTTTTTTGGGCCCTTTTTAAATATTGGTGCTACATTGGCTTTTCTCCAATCAGCTGGTACCATTCCAGTCAATAGACTGTCTGTAAATATTAGGAACAATGGTCTGGCAATCACCTGACTGAGTTCCCTAAGTACCCTTGGATGCAAGCCATCTGGTCCCGGTGATTTATTAATATTAAGTTTCTCAAGTCTAATTTTAATTCCGTCCTCTGTTAACCATGGAGGTGCTTCCTGTGTTGTGTCATGAGGATAAACACTGCAGTTTTGGTTACTGAAGCCCCCCGATTCACTCATGAAGACTGAGGAGAAGAATAAATTCAATACCTTTGCCATCTCCCCATCCTTTGTAACCAGATGTCCTTCCTCGTTCTTTATGGGGCCAATATGGTCTGTCCTCCCTTTTTTACTGTTTACATACTTAAAGAATTTCTTGGGATTTTTTTTGCTCTCCTCCGCTATGTGTCTTTCATGTTCTATCTTAGCCGTCCTAATTGCCTTTACATTTCTTATTGCATTCTTTATAAAGTCTGAATGCTGAGGATAATCCCTCAACCTTGTATTTTTTGAAGGCCTTCTCCTTTTCTTTTATATGCATTTTTACATTGGAGTTAAGCCATCCAGGATTTTTGTTCGCTCTCTTAAATTTATTACCCAATGGGTTACATTGGCTAATGCCCTTATTTAATATGCTCTTAAAGCAAACCCATCTCTCCTCCGTATTCTTTGTTCCTAATATTTTATCCCAATTTATGCCTTTTAGCAAGGTTTGTAGTTTAGGGAAGTTGGCTCTTTTGAAATTCAGTGTCTTTGTGTTCCCTTCATGTTTCCTAGGTTAAAGGGCCTCTTTTTTTTACTGTACCTATACAGCTTTCAAAACACTGCTTGAAATTTTTAAAGTGTATGTCAAGCCTAAACTTTTTGTTTGCTTATTTTTAGATCGAGGAAGAATTACATTCTCTGTTGGGTTTTTACTTCTCTCCAAAGTCCTGTTGGCCCCTTTCAGACGGGGCGGACTCTATCAAGCAGATCAACCTGCTCAGCGAGGGATCTCTCCACTGATCCCCGCTGAGCAGGTGGATGACAGGTCTGTGTCTGCTCTGCTATGCTGTGCAGACACCGACACAGCCCGCTGTTCTCTATGGGTGGTCGGGTGGAAAAGGACCACCTGTCAATTTCCATCCAATTGTCACCAGATCCGATCCACCAAAGGACAGGATCGGATCAGATGCTGGTGGGTGTCAGTGGACACATGAGAGGTATGGATGGTCCGATCGGGTCAGCCTGAAAAGCTGACAGGCAGACCGGATTGGTCCATTAGTGTAAAAGGGAGAGATTTTCCCTCGCTTGCTGTCACATTACAGGTGTGAAGGTGCACGCACATTTGTGTGCCTTTTTGCAAATTCGCACATCATGCTTGATTAATTGAAATAAATTGGCTGCCCTACCCACAAATATCACACAGAAAAAGTGCATGACCCTTTTAAAAATCATGCCGCACAAAAATGCATGGTACATTGTTACCATGGGTTTTAGTGTGCATGTGCTAGCAAAGTGTGTGGAGGTGCCATGATAAATCGTGGTCAGTTTACAAAGGGGAGGGCAGAACCAGGTGGGATCAGCCAGGTTTTTCAGGTGTTACAAGGGGACAAATTACACCGCACAAGCACTGTGCTGTTATTCATGCTTTAAAGGAACAGGATTCATTTTTTTTTTAGGGTAACAAACGCTTTATATTTACTAAAATTATTGCATTTCTATGCTAAATACTTTTTCTCATCAGCAGTATATAGCAGTCGAGTGACTTCTCTTAGTGTCTGGTTAAAGCTTTTGGAGGCGTTTTCATTCTCCTCTGATTGTCCTGTGAGGCTGCTGTCCCTCTGTCTAAACAGTGCTGATTGGTCCTGTGCTGATAACATGCACTCTTCCAAGAAAAAAGCAACTCTAGCAATACACACCAAACTGAGCATGTGCAGAGTGTCCCCAAGGCTCTTGTCTATCAGCAGATGGATTGGGGACAGTGGAAGTAGGGGAGGATCAGAGAAGACAGAATCAAACAGCCTTTTTACACAATGCGCAAGATTAACCCCTTAGGGTTTACAGTGAGTATAACAAGCATGCTTTACTGCATATACAGTATGATTTTACTGTTGTGGGTTTAGTAGCACTTTAAGCCTCAAGTAATTTATTTTTGATAAGAACTAAGATCTAGTGAGGAAAGATGTGTCAGAGAGATGCAGATCTGGATGACCCAGTGGGTCTATAGGTGTAGATATAATTTGAACATATTGGTTAGACAACCAATATACAGTCAGGTCCATAAATATTGGGACATCGACACAATTCTAATCTTTTTGGCTCTATACACCACCACAATGGATTTGAAATGAAACAAACAAAATGTGCTTTAACTTCAGACTTTCAACTTTAATTTGAGGGTATTTACATCCAAATCAGGTGAACGGTGTAGGAATTACAACAGTTTGAATATGTACCTCCCACTTTTTAAGGAACCAAAAGTAATGGGACAGATTAACAATCATCCATCAAACTTTCCCTTTTAATACTTGGCTGCAAATCCTTTGCAGTCAATTACAGCCTGAAGTCTGGAACGCATAGACATCACCAGACGCTGGTTTTCATCCCTGGAGATGCTCTGCCAGGCCTCTACTGCAACTGTCTTCAGTTCCTGCTTGTTCTTGGGGCATTTTCTCTTCAGTTTTGTCTTGAGCAAGTGAAATGCATGCTCAATGGGATTCAGGTGAGGTGATTGACTTGGTCATTGCATAACATTCCACTTCTTTCCCTTAAAAAACTCTTTGGTTGCTTTCACAATATGCTTCGGGTCATTGTCCATCTGCACTATAAAGCGCCGCCCAATGAGTTCTGAAGCATTTTGCTGAATATGAGCAGATAATATTGCCCAAAACACTTCAGAATTCATCCTGCTGTTTTTGTCAGCAGTCACATCATCAATAAATACAAGAGAACCAGTTCCATTGGCAGCCATACATGCCCACGCTATGGCACTACCACCACCATGCTTCACTGATGAGGTGGTATGCTTTTCATAATGAGCAGTTCCTTTCCTTCTCCATACTCTTCTCTTCCCATCCCTCTGGTACAAGTTGATCTTGGTTTCATCTGTCCATAGGATGTTGTTCCAGAACTGTGAAGCCTTTTTTAGATGTTGTTTGGCAAACTCTAATCTGGCCTTCCTGTTTTTGAGGCTCACAAATGGTTTACATCTTGTGGTGAACCCTCTGTATTCACTCTGGTGAAGTCTTCTCTTGATTATTGACTTTGACACACATACACCTACCTCCTGGAGAGTGTTCTTGATCTGGCCAACTGTTGTGAAGGGTGTTTTCTTCACCAGGGAAAGAATTCTTCGGTCATCCACCACAGTTGTTTTCTGTGGTCTTCCGGGTCTTTTGGTGTTGCTGAGCTCACCGGTGCGTTCTTTCTTTTTAAGGATGTTCCAAACAGTTGATCTGGCCACACCTAATGTTTTTGCTATCTCTCTGATGGGGTTGTTTTGTTTTTTAAGCCTAATGATGGCTTGCTTCACTGATAGTAACAGCTCTTTGGATCTCATATTAAGAGTTGGTAGCAACAGATTCCAAATGCAAATAGCACACTTGAAATGAACTCTGGACCTTTTATCTGCTCCTTGTAAATGGGATAATGAGGGAATAACAAACACCTGGCCATGGAACAGCTGAGCAGCCAATTGTCCCATTACTTTTGGTCCCTTAAAAAGTAGGAGGCACATATACACCATTCACCTGATTTGGATGTAAATACCCTCAAATTAAAGCTGAAAGTCTGCAGTTAAAGCACATCTTGTTTGTTTAATTTCAAAACCATTGTGGTGGTGTATAGAGACAAAAAGATTAGAATTGTGTCAATGTCACAATAATTATGGACCTGACTGTAGCTGTTGGAAATGTTCTTCATTATCAATTAAACATGATATGCGGTGGCTTTTATACTAATTATTAGCTTGAAAATAAAATATTATTGTAAGGTTGAGATACTACTTACTTAAAAAAATCAAACAGGGGTAATATAGTAACTACGTAATAAAAATAAGGCGATTGGAAGAGGTTTGGAAAAGGTTTGCAAGGATATGTGAAAAAAATTGTACCTTTCCTTCTACAATATGTAGGTACCGCAGGGCTGCATTTTATTTTATATGCCAATCTGCTGAACAGACATAGCACGCTCTCTGCATCCTCCTTGTCTCATTGTGCTTGAACAGCACAGTACTTTTGTACAACATTGGGGAAGCAAACTGCTAACGGCACAACATGGACATTGATCAGGAAGTATAAATCAAGTTGCCAATATTGACACGTTGATGGGGTGAAGTAATTTTCTACTGCATCAATCAGTTTGATTCATTTAGGTGTGTCCAGTGTTTGCTTTCCTTGTTCTTATTGACAATTAAGTTGCGTTTTCAGCCTTACAATAGATAGAGGGTGTGTAATGACTGTTCCTAACAAACAGATTTATGTAAAATGGCTAACAGCAATGTCTTTCATCAGGCAAGAAAGGGTGGAAAGCAGCACCACCATCTGTCTATATCTCAACTAGACCTATATAGGCCTGAACATATCCCCCTTTTTTTAGTACATTGTAGAATAAGCACACCATGTTGTTAAATATAACAAGACATTGATATGTTAATTAATAATATTTTGTCAATTAAAAGCCCTTATCAGTTATGTTAATGGAAGTGGAAAAGCACAGAATCATCAATAGTAATAATTAAATGAAACAAATTATAATAGTAATAATAGTGGCCAGTAAAAACACAAAATACCCTCTTACAGATACAGTAGCTGAAAAGATCATTGGTGTCAGTGGTAACAGTGTCCGGCAGACAGAAATTGTAAGTAGCAACCTTTGCAGGATCCCTGGTTGGAAAAAACTGCCTTAACCACTTCAACCCCGGAAGATTTTCCTGCCTAATGATCAGGCCATTTTTTGCGATATGGCACTGCGTCGCTTTAAATGACAATTGTGCGGTCGTTAGGGTTGCCACCTGTCCGAGATTCACCCGGACAGTCTGGGTTTGGAATCATGCATTCGGCCAGTGCCAGTAGGGTAGAGATTGCTGTAAGTAGGACAGTAGATGGTGTCAGTAAGGCATAGGACACATAGTAAACACAGTTTACTAAGGGGAAGCTGCAATACACAGGGTGATTAGGGTGTGCCCAGGCACACCTGGCACACCCTGTGCGTACACCTATGTTTGTACATCAGAGTTCCCAATGTTCCCCCTTGGATCAGGGTTCCCAGAGCATCCCTTTTGTTAGAGTTCCCAGAGTTGTCCCTTACATCAGAGTCTGCAGAGTCCCCCCCCCCCCCTTACAGTGTAAGGGAACTCTGTGCGTTCAGAAGTAAAAGGAGAACTCTGTGGATGTAAAGGTGACTCTTGTGATTAACTTCATTTGATTAGAAATGTTATTTAATTGCAAAATATATGTATAGTTCATACTATAAAAAAAGATTGCTGTGCACCGCTAAAGTGTTCGGGTTTGACTTGAAGAAAAGGTGGCAACCCTAGCAGTCCTGCGACACTGTAGCCAAAAGAAAATTGACGTCCTTTTTTTTCCCACAAATAGGGCTTTCTTTTGGTGGTTTTTGATCGCCTCTGCGGTTTTTATTTTTTGCGCTACAAACAAAAAAAGAGCGACAATTTAAAAAAAAAAACAATATTTTTTACTTTTTGCTATAATAAATATACCCAAAAATGTTTTTAAAAAACAAATTTCTTTATCAGTTTAGCCAATATGTATCCTTCTACATATTTCTATTGATTGGTTTGCGCAAATGTTATAGCGTCTACAAAATAGGGGATAGATTTATGGTATTTTTATTATTATTATTTTTTTTTTACTAGTAATGGCGGTGATCTGCGATGTTTTTAGCGGTACTGCGACATTGGGGTGGACAGATCGCACACTTTTGACACCTTTTTGGCAATTGACATTTATACAGCGATCAGTGCTATAAAAATGCACTAATTACTGTATAAATGTCACTGGCAGGGAAGGGGTTAACGCTAAGGGGCTACGGTTTGCTGTTGCTCTTAAAGGAGCCAACGTACCCATACGGCAATTCACGGGAACATGCCACTTTGCCAACGTATATCGGCATGAGCCGGTCGGCAAGTGGTTAAGGCCCATACACGCGATCTGAAAACCGTATGAAAGCTTATGCCCTTCTGCTCCACGGGAGGTTTCCGTCCTCCCTGAGCTCGCCTGAGTTACCATTTGACAGGTGTACCGCCCCAGTCAAACTCCCCACATGCCACTGTCCTCGGAGCGGGTCGATCGTACGATAATCTGATCATTAGCACACAGCTTTCGGTAGCCAATCTCAATAGTTCATCCGATGTTAACTGTTGGGACAATCATGAAAAGTTTTCTCCTACAATACAATACAAATACACTACAACACATTACATCACTTCCGCATTTTTATTCTGTAGTAAGAAAATTTTTGCAACTTTAGTAATCTATTCAATTTCTACTTGCAACTAGCAAACGAAAAAAGTCAGACGATCTGTCGTCCAATTCTCGGATCGCGTGTATGGGGCATTATTAAAAGTATGCTCCCTGCTCACATCTGGCATTCATTAACTAGGCTAGAAAAAATGAACATCTGAAAAGATGCCAGCAAGCATAGGCGTGCACAAGGGGTGTGCTGGGTATGTCTGGGCAAACCCTAATCAACCCGTGCAGCGCAGATTCCCCCTGCTGATATTTCACTAAAGCCCCCCAAGGGGCTCCTAAAAATAAATTGTAAAAATAATAAGAAAATTAACTAATTAAAAAAAAAAATACTGACACAGTCCACTGCCCTACTGACATCAACCTCTTCCCTACTGACAAGTCCACTGCTCTACTGACACATCCACTGCCCTTCAAACACCGCCCATGTTTTAATACATTTGGGGTGCACACCCTAATGCAATAGGCTGCACAAACCTATGCCAGCAAGGTTCATTTTTGCCCCACAATGCAAAATATTGCAACTGAGGCACAAAGCATCAAGAGGAAGCCACGTGTTTTTTCTGCCTCCAAAAAGTTCAAACAAGCCCAAAAAGTGTGTAGTTAACCACTGCAAAAAAGGGCAACCTTCACCCCTTCCTGCCCAGGCCAATATTCAGCTTTCAGTGCTGTCGCACTTTGACAATTGCGTGGTCATGAAACACTGTACCCAAATTACATTTTTTATCTTTTTTTTCGAGACAGATATAGCTTTCTTTTGATGGTATTTTATCACCACTGGGTTTCTAATTTTTTGCTAAACAAACAAAAAATGATGAGGCTGCATTGATGGGCACTGATGAGGCGACTCTGATGGGCACTGATGAGGAGGCACTGATGAGGTTGCACTGATATGCGGCACTGATGGACATTCATAGGCGGCACTAATGAGGCTGCACTGATGGGCACTGATAAGGCAGCACTGATGGGCAATGATGAGATTGCACTGATAAGGCAGAACTGATAGGCACTGATAGGCGGCACTGATATGCTGCACTGATGCACACTGATATGCTACACTGATGAGGCTGCAGTGATAATCATATCCCCTGTAACTGAATAGCCCTCATTGGTGATACGTTGTTTCCGAGGGACCCAGCTCACCACCGATCACTTTGAGCCGCGCATGTTATGGGCATCAAATGACCGTCCAGTCAGGATCTTAAAGCCACCACCCAGCCCTCACTCTGCTATAGGCTGGGTGAGAAGGTGTTAAAATATGTTTGAATAGCAGACAACCTCAAGTTCCTTGGTGTAAGTTAAATGCCTTCTATATGTCACCAAAACTGGTGTGGTCTATTATTATTATTATTATACAGTATTTATATAGCGCCAACAGTTTACGTAGCGCTTTACAACTTGAGGGTAGACAGTACAAATACAATACAATTTGATACAGTAGGAATCAGAGGGCCCTGCTCCTTAGAGCTTACAATCTACAATGCAAACAACTGAGGGGAAATCATGTCTATTATGTTTTACAGAGGCCTAAAAGTAAGACTGATGATATAAAAGCAGTATAAACATGAGAAAATATAACATATTAAAAATGATTTGGGAAGACAAACACATGGAAGTATCCTTTCTTTGACTGCACTAGTGAGGAGAACCTTGCAGAAACAAAACAAAAAGAACCTAATTTACACTGGCAATGTCATACCTGCATTTATATGTATTTAAGCCCTGGTTCACACTGCTGCAGCTTCTAATGCAACTTGCCTGGAAGTGCAACACAGAAAGTCGCATCACAAGTAAAAATACATTCATTTTGATGGGTGCCGTCCTAATTGCTGCAGAGCAGAGCGACGGCAGAGCGACCCCCGCTGAGCAAGCGGGTGTTCACGGGGCGGATCATCACAGATCCGCCCCGTGTGAAAGAGCTCTAAATCAGTTGACATCAGTTTGCACATCTTTCTTCAGTTCAGTTTACATCAGTTTTTATCAGTTCAGTTCACTTTACATCAGTCTGCGTTTGCATTTTTTTTAGTTGTTGCAGAAACCAAACAAAGGTGACAATTGTATAAACGAAAAAAAAATTTTCTTGCCTAAAAACAAACAAACAGATGGTATTTGGATCTACCTGACCTTGGTTTGGTATCAAGAGATCCTCAAATTTTCCACTTCTTATTATGTGATTGAATAGTACTGACTGGCATATTCAAGGGCTTGGATATCTTTTTATATCCTTTTCCATCTTTATAAAGTTGCATTACCTTGTTACGCAGGTCTTTTAACTGTTCTTTTCTATCTCCTCATGGCTCAGTGTCTAGCCTGCTTATTGCATCCATGTGCGAGCTAACAAACTCATTGACTATAAATACACAAACACTAATTGTGATTTAAAAAGCCACAAATGTGGAAAGTTAACCTCTAATTGCCATTTTAACCTGTGTGTGCCACCTTCTGTGTCTGTACCAAGGCCAAACATTCCAGGGTATGTAAACTTTTTATCAGGGCCATTTGGGTGATTTCTGTTATTATTATAATTTAAAACAGATCCAAAAAACTATGTGATAATAAATGGCTTCATGTGATTGCTATCCTTAACCACTGTGCCCGTAGGACCGGCAGACTCGATGTCCGCTGGTCTCCCTGCGATCGTGTCACGGAGCCGTACAATGGGGGAGTGCCTATGTAAACAAGGCATTTCCCCGTTCTGCCTTGTGTCATGACAGAGATCACTGCCCCCTGTCATCAGGAGCAGTGATCGCTGTCATGTGACTGGAAGCCCACCCCCCCCACAGTTAGAATCACTCCCTGGGTCACACTTAACCCCTTCATCACCCCCCAGTGTTTAACCCCTTCACTGCCAGTATATTTTATACAGTAATCAGTGCATTTTTATAGCACTGGTCGCTGTATAAATGACAATGGACCCAAAATAGTGTCAAAAGTGCCCGATGTGGCCGCCATAATGTCGCAGTCCAGATAAAAATTGCAGATCGCCGCCATTACTAATAAAAGAAAATAAAATTTAAAAAAACCTTCTGTGCTACAGCTGCCCCCAGAGCCCCCCCCCCCTTTTTCTTACCCGAACCTATCCGTTCCAGTGATGTGCACGAGCCCAGCACCTCCAGCTGCTGTCTCTGTCCTCATTGGATAGATTGATAGCAGCAAGAGCCATTGGCTCCCACTGCTGTCAATGAAATCCAATGACATGGGAGCCGGGGGCGGGGCCGAGTCCTGCTGCATATGTCAATGGATGCAGCAGCAGGACTCGGGAGCACGCTCACACGGGTACCCCTATGGAAAGCGTCTCTCAGCAGGGGCACCTGATGAAGAGGAGAAGCCAGGACCGCCAACGGGGCATCCCAGAAAAGGATGATCGGGGTTGCTCTGTGCAAAACCCTTGCACAGAGCAGGTAAGTATGACATGTTTGTTATTTTTATTTTTAAAAACGTGAACCTTTACAACCATTTTAAGGTGTCTAATATAAAGGTATATAAATAAATCAGAGCAAACAGAATGCGATGTAGATATAGATTTTCTGATTTTAGTTTTCTCTACATAAACTGGCCATAAGTGAGACAGCAGGAGGAAACAAAACATTAAAAACAAGGGTGAAAGTCAAAGCAGCCACATGCAGCTATAAAAATAAACAAATACGCCCAGATTCATATTAAAACGTTTTTTTGGAGAGAAGCAAAACTATAATGTTAATATCATTTTTTTTCTCTTTTGGATTGTAGCATCTTTTTAAAAATCTTATTCTGTATCAGGAATTCAGTGACAGGTGGGAAACATGTATGACCATTGTACATAGAGAGAACTGCAAAGTGACAGCTGTCATCTTTCTCCCCCAGCTTAGATGACAGTAGATCTTTATCTAGGTCAGTGCATCCTAATTTTCTATAATATGACACAAAAAACTTGAAAAAAAGTGAATGTGTGCTTATAATATTTTTAAATATATCAATTTCCTATAAACATTAAAATGGGAGTAAACGCCCATCTCTAAGGCTTACCTATAGGTACTAAAAATATCTCCTAAAATTGCACCATATAGGAGATATTTACTATACATGCAGCCGATAGCATCACCGGTGTCATTCGCGGGGATGACATCATCACGGCTCCGGCCAGTCACACAGCCAGAGTCCGTGAACCCGGAAGGAAGACTGGGTGAAGATGGGAACGCCTACAGCAGTGACAGCGCAGCGCTGGAAGGCTTTGTTTTCAGGTAAGTTTAAAGCGGGATTCCGGCCACCTAAAAAAATTTTTTAAAGTCAGCAGCTACAAACACTATAGCTGCTGACTTTAAATAAGTAGACTTACCTGTCCTGGGTGCCCGCGATGTCGGTGCACCGCCATCCTAGGTAAGGGAAACAGGCAGTGGAGCCTTACGGCTTCACTGCCAGTTTTCTACTGCGCACGCGCGAGCAGTGCGGCGATCTGTGAATGGCCCCGTGGTGTTCTGGGAACACACACAGTTCCCAGAAGACAACGGGGCTGCTCACTGAAGAGAAGAACATGCCGCGGAATAGGAAGAGGCAGATTAGGAAGACTGCCTAGCAACAAGGGTTTAGGTAAGTATAAAAAATGTTTTGTTTTTCAAAAAAATTTTTTTTTTAGGATTTTTGGTGGCATTTTTTTTTCCAGGGTGGCCCTTCACTTTAACATAATGTGCTGGTATGCAATGTATACTAGGACATTATGATATTACCTTTCAGGGAACAAAAAAAAAAAAAACACTCAGCGATTTACTACTGTATTAGTGTCACAAGTGATGTCAGTGTCAGTTAGTCAGTTAGAGTACCCCCAGCAAAGGTCTGTTGGCACCAGACTGCCCGTCACACTATCACAGTCCTACTATAAGTCGCTGATTACCGCCATTACAGTATAGCATTTATAGCTGCTGGTATTCCAGTATGCAGTATATACCATAGTTTGTAGATGCTATAACTTTCATGCAAATCAATTAATATACACCTATTGGGATTTTTTTTTTATCAAAGACATGTAGCAGAATACATTTTGGCCTAAATTTATAAAGACATTTTTTTTTAATTATTAGATATGTTTTAGAACAGAAAGTAGAAAATATAGTTTTTTAGTCTTTTTTCATTAATTTAATAAAAAATAAAAGTCCTAGTGGTGATCAAATGCCACCAAAAGAAGTCTCTATTCATGTGAAAAAAATTATATAAATTTAATTTATTGATGGACTCCATAGCAGCCTGATGGACTCCATGGTGTGGGTTTACCCCTCCTCCTTTCCAATGCTATAGGACCCAATTCCCATAAATTTGAGCTCACTGCCTGAGACTGTGTTCCTTTTTTGTCCTCCTCTTTTGGACCATTACAGCATTTACACTTACTTCATGTCCAGTCGGGATAAATGAGCCCCCTGCGGGCTGGAGTCAGGTATACTAATGAAGCGGTGTGAAGAGCCCAGGGCCCAACCACGGGGCGGGTGAGTGGCTCCAGGCATAGTGACCCAGTGGAGCGGGAGCCGGCCTGTGTATGCCCAGGATGGGACGTCCAGTGTGGTGCAGCTGACTAGCAGGGACTGAAGATAAGTGCCTGGTTCAACAGTAAATTCTCCATGGCAGCTCTTATGTTATCTTTGTTCCCCTTACTTTTTTCCTCTTTTTTCTTCTCTCTTCTCCCCTGGCTCTGATCGCAGAGCCTGCTGGTGATGTGGGTCACAAGTCCCGGAGGGCAAGTCATTATGTGCCCAGGTGGTCGGGGAAAGAGAGACTGGAAACCAACAGATGGAGTCTCTAGTAAAACGTGTGGTGCAGCAGTCTCTAAAGGAATGGGGCACATCCCACACACAGAGCCAGACCACCACTGTCTCAGGCTCCCTGGCTGATGAGGCCCAAGAGAATCCAGGTGTATCCCAGCCATAGAATGCATCTCCCAGGTCTTCAGACAGCGAGGTAGAGGGCGATGAGTTCCTCTGTGGCTTTGATTTTGCCCTAGTCTCCCCACTAAAGGGGTCAAGGAAGCCCTGAAATGGGAGGAGCCTACCACACCCGCAGCTAAACAAAGAAAATTCTTCAGGCACCTGGGGGAGGAACGTTATAATCTTCCACTCCTAACGGAGTGGAAAGACGACATCATGAAAGAGTGGGGCAAAGTAGATAGGAAGAAGTCTCTGTCAAGCAAAACCTCAAGGCTTTACCCCTTTAAAGCCAAGGATGTGAAACACTTGGAAAATGCCCCCCTAGTGGATACAGCACTAATGCATTTGGCGAAACCTGGCCCTGGCAGCCATGTCCAAGGCAATGGAGGCATGGACAGAGAACATGGATTCGGTGCTCAGGTGCGTCTCGGAAGAGGTGGCTAGGGGCTCGGCTGTGCAGGAGCTGAAGCTGGAGTCAGCCTTCCTGGGGGAAGCTTCTATTGACATTATCCACCTGTTGGCCCAGGCTATGCTTTCCTCGGTCATGGCGGGCCTTGTGGCTGCGCCTTTGGCTCGCCAACCCGGCGTCAAAACAGGTGTGGTATAGGATTCCCTTCGAGGGGCCTTCATTATTCAGCAATAAGCTGGATAGCGCCATAGCCCAGGCAACAGGTGGGAAGTCGGGGTTCTTGCCCCAGTACAAGTGCCTCTTTGACCAGAAGAGACCCCAGCAGAGGAGACGCAGCACAGAGTGCTCCAGGGAAGTGGGCTCCTACAGGCCAGGCTGATACTTCAGAAGGAACTGAAGGAGGGAACATTCGTCCTTCCAAAAATCCGCCAAGATCCAGACATCCAGTGGATGCAAACCATTGGGCCCGCCCAGGTGGGTCGGGGGGGCACGCTTGCTTTTCTTCGCTTTTCCACATTTTGGGCGGCCTCAATCTCAGACTACTGGACCATCAGAACAGTTTCCTCAGGTCTCATGTGGTCCTTCACCAACACTCCTTTCCTCGGGTTTATCCCTACACTATTACCTCGGGCAGAAGAACAGTAGCAGGTGCTGCTGTCCTATGTGGACTCGCTAGTGGTGCAAGGAGCCTTAGTACCCTTTGCAAAAGACGAAGAGTTTCAGGGGGGTAATCCTCTTTCTAATATTGAAGTAAAGTGAGTCATGGCTCCCGGGGATAGTTCTAACATATCTTTTTTTTTTTTTTTTTTTTAAACTTATTTTTATTCAAATTTTCCTTATAAGACACAAAGACATAAAGACATATACAAATTGGTTGTCTAGCTTGTACATGTAACATCGCAAGTACATCAGGTAAAAGAAAAAAAATGAAAGGGAAAGAAAAAGAGAGAAATAGAGAAATACATCCATGCAATACAGTTTTAGCAGGGTGGCATGGCCTTTCCGGATTGCTATAAGTACTTTTTGGCGACACAGCTGGTGACAGTGGTCTGGTGGCTAAATCCTGATAAAACCAATGTGGCCTCCGCTTTGGAGGCCACCGTGGCAGGCTCCTGGGAATCTCTTCAATACCTAATTTACAGAGGCCCATGTGCCCCACACTTATTAACTCCGTCTATGCTTACTACTTTACGGGCCTGGAAAATGGGCTTGGCTATTGAAAAACACAGCCAGATGGGAATTTCCCCTAATACACCCCTATGGCTAAACCCCAATTTACCACACTTTTACAAATCTATTGACCCCCAGATATGGACTAGATATGGTATAAAATTAATCTCACAAGTGGTGTCTTGCACCTCACTGCTTTCTTTTTGTCAGCTTTCCTCCCAGTATAATCTTCCGCAGCACTATCAGTTCCGTTATCTTCAACTTTTGCATGCTTTCAAAGCCCAATTCCCACGTTTGTCCTGTATATTAATACAGTCTAAACTGGAGACTACTCTTAGATCCGGTTGTACAAAAAAACCTACATCTCACATATATCAGCATTTAATCTATGAGTCCTTGCCTCCGTTGGACGGCCTTTTGTCCCGTTGGCAGCGTGACATTCCAGATTTGAGTGGCGAAGATTGGGATGGTGTTTGGGACTTCCCTTTTAGTTCGCTAGTCTCTATACGTGACAAGTTAGTCCAATTTAAAATAGTCCACCGGGCGTATTTCACTCCCCACAGACTTCATTTGATAAATCCTGCCCACTCCCCTAAGTGTTGGAGATGTAGCTACACCCTCTGAGATTTTTCCCATATCTTTTGTCATTGTCCAAAGATACAACAATTCTGGGGGGAGGTACTAGGCCTAATCAATAAAATTGCATCTACTAATCTACCACTGTCTATGGAGATTTGTATGTTGGGCCTTATAAAAAAATTAGTTCCTGCTGTAGCTAAACGCACGATGATTGGTTTGCTTCTATTTTACGCTAGGAAAACCATAACATTTCAATGGAAGAAGCCCTATCCCCCCACAAATGTCCAGTGGAAACGTTTGGTTAACGATAATCTTCCACTATATAAAGATACCTATCTTAATAGAGGCTGCCAATTGAAATTTAATAAGGTTTGGAGTGGGTGGCTGGAGGAAATGAACATTGCTTACTAATGTTGGACTAGCTTTAGTTACGATACCAAGAATCGATGATTAAATGTAATTCCTAGTTAATAGGTATAGGCCTTTATGGGCAGTGGGGGGGCGGCCCAAAAATTCCAAAAATCCCCAGTTCTAACATATCTGAACAAGTTCATAAAGTATGAAAGTTTCAAAATGGAGACCCTGTCTACCATTCAACAAGTCGTGCAGCCAGGCAACTGGCTAGTTTCAATCGACTTAAAGGATGCCTATTATCATGTACCCATAGTGGAGGAATTTCGCAAATACCTCTGTTTGTGGTCGGGCAAGAACATCTACAGTTCACTTGCCTCCCTTAAGTCTTCTCAAAAGTTCTTCTGGGCGTAGTGGCCCTCATCAGAACAAAAGGAATACGGCTATACCACTATCTCGACGAGCTCCTGTTGCTATCCCAGGACAAGGAGCAGCTGCTCATCCACAGAGCTCAAGTCATAGCGACTCTGCTCGAGTTCGTATGGTTATTAAACCTAGAAAAAAGACATTTAGAACCGGCACAATGCCTGGTATACCTAGGAGCTCAGTTCGACACAATCGAGAATACCATCTCGCTGTCGGCAGAGAAGTCATACGGGAAAGGGTGAGCTCGGCCCTAACTTTCTCGCGTCTGAGGGCCTCACAATGCCTCAAAATTATTGGCACAATGGTCTCTACGGCCCCTATGGTCAAATTGGCTCTCTGGATTAGGTTCCTTCCAAACAGGGTTTCTCCAGCAATGGGACTCAGGCGACAGCAACCAACTCATCCGCATGATCTCGGGCATGAGGAACAGCCTCTTTTGGTGGTTACAGCGCAAGAACCTGCTCACGTGCCACTCCATCGCCCCCATCTCATGGGTCATGGTCACGACCGATGCCAGCGGTGCGGGATGGGGGGCCCACTGCGTATCGGAGCTGGGGCAGGGCAGATGGAATCTTTGTCTACACAATCCAGGCTCGAATATCCTAGAGCTACGAGTAGCCTCCTCCGCCCTTCGGCCTTCAGTCATCTCTTGAAAGGGGAATCAGTATTGCTAAGAATAGGCAACACCACAGCGTACTCCTACGTGAAGAGATAAGGGGGGACATGGAGCCCTACCTTACTCCAAGAAGTCGAGCCAATCATGGTGTGGGCCCAGAAGAATCTGGCCAACATCTCGGCAGTCTATCTTCCTGGAGCCCAGAATGTCCAGGCGGACTTTCTGTCCTGTGTGCAACTAGACAACGACGAGTGGTCACTCCCTCGGAAACGTTCAAATGGATCCTGTTTTTGGGAGTCAATCCCGAAGTAGACCTGTTTGCATCCCCCTGTAACTTCAAAATCAAGGCATATTACACCAGGAGCCGCTGCAGCCAGGCTTTCAGGTGGATGCCTTAACAGATCAGTGGTGCTTCAACCGGGCGTATGCCTTCCCCCTGTTCCCGGTCATCCTCAAATTCCTGCAGAGGCCGTTGAGATGGTGGTAGTTGCTCCCTACTGGCCAAAAAGGCCCTGGTTTTCCCTTCTGGTCCAGCTCAGCTTTCGGCATCCAGTACCTATTTCCCTCAGACCGGACCTCCTGTCCCAGGGGGCAGTCCTGCACCCATTCCCAGCACTACTGAAGCTGATGGTCTGGTTCTTGAGAGGGAGAGACTGGAGGCCCTTGGCTGTGCCTCTGGTGTTGTTTCCACCTCTAGGAGTTCCAGGAGGGCAAGCACAAATAAAATCTATGGAAGAATATGGGCCAAGTTCGTGGAGTTCTCCTCCTCCATGGGAAGATCTCACAGAGACCCAGGAGTACAGGACATCCTAGAATTTTTACAGTTGGGACTAGATCTGGCTCTGTCGGTCAGCGCCCTGAGGGTCCAAGTTTCAGCCCTATCGGCCTTCTCTGGAAATTTTTGGGCCATTCACCCACTGGTCCGGCAGTTCTTCAGAGGGGCAACAAGACTGAGGCCCCTAAGAAAACCGAGATTCCCCAAGTGGGATCTTCCCCTTGTCCTGGACTGACTCACGGAATCTAGTACCACGGGATCTGTCCCATCTTCTATTAAAGTTCTCTCGGCGAAGGCCGATTTCCTTGTGGCCATCACATCGGCCAAGAGAGTTTAGACGATCGGGGGCCCTTGGCCACAAACAACCATTTCTTACCTTTTTTTCCAAACCAGGTGGTGCTCATACCCATGCTCAATTCAAAGCCTAAAGTCACGTCGGTGTTCCATGAGAATCAGGAGATCGTCCTGCCCACGTTCAAGACTCCAGGGGCCTCAGAAGCTCATCCACTGGACATAGGGGAAACACTTAAAGACTACCTTTGAGCTACATTCTCTTTTAGCCGCTCGCATCACCTGTTCCTCTTATTTTCCGAGGAAAAATAAGGGGAAACGTGCTTCTTTCAGAACGATCGCTTCCTGGATCGCGCAGACCACCTGGCAGGGGCTAAGGGCTTGGCTCCTCCAAGGGTGGTGACAGCACATTCGACCAGGGGCATCGCTACTTCCTGGGAGGCAGCCAGACACGTGGCTCCAGATGTCATCTGCGGGGTGGCTTCATGGGCCTCCATAAACAACTTTATGACACATTATTGTGTGTGCATCCTTATCTTCTGTAAACTTTGGTTTAAGTATCCTGTCGGTTGACGGGGCAAATTAAAAGTTTTTTTCTGATCAGCATACCCACCCGTGTGGTTTGGCTAGCTATTTCCCACAGGTATGCTGCCATGGAGCCTACGTGTGGGAAATTTCCTATCAGATATTTACCGTAATTTTCCTTTCCTGATGAACTCCATGGCAGACGGAATTCCCATCCAAGAGTTGGCTAGTTACGAAACACAGTCTCTGGCAGTGAGCTCAAATTTATGGGAATGGGGTCCTATAGCATTGGAGAGGAGGCGGGGTAAACCCACACGTAAGCTGCCATGGAGTCCATCAGGAATAGAAAATTACGGTAAGTATTTGATAGGAAAATTTCCGTTTTGCGCACAGTGTTGCACAATCAATCAATTGTCAAAGTAGCAAAAAATGCCCTGGTCACGAAGGGAGTAAAACCTTCTGGAGGTCAAGTCGTTAAGCAACTAAGTGTTAATTTCTATAGGGATAAGGAAAATTTATATTTCCTTGAAATGTGGGTGAAAACCCTTAAGATTTTTGTGAAAAAGCATTCTGGCAAAATGCATTGGAGTGGACAGGAAAGGCTAGATTAAGATAGTTTTGGATGGGTTGTAAAAATGTGGTGGGCTGAAACTCCTATCCAAATCACTTTTTTTTTTCTTGGACTCTAATGGTAAACAGGGGTAGTAAATGGAAGGTAAGTGTGAACCCAAATTTTGGGTCTTATTCAGTTTCCCCATTTCGTCTTTCAGGACAGCACCTTAGAGAGACTTTGGTTCCTCCCACCGCAGGAAACACCGCTTTACATTTCAAGATTTAAGCCTTACCGTCCCGCCGGCCCCTCAGTTCTTGTGTTTCCTTCGGTGGGGAGACACCGCTAAGGGGCCAAGGGCTAAACGGCCGGGGAGGCTGAGGTTGATCGTTTCCTGAGTGGGGGGCGGGGGGGGGACCAAGGTCTCTCTCTCTCCCTCTCTTCTACCCTGCAGTCTGAGAGGCTAGTGAGCTTGGGTACCTGGATGGACTGCACATCGCGCGCCTCCAGCTTCTCTTGGCGAAGCAGTAAAGCTGGAGGGGTCCACTTTCTTCTGCCCGGGGGTGGCATAAGGCGGAACTGCATGGAGGCTGCCCTGCACTATGCAGCCAGCGTGGGAGCTCTGAGCGCTGGGTCGGATGGCGCGTGACGTCAGTTCCGACGGGGGTCAGTTCTTCCGTCTGACCCGCGACTTCTGGTTCCGGCCGCTGGGTTTGAAAGCGGACCGTGTGTTTGGCTGGTGCTGCCTCATTTTCTGCTGTGGGGATAGCACAGGGAGGCTAAGGAGACCACCAATCCTCAGCGGGAAATGTCGGAAGCAGAGGCTTCACGAACTGCTCCTGGAAAATCCTGCACCAGCCACTCAAAGGTAAGAGGAACCCTGGCATGGTGTTCCCTTACCATTTTCCTGTAAGCTCCACGGGTGTTTGTCTCTCTTGGTGGTGGGGGGAGGGATGTAACTAGGACCCTGGTGGTGGTTGGTCCTGGGAAGAGCACTCCTGGTGGCCCTCTGTGTGAAGTGCTAGTGGATGGGTTTTCTGACTGCTCTTCTTTTTATTCTGTATTTCAGAGCAAGTCCACGGAAAAAATCAAGTCGCCCCATAATTCCAAGAAAAAATGCCCTTCATGTAGAGCCACGATGGGGGAGTCTTGGTCCAAGCCACTCTGTAGGGAGTGCATAGAGGGGTTAGTGAGGGAACAATCAGCGGAACAATGTACGGATCTAGCAGCATCCGTCAAGGAGCTTTCTAGCACTGTGCAGTCTTTTAAGACACTTTTCTCTAGTTTCCAGTTGCCACAGCCCCAGGTTATCCCTCCACCAGCACAACAGAGCATTGCACGCACCAAGCTTAATGGATGTTCCCTCTGGGAGCGGAAAAAATCCAGGTGGCTCCAGAGAGGAAATTTAGGAGGAGAAAGATAGTGTTTCTTCAGATTCCCAAGGGGAATCGGAGGGAGAGGAAGTGGATGGGAAATCCACAAGAGCCTCTCGCTACAAACTTTCCCTGGAAGAAGTGGAGGAGCTCTTAGGAGATATCCATACCACTTTAGGAATCCAGGAAGGAAGGAAGAAATTGTCGCTCCATGACCAGATGTAAAAGGGGCTATGGGAACATAAAAAGAGGGTGTTTCCGGTCCATGATGTCTTGGTCAATGCCATTAAAAAGGAGTGGCAAGACCCTGAAAGGAAACCCTTCTTTTCAAGAACCCTGAAAAAAAGGTTTCCTTTTGCAGAAGAGGAAGCGCTAGTATGGAATAAATCTCCTAAACTAGATGCAGCCTTTTCACAGGTTTCCAGGCATACTGACCTGGCCTTTGAGGACATGGGGGCGCTCCCCGATCCTATGGGCGGATGGACTCACTTTTTAAAAAAATCATGGGATTCATCCTTGGGTAACCTCAAGCCCGCCATGGCGTCCACAGTGATGGCACAGAACATGGAATATTGGCTGACACATATTAAAGCGCACATTGAAGCAGGAACCTCTAAAGACATGGTCCTCTTCTTTCCCCATGCTCCTTAAGGCGGTGGCTTATCTTGCGGACGCCTCGGCAGAATCGGTGCGTATGTACGCAAGGTCTGCAGCCCTATCCAATTCAGTGAGGAGGGCCTCACGGCTTAAGACATGGCAGGGAGACAGCGCATTTAAGGTTAAGCTCTGCAGAATCCCTCTCATAGGGGACTTGTTGTTTGGACCTGGATTGGAGGCCGTCTTGGATTGGATGGCCGACAAGAAAAAGGCCTTTCCTATTAAAAGGAAATTTGCAGAGACTAAAAGAAAGTCTCGCCCTCGGGGGAAGTTTGACCCCCCAAAAACTGAACAACAGAAAAAAGTTTGGGGGCAGAAGGGCAAAAGGCGTGGGGGGGCTATTTTCGCCCTCCTGAACAGCCCAAAAAGACCAAATGACGGAACCACAGTGGGAGATTGGGGTCCTTCCTCCCACAGTGGGAAATGATCACCTCCAACCAGTTTGTATTGGGGATCATAGAGGATACCGGTTGGAGTTTTCAAAACCTCCACCGCTCAGACTCCTTGTCACCAAACTGCCAAAATGCACAGAAAGGTCATCAGCTCTTCTTTCCTCCCTACAGGAGTTGGAGGAACAAAAAGTGGTAGTACGAGTCTCAACAGGAGAGACAGACAGAGGCTTCTACTCCCACATCTTTGTGGTCCGCAAACAGGGTCTGGATTGGGTCCCACCAGTTTCCAGGACTATCACGACCGATGCGAGTGGCACAGGTTGGGGTGCACATCTAGACTCCCAGATGGTTCAGGGTACCTGGCTAAGAAGGGACACAAAGAAGTCCTCGAACTGGAGGGAACTGGGAGCTATAGCCTTGGCACTCAGAGCCTTTCAGAAAGAACTCCAGGGACAGCACATTCGAGTCTGATCGGACAACTCCTCAGCAGTAGCCTATGTCAACAGACAGGGAGGTACCAAAAGCATATTCCTGTGGGTCCTGATGGAAAACATTCTCAGGTGGGCCGAAGCAAACATCCTGTCCCTTTTGACAGTTCATTTGAAGGGGGAGCAAAACCAGGTAGCAGATTTCCTCAGCAGGAAAATACTGAGAGAAGGCGACTGGGTTTTGAATCAGGACATCTTCTAAGCAGTCACTCAGAAGTGGGGGGGTGCCATGCGTGGACCTCTTCGCTTCGAGAGAAAACAGAAAGACGCGTCTCTTCTTCTCTGAACAAATGGGACGGAGCACTTGGAGTGGACGCACTGGCTCAGAGCTGGCGTTTCTCCAGGTGCTATGCCTTCCCCCCTCCTGTACTGATTCCAGCAATACTGAGAAAGTTCCAGTTGGAGAGCACAACTCTCATTGCACCACACTGGCCCAGGAGGCCATGATTTTCCATCCTGAGGAGCCTGGTGGTAAAACCTCCCTGGATTCTGCCAGTCCAGGAGAATCTTCTTTCTAAGGGGCCAATCTGTTGTCCTCAGGTGGAGCGGTGGAACCTCGCAGCTTGGCTACTGAGGAGGAATTGCTGAGGGGCAAGGGTTTCTCGGATCGTTTAGTGAAAACCCTCCTAAGTTGCAGAAAAAGGGAGACGCAAGCTATCTACCTTAAAGTGTGGAAACGTTTCAATAGCTGGTGCACAGAAAGTTCCTTTGATGTACGCAGCTCCGTAGCGGTATTAGAATTTCTGCAATCAGGGGCGGACAAAGGGTTAGCCCTTAGCACCCTGAAAGGACAGGTATCCGCTTTGAGCGTTTTTCTGGAAAAACAGCTAGCAACAGATCCATGAATTGCCAGGTTTTTTAAAACCGTAAGCAGGCAGAGACCAGTCAGAGTCTCCCCCTTCCCAGTGTGGGATATTTCTTTAGTTTTACAGGCCTTCACGGTGGAACCCTTTGAGCCATTCGAGACCTGTACGTTAAAATTGATCACCCTCACCTTGGATCTTGGTGGCGATCACCACAGCAAGGAGAGTGAGTGAACTTGAAGCCCTCTCTATTAGGGATCCTTTTTTCCAGGTGTTTCCGGATCATGTGATTTTTAAAACCGATCCGGCATTTTTACCAAAGGTGGCCTCTGGTTTTCATAGAGGCCAAGAAATTATTTTGACTTCCTTCTGTTCGAATCCTGTGAGGGAACAGGAACATATTTTTCATAAATTGGACGTTAGAAGGTGCGTCCTTCAGTACTTGGATAGTACAAAACAGTTTAGGAAGTCTGATTCTTTTTTTTGTGTTATTTTCAGGGGCTAAAAGAGGTTTCAAAGCCATCTGTTTTTGTGTGGGTTTCCTCTAGCAAACCATCCATAATGGTGGGTAAATTAGCTTCTGCCAAAATAGGGTATCAGATTGAGTACATTTTTACGGCTTTTATAGAGTTATTTGAATGAAAACTTTGCTTAATTGACCCTAAATCTGGTTTAACCACTTCAGCCCCGGAAGAATTTACCCCCTTATGACCAGAGCACTTTTTGCGATTTGGCACTGCATCATTTTAACTGACAATTGCGTGCTCGTGCAACGTTGTACCCAAACAAAATTGATGTTCTTTTTTTCCCACAAATAGAGCTTTCTTTTGGTGGTATTTGATCGCCTCTGTGGTTTTTATTTTTTACGCTATAAACAAAAAAAGAGCGTCAATTTTGAAAAGAACGCAATATTTTTTACTTTTTGCTATAATAAATATCCCCAAAAATATATAAAAAAACATTTTTTTTCCCTCAGCTTAGGCCGATATGTATTCTACATATTTTTGGTAAAAAAAATTGCAATAAGCGTATATTGATTTGTTTGCGCAAAAGTTATAGCGTCTACAAAATAAGGGATAGATTTATAGCATTTTTATTTATTTATTTTTTTACTTGTAATAGTGGCGATCTGCGATTTTTATCCTGACTGCGACATTATTGCGGACACATCGGACAATTTTGACACATTTTTGGAGCCATTGGCATTAATACAGTGATCAGTGCGATTAAAAATGCATTGATTACTGTAAAAATGTCACTGGCAGTGAAGGGGTTAACACTAGGGGGCGGTGAAGAGGTTAACTGTGTTCTCTGGGCAGTGAGTCTAACTGAAGGGGGAGGGACTAACTACAGGAAGTGACAGATCGTGGTTCCTAGCTAATAGGAATACACGATCTGTCACTCCTGTCAGAACAGGGAAGTGTGTGTTTACACACACTCGTCCCTGTTCTGTCTCTCCTCTTCACGACCGTCGGCCACGAGCATCGACACCCCCGCTGTGCAGCGGGTGCTCGCCTGCTATCGCCCCCTTGAGATCATGTACAGTAATGTGATTTTGCGCAGGGGAGCCAGCCTGCCGCAGTAAAACTGCAGCGGCTGGTCCAGAAGCGGTTAATAAGATAAAATTCTATTCCAGTATGCATTCTTAACTCAAAACAGTAACTTCTATTGCTCTCTAGCAGCCTCCTCCAAATCTCCAAATTTCTGCTGTGATCTGATTTTCTGTTAGAGGGTGGATCCTCAATGATCCCACTGTATGTAACAATGTATCCACCTGCTTCTGAGGACTAGAGACTATGGACTATGGTATGTGTAGTGTGCATTGTGTAATGTCTAATGTGCACTGCTCGTTACAAAGTGAGGAGGGAAAGGAGAGTTTGGGAGCTCATAAAAGAAGGTTAAGAGGAGGCAGAAAAAGGCAGTAAGAAATAATTTAATGAAAAAACAGATTACAGGGCTGTTAACTAGTGGATGTGTATTGCAGCGTACACACACGAGCGGACTTTTCTATCGGACTGGTTCGACAGACCGAGTCCGTCGGACAATCCGATCGTGTGTGGGCTTCATCGGACCTTCAGCGGACTTTTCCAGTCAAAAATCTAACGGACCTTGGATTTGGAACATGCTTCAAATCTTTACGTCTGTATGCTAGTCCGATGGAAAAAAAACGACGCTAGCGCAGCTATTGGCTATCAGCTACTGGCTATCAACTTCCTTATTTTAGTCCGGTGTACATCATCACGTACGAATCCATCGGACTTTAGTGTGATCGTGTGTAGGCAAGTCCATTCGTTAAAAAGTCCGTTGGAAGTCCGTCAAAAGTCCGCCGAAAGTCCGTCGGACTAGTCCGGTCGAAAAGTCCGGCCGTGTGTACGCGCCCTATGGATTAGTTTTGAAGAAATAGGATATTGTTTAGGGTAATTTAATAATACAGCTATAACATAAACACTATCAACAACATGAACAGTTTTTTTTAGCATAAAGAAACCATTTGATTTTCTTTATAGACAATAAATATGTATAGTGCTGTAACTGCATCCAGGATTATCCAAGAGTAAGTATGCAGGATGGCAGATCATAATCTTCTCATACACTGGATAAGCATATTGGGTTAAGGCGTTACTAAAGGCTTTTTAAAATAAAAACCTGTTATACTTACCTGCTCTGTGCAATGGTATTGCACAGAGCAACCCCAAACGTCCTCTTCTCAGGTCTCCCGCTATCGCTGTCCACCCCTCCCCTTCAGTGTCTGCCCCCACAGCACACATTTGCTATGGTGGCACATGTGTGGGCTCACTCCTTAGCTGGGCGCTGTGTGTCTACAGTACATACAGTATGGCTCAGTCCCACCCCCTGCTCCCTTCTCACAGCATTTGATTGACAGTAGTAGAAGACAATGACTCTTATGCCCCGTACACACGGTCGGATTTTCCGACGGAAAATGTGTGATAGGACCTTGTTGTCAGAAATTCCGACTGTGTATAGGCTCCATCACACATTTTCCATCAGATTTTCTGACACACAAAGTTTGAGAGCAGGCTATAAAATTTTCCGACAACAAAATCCGTTGTCGGAATTTCCGATCATGTGTACACAAATCCGACGCACAAAGTGCCACGCATGCTCAGAATAAATAAAGAGATGAAAGCTATTGGCTACTGCCCCGTTTATAGTCCCGACGTACGTGTTTTACGTCACCGCGTTCAGAACTTTGTGTGACCGTGTGTATGGAAGACAAGTTTGAGCCAACATCCGTCGGAAAAAATCCTAGGATTTTGTTGTCGGAATGTCCGACCGCGTGTACAGGGCATTACTGTTGCCTCCATGTCAAGCGAGTAGAGAGAAAGAGAACAGCAATGATGCTCTCAGGCACAGCACTGGATCAAGTTCAGGCTCAGGTGTGTATTTAGAAGGGCTGGGGGGAGCTAATCTTAGAAGGTTTTTCACCTAAATGCAGAGAATGCATTAAGGTTAAAAAAATACCTTTAGCCTGTACAACCACTTTAATAATAATAAAAATGCATCTGCACAAAGATTGACTTCAAGCCTTTGGGTTGAGATATAACGTGTGTTAGCACAACAAATAGTTCTGCACCATGTATGCATTTTAAATGCCACAATATCCCACTACAGAAATGCACATGCTTTGCAACTCACTAACACAAAAAGCTTAGGTTGCAGACTCCTATGCATTGGTGACCCATTCAAAATGAATTGGTCAATCAAAATGAATGGGTTGGCCTAACACACAAAACGTTATTGCAAGATGTAACATGTGTTAACGATGCGTTACACTTTTAGACAGTCATCTCCACCTGGATGTCGTATGCCGCGTACACACGGTCGGACTTTTCGTCTACAAAAGTCCGACAGCCTGTCCGACAGACTTTCGACGGACTTGCGGCGGACTTTCGACGGACTTGCGGCGGACTTTCTAACGAACAGACTTGCCTACACACGATCACACAAAAGTCCGTCGAATTCTTACGTGATGACGTACACCGGACTAAAATAAGGAAGTTCATAGCCAGTAGCCAATAGCTGCCCTAGCGTGGGTTTTTGTCCGTCGGACTAGCATACAGACGAGCGGATTTTTCGACCGTACTCGAGTCCGTCGGAAAGATTTGAAGCATGTTTCAAATCTAAAGTACGTCGGATTTGAGGCAAAAAAAGTCAGTTGAAAGTCCGGAGAAGCCCACACACGATCGGATTACCAGCCAGCTTTAGTCCGTCAGCGTCCGTTGGACTTTTGTAGACGAAAAGTCCGACCGTGTGTACGCGGCTGTAGGAGTAAAAGAATCTGACCTAGAAATAATAGAGATAATTATTTTGCACTGATAAATTTGAGCATTGCTAGTGGCATAAAATACCCAGGACATCTGAATGTAAAAAAAAACCCATCACAACCAAAGAGGAGCAAAGTTTTAACTATTTTTCTCGTACTTAAAAGACTGCAACAATTATTACAAAGAATACTTAGGGCACTCAATAGAAGACCCAGGGCATACTGTATATCCTTGGATAAATCTAAACATAAATGACATTGCCATTTATTTACCTTGCAAATTTTCTACCCTGGTATAACTTTTGAATTGGCCCTTATACTTACAGCCCCTGACCTCCTAATTTCAGAACTTAACTACTGAATCCACCTCCTGTCTTTTCTTTGTTGGAAGGATTTCACCTCTACAATCATGAATTCAACTGAAGACTTAAAATGTAACTCCATCTTCTACACCATGCTACATTAATATTTAGTGTGTAGCATGTAACATGGTTCTAAGAGGCCATTAAATCCCCAACCCCAGAACACCCCTGGGACAGCGTTCAGGGGTTCTTCTCTCCTGAAGCCACTGTCAGTTTTGAAGTTTAAGATCTCTGATTGCATGAACTACAAGTCCTGTCTGCCACCATGGACTTCATTCATGTGGACTTTACCTTACTCATAGTCCACTGACTTACTCATGGTAGTTCATTCATGTGGACTTTACCTTACTCATAGTCCATTGACACTTCCTTCAGCTCTCTAAACTGAAAACCTGTACTTCTGTATGGGCAGGTAGCTAGAGCAAGAGTCTGCAGGAGCCTGGTAATGCACTCACAATCAACTGATCGTGGAGGCAATGCTTTGCAAGTTTCTGCAAAGAAAATAATAAATGTGCATTTTTTCCTGCAAAAATATGTATATTTATTACAATTTTTCAAGGTGGATTTTTCTTTCAACTCATTTCTCACCAAGTGGTATAGGCACCTCCAGACATGCATCTAGTAGGTTCAGGGCATCATTTTATCTGTTCAATTAATATTAATATGACAATTTTAACTTTTTAAAAATAACATCTTTAGAAACTACATTGTTAGTTTATAATTTTTTTTTTATCAGAAAAATAGGTTTATTGTATAAACCTACCAGCAGATACATTTCAGGAATTGTACATACATCAAATAAAGCATAAAATACTGGCACATAGCAAAAACATACAAATATATATTGCAGTGAATATGAATCCTCAACAGAGTGATATGTATTTATGTAAGTGATATTAATATATGACAGGCAAACATACCTAAAGTATCTTAAAGAAAACAAAGCCAGGATCTTATGATAAAATGAAGAAAAAAAAAATCAGAAAAAGAGAAAAAAGAAGGATGAATATATAATCCAAAACAGAAAATATAATAGAGCGTCAACAATTGAGCGAGCCAACCACAAAATCCCCATAGTCCCCCAGTGGAGGCCTATCCCTGGAGAAGTCTATTCTACCAGCTGGTGCAGTGATAGTCCTGGCACATCTAGCCACAATTGCCACAGAGAGTAAAATTTACGAGGGACATTTCTGTGCTGATATGTTAATTTTTCCTGTATGAGCATGCTGTTCATATATATATTTTTTTAAATGTTAAGCATGCTTGGCTTTTCTTTTTAAAGAAGTACCCTAATTGTAAATGTGTCCTCATCATTATCGTCAAGGTAGGAGTAATTTGAAGCGCTGTTTAGAACCTCTAGTGTTGATGGATATCATATAAACCAGATTGCTGTACTAGAACCCCAAAGATGAGATTCACCTTCTTATGCCGCATACACATGATCTGGCTTTTGGTTGGAAAAAGATATGATGGCTTTTTCGACAGGATTCCGCTCAAGCTTGTCTTGCATACACACCGTCACACAAAAGTTCTCTGAACTTTCGACCATCAAGAATGGGGTGACGTACAACACTACGACGAGCCGAGAAAATGAAGTTCAATGCTTCCGAGCATGCGTTGAAATGTTTCCAAGCATGCGTGATTTTTATTAGCTGATTTTTTATTAGGTGTTCACCCTAATCATTATTTAGCAGTGAAAGGCATTATCCCTGAAGATGGGAGGAATGCATGTTCTGTCATGTGGCATTGTGACCACATGTGCACGGAGACAGATTTTCTGTAATCCAAGCCAGCATACATTGTGATAAAGATCAGTGGCCATCATTTTAGATTAAAAAAGGACTGTGTAAAGCAGGATTTAGGCTGCTAGAGTGGAGTTCAAGGGCTAGATGCCAAATTGCTGCAGTGCAATGGTTGAGGGCCTGGCTATATGGTCTAGATCTCATGACTGGTTGAACAGAAATAAAAATCTTTTATCAATAGAGACACTTTCTAAGAAAGTATTGAGCTGCATATCTAGAGTTCTACTTTATAGTGTAACTTCATTCGAAAACTTTTTTTATAAGTTTGGATAGAATGGGGGAATGTTTTGGAGAAATATCTAACATGTACTAAATATACATGTGAAAAGAAAAAATATATAAATAAATAAATTAATGTCACTAGATTTAACATGTACTCAATACACATGTGGGAAGAAAAAGTATATACCAACATACAAACAATATATAATCAAAGTGTCTATAGTGAAATATGGAACAGCAAATAATGGAAGTCCATATGGTGAATGGTGAAGGGGTGGGAAGCTGAAAATGCTAGCATTCCCACATTGCCATTTTTTTTATCTGCTTGTGATCACTTTTTCACCATGTATGGTGTTTATACAATAAATCCCATTATTGACCTGCGCTATGTGGAGCTTCCTTTTTTCGTTTTCCACTACTCCATACTGAATCGCCACCTCTGGATCATTCCGCCCTGGAATCGGAAAACGTGAGCGGCAGTTGTCCAACTTCTGCCTGCGACTACCATCTTCCATCGGTGCTCGTGGCCCACAGGACACCGTCCGGCTGGACATCACGGGAGATCCTCCCCATGCCTATTTGACACACTGCTATACGGTATGTGCGTCCTACGGATCTGGTAAGGGTATCCATTTACTTCCATTGAACATCTGTTTGCCTTTGGTGTCCGCTGTCGCCCTTTCATTTGCGTATCTACACGCCTTCTGGTGTCTACTGTTATCCTCCTATTGGAGAAGATACCCCTTCACCATTCACCATATGGACTTCCATTATTTGCTGTTCCATATTTCACTATAGACACTTTGATTATATATTGTTTGTATGTTGGTATATACTTTTTCTTCCCACATGTGTATTGAGTACATGTTAAATCTAGTGACATTAATTTATTTATTTATATATTTTTTCTTTTCACATGTATATTTAGTACATGTTAGATATTTCTAGCGCTGCACTCTATGTATTTGAATTTCTAGTGGACTTGGTTTGTTTGTGTGCCAGCTGCTTTTGTTGTTTTTTTACTTTTTGGGTTTAGCGCAAGATTTTCTCACTTTTCGAATGTTTTGGAGACACCTTTTGGGTTTTCCCTACATTGGGGATTATTTACTGAAGCTAAAGAGTGCAAAATCAGCTGCAACTCTGCACAGAAACTGGTCAGATTCCAGGTTTTATTGCCAAAGCTTAAAGCGTAACTCCACTTTTGTTGAGAAAAAAACCCTCTGGGTGATCGATGTATATTGCAAGGATTATAGCAAACTTTGTTGCAGATTCCTAGCTTTTGTTATTCTGAAGAAATCCCTGCTTGTTCCTCTGTGCCTCTGTGCTGAGTGGGTCTAATGGGAGTGGTTTCATTAATATCTATCAGCTGTGCAGCTGCAGATCACTAATCCGGAAAGCTGCTGGGCCTGCATCCCTTTAGACGTGTTCCTATTGGGAGTAGCTCACTAAAAATGAAATTTTTGATGCAGGGGATGCCTGAAATCTGATTTGTATCTTAGGCAGATTTCTGGGAAAATTGGTGAGCCAATCACACAAGCAGGAAATTATGTTTCTGGGAGGCATTCTGTACACATTCTGTGTACAGAACACCTCCAGGTAGCCATATTGCATTGCACTTTACAGGAAATTAAGAAAATGCTGCAGATTGAAAGGAAAGGTAATTTTTAATAACATTCGATTACAATATGACTTGTGTCACAATTATATACGCTATATTATTTTTACTTAATATGTTTGTTTGTTTTTCCCCATGAAAGTGGAGTTACCCTTTAACCACTTCAGCCCCGGAAGATTTTACCCCCTTAATGAGCAGAGCATTTTTTGTAATTTGACACTGCGTCTCTTTAACTGACAATTGCGCGGTCGTGCGATGCTATACCCAAATAAAATTGACGTCTTCTTTTCCCACAAATAGAGCTTTCTTTTGGTGGTATTTGATCACCCCTGCAGTCTTTATTTTTTGCGCTATAAACAAAAAAAGACTGACAATTTTGAAAAAAAAAGCAATATTTTTTACTTTTTGCTATAATAAATATCCCCCAAAAATATATAAAAAAAACACATTTCTTCCTCAGTTTATGTATTCTTCTACATATTTTTGGTTAAAAAAATTGCAATAAGTGTATATTGATTGGTTTGCGCAAACGTTATAGCGTCTACAAAATAGGGGATACATTTATGGCATTTTTATTATTTTATATTTTTTTTTTTTTTAGTAGTAATGGCAGTGATTTGCGATTGGACACTTTTGACACTATTTTGGGACCACTGACATTTATACAGTGATCAGAGCTAAAAGATAGCCACTGATTACTGTATAGATGTCACTGGCAGGGAAGGGGTTAAACACTAGGGGGTGATCAATGGGTTAAGTGTGTTCCCTCAGCGTGTTCTAACTTTAGGGGAGATGGGCTACCACTGACATGACAGAGATCACTGTTCCCGATGACAGGAAACAGAAGATCTCTGTCATGTTGCTAGGCAGAACAGGGAAATGTTCTGCCTCTCCTTGACATGATCGCGGGCCACCCGCTATCCTGCTTTTGTGGCCTAACGTACAGGTACGTCAGTTTGCGCAGGTGTGCCCTTCTGCTTACATATATCGGCGTGAGCCAGTCAGCAAGCAGTTAATTGAACAAGCTGAAGTTAGAAGCTGATTGGCTACCATGCACAGTGCACCAGTTTTATTAGATTTCCCTCATTATCTTTTTATAGAATGGTGGAGAATTACAAACTCTGTCAAGTATTTATTGCTGTCTGGGTCTCTATGCATGAAATTCCCATTACTAGTGATGATCACTGTTACTGGCACTGGAGAATAGACTCTCCTACGGAGCGTTCATCTTCTTTCCAGGTATCGTAGCTCGGGCGCAGTGATTGGCCGGAGCCGCAATGATGTCACTCATGCGCATGGGAGCCTCCACTAATGGCATATCGCTGTTAGCAGCGGCATGCTCAGTGCGCCTGCGCGCCGCTGTCTTCGGCGCATGCGCCGTAGACAGCGGTGCCTGTCTTTTTGAAAATATCTCCTAAAGAGTGTAAGGTTAGGAGATATTTCTTGGACCTACAGGTAAGCCTTAATCTAGGCTTATCTGTAGGGCAAAGTGGTCTGTAAGTTTTTACAACCACTTTAACTTATTCATTTACTTAATTACTTAATTTACTGTTGCTATATTAAGGCGCTGCACCTTTATTACTATTACAGAATTTTGTTTCCTCATATTCGTTATGTTGACCTGATTCATTTTCTGAATTCTATTTGTATCTTCAGCATTTGTTTCATATATTTGTTGGTCCAGGTAGACTCCAAAAATGTTGCAGTTTTTACAGAAGAATGCTATATATTATATTATCAAATCGGATGGATTTGAGTTGAAAAGATTCCATATTTTGGAATGCTAGTCCAACCCACCAAGAGAAATGGCATTATCTGATTGGACAATATCACCTGGCGTCATGTGCATCCGAATTAATAAATGGAAGGAAATTCGGATCCATTCATTATCTGGCTCCGCATCATCGAACAAATTCGAAAATGTAATTAATTTCCCCAGGGGCCTGAACTACTATCGCACCATGTGATACAAATTAAGCAAATGCATTAGTTACTCTCATTATAACTTTGTTTTGTATTCTTTGAGATTCAGAAATTCTGATAAATTCAAATCTCCGAAAAATTAATCAAAGCGAAACAAAATGCACGTCTAGAGGAGAATATTCACAACAGGAACAGGAATTCACAACAGAAACAACAGATAATCATACCACAAAGTGTTTAATTGTTCTAAGTGTTCTATTGGAAGACTATCATGTAACCACTATCGCTGGTACAGAAAGAGAGGAAAATACATACCTGTATTTGGCAGCTATGCTGAATTTTTATTATACAATGCAAGATCTATGTCAAGGTGAAAGTGTACCTACTTAAT
The DNA here is from genome assembly GCA_037952925.1 of Lithobates clamitans. Classification (NCBI taxonomy): domain Eukaryota; kingdom Metazoa; phylum Chordata; class Amphibia; order Anura; family Ranidae; genus Lithobates; species Lithobates clamitans. The sequence goes on from JBBGZY010000723.1 coordinate 9,799,388, forward strand.
TTTACATTTAATTGCATATATCTTTGTGTCTGTGTTGTTATATACTGTAAACTGCAGTCCATTAATAATAATCAGATGTTTTTTTTACACAACTCTGATGGAATTTGTCCTACTACAATGAAGCCTCTACCTTGTTCACAAGGTAGATTGCTTTAAAATGTTGCTTTAAAATGCTTTTCCTTCCTCTCTCCTTCTCAAGGATAGTGCCAAAAGATGAAATGGACTCATTATGATGTATTCTGCTCCGCATTTACAATTTACATTATATTAATAAATCTGACATGCAAGTTCCTTCAAAGGCTATACATATGACAAAAATAGTACTTACTGCTGAAAAATCACCCCAATGTCTTTCAATGAATGTTAGACAATCACACTATGGGTCTAATTAATGATTTTAACATTCGCACATTAGGAGGTAGCAGTGACAGCAAATTCTATTTTTATCCAGCCCATAAAACATTAGACAGGCACTTGATCTGAGTATTAATATGTCTCTTCTGCTAATTAAGATATGTTTGTCATTTTTAGAATGGCCATTTTGGACTAGATTATGAGTCATTTTATGCCCCAATTAACAAATGTTAATTCTGTTCACCCAGGCACCATACATACATAAATGCAGAAGCTTGCCATTTCATTTGGAAAAAACGCAAATCTTTCAGGAAATATTAAATGTAATACCCAGGATTTAAAAATAGCAGTTTTATTTGCTGATTTTTATCATTGGTTATATGTTTGCTGTTTTTATTATTTATATACAAATCACAAAATGTGCATTTATGTTAAGCGGAAAAGAATGCATTTATGGAGTGCAGAAAATATAGCTGGAAGGCACAAATGCCATTTTCATCAACAATCTAGTTTTTATGTTTTTATTATGGAAGTTACTGAGGAAAAGAGAAAATAAATAGAACTCCATTGTTGACATCTACTGTTAAATGCAATAGCAAACCCTCCATGTTTATGCCATAATGTGCTAGTATGTGTAACAAAACGTCCCACACTCCGCTTGGTTGCTTTCTTCATATACTGCTTCCTTCCAGTCTGAATATAGATATCAGATATTCCAAACCGTTGACAGCCAATAACTAGACAGTACTCGTTTTGGTTGCTAAACATTAAACTGTTTATTGAAACACAGGTACACAGAAGTAACACTCGGGACAATCCCCCCCCCCCCCCGCATTCAGGGCAGGGTAGACTGTCCAATCAGCAGAGAGAGCTGTTGGAGGAATTCCCCCCTCCCCTCTTACAGCTAATCTACATACACATCCCATAATACCCAAGGCAGACAGCCACAATAGAACAATAGAATACAGCCACACCCCAAACGACCCAACACAGAGCACACCATAGTATGAGACAATATACAATATACACAGTGGGGACGGAAAGTATTCAGAACCCCTTAAAGTTTTCACTCTTTGCTATATTGCAGCCATTTGCTAAAATCATTTAAGTTCATTTTTTTCCTCATTAATGTACACACAGCACCCCATATTGACAGAAAAACACAGAATTGTTGACATTTTTGCAGATTTATTAAAAAAGAAAAACTGAAATATCACATGGTCCTAAGTATTCAGACCCTTTGCTGTGACACTCATATATTTAACTCAGGTGCTGTCCATTTCTTCTGATCATCCTTGAGATGGTTCTACACCTTCATTTGAGTCCAGCTGTGTTTGATTATACTGATTGGACTTGATTAGGAAAGCCACACACCTGTCTATATTAGACCTTACAGCTCACAGTGCATGTCAGAGCAAATGAGAATCATGAGGTCAAAGGAACTGCCTGAAGAGCTCAGAGACAGAATTGTGGCAAGGCACAGATCTGGCCAAGGTTACAAAAAAATTTATGCTGCACTTAAGGTTCCTAAGAGCACAGTGGCCTCCATAATCCTTAAATGGAAGACATTTGGGATGACCAGAACCCTTCCTAGAGCTGGCCGTCCGGCCAAACTGAGCTATCGGGGGGAGGCTTGGTGAGAGAGGTAAAGAAGAACCCAAAGATCACTGTGGCTGAGCTCCAGAGATGCAGTCGGGAGATGGGAGAAAGTTGTAGAAAGTCAACCATCACTGCAGTCCTCCACCAGTCGGGGCTTTATATCAGAGTGGCCCGACGGAAGCCTCTCCTCAGTGCAAGACACATGAAAGCCCACATGGAGTTTGCTAAAAAACACCTTAAGGACTCCAAGATGGTGAGAAATAAGATTCTCTGGTCTGATGAGACCAAGATAGAACTTTTTGGCCTTAATTCTAAGCGGTATGTGTGGAGAAAACCAGACACTGCTCATCACCTGTCAAATACAGTGCCAACAGTGAAGCATGGTGGTGGCAGCATCATGCTGTGGGGGTGTTTTTCAGCTGCAGGGAAAGGACGACTGGTTGCAATCGAGGGAAAGATTAATGCGGCCAAGTACAGGGATGTCCTGGGCGAAAACCCTCTCCAGAGTGCTCAGGACCTCAGACTGGGCCGAAGGTTTACCTTCCAACAAGACAATGACCCTAAGCATACAGCTAAAATAACAAAGGAGTGGCTTCACAACAACTCCGTGACTGTTCTTGACTGGCCCAGCCAGAGCCATGACTTAAACCCAATTGAGCATCTCTAGAGAGACCTAAAAATGGCTGTCCACCAATGTTTACCATCCAACCTGACAGAAATGGAGAGGATCTGCAAGGAGGAATGGCAGAGGATCCCCAAATCCAGGTGTGAAAAACTTGTTGCATCTTTCCCAAAAAGACTTATGGCTGTATTAGATTAAAAGGGTGCTTCTACTAAATACTGGGCAAAGAGTCTGAATACTTAGGACCATGTGATATTTCAGTTTTTCTTTTTTAATAAATCTGCAAAAATGTCAACAATTCTGTGTTTTTCTGTCAATATGGGGTGCTGTGTGTACAATAATGAGGAAAAAAATTAACTTAAATGATTTTAGCAAATGGCTGCAATATAACAGAGTGAAAAATGTAAGGGGGTCTGAATACTTTCCGTCCCCACTGTATGTGTGTGTGTGTGTATGTATGTGTATATATATATATATATATATATATATATATATACACAACATTCCAGTGTGGTGGTACAGTGAGTCTTATGCCCCGTACACACGGTCGGACTTTGTTCGGACATTCCGACAACAAAATCCTAGGAATTTTTCCGACGGATGTTGGCTCAAACTTGTCTTGCATACACACGGTAACAAAAAGTTGTCGGAAAATCCGATCGTTCTGAATGCGGTGACTTAAAACACGTACGTCAGGACTATAAATGGGGCTTTGTGCGTCGGATTTGTGTACACACGATCGGAATTTACGACAACGGATTTTGTTGTCGGAAAATGTAATATCCTGCTCTCAAACTTTGTGTGTCGGAAAATCCGATGGAAAATGTGTGATGGAGCCTACACACGGTCGGAATTTCCGACAACAAGGTCCTATCACACATCTTCCGTCGGAAAATCCGACCGTGGCATAAGTAGTACAGATCAGACTGGGGTTCTCAGTCACCCTGTGCCCTTATTAGAGACACAGAGTGAAGGAGCTAAAACAAGGGTTTCTCAACCTCCCCAAGGGATTCTGGGTTCCACAAGCCCCCTGCCCAAAGTGACTCCCATCACAGTATGTACCACATAAAAGAATTTTCTGACTGGCTTACCTGTGAGTCCTCCACTGGCACGCTGTCACCACAGTTTGCGCTATTCGGCCTGTTTTAATGGCCAAGCCACGATGATGTCACTTCCACACATGTGTACTAAGTCATGATAGCAGGGCTGCACTCTCTGCATTCACAGCACACTGGGGTTGATTTAGTAAAACTGGAGAGCACAAAATCTGTACGATATGTAACTAAATATGTAAATGGTCAAACCACATTTTCCCCTGACCCAAGCTCTGCACTCAACTTAGTAAAACTGTACCTTGGCTACACCTTACTGTGCCATAACCAGTAGGCCTAAGAACCCTTTCACACTGCCGCAACTTGAAAGTTGTGCGATTTTGTGGCAGCGATTTTAACGCAATTTCAGGGAATGCTTGTGTAAACTTGAGGTCTATGGACCTCAACCCGCATCAAAGTCGGACAAAAGTAGTACAGGGACTACTTTGAAGTCGTTGCGGCTTGAAGTCGCACAGATATGAAAGGGTATCTTTGGGAATCATGGGGTACGACCTGTCATGCGACTCTGATGTCCAAAGTCACAGGAAAAGTCGCACAAGCGTGAAAGGGGCCTAAGGCTCTATTCACATTTGTGCGACTTGTCATGCAGCTTTGAACATCATAGTCACATGACAAGTCGTTCCCCATGTTTTCCAATGATAACCATTCAAATACAGTATGTGCGACTTAAAATTGCAGCAACTTCAAAGTAGTTCATGCACTACTTTGGTCCTACTTTCATGCAACTTTACTTCAATATAGACTTCAATGTTAACCCTCAAAAGTTGAATGAAAGTCATACATGAATGTTATACAATACAACAGTTGGGCAATAGTTGTCCATTATCACTGGTCAAAGCCAAAGTCATATCCAAGTTGAACCCATCCAAAGTTGTGTCAAAATTACATCAAAGTTGTGTCAATGTTGCACCAAAGTTGCACTCCAAAGTCGGCACAACTTTGGAGTCGTACAAGTGTGAATGGAGCCTAAGGCCCCTTTCACACTTGTGTGACTTGTCCTGTGACTTGGGACTGCAAAGTCACAAGACAAGTAGTTCCCCATGTTTTCCAATGAGTACCATCCATATCTGTGTGACTTCAAGTCTCAGCGACTAGTTCCTGCACTACTTTGGTCTGACTGATGCGATTTGAGGTCCATAGACCTCATGTTTACACAGGCATTGCTTAAATTTGCATCAAAATCGCGGCAAAATCGCTGCAAAAATCACGGCAAAATCACGTGATTTTCAGGTCACGCAAGTGTGAAAGGGGCCTATAGCAGAACTAAACTCTCTCAATTAGCATTAACTATTATCAGTGGCGGCCTGTCCATTAGGGGTGCCCAGGCGCCGCTCCCTCTCTCCACTCCACCCCCCCTATATGCAATGGATAGATTTATGCATAGCATGAATCTATCCATGGCCGCTGCGGCCACCCCCTATTCATGCAGGGGGTTAGAGTCAGAGGCTCTAATGGGCTTCAAACTCAGATGGGCTCGGGACGCTGAGGATTGAGGACTGCGCTCCAATCCAACCCAGGTGTGTTACAACAGCGAATGAAAATTCGCTGTTGAAGCAGTGATCCTTAATCTGGCCAATCAGAAGCGGGTGTGAGACCCATTTTCCGATTGGCCGCCGAGGAGGAGGGAGAAGACGGAAGCCGCCGCCGCAGTGATGACCCGAGAATGAGAGGCCGCAGGATGGGGTAAGTGCCACGACCGACCGACCAACCCAGATGGGTGGGTGGCATACTGTTTGCCGCCCCCCCAGAAAAAAATTCCACTGGCCGCCACTGACTATTATTAATCCTTATGCTCTTAGTATTAGTAAATAGATGGGAAGATATACAATATTGACTTGCTTTAGACTTTTTTTTACATTTCTTCAGCTGCTTCCTGGTTTCTGGCCTAGGCTAGAATGATGTCATACATCCTAGGAGACTTAATTGGCATATTTTTTGCTTTCAACTAGAGGTGGGGAGTAGGGGCATTCTCAGCTAAGCACACTCTTCTGCCTGCATGCCTGAGCTAAGGGCAGATGGACTCCAGGAAGTAAATGTTACATGAATCATCTGCCCCTACTCAAGATGGCCACAGCTAAAAATGCTAAAGTGATATCTCAACAAAAAAAAGCATGGAGACATGGATGCAAATAAAATAGTGTTTTCAGTTTGTAGCGCTCAGATACAGTTTAGTTCCGCTTTGAAAACTTTAAACTTCATGAAATTCCTAAGCTGTACACTGTATGCCCATACATGCCAACAGTCCGAGACATTCACGGGATTTAGATCCTTGTCCCGTTTTTGTATTGTTCCGGGAAAAATCATGGGAAATTGGCATTCTCCCAGAGAATCGCCGGAGCCGCGGCTTGAGGTCCGGGGCCGGCACTGGAGATGGTCTCCACCACCATTTTACAGAAGACCAGCTCTCGTGGAGCCTGGTCACTCAACAACATGCGGAGCCAGTCGGGTGGCTGACAATAGAAATGGATCTGCCGCCCACCCCCCCGCCCCCCGGGCTGCTGCCAGTCTGTGACATGTTGTGAGAAAGGGCAGGGCATTGGCAGCTGCGCCATTTCTATTGGCAGCCACCAGACGACTCTGCCTCTTGTTTGTTCCCCTCAACGAGTAACCTGTTACACGAGAGCTGGTCTTCTGTAATGGCAACGGAGACTCCACTGGGGACACCTGACTCTACTGGGGCACCTGATGTAAGGAGGGATTCTACTGGGGACACCTGATGTAAGGAGGGATTCCGCTGGGGACATCTGATGTAAGGAGAGACTCCGCTGGGGACACCTGATGTGAGGAGGGACTCCACTGGGGACACCTGATGTAAGGAGAGACTCCACTGGGGGCCCCTGATGTAAGGAGGGACTCCACTGTAGACACCTGATGTAAGGAGGGACTCCGCTGGGGGACCTGATTTAAGGAGGGACTCTGCTGGGGGCACCTGATGTAAGGAGGGACTCTGCTCAGGGCACCTAGTGTAAGGAGGGACTCTGCTGGGAATGATTCAGCATTATGGTGAGTTTTCCATTTTATATTACAATGTAATAATAGAAATAATTCACTTCAATTATCCTGACACCATACCAACCATGGTGCTGTGATGATTGAAGAAGCGCTAACACAAGGTGTTTGGAGTATCTTTATCTGCTGATTGTTAACCACTTCAGCCCCGGACGATCTGGCTGCTCAATGACCAGGCCATTTTTTGCGATATGGCACTGCATCGCTTTAACTGACAATTTTTTTCCCACAAGTAGAGCTTTCTTTTGGTGGTATTTGATCACCTCTGCGGTTTTTATTTTTTGCGCTATAAACAAAAGAAGAGCGTCAATTTTGAAAAAAGCACAATATCTTTTACTATTTGCTATAAGAAATATCCCACATTTTTTTTTCAAAAAAAACATTTTTTTACTCAGCTTAGGCCGATATGTATTCTTCTACATATTTTTGGTAAAGAAAATCGCAATAAGGGTATATTTATTGGTTTGTGCAACAGTTATAGCGCCTACACAGATCCCGGTTCTCGCTCTCGAGCGATCGTGGGTGCCCAGCGGTCATCGTGCCCACCGTGCACTTGTGTCGGCTTCAGGCACATGCTGCGGGTGCGCGCGCGGGTGCCTCCGGTGCCACGCGCGCACCCCTAGTGGCCAAAAGGTGAAGCGACGTAAGGTAACGTCGATTTGCCCAGCCGAGCCAACCTGACGCAGTAAAACTGAGGCAGATGGACTGGAAGTGGTTAAACTTTCTAGAATACACATATTTCTATTGTGGTGTAGGATCTGGGCCTGCTGTCCCTCCATCCCTCTTTGTTTCCTTCCTTCCCTCCCTATCTATCCCTCCCTATCTATTTCTTTCTTTCTTTCTTTCTTTCTTTCTTTCTTTCTTTCTTTCTTTCTTTCTTTCTTTCTTTCTTTCTTTCTTTCTTTCTTTCTTTCTTTCTTTCTTTCTTTTCTGCATCATATTGTAATGCCAAATCAATAGGCCCATAACAGAAATCTAAAACTGTGTGTGTCCCATAAGGGTGTACATTCACTTAAGCTGAAGTGATTAAAAGGACCACATCTGAAACACTGTATGACTACAGTTAATGCATGCATGTTTGTACATGTATGCATACCATATATTATAATACATGCAAACATACTGTATTTACATGTGTGAAAGATCACACATGCAAATATTTCATTTGTAACGTGCAACTGACTGTCATAAAGATTAGAAACCCCATTAGAAGTTTTAGGTTGTCTAATAACCCTGCCAGAACCCCTTGGTGAACCTTGATCAAGATGAATGACTGCAATGGGGTTGATTTATTAAAGGATACAAAAGGAAAAGGTGAAAAGAGAGCCTCACCTGCAGTAATTACTAGGGACCATGTAGCTTATAGATAAGGAAATATTCCCACAGTGTACAGGATGGAGGGTGAAGCTGAGAAGTAGTGATGCAGTAAGGTCATATATAATTAACAGTGGTTAGGATATTAGTCCAGCGCATAGCTCCCAACTGTCCCTGATTTCGAGGGACTGTCCCTGATTTGGAGCAATGTCCCTCTGTCCCTCGTTCCTCCTCAATTGTCCCTCATTTTGGTCTCATCTATATAGTTGGATATAAAATGCACTTTTTATCTATTAAAAAGTGTTTCCCAGTGCTAAACCTTTCATCTGATTTCTAAATTGCTGCATTTGTAAATTCCAAAAGCCAATATAAAGGAATAGTAGTGGTAAAAAAAAGCACTTGTGGTTTTAACCAATCTATTTTTTTTTGAACAATTCTCCTTTAAGGGGGCATGGCAAGGGGCGTGTCCTATGCCTGCATACTATTGCTGATAGGTGTCCCTCAATCCCATCTCAAAAAGTTGGGAGGTATGCCAGCATAAAGCATGGGATATTGTTCTCAGTGTGACCAGTGTTCACTGCAGTACAAAAAGACACAGAATAAGAGTATAGTGCATGGATGAAAAGGGCCGCTCACCCAGCCTGGAAGCAGTGTGGACTTGCCAGGATACTGGCTGTAGCTTTCCCACCTGCAAATCCGTTGCATTTGGATCAGGGATGTGGCCGTGTTGCTAGATTAAGGCTAGCAAAGGGCCGCAGTTTGGAGACCACTGCTCTAAATTGTTTTAACCTATAAAGGCTTTTAAAGGGTTTCCTATTGACAATTTTGGGTATCATAGTTTTTTTGCCATTTAATGGTCATGCAAAATTTTAGGCCTTGAAATGTATTTGGTATGTATTTACTAAATGCAACTACATATTTTATATTTTACGAAAAAACTGGGTATTATATTGTGTATGTGTGCACTAAAATTCATAAGTGCACACTAACACAGAGTATGCATTTTGTAAAAGTATGCGTTTTGACAGTTGCCCAAATATCTTAATATCGTATTATAATTATCCTAATATCCTATATTCAAGCTATGTTTGTTCATTGGTAGTTGTGGAGATGATGTGTTGGGGGGACACAAAAAAAAGAGATGAGAAAGATGCAAGAAATCGGTCACGAGAAAACACAAGCAAGGTAACACCTAGAAAATGGGAAAATGAGCACAGAGACACTGAATGAGGACAGGTTGGGATGGGCAATATTTTTGTCCCATGCTGGGAGCCAAAAGCTACTATGCATAATAAAGCAAGTTAATGTTTTAGAAAGTAATTTGTTATACTATATGTACAGTAGTCTACACTAAAGCATCCCCAACCTACCTGAACAGTTAACTCTTACAGTATATATTACCTGAGACAAGTGAACACTTAACACCCTCAACCCCCAAACCTATTCTAAAATCATCTAAAGTGAGTCCTAAACGTAAATATAAATCCAATCCCTTAAACATATACAGTCTATAACATATTAACATAATTCCAAAGTTGTTTTACATCTTTTTAAATCTGCAGCTTTTATAAAATTCTACCTATTGATCCTGCATGAAAGACCCTATTTAGCCTCTTCCTGTTATAAGGGGACAACTGTCTCCAATTTGTGGTCCCCTTTTGTCACTCTGTCACATATGCAGGGCCGGTGCTACCAATAGGCGAACTAGGCAGCCGCCTAGGGTGCACTGCCACCCAGGGCACAGCCATGGCCAGTGCCATATTCCTCTCCTGTCACCTCCCCCTCCCCAGTGGATGTCACCTCTAGAGCCGCTGCTCCTCCCCCCGCGCACAGCAGACGTGAGCTGAGATTCCGGCACCGGACAAGGTCATTCACTGGATGATGATGATCGCCGCTCGCTGCAGCTGAAGTCAAGTTTTTTTTTTAGAGGGGTGTGGTTCAAGTAGCTGGTCTTGCCTAGGGCGCAAAATAGACTAGCACTGGTCCTGCACATATGCCTCTAATGGAGACCACAAGCAGGCATACACACATTTTGCAGACATGGTCCACCATTGTCACTGTGAGAAAGTCAGTCCTGTGGAATAATGTGCCGCCAAATATTAGGCAAATGCAAATTGACAAAGGTGGCTGAAAGGGGCTAAAGGAAATAAGCAGCACCAAGATTTAGAATATATAAAAAAATGAAACAGTAGAATCAGTCACTTCCAGTGCTTGAAGGTCCTCCACAATTGGCTAGGACTATGGGACAACAAATCCAAAAGCTTGGTGGATGCTGCCCTCCTCGGATAGTTGAATCAAAAGTGAAACTACAAAAGAACAAACAGGAAGGTGCAAGCACCTAGTGCATTACCAAAGATTTATTTAAGAGATAAAAACTGGTATAGCTGGATACTCACAAAAGTACAACTTGTAAATGCATGTAAACCACAAGATGCCTCAGAGCTTATATGAAGAGAAGGGGAATGGCACCATGACACCAACGAGATGGATGCTGTTCAAATATTCTTTATTGTAACCATGCCAGATGAATATTACAGGAGCACTGATGACGCATTTCACACGAGCAGTTTGTGCTTGTTCACAACACAGGTATGGCTCCAACCCAAGTCATTTAAATGCACAACCCGAAGGAGATGCACCTGAAATGACTTAGGTTAATTGGCTGACCAATATATAGCAATTAAACACGCATGATAACATCATTAAACCAGCCTAAATAACATATACCTAAGGATAAAGAGAATCAAAGACAAAAAATTGGACAAAAAATAATTTCATAACAAAGATACAAAAAATAGGAAGAATGAGAAAAATAAATAGTAACCAATGAAAAATATAAAGTGTAAAAACATAAGAAAAATGTAAAAAGACAAAAGGTGTATATATGATACAAAGAACAACCACACAGGGGTATGTCAAAAAATCTCACATGCCTACAAATGTCCCTAACATAACCTATTGAGAGGAATGGAGAAAGGGCGGATAAACCGATGAGGTTCATCTGGATGTAAAATATCAGACATAAAAACATATATTCCCTAAAATAAATGAGTAATATAAAAAATATAAAACATTTTTTTTATATATTTTTTTTTAATTATTAGGAGGGGAATTAGTGCCTGACTGGAACCTACAGACCGGTGTACTCAAAAGTATATATATATGGAGAGAGACAAGAAGGGGTTGAATGAATACTCAGACCTTCAATCATGAAAATATGTTATATCCCATTCAAAGTTAAAACCATATGGTATGCATGTTTTAAACGGAAAAATCCAGACTTATCTCTTCCATAGAAGTCTAAAAACATCACCCCCTCTCTTGGACGCACTAACTTTCTCTAGAATCTGTACTTCCACTGCTGAAATGTCTCCATCATGATGTTGGTTAAAGTGGCGAGCAACATTAGTGGATCGATTCTTCTCAATACTGAATAATTGCTCATAAAATCTATCCCTAATGTCGCGTGCACACGGTCGGACTTTTCGTCTACAAAAGTCCGACGGACGCCGACGGACCAAAGCTGGCTGACAATCCGATCATGTGTGGGCTTCCCCGGACTTTCAGCGGACTTTTTCAGCCTCAAATCTGACAGACTTTAGATTTGAAACATGCTTCCAATCTTTACGTCGTAACTACGCCGGACCCAGAAATCCGCTCGTCTGTATGCTAGTCCGACGGACAAAAACCCACGCTAGGGCAGCTATTGGCTACTGGCTATCAACTTCCTTATTTTAGTCCAGTGTACGTCATCACGTGCAAATCTGTCGGACTTTTGTGTGATCTTATGTAGGCAAGTCCGTTCGTTAGAAAGTCTGCCGCAAGTTCGCAAGTTCGGCTGTCAGACTTTTGTTGCCGAAAAGTTCGACCGTGTGTACGTGGCATAAGACGTCTAGTTGTGCGTCCAATATACTGCACATTGCACAGTTTGCACAAAATTGCATACACGACATACCTAGTGGTGCCTCAGAGCTTAGCTTTGAGGAAGGAGATGCGTCCTCGAAACACGTCAGATGGCCAGCATAGAGGGTGTTGTTGGAGTACGCGTATCCTGCAGTGCATGGCATCTTATGGTTTATACGTTTTTATAAGTTGTACTTTTGTGAGTATCCATCTATACCAGTTTTTATCTCTTAAATATTTTTTTGGGATTTGTGCTAGGGGCTTGCGCCTTCCTGTTTGTTCTTTTGTAACAACATCCAGTTAGGGCTTACTGTAGATCTACTTAACCACCACCATTACACATATTGGAAAAAAAAAAGACAGGCAAGTAGATGTGTATTTCTGAAGTGCCGTTTAAAAATAGTGCTTCAGAAAACACACTCAGGCAGCCAGTACGCCCATGAATGCCTGTGACTAGATCTGTCATTACCACACATATGAGATTTACAAATCCATCTGCCGTGGTGGCAGACAAGACTTGTAGTTTATTTATTCACAGATTTCTGTGAATAAATGATACAGCTCTGCAAGCGGAGCTGGAGTGGAGCTAATTTCAAAAGTGACAGCGACCGCAGGGGAGAAGAACCCTTGCATGCTGTCAAGCGGAGTAGGGGATTCTAGTGGTGGGTGCTTAGCAAGGTGCTACACCCTAAGGTGTCCATTTATGAAGCAGTGAACAGCGGTAATCCAGAGGATCGCCACTGATCACAGTCCATAAACGGTTTATGAAACAGAGATAATTGGGGGAGAACGTGTTTGAACATGTTCTCCCGCCGATGTTCTCAGCCCACTGAGAATCCTCATTGACTGACACAGAAACGGCCAGTTTATGAAGCTGCGATCTCAGCGCTTCACTGGCGATCTGTGTCAGAATTCACCCTCCCCAATTCACCAGCTCAGAGGTGGAAATTCGGAGAGTGAAGAGAGAATCCCGGGGGATCTGAGGAGAAAAGAGGAAGATTATTAAAGTGGGGTTCCACCTAAAAAAACAAAAATACGTGAAAAATTCTAAAAAAAAAAAAAAAAATTTGGATATTTTTTTTTTTTTTACTTACCTCTAAATGCCTGTTGCTAGGTGGTCCCTCGTAGTCTGCCTCTTCCTTTGCCTGGGCTGGTGACATCACTTCTCCCTTGGCACAGGAAGGGCTCCGCTCTGCTCCCTCCTTCCTGTCAATCATCTGGGACCCATTACAGGTCCCAGATGATTGAGCGGCCAATCACGGCGCGCGGCGCCGCTCGCGCATGCGCAGTGGGTGCCAGGCTGTGAAGCCACAGCCCAGCGCCCACAGTTGAAATGCCGGCGCCGACAAGCGGAGGGGGAGGACGAGCGGGGCTTCAATCCCCCCCATCGCTGGACCCAGGGACAGGTAAGTGTCCAATTAAAAGTCAGCAGCTGCAGTATTTGTAGCTGCTGACTTTTTTTTTTTTTAATGGACCCCCTGGGTGGAACTCCTCTTTAACTTCCTTCTACCTCGATCAGACCCCCCAAGACAGTAACCATGCACCCCTGTCATATTTATGTGTACTTCATAAACTGGCACTCAGAGGAGAAAGATCTCCTCTGAGAATGCCGGAGAATGAAGCAGTGAAATTTCTTCACTGCTTCATAAACGAACACCTAAATGTGTAACATGTTCCTAAAGGTGAACTTAAAGGGGTTGTAAAGGTATTTTTTTTTTCTTTAAAAATAACAAACATGTTATACTTACCTTCACTGTGCAGCTCGTTCTGCACAGAGTGGCCCCGAACCTGCTTTTCTGGGGTCCCTCGGCGGCTGTCTCGGCTCCTCCCCGCAATAACTAGCCACCTTAATGCGAGCTCCCTCGCATGGTGGATAGTTATTGCGGGCGCGCTCCCGTGATACAGCCGGCGGCTATAGCCGCTCGCTGTATCACTCGGCCCCGCCCCCCGGCGCGCCGCGTCATTGGATGTGATTGACAGCAGCGCGAGCCAATGGCTGCACTGCTTTCAATCCATCCACTATAGCCAATCAGCGACCAGGCTGATCAGCTGAATGGAGGTCGGGAACGCGCAGGCGAGTTTTTGAGGTGTCAGGTAAGTAAAACGGGGGGGCTGGGGGCGGCGGTATTATCAAAAGTTTTTACACCTTAATGCATAGAATGCATTAAGGTGAAAAAATGTATACCTTTACAACCCCTTTAATGTTTAAATAGGCAACCATTACAGTACACAGGCAATTATGACATTTTGCAGGCAAAAGGGTACTTATTCATCCATCTCAGCAAGACTGTTGACATAGCTTGATATTATGTTTGCAGTAAAGGATCACTTTAAGCTGGCTGTAACCCTGTAATGTTTTATGATAAAGTGTCAGAGTGCACCATTATGGCAATTAGCTTATTATTTCAGATGATAAACAGGCGCACTCGATGGAAAAATGGTTTTGCTGTCCTTGTTATTCTATAGCCTGCTTTCCTTATTGTGCGCTAGCGCTATTATTTGATAATTATTGATGTCACCTAATGAATGCTGCAATCTCCTGTAAACATTTTGTCTGGGCTCCTTGCTTGCTTTACACTGATTAACACATTACCATTTATAATTATTCCCAGCAAGGAACACATGAGAAAACGTTGTGCTTAATTGATTACAGTGTGAAAGTAATTATTTTGTCCATATTTATTAAAATTCCAAGAAGATAATTAAGTTTTGTACCAGCTCTCGGTGTACATTATAGAGTCTGTTCATAAATATATTAAACATATGTCAAAGAATAAATAGAGCCCTTCTTTGGTTATCAGATTAAAACTATTACAGGCATAAGAAAGAAAATGATTACTGTATGTTTTACAAGAGACATCTAAAAATTGCAAGTAAGAAATATGGATTTAATTAACAAGGGTTATATTGTAATTTATTTGGTATAATATATATGATTATGAAAAGGAAAAAGACATTTTTCAAATCAGTCTCACAAAAAAATGTATTTTATTGAGATTATCTTTTAAGGTGTCCTTTCTTTGACCAAACCATGCTTTGTTGCTTTCAGCATCCTTGGCATAGAAACAAGTTTGTATCCCATGGTTCATCTAAGAAATTAAAAAAAAACTCCCATTCAGATAACTTATGCCCATTCAGGAGGGTTGGAACTTGCCCCAAGGCCTACTTTTCGCTGTTTGGAACAAAATACAACACAAGGGTTTGTGTTTTCTTCCTTTCAAAAAGTAAGGCTCATTGACATGTAGTAGAGCGGGACTATTAAACTAGGGAAAACTAATATGTTATACAGTATATATATATATATTTTTTTTGTGTATGTGTGTGTGTATGTGTGTGACACAGTGCTCTCCTGGATGCAGGAAGTGGGGCTCTATAATGTCAGTTCTAGCCAGAAAAAAAAAATGTCTTTTTAGTATTCTTTAGGCTTTGTAACTACCGGATTTGGTTCTAGAGTTCAGAGATTTCAAAGAGTTTCAGAAGGGAAGAAGCCTCTATCCCTAGGTCCAGATTTTACTGGGGACCAGCAGGTTGTATGTGCAGGTATGCAGAGCCTTCATAATCAAGGACCAGGCAGTGGTTCAGGGCTCCACCCAGGAGACAGGAGGTCCCCTGCCCAGGGTGTAGGCCAGTGCAGCAGGGAACTGCAAGAAAGCTGGGAGATAGTATCAAGTTTGACAGAAGCCTACTGAGTGAGGCCAGAGCAGCATCACTCCCAGGAGGACAGACCAGGAGACTGAAAGAGGCATTTATGTTGCTGTTACTGTATAGTAGTTGCATCGAGAGAGGAATGATGAACATCCCTGTGTAACCTTTTTTGTGTTGGATTTGAACCTTTTACCTTCTTTTTAAATAAAAGTGGCCCAATAAGCCCTGAAACATTTTTCCTGGCTGGTTTGAACTTGATGGAGTGAATTCCCCTGTAATATCACTACATGTGTGTATGTATACAATATATATGGCTCATGAAAATGGTACAAAGAAGATCCAGATCCGTCTGCTTTCTAGTGGGAGCAAAGGCACAAATCAGATTCTTCACCCTTGAATGCTGTTAATATGTTTTATTGTTCAGTTCCACCCCATTGTGAAAGCGTTCATTATGTTATGGTATGTTATGTTATGTTATGTTATGTTATGCTGTATAAAATAAAAACAGGTCAATAGGTAATGTTGTCTGTACTAACCTCCCTAAGAGCCAGTGGCGTTGCAAGGTGGGGGCGGGGGGTGCGGGCCGCACCCGGGTGACACCAGCCAGAGGGGTGACACCAGTGTATAGCAGAACCGCAGCCGCTGACACCGCCCTCTGCCCTGTGCCTCTCATCTCGCTCACTCTGTGTCCCCCCGTGGAGCGGACTGAAGCTGCCTCCTCCTCTGTTTACATCCAGTGAGGAGGAGGAGCTCCGAGTGACACACACCTCTGTGTGTATACGTCCGCGGCCATGCTGTACTGAGGTACTGTACTGTACATTCTAAGTAGATTAGTAGATGAGGTAGATGGACATGTGCAGGGGGGGGCACTATGGGAGGGGAGAGGGGTGCTTATACTGATGGGGGGTCTGCACTAGGGGAATTCTATACTGATGGGGTCTGCACTAAGGGGGATTCTATACTGATGGGGTCTGCACTAAGGGGAATTCTATACTGATGGGGTCTGCACTAGGGGGATTCTATACTGATGGGGGCTCTGCACTAGGGGGATTCTATACTGATGGGGGCTCTGCACTAGGGGGATTCTATACTGATGGGGGCTCTGCACTAGGGGGATTCTATACTGATGGGGGCTCTGCACTAAGGGGGATTCTATACTGATGGGGGCTCTGCACTAGGGGGATTCTATACTGATGGGCTCTGCACTAAGGGGGATTCTATACTGATGGGGTCTGCACTAAGGGGGATTCTATACTGATGGGGTCTGCACTAAGGGGGATTCTATACTGATGGGCTCTGCACTAAGGGGGATTCTATACTGATGGGGTCTGCACTAAGGGGGATTCTATACTGATGGGCTCTGCACTAAGGGGGATTCTATACTGATGGGCTCTGCACTAAGGGTGATTCTATACTGATGGGGTCTGCACTAAGGGGGATTCTATACTGATGGGCTCTGCACTAAGGTGAATTCTGTACTGATGGGCTCTGCACTAAGGGGGATTCTATACTGATGGGCTCTGCACTAAGGGGGATTCTATACTGATGGGCTCTGCACTAAGGGGGATTCTATACTGATGGGGTCTGCACAAAGGGGGATTCTATACTGATGGGGGCTCTGCACTAGGGGGATTCTATACTGATGGGGGCTCTGCACTAGGGGGATTCTATACTGATGGGGGCTCTGCACTAGGGGGTTTCTATACTGATGGGGGCTCTGCACTAAGGGGGATTCTATACTGATGGAGGCTCTGCACTAAGGGGGATTCTATACTGATGGGGGTCTGCACTAAGGGGGATTCTATACTGATGGGGTCTGCACT
This sequence comes from Lithobates clamitans, assembly GCA_037952925.1. Lineage (NCBI taxonomy): Eukaryota > Metazoa > Chordata > Amphibia > Anura > Ranidae > Lithobates > Lithobates clamitans. The sequence goes on from JBBGZY010000723.1 coordinate 9,816,769, forward strand.
AAGGGGGATTCTATACTGATGGGGTCTGCACTAAGAGGGGGTGTCTCTATTGATGGGGGGTCTGCACTAAGGGGGATTCTATACTGATGGGGGGTCTGCACTAGGTGGATTCTATACTGATGGAGGTCTGCACTAAGAGGGGGTGTCTCTATTGATGGGGGGTCTGCACTAAGGGAGATTCTATACTGATGGGGGGTCTGCACTAAGGGGAGGTCATATACTGATGGGGGGTCTGCACTAAGGGGGTGATTCTATACTGATGGGGGGGTCTGCACTAAGAGGGGGTGTCTATATTGATGGGGGGTCTGCACTAAAGGGGGGTCTAAACTGTGGGGGTCTGCACTAAGGGGGGATTCTATATGGATGGGGAGGGTCTGCACTAAGGGGGTGGATTCTACCCTGATGGGGGTCTGCACTGAGTTTGGAGGTCTATACTGATGGGGGGGTGTCTGTACTGATGGGGGAGGTCTGCACTGAGGGTGGAGGTCTGTTGTTAGTGAAGGTGATCTATACGGCAGGATCTGTACTTAGCGGAGAGGGGTCTGTACTGAGGGGGGACTATATTTGGTGGAGGGCGGGGGGGAGGGGGGTGACACCAATTTTTTCAGCACCGGGTGACACCAACCCTAGTGACGCCACTGCTAAGAGCTACCAACATTCAAACATGCCACGTTCACAGCCATGAATATGGCACATCTTTCTCAGGTCATCTAGCCTATACTGTAGTGGATTCTTCACATATTTTGATGGTGAAATTATTGAGATTATATCAGAATAAAAGTCAAATAATAATATTAAATGTGTCCATACTGGAATCTAGGTTACTTAAAGCGGAGTTCCTCTTAAAAAAAGATGCGATGCGGGGGAATGAAGCCCCGCTCGTCTCCCCCTCCTCTCTGCGGCGCCGCCATTGTCACTGTGATCGCCTGGCTGTGGCTTCACACTGTGCATGCACGAGCCACGCGGCATGCTATGACTGGCCAGGCAATCATCTGGGACCTGTGATGTGTCCCAGATGATTGCCGAGATGGAGGGGGGAGAGGTGAACTTACTTCCGGCGCCACGGTGCCCCGGGAGGAAGTGGGAGCTGGAACCCTCTAAAAAATGGGTTTCCGCTCCCCCCCCCAAAAAAATGACATGCCAAATGTGGCATGTCAGGGGGGTCACCTTCCCTTAAAGCGGAAGTTCCATTTTTGGGTGGAACTCCGCTTTAAGTATTTTGCAATACCACTGTTTTCCAACCAAAGTTCATGCCTGAGAAGTTTTGTAACTCCATGGGCCTAAAAATTGGGTGCATGGCCAACATATCAGCATTATTAAGGGCATAGTTTGATAGCAACACACTTTTAGGAAACAATTATAGTAATAGTGTTCCTCAAAGTAAACAGAATCGGCCACAATACTCACACAGATGGCACCATAGTAATACATGGGCATATATGGCAATCTGCAGGCAACACATTGGTAATTGTGGCAAAACCTGGCAGAAAAATGGCAATTGTTGTGGAAGAACCCAGACCACAGTCTTGTTTTTGAAAATATAGTCCACATTAGGGATGAGCCGAACACCCCCCAGTTGGGTTCGTACCAGAACCTGCGAACGGACCGAAAATTCGCACGGACGTTAGAACCCCATTGACGTCTACGGGACTCGAACATTCGAAATCAAAAGTGCTCATTTTAAAGGCTAATTTGCATGGTATTGTCCTAAAAAGGGTTTGGGGACCCGGATCCTGCCCCAAGGGACATGTATCAATGCAAAAAAAACTTTTAAAAACGGCAGTTTTTTTGGCAGCAGTGATTTTAATTATGCTTAAAGTTAAAAAAAAAAGTGAAATATTCATTTAAATATCATACCACGTGTTTCCCGTGCTTAGAACAGTCCCTGCACAAAATGTCATTTTTAAAGGGAAAAAAGTCATTTAAAACTGCTTGCGGCTTTAATGTAATGTCAGGTCCTGGCAATATGGATGAATCAGTGAGACAAACAGCATGGGCACCCCCCAGTCCATTACTAGGCCCTTTGGGTCTTGTGGGGATATTAAGGGGAACCCCGCACCTAAATTAAAAAAAGGAAAGGCGTGGGGCCACCCTATATACTCTGAACAGCAGTATACAGGTGGTGCAAACAAGACAGGGACTGTAGGTTTGTTGTTAAGTAGAATCTGTTTGTAACTTTGAACTGGTACATTTTTAACGTGTTTAGCGCCAGCCAAAAAATCTTTTGGAAAACATAGGGAAGGGTTATCCCCCCTGTGACATTTGTTTTGCTGTCTGTGCTCCTCTTCAGAAGATTTCACCTCATTTTTTGTCCCAATGACAAATATTTTTTGAAAATTTGGGGTTTTTTTGAAACAAGGATTGGTGATAAAGCATCAGTGGAAAGGAGAAACGTTTTTCCCATATTAACTCTTACAGGAGAGAATTTCCCTTCCTAGGGGTAGATTTCATCTCACTTCCTGTTGTCTCCTTCCGTTTGCAAGTAGGAGTCGTTTGTAAGTTGGATGTTTGAAAGTAGGGGCCTGCCCTATATACTCAGCAGAAATTTGGGCCTTAGGTGTTGTTGTGGCCACAACACTGTAACCCCTTTACAGAGCCCTGCTGTAAAATATTAGATCAAGAATTGTAATTACCTGCCCCTGTTGAACAGAGTCAGAAAAATTGGGCCTTTGGTGGTGGTGGTGCTAGTGCCACAACACTGTAAGTCCTCACTCGCTCTTGGTGGGTGCAGAAATGGGCCCTGCTGCAAAGTATTGCATCAAAAATTGTAATTACACGCCCCTGTTAAACAGGGGCTGAAAAATTGGGCACTGGTGCTGGTGCCACAACACTGCAACCCCTCACAGATACTCTAGTTGGAACGCAGGAATGAGCCCTGCTGCAAATTATTGCATCAAAAATTGTAATTACACGCCCCTGTTAAACAGGGGCTGAGAAATTGGGTCTTAGGCACTGGTGCTGGTGCCACAACACTGTAACCCCTCACAGATACTGTAGTTGGAACGCAGAAACGAGCCCTGCTGCAAAGTATTGCATCAAAAATTGTAATTACATGCCACTGTTAAACAAGGGCTGAAAAATTGGGCCTTAGGCACTGGTGGTGGCGCCCAGAACCAAAAATGTTCTTTCAAGCTATCAGCGTGATCATTGAGGAGGAAGAGGATAAGTACTTAGGATAGTCACTCAGCATAGGCAGTCTTTGAAGGGATCTGAGATTTCAAAAAAAATTATTCGGTTACATCAGCATCAGGTGCTTGGTAGCTGGTGGTGATCCAAGACTGATTCATTTTTATGAAGGTCAGTCGATCGACCGAGTCGGTGGACAGACGCACCCTGTGATCGGTTACAAAGCCTCCAGCAGCACTGAATGTGCGTTCCGAAAGAACGCTGGATGCAGGACAGGCCAGTAGCTCAATTGCATACTGTGCAAGCTCTGGCCAGCGATCCATCCTCAAGACCCAGTAACCCAGAGGATTTTCAGTGGGAAAGGTGTCCAAGTCTGATCTTGCCCCTAGGTATTCCTGCACCATGTAAAACAGACGGTGGAAGTGATCATACGTTGGAGCTGCGGACCAAAAAATTGTCTGAACGCATCGGTCAGACGGCCACCTTCTCCACCGCTCCTTCTTTGACTGACCGAAACCTCAGCAACACATCCAGAAACAGGAGTTTGTAACCTCCCAGTCTCTGGGAACGCATTGCACAGACCTTTCTGCAAGGCCTCCCAAAGATGTTCCATCCTCTGCTCCCTCTGCGATGGCAAGATAAGGTCTGCAACCTTACCCTTGTAACGTGGATCAAGGAGGGTTGCCAGCCAGTATTGGTCCTTCTCCTTGATACCACGAATACGAGGATCCTTACGCAGGCTTTGCTGGATCAGGGAGGCCATGCAGCGTTGGTTTGCTGAGGCATTCGGTCCGGAGTCCTCTGGGTCACTAAGGACGACATGGTCCGCAGCCACGTCCTCCCAGCCACATACAAGTCCATGTGTTTCTTGGGACTGATCCCTTAAAGACTGCTGCTGATGCTGAGTGCCAGGCTCCACCTCCATACTGACACAATCCTCCTCCTCCTCCTCCTCCTCGTCCCCTTCCTGTGTGATCGGCGGGCACGCAGGAACACTGTCTGGATAAAAGGGGCCTTGAGAGCTAAGGAAGTCCTCCTCTTCCTGCCTCTGTTCTGCCTCAAGTGCCCTGTCCATTATTCCACGCAGCGTGTGCTCGAACAGGTGGACAAGGGGGACAGTGTCACTGATGCATTCACTGTCACTGCTCACCATCCTCGTGGCCTCCTCAAATGGTGACAGGACAGTGCATGCATCCCTGATCATGGCCCACTGGCGTGGGGAAAAAAAAACAAGCTCCCCTGACCCTGTCCTGGTGCCATAGTCGCACAGGTACTCATTGATGCCCCTCTGCTGCGTGTGCAGCTGCTGCAGCATGGCCAACGTTGAGTTCCACCTGGTGGGCATGTCACAGATTAGGCGGTTCATGGGCAGGTTCAACTCCTTTTGGAGGTCTGCCAGCCGAGCACTGGCATTATATGACCGGCGGAAATGCACACAGACTTTCCTGGCCTGCCTCAGGACATCCTGTAAGCCCGGGTACCTGCCCAAGAACCGCTGCACCACCAAGTTAAGGACGTGAGCCAAACAGGGCACATGGGTCATTTGTCCCTGTCGGAGGGCAGAGAGGAGGTTGGTGCCATTGTCGCAATCCACCATTCCTGCCTTAAGTTGGCATGGCGTCAACCACCTCTGAACCTGCCCCTGCAGAGCTGACAGAACCTCTGCCCCAGTGTGGCTCCTGTCCCCCAAGCACACCAGCTCAAGCACCGTATGGCATCTTTTGGCCTGCATACTTACGTAGTCCCTTGAATGGCTACGGAGCACCGCTGGTTCCAAGGACAAAGCACAGGAAGAGGCCATGGAGGAAGAAGAAGAGGAGGGGGTGAAGGAGAGAGGTGTGTCACAATCATTAGTAGTGGCATTTTGGAGGCGTGGTGGCGGAACAACCTCCAACACTACTGCACCTTGTCCTGCATCCTTCCCAGCTGCCAGCAGAGTCACCCAATGCGCGGTGAAACTTAGGTAACCTCCCTGTCCATGCCTGCTGGACCATGAGTCAGCGATAATATGCACTTTACCGCTGACCGCCCTGTCCAGCGAGGCCAAGACATTGCCTTCCACATGCCAGTAGAGAGCCGGAATCGCCTTCCGTGAGAAAAAGTGGCGTTTGGGTACCTGCTACTGAGGAACCGCACATTCCACAAACTCACGGAAGGGGCCAGTGTCTACCAACTGAAAAGGCAGCAGTTGAAGTGCTAGCAATTTTGCCAAGCTAGCATTCAACCACTGGGCATGTGGATGGCTGGGAGCGAACTTCTTTCGGCGGTGCAGCAGCTGGGGCAGGGAAATTTGCCTGGTACAATCTGACGTCGGTGTACCGAAAGCAGTTTGCCCACGAGTACTTGGCTGTGACACACCTAATTCTACACCTTCATTCCTCTCAGTGCAGGTCTCAGAGAGAACTGAAGGTATAGTGGGGTTGGAGATCTCAGCTGATGAGGAGCAAGGAGAGGTCCTCTTTGTTCTTTGGTGTGGGTCTTTTAGATACGCTTCCCAACGAACTGCATGGCAGGTCAACATATGTCTGGTCAAGCATGTGGTGCCCAAGCGCGAGATGTTTTGGCCACGCGGGATACACTTAAGACATATATTGCAAACAGCAGCGGTGCGATCTGATGCACTCGCCTCAAAAAAGGCCCACACCAAAGAACTTTTTGAATAACGTGCAGAGACTGCAGTGCCCTGCACATGCGGAGCTTTGGGGTGTGATGCAGTCAGTGTGCTGCCCTTAGGCTGGCCCCTGGAGGGCATCCTGCCTCGTTGGTGATGTGCCGCCTCCTCCTCCTCTCTCCTATCAGGCACCCACGTTGAGTCATCTACTGCCAGATTGCTGTCCTTCTTGTGCACCCCCTCTGTCCGTGCTCACGTTACTGCCTTCATCTAGCTCAGTATCATCATCAGAGCCTTCCAAACGCTGGGCATCCTCCTGAAGCATGTACCCAACACTGTGGTCAAACAGTTCCAGGGACTCCTCAGGAGGACATGGTGGGGCTAGGGAAGGAGTCACTGATGACATTGAGCCGAGGGAAGAGGCCACTGCTTTGCCAGACAAAATACCCTGAGCATGGGTGAGAGAGGATGAGGAGGATGAGGACGGCTTGGTCATCCACTCGACCAAGTCTTCCGCATGTTGCGGCTCAGCACGGCCAGCTGCCGAAAAAAAGGCCAAGCTTGTCCCACGGCCACGTGCTGATGAGGATGTACCGTCTCCACGACCAGCACTGTTGCCTCTAGACACAGAGCCTTCTTGCCCTCTTTTATTGGCTTGTGACTGTCTGCCTCTCCTTGTTGGCCTTCCAGACATACTAATGGCCTGTAGCTGCACTAAGCTGGGATTTATATAAATATATATATATATATATATATATGTGTGTGTACTGATACTGCAGCTAGCAAAATCAACTGCCTGCCTGTAGTATGAGAACACCATCAACCTTCTACAGGTAGCTTTAGCTGAACACTGTGCAGAGCTCGCAAAAAACTAACTTGTAGCTTATTTAGCTGCCTGCGGTAGTGATAGGATCAGGAAAACACCACCAACCTTCTACATTTAGCTTTAGGTGAACACTGTGCACATCAGGAACATCAGTACTCTCCAATGGGTAGTGTACCCTGATACACTAGGACATCAGGGTACACTACCCAATGGAGAGTACTGATGTTCCTTTGTATACTATGATCTTCTTTGTGTTTTGTTTTTGTGGTTTATGTATGTACTGTACAGACATTATACGTCTTTTTACCTATTTGTATTGAAATTTGCAGTATTATTAAAGTCATTCAATTTTATATCAGAGTTGGTGGTCTTTCAAAGTCCCATTTAGGGGGTATTTCTTTTCGTTCATTTATTCTTTCATGTACATGGATCAGTCATCCTGTTCCCTTTGCAGAGAAACAGCCCCAAAGCATGATGTTGCCACACCCATGCTTCACAGTAAGTATGGTATTCTTTGGTTGCAACTCAGCATTCTCTCTCCTCTAAAAACGACCAGTTTTGTTTCTACCAAACAGTTCTACTTTGGTTTCATCTGACCATATGACATTCTCCCAATCCTCTTCTGGATAACTTAAATGCTCTCTAGCAAACCTCAGATGGGCCCAGACATGTACTGGCTTAAGCAGGGGGACATGTCTAGCACTGCAGGATCTGAGTCCTTGGCGGCATAGTGTGTTACTGATGGTAGCCTTTGTTACATTGGTCCCAGCTCTCTGCAGGTCATTCACTAGGTCCCCCCGTGTGGTTCTGTGAATTTTGCTCACTGTGATCATTTTGACCCCACGGGGTGAGATCTTGTGTGGAGCCCCAGATCGAGGGAGATTATCAGTGGTCTTGTATGTCTTTCATTTTTTAATGATTGCTCCCAGAGTTGATTTCTTCACACCAAGCTGCTTGCCTATTGCAGATTCAGTCTTCCCAGCCTGGTGCAGGTCTACAATTCTGTTTCTGGTGTCCTTCGACAGCTCTTTTGGTTTTCACCATAGTGGAGTTTGGAGTGTGACTGTTTGAGGTTGTGGACAATTGTCTTTTATACTGATAACAAGTTCAAATGGGTGCCACTGTATGATGCTGATGTAACACAGTAGACAGACAGCGGCTTTGTTCCTCATGTAAGCTAAATTATAGCACCCGCCCCCTGCATGCACAGTGCACTGTACTATTCCCTCCACCAACAGTAGAGTGGAGCAGGTGGGGCACATGAGATTGGGAAGGCATCGGTTATCCATGCTTTCGTGATTAATTCTAGATGCATATGATAAAACTTTTCTGCTCCTCTGGTTGCCTGGATATTGGCTTCTTCCTCCCCTTTACTAATTTCTATCACTCCTACTTTCTCTTTCAGAGTGTCCCGATTTCCATGTGGCATCACCAGCTCCGCCCCTAGCCGCCTGTTTTTTTTCTCTCCCTGCTCTGGTTGATGTGGAGCCCATGCCTTGTCTGTATAGTGACTCCTCCTCCTGTGCCCTTCCCCTCAGGTCCCCTCCTTTCCAGCCCTACAGCCAAATTGAGTGGTGCTCTCTCTGTATCTGTGCTGCTGAGGCTGGCACTAACTACCCATCTAACAGGTAACACACTTTCAGGCTTGATATTACTGATATAGCTGTGGAGACAACTATTGTTTCAGATTCTATTTTTAGTAAGTGCGCATTCACAAGAGGTGCAAACAATGATTCTCCCATGCAGGGCTGACCTTTATCAGCATAGGGGTACATAGGTGTTGTGCGCATCCCCATGCCAGCACCCCATTCATTTCTACTGGGACCTGAGGCTGCATGGACACATCCTCTGTATTCGTTTTTCTCTCCCTTTTTCCCTTTTATATGACCTGCAGAACACGTTTAATTTTGATGATTTACTATGACTTTTATAGCAGTCTTCTGTGTCATCAATGTTAAAAAGCGCGAGTCCAGCTATAGGCAATATCCACTCGACAGCGTGTTTCTGTATCTTATCTGGTGTTCTTATAATAAAAACATTTTCAACCCTAATATGACCTGAAGGTGCAGGTCCCAATAAAAGTGAATAGGACGCTGGCACAGGGATTCACACAGTGCCCATCAGGCCCGGACTGGGACAAAAAATAAGCCCGGGCATTTTAGACTGACCAGCCCATGACACATTTACCGGTGGGCACGGAGAGCATAGAGGGGCCTGGGAGAGCATTGGGGGGGCAGAGAGCACAGGGAGGCAGAGACCACTAGGGGGGTCAAAGAGCACTATAGGGGGCTGGAGAGCACAGGAGGGGTGGAGAACATGGGGGGGCTGGAGAGCACAGGGGGAGTAGGAGACCATTGAGGGGTGGAGAGCACAGGGGGCTGGACAGCACGGGGGGCTGGACAGCACAGGGGGGGAAGAGAACATGAGGGGCAAAGAGCACAGGGGGCGGAGAGCACTAGGGAGGCTGGAGAGCGCAGGGGGAGTCAGAGACCACTAAGGGGTGGACAGCACTGTGGGGGGGCTGGACAGCACAGGGGGCAGTTAGAGAGAACTGGGGAGATCATGGGGAGCCAGAAAGCACTGGGGGGAGCCTGACAGCATGGGGGGGTGGAGAGCATGGGGGGGGTCCTGAGAGCATGGGGGTCAGCAGAAAGACGCTGGATAGAAGGAGCAGCTGCATATAGAATAATCATTCTCTCCATTTTCCTCTTGCAGCCTTTGAATGGCTGCGAAAGGAGAAAGAGGAGGAGAAGCGGGCTTTAAGAGGTTACAGGAGAAAAACAAAGAGATTGATTCTTCTATATGCAGCCAACCTACCGCTCCTCCTATTCTACTGCACTCACTTTCCCTCTGGTCTAGCGTCTCCTCCAGATCCCTAATTTCATGATCACCTGATCTGTAGTTTCCACCCCCTGGCCTGATGGCTGAACTGAATTGATGTCCAGCCAGCCGCGAAGAGGCCGGGTGAAAAGCGTGGGCTCAAGGAGCAGCCCAGCTGCCTGCGGCTCTGACCCACTGGGAAAGCGCCCAGTGTGCCCTATGGCCAATCGGGGCCTGCACACGGGCATAAAAAAAAAAAACACAGCTTTTACAAGGCATTTAAATGCAGTTCAATCTTATGTAGCCACGCAGAATTAAGCATTTACAGTAGATCCATATTAGAAGCATTAAAAACGCGCATGCATATGCAAGTAAATATATTCCAGTGGCTAAAATAAATTAATAATCTAGCACAAACGTGCATAATTTCACACCACAGTAAACATTTTTTTAGTTTGATTTTTCTGCCATCTCCCAGCAAAAAAAATCCAGCGTAGACAGGGGTCTTTTTTAATACACCCATGTGCATGAAGCCTTAGCCCCATGCAGACTGGTCATTTACAACCAGTGCATAATGCTCTGGCATTTAGGTGCAGGCAGAGGGCAAAGGTGCACCGTCCAGCCCCGCTGTCAGCAGCCTGTCAAACTCTATCACAGGTTGTCAGCTGCTGTGACTGGACGGGGCTGGATAATGCACCTATGCCCTCCGTCCGCAGTTAAGAGGATAGTGCACCTTTACCTTAGTGGTACTACAAATAGTGCAGTTTGCCCCTAGGGACGAATGCCCAGAACTTAGACAGTTTGCATTCATCCGGTGCACCTAAATGATGCAGCCACATGCACCGGGGCTAAATACCCGGTGTGCTGGAACTTGTAGTTCTACAGAGGTCTTAGAAATACACACTGTGAAGTACGCTTTTGCAATGCAAGACATCCACGCCAATTTAGTTGCATTTTTCCTAACATACGTTTACTAAGAATAAGCAATGCACATTGGATCACAAAGCATACAGAGAATGTGATACAGATAAAGACGTATAGTATGCAGTGACTTGTAATTCTACAGAGTAATACAAATATACAGTATATTGTGCTGGGACCACACTTGTAGTGGTTCTCAGATTTATAGCCTACACCAGGAGTACTGAATAAAAAATTTAGTGAGGTCCGATCAGTAAAATTTTCCTTCAACCGAGGTCTGAATCGCATGTTTGTGTGATGACTCAGATCCTTCACATCACAGCCCCTTCCTCTAAAATCACAATCCCATTTTTCCATCAGATCAATGCCCCCCCCGGCATATTACAATTACCCCTTCACATTACAGTTTCTCTCTCCATTCACAGCTGTGTCCTCAGCCCCCCCCCCCTTCATGTCGCCCGCCTTTCCCCACAGCGATGTCCTCTGTCCTACAACGTCACGTTTGTTTTTGAAAAACAAACAAATTTCTAATCAATGATGGGAGAATCGTGCGAAAAATATAATTGAAAAAGAAATGTGCATGAGGCCGCTAAATTTATTTTCTGTAGCAACACGAGGTGAAGCTGAAGGCTTGGTTGGTCGAATTTCAAATTCAGTGGTGGCACCATCGGATCACAAAATGCACAAAATTTCTGATTTTCTAAACAAAATTTGTTTGGAATTTGACCTATGTATGTAGTGAAGGGAAGTCTGGTATCAGTAGAACTATTGTTTCTCATCATTGGTGTCCATGGGAGGAATAGTTGCCCATCATTGGTGTCAGTGGGAGGATTAGTGTCCCATCATTGGTATCAGTGGGGGGAATAGTGTCTCATCATTGGTGTCAGTGGGAGGAATAGTGTCTCATCATTGGTGTCAGTGAGAGGAATAGTGTCCCATCATTGGTATCAGTGGGGGGAATAGTGTCTCATCATTGGTGTCAGTGGGAGGAATAGTGTCTCATCATTGGTGTCAGTGGGAGGAATAGTGCCCCATCATTGGTGCCAGTGGGAGGAATAGTGTCCCATTATTGGTGTCAATGGGGGGAATAGTGTCCCATCATTGGTGCCAGTGGGAGGAATAGTATCCTATAATTTTTATACATAGTTAGTTCGGTTGAAAAAAAACTGAGGTCCATCTACTTCAACCAATAAATGGGAGGAATAGTGTCCCATTATTGGTGTCAGTAGGAGGAATAGTGCCCCATCAATGGTGTCAGTGGGAGGAATAGTGCCCCATCAATGGTGTCAGTGGGAGGAATGGTGCCCCTTCATTGGTGTCATAGGAGGAATAGTGCCCAATCATTGGTTTCAGTCGGAGGAATAGTGTCCCATCATTGGTGTCAGTGGGAAGAACAGTGCCCAATCATTGGTGCCAGTGGGAAGAACAGTGCCCCATCATTGGTGCCAGTGGGAGGAAAAGTATCCCATCATTTTTTACATAGTTAGGTTGAAAAAAAAACACAAATCCATCTACTTCAACCAATAAATGGGAGAAATAGTGCCCCATCAATGGTGTTGATGAGAGCAATAGTGCCCCATCATTGGAGTCAGTGAGAGGAATAGTGCCCCATCCATGGTGCCAGTGGGTTAGAACATCTGATGTTTTTATTTCTGTCTGTCCCGGTGACAACTGCTTTGGGGACAAATCTTCCTAATAAAATCTTCATTTGATAAGGAAATTTAGTTGTGGCTCACTGTATCCAGTGTAGCTGTGTTTGATTATTCTGGCCTTTTTGTTGTTTTACTTGCTGCGGGTTTGATTGCTCTCTCTGTTTCCAGAGAACTGTGAGTTGTTCTGGAACATATTTGTGGAGCAAGGCAAATGAGTAGCATGAATATTTATACAACCCTGACCAATCCTTGGGAGGGTGTCCCAGATGGGTGCTGGGATTCTGTATAAATACTGTGAGATAGAGAGCTACCAGGTCTTTTTTCCTTGGATGGACATTGCAGCCTAGAAGGGGGCTGCTTGCCCCTTAGGCCATCCTACCAGGTGCTTGTGGGGTGTAAAAAAGAGGAGCTCAGTCTGTTTATTTCTTTGTCAAGGGACTCAAATAAAACATGGAAAAGTGATGGCAGAAAAAAGACAGAGTTGTCCATCGAGTCTTCTCAATTTGTTTGTGTGCCGGAGGGTTGGGCCTTTGGGGGGGGGTTACAGGAATTATTTGGTGTCAATAGTGTCTCATAGTTGATGTCAGTGGGAGGAATAGTGCTCCACCCATCATTGGAGCACAGGTGTGTCAGAAGGAAGGTGTCTCTGAAGCTGCTGCAGGTGATCTGTGTTAGAGGGGGGTGGTGGTGAAATCTCTCCCAGCCCTCCTGGTCCCTTTCTAGGGAGGCCATAGAGGCCAACGGGGCCTCTCCTGCTGGAAGCTTGCAGCCATCTCCTGGGCCGTCGAGTGACATGCCTGCCCCTGTACAAACCATGGCTGGTGTTCTCTCTGCCCCTGGTGAGGATGAAGGCTCAGAGGCCATTCGGAAGCAAGTGGTGGCTGGATTTAAAGCCCTGAATAGGGAGGGAGACAAGCTCTACAAACTGAGAGCAGAGCTGAAGCATTTGAGAAGGCAGCATGAGGGCTTGCACAGCAGGAACCGTGGATCCATGGATTCAGAAATCCAACTGGCCAAAGTCCAAGTAGAGCACCAGGAGACCATTAAGTCCAAGATGAAAGGAAGAGATGGGCCCTTCAAGGAGAAGCTTGCCAATGAGCAAAGGTTTGGAAGGATGGCAAAAGTGGAGGTGGAGGAGTAGACCCCCAGTTCTAACCCCCTGCCCCCTCAGGGAGAGGAAAGCAGCCCCATGTCTTCCCAGGACTCAGGAGGCATGATGAGGGCCATCCAGGCAATAGAGTCTCCTGTGCGGGGGGATCAGCTAGCGTTTGGTGATGAAGACATTACTGATGATGTGCCTGATAATGTCAAGCCCCAAGCAGGGGATAAAACTGTTTTTATGCCATCTAGCACTATGAGTAATGCTGGCAATGTGCCCAATGACAATCAGGTTGCTAGTCCTATGTGTAGCAATGCTGTGCCTGCTGATGCTGCAGTGCAGCAAAAATTGCATTTAAAAAATGACATTCCTGTAGAGGAACTACAGTGTCAGCCCTACCTGTTAACCCTCCTTTAGCTGAGTCTAAAGCTGTTTGCCCCAGAGCTGCTGAAGACTCTACAGCTCAGCTTCAGGAGACAGCTGGTATTACAGCAGAAATTGTGACTATTCCTCATGGGAAATTGAATGTGTGTGTGATTGATAGCAATTGTACAAGTGTGATGGACAATCGTCCCACCTCAGTCCAAGCAATTAATAATAATAATAATAATAATGTACAGACTACTGTGATATCAGTGTGGGGCCTTGGCCCTGATAAGACTACATTTGCTCAGGTGATACTCTGTGCTCCTGGTAACTCCACTTCCAAGCAGGTTTTCCCCCTACAAGCTACCACTTTGAGCACCCCAGGATCTGGTCTTGGGTCTCTGGCTTCTGCTGGGGGTCCAAGACGAAATGTAGTGATATAAATAGGAAGGTGGTGCAATCCCTCCAGCACGGTGTGCAGTGGTGGATATGATTTTGGAGATGGGTTTTGGGGCAAACGACCTGTATGCCCTAATACATGTAGCTGGGAGCCGAGAGTATACTATTAGCTTCACCAGGCCAGAGGGTCTTGACCTATTCTGGGAGTGATTTGAGGCTCGGTGCAGGTCAAGACCGGAATGGGAAGGTCTGGCGCCAATTGCAGTTTCACAAAGGTCAACAGTGAAAAAGATCACAATTATTCTCACTAATGAGAGTGTTCCTGCTCAAGATTTAGAGGTCTGGTTAAGGAATTATGGTGAGGTTTTGACTAAGCCCAATAAAATCCTTGATGAATGTAACATCTGGACTGGGGGTTGGTCGGTAACAGTCAGGTTGGCCAGGGATGGGAATGTTGTTCGTCACCTGCCCTCCCCAGCTTTTATAGGGAGGGATAGGATGACTATTTTCTACCCTGGTCAGCCGAAGCTTTGTCACCGCTGTGGAGGAAAGGGGCATTTGAGCTCCTCCTGTTCAGCCTTGATATGTTCAGTGTGTCGGGGTCAGGGTCATATGGCCAAGGACTGCACCTAGATGATCAGGTGCAACCTGTGCCTGCACCTTGGCCACCCCTATAGCAGATGTCCTGAAGCCTAGCACAATATGGAGAAAGAGGTAATAGATGACTTGTCAAGGCTGGACAGGTTGAAGGCCCCTGGTCCTGTTCAGGATCCCTCTCCAGTTCCTGTGGCCACCAGGCATGTATTGGCCATCGGGACTACCGGAAGTTTCCCAGTGGGCCGATGGCTCAGTGGGCCGGTTTCTGCCACCCCCTCCACACCTCTGTCTCCCCCCACCTGCAGCGCTCACCTCCTCTCCCTGGCTAGCTATGCAACGCGGCTGCATACAGACATGATCCTCAGGAGTGGACACTGAGAAGCTCATCATACAATCCGGAAGGAGGACGGTCACACACAGCTGTGACATAACTTTCCTCGGCACTCGTTCTCCTGCTCCTTCCTTCCCCCGCTCTCCATCTAGATTCTCCGCGGCAACAGACAGGATGGAGAGTGGGGGAAGGAAGGAGCAGGAGAACGAGTGCCGAGGAAGGTTATGTCACAGCTGTGTGTGGCCGCTCTCCTTCTGTATCGTATGATGAGCTTCTAAGTGTCCACTCCTGAGGATCATGTCTGTATGCAGTCGCGCTGCATAACTAAGCAGGGAGAGGAGGTGGGCGCTGCGGGGGAGGGGGGGACCAGAGCAGCATGGGGGACATAGAGCAGCACGGGGGACCAGAGCAGCACGGGGGACAAGAGCAGCATGGGGGACCAGAGAAGCACAGGGGACCAGAACAGCATGGGGGGATAGAGAAGCATGGGGGACCAGAGCAGAATGGGGGGATATAGGAGCATGGGTGACCAGATCAGCATGGGGGGATAGAGGAGCACGGGGGACCAGAGCAGCATGGGGGGGATAGAGGAGCACGGGGGACCAGAGCAGCATGGGGGGGATAGAGGAGCATGGGGGACCAGAGCAGCATGGGGGGGATAGAGGAGCACGGGGGACCAGAGCAGCATTGGGAGATAGAGGAGCAGGGGGGACCAGCAGAGCACACGGGGGACCAGAGCAGCATGTGGGGGATCAGCGGAGCATACAGGGGACCAGCGCAGCAAGTGTGGGACCAGAGCAGCACGCGGGGGACCAGTGCAGCATGCGGGGGACCAGCGCAGCACGCGGGGGACCAGCGCAGCAAGCGGGGGACCAGTGCAGCACATGGGGGACCAGCGCAGCATGCGGGAGACCAGTGCAGCACGCGGGGGGACCAGCGCACCACATGGGGGACCAGAGCAGCACAGGGGGACCAGAGCAGCACGGGGGGACCAGAGGAGCATGGGGGGAAATAGAGGAGCACGGGGGACCAGAGCAGCATGGGGAGGGGGGAGCATGGGGGGGGACCAGAGAAGCACGGGGGGGCCAGAGGAGCATGGGAGGGGAAATGGAGGAGCACGGGGACCAGAGTAGCATGGGGGGAATAGAGGAGCATGGGGGACCAGAGCAGCATGGGGGACCAGAGCAGCATGGGGGATAGAGGAGCATGGGGGACCAGAGCAGCATGGGGGGGATAGAGGAGCATGGGGGACCAGAGCAGCATGGGGGGATAGAGGAGCATGGGGGATCAGAGCAGCATTGGGGACCAGAGTAACATGGGGGGATAGAGCAGCAGGGGGGACCAGCAGAGCACATGGGGGACCAGAGCAGCATGTGGGGGATCAGCGGAGCATGCAGGGGACCAGCGCAGCACATGGGGGACCGGCGCAGCACATGGGGGACCAGCGCAGCACATGGGGGACCAGCGCAACACACATTGGACCAGCGTAGCACGCAGTGGAGCAGCGCAGCACATGGGGGACCAGAGCAGCACGGGCGGAGCAGAGGAGCATGGGGGGGAATAGAGGAGCACGGGGGCCCAGAGAAGCATGGGGGATAGAGGAGAATGGGGGGGACCAGAGAAGCACAGGGGGCCAGAGGAGCATGGGGGGAAATAGAGGAGCACGGGGGACCAGAGCAGCATGGGGGAGAATAGAGGAGCGTGAGAGGAACCCGAGAAGCACAAGGGGCCACAGGAGCATGCGAGGGACCAGAGCAGCATGGGGAAAATAGAGAAGCATGGGGGGGCCCAGAGGAGCACGGGGGGACCAGAGGAGCACAGGGGGACCACAAGGGGTACAGATGAGCAGAGGGGACCAGAAGATCAGGAGAGAGATGCAGAAGCATGTGGGGGAACAGAGAAGCAGGGGGGACCAGAAAAACATGAGGGTGCAGAGAAGCATGGGGAGAAACAGAGGAGCAGGAGAGGAACGCATAAGCATGTGGGGGAACAGAGGAGCAGGGGGAGGACCAAAGAAGCATGGAGGGGGGACAGAGGAGCACGGGAGGGACCAGAAGGAGCATGGGGGAGGGGACAGACAGCTGGCTCAACAGCTATGGCCTGGGAATTTCTCACTTCTGCCTAGACTTCTTGTTCCATTACGGGGAGGTCACTGAACTGATTCTTTGCCCCGGGTGAAATAATGTCTAGCTTCCCCACTGGTACTGCCTATAAGAGTACCAGTACCAGCCGTTCTATTCTAATATAGTAGAACGGCTAATGGCTAGTGAAGGGGGGGCTTGGGTGGCCATCGGGGTTGGCCGGCCGGGGGGGCGGGTTTGGCCGGCATGGGTGAGACCTGTCAAAGTGGGCTGGTCTGGATGAAGTCTAGGGCCAAATTTTTGTCCTAGTTCAGCCCTGGTGGTAGAGAGTATCAAAAGTGGTGCTGTTTCTTCCTCTGTAAAGAAGTCAAAGAAAAAAGCAAGGGATGAGGGCACCTCTAAAGCTGACTTGCAGTACCTGGAGGAGAGAGGAAGGTTGGGAGGTGGAAGAAGCAGGCAGTGAGGAGGGACCAGGGTCAGGAAGCACCAGTGCCTGTCTTCAAAGGTCCTCTAAGTGGGATATTTCCTCTTCTGGGGCTTCTTCGGAGCAAAGTTCCGATTCCAAAATGGAGTTTGAGGTAGCCTCAAGAAAGAGAGAGGCTTCTGGTGATGAACAGTAGGGATGAGCTTTCTGTTCGAGTCGAACATGAGTTCTACTGCTGGAAAAACGGCTGTTCGATTGTTCGACGAAGATCGAACATTATGGGGCATTTGCACCAAATTTGAGCGTCATCGCAGTGCATTGCTGGCTGATGATTGGCCAAGCATGCACTATAACCCGCATGCTTTGGCCAATCACAGCGCCGTCAGCAAAGAGAGTGATAATTGGCCAAAGGCAGGCTGCCTTTGGCCAACTATTGCTCAGGCACCATGCCCCAAACTATATAAGGCCGCCTGCACATCGGCCCTGTGTAGTGTGTTGCTGGCGTTAAATTGAGCAGGCAGTCCATTCCTGGCGTACTGTTTCTAATCTACTTCAGGCAGGCAGTTGATATAGATATATATATATACATCCCGGCTTTGTATATATATATATATATATATATATATATATATATATATATACACTGTATCCTGTGTAGCTAGATCGCACTGCAGACCGTTCCTGGTGTACTGTTTCCATAGCTCCCAACTATTCCTGATTTCCAGGGCCTGTCCCTGATTTGGAGCAATGTCCCTCTGTTCCTCATTCCTTCTTATTTGTCCCTCATTTTGTCTGATCTATATAGATGTATATAAAATGCACTTTTTTTGAAGCACTATCAAAAAGTTTTAAACCTTTCATCTGATTTCTAAATTGCTGCATTTGTCAATTCCAAAAGCCAATATAAAGGAATAGTAGTGGTGAAAAAACACTTGTGGGTTTAACCAATCTTTTTTATTTTTTTGTACAATTCTCCTTTAAGGGGGCATGGCAGGGTGTGTGTCCTATGCCTGTATACTTTTGCTGATAGGTGTCCCTTATTTCCATCTCAAAAAAGTTGGAAGGTATGTGTTTCTAATATACTTCAGGTAGGCAGTTGATTCAGTTAGCTGCAGTGTATTTGGTATATACATCCCGGCTTTGTATATATATATATATATATATATATATATATATATATATATATATATATATATATATGTGTGTGTGTATAGATATATATGTGTATATATATATATATATATATATATATATATATATATATATATAATATACACTGTATCCTGTGTAGCTAGATCTGACTGCAGGCCATTCCTAGTGTACGTGTTCAAATACACTTTCAGGCAGGCAGGACAGGCAGGTTATTCAGTGATCTGCAGTGCATAAAATACTGTATTTATTGGCGTATAACACTCACGTTTTCACTATGAAAATTGGGTGCAAAAAGTGTGTGCGTGTTATACGCCAATACTTCAATTTTAGCTGCCTCGGAGGGGACAGGGAGGGGGGCCGGACGAGTGCTGTCAGATTACATACAGTGAGAATCTCCTGTTTACTTGATAGCCTCTGTAATAGGAAGTCCCATCTCCTGGGCCGCCATTGGACCACTGTTCTGTCTATCATAGGAGATTCTTACTGTATGTAATCTGTCGACGCTCATCCCGCCCCCTCCGTGTCCCCTCTAGGCTGCAGATGGGCATCGATCATGCTGCACTGACGGCAATGGTGAGGCTTCTGCACTGAAGGCAATGGTGAGGCTGCTGCACTGAAGGCAATGGTGAGGCTGCTGCATTGATGGCAATGGCATGGCTGCTGCATTGTTGGCAATGGCGAGGCTGCTGCATTGATGGCACTTGATGAGACTGCATTGATGGCACTTGATGAGGTTGCATTGATGGCAATGGTGAGGCTGCAGATGGGCACTGACCCTTATTTTGCTTCAAAGTTCCTTATTTAAAAGTTTTTTTCCTGAAACTTCCCTCTTAAAATGAATGTGCGTGTTATACGTCTGTGCGTGTTATACGCCGATAAATACGGTTTATATACTGTCTCCAACATATATATATATATCCACTGCATTCCAGTCTACACAAGCCTATATCTGACTGCAGGGCATTGCTGGTGTACATTTTCAAATACACTTTCAGGCAGGCAAGCGATTCAGTGATCTGCAGTGCATTAAATATATTTACAGTCTCCAACATATATATATCCACTGCATTCCAGTTTAGCCAAGCCTTTATCTGACTGCAGGCCATTGCTGGTATACGTTTTCAAATACACTATCAGGCAGGCAGGCAGGCAGGCAAGTGATTCAGTGATCTGCAGTGCATTAAATATATATACAGTCTTCAACATATATATATATCCACTGCATTCTAGTCTAGCCAAGCCTATATCTGACTGCAGGCCATTGCTGGTGTACGTTTTCAAATACACTTTCAGACAGGCAGGCAGGTGATTCAGTGATCTGCAGTGCATAAAATATATATACTGTTTCCTACATATATATCCACTGCATTCTAATCTAGCCAAGCCTATACCTGAATATAGGCCATTCCTGGTGTACGTATTCAAAGATCCTTTCAGGTAGGCAGGCCAGGCAGGTGATTCAGTGATCTGCAGTGCATAAAGATATATATACAGTGTCCTACATATATATCCACTACATTCTAGACTAGCCAAGCCTATACCTGACTACAGGCCATTCCTGGTGTACGTATTCAAAGACACTTGCAGGCAGGCCAGGCAGGTGATTCAGTGATCTGTAGTGCATAAAGATATATATACAGTGTCCTACATATATATCCACTGCATTCTAGTCTAGCCAAGCCTATACCTGACTGCAGGCCATTCCTGGTGTAATTTTTCTAGTAAACTTCAGGCGGTGTTTTGCTAATCCAATTTTACAGCATATCTGGAAGGCCACCAAGGAACGGCAGATGCTCACGGGCCACTAAAAGAGGGCAAGCAGGCTCTGTGTCTACAGCCAACAGTGCTGGTCGTGGACGCGGTGCATCCTTTTTTTGTCCTTTTTTTCGACAGCTGGCCGTGTTGAGCCACAACATGCAGAAGAGTTGGTAGAGTGGATCACAAAGCCGTCCTCATCCTCCTCATCCTCTGTCACCCAAGCTAAGACAAGTTTGGCTGCCAATGCAGCTGGCAGTCATGTTCCCCCAGCTGCAGCATACTGCCAGGTTTGCTCCAGTGGCGAGGAGGGAGGGGATGATGAGGTCACTGACTCTACGTGGGTGCCTGATAGAAGAAAGGAGGAGGAGGAAGAGGAGGAGGATGCGGCACATCTCCAATGAGGCAGGATGCCCCCCAGGGGCCAGCTTAAGGACAGCCAACCGACTGCATCACACCGAAGAGCTCCGCATGTGCATGGCGCTGCTGACTCTGCACGCTTTTTCAAAAGTTCTTGTGGGCCTTTTTTGAGATGTGTGCAGCAGATCACACCGTTGCTGTTTGCAACATATGTCTGGAGCATATCAAGCGTGGCCAATACAGCAGCCGCTTGGGCACCACATGCTTGACCAGACATATGTCGAGCTCCCATGCAGTCCGTTGGCAACAGAACTTAAAAGACCCACACCAAAGAACAAGGCGGACATCTCCTTGCTCCTCATCAGCTGGGATCTCCAACCCCACTATACCTTCAGTCCTCTCAGAGACCTAGACTGAGAGGAATGAAGGTGTAGAATTAGGTGTCCCAAGCACTTGTGGGCAATCTGCTAGCGGTACACCTAAATCCGATTGTAGCAGGAAAATTTCCCTACCCCAGTTGCTAAACCGTCGAAAGTAATTTGGTCCCAGCCATCCACATGCTCAGCGGCTGAATGCTAGTTTGGCTAAATTGCTAGCACTCCAACTGCTGCCTTTTCAGCTGGTAGACTCTGCCCCCATTTGAGAATTTGTGGAATGTGCGGTACCTCAGTGGCAGGTTCCCAAACGCCATTTTTTTTCTTGGAAGGCCATTCCAGCTCTCTAATGGCATGTGGAAGGCAATGTTTTGGCCTCGTTGGACAGGGCGGTCAGCGGTAAGTTGCATATTACTGCTGACTCATGGTCCAGCAGGCATGGACAGGGATGTTACCTTTCTTTCATGGCGCACAGGGTAACCCTGCTAGTAGGACAGGGTCAGGAGAGCTTGGCATTTTTTCGCCACGCCAGTGGCTAATGATCACAGATGCATGCACTGTCCTGTCACCATTTGAGGAGTCCACGAGGATGGTGAGCAGTGACAGTGCATGCATCAGTGATACTGTCCCTATTGTCTTCCTGTTGGAGCACACACTGCATGGAATAATGGACAGGGCACTTGAGGCAAACCAGAGGGAGGAAGAGGAGGACTTCCTTACCTCTCAAGGCCCCCTTTATCCAGACAGTATTCCTGGCCCGCCTATCACACAGGAAGAGGAGGAGGAGGATTGTGTCAGCATGGAGGTGGATCCTGGTACTCAGCATCAGCAGCAGTCTTCAAGGGATCGTTTTCAGTCCCCAGAAACCCATGGACTTGTACGCGGCTGGGAGGAGGTGGCTGCGGATCATGTCGTCCTTAGTGACCCAGAGGACTCTGGACCGAATGCCTCAGCAAACTTATGCTGCATGGCCTCCCTGATCCTGCAAAGCCTGCGAAAGGACCCTCGGATTCGTGGTATCAAGGAGAGGGATCAGTACTGCCTGACAACCCTTCTTGATCCATGTTACAAGGGTAAGGTTGCGGAACTCATCCAGCCTTCGCAGAGGGAACAGAGGATGAAACATCTTCGGGATGCCTTGCAGAAAGGTTTGTGCAATGTGTTTCCAGAACCTGGGAGGTTGCAATTTCCTGGTCCTCCTGGACAATGTGTTGCTGAGGCTTTAGTCATTCACAGAAGGAGCGGTGGAGAAGGTGGCCGTCTGACTAATGCGTGCAGACAATTTTTTTAGTCCGCAGCCCCAAGGTCTGATCGGTTACAGCAACCATCGCCAGCGTCTGATTTACATGGTGCAGGAATACCTTGACGCAAGATCAGACTTGGAGACCTTTCCAACCAAAAATCCACTGGGTTACTGGGTCTTGAGGATGTATCACTGGCCAGAGCTTGCGCAGTATGCAACTGAGCTACTGGCCTGTCCTGCATCCAGCATTCTATCTGAACGCACATTCAGTGCTGCTGGAGGCTTTGTAACCGATCACAGATTGTGTCTGTCCACAGACTCGGTTGATCGGCTCACCTTCATAAAAATGAATAAGTCTTGGATCACCAGCTGCCAAGCGCCTAATGCTGATGTAACCGATTAATTTTTTTATGAATGTGAGATCCCTGCCTAAGACTGCCTATGCTGATGCTGAGTGACTATCCTATTCCTCCTCAATGTTCATGTTAATAGCTTCTAAGAACATTATTGGTTCTGGGCACCAGTGCCTAAAGCCCAATTTTTCTGCCCCTGTTTAACAGGGGCATATAATTACAATTTTTGCTGTATAATTTTGCAGCAGGGCTCGTTCCTGCGCTCAACTAGAGTATCTGGGAGGGGTTGCAGTGTTGTGGCACCAGCACCAGTGCCTAAAGCTCAATTTTTCTGCCCCTGTTTAACAGGGGCGTGTAATTACAATTTTTGCTGTAGTGTTTCGCAGCAGGGCTCGTTCCTGCGCTCAACTAGAGTATCTGTGAGGGGTTGCAGTGTTGTAGCACCAGCACCAGTGCCTAAAGCCCAATTTTTATGCCCCTGTTTAACAGGAGCATGTAATTACAATTTTTGATCCAATATTTCACAGCAGGGCCCATTCCTGCGCCCACCAAGAGTAACTATGAGGGCTAACAGTGTTGCGGCAACACCACCACACCACCACCAAAGGGCCAATTTTTCTGACCCTGTTCAACAGGGGCATGTAATTACAATTCTTGATATAATATTTCACAGCAAGGCCAGTTCCAGCACCCACCAAGAGTAACTGTGAGGGCTTACAGTGTTGTGGCAACACCAAAACCTAAGGCCCAAATTTCTGCAGAGTATATAGGGCAGGCCGCATAGTATATACAGGTGGTCCCCTACTTTCAAACATCCGACTTACAAACGACTCCTACTTACAAATGGAGGGAGACAACAGGAAGTGAGAGGAAATCTACCCCAGGAAGGAAAGTTCTCTCCTGTAATGCCCCGTTCACACGGTCGGACTTTGTTCGGACATTCCGACAACAAAATCCTAGGATTTTTTCCGACTGATGTTGGCTCAAACTTGTCTTGCATACACACGGTCACACAAAGTTGTCGGAAAATCTGATCATTCTGAACGCGGTGACGTAAAAACACGTATGTCAGGACTATAAACCGGGCAGTGTCCAATAGCTTTCATCTCTTTATTTATTCTGAGCATGCGTGGCACTTTGTCCGTCGGATTTGTGTACACACGATCGGAATTTACGACAACGGATTTTGTTGTCGGAAAATTTTGCTCTCAAACTTTGTGTGTCAGAAAATCCGATGCAAAATGTGTGATGGAGCCTACACACGGTCGGAATTTCCGACAACAAGGTCCTATCACACATTTTCTGTCGGAAAATCCGACCGTGTGTACGGGGCATTAGAGTTAATATGGGAAAAAGGTGTCTCCACTGATGCTTTATTATCACCAATCCTTGTTTCCCTAAAAACCCCAAATTTTCAAAATCCAATTGTCATTGGGACAGAAAGTGAGGTGAAATCTTCTGAACAGGGGCACAGACAGCAAAACAAATGTTACAGATGATGATAACCCTTCCCTATGTTATCCAAAAAGCTTAAAAATGGAATGTTTTGGCTGGAGCTACACTTAAAAAATGTACCTGTTCCAAATTACAAACAGATTCAACTTAAGAACAAACCTACAGTCCCTGTCTTGTTTGGACCGCCTGTATACTGCTGTTCAGAGTATATAGGGCCTGGGGGCCCCACGCCTTTTCTTTTTTTAATTTGGGTGCGGGTTCCCCTTAATATCCATACAAGACCCAAAGGGCCTGGCAATGGGCTGGGGGGTTACCCACGCCGTTTTTCTCAATAATTTTTATCCATATTGCTGAGACCCGACATTACATTACAGCCGCAAGCAGTTTTAAATTACTTTTATTCCTCTAGAAATTTTGTGCAGGGACTGCTCTAAACACGGGAAACACGTGCCACTTTACAGGCATATTATAGACACCCCCCAGGTACGATAATTAAAGGAATATTTCACTTTTATTTTTTCACTTTAGGCATCATTAAAATCACTACTCCCGAAAAAAACGTCCGTTTTTAAAACTTTCTTTTGCATTGATACATGTCCCCTGGGGCAGGACCCGGGTCCCCAAACCCTTTTTAGGACAATAACTTGTATATTAGCCTTTAAAATTTGCACTTTTGATTTCTCATGCTCGAAATAGACTTTAAGGGTAATGGAATGTTCGCACAAACTTTCAGTGCGTTCGCATGTTCTGGATGCGAACCGAACCAGGGAGTGTTCGGTTCATCCCTATTCATAAATAAGAGCAAACACTTTTTAATCTTTCTTCACAGTGTAGAGCAGTAGGAATCACAATATACAACCTGGACTATTTAGTCATTTTTCTTTTCTCTATATTACTGAAAAAATGAAATGAATGTGCATTACCATCACTGTATATGTGCAATCTAATTTATTATCTGTGTCTGCTTCATATTGATGAAAGTGCAGTAAAGGCAGAATAACAGGCCGTGCCAGTGAATAAATATCTTCAATATTTAGACTGATGTCAGAGCACTGAATCCACACTATGTCACATACCTACTCACCTGCGAAGATGAATGTGCAAACTTCGTTTACTATGCAGCAAAAGTCAACTGAAGCATAGAACTCCTGCAGGCAAATGTCATTTTTTTGCATAGGAAAATCATTTATGCTGTTGATATGGTTTATCCTCCACACAAATTATTGATTTCTCTATTGTTTTCAATTTCAGTTGTAGTCATAGGGTTCACATTTATGAAGCAATGAATGGTTGCTGATTATTTACTGCTTTTCTGTCACTGTAACATTCATATTTAAAGTGTATCTCTATACCCAACCTTTTCCTAGTTTGTAATTTAGCTAAGAATAGTTAGAAGTTTTTTGGGTTTTTTTTGTTTTTTTTGCTGTTTGTAGATTACCCATCTTTATTTGTCATCAGTGGGACAGGAAAAGAAGGTAAATTTCCCTGACAGTAAAAAAGAGGGGGCATTGTACTGTATTTAACAATTTCCTAACCCTAATCCAAACTCTAAAAAAGGTTGTTGTTATAGATAGACTTAATTAATCTTTCTTTTTTTATTTTTACTCATGTAGCATGTGCCGTTTAGCCCACCTGGGGCCCCGCATTTCTTGTCAGCTCCTGTGGGGGAAATTCTGCTCACTCTAAACAGCATGCCGAGTGGCCCAGAGAGGCATGGCTGCTCTGCTCCCTTCCCCGCCTTCCTATTGACAGGGGGGGGAAGGAGCCAAATACCAGCCATTGGGACTACAGCAGGGGATTGTGGAACATGTAGTCCTTAACACAAATGGCCCCATAGCCTTGTATGCTGAGCAGGACTGCAGATCCCAGCATGCTTTTGGAAAAAGGAGGAAAAGGACTCCAGGGAGCTGCCTGGGAGTTGGGGGAGATGCCACGAGTCAAGGGAGAAGACCGGACCTAGGGGAGAGGTGTTACCTCCTGGGTCAGCATGCGGTTCCTTCCAAGCATCCACAGCCGGTTGGGGACATCCTGCCTGAGGAGGGATCTCAGGCACATCTGCAGAGGCACTTATACCAACAGTGTGAAGTGTTCCAGTTGGCAGGTAGCCAGTCGGGTTACCTGAAGAGCCTGCCTGCTCCAGGACATTTTGCTCGGACCTGAACCATGGGATTGGTGAGCGGACACTTGCCCATTTGCAGGGAAACAGACAATGCATGTCATGCAGACAACGTTACTTATCTTGCCCACTTGCCAGAACCTGGGTCACACTTCCCCCCCCCCCCCCCGCTGAGTAGTCACAGTGTCCACCTTGTTACCTGGATACTGCTAGTATACTGCAATTGTACTCTACCAAGCAAGGCATCTAAGTGCACCAACTAAAGTGGCTAGCTGAATATTCAAGGCCTTTTTCTCCAAGGGACTGAAGTTACGGGCACGCACACACCTACCCATGGCTCACTATATGTAGTGCATGAGCGGGGTAGTCTGACTTGGGAGTTACGCCATTGACCACTGAACTAGGTGCAGTGTTTATAGTTTGTGTGCCTGTGGTGTCAGAAAACAGAAGAGAGGTCTGACATAAGAAAGGGTCATTCTTCTGCTCTCCTCCTGCCTGGACTCATAGAGCTCAATTTAAGTAAAGTGGTGACCAATCTGTTATACTGTTTGCCATCTTGTGATCTCTCATTGTTAAATTGTTTTGCTTCTGCTCTCTGAGTTATTTGCTGTTGAAGAATCCCTGAAAAGCAGCCTGATAGTAACATTAAGTATATTGTTCTTGGTCCATAGTCATTACTATACAGTTAACTTACTTGACATTTACTTGCCTACTGTTCAGATATACTGCTACTGTTTGTTACCACTTCAAAGAAACTTCACAGTAAAGCCATTTTTTGTGTTTGTCTTTCATTGGTGTTGTAGCACTAACATTTTCCTCAGGTGTGCCAGAGGGGCTGAGACTGTTCTTGGGGTTGAGAGCCAGAGTACAGAACCAAATATACTCAAGCGGCTCCTACAGGGGTAGCGCTACACTTAGCAGGGCCGATCCTAGGGACACAGACGCCTGGGTGCAGAAATATTTCTGGCTTCCCACCATGGGCGTGGTCATCTTACCAACTCCTCCCCTTTACAAATGATTCTATGGCAACGACTCAAATACAGAGCTGCTCCCCTAAGAAGTCTTTGTTACCCTGAAATCCTCCCATGATATCTTAACAATAAAGAAAATACAGGAAGAGAGAACACTAACGAGACCTGGAGGGGAGTCTCTCTGATGCACACAGAGAGGGCTTCTGTTAGAAAGAGTCCCCAGACATAATACAGGATACGGTCAAAGACTGCAGACATGATACAAGAGATGGTCAGAGACTGCAGACATAATACAGGAGATGATCAGAGACTGCAGACATACTACAGGGGATGATCAGAGACTGCAGACATTTTACAGGAGATGATCAGAGACTGCAGACATAATACAGGAGATAATCAGAGACTGCAGACATAGTACAGGAGATGATTAGAGACTGCAGACATGGTACAGGAGATGATCAGAGACTGCAGACATGGTACAGGAGATAATCAGAGACTGTAGACATAGTACAGGAGATGATCAGAGACTGCAGACATGGTACAGGAGATGATCAAAGACTGCAGACATAGTACAGGAGATGGTCAGAGACTGCATACATAGTACAGGAGATGGTCAGAGACTGCAGACATGATACAGGAGATGATCAGAGACTGCAGATCTAGTACAGGAGATGATCAGAGACTGCAGATCTAGTACAGGAGATGATCAGAGACTACAGACATGATACAAGAGATGGTCAGAGACTGCAGACATAGTACAGGAGATGGTCAGAGACTGCAGACATGATACAAGAGATGGTCAGAGACTGCAGACATAGTACAGGAGATGGTCAGAGACTGCAGACATGATACAAGAGATGGTCAGAGACTGAAGACATAGTACAGGAGATGGTCAGAGACTGCAGACATGATACAAGAGATAGTCAGAGAATGCAGACATAGTACAGGAGATGGTCAGAAACTGCAGACAAAATACAGGAGATGGTCAGAGACTACAGACAAGATAGAATAGATGGTCAGAGACTGCAGACATGATACAAGAGACAGTCAGACACTGCAGACATGGTACAGAAGCTGGTCAGAGATTGCAGACATGATACAAGAGATGGTCAGAGACTGTAGACATGATACAAGAGACAGTCAGAGACTGCAGACATAGTACAGGAGATGGTCAGAGACTGCAGACATGGTACAGGAGTTGGTCAGAGACTGCAGACATAATACAGGAGATGATCAGAGACTGCAGACATAGTACAGGAGATGATCAGAGACTGCAGACATGATACAAGAGACAGTCAGAGACTGTAGACATGATACAAGAGACAGTCAGAGACTGCAGACATAGTACAGGAGATGGTCAGAGACTGCAGACATGGTACAGGAGTTGGTCAGAGACTGCAGACATAATACAGGAGATGATCAGAGACTGCAGACATAGTACAGGAGATGATCAGAGACTGCAGACATGGTACAGGAGATGATCAGAGACTGCAGACATAATCTCCTGTACTATGTCTGCAGTCTCTGATAATCTCCTGTACTATCAGAGACTGCAGACATAGTACAGGAGATGATCAGAGACTGTAGACATAGTACAGGAGATGATCAGAGACTGCAGATATAGTACAGGAGATGATCAGAGACTGCAGGCGAGATAGAATAGATGGTCAGAGACTGCAGACATGATACAAGAGATGGTCAGAGACTGCAGACATAATACAGGAGATGGTCGGAGTCTACAGACAAGATAGAATAGATGGTCAGAGACTGCAGACATGATACAAGAGACAGTCAGACACTGCAGACATGGTACAGAAGCTGGTCAGAGATTGCAGACATGATACAAGAGATGGTCAGAGACTGCAGACATAGTACAGGAGATGATCAGAGACTGCAGACATGGTACAGGAGATGATCAGAGACTGCAGACATGGTACAGGAGATGATCAGAGACTGTAGACATGATACAAGAGACAGTCAGAGACTGCAGACATAGTACAGGAGATGGTCAGAGACTGCAGACATGGTACAGGAGATGATCAGAGACTGCAGAGATAGTACAGGAGATGATCAGAGACTGTAGACATGATAGAAGAGACAGTCGGAGACTACAGACATAGTACAGGAGATGGTCAGAGACTGCAGACATAGTACAGGAGACGGTCAGAGACTGCAGACATGATACAAGAGATGGTCAGAGACTGCATACATAGTACAGGAGATGGTCAGAGACTGCAGACATGATACAGGAGATGATCAAACACTGCAGACCTAGTACAGGAGATGATCAGAGACTACAGACATGATACAAGAGATGGTCAGAGACTGCAGACATAGTACAGGAGATGGTCAGAGACTGCAGACATGATACAAGAGATGGTCAGAGACTGCAGACATGATACAGGAGATGGTCAGAGATTGCAGACATGATGCAAGAGATGGTCAGAGACTGCAGATATGAGACAAGAGATGGTCAGAGACTGCAGACATGATACAAGAGAAGGTCAGAGACTGAAGACATGATACAAGAGAAGGCCAGAGACTGCAGACATGATACAGGAGATGGTCAGAGACTGCAGACATGATACAACAGAAGGTCAAAGACTGAAGACATGATACAAGAGAAGGTCAGAGACTGCAGACATTATACAAGAGATGGTCAGAGACTGCAGATATAATACAGGAGATGGTCAGAGACTGAAGTTCCTATGGACATTAGTAGATAATGGCCGATCGGCCCTCTCACCTGACCCAGCGATGGTTCCTCTGATCAGGAGTCAGCTCACTCTGAATTGCCCGTAGCGACTCCGCTGGGTAGCACCCAGATCTGTATTCTGGCAGTGACTCCATTCCTTTCTCCGCCAGGGATGGCGCTAGGCTGTGTGTCTTTCCCTCTGGTGGCGCAGGACAGTGGGGTTTCCTCTCTGATGGTGTTCCCTCAGCACTGCCCTCTCCCTCTGGAGTCCTGGGTGTACTTCCCTGGAAGCTTTCCCAGGCTCCTGTATCTCTCTCTCTTCCATTTAGCTGAGCCTGCTGTGTGGGCTGCAGTTTCCGTGTTACAGTGGGGCTGCCAGTCCTCGGGACTACATGTCCCACAATCCTCTTCTCTGCTCCTTTTTCTATGCTATTTTTTCCCTGTCTGATATGAAGGCGGGGGGAAAAAACATAGTGGGAGGCTGTGCTGGCCGGCGCCGCTCACTAGTATAGCAGTGCACGTGCGGAGGAGAGGGAGAGGGAGGGGAAGGGGCGAAAGAAGAGCCCGCAGCTGCAGTGACGTCGCTAGGGTTGGCGTCACCAGGTGCGGTATAACATGGTGTCACCCCCCTTCTACCAACTTTAGTCGCCCCTCAGTACAGACCCCCCTCCACTAAGTATAGACCCCCCTTCGTCAGTGCAGGCCCCCCACTAAGTATAAACCCCTCTCTCAGTACAGACCCCCCCTTCATCAGACACATTAACACCCGGACAGCAGCTAGAGAGGACATTGTGCAGCCGCGCCGCCCGGGTGAAGAGCAGATCGAGACAGCCATGCAGCAGCTGAGGCGGGAGTGAGAGACAGAGGAGGAGAGTTGAGAGAACCTGTGTCAGGCTGCAGGCACGGGCCACCCCCCCTCCCCAGCAAAGTCACTGCACGGCTGGTCTCTCTCAACACAGAGACCAGCCGCTCCAATCTCCGGCGGCTGCTCTCCTCTGACAGGAGGAGGAGGGAGGGGGGACGGGCTCTAGCAGTGTAAAGCACAGCGGCGCGGCCGCTCCACGGCGGTGACCTGCTGCGGACAGAGCTACTTCTGCACACGGAGGGGAGGAGGAGGAGGGAGGGGAGCACTCTGGCTCTTCAGCGCCCCCACCTCTCTGGTGCCTGGGTGCACTGCACCCCGTGCACCCGCCTGGGATCAGCCCTGACACTTAGCTATGTCATTCAGTTCCATAAACCTTTCAAGGTTGGTTGGTTGCCTGTTTGTACAAAAAGCTTACTGTAAATGCTACAGAAGAGTATACCTATTTGATTGTCTCTATTCTGATAATATGTTTATTATAATATTCAAAGCTTACAAGATTAAATTAAAGTGATAAGATAAAAGTAGGGTCCACTGAAAGTTTGCTGCTTAGACCATGAGTTATATAGCGTCCCTAAAAATCTAAGGCTGGTAGGTTAGTCTAAACCTGCAGATGACCTATTATACATGGCTTTGTCCTATTCCTACATATCCACTAACTGCTATGTAGGTTGACAGCAATGTTGGAGTGTACACAGACACCAGAATGCAGGCCAGGTATGGACATTTGAAAAAAGAAAAGAAAATGTCACCCAAGTGCAGCATATATGATACGATTTTATTAAAACAATGGTTATAAACACTCACAAGATCTGAAATGAATACAGGCTCATCAATAGTGTACACTGTTGTGACCCTTCCAATCTGCAGGAACCGCTTGTGTCAGATGGAACTGTTAAATATCGTGGGGGAGCCGAGAATGCTGGAATGTATCCCAGGACCACCTCACACCGATCTGGAGCACATCTGCAACACACTCACAGAAGGATGTGACGTCAGATGGAGAGGGTGGCTCGGTGTGCGACACAGGCAGGCTATGTGCTCGGAAGCCGACTGCTTCTTCTACAGGCCTCCAGGAATTTACCATTGGACTATAACAGATGTCAATGGACTTTTACCAACCTCCTGCTTTGTGTCCATAATTTCCATTTTTTTCAGGCATGGACATTTAGGACAAGTATTTACTTATTCTTATCAAGCAGTAAATTAAATTTAAAACAAGCCATTGCTGACCCCTATAACTGCAAGCACTCTAGAGCAATCCACCCTCAAAGTTCAAAACAAAAGCACTGACTGAAATCATTTAAGTCATTAAACTCATCTATGTTTGCTTCCCTGTCTCAGAGCTCCTGCTCTGTGTTAAAGTCTATATGAATTAGTAATTTACTAAATAAAAAATAAAAAAAGGTGTTCAGCTTCCAGGTCAGCTTGTGGGTGGGGGCCACTTGTCGCACACCTGGGGGTACCTTTCGTTGTGAACGAGCTCACCAGTGCCTGGGACCAGGTGGAGACTGCGGTCATGTGGAAAGCAAACATTAAGGCAGTTCTCCAACTTACAGATGAGCCGTGTCACTATGTGCAGTAATAAAAATACAGAGTTTATCTGAAAAGCGATGTCCCGTGTCACTACACAATGTTGTCTGATGTATATTGCATTTGGGAGGAACACTGCTGAGCCCATGACCTCTCCACCAGTCCAGCATACCTCTGCCACCTCACTCCCAGTGACATAATGAGGTTCTGCGGTGCACCTAGCGCGGACCTCATGAGTACACTTGTTAACTCCTTTACTTCCCATACCATGTGGCTAGGCTAAGGGCCTCCATAACACAGGTTCGGTCCTGGTTGCTACGGGAGACTGACCGATGGGGAGGGAGCCAGACCCTGACCCCCTCACCATCAGAGGACCCGTCACCTACACAGGTACCATGCTTCATGGCTGGCTGCAAGCTACCTTGCACTAGTCCTTGACTACCCATAGCAACTGCATTACTCCTCCTGTTTGCTTTTTCAAGTAGAGCTTTTGTATTGGCTTTACTGACCATAGTTCTTTCATATGCCTAGAACCATCATGCATCCCTTTAAAGAACTTCAGTGCAGGCTTAGGACAGTTGATGCACTTTTACTGAAACACTTTAGCAATATAGCCCAACATGAACAATTATAAAAAAAAATCCCCCTAACTATCTCTACTTGACTGCCCAGGCATACCTCAACAACGTAGTAGTCCATTTTTGGTGCTCTCCAAGACTTCTGGACTCCTGTGCCTCTGACGGACTGCAAGACGCAGCTGTTCTCCTCCACAGCAATCACACCATCCTCTTCTTGAGTGGGCCGCCGACTCCCCAAACCCAGCCTTTCCCTTTATTTATACCACAGGTGGATAGGCTGAATCCAAAAAGCCCGGGAACAGCAGCACACACATTAAATCTTTCCCTCAGCCTGGGCCAGCCACTGTCTAACTAACATTTCTGTAGGCAACCTGCACTGAATTTCTTTCAAGATCAACAGGTTTTTTTTCTGTACTTGATGAAAATGTTCTTAGCCTGACATAAATAAACTGATGCAGTCACTGCATTTCAGGATTGATAAGTTACAACATATTTTTTTTCTTTAAATGTTTAGTGATTATTTAACAGTAGAGATTGGAAGGTTGCTGGGCTACTGCTGGGAGAAGGAGCAGGATGAGCTGAGCTGTTGAGAGAATAATTTGAACAACTTCCATGCTTCTGCAGTGAAATTTGAGGATTAATTACTCCACAGTGCCTGAAGCTACATAAGTTAGTGATGGCTTGTTGTAAAGCTCATTTATTGCTTGTTACGAATATGACACTATTTAGATGTCCACAGCGTGGTCACAGTCACATTTTAAAGGGAGGGTCTATAAGAAAGGGTATCAGAATTTAAGATAGATGGAGACTGATTAACAATATCTAAAAAAAAGCGTTTGTTGATTATAGCAAGCAGGGATTAGTTATTTTATTATAAAAATTCAACCTGCTTAGTTGCTACCGTTAACAACACAGCTTTTTCTCATGTTTCAGAAAGACAGCCACATAAATCTGACTGATTGGGCATATGCATAAGGAAACAGCACCGATTTTCCTGCATTTTTCAGAAATAAGTCTATGTGAATGTAAACATATTAACTGTAATACACCTACACTAATCCTCCATTGATAAGAATAATCATAAATGTACTGAAGGAAATAAATTATTACTTTCAAACGACTGTTTTATGTGGCATTCCAGAGTCATTAATCATCTGAAGACATTTTGCCTTTGTGGGCCTCGGCAGTGCTGCTTGTGATGACAGCTTGCTATTTGAGAATTGTGATTAGATAGCAAAACAGGGAGAAATATTAATAACTCTTGACCTTTTCCGCTTTTTTTTTTTTCCAGAATTGAGACATTCTCAGTCAGGAAAATAAGACTTTAGTGAAAGGTTTTAGAGCACAAACAATATAAAGCTGACATTAGTGAGTTGTTAGCAAATGCTGGTGACAGACAAGAAAGAGACTGTGGGGGTCATTTACTATAGCGCCAGGAAGTACTGGGCACTACTAATAATAGCGCCCATTTTAGCCAAATACATTTTTAACAGGCGAATGTGCGAATGAAAAAGAGCGCTATTTAACACACTCATTTATAGATGATGTTTTCAAAATATTATTAGGGCTTATTAACTAACATTTTTGTGTTGTTTATTTTTATTAAATTTTAAGGCGGGTGTTCTGCTCACGAAAGTTCTGTGTGCCCCACTTCACTCGCACCGAGCTCCCACGTATTTAATGTGGGGATTCGGTGTTTCTCCTGTCATGGGTTTACCGTGAATCTTTTAATAACTGTATATTATTTATTTGTTATGCGCTCTCACATGTTTTTTGTTTTTTACTCACTCCAGATTTTCCTGGAATTCTTTCTCCCCTATTTCTCTCTTTTTCCGCTAGTAATAGGTCGGGAAGCCACCATTTGGAAGGATATGGTAAGAGCTATCTACTGATTCAACTACTATGGTGCCATTAAACATATTATCCCTGAACGTTCAGGGTCTAAACGTTCCACAAAAAAGATCAAAAGCTTTTAGATCATTCCAGACCAAAAAAAGCGCACATTGTGTGCTTACAAGAAAGAGCCCTTTCACACTGGGGCGGGGGGGCGGCGTCGGCGGTAAAACGCTGCTATTATTAGCTGTGTTTTACCGTCGGTATGCGGCCGCTAGCGGGGCAGTTTTACCCCCCGCTAGCGGCCGACAAAGGGTTAAATACCACCGCAAAGCGCCTCTGCAGAGGCGCTTTGCTGGCAGTATAGCCGCGCCGTCCCATTGATTTCAATGGGCAGGAGTGGTAAAGGAGCGGTATATACACCGCTCCTTCACCGCCCCGAAGTTGCTGCTGACAGGACTTTTTTTACCGTCCTGCCAGCGCATCGCTCCAGTGTGAAAGCCCTCGGGGCTTTCACACTGGAATGGAAGTAGGGGCACTTTCGGGTCAGTTTGCAGGCGCTATTATTAGCGCAATAGCGCCTGCAAACCGCCCCAGTGTGAAAGGGCTCAAACACACTTTACAAAAATTTCAACGCCCAAATTTTATAATTCTTCATACCCGCAGTTAGGAATGAGCTTCATGTTCGAGTCGAACACGAGCCATAATTGGCAAAGCTAAGGAGGCTTTGGCCAATTATGGCTCAGGGGATTTAGTACACGCCCCACACTATATAAGGCCGCCTGCACGGCGGCCCTGTGTAGTGTGTGTTCCGGCGTTGAAAGAGATAGACAGAGAGACAGTGTCATTTGATTTGAGTTAGATAGATTAGGCAGAACAGTCAGTCAGTTAGCTGCACTTACAGTGTATTGTGTATATATATGCATCCCAGGTGTTGCATATATATATATATACACTGTATTCAGTTTAGCTAGATCCGTTCCTGTTATCTTCTAGACTATTTACATTTAGTGCAGTGCGTCCTGCTCACAGTGTTCAGCTAGATCCGTTCCTGTTATCTTCTAGACTATTTACATTTAGTGCAGTGCGTCCTGCTCACAGTGTTCAGCTAGATCCGTTCCTGTTAAATTCTAGACTATTTACATTTAGTGCAGTGCGTCCTGCTCACAGTGTTCAGCTAGATCCGTTCCTGTTATCTTCTAGACTATTTACATTTAGTGCAGTGCGTCCTGCTCACAGTGTTCAGCTAGATCCGTTCCTGTTATCTTCTAGACTATTTACATTTAGTGCAGTGCGTCCTGCTCACAGTGTTCAGCTAGATCCGTTCCTGTTATCTTCCTACTGACAGGCAGGCTTGTCTTGTTACAGTATTAACAGCTACCTAAAGAAAATTACTGGTGTTCTTTTGATCCTATTAGTACCACGGTCAGGCAGCTAGACTATTTACATTTAGTAAAGTGCGTCCTGCTCACAGTGTTCAGCTAGATCCGTTGATCTAATATTTCACAGCAGGGCCCTGTGAGGGCTTACAGTGTTGTGGCCACAGCAACACCTAAGGCCCAAATTTCTGCTGAGTATATAGGGCAGGACCCTACTTTCAAACATCTAACTTACAAACGACTCCTACTTGCAAACAGAAGGAGACAACAGGAAGTGAGATGAAATCTACCCCTAGGAAGGGAAATTCTCTCCTGTAAGAGTTAATATGGGAAAAAAAATTCTCCTTTCCACTGATGCTTTCCAATCCTTGTTCCACAAAAAAACCCAAATTTTCAAAAAACATTTTTCATTGGGACAAAAAGTGAGGTGAAATCTTCTGAAGAGGAGGAAAGACAGCAAAACAATTGTCACAGGGGTGATAACCCTTCCCTATGTTTTCCAAAAAGCTTAAAAAAGATTTTTTGGCTGGAGCTAAACACGTTAAAAATGTACCCGTTCAAAATTACAAACAGATTCTACTTAACAACAAACCTACAGTCCCTGTCTTGTTTGCACCGCCTGTATACTGCTGTTCAGAGTATATAGGGCCTGGTGGCCCCACACCTTTCCTTATTTTAATTTGGGTGCGGGGTTCCCCTTAATATCCATACAAGACCCAAAGGGCCTGGTAATGGACTGGGGGGTACCCATGCCGTTTGTCTCACTGATTTTCATCCATATTGCCATGACCCGACATTACATTAAACCCGCAAGCAGTTTTAAATGAGATTTTTTCCTTTAAAAATGACATTTGGTGCAGGGACTGTTCTAAACACGGGAAACACGCGTCACTTTACAGGCATACTATAGACACCCCCCAGGTATGATAGTTAAAGGAATATTTCACTTTTTTTTTTTTTACTTTAAGCATCATTAAAA
Source organism: Lithobates clamitans (assembly GCA_037952925.1). NCBI lineage: Eukaryota > Metazoa > Chordata > Amphibia > Anura > Ranidae > Lithobates > Lithobates clamitans. The sequence continues at coordinate 9,853,660 of JBBGZY010000723.1, forward strand.
TCACTGCTCCCGAAAAAACGGCCGTTTTTAAAAGTTTTTTTTGCATTGATACATGTCCCCTGGGATAGGACCCGGGTCCCCAAACCCTTTTTAGGACAATACCATGCAAATTAGCCTTTAAAATGAGCACTTTTGATTTCGAACGTTCGAGTCCCATAGACGTCAATGGGGTTCTAACGTTCGTGCGAACTTTCGGTCCGTTCGCAGGTTCTGGTGCGAACCGAACCGGGGGGTGTTCGGCTCATCCCTACCCGCAGTTATTCACAGCTTCAGCAGATACCAAACAACGTGGAACTCTAATTGCTTTTCACAGGTCCACTCCTTTTACAACACAAACAGAAATTAAAGATCCTGAAGGCCGTTACTTGATACTCACAGGGTTTGTTATGGACACAGCAATAACTGTAGTCTCGTACTATGCACCCAATAAAAGTCCTATACCCTTCTTAACACACCTTTTTCAAGTGATTAATTCACATAGAATTGGATCATTGATTGTGTGTGGAGATTCCAACCAGGTCATTCTCCCATTTCTGGACAAAACTCCTTTCGTTCCTCCCCGACACCAATCTAAACAAACTTTCTCACAACTCCTTTCTAACTTTAAATTAGTAGACTCATGGAGAGGAAATAATCCAACCAAACGGAAAAATACATATTTCTCACACCCGCACCAAACTTTCAGCAGAATTGACCATATTTTCTTTTCTATAGGAATGGTCCCAGAAATTCTCTCCTCTAACATAATTCCTATACCATGGTCTGATCATAATACAGTCTTCACCTCCATTGCTTCAGTCATACCTAAAGCTCATGATTATACATGGTATCTCCCAGATATAGTATTAAAACGTCCTTCTCACAGGTTATTAATTGAACAGGCTCTAAAAGATTACCTTAAAAATAACATAAGTCCAGATATCTCCCCATTGACCTTATGGCATGCATTCTACTTAAAATCCATTAAAACTGACACCTATTTGGCACGAACACTAAAATTTATAAATAAAACTTATAAACCAATTCAACTTAAATGGGCCAGAAATACTTACACTAGTAACCCTCTAAAAATTATCAAAAAATTTGGTTCAGTCTTGTCTTCCCTTTATTCGGAAACAAATAATATTAACCACAATGAAGCTGATGCTTTTTTCTCAGGTATCAACTTACCTAAACTATCTTCATCTCATAAAACACAACTAGATGAACCTATAACTACGGATGATGTAATGGATGCCATTGGGGATTTAAAAATAAATAAAGACCAGGCCCTGATGGGTACTCAGCACTATATTATCGCACCTTTGCAGACATTATCTTCTCTCTGCTGGCAGATGCATTCAATAATTTACTGGAAAATAAATCTTTTAGACAAGAATCTCTAATGGCAATCATCTGTATGATTCCAAAACCTAACTCAGATGAAACTTCATGCTCCAACTACCGTCCAATCTCCATGCTAAATATTGATATCAAAATCTTGGCAAAAATCCTAGCGTCTCGCCTTAATAAAATCATTGGCTCATTAATACATTGGGACTAAGTTGGCTTTATGCCTAAACGACAAGCTGGAGATAACGTACGTAGAGCTGTTCTTCTAGCTCATATCGCAAAAACACGTCACATACCAGCTTGCTTCCTAACGCTAGACATCAAGAGAGCCTTTGATTCTAATGCTTGGCCTTATTTACGCTATACCTTGCAAAAATGGGGTTTTGGCCCTAACTATATTAATTGGATTATGGCTGTATACAACAAACCAAGTGCTTATGTCAAATATGCTGGGTATAAGTCTGAATCCTTTAACATAGAAAGGGGTACAAGACAGGGATGTCCACTTTCTCCCCTATTATTTTCCCTCTTAATTGAACCACTTGCTCAATGAATTAATTAATTAGATCAGATCCTACCATAACAGGCATTGAAAAAGGAGGTTACCAACACAAACTTTGTTTAGTTGCGGATGATATCCTATTAATTCTTTCGTCCGCTCAGGTATCGGGTCCCAACCTTATCCCAATTCTCAATGAATTTGCAGCTTTTTCTGGCCTTTCTATTAACTCTAAAAAATGCTTAGCTCTGAACATATCCCTTTCAATCTTAGAACTAACCTCTGCAAAACAAGGACTTCCCTTTACCTGTAATGAAAAATCAATTCCATATATAGGGATTAACCTTACTGCATCTATATCAGACCTTTTCTCACTCAGTTATCCCTCAATTTTGAAATCCATATAAAATCTGCTGAATACTTGGTCCCATCTACCGTTATCATGGTGTGGAAGAATGAATGCAATTAAAATGACAATACTCCCCAAACTATTATATTTATTCAGAGTGTTGCCAATTTCAATCCCTGCTTACTTTTTAAGAATTATACAGAAAAGAGCAATGACATTTATTTGGGGCGCAGCTAAACCACATATTCAACAATACAAGCTATTCCTTCCCAAAGACAAAGGCGGTTTGGGTTGTCCAAATTTTGCACATTATTATAAAGCAGCACATTTAGCCAGCATAACTAAATATCAGGCAAGTCATGAAACTCCTTTGTGGGTGCTTATCGAAGCAGCGGAGTGTGACCCGTTATCAATATCCAACATTGTTTGGATCTCTCCTAGAGACCGTGAAATCCTATCACTAAACACTTTCTTTCTATTTGGGATAGAACTAAAAGTAATAACAATTTACAATCATTACATAATCCTCTTCTTTCATTTTATAAAAATCCAGCATTCTATCCTGCATGGGTCTCGCCTAAATCATTCAGAGAGTGGGTTTCCCTGGATCTTTTGAATATGCACAAATTTGTGGATTCTTCATCCTTTCTCCCTTTTCCAACTCTATGTGAATCATACGGACTGCCTAAATCTGAGTTATTTAGGTATCTTCAAATAAAAACTTTTTCACGCCTTTCCTAAATTCTGACGCCTCCCTTTGAATGATCCGCATTCAAAGGGTACAATCTCATTGTTATATTCACAGATACTCGTCCAACCCAACTCAGAAAAGCCTTCATATGTACAGAAATGGGAGAGAGACCTAGAAAGTACAATAGAAAATACAGATTGGAACCAAATCTGGGCGATAATGAAATCAGCCTCTCCCAATGTCTTGGCAATAGAGGCAAACTACAAAGTTTTAACTAGGTGGCACCTAGTACCAACCAGGATAGCTAAATATACTCCAAATATACTCCAAATTTTTCCACAAAATGTTATCGTGGTTGTTCAGATTTGGGCACATATTTTCAAATTTGGTGGATATGCCCTAAATCACAAGCCTTTTGGAAGGAAATATTCCATATTGCGTCCAATTATTTAAAATAATAATCCCTCTTGATCCAGCAACGGTACTTCTCAATCTGAAACCAGAATTTCTAACATACTTGCAATTTAACTTGCTGGTTCAGCTTTTTACAGCTGCCAAACAAACATTAGCGAAAGCATGGAGGTCTCCGGATTTGGTGATTAATTAAGCAGTGAATAGAATGAACAATACAATGACCCATGCTAAAATGATTGCCCTTGAAACAAACATGATGCCCAAGTTTGAAAAAATATGGCATGCTTGGATGGATAATTTCTTGTCCCCAGCGTTTGAAAAACAAGTGCTATTGCCATGGTAGTTGGGTAGGAGAGTATATGCTTGAATGCCTTTATTTCATAGAAAGTGGTGGCCCTCGACCTGATCTCACGGATTTCTTTATTTCCTTACTCCTTCTCCTCTTTCTAGTCCCTTCTTCTCTCTTTTCTTCTTCTTCTTCTCCTCTTTTTCTATACTCATACTCACGTTACATTGTAAAAGTTTTTATACAAGTTATTTATACTTTTATGGAATATTAAGATCATATTTCAAATTATGTTAACCTAAAGTATCAAATTCTCTAAGTTATTTCTGAATTACCAACTATTATTAGTGAAACACTTCACCATTATAACATCTTATTGTATCCAACTATATGTGTGCTATTTTGGAAATATGTGAGTGGGTATCATCACTTTGACTGTACACTTTTTATTTTGTTTACTTGTCTAACTTTTAAACTTATAATAAAATATTTTGACAAGGAAAAAGAGCGCTATTAGCAGTGCACAAACGTTAGTAAATTCGAAATCAGCGCTAATTAGCGATTCCGCGTATATGCAAATGCCAATTTCTACTAAGTTGTTATATAGCTCTGCACTGTAACCATGATGCATGTATGTGAAAGAAACATTTTTATGTGAGATGTGCTCTACCTCATGTGCATCTATTTATGTATATTGCAATTAGTATTCCTAGTTTTTTCCTTCTTTTGCTAACCAATGCAGTTATGAATGATTATTACATAGTAATGTCTGCTATTGCTACTGTAAAGTTACATGTATTAAACATTTAGGTTACCTATTTGTTGTATGTTGTTTTTTATGTTTTAATTTAGGTGACTATAATACTACACTATTATGCAGGTCTCGTACTTAGCACAATGGCTTGGTGGTCTGCTCAGATGTCTCCACAGCACTCACGGTACAAGTTTAAATACCAGCCAACTTACCATCCACCAGCTGTGTTTATTTTTTCAGTGCACAAGTGAATTAAAATGAACAAACAAAGAAATGTAAACTGCCATTAGCTAGTGTATGGGGTTTGGAATTTCACACCATAATATTATTACTTACATACCATTGCATGCATTTGAAGAGTTAATATAATAGAATCAGCCAAATTAAAGTGCATTGGCTAATTGCCATTCCCCTATTTTCAGAATATACTGCTTTGGCTAATTGGCTAATAGTCATTTACCTTTTTTTCACCAATTCAGTCTTTTAGTATCTCTCTGTGGGATTTGAACCCATGAGTCCTTCAAAAGCCTGAGTTTTTCAAGGTAGAAGTGCTGACCACTAGCCTAGTTGTCTCTCCTGCTGCCACTGTCTTCTCTCGCTGATGTGTTCTTCCGCGCAGCCTGTTACCCGCTAGTAAGAATCCGATAATGTCACCCGGAGAGTGACCAGCAACCACCGACCAGGGTTGTTGGGAAGAGGCCCTTGTTTGGGGCATGTAGCCTGGTACGGTTCAGAAGAGGAGGGTGCTCGCTCGTCCCCCCTTATCCTGACCTCCAGGCTGCATGCTTGGATAAGGGTATGGTATGGATTTTGGGGGGACCACACGTCAATTTTATTTTACATTTTGGTGTGGGGTTACCCTTAAAGTCCATACCAAACCTGAAGGGCCTGGTATGTACTGGGGAGGACCCTACAATGTTTTTTTCCTTGATTTTTGGAATTCCACAACATAAAATTATTGAATAAGTACATACCATTGCATGCATTTGAAGAGTTAACATATGGAATAAATCAAACCAATGTGCATTGGTTAATTATGATGCTGAGTACAATGTACGCTTTCAGGAGGTAAGGCTGTCAGTGGGAGTTGAACTCATACCTTGAACCTTTGAGGGCAGCAGGGCATACCGCTATGCTACAGAGCTGAGCACATACTAGCAGAGAAAATACATTTACTAATGTTTGATTCTATACAATAATGTTTTGCATTAATATTATAGTAACAACCATGCTGATGTGGCATTAGCTAATAGGCGTTCACCTCTTTTCAGCATATGCTGCTGAATCTAATGCACGCTTTCAGTAGGTGATACCATCTGTGTGATTTTCAGCCATTTGAGTACAATTATATTGAGATCATACATTTACTAGTGTTTGATGGTGGGACTACTTTATATTCTAGGTATAATAGTACTCAGCACAGTGACTTAGGCCCATTTCACACTTGTGCGACCTGAAAGTTGCACGATTTTGATGCGACTTTAAGCAATGCCTGTGTAATCTTGAGGTCTATGGACGCAGGAGTCGCAGGGAAAGGCGCGCAATTTTCCCGCGATTTAGCGTTGGCAATTTTGCCGCAATTCCAGGGAATGCCTGTGTAAAATTGAGTCCTATGGACCTCAACTCACATCAAAGTCGGACCAAAGTAGTACAGGGATTACTTTGAAGTCGGTGTGACTTGAAGTCACACAGATATGAATGGTACACATTGAAAATCATGGGGTATGACTTGTCATGTGACTCTGATGTCCAAAGTCGCACAGGTGTGAAAGGGGCCTCAGCCCGACTTTGTGAGCGATTTCAGAGACATTAGTGCACTTTCCTGCACAGATGTCTAGTGAAATCACAGAGGTCCCAACTGTCCCTGACTTGGAACAAAGTCCCTCTGTCCCTCTCTCCTCCTCATTTGTCCCTCCTTTTGCTCTGATCTGTATAGTTGTATATAAAATGCACTTTTTATCTTTCAAAAAGGGTTTCCCAGCGCTAAACCTTTCATCTAATTTCTAAATTGCTTTGTTTGTAAATTTCCAAAGCCAATCTAAAGGAATATTATTGGTAAAAAAAAAAGCACTTAGAGGTTTAACTAATATTTTTTTTTTTTTTTGAATAATTCTCCTTTAAGAAGGTGTTTTAGGAGATGTGTCCTATGCCTACATACTTTTGCTAATAGGTGTCCCTTATACTCATCTCAAAAAGTTGGAAGGTAACAAATTGCCCCCTGAAGTCGCCCAAAGTAGTGCAGGAACTACTTTTGGGAATTGTTGTGGCGTCACACCAATTCAATAGGCTGCAAATGACACCAAGGCTGCAAATGACACCAAGGCTGCAAGGCTGCAAATGACACCAAGGCTGCATAGGCGCCGATTTTGCCTGCAATTTGATGTGTCATCATGGGTGAAGTTGCATACATATGAATGGAAATCATGGTGGACAACTTTTCATGATACTCTGAGGTCCAAAGCTGCATGAAAAGTCACCCAAGTGTGAAAGTAACCTAATGAGATTAATCAATAATACTTTTGAATAAGGCCCCATTTGCACTTGTGCGACCTTAAAATTGCACAGCTTTGCCATGACTTGAAGCAATGTCTGTGTAATTGGTTTATGGACCTCAAATCGCATCAAAGTCAAACCAAGGTAGTGCAGGGATGAATTTGCCACACTTTCAGGATGTACAAGTGGCAATTGTCCAAATTGGCCAAATTCAAAGGTGTTATCCTTGAATCTCATTTACACTGCTGCGATCTGAAAGTCACACTATTTTGCTGCCACTCTGCCACTGCAACTTGACCCCAACTTCTGGGAATGCCTGTGTAATATTGCGCCCAATGTACCTCAAGTCACATGAAAGTCACACCAAAGTAGTACAGGGACTACTTTGAAGTTGGTGAGACTTAAAGTAGCACAGATATGAATGGTTATCATTGAGAATCATGGGGTACAACTTTTCATGTAACTTTGAGGTTCAAATTTGCTGGAAAAGTCGCCCAACTATGAAACAAGTCATATATATTTTAATAAAAGGAGCTCTCATTTATATTTGCATAGACCTTACTGATTTACATCAGCAAAACAAATGCAGGAAGTGATGTGTGCACATGTGCCGGAAGTAGAGCTGCACGATTAATCATCAAGAATCGTTATCGCAATTTTTTTCCCTCCTTGCGATCTTGACAAAGGGTTTCCTGATCTTCCGATCTTTGGTATGCAGAGAATTTTCTCTGCTCTCAGTCATCAAAAGTCAAAGTCTGGGCAGTCTGCCAAGTTTCAAAACATGCTATCAATGGAATGTTAAGTCTAAACATTGTATCAATTTGTCTTTTACATCAAAGGAATAGACATCTGTATGTAAATTAGGAACGTTTGACCACTTAAATTTTTTCTGACAGTTGTTGTTTTCAAGTTAAAATCATTTTTTTTGCTAGAAATTGCTAGACATTTTTTAGAACCCCCAAACATTATATATATATTAGTTTATTATTTTAGTAGAGACCCTAGAGAATAAAATGGTGGTTGTTGCAATATTTTATGTCACACTGTATTTGCGCAGCGGTCTTTCAAATGCAATTTTTTTGGAAAAAAATACTTTAATAAATTAAAAATAAATAAATAAATAAATAACCAGTAAAGTAAGCCCACATTTTTTTTGTATAATGTGAAAGATTTTACGCCGTGAGAATCGTGATCTTTATTCTAAGCAAAAAAATTGCGCTTCTCATTTTGGCCAGAATCGTGCAGCTCTAGCCAGAAGCAAATGTGTGGCGATGCCAAACAAATCAATGAACCCCACCCACACCAAATCTAACTAGCACATCCACCCCCCACATTGAGTAAATAGATATCCTACACTTACCCGGCAAATCAGCAGCACCTCCTCTTTGCGAAAGAGAGACCTCGCCATGTCCACCTAGATGGAGATCCTGACCAGCACAGGAACTTCCAGGTGATTACAATGACTCATTTCCGGGTCAGAAGGTGAAACCACGCTCTTTTGATCGCAGCTGCGAATATTTGATCGCAACCACGATTAGTAATTTTTTTTTTTTCGTTTATTTACAGATATGCAAATCTGTATTTCTATATATATTTGAAGGTAAACTTAAGTGAGTTTGATAAGAAATGGTGTCCCTGGGATAGCAGCAGGTGAATTACAAAGACAAAAGGCCCAGTTTGAGCCCTGGTTCACACTGACAGCAGGAGGAAATCGTTCAGCTGAACTCACACAATTTCATTCCCGCATATCCGTCCCAACTGCGGGGGCAATATCAGAGACATCTGTGCAGGTTTCTGCACTGATATCGATACAATTCGCACAGTTAGAACTGTGCAATTGCCACCGATTTGACATGTCAAATTGCACCAATGTAAACCAGAGCTGACACATACAACATTGCCTATTCACCAGCTAAATTCATCACCATTTATTCATTAATTCTCCACAGCTGTTATATATAAAGATTCCACCTTTATCACTTACTTGCAGGTGTGCTGAAGCCTAGGTTTACATTGGAGCGATTTGTCATGCGATTTGAGAGATCAAATCACATGACAAGTCACAGCCTATTGGCGGCAATGGCACTTTTCCAATCGATGCCACGCCGATTTTGCGGCGCAGCACCGATTTGCAAAAGTAGTCCCTGCACTACTTTTGCTGATTTCAGGTGTGACTTCAATAGAAATCTGTATGAAGCCACACAGATGTCTATCAAGTAGCACCTGAAATTGTGCTGACCTTGCTACTTTGAAATCGGGCTACTTCAAGTGAAGTAACCCAATTTCAAAGTAGTATCAATGTGAACCATGGTAAAGAGACTAGTTTTTTTGGTGCACAAATACATATAGAAATTATAAGATATAAAAAGATATTGCACTTTCCCAAAACCACCACCCCCAAAACTAATTAAAAGAAAGAGAAAAAAAATAAAAAAACACCACAACAAACAAGCTCAATAATGTACTTTTATTTTGCCAGCAGAAACAAAATTATGTACATTCATTTATTAGCTTCAAAAAAATAAAAAATTTTACAGGATATATGGTGCTACATTTAGCAAAACAGTTAGCAATTGGATTTTAAGGGCCCTGCTCATAGGAGCTTACAATCTAAAATTTGTCTAAACCTTATGCTGGCCATACACTATACAGAAAATCGGCCGAACCCATTTCCGAAAAACGAACGTTCGACCGTGACCGCAAACGATCGTGCCATCATATAATGACCGATAAATTGTTCAGTGGACATGAATAAATAATTTTTTGTTCGTTTTTTTACATATACCTAGTGCAGACAGTTCGGACGGGAAACACATTAACCTTGCAATTTATCGTACGTTCGGCAGAAATTTACCAAACTTCCCGTTCGTTTTTTTACCACAAAAACGTCACAAACGATTATCGATTTGTGCCCATTAACTTGCCGAAAAACGAACGAAGTGTCTATACGAATGATTTTTCGGCCGATTTTTCGTATAGTGTATGGCCAGCATTAGAGTGGACACAGCTTTACTTTCAGTGTATAACGGGCAACACATCACATATTTATCTGCAAGATTATAGAATCACACTTAACAGTCATTATTCTTACAAAGCATTCCAACAGAATATTAAAGAAGGCACTTATTCAAAACATAACACCCACCACCACCCCACAATTCACACACAAACATTGGTGACTGTGTTCTGCTGGAAGCTGCCTTTCTGTGTACATGATTAAGCAATGAGATCAAAAAGTAGAAGGTCAGCACATGCTCCCAAACCACGTTTGCATGGTCAGACAGGAACAATACACACACAACATTGACAGCATGGCCACAAAAACCCATTTTAATGGAAAAAATACACAAGAATTTCAGCATACAACCCCAGTTGGGCGTTTGTCAGTATGCACAATATCATTCCTTCTCCTCCACAAATCACGGCAAAAACCCTGACCTTCTCAGGCCAAACACCCCCCCCCCCCAGCCCTTTATATAAGAGAGGTTGTACTGTATTGTTTGCACACTGACACACGCCCAATAGAAGTACACGCCCACCAGTATCTTTCAATCTGTCTCTTCGTGTATGTCTAAAGTAATTGCACCTGATGAACAGGAACACATAATACTATTTGCAACTGTGTTAGCCCTTGGCTAGGTGCATCAAATCTCCAACTACAGGTCAAAGATCGAAGTCCATTTGCATCCACATAAACAAAGCAACAGTTTTCTAAGCATATGTACCTGTGCAGTGTAAACCCTACAATTTTAAATGTCCAAGTCCCTGGGCATGATTAGTGCTAACAAACATTGGGGGTTATTTATGAAAGGCAAGTCCACTTTGCACTACAAGTGCAAAGTGCACTTGAAAATGCACTGAAAATGCACTTGGCAGTGCAGTCGCTGTAGATGCGAGGGGGACATGTAAGGAGAATAAAAAACAGCATTTTAGCTTGCACATGATTGGTTGATAAAATCAGCAGAGCTTCCCTTCACTTCAGATCTTCCCCTCAGATCTACAGTGACTGCGCTTCCAAGTGCACTTCCAGTGCAATTACAAGTGCACTTTGCACTTGTAGTATATACAGTACCTGACCGCGAGATTGTGTTTCCAGCGCGATACCATCACGCTGGATCTCGGCGACAGGGTACTGTGCATGTCGCGCTGGCTCACTCATCGGGAAAGGAAAACTTGGTTTTCCTTCTGCGATGAGTGACAGGCAGTGCTGACAGCTGTCTGGTATGAATCCTGAGGCGGGAACACCGCGCCAAATTTTAAATGAAAAAAACGGCGTGGGTTCCCCCCCAGGGGCATACCAGGCCCTTGGGTCTGGCATGGATTGTAAGGGGAACCCCCTACGCCAAAAAATTGCCGTGGGGGTCCCCCCCAATCCATACCAGACCCTTATCTGAGCACGCAGCCCGGCCGGCCAGGAAAGGGGGTGGGGACGAGCGAGCGCCCCGCCCTCCTGAGCCATACCAGGTTTTAAGAGTAATTTATTAGTCAGCTCCGGGATCTTCTTCCAACTTCGGGGGGTCTCCTTCCGACTTCTCCCGGTGTTCGGCCTCTTCTCCCGGTGTTCCGCCTCTTCTCCCGGGCCCCGCCGCTATCTTCTTCCAGCTCTATTGCCAGCGAGGGGCCCGGTCTGCTGCCGCTGTCTTGTCGCCGCTGTCTTGCCGCCGCTGTCTCGCCGCCGCTGTCTCGTCGCCGCTGTCTCGCCGCTTCTTCTCTTCTTCTCTTCTTCCCCGATGTTGACATGACGCTCTCTCCGGCTCGAATGCTGTGTGCGAGCTGCGGAGCCATTTATATAGGCGGTGACTCCGCCCCCTTACGACGTCATGGTCCCAGCATGCGCAGGGACTCTGGGGCCATGCCCCCCTTATGAAGGAGACCCCCCGAAGTTGGAAGAAGATCCCGGAGCTGACTAATAAATTACTCTTAAAACCTGTGTACTGTGTTTTTTTTATATTGACACTTTTCCCTAGGTGAATGGGTAGGGGTAAAATGTACCCCAAACTCATTCACACAGGGTGGGGGGCCGGGATCTGGGGGCCCCCTTATTAAAGGGGGCTCCCGGATTCCGATAAGCCCCCCGCCCGCAGATCCCAACAACCAACGGCCAGGGTTGTCGGGAAGAGGCCCTTGTCCTCATCAACATGGGGACAAGGTGCTTTGGGGTGGGGGGGCCCCGCAGGGCGCCCCCCTCCCCCAAGGCACCCACCCCCCCATGTTGAGGGCATGCGGCCTGGTACGGCTCAGGAGGGGGGGCGCTCGCTCGTCCCCACCCCCTTTCCTGGCTGGCCGGGCTGCGTGCTCGGATAAGGGTCTGGTATGGATTGGGGGGGACCCCCACGCCAATTTTTCGGCGTAGGGGGTTCCCCTTACAATCCATGCCAGACCTAAGGGCCTGGTATGCCCCTGGGGGGGGAACCCACGCCGTTTTTTTCATTTCCCGCCTCAGGATTCATACCAGACAGCTGTCAGCACTGCCTGTCACTCATCGCGGAAGGAAAGGAAGGAAAACAAAGTTTTCCTTTCCCGATGAGTGAGCCATCTCGGCGCTGGCTCCTGCGACGGGGCTCGCAGGTGTCAAATCTCGCCGAGAAATTCACACAATATTGCGGTCACCTACTGTATATTATATACTACATACTTATATTACTTGTAGTGCAAAGTGGATTTGCCTTTCGTAAATAACCCCCATTAACATCAGTCCCTGGCTGCAATGAGCTTTCAATCTAAAGTCCAAAATTAGCTTTCTTACATTAGAGACTATTTCGACAGGAGACAAATAAAATGCCAGCATGTCTTTGGATTGTAGTGAGAAACCTACACAGGAAGAACTTCAGCACAAGCATTAGCAAGTTGGGGAATTGAACCAGCAACCCCAGTTTTGCTAGACAGAATTGCTACCCACTTAGCCAGTAGGCAGCCTCACACATGGTCATTGCATCTCTGTGGTGTGAACCAGCCCTAAGTCCATAGCCATGCTCAGTGTCACAAGCAATATACAATATATTGGCCTAAGTATTGGGAAGCCTGCCTTTAAACGCACATGAACTGTAATGGCATCCCAGTCTTAGTCTGTAGGGTTCAATATTGAGTTGGCCCACCCTTTGCAGCTACAACAGCTTTAACTCTTCTGGGAAGGCTATCCACAAGGTTTAGGAGTGTGTTTATGGGAATGTTTGACCATTCTTCCAAGTGCATTTGTGAGGTCAGGCACTGATGTTGGACGAGAAGACCTGGCTTACAGTCTCCACTCTAATTCATCCCCAAGGTGTTCTGTTGTGTTGAGGTCAGGACTCTGTCCAGGCTAGTCAAGTTCAACCACCCCAAACTCACTCATCCATGTCTTTATAGACCTTGCTTTGTGCACTGGTTAAAATCATTTGGTGGAGGGGGGATTATGGTGTGGGGTTGTTTTTCAGGGGTTGGGCTTGGCCCCTTAGTTCCAGTGAAGGAAACTCTTAAGGCATCATCATACCAAGACATTTTGGACAATTTCATGCTCCCAACTTTGTGGGAACAGTTTTCGGATGACCCCTTCCTGTTGCAACATGACTGCACACCAGTGCACAAAGCAAGGTCCATAAAGACATGGATGAGCGAGCTTGGGGTGGAGGAACTTGATTGGCCTGCAGAGAGTCCTGACCTCAACCCGATAGAACACCTTTTGGCTGAATTAGAGTAGAGACTGCGAGCCAGGCCTTCTCATCCAACATCAGTGCCTGGCCTCATGCACTTCTGGAAGAATGGTCAAACATTTCCATAGACACACTAAACCTTGTGGACAGGCTTTCCAGCCTTCCAGTTGCAAAGGGTGGGCCAAATCTAATTTTAACCCTACGGACGAAGACTGGGCTGCTATTAAAGATCATGTGTGTGTAAAAGCAGGTGTCCCAATACTTTTGGCTAGATAGTGTATCTGGCAAGATTTACAATGGTGGTGGAACCCTCCTACACATAAATACTACATTTAGACATAGTTTTAGGACCTGGGAGATGAGACAACTTCTCTACATGAAGCAGCATGTTTAGGAATCAAACCCAGATCCTCAGAGATGCTAAGCAGACGTTCTAACTTCTAAACCATGGCACTGCCACATATGAGAACCCCCTACACATAAATACACATAAATACTGCATTTCTTTGGACAGGTGATGGAATTATATTATGCAAGAGTTATTCTTCTTGATTTATTCTGTGATAAAAGACTGTAAACGACTTGAGTAGTAGTGAGAAATTAACATCCTGCACTCACGCCTCAGATCAGCCCCAATTCATGCACCTTCACACTTCAGATCACTGCCCCCCCTGCAAATCTGTTTCACCACTGTACCACCCTGCACATCTGCCCCACCACTGTAAACCCCTGCACATTTGTTTCACCACTGTAACCCCCTGCACATCTGCCCCACCACTGTAACCCCCTGCACATCTGCCCCACCACTGTAACCCCCTGTTTATCTGTCCCACCAATGTTCCCCCGTTCTCATCTGCCCCACCACTGTACCTCCCTGCACATCTGCTCCACTGCCGTACCCCCATGCTCTTCTGTCTCACCACTGAACCATCTTCTCATCTGTCTTAACACTGAACTTATCTGCTCATCTTCCCCACCACTGTAACCCCTTTATCATCTTCCCCACCACTGTACCTCCTGCACATCTGTCCCACCTCTGTTCCCCCTGCTCATCTGTCCCACCAATGTACCTCCTTACTCCTCTGCCCCACCTCTGTACCCCCCTGCTCTTCTGCCCAACCACTGGAACCCCCTGCTCATCTGTCCCACCAATGCACCTCCTTTCACATCTGCCCCACCGCTGTACCCCCTGCTCTTCTGTCCCACCGCTGAACCTGCTTCTCATTTGCCCCAACACTGAACCCCCCTGCTTATCTTTCCCACCACTGACCCCCCCCCGCTCATCTTTCCCACCACTGAACTTCCTTATCTGGCCCAACACTGAACCCCCCTGCTCATCTGTCCCACCACTGAATCCCCTTATCTGGCCCAACACTGAACCCCCCTGCTCATCTCTCCCACCACTGTAACCCCCTGCTCATCTGTCCCACCACTGAACCCCCTTCTCATCTGCCCCAACACTGAACCCCCCAGCTCATCTGCCCCATCACTGTACCCCCCTGCTCTTCTGTCCCACTGTTGAAGCCTCTTCTCATCTCTTCCACCACTGTACCTCCCTGCACATCTGCCCCACCGCTGTACCCTCCTGCTTTTTTCTCTCACCTCTGAACCCCTTCTGCTCATTTTTCCCACCGCTGTACCCTCCTGCTCATCTGCTCCACCACAGTACCCTCTTCTCATCTATGAATCTATGATATGCAGAATGGTGAAAGGAAGCAGAGATGAGACACATCTACCTGTCCTGGCACACTCAACCTGCTGATCCACCTCTCGCATCCAGCCCACGTGCTTGTATGCCCCCCCCAGCAGGACTGCACCCAATCTCTTCCCCATCACAAAAGCTGACGATCGCAGCTACAGCAAAGTTAGAGAACCAAACAATGTTTCCCATCTTTTACAATGTGTGGGGGCACAGTACATCCCCCTCAGTGTGGGTGCGATGTGAGGAATTCTGAAATTGGAATATATTATTGTCTCACTGACACTTCCCTGCGCTACTCTGCTCATGGGGAGGTAGTCAAGTGCCAGCAAAAGAGGCTTCGAGTGTCAGGGGTTGCCTACCCCTGAGCTACTCTAATGAACTTAAACGTCTCCTTCATATTGGTAATTAATTCAAATGTCTTAATTTTCCCAATATCATTCCCACCAAGGTGAACTATAAATATATCTGGAGTAGGAAAATGGCATAAAGTCTGCCCAACTCAAAAACTAAATCTTCCCAAACCATACCCCTATATCCATGCCAATGAATGTGAAACGAAGGATCCACGCCCATATTCTCTGAATAAATTCTAGTGGCTGCTCTTTTCTGCGCCCAAAAAAATATAAGAATGGCCCAAAATCCATAGTGTGCAATGATTACCTGAAATAGAACAGCTAATTAGTAAGGACGACTATACAATTGAAATTAGTTTGAACTCCATCTACCTATTTTTTTCATGTTTTTTTTCTTCTAAACCAATCCGAGCAGCTTCAGTAGCTGCACCGATTCGAAAATGAGTTGTTATCCTGAGATGATTCAATTTTAGATGTGTCAGACATTTAATACAACTGAAAACTGCTAAATAGTCAACGGTGAACCATCACTGTGAACAAACAATATATTTGAAATATCCAGCCTTGAATATAAGATCGTAAAACTTTGACTGGGCAAATGTTTTCATCCTGACTCTTCTATAACATTATCCAGGATCCAATACCTAAAGCATCAGTCTAACTACATTGCAGTAAATCCTCAAACTCTCCTCAAGTAATATAATATTTGATAATAAGATACCCGACTTACTAGCCTTTGACAAAGGTAAAATTTCAGAAACTCTGAATGCGGCAAAAATGCCATTGAAAGAACTGCACTAAAAAGGATGGCTTCATACCTATATCGTGAATGTAGAAACACAAAGTTGTGCCAGAATGGCTGGGGTAATTGGGAACCTATTATCTTTTCTTAAGTTTTCTTTTCTATACCCTGTTAGAGCCTGTCTTACTGAGAAAAAACTTTGACATGTAGGCAGGCTATAAAGGCATAGGAAAAAGGAAACACTAGATAAAGTTTTACTAATATGCGACCATGAATATTTCCTTTTCATTAAAGAAATTGAAGAAATAAAAGCACGGGATGCTCTGAATATGTATTATCTTGAAGGTACGACAAAGAGGTTGAACATAGTAGCCATGCATAAGTGTAATTTTTCCAAGTAGAATCAGCCACAGATTGTTTAATGTTCTGAAAAATGTGATCAAATCCCATAAATGGGAAGGGCAAGACGCCCTCCGACTAGATCTACCTCTGGCATTAAAGAGAAAATCCGGTCCATCTGCAGGCGAGAGAGAGCATCAGATATTACGTTAGTTTTATCTGAAATATACTTAGCCTTTATCCAGATGTTCATCTTCAGGCACAGAAAGACCAAATAACGTAAACATGAAACCACCTGAGGAGACTTGGGTGAAAGACAATTGACTGCAAATGCCACTCCTTTATTATCTGTACTAACTAATAACCTCCTACTAGCAAAGTAAGAACCCCAGATCTCTATTGAAACAATAATAGAGAACAATTCCAGCAGTACTATATTTTTGCAAAATCCATTAGATACCCACCTAGATGGCCAAGTGGATGCGCACCAATGGTTCCTCCAAATTGACCCAAAACCAACTAAGCCAGCTGCGTCAGAATTCGCTGTCAGTAACAAAATCTTGCCGCCACAAAGCTTTCCCATTAAAATATTCAAAAAATTTTAACCAAACCAATAAATCTTCCTTCATTTCAGATGTAATTCTAATATGTGCCGATGGATTCTTTAATCCGGAAATTGCCAAATATAGCCTCCTAGAAAAAACTCTGGATGCAAAAGCTAATTGGCCTAAAAGAGTTTGCATTTCTTTTAAAGTCACCTTCTTTTTTATGATATATATTAATAATAACTGCATAAGTCTATAGATTTTATCACTAGGCAGCCGAAACTCCATAGCAACTGTGTCCAATGTGATACTCAAAAATTCAATGCATGTCGTGGGAAAAAACATCTTCTCTTCCGCCAAAGGGATCCCTAAATAATTGCAAACTAAATAGAATGACTGTAGTAAATAAAGACAATCATTTGAACCAGCTGGACCCATAAATAAAAAATCGTCCAAATAATGGATAGAAATTGTGATCACTTTAGGCAGGTTAGCTCCCGCTCCCCTCACTGGCTTAACCCTCATGTTCAGATACCCGTGGAATATTCTACTAATTAAATGTTTGGTAATGCGACTATTGTGTTTTATCACTTTATGTGAATTCCAAGTCTCAGAGCTTGGTTATTCCAGACTCTCTCAACAGCTGGTAATTGACCTGTTATTGTTTCAAATTGTGTACACCTGTCACAATTTTGTTTTGTTTTTTTATTTCGTTTTTTAAGTCCACGTCTCTTAATGGTCAAAAACCAGGCTACCAGTCATGTCTGGGGTTTGTTTAACCTACCCCTTTGACTGCCCCTTTATCAATTCAGGTCTATGCCTGTGTCTCCACCGTAAGAAAAAAACAAAACAGAACGCCCAGGGCAAGCCACTGTAAACTGTTTGCATATAGTCCTATTATTTACCACCCCCCTTATTACAAGGGGGTAAGAGGATATCTCACTGTGTAATTGTATTCCTTTCCAAGCAATGAGACAGAGGGACACACTGTATATCCCTGTAGGGGCTGTTGAGGCTACTTTCCTTTCTGAGTCCTCCCCTGTTCAGTCCCTTTCTGTTCCAATGAGTCTCGGTTCGTGGTACATCACAAGAATGTCCTGAGGGGAGTCGGGGGGGACGGGTTACGCATCCAGGTCGTCCTGATCCCAGGTGTGTCTCACGGCCTGTCCCCTCCTTCACCCGGCCGACCACGCCAGGCAGCCCGCGCTCTCTTCTCTCCTCCAGTAGCACAGACTGGCAATATGGGGCCACGCCACTCTGCTCACCCCTTCCGCTTACCCGGCGGGTGTTCGGGGGTTTCCCCTTCCTCTGAGCATAGTGATTGCTGCTCGGTCCCTGGGCCTCCTCCGCACAGGCTTGGATTCATGCTGGGAGGGAGAGAGCGTATCCACTCGGCAGTTTCCGGCACCGAAGGGGGACGGGGGAGTCCAATCCTCACAGCCGCATGTCGTATGGAGCCTCGCAGAGCTCACGGGATCAGCTGCTACTTCAGTCTGGCACCCACATCAGGCTCCTCCAGGCACCAGGAGTTGATGCTACAAGGTTTGCAGGAATTCCAAAACTGTACGTACAAAGTCCTTTAGTTCCACGACCACTAAGAGAGAATACCCAATTAAAGATTTTATTACATGCAGCACTAAAGGGGTTATATATCTCCTAAAATGTATGTGTGGATACCAATATGTTGGCAGGACCACCAGGGCATTAACAGTGCGTATTGGTGAACATCTAAATAATATATGCAGAGGGATTGAAAAGCATAGCTTGTCTATACACTGTGCCCGTTGCCATAGAAAAAAAAAACCCTCCTCTTTGGAGGTGATTATCATTGAAAAGTACACTTCACATTGGCGTGGAAGTAATCTCAGAAGGGAGATATCCAGACGCGAGACCCGTTGGATATTTGACCTCTCTACTTTCCATCCTCATGGCCTTAATGTGGCGTGGGACATTAATTATTTTATAAATAATAGCTAAATATCCCACCTACATACTTGTCATATTCATAATATTTAATTATTTACTATATATATTTTTTGATAGAATTATTTAAATTTCCAATCAAAGTTTTTGCAATTTATTCACATAATCTTCTAAATAGCCTAATGTATATGAGGTAGGAATATTGATTATGAATTGTGTGAATTTATACATCTCTATAGATACCGTAACTTAACCATGTGATTGATGATTTATTTAATACTCATTCGTTTTTACATAAAACTATTTTACTTTTTTTAAATAGATAAAAAAAAAATTTAAATAAATTTTATATTTTTATTTTTATATCATTATACAATTAAATGTACTCTTGTGAAGTAGGAAATTATGTGACCCTGGTCAACATGGTTATGCAATTCACTTCCGGTGTCACGGTTGCTTGATGTATGACATTCCAGCTCCATTCCCTATTAAGGGAAAACATGTTGGAAGGAGACGGAAGCTGTGACATGATGAGCATCCAGATTTGTTGGTGATCTCCATGCTGGGTCATCCTCTCTACTGTCTAATATTACTATCTCTGTTGTAAGTGCATACTTTAGATTAAACAAACCCTCAGTTTTTACATACCATGCAATGAGCTCTCTTATGTGTTCCTTTATACTACACACACACCTGAGTGAAGTTCATTGATTATCCTGAGTGAGGCAAGCTGTGCTGGGACAGTGTGGAATATACTTTCAGTGTGGAGTCAGAGTGAGAGGTGTTGGGACACTGAGCCTGGAGCTGTCAGATCCATCCATCCATCTTGGAGGTGGAATAGTTACATAGTTAGTCAGGTTGAAAAAAGACACAAGTCCATCCAGTTCAACCATAAAAAATAAATAAATAAATAAAATAAAAAATATCATACAATCCCATATACCCAATCCTATACCCACAGTTGATCCAGAGGAAGGTGAAAAACCCTCCAGAATCCAATTTGCTACAGCAGGGGAAAAAAATTATTTCCTGATCCCAGAGAGGCAATCAGATTTTCCCTGGATCAACTTTACCTATAAATGTTAGTACCCAGTTATATTATGTAGGATAGGATAGGATAGGTAGTATATTATTTAGGAAAGATCCAGGACTTTCTTAAAGCAATCTACTGAGTTGGCCAGAACCACCTCTGGAGGGAGTCTAATCCACATTTTCACAGCTCTTACTGTGAAGAAACCTTTCCGTATTTGGAGATGAAATGTCTTTTCCTCTAGACGTAAAGACTGCCCCCTTGTCCTCAGT
Source organism: Lithobates clamitans (assembly GCA_037952925.1). NCBI lineage: Eukaryota > Metazoa > Chordata > Amphibia > Anura > Ranidae > Lithobates > Lithobates clamitans. The sequence goes on from JBBGZY010000723.1 coordinate 9,874,013, forward strand.
GTTGACCGTAAAGTGAATAACTCAACACCAGATTCACTTTGTTTATGAGACATCGCAACCTTTTACATAAAGAGGACCTGTCATGCCCTATTCCTATAACAAGGGATGTTTACATTTCTTGTAACAGGAATAAAAGTGCTAAAAAATAAATAAAGGGACAGTAAAAATAAATAAAATAAAAAATATTTTTTAAAGCACCCCTGTCCCCTTGTGCTCACACACAGAAGCAAATGCATATGTATGTTGTGCCCGCATGTAAACTGCGTTCAAACCACACATGTGAGGGCAAGGCCGCTAATAAGGCAGTACAGCCAGCCCTCCTGTACTGGGCCCGGGCCCAGTACAGGAGGGCCCATTCACCTGCTGAGCAGGAGGGCCGGCAGTGCTGTCTTATTGCAGGCACCAATCCTTTTCTGCCTTCCTCGTCAATGCTGCCAGCTTCTCCCTCCGGCTGCACTACAAGGGAGTGGTTCTAGCACATGCACCCCTTCCATCTGCTGTTCGCCCTGTCCCCCCCCCCGTGTGCTCCCTTCCCACACAGCGCCGCTGGTTTCTTTTCTTTCCTCTCCTGCTGGAAGCTGCTGCAGGCACACAGAAGGATGTTTCAGGGTAAAGAGTGGGGGAAGGTGCCGGTAAATATATATTTTATTGGACCCTTCCTTTCCTGAATGAATACAGTGAGTGATCAGTATCAATCACTCTTGTGTCCATTCATCACTGAAGCATAGTAAACAGCATTTACTATGCTTCGGTTTGTGAATGAGCAAGAAGATTTAGAGCAATTTCAATTTATTTATCTTTGGAACTGTGGCTGCAAAGAAAGGGACTGACAATATATCTATGTCCTCAGTCACTTTGCGCTGGTTGGCGAGGGGGCCCTGTCAGGTAGGCTGTATGGGGTTTCGTGATTTCTAACAGCAGCCTTGTGTAAGGTATCGCCACAAACTTTAGAGTGAGATCAATAATTCTAGATTTTTAAAGTGTATGTTCACCTTTACAGAAATATCTGTAAGGTGACCTTACACAGAACCACCTCCTCGTCCCGACCCCCCCAGTCCCACTGACCTGCATAGCGACAATCTCCCATTTCCCCCATAAGCCTCGGAGCCGTGAGGAGGCTATATCAGGGCTCAGAACGGGAGATCGCTACCATGCAGGTCAGAGGGATGGGGGGGGGTGAGGACGTGGTCCTGTGTAAGTTCACCTTACAGATTTTTCTGTAAAGGTGAACTTACCCTTTAAGGACTGAAGTGTGGCGCTATTCCATGAGTGTGCGCAATTTTAAAGTGTGACATGTTAGGTACATATTTACTCTACATAACATCCTCTTTTACATTATACACAAAAATTTAGGTAAATATTGTGTTTTGTTTTTTTCCAAGTTCATTAAAGTGTATTTTTTCCAAAAAAATTGCGTTTGAAAAATTGCTGCACAGATACCTTGTGACATAACATATTGCACCGATTGCCATTTTATTTGCTAGAGTCTCTGCTAAATATATATATATATATATATATATATATATATATATATATATTCGTCTAGGGCTCACCAGTTCCTAAATGTCTTGCAGGACAATTTCATGGGTCAGATGGTAGACGCACCAACTAAAAACAAAAAAACAAAGCGTTACTAGACCTACTGATTACTAAAAATACAGACCAGACGGATGTGGAAATAACGGGTAATTTAGGAAACAGTGATCACAGGTCAATTAACTTCAGTATAACTCACACAAATAGGAAACATAAGGGGAATACAAAGACACTGAATTTCAAGAATGCCAACCTCCCTAAACTACGATCTTTGCTAGAAGATATAAATTGGAATAAAATCTTAGGAACAAAGAACACGGAGGAGGGATGGGTTTGCTTTAAGAGCATATTAAATAAGGGCATTAGCTAGTTCATCTCATTGGGAAATAAATTTAAAAGAGCGAACAAAAGTCCTGGATGGCTTAACTCCAATGTATATAAAAGCAAAGGAGAAGGCCTTTAAGAATGACAAGGCTGAGGGATCATCAGCATTCAAACTTTACAAAGAATGCAACAAGAAATGTAATGGTGGGGCTGCCAATGTAGCACCAATATTTTAAAAAAGAGCAAAATACATCCCTGGGAATTACAGACCAGTTAGCCTAACATCAATAGTATGCAAGCTCTTGGAGGAGATGATAAGGCACTATATACAAGATTTTAGTAATGAAAATGGTATCATTAGAAGTAATCAGCATGGATTCATGAAGAATCGTTCTTGCCAAACCAATCTATTAACCTTCTCTGTGGAGGTGAGATGCCATCTAGATAAAGGAAGGCCTGTAGACGTGGCGTATCTGGATTTTACAAAAGCATTTGACACAGTTCCCCATAAATGTTTACTGTACAAAGTAAGGTCCGTTGGCATGGACCATAGGGTGAGTACATGGATTGAAAACTGGCTACAAGGGCGAGTTCTGAGGGTAGTGATAAATGGGGAGTACTAGGAATGGTCAGGGGTGGAAAGTGGGTACTAAGCTGAGCAGGGCAATAACTTCTCTTCAGGATGTGGAAACCTTGCAAGAAGATCTGAACACATTATTGGGGTGGGCAACTACATGGCAAATGAGGTTTAATGTGGAAAAATGTAAAATAATGCATTTGTTTGTCAAAAATATGAATGCAATCTACTCACTGGGGGGAGAACCTCTGGGGGAATTAGGGATGGAAAAGGACCTGAGGTCCTAGTAGATGATAGGCTCAGCAATGGCATGCAATGCCAAGCTGCTGATAACAAAGCAAACTGAATATTAGCATGCATTAAAAAGGCGATTAACTCAAAAGATAAAACGATAATTCTCCTACTCTACAAGACTCTGCTCCGACCTCACCTGGAGTATGCTGTCCAGTTCTGGGCACCAGTCGTTAGGAAGGGTGTGCTGGAAATGGAGCGAGTACAGAGAAGGGCAACAAAGCTAATAAATGGACTGGAGGATATTAGTTATGAAGAAAGGTTGCAAGCACTGAACTTATTCTCTCTGGAGAAGAGACGCTTGAGAGGGGATATAATTTCAATTTACAAATACCATACTGGTGACCCCACAATAGGGATAAACCTTTTCCACGGAAGGGAGTTTAATAAGACATGTGGCCATTCATTAAAATTAGAAGAAACTTACCTCAAACTGTGTAGAGGGTTCTTTGCTGTAAGAACTGCAAGGATGTGGAATTCCCTTCCACAGGTGGTGGTGGGAGCATCGATAGTTTCAAAAAACTATTAGATAAGCACCTGAAAGACCACAACATACAGGGATATACAATGTAATACTGACATATAATCACAATAATCACACACATAGGTTGGACTTGATGGACCTGTGTGCCTTTTTTCCTTTTTTCAACCTCACCTACTATGTAACTATGTAACATATTATTATTATTATTATTATAATACAGGATTTATATAGCGCCAACAGTTTACGCAGCGCTTTACAATATAAAAACATATATATATATATATATATATATATATATATATATATATATATATATATATATGGGTTCTGAGTAATTTTGTAGCAAAAAAATTACAATTTTTACATGTAGGAGAGAGATGCCAGAATTGGCCTGGTATGGAAGTAATTAAATTATATGTAAACTCTAACAAAGATTTTTTATATTTGGTCCCTTTTGGTCTGTTAACTATACCATCATATTTGTTAAGCACATGAAAAAAATACCTGTTTATCCTGCCAAAAATCTTGTAAGCTAAATGATTCCTGTGCTACCTGCCTCTGCAGACTCTTATTCATTAGCATTGTTCTCAGGACTAGAGTTGTTATGGAGGAGATAGGAAATAGCGGTGTTCTGTAGTCATGTTCACATCTGAGGACTAGTAAGCTTCAAAATTTTTCTTTTTTTTTTTTTTTGTTCTTGGTATTAGATACAGTTTAACTGATCTTTTTTGGGATCTTTCTTAAAATGCCCAGTACTAGCAAATGGTTATGCTTGGCTGACCAAGACTGAAGATGAAGGGGTTACAAATATACACAAAATATATTGCAAATGCTTTTCTAAGCTTAGGGTCACACTAAAGCAGTGCAATTTCAGTCAGTTTTTCAGTGTGATTTCAAGGGGAAGTTGCACTGCGAATTGACGTGGTTTCAATGCGATTCTAATGCAATTTGGACACAATTTGGATACACCTCCATTTTCTGTGCTGTGCGAGGGGAGCAAAGACTGGAGGAGAAAATGTGCTTGAATTTGTAAGACAATAGGACAGATAAGCGATCTGATAGCTTTTCCATTGAACTCTACTATATGGACCTGAGAATCACACTGCAAAAGGGACCCCAGAAGTAATAAAGCCATATTACACTGGATAATGGCATAGTAAGAGTTCCATTGTTTCAAAGGTAACACTATGATGGTTGCATTCATCAATTGCTATTCTGTGCTAAGCAAAGAAGAAGCACAATGCACTGATCCAAGGAATCCATTCTTCTGAGTTGGCAAGTGTGAAATTTAGAGCTTTAATTTCCCTAAATATTCTGTGCAAATCAGGAGGTTGTAGGACAATGTAGTCATTTAGGCAATATGTATTGCAGCCAGTGAAAAAGGCTCTGAGGAAGAGGGCTTGACCCTCAAAATGTATTAGCTGTTTTGGGCGCTATGAGGTCTTCCAATGCCATTAGTTGAGCACTGTGGCCTTGGAGGTGGTCTCATCTGTACCTATAGATATGCTTGTGCATGCCATGCATTTGTGAAAATATTATTTGTCATATACTTTAAAAAAAATGTTCATTATGGTAATGCACTAGGTCGGTGCACCGCCTTCATGTTGTTTTCTAGTATATGAAAGGATAACCACACTCCTGAGGGGGCAGCAAGATGCTTTGCATTACACCTGCAAACCAGCTAAGAGAAGAGTTTGATATAAAAGCTGGAGGCCTATTGCCACATCCCATATAGCAAGACAAAGACACACAAAGGACATTGTAGGTAAAGGTCACACCAGGAAAAAAGAGTAAGAGAATATATATATATATATATATATATATATATATATATATATATATATATATATATATAAATACTAGATTACAAATTCTAAAGATAAACGGTAGACATTAACAACAAAGTTCCAATAATAAAATAAAAATTGGTAACCATACAATACAGAGCTGATGTTAGAGGGGAGCGGTTGTTTTGGATAGTAGGACACCAAAGCGCAAACAATCAACTGGAAGATCCCAACATAATTTGGAATATTTTAAATATCTTCAGGGACTGATCATAAAAGATTGTACTTTAAATATGGCTACACTTTTTAAAATATACAGCATGGTCCATCTAGTGCCTCCAAACATGCTCTACCGCATTCACATGGTGGAAGCCCCAAGGTGTAAAGGTGCACAGAAGTGGCAAAAAGGGATGTCCTTATAGAAGGACAAAGAGCACCTGGTGAGGAGAGGACTACTGATGGCGCTGCTGCAGGAGAAAGGCACTCACAAGGATCGCATAAATGCAGGCGGCCATGCAGCTCGCATTTCCTTAGTACATCCTGTTCCAGGTAGGACTTGCAAGTCATTCGTTACCCCTGTATTGTTACTAATTTGTATTTTATTATTGGAACTTTGTTGTTTATACCTACCTTTTATCTTTAAAATTTGTAATAAATCTAGTATATATATATATATATATATATATATATATATATATATATATATATATATATATATATATATATATATACACATATATATATTCTCTTACTCTTTTTGCCTGGTGTCACCCTTGCCTACAAAGTCCCGGGGGAATCCTTTGTATGTCTCTTAATCTCTAAGCACCACACCCAAGAGCAGGAGGTTATTCTTTGGTTCAAATTAGTCAGTGAAAAAGACCTGTTTCTGTACCAAAAAAGGCTCCTCTTTATTAATCTATTTTCACACAAAGAAAAAAAAATAAGCAAAAAAGTTAAATAAAATATTACATTAAAAGATTACACAAATAACATTCATATACACAAGAAAATAAAAATAAAACACAAATATAAAGAACACTAATAAAATAAACAAAACTAATATAACTAAACTGCTTCCCACAACCTCCAAGAAAACAAAAATGCGAGACCAGGGAAGAAGAAATGGAGGGTTTGTATGGGGAATAGATTGTGGATCTTACTGGATTGATGGTTGAGGGTCAGGTGAGAAGGGTGTAGCCACAAGGGTTTTTCCTGTGAACCCTGTTGGGTATTCATTTTGCAAAGTTCAGGCAAAGAGGAAAGTTTTTCTTGAAGATCAAAAAAGAAAGTATTCTCATAGCAACTTAAAGGGTCAGTGGGTCTTTGGGGATCATTGAATAGAAATGGCTGCTCCTCTGGGTTATGGTGGTTCCAATTCCTTTGTTATTGGTGGTTCTCTCAGGTGGTATAGTACATTCCCTGGGAAAAAGTTAGAACATGAGTTTAAAAACACCTTTAGGCTGGAGGACATGATTGATTCTAGTTATAAGATGGGCCTTTAAGGACACCCAAAGACCCTCTCCTGGTTGCATTGCCAAAACTGTTTATTGTTCGTTGTTTATGTTATTTATTTTGTTTTGGGTTAGTAAATGAAAAGGCTGCTGTGGCCATTTAACCCCATGCCATGCAATGTCTGTTTTTTAAATGGCTCTAGAAGGACCAGCCTGAATAATTCTTTTGGCAAGAAATAGATTGTATTTTTTTTCCAAGCAAATTTCACCTAAACAGTTCAATGGCAATAGAAATGGAAAGTTTCCACTTTGTTACACTTATGCCCCGTACACACGGTCAGACATTGATCGGACATTCCGACAACAAAATCCTAGGATTTTTTCCGACGGATGTTGGCTCAAACTTGTTTTGCGTACACACGGTCACACAAAGTTGTCGGAATTTCCGATCGCCAAGAACGCGGTGACGTCAACCACGTATGACGAGACTAGAAAAGGCCATTTCAGAAAAAAGCGCGGCACCCTTTGGGCTCCTTTTTCCAATCTCGTGTTAGTAAAAGTTTGGTGAGAGACGATTCGCGCTTTTTCAGACTCGTGGCTTTCAGATCGTTTTCTGCGGTTCAGTTTGTGCTTGTGGGTTTGTATCTGCTCTTCAGTGCGTGCAAGCAAGCTACGCGTGACTTGTCATTGTGTTCTTGTTCGTTCGTTACTGTTTTTCAGGTCGCTCTTCACAGGCCTTGCTCTTCTTCAGTGCGTTCTGTTACTTCGTTTTGAGCAGCCGACCATTTTCTAGCCATGTTGCATATACGTACTCCTCGTAGAGTTCGTGCTGTGCGGGGGCTTGGTGTTGGGGTCCTGACCTTGACACAAGTCCAGTCCATGAACAGGGTGGGGAGGAGTTCATGGACCAAGAATTGGTTGCTTCCGCGTGACCAGTTCTCTCATATGCCTTTGCTCCTTGAGATCCGTGAGAATAATTCTGATGATTTCAGGAACTTTCTCAGGATGACGGACCCCGTATTTCACCATTTTATGGCTTCGCTGACCCCCTATATCAGCAGGCAGGATACCTGCATGAGGCAAGCCATCACTCCGGAGCAGAGGCTCGTCGCTACCCTGCAACTTTGGTGTTGTAAAATTCCCCTTAATAAATGTTATCTGGATGTTGGCCAAGAATGTTTGTGTCTAATCTGCTTTCCATGTTTATGTGCAAAAATACTAATTTTTTTTTGTTTTCCTCAACAGTTTCCTTCCATGCCACAGGAATGGCAGACTGTGGCCTCCCACTTTGCCCAGCGGTGGGACTTTCCTAACTGCAGAGGGGCAATTGATGGGAAACACGTCCACATCGTCCCACCACCCAACTCGGGGTCGTACTATTATAGTTACAAGGGGTTCAATAGTATTGTGATGTTGGTGGTGGTGTCGGCTAATTACGAGTTGCTGTATGTGGACGTGGGGAAGAATGGCCGGATGTCCAGTCATCGCCCAGACGGAGTTTTACAGGCGTCTCCAGATGGGGACCATCTTATACGGCCATTCCAGATGAGGACCCTCACCCCGGAACAGAGGGTTTTTAATTACCGGCTGGCCAGAGCCAGAAGAGTGGTGGAGAACACATTTGGAATCATGGCCAGCCGGTTCCGCCTATTTCTTACACCCATCCATATGGCGGAGTATAAACTGAATCATATAATCCTGGCGTGCTGTGTTCTACATAACTTTTTACGGCAACATTCGGCCAACTATGCTGGCTCAGTTGGGCCTGAGGCCGGAATTATAAATGAAACAACCCTGACGGCGCTTGAAAGTGGCCGTCCTGGCTTGCCCTCCCTGAGTGCCCGTGATGTCCGGTTAGGATACCTTGAGTTCTTTGCGGGTAGGGGGGTCATCAATATGCCAGACAATTTGTGAAACCTTGATCCAATAAAAAAAAAATTACGCAAATCTTTGGTGACATTTACTGCTTGTGTTTGTTTTAGCTGACCCTGACAGAAATGTGGTGAGTCCAGAAAATGGCGTGATTGTGTAACCTTATACAAAGCACTGTTGGGTGTTATTTACTAAAAGCAAAGACACTTTGCACTACAAGTGCACTTGAAACTGCATTGAAACTGCACTTGTAGTGCAAAGAGGATTTGCCCTTAGGAAATAACCCCCATTGTCACAGAAAGCAGCAATTACATCACCACAAAAGTGTTGTAGCGTTGACACAATAATCCACACATTCTTGATTAACAATCTTTTTAATACCTGCACAATCACATGTGCATTTAGAAAAGGTTTTTAAAACAAACCAACATGTTTGTTGTATAACAATTTTTGGGGTGGCATTATCAAAAATATAAATGTCCATTTAAGATAAAACAGGCATGTTTCAAACCAACAAGAAAGACACAAATCTTGAACTTACAAAGTTCACATTAGGTAGAACTTGAAGGCAATATCATACATGAGTATTTAGGAACTGTGTTTGATATTGCGTTCAGATAGGGTGAAGTCACACCAGGAAAAGCCAAATTTGGAAGATGCACACCAATTTAAGAAGTTCAACATGTGCTAGCTGCCATCATGGGGGATCAAGGGACGTGTTTTGGGGGAGAAACACCTTTCTCTCAGCTACTTTTTTATTGAGGAAGGGGTTGAACCCCCAAAACGCGTCCATTGATCTCCCGTGATGGCAGATAGCACATGTTGACACACTGTGTGCATCCTCTAAATTTGGCTTTTCTAAAAATCACTAAAACATTTTTAACATTGTAGCACACAAAAAAACAAAGTGAATTGGAGGGGTTTTAAACTCTGCCCAAAACATCAATGATGTTTTTATTTTTTTGAATAACATCATTGATGTTTTTCTTGAGGTTTTCCAATGCTAAATTACACCCCATGATCTCCCTGATCATGATCTGTCCACTTTCTGATGTGAAAGGATCTGGATCCACAACATCACGATCACCTAAAAAGAGAGAAACCAAACAAAAACAGGTATTAAAAATATGCCGGCATCCATCTCTTACCTGAGCCTGTGGTCGCAGACACTCACCTGTTGTGGTGACTAGTTCCACCATGTCTTCTACCTCCTCCTGCTCTTCTTGTGTTGGGGGTATTTCCCCTTCTTCCAGAGGTGGGGGGGCTCTGGTCTCCTCGGATGAGGGGTGTCCTCTGAGTCTTTTATCCCCTATGTAAAACAAAAATGGTATACTTAGCACACAGATATTTGAGGGAAGAACTATAAAGATGAAACATTGCTTGGAAGTGGGGTACAATTGTCTATTTTGGCAGAGTTCCAAGATGTAGAATTTTATTGTCCTTTGTCAAGCTGCAATACTTTACCTGTCTTGTACAAGCTTCACAGATGGAGACATATAGACCCTATAGTATACACTGGTGCACCTGTGTGGGCCCCCTAATAAAAATGGTGTTCTTGTGTCCCACACTAGTGCTCCAGTGTCCAGATGTGAAAACAGCTGCTCAGTGTCCTCTCCTTACACAGAATCTAGTTTGCATTTCATTCTAGTTACAAACCCATCTACACAACCAAATTAGTTTCATACAAGTAGTCCCTAAAAAATGTGTGCAAATGCATATGGCCAAAACAATCGTGTTTTATAGGCCGAACGAATAATTGTGCCCATGAACATGAAAGTTGCCATTTTAAAATGTACAACACTTTTAACAAAAGCACATGGAGCAGCACGAACGTAATAAAGACAAAAAGAATAGGAACACAGCACAACTACTTACTTTTTTGCAGCACTCTCCGGATCTTTTTGTACTGCTCATGTTCTCGTAATTTGAGGTCTGACCACCGCTTCCTGAGCTGATCTTTCGATCGGCGTACCCCGAAATTCCGGTGCAGACTCTTGACTACTTTCGCAATGATCTTGGCCTTTCTGACATTGGGGTTGGGGTAAGGTCCATACTTCCCATCATAGTCGACCTTCTTCAGGATGTCGACCATCTCCAACATCTCCCCAAAGGACATATTTGATGCCTTAAATCGTCTCCTTCTGGATCGGGACGTTTCCGGATCCGGGCTTTCTTCCCCCTCCTCCTCGTTGCTATAATTAGCATGCACCTGCTGTGTCTCCGCCATGTGCACTTCCCCCACTGCGGCAAACGAAAAGGGGCGCGGAATAGACTAGAAAGAACGTCAGGGGCGGGCGGAGTTACACGCATGTACAGTGTGTATAAAGCGTAACACGTGTGCGTATTACGTACGATCTGTGAGCGGAGGAAGGAGCATCGGAGGCTCCGATCTTAATAACGAAGGTAAGAGACAAACTTGGGCCTATACTGCTTCTAGATTGAGACCTATATTGTAAAAAGATTAGGAGAGTTTTGCCTGACATTAGGATTTGTCTTGTGTTGTGTCTTGCAGTGCAAATGGATATCTTTAAAGATACCGACTTTATGGCAATCTTCATTGACATGTTCAGGGAGCTGCCTTGTCTGTGGGAAATAAACCACCCACATTATAAGAACCAAACAAAGAGGAAAGCAGCGCTGGATCAATTGCTGGAAATTGTGAAGCAGGTGATCCCCACGGCAGACATCACCTATTTGAAGATCCTAATTGGTGGCCTGAGGAGCACATATGTAAGGGAGCGCAAGAAAGTCCAGGATTCGCAGAGATCCGGAGAAGCAGATGACATCTATGTCCCCAGGATGTGGTACTATGACAGGCTGCATTTTCTGGCAGGCCAGACTGAACCCAGGCCAGCACTCTCCAGTCTTCCTTCCACGCTTCCTTCCCCCCCAGCTGAGGCTTCTGACGCCCAACCTGGGCCTTCCAGGCAGCAACATGTGGAGGAGCCCAGCTTGAGCCAGGTATAGCATTCCTCTAAATATTTCAGGTTGTCCAATCAATGATGTTAACTAGATTTTAGTTTGGAGTACTAATTGTGATTGATGATGCAAAACATTAAACCATGTCCATTTTTCATACACAGGGAAGTCTCAGCCAGGAGGTGGCTGGGCCAAGCAGGCTGTCCCTTGTTAATGTGAAATTAACAAGGGACACCAACACCAAACAAACTCCTTGAGATTAAATAATATAAGATATCAATGGTGTTGTGGTAACTTGACACACAAAACACACACAAAAATATTCTGGAGTAAAACTAAAAATAAAATAAAACAAAGATCAGTCTTGGAAAAAATACAAACCTAAAAAAAAAAAAAATTCTGCCTTTAAAAAAAAAAAAAAAAAAAACAACACAAAAATATTTTTGTCAGATGTGATGTGTGTCAAATTGATTTGAGAGCAGCACCTGTTGGATATGAGTATATAGAAAAAACTGTTGATAGGCAATATTTGGTATTTACCTGACAAAACAGTACTGATTAAAAATGTATTCTTAGATTTTAATCTGTTTTTATGAGAATACATGAATTTGTAATGCTTTTAGTCTACTGTCCTCTGCACAGCAGCACATAATGGAAAGGGGGGACACCACTCAGCCAACCAAGACATTGCACAGTGAAGTCTTGGGACATGCTTATAGATAAGAGAGCACTGGGATGACCTCATACTGCTGCTCCTTTATTGTCCAATCACAAACTGAGGATCATCCTATCCAAACTGTTTCGCAGGTAGTATTGAACTGTTTTTAATAAATAACAAACTTATCACTGACTTGGTTTTTAGAGATGCAGGCTTGTAAAGCCAAGTAATATACAGTAGATACCCACCTTTGCTCTTTTAAGATAAAGCATCTATGAATTTTAATACAATGCAGAAAAAACATAACTTTTCTATGTCTTTTTACATAATTTTTCCCCAAAAGTCACAGTGTTCTTTGTTAAAAAGAATAAGTTGCCAACACTGAATACTAACAAACACCCAGGTTATTTCATCTCATTATTCCTCATATAGTAATATATCTACATACATTCCCCTCAAAAATGGGAAAGAAACATTTTTGTGAAAGCTCTGCAATTATCCCCCAAAGTTGTCGCCACAATATTTAGATGGAGAATCACAGCATGTTGACTCTGCGTGAGCGTGTGGAAAAATCATTCAGCACCAGCAGAATTGCTCAGTCTTGGAGAAATACAACAAAATCGCAATTAGGAAAATGTCACTGAATTTTAGATGCATGTCAACTACACAACACACAAAATAACTTTTTCAACTCTCCAGACTAAACATCTTAAGTGGAAAAGGAAAACATTTCTTGCATGCAGCAATAATTTGCAGACCTGTAAAGTGTCCAGGGAAATGTGGCATTGATTACAATTTTAGAGCTGTTTTATCCACTACTTAAAGAGACTGACACTTCTCCCATGCAGGGCAAGTGAACATTTTTCAAAAAGCTGTACCTTTTATCATTAAAAAGCAGTCCTTGAACTCTAGGCATCAGCCGAGCTGATTGCAGCAGAGGTTTAACCATGTCAAATGTGTGAACACAGGCAGGAATTGCACAGGCACCAGGGTCATCTCTGATCTAGCATATTAAGTGCATGATGACCATGGATGATCTACAAAGATTCTCCATTCTTCTGGAGGGAATAGCAGATGAAAACAGTGCCTTGGGTAGTACTTTCTGTGAAGGGTAATAAATACAGAAAAGAGTTACACTTATACATTACTTTGCGTTCATTCAATTAACTTAAACAATGTATCAAATGCTAGATCCACTTAAAGGGTAAATTCACACCAGGTGCGGTAGGACTCCATTAGGCGGCTATTCCAGCACTGTCCCACCAAAGGGGATGGAGCCCAAGAGTTTTTCTAGCCAGCAGAGCACCTGGCTACACTTGCCTTAAAAATCCCATGTTCCTAGCTAAGGGTTTTTTTTCTGAAATTTCAACATGCCTTTTTTTTTCGCTGTTGGGACCTTACTTCCTGTTAGAGGGTAGCTACGTTCATTCGTCAGGTAAGGTTTTATGCTGCCCTAGCTGGAAGGGTTAGTGTTAATTGTGTTTCCTGGTTCTTTCTTGACGGGCTTTCTTGGGTCTGACCCCTTCGTCCTCTGTTGTATAAAAAGGGGACAGGGGTCTGATTCAGAGAGAGTGAAAGGGGGAGAGTACACAAAAGATCACTGAAAGCTGGGATGGGATCGGGGGATGAATGGAGCTGGGATGGGGGTGGATGTAGCCGGGATGGGATCGAGGGGATGGATGGAGCTGGGATGGGATGGGTGGATGGAGCTGGGATGGGATCGGGGTGATGGATGGAGCTGGAATGGGATGGGGGATGGATGGAACAGGGATGGGATCGGGGGTGTAGATGGAGCTGGGATGGGGGGGTGGATGGAGCAGGGATGGAATCGGGGGAGTTGGATGGAGCTGCGATGGGATCAGGGGGGTGGATGGAGCAGGGATGGGATCAGGGGAGATGGATGGAGCTGGGATGGGATGGGAGGGTGGATAGAGCAGGGATGGGATTGGGGGAGTAAGGATGGAGCTGGGATGGGATCTTTGATTTTGGTGGGTGGGGGTTAGAGGATATGTGCTAGGGGGTGCTTTGAGAGGGGAGAGGAATTGTGCTGGAGGGGTTAAAGGTCAAACCCCCCCTCCTTTTAGCACAAGTAATTTCTAACAAAGCACCCCCTAGTACATACCCTCAACCCCCCCTCCCTAAAATGACTTCTAGCAGCATAGATGTCCCCCTCCTCTGCAATACCTCAGCCCCGGGCGGGTGCTGTGATGCTCTGTCCCTCTTCCTCCTCCTCGGCTCTTCCTCTTGGTCTGTGTACATGAAACATCAGAGCTGAGGAGGAGGCGGCTATAGTACGGTCTGCGGTGAGTGCAGCCAGTGGGAAGAGAGATGATAGCGGCGTGTAGGACAATCAGTGTCAGGGTCCGGGCACCTCTGCCTCACTCCCTCCTCCCCCCGCACATCGCGTGCAGCTGAGGAGATCTGTAAGGGAAGGAGGGAGCCGCAGCGCCGGTGCCAGTTTCAGCCTGGTGTCACCCTCTGGCAGGTGTCACCCAGGTGCGGACCTCACCCCCCACCCCCTCCAGCCAAGACCGGAGTGCCAGCTAATGCACATCTGTCCCCAGGACCCCGTTACAGCCTAGAGGAATTGCTGGGACTGGCAGTCTCTCCGCACCGGCTCCCGCTCATCCACTCCGCTTCCGGGCTGCCCTCCCATTATAGGTGTTGCTTGTCCTCCTGGCTGAACAGGAAGTGGGTCCTGAGACCCAATTGCCTGGGAATCCTAAGACTCAGGACCCGTTTCCTGATTGGCCAGGAGGAGAATCAAGAAGACAATATTAATTCGCTATTGTCACACAACTGGGCAGGCTCAGGGTGCAATGCTCTGTGCCCCGAGCCCACCCTTTTTTTAGGCCAATAGAGCCTCAGGCTCTAATCATATGCATAAAATAAACAAAAACATTGAAATCCATGCTTCCATCGCCCTGCATGTAGGTTAGGGGCCGGGCACATGGATTAGGGGGGCAGTGCCCCTGCACCCCTAATGGAGCGGCCGCCACTGGGGTGTAGTGCAAGTAACCGGCACACATAGTCCACAGCTTGGGTCACCTAAGCACAATGAAGTATATAGACATCAATGTAAGAGTTAATATAGCATAAGCAGATACAAGAGATGTGTACTTTTTAATAAGAATAATTTAAGATTCTTTCCCAAATAGATGAGGGAGTCTTGCTCCCTGTGGATGAAGGGCTCTTTTCAAGAATCCAAAGCTGCCAAGTCTTTAGGGATTGGCTTTATTATCATATCATAAGTCTTTGGTATTTGACATAGTAAAATGTGACTTTTTTAACTTTAAATGAACTATTTTATTCAGAAGTAGTGCAGCCTTCTTGCACACAGCCCTTCTGGTGATAATCCCTGTAGGGAAAAATGTCAACACTTAAACTATCTTAATAACTGGTGGCACCCAGCAAATAGAGGCATTTCTATTTCCATCAAGAATGCAGATTTTTTTCTGTGTGGATTACACTGACTCAGCAATGATATCCAGACTGGCCATATGAGTCTCATCCCTCCCAGTAATAAGTCATAGGATATTTAGTGGTAGTAAATCAAATGCAGCTTGACTTGCTCGCTGTCTTTTCAACATTTATCTGATCATTTCATGGTAGGGAATTCAATGACATTTGAATACCGTACTTATGGGCCTCTACAGGGAGGAATTTGGAAAGTAGACCTTTTAAGAGTCTTCAGGGAAGAGCACTGGGTGTGTGCATAACATTGGGGTCAAAGTGTGGAAAACGAGGTCCAAGCCTTTAGAATGTTCATGGTCCTTCATGTTCCTATGTGAACTAACATGCATTAAAGAGCTGTTGAAGGGTACAGGAGCCCCCCCCCCCCTTTACTGTACAATATCTGTTTCCTCCTGTCACCAGAGGACGTGAGCTGGACATTAGAACCCTGCCCCATGAAGCTTGGCATAGTCTGAGGTAACCTGGAATTTCCAGAAAACACACTGAGGTGTTCAGGTGTCTTTTACCCAGAAACATGTTTGTACAAAAGCAAGTATTGGGTGTTTTTTTATTTTGTGATTAACAACATCTTACACCATGTTTAACACCTCTTGATATTTCCTACCTCTTTTATCTGACATTATGAATAGTAGATTATCCATCAAGGTTTAAAGAATAGCTGTCCAGTATAGAATCTGCCATTGGTTAATTTGGTGCATATTACTGGCTGTCAGCCTTTACTACCTGGTGAGTCATGAACCCAGAAAAAGTGTGACAAATGTAGGTATATGTTGTTCTAAGCAGTGAATTTGGTAATTGCAGCTCTTGAACTAATTCATTTCTTTATTTATTTTGTAAAAAATCTACAATCAGAACAAGCAATGCCACCTGGTTCTATTACCAATACATATGTTCCTCTTTAAAATTACATTAGTACTACATACGTGATCGTACAAATCCAGCCAGTTTGTAAATAAAAAGAAAAGTGTAGACCTCTCCAAAGATTGGGTGTCCATAAGGAAATTGAGGAGAAAACATTCCCCTCTTTATCTGTGCTTTAGTCTGATGTATGGGACACAATAAGAAGGGAAGGTTGCTCTAACTTATGTCTGCAGGACGTACCACCAAAATTGTGATATTTTATGAAGATTATTGATAGGTGGTTGTAAAAAAAAAAAAAAGTATGATGATGATATAAGGCTTATAGACATGATGGGGTGTGTGTATATAAAGGATATATATTTCAGTATTTGTGGTGTATAGGAGTGTCATGGTTATGCAATAGAGTTTGTTTGTCAGCTTACCTGTCTCCATGTGTTCATCTCCTAAGACCAGCTGTCTCTCACCTGACTGCTTTTATTAACTCTCCTCTAGCATAGCTCCACCCCAGCTCCTATCAGAGAACTCTATATTAACCTCTGCACTGCAGGTCAGCCCTGCCGATCAACCTTTGTGTGTTTGGCTTCCTGTTCCTGCCTGCCGTGTGTGCTACGTTTATTCTGTTACTGACCTTGGCGTGTTCTATACTATTCCTGTCTGCTTGTGACCCTGACCTTTTGGCGTGTCCCCGACTAACCCTGTTTGCCTGTGACCCTGAACCTTGGCGTGTACTCTGTTGTCCTTGTCTGCTTGTGGCTCTGACCTTGGCTTACTCCTTTACTATCCCTATCCTTCTGTTGCCTACTGTGGGTGGGAGCTGGGGGACCCTGGGGGTCACAACCTGGAGCCAGTTGCATCCCAGTCCATCCTCACCACTAGAGGCTCTGGTGAACACCTGCTGGCTCTTAGACTCGGCGCCCCAGGGAATCCTACGCTCTAACCCCGGTGGGATCTGTGTTGGTGTTCCAGCGGCCCTGCCTTCCTTATACCCGGACACCCATCCGCAGCAGTCAGCCGTAGGGTCCACTGCCTTGTGGTGCACTCCTGATCCCAACGGTGTGCATCTGTCACCTAGCCTCAAGGTGACCTGACAAGGAGTGAGGTTTGGATTTGCTGCTATGATGAGTTTGAGGCAAATCCAATTGGTTCAAGATTTGCTGTTCCAGGTAACTCACCCAGGAGAAGATTAATGCATATTTGCCCAGGAGAATCTTACTTTTTAAACCATAATTCACTGCATTACATTTAAACTATAGCTAGAAGGCTTAGAAGGGCCCATAAATATGGCCTTTGGGTAAGCCCATAGCAGTCATAGTGTCAATGAATTGAAAGCTGTTGTAGGCGAAAGCTGACAAACTGCATAGGGAGAGATTTGGGTCAGTTAGGAAACTGTGCTTTTCTAAATGCTATTTTTTTTTTGCATTTGGCCACTGCTATATCAACTGTAGTCCCTTATTTCTTGTTGTAAACACCCACCTGTACTCTTTGCCTGCAGTATACTTCAACCTGTTATTACTGATTGAAACTGTCCACCTAGTTGCCATTTTACACGAATATCCTTTGCAGTATCTACATTTTTGTAGTAAAGCCCCAGCCTGTGCTCTAGTAAATTGAAGTCTAGCCTTTTGTCCTGCTGCTGGCCAACTCTGCACTCTGCTGTGTAATCTGTGCTCTCCCAATTCTTGTAGTGAAACAACTATCCATGTACTTTTTTTCTAATACATTTCAGCCAATTCTCATTCCATTAAAAATGTCCTGATGCTGACCAATTGTACACTTCTATCATCTGTGGGCCTTTAATTCTTAATGAGATTTTAATAGAAAGTAGCCAACAGCATGACATTTTTTCATTAGTGAGAATACGGACAGTACAGCAGTCTTTTAGCCAATTTTTATCTGGCGGTCGAAGTTGGCCTATTACCGTTTTACCTATCATAGAGAAAGCTTATGTTGCTTCTAAAACTGCCTGGGGGAAAACAGCATATTTTTCAAACTGAAATTAATCAAATTGTGGTGATGTTGTTGTATCTAAGCCAAACTAAAAAAACTCAAAAAATAAAAAATAGATTCCACAGGTTGCGTCAAATAGATTCCACAGGTTTCGTCAAAGATGACTATTTCCAGGGGCACCTGGAAGACGTCATCTTTGACGAAACAGCGTAGGGAGGAGCGGCGTGCTGATGTCACCACATACCGCGCTGGTCCCGGAAGCAACGGGCAGCTACCGAGAGCCGGCCCGCTCATGTTTTATATCCAATGCTATTTGTATACAGCAATACTGTAAGTGCATTACCTTACCGTTTTAATAAATATATTTTTTTTAAACGAGTTACGCTATGGAAACCTTTATATTCTTTCATGGGGAATGAGCGTATATCTGCAGTACAGAAGGATACTCCACACAGAAAGTCCGGTGTATTTAACCATTCAAGTTTTAAAGACCCATGGCTGGGGATAAGAGCCACAGGCACTTACGATCTCCTTAAACAAGAGATCTAAAAAGCTGGTAAGCGGCATTAATATCATTGGTGAAGGAACTTTCCTGTCACACTCTATCACATCTCCCTTGGTGTTGTGGTTATATGTCACTGGCATTTGGAGGACTGAGATGATCACCACTTGGAAGATCACTATGAACTGCACATTCAGTGGGGCTTTTATTCCATAACCCATTGGACGGGACTCCTATATTACCTACATTACCTACACTAGTGCATGCTGCATGAAGAGGACACAGAGTGTTTTGTCTGCATATCACCACCTCACTGTCATTTTATTGCTGTGTTTGAGCACTTTCCCCTGTGCACCATTGATAAGATTTGTCTCTGGTTGCACGTATTCTTTGGACACTTTATTTCCTATCAATTTTTGTGGACACTAGCAAGGATTAATCAACTAATTATTTATTTATTTATTTACTTGATCACCCACACCGAGTTTTCACTTTGCACCGGTTGCAACACCAGGATTAGGCGATTATGCCTCTCTTGGTTTTTCACTTGATATATTGATTTTTTTTGTAATATTACTGCTTCATTTATGCACTTTAGTATACGCATCAGTTTGTATTTTACTTAAGGCACGAGAGCACTAGCACTTTGATATATTGTATTTATTGGATTGAATAATTTTAGACATATGTTCAATTGTTTACTTATATCTATCACCTTTGGATCAACATATATGTATTGCTTATATTTATATTAATCATTTTCTTTGGATCAATTTATATACAAACCACCTGTCCCTATTTTTAGTTAATACACCAATTCATGCGTGTTAAACACTCCAACCCATGCGATTTTTTTACGTATATTTATTTATTCTATTTTACTGAGGCCTCTTGTCTTACGATTATTAGAAATTATTAACAATTATTAATAAGCTTAGACCCTCTGGGTAGCGCAGCCCCCCCCCCCCCCCTTTTTTATTTCATCAGTTTCTGGCTTCTGTCTGGGCCCTTATTTTGGTGCATGCAGCTGTCCAGTTGCATATGTTTTTTACAGCCTTAGAAGTTCAGTTTGAATTTTGTACGATCACTACACCTTTTTCCAATTTGGTAGCGCAGGAATAGCTCCCGTTTTTTATTCCTATATATTTGTTTTCCTTTTATTATTATTGTATTTTTCACTTGTGATTGCATTTTATTATTTCCAATAGTGTGATTTAAGGAGTTTTCATATCTCCATTCGATTAGATGGGTACTTTTTGGGTCACCTCTTTTTGATTATCAATATTTAGTGAATGATTTGTAGCAAGAGAGGTAAAAATAAGCTGCCCTTGGTTCTCTCTCACTTCACTGCGCCAAATTCCAGTGACAAAACGAAATGATTGTTGTGTAAATGAATACAAGATGTGTACATACACAGTGTACAGTGAAAAGCTGCCACTTCAATGTGTAAATTATTCTGAAGCCCAAAACTATACCTCTCACATGTGTACAGATAGAGATAGTGGCGCTAATAAATATTTGTAAAGATATGAGTCAAAACAGCATGATACCGGAGACACTCTGATTCTATACAAAAAACAGTAATAAAGATAGAAATATAACACCCCGTGAAAAGTGTCAGTATAAAAATAAAAACATTACAAAAATCATAAACTGTGAAAAGTCCATGGAAGAAGTTCACATGAAAAAAATCCAGCACAACAGTAGTTTTTCAAAAAAGTGCTCAATATAGGGTGATACCGTTTTAACAAATTTATTAAAATCACTCCAAGCACACTTCAATAGTTGCACTCACTTTTAAACTAAAACAAATAAGCCTTTGAACAAAGCCACAGCAAACAACAGGATCGATGATCCAACGGTGCATCACAGTCACAGCGGACCTGAAGTGTAAACTTGTGTGTCTCTCACCCAACCTTCTAAGGCCCAGCAGTCCGATCAGCTTAGTCCTCTCCAGACAGCAGTGTCTAATGTCAGTGTGATGGAATGCCGTGTAACCATGCCCCAAACATGTTTCGTCGAAAAGACTTCTTCAAATGGCAATATTTAGTGCAGCTTTTTTTCCTATGTTGTATTTAGTGTGTGTGTCTCACATTATAGTTGCGGCTTGTTTTTTCTTTATTCATTATCTATTCGGATAGTGGAATAAAATTACCTTTTTCTAGAGTGTAGCAGTGTAGATGGGCATTCCATTATAATATCAGAGCCGAGGCATAAAGAATAGTGTTCAGAGCTGCAGACTATCACATCCAGAGCCTCAGAGTGAAACTGACCGGGGGACTGTACCAGAGCAATATAAGGCAGAGGCACAAATAATCGTGTCCAGGGTTGCAGAGAGTGAGACTGCTGAGATGAGGTGGAGAATGTCTCAAATTCAGCTGATGGTAGCCCTGTGTATGCAGCGTGACCTCTCTACTGGCCTTCAGGGCACAGATTTCCACCAGCTCTTTTGGTGAGAGGCCTCTTGACCATTAGTGGTCTAATACTCTGATGCCTGTTCCTCAGGGATTGGTTTTCCTCAAACTCTGTTGCCACCTAGACTGTATTTAGTCCCACTGGCCAGTGGTGTAAGCAGGAGCTCCCTTTACACAGGTCATAGTGTTATTCCTCACATCTGGTGATAACTCTGTTTGTCACTGTAATTGCGATTGTTGCTGTATTGTTTGTGAGTTTTCCTCCTTATTGCTGCTCTATCTTAACAAATATTATACAGGGATTTAATTCTTCCTCCAATAAAGCCCACCTTATGTTACTGGTATATTAGCGAATTCTGGGTCTGTTTGAGACAGGTCATTACTGGCAGCTGAAAGAGGACCCAAATTCTATCCAGTAGCTCCTGAAAAGGAGGGGTGTAGCACTACATTTGTATCTTGAAAGAGAATAGATAGATAGGACATACTTAAACTTAAATGATCCAGGTGGCACAGTGCAATTTATAGTCATGCATGTGCAATTAGATGGGACATGTTCAGCCAAAACTTTAACTTTGCACAGGTCTTTGGTACAAACTTTTCAATATTTGCTTATCTTTGGCATTATACAGTGTGTGGACACATTAGATGCATGTTTTTTTTTGTTTTTTTTTTGTTTTTTACCAAATGTGTACAGCCATGTGTTTTTGAAACATCTGACCTATATATGAGATGTCTGAAAGGAACTGTCTGATGCCAGTAACAACCAATCAGGTTCTTTTCATATCTGAGCTTGAAAAGATAGATTGTTTCGGACATCTCTTCTCAAGGGTATGCCCAAAGACCAGTAGACTGTGTGCAATATAGCATGATGGTGTCGTCAGACTGCACCACTTGACAACTGTTTTTATTTATTAATGTGTCTCCATGAAGTATTTGCTGTATTGACCCATAACCACAAACTACATTTAGACCTACTCAATTATTTAGGGAGAAGTGCAGTGTGCACACGGTGGTTACCTGTACCAACACATTTAGTGAAACCACAGTCTCTTAATACATTAATCAAATCAACTTAGTCAATACAGTAGGTGCACTTTAACAATAGACTTAGATGGCAAACTGAGAGTATATAGCGGTTGACAACTGCTAAATTCCAAGTCAAATAATAATCCTTCCAAGACTAAAATATCATAAGAGGGCTGTAAATGTTTCTATCTTCCCAGGCTAATTGTCTTCTCCCCTAACAGGGGAGGTGAGCTGGTTACTAGCCTGTGGCATCATCTTGGCACACCTGATCGGGGACTTACTCACATGCATAAAATGCATCAAGATAAAAATTCTGCCTATTACAACTCCTTCAACTGTACTCTGACTTGAATGCTGCAATATTTCTCCAATGAATGCTGCAATTCTGAGTGGGTACCACACAGCTTATACCCCACTCACTAGCACAACCTGACGTGTCACCTTACTCCCAGTTATATTATTGGAAAGTTTTTTGTATATCAACCTTTATTGCAAAGAGCTATTTATTGCACATTTCTTATTGCTGACTGTGTGATTTTGATTTTTTTTCTCTCAGTGATACTATGAGACTTACACAGAGATCATCTCCTCACATGTTTCTAAGCATCTCCACTCCTGAGGACCATCACTCTTTTTCTCTACTCTTCTGTGACCTCCAGACTAGGTAAATGGGATACCCTGTGCCTTGATATTGGTCCCTGTATGGGGGAACTGCTTGCTAAGGAGGGGGTTAGGTTTGCAAACTACCTTACTACCAGGGCCTTCCATCACCCATGCCAAGTCACCACCACTTCCCACTGGCTGGCTGCTTTAGCAACCAACCTTCAGTTACCCTTACCAACGGCAGTACAGTATCTTCTACTCCCCTCCATTTACAGGGTAAGAATATTGTAATGCTTCTTCACACTTCATCCCCATTCTAAGCCCTGTTTTTTTGATACACCATACATGATACACCCCTTTTCAGACCAGTCATTTTCTTGGTAATATTACTGGAAACATGTGCAGGTACAGAGCAATGTAAAACAGTCTCCCACAGATTCCTCCTTACATGACTCTAGTTCATCCTAACTTCAGGCTGCCCCAGTTCAAAGCTTCAAATAAAGCAAAGTTCTTTAGATAAATTACATCCATGATACCCTCTTTTTTCCTGAAAATATTAGTTATAACATCACTTTACAGCAGCATAATTTTGCACAACGGGGGAGCATGATTTTCAGTTATCTAAATTTTTGGGCCACACCTTCTTCCCTGTGTGCATGATTTTATATGCTTTTTCTGCCATGATGAGTTAGGGCCCCAGCAGGCCATCTCTCTCTCTCTCTCTCTCTTTCAGGTTGCTATTCTCTATCTCTGCACTCTTCGCAGCAAGATTACATTATCTGCAAACCAGCTGTTGTATTAATGGTGATCAATGTCAATATAACTCCAGTTAACGGTTAAGCTTTTCTTTACTTAATGTTAATCTGTGCAGAATTAACAACAGCAATTTCCTAGTTTAATAATGGTCTCACATCCTATTCAGAGCTTCCACAGGAGCTCTTTCTCTCTGGCCAAACACTCGATCTTTCCTAATATCAACTCCCCAGAGAAGGCACACTCGATAACCCCCAGAAGGAGCTTAGCCAATGGCATAACCCACTGGCTATGTTCCTCTGTTGAAGCGATGTTCTATTGGAGATTGCATCTATTTTTCACTGACATCAAGTTTTAGCTACACCGGGTATATTAGTTCTCCCCCCAGGCACTATAGTTCTCCCCCACCCCCGCTGGGCCCTTTTGTTCCTCCACACCCCCAGTGGGCCTTACTGTTTCCCCTATCCCCCACTGGGCACCATTGTTCTATTGCTCCTCCGATGTCTTATTCTCCTGGTCAAGTTCTATTGCTCCCTCCAACCCCTCCACTTTATTCTGACTGACAACAGGCATTGTTTCCTCCCACTTACAAACAAAGCTGGTAAGGTGCCCTAAGATACATACTCCTTACTGCTGCAATTGTAAATTAAGTTGCACAACGCATTGTCCTGACTGCTACGCTCTGTACTGTGCATACTTAGTAATGACCCCTGTACTCTACATATTATACTGTGTATTATCAACACAGAGCCAATCAGCACTGTCCAGACAGAGGGTCAGGGGTCCTGCATCCTGATAGGACAGCCAGTGCAGTAAGTAAACTCCTCCTACAAGCTTTAACCGGGCACTGATTGAAGTCACAATACTGCTATATACTGCTGATGAGAAAGGTATTTAGTAGTTTATATGTACTAAAATGATTGCATTTCCATGTTCTGTGTACTGTGGGAGACCAGATATAGTAACTGCAGGGTCCTTGAGAGCCTTTTGATCTTTTAGATTTATGTACATTAGATTACCATTCATAGAACAGTAATAATGGATTATTTTGTGGGTATAAGGACTGCAGAGTGTGAACAGTGTATACAGTATACAGGTAGATCAATGGTGGTCAACTTGAAAATTATAGAGGGCCTCAATTGCGGCCCCCGACATCTCTAGAGAGCCACGCAATGAGATAGATTGTGTCAAGTTAAGCAAACAAATCAAATGAATTGGTTATAGCGCACCTCAACACCCATAAATGTTAGCCTTGCATTATCTGCAGTGTAACACAATTCACACTGAAGACGTTGGCATACATTAACCCCAGCATCCATGTCAGTGGCAATAACAATAGCCCTCAGCATTGATGTCATTGGACACAATAATAACCTCCAACATTGGTGTAAGTGCACATAATATTAAACCCTAACATTGGGGGTAGTGATTCCAATAATAACCTCCAACATTGGAGTTAGTGGACACAATAATAACCCCCAACATTGGTGTCATTGGATGCAGTTATAGCTCCCAGAACTGATGTCAGTGGATGCAATACTAAAGCTCAGTATTGGTATCAGTGGACACAATAACAACCCCAGCATTGGGGTTAATGATGCAATATTAACCCCCAACATTGGTATCAGTGGACATAAAAATAACCCCCAACATTGGTGTTAATGGATGCAATAACCCTCAGCACTAGTATCAGTACTATTAACCCCCTTCCCCACATTGGTGGTCAAAAGCAGTGAAATTGTGAGATTTAATCCCCCCCACCTCCCTGTATTGGTGGTCAGTGAAATTCAGCAAAGCAGGGGGAGTGGGGTTAACTTTCACTGTTGTGACCATAGCTGCAGGTAGTGAAAGTTATCCCCCCCATACCCTCCTCCTGTATTGGTGGTCACTTCAGTGAAAGTAAACCCCCTCAGATTGGTGGTTACAGCAGTGAAAGTTGACCCCTTTACCATCCCCTCCTCTTATTGGTGATCACTTACAGGCTTTCACGCAGTTCTCTCTCTCCCTATGTCAGGACTTTACTTGTATTGTGGGTGAAGTTATCTTCATATTTTCATTACAGTGTCGGGTGCTGGAACACAGAGAGTGTTCTGGAACCCGACACTGCCATTTTACTGCCTAACTGGTGCCTAACATCCCGCAGGTCATACACAGAGAATCAGGGTGCTGCATGTTGGGCATCAGGGGCTTAGACTATAATCATGCTCCTTAAAGCCACACCCAACATTAGTGCAATATAACCATGTCCATTTTTTGGACAGGTGGAGCAGCCTGCCTCTCAAGTTTGGTGGTATGCAATGATGCTACAAACTCCAAGGCTGGGGGCACCCAGAACCTGACTACATGGCATCCTTTCATCCACCAACTCGAGGGAGACCGAAACCATAACCTCTCTCTGTCCAGGTCTTTGTACCACTGCATCACATCATGCTGCGCTCACACCATGCTATGCTCTCCTTTTATAAGGGAAGCCCACCAATCACAGGAAGAGAAGGACACACAGAAAACTCCAAAGGGAGATTAACAATGCTGTCTTAAATACCCCCTTTTGGATCAGTTTAGTAATTTGCGATAGTTGATAGCTATGGGTTATTGCATTTTTTATTTCATCACAGCTCTTTGTGCAGCCTTATCTAAATGTGTTCTGAGACATAAAACTAACAAAAATAAATGTAAAAGACAATTTTTTTGACAATTCTAAATATAATCTCAGGTAATACTTAATAAAAATTAATTACTTTGGAGCAGACTAGTTAGGTAAACTCCTTTACCTTGAAACTAAAGTGGCAATATTTCTATCATGTTATTAGCATCATTAGAGACATTGCAAGGAAGCTAGGATAATAAGCAACACTTGCATTGTTGATCTCTTTATAAGCATTCTCAAACCTCAGAAGCCTACGGTTGAATTTTCTGCTAAGACAAAACTAATTAAATCTGTCTCTGCAGAGCTGAAGCTCTATTTTGTGAGGGATATGCTTCTTTTACAAGGTAATACAAGATGTTTAGCTGAATCCTTCTGGTAAACCTTGTCAGCACTTTAGGAAGATTGCAGTAAGACTTGTACTTATTATCTATAGAATATGACATTAGCCATACACATTGGTATATACAGTATTATATAGAAATCATTGCAGGGGGAGAGGTATGAAAAGGAGAAATTTAAATGCAAAACACTTTTGAGAGAAGGTAAACTCCTCCTATTCATGAATTTTACATATAGGTAAGCCTTATTATAGACTTACCTATAGGTACTGTAAATCTCCTGAACTGTACATGCAGCCGGTGACGTCACCGGCATATGTGTTCTGAAGGAACGGCATACCTGTGCCAATCCTTCAGAGTCCCGTGAGTCCTGTGCTGTGGCTCCTGCACGCATGTGCGGGAGTGACGTCATTGCAGCTCCAGCCAATTACACAGCCAGAGTCCATGAACCCGGAAGGAAGGACGGGTGAAGATAGAAGTGCCTTCAGCCACCGGTTTACTACCGCTTTAAAGTAATAACTTATCAGACACTAGTGAACTTTGACTTGGTGCAATTAGGTTTAGTAATGTCATATGCAGAAGTGCCTATTTACATTTAAAGTTCATAGAAATTAAAACCACAACATTAAAAACTTAGATGAACAGGATATATGAGCTGGGATTACATTGTCAGTATAAAACCATGCAGCAGGCATTATTTGTTTTAAAGCTCAACTCCAGGTAAATGTAAAAACGAATATTCACCAACTTTTCAGCCAAGCTTCACCTATTTTTAACTTTGTATGAAGAAAATGGGTAATAGTTGGGTGAATGTTGTGTGAAATAATTGATAAACGGACCATTACATTTATTTTTTCACAAAAAATGACTATTCGTACTGTATCTTAGTGTCTGGATATGAACCTCTAGTGATCTTCAATCTCTGTGTGGGATTCTCTATGCTTATTGCAATCCTTAACAATGTGAATCAGAAAGGTGGGGAGATCAAAGCTGCTACCTTGCCTAGGGCCCCATACTTCTTTTATCTTTAGCAAATGTGCACCACCCCTGATAGTTCTCCCCAAGGGGTGAGCAGGAGGGGCAGTTGCCCTGGACACAATGGTTTATTGCAGGGATGACACCTTGTGCTGAGTTCCTTTTGTTTCAAGGCTGACAGGTGTAGTGACAGCAGCATCACTATTCCTGTCAGTCCTGCGCTGAGAGAAGCAAAGGGAGAGACAGGAGGAGGTGCTAGTTACACTCTCTCTCTTCCCCCATCCTTCCTGCTCCTGTACTACAACCCAGCAGAGGTGTTCACTGACATAACGGAGTGCAGTACTGGCAGAAAGGAGGAGGGGAAGAGTGAGCGCAGCCCAGCACAGTCCCCATTACTGGCCACAATTGACAGCAGCCGCTGAGGGTATGAATGGCTTTGAATGAATGTCTTCACAATAATTGATTATGTATGAATGAGTAGGAAGGTAAACAAAGTCATTCATATGAATGTAGAAAGCTGAGGTGAGGACAATGGTGGCTGACCACTGTACTCACTTCAGAGATTAGAAATATAAATGGATTTGCTAACAAACGCAAATCCATTCATAACTGTAAAAGAAAAGATATTATAAAAAAGGAAACATTAATTAAATTTGATAGTCTTCCGGGTACATTCACACCAGGGACTGAGTTAGAACTCAGTGGCTGGTGTGCAGTGGGATGACAGCATTGCCGATGCCCCAATTGCAGCACATCATACAGTTCACATTCTTTTGAAACAAACTTTATTGAAATGTCACACAGTTTTGTTGGCTGTAGCACAATGCGAGGCAGTAAATTGCCTTGCGCATTTTTTTTTTTTTTTTGCAGACATGCTTAAAAAATAATTTTAGTCCTGAAGATTACATAAATCCCCCAAAACATTATATATTTTCTAAAAGCAGACACCCTAGAGTATAAAACAGCGGTAGTTCCAATTTTTTATGTCACGTGAATTACAGTAAAACGTAAAGATAGAAAAGACGAGATTGCACTAGTAAAGACGAGTAAATAAATACCCAATGTGTCAAATCTTAAATTTGCATGAGTCAGTGAAATGGCGATAAACTTCAGTACCCTATATTTTCCATAGGCAACACTTTAAAAGCCCCCTATAGGTCATCAGTTTAGTGTTACACAGGAGGTATGGTGCTAGAAATATTGCTATCACTCTGGTGTGTAACATGTGTATCGCAATTGGTGTTTTCATGAGTAGGCGCCCCCCAGCCCTCAAATTCCACTCACCTGCTCGCATTTTGCACCTGGATTTTGAGTGGATTTTAAGGGCTGGTGAGCTATGGCTGCCTGGGAGCGGAGGGACAAGCATCGCTGGCAGGCGGGTTGTATGGGAGCCGTTCGCCCAGCGATTAGAGGGGAAGAGAGAGGAGAGGCACCGCCCGGATGAACAGAGCACCGGGAACATAACAGCATTCATTTCAATAGCTGTGTGTTCCCCGCCGTGCGCCGTCACATACAGCCCCTCTTCTTTGTCCGGGCACTTTGATAGACAGATCATCCGTTCCAATCCTGGGACGGGTGATCTGTCTATCAAAGTTCCCCCGGACAAGGGGGAGGGGCTATATTTGACAGCACTTGGCAGGGAACACACAGCTATTGAAATGAAAGCTGTTATGTTCCCGGCGCTCTGATCATCCGGGCAGCGGCTCTCCTCTCTCTTCCCCTGCACAGGTAGGTTGCATTGGGGACACAGGCTGCATTGGGGACACAGGCTGCATTGGTGGCACAGGCTGCACTGGCGGACACAAGCTGCATTGGCGGCACAGGTTGCATTGACGGGTAATGGGCTGTATTGGCTGACAGAGGTTGCATTGGCGGATGCAGGCTGCTTTGGTGGACTTGGGCAGGCTGCATTGTTGGGCACAGATAAAGTTGTTGTTAATAATTATTTTTATAACTTAATTCTGCATAAAACTTTTAAGTGTAATTTCATGAGATAATTTATGAGGGCATGTTTAGGGGCAGAATTAGGGGTGGGGCAGGGCAGAGTTGGGCGGGGCAACTGGTGGCGAGCAACCCTTCTCGCTAGTAACTCAGAACTTGAAATTCTGAGCCCTGGTTGCCCCCGATGTGTGCGTTTATGTTCATACGTGCGTATATGTGGGGGTGGGGAGCCGCAAACATTTTTGGGGGGGATTTTGGTGTAACTTTCATTTTTTACAAAACTTTTTTTTTCATTACATACAAAAAGTCCCCTATGTGATGATTCTTTGGTGACAGGTTCTCTTTAATGAGACATGCAGGGTCTAAAAGACCCCGCATGTCTACCTTGTGCTCCACTGAATGTAATGCAATGCAGATCACATTGCATTACATTCTTTCCCGGGTATGCTGCCCAGGGACATCAAGAGGCGGACCCAGAAGTAACGGGGGCGCAATTATCGGGGGATTGTGGAAGTGATTGGGTGGCAGCACAGCTGCCCAAATGCTTCCATCTGACAGGCAGGAGACTGCTTGTCAGATTTACACACACACAATCCCATTTTATTTAATGTATTAGCTACTAAATAGCTAGGTGACAGTGACAGTGCAACTGCATACTTCACTGTGACTGGCATGCACGCTCTGCCTTTTGTTTTGGCTCTGGCTCAAGGAGACCAACAGATGCAAAGAACACAGCATGACTAAAGGATTTGTCAACCTTGGTCCTTAACATTAAATTAATTAAAGACACAGACTGCGTGACATGGGTTTTATATGGCCACAGCAGCCAAATTTTATTAACCAAAGAATAAAATAACATCACATAAAACATTAAAAGAAGGGTTAGGGACTTTAAATGAAACGATGACCGGATGAGGTCATGTGTTTCCATTCCCATACTAATCTAAAAGAAAGGAGCAAGAAGAGTGGGACTTTGAATGAAATGCGTGATTGCAAAGAAATAAAATTGGTGAACAATTAGGAAAATGTATTTGCTTCATAAAAAATAACATGCATATAATAATAATATCAATCACAAATAGAAAGAAATATTGGCAATAATAGCAGCAAATATACATGATAATATTATTTTTTTAATTTTTATTAACCACTTCCGGACCACCGATATACGTCCATAACCCCGGTATCCTCGTGTTCGGCCCGCTACAAGATAAAAGTGGTCTCTGCGGCGTAATCGTCGCAAGATCACTTTTATCGGCAGCGGGAGAGGGGCGCCCCCTCCCTCCGCCGCTTACCGGAGCCGATCCAATCCTCTCTGTGGCTGTACATGGAGATGAGTGAGGGGAAGATCATGACATTGCAGGGTGGAAGCGACGTCAAAAGGTCAATTCCCACCCATAGCTCTTAAAGGGCCATTTTTTTAAATTATTTTTTTAAATGATTTTTTTTATTGCATTTTAGTGTAAATATGATATCTGAGGTCTTTTTGACCCCAGATCTCATAATTAAGGGGTCCTGTCATGCTTTTTTTCTTTTACAAGGGATGTTCACATTCCTTGTAATAGGAATAAAAGTGACAACGCTTCACTTCCCGGTTCCCTACTGCACATGTGCAAGTCGCGCTGCGCAATCTGGATGGTCCTGGCTGTCTCTGGGACCCGTGTGTTTCCCAGCAGACAGCAGGAGGGGTGGCAAGAGGCGTAGACTCTGGGAGTCTATACCCGGAAAGGTGCCAAATGTGACACCGGAGGGAAGGGGGGGTTCCGAAAAGCGGAGGTTCCTTTTTTGTGTGAACCTCCGCTTTAAGTGGTTAAAATACAGTGCCATCATTTATACGCAAATTTGGTGTGACAGAGAGTATTGCAACGACCGCCATTTTATTCTCTAGACTGTTAGAAAAAAATGTATAATGCTTGGGGGTTCTAAGTAATTTTCTAGCAAAAAAAAATGTTTTTAACTTGTAAAAAACACTTCTAAAAAAAGAGGCCTGG
Organism: Lithobates clamitans; assembly: GCA_037952925.1. NCBI lineage: Eukaryota > Metazoa > Chordata > Amphibia > Anura > Ranidae > Lithobates > Lithobates clamitans. The sequence goes on from JBBGZY010000723.1 coordinate 9,905,384, forward strand.
TCCTTAAAGCGAAGTTTCCACCCCCCCAAAAAAAATTAAAAAGTCAGCAGCTACAAATACTGCAGCTGCTGACTTTTAAAATAAGGACACTTACCTTTCCAGGGTGCCCGCGATGTTGGCAGCTGAAGCCGGTCAATCGCTCGGCTCTCGGCTGCTGCCGCCGCCATCCTCGGTGGGGGAATCAGGAAGTGAAGCATTGCAGCTTCACTTCCCGGTTCCCTACTGCACATGCGCAAGTCACGCTGCGCAATCTGGATGGTCCTGGCTGTCTCTGGGACCCGTGTGTTTCCCAGCAGACAGCGGGGGGGGTAAAGAGGCGTAGATTCCGGGAGTCTATACCCGGAAGTGGGTGCAAATACCTGTATTATACAGGTATCTGCACCCCCCTCCCCCTGAAAGGTGCCAAATGTGACACCGGAGGGGGGGGAGGGTTCTGAAAAGCGAAGGTTCCATTTTTGTGTGAACCTCCGCTTTAAGTGGTTAAAATACAGTGCCATCATTTATACACAAAAAGAAGGCATAATGTAAATGAAACAGTGTGTGTTTAGTATCACTTTAACCGAAAAATGCTTGTCTGTCGCTTGATGAGGAACATAGGGCTACTTTCACACTGAGGCGCTTTACAGGCGCTACAGCGCTAAAAATAGCGCCTGCATAGCACCTGTAAACTGCCTCTCCTGTCTTTCCAGTGTGAAAGCCTTGAGCGGTGCACTTGCAGGACGGTCAAAAAAGTCCTGCAATCCGCATCTTTGGAGCGCTGTAGGAGCGGTGTATACACTGCTCCTAAAGCGACCCTGCCCATTGAAAACAAAAGCAACGCTTTGCGGGCGTTTTTAACCCTTTTTTGGCTGCTAGCGGGGTTTAAAACCCCGCTAGCGGCCGAATAGCATGGCTAAAACGATGGTAAAGCGGCGCCACCCGCCCGAGTGTGAAAGTAGCCTAAATGATATAGATTATTGCAAGATCGGCTGCAGATCAGAAAGGATGAGATGTTTGGTGAAATTACCTTTGACAATGGCTTAAGAGACTTTTTACATTGACTGGAGTTTAGCTTTTGTAAGTATTCAGCTTGCTTTACTGATCTCCGTTCTCTTAAAGCTGTCGTAAAGCCCACTTTGTTATTTTTACCTACAGGTAAGCCTATAATAAGGCTTACCTGTAGGTAAAATGAATATGTCCTAAATGTGCACCATTTAGATATTCACCCTGCATTCAGCCGCTGATGTCACCAGCACTCTAAAGGTCTGGCATACTGTGCCAGATCTTCAGAGCTTCTTGCCGAAAGCGCGGGAGTGACGTCATCGCGGTTCCGGACACTCAGTGCTGGAGCCTGTGAACCCAGAATGTCAGCCCTCTGAGCAGTGACTGGAAGGGCTTCGTTCTAAGGTAAGGCAACGCATACTAGCACATTGTGCCGTTGTCTACAGGTGTTTATTTTTATTTTTTATTCTGCAGTGGTTTACTACCACTTTAAAGAGCTAAGCTTGCTGAAAAATTTTCAGTATCAGACACACTTCTAAAAGTGTCTGAGGCCTTGTCCCCTGCTGCATACTGTGGTTTCCTCCAATTGACTCATTACTGTGTCCTATCATGATTTATAGGCCAGTGGAAGGAACCACAAAGTGAAAGTGTCAGATGCAGAAGATACCTCAGCTGAGCTTTTTTTTTGTTTTTTGTTTTTTTTTTTCCTTTTTGTTTTATCTAGTCGCAAAGTCACTACAAAAGTTCTCTGGTACTTTACTACCACCTATGTTAAAAACCAAACTTCAGAACGATTCTGATTGTTTGCTGTGAGCCAGACAGCTAATAAATGCATATAGTGATTCATTTTGTGGAGTAATGTCGCGTACACACGAGCGGACTTTACGGCAGACTTGGTCCGGCGGACCAGAGTCCGTCGGATAATTCGATCGTGTGTGGGCTCCAGCGGACTTTTTTTTCCCAAAAGTTCGACGGACCTAGAAATGAAACATGTTTCAAATCTTTCTGACAGACTCGAGTCTGGTCGAAAAGTCAGCTCGTCTGTATGCTAGTCACAAAAACCGACGCTAGGGCAGCTATTGGCTACTGGCTATGAACTTCCTAGTTTTAGTCCGGTCGTACGTCATCACGTACAAATCCGTCGGACTTTGGTTGATCGTGTGTAGGCAAGTCCGTTCATTCAGAAAGTCTGTCAGAAAGTTCGTCGAAAAGTCCGCCTGTGTGTATGCGGCATTACTAACATAAATATACCGATTTAGATGTAGAGCTTAAATCTTTTAATTATGTTGCAAAAATTTTTGATGCTGCAGAGTATGTGTTGATGTCCTGGAGCCTGGCTTTGAAGACAATGACTGGCAAATGAGCAGCGGACTATTTTCCTTACTTATGGTTGCTGTTCCTGGTGAGCCTGTATTTGTACACCGCTGAGACTCATTAAGCTCAACTTATGCTTTCAGCTGGACTTTTATGTATTGATTCTTATTAAGAAATAAATTGTGGCATGTTCCATATTCCTATAAATATAATGTCACAGCCATCAGACTGAAGAGTTAAACAAAAAATATTAAATTTTCCATTCAAAATGTAGTTCTAGCATAATGTAAAATACAAACACGTTTATTATGTCTTCCTACAAACACGTTTATTATGTCTTCTTATGACCCTCCTGCCCCTGAAAACTATCAGGTCCTGGAAACTCACAGGACATTCAAAAGGTATGAAGCTTAATCCTTTTGTGACCCAAAGTCATTGGTGCCTAGATGCCCAGGCATGAGTCAATTAACTTGAAAGTAATTCCATAACTAATTTGCTTATATAAAAATAAAATGCATATACAGTATATTTAGGGACATAATGCTTTTATTTGGTACACTGTTGTAATAAAAAGAAACCCTGTTTTGCTTATTTGTAATAGGCTAACAAATTAGCAAATGTGTGTAAAAAGGAAGTTAATTTTTTTTAATACCATAATGGTATCTGACAGTTAGGGTATTAAATAAATAAGCATTGCCTCCTTTCAACTGCAGTGGTATCTGAAGTGCCATCTGCAGGCTGAAGGCCTGGAAAAAATCAGAGTGGTTCTGATTGATCAACATGGTCATGCCATTGATGCTGACCAGTCAGAACCACTCTGATTTGTCCCAGCATCCCTAGAGAGAGAAGAGGAAGAACAGCATAGTTTTCAAACCCCAGGACCATTGCACCTGGCTGCATGGATGGTGAAACCGTATTACCCATGGAGGTCACATTTTTTTCTGAAAAGGTGAGCTATCCTTTTAAGGCAATATTTAGAATATATTTTCTTTATTTGCATATAAATTTCACATCATTGAGAGCCAAATCCATGAAATAAGTTCTAGGGAATATGTTTATGTAGCGCCAGCTATAAATGGCCATTTCATACACTATATTACCAAAAGTACTGGGAAACCCGCCTTTACACGCACATGAACTTTAATGGCATCCCAGTCTTAGTTCGTAGGATTTAATATTGAATTGGCCCACCCTTTGCAGCTATAAGAGCTTCAACACTTCTGGGAAAGCTGTCCACAAGCCCTCCACCAAATGATTTGGGCCAGTGCACAAAGCAAGGTCCATAAAGACATGGATGAGTGAGTTTGAGGTGGAGGAACTTGACTGGCCTGCACAGAGTCCTGACCTCAATCCAATAGAATACCTTTGGGATGAATTAGAGCGGAGACTGCGAGCCAGGCCTTCTCGTCCACATTAGTACCTGACCTCACAAATGCGCTTCTGGAAAAATGGTCAAACATTCCCATAGACACACTCCTAAACTATGTGGACAGCCTTTCCAGAAGAGTTGAAGCTGTTATAGGAGTGGGCCAACTCAATATTCAACCCTACGGACTAAGACAGGGATGCGATTAAAGTTCATGTGCGTGTAAAGGCAGGTGTCCCAATACTTTTGGTAATATAGTGTAGCTGTTTGTGTATTAAATTAAATCTAATCTGCTCTCAATGCTCTCTGCTTAGTGAGGCATGAGAGCTGGTGTTGAAGGCTGCAAAGTGTCAGGTATTTATGGATCACCGCAGCTCCTCTTCCTAAGGAGGTGAGAGACACTGACCTATGGTGGTAGAATTATATCAGCGGGCTACATAAGGTGCGTGTAGAGATGTGGAACTCATGATAATATTAAACAGCCTGTAAGACATTAAAAAGACTAATTATAAGCTTATTATAATGGTGTCATTCAGGTATTTTAATTAATCAAAGACTCTGTTAACTTTAGCAACAGCTTTTTTTTTTTACTTAAGCGAAGGTTGAAGCCTGGGGTTTCAAAACATAAGTTCCCAAGATGTAGTGTATTGTCCTAGGAACTATCACCCACAACCTTTTTCTGAGCAGCTTGCATGCACCCAAATGGCGGAAACATAGAATTAAAGCATTCAAAAAAAGAATTTTTTGTAATCTTCATTTGAGCAATGCCTGGAGTTCAGCTTTTAAAGATAAAATGGAGACAAAGGTATTTAGCTAACAATGTAGATGAAAAAAATAAAAATAAAAAATTATCAAAAAATATTTAAAATAGAGTATGAGCATCTGTGGAAATGCTTTAGAATCTCATTCAAGCAACTGCTGAAGCCTGCCAACAGACGCTCTTGTCAAATCCTGTTACATGTTACATGCAGCTACGTTTGAATAACAAATGCAGCATTTGACAAAAAAGGCATATGTTGGACTTGCTTTCCCTGCGCTTCAAATGCACCTCAATAGAACATGCAGGGCCTGTGCTACCACTAGGCAAACTAGGCAGCCTCCTAGGGAGCACTGCTGCCTAGGGGTGCCTGGCCGCTGGTTTACCTCCACGTCTGCATGCTCTGTAGGCTTCAGCACGTAACTAACTCAGTCCGACCGGTAGTGTAATTAGAGGCGTGGTGCAGCACTGGAGCCAGCGCTAGAGGAAGTAAGGATTTATTTCTCTTATTTCAAGTCCCAGTTACCAGTGTCCCTGAGACAAGCAAGTAAGAACAAGTTCCCCCAAAGGGGATTCAGACACAAGTAAAAATCTGGCGTAGGCTGTAACTTTTCCCCACTGTATCCAAAAAAAAGTTGTGACCAATCTTCCACTTTAACCAGCATTACATTCACTTTCATTATCTGCTTTATGCTTGTGTTATATGACATTCTGTTTTTTTTTTCTTTCTTGCCAGTTCCCAAGTGCTATCCATTATCAAGCATCAGAACTTCTAGGTGTGAAAGCGTTTGGATGGCACTTTCCACTGGCCGCAATTCCAAGCTGTTAGCTTTTCCACTTGACCTCTCCTGCCTTTATTATTACTTACATTTTTATTAAAGATAAAGTCATATTATCTAAATTGAACATTATAAAACTGGTTAATCAGTCAATGAATATAGCCATGAATAACTGTTGAAGAAATCTATCACTGTCTTTACCATACTAAATTGCCATTATAGCCCAGTAGCAGGCACCACAAATTCCTTTTGAGGGAAATTAGATCAAGTGACGGCTGCTCAAAGGAGGCATTAAAGCATTGCAATAAATGAGACCCATTGTTTTTGATGTTTTAGGCACAAGTGAAAAATAACACATGGAATATGTGAACGACTGAAAGTGAAAAGACTACAATGCACTCAGGATAAATGTATAATGATGCTGCACAAACAGCAAACACTAATTACTAAAAGCACAGACAAGCAATAAACAATATAAAAGGCAGAGCTATATATAAAGGCAAGGCTAGGGGCAAGATGAGTCTGGAATCAATTCAGGGTTAGGTAATACTAGGATCCACAGGAAACCAGAGCACTAACATGGATAGTTGTTTGTTTAGGTGCCAAGTTGATGCCTACAGACATTAAATATTGGCCATACATGCATGCATCATCGTGCCACTGAACAATGAGTATTATAAACAATCATACAAACAAGTTTCTGCCTTGGAAATTGGGCACTGCAAGGGAGAACAACAGCAATCGGCTATCCATCCATCCAACTGATTCTTCCCTCCAGCCGGCTTGGCCATCAGGCATCCAGGAAGGTCTACAGACAATCCCTGTCCCAACTGAGGGAGGATTTTACAGTGGTTGAAGAAACCTTCAGGATCCTACAACGGTTGTAGAAACCTTCATTAGGAAGTGGTGATGGAAAGCCTTCTATAAATTAGAAGCAGGTAGTGAATAATGTGAGGCACTTCTTGGTACATATAGTTACATAGTAGGTGAGGTTGAAAAAAGACACAGTCCATCAAGTCCAACCCATGTGTGGGATTATATGTCAGTATTACATTGTATATCCCTGTATGTTGCGGTTGTTCAGGTGCTTATCTAATAGTTTTTTTAAACTATCGATACCCCCCTGCTGAGACCACCGCCTGTGGAAGGGAATTCTACATCCTTCCATGTATTTAAAGGTTAAACCTCTTTTCTGCTCATTTTAATGAGTGGCCAGGTGTCTTGTTAAACTCCCTTCCGCGAAAAAGTTTTATCCCTATTGTGGGGTCACCAGTATGGTATATCTCTTCTCCAGAGAGAATAAGTTCAGTGCTCACAACCTTTCTTCATAACTAATGTCCTCCAGACCCTTTATTAGCTTTGTTACCCTTCTCTGTACTCGCTCCATTTCCAGTACATCCTTCCCGAGGACTGTTGCCCATAACTGGACAGCATACTCCAGGTGCGGTAGGACCAGAGTCGTGTAGAGTGGGAGAATTAGCTTTATCCCTGGAGCTAATGAAAAAACAATGATTTGTCAAAAATATTTCAAATTCTCTCTACAATGTTTGAAACCACATTACAACCGGATTCATTGGTAGCCCCCCTAAATAATAAGCCATGAAACATAACTCAACGTCAATTTAAACTTTTACTATATGTCACAACAGCTGCAAAACAATCAATAGCAAAAGCCTGGAAAACCAATAAGCTTTGTGACATATCTGTAAAACAACGTGTAACTCAAGCTATGATCCATGCTAAAATGGAGGCAATCATACTTGATAAACTGGACAAATTTGAATCTCTTTGGCTTCCATGGATAACACACATACTACCACCGGATTTGAACTATTACCCTAATGAGATCTACCACCTTCACGGTCTATATTATTACATGTTCCCATAAATATTTAACACTCGCTTCTCTCTGGAGACCCCAAATTCCCTCCATAACCCTTTCAGATCCCACTACATATTCCCACTTATTAAATTTTATTTTTAGTGATCTATAATAATAAAATATGTCTTTATCTATTTCTATTAAATTATTATTTGGTTAGGCAAACTATGTCTCTTTCAGATGCAAACTATACCTTTGATGGGGATGCTTTGGAGGGGCACCCATGCACCCGGGATATGCCGGGCCAAATAGCCGGACCTTGGCCCTGGTTGTTTGGGTGTCCCTCTAGGTCAGTGGTTCTCAACTCCGGTCCTCAGGACCCACTAACAGGCCAGGTTTGCAAGATAACTAAAATACATCACAGGTGATATAATTTGCTGCTCAGTGATTTCAGTATTCTAGTCTGCATCTCCCCAAGGTAATACTTAAAATCTGGCCTGTTGGTGGGTCCTGAGGACTGGAGTTGAGAACCACTGCTCTAGGTCATCTCATTAATACCCGATTTATCTAATTTAGTTGCATTTTAGGTCTCACTATTGTGACATATTGTATTTTATATATATATATATATTTATCTACTTACTTATTTATTTATTTTTCCAATTACAAAAGCTCTATTAATTGTTATAACCATATAATTCAGATATGTACACTGGATAATAGATTTTCTTACTGATTTCTACACGATAACTTAGGTAAGTATTATTATTCTAAGTTATTATTGAGAAGTTCCTTTTCCTCATATTTTGTAACCTTACATAAATTTAAAACCAGTACTGTAAAATTGTATTGTTGTATTCTCAATAAATTATTTGGAAAGGAATAACAATGATTTGTTGCGCTAGTATATGTCAACTTATAAGCTATGCTGTATTGTTTGTAGGATGGGAGGGAGGGGTTAAAAATGTCCCTGAAGTTAATCCCTTTTTTAATGCATACCAATATTCTGTTTGCTTTGTTAGCAGCAACTTGGCTTTGCATGTCATTGTGCCATTGCTGAGCCTATCATCTACTAGGACCTCCATGTCCTTTTTTATCCTAGATTCCCCCAGAGGTTCTCCCCCTAGTGTATAGATTGCATTCATATTTTTGCCACCAAAATGCATTATTTTACATTTTTTTACATTAAACGTCATTTGCCATGTAGTTGCCCACCCCATTAATTTGTTCAGATCTTCTTGCAAGGTTTCCACATCCTGCGAGGAAGTTATTGCCCTGCTTAGCTTAGTATTGTCCGCAAATACAGAGATTGAACTGTTTATCCCATCCTCCAGGCCTTTTATGAACAAATTAAAATAGAATTGGTCCCAGCACAGAACCCTGTGGGACCCCACTACCCGCCCCTGACCATTCTGAGTATTCCCCATTTATCACCACCCTCTGAACCCGCCCTTGTAGCCAGTTTTCAATCCATGTACTCACCCTATGGTCCATGCCAACAGACCTTATTTTGTACAGTAAACGTTTATGGGGAACTGTGTCAAATGTTTTTGCAAAATTCAGATACACCACATCTACGGGCCTTCCTTTATCTAGATGGCAACTTACCTCTTCATAGAAGGTTAATAGATTGGTTTGGCAAGAACGATTCTTCATGAATCCAATACTGCTAATGATCCTGCTTTCATTACTAAAATCTAGTATATAGTCCCTTATCATCCCCTCCAAGAGCTTGCATACTATTGGTATTAGGCTAACTGGTCTGTAATTCCCAGGGATGTATTTTAGGCCCTTTTTTAATATTGGTGCTACATTGGCTTTTCTCCAATCCGCTGGTACCATTTCAGTCAGTAGACTGTCAGTAAAAATGAGGAACAATGGTCTGGCAATTAATTGACTGAGTTCTCTAAGTACCCTCGGGTGAACGCCATCCGGTCCCAATGATTTATTAATGTTAAGTTTCCCAAGTCTAATTCTAATTCTGTCCTCTGTTAGCCATGAGGGTGCTTCCTGTGATGTGTCACTAGGATAAACACTGCAGTTTTGGTTACTGAAGACCCCCCGATTCCCTTGTGAAGACTGAGGGGAAGAATAAATTCAATACCTTTGCCATCTCCCCATCCTTTGTAACCAGATGTCCTTCCTCATTCTTTATGGGGCGAATATGGTCTGTCCCCCTTTTTTACTGTTTGCATACTGAAAGAATTTCTTGGGATTTTTTTGCTCTCCTCCACTATGTGTCTTTCGTGTTCTATCTTAGCTGCCCTAATTGCACCCTTACATTTCTTGTTGCATTCTTTATAAAGTTTGAATGCTGATGATGATCCCTCAACCTTGTATTTTTTTTTAAGGCCTTCTCTTTTGCTTTTATATGCATTTTTACATTGGCGTTAAGCGATCCAGGATTTTTGTTCGCTCTTTTAAATTTATTACCCAATGGGATGCACTGGCTAATGCCCTTATTTAATATGCTCTTAAAGTGAACCCATCTCTCCTCTGTGTTCTTTGTTCCTAAGATTTTATCCCAATTTATATCTTCTAGTAAGGTTCGTAGTTTAGGGAAGTTGGCTCTTTTGAAATTCAGTGTCTTTGTATTTCCCTTATGTTTCCTATTTGTGTGATTTATACTGAAGCCAATTGACCTGTGATCGCTATTTCCTAAATTTTCCTGTATTTCCATATCCATCAGGTCTGTATTGTTGGTAATCAGTAGATCTAGTAACACTTTATTTCTAGTTGGTGCGTCTACCATCTGACCCATGAAATTGTCCTGCAAGACATTTAGGAACTGGCGAGCCTTAGACAAATGCATGGTTCCCTCCGCCCAGTCTATGTCTGAATAATTAAAATCCCCCATTATGATAACACTTCCCATCCTTGCTGCTGATCCAAATTGTGATAGGAGGTCCGCCTACCCCTTCTCCCTCAGGTTAGGGGGTCTATAGCATACTCCCAATATTATTTTCCCCTTAGCTTCATCCCTTTAGAGCTCTACCCATAAGGATTCCACCTCCTCCCTAGCTCCCTTAGTGATGTCATCTCTTACATTCACTTGTACATTATTCTTGATATACAGGCATACCACTCCCCCTTTTTTACCCGCTCTATCCCTGCGATAAAGGGTATACCCTTGAATGGTTTCCAGCCAATCATGAGAGCTGTTGAACCAAATCCCTATAATTCCCACAAAATCCAAATCCTCCTCTTACAACAGTATCTCTAGTTCACCCATCTTGTCCGCCAGGCTCCTGGCATTGGTGAACATGCCATGTAATTTAGACCGGTTGCATACTATCCTCTTATTGGGTGTTCCGAGATTGCAACTAGGACTTGTTACTATACTTACCTTGGGTTTTAGTGCTTTAGTCAACCTACCACTAATGCCCCCAATACTACCCTCTGGACTACGTTCAGAGCTATCTACCACAGGACCCTCCCCCCCATCGCCTAGTTTAAAACCCCCTCTAACTTTTTGGCCATCTTTACTCCCAGCACATCTGCACCCTCCTCATTTAGGTGCAGTCCGTCCCTTCTGTAGGATTGGTGACCGACTGAGAAGTCAGCCCAGTCCTCCAGGAACCCAAACCCCTCTTTACTACACCAGCTTCTACTAAACAAGACAATACACAGGTACTTGCAGACCCACGTGCACTCGCAGACACACGTGCACTGCAGACCACTTGTACTCGCAGCCTACATGCACTCTCAGACCCACGTGCCTTCACAGACCCACGTGCCCTTGGCAAAAATAGACCTACATGCCCTCGCAGACCCACGTGCACTCACAATACAATGGTACACACCATACACAAGTATACGCAATACACAGGTACTAACGAACCACACACTACTCAGACAACACTCAGGTACTCACACTAAACAGGTACTTTGAACCCTGTTATAACCTTCTGTTTTCAACTCTGGTTTTTAACTCACCACTTAGTCCAGTTCCACTTGGTCTAAGTTCCAGCAAGCTCAAAGATGAGCAGGCTCACAATGAGTTCTACAGAAAGTTATATAGGCCTCAAGCACCTGTGACCAATTAACCTCTCCCCTTAATTAGTAGGCTGAAGGAAGGAAAGAAAAAAAAGGCCGTTTAAAAAGTGACAGAGAGGGTGTTAAAAAAGCTGCAAGGAAACCCCCCAAAACAACTGAAAATGCAACACAGCAATCGCCAGCAGTCAAAAGCAAATCTTGTTCATACTCTCCACTCAAGGTTCTCATGGTTCAGCTTCTAACCAGCAAGTCTGGACTTCTTGTGGTCTTCGCTGGTAGTGCATCCAGGCATATCCCGAGATACAGTGTTACCTCCAAGACTAGGTACTAAAGGTACTGACTGAAACTTTGCAGATAATGCCAACTTGGATAGAGGTCCCCCCACCAAGCAATCCTGTGCATCACTGACCTAAAGATCTGTTTACTTTAATTAATGTTTCTCCAGTGTTGTGTTTTTTCTCTAAATCTTCATATCAATGTATTTGTAAAAAAGCATGAATTATGCCGCGTACACACGACCGGACTTTACGGCATACTTGGTTCGGCAGACCGGAGTCCGTCGGACAATTCGATCGTGTGTGGGCTCCAGCTGACTTTTTTTCCCCAAAAGTTCGACGGACCTAGAAATGAAACATGTTTCAAATCTTTTCGACGGACTCGAGTCCAGTCAAAAAGTCCGCTTGTCTGTATGCTAGTCCGACGGACAAAAACCGACGCTAGGGCAGCTATTGGCTACTGGCTATGAACTTCCTTGTTTTAGTCCGGTTGTACGTCATCACGTACGAATCCATCGGACTTTGGTTGATCGTGTGTAGGCAAGTCCGTTCATTCAGAAAATCCGTTGTAAAGTTCGTCGTAAAGTCAGCAGGACAAAGTCTGCCGTAAAGTCCGCTTGTGTGTACACGGCATTAGGATTATCTGTCTGGTTGGTATGAAGAAGCATCATTGACAAGACATTTGTTGGCTAACATGGTAGTTAAAACGTTTACAATAGGAAAAAATTGAATATATGGTGCTAATACTAGAATTTTAAAAGGGATGTATTTTTGTAGTGGTATATTTTTATTTGATTGTATTTATCTTTTAGGTTTATTTTTATATATGTTATTTATTTATTTATTTTGGTTTATATGCATATAATTTATAGATCTTATAGGTTATAGGTTTATTTTAATATATATTTTATTTAGCATTTAGCCTTATTTGTATGTATTTATTAATCTTTTGGAATAAAAATACAACTAAAAGGTAAAAAGTTTTAGTTTAGTCAAAAAAATATTCAGTATTGTATTTTAATATTTCAGATTTGCCAACTGCAGTCAGCAGGCACTGCAATTAATTTAGTTTTCCATCATCTTTGCCAAATCAATCTTCTACTTTGCTTTAAATAGCCCATTTGTTATTCTGCTATTTAGAATATACACAGCTGAGAAGAGACAAACATCCCATTCCTTTCCAGCTCATATGTCTGTAGGAAGTTTCAATTAAACAGAGAAAGTCAGAAAGAAAGCAACTTCTGGGCTTTCTTATAAGAAAACCCAGTATAGAGCTCAACTCTACAAACACTTTATTAAAGCTTGTAATAATTTTTTTCTTGTAAAATACATGTTATACAAGTATTGAAACAAAAAACACAATAACTTTTTTTAACTTGTACACATTTAAAAAGTTTAAATAATATGGACCAAAGACTATTGTAGTTTCCTGTTAAGTTTGGTTTTGACTCCAGGTTTGTGCTGGTCATTAAGCCATTTAGTCCAAGGGGCTCCAATGTTTTACAGATCTGAAAAGTATTATTCTCTTAACTGAACTCTAATAGAATATTCCAACACTATCATACAGTGCTTGGTCTACATTTATATAGTATTTATCTGTCACACTCTAATAGGGGAAGACTGCCATGAAACAAGTCTTGTGTAACGCTTGGCATGGTCGAAATATCAGCAGTAGCCTGCCCTTGTGTCTATACCATAAGAAATTCTAATAGCTATACCAATACGAGCTCAGTAAATGGACAGCAGAATGCCAAGTATTTTTGCTGTGTTCTCCTTGATGAAATAGCATAGCAGGTGGGAGCAATTGGTGCATGACTCAGTTCTTGCATGCGTGACCTGAAATCAGAGATGGGGCATCTATCGCAAGGAGAAGCTCAAATTTAAAACCTATTAGGTGTGACAAGACATGAAGGTTAATAGTGCAAATCTCAGGTAATGTTATTTTACTGAAGGAAAAATTCCCCAGACATCCAGTTGCTCACACCAAGCTAGATGACCTGGATTTAGGCTCAGTAAGAAGTTGTATGCAGGTACTTTGCTGTATACTAGTGGATCTCATTAAATGAGAACAGAGCGCAAATAAAACAGTTTGAAACGGTGTCAGAATGATCTGTTAATGCAGCTGAATGCTTTGGGAGTTTCACAGTCTTAGCTTAGTATGTATGTGAAGTGATGACTTTGGAAAGAGTGAACTTACTCTGTGTCTCTGATGGATTATTACAAATAGAAGAAAATATGGCACCCGGGCCCTGGAACAGAGACTGCAACAGTCCCTTAGTGGACTAAGAATAGGGTTTGTCCTTGTCACCCCAGTAATCCAAATCCAGTTTGCCTCTTCCCCATAAAACCAATGGCCAGGTAAAGCTTTGACCGCTACACCTTTGGAAGATTTTACCCTCTTCATGACCAGGCCAGTTTTTGCCATTTAGCACTTTGCTACTTTAACTGACAATTGCATGGCCATGCAACACTGTATGCAAATGAAATTTACCGTATATACTCGAGTATAAGTCGTTCCGAGTATAAGTCGAGGCCCTAATTTACCACAAAAAATGGGAAAAACTTATTGACCCGAGTATAAGACGAGGGTGAGAAATGCACAGCTACTGTAAGTGGAAAAGAGGGTCAACAATGCCCATTTGCAGCCTCACTGTGCCCATTTGCATGCCTCACTGTGCCCATTTGCAGCCATAGGTCCCCCGAACTTCAAACTCAGTAGTTAAGGGTTCCTAGATGCCCCCTAGCTGCAGCCAAAATTTGGGGTCTCTGAACCCAAAGTGTCCCGAAATGACATTGCTACAGATGGACACAATTGACCAAATTTGGGGCCCGGTATCTCGGGGCCACTTAGTGCTAGGAACCCCAAATTTGGTGTTCAAACCCAGTGGAACTAGCACCATAAAATATCCAAAGCTGGGATCTCTAGAACCAAGTGGCCCCGAGATACAGGACCCCAAAAATGGGTTCAGAAAATGTCGAGCACTTTTCTGCAGCAGAGAATGACATTTTCCGAACCTATTTTGGGGCCCCATATCTCGGGGTCACTTGGTGCTAGGAACCCCAGCTTTGGATATGTTATGGTACCAGGTGCACTGGGTTTGTACACCAAATTTGGGGTTTCTAGCACTAAGTGACCCTGAGATACAGGGCTCCAAAGGCAGTTCAGAAAATGTCAAGCACTTTTCTGCAGCATAGAATGACATTTTCCGAACCTATTTTGAGGCCCCATATCTCGGGGCCACTTGGTGCTAGGAACTCCAGCTTTGGATATGTTGTGGTACACTGGGTTTGCACACCAAATTTGGGGTTTCTAGCACCAAGTGGCCCTGAGATACGGGGCCCCAAAGTCGGTTCGGAAAATGACATTTTTTGCTGCAGAAAAGTGCTTGACTCGAGTATAAGTCGAGGGGGGCACTTTCAGCACAAAAAAAGGTGCTGAAAAATTCGACTTATACTAGAGTATATACGGTATATCACCCTTTTCACACAAATAGAGCTTTCTATTGCTGGTATTTGGTTGTCACTGGTTTTTTTTATATTTTTCTATATAAAGAAAACAAACTGAAAATTTTGAAAAAAAAAAAAAACAATATTTTTTACTTTCTGTTATAAAACATATCCAATAAAAGCATATTTTTCTTATACATTTAGGCTAAAATGTATTCTGCCACATATCTTTAGTAAAAAAAAATCCCAATAATTGTGTATTGGTTTGTGTGAAAGTTATAGCGTCTACAATTCATGGTATATACTGTATATTTGAAAATTGATCAGTCTTGTTGCATTGACGGCCTATCTCATTTCTTGAGGCCCATAAAATGCCAGGACAGTACAAATACCCCCCAAATTACTCCTTTTTGGAATGTAGACAGGCTGAGGTATTTAGTAAGGGGTGTGGCCAGTTTTTTTAAGTTGAATTTTTTTGTCACAATTATTTAGAAAATGAAGAAATAAATATAATTTTTTTTCACAATTTTTTTTACATACTGTCACCAGTGCAGTACAGCATCATCATATGACTGGTGTGGTGGTGATCAAGCATACTGACTGGTGTCAGTATGTAAAAAATAAAAAAACATTATTTATTACATTCTTTAAACAATTTTAAAATGTTTTTTTTTTCTTTTTAACATTTGTTTTCTTTTTCTTTTTTAACATTTTTTTACATACTTTTATCAGAGTAGCTTAGTGTCATCATGGTGACACTGTACTACTCTAGGGGGGTAATCAGGGATTTTTTTTTTACACTTTGATGATCAATGTGACAGCCTTGTTTTGAACTGTAATGAATGGGTTACAGTGGTCACAGTGTTCGTGGGAGCGGCGCGCTGCGTCCCCATCAGCCAGGGACATTCATGTATGTGATTGTGCCTGCCTGTGCCCCCTGTCCGCAGTAAAATTACTGTGGGCAGGACGCCAAGTAAAATATTATATGTGACTCTCGTGCTACCACTGTGTAAGTGGTGCAAATAATCCTGGACAGCTGCTAACACTATATAGCGTATCCATAGATAATTGGTATATAATAAACAGTTGGATAGTGTTGCGCTGTCAATTAAAACATAGTGAAATTAACCATGAAAGTGATTCCTGTGTCAAAACTTAAAATAAAAACTGTGTGTCTCAAAGGTGAACACTTATTTATACATAAATTAAGAAAATGATGACCGTAAACAAATCCAATATATCCGTGGTAATTATAATACATTGAGTACTGGTATGCAATCAACCATAATAATGGAAACAATTATAATGATGCCCGTGTCATATTATACATGTGTCTCAAGGATGGACACCCATATTTCCATTTACAGGTAATAGAAATTAATAACAGTGAAACATAACAAATAGATAGCTTCTTCAATAAAAAAAAGTCCTTTATACAGCTGTGCTTGATGTATCACTTCACCATTGATTGTGAATATTCATAACATGACGTGACTTAATTCCTTTCTCCCCGTGTCACCTCTGTGTTCAATGGCCTCTCACCTCAGATATGCTTAAAAATAGCATAAAATTATATCTCTCCCGAGTGGTGTAATGTAGTTAGGTCACCTCTGCTCTCTGTCAGGATAGTGCAGGGTTTATGATGTTCCTAAGGGGTCCTCTCCTATATCCTCTCTATGGGGATGTGTAACAAAGAATACTCTCGTAGTGTGATAACGTTCCAACAGGTTTTTTTTAAGTATTAAAAGCATAAACACACATTTTAAAACCGCAATCCAGCAAAAAAATACACGAGTACCAAACTCATTCCTATAGCAGCGTCAGACGCTGCTATGATAGTATTCAGCATATAAATTTCTATTTTCACACTTACATGCAGACCAAGCTGTCCTGTAAAAATAACAGTTGGCAAAACCATATATTATGGCCACAGTCAGCTTTTATTCATATGATTTAAACCCTTTACTGAAAGAAAAAAAAGTTGCTGTAACTACCTTAAACATATTAGCTGCCAGTTGCGTACCTATGGGGGGGGGGGGGGGGCGTCCGCCCCGGGTTTCACACATTAGGGGGGTTTATGATGAGTGTGTACAGGTATGAGGGGGCTGAGTGCGTACGGGTGGGCTGAGTGCATTTAGATGGGTGGGCTGAATGCATACAGGTATGAGGGGGCTGAGTGCATACAGGTGGGTAGGCTGAGTGCATACAGGTATGAGGGGGCTGAGTGCATACAGGTGGGTGGGCTGAGTGCATACATGTATGATGGGGCTGAGTGCGTACAGATTAGGGGGCTAAGTGCGTACAGGTATGAGGGGGCTGAGTGCATACAGGTATGAGGGGGCTGAGTGCATACAGGTGGGTGGGCTAAGTGCATACATGTATGAGGGGGCTGAGTGCGTACAGATTAGGGGGCTAAGTGCGTACAGGTATGAGGGGGCTGAGTGCGTACAGGTGGGTGGGCTGTGTGCGTACAGGTATGAGGGGGCTGAGTGTATACAGGTGGGTGGGCTGTCTGCGTACAGGTATGAGGGGGCTGAGTGTATACAGGTGGGTTGGTTGAGTGCGTACATGTATGAGGGGGCTGAGTGTGTACAGGTATGAGGGGGCTGAGTGTATACAGGTGGGTGGGCTGTGTGCAGACAGGTATGAGGGGGCTGAGTGCATACAGGTGGGTTGGCTGAGTGTGTACATGTATGAGGGGGCTGAGTGCGTACAGGTATGAGGGGGCTGAGTGTATACAGGTGGGTTGGCTGAGTGCGTACATGTATGAGGGGGCTGAGTGCGTACAGGTATGAGGGGGCTGAGTGCGTACAGGTGGGTGGGCTGAGTGTGTACAGGTATGAGGGGTCTGAGTGTATACAGGTGGGTTGGCTGAGTGCGTACATGTATGAGGGGGCTGAGTGCGTTAAGGTATGAGGGGGCTGAGTGCGTACAGGTGGGCGGGCTGGGTGTGTACAGGTATGAGGGGGCTGAGTGCGTACAGGCATGATCAGTGAGGGGGGGTGCCAAATATAGGATCCGCCCCA
This sequence comes from Lithobates clamitans, assembly GCA_037952925.1. Classification (NCBI taxonomy): domain Eukaryota; kingdom Metazoa; phylum Chordata; class Amphibia; order Anura; family Ranidae; genus Lithobates; species Lithobates clamitans. The sequence continues at coordinate 9,923,147 of JBBGZY010000723.1, forward strand.
CATGCCAAATGCTCTAGGTATGCCCCTGTTAACTGAACTTGGTTTTTAATTTGTGTATCACCTGGTCCACAGGGTGACAACATTTCTGTGTGATTTTACTGCAGAACAAGGTGTTATCACACTGTTTAAAGAAATTAAAATATTGGATGAACAGGTAATAAAACTATGTTCACAGGGGGATTTTGGAAAAACAAAAACTGCTGCTCTAACACTTCTGACAGACTGTCATATACTTTACAAAGACTTGGGGGGCACACCCTAACTATGCACAATAAAACTGACAGTTACTTACCAATAACTGTTTTTCTAGGATATCTTCCAGGACGGCATAACCTGAGAGATGACTGGTCCACCTGACAGGAAACACAATCAACATACAAAGTTAAAAGGCCCCTCCCTTCCCCCTGCACCCCAGTTCTCCCAAAGTAATAGGTTATCCGGGTAACAGAGAGAAACTCTTCCCGTAGTACTTATATTAAAACATGGGTGGGAAGTAGGCCTGCCGTCCTGGAAGATATCCTAGAAAAACAGTTATCGGTAAGTAACTGTCAATTTTCTCCAGTCATCTTCCAGGACGGCATAACCTGAGAGGATGGACAAGGAGTTCAAGGCCTACCTCAGGGCGGGACCACTGCTTGTAGCACCTTTCTTTCGAATGTCAGATCCTGGGGCGACAGCAGTTCCACTCTATAGTGTTTCAAACAGTTATCCTACTTCGCCCAAGTGGCTGTGAGACAGACTTGTTCTATCGAGGCCCCAGCTCTCTCTGCCCAAGAGGCCGCCAGGGATCTTGTTGAGTGGGTCTTAAGGTTCCCTAGTACTGGGGAACCGGTCTGTTCATAGGCCAATGTTATGGTCTGCCTAATCCACCTAGCCACAGTAGATTTAGATGCCTGCCCTCCCTTTCTAGGGCCGCTAAATAAAACTAAAAGGTGATTCGACATTTGTAGTCCTTTACTCTATCTAGATATGTCAATAAACATTTCCTGACATCTAATAAATTAAATTTCCTCTCCTCATTTTCTGGATTATCACAGAAGGAGGGTAAAATGATCTCCTGAGATCTATTAAACTTAGATGTAAACTTGGGAAGATATAGTGGGTCCTGTCTAAGAACCACTATATCCTTCAGAATCAACAGAAAAGGCTCCTTAACTGACAGGGCCTGTAGGTCGCTCACCCTTCTGGCTGTGGTTATGGCCAACAGAAACGCTAACTTAAGCGTCAAAACCTTAACTGAAATCTCTTGCGCTGGTTCGAAGAGCACTTTCGTCTGCGCCTCCAAAACCAGAGATAAATTCCATGGAGGGAATACATTCACCCTGACAGGGGTTAACCTCTCCCTTGCCAGAAGAAATCTCTTAATCAGAGGTTCTAGTGCGAGCCTCTGATCCAAAAATACAGATAACGCTGCTATCTGTATACCCTCAAGGTGTTCGGGGAAATCCTCTGATCCACCCCTGCTTGTAAAAATTCCAGTACCACTGGTACTGAAGGATAAGACACCTCCTTATCACGGCACCACTGTGAGAAGCAATTCCAAACCTTGGAGTAGATCCTCTTGGTGACCAGCTTCCTACTGCCCAAGAAGGTCTCAATTACCCTATCAGAGCAACCCTTGCCCCTAAGGATCTCCTCCTCAAGAACCATGCCGTCAGTTTGAGGAATCCCGGGTCGGGTGGAGGACTGGCCCCTGTAGGAGAAGATCTCGTCTTGTTGGAAGACGGAGCATAGGAGAAAATGACCACTTTTTTAGAGTGCTAAACCAGGTCCTTTTTGGCCACCATGGGGCTATAAGGATCAGTCCGCAATCTGAGCGGGCCAATTTTTGTAAGACCCGTGTTATTAAGACTAGTGGGGGAAAGGCGTATGCTAGATGGAAGTCCCAGTCCTGAGACAGAGCGTCCGCCCCCTGAGATCCCCCTTCAATGTTGAGAGAGAAAAAAAAATCCACTTTTTTGTTCCCTCTGTGGGCAAAAAGATCTATATCCGGAATCCCGAACTTCTGACTTATCTGGAGAAAGACCTCCTGATTTAACTCCCATTCCCCTTGGAGGATGGGTTGCCGGCTTAAAAAGTCTGCCACCACATTGGCGGTTCCTCTTATGTGAACCGCCGATATGGACTGAAGATTCTCTTCGGCCCAGTTTAAGATGTTCAGGACTAGACTCAGTAGCTTCCTGGATCTGGTGCCCCCCTGACGATTCAGGTAAGAGACCGTTGTCACATTGTCTGACAGGACTTGGATCTCTAAGCCCTGAAACCTGTCTCCAAAGACTACTAACGCCTGGCCCACTGCCTGTGGTTGGAGGATGCCCCTGCCTGAGAAGGAGTCCAGGCCCCCTGTGCCTGGATGTCCCCCAGGTGAGCGCCCCAAACCCAGGCGCTTGCATCAGTAGTGATTCTTGTGGGATTCCACTGGTCCCAGGGTAGACCCAACCTGAGTTTGCCCTGATCCAGCCACCAATCTAGGGAGGTCCTTAATCTTGTTGGGATAGACACCCTTCCATCCAATGGCTCTCTCCTTTTGTCCCAGGAGGACAAAAGGAAGAACTGCAGCTTCCTGGAGTGGAGCTGTGGCCAGGGAACCGCTGAAATACACAAGGTCATTAGACCTAGAACCCTCATGATATGCCTGCGAGAGCACTCCCTGGCTTCTTTTAAAAAGGATACTGCTGTAACCACCTTTAATTGTTTTTCCTCTGGAAGAAACAGTTTCTGAGGCTCTGTATCCACCAGATATGCCAGGAATATTTTTATTTGGGACGGTGCCAGAGAAGATTTCTCTCTGTTTACTATCCAGCCCAAGGACTCCAGAGTAAAAATCACTCTGCCTACGTCTACTTCCACCTGCTTTAGGGATTGCCCGTATACAAAAAGGTCATCTAGGTAGGGTATAAGGGACACCCCCTGTAGATGTAGGTAAGCTACAACCTCCGCTAGGATCCTTGTGAAAATCCTTGGGCTTGCAGCTAATCCAAAGGGAAGATCTCGGAATTGCCAATGTTAAATCCCTTCGTTCGTAAGGACTGGTGTTCCCTGGTGATCGGGATATGAAGGTAAGCATCCCCCAGATCTATCGTGGCTAAGATAGATGCCTGTGCACCGTGTATATACTCTCCATCCGGAAGCTCTTTTGTCGCAAAAACCTGTTCAACTTCCTGAGATTTAATATCAGGCGAAATTTCCCTGACGGTTTTTGAACAACAAACACATGGGAATAAAACCCTTGGTAAAGCTCTTCCGGTGGAACGGGGATGATCACCTCCTGAAATGCCAATCCCTGCAAGCTGTCCAACAGCCCTGCAGCTTTTGAAGTTTCCTTGGGGAGACGGGTCAGAAAAAAGTTTTGAGGGGGAGGGTAGAGAAGTTCCAGACGATATCCCTCAGTTACAATCTGCAAGAAATAGGTGCTTTCGGAGATCCTCTTCCACTGAGGGACAAAGTGGGACAATCTCCCCCCTACCCTGATGCTGGCCTCACTTAGACTGCTTGGTGGCGTCTTTAGGTCCAGAAAAGAGCAGACTACCTTTTTGTGCACTCTTTCCCTTTCCCCACTTTCTATTCGCATCCTTTTTTCCTTTGAATTGACCCTGGTTAGAGGGGGGACGAAAAAACGTCCTGCCCCTTTCTCCTTTAGCTTTAACCGTGAACTTTTTTCCCTTTTCTGCTGACCTTGACAGCACCTGATCCAGGCCAGGTCCAAAGAGTTGTGAACCTTGAAAGGGCAAACCACATAGCCTTGATCTAGACATATGGTCCCCTTCCCACAATTTGACCCAGACTGCCCTTCTTGCAGGAGTTAAGGAGGGCCGCAGATTTGGCTGTGTTCCTGACAGACTCCACTGCCGCATGTGCCAAATATGCCACAGCCTTACCTATTATTTCTAACGAGTCTGTGATTTCCTTAGAATCACTCCCTCTAGAAACATGGTTGGAAAGTCTGCCCAACCATGCGTCCACATTTCTTGCCACGCATGCTGACGCCAAAGCAGGAGCCATGGCAGCCGCATTGGAATCCCATGCTCTGCGCAAAAGCGTCTCCGCCCTTCTGTCCATTTGATCTTTTAGGTTCCCTGAATCCTCAAAAGACAAGTCAGATTTTTTAGAAACCTGCGACAGGGCTGCGTCTAACTTAGGGGTTTTAAAGAATTTCTGCTCTTCTTCCTCCCCAAAAGGAAACCTTCTCTTCCAAGTTTTGAGTCTAAGAACCTTTCTTTCCGGGTCTTTCCACTCTCTCAAAATCACCTCCTTTAGGGCCTGATGAACTGGGAATACCCTGGACTGAGGCTTTCCCAAACCTCTGTACATCTTGTCCCAGGCCGACGCCTGAACCAAAGGTGGCCTCTTCCTGGGCTAAGGGTGCAACTGTCACCTCCTCTCCATCCATATCTGCTGCTTTGCAAGGTTTCTGACCCCAAGAGAGGAGTATCGTGAGGCCTCCTGCTTTTCCCTGGAGCGCTGAGTGTCTATCTCCTATGCACCGGTGATCGGCGCCATTTTGTTCGAGAGCCGCTGTCTGAGGGGGGATTTTGGCCTCTAGTGTCCGAATCCGCCATCTTGGCATAGACTGGAAGTCGGAGCGCCCGGAACCGGAAACGCCGCCATCTTACTCCACCTGGCCAGAATGCTTCCTCCATACACAGGAGCTTCAGCGTTCCCTATGAAAGTCCAGGACGTCCACCAGCCCTACAAGGCACCTAGGTACCGACCTGGCTGGCGTCCTCTACCCCCTCTGCGGCCTAGCTACCAGCCTGAGCCCCAATTCCTTCCTCACCTCCGTACCTGACTGGGTGGAAGGTAAAAGCATGAGGTATGTGCTCACAGGAGTTCCGGGATACCCCTCCGGACCCCGGGAGGCTCCTTGCCTCTAGTTTATTAAAACTAAGACATTGTACCTGTATCCAGAACCATTAAAATCAGGACCTTGTACCTGTATCCTGGTCTGCCAAGACCTTGTACCTGTATCAATGACTACCAAGACCTTGTATCTGTATCCAGGACTACCAAGACCTTGTACCTTTATGCAGGACTACAAAGACTTTGTACCTGTATCCAGGACTACCAAGACCTCGTGCTAGTTTCCAGGTCTATCAAGACCTTGTGCCTGTATCCAGGACTACCAAGACCTTGTGCCAGTATCAAGGACTTCCAAGACCTTGTACCTGTATCCAGGGCTACCAAGACCCTGTACCTCTATCCAGAACTACCAAGACCTTGTGCCAGTATCCAGAACGTACCAAGACCATGTACCTGTATCTAAAACAGCAAAGAGACACTGGTTTGCTATGACAAAGAGGGCATCGCCCTTAAAATTCATAATATGGGCACCTATGGATGGACACGTTACCAGTGATGAGATGGGATTTGTTACCTGCACTTGATCATGTACTTTTGTGAGTACATTGGCATTTTATTTTATTTATTTCAATAAAGAGTCATGTGGTAATGCACTAGGCCAGTGTGCCCTCTTCTGCTTGTATTTCAGTACTGGTTTTCCCCAAACTGAAGTGGGCAGCAAGGCTGATATAGTGTGTATTGTACAGTGGTGGTTACCCTATTCCCATTGACAAGATTGAAGAGGAGCCTGCTCTGAGTCTACACATGAACTAATTTTCTTGAGGTCCTTCATAACTGTAGCACTGACAACAGTGCTGGTTTTTTGCCACTATTACAATGATCATTGCTAGCTTCCAGGTCCCATGCCAACTGCTGCCCTGCTGTTTATTAAACACAGAAGGTTGCTTATTAGGCATGAGTGCCATTCAGGGAACACTTTGCATTTTTTCAATCAATACAAGGCATTTTCTTCCTGGAAGAGGTGCAAAGTTCATTTTTCATTCATTTAGAAAATGCAACGTGTTCTCTGACTGGCACCTGCACAAAGTGTGTGACTCCTGTGTTTACAATATAGCAGGGCAGCTGCTCGGGACAAGACCTGAAAGCTAGTTGTGATCACTGTAGTAGTGGTACCTACTAAATTAATATACAGCTTCCAGGGGGATCAGTCAGATATGGCACATACCTGATAAATGATCCAAACTGGGCCAATGTAACTATACTATATAGACCATACCTAAACTTCAACGTAAAAAAAAATAATTAAAAAACTCTACATTTCTTTTAAGAGGCCATCTAAACCTTGCCTACACTGGGTTCTCATCAGTGTCATCGACTAGGGGGTGGCTATTGGAGCTATAGCCCTGAGTCTGGGGCCCATAGCCCCGAGTCTCTTACCAGGTGGGTGCAGTATGTCCCGGTCCGGGAAGCAGGGGACAGGGGCGGACTGAGCCATGGTAGCGCAGGCTCCGGCTCCGCCCCCGCCTCCACCTGACTCTACTTTTGGTCACTGGTTGCTAGAGCCGCCTAGTGTCTAGCAACCAGTGACGTCACGGCCGCAAATACATTTCTGCCCAGCATTCAAAGCGGAGGAGGATTCCACTTCCTCCTCTGTGCTAGTGCTCGTGGGGTCTAAAGAGTCATAGTCCTGGGACTTCTGGACTGGAGCATCCCGCCCCTGGTAGTGTGGGGTGCAGAGCAGCAGCATCAAATAGGGAGGGGGAGGACTGGGCAGCCGGGAAGAGCCCAGGAGGGAGAGAGAGAAGACGAGGCCCCACCACCTCCCAGAGCCTGCACTCCTTCTCCAACCTCCTCTCCCAGCTTGCTGTGACTGGAACAGGAAGAAAACAGGCTGACCGAGGATGGGCATGAGGTAGGTGGATTATGCACGCCTACCCACACAGACAGAGGCTGGGACAGTAGGGACTGCAGGCAGGGCTAGGGGGGCTCTCATCCACCCCCCCCCCCCCCTCTCTCTCTCTCACCCTGATGTAAGGGAGGCTCTCTAGGGACCCTGATGTAAGGGGGGATTCACACTCAGATTTGTAACGATATATATATATATATGTATACACACATATATTTTATTTATTTCAGGTTTTTATATAGCACCATAAATGTATGCTTTACATATACATTATACATTCACATCAGTCCCTGCCCTCAAGGAGCTTACAATCTAAGGTCCCTAACACACATTCATACATACTAGGACCAATTTAGACAGGATCCAATTAACCTACCAGCATGTCTTTAGAGTGTGGGAGGAAACCCACACTCTAAAGACATGCAAACTCACAGGGAGACATGCAAACTCCAGGCAGATGGTGTCATGGTCAGGATTCGAACCAGGGACCCTTTTTGTTGCTGGGTGAAAGTGCTAACCGCTACACCACTGTGCTGCCCCATGTATATTATATACATCTGTATGACCGCACAAACTCTTGCACAGCATCCACATATTTGAGAGGCTAGGCATGAGCACAGAGTATGCCCACTGCTTATAGGATTAAAAATTAAATCTAAAGCCACATTTATTTTTATTTTTGTACAAAGCAATTTACCCTCCCTATTTGCTATGATTACCTTCTTCACTACTCCCAATAATGACACTTGTTCCAGTGACAGCTGTCTTATAAAGGAATGTCCTCACACTTTCTGTTGTGTCTCCAGGACAGGAAGAGAAGTAAAATATCTCCAGTGGGACAAAGACAACATACCTACCTCTGTCAGGAGTTGCTGAGCCAGTTAGTGAACCACACCAAAGAGCACAGAGTATGCACTGCTTTTTTTAAATAAAAGGTGTAGTTTAATACGTAGTAAAGTTTTAAATTGATCCACAGGCCTGTATTATGTTCCCTATTCCTGCACATTAATATGATCCCAGCTTCATCGTCTATTGACACCTTGTGTGTGGAAAGAAGCCAGAGGAAGACTGCATTAAGAGCTGATAAATAAGTTGATAAATAAAACTTCACTAAAAAGCTTATTTAGACTGAACAATTCTGCATATAAAAAGATGAATAGAAACCCCAGGTGTAACAATACTGCCATCTACTGCTGTATATAAATAATACATCAGAATTAGCACAAGTATTTTTCCCCTAAAATGTGTTACCGATCTCATAATAAGCATGGCATGTACGTTAAATTGCCAGGATCCACTGCTAAAGTTTAAATATTGCTGCTCTCCTTCTGAAAATGCAAATTAATTTGCTTTACAACTTTCTGGTACACTGACATATATACAAATAACAAATATATAGATGAGGCATACCTTCCAACATTTTGAGAAGAGAATGAGGGACACCTACTAGCAAACGTACGTAGGCATAGGACACGCCCCCCTAAAGGAGAATTAATTTTTAAAAAGGTTAATTAATTCCACAAGGGCTTTTTTTTACCACTACAATTCCTTTATATTGGCTTTTAAAATTAAATTCACAAATGCTGCAATTTAAAAAGTTGAATGAAAGGTTTAGCACTGGGAAACACTTTCTGAAAGATAAAAAGTGCATTTTTATAGAGAGAAACTCCGCGCTCAGGATAGCAGCAATATTATAACAATATTAAACAGGTTGCAGCCTCCCCTAATCAGTCCCTAGAATGGGACTGAAAGACCGCCTTTGATAATGTCCAATGATGAAACACGTAAGGTGTGGCTACGTTACTATGTTATTTCCGGTACGGAAGTAGGGGGCTGGAACGCAAGTGGAGCGCAAGCTGTGAACCAGTGCCCTTACAGATTGCCTGTTTAATTGTGCTTATAGGTCTCCCTGTACAGGGACACCTTTTGTTTTTGCTTACAACTTTTAATAAATACTTTTTTAAAATACTACACAATGGAAGCCCTATCTCTTTCTATGAGGATTTAACTATGAACAGCTGACAAATCAACTTTGGGAAAAGTGACCAGGCAGACTCCCTTGGATATCCTTACTGGGTGGAGTGAGCTGCTGAGGCCTTACAGATCACAGATACCACATGCAGACCACAAGGATAGTTACCAGGACCCATCTTTACATGCCCATTACCCCTGCCCCTACCCCTAGGGGTGCAGGGAACTGGTGAGTAGGGACCCATCAGGGGGAGCACAGAAGTCACTTGATTCTCTGAACACAAGAGTCACTTGAGCACTTTGGACTTTTTTGTTTTTTGCTTGTGTTTTGTTTTTGTTTTGTTTTGGAACTTCACAAATAATAATTTTTTGATATCTTTTTTATATGTTTCATATTCATGCGGATTTTTTATTATGGTTTATGACTACACATATGTGTCACTGAACTCTGCTGGTTTTGGGTTTTATAAATTTTTGCACATAATGTATATATATTGTTCATTTTTTGGACGTTAAGTTTTTTGATGGTACATGGATCCCATGAGGCTTATCTCTCAAGGTTATTCTTATGCACAAATATATATATATGAGGTTTATTGAGATTCACTTAATATTTATTTTTATTTGTGTATTGCACAATTTTTTATTTTTATTTTTTTTGCACATTGGTATGGATGCATGGAGCCTGCATTATCAGGGTAACTAACCCTCCCGTACATGCACTCACTACTGGCATGCACATTGCCAATATATTTATCCTTATATGTTAGCCAGTAGGTAGCGCCACCAACCCCACACCTGCACATCATTAAAAAGTGCATTGAGCCCTAGCCATTTTTCTTTACACACTCCGTCCATCTAAGAGAGACATCCTGATTGACATCCGGATCGAGAACTTCCATATCCTCGAACGGTGACGGTCACCCTGGACGTGACTCCTCGTCAGGACCTCTCCAGCTAGATATCCCTGGGATCGTTGGATCCCTCAAGTCTGTAAGACACTCCACCGTACGGTGACTGTGTCCACCTTTTCTGGTAAGGATACCCATTTCTGCCATTTGCAGTCTTCATTTGGAAACGTAGATGATCCATGTGTGAAGTGTCTCCATACAAAGTTGGTTCCAGTCTCCACCATATGTGAAGTTGTGGCACCATCCATGCCTATGAACCCCCATGTGGTTTTAACTATCATATGATCTATCACACTTCTATAGACTTTTATTTGTTTATGTGTTAGACAAATACACATATTGCCTAAAAGGGATCTATTATGTTTTCAGCACTTTTTCACAGTTAGATGTTGAATATGTAAACGCACATTTTTAGCGCTGCATGTGTTTTATATTTATACAAATAAACAGTCTTTAGCATACCAGTGATGCCGCCCTTGAGGGTTAGGAATTCCTAAGAACATGCAGTACAGGTTTAGCTGGCTCCATTGCATTCTGTCCTCCTCATGGTGAAGATGAAAGGTTTGCAATAGGAAGTGAGCTAGTTCCTAGTGTTATGACAGGAAATGTCTATTGACCATAGAACACTACCCATCAACAGTCCTTTGTTAAGAGTGGCATCTAGTGAGCAATGTTGATATTGCAAGTCCAGAAGATATTATTTTTCCTTTATAGACCGAAGGCATGACAGACACCATGAGTTTCGTTCAAAGATTGATGTCTTTCTGATCCCAGTGCAAAGACAGCTGCACCGCCTTACTCTGGCAGAATGGCTCATCACAAGCAAGCCAATCCACCGTAAACCTGATGAGCCTCTACAATAACATCCAAATGACAGAACAGGGTGGAACAGTGTTCTGGGTTCTTCTCACTGTCTAGGATAACAAAGGCCTGCAGCCAATTTTTGAATGTCCACAGAATGAACCGATACTTGCGTTATTCCTCCTCCTCCTTCTTGCTCTCCTCTGACTTTCCCTTGTCCAAGGTAAACTCCCTTGAAGCACACGTAAATGTTGCACTTGGATGAATCTACCAAACTGATCATATCCATTTCCTCACCCCCCTCCTTACCTTTTGGTATCTGGCTTGTGGTCGTGGCACCTGATGCTTCTTCAGGTGCAGTGCCCAAAACAGAAGCTTCGAGGGGATCCAAGGTCAGGTGGAAGTCCACCACATTGGCCATAACACCAGACTCAGCAGTGGACACACCCACTACCCCCACCGATTCAGAGACCACTGCCCCCCCAGGTACCCATGCCGCCTTGAGTAAACTGCTTGACGTGGATGACTCCAAACGCTAGATCAAATCCCACAGACCTGCCAACAAAATACCCACTGGCTCACCCATGCACCTCCTAGAAGAGGATTCTGTAGAGGGAGAGGAAGTCAAGAGGAACATGGTTCCTCTATGGTTTCCTGGGTCACTGGGGAAGCTATCCAATTGGATGCTGCTGCCCCATTTGACTCCAGTGGCCATTTTGGGTCAGCCAAAGTCTATTTAAGACCCTGGCTCCCGGGCTTGGCGTGCATTTTGTGCGTGGGTAGTGTAGGGATAGGTCACTTATCTGCCAGGGACAGTATTAGTAATAGGGAAGGGTTCCAGACGAGTAGGAAAAGAGAAGGGACAAGCTATCCTTCCTGGAAAGCTCCCCATTTGGACGCTGACCAGCCAGGCCGCATTCCATCCCTCGAGACAGACACTGTCGGTGCCTCAGAGACTTGCTGTTACACTGCTTGCTGCAACATTCTGTGAGTACACAGGTTGGTCTGGTTGATTTCCTGCCGGCTATTTGTCCTTCTTTGAACTTTAACTACAATACAGTTCTATATACTTCTCACCTGGGTTTAGAAGCAGGGGAGAAAGAGGGCACGCTAGGCACTGATGATTCTCTTCCCTGAGGGCTCTGCTGAGGATTCCTCCTAGCCTGCTCCTGTATCCCAGTAGACCGGCGCTTAGGAGATGGTCCTTAGCCAGGCTCCTAGAGCGGTGCCCAACCCTGGGTGTCATATAAGGACATATCGGACGTTACGGAGGTTTTGAGCTCAAAGCATGTGTGGAGGTATAGGGGGACCATAGCAGGGTCCCACAGCCTGAATCTCTCCAACAGCTGGCTAACCTGTATCGGCAGCCAAGACTGGTCCTGACTCACAGCAGCAGCCTGAAGCTGTGATAGAAGTTCTTTCAAATCACCCATTGCTAATATTTTGCAGACTCAATAGTGAGGAATCCACTACCGCAGTTGTGCCAACACAGTCCCTCTTCCAAGTAAAGACTTCACCAGGATCCTCCTACTGATCATCTCCTGAAGCCCCTCCTGCTCCTTTTAAACCATCAATCCGGTAAGTACCCCTAAACCTATTTACGCTTAACCTACCTAAAACTCTTCCCGAGCCAAACACCTTTTAATCCCCTTTTAACCTCGTTGTGCCAGCTGTACATCTAGGCCTCCTATTCCTTACTCTGGGCCTACATATTTCTGGAAAGCTATATAAATGCTAGCAACAATAAGACTTGCTAAAACAAACCTTTGATCATTTATAAAGAAAGTTTTTGCCACTTTAAATAATCTAAGTATATACATTGATCAGCCATAACTTTTTGGCCACCCACCTAATATTAAGTAGGTTATCTATTGCTGCTAAAACAGCCCTGACCTGTCGAGGCATGGATGCCACTAGACCTCTGAAGGTATGCTGTGGTGTCCGGCACTAAGCTGTAAGTAGCAGAGCCTTTAAGTTCTGTTAATTGCAAGGTGGGTCCCCAATGGATTAAACTTGTTTTTCTAGCACACCCCACAGATGCTCAATTGGATTGATATCTGGGGAATTTGGAGGCCAAATCAACACCTCAAACTCACTGTGTTCCTCAAACCATTCTGGAACCATTTTTGCAGTTTGGCAATGTGAATTTCCCTGCTGAAAGAGGTCATTGCCATCAGAGAATACAATTTCGAAGTAGGGGTGTACTTGGCCAGCAAAAATGTTTAGGTAGGTGGTAAGTGTCAAAGTAACATCCACATGAATAGCAGGACCCAAGTCTTTCCAGCAAAACATTGCCCAAAGCATCACACTGCTTCTGCCGGCTTGCCTTCTTCCCACACTGCATCCTGGTGCCATCCATTTCCTATGTAAGTATAGCACTATCCCCGTAAGGGCTGCTGATAAGTGATTCTTCCCCTATTCCTGCACAGCAACAAGCAGTCTTCACCTCCATCCATTCCAGACACAAGAAACAGTCTCTGAATTTGGTTTTGTTGTTTTATTAGGGTTATAACTTGGATGGATAATAGAAATTACGGGATGCCCAGCTTAACTGAAACAATAAAACGGGGACAATTTCCTCCTTATGTACAAGATCCTAAACTGTCCTCCTGACACTCACAGTCTGGACTAGGAACTTTTAGTTCCTTTTAGAAAATGGCACAGTGTGTTGTAAGCTGTATTCAGGAGTATCTTCAACTCCACCATAGAAACTGCTCCCAGCTCGACTGCTTGTAGGAACTACCAGCCCACCTGGCTGCTTGTCCACCAGCCCAACTGGCTGCTCAGAAGATCTCCCAGGGAAAAGAATAGGATGGGTTAAGCACAACGCTGTCCTCCTGAAACCTTGCTACATGTGGCAGTCTCCCTCCTTGTGAATCCCTGGGTGTGCAGATGCTCTCACACTGTCCTATTTGCTCACTGCTGCTCCTTAGGAAACATTCCTCCTTAAACCAAGACGCTGGTAGGATCTTTCCAAGCCAGCCCGAGTCCAGCCTGGAGGCAGAGCCCCGCAGACACAGGGGTCCCCTTCTAGGCCACCGACAGTCTCCCCAGCACTCCATCTTCCACCTGACTCCCCTGCTAGCATGGCTCCACCATATCTAGGGGCTGACTCCGTCACCTTGCCAGGACATTCTGTATGGGGGTTGGCCAAGTTCCCAAAGTATGCAGATCAGCCCTCCTGGCCTCAGTCCACTAACTTCTAGATCCAGGGGGGGTACCAGTAACCTGCCTCTGCGAGTCATCCAGCCTGACCTGCAGTAAACTCTGACCCAATTCAGACTCACAAACTAACTATGAGTTATAGTATAAATGTACCTGCACTAACACTAGTAGAACTCTAGAGGGTGCTACACTAGTGACACATATGCACCCAGCCATCCACATGATGTAAGAGAAAATATGATTTATCAGACCAGGCCACCTTCTTCCATTACTCAGTGGTCCAGTTCTGATGCTCACATGTCCATTGCAGGCACTTTTGGCTGTGGACGTGGGTCAGAATGGGCACCCTGACTAGTATGCAGCTACGCAGCCCTATACACGAAAAAGAACCTCCCAAAACTGTTGTCACAAAGGTTGGAAAGACATGATTGTCTATGATAGGATTGTCTATGATAGGATACTCCTCTATCGATTCCCTCTGTTTTGTAACTGGCAATGTCTTTGTGCAATGCCATGTTTCTATTTTTCTTAATTTAAATATGAACAAATGGGCTTATTGTCACAATACTTTTCAAACATATAATCATTTTTTTCCATAATTAACATGACTTTGTATGCTGCAGCATACCCAGCCTTCCCTTAAAACATTTTAATGCAATCTTTTGGAGGGTGCTCACATAGTGTTAGCCATATAGGGAGGTGTATTGGTAAAGTGTCAACAAACTTTTGATCATATAGTGTACAATTATAAAAATACAGGAAAGCAAACACAAAAAGGTGAAAGTCACATCCAAAAATTCTCTTAGCTGCTGGCGCAGTGAGGCTCTGAAGTTCGATACTGAAGACTGGGAGGACATCTAGGAGTACCCTATGCAACAGCTGGTCTTTAGCTGGACCAGCTAATACAATATAAATTTCTTCATAGAATATACTTCACTCCCCAAAAATTGCATACAATTTTTCCATCACACTCTGCTAAATTTTGGCGCTGTCCATAAGACCTAGCAACATTTATGCATGTCTTCTAAGAATGCCCTATCATCCAGTCCTTTTGGGCAGCTTTGTCCAAGTGTATATGTTCTGTAAGTTCTATATCTGTACCCTTAACTGTTGATGTTTGTATCCACGGTCTGGTTCACCTTTTGGTTATGTTTAGAGCCATGAAAACATTGCTAGGCTTGCTACTGTATGCACGTAAGGCCATCCTTTTAAAATGGAAGTCCCCACAGGCTCCTAAAATTGATCTCTAGAAGCGCTTAATTAATGCAGCAGTCCCATTATATAATTTTTTTTATGAAATGAATGGTTTTCCCAAAAAATTCTCAAAGGTCTGGGATTTTTGGATAGATTCTACTGATACGGTCATGTCTATTGATACACTGGATTAGTTATAATGATTATGATAAGCTCCCCCCTTTTCTTTTCCTTACTGTTTCTATTTTTTTCTCCTCTGTTAAAAGTTTGTCACTTTACCGATGACAATTTTTTTTCACTACTAACAGTGAAAGAGGTTGTTTATTGTATGTTTGCCTTTTATGTTGTTACTTACGCCTGGGTATACCCAATAGGCTTTGTTTTGAACTATACATCTAAATACGGAATAAAGAGAAAAAAGAGAATTTGCAAGAAAAAAAAATACTCTTATGCCACGTACACACGAGCGGACTTTTCGACCGGACTGGTCCGACGGACCGAGTCTGGTGGACAATTCGACCATGTGTGGGCTTCATAGGACCTGCAGCTGACTTTTTTGGTTGAAAATCTGGAGTTCCAATCTTATGTTGGAACTCTGCCAGACCCAGTTCCTTTAGAAAATTCCGCTTGTCTGTATGCTAGTCCGACGGATGAAAACCGACGCTAGGGCAGCTATTGGCTACTGGCTATCAACTTCCTTATTTTAGTCCGGTCGTACGTCATCGCGTACGAATCCGTCGGACTTTGGTGTGATCGTGTGTAGGCAAGTCCGTTCGTTGGGAAAGTCCTTTGGAAGTCCGCCGAAAGTCCGTCGGACCAGTCCGGTCAAAAAGTCCGCTCGTGTGTACGCGGCATTAGGTGAACACTACAAAATAATATTTTTAAAATGTGTTAATAGTGTAAAAAGCTGGCTTTTCCCCTTTTAAACACAATTTCAGAACGCTATTGAAAAAACAAATATTCTTCATAGACTTTTATGCAGCAGGGATTATTTAAGAACATCAGAAAACTCTGCCGTCCATTTTCACATAATATACCTATGTGTTTTCTAACCCCATTGAGACAACATTCACAAACACTCCATCTCCCAAGTGCATTCTGCAGCATAACAAAGATCAAAGCTGAGGATCTATTAGTGTTAACAAGTGCTTCAGCTGTCAGGCCCATAGTGCTTTATACCCTTGCTGTAAGACTTGAAGGTTTCACATACAAAATGACCATATAATTTCCAAAAGACTGATGCAATAATTTCACCTGATATGCCATCCAATGATGAAATAAAAACACTACCCATTACCATCTCCTGTCTAGTTGATGTTACATTGTCTTCATTTGTTTACTGAAAGCTTACAGACAACTCTGTGCTGCAATGTAGGAGTTACTGTACCAAGAGCGACTGCCAAAGATCGTTATGTCCTGTGTACCTGCAAGGCTGGTTTTCTTGCTGGGATAAACTCAGAGAAGCATGAAGGTTACATGCTGACCTAAATTGTACATGCAAGCAACACAAACCTTAGGCAGATCATGACACAAAGCACTGCGTTCTATTGTCTAAAAAAATAATCGCGTTCAGACGGCAGATAGGATGTATTGTTCCATATCAGGATTATGGATGTTATGCAAGAAATGCAGAATACAGGCAGTCTGGAGGAAAAGACATTTTTCAAATCAATTGTTTCACTCATGTTACTTGTCATATTATGCACCTTCTCTGAGCAGTCGTAACAATTCATTAGTCAGGCAGCTATGGGTCCTGCCATTTTGTATATGGTACAATAAAATAAAATACAATAAACTGCCTCTCTTCATATACAGGTTGATTGTAGCTCTTGCCAACTTGACCTCAGCCACTGAAAAGTATACAAAGATGTATAACCCCACTTAGGCTGGGAGATATCTCTCCAGCTTAAGAAGTTTAAATAAACAGAAGTAGCGTGCCAAAGCTCAGATCATCTCAAAGGTCCATATATCTTTATTCTTAACAGCGTAGTAACAACCAGTATAAAAACAGTAAAGAATTAACCACTTAAGGACCGGACCATTATGCTGCTTAAGGACCAGTGGACTTTTTCCAATTTGGCACTGCGTCGCTTTAACTGCTAATTGCGCAGTCATGCAATGCTGTACCCAAACGAAATTTGCGTCCTTTTCTTCCCACAAATAGAGCTTTCTTTTGATGGTATTTGATCACCTCTGCCGTCTTTATTTCTTGCGCTATAAACGGAAAAAGACCAAAAATTTTGAAAAAAAAAAGATATTTTCTACTGTTTGTTATAAAAAGGATCCAATAAACTCAATTTTATGACCCCATTTTGGAAAGTAGACACCCCAAGGAAATTGCTGAGAGGCATGTTGAACCCATTGAATATTTATTTTTTTTGTCCCAAGTGATTGAATAATGGCAAAAAAAAAAATATTTCCTGACAGACTCCATGGCAGCCTACGTATGGGTTAATCCCGCCTCTCATACCTCATAGGACCCCACTCCCATAAATCTTTGCTTCTAGACAGAGACTGTGTTCCTTTTTTGTCCTCCTCCTAGGACCAAGTGTATCTCTTACCTTATGAAGTTTTGTGGATCCAGTCCTGGTGGTTCGCACGTGTTTGATGATGGCGGTGTCTTGTTGGAGTCCAGCGTCCCCAGCTATTAGCAGGGCGGACATACGAGGTTCACTCTGATGCCTGAAGAGCTGATTATACCGGCCATTGGCTGGGGAGCGGCATCTCGGCCAAACGTCCCAGCTATTAGCGGGAGGCCTCCCTCATTATTACCCCGGTCGTGCGGTGAGCGCTCCTCTTGCTCCCATTCCAGGATGGATCCCCTCAGGTGCCGTGGTAATGTATACTTCTGTCTATGAATTTTTTTGGCAGCCTGTTGTGTGTGTTTGTTTTGTCCGAAATGCCTTTTTCCTATGGCCATGGCGGCTGGGACGCATCTGCGTTCCAGTCCGCCGCTTCCCCGCTCCGACTGCGCAGCTGCGAAGTCTCGATCGAGATCGAGGCTTGGTTCGCACCTGCGCAGTCTGCGCGCGATGACGGCAACTGCACATGCGCGCGAGCGCCGTGGAGCGGCGTCGGTCACAGCGTAGGGACGCTGTGGCCGCGATGACGTCATCACAGGCGGCAGATTCAAATAGCTGTCACATACAGCTATGCTTTGGGATGCTCTTTCGCTCAGGCAGCGGCTTCCCTGTGTCCATCTCTCTGGCTTCTGAGGTAAGGAGCTTTGTTGTACCTTCCTGTGTCTAGGTCTCTTTCTCCAAATAGGGGAAAGAGAAAGTGAAAGTATACATAGGTAGTTATTGGTTTCTTATTGATTGTGTTTGCAGTCCTTTGTTTCTGTCGCCATGGATGTCTCACCGCCCCCTAGTGGCCAACCCTTACACCGCAGGTAGGATGAAGTATTTTTAAATTTTTCATTCTGCCTGTATTGTTTGGAGTACTATTTAGGAACAAGGTATTATTTTCTTCCCCTTCAGCCCTTCTAGGTCTGAACCACAGCTATCGGCACATAAAGAAAAAGACCAGTCTAGGTCTCATCATCACCAGTCTACGTCAGGTTCTAGACCTACTAGGTCATCTTCCAGACACCGCAAAGAGGGGTCAAGGTCTAAATCTAGCCATCATTCCCCCCGCCATTCCAGCCGCCCTGAGAGGAAAGCTTGCTGGGGATGTAAAACTCAGGTCCCAGAGGGTAAATCTCTCTGTGAGTTGTGCTTTTCGAGAGCCACAAAGGAAAGAGGAGCTGATGACCAGCAAGTGGAGGCTCTGGTCAGGAAGGTGGTCCAAGAATCTCTTAATAAAGCAGATCTTGACCAAGCAGTAATTCCTCCTTCTGTTATAACTCCAGTTGCTGAAGATATGGAGTCCGAAGTTCCAGGCCCATCTCATCATAGTCTCTCTTTTAGCGGCTCCTCGGACAGCGAAGCAGAGATAATTGAACCTGGTGCAGGTTTTGACTTTTCCCTGGTTCCCCAACTAGTCAGAGCGGTTAAAGACGCATTGAGATGGGAGGAACCAGTAGAAGCACCCTCTAAACAGAGGAAATACTTTAAACACCTTAAGAAGGATCGCCCGAACTTCCCCTTCCTGGGTGAACTGGGTGAAATTATCCTGGATGAATGGGGTAAAGTTGATAGGAAAAACTCTTTAATTTCCAAGATTGCGAAGATGTATCCTTTCAAGAATGATGAGGTAAAACATCTTGAATCAGCCCCCCTTGTTGATGCAGCTCTCATGAGGCTGGTGAGACATGTTACGCTCCCTCTAGAGGATACCGTCTCTTTCAAGGATGGTTTGGAGAGGAAGATTGATACGGACTTAAAACGTATCTATATCACGGCAGGGATGGCTTGTAAACCGGCTCTGGCCCTCGCAGCTTTGTCAAAAGCCATGGAGTCCTGGACGGATGATGTGGGTGCAGCTCTAGGAAGTGTGTCTGAGGACTTATTCAAGAGCTCTCCAATACATGAGCTGAAACTGGCTTCGGTCTTCCTGGGAGAAGCATCCATCGACATTATTCGCCTCGTGGCACGTGTCATGCTTTCATCAGTTACAGCAAAACGTGCCCTCTGGTTACGCCCATGGGTTGCAGACCCTGCCTCTAAACAGGCCTGGTGCAGGATTCCTTTCGAAGGCTCCTCTCTCTTCGGAAATAAACTGGATTCTGCTATCTCCCGTGCTACTGGGGGCAAGTCAGGATTCTTACCCCAGGACCGTCGTATCCTTAACCAAAGAAGGACTCAACCTAGACAAGAACCAGAACGCGCTAGAGATGCTCGTCGCTACAGACCTGGTCGGGAGTTTAGGAAAAACTGGAGGAGAGGCCAGCCTTCAGGCCAAAAATCCTCAAAGTCAGCCCCGTCAAGTGGTCGGGACACTTCCAAGTCCTTTTGATACGATGCCTGTCCAGGTAGTGCAAGTAGGGGCTCGTTTACTCCGGTATCAGCACGTCTGGGCAGCCTCGATTCAAGATTACTGGACCGTCAAAACGGTCTCCTCAGGTCACACTTGGGTTTTCACCAATCCACCCAGTCACCGGTTTGTGCCTACGGTCCTTCCGCTCTCAGAAGAAAAAAGACAAATTCTTCTATCTTATACAGAATCCCTGATTGCCCAAGGGGCCGCCATTCAAGTTCCATCAGAAGAAAAATTTCTTGGAATTTATTCCCCCCTTTTCATGGTCCTCAAAAAGAATGGCTCTTGGAGGCCAGTAATCGACCTGACACATCTAAATTCCTTCATCAAGAAGGAAAAATTCAAGATGGAAACCCTGCTGACAATCCGACAAACAGTTCAACCAGGAGATTGGCTGGTCTCCATAGACCTGAAAGACGCCTACTTTCATGTGCCGATCGCAAAAGATTTCCAGAGGTATCTCCGATTCGCAGTAGGCCAGAGGCATCTCCAATTCACTTGTCTCCCATTCGGGCTCACAACATCGCCTCGAGTGTTTTCGAAGCTCTTATTGGCGGTAGTTGCTCTAATCCGAGTAAGAGGCATTCGGTTACACCATTATTTGGACGACCTACTCCTACTGTCTCAGGACAGGGAACAGATTTTGTCACATCGGGACCAAGTCATATCTACTCTGACAGAGTTCGGTTGGCTATTGAACAGGGAGAAAAGTCACCTAGTTCCGACACAAACTCTAGTATTCCTCGGGGCCCTATTCAACACAGTGGAGAGCACCATCTCTCTTCCTTTGGAGAAGATTCCGGTAATTCGAGAGAGAATTCGCCTAGCATTGTCAGCAACTCTCCTCAGAGCCTCTCAGTGTCTCAAAATAATCGGCACTATGGTAGCCACAGCCCCCATGGTGAAGTGGGCGCAATGGAAAATGCGGCCCTTTCAGAAGGGTTTTCTCCAGCAATGGGATCCAGGGTCTCGAGACCATCTGGTGCGGGTAACCACCTCCATGCGGGAGAGCCTCCCTTGGTGGCTGCTACAGAAAAACCTCCTCAATTGTCACTCCATAGCTCCTGTCTCCTGGATTACAGTGACAACGGATGCGAGCAACAGAGGTTGGGGCGCTCTCTGTCTGACGGAGATAGCCCAAGGCAGGTGGGACTTCCCATCCCAAGGGATAGTCTCAAATGTCCTGGAGCTCCGAGCTGCCTTCCGTGCCCTTCAAGCTTTTCTCCATCTGATATCAGGAGCCTCAGTTCTCCTGAGACTGGACAACACGACCGCAGTGTCATACATCAAGAGACAGGGGGGCACCCGCAGTCTCGCCTTACTGAGGGAAGTAAGCCCGATCATGTCCTGGGCCCAGATGTACTTAACAAATCTATCCGCTGTTTATCTTCCAGGAATTCAAAATGTCCAAGCGGACTTCCTTTCAAGAGTCACCCTGGACAACAACGAGTGGTCCCTCCACACCGAAGTTTTCGATTGGCTCCTGTCTCTAGGGATGATGCCGGAAGTGGATCTGTTCGCATCCCCATGCAATTTCAAGCTGGGGAAATATTACACGAGGTGTCGTTGTCCCCAGGCCTTCGGAGTGGATGCCCTGACGGACCAGTGGAAATTCCACAGGGCCTATGCCTTTCCCCCAGTTCCAGTCATTCTTCGTTTCCTCTCGAGGCTCAGGTGGGAGAATGTCGAGGTACTGGCAGTGGTCCCGTTTTGGCCCAACAGGCCATGGTTTCCTCTCCTGATGCAGCTCAGTTACCGAGAACCGGTCCCTCTCCCGTCCAGACCAGATCTCCTGCTGCAGGGAGCGTCTCTTCACCCTTGCCCATCCCAGCTCCATCTGATGGCTTGGTGGTTGAGAGGAGAAGGTTGGAAGCTCTAGGTTGTCCTAGTACAGCTATTGCTACATTGTTGAATGCCAGAAGAGCGGGCACCAACAGAGTATATCAGAGGATTTGGGCGAAGTTTGCGGACTATGTGATTTCCACCAATGGATCCTGTAGTAATCCAAGGATTCAGGACATTTTAGGTTTTCTACAAACTGGCCTGGATCTGTCCCTATCGGTGAGTTCCTTGCGGGTCCAGGTTTCGGCAATCTCAGCCTTCACAGGCGTATCATGGGCCAGACACCCCCTTACTAGGCAGTTCTTCAAGGGAGCAATAAGGCTTAGGCCTCAGAAAAGACCAAGATTCTCTAAATGGGATCTCCCTCTCGTCTTGGATTTCTTCTCAGAAAAGGAGATACGGCATATGGATCAGTCATCAATTAGAGAGCTTTCTCTCAAAGTGGTCTTTCTAGTGGCCATAACATCGGCCAAGAGAGTTTCTGAAGTTGGATCCCTAGGATACAAAGAACCTTTTCTTACCTTCTTCCCAGACCGGGTAGTCTTGATCCCCATGTTAGGATCGAATCCTAAAGTAACAACCATCTTCCATGAAAATCAGGAGATTGTCCTCCCTACTTTCAGATCCACTGAGGACTCTAATGTTCACCCTCTAGATGTTGGGCAGGTTCTGAAACAATACCTAGAAGCCACAGCTTCTTTCCGCCAGTCTGATTATCTGTTTGTGCTTTTTCACGGCAAGAACAAGGGTTTACGGGCTTCCTCTAGAACCATCGCATCATGGATCGTTCAAGCTATCCAATGGGCATACAGGTCTAAGGGTTTGGCTCCTCCGGAGGCGGTAACCGCTCATTCTACCAGGAGCGTCTCTACATCATGGGCAGCATCCCGACATGTGTCTCCAGATGTAATCTGTAAAGCGGCCTCATGGTCATCAATTAACACTTTTATGACACACTATTGTGTAGAACCGGCTTCTTTGTCTACGGTTAACTTTGGTTTGCACGTATTATCTGTTGATGGTGCCAATTAAACCTTTTTTTCTTTAACCAGCAATTGCCCACCCGGGTGTGTATGGCTAGTTATTTCCCATACGTAGGCTGCCATGGAGTCTGTCAGGAAAACGGAAAATTTGTATCAAATACTTACCGTAATTTTCCTTTCCTGATGGACTCCATGGCAGCAGGAGTTCCCTCCCAGTTGCTGGAGTAGGCTAAGTTACGGAACACAGTCTCTGTCTAGAAGCAAAGATTTATGGGAGTGGGGTCCTATGAGGTATGAGAGGCGGGATTAACCCATACGTAGGCTGCCATGGAGTCCATCAGGAAAGGAAAATTACGGTAAGTATTTGATACAAATTTTCCGTTATATTTACAAAAAGTTGTCACTAAATGATATATTGCTCACACAGGCCATGGGCCTATGTGGAATTGCACCCCAAAATACATTTAGCTGCTTCTCCTGAGTATGGAGATACCACATGTGTGGTACTTTTTGGGAGCCTATCCGCGTACGGGGCCCCGAAAACCAATCACCGCCTTCAGGATTTCTAAGGGCGTAAATTTTTGATTTCACTCTTCACTGCCTATCACAGTTTCGCCATGGAATGCCCAGGTGGCACAAACCCCCCCAAATTACCCCATTTTGGAAAGTAGATACCCCAAGCTATTTGTTGAGAGGCATGGTGAGTATTTTGCAGCTCTCATTTGTTTTTGAAAATGAAGAAAGACAACAAAAAACATTTTTTTTTTCTTTTTTCAATTTTCAAAACTTTGTGACAAAAAGTGAGGTCTGCAAAATACTCACTATACCTCTCAGCAAATAGCTTGGGGTGTCTACTTTCCAAAATGGGGCCATTTGGGGGAGTTTTGTGCCACCTGGGCATTCCATGGCCTCCGAAACTGTGATAGGCAGTGAAGAGTGAAATCAAAAATTTACGCCCTTAGAAAGCCTGAAGGTGGTGCTTGGTTTTCGAGGTCCCGTACGCGGCTAGGCTCCCAAAAAGTCTCACACATGTGGTATCCTCGTACTCAGGAGAAGCAACAGAATGTATTTTGGGGTGTAATTTCACATATTCCCATGGCATGTTTGAGCAATATATCATTTAGTGACAACTTTGTGCAAAAAAAAAAAAAAATGTGTCTCTTTCCCGCAATTTGTGTCACAATATAAAATATTCCATGGACTGGACATGACTCTCAGCAGATAGCTTGGGGTGTATACTTTCCAAAATTGGGTCATTTGGGGGGGTTTTGAACTGTCCTGGCATTTTATGCACAACATTTAGAAGCTTATGTCACACATCACCCACTCTTCTAACCACTTGAAGACAAAGCCCTTTCTGACACTTTTTGTTTACATGAAAAAAATTTTTTTTTTTTGCAAGAAAATTAGAAAATTACTTTAAACCCACAAACATTATATATTTTTTTAAAGCAAATGCCCTACAGATTAAAATGGTGGGTGTTTAATTTTTTTTTTTCACACAGTATTTGCGCAGCGATCTTTCAAACGCATTTTTTGGGAAAAAACACACTTTTTTACATTTTAATGCATTAAAACACACTATATTGCCCAAATGTTTGATGACATAAAAAAGATGATCTTAGGCCGAGTACATGGATACCAAACATGACATGCTTTAAAATTGTGCACAAACGTGCAGTGGCGACAAACTAAATACATTTTTAAAAGCCTTTAAAAGCCTTTACAGGTTACTACTTTAGATTTACAGATGAGGTCTACTGCTAAAATTACTGCCCTCGATCTGACCTTCGCGGTGATACCTCACATGCATGGTGTAATTGCTGTTTACATTTGACGCCAGACCGACGCTTGCGTTCGCCTTCCTTTGCACGAGAGCAGGGGGGACAGGGGTGCTTTTTTTTTTTTTCTTTATTATTCTTTTGCTTTTTTATCTTATTTTTAAACTGTTCCTTTCATTTTTTTTTAATAATTTTTATTGTTATCTCAGGGAATGTAAATATCCCCTATGATAGCAATAGGTAGTGACAGGTACTCTTTTTTGAAAAAATTGGGGTCTATTAGACCCTAGATCTCTCCTCTGCCCTCAAAGCATCTGACCACACCAAGATCGGTGTGATCAAATGCTTTCCCAATTTCCCAATGGTGCTGTTTACATCCGGCGAAATCTAAGTCATGAAATGCTTGTAGCTTCCGGTTTCTTAGGCCATAGAGATGTTTGGAGCCACTCTGGTCTCTGATCAGCTCTATGGTCAGCTGGCTGAATCACCGACTGCATTCTCAGGTTCCCTGTTGAGACAGGAGAGCCAGAGAGAAACACGGAAGACGGTGGGGGGGGCATTCCCTCCCACTGCTTGTAAAAGCAGTCTAGAGGCTAATTAGCCGCTAGGATTGCTTTTACATGAAAGCCGACCGCTGGCTGAAAAGAATGATACCAAGATAATACCTAAACCTGCAGGCATCATTCTGGTATAACCACTCAAAGTCGTGAATGGCGTACCTGAAGACAAAAAAATGGTTAACAATAAAACACAGTAAACGGTAAAGTATAAAAAATTGCATACCTGAAAAGCAAACATGATAAAACATAATAACAATAAAACATTGCAGAATAGAATACAGTAAAAAAGAGCAGAACAATGGAGAGAGAATAGAGAGAGAGAGAGAACAATAAAACGACAACTATTTTTTTTTTTTTATATATATATTTATTTATTTTTTTACACTTTTTTTTGTAACTAACTTTTATAACTGTAACCGGTTCCAGGTTCGGGTCTCTCAAAATGCGATGGCATCTTGGGAGACCCTGTGAAAGTGTGCCTAGTCTGTGCAATGCTGTATCCTACGCTAATACTCAACTAGTGAATGGTAGCGTTCAAAACATTCACCAATGCAAAGACCAGGATTGTCAGGACAGGAGGGACAATAATAGCTGGTGTCACGCCTATATCCGCGTTTGCTGCAGACACAACATCTTTTTTGGGGGGGTTCGTTGGGTAGGGGTACTCGGGAGGACATAAAGAAAATGCCTCTCATGCAGCCGACTTAATTTGGTTGGGGATGTGAATGGAGGAAGTACGGGCGCTGCAGAAGTGGTGGGTTCCCAATTAGGATTGGCGAATGCAGCAGGAAGGGCATTATGGGCACGACGGGCCTGTGTTTGTCTTTTTGGTGGCAGTGGGACACTACTTGTGCTTGCCACCTCACCAGCTTGAACTGCACTTATGGGACTCGCCACGTCACCAAGTGTTACTGCAGTGCTGGTTTGACTACGACCAGGGTGTACTAGGCCGCTGGTGCTTGCCAGTTCACCAAAACGCTACCAAAAAAACTGTTAGCGATCGCAGGGATCAGGCCTGACTCTGCGAACGCTGCAGTTATGCGTTTAGTGTTTTGTAAGTGACAGTGATCGATCGATACTGCACTTGGGTCAGCAGATACTGACTTTAAAAGTCAGCAGCTACAAAAAGTATAGCTTCTGACTTTTAATAATCAGAAACTCACCCGTCCCACAGTCCAGCGATTCAGGTGCAGGAAGCCTCGCTTCTCTCCGCCTCCTTTCCGAGGCACTGGCATCACAGCCGGGCACGCACTGCGCAATGCGTGAGCCGCGCCGCGTGCTGTGAATGGTCGGGCAATCTTCTGGGACTTGAGACGTGTCCCAGAAGATTGCAGGGAGAGAGG
Source organism: Lithobates clamitans (assembly GCA_037952925.1). NCBI lineage: Eukaryota > Metazoa > Chordata > Amphibia > Anura > Ranidae > Lithobates > Lithobates clamitans. The sequence goes on from JBBGZY010000723.1 coordinate 9,949,321, forward strand.
GGGGAGAGGTGATCTTTCTTCCGGTGCCGTGGAGCCAGGGAGGAAGTGGTAAAAACAGGGTACCCGCTCCTCCCCCAGAAAAATTACATGCCAAATGTGGCATGTCAGGGGGTCACCAGTACTTAAAGCAGAAGTTCCATTTTTGGGTGGAACTCCGCTTTAAAGTATTAAACTATAGGCAACACTTTTTTTTTATTTGGATAGAAAAGGGGAGGGTTATTATAACCCCAGTTAGGTTTATTTTTGCCATCTTCGTTCCATTGGGGAGATTTAGCTGTGCCATAGCCAAACAGGATGTTAGAGGAAATCCCTGCAAATTAAGGGAATTTCTTGGGGACCCCCAGGTCAGATCGGATTTAGTATAAAAACTTGGGTTTCATGGGCAACAAAACCCCCCTTCATCAGGGCTTGAGCTATGTTGCTGGAGTTCCTTTATGAACTGTGGTGAAATCTCCTGAATAGGGATCATGGTCTGAGAACAGGGAAATATAGAGATCTCAGTGTAATTGTGTTAGAAATAGGAGCGCCCTACTTGTGGGAGCTTACAATCTAAAATGGATAATGTATCATTTATAAAACATCGGTACTCGGTTACCTTGGTTTTTATAAGAGTGCAAGTTCAGCGGTCATTTGCTGCAGTGCTGTAAAAAATAGCTCTACTCCAGCACCCCTCGGACGAGGTTCCGTCGAGTGAAAAGCGTAAGGACAGGGTCAAGTGGTGATATTGTCACACTGGATGGGCGGCGGTTGTTTCTTGTTAATGCCTGGCTGTCTTTTCTCCTTGCGAGTATTTCATTTGGTTTTTAAATAGATGCTTGGAAAATTAGTATGCTATGGGGGTTATTTACAAAAGGCAAATCCACTTTGCACTGCAAGTGCACTGAAAGTGCACTTGGAAGTGCAGTCGCTCTAAATCTAAGGGGTAGATCTGAAATGAGTTGAAGCTCTGCTGATTTTATCATCCAATCATGTGCAAGATAAAATGCTGTTTTTTGTTATTTTCCTTGCATGTCCCCCTCGGATCTACAGCGACTTTACTTCCAAGTGCACTTTCAAGTGCACTTGCAGTGCAAAGTGGATTTTCCTTTAGTAAATAACCCCCATGTGCTGTAAGGTCTGGGGCTCTGGTAAGCATGTTTATTTGGTGGTGGCTGGAGCATTGAAGTTGGTGAAGGCGATTTAATATGCTGGGTTTCAGAAGTGGGTGCACTTTTTGAAATAACCTTTGGATGTTTTCTGTGGACTTGCTTTTTTAACCACTTCTTGAACATGTATTGTAAAATATGTTTACTAGGAGTCCCTGTATGTTTGCAGTTGACTAGAATTACATATGGGTTAATTGAGGGTGTCAGGTGTTAACACGTGGCCAGAACTCTCTAGAACCTGATGTTGTTTGGATTTCAGACATAACGTTGCTAATGCCAGGTAATGGCATCCTAATTACAACAATGATCCTCTTTAATAAAGAATTCACAAATAACTGAGCAGTCTAGTTGCAAAAAATGTAGCAATGTAATTATGAGCTGGTGGAAGGAAAAATATAAAAAAACCACTGTCTTAGAAACATACTATTGGAGTCTGAGAGAACAATATGAAGACAGAAAAAGCTTCAAATCACATTGTACCCACCTAAAATGAAGTATCAATTTGAGCTGCTAAATACTTAACCCTTACCTTGTAAAACAAATCGGCATAAACAGCTATGTAAACAAAGAAAATTTGCATCTGCTATCGCCCAGTAATGTATGAATGTGTGCTCAAGACTCTCAGTAATGGGTAAACACAATTAAACTATCAGGAAAAAGAAAAAGAAAAGGAGAAAGTGCCTGTCTGGAGGTCTGCTTTCATCTATCCCATAAGTCCACCTTTATGCATATGATAGTTGTAGGCTCGAGAGCCAGGCGTTCCATCCCTTTTTTTCGTTAAGCATAATCCATGTTAATTTGTGCTTCAATAAAGATAGATCAACCACTGCACTTTTCCAGGCCATAGTAATTACTATTTTAGCCGCAAAGAATATAAAGTGGATCAGTGTTTACGTATGCCTGAGATCATTTTTGACTGGTTCATTTAAAAGAACAACCAAAGAGTTCTTGGTGATATCTACCATGCTTACTGAATGTATCAGGGAATGAACTTGCATCCAGAATTGCCTGACCTTTGGGCAGTTTCACCCTATATTTCAGAACTGTTCGCATGCTGTGACATCTACGGAAGCAAGAAGAAACAGATCCATGGTACATTTTCAAGAGCCTCTCTGGGACTAAGTACAATCTGGAATAAACTTTATATCCATTCCAGCTTCAATCAGCGTCACATTCATTATTCCTTTATAAATACAAGAAGTCCAGGTCCTTAAATCCTCCTCTATTTCTTAACCAAAATCTCTTTCCCATGGTAACGGACAAGATACTCCTCTGCTTCGAAAGCATCTATTTTCAAAAGCTGTTCTCAACCTAATATCAGGAGCCACATTCCTTATACCTTTATGAATACAAGAGGACCTGACCCTCCCACCCTCCTCTTCTATTTTTTCAGCTAGATCTCTTTCCTATGCTAACTGGTAAGGCAGCTTGGTAGGCGAACTAAACATCTGTTCCAGTGACTACTAAAAGAATATGTCTGTGCCCTACCAAAGTTTCTGATACAGAACACAGGCAGCAAAAAAAAAAAAAATCACATTCCAATAGAGATTTTAAGCATTCTCAATTTGGCAATAGATACTTTAATTTCATGTTCCCTTAGGCCATATTTATGATGCCACTATGTAGCAGCACATATGTTTCTGGTCACACAGCATTGTACTGTATATTAAATGGAAAAATATACCTGTTAAGTAATTCAATGGTAATGTATTTAAAAAAAAAAAAAAAGGAAGCATAACATTATGAATCTAGGAGCAGCATGCTACCCCTTATAATGCTGTCACCTTATAGATCAGTGGTTGTCAACCTTTGAGCTAAAAGGGACCTCAAATGCGGCCCCTGACATTACCAAAGGGCAGCACATAATGTTTAATATATGTAATGTTTGCGAGGACAGTGTAGCAATTATCTTTCAAAGTGCGACAGTGCTGAAAGCTGAAAAATGGCCTGGGCAGGAAGAGGGTGTAAGTGCCCTGTATTGAGGTGGTTAATCCCACTTAGAAAAGTTGCATATATTTTCCATACATCAGACTTTGCATTAAAGTATTTTATATTTTTTTATTTTTCCAGAAACAAAATATAAATTAACTTGTACGAAAGACACATCTCATTCTTTTTTGTTATCAGAAAACAATTGAGCTGTTGACTCTGAGACGTTCCTGAAGTATTCATTATATAACTGTGTTTTTTGCTTTTGAATCCTGTTTACCCAGTATTTATCCGAATGCATGTAAAGCTTGCAAGAGTTAAACAAGCGAATACCCACAGCAACCTTCTCCAGAAACAAGGGAGATTTGAGGGTGTAGAAGATGAAGATTTGAAGTCCCTGGAAGGAAGGAAACATGTCATTCTGATGCACTAGCCATATACAATAAAGAGATTATAAAGGAAGGACAATCAAATCTGGTAAAAAGTACATCTATAAAGTGTTTCAAGTGGGAAGCACCAGTCAAAAAATAAAATTCAGTCCCAAGTTGCATACTAGCTACAGATCCAAGGCTATGAGGAGCAATGCCACCATATTGCTTAAAATAATCTTTTTTAATAATAATGATAATAATAATTTTTTTATCAATAATGTGGTGTTCAGGAACAATGAGAGTGTTAAACAAATATGAGTGAGCAGGCCAAAAACAACAAAGTCTGGGGAATACCCAGGAAAAAACCAAAGCCTACTTACCACCAGCTCGCAGACAACCAAATTGACCTGTCTAACAGTATAAGTTTATTATGACATTTAGGTGTAGTTCTGTCCAGCAACATGTGAGCAGGGGCGGACTGACCATTCGGCCACTCGGGCACTGCCCGAGGGTCCCAGGCCACTAGGGGGCCCCATCAGGGTTGCCAACCTCAGTAAAACCAGGGACAGTATGTAAAAATCTGTGTTTTTTTTACATCTGTCTCTGAAATGTCCCTTACCGACATTTATTTGGTCTAAAAATCCCGAGATTATAGCTGTCCCACCTCTCCAGTACCTTCTCAGCCAATAGAAACATGTCTGTGTATACTGTGTGTACATGTATGTGTATACTGTGTGATTGTATACTGTGTATGTGTATACTGTGTGGCCCCATTATCTCTGATTGCCTGGGGGCCCCATAATCTCCTATTGCCCGGGGGCCCCATGAGTTGTCAGTGCGCCCCTGCATGTGAGAACATATAAAGTAAAAGTTTAAATAGCATTTAATTTTATAAATTTTATGTAGTGCTTTGTTTGTTTTAAAATGAACCTATCATAAAAACACACTTCACATGTTACCGTTATAATATTGAGAGTTATGCCACGTACAGACGATTGGACATTCCGACAACAAAATCCTGGATTTATTTCTGACGGATGTTGGCTCAAACTTGTCTTGCATACACATGGTCGCACAAATGTTGTCGGAAATTCCGAACGCCAAGAACGCGGTGAAATACAACACATACGACGAGCCAAGAAAAATGAAGTTCAATAGCCAGTGTGGCTCTTCTGCTTGAATCCAAGCATGCGTTGAATTTTGTGCGTCAGAATTGTGTACACGCGATCGGAATTTACGACAATGGATTCTTAGCCGAAACGCATCAGCGTAGCCTGTACCCATGTACCCATGTAACCCAATAAAGGATTTTTTTTCAAGAGCATCCGAGTCGCCAGCCCTTTTCTGATTCAAGTACTGCATTTTGGGGCCTGAACGTCCTGGCTAGAGCACCAGATCACAGTTCATAGATCATCATATTGGTAGTGGAGCTGGGGTATCATTTTGCTTCTCAATGGATTTTGTTGCCGGAAAATTTGAGTTTCAGATCTCAAATTTTTGTTGTTGGAAATTCCGACAACAAATGTCCGATGGAGCCTACACACGGTCGGAATTTCTGATAACAAGCTCACATCAAACATTTGTTGTTGGAAATTCTGACCGTGGAAAAACTTCCTAGGAAGCGTTAATCACATGATCTCCGACTATGACTGATTAAATGGTTTTCAAAAAAATAACCCCATTCTTATAGTAGCACAGGGGGACATCACTTCCCGCAATAGTGTGTCCCCATCCTGCTGCTGTCTGCAATGCTTTCCAGAGGAGGTTTGACCATAAAATTGCAACTGTTTACCACAGATGTATTATATCACTGTGTTGCTATACTAGAGTTCTCAGGCAGGCACTGGCGATAACATTTGGAAATTAAAGCTTTGAGTTCAGGTAGAACACAAGAACTGCTGGGACCACTTCCACATATAAACAGGACATGCAGAAATCGACTTTAATTGTTTCTGACACTCTACTAAATGATGTTAGCTCATGTACCATACCTGAGTTGCACAGCATAAGCAAAAGATGTAGCTGAAAACAATCTGTGTGGTCTCTCCGGTCTCTATAAGCATTAAGAAGCCAACAATCCAGGTGACACCAAGTAAAGTTGAAACAGAAACTGTAGCCAATGTCTTCTTTAACACTGAATGTTTTTTTGTGCTGAAAATGGCATAGTAATATACAATTAAGAAACAAAGTAAACACACAAGCTGTGATAAGAGCAGGATCAGATCCCAGCCGCTACCACCAGTATAACTATAGGGTAACAATGCTGCGCTACCACACTTCCCTTAATAGGTGAGTGAATACAACGTTAAATATTCCTGTCTGGTGTGACAGAGTAACAAAGGTTGAAATAAAGTAGTGCTCTTCAAAGAGCAAAGATTCTTTTAGTTCTTTAGTTCTTCAGAACAACATAGATAAGGCTTAAAGTTTCCAGTATTTAACTTGTACTTACAGGTAAGCCTATAATAAGGCTTACCTAACGGTACAGTGAATATCTCCTAAACTGTTTGGGAGATATTCACATGGGATGCAGCTGGTGATGTCATCGGCGTATGTTCTCTGAAGAAACTGTATACCCGTGCCATTCCTCTGTGTCGGGACCGTGACGTCATCATGGCTAGGTTATTCATACAGCCGGAGCTCACAAACTCAGGATGAGGACTGGATGAAGATGGAAGTCCTGTCAGCGATGACAGCACCCCGCTGGAGAACTTTTTTTTAAGGTACCATAAGTATGCCATAATGTGCAACTATGCAGTGCATACTAGCACATTATAACATTAACTTGCATATGGACTTTTTTTTCATGATGGACTTTACTACCTTTTTCATTATTTTACAATATCATTGTAATGAAAGAAAAGGGAAAAAAGGTGAAAGCAAAATATATTTACAGAAAATTACAGTACAAAATAGTCAACAACAGCAATATCAATTGGAATACAAATGAAAAGTACCTAATAGCATTTTCCTTGTCTTTTGTTTTGGTAACTGGCTCTCAGAATGACTCTCTGTCTTCATTCAAAGAGGCATTCTAGAAAACTGAGTGCTGACAAGCTACAGCTACACCAGCTTTTGTAGCCCTGAGGAGGGTGGTGCAGAAATAATATTACCAATCAAAGGGTCCGAGGGGTGTGAAAGTGTTTTATGGTAGTCAGCAAACCTCCTTTAAATGCAATTTTCCAAACACGTATCAATATTTCATTATGATCACTTACTACAATATAATAACCAATATTTTATTGCCCAACATGAAATGAACTTTTGAACAAGACCATACATGACATACTTTTTATATGTGCCCTTCTCAAAAGAAATAATGTTCCCATTAGCCCTCTGCACCTTGCAATATAGGCTATGTAGTCTTAAAAACACTGTAATCCTCTTTTACATTTGAGTGGATGATCTTTATTAACATAATTTATTAATATCAGGAGTTAGGAATTATGCTTAGACTTTGGCTCAGCAGTGATAGATAAACAGCCAGGAAAGTCGCCATAAAGCTAATTTCTGCTAATAGGCTGATGGCTTTGCAGACATAGGTCTGGATCACATCAGTGATATAAACTGGAAAGTTGTCATGACTAGTTTACAATATGCTCATGCCAACCCCTCAGCGTTTCAGTGTGATTACCTACTGTAAGTGCTGATAATGACTGTGTAGATTTCTGCTAAAAGACTTAATAGTTCAATAGTAGTGAAGCTTAAAGCGTCACGTTGAGGGTGTGCCCTGGCTGTGCCCATATAGCCCTTTCCTTCCTGGCATTGTGTCCTGGTGGGATTCCCTTACACATATTGCACTCCATTGGACCTTGACATCTATGCTCCTATTTGAGGTAGTACCACTTGTCTTGGGTTTCACTTGTTTGATGTGTTAAATTAACATACCCCCTTTTGCAGTTCCTTACATGTTAATTCAACTATTCATCATATCCACCTATTTTTAATTCCTTTGTTATGAGGGTTCGGTCACATTTATAAGCACATCACATTTCCCCTATTCCTATTGTCAATATGGGAACCTCTGTGTATTATGGAGACTGATATATTTGTCATTTCTGTTATTGTCTACACAGCCCTCAACAGATGGTGTTATTTATATCCCCAGCCCTAAAGGGATTTTGCGTCCATGGATGCCTGTGCACCTTGGGGGAGGCTTTGGTGTGGGTTGCGCTCATTCTACACGCTCTCTCAGTTCCCGTGCTTGACATTACCAGTGGGCCTCTGGGTTTCAGTTTGGCACGGTGCCTCCTATACACAGCAGACCTGTTTGTAAGTGCTACTATGGGATTGGTTCAATTCCAACATGTGCATCATTTCCTCTGTTATATGCTTACTATTCATGGCCAATTATGTATCTCGTTTTAGATCATTATCACATGCCTGCTCTGAATGAGTGGTAACACCAAACCACGAAATGCTGTGTTTGTACTTACATATTATCTATAATGACCATGTCATATTCTATACATGCCTTGGGGTATAGGATTGAGATAACACTAATCTAGGGTTTCTTTCCTAATAAACCTATGCAGATCAGAGAGTTTGGAGGTCATTTTAATTATTGTAGCCATTGCTTTGCTGTTAATAATCAACATGTATGTGTATATAGATGGAATTTATGGGTTTTATTACCATTATCAATTATGGTTTTTACCTTGCTATCTATGGTCCTATTGTACCAAAATAAACATATTTATATATACATCATTGAACCAATTTGAAGTTGGTTTTCCCTGAGACTGCATGCTTCATATAAAGTCCCACTTGTCCCCATTGTCCCCCCTTTCCCCCGCAATTCTCAAAGCATTTGTTAACCCCAAAAAAATAAATAAATAAAGATCCTGTTCCTTTAAAGCATGTTATACAGCACAGTGCTTGTGCTGTGTATTTTGGCCTCTTTTATCACCTGAAATACCTGGCTGATCCTGCCAGTTTCTACCCTCCCCTCTGTACACTGACCACGATATATCAAGGCTGCCGAGCCCTGACACTGTTGTCAGTGCACTTGCCTCCATCATAGGCTGCTATCTGCAGCTCTCCTGTGTCTCCCTCTGTGTACCCCCTCTCCCCCCCTCCCTGCCTGTCATCTCTCACTATCGCTGATCTATATATCATCCCCCCCTGTCACATAAAAAGCTAGTGCCTGTGCTTTATAAAAAAAAAAAAAAAACTATTTTTACCCGATTTAACAGTGTCTTCCAGCAATCACATGACTCCAGGCTCTCTGCCTCTCTCCTCCCCTCCTCCCTGGCTTACGTCAGCAGGGGAATCTGGGCCCCGCCCACTGGAGATATCACATGGGGAGAGCTGAGAGCCTGGTGTCTTCTTATCGCTGGAAGACACTGTTAAAACAGGTAAAAATCTTTCTTTTTTTTTATAAAGCACAGGCTTTAGTATGCAGCTTTTTATCTGACAGAGGGGATGATATAAAGATGAGATAGCTTAACATCCACTTTAATGAATGTCCTTTAAAGCTTAATGAAAGGTCGCTGCTGAAAAGATAAGTATGCACTTTATTCTTTTCTGGTGTGGGATGGGGTCTAAGAAAGTAAGTGTTTTTATAAAATGTAACTGGGTCAAAGAAAGAATGTCTTTTAAAAAATGTCACTGGCTGGGCTTTTGAATTTGAGAACAGATTGTCATGTGTTTTCCTACTCAGTTTAAGGGTTCCTGGGTTATCCATTCCTTAATACTAATGGCTCTTATTGCTCAACTGACCAGAGAAAAAGCACTGTACTATAAGTTGTATAAGGTAGCAAACCTGCAAACTTTGTGCCAAAATTTGTGATTTGTGAACTTTAAAAATCTAGAAATTTGCTGCAAATCCATGGTAGCAGCAAACATCATACCTATCCAGACACGGACAGCAAACAAAAATAAACTGGTGGCCATTTTTAACTCTTTCCTACTTCATCCAGAACAATAGAAAAATGGCTATATGTACACTTGTGAAGCATCAATATTTATGTTATGAAAAATAAAATGAAAGAAAATGATTTCTTGATAGGCTGGGTCTCTGGTAGGTTTAGAGTGCTCTCCCCCCCCCCCCCCCAGGGATCTCTACCCTGCAACAGCCTTGGCTGTTCTTGCAAGATTACTAGAACCATTATCTACCCAGCTGCAAAACTGGATACTAATTGATCAAAAAAATAGACAGCAGGAAGTGAGTTTATTGCATTTATTGTGGTGCAGCAATACCAGATACTTTTATAAGTGTTGCAATGGTTACCAAGTTTTAAGACCCGCCTGCATATTTTATTATAATAGGAGTGTATTGATTTATTTTTTATGCTTTTGGAATGGTTAGTGAGCTTAGCTTTGGTTGAATTTTACAGTATTTAGGGATGGTTCACACCTAAAGCACACAGTGCATTTTAAACTTGGTGCAGGAGAAGCACATGGAACATGGGTTGCGAACAAGCCCTTACTCATTTTGTTAATAGACTTGTAAAGAATTTGTCTAATGTAGGTCAGCTGCTGGAACTTTGCTTTCAGGGTTCTTTTTCCTCTTTGTTGTGTAGGAATACCCCCTTTTTTAAAGAAAATGTAAAAATTAAATTATTCATTTATTTACATTTCTATCATTATTTACACACCTGGTTACATTTGGATTCTTCTTCCAAATTGACACTGCAACTGCTATAAAAATGCAAATATTTGCTATAAGAATGATTCCCACTGGCACCAGAAAAGACCACAACAGGGGCTTTGAGAGATCCAATTTAAGTTGATCGTTTACACCAGCAAGCCAACAGCTACAATGAAATAAAAATTAAATGTGTGAGTTTGTGTTTATCATGTTTTGATTAATACCAAAAGTAGAAATAATTTATAAATCCACAGTTGGGGTGCAAGTGACAAATACATTATCATCTAACAACAAATTCTATTTACCTTGACAAGATAAGTAAGTTTGGTTCAAGAGCCAAAATCAGGATCAGTCAAAGTGAGCAATTCCCATATATGTTCAAACCTGTTAAATATTGTTCCTTTCTTGTCTAGACTCCAATCTTTACCATTCCTTTCTTCTTTGAGAAAGCCCACCATGTCTTATCTTACATCTGCTCTATTCTCTGAGTTGTATCTGCTAACTATGAAGATTTTTAGTTTTAAGAGGGTGGACAAACATGTAGGCATATTATTGACCACCATCAGCCACTATGGTCTGCTGGCACCTCTTATCTTGGGAGGAAGAATTGATGGATGATCTGTTGTCTGTGGGACAGCCCACAACAGCCTTAAATGGGTGTTTATGGGGAATAAGCCGATTGGACATAACTAAAGGATTTTTGGCCCCATGCAGTGACTGTCTGCACTGGGTTCACTCTCTTTCTTCAGCACAAAAATAAAATCGTTAAAGTTGCATACAGTTGCAACAACAGCAAATGGTGCTCCCTAACTCTAAGGATCTGTTCACACCAGCACACCTTGCCCAGCACAGTTTCAATGCAAGACAAAGAAAAAATACTTGTCCCCTATCGTGCCAGTTTGCACCACCACACTAAGCACCCAACTTTGGTGTGAAACATATTAGCTTGTATCTGTAGTTCACCTTTGTATCCGGTATTTGAATAAAGAAATTGCACAGGAGTGCGGCCGTCTGTCCTTCTTTTGTTCTAAGCACCTATTTGCACACAGGGCTCGCACCCTCCACGTGGGATAGAGGCTTTTGGAGCAACAGGGTAAGAGGAACAGCCTTAGAGCGATGTACATGTACATGACATGGTATTGTACTTATTTTGCAAAAACAATTTTGGGGTTTCATCTGAGAAAATCCAGTTTATATAGTCAAGAACAGAATGTCTGCAGAGGTCACAGTCTGCTCAGGGACATGCAAATGCATCCTGATCTGACTGCTATTAGCTGGATTAAGCAATGGTCATCTAATTAGCATGGGTAGGCTAAAGGTTAAAAAAGTGACTCACAAATCTTCTCGGTGATAATTGTTTTTCTGTTTCCCAGTTTTATATGTTGATCCAAATGTTATTAAGACAATTATAATTGGAAGCCCTAGTGACAAAACACAAAAGAGATTCAAATCAGAAAAACAAAACTATGTTTATGATGCTATTAAAAAAAAAAAATCTAAGAACATTTGGATGTGGCTTACATATGTTTAACAAAATACAAAAGAATGATTTATTGATTCAGTTCTCTTTAATCAATGTTCTCCCACTCTAATAACTGTCAACCAACAGCAGTTAGAGGATGTTATTGGCTATTCTACATGCTTTTACATTTAGAGCAGGGGTTGTCAACCACCGGGCGGTGGCCTTTCCACAGCTGGGCGGCGGGTGCGAGCGGCCGACATGAGACACCTGGGCGGGCGGCACAAGAGAGCCGGGCGGGTAGCACGAGACAGCTGAGCAGCCGGCATGACCGGCATGAGAGCCGGGTGGATAGAAGAAACGAGCGGGTGGGCAAGCAGAGATAACAGCATCTCTCTCTGCCCCCCGCATCACCGCTCTTCCGCCCACACAGCCAGTGTTCTGTCAGCCTCAATGTCGGAGGTGCGGCAGGAAGCAGAGAGACAGCCCAACCCCGCACCACCGCTCTTCGCTCTCCTGCCTTCATTCGGAACCCACCATTGCACAAAGGCCCGACTCTGTGCTAAATGGACCAGTGCTTCCACCAATGCAATGGTGGCAGGCAGCGTGGCAAGTGACTTTCCGCATTTGGTGACAGGCAACTTGGCAAGTGACATTCCACATCTGGTGACAGGCAACGTGGCAAGTGACAATCTACATCTTGTGGCAGGCAGCATGGAAGGTGACGTGGCAAGTGACATTCCGCATTTGGTGACAGGCAACATGGCAGGTGATGTGGCAAGTGACATTCCACATCTGGTGACAGGCAACGTGGCAAGTGACAATCTACATCTTGTGGCAGGCAGCGTGGAAGGTGACGTGGCAAGTGACATTCCTCATCTGGTGACAGGCAACATGGCAGTTGACGTGGCAAGTGACATTCTGCATCTGGTGAGAGCCAATGTGGCAAGTGACAATTTACATCTGGTGACAGGCAACATGGCAGTTGACATGGAAGGTGACATTCCAAATCTGGTGACAGGCAATGTGGCAGGTGAGGTGGAAAGTGACATTCCGCATCTGGTGACAGGCAACGTGACAAGTGACAATCCACATCTTTTGGCAGGCAGTGTGGCAGGTGACATTCTGCATCTGGTGACAGGCAAAGTGGCAGGTGACGTGGCAAGTGACAATCCACATCTGGTGGCAGGCAGTGTGGCAGGTGACATTCCACATCTGGTGGCAGGCGACGTGGCAAGTGACACGCTCAGGGCTCCCACGGATTCTGCATTATTTAATTTATTACTACTATGTAATAATAGAAATAATGTGCTTGAATCACCCTGACACAAAGCATGGTGCCTTGTACTCCTGTCTCCTTTCCCATCAGAGAATCTGCAGACTTGGCTCCACCAAATGAGCCACAAAAAGCAGGTACAGTGTAATACTGCTTTATTAATTAAAATGCTGCACTTACATGAAAATGGGGTAGGTGCTCAGAACATTAGCAGCTCTAGGGCCTGTGAGAACTGATCCCGTCCACTGTATGACTAGCAGTGTATGGCATGCGATTCAAAGCCCAGGCGGAAGTGAGGCGCTCCTGTGTATTTGCATGTCAAGCCTCTCTCTATGCATTTCATGCTTTGCGCGTCATCAGGAAGTGGGGCTGACGCCATTTTACCAGAGTCTTTTATATAAATGGACCGAGCGCCATTGGTCAAAAGGTAGTGTGTTAGTGATTGCATTAAGCTCGCCGGAAAAATGCTTTTTTACAAACAGGAACAAGTCAATTTTCCAAGTATGTATAAAAAACGGCTTCCCATACCACGAGCTGCCAAACCTGGAACAAGCATACTGTAAATGAGTGTCAGAAAAGTATCATAATTCCTTTCAGAGATAAAGAAAATATTAAAGTCAAAGTGTCAGCATGGCAGTCAGGGAATGTTCTAAGAGGTCAGCAAAGGCAGCAGCCATACCTTTCTTATGACAGAGTCACTTTAAGTATACTGTGTACATTATAGGAATGTTCTACAGTAACTACTGTTTTGTGTGTTGGTTAAGTTCAGAGACATCTAAAAGAGACTAAAGGACATTACCCCATCCAATGACGAGTGCACTCCTTGTGAAGCATTCAGGGGTAAAACGGTAGACAAGAACCAGACGGACATACAGCTCTGCTGCATGCATTGCAGTCAATGTGAACGTTGTAAGGAGGAAATAGTGTAATAGAACAGCCAAGGCTGCACATACAGGTTGTGGAGGATCATCATTTTCATATGGTATAAATGTATTGCTTGAATTGCCAGTGTTTGAATCTTCATCTTTAAAAATCGGGTATTCCATTGTACCAATAAATATAATATAGAAGATTAGCATGGCTGAACAAAGGCTCATCAGTATCCACGATGGTTTCTGTTTCTTTCTAAATCTGAAAAATAGTCACAATGTAAACCATAGCATGCAATCACCATTTACTGCAAACCTCAGCAGTACCCTGTGCTCAAAAATAATATGATCTCCTTTAAAGTGACCCTGTAACCACCCCATTCCTAACAAACCTACTACATAAAGGCAGGGCTATATTGGGGCTTGCAGGCCAGTAGCTACAGAAGCAGAGTTACAGAGGGCAGCGCCAAGCCTCAGATTTCATATTTTTGTGACAATGGGGTTGATTTACTAAAGGCAAATCCACTTTGCACTACAAGTGCACTACAAGTGCACTGAAAGTGCACTTGGAAGTGCAGTGGCTGTAGATCGCTGTAGATCTGAGGGGAATCTCTGAAATGAGGTGAAGCTCTGCTGATTTTATCATCCAATCGTGTGCAAGCTAGAATGCTGTTTTTTATTTTCCTTGCATGTCCCCCTCGGTTCTACTGCGACTTTACTTCCAAGTGCACTTGCAGTGCACTTGTAGTGCAAAGTGAAATTGCCTTTAGTAAATAACCCCCAATATGTTCATTTTATTTGTTTCCACTTTCTGGACATCCCCAGGCATTTGTGATTACATTCAGCAACAAAAAAACTGAAGGAGAGGAGGTGCAGGTACCATTGAGAGGGGTCACAAGAATCATTACAGTTCAAGAAATGTGATATCGTTTCTATTCTCTCATGTTTGGTGGTCTATAAAATAAAAGTTAGCTCTGCAAGTAAAACAGACCACATGCTGCATTCATTAACTCATTCTAGTACTGCTAGTAATTTTCTTGCCAAAATAATACAACGGCACAAAGGAAAGTTTGTAAAAAAGGGTACCACCCTTCATGTGTGCCTAGGGCAGCATGATGTCTCAATAAGACGCTAAGTAAAGGAACTTACATAAAGAAATAATTCAATTCAAAACAATAATCCAACACTGAAGAAATCACACTATACTACAATGTAAAGTAGTGAGTGTACAGCTTGTATAACAGTGTAAATGTGCTGTCCCCTAAAATAATTCAACCCACAGCCATTAATGTCTAAACTGCTGGCCACAAAAGTGAAAATGCCCAAATTGGGCCCAATTAGCCATTTTCCCTCCCAGGTGTCGTGTGACTCATTATTTTTACAAGATCTCAGGTGTGAATGGGGAGCAGGTGTGTTAAATTTGATGTTAGCCCTCTCACTCTCTCATATTGGTCACTGGAAGTTCAACATGGCACCTCATGGCAAAGAACTCTCGGAGGATCTGAAAAAAAGAATTGTTGCTCTACATAAAGATGGCCTAGGCTATAAGAAGATTGCCAAGACCCTGAAACTGAGAAAGCTGCAGCACGGTGGCCAAGACCATACTGCAGTTTAACAGGACAGGTTCCACTCAGAACAGGCCTCGCCATGGTTGACCAAAGAAGTTGAGTGCACATGCTCAGCGTCCTATCCAGAGGTTGTCTTTGGGAAATATAGGTATGAGTGCTGCCAGCATTGCTGCAGAGGTTGAACGGATGGGGGGTCAGCCTGTCAGTGCTCAGACCATACGCCGCACACTGCATCAATATGGTCTGCATGGCTGTCGTCCCATTAGGAAGCCTCTTCTAAAGATGATGTACAAGAAAGCCTGCAAACAGTTTGCTGAAGACTGACAGACTAAGCACATGGATTACTGGAACCATGTCCTGTGGTCTGATGAGACCAAGATAAACTTATTTGGTTCAGATGGTGTCAAGCCTGTGCGGCGACAACCAGGTGAGGAGTACAAAGACAAGTGTGTCTTGTCCACAATCAAGCATGGTGGTTAGAGTGTCATGGTCTGGGGCTGCATGAGTGCTGCCAGCACTGGGGAGCTACAGTTCATTGAGGGAACCATAAATGCCAACATGTACTGTGACAAACTGAAGCAGAGCATGATCCCCTGCCTTCAGAAACTGGGCAGCAGGGCAGTATTCCAACATGATAACGACCACAAACACACCTCCAGGACGACCGCTGACTTGCTAAAAAAGCTGAGGGTAAAGGTGATGGACTGGTCAAGCATGTCTCCAGACCTAAACCCTATTGAGCATCTGTGGGGCATCCTCAAATGGAAGGTGGAGGAGCGCGAGGTCTCTAACATCCACCAGCTCCATGATGTCGTCAAGGAGGAGTAGAAGAGGACTCCAGTGGCAACCTGTGAAGCTCTGGTGAACTTCATGCCCAAGAGGGTTAAGGCAGTGCTGGAAAATAATGGGAGCCACACAAAATATTGACACTTTGGGCCCAATTTAGACATTTTCACTTAGGGGTGTACTCACTTTTGTTGCCAGCGGTTTAAACATTAATGGCTGGGCGTTGAGTTACTTTTAGGGGACAGCACATTTACACTGTTATACAAGCTGTACACTCACTACTTTACATTGTAACAAAGTGTAATTTCTTCAGTGTTGTCACATGAAAAGATATAATAAAATATGTACAAAAATGTGAGGGGTGTACTTACTTTTGTGAGATTCTGTATATGAAGCAGTCTGTCACTAGCATTAACACAGCAGTTTTTTTCTGTAACATAGTTTTATTAACTGTTGATCCAGCAAGTTGATTCATTATTTTCTATTTCATTTCTTTATGGAAAAAAAACAGTTTTTGTAACTGCTTTAAAAATGATAGCAGGAGTTGGGCTTTTGGTGTTGAGTGGCTTTTATTTAAAGTCTGTTTAAAAACACTAAAAGTACTCTGTCCACAGGGACAACACTTCTGTTAAAAGGAAAATGCTGCGTTAATACTAGTGACAGATAGCACCATATGTTATTTTTTATTTTGCCCATGTAGTGTTTACTTGTTTGATGTATAGCTTTATTGTATTAGCATGCATACAGATATGTAACATGTACTTTTAATGTTCATTTGTATCTCAGAGCAACATCAACTTCCCTGAAGAACAGCTGAGATAAAATTTTAGCCACATTTTTTTAGTTTGATTTTAGTCAGGCAGCCCTGACTGGTGGGCTTGTATAGAGATAGAGAATTCGTATGGCACAACCATCATGCTGCACCACAAAGTTGACAGCAGAGCCTATATATGTGATTATTAAATACAGCTGCCCCCTTGTACATACACTAAAGGTGTTTTAAACCTTAACACACATTAAAAAAAATGTTTTACATTAAGCTGATTACCATAACATGCTTTTGTATAAAGACTATAGTGCCCCTTTAAGCAAGTGCCTGTATGTAGGTACTGAGCCACAGAATTCAATACATTTGTTTCAATATTCAGTAAAGTCAAGTGCTGAACTTGCTAAAGGAAGACACACAATATGCCCTATTGTGTACATAAGATCTGAGGACCTGCTAAAAAAAAACAATGATTTATAGTATTCAGCAGCATGTATAACTATAACTGAATTACTCTTAAAAAAAGATCACAATGAAAGTAATATGTAGTCATGTATCTCACCTGGCATACAGCAGAAATACTACAGTGACAGTTAATCCCACCATAGAAAGTACGCAGCCAGTGGTTGACACTGTATCAAGCTCTGGGTGTGTAATGTTTTCTCTGAAATTCTAAAAACAGGAACATAAACCATTTAGAATGTAAAGAGAAGACCTGCATCAGTGCAAGATCACCTTCATAAACGAAAAAAAAGTAGGGCAAAGGAAAGGAAGAAAAAGGGAGAGGTAAATCATTCTAAACTATGGTCTATGCTAGAATACTCTATGCTTCTATTCCAAAGCAGAAAATTCTACAGGCTTAGCGCTAGTCACACAGGTAATGAATGAGGGACTCAATGCCCAACATCACTTGTATATTACAAGCCAGGAATAGGGTTATGGCATCTTGAAGCCTAAGGTTTATGTTACTGCAAAAGGAGTCTCGGCACCTGCATGACCCACATATGGTATAAATGAGCCACAATGACCCAGAGGCCTTTGTGCAACTGCACATTCTGCACAACTGGTTTGTCTGCCCATGTTCTCATACATTTATTAGCAGATAACCTTTATAATTCATATGTGTCAGTAATAAAGTAATAAAGGGAATAATTTGGCAACTCTGGTGGAGTTTCTTAGAAAAGCCTTCTAAGTGGATTATAGAGGTAGCGCTCTGATGCTCCTACAATTTTACAGGATTACTGGTGATACCACCAGAATGATTGGGCTCACTAGGAGAATCATAGATTTTTTACCAAGCTCCACAGATATAAGGATGTGGCCACCAAAGCAGCAGATTGGAAACTATCACTGAATGATGATAACAAAGGTATCTGACTGCTTGAGGTGCTATTGCCTCTTTTAGGGGACATAAGCAACAGCGAAATTAACTCAAGTAATGGTCAAAAACAGGGGTATTATTTCCTTTCATGGCCAGCTGGAACCTTTTCCTTTACTTTGCATATATGACACATGAGCATGTGAGGATTATATGTTTTTTACCATTAACACAGCAAAGTTAGTAGTATGATTGCAAGCACATCGTAGTGCTGAGGCATCATTCACTGTGGATAGCTTCTTACAGCCTTCGGTATTCCATTCACTCTTATCATAGTCCCAGTAAACACAGGCATATTGTACCAGGATGAATGATGGATCAGACTATAAGGAGAAAAGCAAAATTACATCATATTGTAGTAGATGTATTCATTTTCTATGTCCCAGTATAAAATTATAAAAAGTATACATTGTGTGTTTGTTGAAGCAATGTTTGGAATTACATCTAGCTTAATCTGTAGTAGTCTGTAATAGTTTTGGGTCAATTCTATTTGAATACAGTATATGAATACACACAATCTTTGATTTACAAATAAACATTTAAAGCCTAAGTTTAGCTAAAATCAAAAACATAAAAATCAGCACAATGGACATACAGTAACTTACAGATAAGTGTCCCTTCTGCTAATTCTTCTTTTAGGAGAAATTTTCCTCCACCCACCTACTTCATCCCAAGCGGCGTGGCGGGGGCTAATACATCCAATGAGCAGGCATTGTCAAGCTCTCTTGATGAGAGTTTCTGACAGCCCATTAGTTGTATTAACCCAGCTGCACTGGAAAAATCAGCACAAGGAACAGATCATACCAACTGATTTTTCTGGTTTTCAAATTTTAACTAAACTTAGGTTTTATTATATTACAAAGATTCTCAGAGCCCTATGGCTTGTATAAAGAGACAAAATAGCAGAAGTACTTCCCTATCAGGCCTGCTGTCTCTCAGTGAAACCTCGGACTGAGGTATCTGATAAGGTATGAGTCTGTTTTTACTCATTCACTTGTGTGTGTGTATATTTCAGCTTAAACTTGTTGTAAAGGCTAACATTTTTTTTTACCTTAATGCATTTTCTGCATTACGATAAAAAAACTTTCGTTTTCAGCTCCTCACTAGCCCACAAGTACTGACATCCTTTGCGAATGTTGGCTTGTAGTTCTCTGATTCTTCCTGACAGTGTATCTGCTTGTCTGTACAGGGCACACAGATACACTGACAGGTCTGCAGGCACCAGCCATTTGTTGATCGCTGGTGCAATGGTTTACAGGCCACAAAAAAAAATGCACATTTTTTTACCTTAAAAAAAAAGATAACACAAATGGTTGCATTTCTGCCTGCCTTCCAATTGTCTTTGTTTTGGCAATACAGCCTGGTAGGCTTTTTTTTCCGCATTTGATGCAGGTCCTACATTGCACAATTGCTTATCATAAGTGTAAGCAGAAATAACTGTATTTATGGGCTCATAATAGCTCCAGGAGCATTGGATATCCCAATGCATTATTATGAAGGGGAAACCTTAAAGAGCAACTCCAAGCAGCAAGGAAAATTAACAAGGCATCGAACAGCCCCTGCAACTGTGATAATGTCAGCAATTTCATTCAAATTCCCACATGTGCGTATTGGTTAATTCTGTAATCTCTTGATTCTGAGAGGTAGCAAGGAGTTAATAATTGTGGAAAATACTTAGCTGCGCATTTAAAGATACAAGAACTGATATTACTTCAGGTGAATACTTTTAGGTGGTGGAATGGCTTGGTGATCTACAGTTATGTCTAGATGTAAACTAAAAAATCCTGGCTATAGAGGGTATGGGCCCTATAATCATTGCAAGGTACATTTTTCCAGATTTGATTTGAATGTAGCTTTCAGACACTGGGACTGTTCATATTTTTTTACAGTACGTAAACATACCCTTTGACTGAAGCTAAACTCTACATTGGCATGTATTCCACTGGAAATGTTGGCAGAGATAACTCGTTTTCTATAGGTAAGGGCTCTTTTATGGATAGACTTAAAAAGATTATCATTCTGGTAGAGAACAAAGCCAACAGCTATGTTATTATCCACACCTGTAAGGGAAAAACAAAGGGTTGTGTCGGCATTTTGGAGAAAAAATTTTATTAATTCATTGAAAATATAAATCCATCATACAGATCATTTCATGTTCTCTAGAGTTAAGGACAGGGCTCTAGACCACTCAAGTTTCTCCACACTAGTGATGAGCTAAGGGAAACTGTCACATGATAGCAGGCCTACAGCTCAATCAGCTGCAGATGAACTCTCCACCCCACAAGCGCACTTTACAAAAAAGCAGGGATACTAGTCACATCTTTGACTAATATGGCCACATATTTACACATATTTTGACAGTTACATTGTTCAAGTATGGCCATGTGACCATATTAGGTCAATGATGTCACCAGCATTCCCGCCTCTTTGTTACATGCCACTGCAGGGAAAATAATTCCCTAGCTGCAGCTGATGTGGCTGGTAGTTTGATATCATGGTACAGTTTCCCATCTGTTTGGACCGACCAAAAATGTTTACAAATTTGCTTGATTAAGAACCCAAGACAACATGGAAATTAAACATAGACCAAATCAGCTGGTCACCATGATTTTAATAGATCTTGTGATCTGACCAGGACTATTATGTTGAACTTACTTTCAGATGGTTTTATGAAAAGTTGAACATCTGCTGTTTCATTAAGCACAAACTCTGAAGTATTGTTGTCTATTATGACCCTGTTGGATATTAAGTCTTCTTTGGCTCCTGGTAGGCCTGAACACAAAAGTAAATGTTGTAAAGTATAGATTTTCATGTAAGGTAAAATATTTATATAGTACCCTACTAGTTCTGTTGTTAGGATGTTAGGCAAATTTAGTTCGTTTTGGCTCCCCTGTAATCAGTGGAGCAGTTGTTGAATGCTTTAG
Organism: Lithobates clamitans; assembly: GCA_037952925.1. Lineage (NCBI taxonomy): Eukaryota > Metazoa > Chordata > Amphibia > Anura > Ranidae > Lithobates > Lithobates clamitans. The sequence goes on from JBBGZY010000723.1 coordinate 9,970,381, forward strand.
CCTATTCTGGGTTTCACACGCTGCAGGTTTGATTGCTCTCCCCTGCCTTCTAGATATTTCTGGAACAAAGGAGGTTGAGCCAAGCAAATAGGCAGCATGCATATTTATTGTTCCTCAGCCAGTCCTTGGGAATGTGTGTCCAGTAGGTGGCTAAAGAGCACATCATTACTCTGAGGCCTAGAGCAGTCATGTTCTAGTCCTTGGGTCTAATTCTGCAGGAGGTGTCTCCAGCCTCAGGGGCTCTTAGTAGAAGATTTGGCTCTGGAGATTGCAACATAGAGACATAATGTGTCCTCCTGTTATTTTTAGTGGTCCTGGAATATCCCATATCACCCTACACCCTCTTCAAGTTTATTCCGCAATAAATCTCAAAAATACATTCCCTACACTGTTTCTTGTGTCAGTGTGCCTGAACTGTGCTCTGTTTGTGCTGGCAGCCTCTGCACTAGTGAGAAAGAACTCTGGTCATCATCATTATTTGAGCTGCAGCTATCAGGAAGTATGCAGTGACTGTAATCATCATCCAGTGGCCCTTGCAGGGGTACCACTACATTTACATTATCATTGACAGGAATGTTTCATTCATTGTTGGACTAGCCATGACATCTACTAAGGCAGTGGTCATCAACCCTGTCCTCAGGGCCCACTAACAGGCCAGGTTTGTAAGATAACTGAAATAAATCACAGGTGATATCATTTGCTGCTCAGTGATTGCAGTATACTGTTCTGCATCTCCCCAAGGTAATACATAAAACATGGCCTGTTAGTGGGCTCTGAGGACAGGGTTGATGACCACTGTACTATGGGTTCTTCTGCTGGGTTTTCTGGTCCGGGATCCTTCAGCTGGGTTTCCTGGTCTGGGATCGTCCAGCTTTTCAATGAGAGCAACAAATAACAGTCACATGGCTGAAAAACTCTTGTGGAAATAATACATGTACCAAAGCTTTTGGAATCTAACTAAATGTGTAACAATTTTCATAGCAATCTATGTAGCTGCTATGCAGCCTGGAGGAAGGGGGTCCTGTTGGGGTCTGCAAATGGTTTCAAAATTCACCTTTAGATTAAAAAAATAAATAAATCAAAGGTGACATTAAAAGGAATGACTGTATTGGTATCAATTTTCCTAACCAAGCCACCTTTGTTCAGGATGGCTGCCATGGAATTGTAGAGCGAAACACAGAGGTAGCTGGCTTGACAAGTTACAAGTATAATAAAATGGACTATTACTTGGTGTGTTTTGGAATATCACAGACATTTAAAATGCATGTGTCTTCTATATAGTACTCATCTACTAGACCTTTTAGTGACATGAACTGGATTCCATTTTGATTTCTTGCAGACAGGGTACGTTTTTCAACTGCAATGTTTTGCTGCACCATTGACACAGTGTCATTAACGACATTCAGAGAATATGCTTCCATTTGTCTTGTTAGACTGTTGTAAGGGAAAAAACACAGAAAGAAAAAGTAAATCTCAAAGCCTAAAAAAAAAAAATACAAATCATACAGGCTTCCTAAATAAAGCAACTCAAAGCACATTCTTGATATGAAAAGTGCAGAAAACCATACATAAGCAATCAGGTTTGATTGTTCTTCAGTTTAGATCAGCTCATTGACCCCTTCATGAGGTTTCAGACTTCCAAACATTTATTAAATGAATTCAAAAGTTCTATCTAAGATTCATAATATAAAAACATAATGTATTTTTACATACTGGACATTGTTTCATTGGTAAAAAAAAAAGCTATGGTTCTAAAATTGCCGTCACAATAGCTGTTACAATGCAGATTTTGTAATCAGTTCTTTGGCACCAGTCCTATCACCAAGACTGTACTCACTGGCTCTCCAACACAATCTGAGGTAGGTGTACTCTTGCTCTCCAACAGAGTCTGAGGTGGGTGCACTCACTGGCTCTCTAACAAAGTTTGAGGTGGGGGAGTATGCTTAGTACTGAAGATGAACACGTATATTCTTCCCAGAACTGGAAGACTGGAAGGTCACAGACACACAACGCAAAGCACACTGGTAAATGAGGCCAGTAACAACACATAACTAATAGAGACAACTCAAGGCCACTGTTGTTGGTGGCTGATCATATCAGGACTAGAGTAGAGCTCTACAGAGACCTTAAAAGGTGAATTGACCCAAAGGACCTTTCATCATTTATTGACCACCCTCAGACATTCACTGACCCCCAGACATTTTATCGAACCCTTGGATAGTCCCATTGACCACTTTGTGGAACCCTGGTTTGGAGCAATCAAATCAATGGAAGATGGTTGCTTATTTGCTGATATAGATTATTATATTTTTCATAATAAAAGAATTGTGTTTTTCTTTATATACTGTACAGTGGTACCTCGGTTCACAAACTTAATTCGTGAAGTGACTCTGGTCGTGATTAACCAAATTGGTTGTGAACTAAGGCAAATTTTCCCATATGGTTCAATATAAATCAGGATATCCCATTCTGAACTTTTTTTTGTTGATATATACAGTAAAATTATGAAATGTATGTACAAAAAAAATGATTTTAAACATATATTACATACGGTCTTTTACATTAAGCTGACCCCTTTCATGTGTACATCTAAAAAAAAAAAAAAAAAAAAAAAAAACTATAGCTCCTCTTGATTACTTGTTTTAAACAATCCCAAACCCCAATTTAAATGACTAATCTAGGGGGCAGAAAACAGCACTGTGCATCCAGGAAAAGATGATCTGAGGGCATGATAAAGTTGTAGAATTCATATGAACTGTTTTTCCATGATTCCCAATCAAGTGAGGCCACCCTTATGGTAGTCAGGGGGCAGAAACCCCTATCTGAGTGGACAGGTTCTCCTGATGCCGTGTACACATGACCAGACTTTTCGTCGGACTGAACTCCGAAAGGACTTTTCGATGGAGTTCCGACGGAATTCCAATGAAACCGACTTGCCTACACACGATCAAACCAAAGTCCAATCATTTCGAACGCGATGATGTACGACCGGACTAGAATAAGGAAGTTCATAGCCAGTAGCCAATAGCTGCCCTAGCATCCTTTTTTGTCCGTCGGACTAGCATACAGACGAACTGATTTTTCGATCGGCCACGAGTCCGTCGGAAAGATTTGAAAGATGTTCTATTTCTATTTCAGAAAAGGTCCGATGAAGCCCACGCACGATCGAATTGTCTGACGGATTTGTTCCGTCAGACCAGTTCGGACGAAAAGTCTGGTCGTGTGTACATGGCATAAGACTCTTATCTTGCACTGCTCTTCTCAATATGAACATGTCAGAGCAGGGAAGATGGCTGTGGCTCGTGTTCGTGAACCAAAGCTAATTTTTGTGAACTCTTCTGTTCGCGAACTGAGTTGTTCATGAACAGAAGAATTCGTGAACTGATATGTATCATGTATTTTATTCTTATTTCCTGGTTACTGTTATTTGTGTCTTTTAATTTACAATATTAAGGCAACTAAAGTCACTAAAACAACATAAAAAAGTGTCCCCAGCAAAGAAGATAATTAGTATTCATGTCTCCCACTGCCCAGCTTGCAAATCTCTGCTTTATTGCAGAGAAACCTCTGGCTAAAAAATCTCTAGAATCTAACTCATCAGGGAGTGTCAGTCTCCTGTTTCTTGTTGTGTGCTGTGGTTTCTCAGGACACGGTGGTGACATAGGGGCTGGATCAGATTATCAACCCACTGAGTGCAATGTAAAACCAGGAATCCAATGATCCCTCAAGTGTCGGATTCTAAAGGTTCTTCCAATGGATGCTTGTTTAAAGAGATAATAAAAACTTTACATATGCTCACTGAAGTGACTAGTCTCAGGTGATACACAGTGCTGAATTAAATCCTCCTGCATAAGTTATACCTATGTATCTGCAACCTTCTCTCCTCTACAGCCTTCCAAAGTACACAGTTTAAAAGATACTTCCCATATTTCCGGAGGCGGCTGGTGTGGATCTGATGTCACACACTGCACAGCACAGAGCTGAGTATAATCTGAGACCTGATTGGAAAGAAAGGACACATTCCCAAATCTACACAGCCTCACTGGCAAACATGTACATTTGAGGCTGTAAATCACCTATTGTGTGCTGTCAGAATTAGATAGCAGAGAAACGAGAAAGCACACAGGATCCATACTAAGTACTGAGGCAAGTACACACTATGCATATGCGGATACACTTTTTTAATTTTTAATTTCAAAGGTTTGCAACCACTTTAAATAAAGCAGAGATCAGCGGCAGGGATGAAAGAGAAGTGTGTACTAACTATCTCCTTTTTTATTTTAGGGACAGAGTGATTTAAAGCAGACCAGTCATCACTGGGCTACTGCAAGAACAAAAAAAATAGCCTTAAATTATTGCAATTGTGAAAGTATGCTTTGCTTGCTCCCTTGTTAAGTTTCTTCACACTGAGTCTCAGAACTGAGATACCCCCTAAATGTGACAGTTGCTGCCCTGGCAGCTGACTTACCTTATGCTGTTGTCTTATTATTATTATACAGTATTTATTTAGCGCCAGCAGTTTGCGCAGCTGTTTACAATGTAAAGGGAGACACTACACCAACAGTACAATTCAAAACAAGAGTGTTAGAGGAGCCCTGCTCTTGCAAGCTTACAATCTAAAAGGGAGGGGCTGGTGAAACAAAAGGTAGGGACTGTGAGGGATGAAATGATGAGTGGAGTAGAAGACTCGGTTGTTGCCTGGAGACAGGATAGGCCTCCCTGAAGAGATGAATTTTCAGGGATCGCCTAAAAGTGGACAGAGTAGGAGAGAACCGGACAGATTGGAGTAGTGAGTTCCAAAGGATTGGGGAGGCTCTGGCGAAGTCCTGGAGATGAGCATGGGAGCAGGAGGCAAGGGAACTAGAGAGCATAAGGTCCAGGGAGGAGCGGAGAGGACGATTTGGGTGATATTTAGAGATAGGATCGGTAATGTAGCTCGGGGCAGAATTGTGAATGGCTTTGTACATTATTGTTAGTGTTTTGAATTTTATACGTTGGGCAATGGGAAGCCAGTGGAGGGATTGGCAGAGAGGAGTGGCGACACTGAATGGTTGGTAAGGTGGATGAGTCAGGCAGTGGCATTCATGATAGACTGAATAGGGGATAGCTTGTGGAGAGGTAGGCCAATGAGGAGGGAGTTACAATAGTTAAGGCGAGAGATAACAAGTGAGTGAATAAGCTGCTTAGTGGTGTCAACGGTTAGAAAGGGGTGTATTTTGGAGATGAGGTGAAGTCTGGACGATTTGGATAGTGATTGGATTTGGGGCTGAAAGCACAGGTCTGAGTCTAGGATTACACCTAGTACCTTGGCATGAGGGGAGGGACTGATGGTTGTATTATTGATCTTCTGGCTTCCAGCAGGCATCTATGGGTTTCTGATATTTAATACTGTTATGCACTCTTGGGAGCTTGGAGTTAGCAGCTTGAGGTCTAGCAGCTGAGGCTCCAAGTACACAGGACGCTCAAAAAAGTCATTCTGGACATCAGATTGCTGGCAGGAAATGACTTTTAGCAGCGTTTTTTTAAAAGCGGTTATACGTGTTTTTCAACTTCAGCATTTATGAGCAGTTTTTTTTTATTACACCAGCTTACATTCAGCTCCAAAAACGCTCACAAAAGCACGTTTATGCACATTTATGTGCGTTTTTCAGCTTTCAGCATTTTTTTGTGGTCAGAGGAACTGCTCTTGAATTTGATTTTAGAGCGTTCAGACAACAACCCATAAACTCCCCTGCTGTTAAACGTCAAAAAACGTCCATGTGTGCATGGACACATAGGATAACATAGAGGGGAGTTTAAGGTCTGTTAAAAAAACGCCCAAACTCCCAAAAACGTCCGTTTATCAGCTTCAGTGTGCATGAGGCCTGAGATTGCAACAACTCAGGGCACCTCAGCCCTGAGTTGTTCTGAGAAATGGTCTTATACTCAGTAAGTACAAAGGAAATGGAAAGTATCAATATTTCTTACGTAAGCCCATGCAAGTATCATAATTTAAGAATAAGTATTAAAATTCTCGCAAAAACCTAGTTGTGGCATGTCCTCAAACAGTTTTATTGTTCTAGGTTCCCAGGAGGTAGCAGAGGGTTTCATGCAACTAATTAATCTCTGCTGTCGCATGGCCATATAACTGTTTTTACAAACAAATAACTACTTTCTTTAGTTTACAGCCTGAACCACCTGATCAAATTGATCCAATAATTTTACTTTCAATAACTTTTTGGGGAAAATTCAGATAGATATAAATCTCAGTAATCTTTACAACTGTCAGAACTCTGGCACAGGCGCATCCATTAACTTTATGTAGACATTCAGATAAGGGCTACTGGCAACACAAACTTATATTGAGGATTTCATACCTTTCTGCTTCATTTACTTGTACTTCATCATCTTTAAATTCTGTTTCATTAGCATTTAGAATTTGGCTAACAGTGGCAACTGCAGACTGGCCCACCTGGGGAATAGAACGAAAGTGTTTTATTTGTACACATAACTGGAAATCAGTTAGGAACTGGAAAAATTTGGTCTGGGAGGCTCAAGCAGCTGGAAATACAGCCCACAAGTGGGCAGCATGGGCAACTAAGCAATATAAAAGCAGAAGAAAAATCTACAACCACAATTACAATTTACAATATGTGTCATATGACCCATGTCCTGGCAGCTAAGAAGCACACTGTAGGATTTGTGGGATACATGAAAAATATAATCAAAGCTGTATAACATTGTTTTTTCACACTGTGACATGGCCAACAACAAAAACCTGGCAGAAATCTGTTGGTCCTCTTTAAATAACTTTTGTCAGTGTAATATGTATACTGCATTCTTTAAGAGAGTGTATAGTGCTGACTGCATGGGTTTTCTGATGCGCCGAAGATTACAGTGAGGGAAAAAAAGGTATTTGATCCCCTGCTGATTTTGTACGTTTGCCCACTAACAAATAATCAGTTTATAATTTAATGGTAGGTTTATTTTACCAGTGAGAGACACAATACCAACAAAAATATCCAGAAAAACGCATTTCAAAAAAGTTATAAATTGATTTGCCTTTTAGAGAGTGAAATAAGTATTTGATCCCCTATCAATCAGCAACATTTCTGACTCCCAGGTGTCTTCTATACAGGTAATGAGCTGAGATTAGGAGAACTCTCTTAAAGGGAGTGCTCCTAATCTCAGCTTGTTACCTGTATAAAAGACACCTGTCCACAGAAGCAATCAGATTCCAATCTCTCCACCATGGCCAAGACCAAAGAGCTGTCCAAGGATGTCAGGTACAATATTGTAGACCTACACAATGGGCTACAAGACTATCTCCAAACAGCTTGGTGAGAGGATGACAACAGTTGGTGTGATTTTTCACAAATGAAAGAAACACAAAATAACTCCCTCGGTCTGGGACTCCATTGAAGATCTCACTTCATGGAGTTTCAATGATCATGAGAACGATGAGGAATCAGCCCAGAACTACATGGGAGAATCTTGTCAATGATCTTAAGGCAGCTGGGACCATAGTCACCAAGAAAACAATTGTAAACACACTTCGCAGTGAAGGACTGAAATCCTGCAGCACCCGCAAGGTCCCCCTGCTCAATAAAGCACATGTACAGGCCTGTCTAAAGTTTGCTAATGAACATCTGAATGATTCAGATGAGAACTGGGTGAAAGTGTTATGGCCAGATGGGACCAAAATTGAGCTCTTTGGCATTAACTCAATTTGGCGTGTTTGAAGGAGGAGGAATGCTGCCTATGACCCCAAGAACACCATCCCCACCGCCAAACATTGAGGTGGAAACATTATGCTTTGGAGCTGTTTTTTCTGCTAAGGGGACAGGGCAATTTCACTGCATCAAGGAGACGATGGACGGGGCCATGCACTGTCAAATCTTGGGTGAGAACCTCCTTGTCTCAGCCAGGGCATTGAAAGTGGGTCGTGGATGGGTATTGCAGCATCATAATGACCCAAAACACATGGCCAAAGCAACAAAGAAGTGGCTCAAAAAGAAGCACATTAAGGTCCTGGAGTGGCCCGGCCAGTCTCCAGATCTTAATTCTTATAGAAAATATGTAGAGGGAGCTGAAGGTTTGAGTTACCAAGCATCAGCCTTGAAACCTAATGACTTGAGAGGATCTGCAAAGAGGAGTTGGACAAAATCCCTCCTGAGATGTGTGTAAACCTGGTGGCTAACTACAAGAAACGTCTGACCTCTGTGATTGCCAACAAGGGTTTTGTCACCAAGTACTAAATCATGTTTTGCAAAGGGGTCAAATACTTGTTTTACTCATTAAAATGCAAATCAATTTCTAACTTTTTTAAAATGCGTTTTTTTGGATATTTGTTGTTATTCTGTGTCTCACTGTTGAAATAAACCTACCATACCTTGGAAGATTTCCTCTCTATTACTTTTTTGGGGACAACCCAAAATTTGGGATTTTTTTTAAACTTTCACTTTCAATGATCATGGTAAACAGGACTAATAGAGAGGGTCAATCTCCCTAACATGGGCACAAAGAGCACTGAAAACTGACCGGTGTTCTAATCCCTCTCCCCTTTATGAGAAATTAAAATAAAAGTTTTGCCTTTAGTTATACTTTAAATCTTTGACAAAAAAATAAACACCTTATTTTTTACTTTTGTGACTTTTAGGTCCCCTGCCTCCAGTTCCAAGGACAGAGACTGAATATGAGAGACTTGGTTACTTCTGCTAACGTCACAGTTTCTAGGAGTGTTTTCGCTTAATGGGTCACCGTCACCCAAGTGGCGATAGGGCTGGGTGGAGAGCATAGCAGCATCAATCTGACTATGGGGCTACAGGAATTCCATGCATTGACATGACATCCTGCAGTTCCCAAGTAGGAAGAGATGCAAACTGACAAGGCTAGGACGGATCTGCTTCTGTTCCTAGCATGGTTATAAAGAAACACAAAGGGGATTATAAAGAAGACTAGCAGCCTGATCACAGGATTTTGACTTATCTCCAGTTTGAAATTAAGCCCTGCCCCCATTACTAAACTATCTGATGCTAGAGCCTCTCCTGTCCATTGCAGTTTTAGCTTTTGACATGTTATTGACAGGGCTTTGGTTTAGTGGCAGAAAGCTGTGGATCCTAACTGACCTGGAAAGAAGCATTTTTTTTAAATCAGATCAGGTTCGCTTTAGAAGAATATCTAGAAAGCAAAACATACATACCTCTTCTGTAGCATTCGATAGAGTCAGTAACCTATTCACAATCCTAATTGCATTTGTGATATTCTCTGCTTGCAGATTTGTAGACTCTGAAGTCAGGATTTGAGTGGTGGCTGCAACACGTTCAGCATTTTCTGTGTCTATTTGTGTCTAAGTGAAGAAGGCATGCAGGTTAAAAGATTATATCACATTGTAATCAGATTGTAATCACATTGAACAACAAAGTCACAAGCAAGAAGAAAGACTTCTTCAAACAGCAGTTGTCAAACTACTAGATTTTTGGGGTCTCACATAATGCCCTGTACACACGGTCGGATATTGATCGGACATTCCGACAACAAAATCCTAGGATTTTTTCCAACGGATGTTGGCTCAAACTTGTCTTGCATACACATGGCCACACAAAGTTGTGAGAAAATCCGATAGTTCTGAACGCGGTGACGTAAAACATGTATGTCAGGACTATAAACGGGGCAGTAGCCAATAGCTTTTGTCTCTTAATTTATTCTGAGCATGCGTGGCACTTTGTGCGTCGGATTTGTGTACACACGATCGGAATTTCCGACAAATTATTTTGTTTGGAAAATTTTATAGCAAGCTCTCAAACTTTGTGTGTTGGAAATTCCTATGGAAAATGTGTGATGGAGCCTACACACGGTCGGAATTTCCGACAACAAGGTCCTATCACACATTTTCCATCGGGAAATCCTATCGTGTGTACAGGGCATAAGAGTCTCATGTCCTTCAAAGAGTCACAGATAATAATTTATATTTTAGTTATAAAATAGCATGTTTATTTTGTACTTTCATAGCTCTTTTCTCTCTGGGGACTCAAAGTGCTTTGGAGATGAGGCATCTTGAGTAAACTCAGTTGAGACAATAAACCTTCAGGAATGTCTTTGGAGCATGGGAAGAAACCAGAGAACCCAGATGGAACACATGCAAGCACAGGGAGAACATGCAAACCCACGCAGATAATGTTCTGGTCAGGGTTCAAACCAAAAGCCCCAGTGCTGCAAAGCAGAATTGATAACCACTAAGCCAGTGTGCTTTGTGTACTAACAGTCACGGAAGGGTCAGACAAGTTAGCCACTGAGCTGAAATGCCCCTTCACCCTTAAGGAGGAATGGGCTGCCTCCATCATACCTTTAATTATTACCTATTGCTATGAATTCTCCAATATGGACGTTCTCATAAAGTAGATCTCGAACCACACTATACAGAGGGGCCTTGATGAGGCAGTGTGGTTTCCATACATTTACAGAGTTTCCCAAAAATGTATACACAATTTGAATGATTATAAAGTCAGTGTTTTTTACCATACAATTCACTTTCAAATTTTTAAATGAAATACATAAATCTAATTTTTTATACAGTGCCTGTTCTCAAAACGATGACCATTCTGGTCCAAGCATTGCTGATAATGCGAAGGAATATTATCACAAACACTGAGAATAATTTTGTTTGCTATTTGGGCACATTCTCTTTCAATGGTTATTTTTAATTCATCAACAGTTGCCGGCCTTTTAGAATACCCCATAAGTAAAAGTTAAGTGGCATGAGGTCTGGTGAGCGCAGAAGACACCACACCTGTCACTCCTGGTAAATTAACATATTCCACCATATTGTGTGGATTCTAATGCTGACCATACACTATACGGAAAATTGGCCGAAAAAACGTTCATATAGACACTTCGTTGGTTTTTCGGCAAGTTAATGGGCACAAATCGATAATCGTTTGTGACATTTTTGTGGGGAAAAAAACGAACGGCAAGTTTGGAAAATTTCTGCCGAACGTACGATACATTGCAACTTTAATGTGTTTCCCGTCCGAACTGTCTGCACTAGGTATATGTAAAAAAACAAACAAAAAATTATTTATTTATGTCCACTGAACGATTTATCGGTCATTACATGATGGCACCATCGTTTGCGATCACGGTCGAACGTTAGTTTTTTTAAAATGTGTTCGGCCGATTTTCCGTATAGTGTATGGCCAGCATTAGGTACCTAGTAGGTGCAATTGTGGTGGTTTATTGAACCAGCTTCTAAGTACAGAAAAAGTACACTTATGTATTTTATTTAAAAATTTGACAGTAAACTAAAAAATACTGACTTTATAATCATTCGAATTGTGTATACATTTTTTGGGACACCCTATATATGTCCATATGTGCAACTTAATCCTCAGTTTTAATGCAAATTGTTAGACACTGTAATTTGTTTTTTCTTTCTGGCTGGCTCGCAAGTATGCTGCCTAAAGACCTTCTTCTATGTGCACCCTACACTAAAAGCTAATTTTATTTGGGTTGGTTACCAGTTTTGTTTTTTCTCTAACTTAATACCTTTGTTGGTAAAATAGATACAGTAAAACTATAACCAATATTTTTCCAGAAGGCTTGGAAGTGTGAGTTGGTATGCATCAAATGCCAACTTTTTACTTCCAGTTTTATCCTAAATAACATAAGGTACAAATGTGTATCCATTATCTTAACTTCCATACCAGCCTTGCAGATGACAGTGAGGAAAAAATTACTGTTGAAAAGAAAAATTATGTCCTTATTCCGTGTGTGTGCCCCTGCTGCTAAAGGAAACCAAAAGAAGTGTAATGGTACATTAAAAACTACATACAACATCCAGGTTATCAGTGATGTAGACAGCTGTTTAAATGTAAAGATGATCAAATACATCTATTCCTGCTTTTTCATACGCCTGACAACATTCCTAAATCAAATCCCAGCTTGAAAAAGCCGTATTAATGCTCCAATTGAAACACAAATTGAATTCCCCATGGAAATACTCCATGTGTATGTTATTTCAGCCTAGTATGTGGCATTTACCTTGTTAGCAAGTGTCTCCAGATTTTCATCACAATTTTGAGGTCTGATAGGTCCGAAAATTAAACTATTACCATTGTTCACACACTGAACGGTAGCCTGTGGAGTATTCGCTAAAGGGACAATAGAAATGTTATAAATTTGAAATTAGTTATGATGAACAGATAAATATAGAGATCAATGTGTTTAGTGATAGATAGATAGATAGATAGATAGATAGATAGATAGATAGATAGATAGATAGATAGATAGATAGATAGATAGATAGATAGATAGATAGATAGATAGATAGATAGATAGATAGATAGATCAGTGGTGGTCAACTTTCTTGATACAGGGGATCTCAAATATGGCCACTGACATCACCAAAAGGCCTCACATAAATTTGTGGTGTAATGCTACAGAGATCTGAGATTGTCAAAGACTGCAAACATGCTAGAGGATTTGTTGGAGACTGGGAACATGATTCTGGGAACAGAGGGCCACACAATAAGTGCCAGGGGCCACAATAAATAAACTAGATCATATGAATTGTCCATCTCACACATGACATAATATTTACACTGTATATATTTATGCATACATTTTATACGCCCTTTGGTGACTTAAATTTTACCCTGCTTAGATCTTTCTGAGAAGACCCAGAAATCGAAGTTCCACCTAACTACCCAAAACATTACAATGCCAAATGATAGTGCCACACTCCCCCGATAGATAATTCCAATACTTTACTGCATTATAGGGAAGTAGCACCTGCAAAAGGGAAAATTGTGGCATGACCTTGTGGTGAAACAAAAACTGCTGCTAGGAGTCCTTGACATTGTTACCTAATAATCAGCTAAACTTCTTATCATCCCAGGAGTGGAACAAATTTTCCTCTATTTCTGAGGCTTTCAATGTACCTGAGCTCAATGTGAAAAGTAAAATTTTGTGAAGTGCTCAAAAATTCATGCAAATTCATATACCCTGTTTCCCCGAAAATAAGACCTAGCGTGATTGTCAGTGATGGCTGCAATATAAGCCCTACCCCCCAAATAAGCCCTACCCTGTTTCCCCAAAAATAAGCCCTACCCTGAAAATAAGACCTACAAGGACTTTAAGTAGGGCTTATTTGGGGGGTAGGGCTTATATTGCAGCCATCACCGACAATCAAGCTAGGTCTTATTTTAGGGGAAACAGGGTATATACACAATCTAATATATAATGTGAAAAAAACACAAAATAAAACAGTAAAATTGAGGTTTTTAAACCATGAATACAGCAGTCCAGTGAGAAAAACTATATAGCCAGAAAGGGGATTCCACATGCCATCAGTGTTGAAGTGAAGACACAGACAATGAGACCACCACGGTTAGTAAGGAGGTTTACTGGAGTAAGAAGACTCAAATGGGCATATGCTCAATGAGTCAACAAGGCATGTGGTGTAAACACCAATATATGGAACCTCCACATCTGGGCTCCAGACCAGGATGGAAGATGGTCCAATTGGTCAAAAGATATCACAGAGAAGCTGTCCTCAGAAGCGGCCAACTTGTCAGACCAAATCTTTATGGAGGCAGGGGGAAGGAAGAGCTGACTGATTCTCCGGCTAGCACACAGTGAGACATTCTCCTCCCAGCCGGCTGTGTGCTAGCCGGAGAATCAGTTAGCTCTTCCTATTGCAACCACTATGCCTTGCAATCCACCATATACAGAAGGATGTTGGCTATTCCTGGCCCTGGTGGTTCTCATTAGACCGAAGGAGGCCTGAGACCTTGCTACAGTATTATTGGACAGAATTTAAATGCCCCTCCAAATAACCCTCCTCAGGAGGAGTCCTCTCCTCCATTCACAAAACCAATTCCCATACCCAAAGCCTATGGCTTTTTTCCCACTTATAAAATATAAAAAATTGAGTGGGTTCACTGAACACTATATATACACCAAAGTATACAGCTACTCCTTGCTGTATTATCTGTCATTGCATCCTCAAATGTTTTGTTATTTTATGTGGTTCTAAACTGCTTTTTTTGTTCTGATGAAACTTTCAACTAAATAAGAGATGTTTAAAAAAAATAATCAGCTAAATAGGCATAAGAACTGATGCCCACCGAAAACAAAATCAGCTGGTCTTGATAAAAAATAAGCAATACTTGCCATTTACAGATGTATTGTCACAAAGCTCTTTGGAATAGCCATACATGCCAACCAGGATTTTTTCAAAATGATAACATTTGCTGCTGCTATCACAAATTTTCTCCTCAGAATAGCAAAAGTTTTCTGAAAAAGAAAAGTGCATTGAAATTACCATTCTTAGATAAAGGGGTCTCTTTAAGAGTAATATGTAGGTAGCAGTTCTGTATATATACTGTGTGTGTGTGTATATATGTATATATGTATATATATATATATATATATATATATATATATATATATATATATATATATATATGTTTCTTTCTTTTATAGAAATGTAAAAATATTTTTTCTTTACAGTGGTCCATTTAAAATTCAGCAGTTTGGCCACTGCTTTAAAAACAGAAAAAAACAGTGAGGTACTTTGTAGATGTGCTTAGCATTCTGCCAGGTATGCGACTCTGAAGTTGGCAGATTACTAAAACAATTAAATTAAATGAATGGAACGTAAAAAAAAGTAATGTCAAAGTTATATGATCACCTTTTTTCCAATCACAGGAGAATTCAGTTTTCTGTGTCAGGCTGCATTTAAAAAAGGGCAGGCTATGATATGCAGCAGTACTGCAAAGTACAATAGAGAGCAAATAGCAATATCTGCTCTCTATTATAAATTACCCTGTAGTGTAAATATGATATGCTGCAGATGTAGCACCCTCCTAGGTAGGTGCTAGAAGAGAGTATAGTTTTTGGTCTTTCTGCTTACCAGGAAGATGGTTAGGTAAAACTTAGAGTGTTCTCTGCCTACCATGGAGCATCTATCTGATCTATTGGTTAGGTCTGCTCATTGTACTCAGGTGCAGCTCAGCTTATTCTGACTGTCCCCCACTGGTCAAATAGGGAGGCATACGGGACAGTGGGAGGGTACCTGACAAGTGAGTGCACAGGCTTTGTTACAGCCCTCGCAATTGGTAGAGAAAAAGTGCTGCATTGCATGTTGGGATACTGTACATAAAGCCAGAGTACATGTGCTCAGAGTTAGTCGAGCCAGGGAACAGAGTTAAGGAGAGAGGGGGTGGCTGCTCTCTTCTCCGCGCAGGAGGCCGTGTGGCCCTGGGTGGTCAACCCAGGGGCCTGGAGAGAGAGGTACGTCGTATACGTTTTTTAACTTCCACCGAAGAGATTTACCCTTACTCTGATAATGATTTCATCCGACAGGAAGTGAGGGAAAATCGTCAACAGGTACACCGACAGCAATAAAAACCTCATGGGGTTCTGGTTTTCCCCTTTTGCTTTTGTTGCTTTTGTAGAAATTCCGATTGTCTGTAGCAATTCCGACACGATTCCTATGCATGCTTGGAAACAATTCGACGCATGCTCGGAAGCATTGAACTTCATTTTCTCGGCTCGCCGTAGTGTTATACGTCACCGCGTTCTTGGCGGTCGTAAGTTCAGCGAACTTTTGCGTGACCATGTGTATGCAAGGCAAGCTTGAGCGGAATTCCGTCGGAAAAAACATCCAAGGTTTTCCCGATGGAAATTCCGATCGTGTGTACGGGGCATGAGAACAATTTTTGGCTGGGCATGCACTTTAAATCTGTACGTCTTTAAATCTGAACACTTTTTAGGCAGCCACTCCTAAAATGAACATGTAATTTTTTTCAGCATGGTTTTCGATTATATTCTCTTTTAAATTTCAAAGTATAATGAGCATGGGATTTACATTCTGTAGATTTACCTATTGTGCAGAGCTCCCCTGTGTAGTATTCTGTGCATCGGCAATGATTATTGATACATATTCCTCCATTTTTACATTCCAGAAGGCAGGGAGGTGGAGGTGATGGATCAGTTGGTTCTATAAAAACATAACCATTTTTAATTAATTAAAAAGACATCATATGCTAGAGAACCCTTGGTGTGAATATAACATTGCAGCTTTTTTTTTTTAATTAAAATTTATAGCTGATTTACATCTATGTGTTTCAACAATGTACTGGTATGGCAATGCACATTACATGCATTGACGCATTGTGATGCCTTTCATTTTGAATAGCGCCCCAATGGACTACATTGTATAATATGTCATCACGACATAGAGCACTGTGGCAAATATGTGGTGAAATGTCAAAAAATTGGGATGTTTTTGTTCATTTTGCAGAAACTGCAAGTCCATCTACACAACTGGTGAAACAAAGGTTTCTTGATGGTTTAATACCCCAGTTGAAAGAAAAGTTGTTCACAGCAAGGCCTGAGGCAGGCAATATGTCTATTCGAGACGTCCTGCCTATCCTGTTGTCCATAGAAAACAGGATTAACCAAAAAGACAGCAAACCCAAGGTAATGTACATGGGGAAGCAGAGAGGAAAAGGAAGAGGAAGAGGCAAAGGCAATCTCAGAAATCATGGCAATCGGGGACCAATTATATGCTACAATTGTGATGGGGAAGGACACATAGCCAAATTCTGCCATCTTCCTGACCGTAGACTAGAAAAGAGCTTAGAGGCACCTCATGCTGATCCCAGTTCTCTGCCAAAAGCAGTGGATCAGGCATAGGAAAATGGCATGCCAGTATCAATCATGTTAAATAGGGGAGACAATGGTCCCGAGGCCAGAGTAAAAGTATTTTTACAAGAACTCCCCTATCCTGGAGGAGAAACAGAATTAACCTGTTTAATTGATACTGGTGCAAGCCGAAGTGTTTTTAATATAGAGGACTTACCTCCAGGATTATTATCTACAAATGTTATCTCTGGTGTTGGCCTAACCGGGACCTCTACTGATTTGGTTGAGTCCAAGCCACTTAAACTCAGGCTAGGACAGCAAACAGAAATTGTCACTAAAGTGTTAGTTTCAGACACAGTTCCTACCAATCTTTTGGGAGCTGACATTTTGAACCAAATTTTAGCAAACATAGACTACACTCCTACAGGAGTCCAAGTGGTCAGTAGTCTGTCAGGAGAAGTTTTAAATTCTGCCTGTGGAGTATTTTTAATCCAAGACTCCACTCTGCCATTTCCACCAGAATTGAAAGTGATTCCCACTGAATTATGGGCCACCAGCAAATATGATGTAGGTCTGCTGGATTGCACCCCAGTCATGATAAAAATTAAACCAGGAGCCCATCTCCCACAGATTAAACAGTACCCACTGAGTATTGCTCAGACTGAGGGGATAAAGGATCAAATCACTCAACTGAAAGCAGCAGGGGTTGTTGTACCAATTAAGTCCCAGGTCAATACACCCCTGTTCCCAATTGCAAAGAAGCCAGACAAGAAGGGTGGGCAGGTGACATATCGCATGGTGCATGATTTGAGAGCCATTAAAAATATAATAGAGGCAGATACCCCGATCGTGCCCAACCCCCGCACTTTACTAAGTGGAATACCTGCCTCCAGCACCTGCTTTACAGTGATTGATCTTGCAAATGCTTTCTTT
This sequence comes from Lithobates clamitans, assembly GCA_037952925.1. Classification (NCBI taxonomy): domain Eukaryota; kingdom Metazoa; phylum Chordata; class Amphibia; order Anura; family Ranidae; genus Lithobates; species Lithobates clamitans. Next base: position 9,987,943 of record JBBGZY010000723.1, read on the forward strand.
TTGGTGCCCTTGCACCCAGATTGCTGGCACCTTTTTTCATTTACCCATGATGCCCAAAAGTTAGCATGGACAAGATTGCCCCAAGGCTGTGTGGGTAGCCCCTCTGAATATAATACTGCGTTAAAGCAAGTATTGGACCAATGGTCCCCCTTACACCCAAACACAGTTTTGCTTCAGTACATAGACGATTTGCTTATTTGTTCTGATACAAAGGACATTTGTAGCAGAGAAACAGTAAGCCTTCTCCTGTTTCTCTATAACAGTAACAACAAAGTTAGCAAAGATAAGCTACAATACTGCCAAGAGAAAGTGATCTTCCTGGGTCACTGCATTTCACATGGAATCCGTCACCTAACCCCAGATCGAGTTAAAACTCTACAAAACTTTGAAAAGCCAAGAAATGTACGGCAACTACGTGCCTTCCTGGGGTTAGTGGGATATTGTAGGGACTGGATTCCAAATGCATCAGAACTTATGGCTCCTCTATATGAGGCTACCACTAGAAACCCTTTCAAACTCACATGGGACAATGAATTGCAGATGAAGAAGCTTATTAAAATTTTGTCTGAAGCTCCCGCCATTGGACTTCCTGACTAAACTAAGACTTTCTCGTTGTTCTGTCATGAAGTCAATGGATTTGCTGCAGGTGTACTCACCCAGCTACATGGAGACAAACAGAGGCCTGTGATGTATGTATCAGCCTCATTATACCCTGCCATCAAAGGCTCCCCCAGTTGTATGCGAGCCATAGCAGCCTGCATTTTGCTGCTAGACAAAGTAACGGAGCTTGTACTAGATTCTGCTCTGATCCTGTATGTGCCACATGCAGTACAGGAAATCATGAATCAAGTAAATACTAGACATGTGTCTGCCAGTAGATTTGACAAGTACCAGTCTGCTCTTTTTGCTCCATCGAATTTAACAATCAAACGATGTGTTACTTTAAATCCGGCTACTCTTCTTCCTATAATTGATGAGGAAGATGCAACAAATAGTACTGATGTAGAACCTGAGAGTTTTTCTCATGATTGTATGGTTCTTATGGAGGTAGAAAGGGCCTCTGTCACACCAGCAAAAGATGAGCCCTTATCAGATTGTGACACACACTTATTCGTAGATGGTTCCATATTTTACACTGATGATGGTCAGCCACACACAGGGTTTGCTGTAACCACTACAGACACCATTTTACATCAGGAAGCATTGAAACCCCAGATGTCAGCACAGGAAGCGGAGTTGTATGCTGTAGTCAAAGCATGTCATCTCCTAGAGAATCAAAGGGGAAATGTTTACACTGACAGCAGATATGCATTTGGAATAGCCCACATTTATGGGCCTATCTGGAAAGCATGGCACTTTCTGACTAGTGCAGGGAAGCCAGTGAGACATGAAAAAATCATAGAGCGGCTATTTGAGGCCTTTCAGAAACCAGCAGAAGTTGCCATCTTGAAGGTAAAAGGGCATGCAAGGGGAAGTGACATGACAGCCAGAGGAAATGCTTTAGCGGACCAAGCGGCAAAGGATGCTGCCCTTATGGCATTTGGAGTCACATCCACTGTAGGGATCGCCCAGGTAGCGGGGACAGATTCCCCTCATCAAGAGCAGTGGGATGTAGAAACTCTAATTCAGTTGCAGAACCAGGCCCCTGATGAAGAGAAGGATAAGTGGATCAAATGTAATGCTACCCAAAATCAGCAGGGCCTGTGGAGCGCTGACAACAGGTGGTGTCTACCCAGGAGTTTGTACCCAGTTTTAGCACAGCTGGCACATGGCGTCAGTCATCTTGCTAAGGGCGTGATGGTGGCACTTACTGACTGCTATTGGATAGCACCTGGATTTAGTGCATTTGCAGCCAGGTTTTGTGCTTCATGTCTCACTTGTGCTCTGTACAATGCAGGGAGGCCTGTTCATGTTCCCCAAAGGCATTCTCCAAAGCCAGATTTCCCTTTCCAAAGAATTCAAATAGACTACATTCAGATGCCCAGAATAGGCACCTATGAGTTTGCTTTAGTGTGTGTTGACATGTTTTCAGGTTGGCCCGAGAGCTGGCCAGTAGCCAAAGCAAATGCAAAAACAACAGCAAAGAAAATTTTGAATGAAATAGTTTGTAGATATGGAGTTCCTGAAACTATTGAGAGTGACAGAGGAACCCATTTTACTGGGGAAGTAATGAAAGAGGTAATGGAAGCACTTCACATACAGCAAGCTTTCCATACACCTTATCATCCACAAAGTAGTGGTAAAGTTGAGAGACTTAATGGAATTTTGAAAAACAGATGTGCAAAAATTAAAGCACATACAGGAAAAGGGTGGAAGCTTTGCCATTAGCCCTATATTCTGTACGAACTACCCCTAAACAACCACATGGGCTGTCCCCCTATGAGATTTTATTTGGAGGGTCACCCAAAACAGGGCTATATTTTCCCCAACAGTTGCAGGCTTCTCACTCTAATCTGTTAGAATATGTTCAGATTTTGCAAAGAACATTGAATAAAATACATGAAGGTGTTTATAAATCTATCCCCGACCCAGATTCTGTTTCAGGTATTCACAGAATCCAACCAGGTGACTGGGTGGTGGTCAAGCGACACGTCAGAAAGCCACTAGAACAAAAATTTGACGGACCACATTTGGTGCTTTTGACAACCGGTTCTGCTGTCAAGTTGGAAGGAAAGCCCACCTGGATTCACGCCAGTCACTGCAAGAAAATCCTGAAGTGATGATATCCTTTGAAAAAAAGATGATAATGTTTCTTTTCTTTTTGTTGTTTGTGAGAACTGAGACATGGAAAAATAACCCTTTGATCCAAATGTTAAAATTGTATGCAACCCATAGCAACGCTAGTAACTGCTGGGTGTGTTCTCACTTACATCCCCAAACAGGAACAATACCCATGATAGCAATGCCTCTCAACTTCACTGATCTAAACAGGACCAGAATAAATGGCTCATACATCGTCTCCACAGCTAATGAGCACAGATCAGTAACTTTGATGGTTTCGAAACAGATAAACACTCCACAGATTTGTTTAAACATTACATGCCCGTTTAACACTAAATGTACACAGTTGGGCAATTCAGATTGCAGCAGAGCAAAAATTACAGTTTATGGAGGAAACTATGGTCAATATTATTATATCCCAGATCCAGAACTAAATAGAACCCTTTATAGTACAAATTGCTCACAGTTTCCAATATGTGAAAATATCGGTTTCCTGAGATTCCATGTTATTGCTTCCAGTTTTTTAGGAGCAGGCATACCGTCCATATGTAGAGGGTTATATTATATATGTGGAAATAAAGCTTACGCCTGGCTTCCTACTAATGTTACAGGTACTTGTGACATTGGGAAGTTAGTACCTGCTTTGGCTGTTCGCAAAGATACAGTGCGACCAGATCAAAGTCCAGAATACCCTTTAGTGTTCAAAAGAGAGCTGTTCACTGAAGGTGACATGGCATGGTCATGGTTCCCTTCCTGGACAGGATGGGGAATTGAAGCAATGAAAAGACTAAATAATTACACTAGAATTGTAGATGAGATTATTAACCTTACTACCACTGATATAGGTTTATTAAATGAAGAAATGGCTCAGCTTAAAAAAGTAGTATTAGAGCACAGATTAACGCTAAATTAGCTCACTGCAGCTCAAGGTGGGATGTGTAAGATATTTCGCACTGACTGTTGTATATACATTTCTGATAATGAGGACATTATTAAAGGGCATCTTGCTAAGATAAGAGAACTACAGAATAAGGCCAGAGATATTGCTAAAGATGGATGGAACCCCTTTCAGGGTTTAGGAGGTTTTGGTGATTTTTTATATGGCATAGCAACATGGTTACAGAAACTAGGCGCTTACATTGTGATGTTCCTATTTCTCATGTTTGTTATTTACTTCCTCATCAGGCTATGCCTCTGTGTGACTACCCGCTGTACCAACAAATGTACCACCAGCCCTGATGAACCCATTATTGTGAGAAAGCTAGGAGAGAGCTGAACAGGACGCCGTCTCTCTGCGCCAATGTAACAGGAGTTACCAGCAATCGGCTGAACGTAACGCGGAGAAGAATGGTGTCAAATAAACAAAAGGGGGGAAATGGCATGGACATTCATTGTACTGTTCATTTAAGCACAAGAGAATCCATTTTGTTCTCACTGTTGAAATGTGTTCTGTAACCTTCACCTAACACACAGACACTTCTCCTACTAAACGCTCTCTACTCCCCCCTCCCTTTTCAAGGTTTTACTTTTGCAATTGTTCTATTCGCTAGTTTTTAATAATATATTTCTATTTGTTAGCTTTTAATAACATATTGCTATTTGTTAGTTTTTAATAACATCTCACACCACCCCTTTCTTATCTATGTATAAAATAACATGTAATAATAAATTTTTCACCGAACGGACATTTTAAACACAGTGATTGAGTCCTGTGAATCTGTTCCTGCAGCTGCAGCATTAACTTTGTTTTAGAGTCCCAATCAGAAATCAGTCATATCAGTTGGAAGCTCTGTACCCTGGTTTTTAGCTGGCAGGAGAGGAGCAGCTGCAGTCTCACTGTGATTTGCTGCTTCTGTGTGTGTGTCCACAAAATACTTCTACATAGATAGAACTAGTGTTATTTCTTCCACCATCCACCAGAGGGCACCTGGGAACAGGGAGTACAAGAGAGAGAGGAAAATCATGGAGGATTGTTGTAAGTGTAGTTCATAAGAGAGACTGAGCTATTATCACAGGTTGGCTGGAAAACTACAATTCACAAGAGAAAGGCTGCATCCAAGCTGGGACATCTGTCCCTGAATCGCAGCTAATCGCTCTGTGTGAGGCTACGTGCAATCATTAGTTTAAATAGGCTGACCTGCCATTGCTAATCACATTCCAGTCCAGGCTCTGGATTGAGTCCGACTTTCCACTCAGGTTCCATCCAGATGATTTACAATCACCGGATCTGTGAAAACTGAGAACCCAGCGATCAGCGGTCTTTTTTAGCTCAGTTCTCACTCTTAGGTCCCTTTTACACAGCCGGTTTGTTGTCTGGATTCCTGTGTCATGACTGCTGAGGTGCAATAAGCCCAGGTCCCAACCATCACTTGCATTACCTTACCCCTTCTTCTCAACCAATAAGAACCACACATACAACCAATAACGTTGGAAAGGGCAAGGCCACAGCTTTATTTAAATCAACATTAACATTAACCTTTAGGACCGTGCCAGTCACAGTTGTACTGTGAGCACTCAACTACCAATGTAAAAGGGAGATGAAGGAGGGGCCTGTCCTTACCATCAGTGCCGGACCGGCCATCAATCTCCCAATTACCATCCGGGCATCAAAGGGGTTCCATATTTGCTGGCAAGGTTACCAAAACCGCAACACGCTGTGACATACCATCAAAATTAGGGCGGGAGGGTGGGCAGCTCTTCCATGCTTCCGTCCGAAAAGGACCATAATCCCCTGGGGTGCCAAACTCCTGAGCTCAGGCCCAACCCTTTTCCCCTTTTGTACCAATCCTGAGTTATAACAACTTTACTGCAACTCCTCCCTGGTCATGCCCCCATCAGTCAGGGCTCTCTCTCCCGATGGGCTCAAGAGGCTCTCATGACTGCTGAGGTGCAATAAGCCCAGGTCCCAACCATCACTTGTCATACCTTACCCCTTCTTCTCAACCAATAAGAACCACACATACAACCAATAACGTTGGAAAGGGCAAGGCCACAGCTTTATTTAAATCAACATTAACATTAACCTTTAGGACCGTGCCAGTCACAGTTGTACTGTGAGCACTCAACTACCAATGTAAAAGGGAGATGAAGGAGGGGCCTGTCCTTACCATCAGTGCCGGACCGGCCGTCAATCTCCCAATTACCATCCATGCTTCCGTCCGAAAAGGACCATAATCCCCTGGGGTGCCAAACTCCTGAGCTCAGGCCCAACCCTTTTCCCCTTTTGTACCAATCCTGAGTTATAACAACTTTACTGCAACTCCTCCCTGGTCATGCCCCCATCAGTCAGGGCTCTCTCTCCCGATGGGCTCAAGAGGCTCTCAAGAATCTACGTATTCTTGCTGCAGGAATGACAGGGTTATGTGATTAGCATTGGCCGCTCACCCTATTTAAACTAATGGCGGGCTCTGCGTGCAGCTATGTGCGATCAGCAGTGGCCGCTGTAAGCCCATCATTAGTTTAAATGGGCAAAGGGGCCAATGCTATCGCATAATCTGGTCATTCCTGCAGCCTGAATCCGCAGATTCTTGCCGCTGGAATCTGGAAGCTGCAACAAACCGGCTGTGTGAAAGGAGGCCTTAGAAGCAGTGGAGGACCAATGCAGCATCAGACCAATTCTGTAAGTACCTAGGTGAGTATAATTCTTTTTACACAACCCCATACTTCTCTTTTAAAGTTAATATATTTTGTTAACTGGAGGAACAAGTTGACCGTCCTGATGATAAATGACCATTGTGTGTGTTATGATCATAGCCTTACTACTCCTTGCAGAACTTTTTATTACTTGTTCTTTATGTATGCACCGGTGACTGTCAGAGCTTTGGTCCTACTTCTCCTTTGAAGAGTTGTCAAGTGAGACAGAAAATGATAAACTGAAGTTGACCAGAACTCAAGCTCAATTAAGAAACATTAAAAAGCTAAGGTAGGTCTCAAAAAACAGTTTCAACAGCTAATACATTAACAGGAGAAACAAATGAATCTTTTAACGTATAACTGATCTATTTCTTCTGTAATCAAGATTACGTATGAATTTTGCTCAGCTTGGCTCCATCTACATTCCTGTTACATTTTAAAACCACTTCACAACCGACGTACACATATGCGTCCTTGTTGTGAAGTAGTGATATCATGATCCCGGTGTCATTTTGTTCAGCCGGCTATTCTGCCATACGGCTCTCCACTATCCGTCCCCCCACCTTTACCAAGCTCTCCTGTTCCACCAGGGAGCCTGGTACTAATGTGACCAGTCAAATCGGATGCACTTGACAGGCATCAATCTCAATTTGATCTGGTGCTTTGGAGGGCAGAGGACCTGTCACAGCCCATGCCTGTTCATTCCTCGTGAGAACAAGAAAGTTAAAAAAAATAAAGAGACAGTGTAAAAAAAAAAAAAATTTTTTTTTTAAAGCAACCATGTCCCCCCGTGCTTAAATGCAAATGAGAACAGCAAGTAGGTCATGCACGCATATGTAAACGGTGAAAGCACCAAACGTGAAATATCGCCACAAACTAGTCACATAATTCTAGCACCAGACCTCCTGTGGAACTCTAAACTGATAACCTAAAAAGGCTATTAAAGCGCCCTGTGGATAATTTACTGTACCATAGTTTGTTGCCATTCCATGGGCATGTGCAATTTTTAAAGGGGTTGTAAAGGCAGAAGGTTTTTTATCTTAATGCATTCTATGCATTAGGATAAAAAGCCTTCTGTGTGCAGCAGCCGCCCTCAGCCCCCCTAATACTTACCTGAGCCCCATCTCTATCCAGCAATATCCACAAGTCCCTCGGCCATCCGGGACTCTCCCTCCTGATTGCCTGAGATACAGCAGTGGTGCCATTGGCTCCCGCTGCCATCAAAGTCAATTAGCAAATCAAGAGAGAGAGAGGACGGGGTCAAACTGCAGCTCTGTGTCTGAATGGACACATGAAGCTGCAGGTCGGGTCGGGTGCCCCCATAGCAAGCTGCTTGCTGTGGGAGCACTCGACAGGAGAGAGGGGCCAGGAGCAGCGAAGAGGGACCAGAGAAGAGGATGATCCAGGGGGCCCTGTACAAATCCACTGCACAGAGCAGGTAAGTATGACATGTTGGTTATTTTAAAGAAAAAAAAACGAGAATTTACAATCACTTCAAGTGTGACATATTAGTTATCTATCTACTTGGCGTAACATCATATTTAATATTTTCCCCCCAAAAAATTGAGTATTATGTTGTGTTCATTAAATTGTATTTTTTTTTCTGAAATTTGTGTTTGATAAACTGGTGCACAAATATCATGTGGCATGAAAAAATGCAACAACCACCATTTTATTTTCTTTGGCCTTTGCTTTCAGAAAATATGTAATGAAATTCATATTTTTACATGTATGTAAGAAGTGTCAGAATTGACTTGGTCAGCCAGTGATTAAATCTAACTTACTTTTGTTAATCAAAAGACAAATGCATTTTCTACCTTAGTCCAGCCCTTCCTCAATTTGAATGTAAAGGGTACATTGGCTGGGTGTAATATGTGTTTCATCCTGCAAGTCCTACATAGTATTTTTAAAATTACAGTTCCCATAATTCTCTTCGCCTTTTCCTAATAGTTGGGCATTTCATGTGGGTGTCAAGAGCTGATGGGCTCCAATAAAAGCAGACCTTGCCAAGCTGAAAAAAACAGGAGCAATGAGCAGTGCAGGGTGGAATCAGGGAGTTGAATAGGTGTGCTAATCAAAAGAAGAGGAGACAATGCTTTGAAGGATTAGCATCAAGTAACTGCAGACAGCACAAAGTAATGCTGTAGTCATGTGGACACAAACAAGGACCACTTAGTATTTAAAAGAAGTGCAGAAGTGTGGTCAGTGCATCACAGGATGTGCGGTAGAAATGGGATTTAGGGAGTTTTTTTTTCCAGTAGGTACTGACATTAGATTGGAAAGCTGAAATAAAGAATTCGTTTTGCGGGCTTTGCATAGTTTGCTCTTTTAAACATTATTTGACTTCAGTACTACTTTAAAACAAGAACATGAAAAGCTGACTGGCAATGAAAATGCAACAAAATCAAAAAGCAGTGCAGAGAAAAAATGTAATGTTGTCCAAGAAATCAGACAATTGATATCAGCTAATGATACCAAACAATGTTTGATCAAGAAGGAAAATAATTACCTTTTCAAGCTAGGCAACAAGATAAAGGAAATGGAAGAAAACATTGTTAACCAGAAGGAAGCAAATAGTCACATGCTCCAAACTAGTTCACAATGCTGAAACAAAGGTCAGTCCCCTGCATGAGCAGCTGTAACATGGCAAGGCCAAATTTGAAAAGATGATAATGCAGAAAAATAAGGAGAGGGAGAACATCAAAGATCTAATTCTTCAAAAAAAAAAACATTTTACAGGCTCCATCAAAGAATGCTGCATTGGCTTCAGCATCTAAGGAAAGTCAATAAAAAACTAACAGACCAAACAATCACATTACAGAAACAAGGACAGGAATTGATGGCAAGCATCAATGCTCTAAGAACAGGCAGCTAAAAAATTCACAGACTCTGATTTAGATAATGATATGACCCAGTGGCGGCTGGTGCTCAAAATTTGGGGGGGGGGGGCGCAAACAAACTGTAAAATTCTGAAAAAAAAAACCCATCAATCGCAGCCACTGTGCCCATCAATTGCCGCCACTGTACCATCAAACACAGCCACTGTGACCATCAATTTTGTAAAAAAAATATCAAGGCCACAAAAGTGACACTGATCCCAGCACTCAATGAAAAATGGGTCAACTGCACTCTAGCCGCTATAAAAATAATCAAATGTTATAAAATATGCCCAAATAAAAATCAGAGCATTAACAGCGCTTATATCTGAATATCTAAAAATATTCTATGCTATGATAAAACATACATTGCAGTATAAATAATGGAAATCAAAAACAAAGTGAATTAATAAAACAAACTCTTGCTTCACTAGAATTCTAATGTAGCACAAACCAACACACGCTAATAAGAGTCCATGTGCAAAAGGTAAGGTTTATAGAGTGATGTCCAGCCTCTTAACACCTGACAGGTGAAAAAGTCCGTGCAAGCAAGTATAGACGTGGTGTTGTATACCAATCTCCATAAGTCTAATGTGATACTATTCATGTTGCTACACCCTCACCGATCCACCTCGTGAACACCCCTATGGGGATCTACTCACCAAAGATAAGTATTTCTAGGCCTGTAAAATCCTCCACGTGTGAAGTAATGACACCTCTCTAAGCACACAGCGATCCTTGGCAAGAACGGTTCAATGTGTCAGCTCACACCATGTAAAAACACAAAAGGATGCCTTCCATAGTGTAAAACGTTTTATTTTTAAAAGACTCAACAATCCCCCTGTTTACAAGTTGTACTTACAAGAATAAAAAAGTAGCTCAGCATCTGTTTCAGCCTAGCATCAAGCTCACCAACCGCCCGGAGTTCAAACGACTGTGCCCATCAATTGCCGCCACTGTGCCCATCAATTGCCGCCACTGTGCCATCAAATGCAACCACTGTGCCCATCAAATGCAGCCACTGTGCCCATCAAACGCAGCCACTGTGCCATATCAAATGCTCCCACTGTGCCATCAAGTGCTGCCACTGTGCCATCAAGTGCTGCCACTGTGCCATCAAATGCTGCCACTGTGCCCCATCAAATACAGCTACTGTGCCCATCTTATGCAGCCACTGCGCCCATCTTATGCAGCCATTGTGCCCATCTTATGCAGCCACTGTGCCCTATCAAATGCAGCCTCACTGTGCCCATCAAATGCAGCCTCACTGTACCCCATCAAATGCAGCCTCACTGTGCCCATCAAATGCAGCCTCCCTGTGCCCCATCACATGCAGCCTCACTGAGCCCCATCAAATGCAGCCTCACTGTGCCCATCACATGCAGCCTCACTGAGCCCCATCAAATGCAGTCTCACTGAGTCTCATACTTACTGTACAGGCAGCTCCACTCGGGCTGTTCATTCTACGGAGCTGCCAACATCACTTCCGGAACTGTGGAACAGGGAAACCGGAAGTAACCTCTTAACTTGAACAACAAAGCTCCCGGGCGGAAGATGTTTGGCGCTTTGGAATGCGCCACAAAGCAGGTCAAAAGCCTGCAAATGAAGCACCTCATCTGCAATCTCGTGATTTCATTGACATGGCGCTTCCCATAGTGCACTGTGTCCGGCGGCCGAACACAGTGCACTTAAAGAACATTTTTTTCTATTTTTTTAAAGGGGCCTTTCAAAAAAAAATTGTGACTGCTGGGTGGGGGGTGGGCGGCGCCCGTGCGCCCCCTATGGACGGGCTGCCACTGATATGACCATCAGAAAGTCTGACCATGACGTAAGGCTCTGCCCAACATAAACCTCTGTTAAGGTGGTTTTCAACTTTTATGGTTCTTATAGTGGATGTATCAGATAATCTTCCTTTTGATAGTAGTGAATTGGGGAGAGGAATACCATAAGAACACTTGGAGACTTGCTAGAAGATGTTTATTTGTAACTTTGAACCATTCCACGCGTCACTGGCGCCCCCGCACCTCTAGCCAAATGCTGTACTGCACACCCCATCGCTTGAATCCTGCTTGCTTTGCAAGACAACACTCGCAAACCGAGTCAGGATTTTTTAAAAAAAGTTGCTCGTCTTTCAAACGCTCATTAACCCCGTTACTCGTAAACCAAGGTTCCACTGTACAGGACAAGGATGACAAAGAAATGAACGTCAGATCCCTTTTAGTACTATAATGCCTCCCTCACAAATCACAGACAACTTATGCCCCGTACACACGCCCGTTTATAGTCCCGACGATCGGATTTTCCGACAACTTTGTGTGACCGTGTGTATGCAAGACAAGTTTTAGCCAACATCCGTCGAAAAAAATCCTAGGATTTTGTTGTCGGAATGTCTGAACAAAGTCCGACCGTGTGTACGGGGCATTAGTCTCCACTAATGAGACTTCAATTGGATATGAGGAACTAGAGTAAAGAAAATTGTCCTAACTAGTATTATCCTTGAGGAGAAAAGAGTTAGGGCCAGTTTACACTTGCTTCAAAACATGGCTTCGACAGGCTTTGTTAAAGCTTTGTGCATGCCAGTCAAAGCTCCTGTCACTAAATAGAATAGTTAGCTTACAGTCCTGTTTACACCTTGCGTTTGCTTTGCTTCAAAAATTATACCCCATGTCGCTTTAGTGGTGCTTCAAAGCGTCTTCAAAGCCTCCATATAACTCTATGACAAAGCTTGCTTGGAGTACCTGCTGCTTTTGAGAGGCTTCAATTCAGCTTTAGCTTCCCTTTTGTTTTGGAGAAATTGCAGGTATGAGATATCCACACACACACGCAAGGCATCTGTCAAGCTTTAACAAAGCTTCAAAAGAGCATCATGGAGGCATCACCAAAGCTTCATCGAAGCACCACCAAAGCATCAAAAACACATCAAAAAATCATGTTGAAGCGGTAGGCGCTTTAATGTGTGTTGAAGCCAAAGCAAGTGTAAACGAGCCCTTACAATTAAAAAAATAGAAACATTTGCAGGGCAGAAAAAAAAAGCAAACTGTTTTTGAGGAGGTGAAGACATCATACTTTGTGCAGCTATTAAGATTATTTAAACAATTCTCACTAAATAGTAAAATGTTTCATCTAAAAATCTTTTTGCTGACATGTTTTAGTACTGATGTGCCAAGATAGTACCATTCCCTGAATGGTATTTCAAACAGTTTATAAAGTTGCCACCCATCTGGGATTAACCCGGAAACTGCAGGTTTTGAATCATGTGTCCAGGTTTCAGACTGTCTGAATCCCGGACACCATAGGTGTGTGCATGGGGAGTGTTGGGGTCACTCCATGCTGTACAGAGTCCCCCTCTGCAAGCCCCCCTCCATCCCAACCCCCCCTAACATCACAGTGCTGCAGGCTTCCCTCCTCTCCTTTCCCCCCGACTGCTGCGGGGGATGTTTCAGGATGGAGAGCGGGGGAAGGGGCAGTAAATATGCCTTTTACTGGCCCCTTCCTTTTCTGAATGAACACAGTGAGTGAGCAGTACCAATAACTCACTGTGTTCATTCATGACTGACGCATAGTAAACTAAAGCATAGTAAACAAGAAGCTGCTCAGCTAAGAGCACTTCCCATTCATTCGTTGTCCAGTGCAGCTAAGCAGAGAAAGGTACTGGGGAATCTATGTCTTCGGTCCCTTTTTATGTTTAAAAAGTGAGACATCAGGGATCTGTTTAGACCCAGATACTTCACCAAAGCCCCCCAACATGGGCTCCTAAAAAACATTGTAAAAAAAAAAATAATATTGTAAAAAATAATACAAAAATAAAATTGTGAAAAATAGTACAAAAGATAAAATAATACAAATAAAATGACTACTAACACTGCCCCCTGCCCTACTGACACGTCCACTGCTCTACCAACACCATCCACTGTTTACATGTCTATATATATATATATATATATACACATATATACATATACACACATGTGTGTTTGAACTTTTGGGGTGCACACCCTAATGCAATAAGCTGCACACACCTATGCCAGGCACATTATTGAGACCGGACTGTGGCTCTCTTAGTAACCGAGTACCAAAACCACTTGGTGCGTAGGCGTGCCAACTATCAGGTGGGGGACACCTATCAGCAAAAGTATGCAGGCATAGGACATGTCCCCCTAAAGGAGAATTGTACAAAAAAACAAGATTAGTTAAACCCACAAGTGCTTTTTTTACCACTACTCTTCCTTTATATTTGTTTTTGGAATTTACAAATGCAGCAATTTAGAAATCAGATGAAAGGTTTAGCGCTGGAAAACACTTTTTGATAGATAGAAAGTGCATTTTGTATACATCTATAAAGATCAGACCAAAATGAGGGACAAATGTGGAGGAATGAGGGACAGAGGGACATTGTTCCAAATCAGGGACAGTTAGGAGCTATGCCTAAGGAGCATCATACGTATGTACTAGAGGCATGTAATAAAATGCAACTAGTAGTTCATTCATTCACAGAGTTCTGTGAATGAATGAACTACAACTACCATCAGCCATTGCAGCAAATGGCGTGCAGTTCTCAATGAACTACAAGGGCAATAGTGAGTGAGCGCTCTCGTAGTTCATTGATCTTCCTAAACTTCAGTAACTGTTTGCCCATATAGCCTTTAAACCCAAAAGCAAAGCTTTGTTATATTGCAGCTTAACAGTTCTTACATGTGATGGCTGCATTAGTTTTTCTTTTTTCTTTCTTCTATTTTCATCTGGTAATCCAACCAGCAACTATGTTGTTTTTCACAGCACAAACTCTCTAGCAGAACGCATCAGTTTACATGGATGAAACAAACCACTTAACACTGGCAGGGGTGATTGAAATGAACTGCTTTTGTTTATTCATGCAAAACCTTCACCCCAAAAGGAAAAAAAAAATGTTTGCTGTAACTTTTTATAAAGTGTGCGCTGGAGTTTGGCTTCAATTTGTTAAGCTGGCCATAGACGGTGCGATTTTCTCTCCTGCTGAACGGCCAAGATTTGAACTGGCTTTGGACGGCTTTAGTGGTTTCAAATCTGATAATACATTTAACATTCCCCCCCCCCCCCAACACCCCCCAAGACCACCACCATCACCCAGTCTGAAAATGCTGCTGTCTGCTGTATTTTCTCTGAATATCTCATATGTTGTACATAGTTTATAAGTAGGCAGACTTAAGCGTTTCTATTTAATAAAACTGTCACCATGCTTCGTTAAAGGTTCCAGGAACGTGCCTTGTTGTGGTAAGAAAAAAGCTCTTCTACACCTAAACATATTTTGCTAAATGGAAAATGAATAGTAACACCACATACCTTCATAAAACTTCCGAATTAAAAACGTGGTCAGGATTGTGATAGCAGCAGCTATAAGAAAGCAAGCAATAACCTTGAGAAAAATCTTCACATACGGGTGTTTTTCTAACATCCTGGAAAGATTGATGCATCAGACACAATCACACACATGCTTCTCTTGGTTCAGGCTAATATTTAAGCCAACAGCTTTGCTTATCTGACTTGGACGTAATAATAAAAATAAAAGTACGGTTTGAAGAGCTGAAGGTTTATTGCCCGGAAGAGAAAAGAGAATCGCTAGTGTTTATATATATATATATATATATATATATATATACAGTGGGTATAGAAAAGAATCCCCCCCCTTTAAAATAATCACATTTTGCAGCCTGAAATGAAGACAGACATAGTTTTTTGTTTTATCCAGCTGTAACTTATAACATCCAAGTGAAAGATATAACACCAACATGTCAGAAAAAAAAAATCAAAAACAGAATCACTCAGTTGGAAAGAGGATCACCCCCTCCTAAAAATGACTTGTAAACTCAATCAGGTGTAGCTAATCACCTTCTCAATGGCACACAAAGCCATTTGACTTCCAACTGTGATCATCTGTGTTCATTTTGATTAGCTCAGCATGAAAAGCGCTTTCTTGGAGCATTCAGTCCATGGTAATGCAACTGAAGCAAACAATCAAGTGTGGGTGGCAAGGCACTGTCAAAAGATCTCCAGATAATGTTGTGGAGAGGCACAACTTTATCAACGCCTAGAAGTACAGTGAAGTCTATTATTAAGAAGTGGAAGTTATTTTGTACAACACAGACCCTCCCTGGATCAGGCTGTCGCCCCAAACTGGATGGAGGAGCCAGGAGGAAACTGGTCAGAGAGGCTACCAAGAGGCCTACAGCAACTCTGAAGCAGAAATTTATGACAGAGAGTGGTAATTGTGTGCATGTGACAACAGTATCACAAATTCTCCACAAATGTGGCTTGTATGGGAGGGTTGCGCCTTAAAGATTCTGAGGCCACATAGAAAAAGGTGTTATGGTCAGATGAGACGAAAATTGAATTATTTGGTCTCAATACCAAACTATGTGTCTGGCAGAAGCTTACCATCCAAATAACACAATTCCTAGAGTAAAGCATGGAGGTGGTAATATCCTGTTATGGGGGAGTTTCTTTGCAGCAGGGACTGGAGCACTTGTCAGGATAGAATAAAATATGTTTGGGGCAAAATATCATCAAATTCTTAAAGAAAATCTGCTGCCCTCTGCCAGAAAGTTGTCAATGGGAAGAAGGTTTACCTTACAACATGACGATGACCCAACGCACAGAGCAAAAAAATGACCAATCAGTGCTTAAATATGAAAAAGTGAACGTCCTTGCATGGCCTAGTCAGAGCCCAGACCTAAACCCCATTGAAAATCCGTGGAATGACTTGAAGACTGCAGTCCACAAACGGTCACCATCAAATTTAACTGAACTTGAGCAGTTCTGCAAAGTCCAGATGTGCAATGTTAGTAGAGACCTAGAATGGCCCCTGCTCTTGTTATCACTATGTCAGCTATATATTGCCACTTTTTCTTCAAGCCAAACCCCAACACTTTAGCAGCGCACAGCAAATTTTTTTTTTTTTAGTATACACTATGGGATTATAACAGACCTGGGACACTTTTGGGCGCTCCAAAGAGAATAGTAATGCAAAACGCATAGTGCCCTCTCACCCTTCTGTCAGGCTCTGTTCTGAACCACATTGCTGTCTGAAAAATGTGTCCAGGTTTCAGGCGGACAGAAACCCAGACACATGATTCAAAACTGGAACTGTCCGGGTGAATCTCGGACAGGTGGCAACCCTACCATGATCACATGTAGGCTGGAGGTTACATATACAGCCTGCAGCGTGCAAAAGTCGTTGAAGCCTGAAGGAGGTGTGCATCTGTATAAAACTGTAATTGTCAGAGCCATAAAAAATTTTATAGACTATTTTAAAAAATACAAAATATATATTTTTTACATTTTTGCAATTTCATAGCCTGCAATAACCACAAAAAAAAAAAAAAAAACGGCATGCTGCTCTCTAGCAGCTAATCAAAGTCTTTTGTATTTTCAATGTGAAAACCCCCTTTAAAGATGAACTCCAGCTCTCCAAAAAAATGGATTTGCTATGGCGGCCACTCCAGCACTACAAGCATACCTCCCAACTTACTGATATTGGAATGAGGGACATCTATTAGCAAAATTATGTAGGTATAAGACACTCCCCCTGCCACGCACCCCTTAAAAGAGAATTGTACAGAAAAAAAAAGATTGGTTAAACCCGCAAGTGCTTTTTTTTTACCACTACTATTCCTTTATATTGGCTTTTGGAATTAAGAAATGCAGTATTTTAGAAATTGGGTGAAAGGTTTAGCACTGTAAAATACTTTTTGATAGATGAGTAGTGCATTTTACATGCAAATATATAGATCAGACCAAAATGAGGGACAAATGAGGAAGAAAGAGGGACAGAGGGATTATGCATTGAGCTATGACTACAAGGGTTAAATGCTTGTTTTGTCCACTGGGATATCATCAAACCCCTAGGGCTTTCTTCACACTGTAAGACTGGTGCACCAAAGCCACCTGACCAGTCACAACTTGTCTACATCATACACAGTGCAGGAGTGGCAGTTCTGCATTGCATTGTACGCTGGAATTCCAAGAACCCACTTCCATCCCAAAAGCACCTACTGCCAAGGGGACCAAGAAATAATTCTATCCTAAACATCACCCTTTCAGCTAAATTAACCCTTGCACTGTGAGGGAATGGGGAAAAGGTTTATTTTTTAGTACAACACATAGCTGCTTACTGTATTTATGAAGTCTGGAAGTTCCTGAACTTTAACCATGCTTTATTGCTAGGTGCTATAAACTTCTGTAATTATTAGCAGCTTCAAAATGCAATTATTATTAGTGATTCATGACCTAAAGAGGTTTGACTCAGAATATTAACCCAGAAATAGCTCAATACATTTTAAATAAGATCCTGTACTGTGGAGCCTGTACCCAGAAAACGCAAAGAAAGGGCACAAGGAGGGCAAAGAATTACTGTATTTATTGACGTATAACACACACTTTTTCACCCTGAAAATCGGGTGCAAATACCGTGTGCGTGTTATACGCTGATACTTCAATTTTAGCTGCCTCGGAGGGGACAGGGAGGGGGGTGGGACGAGCGCCTTCAGATTACATACAGTGAGAATCTCCTGTTTACTTGGCGGGCTCGGTAATAGGAAGTCCCGTCTCCTGGGCCACCATTTGACCACTGTTCTGTCTATCATAGGAGATTCTCACTGTATGTAATCTGTCGGCGCTCGTCCCGCCCCCCCCCCCTCCCCTCTAGGCTGCAGATGGGCATCGATCAGGCTGCACTGATGGCAACTGCATTGATGGTAATGGTGAGGCTGCTGCATTGATGGCAATGGTGGGGCTGCTGCATTGATGGCACTTGTGAGGCTGCATTGATGTGGACTGATGAGGCTGCATTGATGGCACTTGTGAGGCTGCAGATGGGCATTGATCGGGCTGCATTGATGGCAATGGTGAGGCTGCAGATGGGCACTGATCCTTATTTTGCTTCAAAGTTCCTTATGTAAAATTTAAGTTTTTTCCCGGAAACTTCCCTCTTAAAATGAATGTACGCCAATAAATACGGTAGTTACCAGCATTGTCTGTAGACTCCCTGCAGCTGATGCTTTCCCCTTGCTGACTTACCATGCCTTGTTTTGCAATGCATGTCTGTGCGAAGGTGGAATTCTTGTTAGGGTGCAGGGCTTTGCTTCCTTCTGTCAGAGCTGCCCCTGGATAACTTGCAAGGGAATATTTAAGAAACAGCAAGAGAGGTGCAACAAATGCAGATCCACACATAATATACGACATGCATGAGGTCAGTGACTGGTGAGGCACTGGCTATTTTCAGAGCCAGATACACACTGGTTACATACGCCGCGAACGTTAGAGCGAGAGCAATAGTTCTAGTACTAGACCTCCTCTGTAACTCTAAACATGTAACCTGTAAAAAAAATGTAAAGCGTTGCCTATGGAGATTTTTAAGTATTGAAGTTTGGCGTGTGCGAAATTTTAAAGCATGACATGTTAGGTATCTATTTACTCAGCGTAACATCATCTTTCATAGTATACAATAAATTGGGCTAACTTTAGTGTTTTTTTTTTTTTTATTTTAATTCATGAAACAGTTTCTTCCCAAAAGAAAATGTATTTGAAAAATTGCTGCGTAAATAACATGTAACACAAATAGTTGCAATGACCACCATTTTCTTCCCTAGGGTGTCCGCTGAAACAATATAACATACTTTATCACCCTTAAGTATGTAAACAATGTAACCCTTTGAACTGTTCAATTAGATTAACAGGCCATTCCCTAAATATCCAAGTGACTTTGCATAAAATAAAAAAAAATAAAAATAAAAAAAGACATAAAAGCCTGACTGAGCTCAACCTCAATTGTACACACTGTGTGATGTATCCATAAAAAGGATTAACAAGAACCGTATAGAAATATAGAAATCAGCTTCATTAAACACAATTATCTAAACTGTACAAAACCCACTGTCGTACAAAACCCACAAAACTGTCTCATAAAAACATACTTGGCCAATTATTTAAAAATACACATAACCATGGCAGCTGCAGGGAAGTTCTATAAACAACCTCCTCTCCCAATAAGAGGAGAAACGGAAAACAAAAATATTAGCACTTATTCATAAATGTACAGTGCCTTGAAAAAGTATTCACACCACTTGAAATTTTTCACATTTTGTCATGTTACAACCAAAAGTGTAAATGTATTTTATTGGGATTTTTTTGTGATAGACCAACACAAAGTGGCACATAATTGTGAACACCTACCAAACACCCTGCAAATATGGGTGTTCCCCCGAATGGGCCGAACAGCTAATGTTCAGGCCGAACTCATGCTCAGGCCGAACCATTCACCCAACCTTACTGTCCATTTCCATACCGAATACTGTCCACTTCTACACTAAATACTGTCCATTTCCATACCAAATGCTGTCCATTTCCATGTGGTATACTGTCCATTTCCATACCAAATATTGTCCATTTCCATATCGTATACTATCCATTTCCATACCAAATGCTGTCCATTTCCATGTGGTATACTGTCCATTTCCATACCAAATATTGTCCATTTCCGTACCGAATACTGTCCATTTCCATAGCGAATACTGTCCATTTCTATACCGTATACTGTCTATTTCCATACCAAATACTGTCCATTTCCATATCGAATACTGTCCCTCTCTATACCAAATACTGTCCATTTCCATATGGAATACTGTCTATTTCCATACCAAATACTGTCTATTGCCATACTGAATACTGTCTATTGCCATACTGAATACCACCTATTTCCATACTGAATACTGTCCATTTCTATACCTGATACTGGCCCTTGGCATACCGAATACTGTCCATTGCCATACAAAAAATACTATCCATTTCCATGCCGAATAGTGTCCATTTCTATACCAAATACTGTCTCTTTCTATATTAAATACCATCCATTTCTATACTGAATATTGTCCATTTTCATACTGAATACTGTCCATTTCCATATGGACATATTGTTCCAAACATGGCGAGTCAAGCTAATGCCAAAGAGCTAACTTTTAGTCTTATCTGGCCACAGCACTTTCTCGCAATCCTTCTCTGAATCATTTCATTTGCATGACTGTACATGCGCCTTCTTGAGGACGGAGACTCACTGTGTTTGGAGGAAGAAAAATGCTGACTATGACCGTAAGAACACCATCCCTAAGCACGGAGGTGGAAACATGCTTTGGGGCTGTTTCTCTGCTAAAGGTACAGACCGACTTTGCTGGCCAATGGATTGGGCCATGTATTGTAAAATCTTGGATGACAACCTTCTTTCCCTCAGCCAGAACACCGAAGATGGGTAATGGATGGGTCTTTCAGCATGACAATGACCCAAAACATAGCTCTAAGGCAACAACGGAGTGGCTCAAGAAGAAGCACATTAGGGTCATGGAGTGGCCTAGCCAGTCTCCAGACCTTAATCCTATAGAAAATTTATGGCGGGAGATGAAACTTTGAGTTGCCAGCTGACCACCAAGAAACCTTGAGGATTTAGAGAAGATCTGTAAAGAAGAATGGACCAAAATCCCTCCTGAGATGTGTGTAAACCTGGTCACTAACTACAAGAAACATTTTACCTGTGTGCTTGCCAACAAGGGTTTCTCCACCAAGTACTAAGTCATGTTTTACTTGGGGATCAAATTTTTTTTTTTTTTCTCATTGAACTGAAACTCAATTTAATACATTTTTATCATGTGTTTTTTCTAGATTTTTGGTTAATATTCTGTCTCTATTATTTAAAATACATCAATGATAACAATTATAGACCCGTCCTTTCTTTGTAAGTGGGCAAACTTACAAAATCTGCAGGGGATCAGATAATTATTTCCCCCACTGTATATTCCCGATCCCTGCACTCTATACATTATATAAGCTCCTGACCTCTGCACTCTACATTATATTTTCCTTATCCCTGCACTCTATACAATATATACTCCTGTCTGCCTTCTGTACCCTGTACATTATATTATTCTGACCTCTGCACTCTAAATTACATACTCCTGACCTCTGCACTCTACATTATATTCTCCTTATCCCTGCACTCTATACATTATATACTCCTGACCTCTCAACTCTATACAATATATACTCCTGACCTCTCCACTCTAAACAATATATACTCCTGACCTCTGCATTCTGCACATTATATACTCCTGACGTCTGCACTCTAAATTATATATTCCTGTTCCCTGCACTCAATACATTATATACTCCTGACTAGGGATGGGCCGAACTGACCCCTGTTCAGTTTGCACCAGAACTTTTGAACACCGCGAAAGTTCGGACCCGAATAACAAACCCCATTAAAGTCATTAAAGTCAAAACCCCATTAAACCGTTAAAAATCAAAAGTACCCATTTTGAAAGCTTATATGCAAGTAATGGGGCATACAATGGTTATAGGGGTCCGGGTCTTTGGGTGTTGGTGGAGCCTTCCCACCATAACCCTATAGAGGTAATCTTGATAAAAGCAAGAATTGGCCTTGCTGTAAAAAATTGCAATGATATGCACTTATCAAACAGGTGCAGAAATATTACTCTTTGGGTGTAGGGGGTGCCTTCCCACCGTAACCCTATAGAGGTGCTCTTGATGAAGGCAAAAAGAATTGCAATAATATGCACTTGTCAAACAGGTGCTGAAAAATTGGTCTTTGAGTGTTAATTGTGCCCATGAAACCTATACCAAAAACATTCTTCCAGATGAAATGATTGAACACCCTCAAAGCTAAGCAGCCTCGAAGTCCTGCAGAGATTCCACAACCCAAAAAGACTTAATCAGTGACATCGGCATCAGGGGCTTCATAGCTAGTAATCCAGGACTGATTAATTTTTATAAAAGTCAAGCGGTCCATGGAGTCTGTGGACAGATGCGTTCTATGATCACTCAGTAACGAAACCAGCACTGAATGCCCGTTCTGAAAGCACGCTGGATGCAGGGCAGCCCAACAACTTCATAGCATACCGGGCAAGTTCTGGCCAGTGGTCTATTCTCATGACCCAGTAAGTTAGTGGATTGTCAACTGGAAAGCTCTCCATCTCTGTTTTGGCCCCGAGGTAATTGTCCACCATGTGAGGCAGACGCTGCCGATGAGAATGTGGGAAGTCCTCCTCTTCCTCCTGCTGCTCTGCCTCGAGTGCCCTGTTCATAATGCCACACACAGTCTGCTCCAGCAGGAACACAACAGGGATGGTCACTGATGCATGCACTGTCACGGCTCACCATCCTTGTGGCCTCCTCAAATGGTGGCAATACAGTGCATGCATCCTTAATGATCAGCTATTGGCATGGGGAAAAAAAATCTGAGGCGGCAGGAGCCTGTCGTTGTGCCGTATTCGCACAGGTACTCGTTGACGGCCCTCTGCTACATGTATAGCCGCAAATGGTCAAACGACCCATTTGTTCTGCTATTCGCCGAACGTCAAAAGTTTGGCCCGAACTTATGCTCGGGCCGAAACGTTCGCCCATCCCTACTCCTGACTTCTGCATTATATTCTCCTAATCCTTGCACTCTATACATTATATATTCCTGACTTCTGCACCCTGCACATTTTATTCTCTTAACCTCTGCACTCTATACATTATATACTCCTGACCTCTGCACTCCACATTGTATTCTCCTTATCCCTGCACTATATACTCCTGACCTCTGCACTCTACATTATATTCTCCTTATCCCTGCACTTTATACATTATATACTCCTGACCTCTGCACTCTGTACATTATATTCTCCTTATCCCTGCACTTTATACATTATATACTCCTGACTTCTGCACCCTGTACATTATATTCTCCCGGTGGGGAGAAAGTAGGAAAGCAGTGTGCGAGTGGAGAAAGGGCTTGGCCTCCTCCATATGCTCCATCTCAGTGTCCATGTGCCACAGGCAGGATCATGCCATGACTACCCCTCATTCCCTCTTTATTTCAATGAACATTATTCGCATTAGTCACAATATGGAGCTTTTTAAATGCAATTGTATTTTACTAACATACAGAAGATTTTCTACCCTCATCTTCATCATATATTTCTGGATGCTCTGAATGGTACTGCGGTTCCACAATTCCTTCCTACTCCTCCACCATGCTGATACCAAAAACATAAAAGAAACCGGTTGTGTGCATTTTGTTTTTAAATGAAATAAATCAGAGGTCATTTAACATTATTCAGAAACGCCCTCTTTTATCCTGACTACTTTATGATCTCAAAATAAAATACCACTTAGCGACCGCCCTTTAGCATTTTTACTGCTATAGAGCGGCATCTGTGCGCTAAATCACGTGTGTGTATATATACCTGATTCCGGACTTCTGTCTGCAGTGTGAAAATTCACAGCAGACGCCGATCTGTGGGTGGCAGGCACTCAATGTTCTCTGGCACCCGCTGTTCGCCAGTAGACTACACAGAACTGGGATCTGCCTATGTAAACAAGGCAGATCTCCATTCTGACAGGGGGAAGGGATGGATTCTGTGTTCCTGCAAAGCAGAGAATAAAATCCATCTCTTCCCCTAGTAAAAGCACCTCACACAGTACACACATAAACACTGGCTAGAACCACATTTAACCCTTTGATCGCCACCTGTTTAACCCTTTCCCAGCCAGTATCATTAGTACATTGACAATGCATATTTTTAGCACTGATCACTGTATTAGTGCCACTGTTGCCCGCAAAGTATCAGTTAGTGTCCAATTGGCCACCACAATATCGCAGTCCCGCTATAATTCGCTGAACACTGCCATTACTGGTAAAAAAAATAATCCATAAACATATCCCATAGTTGGTAGATGCTATAATGTTCGCGTAAACCAATAAATATATGCTTATTGGGATTTATTAAGCCGTAAATGTATTAGGAAATTAGATTTGTTTAGTTTTTTTATCGGATATGTTTTATAGAAGAAATTAAAAATGATTTTTGTTCAAAATGTTTGCTTTCTTATGTTTATAGTGCAAACAATAAAAAACGCAGAGGTGATCAAATACCACCAAAAGAAAGCTCTATTTGTGGGAAAAATTATATAATTGTTATTTGGGTACAGTGTTGCACGACCACACAATTGTCAGTTAAAATATCGCAGTGTCGTATAGCAAAAAATGGCCTGGTCATGAAAGGAGTGGTAAATCTTCCGGAGGGCAAGTGGTTAAATATACAGTTGTGCTCAAAAGTTTGCCTCCCCTGGCTGCAGAAATAGTGACTTTTTGGCATTGATATTGGAAATCTGATTGATCATGCCACACAACTGTCTTTTATTTTTAGATAGTGATGATATTAAGCCATTTATTATCATAGAGTTGTTTGGCTCCTTTATAAATTCTGATAACAGCCCCCAGGTGACCTTGATGAAATGTCATCCCCCCCCCCCCTCTGGAATGTTTGGCCTTGGTACCAACCCCCCCGGAATCCTTGGCACAGGCACACAAGGTGACACAGGAGGGTAATTTCCCACATCTGTGGTCTCTGTACATAGTCAATGAGTTTGTTAGCTCTCACGAATGCACTGAGCAGGCTAGATACTGAGCCATGGGAAGCAGAGAAGAACTGTCAAAAGACCTGGAAATGGAAAAGGATTTAAAAAGATATCCAAATCCTTGAATATGACAGTCAGTACTGTTCAATTACTTAAGAAATGGAAAATTCGAGGATCTCTTGATACCAAGTCAAGGTCAGGTAGACCAGAAAAGATTGCAGCCACAACTGTCAGAAGAATTGTTTGGGATACAAAGAAAATCCCACGGGTAACCTCAGGAGGAATACAGGCTGCTCTTGAAAAAGCCAGTGTGGCTGTTTCAAGGAACACGATACAACGATACTTGAACAAAAATTAGCTGCATGGTTGAGTTGCCAGAAAGAGGCCTTTACTGAGCTAATGCCACAGAAAAGCCTGGTTACAATATGGCCGACAACACCTTGACATGCCTCACAGCTTTTGGCACACTGTAATCTGGAGTGACCAAGATACAGCTTTATGGTCACAACCATCAGCGCTACATTTGGAGAGGGCTTAACAAGGCCTATAGCAACAACAATACCATCCCCACTGTGAAGCATGGTGGTGTCTCACTGATGTTTTTTGGGGGGGGGGGATCTTGTAAAAATTGATGGAAGATGAATGCAGCATGTTATCAGAAAATACTAGCAGACAATTTGCATTCTTCTGCAGGAAAGCTCCGCATGGCACGCTCTTGGACTTTCCAGCATAACAATGATCCTAAGCACAAGGCCAAGGTGACCCTCCGGTGGTTACCGCAGAAAAACGTGAAGGTTATGGAGTGCCTGTCTCCTGATTTTCATATCTTCAAGTCACTCTGGGGAGATCTCAAACATGTGCTTCATGCAAGACAGCCACAGACTTTGCATGACCTGGAGGCATTGTGGACAGCTCTACCACCTATGAGAATTTGGGGCTTTATAGACAAATATTACAGAAGACTGAAAGCTGTCATTAATTCTGAAGGGGGCAAAACATAGGATTAAGAACTAAGGGGGTGAAGACTTCTGAACATGTACTTGGGGGTACTTTTTGGCATGTTTTGTTTTATGATTGAGCCATTCTGTTATCACCTGCAGTTACAGAATAGGAATACCATAATAATACAAGAAATGGGTTTTGCTGCTTACTCGTGCATCCTGTATATTACTAATTCTCCAAAGGGGGGGGGGGGGAGGCACACTTTTTAGCACAACTGTAGATCTAGGTGGCCTTTCACTTAAACCAGGCATGTGGTCCTGTGATCTCCGCCTAAGAGAATAATTAGGGATTAGTGACGTCTTAGAGCATATAAGCATGACTTTACACTGCAAAAAACCTCTGATGTCCCTGCTCTGAGGCTGGCCATACCTATTGATGGACCCCACCAAGTCAGCTTTCCTGCGTCTCTGCTGACATCTGTATCTCCGTGTGCTTCCCTGCCCCCTTTTCCTTCTGGCTCTGACCGTCAATGGAGTGCATGGGCTGGGCCGGTAATAATTTGGTATGAACTAATAATGCATGTCTTTCACCAATACTGTTCCATTCTCCCCCTATAAAAGAGTTCAAAACGTGTTGGGCATATAAATTTATATATAAATATTCCGTTATGCTTGAGGTCTAATTATCAACCAGAGCACTGTGATATGAAAGTGACACTATAATAGATGTACAGCAAATTCGTAATGCTAGATAATCAGCCAAATTCTTTTATTAGTTTTAATGTTATATAAAACACAGTTTGTATTACAAATGTGTTTTTGTGTTGGTGCCGTAAAAGTCCCATACAACCACTCTAGATTTTCTCTTTGGATATAGGGATTAGCTCCCAATTTCTACCACTACTTTACTGTATATGACAGCTTCCCTCTTCCTGTCAATGGTTCTTATGGAAGCAGCAGACGCCTGCTCCCACAGAATCCTTAGCAACCAGTGATGTCACCTGGTCCCAGGGATAGTTTTATTGCCTATTAGATTAGAAAGTGTATAGAGCTGATTTTTAACGTTCCAGGTGACTCCCAAGTAGTTCAGATTCACCACCCGAACTTTAGACATATTTGCCCAAACTGCTCAAACCAAACCCAGGTATGTTTAGCTCATCACTAGTAATGATTAGCCAATACAAAACCGGATACTCCCATTTAACAAAGATGACATACCAAGAAATCTGGTCACCAATTAAACCTCTGTTGGGTGCTGGAGCAGCATTATTTCAGTGGTTCTTTTAGAATAACCAATGTTAATGCATCAGGACAAGCAGAAAGGCATAGCCAATCTCCGGATCTTAAAGTGGTTGTAAACCTTACACACCACTTTTCACTACAGGTAAGCCTATATTAAGGCTTGTCTGTAGGTACCGTGAATATCTCCTAAACTTGCACCGTTTAGGAGATATTCACTGTATCAGCATTGCTGGCGTCATCGGCACATGCGCACTTAAGAAACGGCTTGCTCATGCCGTTTCTTCAGCTGCTGTGCAGTTACCGGCAGGAGTGACGTCATTGCGGCTCCAGCCAATCACAGCGCCGGAGCATGCAATACCCAGAATTAACTCCGGGAGACGTGTCGCTGGCCACAGCGGTGTGCCATGACCGTTGCGGGGGCTTCAATCCAAGGTAAGTATTTCCAAATTAGCTAGTATGCTATGCTTACTGGCTCATTATGCATTTGTCTTGCAGGTTTTCTTTTTTGTTTTTTCCCGTGGGTTTACAACCACTTTAATCCTATAGAAAATTTATGGAGGGAGCTGAAACTTTGAGTTGCCAAGTGGCAGCCAAGAAGCCTTAAGGATTTAGAGAAGATGTAGAGAAGAGGGGACAAAAATCCTCCTGAGATGTGTGAAACCCTGGTAACCAACTACAGGAAACATCTGAACTCTTGCTTACTCTCCACTAAAAGTACTAAAAGTCATGTTTTGCTTGGGGATCAAATACTTATTCTACTCACTAAACTGCAACTCAATTTATAACATTTGTATCGTGTTTTTTCTAGATTTCTCTATCATTTAAAATACACCTATGATAACAATTATAGACCCTTAATTTGTAAGTGGGCAAGTTTACAAAATCTGCAGGAGATCAAATCATTATTTTTGCCACTGTAGGTGGGTCCACTACCTGAGTATTTGGCTCTAGTACCTCCCTGTGTAGATGGCTCTGCCACACCGTGCAGGGAGATAGTTCTCTCTTTTTGAGATCTGTCCCTGTCATGAGTGCATGCAGAGATCTGTTAGATCAGGGAGCCACTGAGAGCAAACTGGCCCTTGTAAACACAGAAGGCTTCAGTGTTTATAAGTTACAGCGGGGAGCAGGAGCATAGGGTAAGAGCTGGCGGTGGCTGAAAGGAGTTCCACCACGTTCCAGCTGCAAAACTGGGCACAGGGCCACATGACAGGGCTGGTGGGCTAATCAACTATGGGTATTGAACAATGTATATGGAGGTTTTCTCTTTCTCTTTTTGGTTGAACTTGATGGACTATTGTCTTTTTGCAGCCTAACTATGTAAGCACCAAAACAAGCACTATAAAAGGTGGGAGATCACTCTGTCCAGCAAGGCATGCAAGTCAGGTTTTACAAACCTTTATGGTAACTTGCAATCTATATCTATTTATTTTATAGGCAATGTAGATACCATATAACGTATTTACACCAAATAACTACACAATGTATCAATAAATTTATTTAATTTGCTGCATCATATAAAAATATTACAGTATACATTATTAAAAAGGTACAAATCATAGCACACAAAGAGCAGCCAAATTATTGAAATTTTACAAAATGACATCTAAAAATAAATATATTGTGTGTATTAAATAGAATTTGCATCTTAGAAAGTGTGTGGAATGGTGTGGGTGCCCACGTCTGGACAATCTCTGTAAGAGCCAGACTGTGTGATACACAGCAACTTTAGTCTACTTTGACAAAATAAGCAGCACTTCCAAGAGTGTTCATGTTGGATTCTTTAGCATCTATCTTTTAGATCATAAAATAGTGGATATTCATATAGGAGACCAGAAATCACACATGTACATTAAGTATCTGTATTGCCTATAGTAATCATTTGAATGTTTCCCGTCTCTCCTGGTATATGTTTGGTTGTTCTAGTTAGCACCAGTATTTTCCCCTTCTTCCAATTTTGCTTAGGGGTTCACATGATCTAAATGGAGACAAAGCCTGATCATGCAGCGATAGATGCAGAAAGAGTTTCATGAGAAAGGAATAAGTTTGTTATCATGAATAGTACAGTACAACAGTCATTACTATCGGTGGCGCCTGCTCCATACAGGGCGCCACCCCCCTAATCAATGCGCCCGGCCCCTAATCTACATGCAGGGCGCCAGACGCATGGATTCCAGTGGGTTTTTTTTTTTTATATGTATATGGATTAGAGCCTGAGGCTCTAATTGGCTTCAAAAAAAGGCCCACTCAGTTGTGTGACACCCAGTTGTGTGCCAATAGCGAATTGATATTTGGCATTATCTTCCTGCTTCTTCTGTTTTTTAAAGTGATTTCTCAAAAAAATACAGCATGAAGATGTGGATGGAGGAATGAATTTACTTTGAATATTAAAAATGAAATAATAGCATTTAATGTTTGGGGTGCTCATATGAAGCATGGTTCCACTTTAAGCATATTGCACATTATGTCATTAAAACAAATATTTAAAAATACGTCATCACCATTTCTGAAAAGCAGTAAACATACTTAGAGGAAACTAAAACGGAGTCATTTGAAAAAAGCTGTAAACATTAAAGTGTATCACGGCATTCATTATCAAATCAATTAGCATACCCAATATAACAATTTATATTGCACCTATACTATATCCCATTTATACACAAATCTCACAAAATATACATTGCACTCCCATACACTGTAGCTCTTATTCAATAAACAAAATTAAAAAAATGCTAAATAAATATCTGAGTTACATTACAATGTTAGCATTTTTTCTCAAGGTATGGCACATGAAAAAATAATAATAAAGTTTATCTAATATTTGAAGGGAATTTATCTTCAAAATGCATATATAAATATATATAATTCTGACTTTTCTTTGGCTAGATTTTCCAGAATAAAAAGTGTTTCACTTTAAGGTATTTACAGTAGAAGCTATTATGAAATGGTTCCTATAATTTATTGATGTACATTTCCTGAAACTGCTTTGTAACTTAAAGACTTAAGACCCTTTAAGTTGTTTTCCAGTTAACGCATTTCAAAGTAGAAGAATACAAATAGATTATGATCAGAGCCCAGGAGCCCATCCTCACTTCACCTACCATTTAAACTCTAGTAGATGGGCTGCACACTGATTGCTGTTTCATACATCCAAATGGTCTTATTAGACAAGTAAATGACAGTACACACTATAAAACCTTCCAATGTATTTCCAATGTTGACATATATATATATTTTTTTTTAGCAGAGACCCTATCCATGCTATGCTGATAAATGTGCCCTGAGCAGGGAAATGCCACCGGACCACAAGCTATAGACCCCTTCATATGGGCGTCATCCAGTCCATTCAACAGGGGGGATGAGATGTCCTGCTGAATTGGAGCAGGATGGACCAGATGTCACTTTTGTGACATTTTTGCCCATTCGTTTTTTTCCCCCACATTTTAAAACTGAGGCTTTCCAGGCCCATGTTGAATCTATGGGTGGCTGGATAAAAACGGACTTGGTCTGTTTACATCAGGCTACCTCAAATCTATCAGTTTAGGTCTGAAAAAAATGGAAAGAGCCACAGACCATTTCCATTTTTTTTCCAGACTTGGGTGGACTTGGAGGTAAGCAAATGTAAATGGATGCACATCTGTTTACATACGCTTGCCATAGACTTCCATGGATCTTCCGATCAAGTGAAAAACTGACAGTATTGCACGTATGAAAGGGGCAAACTTTTAGGAACTTTAGTCTAAATAAAAAATATTTCGATATCTGCATTGTATATAAAAAGTAAAAAACAGGTTGAAATCAAATTAAAAAACATATTTGTTTCTCTTAAAATTAAGGTATTGGGTTTAGAAGGACAGTACTATAGTCTGGCAGGGCACAGAGTACTCTTGTTATCTACTATGCTATACAGACATTACATTATCTAGCACAAGAGAAGTCCTTCAGTACTAACACTGGTCACCCATGGTCATCACCCATAGTCATCCACCCATCATGTATTATTGCAGCTATTATCTGTAATGTAACTAACTATAATGAGGTCAACATACAATAGTATAGCTTCTCAAGAAGAAAAACTACCCCACAGGACCTTGCAGAGAGTTCATTGGTTAACTTGAGTTATTGAAGATGCAAACGTACCAGAGTCGCTGAGAGCCTGAGACGCCCGCGCTACCCCCTCCACAGCTCAGCGCTCCAGTGAGCGAGGAGGGAGATGAGCAGAGAGCTGTGGCTGACAGTCTACAGCTCTCTGCTCACGGAGCTGTGAAAACCGAGCAATCGATGGTGTTCGATCACTCGGTTCTCAGTGTAGAGGCGCCAGGGGACAGATGCAGCATCGGACTCCATCCACCAAGGTAAGTATGATTGGGGGAAAAAAAAAAAAAATTCCTTTACGTCTCTTTTAATGATAGCAATTTTTTCAGCATTTTGGAAGAATCCATGAGCTGTTATACACTGATGACAACAGGTACAGTATACTTAAAACCCCTGTCAACGTTTGACTCTTATCACTTGGACAGGAAGTAGGGGAAAATCTCATGACAAAGATAATAAAAAAACCTGACAGAGGTTCTGTCCTTCCCCCACTTAGTTCATCTCCCCCTCAGTTTCCCAGTAGAGTTTTCCCCCATTTTCAGTTCTATATTTGTCATAGGGACAGAAGTATAGGAAAACTCCTCCAAATAGGACTTAAACAGCAATAAAAATGTAAAGAGTTTCCAATCCTTTCCCACTGTTGGCCATATATGATACAATTGCATACAATCTCTGTATAATCTCATTTAGATTTGCCAAAACTGTACAATAGGAGGCCACATCTAAAACAATCTATTCAATTAGAATCAAATTAGGTAGGTCCCTGCACAACATAGTTGATGAAAGATCTAAAGAGGTTTTTATGATCAGACTGTATATTGTGTATTCAGCCTAACACTTAATCTACGATTAGATACTCTATAATAAGTCTGTGTGGCTTATTCAGTAAGGGAGTGCAAAAAATGTAAATAAGAGCGTGCTGTAACCAACACCAACCAATTGAAAATCATAGATAATATGTGTAGCAAAAACTGAAGTGTGGCCGCTATTGATTACTGCTCTCTACACTTCCTGGCTGCTCTTTGTGTTACTCATATTACCATTTTCCAGTTTTTGCCCAAAAATGTATAAAGATATACATGGTCAATTCTACTTCTGAGATGGAAAAAAAATAAGTTGTTTGTGAAAAGATTACAGGAGGTGGGGGGCTCTCCCTAATATTTAATTGCATTATCCACAACATTTGGTAGGAGATTTTTATACTGGGGCATGTATTGTATGCAAACTTCTATCTCCATCACTCACCTGTATTGCCTTCATTTCCTTCACATGGATAAGCTAGATTGTACATCAACCCCTATGCCGGGGGTAAGCAACCTCGGCCCTCCAGCTGTGGTGAAACTAAAAATCCCATCATGCCTCTGCCTCTAGGAGTCATGCCTGTGATCGTTAGAGTCTTGCAATGTCTCATGGGATTTGTAGTTTCAAAACAGCTGGAGGGCCGAGGTTGCCTACCCCTGCCCTGTGCATTCCTGAATATGATGCACACTATATTACCAAAAGTATTGTGACATCTGCCTTTACACGCACATGAACTTTAATGGCATCCCAGTCTTTGGAACACCTTTGGGATGAATTAAAGCAGACGCTGCAAGCCAGACCTTCTCGTCCAACTTTAATGCCTGACCTCACAAATGCGCTTATGGAAGAATGATCAAACATTCCCATAGACACACTCCTAAATCTTGTGGACAGCCTTCCCAGAAGAGCTGAAGTTGTTATAGCTGCAAAGGGTGGGCCAACTCAATATTGAACCCTACGGACCAAGACTGGGATGCCATGATAGTTCATGTGCGTGTAAAGGCAGGTGTCCCAATACTTTTGGTAATATAGTGTATCTAGTAATTTGCCAATGCATTGTCACTGCTCCATTGTATGAAAAAAAGTGGGTTGCAAGCCCGTGTTATTTCTAAAAAGAGGACCATTGTTAAAACTCTTTAAAAAGAGGGCCAATTACTTTTGAAACGTCAGCCACCAGTTTGTTGCAAATTAACCAATTCTCAAACATACCATACTGGTTTTTTTTGCCACAAATAGCTACTTTCAGAACTACCCAATTCCATAGGAACGGGACTCTCAGGAGTCTGACCTATGCCATCTATTTTAGGACATTCTTCTTAAATTGAATTTTTCTCCTTTGGAACTAAAGTGGTAATTTATTAGGTAATGTTAGTGTTAGGGAGGGGATGAGCAGAGAGATTAAGATTTGAACCTGGAAGGTAGTTTCTTTGCTAGGAATGTTGAGAGAAGTAAAATGACTGATTTAAAACAGAGATTAGAAAAAGGGGTCTCCTAAAACTGATACTTTAGGCCAGACTCTCACCTGAGAATCCAAGCCATTTGCTTTTTTTGGAACGATATACCCCTGAAAACTATTAAAATTAATAGAACATTTCATAACCTAAATTTAGCTGATTAAAAAAATTAAAATTTTCCAAAAACAGTAATTCTACTTTAAAAATGAGATGGATAATGTTCAGATATTACCACTGACAGATGTCTAATCATCCAACAATCACAACGTTTTTCGCCACAGAAGATGTACACGGAAAGATCTAGGATAGTCTTGTTTTACCATTAAAATTATAATCCCCAGATATGTTATCCAGACATGTGATAACATTATCCGAGTATTATATACAGTGTGTAGAGTCAAAGTTTTACCATTATTATAGTTACTTTTTTACATTATTACATGTCAATTTGGTCTATTATACAGTACAGTACAGATGATAGGAAACAGAATGTTGAAATCATCATAACCCAAAAGAGAATAGTGTACTAGAAGTCATCCTCAGAGTCTTGATCTCTTTGCTGGGATTTTAATAGCTCCATCTCCATTGTCTGGACACCCTTCAGCTTTTTGTTAACCACCCTGCAAGAAATACACAGACCAGGATTTATAAAAAGGTAACACTGAAACCCCTTTTGGAAATTTATAATACAAGCAGAAGTAAAATATTAGCCATAGTCATCAGATGGTGATCAAACATGAATGCACAATCCAACCACTAGACTGGAGTCGGCAACCAGTAGATCGCGGTCAGGTGACTGGTAGATCGCGGTCTGGGCTTGCTGACCCGCCATTCGAGAGCATCAAAGTGCAATGCAGAGCGACTGCTTGTAAAGTTGGAGCTGTAGTAGGGAACAAGAACCGCATAAGCCAATGCCTCCTCTGGAGTGCTGGCTCCTGTCCCATGTGGAGTGATACCAACTGCATGCCACCTCTTCTCCCAGCTGGTGGTCTCCAGAGTGGTGCCAGCAGCAGGAAAGAAGAGATCGTCAGGTCAGTGTGAAGCAATACACTGGGCATAATAGTATAGGGCTGCTTTCATACTGATTTGCTGCGGGTCACCCACACCGCAGGTGCAGTGTACCTGCTGCTTTCATGTGGGTTTGCTGTGCTTAGCCATAGACTTTCAATATATCATGCGGGTTTGGTGCACTTCCTGAATGCAGGAGTTTTGGCGTGCTTTCAGAAAGTGCACCACGTCTGTAGGATATAATAGAAGTCTATGACAAAGGGCAGCTAGCCCAGGAAAGTCACAGATGCACTGTACTGCACCTGCGGTGCAGGTAAACTGCAGCACATCATTGTGAAAGCAGCCTTATAGATTTATTGATACATTTACCTCCTGGATGAAGTTCTGCTTTAAATGGTCCCAGTATTTCAAAACCTTTTGTAAGCTCTCCTTTACCTCAAATAGATGCACTTTCTGTACCCTCTACTATATTCCAATAGACACCAAACTCTTCCATCTTCTCTATCCTTCATTATACCCTAAGGGCCCTTTCACACATACCCGATCCAGTTTTCCTGAGCAGGTGATCTGTCCTCTGATATCCTGCTGGGCTGGGCTGAGCAGAGCGACCGGGTGACAGGTCCGTGCCTGCTCTGCCTATGCAGAGCTGACATGGACACAGCCTGTTCATTTACAACTGACTGTTGTTCGATCTGATCGGGCCAGATGGAGTACAGATCCCCTTCCATTTGTTTTTGCCAGATCTGATCAGAGGTAGCTGGGTGTAATCGGACACAAGTCCGTTTACATCGGACTGCTCATAGAAGGAGAATGGAGGGTCCGATTGGGTCCCCCTGAAAAATGGACAAGCGGACCCAATTGGACCTCTTGTGTGAAAGAGACCTAACAGATACCAAACTCTTCCACCTTCTGTAACTTGCATTATATCCTAATAGACTCCAAACTCTTCCACCTTCATTATCCTCCATAATATCCTAATAGACATCAAACTCATCCCCCTTCTGTATTCTTCATTATATCCTAATAAACACCACACTTTTCCACCTTCTGTATCCTCCACTAAACCCCAATATACACCAAACCCACCGCCTTCTATATCCTCCATTATACCATAATATACTCTAAACTCTTCCACCTTCTGTAGCCTTCATTATATCCTAATATACACCACACACACACACACACACAGCTGTTTGTAGGTGAACTGACTCTTTACATCATACACCAGCCCTAAGGAGCTGAGCAAAATAGGGACACACATACATGCTGTACCATGTTCACTGAACCAACACATACACTGAAACCAATATAGATTTGTAAAATATAGGTTTACTAATTGCACTACAGAACGTGTATGCTTTTATTGATCATAGTTAAGGCTTTTAATTAGCTTTGGAACAAATGAGAAAGAGAGCTTATGTTGAATCAATGTATTGAGAGGAGCTTTACTAGCTCATTTCAAGTAGATGTATGCCCTTCTAACAAATGGCACACCGTAAGGCAAAATGGTGTAATAATGGACTTTGTACATAGCAGTTCTTAACTAAAAATGCATGCACAGTGTTTTCCATGTATCCCAGTGACTCTAGTTCACACCAATGTAGTCAGTTCTAGTCAGTTTCCGCTAGAGCTGCACAATTAATCGTTAAAAGATCACGATCTCTATTCACCCCCTCTGACGATCTGTATTGCAGAGTTTCCCGATTCTTTCATGTAACAAGTATATAGAGTTCTCTGCTCACTCTAGCAGTCTGCCAAACCGGGTAGTCTGCTAAGTTTTTAACAACATTGTAACTCTTCCAGCTTAGATCAAAGGGATAAAACTTCTGTGTGAATATGCAGGAAGTTACTTTAAAGTCTAAACCTTTTTCTGACACATGTTTCTTACAGTTAAAAATCAGATTTTTTTGCTAGAAAATTACTTGGAACCCCCAAACATTATATATATTTTTCTAGCAAAGACCCTAGGGAATAAAATGGTGATTGTTGCAATATTTTATGTCACGCTGTATTTGTCCAGCGGTCTTTCAAACGCAATTTTTTGGGAAAGATATACTTCAATGAATAAAAAAAAAAAAACGAAAACAGTAAAGATAGCCCAATTATTTTGTTTAATGTGAAAGATGATGTTATGCCGTGAGAATCGTGAGAAAATTGTGATCTATCTTCTAAGCAAAAAATTAAAAATTAAAAAAAAAAAAAAATTGTGATTCGTATTTTAGCCAGAATCGTGCAGCTCTAGTTTCTGCACCAGAAACTGACTGGAACTGACTGCACTGGTGTGAGCCTTTGGGATAGATGGAAAACACTGCATGCATTTTTAGGGCCTATTCACGCCAAGAAAATGCACTCCGGATACGTGGCGGATCAGTTTTTGCTTACAGTTCACACCACACGCAATTCCAGTGCGTTTTTGATACAATTTGCTAGGTTCCAGTACAGTTCTGTGCAGAAAAAATGCAGCAGGCTCTACTTTTTTTTTCTGCATCGGAAACTGACTGCATTGGTGTGAAGTAGAGCCATTGGAACACATGGAAAACACAGTGCATGCATTTTTAGTGCAGAAAAAAAGCGCACAGAACTGCATCTGGTGTGAACTAGCACTCAAGGAAATTTCCAGACTATTGCCGATTAATAACCGTTAAAGTCTCCCATTAACACAATGTAAAGGAATACTGCTTACCCCATAACTACTCCATAATTCACCCCCACGATCAGAAGAGCAAAGGCGAAATGCCAGCAGTAGCACATTGTAATAAACATTACATTGCTGTGATCGTTCTGATTCCACTCAGGGCCACCACCAGGAGGGTACAGCACAAATCCAATCTGGAACACACAAAAAAATGCTTATTAGTAAGATAAAATAATTTTTTTCTTAAAAACAAACTAGTTACCCTATAATCCAGATCACTTGCATGAAAACAGTGAGCAGATCTCCCATAGCCAGCTCACCCTATTTGCCCACAAAGCAGCAAATCACACTTTTTGGCCATTAGGAAGGTTAGGGGAGAAGGAATGAGCAGAACCCATTGAATAGAGACAGTTAATGCTGGAATCTTGGTATACATTGCAGATTTCTCCCAGATTGGTGTATAGATGGCACAGCATGGAACAACTCCTGTACATAGCCTCTGTGCAGGAGCTTCCTATAATAAAGACCAGTCACTGCTGCTCTCTCTCCTTGTGCAAAGTAACTAGTCGAGTCTCCGCCCCCTCCTGTAGTTTTCTGCAGGCAGACGGTATTGGGTAGACCTTCTGGGTCCCTCCCACACCTTTGCACAAGCTATGCTGATGTCACTGCTACATTTTAAAAAGGTAATATCTGGGTATGTTAAGACATTTGGTGCTCGCAATGTGGATTTATATACTTTTGGCTATTAAGTAACATATTTAAATTAAAGTTTTTGTCCCCAGAGTTCAGATATTTCCTATACATATTAAAAAAAAAAATTACCAACAATGAAAAGTACCTTTTTTTTTTAAACCAAGGCTACAATTGTTATTTTGCTTACTGCTTAAATGTGATACAACTGTAAGGGGGGGGAGGAGAGGAGAGGAGAGGAGAGGAGAGGAGAGGAGAGGAGAGGAGAGGAGAGCCGAGCCTTAACTCTATCCAAATAAAACATTCAATGGCCGGTATCCAGGCTATATCATCTCTATTTACTATAGCCAGTGATAGTTGCACAATTATAACATAAAAAAACAGCAATATCAAGTGGGAATAAAATTTTCTGCTTCTCTATTCCCTAAAGAACCTAGACAGCACCTGATTCCCACAGCTGCCACATTCTTTATATCAGTGATTCTCAACTCCGGTCCTCAGGACCCACTAACAGGCCAGGTTTGCAAAACAATGGAAATACATCACAGATGATATAATTTGCTGCTCAGTGATTGCAGTATTCTAATCTGAATCTCCCCAAGGTAATACTTAAAATCTGGTCTGTTAGTAGGTCCTGCTGACAGGAGTTGAGAACCACTGATCTAGAGAGAATGAGGCTTTGAAGGATGTTGAACTGTTAGCACAGACACTGCTGCATTCTTTCTAGAAGTATGTGCTACTTGTGCTCAGGCAGATAAATTTATGAGACTGCAAACATTGTAATGACCACATGAGGGCAGCAGTGCTCCAACCAAAAGTAAACAAGCTTTACAAATTTGCAATTCATCAAATATCGTAAGTTTTAGATGAAAAGAAATGTGATGACCATCTATGTGTACTGAAAACGTAACTACTCAGAAAGCAGCTGTTTTTTTGTTTTTTTGTTTTTTTTTTACCAATAAATCTCTACCTACAAAAGCACACAACCCACTTTGAAGACTTAAAAAAAACAAATGCAAGCAGGCAGGCTTTTTATTGCAGTACAGACAGGCATATCTCCCAACTGTCCCTGATTTCAAGGGACTGTCCCTGATTTGGAGCAATGTCTTTCTGTCCCTCTTTCCTCCTCATTTGTCCCTCATTTTGGTCTGATCTATATAGTTGTATATAAAATGCACTTTTTATCTTTCAAACAGTGTTTCCTGGTGCTAAACCTTTCATCCAAATTCTAAATTGCTGCATTTGTAAATTTTAAAAGCCAATATAAAAAAAGTATAGTAGTGGTAAAAAAAAGCCCTTGTGGATTTACTGAACCTTTTTATTGTGTTAAATCTCCTTTAAGGGGGTGTGACAGGGGGCGTGTCCTATGCCTACATACGTTTGCTAGTAGGTGTCCCTCATTCCCATCTCAGAATGTTGGGAGGTATGGACAGGCAATGGGGGTTATTTACTAAAGGCAAATCCACTTTGCACTACAAGTACACTTGGAAGTGCAGTCGCTGTAGATCCGAGGAGAAGATCTGAAATGAGGGGAAGCTCTGCTGATTTCTATCATCCAATCACGTGCAAGCAAAAATGCTGTTTTTTATTTTCCTTGCATGTCCCCCTCAGATCTACAGCGACTGCACTTCTTGTAGTGCACTTGTAGTGCACAGTGGATTTGCCTTTTGCAATAAAACAAGCTTGCCTGCCTGTTCTCAATCTGCTTTAGAATGTAAACTGAGCTGCGCATGAGCAGCACACCATGGTACCGGCGAGAGGAAAGGAAATTGATACTGAGAGAAATACAGAGGGTGGCATTGCTGACCTCCTTCTCAAAATGCTGGTTTCCTAGAGGTCTCTGGTCTCAGTACATGGTGACACTGATTGGAAATAGGCACACTGCTCAGCAAAGTCAGAATCATTTTATACATACTTGTTCAGAGCCTGTGACCTAAAAAAGTACTAAAGCCATTGAATCTGCATGACAGCCAAGGAAGCAGCATTTTCAAGAAGGGGGGGGGGTCTGCAGTGGCAGCCTCCATACTTTTCTGATGCCTTCTGTTCAAATCTTACAAAAAAACGTGTGCTCTGCCACACAGTACAGACCAGAAGTAGAGGACAGGAGACTGGACAATGAAAGGAGAAGATGCAGACTGATCAGGTTATCTCTCTCTCTTCTCTGCTCCTATGGCCATTATCGGCAAATAATGAACTGATTGGTAGAACTGATTGGCTCCTGATGCTGCTTCTTTGTCTCAGTCTAAGCTCTGCTGCACGGTGGATTTTAAAAGGCTGATACTAAGTCAAATATAGGCAATTACACTGATTGAATAAAAAAACAAAAAAAAAAAAAACACATCTATGTAATGATGTATTAACAAGTACAGAGCTGCCTTACTTGTGTCTTTATATCTGTCTGGAGCTCAGCTGAATCGTAGATCTGATCAGACATGGTTTTTAATGAAGGTCGGGATGAGGTGTGAGCCATTTTGCCATTACACTAATGCAGCGTAAACACGGTCGGACTTTTCTATCGAACTGGTCTGACGGACCGAGTCCGGCGGACAATCCGATTGTGTGTGGGCTTCATCAGGCCTTCAGCGGACTTTTCCAGTCGAAAATCTGACGGACTTTAGATTTGGAATATGCTTCAAATCTTTACATCGTAACTCCGCCGGACACAGGAATCCACTAGTCTGTATGCTAGTCCGACGGACAAAAACCGAAGCTAGGGCAGCTATTGGCTACTGGCTATCAACTTCCTTGTTTTAGTCCGGTGTACGTCATCACATACAAATCTGTCGGACTTTGGTGTGATCGTGTGTAGGCAAGTCCGTTCATTAAAAAGTCAGTTGAAAGTCCGTCAAAAGTCCATTGAAAGTCCGTTGAAAGTCCGTCGGACCAGTCCGGTCGAAAAGTCCGCCTGTGTGTACGCGGCTTTAGCCTTATAACCGGGATAATTTGTTACTCAGCAAAGCTTGAAGATTTCATTAAAGTGTTACTAAACCCAGGACCCTGCATTCATTATATCTGGTCTCCCACAGTACACAGAACTAGGATATGCAATTATTTTAGCAAATATAAGCTGCTAAATACCTTTTCTTATCAGCAAAATATAGCAATTTTGTGACTTCTATCATGCTGCATACACACAAGCGGAAGTTCCGTCAGAAAAAGTCCTATGGGAGCTTTTCATCGTATATTCCGACCGTGTGTATGCCCCACTGGACTTTTTCCATCGAAAATTGAGACAGACTTAGATATAGAACATGTTCTATATTTTTCCGACAGAACTAATTACTATCGGAAAAACCTCTCGTCTGTATGCTGTTCCGACGAGATTAGCAGAAGGAGCCCAAAGGGTGGCGCACTGGTTATTGCACTTCCTTTTTCTAGTCCCGTCGTATGTGCTGTACGTCACTGCGTTCTTGATGGTCGGACTTTGGTGTGACTGTGTGTATGCAAGACAGCTTGAGCGGAATTCCATCGGAGAAACCTCCAGAGTTTATTCCGACCGCAAAACCACTCGTGTGTACGTGGCATCAGT
The DNA here is from genome assembly GCA_037952925.1 of Lithobates clamitans. Lineage (NCBI taxonomy): Eukaryota > Metazoa > Chordata > Amphibia > Anura > Ranidae > Lithobates > Lithobates clamitans. Next base: position 10,029,006 of record JBBGZY010000723.1, read on the forward strand.
GTCCAGCCAAGCACTGGTTAAAGCTTGTAGGAGGAGTTTTCAATCTCCTCTGACTGTCCTATGAGGCTGCATAGCCCTCTGACCCTCTGTCTGGACAGTGCTGAACACACCATCTAGAAATACACACCAAACTGAGCATGTGCAGAGTGCCCCCAAGGCTCTGTGCTATCAGCAGATGGATTGGGGACAGTGGAAAAAGGGGGAGGGAGGTCAGAGAAGACAGGATCCAACAGCCTTTTTACACAATGAGCAGGATTAACCCCTTAGGCTCCACAGTGAGCGAGTATAACAAGCATGCTTTACTGCATATACAGACTGATTTAACTGTTGTGGGTTTAGTAACACTTTAGGTCCTCATTCATTACATGGCTGTAAAGAGTCGCTTTAAGACACAAGGTGTCACCCTGCCCATCCCACACTTACCTGCCAGAACCAACTGCCTTGTAATATACACAGACTGCATCGGAAGAGCTCCAAGATTATGTTTCCACGGAGAAAGACCTCTAGAAATATACACAGCGCTCCACCAAATACTGCGAACAAGAGGAGCAGATGAATGTGAAGGTCCAGCTCCTGCCTGCCATGGACATGGTAGTAGAACAGGAATCCTAAATTACAGAGAAAAAGTGCCTGATCAGAATGCATTTTACCACTACAGATGTTCGAGAAATATACACACATGCTGCAATCACTATTTATAAAAAAAACTCAACTATCGACAATTTAATCACAGAAAATAGTACTCTTACAATAATCCTGCTATCCTAAACTTGGTCATTCAAATTTAAGTTTTTTAAAAACAGTTTACGCTGGGTTTAATTAAAACTGTATGTTGAAACAATCACTGGAATAAACCAGAGATAGAGACAACTAACTCATATTTCCCTTGAACGAGATCTAAAACCAAACATGTAATATATTGCAGCTTTCCAGGCCTTAGATGTGGTGGCTGCATTTGTTTTCTTTTCCCAAGCAAAGCACAATTTCTGCCAGTACAGATAAATACCTGTTTATCTTATCAGAATTCCAGTGCCCTTGTCACCTCCTGTGCACTGGATTTATGTATTTTCCATTATTTTATGACCATTACTACACAATGCATCAAGTATATTGATGAGCGTTCTGCAGGCTTTGTTCAGGGTCCAGTGAAGGGTTAACATCACAATTGTAATTTGTTTCCTCCCCATCCCCTGCTAAGTGCTTAAATTCTACATGTAAGTCACGGTCATCACGGCAACCTAGATTTTGCGGTCCAACCCGACATACCAACATCCCGGTTACCTTCTCTCCCAAAGCGATGTCTACGTCACCCTGTGCGCCCGGCTCCAGCCAGCCTGTTTCGCTCTCCTGGCTCCATTCCCCAGTGGTGGTTACTACAAAACACCTCCTACAGCACAGCCGGAGGTTGACACCCGTGATCAGTTATCGAGCTGACAGCTGTCAATTTGGATTCCCCGCCAATATACTGTATATATTCAAGTATAAGTCGAGTTTTTCAGCACATTTTTTTGTGCTAAAAGTGCCCCCCTCGACTTATACTCGAGTCAAGCACTTTTCTGCAGCAAAAAATTTCATTTTCCGAACCGACTTTGGGGCCCCATATCTCAGGACCACTTGGTCCTAGCACTAAGTGGTCCCGAGATACGGGGCCCCAAACCCTCTGCTACAGAAAAGTGCTTGACATTTTCTGAACTGATTTTTGGGGCCCTGTATCTCGGGGCCACTTGGTGCTAGAAACCCCAGCTTTGGAAATTTTATGGTGCTAGTTCCACTGGGTTTGCACATCAAATTTGGGGTTCTTAGCACTAAGTGGCCCCAAGATACGGGGCCCCAAATTCGGTTAACTGTGTCCATCTGCAGCAATGTCATTTCGGGACCCTTTGGGTTCAGAGACCCTAAATTTTGGCTGCAGCTAGGGGGCATCTAGGAACCCTTAACTACCGAGTTTGAAGTTCGGGGGACCTATGGCTGCAAATGGGCACAGTGAGGCTGCAAATGGGCAATGTTGACCCTCTTTTCCACTTACAGTAGCTGTGCATTTCTCACCCTCGTCTTATACTCGGGTCACTAAGTTTTTCCCATTTTTTTGTGGTAAATTAGAGCCTCGACTTATACTCGGAACGACTTATACTCGAGTATATACGGTAGTTCATTTTGGATATCCGTTCAGTTTGACCACTGGTTTAAAGTAGAAGCTGATTGGTTGAGGTTAATCCCTCTTAACCCGGATGTCACAGTGGTTACCGTGCTTTTTACATTTATATCTACAATGACTATTTGCCTTTTATGATTGCCTCTGCAACCCCTGCAAGCTTTTATGACAGTTTTTATTTCTCAGAAACCCAACAAATAAATGAACTTTTTACTTGGCCAAAGGTCTGAAAGTTCTTATGCTTCACCCATAGAGCTCTGCTTCTTTGTTTTAGTGTTTTGTTATCCACCTTTTCCAGTGGTTGGCGGCTGCACTGGGCTTTAGCTCATTTTATATTTTGGATGATCCGTACACCTACACATACGGCTGACAGTTTATAGCGCTCAAGGAACTTTTTTTGTGTGTACCTCCTGTGCACTGAACTGAAATATCAAACAATGTTATCATTTTCCCAGCCATCTTCTGTGAACTACAAAAGAAGGCCACATAACAAAGAGGAGTAGAGAAAGAGTTTTATAATGCAAATCAGGAAAGCAGCCTTGGGTGACAACACTGCTCTTCCATAGATACAGTGCAGCAAGCGAGCAATGTCACCCTAGCACAGAAAGTGTTCGTTTCAGGATCACCAGGTGAAAATAGAAGGAACAAAGCCTAAAAAAGGGAAACAAATGCAGCCGCCACATCAGGACAGATAAGCTGCAATATATACATTTTTTTGGTTGTGGATTTAGACTTTACCTCAAGGGCCCATTCAGAGCAGCCACACTAGTATGCATCCACTGGTTAGTGGAAATGTCACAAAGGGGTTGATTTACTAAAACTGGGGAGAGCAAAATCTTGCGCAACTGTGTATGATACCCAATCAGCTTCTAACTTCAGTTTGTTCAATTAACCGCTTTCCAACCATATAACATAGATTTACCCCGGCAAGGCAGCTCTGCTGCGCCAGATCACGTAACCTAGTACGTGATCTGGAACTTCCCGGTAGGGGGTACACGCATGCCGCCAGCGACCCGGCCGTGCTGAGATTAAACACAGCAGATGTCGATCAGTGGGTGCCGGTGTCCTGCCAAAAGCTCCAAACTCTCAAAAAGTCCAACCGCGTGTATTGCGCATGCGCGAGCAGGGCTTTCTTCTGCACGTCGGATTGGGACGTAAAAGCCATCAGCTACACCAACTCCTCTCGCCGCCGCACCGCGCCTGCGCGGTCTTTGAAGAAAATCATTCCATCAAATTCTCCAACTGTTATGCCCTGTACACATGATCAGATTTTCCGACGGAAAATGTTTTATAGGACCTTGTTGTCGGGAATTCCGAACGTGTGTGGGCTCCATATAGAGCTTGCTATAAAATTTTCCGACAACAAAATCAGTTGTCAGAATTTCCGATCGTGTGTACACAAATCCGACAAAGTGCCACGCATCAGAAAAAATTAAGATGAAAGCTATTGGCTACTGCCCTGTTTATAGTCCCGACTTACGTGTTTTACGTCACCGCGTTCAGAAAGATCGGATTTTCCAACAATTTTGTGTGACCGTGTGTATGCAAGACAAGTTTGAGCCAACATCTGTGGCAAAAAATCCATTGATTTTGTTGTCGGAATGTCCGATCAATGTCCGACCGTGTGTACAAGGCATTAGTGTTACCGCGCATGCGCACTGCTGCCATAACATCCCCTGTCACATCTTCCGTCTCACACATAAACCATAGGGGATACATGGACAGTTAAGCAAAAATACAGAGTTTTATCATACGAGATTCAAAGCAATGAACATGATGAACTGGGAAGATAATGTACGGAACAATGTGTTTGCAGAACTATGTTCACACTCACATACATATCCACACATTGTTCTGTACATTATCTTGCCAGTTCAGGGGATGCGAGTCTTCCCTCGCAATCTGAATGTAAGATTGTCACGTAAAAGGCAACAAATAGACCAACTGCTCTCTCACCGCCGCAGCACGCCTGCGCATCCTGCATATCACACACTAAAAGAATGCGATCAAATACTCTAACTGCTGAGTTTTTTCTTCACTCTCCATCTATATCCTTTGCTTTATGTGTGAAAAAGATGATCAGAATATCAGTCAGGGGATGTCAGTCTTCATGCGCAGGCGCACTACTGCAATTTCAGTTGTAATATTTGATAGGATTCTTTTAGCCTGTGATACGAAGGCCACACAGGCGCGCTGTGGGGCGAGAGATGCTGGTGTATTTGATAGCTTTTACGTGACAATCTGACGTGCAGAACAAACCCCTTCTTGTGCACGCGCTCGTGCATGGCCAATACACCCACCTATGATGCGGTTGGAGCTTTTGACAGGTTGCAGATTTTGGTAGAACACCGGTGTCCTAACAAAAATCTTCGACTGCGTCAATTCCGGTGAGGCTACGTCAGAGAACAGCTGTTTGCGCGGCTTCACTGCACATGCGCATAATGTTTTTTCAGGTCCAGACAATTATAGACTCGAGCGGCGTACCAGCTGTGCGTCCAGTCCTGCCCTCGCCACTAACATGCCCCTAGGCTGCTCTGGAGAGGTGGGTGGGCCCAGTGTATAGCCATGTATGTGTCACTGGAGCTCGGATTGACAGAGTGGTGCCAGTGGGGGGGGGGGCCTGAATAGCTGTCAGAAGGTCGATCCCTGTGCCCAAGAGCTTGCAATCTATGACAGTGACCTACAGTTTTATTGCTAATATAGGAAGAGCTGTGTCTATTCTGATCTCTGTCACTCTGTTATTTTGAAAAGTGTCCTGTAGATAGAGCACGTCAAGCCATAGCTGTGGTCCCTGGGGATATGCTGGTCGCCCATCCGTGCTGTTGCTGGAGGGAACTCAGGCAACCATGAATGAGGGACCTGCAGACTTGGTCATGGTAAGTGGGACCATCCCATACCCCCCACACCTTCTCCCCTGGGGTCTGGGACCCCTTCTCCCCTGGGGACAGGGACACCCTATCACTCCTGGGGACAAGGACCCCATCTCCCTTGGGGACAGGGACACCCATCCCCCCCCCGGGGACAGGCATCCTATATCTCCCCTAGGGATGGACCCCCATCTCCCCTGGGGACAGGGACCCTGTTTTTTTTTTTTGTTTATAGCGCAAACAGTAAAAAAATTGCAGAGGTGATCAAATACCACCAAAAGAAAGCTCTATTAGTGGGAAAAAAGGACATCAATTTTGTTTGGGTACAATGTTATTTAGTTATGTAATGCAGTACCGTATCGCAAAAAATGTCAGGAAGGGGGGTAAATCTTCCAGGTCAAGTGGTTAAACCTGGAAACGGATTGGTGTCTATGCACAGCTGCACCAGATTTTTCAACTCCAAAGTGTCTATTGGCCACAATGCAGTGCGATGTGGTATTTTGCGCACTGAGCTGAAAAAAGTACTGCTTGCCACAATGCGATGGTGTGAACCAGCCTGATAGGCATTTTGCATTGTCTTGCATTGGAATATGGAAAAATTCCCCGCACCTACTGTGAATGGGCCCCAACACACGACATTGGTGGTGCCCCTACCATTTCACTATTTTTGATTTAACATTCCAGGCAGGCTCAAGACCAGTAAGGATGCTTACTGCTTATCGTAAAAGTCAAAGTGTACACATTACTTTCACCTCCTATGGGTCTGGATTTATTGATCAACAAATGTCACTGGGACAGAAGAGAGGATAAATCTCTCATAAGCTCACCACACTTTACAATCTTCTTTAGATCTACCAACAACTCTGTAGTTCAAAGGCCTTCCTGATTAGATCGTTTAGGTAGGTCCTCATATTACAACGTTTTGGTAAATCTAAAGTTGATTGTACGGTCAGATTTGAACGTGTAGAGCAGGGGTGTCCAGCCTCTGGACCTTCCTGGGCCACATTAAATACACTAACAATAAGGATATCGGATGAGCAGAAAAAGTTGCACAGATCACAAATTAACGATCACAGGTATAGATAGATAATGTACCTGAGTAATAAAGCTTGATTTTTTGTACTTTTTTTATCATAAAAGTAAAAGAGGTCAACATAAAACAAGTGCGATATTTGACACTGTTTATGATAAACTAAGACATCAATATCTGGTTTGATGGATGTAGTGGAAATTCTCAAGGTGCTCATCAGATATTTTGGTTCTAACTTTGCCCTTCATGTTCTTCACCCTTGAAAATAGTTGCTCACAAATAAAAACTGAAAACCGATGACATGAATAAGGAGTGATTGTGAGGAGTGGGAGATTTTTTTTGGAAAGATAAAAAACTTATACAAACATCCAGTAAAGAGACACTGTCCAATATTTATTTGGCCACATGTGTTTGCGAAGTGTAAACGCATTTTTACAAAAAATTCCAACATAAATTTAAAAAAAAAAAAAAAAAAAAAAATTTAAATTTTTAAGTAACTTTGCGATTTTGTGTTGGGCCGCACTCATAGCCGTCTTGGATCACAGGTTGGACAGCACTGGTGTAGCGTGAGATTAATAGGAACTCACTACAGAAGGTTCTCTTTATACAAAAAAAAGGTTTTGCTTGGAGTAACTGAAGCTGATCCATCGCTCCCTGTTGCCGAATTCTTTTGCCGGATGCAGCTCTATGCGCCAGGGATATGCAATTAGCAGACCTCCAGCTGTTGCAAAACTACAAGTCCCATCATGCCTCTGCCTCTGGGTGTCACGATTGTGGCTGTCAGAGTCTTGCTATGCCTCATGGGACTTGTAGTTCTGCAACAGCTGGAGGTCCACTAATTGCATATCCCTGCTCTATGCACACATTCACTGAGCACAATCACAGGGCTATGAATAGTTTGTGCTGTAATAGTCTTCACTAGAGTGAAGCACGGGACATTCAGTTATCCCCTGTCTAGTATATAACTGGAAGTAGGTTCATATTACATAAAATGGACAAGACTGGTGTAAAATACCTTCAACAAATACAGCAATGGCGAGCATCATTCTATCCATGGCAACAGGAACAGCTTTTGTGGTGTGGGTGATGATATCCACCACCCCGGAGATGCCATAGAAGAAATACATGGTGGCATGCTGCCAGTTCATAAGGTGATCCCACTGCTTCTCTTCACGATTGTACAGCTTGAGGTGTGGGCCATCCGGCACAAACTGTTCAGCCAAAATTCCTGAGGGCAAAAAAAATGTTTTCATTTACAGACAAGCAGCGAGTATTAATATATTTAAAGTACATCTCAGTCAAACATAGGATATAAAGTACATAAATTTAAAGGATAGGCTTATATATTAATAATATTCAAATCACACAATGCAAAATTGATGTCCTTTTTTCCCCACAAATAGAGCTTTCAATCAGTTCTATTGCAGTGTCAGCAGCTTAATATTTTTTGAGTGCTGGTGCAGTATAATTTTTAATTTTATTGATTACTTTGTAGATAGTGGACAAGATAAAATGGCATAGACAGGACAGTGGATGAGGCGTTTCGCCTCAAACATCATCTGGGGACATCATCTAGCCCAGATGATGTCTGTTTGAGACGAAACGCGTCAGTTCCACTGTCCTGTCTATGCCATTAGATTTTGTTAGGCTGTCCACAAGGTTTAGGAATGTGTCTATGGGAATGTTTGACCATTATTCCAGAAGCACATTTGTGAGGTTAGCCGCTGATGTTGGGCAAGAAGGCCTGGCTCGCAGTCTCTGCTCTAATTTATCCCAAAGGTGTTCTATCGGGTTGAGGTCAGGACTCTGTGCAGGCCAGACAAGTTCCTCCACCCCAAACTTGCTCATCCATGTCTTTATGGACCTTGCTTTGTGTACTGGTCCAAATCATTTGGTGGAGGGGGGATTATGGTGTGGGGTTGTTTTTCAGGGGTTGGGCTTGGCCCCTTAGTTCCAGTGAAGAGAACACTTAAGGTGTTGGCATACCAAGATATTTTGGACAATTTCATGCTCTCAACTTTGTGGGAACACTTTAGGGATGGCCCCTTCCTATTCCAACATGACTGTGCACCAGTGCACAAAGCAAGATCCATAAAGACATGGATGAGCGAGTTTGGGGTGGAGGAACTTGACTGGCCCTTGTCCTGACCTCAACCTGATAGAACACCTTTGGGATGAATAAGAGTGGCGACTGAGAGCCAGACCTTTTCGTCCAACATCAGTGCCTGACCTCACAAATGCGCTTCTGGAAGAATGGTCAAACATTCCCATGGTCACACTCCTAAACCTTGTGGACAGCCTTCCCAGAAGAGTTGAAGCTGTTATAGCTGCAAAGGATGGGCCAACTCAATATTGAACCCTACGGACTAAGACTGGGATGACATTAAAGTTTGTGTGTGTAAAGGCAGACGTCCCAATACTTTTAAGAATATTGACAATATAGAATATAGTGTGTATATGTGTGTGTGTATTTTTTTTTTATATTTTAGTCCACATACACAACATGGAAAAGGTTCCCTGCTTAGGAGGAATGTACAGAGTATCAGGGCTAACAGGAGTGGTATGGACACCATAAATGCTGTGATGTGTATGTGCAACCATGGCTTTACAATATTGAACACTCTGAATTATCTGTAATTGTTGACAGCAGTGATTTAAAGATCAGGTGGGAAAAGGAACTGAAACCTGCAACAGGCTGGCCTGAAAATATGTGTTTTCAGGAAGCACTTAACCCCTTCCCAGCCATTAGTGTCATTAGTACAGTGACAGTGCTTATTTTTGGGACTGAGCACTGTATTAGTGTCACTGGTTCCCGCAAAGTATAGTATACCACCAAAAGAAAGCTCTATTTGTGGGGAAAAAAATGACATACTTTTTTTTGGGGGGGTACAGTGTTGCACAACTGCGCAATTGTCAGTTAAAGTAATGCTGTGCCTTATCACAAAAAGTGGCCTGATCATGAAGGGGGGGGGGGTAAATCTTCCACAGGTAATATGGTTAAATAGATCAAATGTTGGTATAGAGCTTGTGGGAACAGTAAAGAGGAAAGGGAGCTCCATAGGACAGATACAACACAGAAGAAACCTTGCTGGTTGGATCATGTAGTTAAAGATGAACTGTGTGTTAAGCCATTGGCATTATGAAGAGTTCTGATAGGGATATAATATAAGGATTAGGGAGCAGAGCGGTATTTACCCCAATATCCTTATGTGCAGCACCTACCTAATCTACATGCAAGACCAGCCAGTGAAATGGCATTGTAGTACACCAGAGCAGCTGTTCCCTCAGTGGGAGGAAATAGTTCTTGTTCTGTAAAACTGGACCCGGAATAGTTTAGCACTTTTAACCACTTGCAGACCAGGCCTTTTCTGTCACTTTTTGTTTAAGTTTGAATCGGAATTTTTTTGCTAGAAAATTGCTCAGAACCCCCAAACATTATATATTTTTTTTAGCAGAGACACTAGGGAATAAAATGACAATCATTGCATTTTCTTACGTCACACGGTATTTGCGCAGCGATTTTTCAAACACATTTTTTTTGGAAAAAATATGCTTTAACCACCCCAAAATAATTCAGCCCCGGAAGAATTTACCCCCTTAATGACCAGGCCATTTTTTGCAATACGGCAATGTGTCGCTTTAACTGACAATTGCGCGGTCATGCGATGTTGTACAGAAACAGTTGACGTCATTTTTTTCCCACAAGTAGAGCTTCCTTTTGGAAGTATTTGATTACGTCTGCGGTTTATTTTTTGCGATATTAACAAAAAAAATACTGACAATTTTGAAATATGCTATAACACACACACACACACACACACACACACACACATACATATTAATTAGGGCTGATAAAAAAATCGATTTAAATCTTGAATCGAGTTGAGAGGTCAAATCAATTCAAAATTTAAGCAAATCGATTTTTTTTCTTTTTCACCGCGCCGGTCCTGAGGAGCTGCGGGCAGGAGTTTTTAGGCAAGGCTGCAGCTTTGGCCTAGTCCGCGGCCGGACTCCACGGCCTCGCCTTAAAACTCCTGCCTGCAGCTCCCCAGGACCGGCACTGACACCACGCCGACCCTAAGGAGCTGCATGCAGGAGTTTTTAGGCGAGGCCGCGGCTTCAGCCTAGTGCGAGGCCGGACGCCGCAGCCTCGCCTAAAAACTCCTGCATGCAGTTCCTCGGGACCGGCGCGCTGTCCAAAAAAAAAAATTCGAATCATGAATCGAGTTTTTTTTTAAGTAAATCCCAGATTTTTTTTGGGGGGGGGGGGGGAATCTCCCAGCCCTAATTAATATATATATATATATATATATATATATATATATATATATATATATATATATATATATATATATATATATATATATATATATATATATCTCTCTCACTTTGCTTTTTTTTTTTTTTTTTTTTTAACCTACAGGTAAGCTTATAATAAAGCTTACCTGTAGTTTAAATGAATATCTCCTAAATGTGCTTTGATGCCATTCCTTGAGAGCTCTGTGCCGCGGCCGTCACTCCCACACGTGTGGAAGCGAACCCAGAAGGAAAACTGGGTGAGGATTAAAGCCCTGCTGGAGGGCTTCGTTTCAAGGCACTGCATACTAGCACATTATGACATTACTTTGCAGGAGGAAAACATGTTTATTTATTTTCCGTTTAGGTTTAATACCATATTAATAAAATGTTCCTCTGTTTAAAACTATATTACCTTTTAGTTTATTCTTATCAGCCCTAATAACTCTAAATTGTTCTCCTTCTCCATTCATTATTATTCTCCTGATGATTTTTCTGTTCTATTTTATTAACCATTAATATTTTAAAAAAGCGCAAAATTGAAAAAATAAAACGCCACTTTATTTAATTTGTAAATAACTTTGCAGTGCTTTTCACCAGAATAATACATTTTTATTTAATTTTAAACAAGACAAAATTACAGAATAAAATGTGCACTTTATCTGCAGTAACACCATTTCATTTTTAAACTAATACTACTCAAAAGAAAAAAAGTCTTGCATTTTTTTCGTTTTTTTATATTTTTGTTAAGTTATGTTTTATTATCTAAAGACTGGGGGAAAAAAAATCATTTTTGCGAGACAATACCATGAAAAGAAAGCCTTGTTTGTCCTTAAAAAAACAATATATGTGTTATGTTGTTATCTTAAAGCGGAGCTTTAACCAAAAGGGGAAGTTCCCTTCCCATTTAAGGCTTCTTCCCCTGCTCCTCTTTAATGAATAGCACTTTTTGGGGGGGGGAGGGGGGGATGGGGGTACCTTGTTTTAACAGCAATCAAAAGTTCTCCTTGTGGGACCATTCAAAATGCGCAGCACAGCTCGCGCATGCGCAGAGGGCAGCCGGCTGTGAAGCAGGCTCGGGTGAGCACAGCTATGGATCCTCGGACAGGTGAGTATCTGTCTATTAAAAATCTGCAGCTAGAGTTTTTGTAGCTGATGATTTTAATTATTACAAATATGACTGGAGCTCCTCTTTAAGTAATGGCAAAGTTATCGCCAAACAAACAGATCCATAGCAGGATGGTAAAAATTGCTCTGGGCCATAGGGGGTAAACAGGTGTGAGAGGCAAAGTGTGTTTACATTTTAGGTGAATAATGATGCGTCCCCGCTGTCCCTGCCTGGGCAGGCCTGTCAAGTTCCTCCACCCCAAACTCGCTCATCCATGTCTTTATGGACCTTGCTTTGTGCAGTGGTCCAAATCAGTTGGTGGAGGGGGGATTATGGTGTGGGGTTGTTTTTCAGGGGTTGGGCTTGGCCCTTTAGTTCCAGTGAAGGGAACTCTTAGGGTCCTTTCACACTGGGGCGGTTTGCAGGCGCTATTGCGCTAATAATAGCGCCTGCAAACCGACCCGAAAGTGCCGCTGCTTTCATTCCAGTCTGAAAGCCCCGAAGGCTTTCACACTGGAGCGATGCGCTGGCAGGACGGTAAAAAAAAGTCCTGCCAGCAGCATCTTCGGAGCGGTGAAGGAACGGAGTGTATACCGCTCCTTTACCGCTCCTGCCCATAGAAATCAATGGGACGGCGCGACTATACCACTGGCAAAGCGCCTCTGCAGAGGCACTTTGCGGTGGTTTTTAACCATTTCTCGGCCGCTAGCGGGGGGTAAAATCGCCTCGCTAGCGGCCGCATACCGACGGTAAAGCCCCGCTTACAATAGCGGCGCTTTATCGCCGACGCCCGCCCCAGTGTGAAAGAACTCGTAAGGCATCAGCATACCAAGACATTTTAGACAATTTCATGCTCCCAACTTTGTGATAACAGTTTGGGGATTTGGCTCCTTTCTGTTCCAACATGACTGCACCACCTGTGCACAAAGCAAGGTCTATAAAGACATGGGCAAGCGAGTTTGGGGTGGAGGAACTTGACTGGCCTGCTCAGAGTCCTGACCTCAAGCCGATAGAACACCTTTGGGATGAATTAGAGCGGACACTGCGAGCCAGGCCTTCTCGTCCAACATCAGTGCCTGACCTCACAAATGCACTTCTGGAAGAATAGGCAAACATTCCCATAGACACACTCCTAAACCTTGTGGACGGCCTTCCCAGAAGAGTTGAAGCTGTTATAGCTGCAAAGGGTGGGCCAACTCAATATTGAACCCTACAGACTAAGACTGGGATGCCATTAAAGTTCATGTGTGTGTAAAGGCATGCATCCCAGTACCTTTGACAATATAGAATATAGTGTGTGTATATATATATATATATATAGTTCATATGAGTATAAAGGCAGACGTCCCAATACTTTTGGTAATATAGTGTATTTACTGGTCTTCCTATTTGTCCTGCCCACTGGTAAAGGGGCTCCACTTTCTCATTTTACTAAACATAACAGAAAAAAATATAACAACCTATTTTGCAGCAGCAGAAGAATCCACGGCAAGACACCCAGAGCCTAGAACTAAATAGATCATTCCTGCTGTCCCCAAGACATGTAGAAAGCAGTGGGTGAATCTGCCCCTCCAAACAATATAGGTTTAAAGGGGTTGAAAAGTCAGAAGGTTTTTTTTTATCTTAATACATTCTATGGATTAGGATAAAAAGCCCTTCTGTGTGCAGCAGCCCCCTCAGTCCCCCTAATACTTACCTGAGCCCCATCTCTATCCAGCTATCTCCACGAACTCCTCGGTCATCCGAGACTCTCCCTCTTGATTGGCTAAGACACAGCAGCGGCACCATTGGCTATCAGGAGAGAGGGGGGCAGGGCCGAACCACAGCTCCATTATCTGAATAGACACACAGAGCTGCAGCTCAGCTCAGGTGCACCCATAGCTGCTTGCTGTGGGGGTACTAAACAGGACGGAGGGGCCAGGAGTGCCGGAGAGGGACTCGAGAAAAAGGGGGAGGATCCAGACTGTCCTGTGCAAATCCACTGCACAGAGCACATAAGTATAACATTATAATAAAATGGGGCAATCAGTGCAAACAATAAAAATTAGCTAAAATTGCAAGCTGAACACTTCAGGTTAATCACATCACCTCAGATACATATTAGAATAAAGAATAAGTGCAGCGCAACAACATGTCCGTCAATTCCAAGATAAAAATCCACGGAGGAACCACAAGTCCCAGATGGGGAAGACCAGTTGAAAGGGCGAGTCCAATCCACTATTGCTGAGTGACAATCAGTTTCCTCTACACAATATCATTAGGAGTGCCAAGTACAAAGTACAAAACTGAAGAAAAAGACGTTCAGTATACAGCCAGTACAGGTAAAGGAAATTGGCAGTGCCTCTCCCTGTCACAATGTACACACTGCCCTTATCACATGACATAACAATAACTTAACTCAGATTTATAGGCCCAAATCCGGTCATGGTGACACAAGCAAACACAATGACTTGACTTACCTATCAACGCAAAGATTGCTTTTACTGCTCCTTCGATCACCTCCACACGCTGGAAACCAACTTTGGAACCAAACCAGCAAATCTTTTTATGTTTTCGGCAGGCATATTTCAGGGGGTATTTCACAGACCACCACAGGCCAAAGAGGAGGAAGAAACTTCCTGGAAGTGCATGGCCCTTAAAATTAGCCATCAATTCGGTAGTTCAATTTCTGTAAAGGAAACAAAAAGGATTATAAAAGGAAATCTGAAAACAAGATTTTGTCCTAAAACAAAGAGCTAGTGAGGAGACAGCTGAGCCTTTTTTCTACATTCTTGAAATAGAGGGACTATAGATATGCATTGCAGGCTAGGACAGCCTTATACATTTGTATCATAGGAGGGCATTTGAATTCTTAGGGCTCATTCGCACGTGACGTTGGGAGGGCCAAACGTTACCCCGTTTAGCTGCAGAGGCAACAGCCGTGGTGTACACATGCAGCGGCCATGATGCTTTGTGGCTACAGCAGCCATTATACCCCTCGTCGCTTCAAGTGGTTGCAGCATGTTAGTGTGACGATCAAGAGGTTAGAGCAGGTGGCGAGGAGGTGGGGGAGCAATTCGAATGTGGATGGACAATAAGGGTACTTCTTATCAGACAGGGGAAGTCCACTCTGCAAATAAGGGGATAAAAAAAAAATAAAAATAAAAAAAATAAAAAAAAAAAGCTATAGATTACAGTATTCCATAGCAACCAATCTGATTTCAGTTCCCTGAAATCAGACCAGTACAAGGTGGATTGTGATTGGCTGCTGCTGACGTTTACATGCTATGCTACGCTTGCATTGGAAATTGAAGAAGCTTTGCACATCAAAAGGGGTTGTAGCAGTTTATTGCTTTTCCACCACAAAACAAAAGAGAGTTGGGCTTCATGTACAGGGATCATTGTTTGACCTCTCCTGAACGATTTAACTTGACAGCTAGAAACCGGCGTCTAAAAACGTCCGTTTAACCACGTTTACATGTTGCATTTAGCCGCGTTTGCGTCTAGAAGCGTTTGTAAAAATGAAAAACGTCTGTAAACTAAACGCTGCTAAACGCGAGTTACCGCGTTTAGCAGCGTTTGCAGGCTGTTACAGGCATTTGCCGCTTCAAATGCCTCTGAACATCCGTCGGAACCCATTTTTTTGCGTTCCAAAAAAATGCTTCTAAACTCAACTGCCTAGAAACGACTATAAATGACCCTGTGTACATGTACTGATAAGGCTTCATGTACATGGGACGTTTTTACAACCTCTCCTGAATGACTTAACTTGACAGAAACACCAGTTTTGCCGCATTTACATGCTGCATTCATCGGCGTTTTGCAGCATTTGCGTCTAGAAGCGTTTTAACTGGTTGCCGACTAGCCGCTGCAATTTTACTGTGGCAGAATGGCACGGCTGGACGAAACGACGTTACCTTACGTCGCTTTGCCTTTTGGCCACGCGCGCCGTCCAATTTGTCTTCCGCAATATTGCAGTCCCGATAAAAATCGCGGATTGCCACCATTACTAGTAAAAAAAATTAAAAAATTATAAAAATGCCATAAATCTATAATATGTAGAAAAATACATATCGACCTAAACTGAGGAAAAAATTTGTCAATTTTGTTTGGTTACGGCGTCGCACGACTGAGCAATTGTCAGTTAAAGCGACGCAGTGCTGTATCACAAAAAAATGGCCCGGTCATTGAGTAGCCAAATCTTCTGGGGCTGAAGTGGTTAAATAGCCAAAAATGAAAAACACCTGTAAATGAAATGTGGCTAAAACGCCAATTACCATGTTTAGCCGCGTTTAGAAGCGCTTGGCGTTTGAAATGCCTCTAAACATAGCTTCTGAACGCATTTTTTTGGATTCCAAAAAAAAAGCCTCTAAACGCAACTGCCTAGAAACGACTATAAATGACCCTGTGTACATGTACTGATAAGATAACATAGAGGAGAGCTCAGGGGCAGTTGAAAAAAAATGCCCAACTGCTCCTAAACGTCCGTTTACCAGCAGCAGTGTACATGCGGGCCTTAGGCCTCAGGTACACTGCTGCTGGTAAACGGACGTTCAGAGGCAGTTGGATGCTTTTTTCAGCTGCCCCTGAACTCATTTAATGTTATCTTATGTGTACATGTACACAGGTTTGTTTAATGTCGTTTTTAGGCAGTTGCGTTTATAGGCTTTTCTTCGAAGGCAAAAATATAAGTTCGGGTGCCAAAGGTTGACGTTTCAGACGCCAAATGCGGCTAAACGCGGTAACTCACGTTTAGCCGTGTTTCGTTTACAGGCGTTTTTCATTTTTGGCTATTTTGAAAAGAAATTTTAAAAATTTTCAAACGCTTCTAAACGCGGCAAAACTGACGTTTTTTAACGTGGGTTACTATCTGTCAAGTTAATTCGAAATGAAGGTGTTCAGGAGAGATTGTAAAAACGTCCTGTGTACATTAAGCCTAAACGTCTGTTTACCAACAGCAGTGTACATGAGGCTTTAAAAGTCCCGGTTCCTCCTCTGAGCTAACAGCACAGGCGATATCAAAATAAATGTTGCTTTACAATTATATATATCAAATGCAAACTTTGATCATAAATTAGGATCTAAAGCTTATCTCATGGCAATAAAACAGGAGAAATCCATATGGTCTCATCCCTTTTACTGCTACAAATTGCCTATACATGTGCTGATCAAAGAGCAGCTGGGAACTCGGGAAGATGGTTTCTCTGTAATGAGGTGCAAACATCACTTGGGGAATACAGAGGGAGAGTGCAAACAGAATGTGTTTAGTCCCTTAGGGCCATGGACACCACACACTGATTCCACCACCTACCTCCTGCAGATGAAAAGGGCACTGAGCATAAATTACAAGCTGATTTATGGAAAATATATTTTTATACAATTTATATGTTAATATCTGCAAAGAATGATACAGAACTAAATATAAAGCATTATACACTGTCAGATAAATGAATAGGGCAAATATAAGAGTAGTCAGTTCCATTGCACATTGAAGCTGGTATCTAATAATGTACACTGTTACCTGACACTTCTTAAAGTGAAACTTCAGGTGGAGGTGAAAAATAAATAAAATTACCGGTAATTAATTAATAATAATAATAATGTTGTTAATTTAAAAAAAAAAAAAAAAAAAAAAAAAAAAGCAGCTCAGGCTGCAATACTTCCCTTATCCCAAATACTGCACCAATTTACCACCAGCGCCACTTGTTTACTGGAGTGAGTTACGCCAGCATTATCCTACCCACTTCCTGTAGGTCCAGGCTGTCATGGACACACCCTCTGGTAAAACAACCCATCCTGAGCTCACAGTACTCCTGACAACACTCAAGTCATTACATAACTATTGCTTAGTCCACGAGGAAGGACCTCCCACCACCATCAAGGAAGAAGGACATAAGAGGTTACCAGACCAGCCCTAAAACTCCTAGATTTAAAGTGTATGTAATCTGAACTTCTCTTGTTTGCTCCCCTTTGATCTATCGAGAGCTGGTGGAGTGGATGAAGTGGCTGGTAACTGTTTGCTTTGCATCAGTTTGTGAATGAGCAGGAGCCTCTGTGCATAGTGCTTTCTGTTCATTCACAGTCTAGTGCAGCTGAGGCTGCAGAGAAAGGGATTCAGGAATCTATGGTCTCAGTCCCTTTCTCTGTCTCAAATGTGAGACATCAGGGGTCTGTTTAGACCGCTGATATTTCACCAACCCCCCTGTGAAAAAATATAATAAAAAAAAAAAAAAAGTCAAAAATAATAAATACATAAAAAAAAAAAAAAAGGATTAAGGGCTCAATCACATGGGTTCTCTGAACCATACAGTGTGAATGAATGGTTTGTGCATCTGGAATTGTCTGAGAACGCAACACCTGTATGAACACAGCCGCAAGTTCCAATTTTCAGACTCCAGTCTCCTGCGAGCCCTGGGAGTCTCCCGCATTTGGCTGCGGGCTCCCGGACACCCGCGAGCGCAGGGCG
Organism: Lithobates clamitans; assembly: GCA_037952925.1. NCBI lineage: Eukaryota > Metazoa > Chordata > Amphibia > Anura > Ranidae > Lithobates > Lithobates clamitans. The sequence goes on from JBBGZY010000723.1 coordinate 10,046,904, forward strand.
ATCTCCCGGCTGGGTCTGTCACTCAGCCACAGACAGAAGACAGAGCAGCCGCTACGGCCGCTCTGTCTGTGGCTGAGTGACAGGCAGATAAAAGGCGCTGCGAGCTGAGGAAGGGGGGGGGGGGCCCATACTGCTGTCCCCAGCCTGCTTTGGCTGCTGCATGGGTACTTTTTTTTTTTTTTTTTTAAGGTCGGTCTGGCCAATTTATCAGGGAAGGAGAGGGATGGGTGGGGGCAGAGAGAAGACTGGGCGCCGTGATCTGCTGGCTGTAGCAATTAAAAGAAAAAAAACCCCTACCTTTCCCCAGTCAAGCGGACTCCAGTTTTTTTTTCCCTTTTAATTGCTACAGCCTGCAGATCACGGTGCCAAGTCTTCTCTCTGTCTACGCCCACCCCCTTCTGGGGAATTCTCTGACTGGGATGGCTCACCAGCCCCATTGCAGCCAGACCCCAGGTTCCGGGACCAGCAGCCGGACCCTTGGCCCCAGCAACCAGGCCCCAGCAGCTGGACCCTTGGCCCCAGCAACCAGGCCCCAGCCCCAGCAGCCAGACCCATGGCTCCAGCAGCCAGACCCATGGCTCCAGCAGCCAGGCCCCAGACCCCAGCAGCCAGGCCCCAGACCCCAGCAGCCAGGCCCCAGACCCCAGCAACCATGCCCCAGACCCCAGCAACCATGCCCCAGCAGCCAGACCCCTGGCCCCAGCAGCCAGACCCCAGCAGCCAGACACCAGCCCCCTGGCCCCAGCAGCCAGACACCAGCAGCCAGACCCCTGGCCCCAGCAGCCAGATCCCAGCAGCCAGACCCCTGGCCCCAGCAGCCAGACCCCTGGCCCCAGCAGCCAGATCCCAGCAGCCAGACCCCTGGCCCCAGCAGCCAGATCCCAGCAGCCAGACCCCTGGCCCCAGCAGCCAGATCCCAGCAGCCAGACCCCTAGCCCCAGCAGCCAGATCCCAGCAGCCAGACCCCTAGCCCCAGCAGCCAGATCCCAGCAGCCAGACCCGTGGCCCCAGCAGCCAGATCCCAGCAGCCAGACCCCTGGCCCCAGCAGCCAGACCCCTGGCCCCAGCAGCCAGACCCCTGGCCCCAGCAGCCAAACCCCTGGCCCCAGCAGCCAAACCCCTGGCCCCAGCAGCCAAACCCCTGGCCCCAGCAGCCAAACCCCTGGCCCCAGCAGCCAAACCCCTGGCCCCAGCAGCCAAACCCCTGGCCCCAGCAGCCAAATCCCAGCAGCCAGACCCCTGGCCCCAGCAGCCAAATCCCAGCAGCCAGACCCCTGGCCACAGCAGCCAAATCCCAGCAGCCAGACCCCTGGCCACAGCAGCCAAATCCCAGCAGCCAGACCCCTGGCCCCAGCAGCCAAATCCCAGCAGCCAGACCCCTGGCCCCAGCAGCCAAATCCCAGCAGCCAGACCCCTGGCCCCAGCAGCCAAATCCCAGCAGCCAGACCCCTGGCCCCAGCAGCCAAATCCCAGAAGCCAGACCCCTTGCCCCAGCAGCCAAATCCCAGAAGCCAGACCCCTTGCCCCAGAAGCCAAATCCCAGCAGCCAGACCCCTGGCCCCAGCAGCCAAATCCCAGCAGCCAGACCCCTGGCCCCAGCAGCCAGATCCCAGCAGCCAGACCCCTGGCCCCAGCAGCCAGATCCCAGCAGCCAGACCCCTGGCCCCAGCAGCCAGATCCCAGCAGCCAGACCCCTGGCCCCAGCAGCCAGATCCCAGCAGCCAGACCCCTGGCCCCAGCAGCCAGATCCCAGCAGCCAGACCCCTGGCCCCAGCAGCCAGATCCCAGCAGCCAGACCCCTGGCCCCAGCAGCCAGATCCCAGCAGCCAGACCCCTGGCCCCAGCAGCCAGATCCCAGCAGCCAGACCCCTGGCCCCAGCAGCCAGATCCCAGCAGCCAGACCCCTGGCCCCAGCAGCCAGATCCCAGCAGCCAGACCCCTGGCCCCAGCAGCCAGATCCCAGCAGCCAGACCCCTGGCCCCAGCAGCCAGATCCCAGCAGCCAGACCCCTGGCCCCAGCAGCCAGATCCCAGCAGCCAGACCCCTGGCCCCAGCAGCCAGATCCCAGCAGCCAGACCCCTGGCCCCAGCAGCCAGATCCCAGCAGCCAGACCCCTGGCCCCAGCAGCCAGATCCCAGCAGCCAGACCCCTGGCCCCAGCAGCCAGATCCCAGCAGCCAGACCCCTGGCCCCAGCAGCCAGACCCCAGCAGCCAGACCCAGCAGCTGTGTGATCAGGCTGCATTTCATGGGCACTGGTTTAGCTGCATTCAATTGGCACTGATCAGGCTGCATTTAATTGGCACTGGTAAGGCTGCATTTAATTGCGGGAGAGGGGGTTTCCATCGGCTCTTTCAGGTGCTGCTGCTGCCGCCTTTTGGCTTCACGGCCGGGTCCCTACTGCGCATGCGCAAAGCGTGGCTGCGCTCTCTTACTGGCAGACAGTAGGGGAAGGAGGAGGAGAGGGCTGGACTTCTGACCTACCTTGCCGCTGCAAGGTCAGACAGAAGTGGGGACAGGGTACCTGTCAAAAACAGGTAGCCGCCCCCCCGAAAGGTGCCAAATGTGGCACCGGAAGGGGGGGGGGGACAGATAAACGGTAGTTCCACTTTAGGGTGGAACTCCGCTTTAAGGGCCAGATTCAATGTATGTGAATGCATGGAGGGCCGCATTCACCTGCTAATAAATGAAGATAATCCTAACATAGTAATAATAACAGTACAGGTTTACCTCACTTTAAGGTGCTTCACTAATACAAACCAGTTCACCCTGACGGAGCATGAGGCTGGGGATTTGGATTTTACTGCCCCCTCCTCCATCCTGGCACCCAAGGGTGGCTGACGCCAGCCCTGCCAACCAGCATGGTCTTTAGATGGGGTTCCTGTCCCTAGGGAAAATGGGGTTCCTGCCCTTAGGGTAAATGGGGTCCCTGTCCCCAGAGGCGATGGGGTCAACCCCAATTGCAGTGTTCTCTGTACCCCCATAGCAGTGTCCATTGTCCCTCTTCACATCACTCCTATAGTGTCCTCTGTCCCCTCCCCCCATAGCAGTTTCCTGTGCCCCCCAAAGGAGTGTCCTCTGTCCCCAGTACCCTGCTCCACCAACATTCCACCGTCTCCTGCTCCACCAACATTCCACCGTCCCCTGCTCCACCAACATTCCACCGTCCCCTGCTCCACCAACATTCCACCGTCCCCTGCTCCACCAACATTCCACCGTCCCCTGCTCCACCAAAAATCCTCTGTCCACATAGTGTCCTCTGCCCCACTGCACCCCACCTCACCTCACACACTGTGTAGGTAGAACTCTCGTACCTTACACAGGTGTACAGCACAGCAGAGAGTGGCATCAAAGGCTGGCTGGGGGCGGGAACTGCTGATTAACTTTTCACATTAACAGACCAGTGATTGGTTGCTAGGATCGGCCAGCAAACAATCACCTGATGTTTAATGTAAAAAGTTAACTCCAGCAGTTCCTGCCCCTATCCAGCCCTGTTATACGGGCCGCTCACCGCTGTCCAATAAAGAGGACAGCAGCGAAAATGTCCACGGGCCTAATGGCCGTGAATTAATCACGGGCACTGAGGGGCCAGACATTTAGCAGTGGTGGGCCGGGTGTGGCCCATGGGCCGTAGGTTGCTGACCCTTGTAGTAAAGCATGCTCGTTTTACTCACTGTGGAACCTAATGCCGTGTACACACGACCGGACTTTTCATCCGACTGAACTCCGAAGGACTTTTCTACGAAGTTCCAACTAAACTGACTTGCCTACACACAATCACACCAAAGTCCGATCGTTTCGAACGTGATGACGTACGACCGGACTAGAATAAGGAAGTTGATAGCCAATAGCTGCCCTTGCGTCCTTTTTTGTCCGCCAGACTAGCATACAGACGAACGGATTTTTCGATCGGACTCGAGTCCGTTGGAAAGATTTGAAACAAGTTCTATTTCTAAAGTCCGGCAGATTTTTCGTCAGAAAAGGTCCGATGAAGCCCATACACGATGGAATTGTCCAACGGATTCGTTCCGTCGGACCAGTTCGGTCGAAAAGTCCAGTCGTGTGTACACGGCATTAGGGGGTTTATCCTCTGCATTGTGTAAAAAGGCTGTTTGAAGGTGTATGCACAGATCCTCCCCCTCCTGCACTGCCCCCCTGGACAAGTCCAGATAAGACACAGCGAGTGGAGTCAGGCTGCACATGCTCAGTTTGGTCGCTATTGCTGGAGAGAACATTTCCTGTTTGATCAGAACTAGTCAGGTCACATGGTATTGACACCACACATTTGGGGGGGTATACAGATCCTAAATGGCAGCCCAGTCTCTCCCTCCTCCTCCTCCATGCCCAGTAACTAAAAAAGAACACAGTGGGTGGGATGTCACATCTTGATTGATGGATGATCCGTCTCCCATAGAAGCATGACGATACAGACTGTAGTGGATTTCAAGAGGCAGTGATTCCCATAAAAGAGATAACACACCTGTACATGCTACTGTATATTTTACAATATGTTCTATATTACACATGTAGCAATCAGCTATAATGTCCATCCCACCTGGCACACCACTGCTATCTTGCCAACACCCTACCCCCTGTCATCCTCATCACACCTGGAATCCCACTGCCGCCTTGCTAACACCCTACCTCCTGTCATTCTCATCACACCTGGCATCCCACTGCCGCCTTGCTAACACCCTACCTCCTGTCATCCTCATCATACCTGGCACCCCATTGGCACCTTGCTAACACCCTACCCCCTGTCATCCTCATCATACCTGGCATTCCACTGCCACCTTGCTAACACCCTACCCCCTGTCATCCTCATCACACCTGGCACCCCACTGGCACCTTGCTAACACCCTACCTCCTGTCATCCTCATCACACCTGGCACCCCACTGCCACCTTGCTAACACCCAGCCCCCGGTCATCCTCATCTGCATCACACCTAGTACCCATCTCCCACCTTGCTAACACCCTACCCCCTGTCATCCTAATCCCACCTGGCACCCTACTGCCGCCTTGCTAACACCCCACCTCCTGTCATCCTCATCACACCTGGCATCCCACTGCCGCCTTGCTAACACCCTACCTCCTGTCATCCTCATCACACCTGGCACCCCACTGCCGCCCTGCTAACACCCTACCTCCTGTCATCCTCATCACACATGGCACCCCACTGCCGCCTTGCTAACACCCTACCTCCTGTCATCCTCATCACAACTGGCACCCCAATGCCACCTTACTAACACCCTACCCCCTGTCATCCTCATCCCCCCTATAACACCTGCATTGACAAGGCAGCTTATTCCAATGTAGAGAGGACAAGGGTCTTTTCCCCACAAATGTGTCATGGCGGATAACGTGGTCTGTGGACGGGGGCATATTGAAATATATAACACTCCGTTAACAATAAAGATACCACCCCAGGTCAATGATTGAAGTGTTACTAAACCCACAACAGTAAAATCAGCCTGTATATACAGTAAAGCATGCTTGTTATACTCTGTGTAACCTAAGGGGTTAATCCTCCACATTGTGTAAAAAGGCTGTTTGATCCGATCTTCTCTGATACTCCCCTTCTTCCACAGACTCCAAAAAATAACCTGATATTTACAGAGTCTATGGAGTCAGGCTGCACATGCCCAGTTTGGTGCGTATTGCTAGAAAGTTTTTGTTTTTTTTCTAGGGAGAGTGCATGTGATCAGCACAAGGCCAATTAGCACTGCCCAGACAGAGGGTCAGGGGTCTTGAAGCCTGATAGGACAATCAGTGGAGAAATGAAAACTCCTCCTAGAAGCTTTCAGAACACATTGATTCAAGTCACAAGACTGCTATATACTGCTGATGAGAAAAGGTATTTAGCAGTTTATATTTACTAAAATAATTGCATTTCAATGTTCTGTGTACTGTTGGAGACCAGATATAGTGAACACTTTAAAGGCAAACAGAGATGGTTCTTGGAGTACAAACACAACTAGTAAGCAGGATGTTGCTGGCAGAAGGGGTCAGCCAGATCCTGTGTAAAAAGTACTCTGTACACCGTGCAAAGCCTAAATGGTTGCTAGGATGTAGGCTATTGCTACCTGGTGTTCCCAAATGTAGGGATGCAGTTGGTTCTTGTACGCCAAAGAAGTACATTTGTGCTGTAAGCATTTACACATTAGCACAAATACTTACATGCATAGAGCATAAAATATAGTCCATTAACAGAAGTTCAAATGTCATTTTTGATTATTCTTTTTTACAGATAACAGCACATATTCACTGATCTTTAAGCAGCTGTGCACAAGGGCCCATAGAAAACACACCGGCATTCGAAAACAGATGAAGATACTGATAAAAACAACTAGTTTTTTTGTGCCCATTGGGCATAAACCCTTAAAATGGTATTAAGCCCAAAAGCAAACATTTATTATATTGCAGCTTACCATATCTTAAATCTGATGGTTGCAATTTATTTTTAGGCTTTCTTCTACTGTATTTTCATCTGATGATCAAGCCAGCAAATCTGTTGATTTTCAAAGGAACAAACTTTCCAGTAGAATGTATCAGTTTACATGGAAGAGACAAACCATTAGGGTTTACTTCCTCTTTAAAGGAGTTGTAAAGGCAGACGGTTTTTTTTATCTTAATGCGTTCTAGACATTAAGATAGAAAAACCTTCTGTCTGTAGCAGCCCCCCTAACACTTACCTGATGTCCACGAATGTCTCAGCCGTCCAAGATCCTCCTTCCTGATTGGCTGAGACACAGCAGCGATGCCATTGGCTCCCACTGCTGTCAATCAAAGTCAGCTAGCCAATCAGGGTAGAGAGGGCGGGGATGGTGCTCCGTGTCTGAATGGACACAAGGAACTGGGACTCAGCCCGGGTGCCCCCATAGCAAGCTGCTTGCTGTGGGGGCACTGAACAGGAGGGAGGGATCAGGATCACAGAAGAGGGACTCGGGAAGAGGATGATCTGGGCTGCTCTGTGCAAAATCACTGCAACAGAGCAGGTAAGTATGACATGTTTGTTATTTCTAAAGAAAAAAAAACAAGACTTTACAATCCTTTTAAAAAAAATAATAAACGTGCCCTACTTGCCTGCTCTGTGCAAAACTGATCCTCTTCTTCTGGGTTCCCCCACCGGTGCTCCTGGCTCCTCCCCCTTGATGAGTGCCTCCAATAGCAAGCTGCTTGCTGTGGGGGCACTGGTGTATGCTCGCTCCCGAACCTGCTCTATGTGCTCATAAAAGACACATAGAGCCGCAGCTTGAACCCGCCCTGCTCTCTCCTTATTGGCTCACTGGCTATGATTGACAGCAGCATTGTGTCAGCCAATGAGGAAAGAGAGCACTGGAACAGCCGAGACTCCCACGCACATCGCTGGATCGAGAGGGGGGCTCAGGCCAGTATTCGGAGAGGCTAAGGGGGGAGCAGCACAGAAAGTTTTTTTACCTTCATGCATAGGTAAAAAAACCTTTACAACCACTTTAAATGGGTTTACTTCCTCTTGGTTTCCCTGCAAAAGTAAAGCTTAATGGGCTACTATACATCGTCACTTACCTGACACAGGAGCCTGCGATGTCACCGCTGTTCCTTCTTCCATGAAGCGACCATCTTCTTTCCGGGTATCGCGGCTCCGGCGATGTGATTGGCCGGAGCCGCGATGACGTCACTCCCACGCATGTACACTGGTGCCTCCACGAACGGCATGATCGCCGCTAGAAATGGCACGCTCAGTGCGCCATTGTCTACGGCGCATGTGCCATAGACATCGGTGCCTGTCTTTTGGGAATATCTCCTAAACTGCGTAGGTTTAGGAGATATTTCCAGCACCTACAGGTAAGCCTTATTCTAGGCGTACCTGTATGTAAAAGTGGTCTGTAAGGGTTTACAACTCCTTTAAGGTTTGTTTTAACAGTGATAATCTGTTATTTATTGATGTAAAGCAGTGTTTCTCAACCAGGGTACCGCAAGAAGACCCCAGGGATTCTGCGGCGATCTACCCGTTAATCACAGACAGCTGACGGGTAGATCGGGTCTCCGTTAACACAGGCAGAGTAGCGCAGGATGCGTCTGTAATAAGTTCTCTTTCATATCGCTTGCTCCCGGCCGGCCCCTCCTTTCCTCCCGTCCACCCCAACAGCTTGTGACTTCACCTGGGATAGAAGAGAGGAGAGGCCAATGGGGAGCAGCGCAATATGAAAGAGAAGACTTAATCCAGCTGCTTCCCACGCTACTCTGCATTTGAAATGGTTGCCCCATGCCCTGCTGTGAGTGTGTGCTGATGTGCCCCATGCCCTGTGATGTGCCCCATACCATGTGATGTTTCCCATGATGTGCACCATGCCCCACGATGTACCCCATGCCCTGTCATGTGCCCTGTGATGTGCGTCATGCCCTGTCATGTGCCCCATGTCCTGCCATGTGGCCTACGATGTGCCCCATGCCCTGCCATGTGCTCTGTGATGTGCCCCATGCCCTGCCATGTGCCCTGTCATGTTCCCCTATGCCCTGCCATGTGCCCTGTCATGTTCCCCTATGCCCTGCCATGTGCCCTGTCATGTTCCCCTATGCCCTGCCATGTGCCCTGTCATGTTCCCCTATGCCCTGCCATGTGCCCTGTCATGTTCCCCTATGCCCTGCCATGTGCCCTGTCATGTGCCCCATGTCCTGCCATGTGGCCTACGATGTGCCCCATGCCCTGCCATGTGCCCTGTCATGTTCCCCTATGCCCTGCCATGTGCCCTGTCATGTTCCCCTATGCCCTGCCATGTGCCCTGTCATGTTCCCCTATGCCCTGCCATGTGCCCTGTCATGTTCCCCTATGCCCTGCCATGTGCCCTGTCATGTTCCCCTATGCCCTGCCATGTGCCCTGTCATGTTCCCCATGCCCTGCCATATGTCCTGTGATGTCCCCAATAACCTGCCATGTGCCAATGCCCTGCCGTGTGCCTGGGATGTGCCAATACCCTGCTGTGTGCCTGCAATGTGCCCTATGCCCTGCCGTGTGTCTGATGTGCTCTGCCGTGTGCCCCATGCCCTGCCATGTGCTGCTGTGAGCTCCATAATCTGCCCTGTGCCCTGCTGTGAGCCCCGTAAAATGCCCTATGTCCTGCTGTGTGCCCCATATCCTGATGTGTGCCCCATTTTCTGCTGTTTGGCCCCCATTTTCTGCTGTGTGCCCCATAATGTGCCCTGTGTCCTGCTGTTTGTCCCTTAATGTGCCCAATGCCCTGCTGTGAGCCCTGTAATGTGGCACGTGCCCTGCTGTGTGTCCCTTGATGTGCCCCATGTTCTGTATTGTGCCCTGCTGTATGCCCCATGTCCTGCTGTGTGCCCTTTGATGTGCCCCATGTTCTGCTGTGTGTCCCTTGATGTGTCCTCCTGTGTGTCCCTTAATGTGCCCCGTGCCATGCAATGTACAGTGTGCCCCATGCCCTGCAATGTGCCCTGCTGTGTCGCTTGATGTGCCCCATGTTCTGCTGTGTGCCCATGTAGTTCCCCATTTTCTACTGTGCACTCCATGTTCTGCTGTGTCCCTATTATGTTCCCCATGTTCTGTGTGCCCCATGGTGTGCCCAATGCTCTGCTGTGAGTCCTGCAATGTTCCCTGTACTCTGCTATATGCCCCTTGTGCCCCCATGTTCTGTTGCATGCCCCATGATGTACCCCATGTTCTGCTGTGTGCCCCATAATGTGCCCTGCTGCCCCCATGTAATGTTCCCCATAATGTGCCCTCCAGTTAAACCCAGAATTGAGCATCTGTGCAGACAATAAAGCTGTAGATCTGAACATTATTTCAGGGGTTCCCCCAGATCTCAGACTTTTTGCCAGGGGTTCCCCAACGGTAAAAAAGGTTGAGAAACACTGATGTGAAGCCTTCAACCCAAAAGGAAAATAAATAAACAGTTTGTTGTAACTGATTATAAAGTGAGAGCTGGGGTTTGGCTTTTAATTTTGCTAATACATTTAACACTACTATTCCCCAGACTGACATTGCTGCTGTCTGCTGTGCCTCCTGTGCTCAGTCATTCAGAGTTGTGCCTCATTAATACAGGAGGCGTGTCGCTGGCCAGATCACCAGATGAAAAAAAGCCAAAAAAAGAAAATGAATGACGCCACCACATCTAATGATTTGTAAGCTGCAAAAAATAATACATTTTTGGTTTTGGGTTTAGGTTTAGGTTTAATACCACTTTAAACACGTCCAATCAAATTGCTCAGCTGCGGCATTTACCGCTGAAACAGAAATGAGACTCCATTATAGCAGAAAACAATGTGACTATAAACTGGCCAACGTTACAAATCTGCTAAAGATCCAACTATCCAATACTTGGGTCCAGCCAAGACTCTTGATGATCCGGACAGCCTCAGACTGTCACTAGAGACGCCTCCAATGTGCGCAGTGTGAGCCGTCCACCGGTCAGGAGGAAAGTTGGTGAAAGTTGAAGGAGTGGAGCCTGAGCTCTGTACACAGGGAGCCGGCATTGTGTACGTGACTTCCATCACTACCATCACTCACATCTGTACACAGGCACAGCTTTCCTATCACTCATACAAGTCATCAGGAATAGGACTACAGAGGAGTCCCAAGATTCACACAAAAGGAGGATTTCAATGACACAGAATAAGAAGATCTCTGTGATCTGAGGATTGGAAGTGTGAAAACAATCATTGATTTCTGCAGGATTTACTCACCAACTTTGTGTGTGGAGAAGTGATCAGAGCTGGAACACGTCACCCAACACACATAGATCCGGCCATAGGTCACAGTACAGAGACAAGTGGATGGATACCATGTATAAACTACATCTCTATGATACATGCACCTCCCACATCCATGTCCCCCATGTCTGGGGGTTTAACCCTTTCCTGTGTACACCAAATCACAACTATGAAGCGTTCAATGAATCCCAGGTGACTGCCTATGATTAACCCTTTCATTGCTAATTAATCTGTGATGGCAACACCCTTTCATCATCAGTGAATCCCAGGTGTCTGCAAGTGATTAACCCCTTCATTATTAGTAAATCCCTCGGGCTACATGTAAGTAACCCTTTACAAAACATTGTGGATTTCAGGAGGCTGCATGTGAGCAACTTTTTTCTTTTTTAAACTAGTCAATCCCTGGTGCCTACACGTGATTAACCCTTTAATTACTAGTGAATCCCTGGTGTCTACATGTAATTATCTCCTTCATTACCAGAGAATTCCTGGTGCCTACATGTCATTAACCCTTTCATTACTATGGAATTTCAGTTGCCTACATGTCATTAACCCTTTCATTACTATGGAATTTCAGTTGCCTACATGTCATTAACCCTTTCATTACTATGGAATTTCAGTTGCCTACATGTCATTAACCCTTTCATTACTATGAAATTTCTGGTGCCTACATGTCATTAACCCTTTCATTACTACAGAATCCCTGGTGCCTACATGTCATTAACCCTTTTTATTACTAGAGAATCCCTAGTGCCCACGTCATTAACCCTTTTTATTACTAGAGAATCCCTGGTGCCTACATGTCATTAACACTTTCATTACTTGAGCATTTCTGGTGCCCACATGTCATTAACCCTTTCATTACTAGAGAATCCCGAGTGCCTACATGTCATTAACCCTTTCATTACTAGAGAATCCCTGGTGCCTACATGTCATTAACCCTTTTTATTACTAGAGAATCCCTGGATGCACCTTTATCCAAAAAGCAGAAATAAAAAAGTTGCTGTAACTGCTTAAAACGTGTTCCCTGGAGTTTAACAGCTTTACTTTGATACTGACTAATCTAAAGTCCATCTGAGGCTCCGTTTTCACTTGTGCAACTTGTCCTACGACTTGGGACTGCAAAGTGGCATAACAAGTCGTACTCCATGATTTCCAACGATAACCATACATAGCTGTGTGACTTCAAGTCGCAGCAACTTCAAAGTAGTCCCTGTACTACTTTGGTCTGACTTTGATGAGACTTGAGGTCCAAAGACCTCAAGAATACATAGGTATTGCTTCAAATCGCATCAAAGTCGTGGCAAAAATCGCACGACTTTCAGGTCACAATAGTGGAAACCTAGGCTGATACTACCCTTTATAGAGATTGCTGCTGTCCAAGGGAGGATAGAGGAACCACTTTTAAGCCGGTCATAGATGGTGCAATTTTCTTTCCTGCAACCACAGATTTGCAGGAAAGAAAAACGTTTGATTTCCCAAGCTATCATGTTCTCTCAGCTGGGGGGAGGGGATTTGTTGGAGAAGCTAGGAGAGTCGTCCCTGTCGGGAGAACATTTAAAGGGGTTGTAAAGGTAATTTTTTTTTTTTTTTTAAATAACAAACATGTTATACTTACCTTCACTGTGCAGCTCGTTCTGCACAGAGTGGCACCGAACCTGCTCTTCTGGGGTCCCTCGGCGGCTGTTTCAGCTCCTCCCCGCAAGCATTTACCACCTTCATGCGAGCTCCCTCGCATGGTGGTGAGTGCTTGCGGGCGCGCTCCCGTGATACAGCCGGCGGCTATAGCCGCTCGCTGTATCACTCGGCCCCGCCCCCCAGCGCTGCGTCATCGGATGTGATCGACAGCAGCGCGAGCCAATGGCTGCGCTGCTTTCAATCCATCCACTGCAGCCAATCAGCGACCAGGCTGAGCTGCAGTGGAGATGACGAGAACGAGCAGCGAAGATTCGAGGCGTCAGGTAAGTAAAACGGGGGGGCTGGGGGCGGCGGTATTGTCAAAAGTTTTTTCACCTTAATGCATAGAATGCATTAAGGTGAAAAAATTTTTACCTTTACAACCCCTTTAATTGCATATAAAAATTCAACATGCTGGATGGATCGACTTGGGTACGATCAGCCTGCCAATAGATGGTTCGATTCTCGGCCGGTTCAGCAGGGTCCGTGCTAAACTGGATTCAAACCATCTATGGCCGGCTTCAGAGAGGAAGTATGTTACTGGCCAGATCACCAGATAAAAAAAAAGACAGAAAACAAATAAAAGTGCTTTTCAACAAGTTTCAAGTAGAGCCGAAGCCTGAAAAGTTTGCTAGAATTTAGTTCAAAGTGGAAGTCCACCCTAAAACTAAACTCCCTACATCTACAGACATCCACGATCGAACACCAACCTATCCAGCCCTGTAAAGAAGAAATCAGTATACATACTTTTTCTACAGCCAATCAGACCCGATCTCATACTGAGCTGTCGGGGGTGCAGAGGACAAAGCCAATAACAGAAGCCCCATAGTAACTCTATGGGTGACGTCACTTCCCATTCATTTCACAGCCGTTGTCGGCCGTGTCCTCTGCAGAGCTTCCGCCACTGGAGACAGATCGGAGAGGCTTCAAAAAAGGTATGTATACTCTCTGACGCTCGGAGACCACTCAGAGACGCTCAGAGACGCTCCGAAACACTCGGAGGCACTCGGAGGCACTCGGAGCCACATGCGGTACTGCATAGACCAGCAGTGTCTGTGGAACAGATTATCTAAGTTTCTAATATTTCCTATGGGGAAACTCGCTTTGATATACGAGTGCTTTGGATTACAAGCATTCTTCTCGAACAAATTATGCTCGTAATCCAGGGTTACTGTACACTGATCAACACTCACATCCATAGGCTGCCAACCAGAGCCGAGACAAGGGGTGGGCAGGAGGGGCGGCTGCCCTGGGCACAGTGGAATCATGTGAGGTGCAGGGGCACCACCAGGAGATTGGGGGAGGGGATTTGTGTTGGGTGGGGGATTTATGGGGCAGCAGGAGGGGAAATGGGAGAGGTAGAGGATTTGTGCTAAGAAAAGGGTAATTTTTTTTTTGTTTTTTATTTTTGGGAGGGGGGGTAATTGTGGTGGAAAAATACGGGGAATGAGAGGATTTGAGCTGGGAGGGATGGGAGGCAAAGTGCTAGGAAGGGGGTTGCCAGTAGGGGGGTGGATTTGTACTAGGGGGAGGGGGATTTATGCTTAGGGGTAAGCATGCAGATTAGTGCTCAATTTTTTGGGGGGGGGGGGCGGTGGGATTTTTTCTGACACAATGCTCATACATCTTGGGGGGGGGGCGCAATTTGGCACACTCGCCCTGGACTCTAGATGACCTTGTCCTGGCACTGCTGCCGGCGCTGGTTGGACACTGGTTTTCCAGCATGCCCGGTTGACAGAAGCCGGTTGTGAAACAGACATGGGCCAAAAGTCAACTGATTTCAGCCCATGTGTACCAGGCTTTACTTGTTCCATTTAGACCAGGGGTCTCCAGACTTTCCAAACAAAAGGCCAGTTTACTGTCCTTCAGATTTAAGGGGGGGGGCAGACTGTGGGCACTGGGAGTAGAAAAGGTCCTGATGTCAGTGGGAATAAAACAATGCCCCATTTTTAGTGTCAGTGGGAGGAATTGTGCCCCATCATTGGTGTCCATGAGAGGAATAGCTCCCCATTGTTGGAGTCATCGGGCCCCATTGTTAGTGTCATTGGGAGAAATTGTGCCCCATTTTTGGTGTCATTGAGAGGAATTCTGCTCCTTCGTTAGTATCAGTAGGGGGAATTATGCCCCATTGTTGGTATTGGTGGTTAAAAATAGTGCCCCAAGGGCCAGATAAAAGCAAGCAAAGGGGGAGGCATCAGACCCCTGGGCCACAGTTTGGAATGCCCAGCCTGTCACAAATCCAGGTCTATCCCATTTATTCTGCAGAGTTATTGCAAGAACTGTTTATTGTCACAAGGTGATCCTGTCAATAACACACTTCCTGTCCTATCCTGTCCTATGGTGACAACGCTGACACACTGTACTGCATCTATGGAGAAGCAGTGTTACCCTAGGACAGGACTATGTTAGGTCTACAAAACACCTCCCCCTATGGTATGGAGATAGTAAGAGGGAGGTGTGCTGTAGTCCTAACACACTTTCTTTCCTATTCTGTCCTATGGTGACAACGCTGACACACTGTACTGCATCTATGGAGAAGCAGTGTTACCCTAGGACAGGACTATGTTAGGTCTACAAAACACCTCCCCCTATGGTATGGAGATAGTAAGAGGGAGGTGTGCTGTAGTCCTAACACACTTTCTGTCCTATTCTGTCCTATGGTGACAACGCTGACACACTGTACTGCATCTAGGGAGAAGCAGTGTTACCCTAGGACAGGACCATGTTAGGTTTACAAAACAACTCCCCCTATGGTATGGAGATAGTAATAGGGAGGTGTGCTGTAGTCCTAACACACTTTCTGTCTTAGGAGGGTAACAATACTCCATAGTACAGTACAGTGAGTGAACATTGTCACCATAGGACAGGAACTGTGTTCTAGGCAGGATCCACTGGTGAAAATAAAACAAAGTATAAAAGCTGAAGAAAAGAAAACTAGGACAAGTAGTGGGACTTTTTTTTATCTTAATGCATAGAATGCAAAACTGTGAAGCTGATAGAAAAAACAAACATAAATACTCATCTCCAGACTGCAGCTCTAAGCCCCAGAACTGAGCAATTACATTACTGCTGAGGCCCCATTCAGACTTCTGCAACGTGTCATGGACCCCGAAGTCGCATGACAAGTAGAACCCCATGTTTCCCTATGATAACTGTTCAAATCTGTACGACTTCAAATGAGTTTCTGCACTACTTTGGTCTGGCTTTCATGCGACTTGAGGTCCATAGACCTCAATGTAAACCCTTAAAATTTGCATGAAAGACGCACCTGCGCGATATAGATGTGGTTTGGGTGCAACTTGTAAAAAGAATGCCGGCAATGAAAAAAAAAAAAATGAAAAAAACAGGTCTCGTATGGATTTTAAGGGAAACCCCATACCAAAATGTAAAAAAAAAATGGCATGGAGTTCCCCCCAAAATCCATGCTTACCCCCCCACTTTCCTGGCCCGCCAGGCTGCATGCTCGGATAAAGGTCTGGTATGGATTGGGGGGGGACCCCACTCCGTTTTTTATACATTTTGGCATGGGGTTTCCCTTAAAATCCATACCAGACCTGAATGCAATGGTATGCATTGGGGAGGGGGACCCCACGCCATATTTTTCATTTATTTTTAATGGCTGCCATTCTTCTTTTTTTTACATTCAGCTGTCAGTGGGGAAACCCGCTGACAGCTAATGAATCATCAATTGTTCAGGACGTCCCGACCCGCTCCCTAATAACCAGCTATTCTTCACACAGAATTTGAATCAGTCGATCAATTTTCAACTGATGCCATTTCAACTCATTCTGAAAAATTGGAATTCGTTAGGAAAAAAAAAACAAATGAAACGAATCAAATGTTTCCGTTCTGCACATGTCTAATGACTTTGTAGAGCACAGACAAAATATTCACATAAAGTCCTAAGAAAGTCGCACTCATCCAAGATCGCATCAAAGCCGATTTTAAGTTGCACAAGTGTGAATGGACTCTGATGTTTCCGTTCTTGATCTTCCCAGAGCAAGTGAAATTCTAAGACTCAGAGGAGGAGTATGGCCAAAAAACCTTTAGCCAAACTTCTCTTTTAAAGGGTTAGTTTACCTTTTCAGAAAAAAATGAAAGGGTGAACCAACACCCTACACACCCCCCAACCCCCTGATCCCCATTGTACTTACCTTCGTGGGTGATGAGCTGTCAGTGTGTGCCCGGCTGGTGTGGTGGTCCAGGGATTTGAAGCCCTCTCTTTCTTCTGTCTCTTCTTTCTGCAGTGCTTCCAGGACAGATCAGAACTATGCTCTGTGCCAGCACTGACCAATCAGAACTATGCTCTGTGCCAGCACTGACCAATCAGAACTGATCTGTCTCAGAAGCCCTGTAGAAAAAAAAGAGGGAGAAGAGAGGTTTTAAATGCCAGGACCACTACACAGGTACTGAGAGCTCATCACCTATAGAGGAAAGTACAGCGAGGACTGTGGGGGCGGGGAGGCTATCCAGTGTTAGGTCACCTTATCATTTCTTCTGAAAAAGTGAACCTACACTTTAAGGCAAAAAATCATTTCAATTTTATTACCACTTTAATGCATGTAAATTCATGACATACATAAGAACGCCTGTAAACATACAGCAATGAAGAAGCGTAAATCCAAACTTAACGTTCATGGAGAATTTCTAAAACTTATGATCAGGACATCATTCCCACCAATCCGAACGATAGAAATGCGTGCACGCTGGTGTCGGTTTTGTAGCGGCGGTGCGATCGGTTGTTACATTACTTGTCTTATAAGTGGCATTGCGCTGATTTCTAAAGATCCATGCAGATGATGTGAATGAGCCCTAAATCCATACCTCCCAACATTCTGAGATGGGAATGAGGGACACCTACTGGCAAACGTATGTAGGCATAGGACACGCCCCCTGCCACGCCCCCTTACAGGAGAATTAACCAAGAAAAAAAGTTTAATTAAATCTACAAAGGCTTTTATTTACCATTACTATTCTTTTATATTGGCTTTTAAAATTTACAAATGCAGCAATTTAGAATTTGGATGAAAGGTTTAGCTCTGGGAAATACTTTTTGAAAGATAAAAAGTTCATTTTATATACAACTATATAGATCAGACCAAAATGAGGGACAGAGGGACATTGCTCCAAATCAGGGACAGACCTTCAAAATCAGGGACAGTTTGGAGCTTTGCCTAAATGTATGAAGGCTACAAAACATAAAGAAAGGAAAACTTTTCTATACACTGAGCCAGGAAATCAGAAAGTGAATGCAGAGGATAATGATCTGAGATATGGAAGGTAGACTGACTATGATGACTGTCATCTATGGTCATCTGTGACATGCAATCATTTACTTACCAACTCTGAGCTGAGTGTTGGGGAGATCTGTGATCAGAGATGGAATTCTCACCACCATACACACACGATCCTCCAGGAGATCAAATCACAGATCTCAAAGCATCGCTTCTAACACTCCAGTCCAGTAGCTCTATGTGATCGGCACCAGACATTGGTATAACTAACACAGGGCGGGACGCGGCTCTAGTCACTGATTGGCTCTCTCTGCTGTCAGTTTTATTGTCCATACATTCCACGTGTACGTCTTTCACCCCCTAGTGGTAGGTATTAGGTACTGCAGGTGAGCTAAAGTTTGAAGCAAGCTGGAAAAAGACTGTTTTCAGGATAGAGAAGTCAATGTACTTTCTGCAATGGAGAGGGAGGCTGGACTACGCCTAGGAAGGAGATAAGCATTCCTCTCTGGTCTTTGACATGGCAAAGAGGAACAACTGTTCCTAAAATGTAGTGGATGTCAAGGGAAAAAAATGGTACATCCCCAGTGGCGGCTGGTGCTCAAAATTTTTTTAAACATCAATTGCAGCCACTGTGCCCATCAAACGCAGCCACTGTGCTCATCAAATGTAGCCACTGTGCCCATCAAACGCAGCCACTGTGCTCATCAAATGTAGCCACTGTGCCCATCAAACGCAGCCACTATGCCCATCAAATGTAGCCACTGTGCCCATCAAACGCAGCCACTGTGCTCATCAAATGTAGCCACTGTGCCCATCAAACGCAGCCACTGTGCTCATCAAATGTAGCCACTATGCCCATCAAACGCAGCTACTGTGCCCATCAAACGCAGCCACTGTGCTCATCAAATGTAGCCACTATGCCCATCAAACGCAGCTACTGTGCCCATCAAACGCAGCCACTGTGCTCATCAAATGTAGCCACTGTGCCCATCAAACGTAGCCACTATGCCCATCAAACACAGCTACTGTGCCCATCAAACGCAGCCACTATGCCCATCAAACGCAGCTACTGTGCCCATCAAACGTAGCCACTGTGCCCATCAAACGCAGCCACTGTGCCCATCAAACGCAGCCACTGTACCCATAAATTGCCGCCACTGTGCCCATCAAACGCAGCTACTGTACCCATCAATTGCTGCCACTGTGCCCATCAATTGCCACTACTGTGCCCCATCAGTTGCTGCCAGTGTGCCCATCAATTGCCGCTACTGTGCCACATCAATTGCCGTTACTGGGCCCCATCAATTTCTGCCAGTGTGCCCATCATTTGCTGCTACTGTGCCCCATCAAATGCTGCCAGTGTGAATCACCCGGGATTCAGGACATACCTATCTCGCAGCAAGGTCAAGGTCAAGGTAGCGTCCTCCACGTCCACACTGCTCGATGTCTCCGGTCCTCTCTATCAGGCGTCCAATCACAGCGCCTGTTGTTTCAGCCAATCAGGTGACAGGTAACCAGACCCGAGCACCTGATTGGCTGAGAGGTGGGTCAGTGTTAGGAAAACGATTTATTCGCTTTCCTAACACAACACTGAGTAAACAGCAAACGCACAGCATTGTGCTCGCTGTTTACCATTTTGGAAGCCTATTAATGCCTAGGGCTCTAATCAGGCGCTTCCAAAAAAAAACCAGCCGCTGTAATTCAGGTGCCCGACAAGGGGCCGGACACCTGAATAGGGGGCGGCAGCGTCGACCATAGATAGATTCATGCAATGCATGAATCTATCTATGGTGAGAGAGAGGTAACAGGAGAGAGGGGGCGGCGCTCCTGCGCCCTTTACGGACGCACCGCCACTGAACATCCCTCTGGAATCTATGCACATTTGCCCATGTTTTATCCCTATAAATACAGAAAAATACCCAATTCATGGGCTGAAAACACACAACTTTATGGACTGAGTGGTGTCAGCCCTGCACAGTGTCTTCTGCTAAACCACTCCCACTTTCAGATCTCTACAACATAAAGGCTATTCAGTCCACGATAAGAACTGGGAGGGCTAAATAGTCTGTCCGAGAAAACACAGGAAGAATGCACAGGACAGCTCTGAATTTCTGAGACCCCTCCGGTCATCTCTCGCCACGACTACTGCAACTCCCTCCTCCGCTTACCTTTACATAGACTACCCTTCCTTTAGGTTGGGTTCACACATATGCGAATTGGATGTGGGTTTCCTCTTCCAATTCACATGACAGGTGAGAGTGACCCGCTCTCTATGGAGCCAGTTCACAGGGCAGCCGCATTTTGCATTCAAAAAGGGTCCTGTGTACCTCATGGTGCGAATTCAGGCAAAAAATCGGACCTGATTTGCACATGAACCGGTAAACCGGGACACATCAGACCCCAGGCTTGAAACCGTGGCCGCATATGTGTGAACCCGGCCTCAGTCTATCATGAATGCCACTGCCAAGATCATCCACCTTACAAACCGCTCATTGTCTGCTACCCCTCTCTGCCAATCCCTCCAGTGGCTTCAGCTCACCCAGCAAATTAAATTCAAGATACTAAGAATAACTTACAAAGCCATCCACAACTCTGCCCCCAGCTACATCACTAACCTGGTCTCAAAATATTAACCAAATCGTTCCCTTCATTCCTTCCAAGACCCCCTGCTCTCTAGTTCGGATACCTCCGCTCGGGACTACGAGTGGAGCCGAAAGTAAACGAGAGCCGCCGGAAAGAGCCGAGGACCGGCTCGGTGTATTTCGGCGCCGGCGGCGCCATTTTCAAATCGCGGTCGGCGATTTTAAAATTGTGACAGCTCGGGATCGCAGGGGATCGGCGTATAACACACACCTGCGACTTTCCCCTGATTTTAAGGGGAAAAAAGTGCGTGTTATACGCCGATAAATACGGTACTTCCGGACCGCCACCGCATATATACTGCAGCAGGGCGGCCCGGCTGCGTGAACCGACGTACCTGTATGAGATACAGGTAGATACTGTATGAGACAGCTCCAGTATGCCCATCCCTCACACAGTTAGAACACACCCAGGGAACCCCTTGATCGCCCCCTAGTGTTAACCCCTTCCCTGACAGTGTCATTTATACATTGATCAGTGCTTTTTGTTTTAGCACTGATCACTGTAAAAATTTGTCACTGGTCCCCACAAAGTGTCACTTGGGGTCAGATTTGTCCGCCACAATGTTGCAGTCCTACTAAAAATCGCAGATCGCCGCCATTACCAGTAAAAACAATCAAAAATAAATAAAAGTCCATAAATCTATCCCATAGTTTGTAGATGCTATAATACCAAAAATATGTAGAAGAATACATATTAGCCTAAACCTTTTTTGGGGGGACTATGAAAAATGGCCCTCTACAAACAGGATATTGCAGTAAACCTATAGATACATGACAGAACCAGAACTCTCACTAAGTGGAAAAGTGGGTTGGATAAAAAAAAAGTTGACAGTGCTTCCACCGAGGACAGGGGGTAGGAAAGAAGGAGCACTTGGTGTCAAGAAAACTGCAACTTTTGATCACTGGTTCAAAAGACGTTTATTGTAGGTGTAAACATGTACATTAAGCAAACGCATTTTGGGGGAATGGACTCCCCTTTTTTCAGGGCTGTTGCTGCTATTGGATAGGAATGGTTCCTAAAATAATATATTGCTTATGAGATTTTAGAACTACAGAATAGCAGGGCCTCTGTGAACAAAGGGCATTCCCTTCCTGGGAATTAACGCATTGGGTATTATCAGCAAAGGGCCTGGTAGGAGTCCTGGTGGAATTGTACACATATACCGGGGTATATACAATATAGAAATGAATAGAGATACTTCCAGATGAATGTCCAGCAAGGTCCAGTTGCAGGGGCTCCTGAGGATGATGTGGCATCTGTCTTTGTGTTGGAGACATGAAGACGGGATCAGCAGTTACGGGGTATTCTCCAACTGTTGTCCGACCAGCTTGGAATGGACTGCTCACCAGCAGAAAATGTGGTGTAACACTGGAACACATAGTCAGCCTATCTACTCTGCACTTTAAGCCCTCCTTAGTAGTTTCTAAAATAACAAGAGCAGTGCATAAACTCTATTTCAATAAACAGGTTCACTTACTATACAGCAAGGTGACCACTGCATACATACAGCAGCACAGTACTAGATATCTGGCACTTTGCATGTGAAATAATAACAGACAGGGCAGAGGTACTCTATCTGTCACAAAAAGGTTTAGATATACAGTGCCTTGCAAAAGTATTCACCCCCCTTGGCATTTTTCGTGTTTTGGTACCTCACAACCTGGAATTAACATGGATTGTTTGAGGATTTGCAAATTGGAAGATTTTTTTTTTTGTGAAGCAAACAACAAATAGGACAAAATAACAGAAAAAGTCAATGTGCATAACTGTGAACAAATATATTTTAAATATATAAACTCACGCCAATGATGTAAGAAATATGAAAATGAAATAAAAAATAAAAATAAAATGTCAGGTGCAGCTGCTGTGCTATTCACTTGACAAAATACAATAAGATATAAACTATAGCGCTAGCAAACATAACATTAATGAATATGATGAAAAAAATTATAAAAAGTGAATGTCCATATAAAGTGACTGTTATGCTCCAATCCAAAAAAAGTGCAAAGTGCTCCAGAATTTTCAAGCTGTGCCAAACACCCGCTCCTGTGTCCCCACTCAACGAATGGAATGGACCCCCAGCTTTTCAGTCTAGGGGTCACTTCAGGCTTGTTAATGGTGGCCAGGAATGGCAGCTTTAACATTAGATCGTCAGGTAGATCTCCCTTGTTATGGATACTCAGCCAAGATAAAGGTACCCATAGAATTTATTGCGCATAAAATATGGATACTTACAAGAGGCAAGATAAAATCAGGCATAAAAAACAGAGAGCTGTGAGTACAAAAACGCTGTTCGTTTATATCTTATTGTAATGTGCATAACTATTCACTCCCCTAAAGTCAATACCTTGTAGAGCCACCTTTTGCGGCTATCACAGCTCCAAGTCGCTTTGGATAAGTCTCTATGCACTTGCCACATCTTACCACTGGGATTTTTGCTCATTCCTCCTTGGAAAACTGCTCCAGCTCCTTCAAGTTGGATGTTTTGCGCTTGTGAACAGCAATCTTTAAGTCTGACCACAGATTTTCTATTGGATTGAGGTCTGGGCTTTGATTAGGCCATTCCAACACACTCACATGTTTCCCCTTAAACCACTCAAGTGTTGCTTTAGCAATGTGTTTGGGGTCATTGTCCTGCTGGAAGGTGAACCTCTGTCCTAGCTTCAAATCACACACAGAGTGGTACAGGTTTTGCTCAAGAATATTAGATATATAGAGTATTTAGTATTTATAGAGTATTTAGCTGCCAGACATAGTGTTTTCTTTGATGGCCAAAAAAATTCAATTTTAGTCTCATCAAACCAGAGTACCTTCCTCAATACATTTTGTGAGTCTCCCACATACCTTTTCGCAAACTCAAAACGTGCAATTTTGTTTTTTGCTGAAAGTAGTAGCTTTCTTCTGGCCACTCTGCCATAAAGCCCAACTCTGTGGAGCGTACGGCTTATTGTCGTCCTATGTACAGATACTCCAGTCTCTGTTGTGGAACTCTGCAGCTCCTCCAGGGTTACCTTAGGTGTCTGTGCTGCCTCTCTGATTAATGCCCTCCTTGTCCGATCCGTGAGTTTTGGTGTGCGGCCGTCTCTTGGCAAGTTTGCTGTTGTGCCATGTTCCATTTGGTTATGATAGATTTGATGGTGCTCCTAGGGATCATCAAAGATTTGGATATTTTTTTATAACTTAACCCTGACTTGTACTTCTCAACAACATTGTCCCTTACTTGTTTGGAGAGTTCCTTGGTCTTCATGGCAGTGTTTGGTTAGTGGTGCCTCTTGCTTAGGTGTTGCAGCCTCTGAGGCCTTTCAAAAAGGTGTGCACATTTAATAACAGATCATGTGACACTTAGATTGCACACAGGTGGACATCATTTCACTAATGTGACTTCTGAAGGTAATTGGTTGGTAACATGAAGTAAGCACATCCATGGATCGTCTGGGATTTCCTTTTTAGTAATGTATTTTATTAACTGTATAATCTCTTTACAGTAGTGTTTAATTTATGGCCAATCCCACCATGTATGGGCCATTGTTCCCACTACCTGACATCCCCTTCAACAGAGTGGCGATTTCTCTGGTTGGTACTTACTTACTTTATCAGGGGTTCTATATCACCTTGATAACATTTATAGTTCATCTCTACTGTATTAGTATTATGAGTCAACTGCAGAGGCATGTACCAGTGTCATATTTTTTTCTAATTTTAATTTATTACTTCTAGCTCCTAGTTCTTTTTCCCATTTTTTTAATATATGGCAGGGCCCCATCCACTGCCAGCAAGAGTATATAAATCTGTGATATCCCATTTTTTGTGCTTGATGCCAGACTTAGCCGCTCTAGCGGCATAAGATCTTCCGCTGATTTTATTGGTTGAGGTAGCGTACTAACAAAGTGTTTCTGCTGGAGGTTCCGCCATTCATTAATCATAGTTTCTGTCTTGTGTTTTAGTTCTTGAAATGTGTGTATTTTCCCATCTACCATTATATCTTTTAATTGTGCATTCTCGTGTTTAATCCAATCCCCGAATAGTTTCCCTTTACCCGGTATAAAATAATTAGTTTCTTTAAGTGATATTAGTGGTGAGTTATATTTCCATTTATTTTGTTAATGTATTAGATTCCAAATCCTAAGTACGTTACGTGTCAAAACATGTGTATTTTCCCCCAGTGCCCTGTATTGCGGTGGAATACCGTATATACTCGAGTATAAGCTGGGTTTTTCAGCCCATTTTTTAGGCTGAACCCCCCCCCCCTCGGCTTATACTTGAGTGAGCCTTACCTTTCATTACTAAAACAGCGTGTGTCTCCCGCTGTGTTATGCAGTTTGTTCGGCCTTTCTTTGTAACAAAGCCCCGCCTCCTCCTAGTCTGTGATAGAGAAACACTAATACAATGCTGGGAAGGGTTTATTTTTAGATTTGATAAATCCCCATAATGTTCCAATGTCTTCATTAGATTAGGCATTGTAATCCTAGGATTTGGAAATGTAAAACAGTACATCATCAGCGTAAGTTGCTATTTTATGTTCCTCTTCTCCCATCTTTATCTCACCTATCTTCCCTCCCATCTTTATCTCACCCTTCCCTCTTTTGGAATAATAGTATTTAAAGCTGACAGGGCTTCTCTTCCCATCTCTTAGTTTGTTCCTAAGCCATTCATGTATGAACATAGTCTGGGTACCGAGTTTAATTCACATTTTTTATAATAATAGGTCGTATACCCATCTGGACCTGGACTTTTTCCTTTTGACGATTCTTTTAGAGCCCTATTTATCTCTTCCTCTGTTATGGGTGCTTCCCATATACTACGCTTATTATCGTCTATTTTCTATTTGAGGTAACCTGGCATTTTTTCTTGTTAAATATATTTATTGAGTTTTCACAGAAGAAGAAATAAAATGATACAATACATGGATACATATCAATCATCAGAAGATCTTTGCAGTATGATAAAAAAGATAAATAAATAAGTTAATAAAATAAAGTAATTTTAGAGATATCTTACAACCATATTTACTATACACTAGTTGGGATTCTAGATGTAAGATTAGAGAAATAAATCAAGTTATTAGACTAAGTATCCATAGGAATATTTTAGGAAATAATAAAATAAAAGGAGAAGGAGGAGAGATAAAGATGGAAAGAAGGAAAGCAGAGAAAAAAAAGAGTTTCCCAGGATGATGATCCAGCTCTCATTAGGTATACAAATATAATATATATTTCAGTAATAATATGATATATCTTAGTGTGGTAACAACAGAGATTGGTCAAAATCTGTAGGGAGGTAGTTTTTAACCCATGGTTGCCAAATTTTGCGAAATGTATTTATTTTATTTTCTTCAATAGCTGTCATCTTGGCGTATAAAAGTGCTCTGTTCATTCTGTGTTTAGCTTCAGCAAGAATTAGATTTTGGGACTTCCACGCCTTGGCAATCGTTTGTTTAGCTGCAGTGCTAAGTTGGATAAACAATTGGAATTGAGTATGGATGAGTATTGTGGGTTTAAGGTTTAGGAGTGCCGTTGCAGGATCTGGAGGAATCGTGATTTCCAGGGCTTTAGAAGCCATAAGAAATATATTCTTCAGGAATTCTTCAACTACGGGGCATTGCCACCATATGTGAAAATGTGTTCCTGCTGTGTCACATCCTCTAAAGCAATTAGGTGAATATGTGGGGACAAATTTAGCTATTCTAGCTGGTACAAGGTACCAGCGTGCTAGAACCTTGTAATTAGTTTCTACAGCAAAACAATTTGGAGAGGAAGTTTTGGTGGCTGACCATATATTCGACCAATCTTGTTTATTAAACACTCGATTCATATCTTGTGCCCATTTAGTTGTGTATGAGGGTAGAAACTCACTAGATATCATATTAAGTTGGAAATATAATATTGAGATAAGTCCTCTAATGTGTGGATCACTTATACAAATCCGCTTAAATTGGGTCATTTGATTAAGAGTTGAGCAGGTTTCACATAGTACAGGAAATGTATAAATAGCTTTAGTCGAGGAAAGATTGTATAAACGAGTCAGGTTCGTAGAGGTCCATGCAGAGAATGATTTTGGGAATTTCCAGGCAGGATAAAAGGCTGGATTATTAAGAAATGAAAGCAAGGGATTATGTGTTGATTGAAGATTATGTGCAAATTTACATTTATCCCATACTGCTAGGGTCTGTTTCGTGATAGGATTAGAAAGATGTATTCTATCAGCAGGACAGAGCCAAAACATATTTGCCACTGAGATAGGGTCACTTTCCACTGATTCAATAGCTACCCATAGAGGAGCTTCTACAGAAGTATGATACTTGGGTATAAGTGCTAGCTGTGCAGCGTAGAAATAGGAGGAAAAGTTGGGCAATCCCAAACCACCACTCAATTTATTAAGGTAAAGTGTAGATTTAGGTATACAAGGTTTGGTGGTACCCCAAATGAAGGACATAACTCTACGTTGAGTAAGTCTAAGAAAGTAAGATGGTAAAGAAATAGGGAGTACCCTAAATAAATATAAGAATTTCGGCAGGATTGACATCTTTACCGCATTAATCCTTCCCAACCATGACAATGATAGAAAAGCCCATTGTTTCAGGAAGCCGGAAGTTTGTTTAAGGAGGGGTAAGTAATTTGCCGCAAAAAGGTCTTTAAGAGAGATTGTGAGTTTTATTCCTAGGTATGGAAGCAGCTTTGGAACCCAAGTAAAGGGTAAGGAAGTTTGTGCCTGCTGAAGTTCTAATTGAGGTAAGGAAATATTTAATGCATTTGATTTTGTTGGATTAACATGTAGTCCTGATATTTGGGCGAAATTATCTAGTGTTTTTAGTAGATTAGGGGTGGATATATGGGGATGAGACAAAAATATGAGAATGTCATCCGCAAAGAGACATAGTTTATGGTGATAACCACCTAGTTCGATACCTTTAATGTCAGGATTGGTTCTAATAAGGTGTGCCAGGGGTTCTATTATTAGGGCAAAAAGTAGAGGGGAAAGAGGGCATCCTTGTCTAGTGCCTCTTTTGATATCAATCATTGTTGACTTATAGCCTGCGTATTTGATATATGCTCTAGGATTATTGTATAAGGATGAGACCCAGGTTAAAAAATTGTTTCGAAATCCCCATTCACCAAGGACATATTCCATATAAGGCCACGTAACCGAATCGAATGCTTTCCTTATGTCTAAGGATACAAGGCAAGCTGGGATTCGTCTAGTTTTAGCCGCATTAATAAGTAAGAGTGCTCATACCTGGCATTTTTTAAAAATTCTTTTATCTTTTCCGATCTAGCTATCTCTTGTTGCCCTTTTTGTTTTATTGAGTATAGAGATCCATAGTAATTCTGGAACACTTTCGCTATTTCTGTTGTTGAAAATATCATCTCCCCTTACTACTCTGTATTTTTTCTAAATAATTTAATGTTTTTTTTTCTTCAACAATCTTGACAAGTGTTTCCCCGTTTTTTTTCCCCATACATATCTCTCCCTTGTGACTCTATTGAAATCCTGTCTAGTCTCTTGTTCAAGTAATTCTTTTAATTCCTCTCTTTTTATCACCAATGCCTGGTACCACTCCCCTTCTCCCCCTTTTATGCCTTTGTTCCAATTCGTGGATTTCTTTTATTAATTCTTCCATCTTTTTTTCCCTTTCCTTTTTTTCCCCTCAATCCTATCTCAATCAAAATGCCCCTAATATAGGCCTTATGGGCCTCCCAAAGTGTGGCCTCTGTTACCTCCTTAGTTTACTTTAAAATAATGTTCTATTTCTTCCTTTATATTCTCTTCCTCCTGTTCCGTATTAACTCTTCTTTTAATCTCCATGAACATGGCTGTTTTTTGGGCCCCTGGTATCACCAGTTCCATGGTCACCGGGGAGTGGTCTGACAACGTTGTTATTTCGATACTCGTCTTAGTCACACATTCCAATATCCTATGTTTAACCATTATATAGTCAATCCTAGCGTATGTCGCGTGCACAGGGTAATAGAACGTATAGTCCCGACTCTTTGGATGCTGCGCTCTCCATATGTCCAGCAGTTGACATTGAAACAATTTCCTTTTTATTGCTTTCAGTTGTACCTTCCTAGTCCCCTGTGTCCGTGACGTACTATGCAACCTGGAGTCCATACAGAAGTTTAAATCTCCTGTCATAATCACATTTCCTTTTTTGAAATCCATTAATTTCCCCATAACCTGTCTCAAAAGGTTTGTTAGATTCTTATTAGGGCAATAAATATTTTCCAAGAAATATTCAGTATTGTATAGATTACCACATAAAAAGAAGTATTATCCTTCCGGATCTGTCATCCTTTCCTCCAATACGAACTGGGTACCTTTGGCAAATCCAATAGCTACTCCCTTTGCTCTTCTTGTTATAGAGTCACCGTAATACCGTATTAATGACACCCTCACACATCTGCTGAGATATGCGTATTCACATGCGCCAAAATTCATGCTGCTGTGTCACCATGTTTCTTTTGAAAAAAAGGGTTCCACCTTTTCACTTACTTACCTTTGCAGAACAGGCTGATGTTAGGCTTAATGAACACAGTTGCAGGCAGGTCTTTAAGCATGCCCCTTTACCTCCCCAGTGGGCAGCATTCAGCAGAAGTGATGGTGGATATGACCTCAGGGGGGCATGATATACATATGAATGCTGCCTCTACATATTAATGCAGCCAATCTGTGGCTATTTATATATTAATGCCACCACTATTTACATATCAATGCAGGTTATTTACATGTAAATACAGGGTCTGCAGGTGAATTAATAGGGCAGAACTGGGCAACATTAGTAACAGAACTTCACACTGAGATATCGGGACACAGTACAGGACTAAAACTTCAAGAAACAAGGGAATTTGAACCGGGATAGTTGGCAAATATGAGGCAGCTGCTTTGGGCCCCACAACAATGATGGTGCCCAGGGCAGCTGCCCCTTTTGGCCTGCCTTAAAGACAGCCCTGGTGTGGACACTCTGGCCTTGATGAGCGTGTTCCAGACTTATTTACCTGTCTACAACAGAAGGAGTGGGAGAGCTATGACTGGCTGGCTGGAATGGTTACACCCTACTTGTCTAAGGACTGCTGGGAGGAGTAAAGACTTGTGGGGTAGTTAGTTCCCAGAGAGACTAGGTTTAGTGTTGTTGAACTGTGTGGGACTACAAATGCCAGAGGCTGTGTGCTGGAAATAGATGAAAAAAGGAAGGCAAATCCTGATCTCTGGGCAGTCTTTTCACTTTCACCAGAGTGGGCTGCTTTATTGGAGAGCTGTCTGCTGGCACATTCACCTTGGTGTTAGAGATAGATAGAGACTCTACTGCCACATCTACACTGAGGTCACAGCTATAAGAGATCTCCATTGCCAGGTCCTGAGCTGCTGCTGTCATCAGCGGTTCTGTGAGAGATACCGCTGCCACCGATGTCATCAGTTCAAGAAGCTAGTGAACGAGAGGGGGCATAATCACAGATCATTTGGTAGTGAGAGGCTGCTGGCAGGTGTTCACCGCTCCTACACCGATGCAAAGAAGCTGCTGGCAGGACTTTTTGTCACGCCCTGCCAGCGCAGAGCCCCAGTGTGAAAGCACTCAGGCTTTCACACTGGGTTTGCAGCCGAGGCTTTTTTCAGGTGCTATGCAGGCGTTATTTGTAGCGCTTTATCGCCTGAAAAACGCCTCCAGTGTGAAAGGGGTCTTTAGGATACAGTTTGGATACTTTATGCCTGGTACAGTGGGATCCACTCAATCTGAGCGCTCCAATGCCAGAACTTTGGGCCCTAATAATTACAAATACATTAGCCAGTGGAATGGGTTTGGAGAAACCTTTAGTTTCCAGTACGGCCTCATAGTTAGGACATCCCTAGTTTCAGGTTACAGGTGTAGAGACATTTGGTCCTTCCATTGTTTGTGGTGTCATTCAAAATTGGTATCTGTTGCTGTTATTGCCATTTTGTTTATTACTTTGTTGGGTGTGTTGCGCAAATATATATTCACTCTAAAGAGAAAGGTTTTCCAACTTGTCTTTTCAGCAGAAGTCGATCTAACAATCAACTTCTGTTGAACAGGGACAGCCACGCACTGATCAAACTGAACTGGCAGAATTTTGCTCCATCTATGGCCAGCTTTAGCATGTCAGTCTGTTAATGGTTAACAGTAGTTCTGTTTGGTTTTATAGGTTAGCGTTTATATATCATTAAAATTTCTATAAGCATGTTACATGATAATGTGTGTGAATGTTTGTGACAATATTTACATGCAAAAATGCACTCTATTGGAGCTGCTTGCATCCGAGCAACAGGAAGATGTTAGGTGGCAGAAGTCGTCTGTATACTAGCAACAGATCATTTATGCTTAAACACTGTCCACATGTAAATGCTGTTCAAGCATTACATGTGCACAATGTACAGGGCACTTTTGCACACAGAATCTTGCTACCGGTTCTTACCAGCAAGATCTTGCATACTAGTTGATGTATTTTCATGCAGCCATGTGCCAGTACCATAAACTATCTGCCTCTGAAAATATTTTAGCACATAAAAGTCAATTAGTTGAGTGGAATTACAGTGGAGATCAGTGCTTAGTATCCTTATGAAGAACATTTAAGATGAAAATTGTCCTGCTCCAGTGCCTGAATCTCCCACCTATGCCTTTACTGTATATGTTGTCTATGTCTGCATCTTATCTTGTTAAACATTAGATTTTCCCAGCATTACACATCTTAAAACACTCTACGGGTTTTCTATTAGTTAAAGAATATAAGTAAAAGTATTCTCCAAGATGGAAAATGATAAAAGAAGAATTCCAATAAAAAAGACGATGCAGTGCTGATAAAACCTACCTGTTAAATCTGTTCATTTCCTGTGAAGCTGCTTCTTCATTCTGTAGTTGTATAACCCTGAATAATAACATCCAGAGTTACCAACCCTCCGAGGCA
Organism: Lithobates clamitans; assembly: GCA_037952925.1. NCBI lineage: Eukaryota > Metazoa > Chordata > Amphibia > Anura > Ranidae > Lithobates > Lithobates clamitans. The sequence continues at coordinate 10,078,080 of JBBGZY010000723.1, forward strand.
AAATTTACTGGCAGGATGCCAAAAATTTACAAACAGCACCAATTTTTTTACTGGCACTGCAAAAAAGTACCTAAAATTACAGTTTTCATTGCTAAACAGCGCAAATATCAATATATAAACATATATCTAGTGCTATTTGAAATGTGTTTAATTTTAACAAAAGTAAAAAAACATATTTCTGACACGAAGGTCAGGTTACTATAACCTGGCTAGCACAGAGTTCCCCCTTACATCAGAGTCTGCAAGATTCCCCCTTACAGTGAAATGAAACTCTTATGTAAAGGGGAACGCTGCAAATCCTGATCTAAGGTAGAACTCTGATGTAGAGGGGGGCTCTGGTGACCAGAGACCACCTTATATCAAAGTCCACTTTGTTCTCTTTACATCAGAGTTCCCACTTTCATCAGGGTCCGCAGATTGAGTTTCTCGTTGCACTGTAAGGGGGAATCCTGCAGACTCTGATGTAAAGGGGAAAGCCAGGAACTCTGATGTGGGGGGCACTCTGGTGACCAGAGACCACCTTCCGTACAGTTAATACACTACGGTAAGGGGGGTTTACTAATATAGGGGGAAAACCTTTATATCAGTGCCCCCTTACATCAGTGACTCCCCCTCAGATTGGCCTGACGGCACTGTCACTGACCTCCTCTCAGGTGCAGGGCTCAGTCAAATAGCTCCAGCTTGGTGGCTCTGGGTTTTATCCTACAGGAGACGGTCAGAGACTGCAGACATGCTACAGGAGATGGTCAGAGACTGCAGACATGCTACAGGAGATGGTCAGAGACTGCGGACATGCTAAAGGAGACGGTTAGAGACTGCGGATATGCTAAAGGAGACAGTCAGGGACTGCGGACATGCTAAAGGAGACGGTCAGAGACTGCGGACATGCTACAGGAGACGGTCAGAGACTGCGGACATGCTAAAGGAGACGGTTAGAGACTGCGGACATGCTAAAGGAGACGGTCAGGGACTGCAGACATGCTAAAGGAGACGGTCAGAGACTGCGGACATGCTAAAGGAGACGGTCAGAGACTGCGAACATGCTAAAGGAGACGGTCAGAGACTGCGAACATGCTAAAGGAGACGGTCAGAGACTGCAGACAGGATACAGGAGATGGTCAGAGACTGCAGACAGGATACAGGAGACGGTCATAGGCTGCGGACATGCTAAAGGAGACCAAATGTGCTCACTACTTACTCAGATAAAAAAAATATATGAATAAACACCTCAAGACCATCAAGCACAATACATAATCAATTATATTATGACCATACAGTACAAACACAATATACAGCAGCACTTTTCATCAGAAAATACCAGCTAAATCATATTGCTGCTGCTGCTGCCTCCCCTCTACTGGCATGCTTGGATTTTGTAGTGCCCCGGACACATGAGTTGGTAACTCTGGAGAGGATTGAGGAGGCTGTGCCAGGCTGTGCCTGGACTGGTGGTAAGCACTGCAGGTAATAGGTAGAGATTGGGGAGAAAACGTCCTCCCTTTAGAAAAAAAGCAGATCTGACACAAAAAAAAAACGATCTGCACACAAGCTCTGCCCCCCTCCTCCTGCCCACTAAGACAGGTGGTTGGTCCTTTCCCTGAAAACACTCATACTCTGGAAACCTAGGACCTGGATTTATATTTGGGGCCTCTGTGCCCAACCCCCGCTGTTATGTGTAATCTGTTAATTAAGATGCCTTTCTCTCATTTTATAATGAGAGAAAGGCATCTCTCATTAACAATTAAAATATAATTCCCCATTGTGTGTCTCCTAGGTGTGAATCCCCATAGTTATTGAGTCACCTCTGCTAGTATTGTGTCCACTTCACCTCGTTGCCAAACTATTGTGGGACGTTTATGTGTTTTTGTATGGTATATATTCTGTGTGAGTTTTCAATAAAGAGTCCCAGTTTGCACCTAAGCTAGTGTTGTCTAGTTCTTGGGTGCAATATTGAGCTATAATACCTGGTTCCTGGGTCCAAAGTGGAGGAAGCTGTATCTCGATGGAGGCACTCAAGCTGGGTGCCAGGTGGTCCTTTACATATACATACAGTGTATTTTTTCTGCCATATGTTTTTTAATCTTGCTCCAGCTGGGTGTGCTAGAGAGAGATGATTCTGTGTTATGGATTTTATGGATGTTTGATATCTTAAATATAATTAAATATCTAAGCCACCTTTTGTTCTGTCTCTACTCTTCTGCCCTGTGAGGATGCCAGCTTAAAGTGAGTGGACCTTTACCCTCCCCACCACTTTTAGTCATCCCATTCCTCTCCACCCTCCTCTCTAAAAATTGGATATTTTTGTGGACCCTTTCCTGCACATCCTGGATCCTCGCCTAGGCCAGAATAACATGTCCACTGCCTAACGTTTCCTGGGATGCTCACATCAGGCATTCCAGGAGGCCTCAGAGTACTCATATGTGCATCATCAAGGTGATGGCTGTCTCTTCCTGGCTCTTGTCAGAGAAGAAAATGGCAGCACAGAACTGGGTGTGCTGTGGTAGATCCCAAAGAACACTGCTGGATTGCTGGGTGTGAGAGTATGTTATTGTGCATAACCCAGTAAAAAGGTGGTGGTGGGGGGGGGGGGGGGGGGTAATGGAAGCTGAAATTCTACTTTAAGACATCAGCTTCTCCTAGGCCTATAACATGGTTATATGCAGGGAGGCATATAGGCACATGGAAGTGCGCAGGGATCTTTCCTCTTGGGATGAACCCCTGAAGGTGTTGGCTGCTGAAAAAAAATAGCATGGTCTTGAGTAAACAAACTGCTTCTGTCCCCCGCATATAGAGCTATGCAAAGTGAAAAGTTATACACAGGAACTGTCAGGGCCTGGATCTGAACCCAGGACCTCTGCTGTGTCTGGCAGTAACTCTTTGTGCTGAGCTACCTGAGATGCTAGACAGCTTCCTCTCTGATCCCTTAGACAATCTTGCCTTGTACCTTGTTTCTTGTGAACCTTTAAACTCTTTACTCCTCCCATGAACTTCCTCTTTACGCCATGCCTTTGCACTTCCTGTTTGCCAGATAATTTTGCTCTCTCCAGCCGATATCTTGCTCCTTTGTGTATCTGCAGCTGTCCTTATCTTCACTACCATATGTTACAGACTTTTGGCTTGCTCCTTGACTATACTTCCGCTTGATCCCAAACTGCAACCAGGTTACCGACCTTTGATTTGTTTGACCTGTGGACTTATCCTGCTGGTCATTGGGAGCCTCTCCACTATTACAGCTTCTGCTCAAAGCCTGACCCCTGACCATGACAGGAACCTTGTTATGTTTTCCTGCAGAACTGAATTACCACTTGATCCTCAATTACCAAGGAGCCTGAGCTCTGAATGGGGACCTCCCCGCACAGTCTTTGATTAGGAAGAAAATCAGAAAATGAGAGACCTTGAGAAGGATCTAGAATACATTAGAGCAGAACTCCAGGAATGATCTTTTCTGCAAGCCTATCCTGGTTCAGCTTGGCTTGATGTACAGTGCCTCGAAAAAGTATTAATACCCCTTGAAATTTTCCACATTTTGTCATGTTACAACCAAACCTGTTTGTTCACTACGGTTCTCTAACAAACCTCTGAGGACTTCACAGAACAGCTGTATTTATACTGAGATTAAAATACAGTGGAACCTCGGATTGCAAGCGTTTCGCAATACGAGCACTGTTTTTTTAAAAATCGCAACTCGGTTTGTGAGTTTTGTCTCGCAAAACGAGCACAATTCAGGCCAAAGCACTGTGCAGTATGCTTTTGGCCTGAGGTGGGGGGGGGGCGCCGGAGCCGAGCAGAGCCGAACGGCGCTGTTCAGAAATGCAGGGAAAGGCCCGAGGACAGCACGGCTGACCTCAACAAATCTCGGGCAGGAAGTCTTTCCGAGGTTTGCCGAGGTTGGCCGAAGTGTCCTCGGGCCTTTTCGTCTGTTTCCGAGGCTCTCCGACGCCCACCCCGCCTCTGGCTGCATACGGTATTGCATCCCATTGAAGTCAATGCGTAACGAATTATTTTCGTTTCCATTGACTTTAATTGGAAAGCTAGCTTTGATATGCGAGTACTTTGGATTACGAGCATTCTCCTGGAACGGATTATGCTTGTAATCCGAGGTTCCACTGTACACACAAGTGGACTCTATTTACTAATTAGGTGACTTCTGAAGGCAATTGGTTGCACTAGGTTTTAGTTAGGGGTATCAGAGTAAAGGGGGCTGAATGCAATGCACACCACACTTTTCAGATATTTATTTGTAAAACATTTTGAAAACCATAATTCATAATTTTCCCTCCACTTATGTGCCACCTTGTGTTGGTCTATCACACAAAATCCCAATAAAATATATTTACGTGTTTGGTTGTAACATGTCAAAATGTGGAACATTTCAAGGAGCATGAATACTTTTTCAAGGCACTGTAAGTATCCATAACTGAATTCCAGAGGGCCGCTGGGGATGCTGAAAATTACTGTAGTACCGTGTTTCCCAGAAAATAAGATCTACCCCGAAAATAAGACCTAGCGTTATTTTCCAGGAGGGCTTTAATATAAGCGCTACCCGAAAATAAGCCCTAGTTTAAAATTCTAGTACAATCCTATAATCCTCTCTATTACAGTAGTATATAATGTACAATGTGTGTGTTTCTGTAATATAATTGCGGGGAAGTGAGCTCCGGTGGGTCACAGAAGCGCAGGGCGGCGCTATAATGAAGGTATTTGCCACAATTATATTACAGAAACACACCTTGTACATTATATACTACGGTAATAGAGTGGATTATATGATTTTACAAGCATTTTAACTCAGTTTACACTGGGGATTCCTGACAAGCAGGGAGAGAGAGGAGGAGAAAAGACAGTGCATTACATGGTAAGACCTACCCCAAAAATAAGCCCTACTGTGTCTTTTGTTGCCAAAATTAATATAAGATCTATAAGGCTTACTTTCGAGGAAACATGGTAGTACGTGCTACATGTAGTGAAAACCACAATCTTCCAGCTGCTGCTCCAGTGGCTTCTCCTTTGACACTGAACACATGTGATTACTCGCTCAGCACTGCCACTATTCAAAGGACACCTTGTTCTGAGGTGGAGAGGAGAATGGATGATGTCACAATTTCCACATTGTACAGTCATAGGACATCTTGTATTAATTGAAAAAGATACAATGCATTTTCTGAATGGGCAAAACAAGTGACCCCCCCCCCATCAAGGTTGCCAACCTCCCACAGCAATTTTTACTGACACAACATGGGAAATTTACTGGCGGAGCACACTTTTTACTGGCAACCTGAGAAATTACAGAACTCCTATTGAAAACTAACACAGTGAATATTTGAACAGTATAAACATGATATGGAAACACTGACAATACCTATAACAAAGTAATTTGCTTGATTTACACTTAAAAAGTCAACACAGCATAAAAATATCATCCCTTGATATTTACTGGCAGTTGAAAAAAAACTCTGTTTTTTTACAAACTGTCAGTAAATTTACTGGCGGTTGGGCAACCCTGCCCCCTATGTTCAGTGTACAGGGGGGAAGCTTATGAAGCTATCAGAAAATCACAGTTATCGATATATGAAGCGTAGACCACTACAGTGATTTTCAACTTCTCCAGTGGCCCTCTGGATATTAGATATGGATACTTACATCAAGTCAAGCTGGCCCAATGTAATTTAGCAAAAGAGATACTTGAGATAAAAGTAATGGACAATATATTTACACACATATCTGGTTTTCTGTCAGTCTACGCAAATTTTTACTTTTGTAAGTAAGGTCCTACCTAAGAGCAGGCACAACAGGGCTCTGTCATTACCTTTGTTAAAGTGTTTGTTAACCCAACATTTCAAATTCCTGATATGTGCCTGCTGTACCATGTACTTGTATGACAAAGGATCCTGTCCTCTTTGTATTACTTCCTTTATGTGAAATCCCTGGTGTTCCTGCCAGTCCCTCTGCTTTCCTATTAAAACTGACCACAGTAAGCAGGAGAACACACCGTGGTCAGTCCAGCTGTCCTGGGAACTCAGCCTGCTCTCCTCCAATGATCAGACTTGTCCTGACACGCCTCCCCTGCACAGCCTTTCACTGGGAAGCTCAGTGTGCTGTTGCTTCTCCTCCCCCTAGCTCTTATGCAGCTGAGTACTGTACAGAGGGAACCAAGGGAATGTGATCACTTAAAAGGGGGGGGGGGGAGTTATTTATAATGTTTTATTATATGTGTACACAAATATTTGGCCTTTCATTTCTATTTTAAACTGAATGGATTGTTTTATCAGGTGATCGTCGTTTACAATCACTTGGGGACCTGCTGAATTTCGATCCATGTATGAGCAGGCTGGTTGTACACAAGTCGATCTGTTGACTGACTTGTTTACAACCAATCGGTTGGGTTTTTGCCAAACAATCAGTGCCACCAGCTATAGCCGGCAACACTAATCATTGTATGATGATGGCGAGGAAGTCTCCCTGCTGTTAGAAAACAATAGCTCCGCGGGAAGCATTCCTCCATCCACTTCGAACGTGTGGATGGGGGAATCAGATCTTAACTGTCAAGTGTTTTCACTCAGAACAATGAATGACAAGACCCAATGTGTATCAAATAAGTGACTTTATTTACAGTGAAACTGCTTAATAAAAACCCAAATTGCTCATTCTAGGACATTAAGTACCACAAAATATTATTTCGCTGTAAAAACAAGATTGTGTCTTACATAAAAAAGAGACAAATGTGCTGCATAGCTGGCTGGTAACAAAGAGTGCTGGCCTTGTAAGCTTTGCGTCTGAACAGATGTCTTGCTTCATGGTACTTTCATTCGAGCAGAAGACAAGAAGAAGGACTTGGATGTGATGACCTGGACACGGCACGTTGGACACGTCAACTTCTTGCACAGCCACTTCTCTATGCACTGCAGAGCAAGACAGAGGAAATAATGGTTTCCATTACATAACTAAGGAGCCCATTTATAAAATAGTATTATAGCCTTATCGAGGATTGCAGAAAACTGCACATTTATAAGACACGCAGTGGTTTGCTTTACAGATGTGTTTAGCCCTTTGTTTGTTTCAGGACTCCACAGCAAGCAAGATTCATCCATTTCAATAAATGTTTCAAAATGTAGGCCATAAGGAGGACAGTCCAGTCACAAGCCCTGTCAAAGTCATGTAACCAGTCTTCCCTATCACATCGTTAAGCGGAGAACATTCTGTAGGACACTAAAGGCTCCACACTGCTCCCAGCATTTTATAAATGACTCATAAAACACAGGCACAGTGTGGAGTGAACAATGGGGTGTTCTGCAAAAAAGTAGATATTTGCTCTCCAATATAAATAGGCTAAAAAATACGAATTAAATCTATACTAAGGTCCCTTTCACACTGGGGCGGGGGTGGCGTCGGCGGTAAAGCGCCGCTATTTTTAGCGGCGCTTTACCGTTGTATTTGCGGAGGTATTCGGCCGCTAGTGGGGTGCTTTTAACCCCCGCTAGCAGCCGAAAAAGGGTTAAAACCACCCGCAAAGCGATTTGCCGGCGGTATAGACACTCTGCCCATTGATTTCAATGGGCAGGAGCGGTGAAGGAGCCGTATACACACCGCTCTTTCACCGCTTCAAAGATGCTGCTAGCAGGGCTTTTTTTACCGTCCTGCCAGCGCACAGTGTGAAAGCCCTCGGGCTCGGGCTATTTTTAGTGCTGATGCGTCTGCAAACCGCCCCAGTGAGAAAGGGGTCTAAGAGAAATTCTGGGACTGTCATTGTTGACCTCCTAAGAATAGCAGGTACCTTAACCCGTGGATGATTGGCCTCCCATTTGATGGTGCCAGCATAATTCTGGGGCCAAAGCCACTTGGCAGAGCCAGTGGCATTGCACCAATAATCTTTTTAGTTGTCTGTAAGGGTGGTATTCTCATCACCCTGTAAAGGCAATCCTTCCCACTAACCCCTGATGGATTCATTTTAGCAGGGGTTGCCTGAGACCTGGAAATTTTTTTTAAGGTGTTGCTCTGCAGTAAAAAGTTTGAGAGATTCCAAATGAAGTCACAACCCTAATCTGTATACTTGGCCCAGGTAAATGTACAAAGAACTGAAGCCACTGGGTCAACATGACAGCCAGACAACTAGCATTGTCAGAAGGAGTGGCCAGCCACTAAATCTAAAATCTAAATAAGCAGTTAACAAGTGGATAAGTGGTTAGAACTTCTGCCTGGCAGCACTTGGGTTGTCAGTTTGAATCCCAACCACGACACTACCTGCATGGAGTTTGCATGTTCTCTGCGTGGGTTTCCTCCCACACTCCAAAGACATGCTGGTAGGTTATTTGGCTACTGACTAAATTGCTCTCAGTATTTGTATGTGAGTTAGAGACCTTAGATTGTAAGCTCCCTGAAAGCATGGACTGATGTGAATGTATAATATATATGTAAAGCGCTGTGTAAATTGACAGCGCTATATAAGTACCTGTAGAAAATAAAAACCCTTGCAGTACAAGCGCAACTCCTATACTACAGCCGTATATATACACAGTAATGTACACTCTGTAGAATGGCCCCTGCTGTAAATGTTATGCCGGCAGCAACTAAAGCGTTAAAAGAAATTATGGGAGAAATAGAGAGCCTGGCATTTTTGACATAATTGCTAGTTTCCGGTCTGTCCCTGGCTTCAATACTTAACACAGAACACATCTGCAGCAAGTCAAAGTAAATTTAGAAATCTATATCTGAACAATTGCTCCAGACTAGTGACTCAAAATATTGAATAGACCAGGCAACTAATATTTACAAAAGGAAAGGTCAGCAAAGGATGCCTACAAGTGAGCATGAGCTAATACATATTAATATTTTGTGTTTTTTTTCAGTCAGCAGGAGGAGCCTTTCACATATTTTCTTCCATCTTTTGTTAAAAGTCTGTTTACAGAGCTCAATGGCTCAAGCTGAAGTTTACATATACAAGATAATGAGTCAGAGCACTGACAGCTGTGTAAGAAAAAATAATTCCAAAATTTTTATAGTATCCCTTTAAAGTGGTTGTAAACCCACTACAAAAAAAACAAAACAAAAAAACCTGCATGACAAAGGCATAATGAGCTAGCATGCATAGCATGCTAGCTCATTATGAAATACTCACCTTAGATCGAAGCCCCCACTGCGGTCCCCGCACACTGCTCTGACCGGCGACATTGCTCCTGGAGTTATTTCCAGGTATCGCAGGCTCCGGCACTGTGATTGGCCCGGAGCCACGATGACGTGCGGGAGCCGCTGTTAACAGCACGTCAGCTGAAGCAATGGCATGAGCCGTTGCTTCAGTGCACATGTGCCGATGACGTTGGCACATGCTGATACAGGGGATATCTCCTAAACCGTGCAGGTTTAGGAGATATCCAGGGTAGATACAGGTAAGTCTTATTATAGGCTTAAGTGTAGTAAAAAGTGGATTGTAAGGATTTACAACCACTCTCAGTGTTCAGATTAAATACAGCTGCACTTTACTCAGCCTTCATACACTATTCTACATGAAACCCCCACTCCAGCTGCTTACCTACCTGCATAGCGCTGCTAAGGCCTGCTCCATTAAGTCCAAGGGTCAAGTTAAATCATTAAAGAGGCAGGTTTTGTTGTTCCCCATATGATCCTGACCTTTAGCATGCTGGCAAAATGACCAGATCTAACAGATTTGACCAAATACATACATGGCCAAAAAATCTCTTAAAGAATAGGTTGCCAGAGATAAAACCATCTTTATGTGTATGGCCAGTGCCCACCTCTCCTGCTAAATAGTCTATAAAAACTTGTTATAAAATCTCCTGACCACAGCTTCCACCATACGACAAAAAACAGCAAAAAAAACAGAGCTGCTTTTTTATTTTTTAACTTTAATTCATTTAATTGACAATCTAAATTAATCTGAAAAATGATTTAATAGAAAAAAAAGAGAAGAATCCTATTCGATCTACCAAGGAAACAACTATCAAGGAACAATATGCACCTGCATTAAGATGCAATTTACCCAAAAGCAAGAAATGTGGGCAAAACGGTACGTCAACTTTTTTTTCTTCCCTCTAGACCTGCATCATCTGAAAAAAAAATGCAGTAATATCTGCTATTTATATATTATCTACGACTTTGGAGGCAGCTATTGTGGGCTCATACTCCACGCTTAGCAACTTGTTTTTTTTCGGGGTCCTAAAGCTCATCCAGAGATCACCACATTGATGAAAACAACTGTCCTCATTTGGAATAGGGCCCGATCTAAGTACCATACCCCGGAGTCCTTCTCTCCCCATCTTTCCCTGTGCGGTAATCCCTCTCTCCCCCACCTGCATAGCATTCTTGATCCTAGTGTAAGGGCTACAAGAGGAGTGGTGGGTCTGAAACATATAGTGGTAGAGGGTCACCTGCGTATGTTCCCTGAGCTTAAAGCTGCTGTTTATTACCTAATTGGATGCTCTTTAGGTATCTCCAACTTTGACATGCATTCAATCAACAGTTCCCATCACGGCTTACCCTAGAATCGGACCCAGTTGAGAGGTTGTTGACCTCCAGAGTATTAAATAAACCCCTCTCCTCTCTCTATTTGTATCACTCGCAGGCCTTCACCACTAAAACAGATTAGATATAACAGAAATGGTTGGTTGATATCCCCGGCTTGGAGGTGGGTGAGTGGGAAGACTGCTTAGGCTCATATGTAACTACTATGATTTCATCCAGGGAAAGTTTTTTTTTCAACTTAAATCGTATGTTACCCTAAAAAAAGAAAAAAAAATGAATAATAGCACAGTGCTTGTGCTGTGTAATTTGGCCCCCCCGTATCACCTGAAATATCTAGCTGATCCTGCCTGGTTCTGCCATCCCCCTGTAAACTGACCACGGTTTATCATGGCTGCTGAGCCCTGACACCATGGTCGGTTTACGTGCCTCCATCATCCGCAGCTCTCCTGTCCTCCTCTGTGCTCCTTTCCCCCCTCCCTCTCTGCCTGTCAGCTCGTGACAGTGCCCGCCCCTCTGCTCCTTCTGCTGAAATAACTTTTAATTTTTTATACAATCCGAGTGCCGCTCGGTGCTCACGGGACCGGCCGCCTCTCTCCTCCCCTCCTCCCTACTGACATCAGCAGGGGATTCTCGCCCCCTCCCCCTGCAGCTGTCAGATCGAGAGAGGGGAGAGGCGGCCAGTCATGTGAGCATCGAACGGCACTCTGAAATCAGGTATAGATGGCATTTTTTTATAAAGCATGTACACAGGGGCACATAGCATTAGAAAACAGAGAGGATTTTATAAAGAGGGCAGAGTGGCTTAACAACCACTTTAACCGGTTCAATACAGGGCATTTTCACCCCCTTCCCTCCCAGACCAATTTTTAGTTTTCAGCGCTGTTGCACTTTAAAGACAATTGCGCGGTTGTGCGACGTTGTACCCAAACAAAATTGATGTCCTTTTTTTCCCCACAAATAGAGCTTTCTTTTGGTGGTATTTGATCACCTCTGCGGTTTTTATTTTTTGCGCTATAAACAAAAGAAGAGCGACAATTTTGAAAAAAACACAATATTTTTTACTTTTTGCTATATTAAATATCCCAATTTTTAAAAAAAAAAACAAATTTTTTCCTTAGTTTCGGCCGATACGTATTCTTCTACATATTTGATATATATTGATTAGTTTGCGCAAAAGTTATAACATCTACAAAATACGGGATAGATTTATGGCATTTTTAAAAAAAAAATATTTTTTTTTTTTTACTAGCAATAGCGGCGATTGCGATTTTTTTTCGTGACTGCGACATTATGGCGGACACATCGGAAACTTTTGACACATTTTTGGGACCATTCACATTTATACAGCGATCAATGCTATAAAATTACATTGATTACTGTGTAAATGTGACAGGCAGTGAAGGGGTTAACCACTAGGGGGACACAAGGGGTTAAATGTGTTTCCTAGGGAATGCTTCTAACTGTAGGGGGCGGGGACGTACAAGGGGAGGAGACCGATCAGTGTTCCGGTGTTCTGGGAACACAGATCGCTCTCCTCTGAGCTGACAGGACGTGGATCTGTGTGTTTACACGCACAGTTCCACGGTCTGGCCCGGTAAACGGGTAATCGCGGGTGCCTGGCGGACATCGCGGCCGCCGGGCACACGTACCGGGTCCCGAGCAACGCAGCGGGTGCGCGCCCCCTAGACGGCCGGGAACCCGAGGCCGTCATATGACGTCCACCCAGGATGGGAGATCCCATCTGTGGACGTCATATGACTATACGCGGGTAGTGAAGTGGTTAAAGAGTAACGCCACTTTTGTTGAGAAAAAAACATTCCCCTCTGGGTGATCTATGTACATTGCAAGGATTATAACAAACTTTGTTACAGATTCCTACATTTTGTTATTCTGAAGAAATCCCTCTGTGTTTCTCTGTGCCTCTGTGCTGAGTAGGTCTAATGGGAGTGGTTTCATAATTATCAGCTAGCTGTGGCAGCTGCAGAGCACTAATGAGGAAATCTGCTGGGCCTGCATCCCTTTGGAAGTATCTCGTCAAAAATTACATTTTTGTTGCAGAGGATGCCTGAAATCTGACTTGTATCTTAGGCAGAAATTATGTTTCTGGGGTGTGTCCAGTACACATTCTGTGTACAGAACAACTCCAGGTAGCCATATTGCAATGCATTTTCAGAAAATTACAGCGGCTGCAGATAGAAAGGTAACTTTTAATAACATTCAATTACAATATGATTTATGTCGCAATTATATTCGCTATATTATTTTTTCTTTATTTGCTTATTTTTTTTTATTTTTTTTTCCCCAAGAAAGTGGAGTTACCCTTTAAGTTTTTGCATAGGGTGTACTATACCTCTCAGCGCCTTCGAACCATCTACCCTTCTGCCTCTTCAGCTTGCTCCCGTAGTCAGGCTCCCGAGGCATCCCTTTTTCATATATTCTTGATATGCCCCCAAATTCAATTGTTTTGGAACCAGGTTCTCTCTGACATCAATTCTGCTAGCGGTTTGACTCTCGGGTTGGACACTGCAGTTGTTGAACTATTTATAGTACAGTATTTATTGTGTTTATAAGTGTTGTATGTGTACATACATACTGTACCTCTTTATGGAATCTGTGCATACAATGCAATTCCCAGATACTACCAGTGTGGAGGTCGTCATGACAAATGACACATGGGTCCTCATCTTCATCCTTTAAAGGAAAAAAATCATTATCAGTATAATTACAATACATATCCAAATGCTTAACAAGGTCACGGACAAATGAAACATGAAACAGAGATGACAATGAATGGCCTAAGGTGACAATGAGCTTGATTGGGCCCTGGATAGGTGCCAGGATGTAAATTGCAGTTGTTGGCATTGAAATCATTAACCATTAACACTGGACACAATATCCATTTGAATTGGACAAACATAAACATGCAAAGAATACAATATTTGTTTTTTACACACAATACTCACAAGAAAAAGAATTAGTAGATTCCAGAAAGCTCTACAAAATGAATTAGATTGGTGATGCCCCACACAATTGTGACACCAATGTAAGTAATTTGAGTTTTATTAGTAATGGATAGATAGGGTTGAACATGGGGTTAGATGCAAAAATTAACTGCCAAGAAAAATAAGCTACACTATTCCATCACTTTCCTTTTTATTGGAAAATAATAAATGCTCTAGTCTTGCTGCACAATTGCCATACATAAAGTCATACAAGCTTGAAACAGTAGCGGTGTAGGGCGGTACTCAGCTATACACATATCTATGTTTGAAAGAACCCCCAAAGCATCCCATCCCACAAAATCCCATGGACCTCAATACTTTATAACCTCTGCCTAGGTAAAATCCAACCAAAACTCATTTTTTTAAGTTTTGGCAAGAGTGTGGAAGTTTTAGAGTCCTGTTACCCAACCTGTGGCCCTCAAAGCCCCTGCAGACAACAATCTGTGTTTTCTTTACTAGAAGCTTACATACGCCAGTGAAGGAAAATAGTCTAGCTTCCAGTAGTTAAATGGTTTGGTTTATTTCTTTCACAGTATCCTATTTTTTGTGCTGCCCATCCCTTTTCTCTTTTTATGTTTTTTTTATGATCTTTTATAATGCAGTTTGGTAAAAGAAATATCAAGTGCATCACTGGTATTTTTTTACAGGTGGCTGTAGGGAGTACAAATGTGGAAATATTGATTTAAAAAGAGGCTGTGAACACAGTAATCTCTAGCACTCAAATGTAACATGTCTTCAGTCTATGACTTTCTCCTAAAGCATGACACCAGTCTCTATCAACTCTTACAGCATGTTTGCGGCCTTAGTACATCTCCTATGGCCGGGGTCTCCAAACTTTCTAATAAAAAGGGGCAGTTTACTGTTCTTCAGACTTTAGTGGGGCCGGACTGTGTCCAGTGGCAGTAAATCATGCCCGATCTTTGATATTAGGGGGAGAAGCATTTTGTGCCACTGGGAGGAATAGTGCCCCATTTTTGTTGTCAGTGGAAGGAATTATGCCCCATTGTTGGTGTCAGTGGCAAGAATAATGCCTTAAGAGCTGGATAAAGGCAAGCAGAGGGCTGCATCTGGCCCCAGGACTGCAGTTCGGAGACCACTGTTCTATAGCATACCCATAGTCTCCGACCATCTCCTGTTTCATGTCTGCAGTCTCATACCATCTCCTGTTGCATGTCTGTAGTCCCTATCTCTTTTTGGATGTCTGCAGTCTCTGACCATCTCCTGTAGTATGTCTGCAGTCTCTGACCATCCCCTGTAGTATGTCTGCAGTCTCTGACCATCCCATGTATTAAATCTGCAGTCTCTGACCATCTCCTGTAGCATGTCTGCAGTCTCTGGCCATCTCGTTTTGCGTGTCTCCAGTCTCTGACCATCAATATTCCCATCACATATGTTCCTGGAATAGGCTCTAAGATGTTGGGTACTGCAGCAACCCCCAGCTGGAAACTGGATCATACATGACACAGTGAAGATATTTGGCAGCACACCACGGATCTTCAGGTTGAGTCCAAATGTTATTTATTGAAGAATGATCACATCACAAGCAAGAGAGTGCAATGTTTCGGAGTCACGCAGAACCCCTTTCGTCGGGCATCACATGACCTGAAGATCCGTGGTGTGCTGCCAAATATGTTCACTGTGTCCACTCTAGTCTCTCGTGTTGCATGTCTATAGTCTCTGAAAGCTTTCTGTAGCATTACATTCACAGAATATTATACCCTGTTTCCCTGAAAATAAGACCTAGCGTGATTGTCGGTGATGGCCGCAATATAAGCCCTACCCCCCAAATAAGCCCTAGTTAAAGTCCTTGTAGGTCTTATTTTCAGGGTAGGGCTTATTTTCGGGGAAACAGGGTAGGGCTTATTCGGGGGGTAGGGCTTATATTGCAGCCATCACTGACCATAACGCTGGGTCTTATTTTCGGGGAAACAGGGTAAGTATAGTTATACCGTTGTACAGTAGATGTTGTCTTGGACTGAAAAGCAGCCCTGGCACATAATTCTTGGCCACACTTTGGACCAAATCAATATTTCGCAATTGTGCCATGAACTGGGAAAATGCGAACCCCAGGCAAGTCACACAAGTAGTATTTTTATAGGAAGGTAAAGAATGGGAGACCCATATTTTTTTCAATACAGATTTCCTTATTATTTAGATGATTGCACATTTTACAAAAGGGCTTATATCTGCATAGCAGATCCATCAGGAAATATAGCCCTTGTTTGTGGAAGGAAATGTACTTTTGTATTACTAGGAAGCTGTATGCAGAGGTCATATGTGCTCAGACTTATGAAGCAGTGGTGTGAGAACTCCTAACAACCCTACATAGTCAATCACTGTTGTGTGAACACCTGGGAAACCCAACCATGTCTGCAGCAGCTTATGGATAATAAGGAGCTGTGTGTGTGATCAGGAGACGTGATCCCAGACAATTTTGTCACCTTCTCCTTCTCAAGTCATCAGCTCTGTTTATCATCACTGGTGTGAATAAACACTCACTGAATAGACTATAGACACAGTTATAAGTTAGGGGTAACAAACAGTTGTTCATTTATTTTCTGTCCAAATCCACTCCCGCTACTACCATAAAATGCAACTACAGAAAAAGCTTGGTTTGAGACTAACTTGGTTTGAGAGCGTTTTGCAAGACAAGCAACATTTTTTTACAAAATCTGACTTGATATACAAGCGATGTCTTGATATACAAGTAGCGTCATGTCACAGCTGAGTATAAACGAGAAGAGAGGCACCTCTAAGTGTAGCAATGCGGTTACATTTAATGAAGGTACAACATTTAGAAATTCACATGGTTGATGATTAAAAGAGGCACATCTAAGTATGCAGGCATCCAGGGTAAAAGCTGTCCACATAGACCATTCTCCGCACCGCCATCGACGTCATCCCTTCCACACTGCGCCCCATGAGCCGTTCAAGCCTCGCTTTAAGATCGCTCTACTACAGGGTAGTCTTCCCGGTCACAATTACAGACTGACAGCGGTGAGAGCTGGCGGTGCGGAGGACCATCTATGTGGACAGCTTTATCCCGGATGCCTGCATACTTAGATGTGTCTGTTTTCATAATCAACCATGTGAGTTGCTAAATGTTGTACCTTCATTAAATGTAACCATATTGCTACACTTAGAGGCGCCTCTCTTCTCTTTTATACTATGTAGCTCCTGCTGGATTTTTCTTCTAATCCCCCTGTGGAGGCTTCCATTTGTGGATGGACATTTTATGGTTACACAATCCATCAGATTGCTATAATCTTTTTATATGGACTTTTGACTGAAAGACCTATGAATAAATGGTCGGGGAGCGAACAATCTGATTTTCTATTATTTCTTATGGGGAAATTTGCATTGATATACAAGTGCTTTGGATTATAAGCATGTTTCCAGAACGAATTATGCTCGCAATCCAAGGTTTTACTGTACTTTTTTCTGAGCATGCAATTATTTTTCTGGTCATCTTGCAAAAGGGATGGACAATAACACATAATACGTTTTTTTAGTCTGATCAATAAATAATGATTTTCGGTTAGCTGATAAGGGTTACTGCACATATTTATAAAAACACTGCATACTGAAACATGGTTGAAGATTCTCTCTCTGGGACTCATATCGAATGTCATAGACACTCATTAGAAATCTGCCTCTAGTCTGCACGAAACATCTGACAGATTCGTAGAACGTGCTATAAAATTTACCCAACATGGAGGTTCAGATGGTGTCAAGCGTGTGTGGGGCAACCAGGTGAGGAGTACAAAGACAAGTGTGTCTTGCCTACAGTCAAGGATGGTAGTGGGAGTGTCATGGTCTGGGGCTACATGAATGCTGCCAGCACTAGGGAGCTGCAGTTCATTGAGGGAACCTAGAATGCCAACCTGTATTGTGACATACTGAAGAAGAGCATGATCCCCTCCCTTCGGAGACTGGGCTGCAGGGCAGTATTCCAACATGATGACGACCCAAACACACCTCCAAGATGACCACTGCCTTGCTAAAGAAACTGAGGATAAAGGTGATGGAATGGCCAAGCATGTCTCCAGACCTAAACCCTATTGAGCATCTGTGGGGCATCCTCAAATGGAAGGTGGAGGAGCGCAAGGTCTCTAACATCCACCAGCTCCGTGATGTTGTCATGGAGGAGTGGAAGAGGACTCCAGTGGCAACCTGTGAAGCTCTGGTGAACTCCATGCCCAAGAGGGTTAAGGCAGTGCTGGAAAATAATGGTGACCACACAAAATATTAACACTTTGGGCCCAATTTGGATATTTTCACTTAGGGGTGTACTTACTTTTGTTGCCAGCAGTTTAGACATTAATGGCTGTGTGTTGAGTTATTTTGAGGGGACAGCAAATTTACACTGTTATACAAGCTGTACACTCACTACCTTACATTGTAGCAAAGTGTCATTTCTTCATTGTTGTCACATGAAAAGTTATAATAAAATATTTACGAAAATGTGAGGGGTGTACTAACTTTTGTGAGATACTGTATGTATATATATATATATATATATATATATATATATATATATATATATATAAACATGTGGCAGACTCAGTGAATCACTTGGTCTTTTTTCTACCATAAATGTTATATAGTTTATTGCAACTGCAACTATCATTTTTGATAGCTTGGTCTGTTGCAAGAAGTGGCAAAAACAATGGATCTACTGGTGGCATCAACAGCTAACAACAAAAACTACTGTCTTGATGCTTAAACACTGCATCAGATATGTGATTTTTTTCATTTTGGATGGAGTAGGATGCTAGATAAACTTAGTTGTTGGCTCCTTCTGTAATCAAGGGAGCAGTGATTGTTTGCCCTTGTCTGTTTAGGGTTTCACAGGCATGGAGTTTGATTGCTGCCCCCTGCCTCTGGAAGAAGCTTCCAGAGCTTAGGGGGGGAGATGCAGATGATCAGCCAGGGTGTCCATAAGGGGGATGGAAAGATGATAAATAGTGTGAAGCACTGAAGCACTGGAGAGCTGGGTTCTCTTTCTCTCTCTCTCTCTCTCTCTCTCTCTCTCTCTCTCTCTCTCTCTCTCTCTCCAGGAGGGTTCCAAGCCCAGGGGGCTGCTACCATTAGGCAGCCCATGGACTGTGAAGCTGTTCTTGAGACCTCAGGGGAATCAGGGCTGAGGACCTGGATGGATCCTGCTAAAAGCTAATTGCAGGACCTCACCACAGGGCATATGGTCTGAGGACTGTTTCACTCACTTGACCTTGTCCGGAGGAAGCTGGAAGGTGGCAGCTGTTCTGGGGACTTGTGAGTACAGACCCTAAACTGATTCCTGTGACTGTGTAGTGCTCTGGAGATTGCACTGGGTATGAGCAGTTGTACATTGGTGCAAGGTAACCAGATGCCAAGGAGACTTGCCTCTTAAGGAGAAGATTGTCCTCTAATTGCAAAATACTAATTATTTAGGAGTATCCCATGCCTTAACATCTCTCCTGTTTAAAGTTTCTACAAGCAATAAATCTTAAAAAGACATTCCCTGGACAGTGTTTTTGAAGTCAGTGTGAAAGGACTTGTGCTTGCGGTTGTGGGACAGCCTCTGCAATTTTAGGGAAGAACAAGTTAATACCAGAGGCCCCTTCTAGGGATAGCGGTATATGTCTAAGTTACACTAACATCTGGATTTCTTCTTTAAGAACTGACTATGGTTTCTGAAGTGAAGTTGTTCCCTGTGCTTACAAAGCAACGTCAGGCTTAAACCTTTGTTCTAGATTTAAATGCATCATGAAAATTTATTGTTTCTGTATTGCCAGTCCTTTACACTGCATATAACAAGCTGACGTGGATATGCTAATCTCTAAGGGATTTATGGTTATGGATTACACAGTCTTATATCATGTTAAGATGATGTTGTCCTAGCATTTGCTCAAGTTATATAAATAAGCTCTTCATTGGATGTCCCCCCGAAACTGTAAGATCCCATAACTGTGTCATTACATCTTCTCCTGAGATATAGGATTATTAAACAAAAAAGGGAAAAAGATTTAACTTTTCCTTTTGATAATTTTTAGGGTCACCTTAACTTATAAGATTGGCCAAGGACTATTGAGTTGGCACTTCCAAGGGTCAGTTACAAAATTTGAATGATTGCCTTATCTACAAAGCAGCACAAAAGCCTGGGCACTGTAGTATGCAAATACACTATATATTATAACTTCTGTGGTCAATCTTCAACCCTCTTCTTTTCTACTGCCTCACAACTTGTGAAATCCAATAGACAGCCTCATTGTCCAAAGTATGGCATTGGAGAGATAGAGTACTGAAGTTGTAGTTGATATTTAAATAATATAGCACTCAGCACTATAGCAAGTTTTGGGGTATTAAGGTGCAGGCAAGCGGCAGGAACCTGGAGATACCTACTCAGACAGTTTTCAATGACACCTTCACTAGGATTTCCCATACCCTTTTCGACGGCTCCAGTGCCGACTGAAGTAACAGACAGGGTAGGATAGTGATGGCGAATCTTGGCACCCCAGATGTTTTGGAACTACATTTCCCATGATGCTCATGCACTCTGCAGTGTAGTGGAGCATCATGGGAAATGTAGTTCCAAAACATCTGGGGTGCCAAGGTTCGCCATCCCTGGAGTAGGAGGTGGGTACTGCTGTCCCAGCCACACGCTGAGTGGCAGAGCCAGCTTTTAATCAGACAGCCGGGTGGATGCTGACAATATTATCAGGATCCTTTCTGACTGAGGCTCAGCTCTACCCATCAGCCGCTATCAGGCAATAACCCACTATCAACTGACTTTAGGACACATACAGTGGGTCAAAAAAGTATTTAGTCAGCCACCAATTGTACAAGTTCTCCCACTTAAAAAGACAAGAGAGGACTATAATTGTCATCATAGGTATACCTTAACTATGAGAGATAAAATGTGGAAACAAATCCAGACAATCACATTGTCTGATTTTTGAAAGAATTTATTTGCAAATTATGGTGGAAAATAAGTTTTTGGTCAATATCAAAAGTTCATCTTAATACTTTGTTATATATCCTTTGTTGGCAATGACAGCGGTCAAACGTTTTCTGTAAGTCTTCACAAGGTTGTCACACACTGTTGCTGGTATGTTGGCCCATTCCTCCATGCAGATCTCCTCTAGAGCAGTGATGTTTTGGGGCTGTCACTGGGCAACACGGACTTTCAACTCCCTCCAAAGTTTTTCTATGGGGTTGAGATCTGGAGACTGGCTAGGCCACTCCAGGACCTTGAAATGCTTCTTACGAAGCCACTCCTTCGTTGCCCGGGCAGTGTGTTTGGGATCATTGTCATGCTGAAAGACCCAGCCACATTTAATCATTGCCCTTGCTGATGGGAGGAAGTTTGCACTCAAAATTTCATGATACATGGCCCCCTTCATTCTTTCATGTACACGCATCAGTCAACCTGTTCCCTTTGCAGAGAAACAACCCCAAAGCATGATGTTGCCACCCCTATGCTTCACAGTAAGTTTGGTGTTCTTTGGTTGCAACTCAGCATTCTCTCTCCTCCAAACACGACGAGTTGTGTTTCTACCAAACAGTTCTACTTTGGTTTCATCTGACCATATGACATTCTCCCAATCCTCTTCTGGATCATCCAAATGCTCTCTAGCAAACCTCAGACAGGCCTGGACATGTACTGGCTTAAGCAGGGGGACACGTCTGGCACTGCAGGATCTGAGTCCCTGGCGGCGTAGTGTGTTACTGATTGTAGCCTTTGTTACGTTGGTCCCAGCTCTCTACAGGTCATTCACTAGGCCCCCCCCATGTGGTTCTGGGATTTTTGCTCACCGTTCTTGTGATCATTATGACCCCATGGGGTGAGATCATGCGTAGAGCCCAAGATCGAGGGAGATTATCAGTGGTCTTTTATGTCTTCTATTTTCTAATTATTACTCCCACAGTTGATTTCTTCACACCAAGCTGCCTATTGCAGATTCAGTCTTCCCAGCCTGGTGCAGGTCTAATATTTGGTTTCTGGTGTCCTTTGACAGCTCTTTGGTCTTCACCATAGTGGAGTTTGGAGTGTGACTGTTTGAGGTTGTGGACAGGTGTCTTTTATACTGATAACAAGTTCAAACAGGTGCCATTAAAACAGGTAATGAGTGGAGGGCAGAGGAGCCTCTAAAAGAAGAAGATACAGGTCTGCGATAGCCAGAAATCTTGCTTGTTTGTAGGTGACCAAATACTTATTTTCCACCATAATTTGAAAATAAATTCTTTCAAAAATCAGGCAATGTGATTGTCTGGATTTGTTTCCACATTTTGTTTGTCATAGTTGAGGTATACCTATGATGACAATTACAGGCCTCTCTCATGTTTTTAAGTGGGAGAACTTGCACAATTGGTGGCTGACTAAATACTTTTTTTGTCCCACTGTATATAAAATACAAAATACACATATTATAAAATGTACTCCTGTGATCAAAAAAAAAAAAAGGAAAAATGTGGCTTTACTTCTCTTTTAACACACTAAAAATCAGACATACACCCTTTTTTAACACAACATACAACAACATATGCCATATGCATTGTGGTGCACTTTGGTGCTTGGACCATAGTGTATAGTGCATCAGGGTGCCATTTAAAATAAATGGCACCGTGTGGTCCTGTCCCCGCCTCATAGGGTTCTGTTCCAGGGTGTTTGGTGTCCTACATTTTTATTCCAACTGTGGGTCGCCACTGATGAAGTCCATACCCAGGACGATACGCGTCTGGGAATAGGATCCAGACCCTAGGTTTTTCATCCCGCAGTCATTACCACTGATGCTGAAGCACTTTAGGAGCTGATTACCTGTTTGACATGCTGGCATGGTTGAGTGCCTTATATGTGAGTGTTCTACCTTGATTTTATCCAACATTAAACATTCTGACAAAGAGCGCTAGATATCCCTTTGTTTGATTTTCAATATTTGATTGAGAGCATGCAGCACTGACAGGAGGTGTTGGAGGTTAAAGATCGGATCAGGAGCATTCATCTGATATCACCCCCATTAGACCCACTGGTGAAACAGGGGTCTAAGTATAAGGTGAGTAGCCATCCATTCACTGGTGGAGGTTTATTATTGATGAGCACATTTGCTTTGTAACACGGAGGTGGAAGATCACAGTATATTGTTTCATTCATTAGCTTTTCCCCACCCCCTTTCCTGACCGGCCGGGCTGCGTGCTCGGATAAGGGTCTGGGATGGATTTTGGGGGGGAACCCCACGCCGTTTTTTCGGCGTAGGGGGTTCCCCTTAAAATCCATACCAGACCTAAGGGCCTGGTATACCCCTGGAGGGGAATTCCCTCTCGCGCTCCCTGCAATAGGAAAATGTGTTTTTCTTATTGCAGCCAGCGCGAGATGTACAGTACCCTGTCCCCGAGAACGAGCGCGATGGGATCGCGCTGGAAACATTCTCGCGGGCAGGTACTGTAGTTTGTACAAAAGTCCGATGGTTTTGTGTACACACGATCGGACTTTGCTCCATCGGACTTTTGTTGCCGGAAAGTTTGTCCGTTCACACAGCCAAAAAAAGTCAGATGAAAACTGAAAAAGTTTGTCCGATGGAGCGTACACACGGTCAGATGCTGCCTTATAACAGCTAATTTGCATGTTTGTTGTCAAAAAGTCTGCTCGTGTGTAGGAGCCTTAACTTTCATACAGACCAAATAATATTCACTAATTTGGGTTATTTTTACCAAAGATATGTAGCAGTATAAATTGTGGCCAAAATTTATGAAAAAAATTAATAATTTGCAAAATGTTATCACAGAAACTAAGAAAAATTTGTTTTTTTCAAAATTTTCGGTCTTTTTTCATTTATAGCGCAAAAAATAAAAAAAACAGAGGTGATCAAATACCACCAAAAGAAAGCTCTATTTGTATAAAAAAAGGACAAAAAATTCATTTGGTATCAGTATTACATGACTGAATAATTGTCGTTTAAAGTGTAAGGGCACTGAAAGCTGAAAATTGGTCTGGTCACGAGGGAAGTTTAAGTGCCCAGTAGGCAAGTGGTTAATTAAAAAATGCCTTTACAACCACTTTAAGGCTGATTTAAATCAATACTTTGTGGGAACACGCATGTTATCGCAACGCTTGTTACAAGTGTTGACATGTTGCGGTGCCATTCATTTTGAATAGAACCCCAATGCACGAGGGGATTGCAACTCACTGCAATGCATTGCAAAGCACCATAGTGTGTTGCAGCAATAATTTTGTGACATGTCAGATTTTTAGTACGTTGGAAGCCTATTGATTTCAATGGCCTGCCCTAATGCCACCCACATTAATACATGATAAAACACGCATTAACACACCACACAAATGTAAATGGGCCCTTAATATTTCCAGAGCACTTCTATCAGTGGTTCATGCAGTACTTGTACTTTCTCTAGACTACGCATCGTACCAGCTCACCTCTGTTTTCATGTGTATGTATTTTCTGTGCATTTAACATGCAAATTATGTGTTTCAAATTACAAAACACAGTTTGGCAATCGAACTGTCTGCAATGATCTTGTCAACAGCCTCATGAATACATTTGTAAGTTCTCTCCGATCCTAGTACTTGGTGGGACATTTTATTAAGCACAACCTCCCCCCACCAAATGTGCATTCATCATTGTCATGCGTGCACAGAATCAGAGCTGTTTACCTCTATTAAAAACAATGTAATCATAGATATTACTTTGACAAGGCATGCAAATATTGGTACGGCATGCTGAAATGTTACATAAGACTAAGACAGCATGCAAATCATATGAAACAGTGATACATGCAGACATTACAGTGGGTAATACAGTCAGATAAAGATCATCCTGTCCACAGAGGCTTACAATCTGGATAAGTACATGCAAGGAGAACAAAAGGTGCACACTGATTCATAGCAACTAAGAACTTCTACCGGAGCCCTGGGGGCTGAATGTGTAACAGTTGTGACAGGTGTGCCATAGCGATTCTCAAGAGAGCAGTGAACACAACAGGATGCTCATATCCATTTTATAATTGATATTCTTACTAATTAACCTTTGTGTTTGGTGATAGTGATGGAAATAAAGATAACTGAAACTTCTATTTACTGTAACAATGTCTTTTTACCATACCATTATTTGAGAAAGGCAGGCTGTGCCCTACCAAAACGTTGACGCTGATTAAACTATGTTGGAACATTCCTGCTGTTGTAAGTCCTGTTGAGTGCACCTGCTACCTGCTTCATATTCTACATACTTTTTTCATGGATTCCATCTAGGCTGTTGAGTGCACCTACTGCCTGCTATATAGTCTACGTACTTGTTTCATGGATTCCACCTAAGCCAATATCCCTACAAGCGTGTGCAGTGGCCCACCTCTACACTACCTATAACATTATTTAACAGTATTTCATCTAAGGTTAAAGGTATTTGAACCTTTACAGTGACAATTCCTAGGCAGGGAAAAGCAACAAGTTTGCTTTTATGCCCCTGCCCAGTAGCATATAGTCACCCTTTAATGACTCCCTTGCAAGCCCATTTAGCCATTGGGAATAAGGCTAGCCATTTATGCCTCGGTTTCTATTGTTTAGCCTGTGGGCCAAACAAGAGAAAACCACTTGATTCCCCAACCATGCTAAAAAGCATTGATGGTGGAATCTCTACTGCCAGCTATTATATCAAGGTAGACATTCATCTGATAGGGTCTGATCAGATGTTGACAATTTTCCACCCAGCTTTTTTAAATTTTTTAATTTTTTTTGAAGGATGTAAATTGTCAAGGCCACCAATGACTTGAAATTTGATCAGTTTAGCAGAAACTGGCTGAAATGTGAGCCGTGCATGACTAGCATTAGGAAAGAAATGCCTGGACAAGCCATATATCACTCTACTTAGAGCCCACACAGGGCTAAGGACTGTCCCTGCTCCTACATGACAAACCTGGCCAAATAACAAGCACCAAGGCTGTCACATTGAGTGAATAAAATGCTCACCCATACCTAGAAGTACTGGGAATATCCTTCACGTGCAACAGCTGAATGAAGAATTGAGGGAGTGATGGAAGGTAAGTGCTGCTGTGAAGGGAGTATTAATGCAAACCTCACGGGCTGCATAGGCAATGGATAGGTCTTCATTAAAGCGGTTGTATAACCGCACATGAAAAAAAAAACACACAAACAAACCCTGTAAGGCAAAGGCATAATGAGCTAGTATGCACTTCATACTAGCTCATTATGAAATACTCACCTTAGAACAAGGTCCCCGTATCACATCCCGGTCCGCGCCAAGGGAGCTGACACTTTGTCCTCTGTGTTTCTTCCCGGTTTGCGGCGCTGTGAGTGACCGGAGCCGCAATGATGTCACTTCCACGCTTGCGTGCAGGAATATTCTTTCCGGCAAGCCGGGCCTTCACAGCGTAGGACTATTCTTTCCTCTTCAGCCGGGCCTTCACAGCGCATGTGCCGCTGACGTCAGTGGCTGCATGCAAAGTGAATATCTCCTAAACCATAAAGGTTTAGGAGATATTCATTTTACCTACAGGTAAGTCTTATTACAGGCTTACCTGTAGGTAAAAAAAAAAAAAAGGGTATACAACCGCTTTAAGAAAGATCTGTACAAAGAAATATCTGGTGGCTACCTTGGCTGGCCCTATTCTGAACGTGCTACTTGCACTAGCTTTGTTTAGCCTAGATGTGAGCCTGTGTCGATGGGCTTTGAGCTTTGAGCTTTTGTCATTAGAATCAGTTTGAGACACTTCTACGATGACTCAGAATTAATTGATAGGCACATTTAAACTGCAGTTAACCTCCTTCAGACCTGCATTAGACCTGCTTCAAGCTTGTATTGCATTCCTATTGACTTGTATGGTAATGCAATACCAGTTTGAAGCAAACAGGCTTTATGTCATTGACCAAAAAAAGAACCCAGCAGGTAAAAACTGAGTGAAGTGAGAATTGCTCATTTGTGTATTTGTCAATAATTCAGAATAATTCTGGGTCAATAAACAGCCAGAAATTTAGACTTCAGGAGATGAGGTTAGTAATTGACAATGGCAGCCAACATACTTTCCCCAGTACAGGCGACAGTTTCCATGTAGATTCATGAAGAACTTGCCATGGAACAGTGAAGACACAAGCCGGAACCTTAAACTGGCTTTACAGGTGGCAATTTGATAGAGCAATTTAATTTTTAATAATTTATTTTTTCTTGAAATCATAAAGTTATCAAGGACATAATTGACCTAATTATTTGTTACAAAAAATCCAACTGCTTTAAAAAAAAATGAATTTAATTTTTTTTTCAACAGACTTGCCAAATTATTTTTCCTGTTTTGATTCCATTAAATTTTGATCTTTCAAAAGACTGTATTGATGGAGTCAATTTTTTGCCCCGTTTTGAATATTGACTGTATTCTGGTGGTCAATCGAACTTGTGGATGTTAAATTGCTTAGTTCCTGCTGATTACCGTACTTACTATTGTGTATGTGATTCTTGTTGCTTTGAATGTGGTTGAAATTGAATGAAAAATTGCCAATTGTTAGCCTTACTGTACAATCTTTTTTAGATCACTGTCAACTTTTAGTGTAAGACTGGCCATAGATTATGTCATTTTCTTTTCTTTCCACCATGGGTGGAAGGAAAGAAAATCGCTTGATTCCCCATTCAGCACAGTTAGTGTTGATGCGGGAATCTCTCCCGCAGTGCTATTGTGTTCTGCCTGGGGGAGCCATCCCTGCTGGCAGAACACAATGATCAGTGCTGCCAGCTATAGCCAGCGGCACTAATCGTTTGGCAAAAGCTCGAAAGGCTGGTTGTACACAAGGTGATTGATAGATTGACTGTGTACAACCAGGGTGCCCATACATGGATCGAAATTCATCCAGTCCCTGCTGAACCGGCCAAACTTAGATCCATGTATTACCAGCTTAAGTGCCTTCCTAAGCCATCATTTTAATCTATAGCTACTAGTCAGGTTGGCCCTTCCCCCCTTCATAGCTGTCGGTAAATCTAAATGATATTGTACATTCAGATCTTACCATGTCGGATAACGTTATAGACTCATGTATGAAAAGTGCATTACAGGAACTATATTTCGGTTGCCCATAGCAAGTAAAACAACTACTTCTTCACCGTTCATGTTTGAAAATGAAATAAGGATGCCGAGTAGTTGCTGAACCTATAGGGAATCTTTCCTGTAGCATATGTTTCATATATCAGCCCCAACTGGAGGAATTTTAAAGTGCAAATATGTGGTCTTAATGAATTTATTTGAGATGTTGTCTCTCTGTTGCTCAAGAATAATAATTAATTTAAAAAATATTAAAGATTTAAATCTCTAGCAAATGATAAGTCATGAGTACTGCGTAGTGTTTAGCACTTTTGCTTTGCAGCACTGGGTCCCTGGTTCAAATTCTAGACAGGACACTATCTGCATGGAGTTTGCACTTTCTCCTTGTGCTTGCATGGGTTTAATCCCACACTTGCTGGTAGGCTAATTGGCTCAGACTGGAAGATCCTTGTGGGCAGAGACTGATGTGAATGTAAAGTGCTATGTAAATTGTTGGCGCTCTATAAATGCCTTTAATAAAAAAAAAAAACATCTATAAATTAATGGTCCTCTGTTTTCTATCCCTAGAAGAATAGAGTTCGCTCAAATAAAACAGACAAAATGAATTTTGTTTGAACAGTTTATTGGCTTTATATTGTACAGTGAAAAATACAAATGTGAGGCACAGGTGATACATGAACTATCTGAACAGCAACATTAGGTAAAGTGAGTAAAGGATCATCAAAATTCATAGAAAAAGATTATAGCAGATATATGAGAGTTCCAGAATGTGACATACAGGATCGTTGCAACACATGAGATGGAAATTGTTTGAACGTTCAGGTGCGAAGTCAATGAAGTAACAACTCCATTATTAATTTATTTATTTTATTATTTCCTTTTTTAATAGTTCACTAGCCTACGTGTTTGTGTAGCATATTTATAGTTATTTATACATTTTACTAGGAATATTGAAACGTTTCTCAAATCTTTTGAATGTTTTTTCTATGGGGCTGATTAATTAAAGGAGAAAATAATATTTACAAAGCAAAATGAAGCTGTGATCCCATCAGTTAACAAGCTGCAAATTTTCAAAAGTGGACATTTTCTACTCCTTTAGTACATCCATACTTCCCATAAAGTAGGTACATCCCAAGGATACAATCCTGCCACCCCACAAAACATGAACCATGAAGATTTAATGCACAAAAATGACTGGTTAAACCCCCTATTTGTATACCATTTTCTTTATGCTAGCTTTTCAAAATAACAAATGCAATAATATAGAGAATTACTACTAATTAAATTCCAAAACCAGTATACAATTAACATCATCGATTTAACAAAATATCAATTTCTTACTGTAATGTTTTATGCCTCCATTTGTGGTCGTTTCCATCATGATTGTGGGCACGTGAAGCCCAATCAAGATCGCTTCCTGGAATAGATTTGGAGCATGCACCTCGCAATCTCGCGCAAGTGCGCTTCACAGGCGGCCGTAGCCCCAATTGTTTCTAAAGTTGCCATAACAACGGGCAGCAATGGAGGAAGGTCCTGCCCCACTGTTATGGCAACATAGATAAACACACCTCGGCGCTGTGATCCCCCTAAATGGCGTCATTCCCTCTAAGGACATAACATGATTTTTGATCACAGTACTGCCCACAGACTCCTGGGAAATGATCACAAGCGAGGGAGGAAGTCACGAGGAGCTCCGCGGACCAGGAAGTGGCAGATTACGGGGACTACATAGCAACAGGGCGTTTCTGGTAAGTATAAAAAATGTTTTCCTCCAAATGTTTGTTTATAGGTTAAAAGGAGTCTTTTAAAGGAAAAACATTTTTTAGGGTGGAACTCCGCTTTAAACAGTCATTTTAGATATAGAGGTCTATACATATATTCAGTCTTTTAATACAGGTATTTATATAGCGCCGACAATTTAAACAGCCCTTTTTTACATGTTTTACATTCACATCAATCCTGGAGTTTACAATCTAAGGTTCCTAACTCACATGCTACATACACATAGGTTAGCTCCAAAAGAGGGATTAGGTTCTATAAGGGTTAGTTTATACATGCATCACTTTGTGAAGAGCAATCTGTGTTATGTTCCCCTCTAACTGCTTGTTTTGTAACCTTTAAAATCCCACACCACAACCTTGGGCACTGCACGCTGTTGCAAGGCAGTTGTAGTGTGGCACCATTCAATTGAATGGGTCACATTCGGCAGGAAGTGCTGTCTGCTGAATGTAACAGGGGAATCATTTTCGCTGCACCACAATGCAAAGCATCGAGGACGCAGCATGCACACACCCCCATCCACTGTTTTTGCAGCCTAAGGGGTTGGAGGGCTCAACTTTGTGTTTTTACTTTCTCCCAACCACTGGTGCAAACCTAGCCTGAGAAAGACAGTCCTTTGAATGAGAGACAGTTGGGAGCTAGAATTAATTCTGATGCAGTTTCACTTTCTCTTACAGGTCTCCTGCCTACCCCCATTCTGTTACTAGACAAGAAAAGGAGAAACAGCACACTGGTGAGCTCTCTCCTTCTATCAGCATGCTCCTTTCACTACAGGACATGTGATTGACTCCTTGTGCAGCTTCTACTACCCCTTCTCTGGGCTCTGCTATACAAATTGTACAGTAGCCTGTAAGAGGCCGATACCAAATTGAATTCAGGTACTTACACTGTTTGCATTTAAAAAATAAATTAGTGACGCATTCATTTATACAGAGCTCCATTAATTTTTTCCTTTTATATGTTCTTGGAGTTCAGCTTTACCCGCTGTGTGCTTATGTGTGTTTTTTACACATTTGGTATACAGTTTATCTACAGTGCTTGTGTTTGAAATAAGATTTCCCACAATGCATTTTTTATGTATAATGCAATGCACATTTTACTAAGGTTTTGGATGGGTTGGCAGCATGTTTCCAGTGTGTTTCCACTGATCCAATCATGTGCTCTGACCTCACAGAAAAAAGTCCGGGTACATTTAAAAAAGGTTACAAAAAAACGTACAGATGATACAGCAGCTCTTGCTTGTATGTATAATATATATATATATATATATATATATATATATATATACTTTTTTTTTCAAAGCTCAAGTCCAGCCAAAACAACTTACTTTTGGATGAATTATTCAAGGGTTACTAACTCTGTTGTGTTTTTGTTGGCATCTGTTTCCCTACTGAGGGAATTTCACTGACTTCCAGCCATGACCAGAAATGATGTGTAATCTCTCTAATGTGGATACATACAAAAATAAATAGGTGAGGAAGGGTTAAACAACTGACAATGTTTTACTGCTGTCTGTGCCTTGCTGTCTTAGGCCCCTCTCACACTGGGGCGGGGGCAGCGTCGGCGGTAAAGCACCGCTATTGTTAGCGGCGCTTTACCGTCAGTATTCGGCCTGCTAGCAGGGGTAAAACTAGCTAGCGGCAGAGAAAGGGTTAAAAGCCACCGCAAAGCGCCTCTGCAGAAGCGCTTTGCCAGCGGTATAGCCGTGCTGTCCCATTGATTTCAATAGGCAGGAGCGGGGAAGGAGCGGTGAATACACTGCTCCTTCCCTGCTCCAAAGATGCTGCTGGCAGGACTTTTTTTCCCGTCCTGCCAGCGCACCGCTCCAATGTGAAAGCCCTCGGGGAGGGGGGGGGGGCAGATTAACTATTTTCATATTACTGGGTTTAGTAACACTTTAAGCTCTTTAAGCTTTAATGAAGAACTTTTACCAGAAGAAAAATTTGAGCAGTGAAAGTTAATTAAAATAAATCTTCCTTTTATATTATTGCTAGATGTGGCCCCCCATAATTCTGCAGTGCAATGTCTCCTCATCTCTCCTGTTTAGTATACACAGACTTGCAGCCTGCAATTTAGTATACACAGAAGTCCACACTTGCAGCCTGCCATTAAGGGCACAGAGAGTGGAAACTGTCAGTTTATGTGAATGATTGCAGCTGGAGAAATAGGGCTTTTATTCACAAAAACACAAGCTGACAACAGCACAAGCCATGTACTACATTAGTTCGAGACAGCCCAGTGCAGTACCTGGCTTGTGCTGTTGTCAGCTTGTGTTTTTGTGAATTTCTTCAGCTGAAATCCTTCA
Source organism: Lithobates clamitans (assembly GCA_037952925.1). Taxonomy (NCBI): domain Eukaryota; kingdom Metazoa; phylum Chordata; class Amphibia; order Anura; family Ranidae; genus Lithobates; species Lithobates clamitans. The sequence continues at coordinate 10,109,670 of JBBGZY010000723.1, forward strand.
CAACACAAGTTGACAGTTTTGACTCCCCTGAATAGCAGGCTGCAGCTCCAGACTCAGTGTAAACTAAGTGGAGACACGAAGAAACAGCACACCACAGCAGAGCAACGTTCTGTCTGGCAATTTAGAAGGAGGCAGGGTGGGGCTGTGTTTGCGCTGTCTATCACACCATGTCTCCTCATGAGCTGTCACTCAGAAATCTGTTTGTGATGATCAGTGTTTTCAAGTAGCTAGGTGGGTGGGCAGGGCTAGCTGCAATTACCCTGGCAATCAATCAGATTTTAATTGCACACAGTAGCCACACTTTTGCAGTGTTCGATTTAGTAGGACTAAATGTGCTTTCATGTATGGCACATACATGAGCTGATCTATCCTTTTCTAACCACACAAATACAGACCACCACCAACACAAATAGTAGAATACTATTCTTATACAATATTTCTAAAGGGTTTTTACTGAGAATTTTGTGGCGCAGTATACATTTCTAGTGCTAAAGCCTAAGTGCAGCCAAAATAGAAAAAGGAAAATCAGCCCAAGGGACATAATTTACAGTCAGTATAATGTGTCCCTTGTGGTGATATCTCTTCTTTTAGTTGAAATCCTCCTTTATCCAAGACCCCCCCTCGCCACCATAATCTTCTGGTGCAGTGGAGATTAATACAGCTAAGGTGGAGGTGGGAAATAAACAGAGGAGGATTTCAACTAAAAGAACAGACACCAGCACAAGGGATAAATCCTACTTGCTGTAATTTATGTCATAATTTAATTTATGGCTGTAATTTATGTATGTAATTTATGGCTGTAATTTATGTATGTAATGTATGGCTGTATTTATGTACTGACTCTTCTGTTTTGTTTTTTTTTTGTTTTTTGTTTTTTTTTTTACTGCACTTTGGCTTTAATGCAATATGGTATTTACAAAGAGGAGGCAGGTCTGCATTCAGCATTTCATAACTCCTTACAAGGCTTTTTACATTTGCATTAGCTCTTAGAATATATCACAGTATTAAATAAAGCATTTCTATTAGTATACACAATTCACTACAGCAGATTGGTAGCATTTAATAGGCTATCTGTTAGAATCAATAATGAAAGGCTAGGGTTACGGTTTTTGCACATATGTCATAATCACAGTTTATTATACAAGGCCTCTGTGGTGTACAACATCTTATCACAACAGATTTAGGCAATACAGACTGATAGCCCCTAAAGACCATCAGAGTACCCAAGATGAAAACACAAGCATGCCTACCAGGGTACAAAAAATAAAATTGGGCCATGTGCACTACGACATCCGCAGTGAGCATACACTGCAAAACATAATACTAATACGAATATATAAAAAGTAGTAATAACAACGATTTATAAAGTGTACAAAGCTTAAGAAAATGTATTTTTTGTGTTGTCAGTCATAACTGACAATCAGTCATGATTGCTGTACACTTTCTAAGGGTTACTGTTCTTTTGAGGGCTCACATTAGCTTTTGACTGTCACAAATACTCTAATAGTGATGCTGAATAAAACCAAACTGTCAATAAAGTAGCTTGTGGGATGACTCAATTAGACACTCTCATTTTGACACTTAAACTGGAGTTCCACCCAAAAATAGAACTTCTGCTTTAAGGGAAGGTGACCCCCTGACATGCCACATTCGGCATGTCATTTTTTTTGGGGGGGGGGGCGAAAACCCTCTTTTTAGAGGGTTCCAGCTCCCACTTCCTCCTGGGGCACCACGGTGCCGGAAGGAAGATCACCTCTCCCCCGTCCCTCTCAGCAATCATCTAGGACATGTCACAGCCACAGCCGGGCGCCCACAGCAACAATGCCAGTGCCACAGAGAGGAGGGGGAGACGAGCAAGGTTTCATTCTCCAGCATTGCTGGACCCTGGGACAGGTAAGTGTCCGACTATTAAAAGCCAGCAGCTGCAGTATTTGTAGCTGCTGACTTCTAATTTTTTTTTTTTAAGCGGAACTCTGCTTTAAGCCTAGTACACATGGGCCAAATGTCAGGTGGCATCGGCCAGTTCAATAGAAAATGACCAACATTCGGCCCATGTGTACTGCAATCAGGCCAGCTTCTGTCGAAGGGGCATGACTGAAAAAGGTGTGCTAATCGGCTCTTGATCAGCTCTCTCAACACAGGCTGGGACCGCTGACCGGAGTGATCTGGCAGGGGGCCGTCCCCCTGTCAGAACCCAATAGCACAACAGGGGAGATCACTGTACTAACATTGCATAGTTAGTACTGCCGCTCCTCCTGAGCTGTCCGTTTTTTTTTTGTTCAGCTCTCCCGGGTTGAACGAAAAAAATAACGACTAGTGTGTACTAGGCTTTAGGGCTCATTCACACGGATGCAAAGGGCCGAGAGAATTCAGCAGATTTCTGCACCTGGGAGTCAAAGGCAGTTGCATTTAGCTGTCACCAGCAACATGCAAATCAATGACTGGCTCACAGACACTGTGGCTATATGGACATCCAAGTGGTTACATATGTACAGGGACAGTTTGCATCTGGGGCCACTCATCTGTCCCTGTACACGGGTAACTGTTCAGATGTACATACAGCCATGGCACCTGCCAGCCTGTCATTGATAGAAAAAAAGTACAGACTGTGTACTTGACTGATAGCTGTGAAGTCTTATGGCAAACTGCACATTTGGATAGCATGAGCAATCCACTGATTTACATACGTATTGATTTCACTTGGTTTTTCAAATAAAAAGATGGCATCAGCAAGGTGATAATATGGGGGATGACAACCCTATACAAAGACCATAAGATCCACTGCAAAGGTAGGATCTGTGTATATTTACAAAGACGTATGTACAGCAAACCATTATGTTACATTTCTGCTGAAAAAATTGTTAAACATTGCCTTTGCTCTACTACATAATGTCCAAAATATATGCTACTTTATATATAGTCAGAATTTCTTGCCTTTTACTTATTAATTTTTTAAGATACAATTTCATTAAAAAAATTGTCAGCTGCCAAACTTGTATGTTTTTTTTATCTACAGCAATGATTCAGGCAGGGGTACTTTTGTAGCAATTTGGGCGCAATTAAAGTGTATTAAAAGTCATTTTTTTTACAGTTTTTTTGGAATATTTTTGGATGAGGGTTTATAATCTGTCAGATTCATATTATTTTCTGTGTCCCTGTTAGGGACACTTTATTCTCTGTATTTGTCCTGATAACAACTATCATCAAAATTAAAGAAGTGTTTTTATGGCAACATTCATTTTCAATTAAATTATACATTTGGCTAAAATTTATCATCGTAAGAAAAAATAGAACAAGTGCGTTCCTGGCACGTAAAGTGGTACATTATAATACAGTATATTTTAAGTCACAGTGTCATTTTTTTTGTCTTTGAAAAGAAAGCACGATTTTTCTTTACGGGATAGATGGGGGATTCGGAAGTGATGGACAGCATCATCCCCTACCTTCTCTCTGCAGGAAGAGTTCCTCCGCGGTATTGAGTGCTCCCCCTGTCAAAACACAAGAGTCATATTTAAAAATAATAAGCCAAGCAATAAAACATAGTGAACACGAAATAAAGCAGTAGGGTTGTGCAGAACAGTGGAAGATAGCAAGACAAAGCAGTGGGATGGGATCTATCCCACTCAATCGGTCATCTGTATGTGGTTAATGATTGCTACATTTTTTCATGTCACCCCATACTATCTGCCTTACTAAATAAATGCATGTACAGTATATTCTTTTGAAATAACTAACATACCAATAAGGTCCATTTCTTACATATGCTGTGAAGACCAGCTCCACCTAGAAATTCAGCTTCACATTGCTGTATTGTTCATTTATATGTGGTACCTTAAAGACGCCACATCTCGGTTCTGTAGTTCTGTACATCTACCGTGCACTTTACAAAGCTAAAAAATAGATGTACCTCAAAAGATTGTCTATTTTGTTAAAAAAAATAATATTTGGGTAGCTCACCTACAGGAGAGTGATGCTTTGTGAAGGGGGGGGGAGTCACACCAAGTAGTGGCCGCTTATTAATGTGAGCAGGCAACTGGCAGGTCACATAGCCCACTAGTACAACAAATAAATTAGCAGCGGAGGTGTCCTTTAACAAAACATTACCATGAATTTTATTTTGTTTTAAGAATGAGATTGTTCGCTAACCATATTAATAACTGAAAATTATTAAAACTGACGATACCAACCTCAAACAAAAAATCATAACAGCACATTTTTAATCCTAAGCATCATGTGCACTTAGACATCCAATATACTACAGTGTGTCTGGAGTAATAAAACTTTATGGAAATACAGCTCCATGTTGAATAACACCAGCTCATTCAACATAAGAGATCTACCTAAAGTGTATCCAAAGCCAAAACTTTTCTGATAATTTTGGATAGAGTAAGGGAGGATGAAAACCACTGTCAGATTTGTGCCCTTCGTTTTCATTAGGGAGATTTCTCCTTACATCTTGTCCTGTAGACTGAACAGGAAGCGAGAGGATATCTTTCCAAAGTGAGGGAAATCCCCTCTTAGACAGTTGTCACAGGCACAAGTTACATTGGAAGCTTAACCCTCTATTCCTATTCTACTGGCAACTAGGGATGGGCTGAACGGACCCCTGTTTGGTTCGCACCAGAACTTTCAAACACCACGAAAGTTCAGACCCGAATGACGAACCCCATCAAAGTCAATGGGACCCGAACGTCGAAAATCAAAAGTGCCCATTTTGGAGGCTTATATGCAAGTAATTGGGCATACAATGGTTATTAGGGATCCAGGTCCTGCCCTGGGGACATGTATCAGTAAAAAAAACTTTGTGAAAAACGTCATGTTTAAATGAGCAGTGATTATTTTATTTTTAAAGTGAAAGCATAAAAATGAAAAATTCCTTCCAATAAAGTGCCTGGGGGTCCCCTTAGTCTACCTGTAAAGTGGCAGATCTGTACCATGTCTAGAATCTGCTACAGCAATAATTGCATTTATAAAGCCAAAAAAAAAGAAATTTTCCCTGCAAACTGCCTTTATTTTACTCAGCAACAGCTGGGGAGCCAGTATGTATGATGAGGCCACAATATAGTGCACTGGGAACAAGATTAGAGCATTTTTGGATACATTCTGGTGTCACTTTGACTTTGGATAGAAGTCCATAAAAATTTCTTTGGATGTCAGTGGCGCCTTCCCACCATAACCCTATAGAGGTACTCTTGATGGAAGCAAGAATTGGCCTTGCTGTAAAAAATGGTAATGATATGCACCTGTCAAACAGGTGATGAAAAATTGGTCTTTGGATGTTAATTGTGCCTATGAAACCTATACCAAAAACATTCTTCCAGATGAAATCATTCAACATCCTCAAAGCTAGGCAGCCTCAAAGTCCTGCAGAGATTCCACATCCCAAAAAGACTTAATCAGTGACATCGGCATCAGGGGCTTCATAGCTGGTAATCCAGAACTGATTCATTTTTATAAAAGGTAAACGGTCCACAGAGTCTGTGGACAGACACGTTCTATGATCAGTAACAAAACCTCCAGCAGCACTGAATGCCCGTTCTGAAAGCACGCTGGATGCAGGGCAGCCCACCAACTCAATAGCATACTGGGCAAGTTCTGGCTAGTGGTCTATTCTCATGACCCAGTAAGTCAGTGGATCGTCAGCTGGAAAGCTCTCCATCTCTGTTTTGGCCCCAAGGTAATCGTCCACCATGTGATGCAGATGCTGGCCATGTGGAAGCTGACAGCCCTGGGCGACGAGGACTAAAAAAATTCTGAAATGCCTCACTTAGGCGGACGCCTTCTACAACGCTCCTCTCTTGACCAACAGAAGACTCACAACTAAGATTTCCACGACACTGTAACCTACTGGAGTCAAGAAAAACGTTCAATAAAATCCTCTTTAACGTGTCCTCAAAAGATTTTATCTTCTGCACTCTCTGTGGGGGCGGGATGAGTTCTGAGACCTTCCCCTTATAACGGTGGTCAAGGAGGGTTGCAAACCAGTAATCACTCTTCTCCTTTATGCCACGTATTCTTGGGTCCTTTCACAGGCTTTGAAGCATGAGGTTGCCCATGCACCTCAAAGGCCTGAGCCTGTCATTGTGCAGTACTGGCCTAAGTACTGGTTGAGGGCCCTCTGCTGCATGTATAGCCGCTGCAACATTCCCAAAGTTGAATTCCACCTGGTGGGCATGTCACAAATCAGGCGGTTTACAGGCAGGTGGAATTCCCATTGAATTTCAGCCAATCGAGCACTGGCTGTGTATGACCACCTGAAATGGCTACAGACTCTTCTGGCCTGCTTTAGTACATCTTGCAACCCTGGGTACGTACTTAGGAAACACTGCACCACTAAATTGAGGACATGTGCCATTCATGGCACATGTGTCAACTTTCCCTGTCTAAGAGCGGACAGGAGGTTTGAGCCATTATCCGACACCACCATTCCTGGCTCCAGCTGGCGTGGTGTGAACCACCTCTGGGCTTGTTCCTGCAGAGCTGCAAGGATCTCTGCTCTGGTGTGGTTCCTGTCCCCTAAACACACCAGCTGAAGCACTGCATGGCACCTTTTAGCCTGACTCTGGGAATAGCCCTTTGAATGCTTAGGGGGTACCTGATGTTCATAGGGCAATTCTGCAGAGATGGGCATGGAGGTGGCAGAGGAGGAGGAGGAGGAGGAAGGGTAGAGCTCACAGGTATGGCAGCATCACCACCAGCTGTATGGAGACCTGGGGCACAACAAGCTGCAGCACTGAGCCCTGTCCTGCATCCTTTCAAGTTGCAAGCAGCGTTACCCAGTGTGCTGTGAATGAAATATATCATCCCTGACCATGCTTTCTGGACCACGTGTCAGCAGTAAGGTGGATTTTACAGCTGATTGCCTTGCCCAACGATACCAGAACATTCCCTTCCACATGATGGTAGAGAGATGGAACGGCCTTACGTGAAAAGTAGTAGCGACTGGGAACCTGCCATTGTGGTACAGCATATTGTGAGAATTCACGGAAGGGGGCAGAATCCACCAGACCGAAAGGCAGAAGTTGGAGAGCCAACAGCTTTGACAAGCTTGCATTTAGACGCTGGGCATATGGGTGGCAGGGACTGTATTTTTTTTTTTTCGCTGCAGCAGATGGGGCAGAGAAATTTGCCAGCTACAGTCTACAGCTGGTGGTGTGCTGCTGGCAGATGTGCTGCTAGGACCTGGGACACCCTGTGCTATACCATCATCCCTGTCAGTGGAGGTTACTGAAGGGTAATGACTCTGTATCGCAAGGGCAGACTGAAGTGGGTAAGGAGGAGGAGGAAGAGGGACAGATTTATGCCCCTTTTGTGTGGCTCTTAGGTGCTCTTGCCAACGGGCTGAGTGGTTGGACATTAAATGGCTTGTTAAGCATGTGGTACCCAAATGGTTGGTGTTTTTGCCACGTTTGATGTGCCTGAGACACAGTTTGCAGATAGCAACAGTGCAATCTGCTGCAGATGTGCTGAAAAAGGCCCAGACAGCTGAGCTTTGGGGAGTGGGCCGGGAGATAACAGCTCCAGAATGTGATGGAATAGGGTGGCTGCTCACTACTCTTTCTTGATGTTGGCCTCCTTGGGGTTGTGCCGCCTCACCTTCAGTTTCCTCCTCTGCTCTATCTGGCACCCAAGTCGCATCAGTAACCTCATCATCATCTCCACCTCCTCCATCTTCATCATTACCACTGGAGACAACTTGGCAATACCAGTGTTCCTCCCTCTCTCTAGGCTCATGTTCCTGTCATCCTCAACCACAGAACCAACATCTGAATCCAGTAATGGCTGGGCATCATCAAGGCGCAAGTGGCTGACGCTATGGTCAAATAACTCAGCTGACTCCTCAGTGGATGTTGGGGCTATGGCAGGAATAGATGTGGACAAGGAGGCAGGTTTATCCACTTTGGCAACTGCAGGGGACTGCACACATGTCTCTGCTTGCGTGACAGAGGATGAGGAGGATGAGGAAGCCAGTAAGCCAGTCAACCACCTCATCTGCATGCTGTGGCTGGATAGCACGGGCAAACTCACTAAACAGAGGAAATGATGCCCTGCCTGAGGACTGACCACCACGTCCACCTTTGCTTGTGAACACATTTGTTGCTGGCCCCCTTACAGTGCCAAGGGAATGTCTGCCTCTCCTTATTGTCCTCCCAGACATTATTGGAAGACATTATTGAATCTGTACGTAGATGCACTCTAATCAATGTAAAGAGATGTTTGGTGCACTTTAATTTGAGTACTCACACTAAACAGACACACTCCATGGATACACTATAATATACTGCAATATAATGCTCCAAACGTACAGTGACGCACACAACTATATGGCATTAAACTGGCAGTAACGCACACAGAACAATATGGAGTTAAACTGGCAGTAAAGCACACAGAATTAAATGGTGTTAAACTGCAGTAACGCACAAAACTATATGGCGTTAAACTGGCAGTAAAGCACGCAAAACTATATGGCGTTAAAGTGGCAGTAACGCATGCAAAACTATATGGCGTCAAACTGGCAGCAACGCACACAAAACGATATGGCATTAAACTGGCAGTAACGCATGCAAAACTATATGGTGTTAAACTGGCAGTAACACACACAGAACTATATGGCGTTAAACTGGCAGTAATGCACAAAACTATATGGCGTTAAACAGGCAGTAACGCACACAAAACGATAAAACCCAATTCTTTTGTATAATGTGAAAGATGATGTTACGCCAAATAAATAGATACCTAACCTATCACCTTTTAAAATTGCGTACACTCGTGAAATGGCGCCAAACTTCAGTACTTAAACATTTCCATAGGCGACACTTTAAAAATGTTAACAGATTACATGTTTAGAGTTACAGAGGAGGTCTAGTGCTAGAAATATTGCTCTCGCTCTAAGGATCGCGGCATATGTAACCTGTGTGTATCTGGCTCTGATACTAGCCAGCGCCTCACCAGCCACTGACCTCACCGCACGTCCCTGGTGTGAACGGGGGCTTAAAGTTTGTAACGTGTGTAATAGTTTCATGTTGCCTTTTCCAGGGTGAATGTAACATTCCTTAGCATTCAGTCCCAATTGAAAAAAAGGTACAAGAACATCTGACTAAGAGAGTTAACATTCACCAACTAAGAAATCAACCTAACACTATAGGCTAAGAACATTTGACCAGAAGGGGAAATAATAAGGAGACCGCTGCACGTTGTACAGTCTATGGAGAATCTTGTGTGAACAGCCAAACGAGTCATATTGTGGGAACACAGCTATCGATATTATTTATGTTAAAAAGGATAAAAGGATGTGATTTGTAAAGTCTATTGGTATATATATATATATATATATATATATATATATATATATATATATATATAAATTTACTTAATCTCAAATATTCATCAAGACTGGGCAAATTTAAAAACAATTAAAATAAGCTTTGCCACTAATTGGGACTAAACCACCTGTATATTCCAAGATATCTTTAAGGCAATCAATTGCACAATGTCAAAAGTTATTTATACAATTGTCCAGATAACTGGCTGCATCAGAATCCTCAGAACTAAATAACAAGAGAGTCTTAATATCTACAATATAGATTAAATAACACAATCGAGTTGACCAGTAACAGGTAAAAAAAATTGCCCAGGCACCATCAGCATTATTTAAAAAAATACATTCATTACACAATAATACTATTGCGTAGTGCAAAAATGGCCTTTTCCAACTCTGTTGAAATAAAGACTAAATCAATTTGTATGAGGGCATTTAAATAATGGTTTTAGTGGTATCCATACCACGTCAAGGGTTTAACAACTACAGGCTAAATAGTACTTTATATATCTACAGTATATAAATCAACATAAGATCATAGTTAATGTGGTGCAAGGTAGGTTATTTGTGGTGAATAAAATCACCCCTTTTAAAGTCCAAAAGATATTAAAGTTAATCAATCTAAATTATATGCAGTTTAGATTTGAAGTGCTATAGTGTACTCCTTCCCAAGCAACAGGAACTTGCATGCCATTATGGAAGAATCAACTCCAAGGGATATAAAAGCTGAAGCTCAAAACTCAAGGTCAACAAAGTGGAGACCTCTCATAGCCTACCATAGTCATATAAGGGGTCTTAGTGGATCACATCCTCTCTAGTGGTTGTATATGCAAACGATGAACTGGATATACAGTATGCAGCATATATGTATGTCCGCCTATATGGCCATATGGAGATTTTCAAACCATGCATATTACAAGTGGTGAAATCCTTAACATGATCACATTTTTAATCATATTATCACCAGTGGCGTCGCTGGGGGGGGCGGGGGTGCCGTCCGCACCCTGGTGACACCCACCAGAGGATGACACCAGGCCCACAGACTGAGACTGGCACCAGCGCCGTGGCTCTCTCCTTTCCTTACAGATCTCCCCAGTTGCATGCAATGTGCGGGGGGAGGAGGGAGTGAGACAGAGACAGAGATGCCCGGAGTTTGACACTTATTGTCCTACACGCCGCAATCATCTCTCTCCCTGCACAGCTGCACTCACTGCAAACTGGACTATAGCCGTCTCCTCCTCAGCTCTGACATTTCATGTACACAGACCAGGAGGAAGAGCCGAGGAGGAGGAAGAGGTACAGCGTGGCACAGCACCTGCCAGGGCCCAAGGTATTGCAGAGGAGGGGGACATCTATGCTGCCAGGAGTCATTTTAGGGAAGGGGGGGTTGAAGGTATGTACTAGGGGGTTAGAAATAACTTGTGCTAAGAGGAGGGGGGATTTGACGTTTAACACCCCCAGCACAGCTCCTCTCCCCTCCCAAAGCACCCGCTAGCACATATCCTCTAACCCCCACCCCCCAAAATCAAAGATCCCATCCCAGCTCAATCCATCCCCCCTGATCCCATATCTGATCTATGCACCCCCATCCCATCCCAGCTCCATCCATCCCCTGATCCCACCCAAACTGCATCCATTCCCCCATCCCATCCTTGCTCAATCCACCCCCATCCCTTCCCAGCTTCATCCATCCCCCCATCCCATCCCCATCCATCCGCCCCAGCTCCATCCACCCCCCCATTCCATCCCAGCTCCATGCATCCCCCAATCCCATCCCGGCTCCATCAACCCCCCCATCTTATCCCAGCTCCATCCACCCCCCCGATCCCACCCCAGATTCATCGACACCCCCATCCCATCCCAGCCCCATCCCATCCTGGCTCCTTCCATCCCCCCATTCCATCCTGACTCCATCCATTCCTCTGATTCCATCTCGGCTCCATCCATTACGGGGGAGGTGACACCATGTTTTGCCGCACCAGGTGACATCCACCTTAGTGATGCCACTGTTATCATCCTTCCAGAAATGCGTTTAACTATATAAGTGTTGATTGACAGAGGTTCCTGAAAGGACCATGCATTAGATGATATTCCAAACTTACAGTTCTCAGTACACAGACATGAATGCACCACAATGTCAGTCTATCCAGGAAAGAGTCAGCAAATAAGAAAGGTAAAAAGGAAACAATGTTACATCTCCTGTTGGCTGTCCCAATGGAGGCTAGGGAGATGTACCGCAAGGAGTGACGTGCTTTGTCACTAACCAAGTGATAATCGATGCCTGATAAAAGTAAAAACATGACAGTGGTTCTAACTTCTGACAACTTTATCCAAATAAAAAAAATGCCATTAGTTAAATGTTAAGATATAACTAGTACAAGTAATCTCTTTTTTTTGTAAGATATTATTATATAGGGCAATAAATATACAGTAAATGTTTCCTTTGAAACCAGATATATTTCGGAATGTGTCAACATTTCTAAAGCAATATTCTTTCTTTCATTGGCACCATCTAGTGTTCAATATAGGAATATCCCCTTAAATCAGAAAATAAATCGCCCACACTGATAACTAACAAAAAATATGGAATCAAAGCCTTACAAATGCTTACCTCCCAACATTTTGAGATGGGAATGAGGGACACCTACTAGCAAACATATGTAGGCATAGGACACGCCCCCTGCCATACCCCCTTAAAGGAGATTTAACCAAAAAAAAAGTTAATGAAATCCACAAGGGCTTTTCTTTTACTACTATTATTCCTTTATATTGACTTAAAATTTACAAATGCAGCAATTTAGAATTTGGATGAAAGGTTTAGTACAGGGAAACACTTTTTGAAAGATAAAAAGTGCATTTTATATACAACTATATAGATCAGACCAAAATGAGGGACAAATGAGGAGGAAAGAGGGACAGAGGGACATTGCTCCAAATCAGGGACAGTCCCTCCAAATCAGGGACAGTTGGGAGGTATGCAAATGCATACCTCCCAACATTTTGAGATAGGAAAGAGGGACACCTACTGTATGAGCAAAAAGTATGTAGGCAAAGAGCACCTCTGCGACGGCCCTGTTATATGGAGAAGTCATGCACAAAAAATTGTTAAACCCACAATTATTTTTTGCCGCTACTATTCCTATTGTATATACTGGCTTTTGAATACACAAATGCAACGGTTTAGAAATTGGGTAAAAGGTTTAGCAATGTAAAACACTTTTTGATAGACACAAATGCATGCTTTTTCTACTCTGGCTTCATATTAGCTTCCTGTAATGCCCTCCACAGAACTCTAATGCCTAGTACACACTACTAGTTTTTTTTTTTTCGTTTAACCCAGCAGGGCTGAATGAAAAAAATATGACAGCTCAGGAGGAGTCACTGTACTAACCATGCAATGTTAGTACAACGATCTCCCCTGCTGTGTTATTGTGTATTGACAGGGGGGGCAGCCCCAAGCCACAACTTTCTGGTCAGCGCTTTCAGCCATTGGCTGAGAGCGCTGTTCGGGAGCCAATCAGCAGACCTTTTTTGTCTTCCATCGGACCGGCTGCAGTACACACGGGCCGAATTAGGGCCGGTTTCTATTGAACCAGCCGATGCCGCCCAACATTCGGCCCATGTGTACTAGACTTAAGAGTACAGTGCTGTCATTCTAACACTGGGAGCTCCCACTACTTTTCCAATCATATTATGTTGCCCATGAATTTGGGGCTCTGGTTAGCCACCTCCCCCATATCCCATATTACATACAATGAGGGAATCTATACTCTGCACTGAGGATCCCACACTGCAAGTATGGGATGCTGGGACCAGAGCTCCAAATAAAAATGATTTCGTAAAGGGTACTATAACTACCAATCCTTCTTCTAATTCACCTACCAGAGATGTGGAGCGTTTTGTCCGAAAGCGCAGCTGCTTATCAAATGATTCTGAGAATTCCTGTATAGAATTGGATCGCTTTTTCTGTCCTTTGCTCTCAGGCACTGGGGTTTCCATTGAGAACAGTTTACTTATCTTGGTGTGGGTTATGCTTTTGCTGTCCTTGTCCTCTTGAGGTTCCTTGTAGCCCTTCAGGTAGACTGGAGACGGTGCCTTAGAGGCCGAGTGGAATCGAGCCGCATGCATGGCAGTAAGCTGGGCCTGAAAAAGTAGTATGAACATTCAGTCATTATGGACAACATTAATCACTATTAATTAAGGATGACAATATAAAAAGTACACCTGTCATGTTGATCCCCAAAGTTTAATACTAAGTCATTTGAAATTATCTAGGGGGAATTTTTCTGTATGTATATGATCTTAAAACAGGTCAATGAAGAAAACAGGGACACAGAGTTATTTACTCACTTAATCATATTCTATGAACATGCCCATAGTGGAAGTCAGTACAGGAAGAAATGAATGGATCAAACAAAATCTTCTCTGCTGTTAGTGCACCAAATCTGGCCTCATGATTTGTTACATGTTAAGTGTCTGATAAACACAGGTTTCTTTGGATACCTACCAGTATTTAGATGTGCTCACACTCTTCTGGAATCTGCATGCTTGTCACCCCCATCATCACACTCTGACCTTTGGTCAGAGAGTGGGGAAAGCATTGAGCATTCCCTATTTAAAAAAAAAAAAAGTGGAAAATAACACCAGTGATGTAAGTACCTTAACATACTACAGTGGAACCTCGGATTACAAGCATAATCCATTCCAGGAGAATGCTCGTAATCAAAAGTACTCGCATATCAAAGCGAGTTTCCCCATAGAAGTCAATGGAGACTAAAATAATTTGTTCTGCATTGACTTCAATGGCATGCAATAACCCGGAAAGACTCTGTTCCCGAGGTTTGCCGAGGTCAGCCGAGCTATCCTCGGGCCTTTCCGTGCATTTCTTATCGGCTGCGATCGGCGCCCCTCGGCTCCGGCACCCTCCCACCTCAGGCCAAATGCGGTACTGCACACGTTTCGGCCTGAATCGTGCGAGACAACACTCGCAAACCGAGTTACGATTTTTAAAAATACAGTGCTCGTATTGTGAAACGCTCGTTAACGCTCGTTACTCGCAATCCGAGATTCCACTGTACGTTATTTGCCTGATAAGGAAGCATCGCTTTGTTAACTTCACAGCTGTCAATCTCACAAATATAAATTTCCCACTAGTTCCATTACTGTAGGCCAGAGACCAAAGCCTTAGAAGGCTCATGTACACCTTCAGGACAGACAAATTTCAGTTTAGATGGATTGATTCCCTCTTCTTTAGAGTCTATAACTGAACTTTCAGTTTAAATCAATTGAATACATTCCAGTTGCATCAAAAAAATGTCTTACATTTGTTTTTTTTAGAAAGTAGCCTCAGCCTGAGTAGAAAAAGCTTGTCCCCTGCCAGCATGCTACAGAGAAGAACCACTGCTCTCTGTATGGAAGCCGTTGGCTCATTGGAGCGGATCAACATCTCCCCTGATGAGCCAAGGCACTCCAATCAGCAGGGAGAGTAAGCTCTGCTGATGGAAGAGCTATAGGTCTGACTCAACAGAGGGTGCTTTGGAACTCTGCAGAAAGTCCGCTGCTGCCACACAGAGAGCAAGGGCCTTTTTTCTGCAGCATGGTGGCAGAAAACTGGCTTTTTTTTCAGGCCTAGATCTGATTTAAAGTGTTACTAAACCCACAACAGTAAAATCAGTCTGCATATGCAGCAAAGCATGCTTGTTATTCCCACTGTGGAACCTAAGGGATTAATCCTCTGCATTGTTTTAAAAAGGCTGTTTGATCCTGTCTTCTCTGATCCTCCCCTTCTTCCACTGTCCCCAATCTATCTCCTGGTAAGAAAGAGCCTTTAAAGTCACTCTGCACATGCTCAGTTTGGTGTATATAGCTACAGAGTCTTTTTTTTTGGGGAGGATGCATGTGATCGGCACAAGGCCAATCAGCACTGCCCAGACATGGGTCAGGGGTCATGCAGCCTCAAAGGACAAAAAGTTGGTGTTCAAGTACCGCGCAACAAGACTTGAAAATCCACCACTGCGCTCCTGTGCGAAACCAAAAATTACCTAAAGCTGCCGACTTGTGTAAAATAGTATGTAAATAATATTTCAAATAGAAATAGTGGCGCTATATATCACATCAATGCATTAATAACAAAAGAAATTTAAATGAAAAAGAATAAAAATAAAAATGGATGAGATAAATCACCCACTGATGCTCGTAAACTCAAACAATACATAAATATAGTGTCCTTGATAGCTCCAACCAGGTTCCCCCTCCAATGATGAACGGGAAACCATTTAAACTCATAAACATAAATAAATGAAAAAGAGAATAAGTGATAAAACAATATTGAATAATGGTATTAATAATGACAAAAGTCCGTGCAATAATATATGGAAAAATGATGAAAAAAGTCAATGCGAAGTATTGTTTGTTAAAGAGTGAATAAGGCAATCTTCCTCTGCCATAAAACTGTCTTCCACCACACCGACTGTGATTGTGATCCACTCTTATGGAGCTGCACTCACCAAAAAATATTGCCTTACATTCTCATGCTCAGCATATAGGCAGTAACATAGCCCCCGAGGCTAATCAAGATAAAGGGAACTGTAATCAAGGCGAGTGAAGTTCTTCAATTTACAGCAATCCTCATCGTGAGGAGGTGTATCCACATGAAAAGAAACAATGCTTCCAATAGTGTAATACCGTAGAAAACATTTATTAAAATTTGCACACAAGGTCTTCAATCATTGTACTCACACTCTTTCAATACTTTAAGGTATAAAAGAAAGCTTCATGTAACAAGCTGTGGCAGTGTACTATGGTCACGGCGGACCCGGGATGCAGTATTAAGACCTCACCCTTCCCCTCGTTGGATCCTCAACAGCGCGAGGTGGTCTCAGCCGACTGGTACACAGCGTAACACGTCACACGTCACAAGCAGATGATAGGTTGCCGTACAGCCACGGGTTTTATTGCATAGGAAGATTGCTTTATTCACTCTTTAACACACAATACTTTGCATGGACTTTTTTCATCATTTTTCCATATATTATTGCACTGACTTTTGTCATTATTAATACCATTATTCAATATTGTTTTATCACTTATTCACTTTTTAAAATTTATTTATGTTTATGAGTTTAAATGGTTTCCCGTTCATCATTGGAGGGGGAACCTGGTAGGGACTATCACGGACACTATATTTATGTATTGTTTGAGTTTACGAGCATCAGTGGGTGATTTATCTCATCCATTTTTATTTTTATTCTTTTTCATTTAAATTTCTTTTGTTATGAATGCATTGATGTGATATATAGCCTCAAAGGACAGTCAAAGTTGAATGAAAACTCCTCCTACAAGCTTTAACCAAACATTCATAGAAGCCACAAGGCTTCACTTCCTGTGTCCCTTACTTCAGATGCTTTACCCGAAGCTGATTGAACAATCAGCTCGGGTGAGGACATTACTGGATCCTGGGGCAGGTAAGTGTCCTTATACTAAAAGTCAGCAGCTACAGTATTTGTAACTGCTGATTTTGAATTTTTTTGGAGGGAGCCTGGAGCTCAGCTTTAAGGGTTTTGCACTTAAGGGACTACTGAATGGGAAGTCATGAGAAGAAGGGAAAATGTTCTGCATTGTGGACTTTTTTCAGTGACTCAGGTTATTGTTACTTGAACTGGGGGAGGGTGAACTAGAATTCCATCGGGCAGACAGGTTAGTTAGGGCTCAGACATTAATGGAGGGTGGAATGGGGATAGATGGGGGAGGGTTATGGCAGGTGACAAGAAAGTTCCCATGTTGCAAACAACCATTGGAAATGATAGTGCCATTTGTACTACTAAAAAAGATATGCAAAACCCCAGAGCAAAATGTAATAATGCATTAAAGTGTTTCTTCACCAATGTCAAGTAAAAAAGTGAGTTGGAAGCTCTGGTGCACGAGGAAAGCTAGGAAAGCTATGATGTAATCAGTATTGCTGAAACTTGGTTTCAAGGTTCAATGCTGGGACCCTTACTTTTTATTATCTTCATAAATTATATAAATATACTTTATCCCCTAGGGGTGGGACTTTGAAGAGTGGTGACAACAATTTATAAAAAAATAGATTTTTAATAATATCAAAAATAGTAGATACATATAGAAATGACAATATGCAATTAAAAAAGTAGACATAGACTAGGCTAATAATTGTAGAGAACAACATGTAATGTTACAATATACATAACATCGGCAATATCATATCACAAAATGGCGTTGATTGCACATACAGGTTCCTACGCGTTTCGGAGTAACTGGAACTCCTTCTTAAGGGATAATCTGTTGTGCAATTTTATTAACACTTATAATCTAGAAAGTAAGAAATAATGCACATTATATATCCATCGCATATTGAATGGGTGCAAAAAGAGCAGTAAGGCATATGTCCATATCTAAGATACTTACACTGCCCCTGACTATAGGGCCCCATATACGACATGAAAAGCAAAAAAGAAAGTGTAGAAGTCCCACCCCTAGGGGATAAAGTGTATTCATGCAATGAAGGGATGTTGGCCATTTTAAGCAGATAGTATTTACCTCCTATTTTTGATTTTATAAATTATATAGGGTCTGGGATTAAAAGTACAATTTCAGTCTTTGCAGATGACACCAAGCTATGTGGTGGAATAACATGCTTACAGGATGTCTCCAATTTACAAGCCGACCTCAATGCACTGTCTAATTGGGCGACTATGTGGCAGATGAGGTTTAATGTTGAGAAATGTAAAGTTATGCACTTGGGGGCTAAGAATATGCATGCATCACACATACTAGGGGGAGTACAACTGGGGGGATCCGTAGTGGAGACGGATCTGGGGGTTTTGGTAGATCACAAGCTCAATAATACCATGTAATGCCAACCTGAGGTTTCCAAAGCCAGCAAAGTCCTTTCTTGTATTAAGAGGGCTATTGACTCCAGAGAGAGGGATATACCGGTAGTTTTGCCCCTGTAGAAATCATTAGTAAGAGCTCATCTGGAATATGCAGTTCAGTTTTGGGCACCAGTTCTCAAAAAAATTATAGGGAATCTGGAGAAAGTGCAGAGAAGAAGGGTAACCAAACTGATAAGAGGCATGGAGGAGCTCAGCAGCTATGAGGAAAGATTAGAAGAACTGAATTTATTCTCTCTTGAGAAGAGGAGAGTAAGAGCTGTGAAAATGTGGAATAGACTCCGTCCAGAGGTGGTTCTGGCCAGCTCAGTAGATTGCTTTAAGAAAGGCCTGGATTATTTCCTAAATGTACATAATAACTGCATACTAACATTTATAGGTATAGTTTATCCAGGGAAAATCCGATCGCCTTTCTGGGATCAAGAAGGAATTTTTTCCCCTGCTGTAGCAAATTGGATCATGCTTTGCTGGGGCTTTTCGCGTTCCTCTGGATCAACTGTGGGTATAGGATTGTGTATATGTGATTGTATGATATTATTTTTTATTTATTTTTATGGTTTAACTAGATGGACTTGTGTCTTTTTCCAACCTGACTAGCTATGTAACTAAAGTGACTGTGACCTTAAGAGTTGTGTTGGAGTGAAGTTGTGCATTAAAACATTTCAGATGGAACTGGACTGGACATTCATTTATTCCAACTAACAGACCTTAGGCCAGGAATACAGAAGAGTTGGGCCTCAGGCCAGAAGAAGTGGAACACAATGTGGTGGAGGTAGGTAACTATTCCATCCAAGCAAAAGAGGGGCAGGTCCAGGGTCACCTTGGCAGGAACTGCTGCCCACTGAGGGATCCTTATATGCAGACCCTTTCCCTGACTTGTTCAAAGACTTTCTCAGGAGTAGGGATGAGCTTCGTGTTCGAGTCGAACCCATGTTCGACTCGAACATCGGCTGTTCGACCGTCCGTCGAATTGCGAACGATATGGGCCGTTCGCGCCAAATTCGTGTGGCGCGTCACGGCCCATAATTCACTGCGGCATCGCAGTGCATTGCTGGCTGATGATTGGCCAAGCATGCACTATGACCCGCATGCTTGGCCAATCACAGCGCCGTCAGTAGAGAGAGCTGTAATTGGCCAAAGCCAGGGTGGCTTTGGCCAATTATGGCTCAGGGATTTAGTACACACCCCACACTATATAAGGCCGCCTGCACGGCGGCCCTGTGTAGTGTGTGTTCCGGTGTGCTGAGCGATAGAGAGAGAGAGAGACAGTGTCATTTGATTTGAGTTAGATAGATTAGGCAGAACAGTCAGTCAGTTAGCTGCACTTACAGTGTATTGTGTATATATATGCATCCCAGGTGTTGCATATATATATATACACTGTATTCAGTTTAGCTAGATCCGTTCCTGTTATCTTCTATCTAGACTATTTACATTCAGTGCAGTGTGTCCTGCTCACAGTGTTCAGCTAGATCCGTTCCTGCTATTTACATTCAGTACAGTGCTTCCTGCTCACAGTGTTCAGCTAGATCCGTTCCTGCTATTTACATTCAGTGCAGTGCGTGCTGCTCACAGTGTTCAGCTAGATCCGTTCCTGCTATTTACATTCAGTGCAGTGCGTCCTGCTCACAGTGTTCAGCTAGATCCGTTCCTGCTATTTACATTCAGTGCAGTGCGTCCTGCTCACAGTGTTCAGCTAGATCCGTTCCTGGTATTTACATTTAGCGCAGTGCGTCCTGCTCACAGTGTTCAGCTAGATCCGTTCCTGCTATTTACATTCAGTGCAGTGCGTCCTGCTCACAGTGTTCAGCTAGATCCGTTCCTGCTATTTACATTCAGTGCAGTGCGTGCTGCTCACAGTGTTCAGCTAGATCCGTTCCTGCTATTTACATTCAGTGCAGTGCGTCCTGCTCACAGTGTTCAGCTAGATCCGTTCCTGCTATTTACATTCAGTGCAGTGCGTCCTGCTCACAGTGTTTAGCTACATCCGTTCCTGCTGTTTACATTCAGTGCAGTGCGTCCTGCTCACAGTGTTCAGCTAGATCCGTTCCTGCTATTTACATTCAGTGCAGTGCGTCCTGCTCACAGTGTTCAGCTAGATCCGTTCCTGCTATTTACATTCAGTGCAGTGCGTCCTGCTCACAGTGTTCAGCTAGATCCGTTCCTGCTATATACATTTAGTGCAGTACGTCCTGCTCACAGTGTTCAGCTAGATCCGTTCCTGTTATCTTCCTACTGACAGGCAGGCTTGTCTGGTTACAGTATATAAAGCTACCTGAAGAAAATTACAGGTGTTCTTTTTGATCCTATTAGTACCACGGTCAGGCAGCTAGACTATTTACATTTAGTACAGTGTGTCCTGCTCACAGTGTTCAGCTAGATCCGTTCCTGTTATTTACATTCAGTGCAGTGCGTCCTGCTCACAGTGTTCAGCTAGATCCGTTCCTGCTATTTACATTCAGTGCAGTGCGTCCTGCTCACAGTGTTTAGCTACATCCGTTCCTGCTGTTTACATTCAGTGCAGTGCGTCCTGCTCACAGTGTTCAGCTAGATCCGTTCCTGCTATTTACATTCAGTGCAGTGCGTCCTGCTCACAGTGTTCAGCTAGATCCGTTCCTGCTATTTACATTCAGTGCAGTGCGTCCTGCTCACAGTGTTCAGCTAGATCCGTTCCTGCTATTTACATTCAGTGCAGTGCGTCCTGCTCACAGTGTTCAGCTAGATCCGTTCCTGCTATTTACATTCAGTGCAGTGCGTCCTGCTCACAGTGTTCAGCTAGATCCGTTCCTGCTATATACATTTAGTGCAGTACGTCCTGCTCACAGTGTTCAGCTAGATCCGTTCCTGTTATCTTCCTACTGACAGGCAGGCTTGTCTGGTTACAGTATATAAAGCTACCTGAAGAAAATTACAGGTGTTCTTTTTGATCCTATTAGTACCACGGTCAGGCAGCTAGACTATTTACATTTAGTACAGTGTGTCCTGCTCACAGTGTTCAGCTAGATCCGTTCCTGTTATTTACATTCAGTGCAGTGCGTCCTGCTCACAGTGTTCAGCTAGATCCGTTCCTGCTATTTACATTCAGTGCAGTGCGTCCTGCTCACAGTGTTCAGCTAGATCCGTTCCTGCTATTTACATTCAGTGCAGTGCGTCCTGCTCACAGTGTTCAGCTAGATCCGTTCCTGCTATTTACATTCAGTGCAGTGCGTGCTGCTCACAGTGTTCAGCTAGATCCGTTCCTGCTATTTACATTCAGTGCAGTGCGTCCTGCTCACAGTGTTCAGCTAGATCCGTTCCTGCTATTTACATTCAGTGCAGTGCGTCCTGCTCACAGTGTTTAGCTACATCCGTTCCTGCTGTTTACATTCAGTGCAGTGCGTCCTGCTCACAGTGTTCAGCTAGATCCGTTCCTGCTATTTACATTCAGTGCAGTGCGTCCTGCTCACAGTGTTCAGCTAGATCCGTTCCTGCTATATACATTTAGTGCAGTACGTCCTGCTCACAGTGTTCAGCTAGATCCGTTCCTGTTATCTTCCTACTGACAGGCAGGCTTGTCTGGTTACAGTATATAAAGCTACCTGAAGAAAATTACAGGTGTTCTATCCCAGCTTAGTGCAGCTACAGGCCATTAGTATGTCTGGAAGGCCAAGAAGGAGAGGCAGACAGTCACAAGCCAATAAGAGAGGGCAAGCAGGCTCTGTGTCTAGTGCTGGTCGTGGAGACGGTGCATCCTCATCAGCACGTGGCCATGGGACACGCTTGGCCTTTTTTTCGGCAGCTGGCCGTGTTGAGCCGCAACATGCGGAAGACTTGGTCGAGTGGATGACCAAGCCGTCCTCATCCTCCTCATCCTCTCTCACCCATGCCCAGGGTGCTTTGTCTGGCAAAGCAGCGGCCTCTTCCCTCAGCTCAATGTCATCAGTGACTCCTTCCCTAGCCCCACCATGTCCTCCTGAGGATTCCCTCGAACTGTTTGACCACAGTGTTGGGTACATGCTCCAGGAGGATGCCCAGCGTTTGGAAGGCTCTGATGATGATACTGAGCTCAATGAAGGCAGTAACATGAGCACGGACAGAGGGGGTGCCCAAGAAGGACAGCAATCTGGCAGTCATGCTCCCCCTGCTGCAGCATACTGCCAGGTTTGCTCCAGTGATGAGGAGGGAGGGGATGATGAGGTCACTGACTCAACGTGGGTGCCTGATAGGAGAGAGGAGGAGGAGGAGGAGGAGGAGGAGGTGGCACATCACCAACTAGGCAGGATGCCCTCCAGGGGCCAGCCTAAGGGCAGCACATTGACTGCATCACACCCCAAAGCTCCACATGTGCAGGGCGCTGCAGTCTCTGCGCGTTATTCAAAAAGTTCTTTGGTGTGGGCCTTTTTTGAGACGAGTGCATCAGATCGCACCGCTGCTATTTGCAATATATGTCTCAAGCGTATCTCGCGTGGCCAAAACATCTCCCGCTTGGGTACCACATGCTTGACCAGACATATGTTGACCTGCCATGCAGTTCGTTGGCAAGCGTATCTAAAAGACCCACACCAAAGAACAAAGACGATCTCTCCTTGCTCCTCATCAGCTGAGATTTCCAACCCCACTAGACCTTCAGTCCTCTCTGCGACCTGCAGTGAGAGGAATGAAGGTGTAGAATTAGGTGTGTCACAGCCAAGTACTTAT
This sequence comes from Lithobates clamitans, assembly GCA_037952925.1. Lineage (NCBI taxonomy): Eukaryota > Metazoa > Chordata > Amphibia > Anura > Ranidae > Lithobates > Lithobates clamitans. Next base: position 10,132,575 of record JBBGZY010000723.1, read on the forward strand.
GGGCAATCTGCTTTTGGTACACCGACGTCAGATTGTACCAGGCAAATTTCCCTGCCCCAGCTGCTGCACCGCCGAAAGAAGTTTGCTCCCAGCCATCCACATGCCCAGCGGTTGAATGCTAGCTTGGCAAAATTGCTAGCACTTCAACTGCTGCCTTTTCAGTTGGTAGACTCTGCCCCCTTCCGTGAGTTTGTGGAATGTGCGGTTCCTCAGTGGCAGGTACCCAAACGCCACTTTTTCTCACGGAAGGCGATTCCGGCTCTCTACCGGCATGTGGAAGGCAATGTCCATGCCTCGCTGGACAGGGCGGTCAGCGGTAAGGTGCATATTACCGCTGACTCATGGTCCAGCAGGCATGGACAGGGACGTTACTTAAGTTTCACGGCGCATTGGGTGACTCTGCTGGCAGCTGGGAAGGATGCAGGACAAGGTGCAGTAGTGTTGGAGGTTGTTCCGCCACCACGCCTCCAAAATGCTGATTGTGACACACCTCTCTCCTCCACCCCCTCCTCTTCTTCTTCCTCCATGGCCTCTTCCTCGGAACCAGCGGTGCTCCGTAGGCGTTCAAGGGGCTACGCAAGTACGCAGGCCAAAAGATGCCATGCGGTGCTTGAGCTGGTGTGCTTGGGGGACAGGAGCCACACTGGGGCAGAGGTTCTGTCAGCTCTGCAGGGGCAGGTTCAGAGGTGGTTGACGCCACGCCAACTTAAGGCAGGAATGGTGGTTTGCGACAATGGCACCAACCTCCTCTCTGCCCTCCGACAGGGACAACTGACCCATGTGCCCTGTTTGGCTCACGTCCTTAACTTGGTGGTGCAGCGGTTCTTGGGCAGGTACCCGGGCTTACAGGATGTCCTGAGGCAGGCCAGGAAAGTCTGTGTGCATTTCCGCCGGTCATATAATGCCAGTGCTCGGCTGACGGACCTCCAAAAGGAGTTTAACCTGCCCAAGAACCGCCTAATCTGTGACATGCCCACCAGGTGGAACTCGACGTTGGCCATGCTGCAGCGGCTGCACACGCAGCAGAGGGCCATCAATGAGTACCTGTGCGACTATGGCACCAGGACAGGGTCAGGGGACCTTGGTTTTTTTTCCCCACGCCAGTGGGCCATGATCAGGGATGCATGCACTGTCCTGTCACCATTCGAGGAGGCCACGAGGATGGTGAGCACTGACAGTGCATGCATCAGTGACACTGTCCCCCTTGTCCACCTGTTGGAGCACACGCTGCGTGGAATAATGGACAGGGCACTTGAGGCAGAACAGAGGCAGGAAGAGGAGGACTTCCTTAGCTCTCAAGGCCCCCTTTATCCAGACAGTGTTCCTGCGTGCCCGCCGATCACACAGGAAGAGGACGAGGAGGAGGAGGAGGAGGAGGAGGAAGATTGTGTCAGTATGGAGGTGGAGCCTGGCACTCAGCATCAGCAGTCTTTAAGGGATCAGTCCCAAGGAACACATGGACTTGTACGTGGCTGGGAGGAGGTGGCTGCGGACGTTGTTGTCCTTAGTGACCCAGAGGACTCCGGACCGAATGCCTCAGCAAACCTACGCTGCATGGCCTCCCTGATCCTGCAAAGCCTGCGTAAGGATCCTCGTATTCGTGGTATCAAGGAGAAGGACCAATACTGGCTGGCAACCCTCCTTGATCCACGTTACAAGGGTAAGGTTGCGGACCTTATCTTGCCATCGCAGAGGGAGCAGAGGATGAAACATCTTCGGGAGGCCTTGCAGAAAGGTCTGTGCAACGCGTTCCCAGAGACTGGGAGGTTACAAACTCCTGTTTCTGGACAACGTGTTGCTGAGGCTTCGGTCAGTCAAAGAAGGAGCGGTGGAGAAGGTGGCCGTCTGACCGATGCGTTCAGACAATTTTTTGGTCCGCAGCCCCAAGGTATGATCGGTTCCAGCAACCATCGCCAGCGTCTGTTTTACATGGTGCAGGAATACCTAGGGGCAAGATCAGACTTGGACACCTTTCCCACCGAAAATCCTCTGGGTTACTGGGTCTTGAGGATGGATCACTGGCCAGAGCTTGCACAGTATGCAATTGAGCTACTGGCCTGTCCTGCATCCAGCGTTCTTTCGGAACGCACATTCAGTGCTGCTGGAGGCGTGGTAACCGATCACAGGGTGCGTCTGTCCACCGACTCGGTCGATCGGCTGACCTTCATAAAAATGAATCAGTCTTGGATCACCACCAGCTACCAAGCACCTGATGCAGATGTAACCGAATAATTTTTTTTGAAATCTCAGATCCCTTCAAAGACTGCCTATGCTGATGCTGAGTGACTATCCCTGAGTAATTATCCTCTTCCTCCTCAATCATCACGCTGATAGCTTGTAAGAACATTTTTGGTTCTGGGCGCCACCACCAGTGCCTAAGGCACAATTTTTCAGCCCCTGTTTAACAGGGGCGTGTAATTACAATTTTTGATGCAATACTTTGCAGCAGGGCTTGTTCCTGCATTCCAACTAGAGTGTCTGTGAGGGGTTGCAGTGTTGTGGCACCAGCACCAGTGCCTAAGACCCAATTTTTCAGCCCCTGTCTAACAGGGGCGTGTAATTACAATTTTTGATGCAATACTTTGCAGCAGGGCTTGTTCCTGCGTTTCAACTAGAGTGTCTGTGAGGGGTTGCAGTGTTGTGGCACCAGCACCAGTGCCTAAGACCCAATTTTTCAGCCCCTGTCTAACAGGGGCGTGTAATTACAATTTTTGATGCAATACTTTGCAGCAGGGCTTGTTCCTGCGTTTCAACTAGAGTGTCTGTGAGGGGTTGCAGTGTTGTGGCACCAGCACCAGTGCCTAAGACCCAATTTTTCTGCCCCTGTCTAACAGGGGCGTGTAATTACAATTTTTGATGCAATACTTTGCAGCAGGGCTCGTTCCTGCGTTCCAACTAGAGTGTCTGTGAGGGGTTGCAGTGTTGTGGCACCAGCACCAGTGCCTAAGGCCTAATTTTTCAGCTCCTGTTCAACAGGGGCATGTAATTACAATTCTTGATCTAATATTTCACAGCAGGGCCCTGTGAGGGCTTACAGTGTTTTGGCCACAGCAACACCTAAGGCCCAAATTTCTGCTGAGTATATAGGGCAGGACCCTACTTTCAAACATCTAACTTACAAACGACTCCTACTTGCAAACGGAAGGAGACAACAGGAAGTGAGATGAAATCTACCCCTAAGGAAGGGAAATTCTCTCCTGTAAGAGTTAATATGGGAAAACAATTTTTCCTTTCCACTGATGCTTTCCAATCCTTGTTCCACAAAAAAACACAAATTTTCAAAAAACATTTTTCATTGGGACAAAAAAGTGAGGTGAAATCTTCTGAAGAGGAGGAAAGACGCAAAACAAATGTCACAGGGGTGATAACCCTTCCCTATGTTTTCCAAAAAGCTTAGAAAAGATTTTTTGGCTGGAGCTAAACACATTAAAAATGTTCAAAATTACAAACAGATTCTACTTAACAACAAACCTACAGTCCCTGTCTTGTTTGCACCGCCTGTATACTGCTGTTCAGAGTATATAGGGACCTTTCCTTATTTTAATTTGGGTGCGGGGTTCCCCTTAATATCCATACAAGACCCAAAGGGCCTGGTAATGGACTGGGGGGTACCCATGCCGTTTGTCTCACTGATTTTCATCCATATTGCCATGACCCGACATGACATTAAACCCGCAAGCAGTTTTAAATGAGATTTTTTCCTTTAAAAATGACATTTGGTGCAGGGACTGTTCTAAACATGGGAAACACGCGTCACTTTACAGGCATACTATAGACACCCCCCAGGTACGATATTTAAAGGAATATTTCACTTTTTTTTTTTTACTTTAAGCATCATTAAAATCACTGCTCCCGAAAAAACGGCCGTTTTTAAAAGTTTTTTTTGCATTGATACATGTCCCCTGGGGTAGGACCCGGGTCCCCAAACCCTTTTTAGGACAATACCATGCAAATTAGCCTTTAAAATGAGCACTTTTGATTTCGAACGTTCGAGTCCCATAGACGTCAATGGGGTTCTAACGTTCGTGCGAACTTGCGGTCCGTTCGCGGGTTCTGGTGCGAACCGAACCGGGGGGTGTTCGGCTCATCCCTACTCAGGAGTAGGGTGATCTACCCCAATGTAAAACTATAAGTAATAAGTGGCCTCTGTTTAATCCTCAACTGCCATGATGCTGCGCATGTGATCAGCTATGTTACCAGATGAAGATGGGCGTGAACAAGCAAGCCCGACACAGAAATCTCTGTCAGAACGACTCTTGAAATATTTTTGTCTGCAATGACTTTTTTGCTATGTAACCTTTCTTGAAGAATTTGAAAAATAAATGAACAATTTTTAAGCGCAGCAACCTCTGAACTTTATATATATATACAAGCCTTTATATATATATATATATATATATATATATATATATATATATATATATATATATATATATATATATATATATACACGCACTATATATATATATATATACTGTATATATTATATTATACAGTATACATAAAATCTATATACACCTCTCATGCCAGCAAAATTATATAATACTTACAGAATGCACCACATAAAATAAGGATGTTACTCACTGTCCCACAAACATATAGCTAGCATATAGTTAAGGCAAATGGTTCAGCTGTAGAGAGGGCAACAAAGAAAAAGAGGAGACAAGGATGGTCCACAAAAGAAATGGAAGCTCAAAGGAGCGGTTTCCTCAGGTCCCTTGTTCCCAGTACCCACAACTCTGTAAGAAGCACCACACTCTCAACACACCTGTGACTTAAAATGGGACTTAATGAATGGGCAAAGGCCCTGCAAGGAAGAAAACAAATGGAACAACCAGCAATAATATTACAAGTCAATAGAGCATCTAAAGCAACACATAGTTGTAACAACAGAGACAATATACAAATCTATGGTAAAAAAAAAGCAAACCATCTAGGTGAGAGTGACATATCATCCAGTATGCAAGTGTGTTTGTCACACACTTCACATCTGGAGTAATCCAACCAATTCCCAGCAGCACCCTCCCCCTGATCCCCTGTGGCTTGGGGTGCTGCAGGAGAGGTACAGGGGGATTTAACTGTCCAAATAGACGCCCCCCCCCCCCCCCAGTACTTCTAGCTTTCTTCCCCTCGGCTTTCTAACTTTGTTCATTCATCACTGCATTTATATAGATCAGCAGGTATGCCGCTGCTTTTTTTTAGAAATCTGACGGACTGTTTAGATGTTGAATTTTAAAAGCAGCAGCAAACCTGCTGATCTCACAGGTTTGCTAATCTGACAGAACACCGCTGCTTTTATAATTCAACATGTAAATAGTCCGATGGATTTATAAATACTGTATTTCACCATATATGCTCCGTTTACTGTTAAAAATAAGTGTGAAATGCAAAACTCCAGTGGGTGTAACAAGATGTCCGCTAGCCCCCTTCTCGGTGTATCCTTACTATGGAGGAGTGCAAGGTGTAGCAAGATGGCGGCGACGGAACGTCACTTCCATTACAAATTCTGACGGGTCACCAAATCTGATGAAAGACCTGCACAGGAATGCACAGTACACCCGTGTTCCCCCGTTCGGGAAAACACTGCTTTGCACAGACGTATGCTTTAGTACACCCTGAGTGAAGGAGGCCTTATGCCCCGTACACATGGTCGGACTTCCCGACGGAAAATGTGCGATCGGAGCTTGTTGTCGGAAATTCCGACCGTGTGTGAGCTCCATCGGATTTTCCGACACACAAAGTTTGAGAGCAGGCTATAAAATTTCGATCGTGTGTACACAAATCCAACACACACAGTGCCACGCATGCTCCGAATAAATTAGGAGACGAAAGCTATTGGCTACTGCCCCGTTTATAGTCACGACGTATGTGTTTTACATCACCGCGTTTAGAACGATCGGATTTTACGACAACTTTGTGTGACCGTGTGTATGCAAGACAAGTTTGAGCCAACATCCGTCGGAAAAAATCCATGGATTTTGTTGTCGGAATGTCCGATCAATGTCCGACCGTGTATACAGGGCATATGTAGGAATTTAGCAGAAATTTTGTAAGTTGTGTTGTGTTTATGTGTGCTAATAATGGTTTTAGTGCATTTAAGCAAAAATAGTGATTTGATAAACATTTGGGCAACTACTGTGGGACCTAAAAAATCAGTAGCACCTTTTTTGGTTCTACGGGTCATGTGCTTTCCGAAATTGTATGTATTTTTTATTTTTGTTTTTTAAACGCTGAATGCTGTGAAAATTAGTGAAAACGTGAAAAATGATAACCTCTAGATTTATAGACTAAATTGCTTATTTACAGTTTTGCGTACACTGTTTCACAAAAAGGCACAATTTAAAATTTACAAATATTTAATATTTATTAACTCAATACAGTTTTAGTATATGGAATGCTACTTGATAGAGAAATGAATAGAGTACCTTCGTCCTAAAACTGAATAGCAAAATCGAAAATTGTGGCGGCAGTATGGACTTTCATGGTAATTTATGTTTCTTGATGTTTTTTTTTTTTTATGTTTTTTGATCAAACAGATTCCGCAATAGATTTAACGGAAACAATTCTCCAGTTGCAAACTCTACATGTTTTGCTTCCTCAGGAGTATACTTGTCAGAGAATGATCTACAAGTAAAATATATGAAATAAGCCAACAAGTACAAAAATAATATAATAACAGAGATAGAACGGGTCACCAGCTAACATAGTGAGACGTCATATATCTGTGACCTAAAATATACATATAAACCGTGGTATACCCCCTAGAACAAACCCAAATTAAACCAGCATACCCATCAAACACACCAGTACATCGTTGTATATAAACGTTATATAAAAGGCTGAATTAGGGGTTAACACTGATAAGTCAGACCACTCCAACAGACGTCTCCACCACCATGCTGACTGCCACAGAGCAGGCTTAGGGAGACCAGTTTCTGGCAAATGTCAGGTTGTCAGTAAAAAATGCACTCTATCAGTAAATTTTCTATGTTTCATCAGTGAAAAAAAAGTTGTGGGAGGTAGGCAACCCTGTCGGGAAGGTGCTGAGAGGGAGCCAAACAGCCGAACAAGGCAATTAAGTCCACAACCACATCTTTTCTTTACTATATAACCAGCAGGCATTACCTAAAGCCACCGAAAGCTACAGAAAACTGCAATCTTAAGCAGCAGCACCACACAAAACCTGTAGTGGTGCAATCCCTGGCAGGCACACCGAGGGAACACAGCATCAGATGAACATCACACAACAGTTTTACTCAGAGCTCACAGCAGCTTTTTTGCGCACAAGTCTTGGCAGCCAGCACAGTTCCCCTCTCTGGGTCCTGTAGCAAAACAGAAGACAGGTCAGGAAGCTGGTCTCCCTGCAGCAGCTTGGTCCACACAGGCAGGTGTGCAGCCTATAGACTTTTGCCTGGGTTCAGTGACCTTCTCTCCAGCAGCAGCCAGCCAGAGATCATCTTCTGCTTTCCTCCTCAATCTACAGCACACTCCTGCAGCCTGTGTATCCCCACATACGTTTCTCTTTCTTCCTGCGTGGGTTTTCTCTTCCTTTCCTCTGCCTGCTCTCCCTAGGCTCCCTAGGCATTCTTAAATTTTAAGATTTCTCCTGTCCCTCTGTCTGCAGCAAGTTAGGGAGAAAAAAAATGAATAACAGAGACAGTTTCAAGCTGACAGCCCAGTCCCTGCTGCCTGTCCTCTGCTGCTAGAGCTGTGGACTGGGCTACATTACCATCAAGGCAAAACACTGCAGCAAAGCCCTTCATAACCATTTGGCCTACAAAACTATTTACCTCACGAGTAGGAGAGCCCTGCACCTCCATCCTACCTTCTCATTTCAACCCCGGGCGATAACTGCCAACTGAAAGCCTCAATGTCTTTGTACCAGAGTGTGTTGCACTGCAGGCTGGAGAGCATGCATTACAGTAGCACACATGCTGATGCCACCATTGGCACCCAAACTCCTTGCATGGCCAAGATCAGGGCAGCGTAGCACTTACAGTTTTAAGTACCCCGGTGAAAAGTCTGCAGATCCCCCCCAGATCCCAGACTTAATTGCATAACCAGTGGGAACCTGTTTCCCCAAAAAATAAAAAATAAAATAAATAAAATGAAATAAGCAAAACATATATTGAGAAAAACAAAAATAGAAAACTGTAAATTCAAAAAGTTACAAAAAAATAAATAAAATAAATGTAGTAATAAAAAAGGAAAATAGACATGTCACATTCTGAAATATACACACATATAAGAAAATATTTACATCTTACCTGGATTAATAGTTGCTTTTGTTAGGATCTGCTGCTTAATGTCATTAGAGTTGACTGTGTATAACCTTTCCTGTCTCTGGGTTGTTAACTCCAGGAGGAAGTGGATGGAGAGAGGGAAAGAGAGAGTCTGAGACCATATACTATGTCCATGGAGGAGCTGTTCATCCAGACCAGAAGAAGGGATTATTGGAAAAGTGTTTACTATTGTTGTCCATAGCTTCTGGGTATATACACAGGGCTGTCTTTAAGGCAGGGCAAAAGGGGCAGCTACCCTGGGCCCCATCATTATTGTGGAGCCCAAAGCTGCTGCCTCATACTTGCCAACTATCCTAGTTTAAATTCCATTGTCCCTTAAAGTTTTAGTCCTGTGCTGTGTCCCGATACCTGAGTGTGAAGTTCTGTTACTAATGCTGTCCAGCTCTGCCCGATATATACAGATGACTCACCTGCAGACCCATGTTTACATGTAAACCCCTTTTACATGTAAATAACTGGCATTGATATGTAAATAGTGACAGCATTAATATGTAAATAGCCGCAGACCGCTGCATTGATATGTAAATAGAGGCGGCATTCATATGTATTTCATGCCCCCCCTGAGGTCATATCCACCATCACTTCTGCTGAATGCTGCCCACTGGGGAGGTAAAGGGGCAAGGTTGAAAGTCCTGCCTACATCTGTGCTCATTAAACCTACCATCAGCCTGTTCTGCAAAGGTAAGCAAATTAGAGGTGGAACCCTTTTTTAAAAAAACATGGTACCACAGCACCCCTGTGAATTTTGTTGCATGGGAATACGCACATCTCAGCCAATGCGTGAGGGTGTTATTATTAATTAATGGCACTGCTGTGTATCTGCTAAAGGGCAACACGTTTCTGTGGTGTCAGGAAAGCGATTTTGCATGCATTCCCGACACAAACAAATGGGAATGCAGGCTAAAGGTCTCAGTTACATTGGTGGTCAGAGTAAATCTTCTCATTACATTGGGGCTTGGTGTACAATCCTTTAATTCACACTAGTGGCCAGTGTCAAGATTCTCCTCGCATTAGTGGTCAGTGTAAATCCTTCCTTACATTAGTGGCCAGGGTGAAGGACCCTCTTACATTAGTGGTCAGTGTAAATCCCCATACATTAGTGGTCAGTGTAAATCCTCATTACATTAGTGGTAAGTGTAAATCCTCATTACATAAGTGGTCAGTGTAAATCCTCATTACATTAGTGGTCAGTGTAAATCCCCATTACATTAGTGGTCAGTGTAAATCCCCATTACAATAGTGGTCAGTGGAAATCCTCATTACATTAGTGGTCAGTGTAAATCCCCATTACATTGGTGGTCAGTGTAAATCCCCATTACATTAGTGGTCAGTGTAAATCCCCATTACAGAAGTGGTCAGTGGAAATCCTCATTACATTAGTGGTCTGTGGAAATCCCCATTACATTGGTGGCCAATGTAGAAACTCCTCTTTATATTGGTAAAAAAATCCAAACTTGCATTTGTGGTCAGTTTCGAATGCTCCCTTACATTGGTGGTCCATGAAGAAGCACCCTTTAACCACTTACAGACCGCCCGCCGTCGTTATACGTCGGTACTTTGAAGGGGATTATCGTTGTTATGGCAGAAGCTACCATAACCCCAGTATCCTCTTCTTCAGCAGGTGGTCCGCTTTCAGATAAAAGTGGTCTCTGTAACAGATTCACAGTGAGATCACTTTTATCAGCAGCGGGAGAGGGCCCCCCTCCTGCTGCGCTCCGGTGCCCTCTGTCGCTTACCGGAGCTGCCGGCAGCGGCAGAGGCAATCGGGTCCTTTCTCCTGTTAGGTATGGAGACAAGTGAGGGGAAGATGGCCCCCACCCATCTGCATACCATTGCAGGGCAGAAGTGATGTTTTGACGGGGTTTTTTTTGGATTTTTTTTAAACGACATTTTTTTTTCTTTTTTGAATTTTAGTATAAATATGAGATCTGAGGTCTTTTTGACTCCACATCTCATATTCAAGAGGTCCTGTCATGCTTTTTTTCTAATACAAGGGATATTTACATTCCTTGTAATAGAAATAAAAGTGACACATTTTTCTTTTTTAAGAACAGTGTAAAAATAAAAAATAAAAATTTTTAAACGCTCCCCGTCCCACTGAGCTTGCATGCAGAAGCGAACGCATACGTGAGCAGTGCCCGCATATGTAAACGGTGTTCAACCCACACCCACACCCACACCCACACAGGTATCGCCACGATTGTTAGAGCGAGAACAATAATACTAGCCCTAGACCTCCTCTGTAACACAAAACGTGATATGTTGGGTATCAATTTACTCGCCTAACATTATAAAAAAAATTGGGCTAATTTTACTGTTGTCTTATTTTTTTTAATTAAAAAGTATATTTTTTGCAAAAAGATGCGCTTGTAAAACCGCTGCGCAAATACGGTTTTGCAATGACCGCCATTTTATTCTCTAGGGTGTTAGAAAAAAAATATATATAATGTTTGGGGGTTCTAAGTAATTTTCTGTTTTTAACTTGTAACCACCAAATCTCAGAAAGAGGCTCGGTCCTTAAGTGGTTAAAATGGGTGGTGAGTGTAAACACCCCCTTACATTGGTGGCCAGTGTAGAAATCCCCCTTTATTGGTTGTTGATGTAAAATCCAGCAGTACATTGGTTGTCAGTGTAAATTCTTCATTACATTGGTGATCATTGTACATTTCTCTTTACATTGGTGGTAAGTGCAGAATTGCCCTTACACTGGTGGTCAGTGTAAATCCCTCCTAACATTCGTGATCGGTGTAAAACCATCACCTTACATCGGTGGTCAGCACAAATCTCCCTCGACAATGGTTGTCAGTGTAAATTCCCCCTTACATAGAGGTCATTGTATATTCCCCCTTATGCTGGTGGTTGGTGTAAATGCTCCTATTACATTGGTGTCAGTGTAGAAATCCCTTTTTATATCACATAGTTACATAGTAGGCGAGGTTGAAAAAAGACTCAAGTCCAACATATGTGTGTGATTTTATGTCAGTATTACATTGTATATCCCTGTATATCCCTGTATGTTGTGGTCGTTCAGGTGCTTGTCTAATAGTTTTTTTAAATTATCGATGCCCCCCGCTGAAACCACCACCTGTGGAAGAGAATTTCACATCCTAACCGCTCTTACAGTAAAGAACCCTCTATGCAGTTTAAAGTTAAACTGCTTTTCTTCTAATTGTAGTGAATGCTGCGTGTCTTATTAATTTCCCTTTCGCTGAAAAGTTTTATCCCTATTGTGGGGTCACCAGTACAGTATTTGTACATTGAAATCTTGTCCCCTCTCAAGCGTCTTCTCTCCAAAGAGAACAAGTTCAGTGCTTGTAACCTTTCCTCATAACTAAGGTCCTCCAGTCCCTTTATTAGTTTTGTTGCCCTTCTCTGGACTCTCTCCAGTTCCAGCACATCCTTCCTGAGGACTGGTGCCCAGAACTGGACAGCATACTCCAGGTGCAGCTGGACCAGAGTCTTGGTAAATGGGAGAATTATTGTTTTATCTCTGGAGGTGATCCCCTTTTTAATGCATGCCAATATTCTGTTTTCTTTGCTTGCAGCAACTTGGCATTGCATGCCCTCTGCTGAGCCTATCATCTACTAGGACCCCCAGGTCCTTTTCCATCCTAGATTCCCCCAGAAGTTCTCCCCCTAGTGAGTAGATTGAATTCATATTTTTCCCACCAAAATGCATTATTTTATATTTTTCTACATTAAATCTCATTTGCCATGTAGTTGCCCACCCCATTATTTTTGTTCAGATCTTCTTGCAAGGTTTCCACATCCTGCGGAGAAGTTATTGCCCTGCTTAGCTTAGTATTGTCTGCAAATACAGAGATTGAGCTGTTTATCCCATCCTCCAGGTCGTTTATGAAGAAATTAAATAGGATTGGTCCCAGGACAGAACCCTGGGGGACCCCACTTTCCACCCCAGACCATTCAGAGTACTCCCCATTTAACACTACCCTCTGAACTGTAGCCAGTTTTCAATCCATGTACTCACCCTATGGTCCATGCCAACGGACCTTACTTTGTACAGTAAACATTTATGGGGAACTGTATCAAATGCTTTTGCAAAATCCAGATATACCATGTCTACAGGCCTTCGTTTATCTAGATGGCAGCTCACCTCCTCATAGAAGGTTAATAGATTGGTTTGGCAATAAAAATTCTTCATGAATCCATGCTGATTACTGCTAATAATACTGTTGTCATTACTAAAATCTTGTATATAGACCTTTATCATCCCCTCCAAGAGCTTGCATACAATTGATGTTAGGCTAACTGATCTTTAATTCCCAGGAATATATCTTGGCCCTTTTTTAAATATTGGTGCTACATTGGCTTTTCTCCAATCAGCTGGTACCATTCCAGTCAGTAGACTGTTTGTAAAAATTAGGAACAATGGTCTGGCAATTACTTGACTAAGTTCCTTAAGGATCCTCGGGTGCAAGCCATCTGCTCCCGGTGACTTATTAATGTTAAGTTTTTCAAGTCTATTTCTAATTCTTTCCTCTGTTAGCCACGTGGGTGCTTCCTGTGACATGTCATGAGGGTGCTTCCTGTGACATGTCATGAGGATAAGCATTGCAGTTTTGGTTACTGAAGCCCCCGATTCCCTCGTGAAGACTGAGGAGAATCTCTCCATCCTTAGTAACCAGATCCCCTTCATCATTCTTTATGGGACTAATATGATCTGACCTCCCTTTCTTACTACTTATGTATTTAACTAATATGTATTTATGTATTTTTAGCTTCAGCCCTGGAAGATTTTACCCCTTTCCTGACCAGAGCACTTTTTGCGATTCGGCACTGCGTCACTTTAACTGACAATTGCGCAACGACGTTGCACCCAAACAAAATTGACATACCTTTTTTCCCACAAATAGAGCATTCTTTTGGTGGTATTTGATCACCTCTCGGGTTTTATTTTTTGCGCTATAAACAAAAAAAGAGCCACAATTTAAAAAAAAAAACGCATTATTTTTTACTTTTTGCTATAATAAATATCCCACAAAATATATAGAAAACACATTTTTTTCCTCAGTTTAGGCCAAAATGTATTCTACATATTTTTGGTAAAAAAAAAACGCAATAAGCGTATATTGATTGGTTTGCGTCTACAAAATAGGGGATAGTTTTATGGTATTTTTATTTTTAATTTTTTTTTTTTTAAATTAGTAATGGCGGCGATCTGCGATTTTTATCGGGACTGCAACATTATGGCCGGACACGTCGGACAATTTTGACACTATTTTGGGACCATTGTCATTTATACAGCATTTAGTGCTATAAAAATACACTGATTACTGTGTAAAAGACACTGGCAGTGAAGGGGTTAACCACTAGGGGGCGATGAAGGGGTTAAGTGTGTCCTAGGGAGTGATTATAACTGTAGGGGGGATGGGCTTTAAGTCACATGACAGAGGTCACCGCTCCCGATGACAGGGAGCGGTGATCTCTGTCATGACACTAGCCAGAACGGGAAAATGCTTTGTTTACAAAGGCACTTTCCCGTTCTGAGGCTCCGTGACACGATCGTTGGGAGACCGGCGGACCTTGAGTCTGCCGGTCCCACAGGCATGGTCACGCTGTACGCGACGGGCGCGCACACCTGCTATCCCCGGGTCTTAAAGGGGACGTACAGGTACGCCCATTTGCCAACCGCTGCCATTGTGCCGACATATATCCGCGTGCAGCAGTCAGCAAGTGGTTATAGAATTTCTTGGGATTTTTGTTCTATCTTAGCTGCCCTGATTGCACCCTTACATTTCTTGTTGCATTCTTTGTAAAGATGAAATGCTGATGATGATCCCTCAGCCTTGTATTTTTTGAAGGCCTTCTCCTTTGCTTTTATATGCATTTTTACGTTGAAGTTAAGCTACCCAGGACTTTTCTTAGCTCTTTTAATTTTATTTCCCATTGGGATGCACTGGCTAATGCCCTTATTTAATATGCCCTTAAAGCATACACATACACACGTGAGCAGTGCCCGCATATGTAAACGGTGTTCAACCCACACCCACACCCACACAGGTATCGCCACGATTGTTAGAGCGAGAACAATAATACTAGCCCTAGACCTCCTCTGTAACACAAAACGTGATATGTTGGGTATCAATTTACTCGCCTAACATTATAAAAAAAATTGGGCTAATTTTACTGTTGTCTTATTTTTTTTAATTAAAAAGTATATTTTTTGCAAAAAGATGCGCTTGTAAAACCGCTGCGCAAATACGGTTTTGCAATGACCGCCATTTTATTCTCTAGGGTGTTAGAAAAAAAATATATATAATGTTTGGGGGTTCTAAGTAATTTTCTGTTTTTAACTTGTAACCACCAAATCTCAGAAAGAGGCTCGGTCCTTAAGTGGTTAAAATGGGTGGTGAGTGTAAACACCCCCTTACATTGGTGGCCAGTGTAGAAATCCCCCTTTATTGGTTGTTGATGTAAAATCCAGCAGTACATTGGTTGTCAGTGTAAATTCTTCATTACATTGGTGATCATTGTACATTTCCCTTTACATTGGTGGTAAGTGCAGAATTGCCCTTACACTGGTGGTCAGTGTAAATCCCTCCTAACATTCGTGATCGGTGTAAAACCATCACCTTACATCGGTGGTCAGCACAAATCTCCCTCGACAATGGTTGTCAGTGTAAATTCCCCCTTACATAGAGGTCATTGTATATTCCCCCTTATGCTGGTGGTTGGTGTAAATGCTCCTATTACATTGGTGTCAGTGTAGAAATCCCTTTTTATATCACATAGTTACATAGTAGGCGAGGTTGAAAAAAGACTCAAGTCCAACATATGTGTGTGATTTTATGTCAGTATTACATTGTATATCCCTGTATATCCCTGTATGTTGTGGTCGTTCAGGTGCTTGTCTAATAGTTTTTTTAAATTATCGATGCCCCCCGCTGAAACCACCACCTGTGGAAGAGAATTTCACATCCTAACCGCTCTTACAGTAAAGAACCCTCTATGCAGTTTAAAGTTAAACTGCTTTTCTTCTAATTTTAGTGAATGCTGCGTGTCTTATTAATTTCCCTTTCGCTGAAAAGTTTTATCCCTATTGTGGGGTCACCAGTACGGTATTTGTACATTGAAATCTTGTCCCCTCTCAAGCGTCTTCTCTCCAAAGAGAACAAGTTCAGTGCTTGTAACCTTTCCTCATAACTAAGGTCCTCCAGTCCCTTTATTAGTTTTGTTGCCCTTCTCTGGACTCTCTCCAGTTCCAGCACATCCTTCCTGAGGACTGGTGCCCAGAACTGGACAGCATACTCCAGGTGCAGCTGGACCAGAGTCTTGGTAAATGGGAGAATTATTGTTTTATCTCTGGAGGTAATCCCCTTTTTAATGCATGCCAATATTCTGTTTTCTTTGCTTGCAGCAACTTGGCATTGCATGCCATTGCTGAGCCTATCATCTACTAGGACCCCCAGGTCCTTTTCCATCCTAGATTCCCCCAGAAGTTCTCCCCCTAGTGAGTAGATTGAATTCATATTTTTCCCACCAAAATGCATTATTTTATATTTTTCTACATTAAATCTCATTTGCCATGTAGTTGCCCACCCCATTATTTTTGTTCAGATCTTCTTGCAAGGTTTCCACATCCTGCGGAGAAGTTATTGCCCTGCTTAGCTTAGTATTGTCTGCAAATACAGAGATTGAGCTGTTTATCCCATCCTCCAGGTCGTTTATGAAGAAATTAAATAGGATTGGTCCCAGGACAGAACCCTGGGGGACCCCACTTTCCACCCCGGACCATTCAGAGTACTCCCCATTTAACACTACCCTCTGAACTGTAGCCAGTTTTCAATCCATGTACTCACCCTATGGTCCATGCCAACGGACCTTACTTTGTACAGTAAACATTTATGGGGAACTGTATCAAATGCTTTTGCAAAATCCAGATATACCATGTCTACAGGCCTTCGTTTATCTAGATGGCAGCTCACCTCCTCATAGAAGGTTAATAGATTGGTTTGGCAATAAAAATTCTTCATGAATCCATGCTGATTACTGCTAATAATACTGTTGTCATTACTAAAATCTTGTATATAGACCTTTATCATCCCCTCCAAGAGCTTGCATACAATTGATGTTAGGCTAACTGATCTGTAATTCCCAGGGATATATCTTGGCCCTTTTTTAAATATTGGTGCTACATTGGCTTTTCTCCAATCAGCTGGTACCATTCCAGTCAGTAGACTGTTTGTAAAAATTAGGAACAATGGTCTGGCAATTACTTGACTAAGTTCCTTAAGGATCCTCGGGTGCAAGCCATCTGCTCCCGGTGACTTATTAATGTTAAGTTTTTCAAGTCTATTTCTAATTCTTTCCTCTGTTAGCCACGTGGGTGCTTCCTGTGACATGTCATGAGGGTGCTTCCTGTGACATGTCATGAGGATAAACATTGCAGTTTTGGTTACTGAAGCCCCCGATTCCCTCGTGAAGACTGAGGAAAATCTCTCCATCCTTAGTAACCAGATCCCCTTCATCATTCTTTATGGGACTAATATGATCTGACCTCCCTTTCTTACTACTTATGTATTTAACTAATATGTATTTATGTATTTTTAGCTTCAGCCCTGGAAGATTTTACCCCTTTCCTGACCAGAGCACTTTTTGCGATTCGGCACTGCGTCACTTTAACTGACAATTGCGCAACGACGTTGCACCCAAACAAAATTGACATACCTTTTTTCCCACAAATAGAGCATTCTTTTGGTGGTATTTGATCACCTCTCGGGTTTTATTTTTTGCGCTATAAACAAAAAAAGAGCCACAATTTTAAAAAAAAAACGCATTATTTTTTACTTTTTGCTATAATAAATATCCCACAAAATATATAGAAAACACATTTTTTTCCTCAGTTTAGGCCAAAATGTATTCTACATATTTTTGGTAAAAAAAAAACGCAATAAGCGTATATTGATTGGTTTGCGTCTACAAAATAGGGGATAGTTTTATGGTATTTTTATTTTTAATTTTTTTTTTTTTAAATTAGTAATGGCGGCGATCTGCGATTTTTATCGGGACTGCAACATTATGGCCGGACACGTCGGACAATTTTGACACTATTTTGGGACCATTGTCATTTATACAGCATTTAGTGCTATAAAAATACACTGATTACTGTGTAAAAGACACTGGCAGTGAAGGGGTTAACCACTAGGGGGCGATGAAGGGGTTAAGTGTGTCCTAGGGAGTGATTATAACTGTAGGGGGGATGGGCTTTAAGTCACATGACAGAGGTCACCGCTCCCGATGACAGGGAGCGGTGATCTCTGTCATGACACTAGCCAGAACGGGAAAATGCTTTGTTTACAAAGGCACTTCCCGTTCTGAGGCTCCGTGACACGATCGTTGGGAGACCGGCGGACCTTGAGTCTGCCGGTCCCACAGGCATGGTCACGCTGTACGCGACGCGCGCGCACACCTGCTATCCCCGGGTCTTAAAGGGGACGTACAGGTACGCCCATTTGCCAACCGCTGCCATTGTGCCGACATATATCCGCGTGCAGCAGTCAGCAAGTGGTTATAGAATTTCTTGGGATTTTTGTTCTATCTTAGCTGCCCTGATTGCACCCTTACATTTCTTGTTGCATTCTTTGTAAAGATGAAATGCTGATGATGATCCCTCAGCCTTGTATTTTTTGAAGGCCTTCTCCTTTGCTTTTATATGCATTTTTACGTTGAAGTTAAGCTACCCAGGACTTTTCTTAGCTCTTTTAATTTTATTTCCCATTGGGATGCACTGGCTAATGCCCTTATTTAATATGCCCTTAAAGCATACACATACACACGTGAGCAGTGCCCGCATATGTAAACGGTGTTCAACCCACACCCACACCCACACAGGTATCGCCACGATTGTTAGAGCGAGAACAATAATACTAGCCCTAGACCTCCTCTGTAACACAAAACGTGATATGTTGGGTATCAATTTACTCGCCTAACATTATAAAAAAAATTGGGCTAATTTTACTGTTGTCTTATTTTTTTTAATTAAAAAGTATATTTTTTGCAAAAAGATGCGCTTGTAAAACCGCTGCGCAAATACGGTTTTGCAATGACCGCCATTTTATTCTCTAGGGTGTTAGAAAAAAAATATATATAATGTTTGGGGGTTCTAAGTAATTTTCTGTTTTTAACTTGTAACCACCAAATCTCAGAAAGAGGCTCGGTCCTTAAGTGGTTAAAATGGGTGGTGAGTGTAAACACCCCCTTACATTGGTGGCCAGTGTAGAAATCCCCCTTTATTGGTTGTTGATGTAAAATCCAGCAGTACATTGGTTGTCAGTGTAAATTCTTCATTACATTGGTGATCATTGTACATTTCCCTTTACATTGGTGGTAAGTGCAGAATTGCCCTTACACTGGTGGTCAGTGTAAATCCCTCCTAACATTCGTGATCGGTGTAAAACCATCACCTTACATCGGTGGTCAGCACAAATCTCCCTCGACAATGGTTGTCAGTGTAAATTCCCCCTTACATAGAGGTCATTGTATATTCCCCCTTATGCTGGTGGTTGGTGTAAATGCTCCTATTACATTGGTGTCAGTGTAGAAATCCCTTTTTATATCACATAGTTACATAGTAGGCGAGGTTGAAAAAAGACTCAAGTCCAACATATGTGTGTGATTTTATGTCAGTATTACATTGTATATCCCTGTATATCCCTGTATGTTGTGGTCGTTCAGGTGCTTGTCTAATAGTTTTTTTAAATTATCGATGCCCCCCGCTGAAACCACCACCTGTGGAAGAGAATTTCACATCCTAACCGCTCTTACAGTAAAGAACCCTCTATGCAGTTTAAAGTTAAACTGCTTTTCTTCTAATTTTAGTGAATGCTGCGTGTCTTATTAATTTCCCTTTCGCTGAAAAGTTTTATCCCTATTGTGGGGTCACCAGTACGGTATTTGTACATTGAAATCTTGTCCCCTCTCAAGCGTCTTCTCTCCAAAGAGAACAAGTTCAGTGCTTGTAACCTTTCCTCATAACTAAGGTCCTCCAGTCCCTTTATTAGTTTTGTTGCCCTTCTCTGGACTCTCTCCAGTTCCAGCACATCCTTCCTGAGGACTGGTGCCCAGAACTGGACAGCATACTCCAGGTGCAGCTGGACCAGAGTCTTGGTAAATGGGAGAATTATTGTTTTATCTCTGGAGGTAATCCCCTTTTTAATGCATGCCAATATTCTGTTTTCTTTGCTTGCAGCAACTTGGCATTGCATGCCATTGCTGAGCCTATCATCTACTAGGACCCCCAGGTCCTTTTCCATCCTAGATTCCCCCAGAAGTTCTCCCCCTAGTGAGTAGATTGAATTCATATTTTTCCCACCAAAATGCATTATTTTATATTTTTCTACATTAAATCTCATTTGCCATGTAGTTGCCCACCCCATTATTTTTGTTCAGATCTTCTTGCAAGGTTTCCACATCCTGCGGAGAAGTTATTGCCCTGCTTAGCTTAGTATTGTCTGCAAATACAGAGATTGAGCTGTTTATCCCATCCTCCAGGTCGTTTATGAAGAAATTAAATAGGATTGGTCCCAGGACAGAACCCTGGGGGACCCCACTTTCCACCCCGGACCATTCAGAGTACTCCCCATTTAACACTACCCTCTGAACTGTAGCCAGTTTTCAATCCATGTACTCACCCTATGGTCCATGCCAACGGACCTTACTTTGTACAGTAAACATTTATGGGGAACTGTATCAAATGCTTTTGCAAAATCCAGATATACCATGTCTACAGGCCTTCGTTTATCTAGATGGCAGCTCACCTCCTCATAGAAGGTTAATAGATTGGTTTGGCAATAAAAATTCTTCATGAATCCATGCTGATTACTGCTAATAATACTGTTGTCATTACTAAAATCTTGTATATAGACCTTTATCATCCCCTCCAAGAGCTTGCATACAATTGATGTTAGGCTAACTGATCTGTAATTCCCAGGGATATATCTTGGCCCTTTTTTAAATATTGGTGCTACATTGGCTTTTCTCCAATCAGCTGGTACCATTCCAGTCAGTAGACTGTTTGTAAAAATTAGGAACAATGGTCTGGCAATTACTTGACTAAGTTCCTTAAGGATCCTCGGGTGCAAGCCATCTGCTCCCGGTGACTTATTAATGTTAAGTTTTTCAAGTCTATTTCTAATTCTTTCCTCTGTTAGCCACGTGGGTGCTTCCTGTGACATGTCATGAGGGTGCTTCCTGTGACATGTCATGAGGATAAACATTGCAGTTTTGGTTACTGAAGCCCCCGATTCCCTCGTGAAGACTGAGGAAAATCTCTCCATCCTTAGTAACCAGATCCCCTTCATCATTCTTTATGGGACTAATATGATCTGACCTCCCTTTCTTACTACTTATGTATTTAACTAATATGTATTTATGTATTTTTAGCTTCAGCCCTGGAAGATTTTACCCCTTTCCTGACCAGAGCACTTTTTGCGATTCGGCACTGCGTCACTTTAACTGACAATTGCGCAACGACGTTGCACCCAAACAAAATTGACATACCTTTTTTCCCACAAATAGAGCATTCTTTTGGTGGTATTTGATCACCTCTCGGGTTTTATTTTTTGCGCTATAAACAAAAAAAGAGCCACAATTTTAAAAAAAAAACGCATTATTTTTTACTTTTTGCTATAATAAATATCCCACAAAATATATAGAAAACACATTTTTTTCCTCAGTTTAGGCCAAAATGTATTCTACATATTTTTGGTAAAAAAAAAACGCAATAAGCGTATATTGATTGGTTTGCGTCTACAAAATAGGGGATAGTTTTATGGTATTTTTATTTTTAATTTTTTTTTTTTTAAATTAGTAATGGCGGCGATCTGCGATTTTTATCGGGACTGCAACATTATGGCCGGACACGTCGGACAATTTTGACACTATTTTGGGACCATTGTCATTTATACAGCATTTAGTGCTATAAAAATACACTGATTACTGTGTAAAAGACACTGGCAGTGAAGGGGTTAACCACTAGGGGGCGATGAAGGGGTTAAGTGTGTCCTAGGGAGTGATTATAACTGTAGGGGGGATGGGCTTTAAGTCACATGACAGAGGTCACCGCTCCCGATGACAGGGAGCGGTGATCTCTGTCATGACACTAGCCAGAACGGGAAAATGCTTTGTTTACAAAGGCACTTCCCGTTCTGAGGCTCCGTGACACGATCGTTGGGAGACCGGCGGACCTTGAGTCTGCCGGTCCCACAGGCATGGTCACGCTGTACGCGACGCGCGCGCACACCTGCTATCCCCGGGTCTTAAAGGGGACGTACAGGTACGCCCATTTGCCAACCGCTGCCATTGTGCCGACATATATCCGCGTGCAGCAGTCAGCAAGTGGTTATAGAATTTCTTGGGATTTTTGTTCTATCTTAGCTGCCCTGATTGCACCCTTACATTTCTTGTTGCATTCTTTGTAAAGATGAAATGCTGATGATGATCCCTCAGCCTTGTATTTTTTGAAGGCCTTCTCCTTTGCTTTTATATGCATTTTTACGTTGAAGTTAAGCTACCCAGGACTTTTCTTAGCTCTTTTAATTTTATTTCCCATTGGGATGCACTGGCTAATGCCCTTATTTAATATGCCCTTAAAGCATACACATTTTTCCTGTGATCGCTGTTTCCTAAATTGCCTTATATTTTCACATTTGTGATCAGGTCTGTATTGTTGGTAATCAGTAGGTCTAGTATTGCTTTGTTTCTAGTTGGTGCGTTTACCATCTGACCCATGAAATTGTCCTGCAAGACATTTAGGAACTGGCGAGCCTTAGATGAATACGCGGTTCCTTGGATAATTAAAATCCCCCATTATAATGATACTTCCCATTCTTGCTGCTAATCCAAATTGTGATAGGAGGTCCACCTCGGCTTCCTCCCTCTGGTTAGGGGGCCTATAGTATACTCCCAGTATTACTTTTCCCTTAGTTTCCTCGTTTTGTAGCTCTACCCATAAGGATTCCACCTCTTCCCTTGCTCCCTTAGTGATGTAATCTCTCACATTCACTTGTACATCATTTTTGATATACAGGCATACCCCTCCCCCTTTTTTACCCTCACTATACCTGCGATATAGGGAATACCCTTGAATAGTTGCCAGCCAATCATGAGAGCTGTTGAACCAAGTCTCTGTAATTCCTACAAAATCGAAATCCTCCTCGTATAACAGTAGCTCTAGTTCTCCCATCTTGTCCGCCAGACTCCTGGCTTTGGTGAACGTGCCACGTAGTTTAGACCGGTCGCATTCTATCTCCTTATTGGGCGCTCTGGGGTTGCAAATAGGACTTGTTACTATACTTACCTCGGGTTTCGGTGCTTTAGTCAACCTACTGATTTTGGGACGAATGCAATTTTTAACGACAAATTAAATATATAAAAATGAATTTTGGGAGTAACTAAATAAATTTATTTTTCGGATGAAAACGAAATTCCGAAACGAAATTTTTCAGTGTGCACATGCCTAATACTGTGTTTCTGGCCATCCGGCAGGATCAGTGTTTGTTGAGTAGTAAAATACTGTATTTGCAGTAAGAACAGAGGCAACATTTACAAGTGCCCTTAGGAAGGAGTTTACATGGATCTCCTCTGTTCCCTGTCATATGACTGGGAACTAGCATATTGCGTATAGAGGAGCCCATTTTTATACTGGTGGTAGTCATCAACAAAATGTTTAATCAACGTTCAATTTTGCTACTGTTTCTGCACATCCTGTTTGATCTGAACGATTTGATTGTTTAATTGGGAAACAATCTGAACTTTATCCTGTTTAGATTAGTTGCTAACTGGATAAAGTTGTAAATCTGTTGGACTACCTGTGGCGTTGACAATATCCTTATGGGTGTAAAATGTAGGCATGATATGATGAACAAAAAAACTTCATTTATTTGTGGAATTCAATTGACTTTCCAGAGCTTTATCTACAACGGAAAAAAATGAAAATCTTCACATACTGATTTTTATTCAATACAACAATGCTCCCACATATATTAGAAGGTCTTATTGTTAAATTGATTAGAGATTGACATTGTTGTCAATTCAAATTTTGAGATACCGTATATGACCTGATGGCAAAGTTTCTATATCCCTCACAACCAATCTTACAAATAAATATGTAGTAAAAAAATTGCATTAGATACATCAATGCTTTCATGATGTTCTATTGGCTCAATATTACCTTTTTCTCATAGTTCTGTAAGACTTTTTAATATAGTTTTTCTATTTGTGTTTCTTTGTAATTTATGCTTAATTTCTTGTAACTGGGGGTGATTTACGGTAATTCTGACAGTGTACTGCATACTGTAACTGCTTCACTGCCATGATTTTTGGACATGCGTGGACTGTGATGGATGGGGTCAGTAAGGACAGGCATACTTGGGCTGAGAGGATGTTAAAAATAGGAGGTGGGAATGAGGTGCGAGGTTCTCTGACTTGTGTGGTGGCAGGTGATACTGACAATGGTGTTTTGTTTTGTCAGAGTATTTATACTGAAATATCAAATAGTTTTTATATTTTTGGAAATAAGCAAAATCTATCATTTAGGAGATTTCCACATATTTCCACAAATCAACCCAATGACTGAAATTTGATTATCTGCGCTAAGTTGAAGAAGAAGGAATACAATATTGTGCAAAAAATATATATATTTATTTACTAAAATCAGTGCAAAATAATATCAAAATATAACTGGTGATAAACACAGAATATAAATTCAAATATCAACAATATGGGTGGTACAGGTGATGGAACAAATAACCACAAGCTCTAGTTTTAAAATGCCAATGTCTTAAAACTTGATAACTACTTTGTAAATGGTTAACATTTTCTCAATGACTCCGCAACTTAAGAAAACAAACAAGTGTTGAAATCAGCACGTGATCTCTCTCAAACAGATCTTGAAAGCTCAAACTTTAAAAATACACAGACAGAATGTTATACCGTATATCAACTTTGTAATTTACCCAAGACTTATATTTAAGGTAAAAAAAATTTTTGAATTAATTTGTTTAAGCACATATCATAACAAAACCATTGTACAGACTATGGAATTAGCTTTTGTAGAGATATACAAAGATGTGTATTTCTCTTATAATTGGAATATAATTATGTCATACTGCAGGTAGAAATAAAACAATTCCAATGCTATGCCACAAGGATTAAATGGTTTAGTCATGTACATACCCAAACAATTCAATTACCAATAGGCAGAAGAAAATTGTACTTTACCAGAAATATAAGACTATTTTGTTTGAAAGATATCAACCATGTATTCCAAGGACACCCTTTTCCTTCATATACCTTCTCGTCCTTTCTTCCGTTCCTCCTCCTGGTATGTGTATATCTCTTTTATCCCACCCAAAAAGTGGGTGTGTATTTACCTTACATGTAACTAACGTGTTATTTTTATTTATAGCAACACTGTCTAGGAGGCCATTTTGGACTTTTAACATAATTATCAACAGGGGGCAGTGTTGTATTAAAAATTATCTCGGAATGTTCCTTAACATGTCAAAAATCTCATCAAATAACCTTTTGACTTAAGCTTTAAGGAACACAATAATGTTTATAAGATATCATTTATATGTCAGGCTTCTCCAGACTTCTGTCTTCTCATGGGATATATGGCCCTAGTGAGTCTGAGCAAAGCAATTTACTTTCCCTCTACATACCTTGAAACGTAGATCATTTGTAACTGGCTATATACAGTAAAACCTTGGATTGTGAGCATAATTCGTTCTGGAAACATGCTTGTAATCCAAAGCACTTGTATATAAAAGCGAATTTCCCCATAAGAAATAATGGAAACTCAGATGATTTGTTCCACAAACATTTATTTATTTATTATACAAGTCCTTTAGTTTATAGTCCATATAAAAAAATTATAGCAATGTGATAGGTTGTGTAACCATAACATGTCCATTCACAAATGGCAGCCTCCACAAGGGGATTAGAAGCAAAATCCAGCAGGAGCTACACAGTATAAAAGAGAAGAGAGGCACCTCTAATGCCCTGTACACACGATCGGACATTCCGACAATAAAATCCATCGGATTTTTTCCGACGGATGTTGGCTTAGACTTGTCTTGTATACACACGGTCACACAAAGTTGGTCGGAAATTCCAAACATCAAGAACACGGTGACGTACAACACGTACGACGAGCCGAGAAAAATGAAGTTCAATAGCCAGTGCAGCTCTTCTGCTTGAATCCGAGCATGCGTGGCACTTTGTGTGTCGAAATTGTTAACACATGATTGGAATTTACACGAACGGATTTTGTTGTCAGAAAATTTTAGAGCCAGCTCTCAAACTTTGTGTCGGAAATTCCGATGGAAAAAGTCAGATGGAGCCCACACACGGTCGGAATTTCCGACAACAAGCTCCGATCGTACATTTTCCGCTGGAAAGTCCGATCGTGTGCACAGGGCATTGGTGTAGCATTATGGTTCCATTTAATGAAGGTACAACATTTAGCAACTCACATGGTTGATAATTAAAACAGGCACATGTAAGCATACAGGCATCCAGGGTAAAGCTGTCCACATAGACCGTCCTCCACACCGTCAGCTCTCACTGCTGTCAGTCTGCAATCATGACCAGGAAGACTACCCTTCAGTAGAGCGATTTGAAAGCGAGGCACGCAGCGTGGAAGGGATGATGTTGATGGTGGTGCGGGGGATAGTCTATGTGGACAGCTTTACCCCGGATGCCTGCATACTTAGATGTGCCTGTTTTAATCATCAGCTATGTAGGTTGCTAAATGTTCTACCTTCATTAAATGGAACCATATTGTTACACTTAGAGGTGCCTCTGTTCTGTTTTATACTACGTTGTGACATGACGTTACTTGTATATCAAGACATCACTTGTATATCAAGTCAAAATTTAGTTAAAAATGTTGCTTGTCTTGCAAAACGCTCTCAAAGCAAGTTACTCTCAAACCAAGGTTTTACTGTAATAGCCATTATATATGTAATTTCACACATAAAATTTCTATTGATTTACTATTCATCATGTTAAAAATATGCTATCCTTCTCCAATATATTTCAATGGGTAATAACATAAACATAATATAATTAATTATTGTGGTACATTATAAAATATATAAACCCAAATGAGTGAGATTATTTAATTTAGTATGCATAAACTTGCCCTATTATAATGTAATAATAATATAATAGGAATTACTGCTAATATAATTATTTGCAATGAATAATGTAAAGCATTTTGTAAAAACAACTTTAGAATAAGCCTCTTTTCTCATCCATGCAAAGAGGAAGAGAAAAAAAACTATACATGTTTGTTCATTGTTCATTCGAAACACAAGACATGTACTCATTAGAATTTAAACATTAGCCCTCTTAGTCTCATTCTTATCTCGTCTGACTGACAGAAATTCTGAATTTATAATCTAAGAGAACTAAGATAAAGCTCTAAAAATCTTCTTGTAAGAAACCTTGTTTAAAACCATGAACTCCTTAGGAAAAGAAGAAAAAAAATAGCACAACATGGCTACTGAGTTGCTCATGAAATTATATGTATATATATATATATACATATATATATATATATATATATATATATATATATATATATATATATATATATATATATATATATAATCATATGCATAAGCCTAAAAAAATGAATTCTTTTTAACCCCAATAGGTCTGACAGTTTTAATGATAAGATTAGTCACCATCATTCAGCGGGGGATCTCTGGGCATTAATTTCTTTTGTGGATGGTTTGTGACCATCATGTTGTCCTCTTTTTCTTTTTTGCCCTCCATGCAGCTGAATATTTCCTACGTGTGGACCATATAAGAAAAATGCCTTGCTTTCTTTTTCCTTTGGGGGACAGAGATTAAAATCTTTTTTTATATATATGTGCAAAGGCCACTGGCTACCAAACATCAGGAAATTACTGCTTACTATAAGGTCTGCATAATGCACGAGTTTGTGCAAATTAAAAAAAAAAAAAATTTTTTATAAAATTTACCCACAATACCGGGCACTTTTACCCCCTTCCTGCCCAGGCCAATTTTCAGCTTTCAGTGCTGTCACACTTTGAATGACAATTGCGAGGTCATGCAACAGTGTACCCAAATGACATTTTTATCATTTTTTTGAGACAGATAGAGCTTTCCTTTGATGGTATTTTATTACCACTGGGTATTTTATTTTTTGCTAAACAGACCAAAAAGACTGAAAATACTGAAAAAAAAGCTTTTCTTAGTTTCTACAATTCTGCAATTAAGTATTTTTTTTTCTTCACTGATGTGCGTTAATGAGGCTGCACTGATGGGCACTGATAGGCTGCACTGATGGACATTAATGGGGCTGCACTGATGCTCACTGATGAGGCGGCAGGGATGGGCACTGATGAAGCGGAACTGAGGGGTACTGATGAGGCTGCACTGATGGGTACTGATGAGGTGGCACTGATGGGCACTGATGAGGCTGTACTGATGGGCACTGATGGGTACTCATAAGGCGGCATTGATGGAAACTGATAAGCTGCACTGATGAGGAGGTACTGATGAGGCTGCATTGATGAGGCGGCACTGATAGGTGGCACTGATGGGCACTGGTTGGCACTGATGGGGCTTCACTGATAATAATAGCATTGATGATCAGTGCCCTGATTATTAGTGTAAACAATGTGCTGACAGCTTGCCAATTATTGGCTCTCCTTTCCTCACACAGACATAGCGTGCCTCTATGATTGGCCTTTAACCCTAATCTGTGATCAGATGTGTCCAAAGAACACAGCGGTCACAGAGTGTGCCCGATGCGCGCCCCCTGGGGGCTGAGTTCTGGGAGGACGTCAATGGACTTTCGGATATAGCGCGGGACACTGTACGTGCGCCCCACCCCCGCTCCAAGCGCCGGCGGAGCAGTAGGGGGGGCAGGGACGGCAACAGGTTGTGGCTCCCGGAGGTGAGAGGCGGGGAGTGCAGCAGGACCCGCCCAAACTGACGAGTGGGAGCCAGAGGAGAAGGACAGGCTTCGGAGCCCAAGCGCAACGCCATGTGACTCTGAGGGTCCTGGAGCGGGCTGGGCGAGAGGAATCCTGGCTCGCGGAGCGGACAGATGGGGGGACCCACCGGGGGGAGCTCCAGCAGCGCGGAGAAGCAGGGGGAGGCGGGGGGGAGGGCAGGGGCCCATGGCAACCTGATTTCCAGGGGAAGGTGGGGGGTGACATGTAGGAAGGCCTCAAGGGACTGGGGCTGAGGAAGGAGGGAGGACGGTACGTCTCCTGCCCCAAGCAGCCTGGGGCCCCCGGGAGGAGGTGGAAGGGGGGGACGTTTCAGGGGTAAGAATACCAGTCACCATGTCCTTGGAGAGCCAGCTCGTGGACCCTGGCCAGCAGAAATTCAGTGTCCATAGCAGAGGTGCAGGGTCCACAGCAGCTCTTCCAACCACTCTTCCAAAAGACCCAGAATTCCCTGGGGCACATGATTTCCTGAGCTCAGGACCATCCCATCCCACATGTCCCAACCAATCATTCCCCTTGTCATGCACCTAGCCATGCCCCCATCAGTCAAGGCTCTCTTTCCCTAGGGAGGGGCTCAAGAGGCCTTCATGCTGATGTGGTCAGTGACTATTTATTGCACATGAAATGTACCAATCTATAATTTTTTTTGTATATGGATGTTTGTCTAATTTTTTAACTTAGTAAAACATTTTCATGCACATAAGCTGCAGCACATTATTGTAGGTGTATCTGCATTTACAATACATCCCCCTGAAAAGTACTACAAAACTTGTTGATCCTACTAGTGAAGTCCATCTAATGCAGTAACAATTCTGCACTGCTTCTGGGCTGAGAGCAGAGTTGTCATTCTGATGTAAACTGTGCCTTCTTACAATACAGCGGGATGAAAAAAAATTGCTCTAAATGTGGCTATCAGCATTGTTACCACTGATTCACAAGCCTCCAACTTGTCAATCAGCACCTGGCCACACCTAGCCCTGCCCACTGTTTTCTGGATTGACAGCGATGCCACCCTCCCACTGTGAGCTGCAATATCTGTGAAAGGGAGCATTTGAGGAACAAAAAAATGGAGGACTTGGCTCAGTCAGGGAGGGTAAAGGAAGTTTTTTGTTTGCTTCAGGAGGCTCGTGCATCACATGTTCTTTGGATTTGGACATAGAGGAGCCTTTAGATGTACTTTAACCACCTGGCATCCATAAGCCATATATAAAAGTCATGTACTTCAATTGGTTAAAACAAAACCAGCTCACCACTGCAGCCATGGGCTTGGTTGAATTTTTTTTCAGCCAGTAAAAGTGATCCAGGCAGCTTTATAGATCACTTTTGTTGTACTAAGAATGTGTTTCCCTGCCCCCATCAACCACCGCTCATTGCTGTAATTAGCTGCGGAATGGAGAGCGGAAGGAGTTTGGTGAATATCCATTTCTGATCTCCTTTGTGAATAATTAACCTGGAAGTGACAAGCATTTCATCACGTCAAGGTTCAAAGCTGTCATTCCCTGGCTGTTGTGGTCAGGAAAGCAGCTAATAAAGCATGGGCTAATGGAGGGCAAAGGTGACATTAGGGGTCTAAACATCTAAAAGACTCCTGATGTCTCCATAAAAAGGACCTGTCATCTGCCCATACTTCTTAGCCCCCTTGTGATAGTTATAATATTAAATTTGCTGAGAAAAAAGCAAAAAAACAAAATGTGAAAAATTTTTTGGACATGAAGTGGGTAAGGTGTGAGTATAGCAAAAACTGTTCTTAGTCTTGTGTAAAGAAAGGAAGGGTTAAGTGAAGTCCTCTGTCAGTTTATTCTTTGCTATCTGTGTCCTTTTGGGGAGATTTCTCTTCAATTTCACTTCACAAGTGAGGGGGGTTCTTCGCCAGTTGTCACTGGAACAGGTATCCTCATTAAATGATTTTCCGTCTATTTCTGTTTTATTGACAAGACTAAAATTTTGGACTGCCCTTGACTGTTTGTCTGACCAGGACAAACAGAGAGGGTGAATCGGCCCAGCATTGGCTCCTGCTATATTAATCACAACCAGTGAGCCAATGAAGATGCATAGAGCGGTGCTCAGGAGCGAGCATGCGCCAGTGCCCCCAGAGCAAGCAGCTTGCTATTGGGGGCACTGGCTAAAGAGGAGGAGCAGGGGACATAAAAAGAGGAGGATTGGGGCTGCTCTGTGCAAAACCACTTCACAGAGCAGGTAATATCATTTTAAGTATGCAAGATGTGCTTCACTAAATAGGAGGGTTCTTTGGTAATAAACCTGTAAGCTATTTTTCACCCAAACTGGATTGAAGATAGGCCTCATTCTTTAGCTGTCTGTGTTAGTCTACTACCCAAGAAATAAAGCTCAATTAAAATATTTATAATAATCCTTTAATAATCCTTTATATTGTAGATCTTTAATTGCCTATTTGCTTTGCTGTCATGAATATGCTTTATGAAAAAAAAAAAAATGTATTTTTACTTTATAAAATGTGTCCTTCAGCTTTCTTTGAAGGATCAGCCTGTGCCCCCAATATCATATACCATTATCAGAAAAAAAGATTTAATACAATGAAATTGTTATACATAACTCTGACATCTGGTAACTTAAACCTTTCACTATAAGGCCTCATGCACACTGGACGTTTTTGGCAATAGATGTTTTTTTCTACAGTCATTAAACTCTCCACCCTGTTATCCTACGTGTCCATGCATACATAGGCTGTTATCAGCAGTTTTGGGCAGTGGCGTTTTTGAGCAGTAAAAAAACCCCAAAACTAGTGGGTTCTGAGACGCGTTTTTCAGCTGTAAAAATGCTCTAACGCTGATAAACGCTGATAAACGTTGATAAACATATTATACTTACCTGCTCTGTGCAATGGTTTTGCAGAGCAGCCCCGATCCTCCTCTTCTGGGGTCCCCCCGGCACTCTGGGCTCCACCCACCCCACCCCCGAGTGCCCCCATAGCAAGATGCTTGTAAGCAGGTGCTTGTGAGGTGCCATGGTCACAATGAAAATTACCGTCAAGTGCAGGGTGTGGCCCCGTCCACACACTTGCTATGGGTGCACTTGTGCATGCTTGCTCCTTGAATCCTGCTCTATGTGTCCAACTCCTTGTTCACTGGCTCTAAATGACAGCAGCAGGAGCCAATGGCTGAGCCAATGAGGAACAAGAGAGCATCGGCTCTCATGCACATTGCTGGATTGAGATCGGGCTCAGGAATGTATTTAGAGGGGCTGTAGGGGAAGCTGCATGCAGAATGTTTTGTCCCTTCAAAATAGGATACATTAAGGTAAAAAAAAACCTACTGCCTTTACAACCATTTTAACTGTGCCAGGGAAGCATTTATCTGTAAAGAAAGGACGGAATACTTACCTCGCTAGCTATCCCTTCAAAACTTCAAAAATTGGAATTATCGGTGATTAGACTCCAGAGTGTGCCACA
This sequence comes from Lithobates clamitans, assembly GCA_037952925.1. NCBI lineage: Eukaryota > Metazoa > Chordata > Amphibia > Anura > Ranidae > Lithobates > Lithobates clamitans. Next base: position 10,164,317 of record JBBGZY010000723.1, read on the forward strand.
TCCCTAAATACGAATATCGACATAGAGATTCCCCAGTTGTGGGACTTTACAGGCACTTCAAACACATAACAGATAAATAAAAACTGATATTTATTATGAATTATAAAACATACATGATGTGAACAACTGAAAATACACCAACTGAAACAGCAAGATGATACAATCTGGTATCCTCCACCCAACACGTTTCAGAGACTATGTGGCTCCTTCATCAGGGGTATAAGAGGTAACCTTGTAGTCGTTCATTGGTGTATCAAAAAACATTCCATGTTTGGTTTAAAAAACAGAGTCTCAAAACTTTCTGCCTTCCCGCCCCACCTTGGAGGTAACGTATGTTGTACTGGATAGAAGAGCCAATCGTAAAGAGGAGCATCCAAAAGGTGCTACACTCAACCTGGAAACACCAGGGGGCTCTGAGGCCTGGCAAACAGTGTCCTGCACCTATGGACCCATTATGGAATGGCAAACCTCACATTGAGTAGTAATAAGAGTATGGGCTGGCTTTAGACAGCACAGCTAAAATGATGTGTCCTCCATAAAGGTGTGCATAAAGATAAATAGGATATTATCCAGGTTGAGTGTAGCACCTTTTGGATTGGCTCTTCTATCCAGCACAACATACGTTACCTCCAAGGTTGGGTGGAAAAGCAGAAAGTTCTGAGGCTTTGTTTTTATACAAAACATGGAATGTTCTTTGATACACCAATGAACGACAAGGCTACCTCTTATAACCCTGATGATGTATCATCATCTTGCTGTTTCAGTTGATGTATTTTCAGTTGTTCATATCATGTATATTTCATGTTTCCTGTCTTTTACTGATGATTCATAAAAAATATCTGTTTTTATATATTAATCTGTTATGTGTTTGAAGTGCCTATAAAATACCACAAATGGGAAACCTCTTTGTCAATAATGATATAGAAAAAAAAGGTCCCTTGACTTCTGCCAGAAAGCTGAAATTTCTGAGTGTGTGCTAGATACTTTCCAGGAACATCAAAATAAAAGGTGTGCAAAGTCTTTTCTTTAGACAACATCCAAACAATGTGTATAATACCCTGTCCCCTGCCAGTATGCTGCTGATGAGAATACTTGCAATCTCTAAGAAGCAGTGGTCACCCTGCAGAGGTCCAACATGCACCCCTGCTAAATCATATATACAGCTCTACAGTTAGGAAAACTCAGGCCCTCTTTTGATCAGAGAGCTGACTGCATCCAGGCTTGAACATCCGTCCCAAACCATAGTTAACAGCCCTTTGTGCGGCTACATGCGATCTGCTGCTGATCACATAACCAGGTCCTTCAAGCAGCAAGAATCTGCAGATTCTTGCCACAGGAATCCAGCGCCTGCAACAAACCAGCCATGTGAAATGGGCCTAAGGCTTCATGCACAAAGACACTTAGTAGCTCTTGTGTGTTGAGGTGAAAATCCCAGCCAATTTCTGGTGCCCTCGGAACCGCAGGTGCCGCATACAGCCGCCGATACAAGTGAAAGCGGTTATGCTCAGGTAAACACCGATGGCTTCTGCATTGGCATTAACACCCATTTTGCATTGTAATGGCGTTAATCCACCCAGAATATGTCAGCATAACCATTGTAAATACTACATGGGAGATTGTAAATGCTACATGGGAGAAGCTGTTTTAATCTGGCTGTGTACTTCTATTTATTGACCCTCTGTAGAACTATGGAACAGCTGAAAGAATGAACTGAGATCTTTCTGGTGTTTTTAAGTGGAACACCACAAGATTTAAAGATTATCCTCTTTACAGATGACACTGAACTATAGACCGATAAAAATGCAGTATGCAATTTTTGTACAGAAGGATTTAAAGCACTGGGAACATGGCATTCTGTCATAATATCTCAGCTACAGTGTATTAAAGCTTAATAGCAGTGACACAGAGAAAGCCTTCCAAAGGAAGATTAGAGAAGTGGTTGTTGATGACACTGTCACATTACAGGAATGTCACAAATGCACATATTGGACTGGGCACTCATGACGGTATCATGACCGCTAAGCTCATAAACTGCTCACATTCAAGTTAAGCTGCCGTGAATTTGAATAATCATGTTGGCATCTTTGAATTAATTTTGTTCTTCTAAGACAAATGACAACATTTTCATCATGTGACTGATCTAATTTATCAGACCTCTCATTATGGCTATTATGAAGTAATGGGATTGATTGCTGAAACACAGAAAAACACCAATATGCTGCAGGAGAGAAAGGAGGATACTTTTCTTTTTACTTCAGTATTGTTTTTTTTTCTACCGTATCTCTGATACATTCTGCTCCTTCAACTGTAAGATATCTTACCCCCAATAATTTTACTTTATGTGACTGGACTTTGGTATAGCACAGCCAGGCTCTTAAAGCAGAAATCCAACTAAAATGTGAAATTTCACTGATCCTCCCTCACCCGAATCCCCCTCCGCCTGTTTTGGAAACTTTTTTTTTAGTTGGAAAGGGTACCTATTTATGACAGGTACCTACTCCGACTTTCGCTATGTTTGCCATGTTTGCTATGTTACCCGGCTGTCACACAAGTCCTGCCTCCTAGTTTGTCTCCTTTGATAGACAGCACACTTGTCCAATGCCAGGACATTTGCTGTCTATCATAGGTAGGAGCTGACCCAGGAGGTGGGACTTGTGTGACGGCGGGCACCCGGCAATTCAAGTTAAAGCTGTTACAGTGGGTAACGCCGGTCCACGTGATGATGCTGGCTCTCCTCTCTGATCCCCTGCACAAGTAAGGCTGCATTGCTGGGCACAGGTGAGGCTGCATACATGAACAAAGGTGAGGCTGCATACATGCGCACAGGTGAGGCTGCATAGATGGGCACTGGTGAGGTTGCATTGCTGGGCACTGGTGAGGCTGCATTGATGGGCACTGGTGAGGCTGCATTGATGGGCACAGTTGAGGCTGCATACATGGGCACAGGTGAGGCTGCATACATGGGCACTGGTGAGGTTGCATTGATGGGCATTGCTGGCAGGCTGCATTGCTGTGCACTGGTCAGGCTGCATTGCTGGGCACTGGTGAGGATTTTGTCAAAATTTCAATGCATAGACAAGTGTAGCGCTGTAGGTTTAAAAAACTTATATAGATATAAGAATAAAGAAAACGTCTATGTCAAACAGCAAAATATGACAGCTTAACAAATAAACAAATAAAGTCTCTGATGTTCTTCGGATGTTTTAAGGACTGAAAGGGACTGATGTTAGTCCAAAAGTATGTATAGTTCCTTATTCACCACGTGGATAACGCATGCAAAGGTGTGATGGACCCTCCACATAGAGAAAAAGTGAAGGCTTACCAGAAGGATTGAACTCATAAGAACGTACGTTCAATGAGTCAATCAAGCTTGTAACCCCAACGGGCAATCAAAAGGAGGAACCTCACGATTGGATGGCAGTAAAACTTCAGAACATATCCAGACTCCTGACGGAACTTTAGAATGGATGGCAAACCTTCCCACGGATCATCTCAGATGGATAGTCCATATAAGAATAAAGAAGGGGGGCCACATAGCATAATACCGTTTGGAAAAACAGATTTATTAAAATAAGTAAACAACTTACATTTCGGTAGTAAAAAAAGCGCTTCAAGTATAATTATGGCAGGCAGTGGAGTCTCCCCACTGCCTTCTTTTTTCTTTTTCTTTTTTGGGCACTGGTGAGGCTGCATTGCTGGGCACTGGTGAGGCTGCATAGATGGGCACTGGTGAGGCTGCATAGATGGGCACTGGTGAGGCTGCATAGATGGGCACTGGTGAGGATGCATTGGATGGGCACTGGTGAGGCTGCATTGCTGGGCACTGGTGAGGCTGCATAGATGGGCACTGGTGAGGCTGCATAGATGGGCACTAGTAAGGCTGAATAAATGGGCACTGGTGAGGCTGCATTGCTGGGCAGAGGTGAGGCTGTATACATGGGCACAGGTGAGGCTGCATACATGGGAATAGGTGAGGCTGCATACATGGGCACTGGTGAGGTTGCATTGATGGGCATTGCTGGCAGGCTGCATTGCTGTGCACTGGTCAGGCTGCATTGCTGGGCACTGGTAAGGCTGCATTGCTGGGCACTGGTAAGGCTGCATTGCTGGGCACTGGTGAGGCTGCATAGATGGGCACTGGTGAGGCTGCATAGATGGGCACTGGCGAGCCCTGCATGCTTTATGTAGTGAACTGCTGAGCCCTGCATTCTTTATGTAGCACACTTCTGAGCCTTGCATTCTTTATGTAGCGCATTCCTGAGCCCTGCACTCTGCTTTTTCTGATCTTCATAACATTTGGTAGTCATATCTCAAAAAATTCTAAGAAGTATCTTTTTTTTAATCTTATGGAAGAAATGTGAGAAATAACGTATATATCATACAATCATTCCATAAACACATACCACATACACTACATATATAATTTGAGGAAAATATGCTTATAAAATAGTTTACCATTTGCCAATAAAAAAAAATAAATGTCCCCAGATTTCATTTAAAAAATCTGGCCAGTGTGAGGAGGAGGAGTCACAATGGTGTGCCCCTCCGCCTGTTTTGGAAACTTTTTTTTTAGTTGGAAAGGGTACCTATTTATGACAGGTACATACTCCGACTTTCGACAATACACATAAAAGTTCATTGATAAGAACTGCATGGGATTTCCCCACAGGGGAACCCCGAATCAAAATTAAAAACAAAACTGGCGTGGGGTCCCCCTAAATTCCATACCAGGCCCTTCAGGTCTAGTATGGATATTAAGGGGAACCCCGCGCCAAAATTTTTAAAAAAATGACGTAGGGGCCCCCCTCAAAATGATTTTAAGGGGAACCCCGCGCCAAAATTTAAAAAAAAATTGGTGTGGGGTCCCCCCAAAAATCCATACCAGACCCTTATCCAAGCACGGAGCAGGCAGCAGGAAAAGAGGGCGGACGAGAGAGCGCCCCCCCTCCTGAACTGTACCAGGCCACATGCCCTCAACATTGGGAGGGTGCTTTGGGGTAGCCCCCCAAAACACCTTGTCCCCATGTTGATGGGGACAAGGACAAGGACGTCACGGGGAATGCCACGGGGAAGTCCCCGTCAAGTCCGCCTGCGTCAGAGGGGGCGGGGTCACCGGGTGGCCCCGCCCTCCGTTATTTAGGAACAGTCAGAAGACGAGAAGCGTCACACAGCAGGAGCCTCCCATCCAATCATGGATGCGGAGCGGCCCGAAAAGAAGATGAAGACAAGAACATGAAGACAAGAAGATGAAGATAAAAAGATGAAGAGAAAAAGATGAAGAGAGAAGTGTCACACAGCGGGAGCCTCCCATCCAATCATGGATGCGGAGCGGCCCGAAAAGAAGATGAAGAGAAGAAGATGAAGATAAGAAGATGAAGAGAAGAAGATGAAGAGAAGAAGAGGAAGATGCCGGACGAGAACACCAGAGAAAGAAGCAGAGGATCGGAGGAAGAAGAAGATGGAGGAAGAAACTGAAGGAAGATAGAAGAAAGAAGATAGAAGATGGAAAAAAGAAGACTTTAAATAAAGGAATTGTCAAAAACCGTCTCTTGTCATTTTTAACATTTTTGACAGTTTTTTTGTGAAATGGTAGGGGTACTTTTGTATCCCCTTACCATTTCACACAGGGGGGGGGCGGGATCTCTGGGTCCCCTTGTAAAAGGGGGCTTCCAGATTCCGATAAGCCCCCCGCCCGCAGACCCCCACAACCACCGGCCAAGGGTTGTGGGGATGAGGCCCTTGTCCTCATCAACATGGGGACAAGGTGCTTTGGTGGGCTACCCCAAAGCACCCTCCCAATGTTGAGGGCATGTGGCCTGGTACTGTTCAGGAGCGACCTGCCAGGTTGGGTGCTCCGATAAGGGTCTGGTATGGATTTTTGGGGGGACCCCACGCCACTTTTTTTTTAATTTTGGCGCAGGGTTCCCCTTAAAATCCATACCAGACCTGAATGGTCTGGTATGAATTTTGAGGGGGACCCCTACATCATTTTTTTTTTTAAATGTGGTGCGGGGTTCCCCTTAAAATCCATACCAGACCTGAAGGGAATTTAGGGGGACCTCCACGCCAGTTTTTTTTTAAATTTTGGTTCGGGTTCCCCTGTGGGGAATTCCCATGCAGTTTTTATCAATGAACTTTTATGTGTATTGTCGGACCGGCAATTCATTAATAGCCGCGAGTAGTTTTAAATTACTTTTTATGAGGGGGAGCCCCTCATAATGAGCACAGCAGGGGTACAAACCCAGGAAGTCAGCACAGGGATGGTGCGAACCCCTCATAATGAGCACAGCAGGGGTACAAACCCAGGAAGTCAGCACATCACAGGGATGGTGGGAGCCCCTCATAATGAGCATAGCAGGGGTACAGCCACAGGAGGAAGTTCTTCCTGGGGCTGTACCCCTGCTGTGCTCATTAAGAGGGGCTCCCACCATCCCTGTGCTGTGCTGACTTCCTCCTGGGGCTGTACCCCTGCTGTGCTCATTATGAGGGGCTCCCACCATCATTGTGCTGTGCTGACTTCCTGGGTTTGTACCCCTGCTGTGCTTATTATGAGGGGCTCCCACCATCCCTGTGCTGTGCTGACTTCCTGGGTTTGTACCCCTGCTGTGCTTATTATGAGGGGGCTCCCACCATCCCTGTGCTGTGCTGACTTCCTGGGTTTGTACCCCTGCTGTGCTCATTATGAGGGGGCTCCCACCATCCCTATGCTGTGATGACTTCCTGGGTTTGTACCCCTGCTGTACTCATTATGAGGGGCTCCCACCATCCCTGTGCTGACTTCCTCCTGGGGCTGTACACCTGCTGTGCTCATTATGAGGGGCTCCCACCATCCCTGTGCTGTGCTCATTATGAGGGGCTCCCACCATCCTGGTGCTGTGCTGACTTCCTCCTGGGGCTTTACCCCTGCTGTGCTCATTATGAGGGGCTCTCACCATCCCTGTGCTGTGCTGACTTCCTCCTGGGGCTGTACCCCTGCTGTGCTCATTATGAGGGGCTCCCACCATCCCTGTGCTGTGCTTACTTCCTGGGTTTTTACCCCTGCTGTGCTCACTATGAGGGGCTCCCACCATCCCTGTGCTGTGCTCATTATGAGGGGCTCCCCCCATCCCTGTGCTGTGTTGACTTCCTCCTGGGGCTGTACCCCTGCTGTGCTCATTATGAGGGTCTCCCACCATCCCTGTACTGTGCTGACTTCCTCCTGGGGCTGTACCCCTGCTGTGCTCATTATGAGGGGTATCACACCAACCCTGTGCTGTGTTGACTTCCTGGGTTTTTAACTTCATCATAACGAATAATCGTAATTATTATGACAATAATAAAGCGATATTAACGAACATTCTTATTTTGTCCGATTCTGAATCTCCCATTGACTACCAGTACCAGTCTCCCACTCCCATATTAAAAAAGGTAATTTTCCCAACCCTCACTCAGCAGCAGAAGAAAACCTCTGATTGGTCAACAAAACACCAGTCACGTTTCCGTTGTAACGGAATTTGGATCTGAAATTCGTCAACAAAATTTTGTATTTCGAATACAATTCGGGAGCATAGAAATTCGTATTTCGGATGCTTCCGAATAAACAAATTATCGGAAATTCGTATGAATTTTCAATTCGTACGAAACTAACTGCACATGTCTACAGGCTACGCCAGTCTTCTGTCCGCTTTGGCGAACTAGGACATTCTCGCTAGTAATGACCTACACCTCCACGATTTAGACACAAGTCTGGATTCCTTGACCTCTTGCCAGGCGCTGTGGACAAAGCCGGGTGCACATTAGGCCCTTCAACCTCCTCTCCAGACAACTTGGTAAGTTTTGTGGCCAACATGTTCATCATTTTCGTCATCTGGGATATCTGCATCTTCAGTGCGACTACCTCAGACTTGATGTCCAATGATATGTTCATCATCTCCATTAGCTGTGAGATCTGAGTTTTCAGAACCCCAAACTCTGGATCACTGTCGGCTGTGCTGGCCACTCTGACTACGACAGCAGATTCCGAATTCTGGCCCTTGTGTTTGTTCTTCAGCACAGCTTCTTCCTCTCTCACTAATTTAATGAGTTTACGATACTTCATGGACAAGGCATCGGCTGAAGTCTGTAGCCGAATCCAAACTGGATCAGAGCGTGAAACACCCCTCAGGATTTGTTGCATTCTAGCTTGATCTACAGTGGAGGGCTGCATCCCCTTCTTTAATATGATCTGATGCAACATCCTATTCAAGCTTCTGATATATTGGGACAGGCGTTCACCTTGGTGTTGGAGGGTATGCTCAAACTGATAAATTAAGTCTGCCGCTGCCTCCATCGGCCCAAACTCCTCCTGCAGAATGTTCAGGTAGTCTTGAGTGATGCAATCTTTCTTACTAAACTTCAGATTGCAGATAGCTTCTGAGGCACTGCCCCTTAGAATCTCTGTAATTATTTGCTTCTTGAGAGTCTCAGGAATACCCCATTCATCCAAGGCTTGTGTGGCCTGGTCCAGCCACTATTCAAAGTTGTCCTCCCCTGTAGGCACTCAATGTCTTCCGGAAAAGGGCCTGAGTTTCTGGTACTCACTTCCAGAGTACATCAGAGTGTCCCTTGGCAATTTTGACACAAAGTCTCCCATAGCAGCGAAGAACTCAGGTCCAATCATGATCGAAGGTGGCAAAGAAGGGACCTCTTCCCTCGTGGCCTTAACTCGACTGGTACTTGCTGGACACCTGTCTGGTGTGTGTGACTGGATTCGACAAAGCTAAACCTGGTCAGGGAACTGCACACTGGATCCTCGAAAACGGTCAGGAATCCCTTGCTTCCATTCCAGTAGCACATGTGTGCAGGAGGCCTCACGATCAGGTCTAACATCGATCACCCATGTTTTCTTGTCTAAGAACAATGTCTGCACTACCTGACCGATCTGCTCATCAGTCCTGGCCTCCCCAGGGAATTCAATCACTACGCTTGATTCTGAGCTGGTGCCTTCTTTGGGAAACCACTGTGTCGTAGCAACAGGATCCATCTTGGCACTTTTAGGGGTGTTGTCTTGAACAGTTGATTGCAGAGTAGCGGTATTATCCTGGATGAGCCCCCACCCATGTAGCGATACCCTGGAAGGAGCTGCTTAAGTTTGTCCAATCCATTACTCTTCTTCTCAATCCTAATAATAGCCTCAGCCCCCTCTGCCACACCTGGCAATAGTGTAAGTGCAATGACCAATGAGGAACACACACGTTATAATAAAACACAGAAATTGTCTTTACTGCAATATTTCTGTCGAAGAATAACAAACAGTAACAGTATATAGTCAAGTAATCAACTAGATATCAATAGCTGAGATTTAAGAGCAAAAGAGCTCTCAATCCTATATTCAAGCTGCTTTCAGGGAATTCCAAACCTGAGAATTTCCCCAAGAGCAGAGGCACGCTTTAATAGTAAATATGCACAATATGGCGCTTTAAATTTAGATTGGTTACCTCTACTCAGATTGGCTCTATGAGTCCAGGCAGGAGGAGAGCAGAGGAATGACTCCCTTTGTGTCAGACCTCTATCTTCTGTCCCCTGACACCACAGACCCAACTTTACACACCTATTCAAGTCAGCAAGTAATGGCTTAAATTTTATAGATAAACTGTCTCACATATCCAATACATATGCAGAGCCCTGAATATGTGTGTACGAATCCGTATGGCCCTAACAGCTTCAGTCCTTTTTTGAAGAAAGGATAAGCTTTGGTGTCTTCAGCTATCCACTTTCGTTGGTGCACTTTAACTCCTGGGTAACAGGGCAAACAATATAACAAAATAAAGCTGGAAAGCTTGTGTACATCATTCCGGCCAGCTTGGCAGGATTGCTGGTTATAGAGTGAGACACCCGCTACACTAGGATTTACAAAATACACCAATCTCCCTACCACTGCTACACTGGAATGGTAAGAAATACAGTATATTACAAATCCACCCAGTTGTTAGAAACATATGAGGTTACATTACAAAATCATTACTTTTATTTCTGTATCACACATTTAAAACAACAATGTTGTTCCTCTGACAAGTTCAGTTGTGAACTGTACCAAGTAGTAACCCTCAAACATATTCTTTGTTTAACCAACTAAAGATATATACAAATTCTGGATTCATGCAGAAAGACTAAAGCATGAGACAAAAAAGTGAATGTTTCTGAATATCTGTTAAAATCGCATAAATACACATATAACTAAAATTGTATAACACCACAAATTAATAATCTAATATTACGTTAGGGAATGACATGTGGAAGTCTGGTCATTTTTGTTAAATTAGTCAAACTTTCAGAAAGTTCATTATACAAAAATAATAAATACTTCCAAGCATTCAGACCATTAGTTGTCTTACGTATCAAGCAAAAAAAGAGTGTTAACCAGGAATAAATACTGTAGGTAGGTCTTTATTGCAAATGTAACCTACTTTTCCATGTAGGTTGTACAAATCAAGAAATCAAGTTTTTACCTGTAGTGCAGAGGTACAGAAGCCATAAAAATGTCATAAAAGTGACATTTTTTGTGGCTAATTAAAAATATTAAAAGCTTCAGGGTTCTGTTTCTTCAAGTATTATAAGAGCATTTTATCCGTCATTATACCTGAAGAAGAAACTTTAGAGCTTGGATTTTTTAATATAAGTCAATATATAGACTCATATTAGTCAATAAAAGGTATCACTTTGATAACATTTTTTTACTTCTGTACCTTTGCACTTACCCACAGGCGAAAACTAAAAAAATGACTTGATTGGTAAAGAAAAAAAATACTGAAAAGTAGGCTACATTCACAGTAAAGACTATATGAATAGCTAAAGCCGAAGAAAAAAACCCTAAAATATGCACTTTATGTTAATTGAGATAATTTGTAGACATTGACAGCTAGTGTGGGTCACTGTTTACATTATTAAGGGGTGGAAGAATGGAGGAAGAGCATATAACAAGTAGTGTAAAATAAAATCCCACCAAAAAAATCTCACCCACATCTGATCAATATTAGGTTCTCTTTCACATATGTAAACTTATTTTATGTAATTTGGATATTGTGTGATGCCAATTATCCGGGGAACCCCAGGATGTAAGCACTCTTTATAGGAGGCCATTTATATGAATGAATGACCATTTTAGTTTCTCAGGGCTCATTCACACAACACAAGCGTTAATGCTTGCGGGTTGCGTTGCAGTTTTTTGTAGCGTGTTATAACACATTGGCATGTGTTTTACATGCGTTGTATATGGGGGTTTTTTGCCTTGCAGTGCATTGCATTTATGCACGTTTGTGCACATCTACGTGCATTTGAATATGTTGCGATGTGCTACGCTGAAAAAAAAGTAGTTCATTCTGTACTTTTTTTTCAGTGCTGAACAAACGCAATGCACTGGTGTAAACTGCATTCATAGGAACCATTATTTTTCGGTTGCCATGCGTTGGTAATGGTGTGAATGCATTGGGAATGTGTGAATGAACCCTAGGTGCAAAGTGCAGTATATATCTTCTTCAGACTTATAGGGGTTGATTTACTAAAGGCAAATTCACTCTGCACTACAAGTGCACTGCAAGTGCACTTGGAAGTGCAATCACTGTAGATCTGAGGGGAAGATCTGAAATGAGGGAAAGCTCTGCTGATTTTATCATCCACTCATGTGCAAGCAAAAATACTGTTTTCTATTTCCCTTGCATGTCCCCCTCAGATCTACAGCGAGTGCACTTCCAAGTGCACTTGTAGTGCAAAGTGGATTTCCCTTTAGTAAATAACCCCCATTGCCATTAATAACTGATTAACACTTTGTTAACTACTGGATGCATCTAAAATCCATCAAGCATTACCTATGCAGGAATGAGCAAAGATTTTCTGCATACAACAACTGATTTCAACAACTGAAAAATTATTTTTTGGGGGGTAAAAACAGTAAGGTGATCAATCATTAACATTCAGGGACAAGCCCTAAACAGACTAATGGGCATGTTTAATAAGACAAAGGCAGACAGTGCAGAAACCCACAGCAGTCTCTGATTTTTTTACTTTACACATGTTTAGACTGATCTAGGGAATTAAAGATGATTTTGATTGGTTGTTATGGATTACAATACTTGTCATGTAGCCCAACAGAATTTCTATAAATGCAATCAATAAAGATTTTTTATTATAAATACAATGATAAAATGAATGTAATATGCAAATATTTTTTCATATGAATGAAAATGATCCGTACTTAATCAGGGGAAACACTTTTAGTGATGCAAATGATTACCTATGTAACCTATAACAACCAAATATTGATCATTGTTCATTCATTGACTACTCCCTAATGATGACTTTTCACTGGTTGATATAGAAAAGTACACATCACAGCACTATTTTTAAAAGAAATTTTAGCATGTTACCTACCGGACATGGAAGGGATGCTCTCCTTTCTGAAAGAGCCCGCGACTGGCGCTTCCTGTGGTTCCTGACATCTTTATCATTATCCTCAATTCCGTTATGTCCCCAAAAGCTGCTCATCCACTTTGCAAAGAGGATGTCATCATCATCTTCCTCGTATTCCATGTACAAAAGGCCCAAGTCAGGTAAAGTCCCAACCAGTGCAGGCAATGACCGGTAGGACAAGTTGTAGAACGTCGCTGCTCACAACAGTGCAGATCTGCTAGCAAGGGAAAGGGTTAGATCATTTCAAACCAGCCCCCTCTTAAGCTGACTTTAAGGAGGGGGGGGAGAAGCAACAAAGCAGCAGTTGTAGCCACGGTCTTTATATAAGCCAATGCCTTGTAATATATTTATCAGAGGAGCACGGATAGGTCTTTTAATCTTTCCATTACATTGATTCCAAAGTCACACAGCCTAAAGGGTGCTAACTGCTACAGTATTGTCAAGCGTCCATGCTGCCCACTGCATCTAACTGTCGATAGCTGTCAGGTCTGGCAGGCGAGAACATGCCTGCAAGCTACTACAGGATTTCAATGAGGCAGCAGCTATGAAAATTGGAATGGACATATTGACAATTTCCAGAGACTGGCATAGTTGTTGTGGAGGTTTAACAGGCACAGATGAATTCCCAACCCCTGTGACAGCTATTACTAGAGCACCAAATAAAAACTGTACAGGAACCGTGCATTACAAAGACACAAAAGTCTCTTCCCTTCTGATGCTCTCAATTCGAATAACTTTAAGGCTGGGTGCATACTAGAACACGCAGCGGCTCACAGCAGGTGTCCGGTGCGTCTCCATTTGCCGTTTCAGGTCCGATTTCAGCCCAAATTTGATAGTAGTTTATCAATCCAAATCAGATCAAGCCAGTAAAATTTGCAAATATAACATTTTACCTTTTTCTTTAGTACTGCTGTTTTTTGCAAGTTGTACTTGGACAATCTACTTTATGTTCTATTGTCTAATTATATTTTCTGCAGACAAAGGCCTCTCCACATACAGAAATGCACTATATTATCAAAAGTAATGGGACACCTGCCTTTACACACACATGAACTTTAATGGCATCCCAGTCTTAGTCCGTAGGGTTCAATATTGAGTTGGCCCACCTTTTGCAGCTATAAAAGCTTCAACTCTTCTGGGAAGGCTGTCCACAAGGTTTAGGAGTGTATGGGAATGTTTGACCATTCTTCCAGAAGTGCATATGTGAGGTCAGGCACTGATGTGGACTTGAAGGACTGGCTTGCAGTCTCCACTCTAATCTATCCCAAATGTGTTCTCTCGTGTTGAGATCAGGACCCTGTACAGGCCAGTCAAGTTCCTCCACCCCAAACGAACTCATACATGTCTTTATGGACCTTGTTTGTGCACTGGTACACAGTCATGTTGGAACGTTGGGAGCATGAAATTGTCCAAAATGTTTTGGTATGCTGATGCCTTAAGAGTTCCCTTCACTGGAACTAAGGGGCCAAGCCCAACCCCTGAAAAACAACCCCACACCATAATCAACCCTCCATAAAATGATTTGGACCAGTACACAGAGCAAGGTCCATAAAGACATGGATGAGCGAGTTAGGGGTGGAGGAACTTGACTGGCCAGTACAGAGCCCTGACCTTAACCTGATAGAACACCTTTGGGATGAATTAGAGCAGAGACTGCAAGCCAGGCCTTCTCGTCCACCATCAGTGCCTGACCTCACAAATGCACTTATGGAAGAATGGTCAAACATTCCCATAGACACGCTCCTAAACCTTGTGGATAGCCTTCCCAGAAGAGTTGAAGCTGTTATAGCTGCAAAGGGTGGACCAACGCAATATTGAACCCTACGGACTAAGACTGGGATGCCAATAAAATTCATGTGCGTGTAAAGGTAGGTGTTCCCATAACTTTTGGTTATACAGTGTATATCATAAAGGTATCCCAGATTCATTTTAGAGGTGCATGTTCTCTAGCTCAGCTCAAAATGACCTAGCATAATTGAGCAATGCGCATGTACACCTAAAGGGGTGCTGGGGAGTAAATTAGCTAGTTTTGTAAAGTAAACTTTTGTAAAGTTGTGAGTAAAGGTACCCACAGTCAAAAGATGAAAAACTCCAAATTGGGTTGTTTTTCAAGTATGTCTTAACTTTAAGAACAGGCTCGGAGCTGAAGTGAAGCTGTACATTTACACTTCAGTTAAAAATTAAGCCTTGAAATTACAGTGTGGACGGAAAGTATTCAGACCCCCTTAAATTTTTCACTCTTTGTTATATTGCAGCCATTTGCTAAAACCATTTAAGTTCATTTTTTTCCACATTAATGTACACACAGCACCCCATATTGACAGAAAAACACAGAATTGTTGACATTTTTGCAGATTTATTAAAAAAGAAAAACTGAAATCTCACATGGTCCTAAGTATTCAGACCCTTTGCTGTGACACTCATATATTTAACTCAGGTGCTGTCCATTTCTTCTGATCATCCTTGAGATGGTTCTACACCTTCATTTGATTCCAGTTGTGTTTGATTATACTGATTGGACTTGATTAGGAAAGCCACACACCTGTCTATATAAGACCTTACAGCTCAAAGTGCATGTCAGAGCAAATGAGAATCATGAAGTCAAAGGAACTGCCTGAAGAGCTCAGAGACAGAATTGTGGCAAGGCACAGATCTGGCCAAGGTTACAAAAAAAAATCTGCTGCACTTAAGGTTCCTAAGAGCACAGTGGCCTCCATAATCCTTAAATGGAAGATGTGTGGGACGACCAGAACCCTTCCTAGAGCTGGCCGTCCGGCCAAACTGAGCTATCGGAGGAGAAGAGCCTTGGTGAGAGACGTAAAGAAGAACCCAAAGATCACTGTGGCTGAGCTTCAGAGATGCAGTCGGGAGATGGGAGAAAGTTGTAGAAAGTCAATCATCACTGCAGCCCTCCACCAGTCGGGGCTTTATGGCAGAGTGGCCAGATGGAAGCCTCTCCTCAGTGCAAGACACATGAAAGCCCGCATGGAGTTTGCTAAAAAACACCTGAAGGACTCCAAGATGGTGAGAAATAAGATTCTCTGGTCTGATTAGACCAAGATAGAACTTTTTGGCCTTAATTCTTAGCAGTATGTGTGGAGAAAACCAGGCACTGCTCATCACCTGTCCAATAAAGTCCCAACGGTGAAGCATGGTGGTGGCAGAATCATGCTGTGGGGGTGTTTTTTAGCTGCAGGGACAGGAAGACTGGTTGCAATTGAGGGAAAGATGAATGCGGCCAAGTACAGGGATATCCTGGACGAAAACCTTCTCCAGAGTGCTCAGGACCTCAGACTGGGCCGAAGGTTTACCTTCCAACAAGACAATGACCCTAAGCACGCAGCTAAAATAACGAAGGAGTGGCTTCACAACAACTGCATGACTGTTCTTGAATGGCCCAGCCAGAGCCCTGACTTAAACCCAATTGAGCATCTCTGGAGAGACCTAAAAATGGCTGTCCACCAATGTTTACCATCCAACCTGACAGAACTGGAGAGGATCTGCAAGGAGGAATGGCAGAGGATCCCCAAATCCAGGTGTGAAAAACTTGTTGCATCTTTACCAAAAAGACTCATGGCTGTATTAGATCAAAAGGGTGTTTCTACTAAATACTGAGCAAAGGGTCTGAATACTTAGGACCATGTATTATTTCAGTTTTTCTTTTTTAATAAATCTGAAAAAATGTCAACAATTCTGTGTTTTTCTGTCAATATGGGGTGCTGTGTGTACATTAATGAGGAAAAAAAAATTAACTTAAATGATTTTGCAATATAACAAAGAGTGCTACAGGTAACATAGCCTAAAGATAAGGAATTCTGTTCGCTACCTTGGCATGAGTCAAATGCAGCTCTTTCACAAATATGTCACCAGAGGCTGTAGTTCTACCAAGCATCATCATTTTTAAAGCACAACAGACACATAGGTGGGCAGCTCTGTGACACAGCCTGTTAAAAGATCAGACTCAATGTCACTGAGCAGAGTTTCCTGCCCAGCCATTGCACCTATCACACACGCAGATGCAGTGACCATCTGCACTTTACTCAGAGATGGTGAACCTACACTTTTAACAGGCTCCCCATGTTACTTAAGAGGCTAGACCACTGCCACTGCCTGTATGACAGGCCCAGTGGCTAGGCAGGGAGCTAGGAGTTCTGAGCCAGAACTAAATTTACCTAATCCTAGCACCTACATAGGAAAGTGCTACACATGTTTGGGGCTTTTAATTCCTCCTATTGCATTCTCCATAATATACAGTATAGTGAGGTTAATTTGCTTCTGAGCAAAACTGACCCTATAGTGTACCTGGATGACTTTTATTAGTATAGTCTGTGTTGTGATCAGGGGCCATGCTTGGAGGCCAGTGGCTATAGCAGTTAAAAGACTCACGCAGAAACCAGCAGGATAAATAGACAAACAGATTCCCCTGGCAGGTGAGGCAGGCTCACCTGAGGCATGGGGTCTAAGCACCAACCGGTCCTTAAAGCGGAGTCCCACCCAAAAGTGGAACTTCCACTCATTTGTCTCCTTTCCCCCTCCGGTGCCACAATTGGCACCTTTCGGGGGGAGGGGAGACAGGATACCTATCTTTGACAGGTATTCTGTTCCCACTTCCGGGAGTCCGGGCCGCGGTGTGGGTCTCCCTCCTCCTCCTCTTCCTGTCCCCGGGCCAGTAGGAAAGAGGAGCGGAGCCTCGCACATGCACAGTAGGGTTCCCGGCGTGAAGCCGTAATGCTACACTGCCGGGTACCCTTACCCGCAATGGCGGCGGCAGCACCCGACAGCTGATGGAAACATCAGCTGTGGTGCCGACATCGCTGGACTCCAGGACAGGTGGGTGTCCTATTGTTAAAAGCCAGCAGCCGAAGTATGTGTAGCTGCTGGCTTTTAATTTTTTTTGGGGCGGAACACCGCTTTAATAGAGCTCTTAATGATGGAAATGGGTTTCACTGTATGCTAGTGCCAGGTTGCAGTTCTCAGGATCACCCTACCAGGAGGTAAGAAAGCCGGTGGGTGGTAGCAGATGTGTCAGGTAGGGATAAAGCAGAGGCACAGTCGGTAAACAAGCCAAAGGTCAGAAACAACTGGTTGCAGGTTGGCAACTTGGCATCAAGCAGGAACCTAGTCAAGGAACAAGCCAAATGTCAGTAACGAATGGTTGCAGGCTAAGATCAAGCAGAATAGAAGTCAAGGAACAAGCCAAAGATCACTAACGAATGGTAATGAAGATGCAAATGGCAGCAGAAATGTAAGGACCAAGATATTGACTGGAGGAGAACACAATAATCTGGCAAACAGGAAGTATCACGGCATAGCTTAAATTGAAAGTTCATGTGAGGAGAAAGGAGTTCAAGGTTCACCAGAAACAAGATAAAAGTAGGTTTGTCCAAAGAATCAGACATGTATGGAGTTGTCCAGAATCTCAGGTGGCTCAGCAAGAATTGCCAGATACTGTAGAGGACCTGGGTTCAGATCCAGGTCCTGATACTCTACTTGATAAGAAGTAATTTGAATGGTTGTATATACATTGTAAAATTACATACTGTATGTCTCTGCTACAGTATATAATGGTGGCTCCACACCAATTGCTCTCTCCAGCTATTGAACCTAGGTTTACCAAATGCAATCCCACAGTCAATATAGGCGTGTCAAGACTTTTATAAGTATTAAAAACGTATAATTTAATAATATATCACTTAATGTGAACAGCTGGCACTATATAAATCCTGTATAGTAATAATACTAAAGATAATCTGTTTAATAAGGTTCTACTGAAAAAATGTTTTGAAAATGACAGCTGAAGTTCCAGGTCACAAATGAAAAGGTTGAGGACCTTTAACCTGTTCAATGGATAGGCAAGGCATGGATCTGTTTTACATACCCAAAATAATGAAAACATGTTTTACAACTTGTATATACTGTAGTTCCATGATTGAAAATAAATTGTATTTAGGTTAAAAACAATTCTCATTAATTTGGATTTTTAAAGCAGAAGAAACAAAGGATTGAGAGGTGGGCTGAATGACTTCTTATATCTCTGAGAGACGGATAGATGAGGGCATTCAAAGTAGTCTGTATCTCTAAATGGTTATAATGTAACTTTCAATGTCTTGGAGCTGAAGTTTCCAAGTATTTGTTTATTCTATGTTTAGGAAATATGAACCCATCATGTTTATTTGTAATAACAATGGAAGTTTAGCAAAAAAAGGGAAATTCTAAGACCACCCATACAGTAAGTCAGTTGCATTCATATATTTTAAATCCTCTGCAGCCCTAACTGGATGATATTTAAAGCACTGTGTATTCTGTTTTGATCTTTTTTTTATACTTTGTTGCATATTAACAGGGTTAATCTCCAGCATCCTTTTGCAGCCATTTCCTGTCCACATGCATGTGTAGCAACTTGTCTCAATACTCAGAGGGAGTTCCCTGATGATGACAAAGGTGAGAGACAGATACATGTCACCCTATAAATGAAAAATCCTGAACAAAGACCTTCATGGCAGGATCACTAGATAATATTTTATTATTAAATGCAGATTTAAAAATACAGAGAATGACTTCTGAAATTAAATTGACATGTTTAAGTTTATATGAGATTTTGTTGAATGGGTTTACATACTGCATACTTTGAGTTGGGGATATTGGACCAATAAAGAACCAGCTCAAAGATCCAGAGTTTTCTTACGGTGGATTGAAGAACGTTCTTTACAACTCTAAACAATACACTAACCCAGAGCTCTTTTTAAAGACGGCAACATCTTTAATTAAAATACATAAATCAATAATTCCTACTAAATTTAGATTCACATGTGTGTTTATGGTATTGGCAAGATAAAACTGAATGTCACCATTCTCCCTCTCTACAGCTTAATAATCAGCTGGAATTCTATCACACCCAGAGTGGCACATAACCAGTGATAAAAGATATTCATGTTGGCACTTCTAAAGATGTCCTGGAATGCAGGGGTGAATGTCAGGAGACTTCTGTATGCCTAAGTGCATTAACACAAGTAACACAAACTTTAAAGGGATGCTGTCATTATTTTTGTATACCCTTTACCTACCTTGAGGTTTTTTTCTATTTGTTGTTTTGTTCATTTTTCAAATAAGAAATTTTAATGAGGGCAGAAGAATATGGGTAGTTTCCAAGTCTATAAAGTAACAGCAGGTGGGTGCCATGCGGTTTCAGGACTGTGAAATGTTACAATTTCCCTGTGACTGTAGCCAAGGCTCAGCATTGTCTGAGTGGGATAAAACAAGTCCAGGTTTGGTAGGCCCAGAAATACACTATAATACCAAAAGTATTGAGATACCTGCCTTTACACGCATGAACTTTAATGGCATCCCAGTCTTAGTCCCTGGGGTACAATATTGAGTTGGCCCACCCTTTGCAGCTATAACAGCTTCAACTCTTCTGGGAAGGCTGTCCACAAGGTTTAAGAGTGTGTTTATGGGAATGGTTGACCATTCTTCCATAAGTGCATTTGTGAGGTCAGGCACTGATGTGGACAAGAAGACCTGGTTTGCAGTCTCCACTCTAATTTATCCCAAAGGTGTTCTATCCAGTTGAGGTCAGGACTCTGTGCAGGCCAGTCACGTTTCTCCACCCCAAACTCGTTCATCCATGTCTTTATGGACCGTGTTTGTGCCCTGGTGGATGTTGGAACAGGAAGGTGCCCTCACCAAACTGTTCACACAAAGTTAGGAGCATGAAATTGTCCAAAATGTCTTGGTATGCTTACACCTTAAGAGTTACCTTCAGTGGAACTAAGGGGCCAAGCTCAACTCCTTAAACCCCACAACATAATCCACCCCCCCCCTCCCAAAGGATGTGGACCAGCGCACAAAGCAAGGCACATAAAGACATGGATGAGCAAGTTTGGGCTGGATGAACTTGACTGGCCTCTGCAGACTCCTGACTCTAACCCGACAGAACACCTTTGGGATGAATTAGAACAGAGACTGCAAGCCAGGCCTTCTCATCCACATCAGTGCCTAACCTCACAAATGCACTTCTGGAAGAATGGTCAAATTTTCCCATAGACATACTCCTAAACCTTGTGAACAGCCTTAAAGCTGTTATAGCTGCAAAGGGTGGGCCAATTCAATATTGAACCCTACGGACTAAGACTGGGATGCCATTAAAGTTCAAGTGCGTTTAAAGGCAGGTGTCTCAATACTTTTGGTAATATAATGTATGTCGTCCTGTTTACAAGTAGTCCTTAATGGTATTTCTCCCATGAGAGACCACATTAAGGGGTTCTTACAAGGTATAACACTTTTTTATCCCACTGCAGTATGGTAAGAGAGCTCCCTTTCCTTGATCGAAAGTTGTTTTGCCCCTCATCAGAAAAAAAAAAAAAAAAAAAGAGTGCCTGTTGGTGTAAGGTCATTCTGTGAAGATAGTAACAGGAGCCAGTCTACTCCATGCCAGAAGAAATTAGACACACAAGGATTGTAACATACACAGAGGTATTAAAATGGCCTTTACATCTATTTACTTGAATATGCTATGCCTCTTAGAATAAAAGATTTTGCTTGGCAGAATCACTGGTTTATTTATATCTCTTTTTATAAAAAAGTAAAGTTTTTAGGTCTGCTTACCCGCTGTGGAGTGATTTCACACTTTTTGTATACAGTGCCATATACTGTATTTGGTTTGCCAGCCATTGTCAGGCAACAATTGAATGGGCAAGTTACAAAAAACTGCTCAGCAAAAAATACAGGGCTTATAGACACGGGGCTTAAAGTGGTTCTAAAGTCTAAATGGTTTTTATCTTAATGCATTCCATGCATTAAAAAGTATGTAAAACCCAGCATTTCATATTCCTGATATGTGCCTACTGTACCATGTATTTGTATGAAACAATATGCTGTTCTCTTTGTATTGCTTCCTTTCTGTGAAACCCCTGGTGTTACTGCCAGTCCCTCTGCTTTCCTATTAAAACCTGACCATACTAAGCAGGAGAGCACAGCGTGATCAGTTCTCTAGCTATCCTGGGAACTCAGTGTGTCCTCCAATAATCAGACTTATCCTGGCACCCCCCACCCCCACACAGCCTTTCACTGGGAAGATCAGTATGCTGCTGCTTCTCTTATGCAGCTGAGCACAGAGGGAATGTGATCACTTATAAACAGTGGTGGTCCGTCCATACAGGGGGCAGGGGCGCCGCCCCCCTAATCCATGCACCCGGCCACTAATCTACATGCAGAGCACCGGACAAATAGATTCCAATAGGGTTTTTTTTTTTTTTTAGAAGCGCATAATTAGAGCTTGAGGCTCTCATTGGCTTAAAAAAAGGGTGGGTTCAGGGTGCAGAGCACAGCACCCCGAGCCCACCCAGTTGTGTGACAATAGCAAATTAATATTTGCTATTGTCTTCCAGGTTCTCCTCCCAGCCAATCAGGAAGCGGGTCCTGAGACCGGTCACCCAATTGGCCAAGAGGAGAAGCAATCCTATTGACCGCCTAGGAGGAGAAGGGAGGAGACGCAGGGGGGGAGCCGCCGTGAAGCCCAGGAGGAGCAGACGCATGGTGAAGACACCACCCAGGGGAATCGCTGCCCGCAACCTAGATGGGGTAACTGCAGGGCTGGTGACCAACCTACTGATGGGGGTCGGGGGTGGTGCCAGGGTGGATTGTTTACCGCCCCCCCCCCCCCTAAAAAAGGGAAGAAAAGGTATTTATAATTTTTTATATCTATACACAAATGTTTTGCCTTTCATTTCCGTTTTAAACTGAATTGGTTGTTTTACAAGGTGAGAGTTTACCGTCACTTTAAGGTAAGACTGTGTTGCGTTCAGTAATATTGCACTGCATTCAAAGTAGAAAATTCTGTGACTGCGGTCAGTATTTCTGCGCAATTACACGTGAATGCATTTACATGGGTACAAGCAAGATATCAATGTAGCGCACCCCCTAAAGAGCCGCAAGTAGAAAGGGATCCCCCACCCTGCACAGCCAGGCACACCACATTTTCACAGCACACCTGAGTCAGAAGAACAGTCCAGTGCTTTGTTCGGGTAGGGATAGGGACATTCAACTATATACAGTCCTCATATGTACACTCCTCTTCTGCCTCCTGCACAAATCTTGCTTTCAGAACTATAACTCCCAGGACCAGTTGGCATTGTTGGATAGGTAGCAAATGCCCATTACAGGCAGGGAAAGTTGGCCCCTTGTTTATGTAGCAAAGTCCTAGTGCCCAGCTGTCCTTCTGTGGCTACTAATCGCAGCACCACCTCTTTAGGCACTGCCAGCTCACCTGGCTGCAGTTGCCCCTTTCTTCAGCCCCCTTGGCTAAACTTCCATAGTCCTCCCAGACTGGCTGTGCATCCATCTCAGACTGCTTCCACCTAGTCCCCCCAGGCACGCCTCTCAGTCCTCCCCAACTGTAACACTCACCAGCCCACCTGACTGTCTTCTTCCCTGGAGATTTGCCCGGCAGTGTGCTCCTTCTGTCCTCCACTTTCTCCCGTGCCTCCTGGTCAGGATCCCCCTGTGTGCTGTGAAGAGGGTCCCTTCTGTACCCAAGCTCAGGCCCAAGGTCACCCCCCCCCAGACTAGGAGGTTTCCCTCAAGGACCACCGACAGCCTAACACTCCATCTCCAGCTTCCACCCAAACTCCACTGCCCCAGCTGGGCTGACCCAGAGTATTTGAGGGGGCTGCCCCCTGCCAACCCATCTGTTGGGGATTGGTCAGGGCTCTCATGAATACTCCAGGCAGGTCCTCCTCACTTCCACTCCCATTCTTCTGAAAGCTTTCAGCAAGTTCCAGAAGTAGGGGGAGGTTTCAGAGATGCTGCCTGTGAGTCATCCAGCCCTCCCTGAGTCACTTACCCTGATCCAGAAAAACAACACAGGCTTGGCTGCCAGCCAAGCTAAACAATTTCCCTACACTAACAACATATCTATTCTAGCACACTAGAGGGTACTACATCAGTATTTTATTATACATGTTTGTATGAACCCTAATGTTCATAGAACTGCTGATAGATCCTGCTGCTTCAGCAGTTCTTGGGGCAGCCTAAGTCCCTAACCTAACAGGTTATTTAACTAACCAATATCCACTCATAACTGAGCCCTCAAGTTTAGAGTATACATGATTTAAGGAGAACTGCATACATTTAGAAAAATATGTTATATGTGTATATTTGTTCACTAGTTTATTGTATGCAGATAGCTGAGCAGTAGAAGATCAGCTTCATCACAGTTTTAGCCCACAAACCAAGGAACGCTTCTTTATGATATGTGGACACCGCTACCCTTTGAAACCAATGTGATCCAATGCAAAGGTGTAATCTACCACACAATCTTCTAAATGAAAATATTATCTGTGCAGCGCAGTCTATACCAAAACAATATATATATATATATATATATATATATATATATATACAAATAAAAATAATTTAGAATATCAATATAGTGAATTCTTTAAATAAACCATATATGTGCAAATAACCGTGTCAGTGGCCTTGTTTTTGAACGAACGTCCTTCTCATAATCGATTAATTTATCTTACATGCCTCGTATATAGCCAGTGCTAATTGCACCAAATAGTAATTCTCCAAGTGACATATAAATGTGCCAATAACTATATCAGGGTCCTAAAGTATAAGTATAGAAGTGGGAGGAGAGACTGTATCCCAATCAAAAGAACTTGACACCACCCCCCATTAGATCGTTATAAACAAAAATGGGAAAAAGAAACCCCAAGTCTTTGACAGGGGAGCCTGGAATAGGAAGATGTTAGCATGTCACATAATACACAAAATAGAAATGATAATTAAAAAGTAACAATACATCTTTATTAACATTTAGGGTAAAACACATTTGTCTTTATTAAAAGTTGATCCATATTATGAGTATATCGGATACAAAATATTGAGCCTGGTGGACTGGCACATTTTGTTTAAGTCCAGTGCTTCTTCAGGATTGAGTACTATATCTAAAAGCACCAAATATATGTCAACCAGCCAGTGTAACAAGGATTATACAGGTTGTAAATCAATGAAGAATGTATGTTCCAGTATTCAATCAAAATAGGGACAGTTTCCATGTGATGAATTGTAAAGTGTTCCTATAAAATCAAGGGTGGACACTAGAGTGACCACACTAGAGTGCCCCCCCCCCCCCCCCCCATAAAAATATGATTTTTGATACCTTTTCTTTTGGAAATTTTTGGAAAAACAAAAGCAGAAAGCAGTGGTCACCAATTTAAGACAGGTGGTATACACCTTTATAGATTCCGGGTTCGCCCATCTGCAACCTGTACATAGTACATGTGTGGATTTTGCAACCTGTCCATAGCACATGTATGGATTCTGCAACCTGTATATAGCACACGCCTGGATTCTGCAACCTGTACATAGCACATGTGTGGATTCTGCAACCTGCACATAGCACATGTGTGAATTCTGCAACCTGTACATAGCACATGTCTGGATTCTGCAACCTGTATATAGCACACGCCTGGATTCTGCAACCTGTACATAGCACATGTGTGGATTCTGCAACCTGTATATAGCACATGTCTGGATTCTGCAACCTGTATATAGCACACACCTGGATTCTGCAACCTGTACATAGCACATGTGTGGATTCTGCAACCTGTACATAGCACATGTGTGGATTCTGCAACCTGTATATAGCACACGCCTGGATTTTGCAACCTGTACATAGCACATGTGTGGATTCTGCAACCTGTACATAGCACATGTGTGGATTCTGCAACCTGTATATAGCACATGCCTGGATTCTGCAACCTGTACATAGCACATGTGTGGATTTTGCAACCTGTACATAGCACATGTATGGATTCTGCAACCTGTACATAGCACATGTGTGGATTCTGCAACCTGTACATAGCACATGTGTGAATTCCGCAACTTGTACATAGCACATGTCTGGATTCTGCAACCTGTATATAGCATATGTCTGGATTCTGCAACCCCCCATATCAGGTCAGGTTCCTATACCTGGGTAGTGGTGGACACAGCAATTACCCCCCCCCCCTCTCTGTCAGACCAGCACAGTCAGGGTGGCAGGGCAGACACAAACTCTCCTCCAGCCTCTTCTCACAACCCTCACACACCCCCTATCACCAGCTCACCTCGGGCTCTCAGCTTCAGTTGGGGAGGTCCGGACTGCGGAAGACTGTGTGGACACAGTGTGTAACAGCAGCCGCCCCCTCGCTGAATGATGACACATTCAGCTCGGCTGCTCAGCAGTGGTGGGTGGAGCTAGCAGGGGAAAACAGTAATCAGACAATACTATTTTGGCCACGGCGCTGGGGGTGTTCCAGCTGACAAAAAAACTACTAAACAGAGCAGCCAGAGCCAGGGATGCCCTCGGGATTCTGTCAGACAGTGTCACCCGACCTGGGTTCAGAGCGCACCCCCATAGAAATGCCACCCGGCCACTGACACCCCCCAATGTGTGGCACCCAGGGCAGACTGCCCCCTCCGCTTGGTACGCCCCTGGAGCTGTCAAATCTAAGCACTGATGTCGGGGATGGGCGGGGCCCCGTCTATCCCTGACATCAGTGCTTAGATTTGAAATTCCACTCTCACTGTGGCCGCCCGCTCTCAGCTTGCCCACCAATCACTGTATGTTTACACTCGGGGCTAATGAGAAACACGAGACCCGGGGCTTTTTGGGGACGCTGGGCAGGCCGGGCCCCCCAGGCAAGTGGGGCCCCCGGCAACTGCCCAGTGTGCCCATGCGAAAAGACGGCCCTGACGACAGTGTGTTCGTTCAGTTTAAAAAATTTGCTATCCCGGGTGGCCTTTGCTTTGGCCTTTTATGGAGCCCTCAGGGTGGGTGAGTTAGTTAGTCCGTCCAAGGCTGCCCAAGGGGGCTTGTTGGCGGCAGACGTCCGCTGCGATGGCTCTTCTGTCATGCTTTATATCCGTCAATCTAAGACGGATCAAGCAGGAAAGGGGGTGCAAGTTAGGTTGCTGCAGATTCCGGGTTCGCCCATCTGCCCTGTTTCCGCAGTGGTGAAGTACTTACAGCTTCGACCTGTAGTGGCTGGTTCCTTTGCTGTCTATTCTTTTTATTCTTTCCACATCGGGGCAGCTACTTAGGCCCCTCGGTGGGGATTGGATAACACAGTTGTAAAACGTATCGGCAGGTGGGAGTCAGACAGGTTCAAAATTTATGTTCGTCCACACTTGATTTAATACCCTTGGGTTCACTGGGGCACCTTGATGTTATTCCTTTTGCATGTGTAGTCGTGTTTGTTGTGGTTATGTTCTGTGTTATATTTTATATATTTCTTTTCAGATCATGATTGCCTCGTGTGGATCTTGGGACACTCCTTTGTTAATTGGGGGGGCCAAAAGGGCTGATGCCAGGCCTAATGGTCATCAGCTAGGCTTCCCCAGATCTGAGGCTAGCATTAGGTGGATAGGCGTTCCGTGGGTTGGTATGGAGCAGGGTGGTCCCGGAGGTAAATAGAGTGGCAAGATGGGATAGACCCCCCAACATTTTGGTCCTGCACGCTGGAGGCAATGATCCGGGGGGGGGGCTCCCTGATGATTGGAAAACCTGTCTCTGACCCAGCAGGGGGTACATTAAACCCCTGTAGAAAGACCACTGCTTCCCCGCAGGGAGCAAAGCCCCTCTCTCTTGCTGGCAGTGGAGAGAATGTTCTACTGGTGTTTTTTTTTTACAAGCAATGCACTGTTCACCATTGTTTCTCTTTTTTTTTTTAGCTTTATTGAAATGCTATAATATTATGTTTCATTCATTTCTATGTACTTGCATTGTGAAGGACCTGGTGCCACTATGCTTACCATGCGACCCTTTAGAAAATGCTTGTGTCCTGTCTATAGTATGCTCTTTTCTTCATCACACTAAGCTAATGAAAAATGAATGACAGTCCCTTGAAGTCATGTTACACTTTAGCTAACTTTGTGGCATTTGGCTACGGAGTTACGTATCATGAACACATTATTGAAAACATTGGTGCTATTTGATTTCTGTGACACTGGAGTCTGGGCTTCAGACATGTTCTGTTTATTCTGTCTGACAGCAGTTAGAGACAGTCTATTTTTGTCTGCAACAATTAACTAACATCAGAAAGGTATTTTGTGAATGGCAAAAAAGGTTTGAAAGTTGTTTTGGCTTTATAGAGCGCGTTATTGATTGATGGGACTATATTGTATTATTAATGTAAAAGAATTCCGAATGTGAATATCTAATGAAGGATGATCAGTAGGGATGGGCCGAACGGACCCCTGTCCAGTTTGCACCAGAACTTGCGAACACTGCGAAAGTTCGGACCCGAATAATGAACCCCGAAAGTCAAAAATCAAGTGTCCATTTTGAAGGATTATATGCAAGTAATTGGGCATACAATGGTTATAGGGGTCTTGCCCCGTGGGACATGTATCAATAAAAAAAAAAATTGTGAAAAACATAATTTTCAAATTAACAGTGATTTTTTGATTTTTAAAGTGAAAGCATAAAAATGAAAAATTCCTTCCAATATAGTGCCTGGGGGGTCCCATTAGTCTACCTGTAAAGTGGCAGATCTGTACAATGTCTAGAATCTGCTGCAGCAATAATTGCATTTATAAAGCCCAAAAAAATTAAATTTTCCCTGCAAGCTGCCTTTATTTTGCTCAGCAACAGCTGGGGAGCCAGTGTGTATAATGAGGCCACAATGTAGTGCACTGGGAACAAGATTAGAGATTTTTTAGATACATTCTGGTGTAACTTTGACTTTGGATAGAAGTAACGGGTGCGTAAAAATTGGTCTTTGGGTGTCGGTGGTGCCTTTCCACCGTAACCCTATAGATGTACTCTTGATGAAAGCAAGAATTTTCCTTTCTGTAAAAAATTGCAATGATATGCACCTGTCAAACAGGTGCTGAAAAATTGGTCTTTGGGTGTTAATTGTGCCCATGAAACCTATACCAAAATCATTCTTCCAGATGAAATGATTCAACACCCTCAAAGCTAGGCAGCTTTGAAGTCCTGCAGAGATTCCACTCCCCAAAAATACTTACTCAGTGATGTCCGCATCAGGGGCTTCAAAGCCGGTAATCCAGGACTGATTCATTTTTATAAAAGTCAAACGGTCCACGGAGTCTGTGGACAGACGCGGCCTATGATCAGCAACGAAACCTCCTGCAGCACTGAATGCCCGTTCTGCAAGCACGCTGGATGCAGGGCAGCCCAACAACTCAATAGCATACTGGGCAAGTTCTGGCCAGTGGTCTATTCTTATGACCCAGTGGATCGTCAGCTGGAAAGCTCTGCATCTCTGTTTCGGTCCGAGGTAATCGCCCACCATGTGATGCAGACGCTGCTGATGGGATGTGGAAGCTGACAGCCCTGGGCGGCGAGAACTAAAAAAATTCAGAAATACCTCACTTAGGCGGACACCTTCTCCAACGCTCCTCTCTTGACCAACAGAAGACTCAAAATTATGTTTTCCACCACACTGTAACCTACTGGAGTCAGGAAAAATGTTCAATAAAATCCTCTTTAACGTGTCCTCAAGAGATTTTATCTTCTGCAATCTCTGTGGGGATAGGATGAGTTCTGAGACCTTCCCCTTATAACGGTGGTCAAGGAGGGTTGCCAACCAGTAATCATCCTTCTCCTTTATGCTACGTATTCTTGGGTCCTTTCACAGGCTTTGAAGCATGAGGTTGCCCATTCGCCTCAAATTTGCTAAGGCTGGAGAAGCAGACCCCTCGGGGTCACTCAGGATGAAAGCATCTGGAACTTCCTCCTCCCAGCCACTTACTACTCCCAAGGGTCCTGGGGTTGTAAAACCATCGCTTACAGATTGACGCATGTCTTCCTCTTCTTCGAAGCCTATGAAAGTCTCAGAATCCTCCTCCTCATCCTTCTCCCCTCTCTCCTCCTGTGTGTTCTGCGACATAGGAATGATGGTGTCTGGATAAAGTGGGCCTTGAGAGGAAAGGAAGTCCTCCTCTTCCTCCTGCTGCTCTGCCTCCTGTGCCCTGTCCATAATGTCACGCAGAGTCTGCTCCAGCAGGAACACAACAGGGATTGTGTCACTGATGCATACACTGTCACTGCTCACCATCCTTGTGGCCTCCTCAAATGGTGACAATACAGTGCATGCATCCTTAATGACCAGCCATTGGCGTGGGGAAAAAAAGTCGAGGTGGCCTGAGCCTTTCGTTGTGCTGTACTGGCTGTTTGCCGAACAAAGAAAGTTCCGCCCGAACTTATGCTCGGGCCAAACCGTTCGCCCATCCCTAATAATCAGCAAAAGTATTTTTTAGCAGCAATACTTTTTAAATTTTGGATTGCTCATAGAGGCTTCTTCTCCCATAAGAGATAACCAATATTCAACAAGTATGGATAATCAGAATCTATTGTTGGATGAAAAAGTAAATATAACTACTGTTCTTGAAGCAGAGGTTCACACAAAAATTGAACCTCCGCTTTTCAGAACCCTCCCCCCCTCCGGTGTCACATTTGGCACCTTTCAGGGGGGAGGGGGGTGCAGATACCTGTCTAAGACAGGTATTTGCACCCACTTCTGGGCATAGACTCCCACGGGAGTCTATGCCTCTTCCTGTTCTGCCGCGCTGTCTGCTGGGACACACACGAGTCCCAGAGACAGCACGGACCATTCAGATTGCGTTGCGCGACTCGCTCATGTGCAGTAGAGAATCGGGAAGTGAAGCCGCAAAGCTTCATTTCCTGATTCCCATACCGAAGATGGCGGCAGCAGCATCCGAGGACTGAGGGACGGTTCGACCTCGGGTGCTGACATCGCTGGTAGTATGCAGTATTTGTAGCTGCTGACTTTAAAAAATAAAATTTTGCGGGACTCCCTCTTGAAGCTGAATACTTTGTATATTTTATAGAAATATTTTAAAGAGTAGGTTTACCCAACACTGATATAACAAGCACTGATAGACAGAGCTGGTGCAAGAATTTTTGGCACCCTAGGCGAAACCGCATTTTGCAGCTCCCATTGGCTCTGCCCCCGACTCCACCCCCTTTGCCCTGCTCTTGTATACGGTGGAGGTGGCGGGGGGTGGAGATCTTTGCCGCGCCACTCCACCTATTTCTTCAGCCGTGGTCCGCAGGCCTGCACCTGTGCCAGCAATGGACACAGACTTGATTTGTGCTTTGCTACCCTAGACAGAGTGGAGGAAATTTACTAAAACTGAAACATTCAGAATCTGGTGCAGCTGTGCTTGATAGCCAATTAGCTTCTAACTTCAGCTTGTTCAATAAGTCTTTGGCAATAAAACCTGGAAGCTGATTGGTTTCTATGCAGAGCTACACCAAATTTTGCACGCTTCAGTTTTAGTAAATAACCCATATTGTTTACAAGTGTGGACAAACTGAGACATCTTTTATATGGGGTTATTATTGATTATTGAAATTTTCCTGATCTAAAAATTAAAATACTACAGGAAAAATCCAACTTGCATCTATGTAGGAAGTACAAATCAAGTACATTAGTATTTAATATGAAGGATAATGAAGAATATAGAAAGAGCATTCTTTCCCTTCTGATTATGTGATTTATACAACATACAACTTATATATTTATACTACGAAGGACAGGTTAAATTTTAGATGTCTCTTACTAGGTATGAGTGACATTAAAATTTAGCATTTTTCCTTAATTTCAAAGCAAACTGGCGGATTTCAGAGGAAAGCCTCCCTTTTTGGTGAAAGACATGCGTGGTTATTTACAAAAGGCAAATCTACGTTGCACTACAAGTGCACTGCAAGTGCACTTGAAAGTAAACTGAAAGTGCACTTGGAAGTGCAGTTGCTGTAAATCTGAGGGGAAGATCTGAAATGAGGGGAAGCTCTGCCTATTTTATCATCCAATCATATACAAGTGTAGCACTGACAACTTTTGTTTCTAGTCATATGTATTGTTGTAAAGGTAATAAGTTGATATAGCGCCATCTAGTGGCTAATTATAAGGATGCAATCTGTTTATTTTTCATTATTTTGAGAAGTGACATGGAAGTGATTGATTGTTTACTTCTGGACATCAACTATGACCTACCCACAATGCACAAGGACCAGAGGAAAACTGAACTGCATTGTGGGGAGGATATAAAAGGGCTGGGAGCGGCCATCTTAGGTCTCTTGTTCCTGGGACACGTGGCCTGCCAGCAGAACTCTGTGGGTGTGTGTGTCCCACAGGGTTGCGGCCTACCTTGTGAAGGAGCGGAGCAGCAGCAAGGATCCGCCATCGTATCACAGTGTGCTGAAGTAACAGAAGTGATCGTTTCGGAGACCCGTGGAGGAGGTAACTGAGGACTCCTTGTCGTTAGAAAATGGAACAGCGTGACAGCGTGGTTGGGGCTCCACACGGACTGTGAACTGCTGAAATGGAGACACCCATCTGTCCGGATCCGGTGCGGTGAGAGGGTTAACACCCAGAAGTTTGTTTAACACTACACACATTTAAAACTGTTACAGAGTGTTGCTGGGACTGATAGTCCCACAGAACAATTGAGTTGGAAAACATTACATTTACACAGACTTCAATATCCAAGAACTGATACTGGATGTCTGTCTTCTTCAAATAAGAACATTTAATCAATTTACTGGATTATAATTGCCTTTGTGTATCACCTTGCACTGCGCAATACTTCAGAAGAACTCTATGTGGATTACAATTACTGATTCATAGCTAGCGAAGATTCAAGACGTCAGGACTATTTTTTTTCTATTGCAGGGCTCTGCATCTAGTTATAAAGGATAGTGACTTTACGGTTTAAAGCAGGGGGAGCTCCCTAGTGTATATATATATATATATATAGGTATATTTGTGTATGTTACAAAGACTGTCATAATTATTCACTATACTGTCACACTACGTTGGTGTGATAGTATGCCATTGTAATAACTTTTATATACATATATCATTTCAGTAAAAAATAAGTTATTTTGGTTATTACAGAAGTTGGTGTGCAGTGTTTTTATTTCTCCTGCAGGTGGAGTTACAAGCAATCAGGTAGAGGTAAATATATGTATAAGTCATAGGCGTGTGCAGGGGGTGTGCCAGGTGTGCCTGGGCACACCCTAATCACTTTGAGCAGAGCCAATTGGCCCAGGCTTCCAATTGTGATGTCCCCCCCCTCCTTTCTTCTCCTCTCCCACTGGCTGTTGCGGAGATGTTTCAAGATGGAGAGTGAGGGGAGGAGCTAATATGATATACCGGCCCCTTCCCTTTCTTTATGAACACAGTGAACATACTCACTGTGTTCCATTATAACTGAAGCATAGTAAACTGTTTTTGAATGAACAGGAAGCCGCTCAGCACAGAGCACCTACTATTCGTTCCCTGCCCTGTGCACCTAAGGCTGCAGAGAAAGGCACGTGTGTTTGAGCTTTGGAGTGCACACCCTAATGCAATAGGCTGCGCACACCTATGGTATAAGTGTATATTGCGGGCTAAAGTTGGCATTAGTGTCATTACAACACTGCACTACAGTTGTGTCAAGGGGATTGAACGAGTTAAGAGGGGTGAAAAGATCAGAGGACAGGCCCAGTAATAAATCAGCAGCTCCACCGTGAGTTATTGCTACACAAGCTAAAATGCTGTTTTTTATTTTCCTTGCATGTCCCCCTCAGATCTACAGAAACTGCACTTCTAAGTGCACTTTCAAGTGCACTTGTAGTGCAAAGTGGATTTGCCTTTAGTAAATAACCCCCAAGTCACTAGAGATAGCAAAAGGCGTTTTTTAGGAGTCGAGTGTGCTTTGAATGGGTACTGAAGGTTATGGTAGCTCCTTTAAATATTCCCGGAACATCAGTTTCATACATTTTTTCACAAAAAAGTAAAATTTTAAATAAAAAGTAAATCCCCCCCCCCCCCCGCACTGACATCTATGCTGCCATATGTGCTGGGTGTTCAGTGTGCCCCTGTACCTTTAAGGAGGGATGGGCTCCTTCCATTGAAATGCATGTGCTTCCATTGTGGAGACCCAAAAGTTAGGGTTAGGCACTACAGAAAACAGGGCGCCTTGACGGGGCCTGTAGCTTACGCATGTATTTCCAAATGTGTGCAGACCAAACCCCTGTTCTTAATGCATATTGTTGGACAGGTCAATTTGGTTGGTCGCTGATTGGTTGGTAATTGGTGGTATTGGTTGACAAACTCTCATGAGAGAGAGAGAGCTGTGAATGATGTTATAAGCCTAGACTTTTTACCAGACAAGAAACAGGAAGTGGGCTGTATAAGGTATTTATTGGCAGAAAAAATATTTTACTATCCAAAGTTAAAACAACAAGGGCAGAGGATTTAATAGATGGAAATTGAAAAATGACTGATGGTCCACTTTAAGATTACAGGGAGGGTTAGTGTTAGGATTACAAAGAGGGTTTGTGTTAAGGTTATAGGTGGGGGTTAGTCTCATGGAGGGTTAGTGTACGGGTGACCTCGCCCCCCTCTGATGTAATGGGAATCCTGCGTTGCATCAGAGGGGGCCGGGTCACCCGTACACATCACCTGGGGTTCTGGGTGTCCCCTTTATTAAAGGGGGCTTCCAGATTCTGATAAGCCCCTGCCCGCAGACCCCCACAACCATCGGGCAAGGGTTGTGGGGATGAGGCCCTTGTCCCCATCAACATGGGGACATCCTCCCCATTTTGAGGGCATGTGGCCTGGTACAGTTCAGGAGGGGGGGAGCCGCTTTCTTGTCACCCCCTCTTTTCCTGTGGCCTGCCAAGTTGCGTGCTCGGATAAGGGTCTGGTGTTTATTTTTGGGGGAACCCCACGCCATTTATTTCAGGTCTGGTATGGATTTTGGGGGGGGAACCCCACACCATTTTTTTTAAATTTTGGCACGGAGTTCCCCTTAATATTCATACCAGACCTGAAGGACCTGGTAATGGAATTTTGGGGGACCCCCACGCATTTTTTTTATTTTTCAATGGCTTTTAATGAATTTTATGTGTATTGTTGGTACTAGCGCTAGCACTTTTAAATGATTTTTTTTTTCCTTTATAAATGTCATTTTGCTCTCGGACTGTTATAAATACGGGAAACATGCGCTACTTTACAGGCATACTATAGACACCCCCAAGTACGAAATTTAAAGGAATATTTCACTTTTATTGTTTCACTTCAGGCATTGTTAAAATCACTGCTCCCGAAAAAAACGGCCGTTTTTAAAACTTTTTTTGCATCGATACATGCCCCCTGGGGCAGGACCCAGGTCCCCAAACACTTTTTTTTGACAATCACTTGCATATTAACCTTTACGATTAACACTTTTGATTTTTCATGTTCGTGTCCCATAGACTTTAATGGTGTTCGCTTGTTCGAACAAATTTTTTGCCTGTTCGCATGTTCTGGATGCGAACCGAACAAGGGGGTGTTCGGGTCATCCCTACTCATGTTGCAGCATGATAATGCACGGCCCCATGTTGCAAGGATCTGTACACAATCCCTGGAAGCTGAAAACATCCCAGTTCTTCCATGGCCAGCATACTCACGGGACATGTCACCCATTGAGCATGTTTGGGATGCTCTGGATAAACGAATACGACAGCGTGTTCCAGTTCCTGCCAATATCCAGCAACTTTGCACAGCCATTGAAGAGGAATGGACCAACATTCCACAGGCCACAATCAACAACCTGATCAGCTCTTTGCGAAGGAGATGTCTTGCACTGCGTGAGACAAATAGTGGTCACACCAGATACTGACTGGTTTTCGGACCCCCCCCCCGACCCTCCCAATACAGTAAAACTGCACATTTTAGAGTGGCATTTTATTGTGCCCAGCCTAATATAAGTAGTGGCATAATACTGCAAACCCGACATTAGAGAGGGAGAGAGCGTTGAGTCAACATTGGAAGAAGAACAGAGGGAGAAGACAGTGGAGAAGACCCAGCAGAGGCAGAAGACAGCGGACAGAGGGAGAAGAACCGGAGAGAGAGCGGAGAAGACCCAGAGAGGAGAGAAGAACCGGCAGAGGCAGAAGACACCAGCCTCAGAGGCAGAAGATCCGGTAGGGGAGAAGTAGTCAGAAGAGACGCCGGAGCTGCCCTAAATAAATTGCTTTAAAAACCTGTGTATTGCATTTTATTATTGGCACTTTTTTTTTAGGTGAATGGGTAGGGGTACAATGTACCCCATACTCATTCACATAGGGTATTGTCGGGGATCAAAGTCGGACGCAAGTAGCAGGGCGAAGTCGGGTCCAAAGTGATACGACTGTTGTGTCGTACCAGTGTCAACCTGGCCTCAGACAGATTTGTGAACAATATTTGAGAGAAATAGGCCTTTTGTGTACATAGAAAAAGTCATAGGAGTTCAGCTCATGATAAATAGGGGCAAACACAAAAGTGTTGCGCTTATAATTTTGCTCAGTGTATGTTTAAGTTGGTGTCGGTGAGAATAATGTGCACTTGCTCCTTAGCCTCCTGGCATATCCCTGAAGGTTGCAGGCAGTGCCTCATCAGGGGCCAGTTGGAAGAATTCGACAGAGGTGTCATGGGTTCCAGCTGGCAGCAGCTGGAGTAGTGAAATGATTACTTCTTTTTTTTTTTTTTTTTAAAGATTCTTTTTATTTATTTCAGAAAAAGAAAAGTTACATAACAGAGCCTCTGGGCATTCCCCGGCTCACAGTGCACAAAAAACAATAGGCAAGACCAATCCTATCTTAACCACTGGCCTAAACCAGTCAAACAAGTTAAACAAAAAAACAAAAAAACAAAAAAAACCCCCAAAAAACAAAACAAAACAACCTCATAGCTTGCTGCTAAGAATAACAGGATAAGTGCAACGATTAGCAAGCTACACAGAAATGTGATATGCGACAGGCATCACATGGAAGGGTTCTACGACGGGTGGGTGGCCACAGGCATGCGACCACTCAGAGAAAACCCCTGTTGGGGAGCTATCGGAGGAACCACCACCCCACATATGAAATCAAGTCAGACCGACAGCCCTACAGGGTCTTCTTGTTCTACAGTTGTTGTTTCAGACTCTAGCCATATGTTTCAGACCTTTTGAAACTTTAGGGGGCAACCTCTATTAGAGTACCCTGTTTCCCCCAAAATAAGACCTAGCGTGATTGTCAGTGATGGCTGCAATATAAGCCCTACCCCCCAAATAAGCCCTACCTTGTGTCCCTGAAAATAAGCCCTACCCTGAAAATAAGACCTACAAGGACTTTAACTAGAGCTTATTTGGGGGGTGGGGCTTATATTGCAGCCATCAGGACAATCACGCTAGGTCTTATTTTCGGGGAAACAAGGTATGTTTCTTTATATAAGGGCACTGCAAGGTTGACTAATGATTTCCATGCATTTAGGGTAAGGGCGGAGGTGGGAGCCCTCCACTTAAGTATGATGAGTTTCCTGGCATAGAAGAGGAGCAATCCCAGTAGTGTACGAACTGCCCTCGAATGGGCAAGAGCATCCACTAAGCCAAGCAGGCAAATCTCTATCCTGTGGGGTATAGGAATTATGATCAATTCAGTGATAAAAGTTGTAATCAATGACCAGTATTGCTGTACATCTGGGCATGACCAGATCATGTGTAAGAAACCCGCAGAGTCAGCTTGACAGCGCCAACACTGCAACGTGCAGTCAGGGTATATTTTGTGAAGCCTGTATGGAGTGTAATAAAACTTGTGTAATATTTTAAACTGGGACAACCGATCTCTAGAAGAAACCATGTGTCCAAAGGGGGAGTCCCAGATATCCGAAATGATTACTTCTTAACTGTCACTTATATAATGTAGAAAAGACTGTGGGTTTGATTTACTAAAACCGGAGAGTGCAAAATCTGTTGCAGCTGTGTATGGTAGCCAATCAGCTTCCAACTTGTTCAAGTAAGCTTTGACAAAAAAAAAAATGGAAGCCGATTTGTTTCTATGCAGAGCTGCACCCGATTTTGCAATCTCCAGTTTTAGTAAATCAACCCCTGTATATTTGGTTAAAATTAAGGAAATGCCGTAAACAAGAAATGTATATGATCACAATACTGAACAAACGGATACATTCTTTTTTTCCTGTAGGGTCACCCAAACAACTCAAAATAACAGAAGCATGTACAGTGTGATCAACACACTAGGATGTCAGTCACCACTAAAGATACAAAGTTGCCATAACACTGCAACAGTTAACTGGTTATCAATTTTACTCAAAGAATGTCAGACCAGAATACCATCAAATTCACAAATTGTCAGTATATAAATCAATTCTTGAATTTTTGCAGCAGCTTTGAATGTTTGTAGGGTGGCCCACTGATTTAACTACAAGATTTATCAAAAAATGGCAATGAGCCACAGCTTTATGTCAACATTTTTAATCCTCTGTTTTAATAAGATCGGTATTGCATGTCAGTTAGGCAACAGGAGTTATTTGAAATTCATCCCTCTTCCTTGCCACTTGTGGCCATCAGCCCTTGATGGATAAATGCAGATGATCACAAATTCTACTCTATTCCATTGCACATTGTCTTTTTTTTTTGTTATATTACCATGAGACTATCCCCATCTGATTAGACAAAGTTCATATAAAATGGGTCAGAGATAATGCTGAAAGTATTGGTTCACCAAGAGATGAATATACTGATGCATCTCCGATGCAGTTCTGTATGCTACCTAGCAGATGGTATGAGATTTTTCTACAAGAGAAAACAATATCCTATTTGTGGCATAGATACTTGTATAACCAGAGATTTGCGAGCAGATAAGAGAAGATGTAATCCTGGTCGCACACAAAGTCCATAATTTACAACCTGCTAATATTCATTTACAGAAATATCATTATAAGTTTTTCTAAGGAGACTGAATACAGTTACCACTAGTGATGCAATAAATGTAAGTTATAACAAGCAGGCCTCCTAAGGGTTTACAAAAGACCAATAGTATGCATTTTACATTATCAGAAGCTGTTGGCCTTACATACAGAGATTTCCCAGCACCCTGGAAATCTTTGCAGGATCTAGCACTAATCATTCAGGAGAGTTCAAAATAGTCCTAATGAAAATTTTTTGGGAGTAGTTCCCTTAAAGCAGTTGTATGCCCCAAAAAAATAAAAAACCTGTAAGACAAAGGCATGAGCTAGTATGCATCGCATACTAGCTCATTATGAAATACTTACCTTAGAACGAAGCCCCCGCAGTGTCGCCTGGTCACCGCTGAGGGGGCCGACATGATCCCCCCGGCGTTACTTCTGGAATCGTGGGCTCCGGCGCTGTGAGTGGCCGAAGCCGCGATGACATCTCTCCCATGCATGCGCGCGGGAGCCTACGGTACCGGCAAGCGGCTCTGAAGGTCCGGCATGATATGCCGGACCTTCAGAGCGCATGTGCTGCTGACGTCAGTGGCTGCATGCAGGGGGAATATCTCCTAAACGCTGTACGTTTAGGAGATGTTCATTTTACATACAGGTAAGCCTTATTATAGGATTTACCTGTAGGTAACAATCACAAAGCAGGGTATTCAACCACTTAAAGTGGTTGTAAGGGCTCCAAGTTTTTTACCTTCATGCATTCTATACAGCAGCCTCCTAAGCTCCCCCTAATACTTACTTGAGCCCCATTTCAATCCAGTGATGTGCACGAAAGCTGCAGCTCTCCCGGGTTTCTCCTTCCTCATTAGCCATTGGCTCCTGCTAGTGTCAATCACAGCCAGTGAGCCAACGAGGAGAGAGCGGGGGCAGGGCCGAGCCACGCTCCGAGTGTGAATGGACAAACAGAGCATTGGGAGTGAGTCTGCTTGAGTGCCCTTATAGCAAGCTGCTTGCTATGGGGGCAGGAGGGAGGGGCCAGGAACGCCAGCGGGGGACCCAAGAAGAAGGGAATCAGGGCTGCTCTGTGCAAAACCATTGCACAGAACAGGTAAGTATAACATGTATGTTTTTTTATCTGCCTTTAATATCATTTTAAGCCCCATTTGCACCTAATTTAGACAAGCATTTTCAACAGGGTCAGTAACAAAAACCAACCAGTGGAAAATTCTGCCACCACTTTAAGAACCTTTCGCTGTGGCAGCAACAGATTCTTCAAGAAAGGAAAAGGAAACTGGTGTTAATTATTAAGACCAACTTTGATCTGGCGTAAATTTGGGAAAATGATTTGTCACTGGGTAGGCAGAGCCTGATGGGGAACTGAAAGGCAGCTCTATTTACGACTGATAGCACATTGAAGTGGGCGGATTTGAAATCTGCTATTGAACCAAATTGCAGCTATGGATCTGTCCACTACCACATGCTGTCAATCAAAAGTAAAGTGAACCTGATGGGGAACTAATGTCTCAGTTCCCCCCATCAGGCTCGGCCCACTCTTACTATAGTACATCTCAGCTATGTGGCTGTAAGGCCCTTTTCACACTTGTACGACACGGCAGTCATACGACTGTGGATCCAACTTTTCCCTGTGACTTGAAGTCCGACATGCGTCCGAATTCAATGAACGGGGATACGACTTTGATCCCCGACAATACCAGGCACTGTCTGGTATGAATCTTTAGGAAGGACTCCACGCACAATGTAAAAAAAAAAAAACGGCATGTGTTCCCCCTCCAAGAGCATACCAGGTCCTCCGGTCTGGTATGGATTTTAAGGGAAACCCCCACAAGGAAAAGACTGCGTGGGGGTCCCCCCCAAAATCCATACCAGACCGAAAGGACTGGTATGCTCTTGGAGGGGGAACCCATGCCGTTTTTTTTTTTTTACATTGTGTGTGGAGTTCCCCTTCAAGATCATCAGAGCACAAGTCGCATGCCAAAGTCGGATCAGTTAAGACGGCGATCTGACTTTGATCCGACTTCATTGATAATCAATGGCATGAAGTAGAATCAAAGTCGGACAAAAGTAGTGCAGGGACTACTTTGAAGTCGGCACTACTTGAAGTCGTATTAATATGAATGGTAGTCATTGGAAGTCATGGAAAATGACTTTTCTTATGACTTTGCAGTCCCAAGTCATAGGACAAGTCATACAAGTGTGAAAGGGGCCTTAAGCCTCATACACATGATCAGATTTTCCGCAGACAAAAACCTCAGACTTTTGTCCATTGGCGTGTGCTGGATTTTGTCTTGCATACAAATGGCAAGGAATTGTCGGCCAACAAACACGAACGTAGTGAGATACTAGTGTTTTTTCAGCTCTTTAGCGCCGCCCTTTGGGCTCCTTCTGCTAATTTCTTGTTAGTAGAAGTTTGGTGAGTGTTGATTTGCGCTTTTTATTTTATGCATTTCATTTAGCGCTTTTCAGTTCTCGCTTTTCATTTTGTGCTTTTCAGTTCGTTTCTGAACTAGACATGTTGCGGAATCGGAGGAGATAACGTGCTATTTATTATTGGCCTTGGAGTTATTGCTTTGACCCAAGTCCAATCCAGGAACAGGAGGAGGAGGAGTTCTTGGACCAAAAATTGGTTGCTTTATTAATCGTGACCAATTATGTCATATCCCTTTGCTGCGGGAGCTCCAGGAGAATATTCCAGATGATTTTTGGAATTATCTCCAGGTGACGGACCCCTGCTTTCACCAACTCTTGGCATTGTTGAGCCCCTATATTAAGAAGCAGGACACATGCATGAGACTTTTATTTTATTTTTTGGTTGAATAGTAATGATTTGATTTGTTATATTGTCTATATTTTTGGATGCATAGAATGCACTTTTTGGTTAAGTTCTATAGGCAGATAACATGTCTAATTTTATTTGTTTTTTTTTTTTAATGCACAATAAAAAAAAATTGTGGTGAATAATACTTGGCTATGTGTTTTATTTCAAATGACAGTTTGGGAGTAGGCAGTTACATTTAAAAAAATACAATGTAAAATTGACAAGAGACACCAACATAGTTGTATCTTTGATATTAAAAACTCTGGGATAATGGTGTTGTGGTATCTTGCCCAATATTATTATTATTATTGATATCACTAGAAAAAAAAGGCTTTGAAAATTTGTTTGCAATAACTCCATCAGTATCACCAGCAAAGCAGCTTCATTGTTATCCCATTAAAGAAGAAGAGAATATGTGATGCATTTCGAAATTATATAATTTGCCACGTCACGAATGTTAATTCTCAATTACGAACGCTAGTTTACAAGACCAACCGCTTCTGGCTCATCCTTGCTTCTGAGCAAGCATGTTTGTACTTTGGACTTTTGTCCGACGGACTTGTGTACACACGCTCGGAAAATCCGACAACAGACATTTGTCCGCGTAAAATTTTAAAACCTGCCATCCAACATCTGTCCGCGGAAAATCCGACAATAATTGTCTGATGGAGCGTACAAGCGGTCGGATTTTCTGCCAAAAGCCTGTCATCACACAATTCCCGTCGAAAAATCCGATCATGTGTACGAGGCTTTACAGTGAAGTAGCCGCGGAGGGAGGGAGTGCACTGAGGAAGCAGTATACAGTCTCTGACAGTTGCATCAATTGGTTGCAAGCACTGTCATTTTCAGGGCTGTGCCCCAATGGAGTTCTAAAGGGTGGTTACAAATTCTACTCTATTCCATTGCACATTGTCTTTTTTTTAATTTTTTTCTTATATTACCATGAGACTATCCCCATCTGATTAGACAGAGTTCATATAAAATGGGTCAGAGATAATGCTGAAAGTATTGGTTCGTCAAGAGATGAATATACTGATGCATCTCCGATCCAGTTCTGTATGCTACCTAGCAGATGGTATGAGATTTTTCTACAAGAGAAAATAATATCCTATTTGTGGCATAAATACTTGTATAACCAGAGATTTGTGAGCAGGAAAGAGAAGATGTAATCCCGGTCACACACAAAGTCCATAATTTACAACCTGCTAATATTCATTTACAGAAATATCATTATAAGTTTTTCTAAGGAGACTGAATACAGTTACCACTAGTGATGCAATTAATGTAAGTTATAACAAACAGGCCTCCTAAGGGTTTACGAAAGACCAATAGTATGCATTTTACATTATCAGGAGCTGTTGGCCTTGCATACAGAGATTTCCCAGCACCCTGGACAATCTTTGCAGGATCTAGCACTAATCATTCAGGAGAAGTCAAAATAGTCCTAAGGAAAAATTTCTGGCGGTAGTTCCCATAGCCTCCCTGACGGTTTTCCCGAGTGTGGCTAGGGGTTAAATTTCAGCACCATTAGCGGTAACCCCGAGCCACACTCGGGATTACATTGCAGGATTCTGGTGTGGTGTTACTTAGCTTGTCCCCAGGATCCTGCAATGTCCCCCGCTGTGTCTGCGGTCTCCATCCTCCTCCGAAGCCTCCCTGTGCCAGGCTCCGTTCCCTGCGAGCGTCGCAACGCATGGGGCGGAGCCTGGCGGCAAATTAAAAAAAAAAAGTAAAAATCATAACACATACAGTATTGTAATCTTACAGATTACAGTACTGTATGAAATTATTTCACATCCCTTTTGTCCCCAGTGCTTTGCCCAATGCCCTGCATGCAGTTTTATATTATATATACTGTTCTTTCTGCCTGGAAATGTGAGATTGTCCATAGCAACCAAAAAGTGTCCCTTTACGTCAAAAGTGGCTTTAGACCAGATTGAAAACAGCGATAGTAAATTAGAACACTTGCAGAATTGAGCGATAGTGAATTGTGAGGAAATATATTTTATTATTATTATATTATTGTTTTTTTTAAGTATTTATTTATTATATTATAATTTATGTTTTTGTGTTTCAAACTTCATCATACCCGGGATATCTACTAGACTCTTGGTGGACAGATATAAGTGAGTTATTCCTAAGAATTACAGGCCTACAATATAAAACGCCAAATTTCCATGCAAAATAATTGTACCGCTTTCAGCACCTAAAATCCGAAATAATCATACTGCCAGGGAGGTTAAAGCAGTTGTGTGCTAAAAAAAAATAAAACAAAAATAAAAAGCTTGTAAGCCAAAGGCATAATGAGCTAGTATGCATGATCAGGTGCCCTCATAGCAAGCTGCTTGATTCCCCCATTAACACAGACAGTGTGGGCAGGAGAATCCTTCCCACCAAGCCATTGTATTCTCCTGGCGGGGGGGCAGGGGAAACTGTCCCCACCGGGAGAGAAAAAAGTGGGTTGGGACTTTGAGTGAGGCACAAGAACAAAGCCAGGAATTAAGTATAAACCTTTATTTTGACAAATATACGCAACTAAGACTTGGAGCTGTGATAGCCGCAAAAGGTGGCTCTACAAGGTATTGACTTTAGGGGGGTGAATAGTTATGCACATTGACATTGACTGTTATTTTATCCTATTTGTTGTTTTTTTCACAATAAAAAAAAAACATCTTCAAAGTTGTGGGCATGTTCTGTAAATTAAATGATGCAAATCCTCAAAAAATCCATGTTAATTTCAGGTTGTGAGGCAACAAAACACGAAAAATGCCAAGGGGGGTGAATACATTT
This sequence comes from Lithobates clamitans, assembly GCA_037952925.1. Classification (NCBI taxonomy): domain Eukaryota; kingdom Metazoa; phylum Chordata; class Amphibia; order Anura; family Ranidae; genus Lithobates; species Lithobates clamitans. Next base: position 10,208,096 of record JBBGZY010000723.1, read on the forward strand.
ACAAGGCACTGTACATCAAGGGAAGTAAAAAAAACACAAAAATATCATTGGGATAAAAGTTGTGCTGCCCCAACAGGGCATAGAATTGATATAGACTGTTTTCCTAACCATTTTCTATGGACGTTTATATTTAATTCACATGTTTTCTCATGTTCTTTTCCCTTATGTTATGGCACACTTCCTTTGTATGTAATGCTCTACCCTTGTACTTCCTGTGTCATTGATGCAGCTAACAAGCCACATGTAGCAGGGCACATGTATTCTGCATTGTAAGCTACAGACAATATCATCTTTTGACCGCATAAATACTACAACCTATTCATCTGTTTGTATCCTGTCATCTTCTGTAATCAGAATAAAAGCACCTTTGTGGATGGAATTGGTATTTGGTGAGTAGGTAGGCCAGGCAAAGAGGTCTCACAAGGGATAAATTGCTTCACAACAATCAGAGTCAGAATAGTCAAAAGATGTATAGAATTCCCACAGTCTGCTGTGTATATGTGTGCGCCTGATCTGCAATCAAGCTCAGTGCCATCCGCCATCCCGTGAAGCATGAGTTTACGACAATGTTTAAAACTGTTTCTCTACATTGAACTGTGTTATCCCACCTGTCTAAGCTGCTGTTCTTTTTCTTAAAGAGACAGTACCATTTCTTGCAAAAACGTGAAAAATGTCTAGACAAGGCTCTGAGCACCCCTTTGTGGCTAAACCAACGCAGATTCATCATGCCTCTGAACCCGCAGATTACAGGGAGCAGATTCAACTCCAGAAGTTCAACATTAAGCGATAAGATAATAGAGGCCTGTGCTGATGCGGCATCAAAAAAAGTGCAAACCTCCTTTACCAGAAGGGAAGCAGAAATAGAAACACAAAGGGCAAAAGTGCAAAGCTCCTTTACCAGGGAAATAGAAATACAAATACAACAAGCAAGTGTCAGATTCCCAATTAAAGACACAAAAGGCAATGATGAAAGCTCAACAAGCAGAGGCAGATTCCCAATTAAAGATTCTGAAAATGGAAAGGGAGGAAGCAGCTGCCCTAGAAAGGCTGAGAGTCCTCGAACAAGCGATGGGAGAAAGTGCTAACTCAGACTGGTCCATCCCAGGGGAACTGCAAGACCCAGCTGAACGCACCAGTGAATATATACTAAAGAATAATGTTTGCAATGATACACGTTATCTCCAGTACGTTTTACTAAGAACACTATTCTGACTCTCAGCACAGAGACCTCTCAGCTCCAAATGCCTGAGCCTCTTTAAGTCTATAAAACAAGTGCATCTATGCAGCAAACCACATCACCTCTTGCTGACAAGAAGGTGACTTCCAGTGACAAGCCGCAGCTCAAGCCACAGCCAGCACAAGCTTTAGGGACTACACCTCAGTTAAACACTCTCGCAACATCATTTCATCTTGGTAAAACTCACCCTACTTCACCAGAGAGCTTTCACACCGAGGGGTTCCACGAGTTACTTTGGTACCGAAGAGTAAGAGACCTGACTTGAATGACTTAGCCAGATATATGGTATGCCGTGAGCTCATTAACGCTACCCTCTCAACGATTGACAACTGTCTGGAGAGCTACAGGGCCTGGAGATCAACCTTCAAAGCTGCCATTGCTGATCTCAACCTTACTACCAAGGAGGAACTTGATTTGCTCATAAATTGGCTGGGGCCAGAATCTGCAGATCGTGTTAAAAGACTAAGAACAGTGCATGTTGACCACCCAGATGCAGGTCTTGTTGCTGCATGGGCAAGACTTGAGTAAACCTATGGTAGCTCTGAAGCCATAGAAAGCGCTCTATTCAAGAGACTGCAAAACTTCCCAAAAATAGGGAACAAAGACTATCGCAAGCTCCAAGATCTGAGTGGGCACAACATTGCGCTACCATGAGAACCTGCACCATGCACTTTGCCCACATCTGAGGAGGACTTCCCTGGACCCATCACTTGTCCTTGCCTTAACCTATTTCATCTTTGTGAGTAGCCATTTGGCTGTTGTCCGTTTATAAAATCTCATTAAAGTTTTATGATACTGCACTCAGATTGACGCTTCTTGCTGTTTTTTACATTGTTTTTTCAGAGTTGCCTGATTCCACTCTCAAGTGAGCTGCCGCTGGTGCCTAGTATCAGATCCTTAATTTCAGTGAATATATATATATATATATATATATATATATATATATATATATATATATATATATATATATATATATATATATATATATATATATATATATATATATATATATATATATATATAATTTTTTTTTATATATATATATATTTTTATTGACTATCACACCCTGGATGTTTCCACATTTACTCTGGACTCTTTAAATGCATGTTTATCACTTCATTCCAGCTTGTTTGTATGTTCTTGCACCATTTATCCTTTTTGTCTATCACAGAACTTATTCTGCTCCTACTCTTTGGAGAATAAACTTGTTTGCCTACACTGCTGGTTCCTACCTGTAAATTCAAGAAGAAAGTGTCTTGAACTTTAGTTGACATAAGTTGAAACCTCAAATTAAGAGTTATTGTTATTGCATTATATGCATGTTTTTTTATGTCTTTCAGGTCTTCAAGACATCCAGCAATTTGCCTTTTGACCTTTTGTAGTAATGCACTTGTCTTCTCATGTTTTTTCCACTTATGTTATGACACACTTCCTTTGTATGTAATGCTCCACCCTTCTTCCTGTGATTGTACTTCCTGTGTCATTGATGCAGTTAACAAGCCACATGTAGCAGGGCATATGTATTCTGCATTGTAAGCTACAGACAATATCATCTTTTGACCGCATAAATACTACAACCTATTCATCTGTTTGTATCCTGTCATCTTCTGTAACCTGATGTTCAGAATAAAAGCATCTTTGTGGATGGAATCGGTATTTGGTGAGTTCAAGCTATCTGATGAGGCTTGTCCTCAGTGATTATATCTTATACAGGCCAGGCATAGAATAAAAGTGAAATCCCACAAGTAGCTGAGTAATATAGTGCAGAGGTAGGATCTAGGAGTGCAGATGTAGGATGGATGTGCAGCAGCCATTGATCAGCAGGACTGAACTGATCCCAATGGAGATATTTTTAGGCAACTTGCCTGCCTCAGGGTCCACCCCCAGCTTCATGCAGGCATGATTCAACAGGGAGGAGCACTCCTGCTGCCTGCAATGATGTGTGGAGGCTCCGGACAAATCAGCCAGAAAATGGAAAGATCACGGCGATGCCGTGGCACCAGAGGTGCATCACTCACCTGCGTGGCACTGATGCGCAATAGGCACTACCCCGGAAGGAAGATAGTGATTATTGCTAGTGGCTATGCCTGCCGCTAGCGATAATCGCATGCAAAATCCAGCAGGCTGGTTGTAAAAATTCAGCCTGCCCATACATGGTTCGAATCTTAAATGGTTGCTGCTGAGATTTGAACAGTCTATGGCCGGCCTTACTGACTGCCACTTTCAGTGATTCATCTATGCCCAATCTCAGCAAGACTCACTATTTATCTTGCTTATCTGATCCTCTAAAGACCAAGATGATCCTACACATGGCAACTGAAATGAGTGATTGAACTTTAGATTCCATTTTTTTTGTCTATATCAAAAGGCAATGGAAAACATAAAATGGTGGTTTTGATTGACTCCGGGGACCCAAACCGGTCTGATCACAGCAGGGAAAAAGCATGATCATTCCCAGTTCAGGAAAAAGTGACTATGAACTACAAGGTTAGGTTAATGTGAGGATTGGGTTTTAAAGGTTAAAGTGTTATTAAACCCAGGACCCTGCATTCACTATATCTGGTCTCCCACAGTACAGAGAACATGGAAATGCAATTATTTTAGTAAATATAAACTGCTAAATACCTTTTCTCATCAGCAGTATATAGCACAGGGATATGGAATTAGCGGACCTCCAGCTGTTGCAGAACAACAAGTCCCATGAAGCAAAGCAAGACTCTGATAGCCATCAGCATGACACCCAGAGGCATGATGGGACTTGTAGTTTTGCAACAGCTGGAGGTCCACTAATTGCATATCCCTGATATAGCAGTCTTGTGACTTCTATCAGCGTCTGGTTAAAGCTTGTACGAGGATTTTTCATTCTCCCCTGATTATCCTTTGTGGCTGCAGGACCCCTGACCCTCTGTCTGTAGAGTGCTGATTGGCCCTGTGCTGATCACATGCACTCTCCCAAGTAAAAAAAAAAACTTTCCAGCAATACACACCAAACTGAGCATGTGCAGTTTGTCCCCAAGGCTCTGTTCTATCAGCAGATAGACTGGGGGCTGTGGAAGAAGGGGAGAATCAGAGAAGACAGGATCAAACAGCCTTTACACAATGCAGAGGATTAACCCCTTAGGTTCCACAGTGAATATAACAAGCATGCTTTACTACATATACAGACTGCTTTTACTGTTGTGGGTGTAGCAACACTTTAAGCGTTACTAGAGTAATTACGCATTAAAACGAAATTTCAGGTATGGCAATTTTTACATTGGTCCAGTAGGTATGTGCAATGCCATCCAGGAAGTTGGAATTAATTGTAGTAGACACCACTACTACAGTAAACTCCACTAGCTTCCGGCTCCTGTGCCAAGCAGCTTGTGGGCGGGGCCACCATGTCCGTGCACACATACAGGGGTTCCTCTCCTCTTGTACTCATCAATGACCGGGACCAGGCAGGACAGCATTCAAGGGAAAGTAAATATTGTGGCTGTAGAGATGAGCCGTAAACAGTGTGCATCTTTGTAACATACAGAGTCTCTCTGTAAAAACCTGCTGTCCCATCTTACTACACACATTCCTCATTGTACATTGCATTTAGGAGGGACACCTATGAGCCCATGCTGTCTCCACCAGTCCTGCATAACTCTGCCACTTCACTCCCAGTGACAGAATGGTATCCTGCTGTTTTTGGGGTCTCTGCACCATGGGTTCGGTCCCAGTTGGGGAACTGACTGCTAGGGAGGGAGCCAGAGAACCGACCCCCTCACTACTGGAGGACCTGTCACCTATGCCAGGTACCCCGCTTTATTAACCAGCTGCTATTCACTTCCCACCAGTTCTTGGTTACCCGTGGCAACTGCTCTCATATTCCAATTCTCCTGCTGAATTAACCTTTTGTAATGGCCTTGCTTTCATACCCTGTGTGTGCTTTAATAGGACCCACCCCAGCAAAAATAGGACCTATCCCAGTAACAATAGATCTGTAACACAAAGGTAGACTCCCCTAGAAACAATGGAGCCCACCCCAGCAACAGTAGACCTCACTACAGCAACAATAGATCCCTCACACAACAATAGACACGCCCAGCAACAATGGACCCCACCCCAGCAACAATAGTTCCCCCACACAACAATAGACCCCCACACACACACACACATACACACACACACACACAAACACACAGCAACAATGGACCACCCACAACAAAATACCACCCCCCAGCAACATTAGACCCTCCCCCAGCAGCAACAACAGGTCTCCCAGCAGCCAGCATCAATAGACCCTCCAGCATACAGCAATAATAGAGCTCTCCCTTAATAGTAGATTACTACTAGCAACATAAGACCCCCCCAGCAACAATAGATCCCTCACCAGCAACAATAGACTCTCACACAAAAACAGATCCCCACCAGTGACAATAGATTGCCCTGCAACCAGCATTAGTAGACCCTCCAGCACACCCCAAACACCCCTTACATTCAATTAGTGCTGGAGGTGTCGGAAATGCATTCCCCTGCGTTCCTGCTGAAAAAAAACCCTGGGTATAACACATACATAATTGGTCCAAGCTGGAATTCAGCTTTAAGGGCTTATTTTAGGGCTTAGTGTAACTACTGGGGGGATAATTAAACTGTATGTAAACCCCCACAATAAATCACTTCTTTGTTCCCATAAAGTGGTAGTAAACACCACTGGGATACATGTACCTACAGGCAGTGGCGTCGCTAGGGGGTGGCTTTTGGGGCTATAGCCCCGAATCTGGGGCCCATAGCCCCGAGTCTCTGCCGGGGTCCCCAAGGGGAGGGGAGGCTCTCTGGGGACCCTGATGCAAGGGGGAGGCTCTTTGGGGACCCTGATTTTAAGGGGGAGGCTCTCTGGGGACCCTAATGTAAGGTGGGGGCTCTCTGGGGACCCTGATGTAAGGGGGAAGCTCTCTGGGGACTCTGATGTAAGGAGGAGGCTCTCTAGGGACCCTGATGTAAGGGGGGGCTCTGTGGGGACCCTGGTGTAAGGGGGGGCTCTCTGGGGACCCTGATGTAGGTGGGGTGCTCTCTGGGGATATACACACACACGTATATTACTGTATATACATATGTATGCCCACCCAAGCGTATGACTTTCTTTACTACACTGCTATGGGCTCTGGCTCCAGATCTTTTGTAGACCTAGAAACGCCCCTGCCTACAGGTAAGTTTATAATAAGTCGTACCTGTAGGTACAATGAATATCTCCTAAACATGCATCGTTTAGGAGATATGCCATAGCCGGTACTCCTGCGCACATGTGCGTGTGTGACGTCATCACGGCTTAGCCATTCAAGAGGCTATGGCCCGCAAACCCAGATAGGAAGACTGGGTGAAGATGAAAGCCCCTACAGTGGCGTCAGCATGCCGTTTAAGGGCTTTGTTTTAAGTTAAGTATTTCATAATGTGCTAGTATGCGGTACATACTAGCGCATTATGCTTGAAGCTTGCAGGGAGAGTTTTTTTTTATGTGCATGAGTTTACTACTGCTTTAAATATAACATTGAAAGCATTTTGTTATAATAAGTGCAATACAATAAGTGCAAAAATGACTCATTTATCCTGCCGAAAATCCAGTGAGCTTGTAATTTCTGGAGCTCTCTGCAGTGTGATCAGCCCTACCCAGGTCAGCTCTGTGAATTGCAGAACACATCCCGCTATGTTTTGAAGAGAAGGAGAAGGGAAGGAGTGACAAAACTGCTGCTCCATAGATACAGTGCAATGAGTGAGCGTTGCCACCCTAAGACAAAAAGTGTGTTGCTGGCGAATCATCGGGAACACTTTGCAACAGAGGGGCAGCTAGGGGAGCTTTAGAATCTATATATGTTCTTGGTGCCAAGAACTCCACACAAAAAAAAACAAAAAAAACCCCACAAACGTAGGGAAGTACAGATAGCTCGGGGTGCCTTCATGGGTGCTCAACTTGTGGCCCTCCAGCTGTTGCAGAACTATAAATCCCATGAGGCATTGCAAGACTGACAGTTACAAGCATGACGCCCAAAGGCAGAGGCATGATGGGACATGTTCGCAACAGCAAAAGGGCCACAGCACAGGAGGTCCCCGTGTTACGAACCTCCGACTTGCGAGCGACTCCTACTTACGAACAGGAGGCGGCGGCGGTGGGCACATTGGAAAACATCGGAAAACAGTGGAAAACATCGGAAAACGACATCGGAAACAGCGGAAAACATTGAAAAACAACAGAAAACAACGTCTCTGCCGTTCTGCGCATGCGCTTACGAACAAATCCGACTTAAGAACAAACAGGCAGTCCCTAACCCGTTCGTAACTCGGGGACTGCCTGTATGAGCACCCATGTCTTATAATTATGTAGTACTTTATGCTGCAGTGCAGGGCCCCACACTGCCATCTAGTGTCTATTATTACAAACTTATTCTTTCAACTAAGAAGAATACCTTTTTATCTTGGGAAAAAGCAGCCTAGCCCAGGATGAGAAAAGATCTAAAGTCAACTAGGGCAAACAGTAATAAATTACACTTTTGACTATAATCGTTTGTAAGGGAATGTAAACTGTCCGCTTTATTGAAAGTTCTACAAAGTTTTACAACAGGCTTATCTACCTAGTAATGTAAAACAGAAAATATGTATTTTAACAAATTGGAGTGCTATTGCTGCATGTAAGCATGTGCAATAGATTGTGCAAGGGAGTCAGAGACTTTAGGGATCATTCAAGTGGGTGAAAAAATAAGAATAAAAAGTAAGGTTGTTGCCAGTAGACGTCATAAGGGGTGGGGTCACCGGATGACGTCACGCGGTGACACCGCCCCATGCCTAAATAATTTGTTGTGCACCGCGCACACGGCATTACAGCGGGAGAGAGCGTTGAGTCAACATCGGAAGAAGAGAAGAGGGAAGAAGACAACGAAGAAGACCTGGCCACCGCTAGCAAAAGTGCAGAAAATAGTGAAAACCCCCAAAGTCGGAAGAGACCCCCGAAGTCGGAAGAGACCCCCGGAGCTGCCTAATAAATTACTTTAAAAACCTGTGTAGTGTGTTTTTTTTTTATTGAGACCTTTTTCTCCAGGTGAATGGGTAGGGGTACGATGGCCTGCTTGCACCCCCTTTCCTAACCTGCTGGGCTGCGTGCTCGGATTAGGGTCTGGTATGGATCTTAGGGGGACCTCCACGCCATTTTTTTTGGTGCGGGGGTCCCCCTTAAGATCCATACCAGACTGAAGGGTCTGGTATCGTCACGGGGGGAACATCACGCAATTTTTTTTCTTAAATTTGTGCTGGGTTCCCCCTTCAAGTTTCCCAGAACAAGTCGCAACGCAAGTCAGATCAATGGTTCCCCCATAGGAAACCATTGATTTTGAATAGAGATAGAGAAACACGGCTGAAAGCCAGCGTGGAGTAAAAAAACAAAACAAAAAAAACAACGCGGATAAAATCACGGTTTTAACGCCGCTTTTTTCCTGGCGTCTGTACTGGCTTTACAGCCAAATTTTTAAAATGGGCATGTAGCCTTAAGCTTAATTTTTAGTAAAAAATTTAAAAAAAAGAATCCTGATTACAATACTCAACCACTCTAGTATGTAGTCATTTTCTTTTATTCCACATGTTGTTGTTAGCAACAAATTATCTGCAAATGAATGTGCCTGCAACACTAAGGTGAGAAATATTGTGATTGTATGTATATGAAAAGGGGCTCCATTGTCCAAATATCAGGTCAGGTGAATGTCAGCTTCTCTTGATTCCCTGCTAATTATAAGGATGGCTTGTACTTCCGTGCGAGGCAAGTTTAAATTTCACTTACATATATTTAGCTATAATTTTCTTTTCCTACAGGCAAAACATATGTTTTTAGTTTTGGATAGATTAGAGATGGATTATAACCTCTGTCAGTTTTTATTGCTGTCTGTGCCCCCATTGGGGAGATTCCCCCTCTTTTGCCCTGATTACTATTATCAGTGAGAGTGATAGTAAAAGAAAATCCCAATTTATTGGTTATCACCAGAACATGAAGAGAGGGGAAATCTTCCAATGGGGACACTAATTCTAATGACGTCCAGGGATACCCTCACTTCTGAGGAATTTCTTCTCACTGCCTGTTTTGGCCATGGGACAGGAAGTGAAGAGAAATCTCCCTAATGGAAGATTCATAGTCTCTGCTTGTCCTGGTGATCATCTACTTCAAGAAAGTAATGAGAAATCCAAGACTTTGCAGTTGTCGCCAGAGCAGAAAGTAAGTGAAAATATTCCAAAGGGGACACCTGTTCCAGTGATAACTGTCTAATATTTACCCTCACTAGAAACAGATTTCCTCTCATGTCCTGTTGTGTTTTTAGGACCTAAAGTGATGAAAAAAGGGGGGATTTAACTATAAACATAACGTATTCTAAAACTAGTCTTTAGCCTCTTCCGCTAACGTAACACATACAGTATATGCAGCAAAAGCATGTGGGGCTTAATGCCCAGCTGTCACATATTTGCCTCCATGGGGCTTCAAGGTTCTGTACTGACAGCTCACTTCCAGCACACTGACCGAACTGTCACTGACAGCTCCCGGTCACTGTTTGCTTAGATCCCTCCTCCCTCCTTTGCTCAGCGATATGAATAGTGGACTGCACATGTGTGAGGGTTTGAGAGCCTGCTCCTGTGATGGTGGAGGTGAGCAGTAACAACTGGTAGCATCTTAGCAATGTGACATCCAAGACTGCACAGGGGGAGGCATCTCTGGGAGTTTTTCAGTCAGGCTCTGGGAGGTACTATTATTCAACTTTAGTCAAAGCTGCACAGTTTTTGTTTTTTTTACAGGTACCCATTATCTGCATAGGCAGTTTTTGGTAAAGGTGAACTAACCCTTTAAAAAATAATTGCATATTTAGAATAGTTGTAATTTAAAGTGTAGCACTTACCCCAATGGAGATGCTTGGTAATTTGGGTTCTCTGTTCCATACCTCGATGCACTGATAGGAACACAAGTGGGGATACCTTTAACTCAACTGTGAATTAATATCAGGAAATAGATACAAGAACATTTAGTGGTAAATTAACTAAATGTATTGGTATGAGTTAGAGTAATAGGAGGTTTGAGCATAACAGAATACAAAGAAGGTAGGTTTAGACACAGTCTGCTAGACAGTATAATCACTATACCAAAGTAACTTAGAATAGAGTTCTGTACCACTAGACTGGAATCAACACATAATTCAGCAAAGCCAGAAATAAACAGTTGAATGTAAATAGTACTACTTTGACTAGTCTAGAGTGCACTCTAGAAGAATGGGTAGGATATGGTGCAATGTCCCCTTAGAGGTAGCACTTAGCATAGCCAATAAGTAAAGGTCTACGTGTAGCAGCTGTAAAGGGGCAGTCTTTAGTCCTAACTCTTCATACGGGTAGTGTTGGGGCCCAATTGTACTCTTGGTGGACATGAGAATAATCCCAATCAAGCACGCAGGCAGCAATAAGGCTGCTAGATGGCTGTATGGTCAGTTCCTAAAGGGCTCAGTCTCTCTAGCAGCAGATAGTAAATCCCCACAGCAACAGCACACCAGTGTCAGCATTATTGCAGCTCATCATGTAGTCATATTGAGTGATTAGTTCACTCTCTGCTCTGCACCCAGGTGACGCTAGCTATAGGTGCTTCCAAACTCAGCACTCAGCAACATACAACAGTGATGGTGTACACTGGACAGTAATTTTGTACACTGGACAGTGATGTGCACTCTCCAGGCTCCTTCACAGCAAAAGGAAGCTGTACTCTGTACAGCCTGAGAAAATGCAACTCTTTCCCCTCCTCCTGACAATCTCACTCTGGGAAATGCAGTTCAAAAGCTCTCTCCTCTGGACTACAGTTCCCACAGTGCATTTCTGCCTAGCTGAGTCTAGGGAACTCCTCTTGCACATCAGCTCCCTCCTCTTGCTGATATAGCTGTTAACCAGTTCAACACCGCAGGCCATCAGCTACAGAAAGCAGCTGCAGCCAGTGTTTCCCTCATTCTCCATTCTTAGCCAAGCGCATGGCTACAAAAGATTGATGTACAATATATTGATGAGAGGTTTAGCAATTATAGTTACATAGTTAGTCAGGTTGAAAAAGTCCATCTAGTTCAACCAAAAAAAAAAAAACACACACACACACACACACAAATTGAAAACCTCCATTTAAACTATCCTATACCCACACTTGACCCAGAGGAAGGAAAAAAACCCAATAAAACATGATCCAATGCGCTCCAGTGGGGAAAAAGTCCCCCAGGAGGCAAATGGATATTCTCTAGAATAACTACCTCTTACCCTATTATCTCTAAAAATTATTATCCAGTTTTATTTTGTCCATTTAGGAATGCATCCAATGATACAGCATAATATACCATCTTATAAGAAGGAAGTATTAACAGCGCTAATACTGAGCTTTAACAGTGTAATATACACCTCTAAAGACGGAATTTACGAAACGCGTCAGGACGTGACCATGCGACCTACCAGCTAAAGACAAGCAGCGTCATCACGGGACTCATTGAGGTGGGCGGGCGTTCTCAGTTCCGACCAGCGGTGAGCTGATGCTGTACAAGTCAAAGCTGTTTTTTTACTTCTATTATGTAAGCGCAATTGCTTAAGGGGGGAATCTCTGTGGGTTTGTTATAAATAAACTGTCTTACACTATGGAGAGCCTCCCCTTCTATTTTTTCTACATATTAATACATGATTTTGACTGAGGAGGACTGAGGGAATCTGGAGGTGGAGGAGCCGATCCTTGAGAGAAAAGGAGCTGACAGGCTTGTCTTTGTCCTACCTCTGGTAAGCTCACATCCATAAGGGTTTTTTTACGCGGTGATGTGGTGATGGTCTAGTTGCTGCACTCCAGAAGAAATATATTCTCTAATTATGATCACTATCCTCTTCATGCATTTAACTATTTATGTTACCTTTGAGTCTATGCAGCTGACATAATCAGTGTGTTTTACACTGCTCTGTGTTTTTTATGAACTATCTATTTGGGACTGTGGGTTCTTATACATAGCATTGGACTCTTTATATATATACCTATAGATATATTTTTCATATGTTTTATGAACATCTACCCCATGTCTACTCTCACCTTCTTATGAGTTTATATATTACACTGTTAAAGCTCAGTATTAGCGCTGTTAATACTTCCTTCTTATAAGAGAGTATATTGTGCTGTATCATTGTTTTCTTGTTTTTATAACAGCAGCTTTTAATTAGTTTAATTGGACTTTTTCCATCTTGGTTTACCCCATGAGCGCTTGGACCTGAGTTGCTTGACAACTCTGGTATTTGTGTTGTTCATTAGGAATGCATCCAGCTTTTTTTTTTTTTTTTTTTTAAACAATCTGCTGAACTGGCAAGAACCAGCTCTTGAGGGAGTCTATTCCCACAGCTTTTACTGTAAAGAAGACTTTCCATATTTGGAGATTAAATCTCTTTTTCTCCAGACGTAAAGAGTACCACCTTATCCTCTCTAATGACCTGAAAGTGACTAAATCAAAACCAAGTCCACTATATAGACCGCTTATGTATTTGTACATGTTGATCATATCCCCCTTAATCACTTCTTCTCAAGAGGGAATAAATTCAGTTTCTCTAATCTTTCCTCATAGCTGAGCTCCTGCATGCCTCTTATCAGCAGTGGGAGCTGTTAGTACATTTTTGGCAGCGTCTCCTCCTCCTGGTGTTTTACGGCGGCTTCCTCTGCATCTCCTCCTCCTCCTCGGGCAGTAGAATCGCTTCTCCTCTGGTCTGGTGACAGGTCTCAGGACCAACGTCCTGATTGGTCGGGAGGAGAATCAGGAAGACAATAGCGGATATTAATTTGCTATTCTCACACAACAGGGTGGGCTCAGGGCGCAGTGCTCTGCGCCCCAAGCTCACCCTTTTTTTTAAGCCTATTAGAGCCACTGGCTTCTAAAAAAAAAAAAAAAAACCCATTGGAATTCATGCGCCTGGCACCCTGAATGTAGATTAGGGGGTCAGACGCATGGATTAGGGGGGCGGTGCCCCTGCGCCCCGTATGGAGGGGCCGCCACTGCTTATCACTTTGGTTGCTCTTCTCTGCAGTTTTTCCAGTTCCCCAATAGCCTTTTTGAGAACTGGTGCCCAAAACTGAACTGCATATTCCAGATAAAATCTTACTAATGATTTGTACAGGGGCAATATGATATCTCTTTCTCTGCTGTCCATACTTCTTTTACAACAAAAGATTTTAGATTTAGAAAAGTATTTTAGCATTTCAGCTTTAGAAGCTGCAGCTTGGTATTGCATTCTATTATTGAGCCTTTGACCTATCAAAACAACCAGATCCTTCTCCATTATTGACTTCCCCAGCTGTTCTCCCCCTAGTATGTAAGATGCATGCATGTTTTTAGCCCCAAGTGCATAACTTTACATAACTTTACATTTGTCGACATTAAACCTTATTTGCAACATACCCAGATAGCAAGCTATTGAGCTGCAAGTTTGAAAATGACTTGCTAAGCTATTGCTAGACTTGCCAGGCTTCACAAGTTTGTTACACAAATGCAGCAAGTCCGCATTGCATGACTCCAGATCAACTTTCTTTGCAAACATTCTGCATGTCTGCTGCAAGTTCTGGTTCAGTTATGTTGTGTAATAGTCATCCCACCACAGGGGTCACTGTGACTTGCAAAGCTCCCGCTGTAGACTCACCACTGCAACTTTGCTCTTGCTAGAAACTTGCCACACAAATTTGCTACAAATTGGAAAAGTGTCAACTAGAACTTGTGCTTCAAGTGCTCTGCAAGTATAGTTAAAATGTGCAGCAAGGGGGGCGTGGCCTAGCTCATGGAGGAGTGAGACGTGTTTCTCAGGAGCTCCTGCACACACCGGACTAATCGAGGCTCTCAGCGACTCCAGAACTCTGCAGACAGGTCTGTAATGGGGAAGAGAGGTGGGGGAGAAGGACGCCATACCCCTGATACACAAACCGAGGGGGAAATCGACCGCTTTTTCATACATTTGGGACAAAATCAGCACGGCCCCCCCAAATCCAAGATGGCGTCGACCCGCTCCTCAGGCTCACATGCGGCCTCACAAGGAGCTACATTACAGCGCTCCACACCACATATGACAACCAGGCAGCGTGCTAGATCCCCTCCAGACTCAGAGAATGAATCTGTGCGCTCTGCATGTCATTCCCCAACATCGCACCGGTCTTATAGTGGATGGGACATGGAAGCTTACATCAAAGCTCTCCCCACCAAACATGATTTTGAGGCTTGTGTACAGAGACTTGAACGCTCCTACAAACAGGAGATGTCTGAGCTGCGCAAAGATGTCACAAGCAGGATAGAAGATGTAGAACTAACTGTAGAAGAGACTGTCACCACACTACAGTCACATGAAATCATTTTGCAGGAGCACACACTACAGATACAGCAACTGATGTATCACCAGGATGACCAAGAAAATCGCGCCAGACGTAATAATATACGTATACGCGGCCTCCCAGAAGCTGTGGAAAACAAAGACCTGGCCCCTGCAGTCACGGCCATATTCAATGACCTGCTCCAAAAAGATAAAGAATCTCCCATAGAACTTGATCGTGTACACAGAGCCCTCGGCCCCAAAAACCCAAATCTTGAACACCCCAGAGATGTGATCTGCAGAATCCACTTTTATGCGATTAAAGATGCTATCATGCGTGCAGCTTGCAACCAAGACGCCATATACTTTAATGATGCTGCTGTGACTCTACTACCAGACATCTCCAAGCTGACCCTGGATATGCGACGTGCACTGAAACCCCTCACAGGAGCCCTTCAGGAAAAGCGCATTAAATATCGCTGGGGTTTCCCATTTAACCTCTTTGCATCTCATGAAGGACGGTCGGCCACATTTCGCACTCTGGGTGACCTCCCAAAGTTCCTCGGGACTTTCGAACTGCCCCAGATCCACATCCCTGATTGGCCAATCCATGCAGCGACTCCTGGATTCCCGATCGCATCGACCTGGCAAAAACAATCTAGGAAGAACAAACGCTCAAAGTCGGATCTTCCCAAAGCAACAGATGGATGAACCCCCGCTGCAGAACTTCTGATTAACCATTTCTTTCCTTCACAGGCACTACGCCGATGAAGCGGCTCCAGTATTATGGTTACAGTATTGTTGGGACATTATGTCTAGCTATGTTATTTTGTTTCTCTCACACACGGTGTTTGTTTTGTGTTCTTAGCAGCACGGTCCTTCCTTAGTTAACAGAGACCCCAAGCCAATGCTGCGATTTACTACTTTACTAAGGGTCTCCCCCAGACCCTGCCCTTCTCACCCCGTCCCTCATTGCTTTATGTTGTACTGTTATTCTCATATTGTTGACTCTGCAGACAGTTAGATCATCGGACCTCACCTAGGGGCTTAGTCCGGCTGGACAGCTCATAATAGTTTAGCGAGGCGCATGCGAGTCCTGAGTTGCTAAAGTTATAGCAGTATTTAAAAATGTATTGCCTTTTTCTCTTAGTAGCCCGGTGTGTGCGGGCCCCTCTGTGGACTGGTCACTACCCCCCACATAGGATTTTCAGCGCCCTTAGAGGCATTAGCTGAACTTTAGAACACAATGTTCCTTATGCGGCCTCTGAGGCCAAGGTTTTTCTTTCTCTGTTTTCTTTCTGTTTTTCTCCCTATCAATTCATTTAAATTTAATCCACAACTCAATACTAACGGAGGTTTCTTTACTACCTCTCCTCACCCCTCCCCCACCCCCCTGGAGACAGCGAGCCTCTCCCTTGTCTTAGTTTACCTAATCATCAGATCCTCTTCCCTATGGCAGTGCAAACCCCCTTGAAAGTCTCCTCTTTAAACTGCAGGGGTTTTAACACCCCAGAGAAAAGGAGGCAAATCTTATATCATTTTCACAAAAATCGTACCCAAATTTTACTCCTTCAGGAGACTCATTTTAGATCAGACACCATTCCGCATCTTCTTCATAAGCAATATCCCACTTGGTTCCACAGCACCAACCCCGCAGCGAAATCTAAAGGGGTTTCGATCGCGTTTCATGTCTCGTTCACACCGGATGTGCTTGATACCCTCATTGATCCACTAGGGAGATATGTTTTCTTAAAACTTTCATATATGAATATGATCTATACTATAATTAATGTCTACTCTCCAAACCAGGATCAACTGCAATTCCTCTCCAAGGTTTCTACCCGCCTGAAAAGATTCAGTACGGTCAACATGATCCTGGGAGGAGACCTCAATGCCGCTTTGATACCAGGCCTTGACACCTCAATGGGTAAGTCCTCAATCTCCCCGGCTTCCCTGACCAAAATGCATACAATTCTTTCAGACTTATCTTTAGTGGACGTCTGGAGGATGTTACACCCCTCCACTAAAGATTTCACATACTACTCCCCAGCACACTCTACCTACAGTAGATTAGACTATATCTTCATTTCCCAGTCCCTATTGGATTTCTCACCTACCGCTTCGATAGGCCTCACTTTGTGGTCTGACCACGCCCCCATACACATGAATTTAGGAAGCATTCCAACACAAAAAAAGAGAGCCACGTGGAGATTAAACGACAATCTGCTCTCAGACTCAGTATGCACCCAGGACATCACACAAACCATCAAACACTTTGTCGCAGACCATGCCCGTGACGATACTAACCCACTAATGAAATGGGAAGCCCTCAAATGCGTCATTAGGGGTAAACTTATCCAACACGGCTCCAGATTAAAACGTGCGCGAACAGCAGACATCACACGCCTTCTGTCCCTAATAGCCACCCTAGAGGAGGACCATAAACGATCCCCCGATGAAAAAACTCAACTAGAACTCACCAATGCTAGGAGAGACCTCTTGCAAATCTTTTCACAACGCTCACTGGTAGCGAGAGATAAAGGGCGATTTGTCCACTACTCACAAGCAAATCAGTGTGGCAGACATCTTGTGCAGACTCTGCAACCCAGACAGGCCCGGAGGGCTATCCCCTGCATTAACTCACCCAATAAAGGCAAAATAATAAATAATTTTTCCATAGTAGAAGAATTTCGTCAATACTATGACACCTTATACAATCTCAAGCCCCAGACACCGTCACCCAAAACCCAAACAGACTCTCCGACTCAAACACTGTCCTCATACATTCAGGAAACTGCACTCCCAACCATCCCAGCCTCTGAAGCAGAAGACTTGGAATCCCCCCTGACTGACTCTGAATTCCAACTTGCCATAAAAAATTTAAAGAATGGTAAAAGCCCAGGTCCAGATGGGTTCTCCTCGCGCTTCTACAAGACGTTTGCACCTTTGTTATCCCCCCTGATGGCCAAAGCATTCAACGCCATAGATGAGAACTTATCTCCCTCCCATACTTTATTACAAGCCCAAATAGTAGTCATCCCAAAACCAGGCAAGGATACCTCTCTATGCTCTAATTATAGACTGATATCCCTACTAAATATAGACCTTAAACTGTATGCTAAGATCCTAGCGAACCGTATCTCACCTCTTTTGCCAAATCTAATACATAGAGATCAAGTGGGTTTTGTCCCTGGACGTGAAGCTAGGGACAACACCACCAAAACTATCCACCTAGTGACATATGCCCATCGTAACCACATACCGACCTGCCTTCTCTCCTGTGATGCGGAGAAGGCTTTTGATAGGGTCAGTTGGCCCTTTCTTCAGGCTACTCTCTCCCAAATAGGACTAAGACCTAGAATGCTAACCCACATCATGTCACTATATTCTAAGCCCTCAGCCACAATTTTAGTTAATGGAATTCAATCAGAGACACTCACTATTTCCAATGGCACGAGACAAGGCTGTCCCCTCTCCCCTCTCCTATTTGCCCTAGTAATTGAACATCTAGCCCAAGCCATTAGAGCTAATCCGGATATACGAGGGATACAGACCCCGTCCTCACAATGCAAACTTTCCCTTTATGCAGACGACTTGCTCCTCTATGTGACCAATCCCCATATTAGTATACCATCCATACTTGCCGAGATCAACCGATTCGGTGGTCTCAGTAATTATATACTGAATATCTCTAAAACAGAAGCACTGAACATATCCCTACCTCAGCCGACCCTTTCCTCTCTTAAGGCCAACTTCTCATTCCAATGGCAATCAAAATCTATCTCATACCTAGGTACGGCCATCCCAAGCCGTGCCTCGGAAATATACGCCCTAAATTACAGCCCACTTCTCACGAAAATTAGACGCCTCACTGAAAGCCGAGGGGATCTGCCAATATCATGGTTTGGTCGCATGAACGTATTGAAAATGGACATACTCCCTAAATTATTATACTTATTTCAAGCCCTCCCAATTGCCTTGCCAGCTGCCTTCTTCCGTACTCTTCGTTCTATGGCCATAAGATTCGTGTGGAGGGGAAACCATCCCAGACTGAAACACAAACTTTTATGTACCCCCATTTCCAAAGGTGGGACAAGCCTCCCAGATTTTGAACTCTACCACACAGCAGCAGTGGTCTCCCGTTTACTGGAGTGGTTCCCTCGCCCACTACGTAAAGCTTCCACTTTGGTGGAGCAGGACCTATCTTCAATTGACCTCCGGGCTTTACCATGGGGTTATGAGCGGACTCATAGATCTCTTACTAGTTTGTCTCCACTGACCAGAGATGCACTATTAATCTGGTACCACAGAAAAGAAAGATACTCACTTTCCACTGAACCAAGTCCCCTTACCCCTCTATTTGACAACCCAGCTCTCCCAGAAGGTAGTTCTATACAAATCATAGACGATCACAACAGAGCCACTTGGCCCACAGCACGACAATTTGTCAACAACACACTCGGTACTTTCACGTCAGGATTAAGCATCACATCATCCAACGTAACATGGTTAACACGTCTACATCTGACAGCCTACTGTAAAAAATTACATGATGCCAAACAGATTCACAGACCCTTGACTGGCTTTGAACAACTATGCACACTCTCAGAAACCCCCCGTCACACCCTTTCATTGATCTACAAACTAATTATTGAACACACACATGATACCCTACCCAACTACACCAAAGCATGGTCAGAGGAACTCGGGAGGGAAATAACTGATGCCGAATGGGGTAAAGCTTTTATCTTCACCCACAAATCAGCCATTTCGTGCTACACCAAGGAAAAAAATTACAAGGTTCTATCCAGATGGTATCGAGTGCCAACGAATCTCAGGATCATGTTTCCATCAACCATTGACATATGTTGGAGATGTAACTCTGCGAAGGGTACGTATGGACACATCTGGTGGGAATGCGATGTGATAAGTCCGTTCTGGACCTAAATCTTCCAAATCTATACAGAAATCTACGATAAACCACTCACTCCCTCTCCTTTCATCACTCTCCTATCAATACTACCGGGTAAAATTAAGTCACAAAAACACAACCTCTTAAAAATTTTTCTCAGCAGCGGTAGACAATTAATTGCTAGACACTGGAAATCCACTACTCCCCCATCTCTTTTAGAGTGGGTAAGTGAGATAAATAACACTATGCTTATGGAGGAAATGCAAGCCAGAGCCATAGACAAATATGCAAAATTTTCCTTTATCTGGAGCATATGGAGGCATTACTCCACTTCAGATAAGCTAAAAAGCAGACTCACAGCTATGAAGACACCTAGTCAAGTTATAATTTCTACTAGCCCCACACAAACAACCTAACAATAAAGGCCCCAACGTGGGATGAGGCTCGCTGTCCCCCTCCCTCCCCCCCCTTCCCCCCTCTTCCCCCCCCCCCCCACCTACCTTGCCAGTCTTCCTCCCTGTTCCTCCCCCTACCTCTTTTCTCTTCTCTACCTGTCACTACAACACTTTTCTTTACTCTTATACTACTCTTTAGGGCTATCAATGGTCATGATTTTATTTTTTGCCTATTGTATTCTGCTCTTTAACATCAATCCCCTCACAACCTCCAGCAGATTGGTTGAACACCAACGTTTATACGCTGATGGTATTCAGATTACTTGTCTATGTATTCCGAGTCCCTAGACACCTGGGCGCAGCATGATCCCATAGGGGCGCCCAGGTCTCGGGAATTTTAGTCAAAATGACTAACAGCATAAGTTCCGAAAGCTGTTGAGATAATACACTATGTTTATATTGAAGACAGAATGCATAACAATGTAATGATCTACCCATGTATGTTTCTTTATTGCTAAATCAGATTGCCCGATGTCGAGCATCTGATCTTGTTTATGTTGTCATTTTCCGTTTGGAAAACTATTTTATATAAAATAAAAAACTTATTGAACCTAAAATGTGCAGCAAGGTTACAGACTTACAATTTAACACTGCCACAAATTTGGGACAAGTTATCCTTGCTACCTGGGTAGATGCCCAATTAAACAGTGCATTGAGGTCGGCTTGTAAGTTGGAGACATCCTGTAAGGACGTTATTCCACTGCATAGCTTGGTGTCATCTGCAAAAACAGAAATGGTACTTTTAATCCCAGACCCAATATCATTTATAAATGTATTAAAACGTAAGGGTCCCAACACGAGTGCCCCGCAGTATCCCGGCTGCCAGCCCCAGCCGCACAGCAAGAACGGCCGCAGCCACAATCAAAGAGGAATACAGGCCGATGAAACTAATTCCACTTCCTACTGTCTCTTCCTACTTTCTCCCCCCTCCGTGTCTGATCAGTGCTCTCTCATTGGGGACTCACTCCTACTGAGTACACCCCGGAGGTGGAGCCTGCTCCTAGGCTTACATTTTGATTGGGTGGGACTCGGGGAAGTGGTGTTCCTGGCCTCGGAGGTGGTCACACCCAGCCCACCTTCTCTGGTGCAGGAAAGAGCAACACGGAGAGAGGCAAGTGTGCTGTGGCAGCCACTTTCTCTGATTGTACTAAGAACACATCTTACACCAGTGGGGGCCCATGCATTAAGGGCACATGGGCGCCGCCCCCCTCTCTCCTGCCACCCCCTCTATCACCAGTAGATAGATTCATGCATTGCATGAATCTATCTATGGCCGCCACTGCCACCCCCTATTCAGGCGCCCGGCCTCTTTTTGGGCATAGGCTGCCTGAATTACAGCAGAGGGGGGATCGTTTTGAAGCACCTAATTAGAGCCACAAGCCACAACCACAATTGTTCCTATGTCCCTCTAGTGAGGGGCTCTAGTGACTGACATCATATCTGAGCCAAGCAGAGAGGATTGTGGAACTAGTAGTCTGCTTTGCAGACATTCTGGAGTTGTGGAACTATCCTGGGACTACACATCCCAAAGGGCCCTGGACAGCGCCAACAGACCTCTGGGAGGGACGGTAAAAAGGGCTAGCGGATCCGGCCCACGCTCTCTTCTTCCTGGGACTGAGTGAGTGAACATCCCTCTGCTCCTGTGCGAAAAGGCTGCGGCCTACCACACGGCGAGCCAGTGACTCCAGCCCAGCCCCGGAGGGTCCAACTCTGCCTGCTGTTCACAAGACATCGCCGGGGCATCAATCCATCAGACAGACCCAACGACAGCCAGTATACAGCAGCGGGTCAGCCACCTCTGATCGTTCCGCAGAAGGACAGCTCATCCAGAATCGCTGTTCGGAGAGTCCCTACCAGATTCTTCAGTTGGTGAAAGGGCCATCGCCTGCCAGTTACCATTTTTATTATGTTCTACTTGCTGGACACTGTGTACAGCATCTCTTCCATAGGATCACTTTACTGCATTATATAAGACACTGTACATAGACACCTGTACCCTGAATTACTCCAAGGAATTTCGCTAGCCAGTTAAGCTGTCCTGTTTACTCAATCCTCACTGTGCTTTCTCTTGGATACAACTTAAAGAGCTCCAACTGCCAGGGAAGATTACTACAGGCGGTGCACGCTGGACATTTGCTGCTTATTAATACAACAAGGGGCCCCTTTACCTATGTCTTGTTTTACCTGGTCTCTCATTAGTATAAAGGGTTTAATAGGCCTGCCTGGGATTCCCCTTTATGCCGCGTACACACAACTGGTTTTGCCATCAGAATAAACTCCGAAGGTTTCTCCGACGGAACTCCGACGGAATTCCATTCAATCGGTCTTGCCTACACACGGTCAAGCCAAAGTCCGACCGTCCAGAACGCGGTGACATACAGCACGTATGATGGGACTAGAAAAAGGAAGTTCAATAGCCAGTAGCCAATAGCTTCCGTCTCGTACTTGCTTCAAAGCATGCGTCGTCTTTAGTCCGTCGGAACAGCATACAGACGAGCGGTTTTCCCAATAGGAATTGGTTCCGTCGGAAATATTTAGAACATGTTCCATTTCTAGGTCCGTCAGAATTTTCGAAAAAAAAAGTCTGATGAGGCATACACACGATCGGAATAGACGATGAAGAGCTTCCGTAGACTTTTTCTGTCGGACATTCCGCTTGTGTGTACACGGCTTTATGCCCCGTACACACGATCGGACATTGATCGGAAATTTGGACAACAAAATCCATGGATTTTTTCCAACGGATGTTGGCTCAAACTTGTTTTGCATACACACGGTCGCACAAAGTTGTCGGAATTTCCGATCGCCAAGAATGCGGTCACGTACACCACGTACGACGAGACTAGAAAAGGGCAGGTCCGAACCAAGCGCGGCACCCTTTGGGCTCCTTTTAGTAATCTAGTGTTAGTAAAAGTTTGGTGAGAGACGATTCGTGCTTTTTCAGACTCGTGGCTTTCAGATCGTTTTCTGCTGTTCAGTTTGTGCTTGTGGGTTTGTATCTGGTCTTCAGTGCATGCAGCGAGTTACGTGTGACTCTGTCATTGTGTTTTTTTTCGTTTGTTACTGTTTTTCAGGTCACTCTTCACAGGCCTTGCTGTTCTTCAGTGCGTTCTGTTACTTCGTTCTGAGCAGCCGACTGGTTTCTAGCCATGTTGCGTATACGTACTCCTCATAGAGTTCGTGGTGTGCGGGGGCTTGGTGTTGGTTCAGTCCATGAACAGGGTGGGGAGGAGTTCATGGACCAAGAATTGGTTGTTCCAGCGTGACCAGTTCTGTCACATGCCTTTGCTCCTTGAGGTCCGTGAGAATAATCCTGATGATTTCAGGAACTTTCTCCGATGACGGACCACGTATTTCACCGTTTGTTGGCTTTGCTGACCCCTTATATTAGCAGGCAGGATACCTGCATGAGGCAAACCATCACTCCAGAGCAGAGGCTAGTCGCCACCCTGCGGTACTTGGCGATGGGGAGAAGCCTGCAGGACTTGAAGTTCTCGACAGGCATCTCCCCCCAGGCTCTGGGGATCATTATCCCAGAGACCTGTTCTGCTATCATTCAGGTCCTGCAGAAGGAGTATATTAAGGTAAGATTTATCCTTTTATATCACATTTTATTGTATTTAATGTTTGATAATGTATTGTATTTCTTTCCTCATTCCCTAATTATCATGATTGTAATATGCTGTGAATGTCCCCTTTGTCCTCATGCATGCTGGATTTTTATGTAATTATTTTTTTTGTCCTTCATACATATTTGCCTTTATTTACCTCCCCAGCATGGTCTCCTGGCCCTATATTGACCTCATGTAGTCACTTAACAGTATAGTTTATCAGCTCCATAGTAGTGCTTTACCACAAACACCCCCTAAAATGTGTAAAAATGTGATTTGTGCTTAAAATTCAGGCAGAGTGCCAGAGGCTTTTTTTTGGTGACAGCACATGCCAGTGAGGGAGAACAGCGTCGATGCGGGGTCCGCGGTGAGAGATGACCTCATCTCTCTGCTGTCCTACCTCACCTACAGCAGTGTAGCGGCCCCGCTGTGTGGGCGGAAGAGCGGTGATCTGAGCGGGCGATGAGAGATGATCTCATCTCTCTGCTCCCCCGCCCCACCACAGTGAAGTGGCCCCATTACGAGGGCGGAAGAGCGGGGATCCGGGTGGGCCTGAGAGGTGATCTCATCTCTCTGCTCCCCCCTCCTCACCGCAGTGTAGCGGCCCCGCTGTGTGGGCGGAAGATCGGTGTTCTGGGCAGACGGTGAGAGATGTCATCTTTCTGCTTGCCCGCAGTTGGACGTCAGACAGTGCAGCCTTTGTGGCCCAGCTGCAAACAAGCCACGGCCCGGGGGTTGGGGAACCCTCGGTTGGAAGGTTCATTGGGTCAGGACAGTGCAGGTAAATCTAGGCAGCCCTCAAGGTTTTAGTGTGATGGTCAGTGAGAAGAATGCTCCTTACACTTGTGGTCATTGGGAAGAATTACCCCCTTACAGATAGTTAAAAAGATCAATGGTGTCAGTGGGAACTTATCTGAGAGGCAGAAATTGCTCATTGCTCAAGGAATCTCTAGCAACCTCTGAGGAACCCTAGGGTTCCATGGAAGCCTGGTTGAGAAACCCTGCTGTGGACCTTAATCTAAATAAATAAATACATTCTTTCAGACATATGCAGCCCATTGTTTGGATGCTGATGACGCACAATCCTTATTTGCCCTCATCACACGTGTAAATCCTTGCATTACTTTACTACAAAGCTCATCCATCTGGCCAATCTTGAGGTAGAATTTGCATATGCGGTGCGTGGTCATACACGTGCTGTCTGTCATTGGCTTCCAACAAGTGGATTGTAAGTGTGGCAGTAGCTGTAAGAGGCAGAGCAGACACCTCAGTAGCTGTGTTATGTAACTGGACAGCTCAAAAAAGCTGCTTAGTCTTAACATTAACAGGATTACATAAGACGAAGATATGTGAAAGTCTGTCATCTGCTTTGTACGGACTATTGAAGAATACCAATTACACAACTAATTTCACAAACACATTAACAAACTGCACTAAGTACATCTCTAAGTACAAGAATGATGTACATACTGATTGCACCTTATAGGGAAAGAAGGGTCTATTTAACACTTTAAAGAGGAAGTACACCCTGGTGGGTTTTTCTTCTTTTCTTCTTCCCTGTAAAGTAAAGGCATAATGTGCTAGTATGCATCACATACTAGCACATTGTGTGACACTTACCTGCAAACGAAGCCCGTGTCGTCCCCGCTGCAGGCCGCATCTATCTTCGTCCGTCTTCCTTCCAGGGCTGCGGACTCTGTGTGACTGGCCGGAGCCGCGTGATGTCACTCCTGCTCATGTGCACGGGATCCGCCGGTCACTCACGGCATACTCTCCTGAAGAAACGGCACAGATGGCCGTTCCTTCACCTCGCATGCGCCGATGACATCACAGGCACAGTATACAGTAAATATCTCCTAAACGGTGCATGTTTAAGAGATATTTACAGTACCTAGAGGTAAGCCTTATTCTAGGCTTACCTATAGGTACAACTTACACAGGGAGGTTTACACCCTCTTTAAAGTCACACTTCATGATATCCGTCTTTTCCAAATCCATACACATCCACTACTTAAAGCGTTTGATACCTCAACATTTCATACCCCTGATATGTGGCTGTTGTACCATGAACTTGTATGAAAAAGTCTCCTGTTCTCTTTGTATTGCTCCCTCTGTGTAAAATCCCTGGTGATCCTGCCAGTCCCTCTATTTTCCTATTAGAAACTGACCACACTGAGCAGTAGAACACACCGTGGTCAGTTCTCTAGCTTTGCTGGGAACTCAGCCTGCTCTCATCCAATGATCAGACTTGTCCTGAAACACCTCCCCTGCATAGTCATTTACTGGGAAGATCAGTGTGCTGCTGCTTCTCCTCCCCCAGCTCTTATGCACCCGAGAACAGAGAAAATGTGATCACTTATAAAAAAAGGAAAATAAAAGGTATTTCTAATGTTTTTTGTATATATACACAGATATTTATATAGATTATCCCTGCGCTACCTTGGAAACAGCAGTGTATATGGACAGCTGCAAGCACAGAGTGGGATCAAACAAAGCCCATGAATAGTGCAAAACAAAAGGGGAGAGTGCTGCGCTGGTCCAGTGTGATGTGATTGTGTAGCAGTGTTTAAAAATTAAATTAACAAATAAAATTGAAATGGGGTGTGCGGGTGCTACGTTTGTGTGCACAGTATCCTGTATTTATAAACTGAATATGAGTGAAAAAAAATCCTATATCCCGTTTGACCTATGAAAGGGATGCGACAGTGCAATGTGTGTAGGAAACCGATGCAAATAGTTCTCATACACACCAAGTATTAATGTAACTTGTGCAAATAGACTCTTAAAGTGCTGTTGTGCCTGTGCAACTCATAACATTCAAAAATTTCGGATGAAAGTGAAAAGGAGTATGCGGGTACTGTGTTTGTATGCACAGTATCCTGTGAGAAAAGTATATAAATATATAACACAATTTCTTATGTCCAGTTCTATCTATACAGGGGCTGTGGCAGCACAGTAGGTGCAAAACAAAAAACCTTAAGGTGCTGTTGTATCTATGCAGCCCATAGAGATAAGAAGAGTCATATTCATATAATAACAGTGATCAGGATAATAAATATTGCCAACATAACATGTGCAAACTTCAATCTGTGATCGATATAAAAGTGCAAACTATGCAAAATCCGTAATTTGTAAAGAACATTGTGCAACCTATGCAAAATATATAGATAAATAATGTGCAACACCTTACGAGTGTGACAAACAGGTGTATGATGTTTCTCTATGACACCCGAATAATTAATAATATTCAAAATATATATTATAACGTAAAGTCCAAAACCAAGTCTTTAAAATACAATAAAAAATGCCGGTGCAAACTTCAAATGAAATGTTTTGTGATCCCTTTAACAATCCAATTGTGCAGCAAAAAATCCGGTGGGGTGCCGAAAGAGAGAGGGTGTATATATCCTTTTCGTGCTTCAACACACACAGGTGAAAGATGGCCCCTTACCTTGCGGCAATGGGACAACCGCATAGAAGGTATATGGAGGAGATGGTCTCTCTTTGGGGTCCCTGGACCGGAGCCGGTGGTCCCTGTGTTTTAATCCCTCAGTACCAGCATCAACAGTAGCAGAGTCAGACGAATAGATCTCTTTTTCTCTTTCTTCAAAAAAGTGATCTATTCGTCTGACTCTGCTACTGTTGATGCTGTGCTGCCACAGCCCCTGTATAGATAGAACTGGACATAAGAAATTGTGTTATATATTTATATACTTTTCTCACAGGATACTGTGCATACAAACACAGTACCCGCATATTCCTTTTCACTTTCATCCGAAATTTTTGAATGTTATGAGTTGCACAGGCACAACAGCACTTTAAGAGTCTATTTGCACAAGTTACATTAATACTTGGTGTGTATGAGAACTATTTGCATCGGTTTCCTACACACATTGCACTGTCGCATCCCTTTCATAGGTCAAACGGGATATAGGATTTTTTTTTCACTCATATTCAGTTTATAAATACAGGATACTGTGCACACAAACGTAGCACCCGCACACCCCATTTCAATTTTATTTGTTAATTTAATTTTTAAACACTGCTACACAATCACATCACACTGGACCAGCGCAGCCCTCTCCCCTTTTATATATACACAGATGTTTTGCATTTCATTTCTATTTTAGACTGAATGGGTTGTTTTACAAGGTGAGGGTTTAATAACACTTTAATTGCCCTATAATCTTTTTTTCATGAAATTGTTTCTTACTGTTGTTTTTTTTTTTGTTGTTTTTTTTTTAGGAACATTCTCTATGAGCTCCTGAACCTCTCCTTTTTCTCTCACCACCATTTGTTTTGCAATAGGCAGTGCACATTGCCTGTGTTCAATCCATAGTCCATACTTCATCTCGGGAGAAAGCAGAGTTGTGTATGTTCCTACATACAGTGGGATTGTGGAAAACAAACATAACCACATTCTAACATGAAGTTGAGTCACAGCCAGAAAAAAAAAACCTACAGATTTTGAAGAGGTTGAGCTCAATAGAAGGTACTTTTTTGAGCTAAGAATACATACTTGAATATCACTTTTTCTCAAACTCTTGAACTTTTATGTTAGACATGTAGACAGGTGCATTCTGTATTCTCCACTGCAGGTGGCACTCGACCACAGAGGCAATGCAGATGGGGGAGGAAGTTGAAGGGAACTTGGTTCCTCTATAATTTCCTCAATCACTGGGGACACTATTCAATTGGATGCTGGTACCCCATGTGACTTTGGCAGCCATCTCGGGTCAGACAGAGCCTATTTAAGACTTCGGCTCCCGGAATTGGTGTGCTTTATGTGAGTGGCTAGCGTAGGGAAAGGATCCCCGTCTGACAGAGACAGTGCTTATATATAGGGAAAGGAGTAGGGACAGTGCAGGGACCATGTCTACCTCTTCCAGGAAGTCTCCCCTTTTGGGTGTGGACCTGCCAGACTGCATTCTGCTCCTCGTGGTAAATGCTGTCAGCATCTCTCATTCTTCAACCGCTGTTCCACCGCTGTCTTAGTTGTAAGTGGTTCCAGTCAGGTGTACTTTCCCGCTGGGCTTGTTTGTACTTGCTGAACTTTTCTACAATATATTGTTATTACCAAACTTGGACTCTGTGGGGGAGATTTAGCATTTTGCGTTTTCCAATACACGCTTTTGATCCATTGAAGTCTATGAAACCAAAAACCAGAAAAAAGTCCCTGGCCCTTTCCATAAAATGCACAGATGTGAACTACATCCATAGGAAACCATGTTAAATGGACTGTAGTGTGTTTCTGCAAAATTGAAAATGCACTAAAAAATACATAGGTGTGAACCAGGCCTAAGTAGGTTTCCTCCTGTGTGTTCACAGCCCACCACACAACACTGCACCTAGCCTACAGACAGGTCTGTCATTTAAAAAGCAGCAAACTCAGGGTACCTAATATGCACCACCCATATTCAAAACATGATAGTTGTAAATATGTCCTTCAAAAAAAAAAAAAAGTTAAAATGTTAAAACAAAGAAGTGTAGCACCCTGATGTTTAGGCAGAGTGACTACTAACTAAATGTATCTCTCAAGTGATAGTTGCCTTGGCCAATTGATAGGAGGTCAATTGATTTCACCCTAATTCTGGAATTGCTGCACTTTACTCTTCTGTCACTAGATGGCCGGGTAGCTGGGGGCATTAGATAAAACAAGGGCATTGCAAGGACAGATTAGGCATGAAAGTGGTGTTTTAGCCAATGGACAGGGATTTTCTTGGGTCCCTTTGCCTGCTGGGAGAGCCTATTTATTTGGGTGGAGTCAGGTTATCTGGGTTCTGTGCCACCTGGACAGCTGTCTAGGTGGACGTGTGTTGTAATGCCCCGGGCTGCTAGGCCATAAGCCTTGGGCCTATCCCGGGGACATCTGGCTGCTAGGCTGTCTGAGGGCCTATCCAGAAGCAAAAGAGCAGCGTAGGGTTGGGACTGCGGCTTGCAGTCCAACTAGAAGCAACGGTTCCGATTCCGACATCCCCTCTGACGAGATCTCTGAACTGTTTTAAGACACTTTGTCCTGGACTGGAAAGGGGAGTGAGAGTGAAGAGGAGCAGTTGTGTGACTTGGAAGAGGATGAAATTCCTCCGGGGCCTAATACAAGTATAAAGATTGAACTGTCTGCCAATACCGCACCAACTGTGCCTATTACTAAATCTTTAGAGGAGGGTCATTGGGAGCATTGGGTCCCTAAGTTGATTCCCACTAAGCAGGTGGAAGCAACCAAATTTGATTGCAAATCCATACTGTTGCGGGGTACCCGGTTCGGCGTGCTCCAGACATGCAGGTTCTGTCTGGGTATGGAGACCCTAAGACTCTGCCCAGGCTGTCCAAGGTACAGCGCATCTACATTAAGAAAGTGGCTGAGGAATACGGATATCTGTATTCTTATATACCGGCTCATTTAGAGGAAGAAATCCCGGATAAAGAAACCCAATGGGTAGACAAAGCTGTGCAAAGTTTCCTCCGAATTCCTTTGCGGGTGGACTTTCCAAAGCTGTCATCTAAGTTAGCTGAAAAGTATATTTCAGTGCTACACACCTAGGGCTATGGTCACAAAATCAACTTAGACTGTGTGATCATCCGTAGGCCAAAAAAGAAGGATATGCAACACTTTATTACTACGGTAAATGCCGAAGGAAAGGCCTTGAAGTTACCTGATCCTGGATATTACAGGTAGAAGATGTCGAATAGATTTCACTGACCTTTTGTGGATTACAAATGTGTACTTTGTGAAGTTAGGACGCTATGCTGAAAGGCCATTCCACCTTCGTACAGAAAAATTGTTGCTAGTGGAGAACATTCCTGTTGGCTGTATTGCTGGACTGAATACTGCCAGCAGATACAGGGAGTGCCCACTTGAGTCGCGCTGGTTAGTGCTGCGGAATTTCCAGTAGGTCTCCCTCTGAAAAGTAACCTGTTGATGTGAACCTGTTTGTTCTTCAACCAGTGAGGAAACCTTTCTTAGTTCTTGGCTGTCACGCTGACAGACTAAGATTACCATTGCAAGGGGACATGTGTTTAAAAGTGCGGTCCCTTGCACCATGGCCTGGCAGCTTGTTGCCTGATTGCAGCCATGCCTCTAGTGCCAGGAGTTGTCCCTGAGAAGAAGGGAGACTGCTGCTACCCGAGTGAAAAAAAATAATTTTTGATGGTTTGTGAAACATCAAGGACACTGGGGTGCTTAGCTAGTTAGGTAGAATGAGCTGTGGCAGATAGGCAAATTCTCACCTTACCTTTGAATGATGGACTGTTCACTGTGCCAGGATTGTTTCCTTAGCTTGTCACCAGGTGGCGTGAGTAGTGCCAACCTAAATGAGCCTTTAATCATATTATGTGTATATCTGATAGAACATACTAAGGAAAGTTTCTGTAGGCTAGTTGTGGAAGGGGATGGCATCTTTGGATGAGGATGGGGCTCACTTTTATATGTGTATAGGTTAGACATATTATAGGGTGTATTTACACTGCTATGCTTTTCTCAGCTGAGGGCAATGGGCAATTAACAACTTAAGGTTCACTTATGTATATATTGCACTATCAATCATAGGGATAAGATGCATTTGTTTTGCTGTTTATTCTCTCTTTCATGTGTTCCTGCACCATTGCGTCTTCCTTAGGCAAGGAGAGACAGTGACCCTACATGGATAATAATGCTAACTATTCATGCCCTTTACTTCTGTATATATTTGATAGATAGTTAGGACATAAGGCTATTGTTTATATTTTTCCCTCAACTGTTTGGGTGGTACGCCACACATAAATTGTATATAATGTCTAATATTTATCTCCCCTGTGTGAACTGCCATTCGCTCATGTATATGTTATACATGTTTACTCCATGTGGTACGCCACGTGTATTGTTTGTTATTATTCCTTTTCTGTTTCCCCACACATCCCAGTTTTTGCCAGGACATTCTCTCTCAGGCTTGAGAACTCAAATTATTTTTCTGCAAACTCTGAGATGTAATTTTTGTAGGCAGGGGGAGAATGTAGCACCCTGATGTTTAGGCAGGGTTGCTATTAAATTTATTTGTCAAGTGATAGTTGCCTTGGCAAATTGATAGGAGGTGAATTGATTTCACCCTAATTATTGAATTGCTGAACTTCTCCCTTCTATCACTAGATGGCTGGGTATCTGGTGGCATTAGGTAAGACAAGGGCATTGCAAGGACAGGTTAGCAACTAATGGGGTGTCTCAGCCAATGGGCAGGGATTTTCTTGGTTCCCTTGGCCTGCTGCGAGAGCCTGTTTATTTGGGAGGAGTCAGTTGATCAGGGTACTGTGCCACCTGGACGGCTGTCTGGGTGGACGTGTGTTGTAATGCCCCAGGCTGCTAGGCCATAAGCCTTGGGCCTATCCCAGGGACATCTAGCTGCTAGGCTATCTGAGGGCCTATCCAGAAGCAAGAGAGCAGCGTAGGTTTGGGACTGCGGCTTGCAGTCCAACTAGAAGCAACAGTTCTGCCAGAATCTGTCACCACTAAGGGACCTTCCACTCTGCTACCGGAGACCACTGTGAGTAGCTGAAGAAAGTGCCTGAGCAGTATTCCCACCAGCTGGGGACGATGAAGAATTGGGAAAACTTCAGCAGGTGCCAAGCCAGGGACCCAGCCAGTGGAGGTGATGCTTGCGGAGCATTATTGTTTGCACAGCCAGGGACCAGGCAGGCCACTGGGGTGACACTTAGTGGATCTTTTAGTCTAATGAAAGACTGGGAGCTCAGCTGAGTGAAATTCTACAATAGAAGATTGTAGAAGAAGTGGAGGATTTCATTGCAACTGTGTTAGAAACTGTTACAAGATTGTTGCCATAGGAGTCAGCAGTCCTACTCATGCAGACAAGGTGTCTAGCTGGATGCCTTTCCCTGCATGGCTGTCTGCCTATAGAAGTCTCAGAGTCTGCCAATTAATATTGCATCTACTAAAGGGTGTCCTGGCCCTAACCCTCTCTCCCACAGTTCTGTTTAAGAGACAATAAATCTCTTTGCATTCAAGAAGTGTCTGGTGTCCATCAATCTACCTTACATTACACCCACCTTGCCTTGTAACCCACTGTACATAGAAGGATGTCAGCTGTCCCTAACTCTGGAGGTCACCATTAGGCCTGGAGAGGCCCAGGACTTGACTACATGTGTTATAGAGTTGATATCCCTGGAGGTGTCTGTAACATAGAACACGATTTGGCATTGCTGGAAGATTGGTCATAGCAGTGAAGACTGCAGTTCAATGTTTCCAAATGTAAAATAATGCACCTAGGGAAAAAGAATCCCCTGTGAGAGTACAACATTGGGGGTACTGTGTTAGCCAGCACTACAGAATAAAAAGATTTGGGGGTACAGAATATTTCAGATAATTGTAAAATGAGCAAACAGTGTGACCAGGCAGTGGGAAAAGCAAATAGAATTCTAGGATGCACCACTAGAGGGATCACCGGCAGGAGGAGGAAGGAGGTTGTGATCTTTAGTAAGACCCCATTTAGAATAATGTGTCTAGTTCTGGAGACCTCACTTACACAAAGATATTGATAAGATAGAACAAGTCCAGAGACAGGTAGCAAAAATAGTGAAAGGTCTAGGGGGGATAAAACACACCAGGTGATACTTAATATGTACAGTCTGGAGGAAAGAAGAGAAAGAAGAGACATGATTGAAACCTTTAAATACAAGAGGGTGAATAAGGTTCAGGAGGGCAGTTTTTTCAATATGAAACCAAAATCAAGAACACGGGGACATGACCTCAAACTAACTGGAGGAAAGCTCAAAACTAATATTAGAAAGTATTATTTTATTGAAAGGGTAGTTGATGCTTGGAATAAACTTCCAGCAGAGGTAGTGACCCAGTCAACAGTAAATGGCTTCAAACATGCTCGGGACAAACCTAGATCTATAGTCAGACAACAAAGTTAACAAAAAACAATAAAAAAAAATTGGTGGACTCAATGGACTATTCAGTCTTTTTTGCCATCACTTTTCTATGTTTCTAAGACTGGGATGCCATTAACCGGTTCCGGACCAACCGCGGCAGTAATACTGTGGCAGGTTGGCTCTCCTGGGCGAGGCGTCATAGCTGTACGTCGGGCATGCGGCCGTCTAGGGGGTACGCGCAAGTGCGGCGATCGGATTTGCTTCAGAACCGATCAGTCTCCAGGCCAATGATTTCTGGCCTGGACCTGGTATTTGGTTCTGGCGAATGGGAGACTGTACTCTGCCTGTAATTTTAAACGCAGGCAGGGGAAGTGATGTCATCTCCCTCTCTGGAATTCTTTTCCGTTCCAGAGAGAGGAGAAAGGACATCCAAACACGAGTTGCACCAGCACTACACTGACACAGTACACATGGGCACACTTTTCACCCCCCGATTGCCCCCCCCCTCCAAGTTGACCCCATTACTCCCTGTCACAGTGTCACCCAGTGCAGTTTTCATATTGTTCTTTGATCACTGTACTGGTGTCATTTGTGGCACTAATCAACGTTAGGGTACTTAGTAGTAGGCCCAGATAAGTCTAGGAATCCCCCCAAACCCCCCCTATTAAAGTTTAACCAATTGATCACCCCTGTCAGTGTGTAGTTAGCCAGTTAGCTAGTTACTGTCAGGTCAGGTTTTTATAGCGTCAGGCCACCCGCCATTTATTGCTAAATAAAGGTATAACCCCCTAATCGCCCAGTGGGTGACATCAGGTTTTAGTGTCAATTAGGGCCCGCGCCGCTCCAGGCAGCGGCAGGTTAGTGCCAGTAGCACTAACCCTACGCACGCACCATACTCCTCCCTTAGTAGTATAGTGCCTGAACGGATGAATATATTTGATCTGATCAGAACTATATTAGCGTCCTCAGTAGTATAGGGTTCCCAAAAACGCAGCATTAGCGGGATCAGCCCAGATACCTGCTAGCACCTGCGTTTAGCCCCTCCACTCAGCCCAGCCCACCCAAGTGCAGTATCAATTGATCACTGTCACTTACAAAACACATAACTGCAGCATTCGCAAAGTCAGGCCTGATCCCTGCGAACGCTAACAGTTTTTTTGGTAGCGTTTGAAGCAGTCGCTGACAATCGGGTGCTCTTTTTTCCCATGAGTTTTACTAATTGTACCAGTAAATGTAGAGGCCACAATGTCCAATCGAAGGGTCACTAGTGAAGAGGCCTACATGTTTCTGAGCATGACAGATAGTGAAGAGGAAGTCACCCATCTGTCAGATTCAGGCTCAGATTACGAACCGGTAGACAACAGCGGCACCCTGACAGATAGCTCTGATGACGTATTGGTCCCTGCCAAGGTCAGGCGTACCCAACCCCGTTCTTCTGCTGTTATTGAAGTGCAAGAACCGCAGGGCCCTTGTATGGAGCAGAGAAGTACTAGTGCTGCTCATCCTTCTGGTGAACTGGCAAGCACCAGCGGCCTTGTACATCCTGGTCGTACATCCAGCACTGCAGTAACACTTGGTGACGTGACGAGTCCCATAAGTGCAGTTCAAGCGGGTTCGGTGGCAAGCACAAGTAGTGACTTGCAGCCTCCAAGAAGACAAATACAGGCCCGTCGAGCCCATAGTGCCCTTCCCACTGCATTTGCCAATCCGAATTGGGAGCCCACCACTTCTGCGGCGCCCGTACTTCCCCCATTCACTGCCCAACCTGGAATTCAGGTGGAAACAGTTGATTTTACGTCACTTGATTTTTATTTGCTGTTTTTCATGGAAGATCTCTATAGATTTATTGTGGACCAAAGCAATTTGTATGCTGGTCAATTCATCGCCGCTAATCCTCAGTTGGCCCTTGCCAGAGATTGGAAACCTATTACGGTTTCCAAATTCAAGACCTTTCTGGGCCTATCCCTCCTCATGGGCATAACTAAAAAAAGTGAGTTGCGGTCATATTGGTCCACTGACCCAATTCATCATATGCCCGTGTTCTCTGCTTGCATGACCAGGACACGATACGAGCAGATCTTGCAATTTATGCGCTTCAACGACAATGAACTCTGTCGTCCTCGGGGTGACCCTGAATTTGATTGGCTCTACAAAATTCGGCCCCTCGTAAATCACTTCAACCAACAGTTTGCAGCCTTTACTCCCCATCAAGTTGTCTGCGTTGATGAGCCCCTGATTAAATTTTCTGGCTGCTTGTCTATCAAACAGTATCTTCCCAGCAAGCATACCAGATATGGGGTCAAGATGTATGAGCTCTGTGACAGGGCCACAGGCTATACATATATTTTCATGGTTTACGAGGGAGGAGATAGTCACGTGGAGCCGGAGAACTGCCCAAACTACATAGGGAGCACTGGTTAGAATGTGTGTCACCCTTATTCGGAAAGGGGTACCACTTGTACGTGGACAATTATTACACGAGCGTGCCACTTTTTAGTCACCTTTTTGATTGTGGAATTGGCGCATGTGACACCGTTCCCCCAAAGGCTTGTAAAGTCCTGACTTAGATGGGGGGAGAGAGCCTGCTTGAAATGTAATAATTTCCTTGCAGTGAAGTGGAGGATTAACTGAAATGTTTTTGTTCTGTCCTCCCTTCACGCAGATACAACAGTTGAAATTCCAAAGGCAACTGGTGTTGTGGAGAAACCCCTCTGTGTCCATGAGTACAACCTTAACATGGGAGGGGTGGACCTCAACGACCAGATGTTGGCGCTGTACTTAATTGCCCATAAGGCCAGACGCTGGTATAAAAAAGTGTCTGTATATTTATTCCAATTAGCTCTGCTGAACGCTTATGTGCTATACAAAAGGTCAGGACGAACTGGATCCTTCCTAAAATTCCAGGAAGAGATCATCACAGCCTTTCTGTTTCCAGACGGTGCTGTGGCCCACCTTCCCAATGCAAATGCATTGAGCCGGCTGCATGAGAGGCATTTTCCGTATGTCTTCCCTGGTACCCCTACCCAAAGAACACCCCAAAGAAGATGTCGTGTCTGCAGAAAACACGGATTTAGGCGTAACCGCTTTTATTGTCCCTCCTGTCCTGACCAACCTGGTCTCTGCATCGGTAACTGTTTCAAACCCTACCACACACTAGTGGAGTATTAGCATAGGGTACAGCACTACACAGTCCTAGGGCACACTTACACAGGGTCTCGAAAGATGAGTTGGCCCTCACATTTTGAGAGACCCTAATCTGGAACATTTACAGTTACAGTTTACAGTTTATAAGCGCAAAAAAAAAAACACATAATAAAAACACAAAAAATTAAAAAAGCCAAAAAGAGATGTCGTTTTATTTTTCTTCTCTCTCTATTGTTCTCTCTCTTACATTCGCTCTCTATTTTCCGCTCTGTTGTTCGCACTCTGTTGTCCTATATCTTATGTTCTCTCTCTATTGTTACTGTATTTTAGAACTGTAATGTTTTATTTTTACTGTGTTTTATTGTATTTGCTTTGCAGGTATGGTATGTCTTACTGTTGTCCTGTAATGTTACTTTGTTTATTGTTAACCATCATTTGCATAGCAGGTACGCCATTCTGCTTCAGCACGGGTTTATTTATTCTAACAGCAACAGCGTTTGCTCCCACGATACGTAAAGCCGTGACTCCAGCACTGTCGGAGGTGATTTCACCACCACAGTTAAAAAAAAGAGCATATATGCCAAAGCATGGGGGCAGGGGTGGAGGAGCGATTTGCTCCTAACATTAGGGGCGGATTGCCCTCATGCTTTGGCATATATTTTTTAGGCACAGATTGCGATAAAAAAATAAGTTGTTTTATTGAGTTAATGTTTTATTGTTACCACTGTTTGCTTTTCAGTTACGCCATTCAGCTGCAGCACTGATTTATTTATCTTGACAGCAACAGCGTTTGCTCTCACAATACGTAAATCAGCGACTCCAGCTCTGTAGGAGGTGATTTCACCACCACAATTTAAAAAAAGGGTGCATGTATGCCCATCATTAGAAGTGGGTGGCTGCAGGGCGGTACCTGTCTAAACCAGGTATTTGCTTCCACTTCTGGACATAGATTGCCGCAGTATCTACGCTATGTCCGGCCCCTCCTCTGTCCCCCCCCCCTGTTTTCTAGGAGACACACAGGTCCCAGAAGACAGCAGGGACCAGTGAGATCGCGCAGCGTGACTTGCGCATGCGCAGTAGGGAACCAGGCTGTGATCACTTCCGAAGATGCCGGCGCCTCCACCCAGAGCTGAGGGACGGGTCGGCTTCGGGTGCTGACATTGCGGGCGCCCTGGACAGGTAAGTGTCCATAAATTAAAAGTCAGCAGCTGAAGTATTTGTAGCTGCTGACTTTTATTTTTTTATTAGAACTCCGCTTTTAGGGGTCAATTCTTCCGGGGCTGAAAGGGTTAAAGTTCATGTGTGTGGAAAAGGTGGGCGTCCCAATACTTTTGGTAATATAGTATATATATATATATATATATATATATATATATATATATATATATATATATATATATATATATATATATATATATCATATATGCAATTTACACACTCCAAGATATTTACATTATTGAGTTTTTTAATCCAAATTGTACTCTGGGCTTATTCTATATAATACCAGAATAAAGAACAAATGAAAGGTGTGAGCGCTCCGGGGTCACACACACCGCTCTGCAGTAGGGCTGAGGTCGGTGCAGTGAGGAAGTTTGGACAGCAGGGGGCGATCGCCTCTCATCACAGTGACCGCCGTAGGGAAGTGCGCCCCTCCCACGTGCCGGCTCCCAGGTCTCCCCGCGTTTCCGGCGCCCCGCCCCCCTCGTCTCTCCCCCGTGTGTCCGCAGCCGCAGGGACGGATTCATCATGGCCGCCTCCAAGCCTGTGGAGCCGCAAGGAGGGCCCGGGATCCCGCACTGGAAGCTGGCCCTGGCCGTGGGGGCTCCGCTGCTGCTGGGAGCCGGGGCGGTGTATCTATGGAGCCGCCACAGGTCCAACAAGAAGGACAGCCAGAGGAGGACACCGGAGGGGAGGGCCAGCCCGGTACCCAGCGGAGGAGGAGGGGGGAGCACCGCCAATCCGGAGGCCAATCCCCCGCAGGAGATGGTGAGAGCCTGGGGGGGGGGGAGGGGAGACATGGCTAAACCCTGACCATAGGATGACCCTGACTGCATGGGGTGTGTGTCCTTGTGGGGCTGCTTGGAGTGTGTGACTGCATGGGGTGTGTGTCCTTGTGGGACTGCTTGGAGAGTGTGACTGCATGGAGTGTGTGTCCTTGTGGGACTGCATGGAGTGTGTGTCCTTGTGCGGTTGCATGGAGTGTGTGCAGTGTGTGTGTGTCCTTGTGGGGCTGCATGGAGTGTGTGCAGTGTGTGTGTCCTTGTGGGGCTGCATGGAGTGTGCGCCCTTGTGGGGCTGCATGGAGTGTGTGTGTGTCCTTGTGGGGCTGCATGGAGTGTGTGTGTGTCCTTGTGGGGAGTACTGATCACACCTGGTTCCTGTCTGTGGGGTCTCCAGTGATAGGAATGTGTGTCATCTCTGTATATGAAGTGTGTATGGAGATGATCTCCTTGATGTTTACAATGAAGCTGCTTTGTCTTTAGGTTGTGGATGGAGTGGGGGAGGGATGAGAACCCCGGGCAGGATGTTTTTGATGTTTTTGCTGTTGGTGTTTCTGGAGATTCCCCCCTCTGTTCTGTCCTCACAAAGACTGAAAGCGAAAGAAAATTCTGAATGGGTTACAAAACCCTGATGTTTGTTATTAAAAAACCTGTCATACTTCCACTGTGCAGTTGGGTTAAGCACAGAGTGGCCCTGATCCTCCTCTTCTGGGGTCCCTCAGTGGCGCTAGTAGCTCCTCCTCCTCTTCTTCTCCTCGAATGCCCCGTCGGAGAAGCGCTCTCCTTTAAGACGCCCATGCAGGCGCACTCCCAAGTCCTGCTTCTATTGACACAGAAAGCAGGCCCCGGCACCTGCATCATTTGATTGACAGCGGCGGAAGCCAATGGCTGCACTACCAATCTATCCAATCAGGACACGAAATACCAGCTAAAGCTGGTGTGCTTGTCCCCGGGGAGAAAAAGACCGGGTTCAGGTAAGTAAGGGGGGGGGGGGCGCATGACAGGTTTTTCGCCCTAATACATAGAATGCATTAAGGTGAAAAACCACAAGGGTTTACAGCCCCTTTTAACAGGACATCTTGGGGACATTTAGTCCTTGTGACAGCCAGGGATTCTGCTCATTTCCTGTTTTGGCTATGGGGCAGGAAGTCGAGGGAAATCTCCCCAATAGGTGGAACATCTATTCAGGTGAATGGGGCTTTTCTACAACCGCGTCCAACACAAGTGGTTGCAGCACAGTGCGGTGGTGTGGTGCTTTAAGGGCCCATTCACACTAGGAACTGAATGTGAATCACACAGCAACACTGCAGTTCACAGGTAGCTTCAGCCCTATTCATTTTAAATAGGCTGAAATCACGCCACACCAAAAGTAGTAGATGCACTACTTTTTGAAACGCACAGCAATCGCATGGTACTTATGGTTTTATCTGGTGCTGGCAAACGCACTACGTTTGAGGTGTCATTAACTTTGCACTGACCCTCGCAGCAGATCGCTGGGGCAGTGCGGTTCGAATGTGGTGCGGGAACGCAGCTTTCCTGCACTGTATGTCAGTGTAAAGGGTCGTTAGGGGTTAAAACAGGCAGCATTGATGCAACATAATTGCATCCTCACTGCTTGTCAAATGCTCTCTGAGAAAAATCCAATAGAGAGAGGGTGAAAAATAGTGTGTGATACTGCGCCACGGAATAAACAAGACGGGAGACAAGGTGTGGTTTTTGATAATCAAAAGAAAAAAAGGGAATTGCTGCCTCTACATAATACTTCCACCTAGATGGAGTATAGGAATGTCAATGTAAAAAGTGTAGGTGTGCCGCTATTCCCTTAATATATAATGCTTTGTGATATTAGGAAGAAACAATGAATACCGGTATTTGTCAAAACTCCAAATATATAATAGTGCTAGAAGCTTATAATTGCTGTAGGTTTCTGTTTGGAATTACCTTTGATGGGTAAGGAGACCTTTTTAGTAAAGTGATAAGTGCCTATGTGTTACACCCTCTGCCCTGTGCACAATAATAATGGGAAAAATAATGTGTGTTGCACCCTCTGCAACAGTGCTTGGAGCTTGGAATTGCTGCAGAATTCCATTTGGAATTGCCTTTGACAATGGGTAAAGAGACCGTTTTATTAAAGTGATAAGTGCCTAAGTGTTGCACCCTCTGTCCTGTGCAAGGTGACAATAGAAAAAATGGAAAAAGTGAAAAAAAAAGTATGTGTTCCACCCTCTGTCCTGTGCAAGGTGATAATAAAATAAATGGAAAAAAGTGTGTGTTGCACCCTCTGCAGTGTAATGTTGAAGAGAATTTGTTCAAAAACATTACATATACTGCTGGGCACAGTTAGCCCTTAAACATAAGAAAAATATAAAGTGATACGTGCTTCTTGTGTTCCACCCTCTGCAGTATGCGGGGTGTCAGAATATAGTTCCACTTATGTTTAGGCCAACAAACTCACCAATAGGGACATGCATCTGTCTTCCTTCCATTCCCCCTTTCCCTTCGGTCCTCGCTGACTGGGCCCTGGTGGTCAGCTTCTTGTTTGTTGACCCACCAATGACATCACAAATGGGCTGTATGGGATTTAGACATTCGGTTTTGATGGATAATATACCACACCAGAGATTTCACTGGTGTCATAGCCTTCCCAGGGGGAACATGTGAGGCTGGGCTAAATCCCCAATACAACAAGGAAATAGGAAAAAATGATGTTTCTCAAAAAATATTTAATGTTATAGATGACTTCTATGACGAGGGCTGTATGAACCATATCTTTTTGGGTTTGGGGGGTTCAAATTCTGTATTCATAGTTTCCAAAAGGTGGACTGTGCCTTTAAACACAGATGTAAACAATGTCCCACTCTCTACCTGATAAGCGCAGAATCTGAGGCCTTGTTACAACATTTCACAAGGTTAAGGACCCTTTCACACAGGCAAACCGATTGGGTCCAGCTGTCAGTCTTTCAGGCGGACCCTCCAGTCTCCTGTACGGAGCAGTGTATGTCCGTTGACACCAACCGGCATCCAATCCTGTCCACTTAAAACAGACAGATGGGGATCCGTTCTCCATCCGTTTGGCGGATCTGATGGCATTTGGGTGTAAACGAACAGGTGGTGCGTTTATATCCAACCGCCCATGGAGGAGAGTATCTGTGTCCACTCTGCATGCCAAATTTCTTTTTTTTTGGGGGGGGGGTGTATACCCTCTATTTAGGGGGATCCAGCTCCCACTTTCTCCCAGGGCGCCCGATGCAAGTTCACCCCCCCCCCCCTTCTATCGGCAATCATCTGGGACACATTACAGATTATTGCCCGGCCAGTCACAATGCACAGCTCAAGCATCTACAGTGAGTGCCCACAGTGAAAATGCCGTCACCGCAGAGAGGAGCGGGGCTTCGGCCGTCCGCCTTGCTGGACTGTGGGACAGGTGAGTGTCCGATTAATAAAAGTCAGTACACTTTTTTGTAGCTGCTGACTTTTTTTTTTATATGGGTGGAACTCCGCTTTAAGCCAGTGTCTTGCAGAGAATGTTCCCTCGGCGGATAAGTTCCTCCCCTGTACTGCGCAGGCCATACTACTGTCAGCCGCCGGAGATAGCCGAAGCTCAAATGCTTCAATCAGCTGTACACGGCGCCTGTGCCCTAGGTCCAGGTTCCTTCCCCACCATCCAAGTGGACCTAGAGGGGGAATCTAAAAGTGCTGAGCGCAGCGAGGCCGTGCCCGAAGCGTGGCGAGCGAAGCGAGCCCGCGAGGGGCCCTCTTACAGGCGCCGTGTACAGCTGATTTTCAGCTGTTCTGCTTCGGCTATTTCCGCCGATACCTACTGCGCAAGCGCAGTAGAGGGGGGAACTTATACGCCGAGTGGAACTTTCTCGGCAGAACACCGGCCATAGACTGTTTGAAACTCGACTGGTTCAGCAGGAACCGGCTGAGATTCGAACTATGTATTGGCAGGCAGAATGTATCCAAGTTGTTTGCTCAATTTGGGTACTAGCAGCCTGCTGGAATTTACATGCGGTTATTGCTGGAGGCTGTTATATTCTGTGGTTTCAGGAAACAAATTTGCTCCATTTATGGCCGGCCTTCCTGTTGAGTATGCAGTGATAGGTGCAGGCGATGTGAACAAGCCCTTTAAGCCAGGCGTTCTGCAGTGTGCAGGCTCCAAAACAAGTTCTATGAAGCTGAATGGGAGAGTTCTCTCAGCTCAGACTTGCAGCACCTTGCCAGAAGAGATGTGTGAATGTAGCCTAAAGCTGGCCATACGCTGTCATTTTTTAAACATTTTATTTAGCCAGCAGGCTGAACGGAAAATAAACAGCATGGTTCGTCCATCCACACATAAGGGGTGGTTGGAGGAGTCCCACTCGTCAGGATATTTTATTCTGACAGCACCAATGATCAGCGGCTGCAGAACACAAATAGGAACAAGTTGAATTTGTTGCTCACATTGGTACCAACAGTCAAAATACCACAGATAATGTGTTACAAATGCCTTATTAAATCACCTGCAGATTGTATGAAGTCACTGGCAGGACGGCAGATATCTGCTGACACTCTGATCACCTCTGTGTCCTACCCTGACTCCTTCCCTTCGGCTCTATTCAGACCTGCATTATCACTATCAGTGTGTTGTGGTTCCATTCATTTTAAATGACATTTCTGTGCACCTTCCCTGCAGATCACAACATGCATGTATTTCAGCACACTGAATCTGTGTGTCATGGTGCGCCGTGTTAAATATTTTGCAGGCCCATTAAAACCCACATTGTGGTGTGTTTTGAAGCTCATTCTGTATGGCAGCAATATATGTTTACGTGCTGCAACACACGTCATGATTTGTATGTAATGAGTAGGCTTTTATTTAGAGAATTTGCTGCACTCCGTGTATGGTGGAACTATATAGTCACAGATGTGTCGTCTGCCTTTGTGCTGTGATATGTAAATCTACTAATATTGACTGGACTGAGCCGTTATCTGATTTGTCTCTTCACTGCGACCTTCACAGGTCACTCCATCCTACAGTGATGAATGTGCTGTGAACTATGACCCGGAAGATGATAGGAATGTGGGCAATGTTAGGCATATACAATTACTTATTCTGCATGTGAGTTCACCAACCAATGAAATAATCAGTCAGCTCTTTTTTCAGTAAACCTAAATGTGGGCCTTGTACCTTAATAAATATGTCCTAAAATGAGTCACTGAATATATCCGACATTTGCCCATTCCCTAAATGATTGGGGATCAGATTTCAGATGGGTGTTACTATATTACTGTTCTTACATGCACAGTGATAACTTCATTGATTCAGCTGATCCACATTTATTCCCTCAGAATTCAGTGTGAGGCCTGTGTCACAAGAGTCCATTTGTGGCTGGGACACTGATGGTGTCAGAATTTGGGAAATGTTGAAGTGTAATCTGCTTATATTTTGCCTTCCTTCATTCATCCCTTCCCCTTTTAATTACACGTTAATGAGGTTTTCAAATATAAGCTTTCCATTTTCATCACATATCTTATTTTAAAGCGGTAAACAAAGCTCCCGCCGCTGTCAAAGTCAGTCAGCCAATGAGGGGGGAGAAAGGGGGTGGGGTCAGGCCACGGCACTGGGTCTTGATGGACACAGGGAGCTGCGGCTCCAAGTACCGCATAGCAAGCTGCCTGCTGTGGGAGCACTCGTCGAGAGCCAAAGAGGGACCCGAAAAGAGGAGGACCAGGGCTGCTCTGTGCAAAACCACTACACAGAACAGGTAATTATGACATGTTTATTTTTAACCCCCCCAAAAAATAGACTTTAGTATCACTTTAAATTTCAGCAGTTTTAGAACTGGTATAGACTCCCCAATGACTGAATTGGCCATCTGACATGGTCCTAATACCATACCTGCCAATCGCTGCTGCTCCCTGAACAGAGTTGTAGGTACAGAGCACATTGTTACTATCACAGGAGCTATCTCTGCCCGACCTCCACCCTGTGACAGAGCACATGTCTTGTTACTACATCAGTCCACCTACAGCCTGAGGCTTCTATTACACAGTGAGTGTTTTCTCTTCCTAGTTATGGTGGTGATAGAATTGAGGTGTGATTTTAAGTAAACTCGTCTTTCGAGAAACAGAGGCTGCCAGTGTAGATCTCTCCTTTTAATGCCAGTTACCTGGCTGCCTTTCCGACCCTTTAGCTTCAGTAGCTTGTCATTAACCCAGATTATAATAAGCACTTCTGATATTTCTGATCTGCATTTTTTTTATTTCGTTTTTTTTTTAAATACTATGCAGCATCAACAGTTGGTGCTATGGTTTAAATGTCAGAGCTGTACGCCAATTGTGACCTCTCATTGTAAGAGATTTATCCTTCCTAGAGTCTAAGATGCAATGCCTCCACTAGGTTGCTGATTGGACAATGGCACACTGATGAAGTCACCCTTAAAAAATACTCTATG
This sequence comes from Lithobates clamitans, assembly GCA_037952925.1. Classification (NCBI taxonomy): domain Eukaryota; kingdom Metazoa; phylum Chordata; class Amphibia; order Anura; family Ranidae; genus Lithobates; species Lithobates clamitans. The sequence continues at coordinate 10,253,079 of JBBGZY010000723.1, forward strand.
CAGTCCATGAACACTTTCCAGAATTTAAGACTATTCCGATTTTAAAAATACTGTACTGCTAGGGGATGCTCGTCCTATTGGCTGCTCCATCTTGGAGGCGAGGACGGGGCTGTTTGGGACAGGCTTCAGTCTGTGAACAAAAGACCTGCGGGTATCAGAGGAAAATTATGTAATAGTATTCTCTAATTCCGACCGTGTGTAAGCTCCATCACACATTTTCCACAGGAATTTCCGACACACAAAGTTTGAGAGCAGGCTATAAAATTTTCCGACAACAAAATCCGTTGTCGGAAATTCCGATCGCGTGTACACAAATCTGACGCACAAAGTGCCACGCATGCTCAGAATAAATAAAGAGATGAAAGCTATTGGCTACTGCCCGTGTATAGTCCCGACGTACGTGTTTTACGTCACCGCGTTCAGAACGATCGGATTTTCTGACAACTTTGTGTGACCGTGTGTATGCAAGACAAGTTTGAGCCAACATCCGTCAGAAAAAAATCCATGGATTTTGAATGTCCGATCAATGTCCAACCGTGTGTACAGGGCATAAGACTGCATAGAGTATTTTCTTAATGGTGAACTAACCCTTTAAGCAATCTTCAGGCCTAAAATGTGCTTTTTAACTTAAAAAGAAAGTGGCAGTGAAAGGGTTAAAGGCTCAGTTTGCTGTTGGGGGAAAAAAAAGTATTGTCCAGTACATTGGGGGGGGGAGGGGGGGGTATAGACAGTACAAGTCCACTGTAAATTGATAGATTTATGTAGACTAGAGGATTCCTCCCCTTTTTTTTTTTTTATTTGGAATTTCCTCTGAAGGGAAGCTTCTTTACTTGCTGGGATATTGGCATTAACCCACCAGAAGCATCCTATTGGGTTCTCTTGTGTGGATTCAGAAATCCAATTAACTGATAGAACGGAAACGTACTCATTAAAAAGGCCGTATTGTGAAAGGAGTCAGTGTGGTTAATGGATATTGTCTAATATATCGATAGCCACAGCACATGATACATTTCTGCAGATTCATTTGTTGGGCAGGCATTGTCCGGCGATGGATTTCTATCTGTATGGTATTTTCTGGAGCTAGAACATGGTGGCATTCAAAAACACTGAAATCTGATTGATAATAGAATCTATGCTTTGTATATATGTGTTTTTATTTTTATTTTTTGCTAAGTTTCATAGGTCAAGCAATGTCTGACTAATCCACTTAAACGCCAAGTCCACCTTTTGCAGCCAAAAAAACAAAAAACAAACAATGCATGCATTTTCAGAAAATTGCATTTACTGTAGTATTATTATTGTATATGAGCCTGCAAAGCATTGCAACTGCCAACAGTGGATCAAGGGTGCAATGCAGAGGCTCCTGCAGACTCCTCCAGCTTCATGTCCAGGGGGGGGGAGGGGGGCGTCAATGGACTAGGAGTGTGGGGATCACTGCCCTTGTGTTCCATTAAGAACTAAAAATCTCTATATCAATGTGGCAGACAGGACTTGTACTTTGCTCATTTATAGATCTCTGTGAATGAATGATGTGGCTGTGTGGGCGGAGCCATAGCCTTTTATAGCCTTTCAAAATTGAATACTTTTATTTCTAAACCTTGATTGTATCTGAGCACACCCATTCACGTGCCATAGAAGACATTCTTTCATATAGCAGCTTATCTTCAGGCCAGTGTACAGTGAAAACCATCATAGCTGAATTCCAGGATAAGAAACCTTGTCTAAATATAAGCGTTCAGATTGGCTAATCTTCTTCTTCAGTGGAGATCAAATAATCAGAATGAAGCTGAAGCGAGCATCGCGCAGCATTTTCTCCAGCGGAGAGTTTTACCCCCTCTGTTACACATCAGTGATTGGCAGGTTCCCTATACTTAACCACTTCACCCCCGGATGGATTTAACCCCTTCCTGACCAGGCCATTATTTGCGATACGGCACTGCCTCACTTTAACTGACCATTTGCGCGGTCATGTGACGTTGTACACAAAAAAAATTTATGTCCTTTTTTCCCACAAATAGAGCTTTCTTTTGGTGGCATTTGATCACCTCTGCGGTTTTTATTTTTTGCACTATCAACAAAAATAATAGCGACAATTTTGAAAAAAACACAATTTTTTTTACTTTCTGTTAAAATATCCAAAAAAAAAAATTAAAACAGATTTCTTCACCAGTTTAGCCCAATATGTATTCTTCTACATGTTTTTGTAAAAAAAAAAAAAATCAAAAATCGCAGAGTGTATATTGATTGGTTTGCGCAAAAGTTATAGCGTCTACAAAATAGGGGATAGATTTATGGCTTTAATTTTAAATAGTAATGGCGGCGATCTGCAGTTTTTTTGTTTTGTTTTTTTTCCGGGATTGCGGCGCACGGATATGACACTTTCTTGGGACTATTAACATTTTTACAGCGATCAGAGCTAAAAATAGCCACTGATTACTATATAAATATCATTGGCAGGGAAGGGGTTAACACTAGGAGCAATCAAGGGGTTAAATGTGTGTCCTAGGGAGTGTTTCTAACTGTGGGGGGATGGAACCGCCTGGAGGAGAACGATCGCTGTTCCTAATCAGTAGGAACAACAGATCTGTCTTCTCTCCTCTGACAGAACGGAGGTCTATTTACCTTGACAGATCTCCATTCTGTCTCTCTCAGGAGCGATCGTGGGTGCCCTGCGGACATCGTGGCCTCCGGGCGCGTGCATTAGCTCCTACGTCATATGGCAGGCGCGCGCACTGCACCCCCTTATACCCCCTTAAAGAGCTCGCCGTACAGCAGAGGCGATTTGCGCAGGGAAGCCTCCCTGCTGCCGTATGATGACAGCGGCTGGTCAGCAAGTAGTTAATCTGGCACTAGATCTTAGTGAACTGACAGGCTGCAGTCACTGAGGCCTGGTTCACACCTATGCATTTTTATTTTTTATTTTTTTTAGTGTTTTTTTTTTCAGTTTTGCAGAAACGCACTACAGTCCATTTAACATGGTTTCCTATTGATGTAGTTCACGTGTGTGCATTTTACGGAAAGGGCCAGGGACTTTTTTTTTGTTTTTGGTTCCATAGACTTCGGTGGATGAAAAACATGTATTGAAGAAAGCAAAATTCACCTGGAATATGCAGATTGCATCCTGCCACAAGTGTGAATCGGTCCTAAAGTATTGATCAGCCCCCAGAATTGTTGTCTTTACTGTATGTGTGTAAAAGGTACATATGTAATGCTGTCTCTGAAGGAGAGGGAAATGGAGAGAATCCGCTTTCAGGTGGAAGCTGACTGAGCAGAGTTCAGGGAGCACAAAATAAATGAGGCTCTGGTATTGATTCAAGAGATATAAAACACAGTAAACCCGTCTTCTTTCATTGTCTCTTATGTCATTCTGTAGACTGATGTCTGCTATTTAATCTTGGCTTCAGGGATACTGCAGAAGGTTCTTTATTGGGCCTGTTTAATTCACCGCATCCTTCTCCATCCTGCAGGTCTCGGCTTACTTCAATGGCTGGCTTGATCACTAAAGGGCGAGTTTCTTTTAAGCCCCCGTTCATACCGGTGTGATATGTCATGTGATTTGACAGTTCCAAATCGCATAACAAGTCGCACCCCATTGTCGGCAGTGGAACCATTTAAATTGCCTCATGTCGCAGCAACTTTGAAAAAGGTTCCTGGACTACTTTTTGCTGATTTCATTGCGACTTGCATAGACTTCTGTTAACTGAAGTTGCAAGCCGCAATGAAATCATAGGTGCAAATCGCACTAATCTGCGGCTGTGAAATCACGCTGATGTAGCTCAATTTCACAGTCACACCAGTGTGTACCAGGGCTTAAACTTGGGCACATAGGGCTCTACTTAAAGAGGAGGTTTACTGGAAAAAAAATAAGCCCGCAGCTACAAATCCTGTAGCTGCTGACTTTTAATAAAAGGACACTTACCTGCCCAGGGATCCAACATCATCCGCCCCCGGGCTACTTCTTCACTAGCCTTCGGATTCTCCTGCCGACATCCTAACTGTACTCTGCTGGCTATGTGGCATTCGGCTTCACAGCCAGCCGGGCATGCGTGAGTTGCTCTACGCTTTGTGAATGGTACCGCAGTCTTCTGGGACCTGTAACGTCTTCCAGAAGACTGCGGGGAGGGAGGAGAGAGGAGAACTTCCATTTTGGATCACCTAAGTGATCCAAAAGGAAATGGGAGCGGGTACCTGTCAAAACTAAGTATCTCTTCCCAACCCCCCCATCTGCCAAATGTGGAAGGGGAGGAGAACTTAAAGCGGATCTTCCCCTTTTGGGCCGAGTTCCACTTTAAATTGAATGAGAAGCGTCGTCTCTTGTACTGGTGGTTGCTCTGTTTGAATCTTCATTCCTCTGCCCCAGCTTCTATGGATGGAACAGGGGAGAGCAAAGGGTGGGCAGTATTACTAGGATTGAACCCCTGCAGCACTTGAAAATTACTGCTGCAGGGGTTACTACAAGTTTCTAGACCTGTCATAGGCACTCATTAAAAATTATGCCTACCATTTCCTCTCCCCTACTCCATTCATATAAGCTGTACTATAGCTTTCTACAATGAAAAGGAGGCAGACCTTTCATTAATCTGCCTGTCCTTCATTCATAGATTGCTTTTCATTGCAAAGACAAGGTGCAGACTTGGTAACCACTAAGCCATCGTGCTCCCACATTGGGTGTAAACAGTTTCCTTTTTAGGGCTCATTTACATTAGCAGCAGCCTTCACAGGGTAATTGTGACATGGCCCCATTCACAGAAGGGGGATATTTTTTGCCATGGCATGTGTACAACCACTTTGTTGGGCTATGGGAGGCATTAAAACATTGTGGCTCAACTGGCTACTTTTACTACCTCTGCCCCCCGGCACACATGTAAACAACGCCTTTAATGAAGCTGTCCTGCAAGTGAAGACCACTTTCTTTTGACCAGGCTTTGGTGATGTGACTGGCTGCTGTGAAATGTTGATGGTATCCTCTGCAGCATGGGCAAGTATTGCTGGTGTTCTATCATATAGCCGCTACCCGGCCTACTGCGCATGTGCGATGCGCAGCCGAAGTGACGTTGCCTCGCGGCCATCTTGGTACACCTGTACTCGTCCGCAGTAAGGCTAGTTTGAAGTCTGCAAGCGGACATCTTTATACACCCACCGGAGTCTTGCTTTTCATGGTTATCTTTAATAGTAAACTCAGCTTATATAGTGAAATGCAGTATTTAGAAGTCCGTAACGCTGTTTTGATGTTGAATTTTAAAAGCATCGGCAAGCCTGCTGTTCTCACAGGTTTGCTGATGTGATCGAACACCACTGCTTTTAAAATTAAACATCAAAACAGTGTTACCGACTTCTAAATACTGCATTTCACTATATAAGCTGAGTTTACTGTTAAAAATACCTGAAAATAAAGACTCTGGTGGGTGTATAAGGATGTGTCCGCTTGCCGACTTCTAACTGCAGGCTTACTGCAGATAAGTGCGGGTGTACCAAGATGGCCGCAAGGCAACGTCACTTCGGCTTCCCAACGCACATGCGCAGTAGGCCGGGTAGCAGCTAGATGTTAGAACACCGGCTTTTTTGTAATTTGTATTGCCAACAGAGTGAGGTAGCTATGCTTTGTATTTAAAATTAAAATAATAATAATAGTAGATGGGGCACATGGGCTCTGTTGCTACATACTTGTTAATAGAGTGGGAAGATTCCAGGTCTGTCCTCCTGATCCTGTGTTCACCAAGTGAGTCACTGACCCAGAACAAGCATGCAGGACTATAGTTAAGATTTCACTGGTTGCATGCTTGTTCTGGGTTAGTGGCTCAGTGGGTAGTGAAGCCAGGATCAAATGATATCTCTGGTGCCTGCAGTTAAATGTTTTAACAGTGGCAGCCCCCATATTTCTATCCTCGCAGGTTCAGTTTGTATTCTACCTGCATAGCAGAATGCTGCATAGAGTAGACAGCTCCTCTCAGCACATCTCTATTCCTGTACACTGCAGAGGATTATTGGGGCAGATGATTTCCACATTGAATTAAACATTGCTTAATGGATAAAAATCTGAGCAATGTTTTAATGATAACCGGTATTGCTGAGCCAATTGGGTAACTGCTTTGTGTCAGTCTCTCCTAAGTAATTAAGCCTACGGGCTAGGTGTAACTTGCTTTCCCTCATCCATGCAATGCTTCTTTATTAGGTTTTTTTTGGCCTGTGTGCCTAGCTAATGGAACGTTGTTCTTGCAGTCTCTTGTATCTGATGTTTATACTCCATTCGCTGGTAATTGATGCAGTAGCTGCCTCTTAGATTTACTTTCCATGCCAGAAGAATGCAGAGTGGTTTGTGCCTATTACAAAGTCCACTGATGGTTGTCTGAATGCGGTGTCTCTGGTCTCCCAGTATACATGCCTTCCTGCTCATTATCACTTTCCTTATTGACTTTATTTTACACTGTATAATATTTATAGCACTTAAGAGAATCTGTCACATACAGAAATACACTTGTGTACTCATCAGTTGCAGATCTCTCAGTGATCACGAGAAGATTAGAATAAACTCTCACGTTGCCAGCTGCCATGTTGGATTGGAGGATACTGCAGTGTCTTGTTAAAGAGAAGACAGAAGCCATGCGCCTTTTATGCTGTGTTAGAGACTTCAGTAAAGCCTGGTACACACCATTAGATACTAAGCTCTGATTAGAGCCGCTGTACTAACAATCCCATGTTAGTACAGCGACCTCCCCAGTGAGCTATTGTGTTCTGACAGTGGGACTTACGGGCCGAATATGGCCGTTTTTTTTATCTAATCGCCGACATTTCACCTGTGTGTACTATGCTTAAAATCCCAGACTGTCTGATAACTCTTTAGCTGCACTATCGACTTATTTCTGTAGGATCTCTGTCTATTCTGCAAGGTGTGACCTTACTTCCTATGAGACAGATTTACTTCTAATTAAAACCTCTCATGAGTGACCTGAAGCAGATGCAATTGCTTTTCTTTCTGAAAATGCTAGTTGCCTGGCAGTCAGTGACCCTTTCCTTCATTAGTTTAACATTAACCAGTGCTTTGACAAGCAGGACAAAGCAACAAGTTCATTTTTATTTTTTTACTTGCAAAAAGATGTGCATTTATTTCTCTCTTCCCCTTTTTTTTCTTTCTTTTTTTTTTTACAAAGGTGAACTTATCCTTTAGCCAGCATTCACACCTGAGCATTTCAAAGTGGCACATTTTTGCCGTGATTTTGTTCGTCACCAATGTAAAAGGCAGAAAATTGCCTGTAATCTGCCCCAAAGAAGCTCATGTTGTTTTTTGAGCTTAGGGCGTTTTTCAGGCGTTCTGCTTCAGGTGACAGAACGCTGGTGCCATTGAAATGAATGGGATTTTGCTTGTTGGGTGTTTTACAAGAGATTTATGAGCTGAAAACACTCAGGTGTGAACGCAGCCTTAAATGTAACCTGCCGTTTATGTCCAAAGCATAAACATGTGATGGCTGTATTAGTTGAAACTATTAGAATGTATGAATTCACAATTTTGTTGCTTGATGTCTTATTCAACATTTTTGTTCACAGTCAAAGCATGTTTTTCAACAAAGGGGTGGTGATCCTCCACTCCTTTCCAATATTGTTACTGTTTTACTACTTTTTTTTTCGGATGGAATTTTTCACATTAAAGTGAATGGTTAATAAGAATGGACAGATCTTGTTACACTTTTAAAAAATATTGTACTGTAAGTGACTAAAAATTGGCATGTGTAAACATCCGTGGCTTTCAGGCTTCATGAGCTGCACTGGAAATAAATGCTGAGTGATATAACTATATATTATCCATTACTGATGTCACATTAGGTGAAAGGCTCTCTTCTTAGAGCCAGCTGCTTCAACATTTAACCTCTTCCCAACCACGTAACACGCGTGGTGGCAAGGAGGGCAGATCTGATGCCCACATGCCGCACAAATGCGTTCATGGCGTCTGAGGTTTCTGTGCCCGCTCCCAGTACGGTGACCAAGCTGTCACAGAGCTGGCAGGATGGGCTCCTAATCATGTGACGGGCAATTACAGTAATCACATTATTGGGAAGTCAATCTTGCCCCTTTGTCCCAAAGGGCCTTTACAGCCAGTTAAAGGGCTGCAAGGAGGGGGTGGGTGGGAGTTAAAGTGACCTTGTCGCTATAGGAAAAATTTGCAATAAAAGGCATACCTGTAGAAGAGTATACTTACTTTTCCTGCTCCGTGCGCTACTTGGAACATCTGCTTCATTTCTTGGAAATGGTACCACCAACATCATTACAGAAGACAATGGTTACATGGAGGTCAGCAGGAGCAACCAGTCAAAGCTGCAGAGAAATTGGGGATCTACACCCCCCGGAAGTGTCGCTTTCCTAGCAGACATCCTTCATTAGCCAAAGGGCATTCAGCAGTAAAGAAAAGTTGTTCACACACCTCTTTTACAATTATACCTTTTTTGTTACAAAAAGTTACTGTAGAGACAGGTTTGCTTTAACCAGTGTTGGAAACAAACTTTTGTGTATTGTAGAAATATACGTAATTTGCTATTGTATCCCAAAGCTTTTGAACAGGAAAGACTTGAGTAGAAGATTATAAAACAATTGGATCTGTGTACGACCCCCTCCTCTAGTACTGGCCTATCAGGTCTGTGCCTTCAGGTCATCAAAGGAATCTCCACTATTCTGTGTGAAATGTGTGGTGTCTATTGTTTCCCAGTCCTGTCCTCGCATTACAACAGCGGTTCATGTTTTTCTCAGGTGTTCAGGTAGTTAAAGTGCATTGCTGAGACTCGGCTCATGGATGAGTGAGGTTACCTGCAATATGATAGATGGTGACTGTCTTGGGAAGCATGTATGGACTTCAGTACTGACTCTGAGAGATTTTAGTTCAATAAAGCTTGGTATTTGTCAGCAATGGAGGAACAAGGAGATTTTTCTAAAAAATCCACTTGTGCACTACTTCACAAGGGGTTTGATGGCCAAAGCAAATAAAAGTGGGCATATGGGGCAACCCTGCCTAGTTTAAGATAATAAATTATTTACTTTAATATATGGGTAATAGGTTTAGTACAAAGGGTCCTTTAACACCATAGTCACACAAATGGATAATCTAGTTACATACCGTATTTATCAGCGTATAACACGCACTTTTTTCCCCTTAAAATCAGGGGAAAGTCGCAGGTGCGTGTTATACGCCGATCCCCTGCGATCCCGTGGTGTCAAAACTTCAAAATCGCCGACCGCGATTTGAAAATGGCGCCACCGGCGGCGAAATACACAGAGCCGGTCCTCGGCTCTTTCCGGCGGCTCTCGTTCACTTTCGGCTCCACTCGTAGTCCCGAGCGGAGCTATCCGAACCTACTCGGCTAGGTTCGGATAGCTCCGCTCGGGACTACGAGTGGAGCCGAAAATCCTCGGCTCTGTGTATTTCGGCGCCGGCGGCGCCATTTTCAAATCGCGGTCGGCGATTTTGAAGCCCAATATGGCAGGGACAGGGGATCGACGGCTGCAATGGGGCAAGGCTGCAATGGGGCAAGGCTGCAATGGGGCAAGGCTGCAATGGGGCAAGGCTGCACTGGGGCAAGGCTGCACTGGGGCAAGGCTGCACTGGGGCAAGGCTGCACTGGGGCAAGGCTGCACTGGGGCAAGGCTGCACTGGGGCAAGGCTGCACTGGGGCAAGGCTGCACTGGGGCATGGCTGCACTGGGGAAGGCTGCACTGATGGGCATTTAAATGTAAGTTTTTTTCCCTTCAACTTCCCTCCTAAAAGTTTTATTTCCTTTAAAATTCCCTCCTAAATTGGGGTGCGCGTTATACGCCGATAAATACGGTAGTTAGGTTGAAAAAAGACACAAGTCCATCCAGTTCAACCTTAAAAAACAATAAATAAATCAAATAAATATCGTACAATCCAATATACCCATTTTTATACTCTGTTGATCCAGAGGAAGCAAAAAACCCCAGCAGAGCATGCTCCAATTTGCTACAGCAGGGGAAAAAATTCCTTCCTGATCCCCTAAGAGGCAATCGGATTTTCCCTGGATCAACTTTACCTACAAATGTTAGTACCCAGTTATATTATGTACATTTAGGGAAGTATCCAGGCCTTTCTTAAAGTGGACGGCCACCCTGGGAAAAAAAAAAAATTCACCAAAATCCTAAAAAAAAATAAAAAAAAAAAAAATTTGAAAATAATTTTTTTTTTTTTTAAAACCCTTGTTGCTAGGCAGTCTTCCTAATCTGCCTCTTCCTTTTCCACGGCGTGTTCTGCTCCTTGGTGAGAGGCCCCGTTGTCTTCTGGGAACTGTGTGTGTTCCCAGAACACCATGGGGCCATTCAGTAGGAAACTGGCAGTGAAGCCGCAAGGATGGCGGTGCCGGAACCCGAGAGCTGAGGGACGGGTCAGCCTCGGGCAGCCGACATCGCGGGCACCCAGGACAGGTAAGTACTTATTTAAAGTCAGCAGCTAGAGTGTTTGTAGCTGTTGACTTTTAATTTTTTTTTTTTTTTACGGCTGGAATCCCGCTTTAAAACAATCTACTGAGCTGGCCAGAACCACCTCTGGAAGGAGTCTATTTCGCATTTTCCCAGCTCTTACTGTGAAGAAACCTTTCCGTATTTGGATATGAAATCTCTTTTCCTCTAGATGTAAAGAGTGCCCCTGTGTCCTCTGGGTTGACCGTAAAGAGAATAACTCAACACCAAGTTCACTATTTGGACCCCTTATATATTTGAACATGTTGATCATAACCCCCTTATTCTCCTCTTCTCAAGAGAATAAATTCAGTTCCTCTAATCTTTCCTCATAGCTGATCTCCTCCATGCCTCTTATCAGTTTGGTTGCCCTTCTTTTCATATTCTCCAGTTTCCCGATATCATTTTTGAGAACTGGTGCCCAAAACTGAACTGCATATTCCAGATGAGGTCTTACTAATGATTTGTACAGGGGCATAATGATATCTCTCTCTGGAGTCCATACCTCTCCTAATACAAGAAAGGACTTTGCTCGCTTTGGCATTGCATGCTATTATTGAGCTTATGATCTACCAAAACCCCCAGATCCAGAATAATTATTTTAAAGATATAGCCTCACTCTTACAGGAAATAAATATTTAACCTGGTGCATGTTGGGATTGTAGTTCCCCCATTTGGCCATATTGGGGGACAATCTGATTTCTCTGGGCCACCTGCAGGTAGTGACAGCTGAGGATCATCTGGTACACTGGATGGGCTAGAAAACCGTATCCAGGCATTTCAAATTTTGATCAGCTGGCACTGGAGATGTCTGCAGTTTGCAACTCTCAACTCTCTCCTTAAGCCTAGACAAGACCAGTCATTCATTGCCACCTTCCATGTTTGGAAAGCACTGGCCAGGAAAAATGTCTGGGTATAACCCTCTAGTGTCTGTGGCCAGCCACATGGGAATGATTTATGGATTTTTATGGTGCTGTAAAGGTGTATACTGGCCTGTTCTGTCATTGTAGGTGCCACTGTCTAGTGCATGGGTTTTACAGAATTAGCTGATTGTTAGTCCACAACAGTGAGCTGGCGAAGCACTTTCTATTAAAATGGTTCTAATGCCTAAAGTTTTTTTTACCCTATTGCATTCTTAGCATTAACCACTTGCCAACCAGCCACAGTGTGTGTGTGTGTAAATTAAACTGCGGCAGGTCGGCTCTATTGCCAAAACGACGTGTCTGTGCATGGTTTCGTGTAATAGATACTGTGGGCACGCGGGTCTGGCAGACTCTATGTCCGTCGGCCACCAACGATCACGGTACATGGAGGCAGAACGGGGTAAAAACTTTGTGTAACAGATTCCCCCATCCCCTTGTTACTTACCTGAGCCCATTACCGATCCAGCGATGTGCATGAAAGCCGAGGCTCTCCAGACTCTGTCCCTCCTCACTGGGCAGATTGATAGTAGCAGGAGCCATTGGCTCCCACTGCTGGCAATCAAATCCTGTGACGAGAGGGCGGGGCCGAACCACCCAGTCTGTCAATAGGGGCAGACAGGGCAGCTCGGGAGCGAGCATGCATTGGTGCACCCATTGGAAGCAGCTTCCTATGGGGGCAAGCGCCGAAGAGGAGTGCTGGCGGGGCACCTCAGAAAAGGAGGACCGGGGCTACTCTGTGCAAAACCATTGCACAAAGCAGGTAAGTATAACATGTTTAGTAGAAAAAAAAAGGAACCTTTAATATTACTTTTAATCTTTCAATGTCAGATATTTTAAGTTCAGCTGCAAACTCTCATTATCCATCTTTTTATATTCAGGTTTAATCTCCACATCTCATATCATACATGTTCTTGTATCCACAGAGAATTGTTTAATTTTAAATACAACTTTGTAGTATAACCGCCTAACAAAACAATCCAACCAGATTATGTACTGTCAAGTAGACAGTCTCCATTATTCTTGGTAAATGTAAAGAGGATTGTATGATAATACTATGTGTAGTGTCAAGAATATCAGATGTGCTATAGTGAACCAGTGTGCCCCTATTGTCTTCTTTTTAATTACTGCACTGCTTAGGAAACTGTCCCTATAAATAATAGGAGTGTCCTGTAGGCTCGTGTATCAAGCATTTACTTGTATTTTCCTCTGTTTTTCTAGAGCCCTCTGGAAAAAGCACAAGCAGCAAAGAACAAGGGTAACAAATATTTTAAAGCTGGCAAATACGATCAAGCCATCCAGTGTTACACTGAAGCCATCAGTCTTTGTCCACCGGAGAAGAAAGTGGATTTGTCTACCTTCTATCAGAACCGAGCGGCAGCGCATGAGCAGCTTGTGAGTAAACCCCGGGTATTCAGGCTAGGACATTGTTTCTTCAGATCTGAGACCTGTACTGTAGAGTACCTCATACTATGATCACATTATATAATGATAGTTCTAATGCTCTATTTCAGTTTTGCTTGTTTGCACTGCATCTTTATACTGAGGAACGCCATGTTTGATTAACCTCGTAATGCATAGAGAAAGCTTACTGGCTCTGAATTCACCTGAGATTTTTGATACAGGAACCTGTATGTGCTAACAGCTGATATTACATGTCTAGGGTATTGGGCTATCTTATTCAAGTGCTGTATGTATGGCCATGCTCTTTATATCAGAATAGAACAGGTGACGTCACACAATTTATTTAGTTTACTACAAAAATGTAATTAATGCCTTTTTAACTAGCCTAATTGAAATATTTTGGGGGTGCAAGCTTTCAGATATAGCTTGGAGCAGGCGTAGGCAACTTGGGGCCCTCAACTACATTTCCCATGAGGCATTGCAAGGCTGGCAGTTACAATCACTCCCAGATGCATGATGGGACTTGTAGTTCTGCAACAGCTGGAGGGCCCCAGGTTGCCTACCTCTGGCCTAGAGTAAGGGCCTTGTGAATTAACGTGGATCTGAACCCCTTAAATCTATAGGCAAAACTTTTTCTTTTCATTTTGGATAGATTAGGGAGAGGGTCCTAACCCCCATCAGCTTATTTTTTGCCATCTATGTCCCATTCTGTAGATTTCCCCTCACTTCCTGTTCCATCACTAAAACAGGAAGGGAAAGGAAATCCCTGTAAATTAATTAAATCCCTTGGGGGCCCCCAATGTCACCAGGAACTAGTGTCCCCATTGGAAGATTTCCCCTCTTACTTTTCTGCAGGCAACCCAAAATTTGGGATTTTCTTTAGCCCTCGTTCATATTGAAATAGTGCAACTTCATCTGATATTGCACAATTTCGAAGCTGCCATGTCAGTGCGGCTTGGAAGACACATGTGCAAATTTGTGCATAGATGTCTATGCAAGTTGCACCTGAAAATCGCCAAAGTAGTGCAGGAACTACTTTTTCAAATAGATGTGGCACCGCAAAGTCAGCGTCGCACAGATTTGAACTGTGCAATTTGACCTGTCAAATCGCATGACACGTTGCTCCAGTGTGAACGGGGGTTTACTTTCCCTTTCAATGATAATGGTAAACACGACAGATAGAGAGGGTGACCTAATGGGCAGAGACGGCAAAAAGACTCTTATCTCTTCTCAATCCAAAACGTAAAAAAAAAGTTTTGCCTTTTTGTTGTACTTTAAACTGAAAATCATGCCATATAGTTTTAAAAAACACAGATAAAAAATTTAATGAATAAATGAATGCATTGTAAATAACTTTTTCTTTATCGTACATCACGGGACACAGAGCCATAGTATTAACTATATGGGTATATAGGCACCTTCAGGTGATGGACACTGGCACACCCAAGACTGAAAGTTCACTCCCTATATAACCCCTCCTCTTACCAGGAGTACCTCAGTTTTTTCGCCAGTGTCTAAGGTGTTGGTCATGAGTGTAGTTGTGCTCTGAGGAGCTCCGCTGCATGATCCTTACCGGATTGAAATAACCTCCACAGACCGGATCCATCCAAAGTGCCACTGAGGCCAAAGTGGATGGTACCCGGGCCTCGCATAAGAAGAATGAGGTTTTGCCAGTAACGCCTCTCTTTTAGAGGGGATGGACCCCGGGACCCAGTGCTTTGGTCATGCTCACATTACCATAACTTTTTCCTGGCGGGGTGCTATACAGGTCCAAGGGAGTGGAACCCCGATAAAAAGATACCCGGTCCTTGAAGGTTTTTTAAAACGCAGCCTGCCGTGATGGGTGAAGGTTGGATCTGTCTGATATCAGCAGAAATCCTGCGGCAAGGATAAGGTAAGGGAAGAAGCCTAGGAACTGTAAAAAGTCCACCTATGGTTTTTCTTCCTTGGGTAAAATGTTGTCATGCCTTAAGTCTCCACTGGAGGGAGTAAATGCACATACCTTAGTACGTTGTCTCTCAGTTCAGCTCAGTGTCACGGCATGTGTGTGGGCTCGGCCAGCAGCACTTCTCAGGGGGGGTTCCTCATACAGGTAAGATTTGCCAATACTGCACTTCTCCCCCCTGGAGGGACTATAAGGGGCTGGAGGTACAATAATAGTTTGTACTCCCCCCCTCCATGGCAGGCCAGAAGCTGAGTCCAGAAAGCAAACTCTCCGCAGAGCTGGAGAGTATG
Organism: Lithobates clamitans; assembly: GCA_037952925.1. Classification (NCBI taxonomy): domain Eukaryota; kingdom Metazoa; phylum Chordata; class Amphibia; order Anura; family Ranidae; genus Lithobates; species Lithobates clamitans. Next base: position 10,268,090 of record JBBGZY010000723.1, read on the forward strand.
GCAGTTATTCACACAGGAGCGGTGGGGGCACGTAGGCAATGCATGCAGGCATTCCCAAATTGAGGAAACAGTTTACTCAGCACCAGGCTGAACTTTTATTAGCAGCATTCTATTGCTAGACTATAGTTCAGCAAGTAGTGCATTTACTTAGTACCTCTGCTTTTGTGCTTAGGACTATGCCTCCCAAAAAGGCGGGTGCAAACACCTCCAAAAAGGTTCCTAAAACACCACCCCCAGGCGCTGAGGACTCTAGTCATGCCTCCACATTGTCATCTTCTACTGAAATACCAGAAGTGGCTAGCCAGGGTAAGCCATTGGAACCAGTGGGTGTTGCAGCTGCTTCTAACCTCTCAGCCCCTGTATTTGTGACTGAAGATACCTTTTCCTCCGCCCTGGTGGGGTTAGAGGAAAGACTAGCAGCTTTAATTGCACCCTCCATCCAAGGGGTTAGGAAACATGGTAGATCCCCCTCCCCCACCTCAGACCCTTTATCAAGGGAACATTCATTAGAGGATGAGGTTTTAACCTCGGGAACAGCAGGAAAGGCAATCCAATGACTCCTCTTCGGAGGAATCAACGGTGGATGAACCCTTTTCAGCTTCGCAATCTGAAAAATTGCTGGTACAGTCTGGTTCGTTCTGCTTTCAAGCTGCCCCTAACTGAGTGAGCCAAAAGTTCAGTTTCTTCTTTGGGTTCCTTTAAAACCTCCGCAGACTTTGCATGCGTTTCCCGTCCATGCATTACTAGAACAGCTTATTTATGCTGAATGGGATCATCCGGATAAGCATTTTCTCCCTCCAAAAAGATTCTCTGTACTCTATCCCATGGAGGAGAAATTCAACAAAAGATGGAATGTACCAGCAGTTGACGCTGCTATATCCAGTGTGAATAAAAGTCTAACTAGTCCAGTAGACAATGCTCAAATGCTTAGGGATCCAACAGATAAAAGATTGGAATTCCTGTTAAAATCCTCTTTTTCTTTGGCAGGTGCAGTTATTCAAAATAAAAGGGGAGTGGGAATAGGACCCAAAGTGTCCTTACCTTCAGTGTAGGAAAAGGAACACACTGCGGTTTGACCTGATATAACTTTATTAGAACAATTAGTAGAAAAAAATGTTTATCATTGAAAGGAAAGCATAAACAATAGGAAATTGCACGTAGTAAAAACTGACAATGTTGGCCCCTAAAAATGCATGCCCATGAGCTCAGCCATATCCCAGTCATCTACACGTGTCAATCATCTCAAGTTATTAAGTGTGACTTAATATATAATGCTTTCATGTGTTTAGGCGAGGTGAGTTCTGGGAAACCTTGGTAGCACAAGTCGGTACCCGTATTGTGCTTAACCATGGACCTCCGGACTCCCTATATGCCTATAGAGCTGCTGCATTAAGTCTTTTACAATGTTGAAAAAAAGCATTGGTTATCTCAGACAAATGCAATTCTGGCTAGAAAGTATCCCTGCTAGTTAGTGAATGAGACAGGTTTGATTTCTGGATGTAGCACTGTCAATCATAGAGATAGTATAAAAAATGCAGCACGCTGTGATGTAAGCATGCGACTTGAGTCAAGGAGAAACAATAGATCCACAATAATTCTGTTTGTCATTCAGCACCATGTTTCCATGAAACAATAAAGATAGCACCGAATATAAGTTGGATAGCAAAATATAGTCAGCTGAGTCAAATCACAGAGCCTCAAAAAAATGTTCATGCTGTAATCGCTTGCTGGATATACCAATTGAAAAGAGACTCACTGTTTAGACGATATTAGATTGGTCCTCAATTGCAGCGACAAGATGGTGAATCCAGAGTCCTTTGCAGGGGTCCACAGGTGTGCACTATGCGAATCTCTGTATTCCTAGACCTGGTGACACGCACAGGATGTTATCCATTTAAAACTAGCACAGCAGCCGTTTACTTCCCGTTTTCAGTTGTTTGTGGATTTCCAGTTTGCGGAGATAGGATGAGGGCTAAAGAGTGATGAAAAGCCCAAGTTGGCTATTGGCAGAGGGCATGTGTAGGCGCACACACTGGCATATTTTACCCACTTATGACAGGGGTTTCTTCAGGGTGAAGTGTTTGCATGGACAGAATCCTTTTGTAGGCATTCAGAGTGATACTCAGGGAATTGCTTCCTGTTACATCACTTCCTGCTTAGACATGGTCATGTTAACCCCATAGGGGAATTCAGACTGCTGTAAGGAAAAAGTGTTTTTACACCGCTGCCATCTTGTGACAGTATATGACTATTGCAGTTCATAGTATATGATCATTGATGTATAAGGTAAAATCGCCATTCACGAGTAGACGTTATGCTTTTAATCACATTACTATTAAATTCAATAGTAGTTGTATTGAGATGTGAATGTAAAGCTGTATACAGATAGATTTGTATATACTGAGGCTTAGTATGATATTTTGACAATCAATTCGGTGGAGATCAACTTACGGAGTCAGGAATACCTGTAAATTCAGCTCTGTGTTTAATCCATTCAGCGCGAGTGTCCCCAGCCGAAAAATCCACTCCTTTTTTCTTTTTGAAGAAGTAACAGGTCGAAGTCACCTCTTCTTACTGGGAGTTTTAAGGCATAGAACCCCTTAATTTTGAGTCCGTTTGGTTCTCTATTGTGATATTTTGAAAAGTGTTCTCCTATGGGGGTATCGTCATCTGGGGAACGAATACTTGAGAAATGCTCCCCTATGTGGACCTTTAAGGGACGCTTTGTTTTGCTAAAAACCGTTTATGACAGGGACATTCCAGCATATACAGTACTTGTGTAGTATTTCAGTTAACGAAATGTTTAATTTGATACTTCCTGTTGCATCTGTAAATGAGTCAGATCTATCTACAAATCCTCAAATATGGCATTTTCCACAAGCATTCATCCCTCACAGTGGAGGCAGGTCCGTGAGCCAATTGCATGGATTAGGTCCGGTATATTTAGATCTGACGAGTTCATCAGTTCAGATTTTGTGCTCTTCCTGCTACCATGAAGGGTTTAGGGCCAACTATAGAAGCCATCTGGGGAGCTCGAGTCAATACGTGCCAATGTTTAGTCAAGATCGTTTGCACATCTTCCCACTGTGTACCAAATGTGGCGATGATTTTCACTTGATCAGAAAGTCTCTTGTTGGCATCTTCGTCATTCTTTGGTATTAGCCGTTCTTTCTGGTCAATTGCGGATGCTCATTTTCTTGAGTTCTTTAAAGATCTATGCGGGTAACCCCTTTCTCTAAATCTTTTATAGAGTTGCTTTGATTCAGCCTGATAGTCCTGATCCAGTGAGCAGTTGCATCTAATTCTCAGAAACTGCCCCGTTGGTATACCTTTGACCAAGGACTTAGGATGATGGCTGGTTGCCTCAAGAAAGGTGTTTGCTGCCATTGCTTTATGAAATGTTTTCGTGGACAGATGGTCTCCATCTATCCTTATTAGGAGGTCCAGAAACAAAATTTCATTCAAGTCGTAGGTGAATGTTAGGCGTATATTACGGCTGTTTTCGTTCAGTTCGCTCAAGAACTCTTCAAGGGATTTGACAGACCCCTGCCACATCAGCAGAACATCATCGATATATCTTAGCCACAATATGGCATGGTCTAGATAAGATTCAGAGCAATAAAAACTTCCTCTTCCCAATACCCAAGATGTAGGCATGTATAGGCAGGAGCCCGAGGGGCCCCCATGGAGGTGCCGTGTATTTGTCTATAATAGACCCCTAGGAATTGAAAGCAGTTATTAATCAAGACAATCTGCAGCATCTGAAGGATGAACTCGTTCTGAGGTCCCATACGTGGACATTTCTGGTCAAGAAAGTGTGCCACTGATGCCCAGCCCCATGCGTGGGGTATAGATGTATAAAGGGACTCTACATCAATGCCTACCAGGAGAGTTCCAGGAGATATGGTTACTTCTTCAATTTTTGCTAAAACATCAAGGTTATCTTTAATGTATGAGGGTAACTCAGATGCCCTACTGAAAAAAAAAATGGTATTTAAGTATTTTCCAATTTTCTCCAGAGGGCCCTTCACCGCTGAAACTCTTGTCCTGCCTGGTGGGTTCGTCAGGGATTTATGGACTTTAGAAATGATGTAGATGGTAGGGGTGTTAAACTCCTTAACTTTCAGATACTCATACTCATTCAGACGAGAAGAGGCTGGCTTTCTGCGCAAACATAAGTTTAAAATTTAGTTCATTGGTTATAGAGGTAAAGGGGTTAACAGGAAGTTTTTCATAGGTGGATCGGTCTTTTAAGTGTCTCTTTATCTCATTTTCATAGTATTCTGTTGAGAGCAATACCACATTGCCCCCCTTTGTCGCTTTTCTTGATCACCAAATTTGGTGCCTCCTTCAGCTCTCTGGCATTGTAATTACTCAGCCTGCAGTCGCTTCAATAGGCATCTGTCAGTCCCTGAAGGACCAGTTTAGACAGGCCCTTAAGGAGGTTCCTGTACAACAGGCCCGGGATTTGGCCAAACTGCCAAGAGCATTACGTTTTGCTATTGACGCCATTAAGGATTCTATTCACCAGGCGTCTCGCGCTTGTGCTAGTGCACATGCGTAGGATCCTGTGGTTGAAAAATTGGTCAGCCGAAGCGTCATGCAAAAGGCTCCTGACTGTTTTTTCTTTTCATGGGGATCAGCTATTTGGGGATGATTTAGACAAATCCAAAATATTTCAAGTGGGAAAAGTACTCTTTTGCCAGTCAAAAGAAGGAATAAACGCCCTTTATTTAAGCAGGCTTTCTCCAGTGCCAGGGACATCTGCCACTAGGCAGTCGCGACGGCCTCCGCCGTCAGACTCTAGAGGAAAGCCCCAGGGTCATTCCCAGGCACAAAAGAAGTCCTGAGGGTAGAAACCTGCAAAACAGAATTCTAAAGCCTCATTATGAAGGGTCGCCCCTGGGGGGAATACTTCTGCAGTTCTCAGAAGTCTGGCAGGAGGAAATTCAGGACAGATGGGTCACATCTCTACAATAGCTCTAGAGTACAAACTGGAGTTTCGGGAGTTTCCACCCCCTCGTTTTGAGGTCAAAGGTTCCCAAAGATCCAGGGTAAAGGCAATCTCTGTTTCGGGCATTAGACCGATTACTGCCTCAGGGGGGTGATCATGCAAATCCCCACAGAAGAGCAAGGTTTGGGGTTCTATTCAAACCTCTTCACGTTACCAAAGCCGAATGGAAATGTCAGACCCATTCTAGATCTAAAAAATCTGAATCAATTCCTGGAGGTCAGCTCTTTTCGCATTGGAGTCGATCAGGTCGGTGGTTTCCATCTTACAAGGAGGGGAACTTCTGGCGTCTATCGACATCAGGGATGCATATCTGCATGTTCCTATATTTCCCACTCACCAAAGATTCGGGCAGTGCGTCTGGCTCTGAAGGCCTGGACATTCAGGTTACAGGGTTGTCCTGTCAGGATCCAATTCAAAAATGCCACAGCTGTCTCTTATATCAATCACCAAGGGGGCACCAAGAGTCTTGCAGCGCAGAGGGAGGTGAACCATATTCTTACTATACTTGGGCAGAAAGGAATGTTCCGTACCTATCTGCAGTTTTCATTCCAGGAGTAGAAAATTGGCAGGCGGACTACTTGATTCGCCAGCAGTTATTCTCGGGGGAATGGTCCCTTCACCCCAACATTTTTCTGGCTGTTTGCCAAAGATGGGGGACTCCGGACGTAGATCTTCTGGCGTCCAGGTTCAACATGAAGTTGGTCAACTTTGTGTCCAGGACAAGGAATCCACTCGCATGCGGAACAGATGCGTTGGTGACCCCGTGGGATCAGTTCTCACTGATTTATGCGTTTCCCCTTATTCAGTTGCTGCCACGACTTCTTTGCAGGATTAAGCTGGAAAGAAAGCCGATAATTCTTGTCACCCTAGCATGGCCCAGAAGGTCCTAGTATGCAGAAATCGTAAAGATGGCGGTGGGGGATCCATGGTCCCTTCCACTTCCGTCCAGACCTACTTTCACAGGGGCCAATATTCCATCCTACCTTACAAACTCTAAATTTAATGGCTTGGCTATTGAAATTCACATTCTGAAGAAACGTGGGCTATCCGAGTAAGTTGTCTCTACCTTGATTAATGCAAGGAAGCCAGCTTCCAGAATCATATATTATAGAGTCTGGAGGACTTATGTTTCTTGGTGTGAATCCAAGGGGTTGGCACCCTCGGAAGTATAGTATAGGCAGGATTTTTGCCTTTCTACAAATCGGTGTAGAGATGAAGCTGGCCTTGAGTACTATAAGGGCCAAGTCTTGGCTTTATCGGTCTTATTTCAAAGACCGCTTGCTTCGCATTCTTTGGTCTGGGTTTTTCTATGCAAGGGGTGATGCAACTTAATCCGCTAGTTAGATCACCGTTTGACCCTTGGGACTTGAACTTAGTTTTGTCAGTGTTGCAAAAACAGCTCTTTGAACCAATACAGCATACTCCCTAGTCCTTCTGACAAGAAAGTTATTGTTCTTGCTATATCCTCAGCAAGGGGGGTTTCGGAATTGGCTGCTCTTTCTTGTAAATAGCCATATTTGATTATTCACGAGGACAGGGTCGTGTTGCGTCCTCGTCCAGGTTTTCTGCCTAGAGTGGTCTCAGGTTTTCACCTGAACCAAGATATTGTCCTAGCATCGTTTTTTTTCGAAAACCATGTTCTAGGAAAGAGAAGTCACTACATTGTCTTTATGTGGTGAGAGCGGTCAAGGTCTATTTAAAGACGACTGCTCAGATCCAGATCTGTCTTATTTGTGCTGCCAGAAGGTCCTAGGAAAGGACAGGCAGCGTCGAAATCCACTATTTCTAAGTGGATTTGGCAAGTTATAATTCAGGCCTATGGTTTAAAAGGCAAGATTCCGCCTTGTCAAGGCGCACTCTACCAGAGCAGTTAGTGCTTCTTGGGCAGTGCATCATCAGGCCTCCATGACTCAGATCCCGTAACGCCGCAACTTGGTCATGCCATAAGGATATCGCCTTTGGACGCAGTGCGCTGCAGCCAGCAGTATAGGTCCTCAAGTCTGTGGGCACCCTGCGGGTTGTCTCCCTCCCCTCAAATAGCATTGTTATGGGGTGTCCCATTTAGTTAATACTATGGCTCGGTGTCCTGTGATGTACAATAAAGAAAATAGGATTTTTATAACAGCTTACCTGTAAAATCCTTTTCTTGGAGAACATCACGGGACACAGAGGTCCCTCCCCTCTTTTGGGATTTATGTATATTGCTTTGCTACAAAAGCTGAGGTACTCCTGGTAAGAGGAGGGGTTATATAGAGAGTGGACTTCCTGTCTTTGGTATACCAACGTCCATCACCTGAAGGTGCCTATATACCCATATAGTTAATACCATGGCTCTGTGTCCTGTGATGTACTCCAAGAAAAGGATTTTACAGGTAAGCTGTTATAAAAATCCTATTTTTCATAGTTTTAAACAGTCACACCACTGATACAATCTGCTGTATCCCAGGCTTAGAGGTGTGGGGGTTGGAGCGTCCTTTTGACAATCAGACAGTCCTTCCTATGAAGTTCAATGAATGTAATTGTTTTAGCAAGAAATGCCGCTTGCTGGGGCAGTGCTGTTTATGACTTTTTTTTTTCTTTCTAGCAAACGTGGAAAGAAGTGGTTCAAGACTGTACAAAAGCAGTGGAACTGAATCCCAAGTATGTGAAGGCGCTCTTCCGGCGGGCCAAAGCACATGAAAGACTTGACAACAAGAAAGAATGCCTTGAAGGTACACACAGATTTGTGGTGACTAGTGTCTGACCTGTATCTTTCCTTGGTAATCTTCAGGCAGCCATACCTGCTTTGATAGGTAGAAGAGTGGTGTGATTGAGCTTTGATTGCGACTCTGTAGTAGTTACATCCCAAGCAAAAAAGGAGCTACACTTGGAAATGGCTGGGAATAGAATAGCAAGTAGAATTTTATTAAAGGGAATTGTTTGTTAGGCTTTAGAACCCGGGCAATTTCCCTTCACTTCTTATTCTGTTGACATCCATGGTTATGGTTTCCTGCGGTTCAGGGTGGATTTGATTTAAATCTAGTAAAAAGGCTTGATTTAAATCATAATTTTTAAAGAGCAACTGTCACCTCTGACCTGCTGTTGACTCACCGACGGTCCTATTCACTTTAATGGGACGGCTGGGGATGCGGCAGTGACACAAAAAAGGTGAGGGATGTGGCGGCAGCAGGTGAGTGGATGCCCGGCTAACAGGCGCGATGATGGATCTGAAATGACAGGTGCTCTTTAAATGTAAGGACTCGTTCTTGCTGGTAGTTGGAATCTTTAATATTTGCAAATAAGCAATTTGCAATTTAGACAAATAAGCTGTCAGGTTAGTAAACATTCCCAAACTGGGTCTCTTTTATGACCTGCTGCAATTTTTCTCCTCAAGGGAGGAATAAAGCACTTCAAGCTATGTGCAGAAAGATCACATATAAGCTGCTTAGAGGTTTGACTTTCATTTTTACTACTTGCCCTTCCCCCTTATGCCCCGTACACACAATCGCACATTCCGACAGATGTTGGCTCAAACTTGTCTTGCATACACACGGTCACACAAATCTTGTCGGAAATTCCGATCGTCAAGAACGCGGTGACGTACAACACGTACGACGAGCCGAGGAAAAAGTTCAATAGCCAGTGTGGCTCTTCTGCTTGATTCCGAGCATGCGTGGAGCTTTGTGCATCGGAATTGTGTACACACGATCGGAATTTGCGACAACGGATTTTGTTGTCGGAAAATTTGAGATCCAGATCTCAAATTTTGTGTGACGGAAATTCCGATGGAAAATGTCTATTGGAGCCTACACACGGTTGGAATTTCCGACAACAAGCTCCCATCAAACATATTTTCCATCTGAAAATACGACCGTGTGTACGGGACATTATACTTAGAGCCTGGTACAGATGCATTTCTCTTCCAACAATCATACAGTTTGTGGTGTACATAGATTTGCAAAACAGTGCGATAAAGGAATATTCCTGAACTTTATTTTATCTCATGGTTACTGTGACATTGTGTGAATGCATCAATGCAGTGCATGTTATCTCAGCTTGCAGAGCTTGGATTCATTAAATGAGTTTACCAAAAATGCAGAAACCATATTGCAGAATATACAGCATCAAACTACATAACTAAGCTCCATTTGATGCTGAATAAACTAATTTATTTATGTTTCTCAAAAACAAAATGATCTTTTAGATGTTTTTTTTTACTCCAAAAGCATTTTATTAAATTAAATTTGATAAAAATCAAAAAAAAATCTGATTTTCTTTTTTGGACATCATTTTTTGGACATCCTTGTAGAAGTGGGTGCATGTCCCTGAACTTACCCTGTCTACATTTTGGAGCTGTGCACCCAAATCCACATCCGAACCCACACAGATGTCAGATTGGAAGCAGCAGCTGTGTCCGTGCAGAAGCTGCGTCACATTTGACATGAATGGGACTGCCTGCACGGGGATACACAGAACGGTTTATCCTGGTGCGGGTAAACAGCCCTCCACAGGTGTACATGTTAATATGCCCATGTGAATGAGGCCCTAGTAGGAATATAGCGGGAATTTTGTGAGTTATGTTGTGTTTATGTGCCAATAACGATATTAAAATATTTTTAGTGATTTGATAACGTTTACAAAACTATTGTGGAGCCTAGAAAATCAGTAGCAATTCTGCAGAATGAAAAGGAAAAAAAAAAATTAATGTAATTTTGGAAAATGTATGGGTTTTTTTTGGGGGGCGTCTTTTACCAAGTGTGGAAGCTGTAAGTGAAAAATAACTTTTCACCGAAATGAAAATTGTGGATCGAAACTGCAAATTCAGGATACATTTGGCCAAAAACCCGAAATGGACAGTTTAAAAAAAAAAATATATATATATATATATATATATATATATATATATATATATATATATATATATATATATATATATATATATATATATATATATATATATATATATATATATATATATATAATTTGTATTGGAGCTGCATGATTTGGGCTAAAATGAGAATCACAATTTTTTTTTGCTTAGAATAAAGATCACGATTCTCGCGGTTTTATAATTTCTTTTACATTATACAATACAATTGGGCTAACTTTACTGTTTAAGTTTCTTTTTTTTTAATTCATTAAAGTGTATTTAAAAAAAAATGTGTTTGAAAGACCGCTGCACAAATACGGTGTGACATAAAATATTGCAACAACCACCATTTTATTCTATAGGGTCTCTGCTAAAAACAAAAAATATCATGTTTGAGTTTTCCAAGTAATTTTCTAGCAGAAAATGATTTTTACTTGTAAGAAACAAATCTCAGAAAAGGTCTAGTCTTTAAATGGTTAAACTTCCTTCATTTACACACTGGAGTTCATTCCTTTGATAAAAGAACGAAAGATACCGTATTTATCGGCGTATAACATGCACTTTTTTCCCCTTAAAATAAGGGGAAAATCGTGGGTGCGTGTTATACGCCGATCCCCGCTATTTTGTGATCTGTCGTAGCGATCGCCGCCGACATTCACATAGCTTGTATTTTTAAACATGGCGCCGCGGAGTTCGGAGGGACTCGGCGGCGCTTGTTCAGCTGAACGAGCGCCGCCGAGGACACAGTGACTGGGCGGAGCCGAGATACACATAGCTGAGATTTCTCGGCTTTTCTCGGCGCCGTTCACAGTCCCGCCCAGTCCCGCCATTGGACCTGTGTTATGTCCATCATAGGGACTGGGCGTGACTGTGAACGGCGCCGAGAACCCTCGGCTATGTGTATCTCGGCTCCGCCCAGTCACTGTGTCCTCCGCGGCGCTCGTTCAGCTGAACGAGCGCCGCCGAGTCCCTCCGAACTCCGCGGCGCCATGTTTAAAAATACAAACTAAACGTTTGTATGTCGACGGCGACAAGGTTGCACTGGGGACAAGGCTGCACTGGGGAAAGGCTGCAGATGAACACTGATGAGGCTGCATTGATGGGCATTTAAATGTAAGTTTTTTTTCCTTAAAATTCCCTCCTAAACTTGGGGTGCGTGTTATACGCCGATAAATACAGTACTTTTTTTTTTTTTTTTTTTTTTTTTTTTTTTCTTTAAATCTTTTTATTGAGTATAAGATATACAAACAATAACAGTAGACCTGCCACAGCATTGGGACTAGACCCACGCAGGAGTCAGTGCCAGCCGGCCATTGGGCTGCTTCCAGCATTAATATCATACAGCTGTAGCACGTCTGAAAGAAAAGAACAACAAACAAGCAAACCTAGTGCTGTATTGGCTCCTGCTCAATTAAAGTATTTCAGGATCAGATCTATCGGGGACAATAATAGACCTCAAATAAACCCATATCAGAGATTACATTACCAAAAAATCGACCAATGTATCAGTAACACTTTCTCCCGTAGAGTGGTCTTATGTACCTGTTCAATCAGTCTGCGGTTGCCATGGAGGCCTCAGCTAACCATTTGGCCCACACTCTATCGTATTTTTTAGGGCATCCCCTATTTTGGTAGGTTTCCTTATAGAGTGGTAGTACTTTTATTGACATGTGTTTTCCATAACAATATGGATGGCGGGGCATGTTTTTTTTCCAGCAGCGAGTGATCATTTTCCTGGCATAAAAGAGCATTTTCCAACCAAAAGCTCTCATCGGTCTTTTTGCTGGCTGAATTTCCGATCGTGTGTACGCAGCATTACAGTTTTGCATGCCTTCGATTTTTACCATTTTGCAAAAAGATGCAATTTAAAATTTACAAATATTTTATTAACTCAATACAGTTTTAGTATTTAGATTTAATATGATTGTGGGCCAAATTTTGTAAGTTTTGCTGTCTGCTAATAATGATTTTAGTGTATTTTTTGCAAAAATATCGCTTTCAGAAATGTTTGCGCAAATATCACAGGACCTAAAAAAATCAGCAGCTTTTTTTTTTTTTTTTTTTTTTTTTCTTTTTGTATTTTACTGATCCTATGCTTTCAGAAAATGTATGGTTTGTGGGGGGTCTTTAACAAAAATTTGAATTTAATAGTGGAGCGCAGGTCCTAGCAACAAAAAGGTTAAAGCCTAACTACAGGTTGTAGTGAAGTTTAAATGGTTCATTTTGGACCAAGCTGGTCCAAACAATCAATTTACTACACTAACAGATCCAGCGACTGTGTGCACTGCATAATCTTCATGTAGCATCAGCTACATACAGTACATAGCGCTGTGTTGTGGCAATAGGATGGGAACTTCCTGTCCTGCTCGGGGCAGGGTGCTGCTCAGACATTCACAGGGAGCTTTGTGTTCTATGAATGAATAAAAAGCTTCTTCTGATTGGCTGAGGTGAAGATTGTTCCATCATCTGCCCGCCTCAGCCAATCAGAGGAAGCCTTTTAGTAATTCTAAAATAATAAGCTCACTGAGAATGAGCAATGCTCAGCCCAACCTAGTTTTGTTGTGAACAATATTCCCAACACATATGTTCCTGTAAGTGGCTGTGGAGTAAATAGGTGCTGAAGCGAATACCCTCTAGAGACCAGGATGACTGAGAACAAAGGATATGTCACCAGCACTCCAGGGAGCTTCATCAAAGGGTTCAACACTTTTTTATTAGTGACCACATAACAGCAAAGGACCTCTCAAACTCATCCAGTCAGAAGAAGCCTTGTATTCATTCTAGTATACAAAGCTCACTGTGAATGGCTGAGCAGCACTCAGCCTGACTCAATTTTGTTACAGGAGCAGTACTGGAACTGCCTGAACACTTCACTGTATGCGGCTGGGGTGCAAACAGTTTATAGAGCGCATACGGCTCCTGCATCTGTTAGTGAAGTAAGTAGTTCATTTGGACCAGCTTGGTCCAATCAAACTATTTACCCTTTTACTAAACTCTTTAAAGCCTAAAAGCTTTAAGGAATACTGTTTTGCGGTTTAAGAGATATTGGCTGCTAGTGCTTCATTTCTGAGTATTTCCATTATCCTTTTTGCTATATGTCCTTAAAGAAAAACCTGCAGCTGGCTATTGTCACTTTATTGACATTGGATCGTTGTAACACGCAAGATTTTTTTTCCTTATTTGCTATATGTCCTTATCTTCTGTTTAAAATTCCGATCTCACAGAACTTTTATCTGCTTGTAAACTCAGTCTTTTTATTTTGATCTAGATGTTACGGCAGTTTGTATCTTGGAGGGCTTCCAGAACCAGGCCAGCATGCTGCTTGCAGATAAAGTACTAAAGCTGCTTGGAAAAGAGAAAGCCAAAGATAAATACAAGGTATTGATGTGTAAGCTGCTGGTCTCTTCAGAAGGTTGAGCTTTATTAAAATCTCCTTTCTATATATTATAAATTATGTTTTACATTGTGTACTTACAGATGATTCAGTTTACATTTTTTGTGAGCCGGTGTTACTGCCACTGTCTATAAGATTGTTCGTTTCTACTCACCTCTCATGTAGTTTGTGAAAACTGCCTTAAAGTGTAGATAGGGTTATTTTTTATAGAGTAGGAAGGGGTTAGATTCCCTGTCATGTTTTAAATACTCTTTGTCCCCACTGTGGAGATTTACCTATCTATTTGTCCTTGTTACTATTGTTGCTGAGACAGAAGCTGTGGGAAATTCATTTTAGAGTTGTTGCCAGAAAAAGTGAAGAAAAATCCTCCAATTGTGAAACGTGTTCCAATATCAACTTCTTGAGAGGAGAATTCCGTTCACTTTGGAGAGATTTTTTTTCTTATTTGCTCTTGCGTTTTCAGTACAGGAAGTGAAGTGGGACACAGGCCCTGATAAAGATTTTGACCCATTCCAACTATATCTAAAACATAACACAAGCATATGTCTTTAAACTTTAAGGACTCATTTACACTTGCTTTGGCTTCAACACACATTAACAGCTAATTTACACTTGCTTCAAAACAGGGCTTCGGATAGGCTTTGTTAAAGCTCTCTGTATGTTAGTCAAAGTCCCTGTAACTAAATAAAACGGTTGGCATATAGTTCTGTTTACACCGTGCTTTTGCTTTGCTTTACTTCGGCTTTGCTTCAAAAATTATACCCCATGTAGCTTCAGTGGCGCTTCAAAGCGTCTTCAGAGCCTCCATAGAAGTCTATGGCAAAGCTCGCCTGAAGCCTCATCAAAGCACCAAGCAAAAGCAAGGGGTAAACAGGACTGTAAGCTAATCATTTTATTTAGTGACAGGAGCTTTGACTGGCGTTCAGAGAGCTTTAAAGCGGATCTTTTCACATTTTTTAAAGTTCAGCTCAGTGCGTTCTAAATATATTTTATTTTTTTGTTCCTACCTTCAGATATGTGGCCCGGCCTGTGTTCGGTCCTTGCGGCTGTGGGCGGGGATTTTGCGGGTATAGACATCATTTCCTTTCATGGCCACACTGTCTCCATCGATATCGTGACATTCATCCCAGGAGTCAGTGCAGAGAGCTGCCGCAAAATCTTGCGGGATTTCAACAGAGGTGACGTCATTCCTACGACGACGCCCGTTGTGATGGCAACCTGAGCTGTTGACGGCGCTTCGATTCGTGTTTACTGCGCATGCGCAAGATCGGGGATAGAACGGGCGGTGCATGCTGGTTGATCAGCAGCACCGTATCCTGGAAGAGGATGCCTGTGGGCTTCACATGCCCACAGGCAAGATTAAAATGTATAACTTTTTTTTTTTTTTTTTTTTTTTTTTTAAGAGAAAACGGACAGCAGTAATCACTAAATATGGAACAAGTGAGTTCTATTTTTAGATATCATAATCTTTGTCATTTTGCAAAAAAAAAAAAAAAAACTTTGGAGACAGTGAAACCCCGCTTTAACAAAGCGTGTTCAAAGCCATGTTTTGTAGCAAGTGTAAACTAGCCCTAAAACAGAACTAAAGGCAATACCTCTGTTCCGGTGCCTGTGAAGCCCTTCACTGGCATCTTCTGCCTGGCCTCTTCCAGGTGACAGTCTCCGGTTGTGTTGATGGGCTGGTGTGGGATGATGTCACTTGCAGTCATCCTAACACACAAGCAATGTGCTGGAATGTAAACTGAGCTGCGCGTGTAAATGGGGGAATCGTTCCCACTGAGGTATTGTATCCTGTCCATGGGTAGACTTCCCGTTGTCAGAATACGCTATAGCCGGCGGCGCTGATCGAGCGGGGAAAATCCGACAGGTGTTTGTACAGAAGTTGATTGTTTTTAAGGAGTTACATTTTTAATGTTTTGTCTTAAAGGGGTTGTAAACTCTCAAGGTTTTTCACCTTAATGCATTCTATGCCCCCCAGAGCCCCTCTTTTACTTACCTGAACCCGGTCTGTCCAGTGACTGGGATGAGCACACCAGCTTCAGCCAGTATCTCGGGTCCTGATTGGATAGATTGATAACAGCGCAGCCATTGGCTCCCACTGCTATCAATCAAATCCAATGATGTGGCGGGCAGGGCCGAGTCCTGCTGTCTGTGTCAATGGACGCAGCAGTAGGACACAGGCGTGCGCCTGCACAAGTGCCGGGAGGGAGAGCGGCTCTCCAACAGGGCACTAGAGAAGAGGAAGAGCCAGGAGCCCCGCTGAGGAACCCCAGAAGAGGAGGATCAGGGCCACTCTGTGCAAAACCAACTGCACAGAGGAGGTAAGTATGACATGATTGTTTTTTTTTACAAGTCTTTACATATCCTTTTAATATGCAAGATGTTAAACCGCAAACCATCTTTTCTGTTCTAGAACAGGGAGCCACTAATGCCTTCACCTCAGTTCATCAAATCCTACTTCAGCTCTTTCACAGATGATATTATCTCCCAACCGCTGCACAAAGGAGAGAAGTCAGATGAAGACAAGGATAAGGAGGGAGAGCAGGCTGTGGTAAAGGAGAAGTGAGTAAGCATTTCTTGTGTTTTTTTTTTGTTTTTTTTTTGCTCTTTGGAGAAGGTTGGGAGAAAAGTTTTACCAGTGTTATGACCATTTGCGATGCCCTCCATTTGTTTCCATCCGCATCTTATGCTGAAGTTCATAAAAGCCATTGTAAAGCTACTCCATTTTATTTTTTGCAGATTCGGTTATTTAAAGGCAAAACAATACATGGAAGAAGAGAATTATGACAAGATCGTAAGTGAGTGCACAAAGGAAGTTGAGGCTAAAGGAAAGTACATGGCAGAAGCTTTAATACTGAGGGCCACCTTCTTCCTGCTCATTGGAAACTCTGCATCTGCTAAACCCGACCTAGATCAGGTTATTAGCATGGAAGAAGCCAATGTGAAGGTAGGCTGTGATGGCAGCTGGACTGTTGTGCAATTTTCCAATAAATGTGCATTTCATTTTATAAATGACGAGTTAAATGTCTAATTTCTGAACTAGGTGCTTTTTCCTTCTAAAGGGTGTTACAGTTACAGTCCTTTTTGTTAAAGCCCAAATGCATCCGGTACTATTAGTTTTGGTGCCAGAAAGTGTTACAACACCTGTGTAGTTTTTACTGTTGCTGCCCATGTTTAAAAAAAATTCCCTCTTCTGTCCCAGTGCATCTGTGTCACATACTGTTGCAGCAACAGGAAATGGGGTGGAATCGCAATAAAATCGCACATAGCAGACAAAATCTGACAATGGTTCTACACCTTCCCTGGCCTAAAACAAAGGGGGGAAAGTTTTGGACAGAGTTAAGCTTTAAAGTGTACCTTTGCTCTAAGTTAGAGCTTAAAAATGACTGAGGTCCCTCTTATTTCCATGTGATGGTGCTCGGCCAATCACCCAGGTCCATCTATGTCATGAAAGTAAGGGCATTGAAATGCATGTCCCCTTATACTGGGAAATAACAGGTATGTCTGTGCTTCCATTAGCTAAATAGAATGGCTGAGGAACAAAGCAAAATTAGTATGTGCTGCTAGGAAGGGAGAAACTAAAGCAAACCTGTTGGTGTGTAACAAAGGTTTGCTTGAAATTTGTGTTTTAGCAGAGAAGTCCTTACAAAGAGCATGCATACAATGGAAGAGGAGCTTCTCATATGCACAGTAAAAGTAGGTGTAAAAGTAGGGCAGTTTGGCTACCTGATGAAAAATGGAAATCCAATTCAGTTTATCTAACAGGTCCCTTTTTAAAAATCCATAATCTGTTTGAGATTTGAGGCCAAAGTTGCTGATCATAGAAGCATGTTTTGTGTGTATATGTAGCTCTGTCCAGGGTAAACTTTGTATGTTTGGACTGACACTGCTGGTTAGCATCTTGCGCATCTGCAAAATTCTTTCTAATGTATTTCTTTTTGCTTTTTCTAGTTAAGAGCCAATGCCCTGATCAAACGAGGGAGCATGTACATGCAGCAACAACAACCTATGCTGTCAACTCAAGACTTTAACATGGCTGCTGACATTGATCCCCAAAATGCTGATGTTTATCATCATAGAGGGCAGGTGAGATACAAGGCTTGCTTTTTGCGATAACTGGTTTGGGTGAAGGGTGGAAAAGCAAGTTTGTTACAATATGAAAGTTTTTTTTTTTTAAATTAACAGTGCAGTAAGAATAATTTAAATACCGCAAGCATAGAAGCCCAAATCTGTCCCCTTCAATACTCGGCAGCACAATGTACGGCAGCAATAGGAGAGGGATCTACACGGTGCACTTTTGTATTGCTTTGTATAGTGCTGTTAGTCTAACCGTAAACATGCTAACTAAACATGGTAGCACAGGGTGTCCAATCACAGGCTGGGATGGGTGCTGGCCCCTCTGCTTTGTCTATAGTGTGAATTCTAGAGCCTGGCAGTGCTGTCCAGTTGGAGATGCCCGGTTCAAAAGACTGGCTGAACAGAATTTCAAATCCTCCCCATTTTACTATTTAAACACTACATTTACCGTTTTGCTTTTGAGTCCTGTTTGTGTCACTGCTTTTGAAATACTCAACTGGCTTTCTTTATTTGCAGCTAAAAATCCTGCTTGACCAAGTGGAGGAAGCCGTAGCAGATTTTGATGAATGTATTAGATTGCGGCCGGATTCTGCTCTGGCTCAAGCACAGAAATGCTTTGCACTAGTAAGTCCTGAAAATATTGTAAATTCTCCGGAGCCACTCCATACTTGCTGAATACAGAGTTTTTGATGCTCCTTAAAGCGGAGTTCCAAAAGTTTAGCTGCTGACTTCTAATAATCAGACACTCACCTGTCCCATGGTCCAGCGATGCTGGCGTACGAAGCCCCTCTCCGCGGCAATGGCATTGTAACTTTGGGTGTCCAGCTGCGTGCTGTGATTGGCCGGAAAATCTTCTGTCACCTGTGATGTTTACCAGAAGATTACAGGGAGGGAGGGGGGAGAGAGGTGATCTTCCTTCCGGCGCCAGGGAGGAAGTGGAAGCTGGGTGCCTGTAAAAACAGGGTACCCACTCTTAACATCCCCCCCAAAAAATGACATGCCAAATGTGGCATGTCAGGGGGTCACCTGCACTTAAAGCTGAAGTTCCATTTTTGGGTGCAACTCCGCTTTAAAGAGGAAGTAAACGTTCTCTGCTTACATTTACCTATAGGTAAGCCTATAATAAGGCTTACCTATAGGAAGTGAAAATATCTCCTAAACGTGTACTGTTTAGGAGATATTTACATTACATGCAGCCAGTGCCATCACTGGCGCATGCGCTCTGAAGGAAGGTATTTCATAATGAGCTAGTATACGATGCTCATTATGCCTTTGTCTTACAGTTTTGGGGTTTTTTTTCCCCTGAGTTTACAGCCTCTTAAAATCATGTTTTTGATGAAGTTGAAGTCCTTTAAATACATTGCATTAACACTGTTTCTGTAGTGCATCCAAACTGCATGGTGTTTCATCATATGGTAATAATCCCACAATGTTCCCTGATCTTACATCCTAAAGTAAATCTATGTTTCATGAAGAGTATACTGTGGATGAAATGCAGGTGCCCTAAAATACCTTTCAGTAGGTTCCTGAGCACTTCAAATGTATTCAATGCGCAACAGTGTCAACTTTAGCCCATCCCACTGCTCCCTGCTGGTCCTTTAATTGATGAGCAGCTTTATTTACCAGTAGTGCCCTAGCTTTTTAAGGTGCTTTAATCTGTTTCGTTTTCTGGGTAGCTGCAGTTTGTTCACCATATCACTTTTCATAGATTTACTTTTCACTTAGGTTTATTTTATGGTGTGTTGTGTTATATCATTGTCTGTCTTTTTAGCATGTCATGGTATTTCAACCTTGCTCTGGTATCTCACAGTTTATTCTTTTCCCACTACCTTCTGTGCTGTAGTACCGAAAAGCTTATACAGGCAGCAATCCACTACAGATCAAATCCTCCATGAAAGGTTTTGAAGATGTTATTAAGAAGTTTCCAAAATGTGCAGAAGGTTATGCCCTTTATGCCCAGGTACATCTTACTTCCTTTTCATCTTTAGCTGTGTCTTTCTGTTTTGTTTTTTTTTCACTTGATTTTTGCATAAAGTGCACCTGTCATTTTATTCTATAAACAGTCTGTATTGTGATGCTAGGAATGTGGCCCAACCTCTCATTTTACCGATATCTACTAACATAAGTTGAGTTTAGTCAGTCTTTAGTTGCCGCTTCTGCTGTGTGAAGACAGAAAAGTAAGCTTAACTGTAACCCCTTCTATCAGCTAAGAAGACTGTGATATTTCATTATATACTTGTAGGTAGAAGAATGCAGTCTTTGAAATGGCTACAGTTTAGCCTTTGTTTAAAAAAAAAAAAAAAAACCTTACTATTGTACAGAGCAATCTCTCACCTCCTATGGCTCCCAGTGCTGCCTGTGTCTTCTGTGAGACCAGGAAGAGGGGAGAGCGGTGCTGCAGGTGGGACAGTTCTGGATCATGAGATGAGTCGGGTAAGTGATTAGGGATGAGGTGAGGAGGTTTTTTACCTTAATGCAGAGAATGCATTAAAGTAAATAAACTTTTTGACTTTAGAACCACTTTAAGCCCACATTTACACTTGCACCTGACTACACCTGACATGCAGAATTGAATTTTTTCTATGAAATACTGGTGCGCTCAGTTGCCCTACACTGTACGCTACAAAAAGTAAATGAGGGGTTTTTTTTTTTTTGTTTTTTGAGGATGTATAGGTGTTTTTGTTCCAATAGACTTCAGTGGGTTTGTTTGAAAAACTCCTCTCTCCCTCTAGGACTGCTCTCTTCCCTTGCCCAGCCCAGGAAACAAATGCCTGGTGCTTGATACTCATGCAAAATCACCTGCATAGTGCCTGTAAAGTACTCAAAAAATGCTTTAAAATCACTAGGAATATGCTTTGCCCAGGTATAAATGCAGGCTAAATCAGTTAAAAGGATAAATAGGTCAGTCTATCCATAAGATTAGGGTTGTCCCGATACCACTTTTTTAGGACCGAGTACAAATACCGATACTTTTTTTCAAGTACTCGCCGATACCGATTACCTATACTTTTTTTTATGTCACATGACAGGTTTTTTTTTTTTTTTTGTGTTTTTTTTTAACAGTGCTTTTTTTGGGGGGAGGGGGGTGTATGTGTGTGGTTTTTTTTTTTTTTTTTTTTTTTTATTTACAATTTTTATTTTTTACAATTTTTTTTATTCTTTATTGCAATATGTGTTTTTTTTTTTGTTTTTTTGTTTTTTTTAATCAGCCCTGTTGGGGGGCTTTGGTGAGATATCAGGGGTCTTAACAGACCTCTGATATCTCCCCCTTGAGACAGAGAAAGAGACAGAGGATAAAGATTCCCCAGTCCCTTTCTCTGCAGCCTCAGCTGCACTGAAAATGAATGGAGAGAAGACAGCGGCTCCTCTCCATTCATAAACTGACACATCGTAATCACAGGAGATTACAATGTTTCAGTTATGTGAATGGACAGAGCCAGCTGACTCTGTCCATTCACAAAGGAAGGAGGAGGAGGATGGCGGAACAGAGGGGGAGAACGGAGGGGGACAGAGAAGGGGAGGGGACAGCGGAGAGGCACAGCAGAACGGAGGGGACAGCGGAGGGGGACAGAAAAGGAGATTGGAACGGAGGGGGACAGCGGAGAGGCACAGAGAAAGAGAGAGGAACGGAGGGGGACAGCGAAGAGGCACAGAGAAGGAGAGAGGAACGGAGGGGGACAGCGGAGAGGCACAGAGAAGGAGAGAGGAACGGAGGGGGACAGCGGAGAGGCACAGAGAAGGAGAGAGGAACGGAGGGGACAGCGGAGAGGCACAGAGAAGGAGAGAGGAACGGAGGGGACAGCGGGGGGGGGGGGACAGAAAAGGAGAGAGGAACGGAGGGACAGCGGAGGGGGACAGAGGAACGGAGGGGGCATGGAGGAGGATGCAGTGACAGTCAGCGGTGAGCGATCACCGCTGTATGTCACTAAAGCAGCTGAAAGCCGCTGGGGGAGAATCTTGTAACTCCCCCATGCGCCGATCACAGCTAACTTCCAGGTATCGGGGGAAGCATCGGGGGCAAATGCTCAGTATCAGTGTAGTATCGGTATCGGGACAACCCTACATAAGAGATAGGTGGAGGTTGGTGGGCTGTCCTACTTTTCTGTTGCATTATCTGTGGTATGCTATGCAATGAACATCAAACAGGAAGTGAGACACTCACAATTGCATGTATACACACACACACTCTTTCTCTGTTAGGCCTCATTCAAATGAGCATGCAGATCTGCACAAAGGGGCCGTCTTCACCAACATGGGATGCGCAGGTTTGAGTAGATCATCGCAGTCAGCCTGTTCAAATCAATGACAGGCAGACAGCTGAACAGAACTTAACATGCATCCCAGAGTGTACACCCACTCGAGTCCGATGCACAGATCAGGACACAGACATCTGGCTGCTATATGTAGAACATAAGGTCAAATATCAAAAATATACACACACAAAGTATTCACTTCCCTTGGCATTTTTCGTGTTTTGTTGCCTCACAACCTGGAATTAACATGGATTGTTTGAGGATTTGCATCATTTAATTTACAGAACATGCCGACAATTTTGAAGATTTTTTTTTTATTGTGAAGCAAACAATAAATAGGACAAAATAACAGAACGTCAATGTGCATAACTATTCACCCCCCTAAAGTCAATACTTTGCAGGGCCACCTTGCTCTCTTGCTTAGGTGTTGCAGCATCTGGGGCCTTTCAAAAAGGTGTGTATATCCAATGACAGATCATGTGACACTTAGATTGCACACAGGTGAACATCATTTCACTAAATATGTGACTTCTGAAGGTAATTGGTTGCACCAGAGCTTTTTATGGGCTTCATAACAAAGGGGGTGAATACATACGCACGTGTCAATTATCAGTTTTTTTTTTTCTGAAAAATGGTTTTATGTATGTATTTTTCTAATTTTACTTCAACTTAGACTATTGTGTTTTGATCCATCACGTATAATTTAGATTAAAAAAAAAACATTGAACTAAAGGCTGTAATGTAAAAAGAGGGGTGAATACTTTTGCAAGGCACTATGTGTGCGTGTGTGTGCATTAAGATAAATAGTCTTTTGTGTCCAGCAGCCCCCCTAATACTTACCTGAAGTCCATCTAGATCCAGCGATGTTGCGGGAGTGTCTCGGCTGCCTGGGATTCTCCTACTCATTGGCTGAGACAGCAGCGCCGCGCCATTGGCTCCTGCTGCTGTCAATCAGAGTCAGTCAGTCAATGAGGAGAGAATGGGGGTAGGGTTGGGTCTTGGCTCCGTGTCTACATGGACAAAGTGAGCTGTGACTCAGCTCGGGTGCCCCCATAGCAAGCTGCTTGCAGTGGGGGCACTCAACAGGAGGGGGGGTCAGGAGCACCAAAGAGGGACCCGAGAAGAGGAGGATCTTGGCTGCTATGTGCAAAACCACTTCCCAGGGCACGTAAGTATAACACGTTTGTTATTTTTAACTTAAAAAAAAAAAAGAGACTTTAGTATCACTTTAAACCAATTGGGTGGGGTGTCCACATTTTTTGACCTTAAAGGCTGGTGTGAATGCCAGGTGTCTGCAAACATTTAGCCATATAGTGTGTAGCTTTTTCTGTGTATCTCTGTAATATCTGAGGGATGGCGAGTTCTTTCATATAACAGGGATTAAACAGCTTTTTGGTGCATTTTCTGTCTTTAGTCAGACATATGCTTGGAAGGAGGAGGCTGTCAGGCTTTATCTACTGAGTGACATCTTCGTCTAAGTCTGAATCAGAGAAGAGACGTGGTTTCCTTGGATACGGACACTCTCTTTATATGTGCTTAGTTACTTTTGAATATTTTTACCTCTTGCCAATTCTTTGTACCTTACAAGTCATATTTTAAATGTGGCAGTTTAATCATCATAAAATTCTGCACTCATCGCTTAAAAAAAAAAAAAAGATATGTATACATTTGCATTGAAAACCGATGGCCAATCTCCTAATCCTGGCAGTTTCCTGTTTGCAGGCACTAACAGATCAGCAACAGTTTGGAAAGGCTGATGAGATGTATGACCAGTGCATAGAGTTAGAGCCAGATAATGCCACAACATATGTTCACAAAGGGTAAGTGCCTTCTGATTATTGGTTTTCGTTTTACCCTGTAAAAAAATGTGACTATCTTTCTGATGAAAATGTATGGTTACATTGTTTTTTATGCCTGATATGCACTAAGGAACATACCCATATGAAAAGCTGCAGAATTCTTGGTATGGTTGCTTTATAGTCAGCGATTGGTTGCCTAGTAAAAATGATCCATCAGTTTTACAGTACTGAGAAGGGCCACCACTCATGATGGGTTCCCATGCTCTTTTGTTCCTCCGGGCAGTCTAGGACTGCCTTAAAGTGGATGTAAACCCTCACATATACCCAGTGAAGTGAACAGCCTTAGATGATACAGAGATGAAACAAATCTCCCTACATACGTTTTACATGTATATTTGCTGTCTTCAGCTTTATATACTGTTTAGAAAGTGCACATGGTGTTAGGAGATTTTCTCTTCCTGGTTAGCACTGCAGTGAAGTATGGGCATACAGCCAAGACAGCTGATTGGAGGAAAGGCACGCACCCCCTCTCCACATAGGTAGAGACTTTCAGCTCTGTCCCTTGAATAGTTCAGGCCTCTGCTAATCTATTTATAGCATCCTCCCCAACACAAAACTCAGGCGGTTTTTATCATATGTGAGGGAGGACTCATCAGGCTGATAACAGAAGAACTGAGCTGGAGACAGCTACAGGACATAGTGCTTTAAATCGAGATAACAAAACACTGCAGATATGTGCCCAGCTCAAACTTCATGAATCGGGTTTACATCCACTTCAGCCCTGGAAGAATTGGCTGCTCAATGACCAGGCATTTTTTACAATACTGCACTGCGTCGCTTTAACTGACAATTGCGCGGTCGTGCGACGCTGTACCCAAACAAAATGGACGTCCTTTTTTTTTCCCACAAATAGAGCTTTCTTTTAGTGGTATTTGATCATTCATGCGGTTTTATTTTTTTGCGCTATAAACAAAAAAAAGCCTCAATTTTGAAAAAAAAACACAATATTTTGTACTTTTTGCTGTAATAAATATCCCCAATTTTAATTTTTTTGTAAAAAAGCTATTTTTTTTCCTCAGTTTAGGCCGATATGTAGTCTTCTACATATTTTTGGTAATAAAAATCACGAAAACCTTATATTGATTAGTTTGTGCAAAAGTTATAGCGTCTACAAAATAGGGGATAGATTTATGGCATTTTTATTATTATTTTGTTTTTTACTAGTAATGGTGGCGATTTTTATCGAGATTCCCCCATTTCTCTAATGAAGTCGTGACGATGACTTGTCACTTTTGGTTTCACAGTTTTCACTCATTGGCTGTTGCAGCCAAAAAAGCAGCTAATCAAGCACATTCCATGCTTGCTTATATGCTTTGGAGGGCAAGGGAGACATCGGGGGTCTTATAGACCCCTAATGTCTCCATAAAGAGTACCTGTCACCTGGTCAAAGCTTTAATATTGGGACTTATTAGCCCCCTGGTGATAACAATAGTCAAATTTATTTTTTTATTTAAAAAAACACATTTTAATAAATTAACTGTAAAAGCACTGCTGAAAATACAAATGCACACATGGGTCCTGCACCGTACCATAAAAAAACCATCTCCTTTAGGTAGATAATTAGGAACTGTAAGTGGAACTAATGATCCATATGTATGTGGGAAAAAGCTAATTGTTTCCCTGTAAATTCTGTCAACCTGCTCAGAAGTGGTATTTTAATTTTTGAATATGTCTTGGCTGCTTGAATTTGCAGCTAATTCCTTTAAGTGCAAGTACTCTTGGCAGTGGATAAAAAGAAAAAACGCAAATATTAGTGTAATAATAATTGTGCTAATAATAGCGCAAATATTAGTGTATATAAAGTAATATGGCAGGCAATATGAGAGCACTAACAGTCCATACAGCAACAGTTCTTAGTTTGAGGTGGCAGGAGGCAGCTGTCCTCAGATAAAAGCCAGCTCTGTAAGCAGATTGAGGAAGGGGGAGAGACACAGGAAGCGCCAACCTGAGTGTAGTATATTAGATACGATTTATTAGCAAAGTAAGTAATGCACTTACAGGAAATAACAGAAAAACAGGTTCATCTGTAAATGGTGTCTGCAGGTGTAGATCGGCATCCAAAACGAGCGTCCACGGATCTGGCAGATGACTGGGGGAGCCTCAATCCATCCTGTGGCCACCAGGAAGTCTGTCTGGGCCACCGTGGAGTACAGGGAGATGACGTCACCAGGAAACAGAGAGACACAACTCAGTTGTTTCTCTCTTGGTGTCTCTCTGCTTCCTGGTGACGTCATCTCCCTGCGCTCCACGGTGGCCCAGACAGACTTCCTGGTGGCCACAGGATGGATTGAGGCTCTCCCAGTCATCTGCCAGATCCGTGGACGCTTTGACGCTCGTTTTGGATGCCGATCTACACCTGCAGACACCACCATTTACAGATGAGCCTGTTTTATGTTATTTTCTGTAAGTACATTACTTACTTTGCTAATAAATCTTATGTAATATACTATACTCAGGTTGGCGCTTCCTGTGTCTCTCACTCTTGGGACTACTACATGTGAGTTCCCAGCTCCGCCCATCTGTATCAGTTATCAAATGGGGGTCTCGCTGTACTTGCTGCTTGTTCCAAAATAATGTTACTATAGGGAGGATCAGGCAGAATAACAAACTCCTTACTGTCCACAATGAGTGAGACTCTCATCATTTAGGGGGCAGAGATGGGACCTCCAGCTGGGAAAAGTGAAGAATATGGAAAAGCCTGAAGAAACCAGTATTTGAGTTTTGTACAGGTTGACCTTTTTAAATGTAAAAAAAAAAAAAATATTAATTGTCCTTCAACAAAAGCGTTATTGGCTAAAATCTTGGTTCAGACTAGAGGAACCCCTAAATTTGGCATTCAGAACCAACAATGGCAAGAAGGTATTTCATTTATTTTTTATTATGTTGGATAAAATATATTCTTGTCTTTTACAGTTTACTTCAGCTTCAGTGGAAGCAAGATCTAGATAAAGGGCTAGAACTCATCGGCAAAGCCATTGAAATAGACAACAAATGTGACTTTGCCTACGAGACCATGGGGACAATAGAAGTTCAGAGGTAAGTTAAAGCAATAGTTTTATTACAAATCTGCTATTTATTGCAATGATCCTTTTGAATTTTCCTTTATTGCAGTAATTGTGAAACTTTTTGTTTATGGTCCACCATTGAAAGCATCATTCGTCCCCACCCTACCTGTACTTAGCCAAACTTCCCATGCCCCCTCCCCAGTGCCACAGAACTAGAGACGTCTGCACAAATCTAAATTAAAACATGAGCTCACCCAAAATGGCTGCCATGTGGCTCCTCTCCTGCCCTCTAGTGCCTCAGTCATTGGCAATAAATGTTTTATGGGAATGTGAAATAATCGAACACACACCGCTAGGGGGTTACTTGGTAGTCGCTGACTGTAATAACCTGGCATATAAATTAATAAACAACTTTTTCTGTTTCAGGGGAAATCTGGACAAAGCCATTGACATGTTCAACAAGGCCATTAACCTGGCTAAATCTGAAATGGAAATGGCCCACCTCTACTCACTATGTGATGCCGCATACGCTCAGACAGAGGTCGCCAGGAAGTACGGCTTGAAGCCACCAACACTGTAAAATGGACTCCCAGCTGATGAGCAAATGAAAGCTGAGAAGTTATTGTCATTGAAGACAAGTCTTTCCTGTGAGGAGAGGCACACATCAAAAAATGTGGAATGGCGGACCCTTGTTTCTCTGCTTGTGGTGTTGTCATTCATCCCTTCTGTTAGATGTTCTTGGTATTGTGGGATTGGGTGTCTGGGATACTGCGCCACCTTTCCCTCAGACTCCGCGAGGGAACAATAAAGGCACCTTTTTGCATGAGAACAGGAGGACACAGTTGGCTGTGCAAATAAAACTGCAGCATTGTGTTTCTTTGAGTTTTGTCTGGGAATGGATGGTTAATGTGTGAGCAATTTTTTCTTAAATTTAATTTTTTATATATGTCTGGTACTTTTTACAATTTAATTTTTCCCGTTGATTGCTTCAGTTCAATCCTGTCTGTCATGATTTCCTTGTACATATTTGATCACAAAAGGCTGATTTCTTCCTTTTTAGTAGTGAAAAGTAACTATTATTTTTTAAGTTACCAGCTTTGAAAATAAATAGATACTTGGCATGCACATGCTTCACATTCCATTCTGAACAGAAGAAATCTTACTTTTCATTTTCATTGTTTGTTACAAAAGACTCATCCACAGCCCTGGCCTATACAGTAAGGGTGAAGAATTATTTCATAGCATGCAAATTTTGATAGTTAGGGTTTTTCAGCATTATTATGGAGCTGACGTAAGAAGGTGCAGTGCTGTGAAAAGTACAGTAACCCATAACAAGTTGACCTCTCAGTTCAATACACAGGGGTGTTTTGTGGGGTTTTTTTTTCTTTCTTTGCTTGAAATATTAGTTGGAAGTCTGTTTATATAAAACAAATATTTGCTGTTCTGTCTTTATGAAAATGCTAGTTGCTCGGTTATAATACTGCATGCATAACAACCATGCAAATGGTGTTTTCAGAAGAACTTGGTTACCTTTACCAAAAAAAAAAACCACACCATGCTGTCCCATATGGATATGCACAGTGTGCTAAACCTACCTTCCAGCCAATGTATGGCAAAGCTGCATTAAAGAGAAGCCTTTTTAAAGGATAAGTTCACTTTTGAAACATGTTGCATGTTCCTCCCATTTTTAGGATGGAACATTTAACATGTTCCCACTCCTGCAGCTCTCCCACCTTACCTCACTCTTCCTGTGACAGCGGGTAGGGGTTCTTTTCCCCATGCCCAGTATCACAGTTTGAAAAGAACATGGCTGTGTGGGGCTCCACCCACACGGGTGCTTCATTCACAGTTTCCTGTGAATGAATGCCTACAAGTTCAGGCTGATGGTTTGTAGTCTTCAATGGGTGCTGGTGAGTGCTCTGGTAGTCCATTAATTCTTCCTGCCCTCAGGTAACTGCCTGTCCATACGAGGTACAGGCAGACGGCTTTGCTGATAGTCTACAAGAGACTGCACCCGTGATCTGCTGATTACAGGTGCAATGCTCTGCAGGCTGCAGAAAAAGGGCAATTTTTTTTTTACCTGCAAAAAAGTGCATTTTATTTATTTTTGAAAAGGTGAACTTATCCTTTAAAATCTTCCAATGATGGCTCCATCCTCAGTAAAGGCGGGGCAGCTGTTGGAACCAGCATCCCCTAATGCCAGCAGAGGGAGCATGTCTTGTGCCTTCTGACTGCCCATGCACAGTTTGTACTTTGTCCAGTTGCTTATGATGAGTTCAGCAGCTGTTGCAGGAGAGAGTACTTGCTGTGCAAGTGTGGCCTGAAGGAACTGGATGGTGTGCCCTCCATGGCATTAGTTGGTGTTGGTGCCCAATGACGGCTTTGTCCTTAAATAACTCAGGACTGAGCCATCACAGCCTGTAGAAGATTTTAAGAAAGCTATTTTTTTAAATTCGATTCTGGCCTATTATTTGAAGAGAAAGGGAGCTCTGCCTGGAAGGTAGGTATTTCGAACTATGCTATTATACCTATATGAAACAGCATAGTGTATATCATTTTTTATTTTTTTTGGTAATGGTGAACTATAAGCGTTGTCAGCCTACGCGATTCTCTTTATGATATCAACCACTAAGAGAGTGCATTGTTTTCAGTGGGTTGGTTGAGCTTAGGTTTCCATTGTGAAAGCAAGTTGTAAAAACAAACAATGGTGTAGTGCTGCAATGCAGGAAGCAGTCCCTGCATATCTAATGAGAAAATATGGCTGCCCTCCATCCCCCCATGTCCAAGGGTTCTTCAAAAAGTTCCCGCACCTGTTTTTGTTTTTTTTAACTCTACTGAATCGGAAAAAAAAAAGTGCAGACATTTTATTTTTTGACCCCTTGTACATCCATAATGTTAAAATTTACATTAAGAAAAATAGGTTTAAAAAAAATAAATTGTTTAGTGGGTTAGTGTCTCATGTATATTCTTAAAAAGCTAATATAATTGTTTCACTTTTAAATCACACTACAGCTCCAGTTTGGAAGTGTTGAACGCAGCTCCTAAAGCTGAAGTTTAATTTGCTTATGTTTGCCATCCTTCCTCCCCCCTCATCAACGTCTTACTGATATTTTATAATAAAATTATTCTATCTTCATGCCATACCTTATTTTAATCCCAGTGATGTCATCACTGCATCTCTGTGCTTCTCTATAAAATGCGGGCAGAGCATTTCTTGTGAGAGGTGCTGTACAAAGCTTCTTGAAGACATCACTATCTCAGTACTGCTCTCAAGAAAACTCTCAGGGCTGGTTCACACCACAAACATGCACTCAAGATCTGTTCCGTTTTTGATGTGTTTCCGGATGCTTTTTTTTTTTATTCCCCACTGTACTGGTGTCAGGTGCGCTTTTACTTCATTGCAGTCCAGTGCAGGAAAAATGCAGCATGTTCTACTGTTCTGGAACAGACTGCACTGGTGTGAACTATACCTTTGGAAACAATATAACCTACTTTTCATGTGTTTTTGATGCAGGGAATACAAACCCATTGGACTGCATGTGATGTGAACTGGCACTTAGTACAGTTAGAGTGTATGTGAGCCTGAAAGAGTGGGAGTTTCTAGGCAGGCTGTACAGCTGTAGCCAAAAGTTTTGAGTATGCCACAAATATTAATTTTCACAAAGTCTGCTTTTTCAGTGGTTTTAGATCTTTTTGTCAGATGTCACCATGGTATACTGAAATAGAATTACAAGCATTTCATAAGCGTTAAAGGCTTTTATTGACAATTACAATAAGTTCATGCAGAGTCAATATTTGCAGTGTTGACCCTTCTTTTTCAAGACCTCTGCAATTTGCCCTGGCATGCTGTCAGTCAACTTCAGAGCCACATCCTGACTAATGGCAGCCCATTCTTGGATAATCAATGCTTGAAGTTTGTCAGAATTTGTGGGGTTTTTGTTTACCCGCCTCTTGAGGATTAACCCATAAGTTCTCAATGGAATTAAGGTCTGGGGAGTTCCCTGGCCATGGACTCAAAATGTTGATTTCTTTTGTTCCCCAAGCCACTTGGTTGTTACATTTGCCTTATGGCAAGGTGCTCCATCATGCTGGTAAAGGCATTGTTCATCACCAAACTGTTCTTTGATGATTGGGAGAAGTTGCTCTTGTAGGATGTTTTTGTACCATTCTTTATTCATGGCTGTGTTTTTTTAGACAAAATTGTGAGTGAGCCCACTCCCTTGGCTGAGAAGCAACCCCACACATGAATGGTCTCACGATGCTTTACTGTGGGAAAGATGCAGGACTGATGGTTAAAGGTTTTTTTTTTTTCCTGATGCCCCAAACAATTACTTTTCCACAGTCCTCAGCAGTCCAATCCCTGTACCTTTTGCAGAATATCAGTCTGTCCCTGATGGTTTTCTTGGAGAGAAGTGGATTCTTTGCTGCCCTTCTTGATACCAGGCCATTCTCCAAAAGTCTTCACCTCGCTGTGCATGCTCTGCACTGGTGGTGCCCCGATCCGGCAGCAGAATCAACTGTAGGAGACAGTCCTGGCACTTGCTGGACTTTCTTGGGTGCCCTGAAGCCTTCTTCACAACAATTGAACCTCTCTCCTTGAAGTTCTTGATAATCCCATGAATGTTTAATTTAGGTGCAATCTTAGTAGCCGCAATATCCTTGCATGTGAATCCCTTTTTGTGCAATGGTGACTGCATGTGCTTCCTTGCTGGTAAGCATGGTTAACAGAGGAAGAACAATGATTTCAAGCACCACCCTCCTTTTAAAGCTTCCAGTCTGTTCTAACTCCAGTCAGCATTACAGAGTGGTTTTAAGCCTTGTCCTAGTCACCATTGACACCTGTGTTAATCAGAGAGCCACTGGCATGATGTCAGCTGGTCCTTTTGTGGCAGGGCTGAAATGCAGCGGAAATGTTTTTTTGGGGGGGAATAAGTTCATTTTCATGGCAAAGAGGGACTTTGCAATTCATCTGGTCACTCTTCATTACATTCTGGAGTATATGCATATTGCCATCAATACCTGATGCAGCTGACTTTGCGAAAATTATTATTTGTGTCATTTTCAAAACTTTTGTCCAGGGCTGTATTTTCAAGTGGACTGTCATAGGTATTACCAACAATGTACTTCTAAACCTCCACAATTCAAGAACCGAAATCCAATGCATGAAGGGGCAGGCCTGGGATAGGAAATCTGAAGAGGAAAGGCGGTTGTATACCCGCACATGTAAAAAAAAAAACCCTGTAAGGCAAAGGCATAATGAGCTAGTATGCAGCGCACACTAGCGCATTATGAAATACCTTAGAACGAGGTCCTCGTGTCACAGCCCGGTCCACGCTGAGGGAGCTGACATTTTGCCCTTGGCATTTCTTCCGAGTCCACGGCTCTGCTGTGAGTGGTTGGGGATTCAAAACGCGCATGTGCCGCTGACGTTGGCGGCTGCATACAAAGTGAATATCTCCTAAATTGTACATGTATACAACTGCTTTAAATGATGTTCGCCAGGAAATGAGGCAAGTTCTGTCCAACTTTCAGCAGCTTCCTATGAAGGCTCACAGTGTGCACTGAAATCAGAGTAAGCAATTTTAATAAAAGGAGAGGAGCCTGTCCAACTGTGCAAGACTGAAGGTAAGGCGAGTTGGTGTTCAGCTTTAAAGAAAGCTAGAACTTTTTTTGTTTAGAGAAGGAAAAGGTTAAAAAAAAAAAAACTATCGGGTTTATTTTTGCCATCGGTGTCCCTTTTGGGGAGAACAACCTTCACTTCCTGCCCCATAGACAAGGTAGGAGGAATCGCCTCTTAGAAAGTTATCTCTTAAGTAGTGTCCCATTGTAACATTTCTTCTCTATTTCTGGTGCCAACTCAAACATTTGGATTTTCCCCTCAGTTTCAGCCCTGGGGACAATGGTCACCAGTACAAATACAGAGATTAGGTCTCCCAGCAGAGACACAACTAGAAAAATGCAACAGGATATAGTCCCTTTCCACTCCAGCCAAAGCTAGATAAGGTTTTTTTTTTGTTTTGTTTTATTAATAAAAAAAGTGTATATATATACATTTTTGATATACTGTGCTGAGAGCATATAGAGGCTGTCATTGCTCAACCTGCTTTTGAAAATGCTAGCTACCTGGCTATAATGCTGAATCCATAGGCTTTAATACTCTCTCTGGCCTAGAACCATGTGTACAGGTCCAGATTCTGACTTCACTGTGAATAATCTACACACTGGTTCCAAGTCTGTTGCTCAAAACGTATTTAAAAGAAAACAATTTTGGTTTAAGAATATATAATTGATACACATTCTGTATTTTAATGTTATTAAAAAAAAATAATTTCAGTTTGGAGCTGCTGTAATTTTTAAAAACTCAGAATTAAAATGTTACTTCCTTCTGGTATGACCAGCCTTTTCCCTGAAATCTGCTCTGATAAGCCACATTTTAGGCAATTTTCTTTTCTTTTTGTGATTGGTTCTCACTAAATTGATTCCTCTTCTAAAGGAATGTGGCCATACATGTTTTCTTATTACAACACTGGCATTACTTAGGTGGTCATAATAAAGGGCTGAGGTTTCCATTAATGAGAAAGGATATTCTACAAAGGAAGGAAGTTAGTTGTCACTAGAATAAAGCCCCATACACACTATTAGATTTTCTGCAGATTTGTGCCTTCAAATTTACCAAAACCGTATAACATGAGATCAAACCTTAAGAGTTTCAATTTGTAGGCAATCAGGCAGGCCCTTGCACTACGTGGTTTTTGTAAATCTGAAGACAAAAATCTGCAGAGAATCAAATAGTGTGTATGGGGTATAAGAGCTCCCATTGGAAGATTTCCTTCATGTTTTAGTGACAACTCAGTCCTGGTGACTGGCCATACAAGTGCCTAGACCTTTGCTCTTTGGCTGTTGGTTTTTGGCACAGCTTTGAGTTCAGATCTGGTTCCACCCATAGAAAGTCTGGAAAAACATGCCCTATTAAGCCTGTCTGAGTTTGTACACAGGATCCAAATTCCAACATGCCTCTCGTGCAATTTGAAACTGTAATGTTTCCTTTCCCACAAATCTTCTGTCATGTGCTTCAGGAATCCATCTATATTAATTTTGAAAGTGTTACTAAACCCAGGAGTCTGCACTCACTATATCTGGTCTTTCACAGAACATGGAAATGCAATTATGTTAGTAAATATAAACTGCTAAATACCTTTATCACCTCATCAGCAGTATTGTGACTTCTATCAGTGTCTGGTTAAAGCTTGTAGGAGGAGTTTTCATTCTGCTCTGACTGTCCTATGAGGCTGCAGGACCTTTAACCCCCTGCACAGTGCTGATTTGCCCTGTGCTGATCTCATGCACCCTCCTAAGTAAAAAAAAAACTCTCTAGGAATACTCACCAAACTGAGCATGTGCAGAGTGATTCCAACGGCTCTGTACTATCAGGAGATGGATTGGAGACAGTAAAAGAAGGGGAGGATCAGAGAAGACAGGATCAAACAGCCTTTTTACACAATGCAGAGGATTAACCTCTTAGATTCCACAGTGAATATAACAAGCATACTTGAGGCTGTGTTCACACTAGTGCGAATTGGATGCGGTTTTTTGGCATCCAATTCGCAATACCTGGAGATTGTGACCGGCTCTCTATGGAGCCGGTTCACATATCTCCGGTGCGAATTTGCACAGGGTCCTGTGCATCTTTTGGTCTGTTTCAGGTTCGAATTCAGCCAAAAATTGGGGCTGAAATCGGACCTGAAATGGCAAATGGGGATGCACCAGACCCCGGCTGTGACCCACATGTGGCTTAGATGTGAACCCAGCCTCACTGCCTATACAGACCGATTTTTACTGTTGTGGATTTAGTAACACTAAGTTTAGTTGCATTTCCATATAGTGAGATTTTGACAGATGTGGTGATATTAAAAAAAAAGTACACTAATCCTGAAAAATGCATTACATATTTTATGAGTGAAAAGTGATGGAAAAATGAATCATTTTAGAAGAGTTATACCAAGCATGTTAACCACTGGTGTGCTGGTATTGGTGAAATGTGGAATTCTGACACCTATTTAAAAGTACTGAACTCAGATGCAGCCAGGCAACTAACATTTTCACAAAGAAGCCAGTCTATTTATCACACCCCCTATGCTTTAATTGCTTCACAGCATGAGCCAGTGGCGCAAGTATAGGGGTCGCATCATCACTATGCTGTAACTGCATGCAATGCACACAGTTGCAGGGTGGTTGCAGTGTAGCCCCATTCACCTAGGGGTATACTTCAAGGGTGCCCTGACTGGAAAAAGATTGAGAAACACTGGCATAGAGGAACCCATCTCTCTATTTTCCTCCTGCAGCTGCTGAATGCCTTCAGAAGGGAGAGGAGGTGAAGCGGGGGGGAGATGGACAAATTGGTTCCTCTATATGCAGCTACCCACTTGCGACCGGGCTCTGTTATTCCACCACCAGGCTTGGAGGAAAGGGCCATGTCGGGGGGGCCTTCATGGCTTCTTGCATCGGGGCCCTGAAGGTTCTAGTTATGACACTGGCATGAGCTTAACCCCATGTTTAATTCCTCTTTAGCAAGATACAGGTTTCAACATTTCTGCACGAGACATGTATATCATAAACATCTTGTTGAGCTGAACTCATATAGTGGCTGTTAACGTCAGACATGGAATATGCACAAAGCATATCCCTCTATGTTGTGTGATTGTCTCAATCCAGAGCACTGTCATTTCTGTCTGCTGCCTTGTTCCTCTGCTATCTGATGTATCTAGTATGAGTCACATAATGAGTTTTCCTGACACCAGGAGAAAAATGGTGACAGGGGAGGGCACAACCTGTGTTTGACAGCCTCAGCTCTGTACATGTGGGCTGTGTGAAGGGGGGGTGTTCCTTCCCTCCAATCAGCTCTCAGAGCTATCCACCCCCTGCTTTTCAGAGCTGAGAGATCCTGTGTAGACTCTGCACTTTGAAGATGGATGTAGGGGAAAGACAACTGTAGTTACACATGTAGGGATGAGCTTTGTGTTCGAGTCGAACCCATGTTCGACTCGAACATCGTCTGTTCGCCCGTTCGCCGAACTGCGAACGATATGGGCCGTTCGCGCCAAATTCGTGTGGCGCGTCCCGGCCCATAATTCACTGCGGCATCGCAGTGCATTGCTGGCTGATGATTGGCCAAGCATGCAATATGACCTGCATGCTTGGCCAATCACAGCGCCGTCTGAACAGAGAGCTGTAATTGGCCAAAGCCAAGGAGGCTTTGGCCAATTATGGCTCGAGATTTAGTACACACCCCACACTATATAAGGCCACCTGCATGGCGGCCCTGTGTAGTGTGTGTTCTGGCGTTGAAAGAGATAGACAGAGAGACAGTGTCATTTGATTTGAGTTAGATAGATTAGGCAGAACAGTCAGTCAGTTAGCTGCACTTACAGTGTATTGTGTAAATATATGCATCCCAGGTGTTGCATATATATATATTTATATATATATATATATATATATATATATATATATATATATATACACACACACACTGTATTAAGTTTAGCTAGATTCGTTCCTGTTATCTTCCTACTGACAGGCACACAGTATATACAGCTACCTGAAGAAAATTGCTGGTGTTCTTTTGATCCTATTAGTACCACAGTCAGGCAGCTAGACTATTTACAGTTAGTGCAGTGCGTCCTGCTCACAGTGTTCAGCTAAAACTAAAAGTTAGTGGGGTGCGTCCTGCTCACAGTGTTCAGCTAAACCTACAAGTTAGTGGGGTGCGTCCTGCTCACAGTGTTCAGCTAAACCTACAAGTTAGTGGGGTGCGTCCTGCTCACAGTGTTCAGCTAAACTTACAAGTTAGTGCGGTGCGTCCTGCTCACAGTGTTCAGCTAAACCTCCAAGTTATTGGGGTGCGTCCTGCTCACAGTGTTCAGCTAAACCTACAAGTTAGTGCGGTGCGTCCTTCTCACAGTGTTCAGCTAAAACTACAAGTTAGTGCTGTGCGTCCTGCTCACAGTGTTCAGCTAAACCTACAAGTTAGTGTAGTGAGACCTCTGCACAGTGTTCATCTAAAGCTACAAGTTAGTGCAGTGCGTCCTGCTCACAGTGTTCAGCTAGATCCGTTCCTGTTATCTTCTTACTGACAGGCAGGCTTGTCTTGTTACAGTATTTACAGCTACCTGAAGAAAATTGCTGGTGTTCTTTTGATCCTATTAGTATAAACAGTCAGGCAGCTAGACTATTTACAGTTAGCACAGTGCGTCCTGCTCACAGTGTTCAGCTAAAACTACAAGTTAGTGGGGTGCGTCCTGCTCACAGTGTTCAGCTAAAACTACAAGTTAGTGGGGTGCGTCCTGCTCACAGTGTTCAGCTAAAACTACAAGATAGTGTGGTGCATCCACCTCACAGTGTTCAGCTAAACCTACAAGTTAGTGCGGTGCGTCCTGCTCACAGTGTTCAGCTAAACCTACAAGTTAGTGCGGTGCGTCCTGCTCACAGTGTTCAGCTAAACCTACAAGTTAGTGTAGTGAGACCTCTGCACAGTGTTCATCTAAAGCTACAAGTTAGTGCAGTGCGTCCTGCTCACAGTGTTCAGCTAAAACTACAAGTTAGTGTGGTGCATCCACCTCACAGTGTTCAGCTAAAACTACAAGTTATTTTTTTGCGAGCTCTGCACAGTGTTCACCTTAAGCTACCTGTAGAAGGTTGGTGGTGTTTTCTTGATCCTATCACTACCGCAGGCAGCTAAAAAAGCTACAAGTTAGTTTTTTGCGAGCTCTGCACAGTGTTCAGCTAAAGCTACCTGTAGAAGGTGGGTGGTGTTCTCATACTACAGGCAGGCAGTTGATTTTGCTAGCTGCAGTATCAGTATATATATATATATATATATATATATATATATATATCCCAGCTTAGTGCAGCTACAGGCCATTAGTATGTCTGGAAGGCCAAGAAGGAGAGGCAGACAGTCACAAGCCAATAAGAGAGGGCAAGCAGGCTCTGTGTCTAGTGCTGGTCGTGGAGACGGTGCATCCTCATCAGCACGTGGCCGTGGGACACGCTTGGCCTTTTTTTCGGCAGCTGGCCGTGTTGAGCCGCAACATGCGGAAGACTTGTTTGAGTGGATGACCAAGCCGTCCTCATCCTCCTCATCCTCTCTCACCCATGCCCAGGGTACTTTGTCTGGCAAAGCAGCGGCCTCTTCCCTCGGCTCAATGTCATCAGTGACTCCTTCCCTAGCCCCACCATGTCCTCCTGAGGAGTCCCTCGAACTGTTTAACCACAGTGTTGGGTACATGCTCCAGGAGGATGCCCAGCGTTTGGAAGGCTCTGATGATGATACTGAGCTCGATGAAGGCAGTAACATGAGCACGGACAGAGGGGGTGCCCAAGAAGGACAGCAGTCTGGCAGTCATGCTCCCACTGCTGCAGCATACTGCCAGGTTTGCTCCAGTGATGAGGAGGGAGGGGAT
Source organism: Lithobates clamitans (assembly GCA_037952925.1). Classification (NCBI taxonomy): domain Eukaryota; kingdom Metazoa; phylum Chordata; class Amphibia; order Anura; family Ranidae; genus Lithobates; species Lithobates clamitans. The sequence goes on from JBBGZY010000723.1 coordinate 10,306,003, forward strand.
GATGAGGTCACTTACTCAACGTGGGTGCCTGATAGGAGGAGGAGGAGGTGGCACATCACCAACAAGGCAGGATGCCCTCCAGGGGCCAGCCTAAGGGCAGCACATTGACTGCATCACACCCCAAAGCTCCACATGTGCAGGGCGCTACAGTCTCTGCGCGTTATTCAAAAAGTTCTTTGGTGTGGGCCTTTTTTGAGACGAGTGCATCAGATCGCACCGCTGCTATTTGCAACATATGTCTCAAGCCTATCTCGCGTGGCCAAAACATCTCCCGCTTGGGTACCACATGCTTGACCAGACATATGTTGACCTGCCATGCAGTTCCTTGGCAAGCGTATCTAAAAGACCCACACCAAAGAACAAAGAGGACCTCTCCTTGCTCCTCATCAGCTGAGATCTCCAACCCCACTATACCTTCAGTCCTCTCTGAGACCTGCACTGAGAGGAATGAAGGTGTAGAATTAGGTGTGTCACAGCCAAGTACTTGTGGGCAATCTGCTTTTGGTACACCGACGTCAGATTGTACCAGGCAAATTTCCCTGCCCCAGCTGCTGCACCGCCAAAAGAAGTTTGCTCCCAGCCATCCACATGCCCAGCGGTTGAATGCTAGCTTGGCCAAATTGCTAGCACTTCAACTGCTGCCTTTTCAGTTGGTAGACTCTGCCCCCTTCCGTGAGTTTGTGGAATGTGCGGTTCCTCAGTGGCAGGTACCCAAACGCCACTTTTTCTCACGGAAGGCGATTCCGGCTCTCTACCGGCATGTGGAAGGCAATGTCCATGCCTCTCTGGACAGGGCGGTCAGCGGTAAGGTGCATATTACCGCTGACTCATGGTCCAGCAGGCATGGACAGGGACGTTACCTAAGTTTCACGGTGCATTGGGTGACTCTGCTGGCAGCTGGGAAGGATGCAGGACAAGGTGCAGTAGTGTTGGAGGTTGTTCCGCCACCACGCCTCCAAAATGCTAATGATTGTGACACACCTCTCTCCACCACCCCCTTCTCTTCTTCTTCCTCCATGGCCTCTTCCTGTGCTTTGTCCTCGGAACCAGCGGTGCTCCGTAGCCGTTCAAGGGGCTACGCAAGTACGCAGGCCAAAAGATGCCATGCGGTGCTTGAGCTGGTGTGCTTGGGGGACAGGAGCCACACTGGGGCAGAGGTTCTGTCAGCTCTGCAGGGGCAGGTTCAGAGGTGGTTGACGCCACGCCAACTTAAGGCAGGAATGGTGGTTTGCGACAATGGCACCAACCTCCTCTCTGCCCTCCGACAGGGACAAATGACCCATGTGCCCTGTTTGGCTCACGTCCTTAACTTGGTGGTGCAGCGGTTCTTGGGCAGGTTCCCGGGCTTACAGGATGTCCTGAGGCAGGCCAGGAAAGTCTGTGTGCATTTCCGCCGGTCATATAATGCCAGTGCTCGGCTGACGGACCTCCAAAAGGAGTTTAACCTGCCCAAGAACAACCTAATCTGTGACATGCCCACCAGGTGGAACTCAACGTTGGCCATGCTGCAGCGGCTGCACACGCAGCAGAGGGCCATCAATGAGTACCTGTGCGACTATGGCACCAGGACAGGGTCAGGGGAGCTTGTTTTTTTTTCCCCACGCCAGTGGGCCATGATCAGGGATGCATGCACTGTCCTGTCACCATTTGAGGAGGCCACGAGGATGGTGAGCAGTGACAGTGCATGCATCAGTGACACTGTCCCCCTTGTCCACCTGTTGGAGCACATGCTGCGTGGAATAATGGACAGGGCACTTGAGGCAGAACAGAGGCAGGAAGAGGAGGACTTCCTTAGCTCTCAAGGCCCCCTTTATCCAGACAGTGTTCCTGCGTGCCCGCCTTGTGTCAGTATGGAGGTGGAGCCTGGCACTCAGCATCAGCAGCAGTCTTTAAGGGATCAGTCCCAAGAAACACATGGACTTGTACATAGCTGGGAGGAGGTGGCTGTGGACCATGTCGTCTTTAGTGACCCAGAGGACTCCGGACCGAATGCCTCAGCAAACCTACGCTGCATAGCCTCCCTGATCCTGCAAAGCCTGCGTAAGGATCCTCGTATGCGTGGTATCAAGGAGAAGGACCAATACTGGCTGGCAACCCTCCTTGATCCACGTTACAAGGGTAAGGTTGCGGACCTTATCTTGCCATCGCAGAGGGAGCAGAGGATGAAACATCTTCGGGAGGCCTTGCAGAAAGGTCTGTGCAACGCGTTCCCAGAGACTGGGAGGTTACAAACTCCTGTTGCTGGACAACGTGTTGCTGAGGCTTCGGTCAGTCAAAGAAGGAGCGGTGGAGAAGGTGGCTGTCTGACCGATGCGTTCAGACAATTTTTTGGTCCGCAGCCCCAAGGTATGATCGGTTCCAGCAACCATCGCCAGCGTTTGTTTTACATGGTGCAGGAATACCTAGGGGCAAGATCAGACTTGGACACCTTTCCCACCGAAAATCCTCTGGGTTACTGGGTCTTGAGGATGGATCACTGGCCAGAGCTTGCACAGTATGCAATTGAGCTACTGGCCTGTCCTGCATCCAGCGTTCTTTCGGAACGCACATTCAGTGCTGCTGGAGGCGTGGTACCCGATCACAGGGTGCGTCTGTCCACCGACTTGGTCGATCGACTGACCTTCATAAAAATGAATCAGTCTTGGATCACCACCAGCTACCAAGCACCTAAAGCTGATGTACCCGAATAATTTTTTTTGAAATCTCAGATCCCTTCAAAGACTGCCTATGCTGAGTGACTATCCCTGAGTAATTATCCTCTTCCTCCTCAATGATCACGCTGATAGCTTGTAAGAACATTTTTGGTTCTGGGCGCCACCACCAGTGCCTAAGGCACAATTATATAGGGCAGGCCCCTACTTTCAAACCTCCAACTTACAAACGACTCCTACTTGCAAACGGAAGGAGACAACAGGAAGTGAGATGAAATCTACCCCTAGGAAGGGAAATTCTCTCCTGTAAGTGTTAATATGGGAAAAACATTTCTCCTTTCCACTGATGCTTTCCAATCCTTGTTCCACAAAAAAACCCAAATTTTCAAAAAACATTTGTCATTGGGACAAAAAGTGAGGTGAAATCTTCTGAAGAGGAGGAAAGACAGCAAAACAAATGTCACAGGGGTGATAACCCTTCCCTATGTTTTCCAAAAAGCTTAAAGATTTTTTGGCTGGAGCTAAAAATGTACCCGTTCAAAATTACAAACAGATTCTACTTAACAACAAACCTACAGTCCCTGTCTTGTTTGCACCGCCTGTATACTGCTGTTTAGAGTATATAGGGCCTGGTGGCCCCACACCTTTCCTTATTTTAATTTGGGTGCGGGGTTCCCCTTAATATCCATACAAGACCCAAAGGGCCTGGTAATGGACTGGGGGGGTATCCATGCCGTTTGTCTCACCGATTTTCATCCATATTGCCAGGACCCGACATTACATTAAACCCGCAAGCAGTTTTAAATGATATTTTTTTCCTTTAAAAATGACATTTGGTGCAGGGACTGTTCTAAACACGGGAAACACGCGCCACTTTACAGGCATACTATAGACACCCCCCCAGGTACGATATTTAAAGGAATATTAATTTTTTTTTTTTTTTTTACTTTAAGCATCATTAAAATCACTGCTCCCGAAAAAACTGACATTTTTAAAAGTTCTTTTTTGCATTGATACATGTCCCCTGGGGTAGGACCCGGGTCCCCAAACCCTTTTTAGGACAATACCATGCAAATTAGACTTTAAAATGAGCACTTTTGATTTCGAACGTTCGAGTCCCATAGACGTCAATGGGGTTCTAACATTCGTGCGAATTTTCGGTCCGTTCGCAGGTTCTGGTGCGAACCGAACCGGGGGGTGTTCGGCTCATCCCTAGTGGTGACAGATGACTGACTTCAACCAGAAGGTCATTGAGAAATTTGCAAGCCAGAAAGAAAGGAGAGCAAAATTTTTTTTCAAATAGTTCTACTGGCGCTAATGTGAATCTGGCGTGCATTTGTATTCAGTCACCTTTACTCTTATTCAGAGTTTTGTTTGTTGTACAATAAAGTTTGTTTGCTGTTGTAAAAAAAAAAAAAAAAAAAAAACCATCACCGATTCGTGGTACGTTTATTGCATTCTTTAACAGTTGACTTAAACATTAACATTTTCAATATTTTATCTAGATATATAATCTGTCCTGTGATGCTGGGACTGTATACTCTGTCCTGTGATCTGAGCTGTATACTCCTGACACTATGGGTGGAATCAAGTGGAATACAGGGGACGGACTGGGTGGATTATATAAGGGGTGTGGTTTATGAGAAGTGGGAGGGGTCAAAAATTATGGGCAGGGTCTGGCGCCCCCCCCCATCCAAAAACTTCACCAGCCGCCACTGGGTGGACGCAAGTTCGTCTTTAACTGAAGTCAAAATTTTGTGACATGCTGCCACAGAATCATCCTTGATGAGACTACTGACACAATCGGGGCATAGTGGCTTCTCCCAATTGGGGCCCAACTTAGTCCCACATACAGGACATTTTTTCCTAGGCAGCTGTGTCTGAGTCCTGTCCTTTAACCTGAAAGCCAAACAGAAAAGACAAGAGGACAAACTACCGTTAGAATGCCTCCCTGACCCACACCACCACTGTGCTAGGGTCAGCCTAGGAAGTGCCCAGAGACCAGACCATGTCTCACGGCGCCCCCTGATGACACAGTTCCGCCGGAAATACCTCTCATCACTTCCGCCTGTTGGAATGCAGAAGCCCCACCCCCCGGAAGAACCCTGAGGTCACCGGCATGGCCAACTGAGCGTCTCTCGCTCGCTGGCCCGGAAGAACCTGAGTACACAGGCGCAGGTACAGTGCTTGTAGGGGGACATGGCTATAGTCACCTAGGATCCAGCTCTCTGAGCTAGCACCTCACTCTTCCCCAGCAGGACAGAGGGGTGCCCAGGCAGAGGAGAGTCAACGCCGGGGGGTCTTCACAGGACAGTCCTGAGACATGGAGCTCCCTTGGTTCCTTAGCGTGCTCCTTCCCATCCGGCAGGAAACAATAACTAAAGAGGGAGGCCTGGAGGACCACCTTTTAAAGACAATTCGTGTTTCCTGTCCTGGGAGGGAGGAGCCCCATGTCTCAGAGGCTGTCCTTGAAGACAAAAAAGGAGAAGAGATGCTATGAAATGGATTAGGACAAATTTCCTTACATTTCTTTGCACACTGCCCCACATTAGTTCATCCTCCAACATAGCTCGTTCTAGCTTCTAAAGCTAGACTACATCCTTTCATCAACATTGCCCTGTAAACAATTTCTCATTCAGCACCTGAGATCACCACTGACACGTTCAGTGGCGTCTCCAGCCTTCATATTTAGGGGGGCAGAAATAAAATGCAATATATTATTCTGGGGCCCTTTACTACAATCCCAGGCCCTTTCACATGTTCTGCAGTGAGCTCTCTTCCTACTGTATTGGGGAGCCCCAGGGTGGCAGAAAACAAGAGATATGTCACCAGCATACCAAGAAAATAAGTGCCCAAAGCAGTGGAAGAACTATCAGGGTTGCAAAGGTTGTCTTGCCACCAGGCCCTGGTGTTTTGCTACTGTGGGGTTCCCCAGCCTCCTCTTGCTGTCCTGCCCCTGTTATTAACAGCACTGGTCTGGCATCTCTTGGAATTTACAGGCTGGTTCTCCTGTCCTTTCAGTAACAGAGTCCTGGTGGAGTCTTTTCTGCAACTCGCTCTTCTCCCTGCCAATGGAGGACGCAGGGGAAGGAGCAGATCGGGTGGTTGTGTGAGCGCTCTTTTATGCAGTGTCAGCGAGCAGAGGGATGGGGGGGGGGGCAGGGAATCACCCACAGGAGCTGACTGGGGACACTCTCCCTCTCAATAGAGACTGTGTTACCCCAGCGGTGGCCTGAGTAAGATGCGGTGCATCTGCTACGAATGCAAACAAAAAAAAAAATTATATATATATATATATATATATATATATATATATATATATATATATATATATATTTTTTTTTTTTTTGGGGGGGGGCACAGCATAATGCCCCCTCCCCTAGGGACACATTAGCTTTAATAGAAAAAAAAAAACTCCTGAGAGGACAGACAGCCTGTGTGCCAACTGTCATAGACTGCCCCTTCACAAACGGTCCTTACATCTAGGACTATTAAAGTGTTAAAAGCCCATGTTAGGCCCTAGGTGGGAACACTAGAGCTAATGGAAATGCAGACATGGTTGGGGCCAGCTTTACAATTTAGGAATAAGCCCCAGCGCTCACCTTCTTTCACACATAGTAACTAAACAGTCAATACATTATTAAAAACAAGTTTAATTGTAAAAAATAAACAATTTGAAACCAAAAAGATACAATAAGTGCATTATCAAGTTAAATTAAAAGTACATCAAGTTAAAATATTTGTTTATTCAAAACTCCTGAGACTCTGCGGCTTTGGGCTCCTGCGAGGAGCCTTTTGCAGTCTTCTTTGGCAACAGAACAGCTTGGATGTTGGGCAAGACTCCCCCATCTGCAATGGTAACACCAGCAAACAGCTTGGCCAGTTCCTCATCATTCCTGACAGCCAGCTGGATGTGTCTGGGCATGATGCGAGATTTCTTGTTGTCTCTGGCTGCGTTTCCTGCCAGCTCCAGGACCTCTGCACACAGATATTCAAGAGTGGCTGCCATGTAGATGCCGGCTCCAGAGCCAATCCTCTCTGCATAGTTTCCCTTCCTCAGAAAGCGGTGGATTCGGCCTACTGGGAACTGGAGACCTGCTTTAGCCGACTTGGAAGACTTAACACCAGTGGCAGGCTTCATGACCTTCTTGCCACGACCAGACATTATGAAGATAACCTGTCAACAGATAGTATTTTTTGTCAATGCAGCAAAAGGATGAAAACTTAAAATTATACTCATTGGGTGTACAGGTGTCAAACTCCATGAGACTATGACAAAATTGTCCTTAGTGATCAGAGTCACTCAACTTTTTAAACCGTTAGTTATTGCTAAAAAAAAAAAAAACCCGTAGTCCATGCCTCAAAACACCAGGCAAAATTATATGGAAAGTGAGGGTTCCCATTGGAGAGATTTTACCAAGCAAGTTACCATTCAAGTGATGTGAAATACCTTTTAAAGAATGATGAAGGTGGGGGGGGGGGGGGGGGGGGGGGGGGGGGGGGAGCTGAAAAGTTAGAACCTTAGGTTTTAATTTGTGGGCGTTTCCCAGTTGCAACATTCATTCACCTAATCTCTTGTGCTGAGATGACAAGTCTCCACAATGGCAGCAAAATCCAAGCAGTTCTAACCCTACCCAATAATCAGATCTGCCTAGTGCTGGGCTTCAATAAAAGCAAAAGGTCATTTGGTTTTAAGGGACCAGATACACTACAGAAAGTTTGTACCAGCTGAATAAAACCTCCAGTAGTAACATGAATGGATCAGTGGAGAAGGGTTAGGACCTCCTAGCAAGCTTTTCAGATACACATCCCCACTGAGGATAGTTTAATGGGTGCTGCAGTAGTTTTAGGACAGGCAATAAAGAAATTTAGTGATAACTGCCAAGTGTCTCTCAGAATATTCCACCAGTGAAGAGCAACACAGTCACATGGCACAGGACATGTGCAATACCATTCTCCCTGACACCCAATGACAGTAAGGAGCCTCCGTTTGAGCATGTTTGACAACTTACTTGGAGAGCAAGGTTTGCGTTGCAACATGGCCACCACATCAGAAAGATTAGGGCATCAGTTAATCCAATTTATACTGCTTGGGCATTTTTCATAGGCTTCAGCTTGAATAAAAAACAGTAAGAACAGCAGGTTCTTTCAGTAAGCTTTGAGCAGCTCTCGAAGGAGAGAGAGAGAGAAGGGGGGGGGGGGGGGGGAGGGCGGTCTTCAGCTACTCTTTTGGAAGCGATACAGACCCTAAAAAGGGAGTGCCAATTGTCATGTTAAAGAAAGCTGTTAGTCTTTCAACAAGCTTCATGAAATGCTAAAGCCTGTTAACAGCTTGTTTAAAGTGACAATCAGCACCCCTATTAGGATCTGTGGTCAACATTTGCAAACTAGAGCTGAATGGTACTTTAAAAGCTTCAACAGTTTGCCAAAAGCTCTGCAAATGCTTCGTAAAAGTGTGCTGTTCACACTGCTCTTACACAAGCTGAAGCCCATGTGAAACAGGCCTAAAGCTACCTAAAAGCCACCTGCATTACCAGTAAGGTTGAGCTCCAGCATGTTCACACAGCCCACATGCAGAGCCCGCCAGGAAGTCAGCACTGCACTTATCACAGGCAGTGAGACATTTCCCAATCTCTGCAGCCGCACATCAGGTAAACTACTCACTGCCGGTGATTGGCACAGGGCAGTGCTGACTTCCTGGCAGGCTCTGCAAACACACCAGAGCTCATCCTTAATTACCAGCATAAATAAGGAGCAGATTAGTATAAGGGTCCGCTGCATCCCTTCTCTATCCAGTCACAGTATGATTGGGGTTGGAGTTAATAGAAAGTGTACCACAAATTGTATAAGGCTGGCCATATATATTATACAATTTTCCTTTAGATTTACTAAAAACCATATACAAGGTCAGAGCTAAACATTTTCAATTTGTATGCAGACAGGCCCTGGTACTACATAGCTGAAGGTAACGCTAAAAGAAATTGAACAAGAAAATTGTACACCATATGACCAGCCTAAGTCAATGTATGACACTAAATAACCAAAAGCAGCACTCACCCAAAGACAGCAAACCTCAGATGAACTTGCACAGGAGTGGAACAGACTCAGCTCTTTCCATGCTGCTTATATCTAGGTAAATACACCTGTGGCTGGTTAATTCAATGAGTACTTCCCACCTTCAGCAGTGCAGGTGACCTCACTTACACACAGGCGGAGGCATTAGTATCTCAACAATGCCACTTGTGTGGGTATGTAGAAAACAAAGATTGCTTGGCGTATAGGAAACACTGAATTAAATAAGACATGCTTAAAAGCAGGATGGATAAAAATCAATGATTTAAAAAAAAAAAAAAATCAGATTTTTTTTATTTAACCACTTTACGACCGGGCCGCTTTTTTACAAGTTAAAAACATTTTTTTTTGCTAGAAAATTACTTATAACCTCCAAACATTATACATCTTTTTCTAACATCCTAGAGAATAAAATGGTGATCGTTGCAATACTTTGTCACACCGTATTTGCGCAGCAGTCTTACAAGCGCACTTTTTTTTTTTAAGATACACTTAAAAATAAGTCAACAGTAAAGTTAGCCCAATTTTTTTTTTATATTGTGAAAGATAATGTTACACCGAGTAAATTGATACCCAACATGTCATGCTTCAAAATTGCGCCCACTCGTGAAATGGTGACAAACTTTTACCCTTAAAAACCTCCATAGGCGACATTTAAAAAATTCTACCGGTTGCATGTTTTGTGTTAAAGAGGAGGTCCAGGGCTAGAATTATTGCTCTCGCTCTACTGATCATGGCGATATCTCACATGTGTGGTTTGAACACTGTTTTCATATGTGGGCTTTACTCACGTATGCGTTCACTTCTGCACGCGAGCTCGGCAGGTTGGGGCGCGTTTAACATTTTTTTTTCCTTATTTATTTTACCTTTTACTTTTTATTTTTACACTGTTTAAAAAAAAATAATCTGTCACTTTTATTCCTATTACAAGGAATGTAAACATCCCTTGTAATAGAAAAAACGCATGACAGAACCTCTTAAAGTGGTGTTCCGGCCGAAATTATGCTTTTTAAATAAAAATACTCCTATAATACACAAGCTTAATGTATTCTAGTAAAGTTAGTCTGTAAACTAAGGTCTGTTTTGTTAGTTTATAGCAGTAGTTTGTTATTTTATAAACTTACAGCAGGCCGTGGCCATCTTAAGTCTGGGCATTAGTGATGTCCAGTTCATGAACGAATCGTTCTTTTGAATCGATTCTTTTCAGTGAACTGGATGAATCGATTCATCTGAGTGAACTGATCCGTTTGAAACAGTTCACTATACACTCAATACATAGCAGAGCAGAGCAGGCCTGGTAATATGATCCTAGAGTGAGAGAGCTCGGCCCCTCCCTGCAACCAATCAGCATGCTCGAGGCACAGTGACACTCAGGAACTGGATACAGAGTCAGGAGTAGTACACAGTACACCGAGTTAAAGAATCATACAGGTTACTGAGTTAAAGAATCATAGGAGTTGTTAGAACATAGTACACTGAAAGAACCATGAGTCTCCACCAGTAGAACAATACACTAAATCAATGATCAAGTAGCAGCACTACACTACAGACTGCTTTAGGCTGGGTTCACACTGCTGCGGTGGCAGACATCGCATGTAATTCGCAGCGCACTGCTGTTCACATCACATGCGATGTCTGTACTGTGCGATATCAGCCATACAGATAGTATGGCTGATATCGCACCGCATTCGGTCCAAACTCGCACAGGACCCTTTTTTTTGTTCGGACCAGAATCGGATCGCATGTGTGTTCACACCTATGCGATCCGATTCATGTCCGAACTGTCAGTTCGCAGTGCGATATGCGAGCTGAACTGGGGGTGTCATTAACATTGTATGACACTCCCCAGCAGTTTGCATATGGCAGTGTGAACTGCGGTGCGAGTTGGTGTGATGCGGGAACCCGCAGTAAATTTGCTGCGTTCCCACACCGCAGCAGTGTGAACCCAGCCTTAAAGACAGAGAGGACAAAGTCAAGATAACAAGCCTCTATGTGATAGTTTGTTGAAGTGACAGGTTCTCTTTATTGCATCTTGCTGCACAAACAGCTGTGTAAACGAAAAGCGGGTTTTTGTGCATGTGAACTGCATTCTGATGGGCCAACTTCACAGTTAAGATTGCAGCCATCAGATTTGTCCGTAGTCTTTACAGTGCATAATGAGGCCCCTTTCACACTTGTGTGACTTGTCCTGCGACTTGGGACTACAAAGTCGCATGACAAGTGGTACCTCATGATTTCCAATGAGTACCGTTCATATCTGTGTGTCTTCAAGTCACAGCGACTTCAAAGTAGTCCCTGCATTACTTTGGTCCTATTTTGATGCGACTTGAGGCAGAGACCTCAAGATTACATAGGTAATTCTTCAAGTCGCATCAAAGTCACGGTAAAAATCGTGGCAAAAATTGCACGACTTTCAAATGGCACAAGTGTGAAAGGAGCCTAACGATTGGATTTTACTACCGTGGTTACTTCGCCCGCCCGTGGTAGTAAAATCCGATAATTTTTTTCTGTGCATGCGCTGTAAAGATTACGGAAAAATCTGATGGCTAGCAATGTTAACTGTGAAGTTGGCCCATCACCGCTTTTCATCTACACAGCTTTTTGTGCGACACCAAAGTTGATGGCGCTGGCTGCTCTGACAAATTGTGGTCTGACAGTCTGACACAGCAATAGTATTGTGCTCTGAGCAAGGAACTAAATACAAGTAAATGTCCCCAGGACCTGCCAACCTTCTGTGAAGAATCATCCTTTTGATTCTAATCATTTAAGAAGGTTGAGTCAGAGATTTGGTTCACTTGCTTGTCAGTAGACTCAGCAAGTGAACCGAAGAACCGAAGAATCGATTCATTGAATCGGTTCATTTCAGTGAGTAGTTCGAAATGAACCGATTCACTTAAAAGATCCGGACTTCCCATCACTACTGGGCATCTGAAGCCAGACTGCATTTCTTCCTGGATCTCATCCTTGCAGATCTCGCACATGCTCAGTGCAGCACAAGCAGTGTAATAGGTTTCAGGTCAGGTTTCCATAGCAACGGCAGTTGCCGCCCCTTCCCAGAAGGCATTGCAAACAAGAAATGATGCGATGGGCCACGGGCAGGGAGGAGGAAGTGAAAAATGAATACAGCAGATATACAGTAGGTGCTGAGAAAAAAAAATAACAAAATATTCAATTCATTTACAGTGCACAGTTTAGTGAGGGATGCTGAAGAGTTGTAAAAGTGGGTGGAACTCCACTTTAAATATGAGATCTGGGGTCAAAAAGACCTCAGATCTCATATTTACACTAAAATGCAATTAAAAAAAAAAAAAATGTTATTTAAAAAATTTTAAAAAATAAATGCCCCTTTAAGAGCTATGGGCGGAAGTGACGTTATGACGTCGCTTCCACCCTGCGGTGTCATGAAGACAGGTGGGGGCCATCTTCCCCTCACTCATCTCCCTGTCAGCCCAGGGGATAGACGCGTTCACCTCCTCCACTGCCGACGGCTCCGGTAAGCGGCAGAGGGCACCAAATCATGGCAGGAGGGGGATCTGCCGCAGAGACCACTTTTACCTTGTACCGGACTGCCGGCCATAACAACTGCTGCTGCTGCCATAATAACGATATCCTTCCCCAAAGTAGGGATGTACATCGGCGTGCGGTGGTCCGGAAATGATTAAATCTGATTTTTTGATTTTTATCAAATGTATTTTAATAAAATGCTTTTGGAGTAAAAAAAAGATAGTTTTCTATTTAAGATACATCAGCAATTTAGCTTATTCAGCATGAAATTCTGCAATATTTACATTTTTGGTCAACTCATTCAATGAATCCAAGCTCTGCAAGCTGAGATAACATGCACTGCATTGATGCATTCACACAATGTCACAGTAACCATGAGATGAAACAGAGTTCAGGAATATTCCTTTATCCCATTGTTTTGCAAATCTATGTACACTACAAACTGTATGATTGAATCGGTTCTGATATCACTGTTTTTACTAACCTGACAGCTTATTATTCTAAATAGGAAACCATAGCTCCCAACTGTCCCTGATTTCAAGGGACTGTCCCTGATTTAGAGCAATGTCCCTCTGTCCCTCATTCCTCCTCATTTGTCCCTCATTTTGGTCTGATCTATATAGTTGTATATAAAATGCACTTTTTATCTTTCAAAAAGTGTTTTCCAGTGCTAAACATTTCATCCAAATTCTAAATTGCATTTGTAAATTTTAAAAGTCAATATAAAGGAATAATAGTAGTAAAAGAAAAGCCCTTGTGGATTTAATGAACCTTTTTTTTGGTTAATTCTCCTTTAAGGGGGTGTGGCAGGAGGCGTGTCCTATGCCTACATACGTTTGCTAGTAGCTGTCCCTCATTCCCATCTCAAAATGTTGGGAGGTATGGGAAACCTTCATTTTGTTTGCAAATATTAAAGATTCTAACTACCAGCAAGAATAAGTCCTTAAATTTAAAGAGCACCTGTCATTTCAGATCCATCATGGCAGCGCCTGTTAGCGGGCATCCACTCACCTGCTGCAGCCAAGTCCCTCACCTTGTTGTGTCACTGCCACGTCACCAGATGTCCCATTAAAGTGAATGAGACTGTCGGTGAGTCAACAGCGGGTCAGAGGAGGAGCCGCTGCAGGACAGAGATGACAGTTGCTCTTTAAAAATTATGATTTAAATCAAGCTTTTTTACTAGTGATTTAAATCAAATCCACCCTGCTTAAGAGGCATAGAGGTTGCCATTCTTGACCCACCTTCCAAAATTTCTAGTTCACTTGTTGTCATCTAGTTCTAATACATTTTGGGTCCATAAATTGGATCAGATGTGCAGACTAGGAGTTCTGACTTAACTCCAACCTTCCAGATCATTATGTTTGTTCCATGTCAGTGTCTAAAGCCTCGTACACACGCTTAGGTTTTTGGACGACTGAACGTCCGTTTTTTGTTGCATGCTAGTCTCATGTCCAAAGTGAAGAGGTTACTCACAAAATTTTCATTTGATAGAATACAACGTCAGAAGTGACGTAATGTGTTGAATAGTTTTGTATGTATTCTTTCATTTCTGAGCATACGTAGTCTTACTCTTACGATTTTTTTTGTATGAAAACCGTACTTTAAAAACTAAAATCAGACGTTGAGTTCTGACAAAAATGTTATAGTCTGCACATCCAGCTTTAGTCTGATGAAAAAGCGAAATTGGATGTCGAAAGCACCATACTAACGATCCGAAAATCGGCAGACAGCTTGTCGTACGAATTTTTCCATCCGATTTTTGTATCATGTGCACAGGCCTTTAGAGAGTACTGAAGCCAGAGACAGCCAAGCAACTAGCATTTTCAGGAGAAGACAGCAGCTATGGCAGCCCCTTATTCTGCTTAATAGAGATTTCCTTAAAGCGGAGTTCCACCCAAAAATGGAACTTCCGCTTATCCGGTTCCTCCCCCCCTCCAGTGTCACATTTGACACCTTTCAGGGGGGAGCAGATACTTGTCTAATACAGGTATTTGCTCCCACTTCTGGCAAAGAGTACCTCAGAATCGGCGATCTACGCCATGTCCGCCCCCTCCCCCCCCCCCGCTGTCTTCTGGGAGACACGCAGGTCCCAGAAGACAGCAGGGACCAGTCAGAACGCTTCACTTCCTGATTCCCTTACTGAAGATGCCGGCGCCTGCACCCGGAGCTGAGGGACGGGTCAGTTTCAGGTGAGGACATCGCAGGTGCCCTGGACAGGTAAGTGTCCTTATTTTAAAAGTCAGCAGCTGTAGTATTTGTAGCTGACGACTTTTATTTATTTTTTTTTAGGCGGAACTCTGCTTTAAATACTATCCTGAATCCTTGTCACATTGTGAGCCGCCTTCTCCTTTTCCCTGTATTTGTGAGAGCTATAGGAACTGTCCCAGCCTGAAGGTTTGTCCCTGGAAATATCTCTGATTGTCAGAATTGTGTGTCATCCAGACCATATAGTCATGTTGAATTCTAAATGTTAACACTGAATATTTTATTACCATTTAGGCTGGGTTCACATTGGTGCGATGTCAGACATCGCATGTGATTCGCACCGCACTGCTGTGTAAATCACATGCGATGTCTGTGCGATGCAAACACATTGTATGGCTGAGTTCGTATCGCATTCAGACCAAACTCGTGCAGGACCCTTTTTTTTTGTCGGCACCAGAATCGGATTGCATGGGTGTTCACACTCATGCGATCCGATTTCTGTCCGAATTTAGAGTTTGCACTGCGATGTGTGAACCTATCTGGAGGTGTCATTGTATTGACACTCCCAGCAGTTTGCATAGGGCTGTGTGACCTGCCTGTGAGTCAGGTGCGATGCGGGAACCCACAGTGGATTCGCACCAATGTGAACCCAGCCTTACTGACAGGTGCTATAAATTACTGGAGATATAATAGGTCTGAAAGGTCCCATTCACACAAGTGGCACATCACAGTATAAGGCATATGTGCCCTTCCCACTACAATAATAGTCTGTTGGAATGCCATTCAAAATGAATACCAACACATTGCACTACAGTTCACATATTACTACAACACAGGAGTGTGAATGGGTACTAAATCAAATTCAAGAGCAGGCAACTTTCAGACTTGCATGTGAGTGTTGTAGCCTATGCACACAGGGCGTTAAAAAATAAAAATCTGCAAAGCCAGTACCAACTCCAGTAAAAAAGCAGCTGTAAAAACGCGCTTTTAGAAGTGTTTTGCATTGGCATTAATGCGCGTGTAGCCATGTTTCTCTGTCCCTCTTCTATTTTCCACAGACCAAATCCAATTACTATAGCTTAAAAATGCTTGATGCAGCTTAACGCTGTATACCGTGTTAACACGCATTTAGCCGCATCAGGCATTTTTACAGCTGTAATGCTGCTGCTCCAGAATGCCCTGGCCCTGGGTTTTTTTTTTTTCGCAGCTTGAAAACACCTATGCCACTTATAGCCCCTAAAAGTCTATGGGGGTTATTTACTTAAGCTGGAGCAGGCAAAATCTGGTGAAATTCTGCATAAAAGCCAATCAGCTTCCAGGTTTTGTTGCCAAAGCTTAATTGAACAAACTAAAGTTAGAAGATGATTGGCTACCATGCACAGCTGCACCAAATTCTAAGCGATCCAGTTTTAGTAAATTTCCCCCATTGCATGCATGGACACATAGAATAACATGGACATGGGGTTTTTAAAGCGGACTTCCACCCAAAAATGGAACGTCCGCTTTAAGGGAAGGTGACCCCCTGACATGCCACATTTGGCATGTCATTTTTTTTTTTGGGGGGGGGGGGGGGACTGTCTTTTTAGAGAGTTCCAGCTCCCACTTCCTCCTGGGGCACTGCGGCGCTGGAAGGAAGATCACCTCTCCCCCCTCCCTCTCAGCAATCATCTGGGACACGTCACAGGTCCCAGATGATTGCCCGGCCAGTCACAGCGTGCAGAGCTGCTCGCACATGCGCAGTGCATGCCCGGCTGTGGGCGCCCACACTGACAACGCCGGCGCCGCAGAGAGGAGGGGGAGATGAGTGGGGCTTCGTTCCCCTGCATCGCTGCACCCTGAGACAGGTAAGAGCCCAATTATTTAAAGTCGTTGACGTTGAATTTTGTTTTTTAATTGGACCTCCGCTTTAAGCTGTAAAAAAAAAAAAAAAAAACGCCTGACGCCCCTAGGGGCAGCTGTAAAAATGTCCAGTGTGCATGAGGCCTAAGCTCATTAATTTGTGGTAAAACAGCAGGTTGTAGATGTACCCCCAGTCATGCATACATGGACATGTATGTCAGTGCCCTTATATGGACGCATGCCTATGTGTAGGCAGTGACATTCATTAAATACGGGTTAGTGTGGGCGTGGCTTGGACATGGTCGAGTGAGGAAGCAGATCTCCAAAGCTCCTCACGATCTGCAGCTTCATCAGCATACACCAGAGGGAATACAGCACTTCCATGGAGCCCACTGTGATGTCCCAATACCGGAGAGCCTCCTCAAGACAACGGGGCTCTGATAAGCAAGGCAAAGGCTCCATAAATTCATATTTCAGCGGCGGAGGGCAGCCACGTGGCGGGACTTCCAAGATGGCATCCGGGAAAGGCGGATGCTGAGGTGGCGACCAGAGCTTCTCAGCATCCTTCTGATATTTCAGAGCTCATGGGTGACCTGGACCTGAAGCAGCACATCTGGTCCCTCCCCACAAGGGAGGACCTGGATCGCTTTGCCTCCAGAGTAGAAAAGGCCATTCCTGGTCTTAGCAGATCCCTCCTTTAAGGGACTTGTCCAAGTGAACCAACTCCCAATGACTAGCAGCTCTACATAGGATATGCCTAATCAGCCTATGAACCTGGTGAGAATGTTATTTTTATTTGTGTTGTCTTTTCTTTTAGTACCTTTGGTACACTCTTGTTTTCTTTCTTATTCATACCTCCTGAGCGGTTACCCAATACCTGACCATTCATGGTACCTCAAGTTCTCTTATGTTAATAATGCACTTTGAGTCATATATACACTACCTTTTGATTTTATGATTGGGATCGCCCTACTCTCTCCCCACGCGGGAGTGAGATTTGTCCACATGGACCGAATGTCCAGGACAAGATGGGTACCGTTGTGAACACAACACATTGATATGTCTCTTTGCTATTACTGTTGTATTCATTGGGGCCATGACAGATGTATCCCACATCTCCCTCCTTTATCCTTTTCCCTCCCCCACCCCCTTTTTCTTTGTGTGCACTCACTTGTTGTAATGACAAAATATTACTAAAATAAAGATTATATATAAAAAAAATACGGGTATGTGTCCAGTTTTTGTGTGCCCCTTTGTTTATGTGTGTCGCGAGGTGAAGGATGACTTCGTCTGCAGCTGATGGGCATTAAAAACAGTACAAAGTAGAAGTTTGGATAAAGATAAGTTCAGAGGATGCCCAAGCCCATCTCTGCCCATTAAAAGGCAGACTCAAGACACTCAAAAAAAGTGTGGTTAAGTGGTCTCTTTTTTCTGCATTTGTGGCACTGGAAGGTGTTACTTCCATAAGAACTTTTGTTTCTGTTGGAAAACATTATGGCCAAGTTAATACATATTTTATGACTGTTATTTGTTAGTATTTTAATATTCGATCTGTAGTCCTGCATTAAATATCAGACATAGAGAACGTGAAAGACTTTGCATACTACACATAAGTATGTGCACTGTAAGGCAGCCTTTCTCAACCTTTTTAACTTTGAGGAACCCTTAATATAACTTTCAGTTCTCAGGGAACCCCTGCCAATAATTATTTTATCTACAGATCATGGCTCATTAGCATGGACAGTGAGCTTTTAAAAAAAAAAACACAATCAATGTGGTGTACTCAATGTATTTCACACCCAGAGCTGTCCGATATATCAAAATAATTTGTTGTGTTCCTTCACATTGGTGGTCAGAGGAGAAGTGTCCTCTTACATTGGTGGTCAGTGATAAAAGGATCCTCTTACACTGGTGTTCAGTGGGGGAAGAACCCCCTTACATAGGTGGTCAGAGGTTAAATAAACCCTCCTAGGTTGGTGGTCAGTGGAAGAAGGACCTTCTTACATTGATGCTCAGTGGAAGAAGGACCCCTTTTTATATTGGAGGTCAGTGGAGAAGTATCCTCTTACACTGGTGGGCAGTGGGGGAAGGACTCCCTTACATAGGTGGCCAGAGGTAAAAGGACCCTCTTGGGTTGGTGGTCAGTGGGAGAAGGAACATTGGAGGTCAGTGGGAGAAGAAACCCTATGCAATGGTGGTTGCTTAGAGAAAGGCTCCTTTATACTTGTCAGAAACAAAAGTGCTCCTTACATTAGTGGGAAGAATGGGAAAGGGACAAACTTAGAAACTTTGGCCTTCAGCCTACACACTTTGTACACATGTTCCATGGGAATGTGAGCATGTCTTTCAACTGGATATGTCTTTCCTGAGGCCTACATGGCAGCATACTTTTAGAAAATAACAGATGTGACCCATGCACCATATAAAAATTGCAGATACCTTTGGAAGCTGAGGTCAGTAAATCCAGAGCTTGAAAAATCAGAGGGAGGTGGTTCATACATATTCCAAAATGTCCTCATAATAGGCCTTATGAAGCTGAACCAATTTATAACTCTCTAGAAGTTCAAAATGAGGCCCCTCAAGGAGACACTGATAGGCGGCATTGATGAGCACTGATAGGTGGCACTAATAAACAATGTACTGACAGTCTTGCTGGTTAACATCTCTCCTTTTCTCAGACAGATACAGCGTGGGAGGAAAGGACTGCCGATAACCGGAAAGTCTGTTTACATGGGATCAGCTGATCACATGGTAAAGGGCCGCTGTGATTGGCCCTATACCGTGATCAGCTGTGTCTGAAGGACACAGCAGTCACAGAGCGTGCTGGATGCATGCCTCAGGGGGCATGCAGGAGGAAAGGTTCTGGGAGTATGTCCATGGACACCTTCCCAGAACTGGAAGCCCAGGGCTCAGGTGGAAGGGGAAGGTTCAGGGGGACCCTTCATGGTTTCTTGCATTGTGGCCCTGAAGGTTCTAGTTACGCCTCTATCAAGACCGTTATGCTTGTAGATGCTGTCCTGTTGGTGGATGCCTTCTTCTGTATACCTATACATACAGTACATTCCAGCTTCCAGAAGTATCTGTGTTATATAGTGAATGAACTCCACCTTCAGTTTGTTTATATATATATATATATATATATATATATATATATATATATATATATATATAATTTTGCCATTGGCAAGCTTCAGATAGGGAAAATTACAAATTATACAATTTTATTCTTTTTGCTAAGTGTTACATATACAGTATCATCATACATATTGTTCTGCTGTGCAATCCTTCATTTAACCTTCACCTTCTACAGATTGCGTTCATTTTCAATTTTAAAACAGAATGTGGAAAAAAACATGTGCTATATTTGTTCATATATTCATGTCACCAAAATGACCTGCAATACTGGAGAAAAAATATGTAGGCATGTACCAGAAATGAAATTATAGGGAAACAATTGTTCCGTGTGTTGATTTTTTATTTTAATTAGTTCTCTATATGATTGGTGGCCAGTAACCCAAATCAGTTTAGCGATGGCCAAAAGCAGGGATGTGCCATGACTCTTCTTCACTACAGGTGGTGTGTAGCATGGTTTAATACTTTATCTGTCCAGTTCCCCAAATAAGCAAGTTAGACAACCCAAAACCAACATTTCAGCTTTTTGGTGGATGCTTGAGAACAAAATGACATGTTTCTTGTGTCTCTCAGAGATTCTGTTAATGAGAACTCTGGTCTGCACACAGCCATTATAGAAGACTTCAACTCGCTCTACTAAATTATTTGTCTTTTATAGTATGTAGAATGCCACAGAAGTTGTATGACCCCCCCTAATGCATCTGGGGTAGGGCTAGCTATATACATGCCAAATGGAAAAAAAAAAAAAAACAATAGATTTCTTCATTCAAACAACATGGGTGGAGGAATCTGCACTGCCAGGCACTGTATTCAGTCAGCCACTGCTCTCCAAATACCCAAACAGTGGCTGCATCTGAGAGGATGCAGTCACCCTTTGGTCACAAATTATTCATCTGGCTTGGTCTATTTTTAAAATTACTTTTGTCAAGCTAGGTGGCTCTTGCAGGATTCAAATTTTGGCCAATTCAACAGGAATCGGCTGAAATTCAAGCTATCCATGGCCAACAGCTGCCACAGAAGTACCACAGATGCACAAAAATGGGAACCATGCTTTGTGGGGCATCTTAAAGAGGAACTGCAGTCTGCTCACATAGTTTTTTTTATATACACTGTGATTCCGTACTTGCCAAATATATTGCCGAAATCTCCCTTAACTGAGTCTGGCTGCATCAATTTTAACTGTGGGCAGCTGAAGCTGCTGCCTGTTCACTTCCTGGATTTACACAGACACACCTCCAGCTCTGAAGCCCTGCAGCTCTCATTGGCCCTCTTATAACTTATCCCCCCCCTCTATTCCTGACAAACTCTCAGGAGAGTGAGAGAGAGAGCTGTGCATGACGTCATAAGCCTAGGCTAATGACTAGACAAGAAACAGAAAGTGGGCTGTATAAGGTATTTACTGTCAGAAAAAAAAAGTTTTACTATCCAAAAGGTAAACCAACAAGGGCAGAAGATTTAATTGATGGAAAGTTGAAAAAAAACGACTGAGGGTCCGCTTTAAGCATGCCTGTTCATTTTTTTTAAATCATTCTAATTTTCAGAAATGTTGTATGTTAAATACACACATAGACACAAAGGGGGGGGGGGTTACTAAAACTGGTGCACACAGAATCTGATGCACACAGAATCTGGTGCAGCTGTGCACAGTAACCAATCAGCTTACAGGTTTTATTGTCAAAGCCTAACTGAACAAGCAGAAGTTTGAAGCTGATTGGTTACTATACACAGCTACACCAGATTTTGTGTGCACCATTTTTAGTAAATCTCCTCCAAAGTGTCAGCCTGTTCATTTTTAACCACTTCCCGCCCGGCCCATAGCAGGTTGGCAGCCGGGAAGTGGTTCTGTTATCCTGACTGGGCGTCATGAGACATCCCGCAGGATAACATGCCGGCGCGCAGCGTGGCGATCGCAGGGTCGGCGTGTCAGTCTGACATGCCGCATCTCCGATCGTGGTAAGAAGCCTCTGGCAGTGGCTTCTTACCACGTGATCAGCTGTGATTGATCATCGTGTGAACCAAGAATTGCTGGTAAATGTCATTCCTCGGTTCGCGCTGACAGGGAGAGTCGTTTGGTGGCTCTCCCTGTCAGGGGGGGGGGGTCTATCAGCACAGCCCCATCAGATGTGCCACCACAGCTGCCAAAAAGGTGCCCATCAGCTGAAGTCAGTGCCCCATCAGAAACAGCTGTAGGTGCCCATCACAGTGCCAATCAGTGCCCATACCAGTGCCAATTAGTGCCCACCAGTGCCAATCAGTGCCCTACAGTAACACCTGTCAGAACCTCATCATCAGTGCTGCCCATCAGTGCCTCCTGTCAGTGCCAATCAGTGCCGTCTGTCAGTGCTGCATATCAGCGCCACCTATTGGTGCCCATCAGTGCTGCACATCAGTGCCCCCTATCAGTGCCCATCAATTCTACATATCAGTGCCCATCAGTGCCGCCCTTTCAGTGCCAACTCATCAGTGACTGTCAGTGAAGGAGAAAACAAAATTTTATAACCGAAATGAAGAAAAACTTTTTTTCAAAAATTTTGGTCTTTTTTAGTTTGTTTAGCAAACAATAAACACCCCAGAGGTGATCAAATACCACCAAAAGAAAGCTCTATTTGTGGGAAGAAAATTATAAAAATGTAGTTTGGGTACAGAGTTGCATGACCGTGCAATTGTCTTTCAAAATGTGACAGCGCTGAAAGCTGAAAATTGTCCTGGACAGGAATGGGCGAAAGTGCCTGGTATTGAAGTGATTAATGAGCCAACAGGGCCACCCACTTCTCAAATTTCAATGTCCAAAATCGGGGCCATGTATGTCAAGCTTAAGACAGTAAGGTGGACAGGAACAGAGTTGGTGTGATGGAATGAAGATATCACTGAAAAGCTATGAAGTTACAAAGTCCACCAGACTCCACCTTTCATGTCCAAGAAGCTGTCACATGGTGGATCTAAATTTTATACAACCAAGCCTTTATCTTCCAACTGGTAGACATACATTTACATGAGCTCTATTTGGAATTTATTTCCAGACTGTAGTAATGGATGGTGAAAGAACTGAAGAGATGGCGCTGACCCCTTACATCACCACAGATGACAGGCATGAGTTGTTCAGTTGTTTTATAAGGCGATTTCTAACTAAATGGGGTTTGGTGTATATCACTAGTTTCCCTGTATTTGTACCATTAAAGAATAGATCCTATGAGGTCTTGGCATGTTGATAAATTATCCTACATGTGTAACCTAATGAGAAATAAGGAGATCATCAGCACAAAATATACATTTTATTAGTAACAGTTGGTAATCAGAGAATACAGAGGTTATGTTGTCACACAACTTGCCATCTATTCAGAGAAGACTCTCAGAGGTGAAGAGAAATAATAAAACTAGGTGTATAAAAAATCATCCACTGTATAAAAGGCACTTAACATACTTTTATTTTCATTGAAGATGAAATGTATGGGAAAAAAAGAACATCATGGACAACTAAATGTGAAAGAAAAAGCTGTATTCTATCTATTGGAGGAAAATAAGCACTAGCTTTGACTGGAGGAAAAAGTCGCATATGGCAAATATGCAAAGAACCATACCAACCAATCACATTCTTCCTTTCTTCAGTTCAAAGTAGCCAGAAAGATTAATGCTTATTAGTTGATTTGAAATAATGTGCTTTTCATATTCTTCTCAGTTGTACTAAATAAGCTCATTCGCTAGTCTGTTACATGGTTGTGAGGACGCAATGCAAACTTTCCCACTGAATTACAGAGATTAATTCGATTAGAATATCTCCCAACACTCCGGAAATGCATTATGACCGTAGCCCTCCGCTGGATGATCAAGGTACTGCAAGTATGGCAACTCTGGAGCTCCTCTTTACCCAGAGAGAGAATTCACATTTAAATCACAAATATATTTTCCAATGACCTATACACTCCTTATTAAGTCCTTATAAATAATCACTGATCTGATCGGGAATACAATTTGTGTAAAGGAATAATAACATCTAAGGAGCTTATTTGGGCTTCTCTTCCACACTGTAGAGATCATGGCGACGTTGGCTATGAATTGGTATTTGCTGACGGATATCAGCGAGGTATTGCAAGTCTGAAAAAAAAAGAAATATAGTAGAAGATGAAATAAATAGTACTGTAATGTTTAAATGGCAGTCAGCCTTGTATTGTTAAAGAGAACTTTTAGTAAATGTATCTGTCAATCAGTTCTGAATTTACTATCTTTGGGACTGACAGATGACATTGTCCCCAGCCGAGCACTGTGACACATTCTTCTGGCCTCCACATCTTTACAGGACTCAGCAGTTGTGTATGGGTCAATGGAAGAAGCCACACCTCATGGCAGGGGACACATAAATTATTACAAGAAGTGTTCAACTCTGAAGGGTCTGATGAATGCTAGAGCACTGTGATGCAGTAAAGGTTGCTGACAGGGTCTCTTTTAAGCAAATCATATATAAATACAAGATGCTTGTTGTAATCTTACTTCGTGTTCTTTGTGTATTTATTCTAGATCTGTGTTGTTATCCAGCGTGAAAGTTTTCTTATGTGCAGGAACTTCCTGTAATGCAGACCAGTCACTGCTGCTCTCTCTCCTTGTGCAGGGTGACTGGTCTTGTCTCCGCCCCCTCCTGTAGTTTTATGCAGGGAGCCTGTAGTGGGTGAAGTTGTTGGGTCCCTCTGACAGCTCTGCTTTCTGCACAGGCTATGTACAGGATGGCTGATGTAATTGCTACTTTAACAAGGTAATACAGTATCTGTGTTTGTAAAAGCATTTTCTGCACACAGACTTTTAATTTTTATCCTTTGTGGCTAGTATGAAATGCATTTAAATGAAGGTTTCTGTGCCTGCAGATCAGTTTTTAGGTAGACCCTTTTCAGTTAGCAGACCTATCTTAATATTTTCAGAACAGAAGCAAGGTGAAGTTTTGCAATTAAGCTTGACAAAATCCTTGCAGTGTACAGTGGAACCTTGGATTACGAGCATAATCCGTTCCAGGAGAATGCTTGTAATCCAAAGCACTCGCATATCAAAGCGAGTTTCCCCATAGAAGTCAATGGAAACAAAGATAATTAGTTCCGCATTAACTTCTATTACATGCAATACCACATGTGGCCAGAGGTGGGGGGCACCGGAGAGCTTCGGAAATACTCGGGGACAGCTCGGCTGAACTCGGAAAGGCTCGGAAAAAGGTACACTTCACCTCGATTATGACAATGAGGGACTATCAGGATTATTTCGTATATGTGTCACTTGTAAAATGGTAGATTAATACTTTGGCAAAAGTGAGTCTGTAAATGTGCATCATCCTGGAGGATCCCGATATCTCACACTGAACACACTGAAAGCAGACAATCTTTACCTATATCTGTGGAAATGATGGTTTCATCTGCCCCAGCCTTAGCAATGACTTCTCCCCTGAAAAACACCAGAAATACATAGACTGATCAATTCAGGCATTTTGAGAAGTAACAGCCGATAGTCATAAATTACATTTCTTGTTAAATCTGTCTTCTCTGTTCACAGCTTATATGCCAAACTAAAGCTCAGAGTATTACAATTATAGTGAGAACACAGTCCGAAATCCCTATCAATCCTTATCCTACAATAGCACTTTTAAATTTAAAACCGGCCACTCTCTCCTCCCGCCAATTCAAACTCCTATTACAGATCACTACAGCTGTGAAACAAACAATCGCCAAAGCTTGGAAATCCCCGACCTTAATATTTGCTGAAACTAAAGATAGAGTCAATCAAGCAATGATCCATGCCAAAACAGAGCCTATAACTCAAGATAAAATATCCAACTTTGAAAATATATGGAATCCTTGGGGGACTCACTTTTTGCCTTCCAATTTTGATGCTTCTCTACTAAGACCTTGGTAATCCTCATTTATACTTCCATTCTCTGCATTCATGGTATGTGTTTTTTTTATTATATGTATGTCTATTTTTTCTCCTACCTAAGATTACTTTTTCTTTTTTTTTTTTTTTTTTTTTATCTCTTCTACTTTTTCCTCCTATTCTCTCTCTCTCTCTTCTGGTAGCAGAACTTTTATTTTCTTGGTTATCATTATACCAATTGTACATAGTTCCAATATGTAGTATAAGATTTTAGATTCTATAATACATTTTTTTTTTTAATTTAAAAACTATACTCTTGATAATAATTAGGACCTTTTTTTATCTGAGGTCATCTTATAATATATAATATATGGTCTAAGTTGGTTTTATCCTCTCCTATGCCATACACACGGCCGGACTTTCCGACAGAAAAAGTCCGATGGGAGCTTTTGCTCGGACATTCCGACCGTGTGTATGCCCCATCGGACGTTTTCTGTCGGCATTTCCGACGGACTCAGATATAGAACATGTTCTAAATCTTTCTGTCGGAAATGCCGATGGAGTTTAGCCCGTTAGCAAGTCCGTTCGTGTGTACGCGGCATAATACAATGTATGACGCAATCTTTTGAGTAGTTAGATCCATGCTAAAAATGTTTTAGTTAAACTACTTTTAGTTTATGTTGGAACTACAACTCAATATTATTACCATATGTGTGATCTTTTCTTTTGCTGCAACCATATGTACTTATGTATACTAATTGTTAAAATTCAACAAACAAATTTAACAAGGATCATAAAAAATAAATTAAAAAAATTATAGTGAGATCGTGTACAGAGAAGAGGGCAGGCAAGGGGCAATGGGGAAACTTCCATTTGGCTACTGTTATCTTGACAGCTGAAGACCACCATTGAAATTGGCTTCTTCACTGTTCTGTATTCCTAATCAGTATACAGAGAATGGTTGCTGGACAGTGATCTATACACGTTTATGGATGTCAGTGGACACGCAAAACATAAATTTCACAGACCTGTCAAGCCAGCATTACTATGCATGAGCGACTGAATATCTGTAAAGTACATACGGGTTGGTTCACACCAGGAATCACATAGAAATGCACTGTGCATTCCTGTGCAATTCACATGCAGTTCTGTGCAATGCGAAAATGGATTTTGCACATTGGACACTCACTGCAACCGGATCGCATGGTACAGAAGTACCATGCGATCCGGTGTGGGCAAAGGCACTGCATTTGCGACCTGCATTTGGGGTGTCATTAACTTAACATTAAAGCAGGGTAGATATAAATCAATGTTTTTTTTTATCAGATTTTAATAAAATGCTTTTGAAATAAAAACTCAAATCTATTTAAAGATAGTTTTCTATTTAAGATACATTAATAATTTAGTTTATTCAGCATGAAATGGAACTTCGTTATGTAGCATGAGGCTGTATATTCTGCAATATTTACATTTTTGGTAAACTCCTTTAATTAATCCAAGCTCTGCAAGCTGAGACAACATGCACTGCATTGATGCATTCACACAATTTCACAGTAACCATGAGATGAAACAAAGTTCAGGAATATTCATTTATCCCATTGTTTTGCAAATCTATGTACACTACAAACTGTATGATTGAATCAGTTCTGATATCGCTGTTTTACTAACCTGACAGCTTAGTATTCTAAATAGAAAACATTCATTTTGTTTGCAAATATTAAAGATTCTAACTACTAGCAAGAATGAGTCCTTACATTTAAAGAGCACCTGTCATTTCAGATCTATCATGGCAGCGCCTGTTAGCGGGCATCCACTCACCTGCTGCTGCCACCTCCCTCACCTTGTTGTGTCATTGCTGAATCACCAGCCGACCCATTAAAGTCAATGAGACGGTTGGTGAGTCAACAGTGGATCAGAGGAGGAGCCTCTGCAGGACAGAGATGACAGTTGCTCTTTAAAAATTATTATTTAAATCCAGTTGATTTAAATCAAGCCTTTTTACTAGTGATTTAAATCTAATCCACCCTGCATTAAAGCAAAAAATATCACCAGCACACCAAAGATCTCCAGAGCGGGTCCAAAGCTCTAATCAGCAATCACATAGTTAAAGCAGATAGCAACGTTTTGGAGCCACGCAGGACCCCTTCATCAGGCACGTGACTGCTTTGACTTGACACGGTTCTAGCTGTTGGTCGCTACAGCACCCACTTAGATGCACATTTTTACAGGAACGTGTACGTTGGGATTAGTGTGTTGGAAATTAACCTAACATTGACACCAGCTGCAGATCACAACTGCAGTGTATTTTGAACGCGGTGCGGTAAAAGCGCACAGGGTTTCCTGCACCACGTTTTGATGCGAACTGTCCCTCAGTTGAACTCCTCTGCACCCCAGGAGCCACAAATTCAAGCCTGCTGTATGCTGTAACCAGCAAGTTCCAATTCTTCCTGGTAGTGTTACATGTTGGTGTATGTTCATCGGTGCCAAAATTAACTTTTAGGAGGTGGGAGGGGCAAGGCTTGCAAAAGAATGCATATAAGAGCCCTTTCACACTGGGGCGGCGTTGGCGGTAAAACGCAGCTAATATTAGCAGCGTTTTACCGTCGGTATGCGGCCGCTAGCGGGGCGGTTTTACCCCCGCTAGCGGCCGAGAAAGGGTTAAACACCACCGCAATGCGCCTCTGCAGAGGCGCTTTGCCGGCGGTATAGCCGCGCCGTCTCACTGATTTCAATGGGCAGGAGCGGTAAAGGAGCGCTATACACACCGCTCCTTCACCGCTCCGAAGATGCTGCTGGCAAGACTTTTCTTACCGTCCTGCCAGCGCATCGCTCCAGTGTGAAAGCCCTCGGGGCTTTCACACTGGAATGCAAGCAGCGGCACTTTCGGGTCGGTTTGCAGGCGCTATTATTAGCGCAATGGCGCCTGCAAACCGCCCCAGTGTGCAAAGGGCTCTAAAAGTTATGTGCAGGCAGCAATGCAGTGCTGGGGATCTGATGACACCATGAGGCTTTTGACAAGTTTGATTTTTACAGATGATGGACTGCATACAGATCAGGATCCCCACTACCAGTGTTATTTTTGTCAACTAAAATGTTTTTGTTGACTAAATTAACACTATTTTAGTCGACAAAAACAATTCAGATGACAAAAATACGACTAAAACTAAAATAGCATTTTAGTCAAAAGACTATGACTTAAGCTCTTTTCACATGGGCTTGTCAGTTATACGGATTCCTCTTGATCAGCGGGGGATCGATCCACTGATCCCCGCTGAGCAGGCGGATGTCAGGTCCGTCTCCGCTTACTGTGCAGAGATGGACCTGTCAGAGCCCTGCTCTCCTCTATGGGATATCGGATGAAAATGGACCGCCTGTCCGTTTTCATCTGATCCCATCCGATCCCTCAGACAAATGGAAAATAGGGTCACCATCCGTCTGGATTTCACAGACAGGATTGGATCGGCGGATGTCAACAGACCTGTCACCGCCGACATCCGCCACTCCATAGAGGTGAAGGCGGACCTGATTGGAAGACCCGTGTGAAAGGGGCCTAAAACTAAATTGAAAATTGACATCCAAGTTATCACTACTCTGCTGGCCATTTCTAAATCGGCAACACAATTCCATCCAGATCCTATAATATTAGCACATTAAAGTTTAAACATGTATTCCACTATTCCACTACCGCATAAGAATAAATAAGGGGCATCTACTAAGCTGCTGAAAGAGAAAAAAAAAAAAAAGGAAAAAAGGCTTTTCTTATATTTTTTCCTAATATTTAATGTTGGCAATATATTCAAATAATATGTGCAGCCAATAGAGTTTAGTTTTTTTTGGTTTTTTGTATTTTAACCGCTTGCCGACCAGCCGTCGTCATTTTACTGCGACAGGTCGGCACGATCCCGCAAATTGTCGTAGCTATATGTCGGCTCCCGGGATCAGGATAGCAGGCGCGCCCACTGCACGGTGAGGGTGCCGATGCTTGTGGCCAACGGTCGCGATGACCGCTGGCCACGAGCGATCGCGGGCACGAGGGACAGAACACGGAAGTGTGTGTGTAAACCCACAAATCCCTGTTCTGTTCTGAGAGGAGTGACAGATCGTGTGTTCCTATTAGCTAGGAACCACAATTTGTCACTTCCTCTAGTCAGGCCCCTCCCCCTACAGTTAGAATCACCTCCCAGGGAACACAGTTAACCCCTTGATCGCCCCCTAGTGTTAACCCCTTCACCGATAAATAAAATAGGTGCAGCGTTAAAACAAAAACCAAAAA
This sequence comes from Lithobates clamitans, assembly GCA_037952925.1. Classification (NCBI taxonomy): domain Eukaryota; kingdom Metazoa; phylum Chordata; class Amphibia; order Anura; family Ranidae; genus Lithobates; species Lithobates clamitans. Next base: position 10,335,523 of record JBBGZY010000723.1, read on the forward strand.
ATAAATAAAATAATCCAGGGATGAAGAAAATAACACTAGGGTAATGTCCTTGAAATTATACAGAGCACAGATAATGTCCAGATAATAAACATGAATCCACCAGGCAAACGTGATTTTCACAGCAATGATGTGTGACTGATAGAAGGACCCTTCACCATAAACCGAATGGCCTCTCACCTGGTAACCAGGACCCTTCAAAAAAAGAGTCAAGCAAGCATTCCCATAAGGATCAACAAAGTGAAGGTAAGGTCCAATGGTAAGAGACTCCTCCAGATAGCCACGTAGCAGGGGGTCAGCGTGATTCATATAAACAAAAAGGGGACAGACATAGTGCTCTCCGTATAACATACTTTATTAAAGGAATATAAAAAAACACACTTACATAGCAGGCACTTCACAAGTGCCATGACGCTGACAATGAATACACACAGCAGAGTGAGTGCAAGCGGATGACGTCACGACGTCACGTTCTGGACGCGTTGCGTCCCAGTGGGCGGGGACTTCCCCTTCACTGCCAGTGACATTTTTACAGTAATCAATGCACTTTTAATCGCACTGATCGCTGTATAAATGCCAATGGTCCCAAAAATGTGTCAAAATTGTCCGATGTGTCCGCCATAATGTCGCAGTCACTAAAAAAAAACGGAGATCGCTGCCATTACTAGTAAAAAAAATAAAAATAAAAATACTATAAATCTATCACCCATTTTGTAGACGCTATAACTTTTGCGCAAACCAATCAATATACGCGATTTTTTTTTTGGCCAAAAATATGTAGAAGAATACATATTGGCCTAAACGGAGAAAAACATTGCTTTTTAAAAAAAATAAAAATGGGGATATTTGTTATATCAAAAAAAGTACAAAATATTGTGTTTTTTCAAAATTGCCGCTCTTTTTTTGTTTAAAGTGCAAACAATAAAAACCGCAGAGGTGATCAAATACCACCAAAAGAAAGCTCTATTTGTGGGGAAAAAAAAAATTTTGTTTGGGTACAACATCGCACGACCGTGCAATTGTCAGTTAAAGCGACGCAGTGCCGAATCGCAAAAAATGGCCTGGTCATTCATTGTAACACTATCTGTGCATAGCCAACTTTAATCTTTAGATCAGATGGAAAATCTGCATTATTTTACAAAGTACGGCTCTTCTCTGTCATGTTCTGCCATATAAAGCTAGATATAAATGTAATTTATGAACAGAAGCTGTACTTCAACAAAACACAGATCTGCGTGTTTAGATAAACCTCCTTTTATTCCAATGTACTGTAGATACTACTATAATATGCAGGCAGCTCCTCTACTTCTCCCACCTGCAGCCGCTTATTTCCCAGCCTCTGGCCTACTTACCATGGACTGACCACAGTGCTGTGTCCCCAAGCTATATAGGAGGCTTTTTCATCTCTGGCTGGAGACACGGTGGCAACATAGACTTGGTTGTCCAAAGCCCTAGACATAACAAGACAAAGATTTACAGATTTTATTATATTATCTCTTTTTACATATCCACACTGGACTCGTATTGCCCTTTCCCCTCCCCGCATGCAGCCTGAATCACACATGGGAAGGTCTCATTTATCCATTTCCAATTTCAATCCTCCTCTTTCTGTTACTTCATAGCTACAGATATTAGGCAACAGCCACCATACATGTCTACATTTTACACCCAACAACTTTTGAATAAGGAAGCATTCGGGAATCTTTCACGTTTGCGTCTGCTGGGAAAGGGTAACACTGCTGGCACTGGCTGTACTTTGGGGGAAAACAACAGCGATCTGCTAGAAAAATCCATCACAGCCATTATAACATTCTCAACCAAGCAAGCTTGGCCAAGGAATGGCAGTCAGGGTCATGGAGGGACCCATAAACCTACAGATGGTTCCTCATTTCTTTAAGCACCTCAACTCCTTCTGTTTGTCAATCTCCTCAAAGTATTTCATTCCATGAAACATAAAGCTAACTGTATGTAATACAATTGCCCTTAAATTTACTAAAATCTATGTAGGGTAAGGGCCTACAATACAAATTAAACAGATAGTATAGGTAGACCTTCAAGTTGTACCTCCAAAAGACTACATTTAGACTGTAACATGTATGAACAACTTACAATTAATTTTAGTGGGATCTATGTGGCCCCTAGGTCTTTGTATGTCATTACTGTGCTTTCCTGACACTGAAAATAATACTCAAGTCTTTGTATGTCTACCTTACTAGATTGATTGTATAGTGACGCTTTGTAGGTTGGCTAAAGCTTAAATTAAAGTGGAAGTTCACTCTTTAACCACTTTAAGCTCTCCTGGGTGAATCGCCGTCATTGTACGTCGGCCGCTTTAACAGCTCTAGGGGGCGTGCACTCCTGCGGCACGATGCCGGAGCCGATGCGCGATCGCTCCTAAGAGAGACAGAACGGGGATCCGTCAATGTAAACAGACAGATCCCTGTTCTGTCAGGGTAGGAGAGACAGATCTGCTGTTCCTAGTGATTAGGAACAGTGATCTCTCCTTCTCCAGTCACTACATTCCCCCCACAGAATCTCCCTAGGGAACACTTAACCCCTTGATCGCCCCCAAGTGTTAACCCTTTTCCTGCCAGTGACATACAGTAATCAGTGGCTATTTTTAGCACTGATCGCTGTATAAATGTCAGTGGTCCCAAAAAAGTGTCAAAAGTGTCCAAGCTGTCCGCCGCATTGTTGCAGCCCTGCTAAAAATCGCTGATCACCGCCATTACTAGTATAAAAAAAAAAAATTATATAAAAAAATGCTATAAATCTATTCCCTATTTTGTAGCCGCTATAACTTTTGCGCAAACCAATCAATGTACGCTTATTGCATTTTTTTTATACCAAAAATATGTAGAACAATACATATTGGTCTAAACTGCCGAAGAAATTAGTTTTTTTACATTTTTGGGGGGATATTTATTATAGCAAAAAGTAAAAAATATTTTTTTTTTTCAAAATTGTCTTTTTATGTTTATCGCGAGAAAAAAAAAAAAAAAAAAAAAACGCAGAGGTGATCCAATACCACCAAAAGAAAGCTCTATTTGGGTACAGCGTCGCATGACTGTGCAATTGTGAGTTGAAGCAACGCAGTGCCGTATCGCAAAAAATGGCCTGGTCATTAAGGGGGCAAATTCTGGTCCTTAACTCAACACTGACTATTTTTAATCCTTTTGCTGCTAGCCTTAGTAAACAGATCGGGAACTATTTTATATTTACTTGTTTTAAACATTTTGTTTTTTACATTTTTTTCAGTAACTTACTGGTTTCCAGGCCTAGGCAAATAATGTCATACATCCCAGAGTCTTTAGTAGGGGAGGAGGGGGAGCTAAAAACACCCTCCTGCCTGCATACCTGAGCTAAGGGCAGATAGATTCCAGGAAGTAAATGCTACATAAATCATCAGCCCTTACGCAAGATGGCCACAGCCAGAAATGCTAGGGGGTGTTTTTCAAAAGGTATTTATCAGCAAAATAAAGCATGAAGCCATGCATGAATGTGTAAATTGGCTCTGAATATCAAAAATGAATTAAATAGCGTGTTTGGATTGTGCCGCTCAGATGCCGTATAGTTCAGCTTTAAAGCGTATCTCTAGCCAAAAGGTCAAGATCAGAATACTTCACAGGTTTTGTTTAGGTCCCTGCTGAGGAGATGTACCCTCTTTATTTGTGCTAAAGACTATTGTAAGACAGAAAGCAATAGGAAGTCCACAAATGATAGAGGTGTCACCCAAACACCAGAAAAGGAGGTGATGGAAAGTCAATGGTGAATACTGATACCAACTATGGGTTTTTTTTTTTTCACTTTGCAGACATTTCTACTAACTTCCTGTTATGTCTCCATGAAATAAAATGAAAGAAAGTGAAGAGAAATATCCCCAGCATGAAAAAAAAAAAAAAGGATTCTACCCAAATGCTACTTTTTACAAAAAAAAGTTTTGGTTTGACCTACAATTTCATTTGTTTTCCTTTTCAGAGTGTGGAAGCAGTAGAACCTGTCAGGCATTTACAGAATACTTTATTAATCCCAAAGGAAAATTGTTGCAATACAGACAAACTTAACAAAGACAACAAAAGATGAACAATGAACAGAACAAAATACAAAAACACAACAAAATTACCAATAACAGCCATTAGCACCAAATAAAACAAATTAAAACTACACTACAAATAAAACATCCATACAATTAAAATACAACATAGAATAAATAACACAGATTAAAATAACAGAAAATCAAATTAGCAAATGCAAATAATACAACACTTTCTTTAACATTACCCCAAATAATAATAATTAACATAATACCAACTTACTATAAAAACAACATAAAATCCTGAACATAAACCAGAATTAAATCTTCATCTCCAGCACTCACAGAGAAGAATTATATAACTTGATGGCCACAGGCAAAAATGTTTTCTTGTGTCGCTCTGTGGTGTATTGTGGTTGTAACAATCTGTCACTTTTGGTACTCTGCAGACTGACCAGCGTATTGTGGGTGGGAGGAGCTGTCCAAAACTGAACGTACCTTGAACAACATTCTCCTCTCCAACTCTGTTGTTAAAGACTTCAACTCCAATCCAGCAACATCACTGGCCTTGCGAATCAGTTTTTTGAGTTTGTTGAGTCTGTTGGTGTCGCACACCCTAAAACCCCCGTGCACACGATCAGAAAATCGTACGAAAAATACCGCTTTCAAAGCGATCGGACGATAATCGAATACTTAGTACAGAGCTTTTGAGAGCCGATCAGGACAGTTCATCCGATATTATTTGAAAGAACACACGAAAATATTTTTCGCACGATGCCAGATTGTACGATTTTCGCTTCCGGACCAGCCGCTACAGTTATACTGCGGCAGGTTGGCTTCCCTGTGCGAGCCGTCGTAGCTGTACGTCGGCTCTTTAAGACGCCTCCAGCGGCGCACGCGTGCACCGAATCGTGTCCCCGGAGCTGATGCGAGTGCCCAGTGGACGCGATGACCACCGGGCACCCACAACTGCTCGTTACAGAACGAGAACGGGGATATGTAATGTTCTTTCAGGAGAGTAGAGACAGATCGTGTGTTCATACTAAGTATGAACACCAATCTCTCTCTCCTCCTAGTCAGTTCCTTCCCCCTACAGTTAGAACACACATAGGGAACACAGTTAACCCCTTGATCACCCCCTAGTTTTAACCCCTTCCCTGCCAGTGTGATTTATACAGTAATCAGTGCATTTTTATAGCACGGATCGCTGTATAATTGTCACTGGTCCCAAAAACGTGTCAAAAGTGTCTGATTTGTCTGCCGCAATATCGCGGTCCCGATAAAAAAATTAAAAAAAAATAAATAAATAATCGCAGATCACCGCCATTACTAGTAAAAAAAATAATAATAATAAAAATGCCATAAATCTATCCCCTATTTTGTAGACGCTATAACTTTTGATCAAACCAATCAATATACGCTTATTGCGATTTTTTTTTTACCAAAAATATGTAGAAGAACACATATCGGCCTAAACTGAGGAAAACATGTTTTTTGTTTTTTTTTTTAATTTGGGATATTTATTATAGCAAAAAGTAAAAGATATTGTGTTTTTTTCTCAAAATTGTCGCTCTTCTTTTGTTTATAGTGCAAAAAATAAAAACCGCAGAGGTGATCAAATACCACCAAAAGAAAGTTTTATTTGTACTTTATTGTAACTCTCTACTACCTCTGCATTCACTTCTTGGATGGAGATTGGGGTCACTGGTGGCTTCCTCGTTCTGAAAACCACAACCAGCTCATTTGTCTTTGTCACATTTAGATACAGATGATTATCCTCCCACCATGTGACAAAGTTCTCCACCACAGTCCTATACTCAGTCTCTTCCCCATCCCTGATACATCCCACTACCGCAGAGTCATCGGAAAACTTCTGAAGACGGCAAGACTCTGAAATCAGCTGAAATCAGTGGTATAGACAGTAAGAAGAAAGGGAGAGAGACCTGTCCCCTGTGGAACCCCAATATTGCTGATCACCCTATCTGACACACAGTCTTGCAAAACGCACATACTGCAGTCTTGCTGTCTGGTAGTCTACAATCCATGACACAAGGGAAACATCAACCTGTATTGCTGCTAGCTTCTCACCCAAGAGATCTGGCCTGATAGTATCAAAAGTACAGAAGCAATAAAACATGACCTTCACAGTGCTTGCTAGTTTATCCACATGTGCATACATGTGATTTAGCCTAAAAGTTAAAGCATCTTCAACCCCCAGTCTTAGCTGGTACGCAAACTGCAAAGGGTCTAAACATTTGCTAAGAATGGGTCGTAACTGATATAAAACAGGTCTCTCTCTCCAAGGTCTTCATGATGTGGGAGTTCAAAGCCACTGGTCTATAATCCTTGGAGCCACAAGGACGTGGTATCTTTGGCACAGGGACAAGACAGGACCCTTTCGTAGACTCAGACTAAGGTTAAAGACCCATTGAAGGACACTCCCCAGTTGGTCTGCACATGCCCAAAGCACCCTGGGGCTAACACCATCAGGGCCTGCTTATTATCCCTCCTTATTAATTATTATTAACGCCATCAAGGCCTGCTTATTTTCCTGTCTTAAGCCTCCTCAACTGTATGCTCACCTGATCAGCTGTAAAAGACATTTATACACTTTCCCATAAAGGAGGAGAAGAGTTGTTCTTATAAAAAGAACAACCGGTAAAAGTATGCAATAGGGGGGAATCAGTCCCCTGTTCTCTCCGTCTTGGTGACATGACAGGAATTGAGGCACAAAAAATGTTTTTTTTTAATATGCACTACAAGCTGTTGGCATGGTTGGTAATACAAACACTTCCAATACATGTGATCAAAAAAATATTTCCCCAGAATACGTTCTACTGATATAGAGATGTAGAGCCTGTCAACATACCGTGCTCTCTGCAGCAGCTCCCAATGTGCAGGTCCTGTTGTCATGTTAAATGCTCCGGGATATACCAATAACTGACAACCTGGTAAATAAAAATACAGTAATATTGCTTAAAGTATATGAGGCCTCAGCATCTGATTGTACAATCTCTTTTATATCTACCAACTACTGCCTGACTGGATACAAATTGATTGGATAGATTAGATACGTCCTCATATTACATAGTCTTGGTAAATCTAATGTTGACTGTGCAAAGATTTTAGAATAAATATCACAGAAAGCATCAATCACGGTACAAAGACAGAGGTACCTTTCTTTGTGTATATCTGGGCGAGTTCAGCAAACCTGATGTCATAACAGATGCCCACTCCAATCTTGCAATAGGCTGTTAAAATGATGAGATGAACGTTATTTCAAAAATAATCAAATAAAAGAAGAAGTAGAAAATATTTGTGTATGTCATTTGCTAAGTGCATTGGCTCTATTAAACATGTGACAAGGTTCTATCAGGGGGAAGTATGGAGGTGGCTATTGTGGACTTCTCCTTCTGAAAATACTAGTTCCCTGGCTGTCATGCCGATCCATTGATTTCAGTACTTTCTCAGTCACTGACTTGGAACACATATGGATTTTGGAATTCTGGCTTTGCTTGGTCATTGCAAGTTCTATATCATCTCATCACACTTTGCCCTGAAACATGCTCCTCTGCCTATGAGGGTTGCCCAATTAAAGTGATCAAAAAAAAAATATGCCTGCAATACATGCACATTTTCCCATAATTAATCCCTTTAAAAAGTCTGCAAGTACAGAACAATACATGTTGAGCTGTCAGAAATGCATTTAGATCTTAAGCTGACCAAAGATAGATTGAAATTTGGCTGCTTCAGCAGGAAGCGGCTGAATTTTGAACTATCTAAGGCAGTTCCCGTTGGAGAGAAGTCAACCTAGTGTTCAATTCTTCTCAAAGGAGACACACAGGATCATGTGACCGAAGCGGAGAACAGGTTACTTAGGATATGTGTTAGGAGTGGGGAGGGAGCATTTTTAAGACTAGGTAGTATCCTGGAATTCTACTTATAAAAAAAAAACAGCCATGTAGAACAGCCATGGAAAGCTGAGGCCTTTGAGCCCATACACTGCAGTGACAGGCTGTCAGCAGCTACAGCTATTCGTGAAATTTAGTTAAACAAAAGGAATCCACGGTTACATTTTCTATCTGGAATGGTTTAATTTCAGAGTACATTGAGACAATAAACTGCGTACATTTGAATGAAAACGAGAGAAATGGGGGTGTTGTAAAACATTTGACCAGCAGTATATAGCGTTCAAAATCCCTCTTCACAGTGGGGGCTGGTGGGTTTTTTAATTCGGGGGGCGGCAAACAATCACCCCCCCTCCCCCAGGGTGTCATCCAGCGCGGCTGGGTGCGGGCAGCCACTCCAGGCTAGCGGTTGTGGGGCCTGGGCAGTGACTCCAGGTTAGCAGGTGCAGGGCCTAGGCAGCAGCTCCAGGCTAGTGGGTGCGCAGCCTGGGCAGTGGCTCCAGGCTAGCGAGGCCTGGGCAGTGGCTCCAGGCTAGCGGGTGCGCGGTCCGGGCAGTGGCTCCAAGCTAGCGGATGCGGGGTCCGGGCAGCGGCTCCAAGCTAGCGGATGAGGGGTCCGGGCAACGGGTGCGGGGTCCAGGCTAGCGTGTGCGGGGTCTGGGCAGCGGGTCCAGGCTAGCTGGTGCGGTGTCTGGGCAGCAGGTCCAGGCCTATGGGTGCGCGGTCTGGGCAGTGGCTCCAGGCTAGTGGGGTCTGGGCAGCAGCTCCAGGCTAGCAAGTGCGGGGTCTGGGCAGCGGGTCCAGGCTAGCGGGGTGCGTGGTCCGGGCAGCGGCTCCAGGCTAGCAGGTGCGAGGTCTGGGCAGCGGGTCCAGGCTAGCTGGTGCGGGGTCTGGGCAGTGGCTCCAGGCTAGTGGGTGCGCGGTCTGGGCAGCAGCTCCAGGCTAGCGGGTGTGGGGTCTGGGCAGCGGGACCAGGCTAGCGGGGTGCGTGGTCTGGGCAGCGGCTCCAGGCTAGCAGGTGCGAGGTCTGGGCAGCGGCTCCAGGCTAGTGGGTGCGGATCCGGGCAGCAGCTCCAGGGTGGCGGGCTTCCCCCCTGGCTCCACGTCAGGCGTCCACCTGACGTTTTGGCCAATCGGGAAACATGTCTCACACCTGCTTCCTGATTGGTGAGAAGATTTAGTGTAAAAATAGAGAAAATGTATTCGCCATCGTCACACAACTGGTTGGATCAGGACGCAGTGCTCTGCGCCCCGAGCCCACCCTTTTTTGAAGCCTAGTAGAGCCTCTGGCTCTAATCATGTGCTTAAAAAAAACCCAAAAAAAACAAAACAAAAACCACACACTCCCCCCCCCCCATCCCCGCCATGGGAATTCATGCTCCTGGCGTCCTGAATAGGACCGGGTGCATGGATAGGGAGTGCGGCAGTGGTGTTGGGGGGTGGCACCCGTGCTCCCACAATGCACAGGCCGCCACTGCCCCTTCATCATCTTTTCTCAAAAGTGGGTAAAGGTAATTCAGTCTTTCCTCGTAGTGGAAGTCTCCCATATCCCTTACTTTTGTTTTGGTCCAAGAATATCCTTTTTGTGAGTGGGTGATCAAAACATAACTCAAGATGAATCTTTACTAATTAGAAGGAAAATGATGTCTCTTTCATGGGTCTATGCCACTTTCAATGCAGAGGATATTTTGCTAGCTTTAGAAGCTGCAGACTGGCATTGAATGGTCTTGTTTAGTCTATGACCAGAGGGACACCCAGATCCTATTCCATTATTTATTCAACCATTTTAACTCCCTAGAGTTTATAAGACACGACAATAAGACATGACAAAATCCTCTCCGCTCTAAGCCAAATCTCCTTGCTGTGACTTGAACGCCAGGTGTTGTACACTACTAAGCCACCCACGCTCATAAACTTTATGCAGGAATAGGAGACCACCACACAACGATAGCACGTGCAATGGCAGCACACACCTTAGAACTTCCCTGCTCTAATGCTTTTCACCCAAGCCCCTTGCTATTGGGTTACTCATGCATGCTTGCTCCCAAGCCCTGCTCTGTGTGTCTATAAACCACACAGAGCGTGGCTAAGCCCCGCCCCCTCGTTACTGGCAGTGATTGACATCAGTGGGAGCAAAAGGCTCCCACTGCTGTATGTGAACCAATGAGAAGCGAGAGATCCTCGGCTCTTGTGCACATTGCTGGGTCGAGATCAGGCTCGGGTATGTATTTCAGGGGGCTGTGGGGGGGAGAGCTGCATGCAGAAGGTTTTTTTCACCTTACTGCATAGAACGCACTTTAATAACAGAGATGCATCTATTGCAATTGCTATTGAAATGCATTAGAGGGGGCAGTCCTAGGGTTGTTTTATGGACTAAACCTTGACTTCAGTGATGCCATCAGTGTGTGGTGGTCTCTCATTCCTGTCCCTAGGTTTTATGTTGCATAATTGTTATTTTTTTTTTTCATTTTTTAGGAAAATGGCAACAGAGGACAAGACGCAAACCATGGAAGTGAGTGAATGCTGCAGTACTGATTAAAAAAAAGCAACATACGTGTGTCAAACACGGAAAAGCTCTCTCCAGGGGTGAGCGTTTCTGATTCTTGGAATCGAATCTTCCCTGGAACATCAATATTAAAGAGGTGGACCTGTGGAATAAAAAAAAAAAAAAAAAGTAATCAAAACACCCTAAAAGGAAATTTCTCATAAACTTATACAATGTACACCCAGAAATATTCAGTGAAATAGACATGGGTAGATAGCCTTGAAAGTGCAACATCTAACCTGAGGGATTTGGCTCCACCCCCTCTGGCACCAATTCCTACCTGTCACTCAAATGCTGAAACTTGGGAAATAGGGTCTCTGGTAATGGACTTTTGAATGACAAGAGGCAGGGCTTCCTATCAGAAAAAGATGGGGTGTAATCTCAACTTGGTCCCCATTTATAGCCAGGGCTTAGAATTCAAGGGGACTCTGTAAGAACATAAGGATCAATCTGAAGAATAACAAAGGTGTAAGGTGCCTGCATCTAGAGTGTCGAAAGCCGTTTTTTGGAAAAAGTAAGAAGAGCGAAGAAGAAGAGTTCTTCTTCATTGTCTCTGTCTGTTCTGATGGCCATTTTTATTTGGACTAGAAGTAGGAGAAAATTTTGATGGGGACACTTGTTCCAGTGACATTTGCCTAGGAGAGAGAAAGTTATGTGTGTGTCTTGAGACAGGAAATGAAGGAAAATCTCCCCAAAAGGTTCTAACCCACGCTAATCAAGTTTAACGACTTGAAGACCGGGCTTTTTCGGGCACTTTTTGTTTACAAGTTTAAATCTGTATTTTTTGTTTGAAAAATACTTATAACCCCCGAACATTATAAACAATTTAGCAGAGAAGATAACAGTCCAATTCCTGTAATGATCGTATACCAAAACAGCGCTAATCTTAAAATAGAATAAATATTGTGTGTCCAACACCACATCCAAAACAATCTTTGTGTTTAGTGATGATAAAAGAAACAGTTCAAAATATTGTAGGTGATTGTCAAGGATTGTCCAAGTGTGCACCTTCCACCAAGCTCTCGTATGATCACCGCGTGAAGCACACTCCCCCCAAGGGGTTAAACTCACCAGAAACCTCTAATGAAACAGCCTTAAGGTAAGTGTTCCTCAACCAATTAGATCTGTATCCTCACCATCCACAGAGTTCCAAAAGTACAAGGGCTCCAAAAAACATCATAAAATACAAGGAAAAGTGCACATAGCGTAATCCTGTTTATTTAAGACGAATAACCCATATGCCGAAGCAACCCCCTTATGTCAAACTACGTACACAGTAAATAAAACAATCAAGCAAATAAGTGATCAAATAGGCTCCGTCACTGTTTCTGCCGTCCAACGAGTCAGCGTGCATCTCCCTGCAGACACCACGATCGCTTCCTAGTACGGGGCTGGCTAATGGTGGAGCGCAGACGTCACTTCCTGGAGATGTTGTGTAGGTCACTTACTTACGCGTTTCATCATAACCAACTTCAACAGAGGGCATGCCACGCTGATGGTGGGGTGGCTGAGCGTGGATGGCGGGAAGGTTGAGTGTGGATGGCTAGGTTTGGATGGCGGGATGGCTGAGTGTGGATGGCGGGATGGATGAGCGTGGATGAATGAGTGTGGATGAGCGCGGATGTATGAGTGTGGATGAGCATGGATGGATGAGTGTGGATGGCTAGGTTTGGATGGCGGGATGGCTGAGTGTGGATGGCGGGATGGATGAGCGTGGATGAATGAGTGTGGATGAGCGCGGATGTATGAGTGTGGATGAGCATGGATGGATGAGTGTGGATGGCTGGGCATGGATAGCGGGCTGGTTGAGCGTGGATTGAGGGATGGCTGAGTGTGGATGGCGGGATGGATGAGCGTGGATGACTGAGTGTGGATGGCTGAGCATGGATGGCGGGATGGATGAGCGTGGATGGCTGAGCATGGATGGCGGGATGGATGAGCGTGGATGGCTTATACAGAGGGATGGATGGCTGGATTTGTCACTGAGCAGCACTGTGGGCACTACACACCCAGCCCACATCGCTGCTGCATCCGATCTCTCCCCTCTCCGCTCACACTGGACGGAGAGGGGAGAGAGGAACCGGATATCAAGTCAGTTTGTTTACATGTGATCGCTCCATCAAATGTCAGCGACCATTTACCGTGATGCGCCGGGTCCAGGTCACGGATGCTCCCGTTTGCGCGCTCTAGGGGGGCGCAATTCTTGAAGGACGTCATAGCACGCCCTCCCAGAGTTATCGAACCGCCCTGTAGCTGTTATTCGGCTATGGGCCGGTTGTTAAGTGGTTAAAGGGTAACTCCAATTTCATGGCAAATAAAGAAAAAATAATATAGCGATACAAGTCATAATTGAATGTTATTAAAAATTACCTTTCCTTTTCAATCTGCAGCCACTGTAATTTTCCATAAATGAAAAGCAATATTGCTACATGGAGTTGTTCTCTACAAAGAATGTGTACTGACCATACCCCAGAAACATCATTTCCTGCTTAGGTAATTGGCTCAATAAATTTCCCAGAAGTCTGCCTAAGATACAAGTCAGATTTCAGGCATCCCCATGAACAAAAATGTCATTTTTGGTGAGATATTTCCAATAGGAACACGTCTAAAGGCTTTCTTCATTAGTGCTCTGCAGCTGCCACACCTGACAGTTAATTATGAAACCACTCCCATTAGACCCACTTAGCACAGAGGCACAGACAAACGCACATGGATTTCTTCAGAACAACAAAAAGGTAGGAATATGCGACAAAGGTTGTTATAATCCTTGCAATGTACATAGATCACCCAGAGGGGAATTTTTTTTTCTCAACAAAAGTGGAGTTACCGTATATACTCGAGTATAAGCCAAGTTTTTCAGCACATTTTTTTTTTATTGCTGAAAATGCCCCCCTCGGCTTATACTCGAGTCAAGCACTTTTCTCCAGCAGAGAATGATATTTTCCCAACCGACTTTGGGGCCCCGTATCTCGGGGCCCCTTGGTGCTAGGAACCCCAAATTTGGTGTGCAAACCCAGTGGAACTAGCACACATACAAAATATCTAAAGCTGGGGTTCCTAGCACCAAGTGGCTCCGAGATACGGGGCCCCAAATTTGGTTCAGAAAATGTCATTCTTTGCTGCAGAAAAGTGCTTGACATTTTCCAAACCGACTTTGGGGTCCAGTATCTCGGGGCCACTTAGGGCTAGGAACCCCAGCTTTGGATATGTTGTAGTGCTAGTTCCGCTGGGTTTGCACACAAAACTTGTGGCTCCTAGCACCAAGTGGCCCCGAGATACGGGGCCCCAAATTAGGTCAACTGTGTCCATCTGCAGCAATGTCATTTCGGGACCCTTTGGTTCCAGAGACCCCAAATTTTGGCTGCAGCTAGGGGGCATCTAGGAACCCTTAACTACTAAGTTTGAAGTTCGGGGGACCTATGGCTGCAAATGGGCAAAGTGAGGCATTCAAATGGGCACAGTGAGGCTGCAAATGGGCATTGTTGACCCTCTTTTCCACTTACAGTGGCTGCACATTCCTCACCCTAGGCTTATACTCGAGTCAATAAGTTTTCCCAGTTTTTTGCGGTAAAATTATGTGCCTTGGCTTATATTGAGGTCAACTTATACTCGAGTATATACGGTACGCTTTAAAGTACTTTGTACAGCATGTTGGCTCACAAGCATTCCATTACCTTTCTGTGCTTTACCAGCAATGTTCCATCAGGACCATACACAGTGCAGGTGTTGTACAATTTCCCAGAATCCTCCTCTGGTATAGAGCCTAGAGGGAAATTATTACATCAAAATGTAGCCAAGAAAACAGAGAAAAACAGACCAAAACTAAATCAGAGGGGCACACTGAAGGTTATGTTGGCTGACAAAGGTAATAGCATTGAAACTCCATCCAAGGGCCACAATAAATAGTACTATATCAGACAGATTTTCATTCAGACCTCCAATCAGATAGATTCCACACTCCTTGGCTACTTCAGACAACATTTGTGTAGATTGGCCTGGAATCTTCTCAGCATATTCAGGAAAGAATTTGGTTCCGTATGGAGAATTAAAACATTCCTAATGTCAGAAATGTGGACAAAGAAGGCAGTTAGAAAATTAGCTTAGAACAACATACAGGTAAGCCAATAGAGCATTGTCCTCTGTCCTGGCATCCCAGCTTGGTTAGAACATCACTGGTCACCCAATGCAAGGGTGATACATGATCAATGGAATATATAGGAAAGGAACCTTCCCAGGGTCCAGATCAGGAACGTATTCAAAATCATACGCGTTCCTGACCCGCAGGCAAAATGCACTGCTCTTTAGCAGATGCGCGGGGCTGCTATTAATTCTCAATGGCACCCCCACACGTTGGCAAAACGCGTTCTCACGCGCACAAAATTGCATGGTGGCGCAGCACCATGTGATTCCGTCTGGAATGATTTTAAAAAAGGGTCCAGGACTTCTTTACCCACGTTTCTGCGTTAAGGGCAGCCCATTGAAATGAATAGGCTACCCTACCCGCAGAACGTGGGTCACACTGACGTGAACGGAGCCCAATGGAAACACTAAGTTGCGGATTATATGGAGAATATGAAATGATATAGATACGCACCGGCAGCGCTACAATCTGAGCTCCTTGCTGGGCCGCCTGTTTTATCAGCTCAGATGCCTTCTTCAGATTATCGGCTTTTACAGGAGACACAAAGAGCTGAACTAGGCTCAGGCGGAATTCTATGGAAAAAAACACACAATGCATTTTTAGAAATTATGGGTCACCAATTAACAAAATTCTTACTGAGTAACAGATAAATATTTGACATAGAGTCTGGCCAAGCTGTCCGGAGCAAAGTTTACTCAGCTGACTATTAGTGTCATTGTGGATGACAAAACAAAATGTAGACATGACTCCAGCACAATCCTGACCCAATAAGCAGCCCATACAGACACAGTATAATAAATGGGCCACCAGGAACCACAAGACTTTCCATAACTACAATAATGTGCCATATTCATTTCCTAAAGCCAAACCCTTCTGTTTACTACCACCAGTCAACCACCACCACCATCATCATCATCATTGGAATTCCCATCATCCTCTTCTCCTACTATGGTAGAGTTTTTATTAAAGTTGAACAAAATAAACAGCTATTGTCTAAATACAAGAGTCTTGTGTGTCTGAGCCGAATCTTGGTGTGCTTTGTGTATTTCTTCCAGACCTGTGCAGTAACCCAGTGTGAAACTTTACTTCTGTGTGGGAGCTTCCTATAATAAAGACTGGTCACTCCCTCTCTCTCTTCTTGTACAGGGTGACTGGTCTTGATCCGCCCCCTCCTGTCGTTTTCTATAGTGGGTGGAGCCTGATGAGTCCCTCCCACAGCTCTGCCCTCTGCACAGGCTATCTACAGCACAGTGATTATGTCAATGCTACATTTATATTATAATAACCGGGTTTGCAAATGAATTTGGAGCACAAAAAAGTGGATTTCTATCCTTTGTAGCTATTGAAAAAGATATTTGCATAAAAGTTTTTGTGCCAAAGTTTAGCTTTAAAAAAATCGTCAAAATGCCGTAAATAAAGAATGCATAAAAAAGCACAGCACAGTTAAGTGGTTAGCACTTCCACCTAATAGCACTAGGGTTGTTGGTTCGAATCCCGACCATGGCACTACCAGCATACCAGCACAGATTCTGCATGTTCTCACTGTGTCTGCGTGGGTTTCCTCCGGGTAATCTGGTTTCCTCCCACACTCCAAAGACATGCTGGTAGGTGAATTGGCTCCTGTCAAAACTGGCCCTAGTATATGTATGTGAGTTAGGGGCCTTAGATTGTAAGCTCTGTGAGGGCAGGGACTGATTTAAATACATAATAAATCGGTAAAGCTCTTTGTAAATTGAAGGAGCTGTATAAGTACCTGAAATAAATAAATACAATGAAAAAGGAATCCAGTCCTGAGAAAAGTACCAGAGCGGTCACTGCTGACCTCCTATGCATACTAGTTACTATCTATAGCTGCTATACTTATACTGTAGGTGTCTGATCTGTCTGACACATATTAAAAAAGTGGGGAGTGGATCTGCCTCATGTCATTTGTAATGTAGGGAAAGTCTGAGAACACCTCCCCTCACCCTGTACTGAGCGCTGCGTCAGGGTCCATGTCAGTGGCAGCCCCTCCATCCATGCATCCGGTCCCCTAATCTACATGCAGGGCGCCGGACGCATGGATTCCAAAGAAGTTTTTTTTTTTTTTTTAAGCACGTGATCTGCGCCCTGAGCCCACCCAGTTGTGTGTCAATAGCGAATGAGCATTCGCTATCGTCACACTGATTCTTCTCTTGGCCAATCAGGAAGTGGGTCCTGAGACCCATGTCCCGATTGGCCGAAAAGAAAAGCCCATTGGACTAGGAAGAGGAGTGTGGGGACGGTATGGCGGCAGGCTTAGGAGCTGCTGGAGAGTTTTGTGGCCACCAGGAGAGAGCGGAGCTGTACAGAGGGAGAGCAGATTATGGGCAGAGAGCAGGGACAGTCCCCGATGTGATTAATGTACTGAGCCTGACGTGACAACTGTGTGACCGACCAACCTATAGGGGGTGGAGGGTTTGCGGGTGACCCGTCGGTCAACCAAGCTGTGGGTGCATTGTTTACAGTCCCCCCCAAAATATACCAGCCGCCACTGTTCCACGTTACACGTGCAGCGTTGTAGAACCCCATGGAGAGGGATGGGAAATCTGACCGCACCTTGTAGTGATCTTGTCTAGTGAGTAGTCACCAGTTGCAGGTTCACATGTGTGGGCAGCATTTATATAAAAGGTACAGTTCTGGTTTTTACTAATGCCTTAATACAGCGTACAATAAAATGCATGGAATTCAGAACATGAACCCCTAACAAAATTGGATAGCTAATTTTTTGCTTTTATTTTGCAATACCATTTTTTGCACAACAGAACCCACACGTCTAGCTTTTCTGTCTAGGTGAGAATGGTGGCCCCCGTCCAAAGCCTCGGGGAATACTCAAGTCATGCATCTCAGAAGGCTTCAGGACAATCTCCACCACATGTGTGTTATCAGAACTAGGAAAAGAGAGCCGGTGCCCACTGATATAAGAAGAGATGATGGCAGAGCAGGATCTGGTGTGTGGTAGGAGATTGGTGGAGACCCAGCAGACAAGGCAGGAGGGGAAAGAAACAACATGCATGGAGGAATGAAGTCCCTCTTCAATGTACATACAGACATACAGCAATGGTACAGACAGAGGTGAAGGGACCCCAAAGTCTCCTGAACCATGTCTGCAATCTCTCATATCTCAAACTGACAAACTCCTAAAGCACCGCAGTCCCTGACAGTCCTCTGTAACATGTTCTCGGTCCCCGACAGTCCTCTGTAACATGTTCTCGGTCCCCGACAGTCCTCTGTAACATGTTCTCGGTCCCTAACAGTCCTCTGTAACATGTTCTCGGTCCCCGACAGTCCTCTGTAACGAGTTCTCGGTCCCCGACAGTCCTCTGTAACATGTTCTCGGTCCCCGACAGTCCTCTGTATCATGTACTTAGTCCCCGACAGTCCTCTGTAACATGTTCTCAGTCCCTGACAGTCCTCTGTAACATGTTCTCGGTCCCTACCAGTCCTCTGTAACATGTTCTCGGTCCCTACCAGTCCTCTGTAACATGTTCTCGGTCCCTACCAGTCCTCTGTAACATGTTCTCGGTCCCCGACAGTCCTCTGTAACATGTTCTCGGTCCCCGACAGTCCTCTGTAACATGTTCTCGGTCCCCGACAGTCCTCTGTAACATGTTCTCGGTCCCTGACAGTCCTCTGTAACATGTTCTCGGTCCCTGACAGTCCTCTGTAACATGTTCTCGGTCCCTGACAGTCCTCTGTAACATGTTCTCGGTCCCCGACAGTCCTCTGTAACATGTTCTCGGTCCCTAACAGTCCTCTGTAACATGTTCTCGGTCCCCGACAGTCCTCTGTAACGAGTTCTCGGTCCCCGACAGTCCTCTGTAACATGTTCTCGGTCCCCGACAGTCCTCTGTATCATGTACTTAGTCCCCGACAGTCCTCTGTAACATGTTCTCAGTCCCTGACAGTCCTCTGTAACATGTTCTCGGTCCCTACCAGTCCTCTGTAACATGTTCTCGGTCCCTACCAGTCCTCTGTAACATGTTCTCGGTCCCCGACAGTCCTCTGTAACATGTTCTCGGTCCCCGACAGTCCTCTGTAACATGTTCTCGGTCCCCGACAGTCCTCTGTAACATGTTCTCGGTCCCTGACAGTCCTCTGTAACATGTTCTCGGTCCCTGACAGTCCTCTGTAACATGTTCTCGGTCCCTGACAGTCCTCTGTAACATGTTCTCGGTCCCCGACAGTCCTCTGTAACATGTTCTCGGTCCCTAACAGTCCTCTGTAACATGTTCTCGGTCCCCGACAGTCCTCTGTAACGAGTTCTCGGTCCCCGACAGTCCTCTGTATCATGTACTTAGTCCCCGACAGTCCTCTGTAACATGTTATCGGTCCCCGACAGTCCTCTGTAACATGTTCTCGGTCCCCGACAGTCCTCTGTAACATGTTCTCGGTCCCTAACAGTCCTCTGTAACATGTTCTCGGTCCCCGACAGTCCTCTGTAACATGTTCTCGGTCCCTGACAGTCCTCTGTAAGATGTTCTCGGTCCCTAACAGTCCTCTGTAACATGTTCTCGGTCCCCGACAGTCCTCTGTAACATGTTCTCGGTCCCTAACAGTCCTCTGTAACATGTTCTCGGTCCCCGACAGTCCTCTGTAACATGTTCTCGGTCCCTGACAGTCCTCTGTAACATGTTCTCGGTCCCTGACAGTCCTCTGTAACATGTTCTCAGTCCCTAACAGTCCTCTGTAACATGTTCTCGGTCCCCGACAGTCCTCTGTAACATGTTCTCGGTCCCTGACAGTCCTCTGTAACATGTTCTCAGTCCCCGACAGTCCTCTGTAACATGTTCTCGGTCCCCGACAGTCCTCTGTAACATGTTCTCGGTCCCCGACAGTCCTCTGTAACATGTTCTCGGTCCCCGACAGTCCTCTGTAACATGTTCTCGGTCCCTGACAGTCCTCTGTAACATGTTCTCGGTCCCTGACAGTCCTCTGTAACATGTTCTCAGTCCCTGACAGTCCTCTGTAACATGTTCTCGGTCCCCGACAGTCCTCTGTAACATGTTCTCAGTCCCTGACAGTCCTCTGTAACATGTTCTCGGTCCCCGACAGTCCTCTGTAACATGTTCTCGGTCCCTGACAGTCCTCTGTAACATGTTCTCGGTCCCTGACAGTCCTCTGTAACATGTTCTCAGTCCCCGACAGTCCTCTGTAACATGTTCTCGGTCCCCGACAGTCCTCTGTAACATGTTCTCGGTCCCTGACAGTCCTCTGTAACATGTTCTCGGTCCCTGACAGTCCTCTGTAACATGTTCTCGGTCCCTGACAGTCCTCTGTAACATGTTCTCGGTCCCTGACAGTCCTCTGTAACATGTTCTCGGTCCCCGACAGTCCTCTGTAACATGTTCTCGGTCCCTAACAGTCCTCTGTAACATGTTCTCGGTCCCCGACAGTCCTCTGTAACATGTTCTCGGTCCCCGACAGTCCTCTGTAACATGTTCTCGGTCCCTAACAGTCCTCTGTAACATGTTCTCGGTCCCCGACAGTCCTCTGTAACATGTTCTCGGTCCCTGATAGTCCTCTGTAAGATGTTCTCGGTCCCTAACAGTCCTCTGTAACATGTTCTCGGTCCCTGACAGTCCTCTGTAACATGTTCTCGGTCCCTGACAGTCCTCTGTAACATGTTCTCAGTCCCTGACAGTCCTCTGTAACATGTTCTCGGTCCCCGACAGTCCTCTGTAACATGTTCTCGGTCCCCGACAGTCCTCTGTAACATGTTCTCGGTCCCTAACAGTCCTCTGTAACATGTTCTCGGTCCCCGACAGTCCTCTGTAACATGTTCTCGGTCCCTGACAGTCCTCTGTAAGATGTTCTCGGTCCCTAACAGTCCTCTGTAACATGTTCTCGGTCCCTGACAGTCCTCTGTAACATGTTCTCGGTCCCTGACAGTCCTCTGTAAGATGTTCTCGGTCCCTAACAGTCCTCTGTAACATGTTCTCGGTCCCCGACAGTCCTCTGTAACATGTTCTCGGTCCCTGACAGTCCTCTGTAAGATGTTCTCGGTCCCTAACAGTCCTCTGTAACATGTTCTCGGTCCCTGACAGTCCTCTGTAACATGTTCTCGGTCCCCGACAGTCCTCTGTAACATGTTCTCGGTCCCTGACAGTCCTCTGTAACATGTTCTCGGTCCCTGACAGTCCTCTGTAACATGTTCTCGGTCCCTGACAGTCCTCTGTAACATGTTCTCGGTCCCTGACAGTCCTCTGTAACATGTTCTCAGTCCCCGACAGTCCTCTGTAACATGTTCTCGGTCCCCGACAGTCCTCTGTAACATGTTCTCGGTCCCTGACAGTCCTCTGTAACATGTTCTCGGTCCCTAACAGTCCTCTGTAACATGTTCTCGGTCCCTGACAGTCCTCTGTAACATGTTCTCGGTCCCTAACAGTCCTCTGTAACATGTTCTCGGTCCCTGACAGTCCTCTGTAACATGTTCTCGGTCCCTGACAGTCCTCTGTAACATGTTCTCGGTCCCTGACAGTCCTCTGTAACATGTTCTCAGTCCCCGACAGTCCTCTGTAACATGTTCTCGGTCCCCGACAGTCCTCTGTAACATGTTCTCGGTCCCTGACAGTCCTCTGTAACATGTTCTCGGTCCCTAACAGTCCTCTGTAACATGTTCTCGGTCCCTGACAGTCCTCTGTAACATGTTCTCGGTCCCTAACAGTCCTCTGTAACATGTTCTCGGTCCCTGACAGTCCTCTGTAACATGTTCTCGGTCCCTGACAGCCTTTTATAGTATTACAGATGCTGAATAATTGTGACCACATCTGCCCAAAAGCAAATCAATCAAAACTCCCCGATTCCTGATCACAGTCTCACAGACAGAAGTTGTGACATTGAAGATCTCCCCTATTGTGAATCAGTGAATAATGTCACCATATATTCTGCAATAAATAACATAATATACACTGTCCTGTCATTGAAATACTAAAGCACAAAGCTCTGTCCCTGGAAATGATTGCAGATGTTGGGAGTCCTCCCTGTACTTTCCCCTGTGTGTATAATAGCAGATTGTATACATATACACTAATATTACAGTGTGTGTATCTATCATGTATAAATGAGATGACATGAAACCTACAACAGCTGCAGATTAACAAATCATGACAGGAAGAGAAGAGCCATCCACACCCTCCAGGCCAGCGGTGTCACAGTGCAGGAAGCAGCTCTATATATGAATACAGGGGTCACTACTCACTTGCCATGGCTCTAGCTGCTTGCATACTGACCCAGGAGCCGAGCTGGCTGTCACCTAATACACAGGAAGTGTCCCTCCGCCCCGCCCACCCAGGAGCAGAGAGGATGCTGGGAAGTGTAGTCCTCTGTACAGCCATTAGAAATGAATGAATTGGTGTGTCATGCTGCTTAGTGTGGTTGTGCAGATCTTATGGGGGAGTAGATGATCGGCTGTATATAATAAAGGGGTGCAATGACTAATATCTATAATGAAAAGTTACATTACAGTTTATTACACTCACACCAGATAAGGTGACAGTTCTATCCTTTCTCTGCAAACCAATCCATCCACACCCACTATTTATAGTGTAAGTAAATCAAAACTTTTTTATTATTTGCTCCATTTCCACTTTGGACATCAAAGTCACATGACAAGTCGCAGACCATTTTTTTCAATTCTTTGTTTAGTCATTCAATAAAACTGTATTGCACAAGGAGCCGCTGCACTTGTCTTTTCTTTTATAACTTCTCAAAGTCACACTGGAAGTCGTGCGACTTTGGAGATGCGCTAATGTGAATGGAGCCTAAAGGAGAATTATAACCCATATTTATTTTTCTTCAATGAAAACAAAAGACATCCAAGAGGCATTGGGACTTTGGTATAAGTTCATAAGAAATAGCGAGAGGGTAAAAACATTTTAGGAGCTCTCTGAGGGCCAGTTCACACCACATGCAGTTACGTGGGGGTTTTTTCTGCATCAAAAACGCATGGATAGGTTACATGGTTTCCAATGGCATAGTTCACACCAGTGCAGTCAGTTCCAGGGTGTTCCAATTTCAGAGCAAAAAGTAGAACCTGTTGCATTTTTCCTTCACTGGACTGTACTGGAATGCAGTAAAACGCATCAAAATGCACCAAAATGCATCATAACACACTGAACCCTAGTACAGTGAAGAAAACAGGAAAAAAAATCTGGAATGCATCCAGAAACGCATAAAAAACGTTCCAGGACGTGTTAAAAACGCGCTTGCAGAAAAGTATCCGGAACGGAGCTGGAGTGCATACCTCCCAACTGTCCCTGATTTGGAGCAATGTCCCTCTGTCGCTCATTCCTACTCATTTGTCCTTCATTTTGGTCTGATCCATATAGTTGTATATAAAATCCCCTTTTATCTATCAAACAGTGTTTTCTAGTGCTAAACCTTTCATCCAATTTCTAATTTGCTGCATTTGTACATTTTAGAAGCCAATATAAAGGAATAGTAGTGGTTAAAAAAGCACTTGTGGGTTTGATTAACCTTTTTTTGGGGTTAATTCTCCTTTAAGGGGGTGTGGCAGGGGGCGTGTCCTATGCCTACATATATTTGCTAGTAGATGTCCCTCATTCCCATCTCAAAATGTTGGGAGGTATGGGAGTGCGTTTTTATGGTGTGAACCAACCCTGACTCTGGTTTGGCTGCTCACCTCCAGTGGGTACCCCAGCATGTTACCAGAAAAAAGCGCAAGCCCGAACGATAAACAATTCCAATTTAACTTAATGGTATTGCGCTAAAAGACAGCTAACGCATTTTGGGGGTCAAAGAAACCATCCCTTTATCAGGGCTACAACAATATATTGTGTGTTATTGTAGCCCTGATCAAGGGGGAGTTGCTTTAACATATGAACCCCGGGGGGCGTGGCCTGGACATGGCGAGGTGAGGACGCTGTGCTTCTGAGCTCCCGGCTTCATCCAGGCTAGCCGAGCCTACTATGCTCTAAAATCTACCCGGTGAGCAAGGCATGTACCCAAGGAGAAGGAGGACAAAGGGGAGAGGTAAATCGGCCAAGTCAAGAGACTCTGGGGGAACTATAGATCACTTTCTCACTCGGCCCCGGGCTCCCACCCCGGACCCCAAGATGGCGGAACCACGAGGAGAGACGAGCGGTACGCAAGTGAGCCGATCGGCATCCCCAGCTGCCTCCATAGACTCAGACTCGTACTCGGGTCTCCCGGGGGCCCTGCAGTCCGGATCAGGGACCCCCCAGCTAACCTCTGGAGGCATGAGAGGAGAAGCGGAGCTGTGGGCACTGCTTAAGGCCCTCCCCACTAAGCTGGACATGGAGTCCCTCATCGAGCGCCTGGAAACACAACACCGCAAAGACATGCAGGAAGTGAGAGGAGAGCTGAGCACACTCTCCACTAGACTGGCGGCAGGAGAGACCTCAGTGACATCCCTGGAAAAACGGGTATCAGAGTTAGAACACCTTCAAGGGGCTCATGTGGACGCTGCAACAATGCTTCAGCTACACCAGGAAGAAATGGAGGACCGCAGTAGGCGCAACAACCTCCGCCTACGCGGCCTCCCGGAGGCGACGGGACCTGAGGATCTGGCCGCCACTGCGATCGCCATATTCCGCAAGCTACCAGGAGACCCGCTCCCACAGAATATGGAGTTCGACCGCATCCACCGAGCGTTAGGCCCAAAATCGCAAGACCCTAATAGACCAAGGGATGTTATATGCCGACTTCATCACTATTCCCACAAGGAAATAATCATCCGCAGAGCATGGGAGGCAGGAGACGTAGACTTCGATGGAGCAACGGTTAAAATTCTACCAGATGTCTCCAGAGCCACCCTCCAGAGGAGAGCTATGCTGCGCCCAGTGCTAGAGACAGCCCGCAGACAAGGAGCCACCTATCGGTGGGGATACCCACTTTCAGTGCTCTTCAGAAGAGGACAGAGATCGTTCCAGCTGCGCTCTCAGAGGGACTTACCAGCCTTCTTTACATTCCTGGAGACCACCCCCATCCGGATGCCAAATTGGCTGATGTTTCTCCCCCAAACGGGGGGACGACTAGGCCCACAATCGTTGCAGTCCAATCTTCAACCGAGGCCACAGAGACAACGCCGGAGATCTCGTCCACCGACACCAGATGGGACACGTGAGTCATGAGGGGTTGCTGCCTCCCCTGAGACAGGACGTTTGGATACGAAAGACTGCCTGTCTTTTACCAGAAACGCCTTATAAAAACAGAAGAGATAATTTCACCCATCACCTTTAAAAGGGGAGAGTTTGACGTGAGTCAGGGGAAGTTGTTGTTCCCCCTTGGGGCAAGACACTCAGTTTTGTTTTGTTTTGTTGTTTTTCCTCAACTGCTAGGATATCCCCTGACCGAACTTACTATATACTCCATGATTGACATGAAAAACTGCCTGTCCCTTACCGGGACCACTATGGGGGAGCGGAGGGGATGACTGGAGCTGGAGGGGGTGAATCCATTGATTCCATACGCTGAGGAGGGTGATTCTCAATCACCTGGATTAACACAGGGGATGATGGGGGTGCCTGCCTGCCCCCCCCCCCCCCTTTTTGCTCCGCTCTCTTGGTTCCTGGGGATATCTGGAGTAAGGTTTAACATTTTTTCTCTCTGTTACAGGGGTTCTGTTTTTGTTTTATGTTCTCCCCTAATTTATGTTTTATTACAGCTCTAGGCACAGATGAGTGATGCAATGACTTAGATATTAATGTACAATTGACTACATAGACAGATAAGATACTGTGAATACAGGCTGTTGCCCTAAATGTCAGAGCTAATGATTGGTTAAGCCAGACTAGCTGGCTAGTTTATATAAGGATAATAGAATAAATGACAGATTACACTGAGATACATAGAGCATGTAGTAATTAAGGAAATTCCCTGACAGTTGGTGTAAGATGAAGAGCTGAAACTCATTCTGATGGATATTCAAATTTGATGTGTGAGGATGCTGGGTCGGTTTCTGATAGTTATACTGCTCAGCACTTTTGAATAGATCTGCAGGAGACCCCTAGGGTTCTTATTCTTAGACACATGACCACAAAAGGCTTAAGTAACTTGAAATCATCTCTTAACTGATCCTGGTTGGCCCTGACCTGCCGGGGATATGGATACTACAACATGCTAATCTAACCCATACAAAGACCAAGGGTACCACTTATATATATCCCAAGGCCTGGTCTGGTCTGGATGGGTCGGGAGCACCCCTCCTTTGCCCTCTCCAGTCACCCCCCCACATAGGCCACACGCTTCTCGACTGAAGTTCGTAGAGACGTACAAGAGCAAGCTAATAGCTTGCAGTAGAGACACCCCACTTACTCCCCCCCCCCCTCCCATCCTCCCACCCCACTGAATTCTTTTGTTAACTTTCCCTGATATTGCTGGATTGCCTCAGACACAAGATAAAGTGTTTAAGGTCACTCAGTAAAGACCTAATACAACTCATCAGTAGCTAGGTTCCTATCCCCGCTTTCCTCCCCTCCTCTCCTCCCCTATCATACCCAGTGCTCTGGTTGAGGATGGACAGCCTGAAAATATTTTCGGTTAATGCCAAAGGCCTTAACACACCGGAGAAACGACGTATTCTTATGAATGAGCTATGGAGAGCCAAGGCTGACGTGGCCTTCATCCAGGAAACCCATTTTAAAGAGGACAAATTGCCAGTCCTTAAAAATAGATCCTTCCCACTGACCTACCACTCTACTAATAAGACCAAATCTAGGGGAACATCCATCCTCCTGTCAAGTAGGATACATTGGACCCTTAAGGCCTCTATGATGGATAGAGAGGGTAGGTACACATTTATTAAGGGTCTTATTGGAGACAAGCTACTCACGCTGGCGACCGTATATGCTCCAAATGAAAACCAAGACACTTTCATACAGCATACCCTCTCCAAACTAAACAACTTTCGCGAGGGACAACTGATACTAGGGGGAGACTTCAACACACCTCTAGCTCCACATGTAGACACCTCATCAGGATCGTCCTCCGTATCGATCAAGGCCCGTAAACACATCACCAAAACCCTACATGAGAACCAGCTCATCGACGTGTGGCGCCTCCACCACCCTGGTGAACGGGACTACACGTTCTACTCACCCCCCCACAAAATACACTCAAGAATAGACTACTTTCTAATCCCCCATAGTCAACTACATGCTGTTAAGGAGTCGACTATAGGATTAAGGACATGGTCAGACCATGCTCCGATAGTGATGACCTACGCACTGTCGGACATCTCCACGCACAAGGCTCCATTCTGGCGCCTAAATGAGAGCCTTCTGCAGAGACCAGAGGTCTTAGAAGAAGTAAATAGAGAACTGACAGACTATTTCCATACAAACACGACAACTGACTGCACCCCAGGCTCGGTATGGGAAGCCCATAAGGCAGTTATCAGGGGGATATTTATAAAACACGGCGCACGGATAAAAAGAGAGAACGGGAAACAGCTAGAGCTACTTCTTAACAAACTCCACATCACTGCGACGCAACACAAAAATTCGCCGGACCCTCTAGTCGAAGCCGAACTAAACTCCATCCGCAGTCAAATAAATGACCTTCTCGGGTATAGGGCAAAAGCAGCATTACAAAGATGTCGCCTCACTACTTATGAATCGGGAGATAAATGTGGACGAATACTAGCCAGAGCAGTCAAAGATCTAAAAATAAAAACATACATCCCCCATATTAAAACAATAACAGATACGAAAGTCAGCTTACCACGTCAGATAGCTAACTCCTTTAAGGAATATTACGAAACCCTTTACAACCAACCTTCTGTGCCAAGAGCACAGTCGAAGACGGAAGCATATTTACTCTCCAGCCAGATTCCCACACTGACACCAGAAAATATAGCGGATTTAGATTCACCAATCACGCAAGAAGAATTGACATTAGCACTTAAGTCCGCCAAACCTGACAAAGCCCCTGGACCAGATGGCCTTACCCTCCCATATTATAAAACGCTATTCTCATCTCTCAACACCCACATGATATCCTTTTTTAATGCAATAGGACCTCAAACAGCCTTCTCAAACGATACCACAAGAGCGCACATCACAGTCATCCCAAAAGAGGGCAAAGACCCTCTAATATGCGGTAGCTATAGACCCATTTCCCTGCTAAACACAGACCTCAAACTATTTACTAAGATCCTCGCAACCCGTCTAGCCCATCATATGCAATCCTTAATTCACTTAGACCAGGTGGGCTTTATCCCCACCAGGGAAGCTAGAGACAGTACAATTAAAGTAATAAACTTGATACATATAGCTAACCAGACCCATAAACCCTCAGTCTTTCTAAACACGGACGCTGAGAAAGCATTCGATAGGGTTAATTGGGAATATATGTTTACAGTACTCAGACACATAGGACTGGGAGAAAAGATGTTGGGATGGATTACCCAGATATACAATACCCCCACAGCTCAAGTCAAAGTGAACGGAATTTTATCGGACCCTTTCCAAATTAGGAACGGGACGAGACAAGGTTGCCCACTGTCCCCCCTATTGTTTGCCCTCACGTTAGAACCGTTTTTAAGCAAAATTAGAAACAACCCAGACATCCAAGGTCTAAAAGTCGGAGGGGCCCAATATAAGGTCTCTGCATACGCAGATGACCTGATGTTTTCCTTATCAAACCCAGTAATCTCCCTGCCAAATCTTCTTAAAGAATTCGAAGAATTTGGAAATATCTCCAATCTTAAAATTAACTACAGTAAGTCAGAGGCCATGGGTATAGAGTTATCACGACCCACAATGCAAACACTGTGCTCCAGTTTCAACTTTAAGTGGACATCCACAGCTCTGACATACTTGGGAACTCTTATCCCAGCAAATCTTAACCATATCTTTAGGTTGAACTTCCCACCCTTACTAGAGAAAACAAGGATTATACTGACATCTTGGGGTAAAGGCCTACACTCCTGGTTCGGTAGATGCAACCTTATCAAGATGTGCATCCTGCCCAAATACCTTTACTTGTTACAAGCGCTCCCAATTGCGATCTCCACATTCTACTTCAGAAAGGTACACAGTCAATTCCATAAATTCATATGGGCAAACAAAAAATCGAGATTACCACGTACACTCCTATCTATGCCCAAAGATTCCGGAGGCCTCGCTGTCCCGGATGTAAGAAAATACTACCAAGCTATACACTTAGGCAGAATTATAGACTGGTGTCGACATCAAGACCTCAAACTGTGGACACACCTGGAACAGGCCCAGGTACAAATACCCTTGCAGGGAGCTCTGTGGTGTTATGAACACCTTCGAGTACAAGACAAAAGACACCCGCTGATTGGGACGACACTCAGGGTGAGCTCACAAACATGCCAACAGCAATCACTGACGTCGGCTAACTCCCCACTCTACCCAATTATAGGAAACCCGCAATTCCCCCCGGGCTTAGACCCTCAGGTTAAAAACGTACTCTTGAACTTAAAACGCACACAAGCCCGACACTTCCTGGCAGGAGATTCATGGCCATCCGTGGAAACATTAAGTGACCAAACAGGCCCTTTTAAGCTATCTTTTTGGACGGCTATCCAGTTGAGACACTACCTCACGTCCATACCTAACCCACAGAGGTTTACACAACCTCTAACGACATTTGAAGAATACTGCTCAGAGGAAGGTGCACTCACAAAGACACTATCGATTATGTATAACCTTCTCATTACCCCGATAGACGACACACATCTAACCTTTATACGTAAATGGGAGAGAGATCTGAACCATACATTTACATCGGACCAGATTCAACGCGTAGTAACTTTTTCACTAAAATCCTCTATTTGCACAAAAATACAGGAAACCAACTATAAACTTTTGACGAGGTGGTATTTAACCCCCCAAGCCCTACATACCTTCTACCCGAACACCTCGACACTTTGTTGGAGATGTCGGGCGGAGAGGGGCACGTTGCTGCACATATTCTGGACCTGCTCGAAACTCTCACATTTCTGGCCCACTATTAGAGCAACCATCCAAAAATTCACGGAATACATTATCCCCAATGACCCGGCCTTTTTTCTGTTACACGTAAATACTATACCAACTAAAAGATATAAAAAGTCCATCGTGCGACACCTAGTTAACGCAGCTAAATCCTGCATCCCACGCCATTGGAAAAGACAAACCCCACCAACTGTTGCGGAGTGGGTTCGGAGGGTGGAGGAGATAAGTAGAATGGAAGATCTGGTACTAACGGCGAGACACCAACAGGAAAAATATAGAAAGACGTGGGCACTATGGCAACAATTTATTCTGTCCTCAGAGGGTACCACCCTTAGAACCACCTGATATGTACACTTCTCCAGGTAATACAAAATCTGAGGCTGTCCTGAATCAACCAGAGCCTATACCCCCACCCCCTATACCCTCCCCCCCCCCCTTTCCCTTGCAAATTCCCCCCCCCTCCCTACCTTTCCTTCTTTTTCTCCTTCCCTATCCCCACTTTTCCCGATGTACATCTATGATTATTTCCTTTGCTCCTTCCCTCTTGGGCGCTGAGATTCTGCCTGAATGCGAGAGGAGGCGAGTGGAGCTTAATAGAGAGAAATGTTAAATGTGAATTTTTACTGCTGACCTTCGATTGTACGAAATCTACCAATGTAAGGAATTATCTAAGAAGGTGAATGAATATACCTCTCCTTTTTTCCAATATATGTATGTATTGTACTGTATTGTATGTTTTAAGCCCAGATTGGGCCTGTAAAAATAAATAAAACTTAATATTTGAAAAAAAAACATATGAACCCCCCCAAATGTGTTGGCTATCTTTCAGCACAATACCAATAAATAAAATTGGACTCTTATCTTTTTGTCTGGCACTCCTTCCATGTAGGCATTCTTTTTTTCTCGTTTTTTTTTTCTCCTTGCCATCTGTGTCCCATAGGAAGATTTCACTTCCTGTCCCATAGACACAACAGGAAGTGAGAGGAAAACTCTCCAAAGGGTGTCACTAGAACTAGATTTTCCCTCTATTACTGTTCTGGTAGCAACCCAAAATTTTAGATTTTTTTACTTTGACTTTTGGTGATAATGGTGAACAGGATAAACAGAGAGGGTGAATCTCCCCAACGGGGGCACAGACAGCAGTACAAACTGGCAGGGGTTCTAATCCATCTCTACTCAATCCAAAACGAAAAAAAAACGTTTTGCCTTTAGTTATCCTTTAATGACCCTGTAATCTATTTTCTTCATTAACCGCTTGCCGACCAGCCGCCGTCATTATACTGCGGTAGGTCGGCGCGTTCCCTCGAAGCGTCGTAGCTGTACGTCGGCCCTTTAAGCGGGGATAGCAGGATTGTCAAAGGTCCCAAAAATGTGTCAAAAGTGTCCGATGTGTCCGCCATAATGTCACAGTCCTCATAAAAATGATCACCGCCATTACTAGTAAAAATAATAATAAAAATGCCATAAATCTATCCCCTATTTTGTAGACGCTATAACTTTTGCGCAAACCAATCAATATACGCTTATTACGATTTTTATTACCAAAAATACGTAGAAGAATACATATCGGCCTAAACTTTTTAAAAAGAAATGTGGGGTATTTATTATAGCAAAAATTACAAAACGTGTTTTTTTTTTCAAAATTGTCGCTATTTTTTTGTTTATAGCGCAAAAAATAAAAACCACAGAGATGATCAAATACCACCAAAAGAAAGCTCTATTTGTGCGAAAAAAAGGACGTGAATTTTGTTTGGGTACAGCGTTGCACGACCGCGCAATTGTCAGTTAAAGCGACGCAAAAAATGGCCTGGTCATTGAGCAGCCAAATCTTCCGGGGCTGAAGTGGTTAAATAATTTCTTACTGTGTTTTTCTGCCTCCTAGTAACATCCTCCATGAGCTCCTGACCCTCTCCCTTTTCCCCCCTCACTTCCATTTGTTTGGATTGAGCAGTGTATGTTAGTTGAGGTCATGTGCACTGCTCTATTCACACTACACATCCCATAGTCCAGTGTTTCCCAACCAGGGCGCCATGACACAGTAGATGTCACACTGTAATCTGACCATACACTAGTAGAACTGTGTTAGAAAAGTTTTCATTTTAAGAACGTTTGTCCAATTTTTTAATCATTAGTGGGATCAACATTTATTTTCAATCACAGCGATGAAAAATTTAAGGGACAGGATGGAATTTTTTTCTCAATTTTGTAAGGCCTCTTGCACATGATACTTTTTCAGACGTTTTTTTTTTTTCAAGCATTTTCACGCATATGCTTCACGCAAATTTCCGCGGGCAAAAACGCATTCTCTTGCTTTTGTTCTGCACAATATGTAAACGGGCATTTGCACACATTTGCATGCAATTTTGCGTATTTGCGTGCATGAGGCGTAAATTAATGACCAAAAATGCAGATTTTTCTATTTTTCTTTTACTGAAGAATGCACGGTGCTTGTTTACGCTCCTGTGTGCACAGGCACATTACAATTAATGGGCTGTATTTTAGCTCAGTAAAAAAAAAGCTGTACTGAGCTTTTTCAAGCTGCAGTGTGCAGGAGGCCTAAAGCCTCCTACACACGATCAGATTTTCAGCTGAACGTTCATCCATTTTTTGTTGCATGCTAGTCTCATATGGAAAGTGAAGAGGTTACTCACCATACGAAAATTCTCATATGACAGAAAACAACTTCAGAAGTGACGTGTGTTGAATTGTTTTGTATGTATTCTTTAGTTTCTGAGCATGTAGTCTTGCTCTTGCGATTTTTTTCGGACAAAACCGCACTAATTAAAAGGAAAATCAGGCATTGTGTTCACGTTCGATTAAAATTTTATAGTCTGCACATCCAGCTTTTGTCGTACGAAAAAACGGAATCGCCTGTCGAAAGCACCATACTAACGATCTGAAAATGGGCAGATCGCTCTTCGGAAGAAATGTAACTTCCGATTTTCTTATCGTGTGTACGGGCCTTAACAGTATCAAAAAGTGCACCCTATGAGTTTTTTATAGGGTTGGTCACCTTTGTGCTAGCGGCTTCATCTGTAAATCGTTCGCTGTGTTTTATTGAAATGTGTAACAGTGTATGTGCTTTTCATGTCCATTGTTTCCAAAATGAACTGTAGGAGTCGGTTCATAGCAGAACGCAGTGCAGGAAAGACAAGTTTTGTGCACGTTTCCCACACTGCGTTCACATTCACTGCTCTTGCGATCTGCATGCGGGTGGCAATTCCAAATGCAGATTGCAAACACAGTGCGTACCGCAGTACCATGTGATTTGGTGCATTGCGCTTTTAAAAGTGGTGCACGCACAACTTTTTGCGCAGTCCAGTTCGTTTTGCCACGCTGACAGCGCGAGTAGAAAAAAAAGCCGATCACGGGCTCGGATGTAAGGGACATCGGTCCCCAAGTGGAAGAGGCACATCTGCCTCATCAGTGCCACCTAATAGTGCCACCTAACACTGCCCACAGTGCTACCTAACAGTGCCCACAGTGCCACCTAACAGTGCTCACAAGAGCCATCTATCAATGCCCACAAGTGCAACCTATCAATGCCCACCTGTAGTGCCAATCAGTGCCACCTGGCAGTGCTTCCCATCACTGCCACCCATCAGTGCCCATCACTGCCACCCAACAGTGCCTATCACTGCTGCCTCATCAACGTACATCAATGAAGGAGAAAAATGACCCGTTTTAAATTTTTTATAACAAAATATAAAAAAAAATTATTTTTTTTAAATTCAGTTTTTTACATTTTTTTTTAACAAAAAGTAAAAACTGCAGAGGTGATCAAATACCACCAAAAGAAAGCTCTATTTGTGGGGAAAAAAAATGATAAAAATTTCATTTGGGTACAGTGTTGTATGACCGCGCAATTGTCATTCAAAGTGCGTCAGCGCTGAAAGCTGAAAATTGGTCTGGATAGGAGGGGTTTTAAGTGCCCAGTAAGCAAGTGGTTAAAGATTTCTGGTGGTATGGTTTGTTTCTTTAAAAGGAGAAAATATACGGGAAGAGAGTGTCGTTCTCCTGCTGGAATGAGACTTTGCTCCCAAACTGTTATTGAGGATATTGTACATATTTAGTGTGTGTCTAACTTTGTTTTCTTTTGAGGAGTAATTGGATCCTCTATCAAGCTGTTAGGATTTTCAGCTAGATAGATAGTAGGGTTGTGACAGTCATAATGTGATTTTGTTTGCGGATGTGAACATACTGTTATATAAATATTAAAACTGTACATCTCTATACTGTCTTTCCTTCTTCTTTGCCCTTATCCAAGCTCAAATACCTGCTCTCAGGCTTGGGAGTTATTATTATTATTTTTT
The DNA here is from genome assembly GCA_037952925.1 of Lithobates clamitans. Classification (NCBI taxonomy): domain Eukaryota; kingdom Metazoa; phylum Chordata; class Amphibia; order Anura; family Ranidae; genus Lithobates; species Lithobates clamitans. The sequence continues at coordinate 10,369,426 of JBBGZY010000723.1, forward strand.
TTTACAGATGTTGAGGACAACGTCTATTGTAGTGGGGGGAGTATGTAGCGCTGGTAGATTTTCAATCTACCGCTGATAAGTAAATCTTGTGGGTTACTTGTTAGGTGAAGTTAGATTTGCCTCTGTTCCAGCTTGGCTGAGTTGCGTGTAGTTCCACACTGCGCCGGTGGGTGTCGCCACCATGGGCTGGTGTTGGAAAGGCAACGTGTTGAAGCGTATGAGTGCTCCTCTGTCCCGGAGATAGCTCGGTGGAGGTGGTCCTCCGAGTTGCATTCTGGGAGAGGGTATTTATGGGACAGACGCCATGTTTAGGGGTTCGTTTTCAGCCACCTGCTGGCCCTCCTGGCCGACAGGTATGCGTTAAGAGTACCACCTCGTGGTCCTCCGTTCCGGAGGCCCGCGTTGCTGCGGCGTGTGGGTGGGCCCAGAAGCCTGTCTGGGGCCTACCACAGCAGTTGAGGAATGGTCCTGAGCTGTCTATCCTGAGTGAAGAAGCTGGACAACCGAGGAGATCCCAGGGGAGGACCCGTCATGGAAGGATCATGCAGAGTGCTGGTCTGGAGAGGGGCCTGGTGACTCGGTTGGAGGACATATCCTGAAGTAATCTTACAGCACAGTATTGCCGGGTTGGCTTAAAGGTTCAAGTACTGTGTCTGACAATCATTGCAAACCAATACATCCTGTGGCAGAGGATCGTACGGGTTTTATTCCAAACAAGTCTGTGGCAGAGACTTTTGTTCGTGCTACGTACTGGCTGCTAGGCAAGTGAGAGAGGCCTATCCAGGCGGGCAAAGATTAGATCCCACAAGGGGAGTGCATTCAACCGCAAGTGTTCAATTCCAAAGAATGTTCTAAAGAATACTAAGGAAAGGTATTTGAGCTTCCCTGCAGCTTTCCTTCTGCCTCTTTCCTGCTACTTCCTTTATCACTTGTTCATTAAAGCATTGGAAAATATACTCAAGTGTTTGGTGTCTACATCATCCAGAGGTAAACTCAACGGGACCCTAGACCCGGTGCTGGTGAAACAGAGGTATCGAGAGTGAAGGTAACAGCCCGCTTTAAACTAGCAGCTCCACCGAGAGTTAGTGCTACACACGCATGCTCGGAATCCAGCGGAAGAGCCGCACTGACTATTGAACTTCATTTTTCTCGACTCGTCGTACGTGTTGTATGTCACCGCGTTCTTGACATTCGGAATTTCCGACAACATTAGTGCGACCGTGTGTATGCAAGACAAGTTTGAGCCAACATCTGTCAGAAAAAAAATCCAGGATTTTGTTGTTGGAATGTCCAATCGTGTGTATGCAGCATAACTGTGGAGGAGTGCGGGAAGTAGCAAGATGGCAGTGACGGAACGTCACTTCCGTTACAAATTCTGACGAGTCACCTAATCTGACGAAACACCTGCATGTCTGAGCTAAGGGCAGATGGATTGCATCATGAATCACCTGCCCTTACTCAAGGTGGCTGCAGCCAGAAATGCTAGGGGGTGTTTTTCAAAGTGATTTTGCAGTAAAAAAAAGCATGGAGACATGGATGGGGGAGTTTGCTTTGAACATTTAAAAAATATTAAATAGTGTTTTAGGTTTGTGGTGCTCAAATGCAGTGCAGTTCCGCTTTATTGGAAAATAACAATGAAATGGATCCAATTTGAATAATTTGTTATGTCCTTATGTTATGTTGGATGCTTAAAATGTTAACAAAAGGCCCAAAACTATTGCATCATGTCATCTGAATGAAGTGAATAAATTTGGATTTGTTGAAATTCATTACAATTGTGATTCGGAGACTCGGATACATCCAAATCTCCGAATAACAAAAATATCCCCCATAAGCAGTGCAGGTAGATGTTCAGACTAGGGCTCCTTGTAAGGGCTTAGGATCTGCTGTAACTGACAGTTTAATCTAAAGGCATAGGAGAGCGGGACTGATAACCAGTGGAGGCGGTTCCTGGGCTACTCTGAATTCTGAATGACAGGGGGAGCAAGACCAAGCGTTAGATTGAGAGTTCCAGGACCATGGATAGGGATGTATGTGGTGGCAATGTGATGGTCAAGGGTGGGAACTGGTAATGAAGAGATGTAAAGGAGGTGAAGCATTGTTCCACAGGTAGAGGAGGATATGGGAAAACAGAATAGTATTAGCACATGAACTAGAAGATAAAGGAACATGTCAGGAACAGAACCATATGGAGACAATAACAAAGGGAGCACCAACAATACTTCCTCTATGCACCAGGCAGGCAATGCAGCTTCCATGCAAGGTTTACAAACAATCCCTGGCAGGTCAGAAATTTGACAAAGCCAGTAACTTGACTGAAGATCTGGCAACATTCCCAAGCATGGATGTTCAGCGAAAGTACGGATTTCCTGTGTTATTTATTCTTCCCACAGATCCCTTTCATTCAGCCACGTATTCCATTCAGATGGTGACCCACAGTCCATGTTGGAGCAGTTAGTTAGGTGCTGTCTCAGCTGGGAAGGTGAGAGTTAATTTTATGGCCGGTTCCTTGATGTTTTTGGCAGGTTCTCCTCTGGGTCTGGCCCACTTGTCCTGTATCATATAAATTGGGATGCCGGTCTGGAGCGAGAGCGAATGTCCCCCAGAGACAGTCAGGGAACAGAGAATCCCAGAGAGTTTGATAGAGTTCCAGTGCAGCCATGGGGTGTGAGACCCGTAGGAGCAGGAGAATGTCGCTCACTACAGCCCACCACATGTAGAGACTTCTAACTTGGGGTTCACCCTGAAGATACAAATACTGGAAAGTGCCTCTGAAGGACTATGACTACTGGACTACATTTCTGCATGTATGCTGGAGGGAACACACAAGCCTGTAGTTAGAGCTAGGGAATTAGGAAAGTATCATGCCTTGACTGTTATGCCCTGTACACACGATCGGACATTGATCGGACATTCCGACAACAAAATCCATGGATTTTTTCAGACGGATGTTGGCTCAAACTTGTCTTGCATACACACGGTCGCACAAAGTTGTCGGAAAATCCGATCATTCTGAACGCAGTGACGTAAAACATGTACTTTGGGACTATAAACCGGGCAGTAGCCAATAGCTTTCGTCTCTTAATTTATTCTGAGCATGCGTGACACTTTGTGCGTCGGATTTGTGTACACACGATTGGAATTTAACCGATTGGATTTTGTTGTCAGAAAATTTTATGCCCTGTACACACAGTCGGATTTTCGGACGGAAAAAGTGCGATCGGATTGTGTTGTCGGAAATTCCGATCGTGTGTGGGCTCCATCGGACTTTTTCCGTCGGAATTTCCGACACACAAAGTTTGAGAGCTTGCTATAAAATTTTCAGACAACAAAATCCGATCGGTTAAATTCCGATCGTGTGTACACAAATCCGACGCACAAAGTGCCACGCATGGTCAGAATAAATTAATGGGGCGTACACACGGTCGGACTTTTCGTCTACAAAAGTCAGACAGCCTGTCCGACAGACTTCCGGCGGACTTTCGGCGGACTTGCGGCAGACTTTCTAACGAACGGACTTGCCTACACACGACCACACAAAAGTCCGACGGATTCGTACGTGATGACGTACACCAGACTAAAATAAGGAAGTTCATAGCCAGTAGCCAATAGCTGCCCTAGCTTACGTTTTTGTCCGTCGGACTAGCACACAGACGAGCGGATTTTGGGGTCCGTCGTAGTTACGACGTAAAGATTTGAAGCATGTTTCAAATCTAAAGTCCGTCGGATTTGAGGCTGAAAAAGTCCGCTGAAAGTCCGGGGAAGCCCACACACGATCGGATTACCAGCCAGCTTTAGTCCGTCGGCGTCCGTTGGACTTTTGTAGCCGAAAAGTCCGACCGTGTGTACGCCCCATAAGAGATGAAAGCTATTGGCTACTGCCCCGTTTAAAGTCCCAAAGTACGTGTTTTACGTCACCGCGTTCAGACCGATCGGATTTTCCAACAACTTTGTGCGACTGTGTATATGCAAGACAAGTTTGAGCCAACATCCGCCGGAAAAAATCCATGGATTTTGTTGTCGGAATGTCCAATCAATGTCCGATCGTGTGTACAGGGCATTATAGCCTGCTCTCAAACTTTGTGTGTCAGAAATTCCGACGGAAAAAGTCAGATGGAGCCCACACACATCGGAATTTCCGACAACACAATCCGTTCGCACTTTTTCCATCGGAAAATCCGACCGTGTGTACAGGACATTATGCCCTGTACACACGATCGGACATTCCGCCAACAAAATCCATGGATTTTTTCCTACGGATGTTGGCTCAAACTTGCCTTGCATACACACGGTCGCACAAAGTTGTCGGAAAATCCGATCGTTCCGAACGCGGTGACGTAAAACACGTACGTCGGGACTATAAACGGGGCAGTGGCCAATAGCTTTCGTCTCTTAATTTATTCTGAGCATGCGTGGCACTTTGTGCATCAGAATTGTCCACACATGGTTGGAATTTACACAAACGGATTTTGTTGTCGGAAAATTTTATGGCCTGCTCTCAAACTTTATGTGTGGGAAATTCCGATGGAAAAAGTCAGATGGAGCCCACACACGGTCGGAATTTCCGGCAACAAGCTCTGATCGCACATATTCCATCGGAAAGTCCGACCGTGTGTACAGGGCATAAGACTGTGAAATGTCTATTTTTGCACTTTTTCTAAGCAAAGTATTAAACCATTGTCCATGCCTGGTCTGAAGTTACTAAAGAGGTGTATCGTAAGTAACCGGCGCACACATAGTTCACCGAATGGGTCTTAACACATTGGGGTATGAAGGTACTTGTGTGAAACGGAATAGTGTGAAGTAGTTGCCACTTGCCAAGAGTAATGAAGTGTAACAAGCAACCTGTCGATAGTGTGTACCTGTTATAGGTGGCATGACCTCTAGCAGTGAGGAGGAGGTTGTCGGCACTCCTTCCACCAGTGGTCTGTCTCCCATAGCAACAGGAGCGGATTGCACCGCAGAGGTACGGAGGTTCAAGAGTAAAGTTGAGTGCACACATGGAGCCCTCGCGTGGAGCACGGGGGGCCCACTCCGCTACTTGGGAGTAGTAGTGGAAAACGCTGAACAGGTGGCTCAGCGTGTCCCTCCAAAATGCAAGTTACTGTGAATGTGTACATTGTCACTGGAAATAGAGGGTTAACTGGAGAACAGTTGCAGTGTCAGTATACATGGTGTATGTTCATCTCTAAGAGTAGAGGACCATCGTAAGGTTGAGTATTCTCCCATGGCAGACTCAGCCTTGCCCCCCCCCCCCCCCAAAGCATTGGTGAAGACGGCATAAAGCAAAAAGGTACGCCGCCGTGTGTGTGAAGTGACCCTGTTAAAAAGTGACTAACGTAACTCAGAAGAACCCACCCTGGGGTAGGTTTCCTGTATGACCCACACTTGTTGCCCAACAAATTAATGGGAAACATGGGAAGACATGACAAACTACCACCATCCTACCCTTACAAATCAGAGCTGTTGGGCATTCAAATATTTATCTGCTTCCTGTCTACCTAGAGATCTTCCAGCATCGACTTTCTTTGAAGGAAGCTGAAGATAATTACTGTAGCACACCCCACATAGAAGCTGCTGGTGAACAGGGATCCCCCAATCCTGCACAGTCAGGCACACCAAATCTTCAAATGCACACACAGTCAGGAAACAGTCTGTAGCTTTGTTTATTGAGGATTAACAACTTAAATGGGGATAGGAGGTTATGGGATGCCACTTGATGGCAACAATAACTTCAGGGACATCTCACTATGTACATCTTTAAATCCACGGCCCCAGAAGGAAGAGGGGCAAACATGGATGGGACCTGCAGCAGGAAGAGCACGGGGTTTGTTTGCAGGCAAGTCATAATGTGCTAGTACGCAATTTATACTAGCATATTATGCTTTTTACTTTGCAGGGGCAAGGGAAGGAAGTAAAACCCACCGCGGTCTTCAAGGGAGACTCGACTACATGTGCCAGCCCCCCCCCCAGGCCACCGACAGCCTCCTCAACACTGCATCTCCATCTTCCACCAAGCTGCCCTTGCTGGCCTGTTTATTGATGGTGTTGTCTCTGCCCCCTGACAGCTCACCACTGGGGATTGGCCAAGGCCCCATAACTATTCATGGCAGCTTTTCCTAACCCCTGCCCTCTAATTCTAGAAGGTTTTCCAACCTTCAAGACACCAAACAGTAGACATGTGCAAAGCCAAAAAATTTGTTCATTTTCGTTTCATTAGTTTATTGTTTTTTCGTTTTTCAGGTCATTTGTTATGATCGCAATTCAAAAATTCGTACATTCGTAAATTAGAAAATTCGGAGATTCGGAAATTTGAAAATTCAAAAAACTGAAATAGTAACTAATTATAGGTATTGTAATTTTACTTTCAAATTTGACTGTCAGTAAACGTAACAAATACGAATTTATCCGAAGTTACGAATTATCCAAAACGAATGCTACGTCTAAACAAATGGAACGGAACAAATAAATAATAAAACGTTTTTTATTAATATTATTGTTATTTATTATTATTCATTACGTTCCATTCGTTTGGATACGGCATTCGTTATTTCGGATAAATTTGTATGTGTTACGTTCACTAACAGCCAAATTTGAAAGGAAATTAGAATACCTATAATTTAATAGTTACTAGTAATTGTTAAATTAGTTAATTATTTCAGATTTCCAAATTTACTAATTCACGAATGTACAAATTTTTCAAATTTACGAATATTCGGAAAAATTCCTTAAACGGGTTTTCGTTAATTCAGATATTTCCGAATTAACGAATTTGTCAAAATTCATTAAAAAACAAATTTGGAAAAAAATGAATTGCACATGCCTTCCAAACAGAATTTAGTGGCACACATTTGCAGACACAGGCAAATGCTTGTGGTTTCCACATGTAACTGTTTGAAAATCGTAGAGCTGAGTAGAAGATTTTTGGACAAACAGTGCTGTTGGACAGGAGACAGTTGAAAGCCACCCACTAAGCAAATTTTGGCTGGTTCATGAGAAACCTGCTGAAATTTGCATACAGTGTGCCCAAACACCTCTTTTTGTAAGCATAGGAACAAGGGTTGACTGCTTTGGGCTGTTCAGTATCTCCTAGTCTGCTGTTCTGCTACTCCTCCCTCTTCTGGATATTTCTAGAAATATAGTGGGAGGGAAAGCAGGACAAGCAGCCTGAATATGTATGGATCTCTGCCCAATCCCAAAGCCTGGATCAGAGTCTGGCTAGAGCCAAGAGAGCAGGAGGGAGGAAGCTCCACTATTCTGGGACTGAGCAAGTACTTGATCCTGCTACAAATTGGAGAAGTGACTGTGGGATGCAGTGCAGCCAAGAGTTGTGCAAAAAAGTCAGGAGCGTACTATACAGTCTACATGTGCCTAGTGCAGCCAGCAGTTGTAGAAGTTCAGCCAAGAGGCAGTACAACAGTGCAGCTTAAGGTTGTGCAATACATTCAGCAATGTGTACAGAGAATCCAGAAGATTAGCCGCCCTCACATTGGGGGTATCCCATGCCTAGCCAAGTCCCTGTAAAACACACACGAAAGAAATCTCTAGACCAATTCTTGAGCCAGCGGGAAAAAGCCATGTGCTTGGGTGTGCAAGGGGGAATAAGCCCAATTACCAGCAGCTCCTGCAGTAGTAGCACTACATAAAGGCACAAGATTTCTAAGACAGGAAAGGCAATTGTAAACCCAGGTGGTCTTCTCCCCACCCCCCTCCTGCCAATTGTGCAATAACTGCTTTGGCTTACAGTATACTGTCCATGCACCTACTGGGGGGACTTCATGAGCAGTAGAGTGAGGAGCTCTCAGTTTGCAGTATTTGCCAAAACTTATTTTAGCTGCAATTCTTCCTAGGAGACCCACATGGGCATCCGCAGGTAGGACCAAGGTGGGGGTGGGGGGGAACAAGTGCATGGAGTCAGATCAGGAGTTCCCCACTTGGTCTTTATCCTAGCACCAGTGGCCAGCCCTGCCCGCACCTGTACACACAGTTTAGCACGGACGGTGACAGCTGGTGCGAGGAGCGGGACAGTGAGGGCTTCAGGGGGTGGGCAGGATGACATCACCCGGTCTACATAGTGCGAGTGGCCCAGAAGACAGAGGCTACGTGAAAGGAGGAGAGCAGCAAGACGCCAGGAACAGTGGGCACAACGTCCCCTGCGCTTCCCAGAACTCCTTAAACCTCCTCACTGCTCCCAGGCCTGGAGGACAGACTGACCAGGGGTTCAGAGAACAAGGACGGGCAGGAAATGCAAGCAGCCAGGGACCACTCCAGGTCACTGAAAAGATCCAATGGAAGGAACAGAGCACCTGTCCTCACCCAGAATGAAAAATAACCAGTTACACTTACCGGTAACGGTGTTTCTGGGAAGTCTTCCAGGATGGCACCCTGAGAGATGACTGGTCCACCTGACAGGAAACACAATCAATCAAGAGGTTAAAGGCCCCCGCCCCTCCCGATGCTCCTCAGTTGTGACAAAGTATTGACCCACACCAGTGCACGAGAGTGAAAAACATAACCACCACCACACTCTAAACATTACATTTTCCTAAATAGAACAGGTGGGAAGTAGGCCTGCCGTCCTGGAAGACTTCCCAGTAACACCGTTACCGGTAAGTGTAACTGGTTATTTTCTCAAGTCGTCTTCCAGGAAGGCACCCTGAGAGAAGAGCAAGTAGCTCAGGCCTACCTTTAGGGCGGGACCACCGGTTGCAGGACCTTCCTGCCAAATGCCAGGTCCTGAGAAGATAGTAACTCCACTCTATAATGCCTCAGGAACGTGTTCTGGCTTGACCATGTAGCGGCTCTACATATCTGCTCCACCGAAGCTCCGGCCCATTCCACCCAGGAGGTTGCCAGAGATCGCGTGGAATGCGCTCTAAGATTTCTAGGAGCTGCTTTACCTGACCACTCATAGTCTAACGAAATGGTATGCTTAATCCATCTGGCTATAGAAGCCTTGGATGCCTGTTGGCCCTTCTTTTCGCCAGAAAAATTAACTAAAAGATGGCTGGACCTCCTTAACCCTTTCTAGGTAGGATAATAAACAGCGTCTGACGTCCAGACAATGAAAAGAAACTTCCCCTTCATTTTTGGGGTTACTACAAAAGGAAGGCAGCACCACTTCTTGAGTCCTATGGAACTTTGATGCTACCTTAGGGAGGTACAGGGGGTCCTGCCTAAGTATAACCCTGTCCTCGAATAAAGAAAAAAATGGTTCTTTAATAGAAAAAGCCTGAATGTCACCTACTCTCCTAGCTGAGGTGATTGCGAGTAAAAAGGCCAACTTAAAGGTCAGGATCCTAAGGGGGATCTGATCTATTGGTTCAAATGGGGCCTTTGTTAACCCCTCCAGTACTAGTGTAAGGTCCCAAGGAGGACACCTGGACACTTGAACAGGGGACAACCTCTCCCTGACCAAGAGAAATCTCTTGATCAGGGGGTGTAATGCCAAACGTTTCTCAAGGAAACAGGACAAGGCTGAAACCTGCGCCTTAAGGGTCTTCTCCATCCTGGAGAAATTCTAAGATAGCAGGGATCTCTCTTTGAGAAGTCCCTCTCTCCTGACACCAGCGAGAGAAAATTGCCTAGGTCTTGGCGTAAATACACCTTGTGACTGGCTTTCTACTAAGGAGCAGTGTATCCACTCCTCTGTCCGACAGTCCCTTCTCCCGCAGGTTCTGCCTTTCAAGAGCCAGGCCGTCAGCTTGAAGAAGCTGGGGTCTGGGTGGCGGACTGGACCCTGAAGGAGAAGGTCGCCCCGGACAGGGAGGTGAAGTGGTGGGGCTATGGACCAACCCTGCAGGGTTGGAAACCAGGCTCTCTTGGGCCACCAAGGGGCTATTATAATCAACTTGCTTTCTGAGAGGAACAGTTTTTGAAGGACCCTCGGAATTAGTCCCAGAGGGGGAAAGGCATAGGCCAGTCGGAAGTCCCAGACCTGCGCCAACGCATCTATCCCCTCTGAGCCTCTCTCTCGAGCAAGGGAAAAAAATCTCTTTACCCTTCTGCTTTTCCTGCGGGCAAAGAGATCTATCTCTGGAATGCCGAATTGCCGACTTACCAGGGAAAAGACCTCTGGATTCAGTTCCCATTCCCCCTGCAGAATCGGCTGCCGACTGAGGTAGTCTGCCTCTACATTTAATGTCCCCTTTATGTGGATTGCGGAGATGGAAGGAATCCGACTTTCCGCCCAGGAATGGATCTCTGCTGATAGGGATAGGAGTGTTGTAGATCTGGTACCCCCCTGATGATTCAGAAACGCCACTGCCGTGGCATTGTCTGACAAGACCTGCACCTCCTGGCTCCTGATCCTTCCCTCGAAAGCCTTTAGTGCTTCTCCTATGGCCAACAGCTCTCGAAAGTTGGAGGAGGCCCTTCTTTGTTCTGAATTCCAGGACCCCTGAGCTCTTAGATCCTCCAGGTGGGCTCCCCACCCCCAGGAACTTGCATCTGTAGTTAACCTGAGAGGCTGAAGTTGGCTCCAAAGGAGGCCCCATTGAAGCCTCTGAGGAAGGAGCCACCAGTGAAGGGAGTTCTTTACTTCGACCGGAATGGCTATCTCTATGTCCAGAGAGTCTCTTTTTCTGTCCCAAGAGGATAGAAGAAAGTGCTGGAGGGGCCTGGAGTGTAGCTGTGCCCAAGGAACTGCTGGGATAGCTGACGTCATTAGACCCAGAACTCTCATGATACCTCTGTAGGAGATGGTGCTTGCCTGTAACAGCGACCTGACCGCTGATATGAGGCCCTCTACCTTGCCCTGAGGCAGAACTAACTTTTGCTCTCAGGAGTCCACCAGGAAACCTAGATACAGCTTTGTCTGAGCAGGAGTCAGCAAGGACTTTTCCCTGCTGACAATCCATCCCAGGTCTTCCAAGGTCTCCATTACTCTGGATAGATCCAGAAGTAGTTGATCCCGACTTAGACTGTAAATCAAAATGTCGTCCAGGTAGGGAATTAATGCCACTCCCTGGAGGTGCAAAAAAAGCCACCACCTCTGCCATGACCTTTGTGAAGACTCTCGGACTGCATGCCAGTCCAAAGGGGAGGGCTGTGAACTGCCAGTGTTGCACTCCCTCTGGAGAGGCGATCGCAAATCTCAGGAAGCTTTGATGGCCCTGAAAAATGGGGACATGAAGGTAGGCGTCTTTTAAATCTAAGGTCACCATAAACACATCTTTGAGGAGATGTCTCCTGAGAGAATAGACACTCTCCATGCGGAACTTCTTGTAGTAAAGAAAAACATTGAGTTTCCTTAGATTTATAATAAGACGATACCTTCCTGAGGGTTTTGGTACCACAAAAATGTGGGAATAAAACCCCTGAACCTGCTGGTCCACTGGAACAGGTATTATAACCTCCGGACTGGCCAGCTCTCTTATATTCTGAAGGATTCTTACTACCTTGCAGGGATCCCTGGGAAGGTAGGTCAAGAGAAACTTGGGGGGTGGAGGGCAGAGAAACTCCAATCTGTAACCCTCTCTTATGATCCGAAGAACATAGGAACTTTGGGTGATCCTTTCCCACTGAGAGGCAAAGTGGGCAAGTCTGCCCCCTACCGGAAAGTCATTTGGGGGTCTTGTCAACTGACTTTTGGCTGGAAAAGAGAACGCCAGTCTTTTGTTTGTCTTTTCCTGCGCCCAAATGTCTATTAGGGGAGACCTTTTTCTCAGAGAAGCGATTCTTTCCCTGGGGGCCACGAAAAAAACGCTTCCTCTCTCTCCTAGGTTTGGTAGAAAATTTTTCCCCTTCTCGGTAGAAAGGGCTAAAGCCTGATCTAGGCCAGCACCAAAAAGGAGCGTCCCTTCAAAAGGGAGACCACAAAGATGGGTCTTGGATGAGCTATCCCCATCCCAGGTTTTAACCCAGAGGGCTCGCCTGGCTGAGTTTAGTAAGGCACCTGTCTTAGCAGTTGTACGCACTGTCTCAACCGCAGCATCTGCTAAATATGCGACAGCATTCCCTATGACCTCAAGAGAATCCAGGACCTCCTTGGATTTTGAGGTTCGGGATACGTGGTCCATTACTTTACAGACCCACGTGTCGGCATTCCTTGCGATGCAAGCTGAGGCCAATGCAGGGCTCAAATCCGCAGCGTTAGCTTCCCAGGCTCTGCGTAAAATGGTTTCAGCCCTGCGATCCATTTCATCCTTTAAGTTACTGGTGTCTTCGAAGGAAAGATCTGACTTTTTAGAGACCTGTGCTAAGGAGGCGTCTAGTCTAGGAGTTTTGAAAAAGCTTTCCTCATTCTCCTCAGAGAAGGGGCATCTACGCCTCCAGGTTTTATATTTCAGAAGCCTTCTTTCTGGTTCTTTCCATTCCCTTAAGGAAGTCATCTTAAGGGCGGAATGTACCGGAAGGACCCTGGCCTGAGGTTTAATCAAGTCTCTATACATCCTATCCTGAGCGGACACCTGTGCAGCAGGCTCCTGAATCTCTTATGAGGCATAAAATAGCTTTCAGAAGATCTTCCATGTCGTCGGCAGAAAATATATGTCTGTTAGACCTGGATTCCTCCCTCCCATCTTCCTCTTGGCTGTCCACCACCCCTTCATCAGAAAACTCCTGATTAGGAACTTCTAAATCACACTCTTCCTCAGAATCGTGGGGGAGTGGGTACTTCAGTACATCCGCCCAATATCTCCTAGAGGAGGCAAAGCTCTCCTGGGAAGAGGCATCCTTACTAGAGTGAGCCTCTGAATCCCTAGGCTTAAGGGTGGCCTGAAAAGACTTTAAGGTGGACAGCATCTCAGTCTGCATAGTAAGGAATTCCTTCATTAACTGGGATGTCTCCTTCCCTGTCACCTTCTGTATGCATTTAAAACAGAAGGGTTTTGGATGATCTGGGGTAGCCTGTCATTACAGTTCCCACATCTCTTAGAGCGGGTGGAGGATTTCACAGGACAGCTGGCAACCTCACGGGCAATAGCATCGTCCCCTGAAAAACACACAGGCATACACTGTGAGAATTGGAGAAGAGTTGGGGTACCCTCCCCCTCTAAACCTCCGGAGGCCAGTCAGACTCACCCCCTGTGGTCTCTTCCATGGCCGCAGACCCTGCAGGTCTCTCCTTCTCATGTTCCATGCTACTTCCGATCCCTGGAGGTGCTGCATACAGGAACGCAGAGGAGACATGGGCGCCTGTTCCCTGTGACTTTATACATCCTCTGTATGCTGGCTGCATCGCGCCACCGCCATCTTGCCAAAGACCGGAAGTGGTACTGGACCTGAGGTCACTTCCTGCTGCAGCCTTCCCACTCCCTCCTCTTAGAGGAGGAAGTGATGTCATGATCTCCAGGAAAATGGCGCCAAGCGCTGGGACGCTGAGCTCTCCATGCAGAGCTTCTTGCCGCGCGACCCCCGCAAACGGTCGTTCCGGTCGGCGGGCGGACAGGCGGCCAGACGGGTGGACGGACTGCAGCCCTGGCCAGACCCCAGAATGGGTCCCAGACTCACCCCCTGTGGTCTTGTAGCCATTAGAAGGAAAACCAGCAACTCCTGCCATTGCACGGCCACCGCACAGGTAAGGAAGGGCAACAGGAAATTTGGCCCCTGAAGATCTGGGTACACCACCGTATCCAGGGTTCTTCAGCACTCGGGGGGGGGGGGGCTTTTCTATGGGAGAAGCACAGTCACTGACCCAGGTCCCGCTTCTGCTGTCTCCCCCCCCCCCCCCCCGAGAAATGGATTGGGAAACCCCCCCCCCCCCCCCAGGGAGGAAACCATCCGGCCAGACCCGGTGGCTTCCCAGGCATTTGGTCCGGCTCCCAGGGGGAGACCACCAGCCCCAGGCCTTTAGGTCAACAGAAAAATAACAAACGGTTTCACTGTGGGGAAACACAAATCAAAAACTGAGCATCGGGAGGGGCGGGGGCCTTTAACCTCTTGAATGATTGCGTTTCCTGTCAGGCGGACCAGTAATCTCTCAGGGTGCCGTCCTGGAAGACGACTTGAAAAACAGGTCTTGCCAGCCGCTGGCCATCATGGATATCCTACTGGCATGCAAGGTACCATACTGGAGCATCACGCACACACACTTAAGGGACTGCAGACAGGGCTGGGGGGGTCCCTCTGTCAACCCCCTCCCTTTCTCACCCCCTACATGTACGCAGTCTGTCAGTCTCTTGGGCCACGTCCACAGTCTGACCATCTTCTGTACTACATCTGCAGTTTGACCATGGTAATGTGATAACACTGGCAAAAAGGGTCAGCATGGGTGACCTTAAAATGATGCCCCCCCCCCCCCCCGAAAAAAAAAAAGTTCTGCGGACGCCCATGGAGACCCATGCAGACTCTTAAAGACTCCAAGTGAATTCTAATAGTGTAAGTGGAAGCAGCTTAGAAGATCAGCAATTTAGCCAGACAAAGCACCAAGGTTAGGTAGGCAAGATGTCACAACAGTGTTAGTAGAACAACTTTTAATAAGTATACAAAATGAATAAAAAACAGCAACATACAAAAGCCATCAATAAATTATTGTCAATTTAAAAGTAAACATTTAAACATCATGAGACTCTGCAACTGTGGATTGTTGTGAGGATTTCAAGGTCTTCTTTGGCAACAGAACAGCTTGGATGTTGGGCAAGACTCCCCCATCTGCAATGGTAACACCAGCAAACAGCTTGGCCAGTTCCTCATCATTCCTGACAGCCAGCTGGATGTGTCTGGGCAAGATGCGGGATTTCTTGTTGTCTCTGGCTGCGTTTCCTGCCAGCTCCAGGACCTCTGCACACAGATATTCAAGAGTGGCTGCCATGTAGATGCCGGCTCCAGAGCCAATCCTCTCTGCATAGTTTCCCTTCCTCAGAAAGCGGTGGATGCGGCCTACTGGGAACTGGAGACCTGCTTTCGCTGACCTGGAAGACTTGACACCAGTTGGAGGCTTCATGACCTTCTTGCCACGACCAGACATTTTGGAAAAAACTGCAAAGAAAAAAAAAAAAAAAAAAAAAAGTTTGGAGGTTCACCATCTCTATTTGTCCTGTTTATCATTGTAAGCAGTAAAAAAAAAAAAAAGATTGGGTTGTCCCCAGAAAAGTAAGAGGTTAAATCTTCCAATGGGGACACTAGTTCTGGTGACCTAGGGGTCCCCAAGGAATTCAGCATACATCCTGTTTGGCTATGGGACAGGAAGTGAAGGGAAATCTCTGCAATGTGTCAGATGGCAAAAAAAAAAAAAAAAAAAAAAAAAAAAAAAAAAGTATAAAAGTTCCCCTATAGTTCTACTTTAACTTCCAATCATTTCTTGATTCTCCCTAGGCAGGAAAAAAAAAAATGGGCAGTCTACACATCCCAGGCGCAGACTCATCTGAATTGCTTTCATAGGTGTGTGCAGCCTATTGCATTAGGGTGTACACCCCAAAGATCAAACATACCTTTCTCTGCAGTCTGAGCTGCACAGGGCAGTGAATGAATTGGAAGTGCTCTGTGCCGAGTGTCTTCCTGTACATTCACAAACTGAAGCATAGTAAACAGTTCAGAATGAGCACAGTGAGCAAGTGTTCAGTGTTTGTTTAGAAAAAGGGGCCAGTAAATGACATTTACTAGCCCCTTCCCCTGCTCTCCACCCTGAAACATCCCCCCCCGCAGTAGCCAGAGGGAGAGAGAGGAGGGGGGAGCCAGCAGCACAGCAGGTCCAACAATGGGATGGAAGCACAGCCAGTAGGGGGAAATCAGCACCGCACATACCGATTAGGGCAGTGGTTCTCAACTTCAGTCCTCGGGACCCACCAACAGGCCAGGTTTGCAAGATAGCTGAAATACATCACAGGTGATATCTCTTGCTGCTCAGTGATTGCAGTATTCTAGTCTGCAACTCCTCAAGGTAATACTTAAAATCTGGCCTGTTGGTGTGTCCCGAGGTCTGGAGTTGAGAACCACTGGATTAGGGTGTGCCCACACCTGACAACCCCTGTGCATGCCCATGCTTGCTTTAGATTAGAGGTAATAAAGTCAGAGTGGATTAAGTGGACAGGGGGTAGTATGTGTGGCCACATAGTGAAGCCTGATAGGATTAAACTGTTACAGCTCTTAAAGGAGGGGGTCTCTAAACTTCTACACAAAGGGCCAGTTTCCTGTTATTCAGACTTTGGGGGGGCTGGACTGTGACCCACGGGAGTAAACAGTGCCCTATTGTTGGGGTCAGTGGGAGGAATGGTGCCTCAAGGGCTGGATAAAGGCAAGCAAAGGGCCACATCTGGCCCCCGGGGCACAGTTTGGAGGCCACCAATCTAGAGTATGGTGTGGAACAGTCACAGGTCCAGAGTGGCAAACAATGAATAGTGGTCACTGAGGGCTGACAGCAAATACAGTCAAGGCCATGCCAGTCAAAACCATGCAGCCAACTGCAAAAGTGACAAGTATTCAATATCCACTGACTTACCAGTCAGTGTCCCTGTTATAGGGGAATGCTGTCCTGCCTTGGTGACAATTTAATTTTTTTGCCCCAAGAAATTGACAAAACAAAAAAACTCACCATGTCTACTTTCCAAAAAGGGGTCATTTGGGAGTTATTTGTACTACCCTGCCATTTTCAGGTCTCAAGAAATGATAGGCCATCAGTATTGATCGATTTTCAGATATTCCAATGTTAGTGGACACTAACTTTCCTACAGAATAAATATGCACCGATTTGGGTTACATTAAAAAGGAAAGGACAAGAAGTTTGTCAAATTTCAGTCTGCTTTCGTTAGAGAAAAAAAAACCCACACCCCACACAACATGGTGATAAAATACCACCAAAAGAAAGCTCCAAATTGTGTGAAAATGCCAGCACTGTCCCAGCTACAGCACTGCTCCTAATTCTTGGTGTCACAGGCCCCTGCTATTATCAAACTCCAGTGATGAGGGAGCTGGGGGCATGGTTTATTGGTACTGTGTGGGTCTATGAATGCACACAGTCCAGCTTGGGAGCGCATCCACAGGGGTGCCGCAGCCCCCATAGCAGGTTACTTAGGAGGCACCCAGAGCAGGAAGAAGCAGAAAGCACCATTGGTTGGACTTAAAAAAGGTGTAAGTGATCAAAAGCCATATTCCATGGGGAAAAACAAAAACACCCACACCCCACAAAAAAAAAAACTTAAAACAGGACTTGTTCTAGAAATTCAGGACAATTACCTAAAAATGTCAGGTCTTAACAGACAGCTGAATTTACAGAGCAGCAAGGTCAGGATCTAAATAAGCCAGTATCCTATGCACTGGAAAGGAAGATAAATCACAGTTAACTAGGCCAACATAGACAGCAACTTAACTGTGTAAAGTTCAAATACTATACTGCAAGCAAACTTACCACAGCAAATTTTTTTTGCTATATACTTCCTTGACCAGCTCACACTGCAGCAATCCAAAGCCAAGTAGTATGTAGCCTCACTATAGCTTATATACCTGAACACTCTCAGGAAGAGGCTAATTGCAAGCATAGCGCCACAGGTGCAAGAGGTAAGGTCATTATTACAGGGTTTATTGTGTAATCCCTTCCCTGACCCAATCACATTACAAGCATGGCAGAGTAGAAGAAGCTATATTCATTTAGAGGGAGTTTTTTCTTCCCACACCATTATATTTTTGTTTCAGATTTTATCCATCAGATAAAACAGACAAAATTCAGCAAAAATTGCATAGTGTGAGTGCCTGTGTATACTGTCCATCCAATCAGATGGTACCTCACACAACGGTTGGTACATTTTGATGAATATACAGTGCATCCAGAAAGTATTCACAGTGCTTCGCTTTTTCCATATTTTGTTATGTTATGTTATGTTATTTGTTTGCCTCATTCCAAAATGGATTAAATTCATTATTTTCATTATTTTCCTCAAAATTCTACAAACAACACCCCATAATGGCAACGTGAAAGAAGTTTTTTTAAATCTTTCCAAATTTATTAAAAATAAAAACTAAAAAAAATCACATGCACATAAATATTCACAGCCTTTGCATGACACTCAAAATTGAGCTGAGGTGCATCCTGTTTCCATTGATCATCCTTGAGATGTTTCTACAACTTGATTGGAGTCCACCTGTGGTAAATTCAGTTGATTGGACATGATTTGGAAAGTCACACACCTGTCTATATAAGGTCCCGCAGTTAACAGTGCATGTCAGAGCACAAACCAAGCCATAAAGTCCAAGGAATTAACTATAGACCTCCGAGACAGGGTTGTATCAAGGCACAGATCTGGGGAAGGGTACAGAAACATTTCTGCAGCATTGAAGGTCCCAATGCGCACAGTGGCCTCTATCCTCTGTAAATTGAAGAAGTTTGGAACCACCAGAACTCTTTCTAGAGCAGGCCGCCCGGCCAAACTGGAAGGGAAGAGCCTTAGTCAGGGAGGTGACCAAGAACCTGATGGTCACTCTGACAGAGCTCCAGCCTTTCTCTGTGGAGAGAGGAGAATCATCCAGAAGAACAACCATCTCTGCAGCACTCCACACATCAGGTCTGTATGGTAGAGTAGCCAGACGGAAGCCACTCTTCAACCAAAGGCACATGACAGCCCACCTGGAGTTTGCTAAAAGGCTCCTGAAGGACTCTCAGACCATGAGAAACAAAATTCTCTGGTCTGATGAAACAAAGATTAAATTCTGTGGCCTGAATGGCAAGCATCATGTCTGGAGGAAACCAGGCACCGCTAATCACCTGCCAATACCATCCCTACCGTGAAGCATGGTGGTGGCAGGATCATGCTGTGGGGATGTTTTTCAGTGGCAGGAACTGGGAGACTAGTCAGGATCCAGGGAAAGATGAATGCAGCAATGTACAGAGATATCCTTGATGAAAACCTGCTCCAGAGCGCTCTGGACCTCAGACTGGGGTGAAGGTTCCTTTTCTAACAGGACAATGACCCTAAGCACACAGCCAAGATAACAAAGGAGTGGCTATGTGACAACTCTGTGAATGTCCCTGAGTAGCCCAGAATTGAACCTGATTGAACATCTCTGGAGAGATCTGAAAATGGCTGTGCACGGACCCTCCCCATCCAACCTGATGGAGCTTGAGAGGTCCTGCAAAGAAGAATGTGAGAAACTGCCCAAAAATAGGTGTGCCAAGCTAATTTAGGAGTTTATTAGGGGGATTGGGCAGGGTAGTTTTCTATTTAGGACTCATCTACCTTGGGCACTATGTTGTGCCCCTGATGGATAGCCGTATCACTACACAATCTCTAGTATGGGCACGGCCCTTTTCCAACATGACAGCCGGCCCATACATTACTATCCCACATTGACACTAACACGGCGCGTCGCCGTGTGCACACGCAACCATACGCACGCCATCACGGCACGCATGCGCGGGCTCTACAGCAGGAGTCTGTTGCCTAGGTGACGCTCGACGTACCTACGTTGACCGCACCTGACAGCAGCAATGATAGGTGAACTGCGCCATTGGTCAGCACGGCGCCTTGTCTCCGCCCATATCCCGGCCCACACCACATATAGGACGCCAGAGACGGCAAATGGCGTCATACTTCCCAAGGTATCTACCTAGGAACATCGGGGCGAATCTATGGTGTGGAGCTCTATGGACCCTTCCTGTTCCAAGTCATGCAACTTGCACCTTTGAAAAAGTGTTTTTTTGCCTCACACACTTATAAGGAACAGGATCCCCCCCTATGTTGGGAGGCCAGCCCTTATGGCTGGACTAACTGTTTAGGGGGGGCTTGGTTGTGTGGTGCTTTTTGTGGGGGTCACTGTGTGGGAGGTGTGTGGGGTGTGGGGGGGGGTTGCTGTGGCTGCCCCCCTCTCTCCTCCCCGCCGCCCCCCCACTGTTGCCTCACCGGTACCCCCCACTCATTTACGTTTTGCCTTATTTTTTGCCCTATTTTTACAGACAGCCATCAGTTATCTGAGGCTGAAGGTGACCAATACCGGGATCATTTTTTATCCAGTCATCTTGTACAGATATAGGACAACTTAAACCACCAGAGTTGGGGGACTTCTGTACCCCGGCATGGGATAATACACTTACCCGCGGGATGCTTTGGGAGGACGTAAGTTATATGAGAATCCAACTAATGCAAGAAATGTATATGTGTGTATATATATATTTATAAATTGTAATATTACGATTTTTGATTTTTAGACTGTGATGTATTTCCCTGAAGAAGACTTTTCTTTAAAAAGATATATATGTTGAAACGCGTTGGAAATTCCACTACTCTATGCCACGGTTGTCATCTATGTTGACTGTATTGGGTAGTGTGATACATCACTTCCTTTTACATACTCTTCTTTATGCAATATCTGTATTATGATTTAATTATTATTTGATGTATATACAGATTTGTCCTTGAAATTTGAACTCTGAACATTTGTCTGTTGGATGAACTATTTTTGTAAATTTTGTATATTTTAACTTTGATCGATATAAAATAAAATTGATTTTTATCTAAAAATTTAAATTCATTGCCTTAAAAATCCCCTAAGAGGTCTTACAATTTTCAGCTTGTAGCATCATACTCAAAAATACTTGAGGCTGTAATTGGTGCCAAGGATGCTTCAACAAAGTATTGAGCAAAGGCTGTGAATACTTATGTACATGGGATCATTTTTCCTTTTTTATTTCTAATAAATTTGCAAAGATTTCAAACAAACTTTTTTCACAATGTTATTATGGGGTATTGTTTGTAGAATTTGGAGGAAAATATTTAATTTAATCCATTTTGGAATAAAGCTGTAACATAACAAAATGTGGAAAAAGTGAAGCGCTGTGAATACTTTCCGCATGCACTGTATATATATATATATATATATATATATATATATATATATATAATATATATATGAGCTATAGTCACCTTGCTCCGTGTTTATGTGCACCCACACATGTAATACAGTTTTAATCAGATTTTTTTTTTTTTTTTAAATCAATCATCTTTCTGGTAGATGTGATTTTTACAGTTTATTGAAAGATATTTCGTACAAAAGATACTTGGATAACCTTACATACCAAAAATACATTTTTTACAGTTTATTGAAAGATCTTTCATACAAAAAGATCCTTGCATAACCTTACGTACAATAAATAAAATTTTCTTGGAAAATACATGGCTGCCTTATAACACTGAAACAATGCTTGTGGATGCAGAAAATGCACATGAGTATTAGGCATAATCAGGGCTGCTGTTAGAAATCACAGGACCCCATACAGCCTACCTAACAGCCCCTCCAAAAAAATGATCAAATGATATTTTCTCTAAAACGCCATAGCTGTGATGCTTTGCAGCAGTTGCAGACATACATAGATGAAGACCCACTGAATTATATACTGTAGTGCTGCTCTGCTAGCGCACCACGCACACAGTTACGGTTCGCTAGTGCTGGGTTAAAGAAGGCAGTAAGGAGGCAATATGCCTCCTCACCGCTTGTTAAATGCTTTCTGAACAGAGATCCAAATGCTAGCTGCTCTTCAGAGAGCAAAGCAGAATTGAACAAGTCCGTAATTTACAGTGAATGAATGGGAGGCGCTCTGAGGCTTTCTGTTCATTCACAAGCTGAAGCATAGTAAACACTATGCTTAAGTGATGAATACACACAGGAGCGATCGGTACTGATCACTTACTGTGTTCATTCAGGAAAGGAAAGGGCTGGTAACTATGACATATTTACTCCCCCACCCAACCCCCTACTACTGTCTATCCTGCAACATCATCCTATGTTTCTGCAAAAGTTGGCGGGAGAGGAGAGGAGGAAACTCAGGGAGGGGGGGCACACAGGGGGGCCCGACAGCAGGTGGAAGGGGGCGCAGATCCTAAAACCAATCCCCCTGCAGCACAGCTGGAGGGAGAAAGAAGAGCAAAAGCTGACAGAGCTGCAGGGGGATCTACGAGAGTCACGGGTGTCAACAATAAGGCAGTACAGCCGGCCAATTGCCCGAGCCCCCTTTTGAACTGATGGGACCCGAGCACAGTACAGGAGGGCTGGCTGTATTGCTATATCAGCAGCCCTGGGTTTAATTGTTCATTCCTATGTACTGTATACTCTTTTCCAGAATTCTAGCGCTCGTAGTTTTTTCAGCATGATGGCTTTTGATGCTGCAATCAAAAAATGGGAATACTGTAATGCATCAGTTTTACAACAAAATTCCCTGTGCACTAAAGCACAATCCACATAATCCTCCCTACATAACCATTGAACCTAGCTCTAACTCCCCCTTACAAACACACGTGTGCAAATGTGTCTTGCTGTGCTGTAATTCATTCTGAATGGCACCTCAGTGCACATATACAGTAACAACAAACACATCCATGCTACAGCGTACCATGATACACACATGTCAGCGCTCTGTGGTGTGTAGTGTGTTGCCCAAAAGGAGTGCAAGTGCATTTCTTCTTGTTTTGAGACTTGCTAAGGATCTCTCTCCATGCCCTCGGAGCACAGCAATAAATTGTCTAACAGTTTGGAGAGGGCCCACTGAAAATGCTGACACCTGTGAATGGGCCTTTAACTGCCTCAGATTTCGTAACTTTATATCCTATCAGGCTCAATAACACCTTTGTGGTGCAATGCATTACTGAAGAGCACATTATGTGGGTTAGCATGTTGCGATTCAATTCATTTTGAACTGTTCTGATCCATAAGAGCCCATTTACACCTATTGAGGTGTGTTTGGCAGGGGTGCCCAACCTTTTGATGAACGAGGGCCACCTAAGCAACTTGGTAACTGATCACGGGCCACAATGAGTGGCATATGCAGAGCAGACATGGACACAGCCCGCTCTACTCTATGGGCCCTCCGATCCGCCCAGATGGATGGGGACGGATCCCCTTCGGTTTTTTTTTAGCGGATTAGATTGGAGGTAGGTGGGTGTAAACAGACACAAGTCCGATTACATCTGCTGCTCTATAGAGATGAAGGGAGGGTCTGACTGGGTCTGCCTGAAAAACGGACAAACCAGAATGGACCCGATCAGACTGATTGTGTGAAAAGGGCCTAAGGCTGCTTTCACACTGATGCGCTGTGGTTTACCCGCACAGTGGGTGCAGCGCAGTGCATCTGTGGCTTTCCTGCAGGTTACCTGCACTTTGCCATAGAACCCTATTATATCCTGCAGGTGTGGTGCACTTTCAGAAAGTGCACCAAAACTCCTGCATTGAGGCGTTTTGGGCACTTTTAGAAAGCGCATCAAACCCGCAGGTAATATCAGAAGTCTATGGCTCAGTGTAGAAAAACCGCAGGTGCACTGCACCCGCGGATCAGGTGGAAAGCAGGCCAGAATAACCAGTGTCACTGGCTGTTGCTGTCCCAGGCGGGTATTGCTGGCTGTTTTTTGTTTGTTTTTTTGCTAATTTTTGTTTATTTTCTTTTTTTATAGATCAAAGGGAAAAAAGACAAGCTTACAACTTTAAATGACTTATTAAAAAGACACAATCTAATCTTTTCTCAGAGGAATTGACTCTTTTTATGCCATCCTTGGTGACAATGGAATTTTTCAGTGCATCTCTTGTGTACACATCTCTCTCAGCTGCAGAAATAAATACATCTATTGTCAAAAGAAGGTGCTCATTCTGCATGTTCTTGTAGCCAATCTGATTGTCCAGAAGGGACTGGAGCATGGTTCAATTTTTTTGGTGAGGGTGAGGCAGTCCCCATGGAATCCACTACATCCAAGAACTGTTTTATATGTCAGCTTGTAGCATTTGTGTGTGTCCCTGAAGCAACAAGTGCAAAATCTTCCCCAGCAAGAGCCAATACAGTACCTCTATTGAAGGTGTAGAATAGGGGCTGAACCTCTGCTGCACTGGCCCTGT
Source organism: Lithobates clamitans (assembly GCA_037952925.1). Lineage (NCBI taxonomy): Eukaryota > Metazoa > Chordata > Amphibia > Anura > Ranidae > Lithobates > Lithobates clamitans. The sequence goes on from JBBGZY010000723.1 coordinate 10,393,168, forward strand.
GTAATGGTAATCCATCCCCCTGTACATGTGCTCCCCAGCCCAGGACTCCGCAGGCATATCCTGATACACAAACTCCACTGCCACTCTCACACCTGGCAATCTGTCGGCTGATGCTGTCCCAGGCAGAGTGCATTTGGTATCACTCTATCTGTGACAGGAGCTGGCGCTATACAGGAAGCATTGGCTCTGCTCTCTACTGCAACCATAAGCTTCCTGTACTGCCAGCTCCATTTTTACCACTGATGTTCTGGGATGGCGGGTCGGGAACCCGTGATCTGGGCTTGCCGACCTGCCATCCCAGAGCAGGAGGTCGCGGGCCACATCAGAGGGCACTGCGGGCCAGCAGTTGGGCACCCCTGCTCTATGGTTTCCTGAGTCACTGGGGCAGCGATCCAGTTGGATGCTGGCCACCCATGTGACTCTGGTTTTAAGACCCTGGCTCCTGGGTTTGGTGCACATTCACGTGTGGGTAGTGTAGGTATAGGTTACACGTCTGTCAGGGACCTGTATATTCTGATGGGGGAGTCCCCGCTGTCAGAATACAATAGAACAGGGGGAGATCCCTGCATCCACATCAATTGTGTGGACACTGCGATCTGTGAGTTTTTCTTTTTTGTTCAATGCACTGGTTGAACGAAAAAAAAATGATGCGTGTATACTAGGGGTGTTGAATGTAATCGCAGCATCGATGCATCGCGATTTCGACGTACGCGATGCTGCACCGATGCTGCGAGTTGGCCGAATAGATTGTTGATGACGTCATCTGCCGCCCTGCTCCGTGCAGTGCTCTGCCTCTCAGGGAGAAACACAGAGGCAGAGCCTGCATGGTGGCTAAAGCCCCCTCCCCTTCATTGAAGAAGAAAGTCAGCTGATGAGCTGACAGCCAATACAGTGCAGGGGGAGGGGCTCGAGGAGACCAGACATGAGGAGAGGCTTCACTGGAGGCAACGGAAGGAGGAAAACACACTTAGCATCATGGAGGAGGGTCGACTGACACGGAGAGCAGGTAAGTGCCAGTGTCACTGATCCCATCCTTTCACTACCATCACCCCTCTGCCTGATGCCTCTGATCCCACCATCCGTCTGCCTGATGAAATTAAACAGAGATAGTTACCACCGCTCTAGGCTGTTCAGGTTCAAATCTCCTGTCTTCCACTTGTGAAGAGGTGAGAGCTCCAGGTGCTGGCAATTGCTGATACAATTGTATACGTGCAAGAAAGAGATCTGGACAGCCGCACTCCGGAATTGGCAAATAAAATCTTCTTTATTCAAAACGTTGCATAAAATAGGTACATGACACCACTGGAGCAGTACAACTAGGCTGCTAACGCGTTTCACGCTCTTACGGTGCGCTTACTAATTGCTCATGAGTAAGCGCTCCGTAAGAGCGTGAAACGCGTTAGCGGCTTAGTTGTACTGCTCCAGTGGTGTCATGTACCTTTTTTATGCAATGTTTTGAATAAAGAAGATTTTATTTGCCAATTACAGAGTGCGGCTGTCCAGATCTCTTTCTTGCACGTATACAATCTGTCTGCCTGATCCCACCATCCCTTTGCCTGATCCCAGCCATCCACCTGCCACTGATTTCACCACCCCTCTGCCTCTGATCCCACCACCTCTCTGCCTTCTCCCATGCATCCCTCTGCCACTGATTTAACCAGCCCTCTGCCTGATTCCAGCCATCCCTCTGCCTCTGATCCCACCACCCCTCTACCTGATCCCATCTATACCTCTGCCACTGATCCCAGTCATCCCTCTGCTTGATCCCAGTCATCCCTCTGCCACTGATCCCACCACCCTTCTGCCTGATCCCAGCCATCCCTCTGCCTCTGATCCCACCACCCCTCTGCCTGATCCCATTTATCCCTCTGCCACTGATCCCACCACCCCTCTGCCCCTGATCCCATCTATCCCTCTGCCACTGATCCCATCCATCCCTCTACCTGATCCCAGCCATCCCTCTGCCTCTAATCCCACCATCCCTCTGCCTCTAATCCCAGCCATCTCTCTGCCTCTGATCCCAGCCATCCCTCTGCCTCTGATTCCATCCATCCCTCTGCCTCTGATCCCAGCCATGCTTCTGACCCCAGCCATCCCTCTGCCACTGGAGAAAAATTTAGTTTTTTTGACTGCTTGAATTTTTGGATAAAAAGTTTTTACCCATGCGCACTTGCACAGTAATCGTGATGCATCGTGGAATCGAATTGAATTGTGGACAGGATAATCGTAATAGAATCGTGAGACCAGGGTCAGAGGTACAATGCACAGACTCCTGCAGACTATTCCTTCACATCCATGTCCATACTGAGGTACAGCCCTTGTAATCACTGCACTTGTGTTCAATTGATAACTACAAGTTCCTGTACTGTGGTGGCAGACAGCACTTATAGTTTATTCATTCACAGATCTCTGTGAATAAATAACATGGTTGTGTGGGATTAGCCATGCACAGATGCGCATCAAAAATGAGCCCCATCGCGTGAATCTCGTCATACGTGCATATGTCTTGTCCTGTGGAGCTGACTTCCGGGTTGAGCAGCGAGCGGTGGAACGCACGCTGCACCGCGCTGCATTCCCCGCATTTTTTGATTGTACACTAGCCAGCAGAGCACTGTTTGCTCCCTTTTTAATTTACCATAATAAAGCTGAGTTTTTTGCGGATTCACGCGATGGGGCTCATTTTTGTTTCATAAACATATGGATGTTCCTGTCGGGGAGTGACTGGAGGTGATCGGGATACCAGGAGAGGAGATCTGAACGGAGGACTGTTACCACGGATCACTGCTACGGGACACGGTTTACAGGCTTGATACCCCTGCAGGGGTGAATTCTTCCGGTGAGTGAGGGCACATAGGGGGGTCCCTTGGAAGGCTGGAGGTGTTTATCCCATTAAGAGTATTGGTATGGGATTGAAGAGACTTAATACTGTACTTCAAGAAGAATGTTCTATGGATTCTTTCTTTTGGGGACATTTTTTATGGACTGATAATTTACTTTTTAACACTATTACTTGCACGTATGGACATATGCTTTTTATTTATATGGTTTAGCACTTTTGATGTACACATTAACACAAGTTTTTTTCACCTAGGAATTTTTTAAGAATTTTGGTATTTTTATCACTATTTTTCTCATATTCATTTATTCACCTTGCTCTGTTTGGATCACTTCTATTTTAGTGCTGGAATATATGAGATAACACACATTGCACTTTATATAGCCGTGGGCATTTTTTTACATATACACCATTAATGCTTTTCCCACATGTTTGAAATTTTACCATTCCTATATATACAACATTTTATTTATTTATTTACTCTTTACACTATACAAGTTTTTGCACATCAGACTTGACTCAGTAGAACAGCGCCGATTGCTGAACTTTCGACCGTCAAGAACGAAGTGACGTACAACACTACGACGAGCCGAGAAAATGAAGTTCAATGCTTCCGAGCATGCGTCGAATTGTTTCCGAGTATGCGTAGGAATTTTGCGCGTTGGAATTGCTACAGACGATCGCATTTTCAGATAGGAACTTTTTCCGACCGAAAAATTGACAACAGGCTCTCAATCTTTTGCTGGCTGGAATTCGGCCAGCAAAAGTCCGATGGAGCAAACACACAGTCACATTTTCCGACCAACAGCTCTCATCTGTCTTTTGCTGGCCGAATTTCCGATCATTTGTATGCGACATTACATTTTTCTTTGCAGGATCTCTCAAGCTCTATCAGGTTGGATGGGGCGTATTGGTGCACAGCCATTTTCAGCTCATTTCAAGTCTGGGTGGGCCACTCAAGGACATTCACAGAGGTATCCCATAGCCACTCCTTTGTTATCTTGGCTGCATGCTTAGGTTCTTGTCCTGTTGGAAGATGAACCTTCGCCGCAGTCTGAGATCCAGAACGTTTTGGAGTAAGTTTTCATCAAGGATGTTTCTGTACATTGTTGCATTCATCTTTCCTTCAAACCTGACTAGTCTCCCAGTTCCTGCCACTTGATGCTGCCACCACCATGCTTGACTGTAGGGATGGTATTGGCCAGGGGATGAGCGGTGCCTGGTTTCCTCCAGACATCATGCTTGCCATTCAGGCCAAAGAGTTCAATCTTTGTTTCATCAGACCAGAGAATTTTATTATTCATGGTCTGAGAGTCCTTCAGTTGCTTTTTGACAAACTCCAGGCGGGCTGTCATGTGCCTTATACTGCGGAGTGGCTTCCTTCTGGCCACTCTACCATACAGGCCTGATTGGTGCAGTTCTGCAGAGATGGTTGTTTTTCTGGAAGGTTCTCCTCTTTCCACAGAGAAACACTGGTGCTCTGTCAGAGTGACCATCAGGTTCTTGGTCACCTCCCTAAGGCCTCATGCACACGAGACGCTGTTAAACGCTTTTTCAGAGGCAGTTGGACACTTTTTTCAACTGCCCCTGAACCCATTCAATGTTATCCTATGTGTCCATGTACACAGTCTCGTTTTTTGGAGTTTTTAGGCAGTTGCGTTTAACCTCGTTTTTCCAGAAGCAAAAAAATGGGTTCAGACGCAAAAGTTTTTCAGGTTTCAGACGCCAAATGCGGCTAAAAGCCGGCACCACGTTTAGCCGCGTTTGCGTTTATAAGTGTTTTTAAAGGAACATTTTACGACCTGACTTTGGGGTTCCTAGCACCAAGTGGCCCCGAGATATGGGGCCCCAATGTCGGGTCACAAAATGTCATTCTCTGCTGCAGAAGTGCTTGACATTTTGCGACCCGAATTTGGGACCCCATATCTAGGGGCTACTTGGTGCTAGGAACCCCAAATTTGGTGTGCGAACACAGTGGAACCGACACTATAACATATCCAAATTTGGGGTTCCTATCACCAAGTGGCCCCGAGATATGGGGCCCCAAATTCAGGTCGGAAAATGTCATTCTCTGCTGCAGAAGTGCTTGACATTTTGAGACCTGACTTTGGTGCCCCCATATCTCAGGGCCACTTAGAGCTAGGAACCCCAGATTTGTAGTGCTAGTTCCACTGTGTTAGCACACCAAATTTGGGGTTCCTAGCACCAAGTGGCCCTGGATACGGGGCCCCAAAGTTGGGTCACAAAATGTCATTCTCTGCTCTGCAGACGCTTCTAGACGCAAACGCGGTAAAACGCGGCTAAACGCGGCAAAGTGGGCATGTGTTCAGCAGAGTTTGCACGGGCGTCTCGTGTGCATGAGGCCTAAGGCCCTTCTCCCCCAATCGCTCAGTTTGGCTGGGCGGCCCACTCTGGGAAAAGTCTTGGTGGTTCCAAACTTCTTCCATTTACGGATGGTGGTGGTCACTGTGCTCATTGGGACTGTCAATAGTGCAGACATTTTTCTGTACCCTTCTCCAGATCTCTGCCTCAATGCAATGCTATCTCAGAGGTCTACAGACAATTCCTTGGACTTCATGGCTTGGTTTGTGCTCTGACACGTACTGTTAACTGTGGGACCTTATATGTCTTTCCAAATCATGTCCAATCAACTGAATTTACCACAGGTGGACTCCAATCAAGTTGTAGAAACATCTCAATAATGATCAGTGGAAACAGGAAGCACCTGAGCTTAATTTTGAGTGTCATGGCAAAGGCTGTGAATACTTATCTACATGTGATTTTTTTTTCGTTTTTTATTTTTAATAAATTTGCAAAGATTTCCACCAGTGGAGTGCTCTTGCACCCGCTGGATGCTGCAGGAGCGTGCCCATGGGTCGGGCGTACTTGATGCCCGCCGCCGACCCATGATCGCCTAGTATAGAGGCAGAATGGGGATCTGCCTTTGTCAACAAAGCGGATCCCCATTCTGACAGATGACATGACAGAGATCTACTGTTCCCAATCATCGGGAACAGTAATCTCTGTCATGTCCCAGGGAACCCATCCCCCCTCCAGTTAGAACACACCCAGGGAACACAGTTAACCCCTGATCACCCCCTAGTGTTAACCCCTTCCCTGCCAGTGTCATTTTTACATTGATCAGTGCATTTTTATAGCACTGATCAATGTAATAATGTCACTGGTCCCCAAAAAGTGTCATGTGGAGTCAGATTTGTCCGCTGCTTTGTCGCAGTCCTGCTAAAAATCACAGGTCGCCGCCATTACAAATAAATACAATTAAAAAAATAAAAGTCCTTAAATCGGACCCATGTAGACGCGATAAATTTTGAGAAAACCAAACAATATACGCCTAAACTGATGAATAAATTAGTTTTTTTCTATATATTTTTTGGATATGTATTATAGCAAAAAGTAAAAAAAAAAAGTTTTTGTTTTTTTTTCAAAATTGTCGCTCTTTGTTTGTTTATAGCTCAAAAAATAAAAACCGAAGAGGTGATCAAATACCACCAAAAGAAAGCTCTATTTGTGGGTAAAAAAGGAAATCAATTTTGTTTGGGTACCGTGTTTCATGACCGTGCAATTGTCAGTTAAAGCGACGCAGTGCCATATCGCAAAAAATGGCCTGGTCACTAACCACTTCAGCCCCGGAAGGATTTGCCCCCTTAATGACCAGGCCATTTTTTGCGATACGGCACTGCATCGCTTTAACTGACAATTGCACGGTCGTGAGACACGGTACCCAAACAAAATTGACGTCCTTTTTTTACACACAAATAGAGCTTTCTTTTGGTGGAATTTTATGACTTCTACGTTCTGCCTCTTCTCACCGAGATCGCGAGTCGCCGGTGGACATCGAGTCCATGGGACCCGCGGTGTGCGGCGGGCACGTGCGCGCTATCCTCCTTGCACGGACTGACGTACAGGTACGTTGGTTCGTGCAGGAGAGCCGACCTGCCACAGTATATCTGCGTGAGCTGGTTGGCTAGTGGTTAAGGGGGAAAATTCCTCCGGTCCTTAAGTGGTTAATTTACTTATCTGTGTAGTAAGGCCTCATGCACACTGGACATTTTTGCATCTGCTTCTAGGGGCATCTGTCATTTTTTTCCTGCCTCTAAACTTCTTTGCATGTTAGCCTATATGTCCACGCACACATCGGCTTTGAGCCCTGGTTCACATTGATGAGATTTGGCATGCAATTTGACATGTTGGCAGCAATTGCACCGTCCTAATCCGCACTGCACCGATTCCCAAAAGTAGTTTCTGTACTACTTTTGGGGTGCGATTTCCGTTGACATCTGTGCAGAAACCCACACAGATGTCGGGACTATCATGAAACGAAGTCGGGACTAACATGCGGGAATGAAATCGTGAGAGTTCAGCTGAACTCGCACAATTTCATTCCCACAGTCAGTGTGAACCAAGGCTTAAGCCCCGTACACACGATCAGAAAATCGTACGAAAAATACCACTTTTGGATCGTTAGTGCAGAGCTTTTGAGAGCCGATCATGACAGTTCATCCGATATAATTTTATCGGACATGCACAACATTTTTTTTCGTACGATCCCAGTTTAATTCGTACAGCTGTCATTCAAAAATGCAATACAAATGCATTACAACACATGACATCACTTCCAAATTTTTATTCTGTCGTACGAGAATTTTCGTGACTTTAGTAAACTCTTCATATTCGATCTGAGAACAGCATGCAAAATAAAACTGGACGATCATTCGTCCGATAATCTCATCGTGTGTACCGGGCATTAGCAGCATGAACTTTTAGAGGCAGAAAAAGAAATAAATACTGCCTGTGTGTCCAGGAGCAGCAGGGTTTTGGCAGAAAAAACACTTGACGCTTGTAAACACGTCTAACCCTTGGGTGTTAATTAATTCCAATGGTCAGAATAAATTATTTTTCTGGAAAATGAAAGGAATGAACACCAAAATGCTTGATGCCTGTAAACATGCCTAAATACTTTTACAAGCGCTAGGTGTTTTTTTCCTGCCAAAACGCTGCTGCCATGAGGAAAAGCTTCTAGGAGAGTTTGCAAAACGTCCAGTGTGCATGAGGCCTTAGTGTCAAATTCTGCATGCAAATAATTGCTTTGCACCCTACTGGACAGAAAGCCAATATTATATATATAATTACACATATACTGTGTATACTGTATATACATAGTATAGGGTAATTTAAAATGATTGAGCAAATTTCAACTATTTTAAACAGTAAGAAATAGAAGCATGTTCTGCACATCACTGAGTAGAGGAGGGTTCATGGTTTTATGGTCCTTGAGATTGTATGCACTTAACATGAGCAGCATATGTTGCGTGACAAACATCAAAACAGTTGGGACGTGCGGTGAGGTCAGTGGCTGGTGAGGCGCTGGCTAGTATCAGAGCCAGATACACACAGGTTACATATGCTGCGATCGTTAGAGTGAGAGCAATAATTCTAGCACTAGACCTCCTCCGTAACTCTAAACATGTAATCTGTAAAAAAAATTTAAAGCGTTGCCTATGAAGATTTTTAAGTACTGCAGTTTGGCGCCATTCCACGTGTGTGTGCAATTTTAAAGTGTGACAAGTTAGGTATCTATTTACTTGGCGTAACATAATCTATCACATTATACAAAAAATTGGGTTATTGTTATGCCGCGTACACACGAGCGGACTTTCTATCCTACTTGGTCCGGCACACTTTCCGACGGACTTTGTCCGCCAGGTGCGCCGGACTTTAAAACGGACGGACTTGCCCACACACGCCGGGACTTTCCGGCGGGCTAAGTCCGCCCGTCTTTCCGACGGACTTTCGCCGGAGTTCCGGCGGACTTTCAGAATGAACGGACTTGCCCACACACGGACAAGTCCGTTCATTTTGAACGTGACTCAGGTGCGACGGGACTAGAAAAGGATGTCAATCTTGTCGCTTTTATCGGCGAGATTGACACCTTGCGAGCCCCGTCGCGGGGCAAACCAGGCCCTTAGGTCTGGTATGGATTATAAAGGGGAACCCCTACGCCGAAAAAACGGCGTGGGGCCCCCCTAAAATCCATACCAGACCCCGATCCGAGCACGCAGCCTGGCCGGTCAGGAAAGGGGGTGGGGACGAGCGAGCGCCCCCCCCCTCCTGAACCGTACCAGGCCGCATGCCCTCAACATGGGGGGTGGGTGCTTTGGGGGAGGGGGGCGCCCTGCGCCCCCCCCCCCCAAAGCACCTTGTCCCCATGTTGATGAGGACAAGGGCCTCTTCCCGACAACCCTGGCCGTTGGTTGTCGGGGTCTGCGGGCGGGGGCTTATCGGAATCTGGGAGCCCCCTTTAATAAGGGGGCCCCCAGATCCCGGCCCCCCACCCTATGTAAATGAGTATGGGGTACATGGTACCCCTACCCATTTACCTAGGAAAAAAGTGTAAGGAATAAAACACACTACACAGGTTTTTAAAATATTTTATTAAACAGCTCCGGGGGGGGGATCTTCCTCCGGCTTCGGGGGTCTTCTTCCGGCTTCGGGGGTCCCTCCGCTTCATCTTCTCCCGGCGTCCGGTTGGTTCTTCTCCGCTCTCCGGCCTCTTCTCCCGGTGTCGCAGGTCTTCGGCCGGCCCCCTCCGCTGTCTTCATGTAGCTCTATTGCAAGCAGAGGTCCGGACTTCTTGGCTTCTTGGCTTCTCTTCTCTTCTCTTCTCTTCCCCCAGATGTTGACACGACGCTCTCTCCGGCTGGACTGGTCTCTGAGGGCTGCGTTGTGACTTATATAGGCGGAGACCCCGCCCCCATATGATGTCACAGTCCCTGGGCATGCTGGGACTGTGACGTTTTAGGGGGCGTGGTCGACCACGCCCCCTAAAACGTCACAGTCCCAGCATGCCCAGGGACTGTGACATCATATGGGGGCGGGGTCTCCGCCTATATAAGTCACAACGCAGCCCTCAGAGACCAGTCCAGCCGGAGAGAGCGTCGTGTCAACATCTGGGGGAAGAGAAGAGAAGAGAAGCCAAGAAGCCAAGAAGTCCGGACCTCCGCTTGCAATAGAGCTACATGAAGACAGCGGAGGGGGCCGGCCGAAGACCTGCGACACCGGGAGAAGAGGCCGGAGAGCGGAGAAGAACCAACCGGACGCCGGGAGAAGATGAAGCGGAGGGACCCCCGAAGCCGGAAGAAGACCCCCGAAGCCGGAGGAAGATCCCCCCCCCCGGAGCTGTTTAATAAAATATTTTAAAAACCTGTGTAGTGTGTTTTATTCCTTACACTTTTTTCCTAGGTAAATGGGTAGGGGTACCATGTACCCCATACTCATTTACATAGGGTGGGGGGCCGGGATCTGGGGGCCCCCTTATTAAAGGGGGCTCCCAGATTCCGATAAGCCCCCGCCCGCAGACCCCGACAACCAACGGCCAGGGTTGTCGGGAAGAGGCCCTTGTCCTCATCAACATGGGGACAAGGTGCTTGGGGGGGGGGGGCGCAGGGCGCCCCCCTCCCCCAAAGCACCCACCCCCTATGTTGAGGGCATGCGGCCTGGTACGGTTCAGGAGGGGGGGGGCGCTCGCTCGTCCCCACCCCCTTTCCTGACCGGCCAGGCTGCGTGCTCGGATCGGGGTCTGGTATGGATTTTAGGGGTGCCCCACGCCGTTTTTTCGGCATAGGGGTTCCCCTTTATAATCCATACCAGACCTAAGGGCCTGGTATGCCCCGCGCTCGCCGCAATAGGAAGATTTGTTTTTCCTATTGCAGCGAGCGCGAGATGCAATACCCTGCCCTCGTGTCGTATTTGGTCTGTCGGAGCAGCCTACACACGAGCGGGCTTTCCGTCGGACCAGCACACACACGGGCGGACTTTCCGCCCGAAACTGAGTCCGACGGAAAGATTTGAAACTTTCTTTAAATCTAGGTCCGGCGGGCTTTTGGGAAGAAGTCCGCCGGAAAAGTCCGCCGCCGCCCACACACGGGCGGATTGTCCGGCACACTCTGGTCCGCCGGACCAAGTATGCTGGAAAGTCCGACCGTGTGTACGCGGCATTAGGGTTTTTTTTTTATATTCATGAAACAGTTTTTTCCCAAAAAAAACGCGTTTGAAAAATTGCTGCGCAAATACCATGTAACATTAAAAGTTGCAACAACCACCATTTTATTCCCTATGGTGTCTGCTAAAACAATATATAATGTTCGGGGGTTCTGAGTAATTGTTTAGCACAAAAATGATGATTATTGCATGTAGGAGAGAAGTGTCAGAATTGGCCTGGGTGGCAAGGGGTTCATTACCATAAGTAATATACAAATAATTATTATATATTGTTTTTAAGGTAAATTACTATATTTTCAAAAACTGTACTCAAGCAGGTGGCTTAACGGACAAATTACTGAAGTTTGAAGTTATAACTTCAAACAAGTGATTTCACAGTAAATAGATAAATAATAAATGATTATCTTATAACATACAACATGGTGATATATGATTTAGCTTGATTATAACAGTACCTTTTCAACAGCAACAGATTCTCATTCTCCCTCTTAACTGTGTGAGAAAAACATGGGATTGTGGGTAAATCTTATACCCATAAACCCATGTTTTTTCTTTGTAGTTAAGAAGGCTGGGCTGGAAGAGAGCATTTGTCTTTTAGACAAATGCCACTTCTATGACACTGCAGCAAAAGGCGTGCCTCCACTGCAGCATTTTTATTGGACAGCTGGGGCTAATGGTACTTTACCATTGGTCCAAGGCTCCAAGCTGTCCATTGAGCTCAGTGCTTCTGACAAGAAGTGAGGAGAGGCACTGTGAGCTCAATCTCTCAGTCTGCTGCAAACAGAGTGTGCCAGCTTGTATTTAAACTGGCCGCCCTGTATGTAGCTTCTGACAGGCTGTGCAAGGAGCCCTGTATCTCCGGAACCATAAGTCGTAGGAGCCCCAGTGGTGGAGTAGGACTTCGGCTACATACTCCGCAAATTTGGGGTCTCTGTGACCTTAGGTCGCTGAGCTACGTCCCTCGAAGCTCTATTTTTTTTTTTTTAATGTTCATGGCAGGTGAGGCCACAGACGATGAACAAGATCTTGTGGTCCACCTCTTTCAATCCATTGTCCTGAAATAGAATTGTTTAGATAATGTCGGACCTCCAATGGCAACAGGATTTGCCTCTGAACAAGAAACAGTGCAGTTGTGTGGCACTGAATGGAACTTCTAGGCGGGCTTTTAACTAGGAACCTTCCTCTATCCAGTGACAAGAGGAATGTGCTTCTATCCTTTACAGTTTAAAAAAAAGTGAAAATCTGCTCCATATTTTTTAATAACCCAGCAAATATAAAATATATCTAAAATAGTACAGTGATAGCTCAGTTGGAATGTCTCTACATATTCATAATTTTTCCTCCAGCCCTTTTATCGCTACATGTTGTGTCTACAAATGCTTAGACCTCTTTCACACCGAGGGCGTTTTGCAGGCACTATAGCGTTAAAAATAGCGCTTGCAATCCGCCCTCAAACAGCTGCAGCATTGTCTCCAGTGTGAAAGCCTGAGGGCTTTCACACTGGAGCGCTGCGCTGGCAGGACGGGAAAAAAAGTCCTGCCAGCAGCTTCTTTGGAGCGGTGAAGGAGGGGTGTGTTTACCGCTCCTCCACCGCTGCTCCCCATTGAAATCAATGGGGCAGCACTGGGATACCACCGGCAAAACGCCGCTATTGCGGGTGGTTTTAACCCTTTCTTTGCCGCTAGCGGGGGGTAAAAGTGCCCCGCTAGCGGCCGAAATGCGCCGCTAATCCGACGGTAAATCGCCGCTATAAATAGCGGCGTTTTACCGCCGACGCTATGGGCGGCCCAGTGTGAAAGGGCTCTTAATTTATGTGTGTGCGGATGTCTCGGCTTAATAATGTATATACTACCTTTTGTTATGAGTTTTATTTCCTAAATAAAATTCTTTCTGATTTAAAAAAACACAAATGTACAGTGGATATAAAAAGTCTACACACCCGTTATAATGTCAGGTTTCTGTGATGTAAAAAAATGAGACAAAGATCAATCATTTCAGAACTTTTTCCACCTTTAATGTGACCTATAAACTGTACAACTCAATTAAAAAACAAACTAAAATCTTTTAGGGCGGGGGGTAAAAATAAAAAACAAAAATAATGTGGTTGCATAAGTGTGCACACAACCGCTTATAACTGGGGATGTAGCTGTGTTCAGAATTAAGCAATCACATTCAAACTCATGTTAAATAGGAGTCAGTACACATAATTTAACCACTTTAGCCCCGGAAGGATTTACCCCCTTAATGACCAGGCCATTTTTTGCGATACGGCACTGTGTCACTTTAACTGACAATTGCGTTGTCGTGCGATGCTGTACCCAAACAAAATTGATGTCCTTTTTTTCCCACAAATAGATCTTTCTTTTGGTGGTATTTGATCACCACTGCGGTTTTTAATTTTTGCGCTATAAACAAAAAAAGACTGACAATTTTGAAAAAAAAATGTTGAAATTTTTTTTTTTTTTTTGCTTTCTGCTATAATACATATCCAAAGTATAAAAAAAAAATTATTTATTCATAAGTTTAGGCCAATATGTATTCTTCTACATATTTTTGGTTAAAAAAAAAATCACAATAAGCGTATATTGATTGGTTTGCGCAAAAGTTATAGCGTCTACAAAACAGGGGATAGATTTATGGACTTTTATTTTTTTAAAATTGTTTTTACTGGTAATGGCAGCGATCTGCAATTGTTAGCGGGACTGCAACATTGCGGCAGACAAATCTGACCCCAAGTGACACTTTATGGGGACAAGTGACAATATTACAGTAATCAATGCTATAAAAAATGCACTGATCAATGTATAAATGACACTGGCAGGGAAGGGGTTAACACTAGGGGGCAATCAAGGGGTTAACTGTGTTCCCTGGGTGTGTTCTGTGTGTGGGATGGGCTTACTGGGACAACACAGAGGATGTTCGTGATCACTAGGAACAGCAGATCTCAGTGTTGTTCCCTGTTAGAATGGGGATCCGCCTTGTTTACATAGGCAGATCCCCGTTTTGCCTCTGTGTACCGCGATCGCGGGTGGCCGGCAGACATAGAGTCCGCTGGACCCACAAATGCGCTCCAGCTGCACGCACCCACTGTATCTAATGCACGCTTTGCGCAGCCGAGCCGCCTTGCCGCAGTATATATGCGGAAAGCGGTCGGCAAGTGGTTAAAGTACCTCTGATTACCCCAAATAAAGTTCAGATGTTCTAGTAGATCTTTCCTGACATTTTCTTAGTCGCATCCTACAGCAAAAGCCATGGTCCACAGAGAGCTTCCAAAGCATCAGAGGGATCTCATTGTTAAAAAGTATCAGTCAGGAGAAGGGTACAAAAGAATTTCCAAGGCATTCAATTTACCATGGAACAAAGTGAAGACAGTCATCATCAAGTGGTGAAAATATGGCACAACACTGACATTACCAAGAACTGGATGTCCCTCCACAATTGATGAAAAGATGAGAAGAAACCTGGTCAATTAGGCTGCAAAGAGGCTTACAGCGACATTAAAGGAGCTGCAGGAACATCTGGCTGTGTGGTACATGTGACAACAATCTTCCATATTCTTCATATGTCTGGGCTATGGGGTAGAGTGACAAGACAAAAGCCTTTTCTTATGAAGAAAAACATCCAAGCCTGGCTGGATGTCATCTGCAGTCTCCCAAAAGCGTGCAGGAAAATGTGTTATGGTCTGATGAAACCAAGGTTGAAATTTTTGGCCATTATTCCAAAAGATATGTTTGGTGCAAAAACAACACTGCACATCACCAAAAGAACACCATACCCACAATGAAGCCTTAGTGGTGGCAGCATCATGCTTTGGGGCTGTTTTTCTTTAGCTGGAACAGGGGCCTTAGTCAAGGTAGAGGGAATTATGAACTACCACTCAATATTGGCATGAAACCTTCAGGCTCCTGCTAAAAAGCTGGACATGAAGAGGAACTTCATCTTTCAGCATGGCAATGACCCAAAGCATACATCCAAATCAACAGAGGAATGGCTTCACCAGAAGAAGATTAAAGTTTTGGAATGGCCCAGCCAGAGCCCAGACCTGAATCCGATTAAAAATATGTGGGGAGCGATCTGAAGAGGGCTGTGCTCAGGAGATGCCCCAGTAATCTGACAGATTTGGAGTGTTTTTGCAAAGAAGAGTGGGCAAATATTGCCAAGTCGAGATGTGCCATGCTGATAGACTCATACCCCAAAAAACTGAGTGCTGTAATAAAATCAAAAGGTGCTTCAACAAAAGTATTAGTTTAAGTGTGTGCACTCTTATGCAACCATATTATTTTATTTTTACTTCCCTCCGCCTAAAAGATTTCAGTTTGTTGTTCAACCGAGTTGTAGTTTATAGGTCACATTAAAGGTGGAAAAAATTCTGAAATTATTTATCTTTGTCTTATTTTTTCACATCACAGAAACCTGCTATTTTAACAGGGGTGTGTAGACGTTTTATATTCATTGTATGTTTCTTTTGATCAGTTTATATTGCCTGAAGAGGAGGCCAGCCTGCATCAAAAGCTTGCACTACAATTTATTTAGTTAGTCAATAAATGCTATCACCCTAAACCACTTTTGTCAATGGCTAATCTGGTATAGCACTCTCCTAGCTAAAACTATATCTCTGTATCCCTGTATTTTTGTATCTGCCCAGAGTTCCGTTCCATGGAGTGACATGAAGAAGTTTCTCTTAATAGTCTGTTCTCTACCTTTTGTGATCTAAAACAGGGGTCCCCAACCCCCAGGTTGGTGCCAGTCTTTGTCCTGCTGGGAGTAGGGCCACGCGGCCAGGGTTGGAAGAGGGCAGAGAGAGCCAGCACATCTTGAACTGCCACCCTCCAACCACCAGAGAGCGCTCCTGACAGTTCTTGGCAGTGCTATGAGAGGGAAGTCTGAGGCGACTCCAGTGACCTTTATACAGGCTCCAGTATAGAAATCCCATCTGCAGCAGTTTACCATCCCATTCATCCCACACTCCAGACCTTGGATCATCCAAACCTCCTCTAGAGTGACACGCCTTTCGTCACAGAGTGCTTGTGGGTGTATTTTTAATTATTTATTTCACAGTAAAACTAACTACTACACTATACTGCTGCCTGGCACCCCTATCTTTCCCAGTTCTCCTTTGAAGGCACTGGGTTCCCAGCCTGGACAAGGAGCTAGCCTTTAGCAATTAGTCAGTAGTATCTCATATATCTTCTACTACTATAGGCTTTCACCACCTCCCTCCTCCACTGTCTATCCCCAAGTCTTTGGGGGCAGTTGACTTTCGCACAGCCGGTTCCTTGTGCCAGGGAGGTTGGGAACTGCGGATCTAAAATACCCAAAAAGAAAGTTTTTCTGGATTAGTTGGTACAGGCCCAGAAATGAGAACTAAAACTCAGGAAACCTAATGTTCAAGGAGTCCCCTGCTGCTGATAGCCCCCTACCCAATGGAGGTCCTGGTTGGTGCACATAGAGGTTGTACCAAAGGGAACTCATTATTATGAAATCATTGTATGCCTAAGTCTGTTCTCTCTGAATTGTTAGCTGTGAAGTATTTGAAAATACTCCCCATTCTCTCAGGGTGCCACAGAGTATGAAACAAAAAGGGAATTAGGATTATCCCTCAGATGGGAACATTATCACTAATAAAACACTTCACAGTAATGCATATTTGATTGAAAGAAAACCCATTTTGAGAAATATGTTGGCTGCCATAACTGAACTTCTGGAAATGCTAGTTCTCTGGCAGTCATGCCGATCTTCTGTTTTCAATACTGTCCTGAAAAGGTCTACAAAATCACGTTTTGGCTTTACTTGCTGCCTATGTGTTTTCCGGACAGGGAAGTGAGGAATCCAGGCAGACAGATGCCTTTCAGTTTCAGGTCAGCAATGGGAGCCTACATATTTTTTCTTAGTTCAGGTTTCCTACAGGACTATGAATTCATATTACATCTGTTGCCTTTTTATACTGCCAATTTGTGCTGTAACCCTGTGGTCCACTGTGCTCTTGTTTTGTTGTACATGTGTAATTCTATAAGTAACATCTTTATTCCCACAAGTAATACAAATCCTGTAAGAGCCAACAGGCTGGCTGAATATTTTCCAGAGCACCAGCACAAACTCCAAGAATACTTTGCAGGAAAGCAGCAGTCTCTATGAAGTGGTCCAACATGCATCCTGCAGCACTGTAGTGGTGATTTTATAGGGGGTAGTATCAGACAGCTGGACTCACATTGTGTATTATTATTATTTTACAGTTATGCTGCTACTCTTTTTACTGTTCAATTGCAGGCTGAGGGAGGGACAAGACATGTGCAGCAGAGAAAAAGTTGGTCTCCTTCCCTGCCAGACAGGGCTGTGCAATGTGACAGCTGTATAAATCCCAGGACACTAAATATAGATTTTGTCCATGCCTTCAACCAGTGGAAAACAAGACTGCAGCAATGTATTAGTGCAAATGAGGAATATATTGAAGGGGACAAGCATTACATTTGTAATACATATAAATAAAGGTGTTATTTAATAGACACACCTCGTGTATGTGTGTGTATATATATATATTTATTTCTGTGAGCTGTTTCAACACATCCGCCGTTTTCTTCTTAACAGCATCAACGCAAAACATGTCCCTTTAACCAGTTAATGACTGCGCCATAGCCAAATGACGGCTACAGCGCGGCTCGATAAATTTGGGAGGGCATACATTGACATCCTCCTAGAATCCCGCTCCCGCGCGCCCCCGGGAATATCCGTGAATGACGAAGCGATCACTTGTAAACAAACCGGCGTCATGTCCGGTTCCTCTCTCTGTACCGATTGGTACAGTGTGAGCGGAGAGGGGAGAGATCAGGTGCAGTAGCGCTGTGGGCTGGATCTGTAGTGCCGACAGAGCTGATCTGTGCCCATTGCAGCCTCATCCATCCATGCGCAGCCATCCATCCATACTCATCTATCCATCCATCCATGCTCAGCCATCCCATCCATACTCAGCTGTACTCAGCCATCTCATTCATACCCAGCCATCTTATCCTTACCAATTCATGCTCAGTCATCCCATCCATCCCCATTAATGCCACTACAGTGCCTCACAAAAGTGTAATAGGTAGTCAAATTAGATTTGACATGTATGCCCCTAGAACACCTGATGGTGCTCCTTGCTCCTCTCTATGTGGCCTGGCTGTGTAAAAGTCTCACACATGTGGTATCACCGTACTCAGGAGGAGTAGGAGAATCTAGTTTGGGGTGTAATTTTTGGTATGTACATGCTATGTATTAGAAATATTGTATAAATGGATAACTTTGTATTAAAAAAAAAAATGTGTTTTCATTTTTTATTTACACATTTTCCAAAAACTTGTAGAAAAAAAAAAAAAAAAAAAGGACATGTTCAAAAGACTCATTAGGCCTCATAGATTATACGTTGGGCATTTACATTGTCCTGGTGCTACAGGGCCTTCAAAAGTGTAAGAGGTAGTCAAGAAATTATGTGTAATTTATGCTCCAAGAACGCCTGATGGCGCTCCCTGCATGTTGGGCCTCTGTATGTGGCCACGCTGTGTTAAAGTCTCACACATGTGGTATCGCCATACTCAGGAGGAGTTGTAGAATGTGTTTTGGGTGTAATTTGTGCTATGCATATGCTGTGTGTGAGAAAAAAACCTGCTACTATAACAATTTTGTTAAAAAAAAAAAAAAAATCTTGATTTCCCAAAGAACTGTGGGAAAAAATTACAACTTGAAAAAACTCACCATACCTCTTACTAAATACCTTGGAATGTCTACTTTCCAAAAAGGGGTCATTTGGGGGGGGCGGGGTATTTGCACTTTCCTGGCTTATTAGGATCTCAAGAAATGAGATGCCGTCAGTGCATCAGGTTGTAATCAAGTTTCAGAGTTTGGCACCATAGCTTGTAGACTCTATATCTTTCACAAAGACCAAATAATATACATTGATTTGGGTTATTTTTTTATCAAAGATATGTAGCAGTATAAATTTTGGCCAAAATTTATGAAGAAAAATTACTAATTTGCAAAATTTTATAACAGAAACAAATGCATTCTTTTACAGAATTTTCGGTATTTTTTCTTTTATAGTGCAAAAAAAAAAAAAATGAAAAACCCAGCGGTGATTAATTACCACCAAAAGAAAGCTCTATTTGTGTGAAAAAAGGACAAAAATTTCATATAGGTACAATGTTGTATGACTAAGTAATTGTCATTCAAAATGTGAGAGCACCGAAAGCTGAAAATTGGTCTGGTTAGGAAAGGGGTTTAAGTGCCCAGTAATCAAGTGGTTAGGCACAGATTTAACTTTTGAGAATTCATTCTCATGTCCCTCACTGAATCTTTTGTGCTTTCAAACACACGCGCACGAGACAGGCCGTTATTCCCAAAAGCTGTAGTAAGCATTTGAAAACATTCTGTTGGCGTTTTGTGCAATTTTACAAAAAACTTCAAATTGACACATTGTTCAACTTTTAAACTCAGCATTTTTTCGTTGCGCTACAAAAAACACAACCAAACTAAATGGCGACTCACAATCAACTGAATGTCATAGAGTGTTGCCGCTTGTCATGCAGGTTCAAACATGTTCAAGGTCACCATGCATGCAGTTATAACTGGTTCTGGCTGATTTCTTTACTAGGTAGGATCACAGTCTCATTATTTAATAGACACACCTCGTGTATATATACACACAGTGTCTCACAAAAGTGAGTACGCCCCTCACATTTTTGTAAATATTTTATTATAACTTTTTATGTGACAACACTGAAGAAATTACACTTTGCTACAATGTAAAGTAGTGAGTGTACAGCTTGTATAACCGTGTAAATTTGCTGTCTCCTCAAAATAACTCAACACACAGCCATTAATGTCTAAACCGCTGGCAACAAAAGTGAGTACACTGAAAATGTGCAAATTGGGCCAAATTAGCAATTTTCCCTCCACGGTGTCATGTGACTCGTTAGTGTTACAAGGTCTCAGGTGTGAATAGGCAGCAGGAGTGTTAAATAAATATAGTGTTATCTCTCTCACGCTTTCATACTGGTCACTGGAAATTCAATATGGCACCACATGGCAAAGAACTCTGAGGATCTAAAAAAAAAAACTGCTGCTCTACCTAAAGATACCTAAAAGTCAGTGTTCAGACCATACGCCACACACTGCATCAAATTGGTCTGCATGGCTGTCGTCCCAGAAAGAAGCCTCTTCTAAAGATGATGCACAAGAAAGCCTGCAAACAGTTTGCTGAAGACAAGCAGACTAAGGACATGGATTACTGGAGCCATGTCCTGTGGTTTGATGAGACCAAGATAAACTTATTTGGTTCAGATGGTGTCAAGCGTGTGTGGTGCCAACCAGGTGAGGAGTACAAAGACAAGTGTGTCTTGCCTACAGTCAAGTATGGTGGTGGTGTCATGGTCTGGGGCTGCACGAGTGCTGCCGGCACTGGGGAGCCAACGTTCATTGAGGGAACCATGAATGCCAACATGTACTATGACATACTGAAACAGAGCATGATCCCCCTCCCTTCGGAGACTGGGCCGCAGGGCAGTATTCCAACATAACAACCCCAAACACACCTCCAAGACGACCACTGCCTTGCTAAAGAAACTGAGGGTAAAAGGTGATGGACTGGCCAAGCATGTCTCCAGACCTAAACCCTATTGAGCATCTGTAGGCCATCCTCAAACTATAGGTGGAAGATAGCAAGGTCTCTAACATCCACCAGCTCTGATGTCATCATGGAGGAGTGGAAGAGGACTCCAGCGGCAACCTGTGAAGCTCTGGTGAACGCCATACCAAAGAAGGTTAGGGCAGTGCTAGAAAATAATGGTGGCCACACAAAACATTGACACTCTGGGCCCAATTTGGCCATTTTCACTTAGAGGTGTACTCACTTTTGTTGGCAGCGGTTTAGCCATTAATGGCTGTGTTTTGAGTTATTTTGAGGGGACAGAAAATTTACACTGTTATACAAGCTGCACACTCACTACTTTACATTGTAGCAAAGTGTCATTATTTGAGTGTTGACACAGGTGTATTCACTTTTGTGAGATTATATGAATAAATGAATGATCAGGGACATGCAGTCACCTGCCATAAACATGAAAGAAAAAAAAAAACAAAACAAAACCCCCCCCCCCCAAAAAATAAACCACACGATCGCGCCCACATTTAGGGGATAGTTAGCTGAAGTCCTACTCCACCACTTGTCAAAATTTGGGGCTCCTGCCACCTATAGTTCCAGAGATACTGGGCTTCTTGTGCAGCCTGGCAGAAGCTACATAGAGCAGCCAGTTTAAATACAAGCTGGAACACTGTTTGCAGCAGACTGAGAGGATGTGCTCACAGTGCCTCACTTCTTGTCAGAGGCACTAAGCTCATTGGACAGCTTGGAGCCTTGGACCAATGGTAAAGCACCATTGGAACAAGCTGTCCAATAAAAATGCTGCAGTGGAGGCTCTCTTCTCACTGCAGTGTCATAGAAGAGGGCATGTGTTTAAAAGACAAAAGCTCCCTTCCAGACCAGCCCTCCTAACTCCAAGGAAAAAAAAAAGTTTAAGGATATAAGATTTACCCATAATCCCATGCTTTTCTCACACAGTTAAGAGGGAGAATGAGAATCTAATGCTGAAGAAAAGGTATCATTTTAATCAAGCAAAATCATATATTATGCTATATTATAACAAATGTATTATTTATCTATTTACTGTGAAATTACTGGTTTGAAGTTATAACTTCTATAGATTGGTTTTAGCAGACACCCTAGGGAATAAAACATGGTGGTCATTGCAATTTTTCGAAAAAGAAAAAAAACTTTCATGAATATAAAAAAAAAACAAAAAAAACACACACACACTAAAGTTAGCCCAATTTTTTTGTATAATGTGAAAGATGTTACACCAAGTAAATAGATACCCAACATGTCACGCTTTAAAATTGCACATTCGTGGAATGGCACCAAATTTCAGTACTTAAAAATCTCCATAGGCGACGTTTTAAAAACGTTTACAGATACATGTTTAGAGTTACAGAGGAGGTCTAGTGCTAGAATTATTTCCTCACTCTAACAATCGCAGCATATGTAACCAGTGTGTATCTGGCTGTGATACTAGCCAGTGCCTCACCAGCCACTGACTATATACAGTGGGGACAGAAAGTATTTAGACCCCCTTAAATTTTTCACTTTTTGTTATAATGCAGCCATTTGCTAAAATCATTTAAGTTCAATTTTTTCCTCATTAATGTACACACAGCACACCATATTGACAGAAAAACACAGAATTGACATTTTTGCAGATTGATTAAAAAAGAAAAAGTGAAATATTAAAATGGTCCTAAGTATTCAGACCCTTTGCTGTGACACATATATTTAACTCAGGTGCTGTCCATTTCTTCTGATCATCCTTTAGATGGTTCTACACCTTCATTTGAGTCCAGCTGTGTTTGATTATATTGATTGGACTTGATTAGGAAAGCCACACACCTGTCTATATAAGACCTTTCAGCTCACAGTGCATGTCAGGGCAAATGAGAATCATGAGGTCAAGGAACTGCCTGAAGAGCTCAGAGTTGTGGCAAGGCACAGATCTGGCCATGATTTTAGCAAAATGGCTGCAATATAACAAAGAGTGAAAAAAAAGTAATACTTTCTGTCCCCACTAATTATATATATATATATATTTATTTAAAAAAAAAAAGTTCAGTCCCCCCCCCCCCCCCCCTTAACGCAGCTCACCTGGTTAAATACCAACCTTCCTCACCGTGTTCCCTCTAAAATCTTTTTTTTCAAGAAATGCTCCCACCAGGTCTTCTGTGCTTGGACCTCATTCATGCTTTGGAGAGTACCATACTCATCTGGAAGCTGTCATAAGCACAGCTCTACCATAGAGGAAATGAACAGGGCCCCAGTGGACATGTGCAGGAAGAAGTGGACCTGGCAGAGACATTTTCAGCTGAAAGGCTATGAGATATCACACATTTAATATGGCTGGAAGGGAAAGAAAGCAAGTTTTTACCCAGGTGTGCTACATTCAAGGGGATGAGGCATTGTTGCAGAACAACTGTACTAAAGTCGGTGCCAAATTTACAAGCTTAAGATTTAAAACAAATATAAGGTTTCATAAAAGATACAAACATTTGGAATTCAAAGATTTCAGATGCTCTTACATAAAATTTTTATTTTTCAGTCGCAGTTATGACTTTGTTAAAAGCAAAATGTACAGGCAAGAACTGTCAGGTCACATCAGTACTGTACTGTGGAGATAATACTGGTTCTTGTCCTGTTGTCTCATAGTGTTGGAATTGTGCTAATTATAAAAACAAAATCGAAAAAAACCCCCCAAAAAAACAAAACAATTCCTTTTTTTGTATGGGAGATGCCAAAGATCCCTGTGTACTTAATGAGGCTAATGCATTATATGGTTTTCACTGTAGACCAGACTAGTTGCAGAGCTCTTGGCAGTTAAAAGGGGTCTTAGCCCCCCCTAAATTCATTCCTACGCAGATTGCACATTTTTCCCCATATCTTACTTGCAAATAAAATAACATTAAAGGAAAACAGACACGTTTACGTTGATGTATGGTTTTAACCATACCTTCCAGCATTCCAAAATACCCAAGACGGAAAAAACACTGAAAGGGGAGCTCCAGGTATGACTAAACTACAAGTAAATGTAGATAATATTAGAATACTTTTACTGTTTTTTTAAGACCATCAGCGTTTTTCTGCTAAAGTTTATAACCAGATTCTCAGTGTGTGTACCACGGTTAAATTGCCTCATGTGCACCCTTAAAAAATAGCTTCATGTGGGTGTGTCCTGTTACAAATTCTACAGTGGGTGGTGTGATCCATGCAGGACCTTTCTGTCGAATAGGATGTCAAAAAAAAAAAAAAAAGCGTAGATGCACAAAACTATTTCATTTTGCATGAAGCTCACCTTTAGAATCCAAACCTTGATCTGCTCAAACCCCACTTAGTTTAATCCAAACAATGTCATATGCAATGCCAATTTTTAAAAAAACCAAACAAATATATATATATATATATATATATATATATATATATATATATATATATATATATAAAAAACAATCCCTTCTGAGGATTGGAAATTGGGACAGTTATGAAAAAAAAATGGGGCCGCTGGAAGATATGGTTGCAGCCCTGCGGAACTATATATGGAATGTACAAAAAAAGAAGCCAATTAAAAAGCCTATTGTTAGTGCACTGTGGTTAAACACGATTTGGTTATGATGAGGATCGCTTCTGGTGCGTAGTACAGTCCTCTCTGTGCACCATCCGCTGTCAATACTGATCCAGTCAGGGCTCTGTGCTTACCATCACCGGTACGCTAACCTGAGTGTTTCCCCTTTATTTACACAAAATATCAGAAATGTAGAGAACAAAAAAAAAAAATTACTGAGTCCACATCATTTCTCCATTGTCCCCATTTCCAAAGCTAAGGACAATCACATCAGATCTCACTCCTTCACTCCACTGAACAGTCGTTTTCAGTACAGAAATGTACACTTGTCAAAATGGATATTGTAAAAAAACAAAAAACAAAAAAACAAAAACACAAAAAAAAAAAAAAAACTTAAGAGTGTTATGAAATAGAACCCCAAGAAAATTAAATTAACTACTTTATTATCCTGTCAACACATAGAAAAGGGTGGTGGAGGTGCTGTTAGCTTTCCAAGGCATCAAGAACTTTGATGATCTGTTGTTTGATGGCTTTGGTAGCGTCTCCTGCGTTTGGTATTAAGTACCTAAAAAGAGAATATATTGTGGGGATCAATAAACTACCTGGCATGCAAAAAAACAAACCGAGATAAAACTATACAAAAACTTTTTTGCCTGTGCATGACCTCATTTTTTGGTTTTTGAATACATGCAGACCTTTTACTGTAAATCACGTGACCGCACTTGTTCTCTTCTGTCTCATCTTTTCTGGTATTGCACAGCTTGTCACTAACTGAGCATGCTAAACCTTGGCAGATACTGAAGCACTGAACTACGAAATGTTGAAGGTTTCTAACAAGGTAGAGACACATTATGTAAGAAATAGCAAGAGGACATTGTAAATGAGCTAAAACCCTAAATAGACAACTTCATGTATTTATTACACAAGGTTATGACACACACATTACAGAAGAGCCTATAAACAGAACCGCCACCCTTTAACAGTATAGATTATATATATATATAGATAGATAGATCTCACCTCTCCACTGCTAATATTTCCACTCCTGTTGAACTGCTATTTCCATATTTAAATGTGATCAGCTCTGGATGTTTCTTCTTAGATGTGATCTTTACAACCGAGCTCAGAGCTTGACGTGACTGTATATACGCAAATCCCTTCCTAGACTGGATCTCCCGCAAACAGTACATATGGGTTGCTGTTACCAGAAGGTGACTTTTAAAAGGGTAAAAAATAAATAAATAGATTAAACTCTGTCTATAATCTGAAAGAAATTAAATTATTTTTTGTCACAAAGTTATCTAAACAAGTTATGTCTCGCACACAGCATAGGTATACTTATAATTACACTCAAACATATTCTGCTATGCCTCCTGAGTATGGGGATACCCCATAAAAGATACTTTCACAGCCTAGATTGATAGAGGGGCCCAACATCGAAGGAACACCTTTGCGCTTTCAAGGAGCATAAACTACACGTAAATTATGGATCTAATTTTCTGACTACCCATCACATTTTTGGCGGCCCTGGAGAACCAGAACATTGGAAACACACAACATGACACCATTTTGGAAAGTAAACATCTCAAGGTATTTTCTGTAAAGCATAATGCGTTTTTAGAAAATGTAATTTTTGCCAGCTATCTGGCAAAAATCTGCCCCGTGAGGAGGGAGAGAAAGGAGAGAGCCGCTGTTCTCAGGCAAAAGGCTGGATCGAGATCAGGCAAGTATAAAGGGGGCTGGGGGGATACTGCAGCTCAGAAGGGTTTTTACCTTCATGAAGATAAAGCATTAAAAGCAGAACTATAGGCAAAACTTTTTTCTTCATTTTGGAGTAAGGAAGGGTTAAAACTCCTGTAAGGTTTATTTTTGCCATCTTTGTCCCATTGGGGAGATTCACCTTCACTTCCTGTCCCATAGCCCAACAGGAAGAGAGAGGAATTCTTGGGGACCCCCAGAACTAATACTTTCTGGGGACAACCCAAAAGTTGGAATTTTCATTAATTTTCTACTCACTTTCCACGATAATGATAAACATGACAAATAGAGTGAGAGAGCAGACCTCCCTAATGGGGACACAGCAAGTTATAGAACCCGACAGGCATTCTAATCCCTCTTTGCTCTATCCAAAACTAATAAAAAAAAGTTTTGCCTTTAGTTATACTTTAAGGCCTCGTGTACACTGCTGCTGCTAAACAGACATTTAGGAGCAGTTGGACATTTTTTCAACTGCTCCTGAACTCTCCTCTATGTTATCTTAGGCCTCATGCACACGAGACGCTGGTGCAAACTCTGCTGAACACATGTTTTTGAAAGCTGAAACCGGCATTTAGAAACGCCCATTTTGCCGTGTTTGCATGCTGCGTTTAGCCGCGTTTGCGTCTACAGAGCAGAGAATGACATTTTGCGACCCAACTTTGGGGCCCCGTATCTCGGGGCCACTTGGTGCTAGGAACCCCAAATTTGGTGTGCAAACACAGTGGACCTAGCACTATAACATATCTGCTGCAGAAAAGTGCTTGACATTTTGCGACCCGATTTGGGGCCCCATATCTCGGGGCTAGGAACCCCAAATTTGGATATGTTATATTTTTAGTCCAACTTTGTTAGCATCGCCATTTTCCGACCTGACTTTGGGGCCCCATATCTTGGGGCCACTTGGGGCTAGGAACCCCACATTTGGTGTGCTAACAGAGTTAGACTAACAATATAACATTCCCAAATTTGGTGTGCTAACACAGTTGGACTAATAAAACATATCCAAATTTGGGGTTCCTAGCACCAAGTGGCCCCGAGATAGGGGGCCCCAAAGTCAGGTTGGAAAATGTCATTCTCAGCTGCAGAAAAGCGCTTGACATTTTGTGACCCGATTTGGGGCCCCATATCTCGGGGCCACTTGGTGCTAGGAACCCCAAATTTGGATATGTTTTATTAGTCCAACTGTGTTAGCACACCAAATTTGGGATTCCTAGCACCCAGTGGCCCCGAGATATGGGGCCCCAAATTTGGGTCATAAAATATCTTGGGGCCACTTGGTGCTAGGAGCCCCAAAATTGGATATGTTGTAGTGCTAGGTACACTGTTTGCACACAAATTTGGGGTTGCTAGCATCAAGTAACCCCGAGATATGGGGCCCCAAATTCAGGCTGTAAAAACACTTATAAACGCAAAGGCGGCTAAACGTGGTAGCGGCGTTTAGCCGTGTTTGGCTTCTGAAATGTGGAAAACTTTTGCGTCTGAACCCATTTTTTTGCTTCTGGAAAAACGAGGTTAAACGCAACTGCCTAAAAATGAGACTGTGTACATGGACACATAGGATAACATTGAATGGGTTCAGGGGCAGTTGAAAAAAGTGTCCAACTGCCTCTGAACACGAGTTTAACAGCGTCTCGTGTGCATGAGGCCTTATCAGTACATGTACAGAGTTGTTTACAGTCCTTCCTAGGCAGTTGAGTTTAAAGGTTTTTTTTGGAATGCAAAAAAATGGGTTTAGAAGCTGAGTTTAGAGGCATTTCAAGCGCCAAACGCAGTCTAAACCTGGCTAAACGCGCGTTTAGCCATGATTCGTTTACAGGCGTTTTTCATCTTTGGCTATTTTGAAAAAAAGAATTCTTATTTTTTTTTAAACGCTTCTAAACGCAAATGCAGCAAAACGCGGCTAAATGTGGCATGTAAACACGGCAAAACGGACGTTTTAAACCTGGGTTACTATCTGTCAAGTTAAATCGTTCAGGAGAGGTTGTAAGAACATCCTGTGTACATGAAGCCTAAAGAGGAGTTCCACACGCCCCTGTAAAAATTAAAAGTCAGCAGCTACACACATACTGGGGTGCGACGAATAAGCAGAAGTTACACTTTTGGGTGGAACTCCGCTTTAAGTTAAATATCCCTATAGCCTTTACAATCACTAAGTTATATTATTGGTGAAAGGGGACAGCCGAGTGACAAAGGTCAGGTCATCAGTAAGTTACTCCTCCTTCATGGTCCAATCAATCAGAGGCTTGGGGCACAGACAAGGCCTAGCTATATTACTTATCTTCAACACAGAAAATCAGGTCTCCAGGCTGGATGTGCTGTCTGGCAGGACTGTGTAAATAGCAAGACTGGATGGACAGAAATAGAAATCCTTTGGAATGTAAACAGCACTCAGCTTTAATGACAAACCTAAGGAGGGCCAAACAATTCTATTGTTACACACCTTGGAAACATGTGACCGGTTTCTTTAACTTCATGACATGGGAAGTGATGTTTGATATCAGGTTTGTTTATCCATGTTTGAATGTTAACAACCTCTTTGCGATCATCATCAGACATTGATGAGCTATCAATCTCATCTGGAAGAACATAAAGAAAAATAAGAGAAATAATAAAAAATACAAAAACAACAACTGCGCCAAGTTTTTTTAAGGAGATATGAAAGATTCTGGATAATAGGATGCGGTCATCGTATACCTGTAGTAAAGCAGTAAACAAATGCGTGAAGAAGAGCAGAGATGAACAATATGCATTTGGTTCTCTCTGTAATGAAGATATTCATGTAATAGTATCACTTCAGCCGGCCCTACGCATATATGCGGACTCTCTGTGGATGGGCTCTAATGGCGAGTGGCCGCATATATCCAACCCTGTGTAAACAAATTAGTGTGCTGCAAGCACGCAAACCAGCACAGTAACCATCGGATACTGGAAAGCTCCCGATGCATTCTTGTGATTGGGAGCTCTCCAATAATGTGACCGCTGTGACAGCAAGTCACAGGGGTCACATGATTGGAATGTTCGCTTGCCGGCATTTAAAAACCTCTTGAGGGGCCAGGAGGCAGCAGCAGGATGGGGTTAAAGTATATGTAATCCTTGACAATAAACTTTTCCTATTTTCTCTCTTTTGGTCTGTTAAATATACCATTGAAAGTGTTAAAGTATCAAATTTGTTCCATAGGTGCAAAACTTGCCTGCAAAAATATAGCACTGCCCTGTGCACACTGCAATGTTATTTCAAACAAGGTTAGCAGGGACCAGAGCACTTTTTGCGATTCGGCACTGCGTCGCTTTAACTGACAATTGCGAGGTCGTGCGACGTTGCAACCAAACAAAATTGACGTCCTTTTTTTCGCACAAATAGAGCTTTCTTTTGGTGGCATTTGATCGCCTCTGTGGTTTTTATTTTTTGCTCTATAAACAAAAAAAGAGCGACAATTTTGAAAAAAAAAACCTTTTTTTTTTTTTTACTTTTTGCTAGAAATATCCCCAAAAAATATATATTAAAAAAAAACTCAGTTTAGGCCGATATATATCCTTCTACATATTGATTGGTTTGCGCAAAAGTTATAGCGTCTACAAAATATGGGATAGATTTATGGCATTTTTATTATTTTTTAAAATTTTTATTAGTAATGGCAGCAATCCGCGATTTTTTTTTTTTTAATTCTGTGCACCTTTTAATATTAACACTGTATCAATGGTCTCAGTGGTAATCTGCGATTTTTACAGTGACTGCGACATTATGGCGGACACATCGGACACTTTTGACACCATTGTCATTTATACAGCGATCAGTGCTATAAAAATGCACAGATTACTGTGTAAAAGACACTGGCAGGGAAGGGGTTAAACACTAGGAATGGGGCACTAGGAATGGGGCAATCAAGGGGTTAAGTGTGTCCTAGGGAGGTGTGCTGTGGGGGGGATGGGCTACCACTGACATGAGAGCGATCACTGCTCCCGATGTCCGTGGGACCCACGGGCACGGAGTATGCTGCGGCGCACACCCACAATACCGCAATTCAAAGGGGACGTACCTGTACGCCCATTTGCCCAGCCGTGCCATTGTGCCGACATACATTGTCGTGCGCTGGTCAGCTAATGGTTAAAGACAACAGAACATCTGCCTTCTACATTATAGAGATAAAGATTTTGTTTTATTTTTTAGAATCACACAACACTGTAGGATGACAAAGCTTCTACTTTCTATGACAGTAAGAATTGTCACCCAAGGACAGGCAAGAATGGAAAATTAATGCAGCCACCACACCTAAGGACTGGTAAGCTTCATATGCATATGGTTTTATGGTTCATGTGTTTAGATACAGTGGCAAAAATAATTATTTTAACCAGATTTTGTACGTTTGCCCACTTACAAAGAAATGAAGGTTCTATAATTGTTATCATTGGTGTATTTTCAATCATAGAGACAAAATATCAACCAAAAATCCAGAAAAAACACATGATACAAATGTTATCAATTGAGTTTCAGTTCAGGGAGTAAAATAAGTATTTGATCCCCTACCAATCAACAATAATTCTGGCTCCCACAGGCTAGCTACCGTACGTGGTACACAGATTAGTCCTGTCAATTTAAGTAGGTGCTCCTAAAGACAATTCATTATGTGTAAAAAAGACACCTGCCTACAGAATTTTTCTTGCATTCAAACCTCCCCATCATGGGCAAGACCAAAGAGCTGTCAAAGGGCATCAGAGACAAGATTGTAGATCTGCACAAGGCTGGAATGGGCTACAAGACCATCAGCAAAAGGCTAGGTGAGAAGGAGACAAGTGTTGGAGCGACTATTCGCAAATCAAAGAAATACAAAATAACCATCATTCGCCCTCGGTCTGAAGCTCCATGCGAGATTTCGCCTCATGGGGTAAGGATGATTATGAGAAAAGTGAGGGATCAGCCAAGAACTACACGGGAGGCGCTTGTGAATGATCTCAAGGCAGTTGGGACCACAGTCGCCAAACAAAATCATTGGTAACAATACACCGCCATGGATTGAAATTCTGCAGTGCTCACAAGGTCCCCCCTCCTCAAGAAGGTACATGTACAGGCCCGTCTGAAGTTTGCCAATGAACATATAAATGATTTAGAGAAGGATTGGAAGAAAGTGGTCAGGAGACTAAAATTTAGCTCTTTGGCATTAACTAGACTCGCCATGTTTGAAAGAAGAAAAATGCTGACTAAGACCCTAAGAACACCATCCCTACAGTCAAGCACAGAGGTGGAATCATTATGCTTTGGGGCTGTTTCTCTGCTAAAAGGTACAGACTGACTTTGCCGCATTGAGGGGCCAATGAACGGGGCCATGTATGCTAGAAAAAATTTTGTGACTTGGGGATGTATGGAAGGGAAGTGTTGTGGTTTGGTAGACCTATTGATATGCTCTGGAGTTTCAATGGGGTTCAGCCTGTCTTGGAGTTGTTTTAGACATTTACGGATTTGCCATGATGTCAAGCAAGAATGACTCCTTTTCTGTCTTATCATGGAATGTTTGTGGGCTGAATTCTAAGTTCAAACGGGCATTGATGTTTCAGTATTTAAAAAATTATAGCCCACATAGGATATTATTGCAGGAGATACATTTGATGGGAGGGAAATTAATGACAGTAACAACTTCAATAAAGGGCACTTTTCCCTCTTCCTGCCCAGGACAATTTTCAGCTTTAAGCGCTGTCGGTATTTAAAATGACAATTGCACGGTCATGCTACACTGTACCCAAACAAAATTTTTATAATTTTGTTCCCACGAATAGAGCTTTCTTTTGGTGGTATTTTATCACCTCTGGGGTTTTTATTTTTTGCTAAACATATAAAAAAAGACCGAAAATGTTGAAAAAAAAAAATATTTTTTCTTTGTTTCTGTTATAACATTTTGTAAATAAGTACGTTTTCTCCTTCACTGATGAGGTGGCACTAATATGCATTGATGGGCGGCCCTGATAGGCACTCATAGGTGGCACTAATAGGCGACACTGAAAGGCTGCACTGATGTTTACTTATGGGTGGCACTGATGGACAATGATAGATGGCCCTGATAGGCATCACTGATAAGGAGGCACTCGCAGACATTACTGATGGGCACTGACTGGCATTCCTGGTGGCCATAGGTGGCATACCTGGTGGTCAGTGGTGGGCATCCCTGGTGGTCCTATGTGGGCATCCTGGGGGGGGGGGCAGCTGATCGGATCAACTCTAGTCGTCTGTCAGATGCTATAGAGTAAAAGCCGATACACGTCTCTTCCTGTTTATATCGTAATCAGCTGTGATTGGACACAGTTGATCAGGTGGTAAAGAGTCTCCATCAGAGGCCCTTTACCAAGATCGGTAGTACGGTGTGTAAGACTGACACACCGCACTACCGATCGCCATGCTGCGTGCCCCAGCTCGCTATCCTGAAAACGTCATATGACGTCCAGTCAGGATAACGGAACCACCGCCCGGCCGTCATTTTGATATAGGCCGGGCGGGAAGTGGTTAAAAAAAACCCCTGGATCCAAAAAACTTACCACGCTACTTACTCTTCATATGCTAGAGGGGTGTCAGTTTTAATTAACAAATCTTTTCCTGGTGGAATTGAGAATGTATATACCGATTCACAGGGTGAATATGTTATCATGGTGTTTACACTGTGGCAACAAAAGTATGTTATAGCAGAAATGTATATTCACCCTCCTTTTTCTTCTGAGATACTAAATGCAATATTGGAGAGGATTATCCAGCACTGTGCAGCAAAGTTACTTTTGATGGAGATTTTAATTCTATTATATCCCCAAATTTAGATAGACCAAGGCCCCCTAAGCAGCACTCGGCAAAATTATATAATTGGGCACAAGTGGCAGAATTTACAGAAGTCTGGAGATGGAAAAATCCAAAAAAAAGAGCACATTCATGCTTTTCCACCTCCTATAAAAAAACTTCGTCTTGATTCGATCTAGCTTTTACAAATCCAGCTTTGTTGACAGACATAGAAGCCACATATCTACCGAGCGGTCTTTCAGACCATTGCCCTTTTCATCTGTTAATCCAGAACCACACCTTCAAAAATAAATCATTATGGAGATTGGGAACCCAGTGGGTCTCTTACCTTGAGATAGAAGAAAAAATGCCATTAATAACCGAATATTGGGAAAATAATAATGTTGGATCATCCTCTCCAGATGTTGTATGGGATGATTTCAAAGCATTTGCGGGGGCAATATATTTCAGCTATAGCGGCAATTTGGAAGGGACAGAAGATCAATACCCGGTGTCTCTACAAATTCAACTGGAACTTTAAAAAGGAGATACATGGCTCTGATCCTAATACGAGGAATTTTGATCTATTCATGGCTGCTCAAAGGGATTTGCATCTACATATAACCAGATTAGATTTATATAAAAAAAAGTTTTTTAACAGGGAGGTAGAAATGGAAGGTTCTTGGCAATGTTAGTACAATGCGATTATCCAGCTACACTTCTATCTGAAGTCAGAACTTCTGGAGGGGAAAATGGTTATTTTTTACAAATAACTTGGTTTTTATTTAAGAAAAGTACATGTTTACAGGGTATTGACATTGGTATTACAATCAATAAGCAAAATGAAGTAAAGAGGATAACATACCGTATATACTCAAGTATAAGTCGAGTTTGTCAGCACATTTTTTTGTGCTGAAAGTGCCCCCCTCGACTTATACTCGAGTCAAGTACTTTTCTGCAGCAAAAAAATTCATTTTCCGAACTGACTTTGGGACCCCGTATCTCAGGGCCACTTGGTGCTAGGAACCCCAAATTTGGTGTGCAACCCCAGTGGAACTGGTAGCATCACATATCCAAAGATGATGTTCCTAGCACTAAGTGGCCCCGAGATACGGGGCCCCAAAACCGGTTCGGAAAATGTCATTCTCTGCTGCAGAAAAGTGCTTGACATTTTCTGAACTGATTTTTGGGGCCCTGTATCTCGGGGCCACTTGGTGCTAGCAACCACAGCTTTGGCTATTTTATGCTGGGTTTGCATAGCAAATTTGGGGTTCTTAGCACTAAGTGGCCCCAAGATACAGGGCCCCAAAGTCGGTCAACTGTGTCCATCTGCAGCAATGTCATTTTGGGACCCTTTGGGTTCAGAGACCCCAAATTTTGGCTGCAGCTAGGGGGCATCTAGGAACCCTTAACTACAGAGTTTGAAGTTCGGGGGACCTATGGCTGCAAATGGGCACAGTGAGGCATGCAAAAGGGCACAGTGAGGCTGCAAATGGGCATTGTTGACCCTCTTTTCCACTTACAGTAGCTGTGCATTTCTCACCCTCGTCTTATACTCGGGTCAATAAGTTTTTCCCTTTTTTGTGGTAAATTAAGGCCTTGACTTGTACTCGGATCGACTTATACTCGAGTATATACGGTACACTGGTGAACTTGTGAAGTTCTATTGTCATTATACACGCACAATAATCTGATCTGTAGTCGTGGGTGTTCCAACTCCCAAGGTACATCGTAAGGAGAAGTTGTTCAACATGCGGTGTATTCAAATTAAGAAAGGATTATTCGGCTCATTGCATGTGGATGCCGTGTCTAACCAAGTGTCCCAAATCTTCCCATATTTGGCTGAGCATCCCCTGTGGGCATAAAGTTCTTTTTTATAGGGTAGAACACTGTTCACTGCAGAGATCCATTCCTGAAGTGTTGGTGGTAATGCTCTGAGCCATTTACGCGCTATGAGCAGTTTAGCTGTAAAGAGCGTTTCTTGTAAGAATATTTAGTGAAATTTGTCTGAGTCTGGGTCTGGAAACATCCCAGTAATCACTGTTTAGGGCATAATGGAAGGAGGGACCCCATCTTGTCATGTATGACTTTCACTATGTGGGACCGGTAGTCTTGTATTATTGGGCAGGACCAAATGATATGGAAGAAGAAGGTACTCATGGAGCTACCGCATCTGGGGCATAGAGGGCTATGGTCGGTTCTATATTTAGCCAGGCGTAGAGGGGTCAGATAAGACCTGTGTATGATGTAAAGTTGTGTGAGGCAGTCTGATAGCTTGGGAGAGACCTTTCTACATGTATCTAAGGCATCTTCCCATTTGTCATCCTCCATCTCCCCCACGTCCCCAGTCAATCTTAGTGACTTTTAAGCAGTTTTATAGCTCTTTATATGCCTCCACTCTCCTCCCTGACTTCCCTCCAGGGGAGCAGTCAGTCCTTTTGGATCAGATAGTGCTAGGATGGTTGTCGGGTAGGGAGATAGAGGCATTTATACGACCTATTACTAGTGAAGAGATCCAGAAGGCTAAAAGTACTTTTCCAAGTGGAAAGACTCCAGGTCCAGAAGGAAAAAGTATGGAGATATTTTAGTTCCAAAATTACCAGTGGTATATGCAAGGGAATTACTGAAGGGGTCTCTTCCAGATTCAATGAGATATGAACACATAGTTCTTAGTCACAAGGAAGATAAGGATCCAAAATGATGTGCTTCTTATAGGCCGATAGCTTTATTAAATACCGATTTTAAAATATTGACAAAAGATACTTATTCTAAGAATTCAACCCCTGCTAACATCTATTATTGACTCAGATCAAACGGAATTTATGCCCCAAAAAATAACAGATATTAATGTACGCAGATTACATACTTATCTACATGTCCATATAAAGGAAGGCTCTAGAACGCTTGCCTCTTTGGATATAGAAAAGGCCTTCGACACGGTCAAATGGACTTTTCTATGGGAAATACTTAGAAGGATGGGATTCCCATTGGTGTTTATTTCGTGGTTGCAGACATATCGAAATCCCATGTCAGTGGTCAAGCTGGGAGGAAGGTCATTAACCCCTTTCCAGCTACAGTGGGGGAAAAAAGTATTTAGTCAGCCACCAATTGTGCAAGTTCTCCCACTTAAAAAGATGAGAGAGGCCTGTAATTGTCATCATAGGTATACCTCAACTATGAGAGACAAAATGTGGAAACAAATCCAGACAATCACATCTAATGTCTAATTTTTGAAAGAATTTGCAAATTATGGTGGAAAATAAGTATTTGGTCAATATCAAAAGTTCATCTCAATACTTTGTTATATATCCTTTGTTGGCAATGACAGAGGTCAAACGTTTTCTGTAAGTCTTCACAAGGTTGTCACACACTGTTGCTGGTATGTTGGCCCATTCCTCCATGCAGATCTCCTCTAGAGCAGTGATGTTTTGGGGCTGTCGCTGGGCAACACGAATTTTCAACTAACTCCAAAGGTTTTCTATGGGGTTGAGATCTGGAGACTGGCTAGGCCACTCCAGGACCTTGAAATGCTTCTTACAAATCCACTCCTTCGTTGCCCGGGCGGTGTGTTTGGGATCATTGTCATGCTGAAAGACCCAGCCATGTTTCATCTTCAATGCCCTTGCTGATGGGAGGAGGTTTGCACTCAAAATCTCACGATACATGACCCCATTCATTCTTTCATGTACACGGATCAGTCGTCCTGTTCCCTTTGCAGAGAAACAGCCCCAAAGCATGATGTTGCCACCCCCATGCTTCACAGCAGGTATGGTGTTCTTTGGTTGCAACTCAGCATTCTCTCTCCTCCAAACACGACTAGTTGTGTTTCTACCAAACAGTTCTACTTTGGTTTCATCTGACTATATGACATTCTCCCAATCCTCTTCTGGATCATCCAAATGCTCTCTAGCAAACCTCAGACAGGCCCGGACATGTACTGGCTTAAGCAGAGGGACACGTCTGGCACTGCAGGATCTGAGTCCCTGGCGGCGTAGTGTGTTACTGATGGTAGCCTTTGCTACGTTGGTCCCAGCTCTCTGTAGGTCATTCACTAGGTCCCCCCCGTGTGGTTCTGGGATTTTTGCTCACCGTTCTTGTGATCATTTTGACCCCACGGGGTGAAATCTTGCGTGGAGCCCCAGATCGAGGGAGATTATCAGTGGTATTGTATGTCTTCAATTTTCTAATTATTGCTCCCACAGCTGATTTCTTCACACCAAGCTGCTTGCCTATTCTGGTGTCCTTCAACAGCTCTTTGGTCTTCACCATAGTGGAGTTTGGATTGTGACTGTTTGAACTTGTTATCAGTATAAAAAGACACCTGTCCACAACCTCAAACAGGTGCCATTAATACAGGTAATGCGTGAAGGACATAGGAGCCTTTTAAAGAAGAAGAAGATGCAGGTCTGTGAGAGCCAGAAATGTTGCTTGTTTGTAGGTGACCAAATACTTATTTTCCACCATAATTTGCAAATAAATTCTTTCAAAAATCAGACAATGTGATTGTCTGGATTTGTTTCCACATTTTGTTTCTCATAGTTGAGGTATACCTATGATGACAATTACAGGCCTCTCCCATCTTTTTAAGTGGGAGAACTTGCACAATTGGTGGCTGACTAAATACTTTTTTGCCCCACTGTATATAGTGGGTTGCGACGGGGCTGCCCCCTCTCTTCAATTCTCTTTGCGATAGCAATAGAGGCGGGGGCAGAGGCGCTTCTGACTTCTCCAGATATTCAGGGACTTCTAATTAGAGGGTTGGCGGAGACGGTAGCCCTATATGCAGATGATATGCTGCTATTCCTGAATGATGCTGGTCCATCATTACAGGGAGCCTTGGACCTGATAAAATTTGGATAGTCAGTGGTTACAGGGTGAATTGGAATAAATCTCTGCTGTTCATTATTGATCCAGGAGCACAGGCGGCGGCATCCTTAAGTGTGCCATTACAATGTGTGTTGGAATTTAAATATTTAGGGATACTGATTACACAACAGATTTGTAATTTTGTACGGCTTAATTTAACCCCAATAGTTCAAGAGGTTAGAAAGAAATTAAAAGCATGGGAGACCTCACCTTTGTCGTTACTAGGGCGAATAAATGTAATAAAAATTACGATTCTTCCAAAATTTTTATATGCATTTCGAAATTCCCCACAGTGGTTGCCACAATCCTTCTTTATACAACTACATAGTATATTTTGCTTCTCAACATTCCATGGACTAAACATAAAGGAATAGGATTATGGCAAAGAAGATAGATGGGAATGAACATGTGGGAAGTCTAGAGAGAGTAATAAATGTGAAGAAATTCAAGATAGGAAAGTGAGGGGGTATACAAACCACACCAAGGTATGAGTTTATTGGGGGAGAAGGAGACTCTTGTGTAATGTAAATGTGGATACAATAAAGAATATGTAGAAGCTCCTGCGTGAGCTTGAATGTATGTGTTAATAGATGTATATTGAAATAATCAATAAAAAAAAGAAAAACAATTGAGCTCTTTGGCATTAACTAGACTTGCCATGTTTGTAAGAAGAAAAATGCTGACTATGACCCCAAGAACACCATCCCTACAGTCCAGCACAGAGGTGGAAACAAAAATGGGCAGTACAAAACCCACACTGTTACCCCTTTTGGAAAGTAAACAATCAAAAGGTGATCTTGTTTTTGCCACAAGATTTTGGAAATGAAGAAACATGTTGGTATTAAGAGGGTTAAAACATGAAGCTTGGTAATGGCGCACTAGATGCAATGGGGTTTATTTACTAAAGCTGGAGTGTGCAAAACCAGGCTCACTTCTGCATAGAAACCAATAAGCTTCCAGGTTTTATTGCCAAAGCTTAATTGAACAAGTTTAGGTTAGAAGCAGATTGTGTTTTTTCATGCAGAAGTGAGTCTGATTTTGCACTCTCCAGCTTTAGTAAATAAACCCCAGTGCATCATCAATTTACAGGTCACACAGAGGAAGGAAGAGGTGAAGGAATTAATGTATGGGTTACATACAGTGGAGATGAGGGGGTTAATGTGCAGGATAAGACGTGAAGGTGTTACAGGTCATTAGAGACTAAGGATGAGCTCCGGCGTGTTTGTGCACTCCACGTGCAGAGCCCGCCAGGAAGACAGCATGGCGCTGCGCTAATCACAGGCAGTTACCCGATCTCTGCAGCCGCTCATCGGGAAAATGTCTCACTGCCTGCGAATTAGCGCAGCGCCGTGCCGACTTCCTGGCCGGCTCTGCACGTGGTGTGTGATTTTTAGAGACACAGGCTGCACATGAGTTGAATCTGCCACTGTTTACTTAAATGAGAATTCTCACAACAGAAAAAGGCGAGGGCTGTCAAAATGTTAATAGTAGATATGTTCACATTTGTGATAACTGCGATTGGCCACCACGGTAGTCACAAAGCACAATGCCACTCTGACTGGCTGTCATTTTTGCCTATAAATTTTTGATGTCTTATGACAGTGCAATCATAGGCATTCCAGAACACCATGGCCATCCCTCTGCTTCTTTAAAGACATACAGTGGTCCTCTCTTAGACGTACAGTGGTAGTGAAGAGGTTAATGAGCACTGGTTATTCTAGACACTCAAACTACATGAAACTAATAAGGCAACCTTTATTTCAAACACATACTCTAGTCAAGTCTCTGTCAGATTCACTCTCTGTTACAAATACCTGAAATCAAAGATGAAGATATTAACAGACACCTTTTCTGAATCAGATACAATTATTTCATACCTGTGTCATACTCTTCCTCATCTCCGATGCTGAATACAGGCTTTACACCCCTGTAAGGCTTTCCCACCCTGTCACTGCTGCTGATGTGTCTATCAATAGAAATCAATAGGGTTTTGGAAAATGTGTATACATAAAATGAATACAGAAAATGCAGGCACCCGATACATGCAGAAAGTGCCAAACTTTGCTAAGACTCAAGGTTAGCTAGCCAATAAGCATAAAAAGACATAACTGCTAGAGAAGACCATGCTAACACGGCAGAAACAAGTTAGCTGGTGAGTGAAATGTCATTATTTTCCTCACATTCTATAACACCAAACACCATTTGTATTTTTTTGTACCGGAATCCCAAGAGCATGCTGTTTAAACACTGCAAAATGTACCATGGATGAAAAAAATGGCATTTCAAGCAAGTAGAAAGTCCATAATGAGCCAGCTATTCTGTAAAGACAAATACAGATTTCAACCTCATTTCCTGTTCCCATGACAGCAGGACAAGAAATGGAGGGAGTGGTTGTCGCAGACAGGAAAACACATATAATAAACCTAAAACAGGTTCTAACCCCTCACTATTTTACTAAAGAAAAAAAAAAAAAAAGATAAAAAAAGGAAAAAAGAACGATGTTTAGTTGGAATCAGTATCCCATTGGGGAAAATGTTCCATCAATCTTATCCCAA
Source organism: Lithobates clamitans (assembly GCA_037952925.1). Lineage (NCBI taxonomy): Eukaryota > Metazoa > Chordata > Amphibia > Anura > Ranidae > Lithobates > Lithobates clamitans. The sequence goes on from JBBGZY010000723.1 coordinate 10,433,140, forward strand.
CATAAAGGAGTGGAAAATCTTGCAAATGGGGACACAAACCACATATAAAGACCTAACAGAAATTCTCTTTTGTTTGAACTCAAAGCAGAAAAAGTTGGCTGGAGCGAACCTTAAAGAAAAGCTTCAGTTATATTTATTAAAAGTCAACAGCTACAAAAACTGTAGCTTCGGACTTAAAAAACAGACTCACCTGTCCCAGGATCCAAGTGCTGTGCTCACCCGAGCCGTTCTTTCCATCGGTGTTCTGTCCCCAGTGCCGGCATCTCAGCTGTTCGCAACCGGCTGTGACAGCTTGGGGCCTCACAGCCCGGTGCCCACTGCACAGACTGTGGGGGGAGAAGATCGCCTAGGTGCTCCGAGTGGAGGTGGGAGTGGGTACCTATCAAAACCAGGTACCCCCCCCAAAAAAGTGCCATTTCATAAAGAGAAGGGGGAAGGAGGCCTCAAAGCAGAACTTCCCCTTTTGGGTGGAGATCCACTTTACTTTCTCTCAAATTTAAATTTGTTAGAACTTAAACAAAATGTCTATTAACACGGCTGCATCATAGCCAGGAACCCTATAAATTTAATAAATGTTCTGCATGCAAATAACCTGACTTTACTAAGTAGAGTACTTTTTAACTCACCCACACTTTACTGGATAAGAGGCTGAATTTGGCTCCCCTGGTTCTCTAAAAAGGAGGATAATCTCCTTCGCAAAGATAGAACGCTAGGCAAAGCTGTGTGTCCAGGTTGTTCTTACATCAAAGAGTGCAGAGGATTATGCAAAGACAACCGGAGGAGTACCAATTACAGCTAGGCTATACACTAGACAATCTGATTGTATAGATATTATACAACCTCCATTAGATTTACTAAAATTTAGCAACATGTGGACAAACCTAAACAATTAGGTCAATTTGGATTCAATTAAGCAGGACCTTGTTCTAAATAGCTGATAGTAGTTCTAAAGGAGATGTAGAGCATATGGTCAGCATAAATCTAAAGCTGGGTGATCTGCATAAAGTGAGTTCAGTATGGTATACTGTGGGTGAAGGATTGTGTATATGGGATTTTACGATTTTTTTTTTTTTTTTTTTTATTGGTTTAACCAGATGGACTTATGTCTATTTTAAACCTAACTATGTACAGTGGGGACGGAAAGTATTCAGACCCCCTTAAATTTTTCACTCTTTGTTATATTGCAGCCATTTGCGAAAATCATTTAAGTTCATCTATTTTTCCTCATTAATGTACACACAGCACCCCATATTTACAGAAAAACACAGAATTGTTAACATTTTTGCAGATTTATTAAAAAAGAAAAACTGAAATATCACATGGTCCTAAGTATTCAGACCCTTTGCTGTGACACCCATATTTAACTCAGGTGCTGTCCATTTCTTCTGATCATCCTTGAGATGGTTCTACACCTTCATTTGAGTCCAGCTGTGTTTGGTTATACTGATTGGACTTGATTAGGAAAGCCACACACCTGTCTATATAAGACCTAAGGCCTCTTTCACACGGACTGTCCGTTCAGGTCCGCCTGTCAGTTTTTTAGGCGGACCTGAACGGACACTCCATGGAGGTCTATGGAGCGTCGGATGTCAGCGGTGACATGTCCGCTGACATCCGACCCGCTCCGATCCGAAAAAGTGTAACGGAGGAAAAACCTACTTTTCCATCCGTTTTCGGATTGGGTGACGACGGACTCTACGGTCCGTCGTCACTCGATCCCCCATAGGGACCATGTGATATTTCAGTTTTTCTTTTTTAATAAATCTGCAAAAATGTCAATAATTCTGTGTTTTTCTGTCAATATGGGGTGCTATGTGTACATTAATGAACTTAAATGGTTTTAGCAAATGGCTGCAACAAAGTGAAAAATTTAATTTAAGGGGGTCTGAATACTTTCCATCCCCACTAACTATGAATAAGCAGGTCTTGTTTGCTGTGAGCCTCAAATCATCTGAAAAAAGGTTAAAAACTATGAAACTTAACAGGAATAATGCTTAAAAACATTTATTTCTAAACCCTACATTTTTAAACAATCTTTTTGGCTCTATACACCACCACAATGGATTTGAAATAGAACTAACAAGATGCGCTTTAACTGCAGACTTCCAGCTTTAATTTGAGGGTATTTACATCCAAATCAGGTGAACGGTATAGGAATTACAACAGTTTGTATATGTGCCTCCCACTTTTCCTTTGCAGTCAATTTAAGCCTGAAGTGTGGAACGCATAGACGCTGGGTTTCATCCCTGGTGATGCTCTGCCAGGCCTCTACTGCAACTGTCTTCAGTTCCTGTTTGTTCTTGGGGCATTTTCCCTTCAGTTTTGTCTTCAACAAGTGAAATGCATGCTCAATCGGATTCAGCTCAGGTGATTGACTTGGCCATTACATAACATTCCACTTCTTTCTCTTAAAAAAAACTCTTTGGTTGCTTTCGCAGTATGCTTCGGATCATTGTCCATCTGCACTGTGAAGCGCCGTCCAATGAATTCTGAAGCATTTTGCTGAATATGAGCAGATAATATTGCTCAAAACACTTCAGAATTCATCCTGCTGCTTTTGTCAGCAGTCACATCTTTAATAAATACAAGAGAACCAGTTCCATTGGCAGCCATACATGCCCACGCCATGACACTACCACCACCATGCTTCACTGATGAGGTGGTATGCTTTGGATCATGAGCAGTTCCTTTCCTTCTCCATACTCTTCTCATCACTCTGGTACAAGTTGATCTTGGTTTCATCTGTCCATAGGATGTTGTTCCAGAACTGTGAAGGCTTTTTTGGATGTTGTTTGGCAAACTCTAATCTGGCCTTCCTGTTTTTGAGGCTCACCAATGGTTTACATCTTGTGGTGAACCCTCTGTATTCACTCTGCTGAAGTCTTCTCATGATTGTTGACTTTGACACACATACACCTACCTCCTGTAGAGTGTTCTTGATCTGGCCAACTGTTGTGAAGGGTGTTTTCTTCACCAGGGAAAGAATACTTCTGTCATCCACCACAGTTGTTTTCCGTGGTCTTCCGGGTCTTTTGGTGTTGCTGAGCTCACCAGTGCATTCTTTCTTTTTAAGGATGTTCCAAACAGTTAATTTGGCCACACCTAATGTTTTTGCTATCTCTCTGATGGGTTTGTTTTGTTTTTTCAGCCTAATGATGGCTTGCTTCACTGATGGTGACAGCTCTTTGGATCTCATATTGAGAGTTGACAGCAACAGATTCCAAATGCAAATAGCACACTTGAAATGAACTCTGGACCTTTTATCTGCTCCTTGTAAATGGGATAATGAGGGAATAACACACACCTGGCCATGGAACAGCTGAGCAGCCAACTGTCCCATTAATTTTGGTCCCTTAAAAAGTGGGAGGCACATATACAAACTGTTGTAATTCCTACACAGTTCACCTGATTTGGATGTAAATACCCTCAAATTAAAGCTGAAAAAGTCTGCAGTTAAAGCACATCTTGTTTGTTTCATTTCAAATCCATCGTGGTGGTGTACAGAGCCAAAGAGATTAGAATTGTGTCAATGTCCCAATATTTATGGACCTGACTGTATTCAATAGCCTTCAGGATAAAATTATTGCAGTGTAGTGAAAAATTGGTCACCTTGAACCCAAGGCCACTAAACCAAGCACATAAAAGGCTGGCATATCTGGCTCGTGACAGTTTACATCAGATGTTTTTTTTCACGCATGTAGTGGTATTAAAAATGGACACTTATGTAAATTACTGCTGGAGAGGAAAAGATGTTATGGAGAGAAAGCAGATTAATTCTAGATGAAGAGGAGCATTAGTCTCAGTGCTATGCCAGAAGTGGTGAGTGCATCCTTCTAGTTTTCAGTATGAAGAATGAAACATCAGTGATGCTGACAGGCCACAAGAAAGATAAAAATCTAAATTTATTACTGCAAACATAAAATGGATGAAATTCTGTGCAATTATTTTTTAATGGAATTTTAGCAGCTGAAAACAGAGGAGGTGGTAATATCTTTACAGATTAGTAACAGGCAGCACACAGAGGGCCCATTCACACCTTTCCAGTGCGGTATATTGCAATAGCGCAATGGCATCCTCATGTAATAATGCAAAACACGCGTTTTGGTGTGCTGTGATGCCAAAAGGGTGTTTGTTTAGACTTTATGGTGCGTCACCAACCCATTAACTTGAATTTGTTACCTTAAAGTAATGCACGTTAACACATGAAGAAACATTTGTTAAGGCAACACACCAGGGCACCAAGGTCTGAATGGACCCTTAAGCAGTGTGGTACGACTATTAATATTAAAGTCAGTAGCTCCTGGCAAGTGTCAGCGTGACTGATGTCTACACACTGCAAGACGTTGTGCAAACGGAGAAGGTGGTGGAATCACAGCTCACTACATCTTACCGCTCCAAACTCGCTCTCTCTGGCCAAGGAAGATTGAAAGTGATTCTAGTGCACCATTGAGGCAAGGATATAAACCGAAAAAGATTACATCACTGAGAGTTATGGGACATTTCAATAAGATTACACACTAGATGAGAACAGTAAGGCCTCATTTATTAGAGATTAGTAAAAGGAACCTGTCAAGCTGGGCGTTACCTGGCCCAGCAGTCTCTCTCATCCATTTCTGGATTATATCACTGCAGAATTCCAGGATTTTGTTCTTGAGCAGAGTACATAAAAGTGACAGGTCTGCCCTAGAACAGCTTCAATTTGTTCCCAACATGACAGGCTCATTAAGTCAAGGCAAGGTTAAGTTTTAATAAGACTATGTAAAAAATTAGAAGCTTTTATTTGTGTGAAAACACACACACACACGTACAAGATATACAAAAAACAAACAATAGTATGCCTTCAATCCTATGTACTTATATATTGGGAACCTATCAACCTTTAAATCATTTTCTTGATCCCAAGCCTTGGTCCATTGAAAAGGACTAGGGTCACATTGCAAAAAATCCCCTACCAAACACAGAAAAAGTTATAAAAATTGCTTGTATTTCACGATTTTAAAGCACATCTAGGTTATTGATAAATTCAATAAACTCTGTGTAATCTGTTCTTAAGAGCCAAAATTACTGATAACTCTTTGGCCAAGTTTGAACTGTGAGCAGGCCAAAGGGCACTCTGACTTGCAAAACTAGTGAGATGGAATTCAAGGCAGGTTTTAAAACATGCATTCTAATAACCACCCATCAAGAAATGGGATGTAAAAGGTATACTTTATAAAGAAAAAAAAAAGTCACAAATTGCAGAGGGAGTGATAAAGCAACTTAAACTAATTGATCAAGGGAATTAAACTCACCTTTCTACTGGAGTGGAGGTGTTCTCAATGAAGCTGATCACCTTTTCCTTTACATTTACAGATTTTGTCCTTAATGCTACTGTCATTTTATTAACCAAGGATTTCACACCTCTCCCGTCAGCTAAGCCGTTAGGAGAATCCTCCTACAAGGCAATTTTCAGAAAGGAAAACATCACTTTTCAGAGTCAAAACTACTTTTTCACATAGAATACTGCTAAACTGTATGACACTGAACAGATAAATAGGGTTTTTTTTTTTGTTTACTAAAATAAGTATAACCATACAGGTTATGGTGAGAAGGAACTAAAAAGAGTAAAAAAAAAAAAAACCTCTGCAATGGAATCCATGCAAGACACCGAACATTAGAGATTTACAAGTATCATTCCAACATATATCCCAAAAAACAGGAGGAATATTCCTCATTGCATGACAATGGACAGCAAGGCAAAGCATTCCTTTGTGCCCCAAACAGCCAAATGTGCGTCCAGAACCACCGATGTATAACGTAAACATATCCTAATCTTATAAAGCCATTTATTCCAAACTGCATACAGCTTGTTCAGGCTGTTTGTTGTTTTGTATGCAGTTTGGAATAAATGCCTTTATTCATATTAGGTTATAATTTCATTATATGCCTGTGGTTCTGGATGTGCATTGGGCTGTTTGAGACATAATATTATTAGACACATTTCTTCCAAACTGCATGCAAAATGCAAGCTGTATGCAGTTTAGAACAAATGGCTCTATAATATTAGGCTAAGCTTTCATTATACATCAGCAGTTCTGGGTGCACATTTGGCTGTTTGGGCTGTAAAGCAATGATTTGCATAGCTCCGCCCATTGACCTGAAATGAGGAATTAAAGTGGTTGTCAACCCTATCCTGCAATTCTATGCCAGACCCTCTATTAGAGCCTGGCATAGCAAGCTGTACCTGTACAGCAGCCACGGGTCATGTGACCGGCCTAAAGATCACGCTAAACGGGTATTTACAACACTCGTTTTTAGAAAAGAATAACAGTGTGCTATGCCATTATATAATACAGTCTAAAAAACCAACAGAGTCTTGTGAACTACCATGTGAAAATCCAAATGATAATTAGAGATGATTAAAAGGACAGCTGCTAGCATTAATCACTTTCCATATGCTTGTGCCAAAAAATTTTTTATACCAATAAAATGCTGCGCTATCCAAATGTAATCATACGGTAATCGTACTAAATCATACTATTACTGACTGGAGTAAAATAGTGGTGGTGAGATATTCCATTCCTATGTAAAAAATCTAGTGAACATAATAATGCAATCTTGTGCGATTATAAATTGCGATCATAAACAATTAAAAATAGCAATCCTATGCTATAATCCTAATATCAACCTGTGTAGCATACACACCTCTATATACACATGTAGCATTCATATGCAATAGAGAAATATGCAACCCTGTGCGATAATTGCAGTGGCAACCTGTAATTTACATAAATCTATATAAAAGTGCATCAATATACAATAATATAGAAATAAAGTGAACCATGTTTAAAATGCTCTTGTGCCAAACTAATTCATGCATTAATCTGTGTCCACAGACTCGCAACATAAAGTACATTCATAACTACTCCATTCTTCTGGTGCTCATTGCAGATGATAAAACAGATGATATAACAGTAAAGTGCTTGTGTCCACTCTTGTGCTCCCCCTTTGGTGTATGCGTTCACCTTAGAGCGTGTGACCTTGCACCTAAGCTCGGTCAAAACACACTTTTAAACCACCTCTGGGTTTATGGTCAGCATTCAGATCCTTGGATGGTTGCTTGCAACAATATTCATATGGAAAACAGAGGAAACTGGATAGTGTATTACCGTTTTATATAAAATGACAATATTCCCTATATTAGGGTACTCACATTTAATAGGTGCTACGAGCGCACCACTCTGTAACAAGCCAAACAATAGGCGCTGTACTTATGTGTCCTCTCCCGCTCTGAGAACACTCCATTGTCTCATAAACCATCCTGTCCCCTCCCCAACATGTGTTGATACCGGGAAATGTCGTATCTTCCTCAGAGGGAATTCTATTGGACGGTTGAGATGTCAATCATTTTATAGTGTCATCGTGGCCATTTTGTTGAAGACCACGGACATTCTATAGTTTATTGTATGCTCGCGGCCATTTTCTGATAGGTCAGAATGTTCCATACTACATGCCGTGTATTGTGACTAAGCACAGTAACACACAGCGGCATATAACATCAGTTTATAATGGCTTATAAGGCGCTCATCAACCTAAAATTAGCCTAAATATCCCTCTACAGGTTACATTTAAGACGATACATTCTTCTCCTTACATACCGTCTTAAATGTAACCTGTAGAGGGATATATAGGCTAATTTTAGGTTGATGAGCGCCTTATAAGGTTTGTGAGACAGTGGAGTGTTCTCAGAGCGGGAATGGAGTAGTTACGAATGGACTTTATGTTGCAATTCTGTGGACACAGATTAATGCATAAATTAGTTTGGCACAAGAGCACTTTAAACACGGTTCACTTTATTTCTATATTGATTATTGTATATTGATGCACTTTTATATAGATGTAAATTACAGGATGTCACTGCAATTATCACAGTTATCACAATTGTCGCACAGGGTTGCATATTTCTCTATTGCATATGAATGCTACATGTGTATATAGAGGTGTGTATGCTACACAGGTTGATATTGGGATTATTGCATAGGATTGCTATTTTTAAATTGTTCATGACCGCAATTTATAATCACACAAGATTGCATTATTATGTTCACTAGATTTTTTACATAGGAATGGAATATCTCACCACCACTATTTAACTGCAGTCAGTAATATTATGATTTAGTACGATTACCGTATGATTACATTTGGATAGTGCAGCATTATATTGGTATAAAATGATATAATACAGGGCTGGCAGTGAGAGAGAGAGAGAGAGGCAAGGAGAGAGGAGAGCTGAGAGCAGGCTGCATATGACGGAGGGATGCACCATCACCACAGTGGTCAGGGCTCAGCAGCCATGACCACCATGGTCAGTACAGAGAGGGGGGGGGGGGAGATACAGGAAATGGCAGGTTCAGGGAGTTTTTTTACAGTTTAGAGGGGGGCAGATTACACAGCATAAGAACTGTGCTGTTTAATCTGCTTTAAGGGACCAGGATCTGTATTTTTTGGGGGGGTGAAACACTTTTACCTATCCCAAAAATAACAGTTTAATGGATGAGACATGTTTTAGTAATCTAACTGACATAGAATGAGTGGAAACTTCCTTTGGTTATCGCTACTCATTTGCAGAACTCGATAAAGTGCTCAGCTTTGTGCAAATTTACTGAACTCACAAGCATCAATTAGTAACACTACGGTCTGCTGAACTGGATGAGAAATCTGATCAGGTATGAAAATTTCAAAGGGCTTTTCTTAATAACTTACATCTGCATAAGAACCCATAGTGGTGCGTGAGCCAGACGTACTGGCAATCCAGTGTCCATACCCAGTATCTGGTCCATCTACATTTATATCTGCCAAATGTTGCTGCAGCACTTTGAAAACAAAGTAAAAAAAAAAGAAGCAAACATTATAATCTATTGGATTAACCCTAGTTTTGCAGTAATATGAAGATTCTGTACATTAGTGCCCATCCACCGTGTATAAGCATTCTTCAGGATCTTTAAAACCGTGCATCTACAGTGTAGTGTATTTTAAGCACTAAGAAAGGGGTTTTTGGGACTTTGAGTGAGGCACAAGACACGTGGTAGGATAAATGAATAAAATTGTTTAATTGGCATATAAACAAAGCATACAAACATATGATACATGGTTGAGCATAAGTATTTTTATCTATATACATGACAATGGCATACAGAAAAGAATATATATATATATACATACACACACACACACACACACACACACACACACACACACATATATACATACACACACATACATACACATGCATCTGAAATCGCATAGTATCCCATGGAAGTAATTAGTATAAAAAGACAAACGCTTCTTGAGTAATGGATACAAATGAATCACAGTTGATTTCAAGCTATGTGTTGGAAACATGACATTGACAGGCTCGATGCGTTTCGTGGCCAGTCGCCACTCAGCAGGAGAAAACGCATAACTGAAAAAAAAAAAAAAAAAAAAAAAAGGAGGTACCAAATAGGATCTAATGTTTTGCCCACATAGTAAAAAACAAGGTAGGGGCAAGGGGAAACAAGATGTGTATCTCCCTAGAATACTTCCGCATAAATTGTTCTAGATAAGCAGTGTTGAAAGTCATGGTCTGCGAGGAAAGTCTGTCCCGGGAGCTGGTGATAGAGAGGAAATCACAGCGATAGTTACCTGGTGACATCCCTGTGATTTCTTCTCCAACACCAAGACTACACACCTCTTTGTTTTTCTTTCCCCTTTCCCCTTTGGGGTATTGCATGATTTTCATGCGATTTTTCACCTTTTTTTTTTTTTTTATGTGATAGATTGATTATTCCTTTCACTTGTATCTACTACGCTTTTCACTTTTTCCGGCATTATTGTATGTTGGTTTATAATTCATGAACACTGTATATACATACTGGTACCTTTCACACGTATTGGTCCAATATCATTTACTCTACAGACACATTTGGAATCTTTTCACCCTTGCCTATTACGTTTGGAAGGTGCTCCTGGGGTGTGTCGGTGCGCTTGCTTCCTCCTTGGGTTTATTCCCTCAGCTCCCGGGACAGACTTTCCTCGCATATCCTGACTTGCAGCGCTGCTTATCTAGACCAATTTATACAGAAGTATTCCAGGGAGATACACATTTTGTTTCCCCTTGCCCCTACCTTGTTTCTTACTATTTGGGCAAAAAATTAGATCCTATTTGGTACCTTTTTTCCAGTTATGCTATGCGTTTTCTCCTGATGAGTGGGGACTGGCCATGAAACGCATCTAACCTATCAATGTCATCATGTTTCCAACTTGAGCTTGACCTCAACTGTGATTCATTTGTATCCTATAACCCATTTGTATCCATTACTCAAGAAGCATTTGGCTTTTTATACTAACTACTTTCATGGGATACTATGCGATTTTAGATGCATGTATGTGTAATATATATATATATATATATATATATACACACACACACACACACACACACACACACACACACACACTTCTTTTCTGTATGCCATTGTCTTGTACACAGATAAAAATACTCATGTTCAACCACGTATCATATGTTTACGTGGTATGCTTTGTTTATATGCCAAATAAACAATTTTTATTAATTTCTCCTACCACGTGTCTTGTGCCTTACTCAAAGTCCCAAAAAACCCTTTCTTATTTCTGATTTAGGGATGGAGGTGCACGATATCAAGCACCTCATTTAAAGTCCCAAAACCCCTTTTGCTTTCTGTATTTTAAGCACAACGCCCTTATTATCATGGCAACCTTGAAGTGGTTGTGTAGACAAATAAATACACAACTAAAAACCATGTAAAGTCATTTATTGGCAAAGAATGTTTAGTTCTGACCAGCTCGTCTTATGATTCACACACCTCTTCCACAAAGCACAGTAATTAAGACAGTAAAACAATGAAGGCCTAACTCACATGGGTGTACTACAGCGTTAGCCTTTGCAAGGGTCTTGTTTATTTGCATGGGGATGCACGGAACACCAGTGCAGTTCCTTTCATGTCAGTTGGGACGCAGCAGCTGCACAGACACAGCCGCTGCTCCCAATTTGACACTGTGCAGTTGCATGGCCAAACCCAGTGTGAGTTTGAGGCCATACACCCGCACTGATTTAGTATACACATGTGAAGGAGGCCTAACTGTTTGCAACTTCCTTGGGTCACCCCTCTGCCTTAAGCCTTTTCACCACACAAATAAAACATCACCACATCTGTCCAATAAGTATATAGGTAACATTTTGAAGGAACATCAAACCAGAAGATTCACATTTATTTATGGTGTTGGGATTGTCACTTTGGAATTTATATATTCATTTGCTTTTTCAATCACTACTTGTTTTTTCCTGATACTGTTCACACCCAATTTGTATTATTCACCTTGATGTTTTTAGCACCAACACCTTTACATTTAATTTTTTATTATTCAGTTCAGTGTTTACAATTTCTTAAAGTGGCAGCTATGTTTTAAAACATTACACCAGGCACCATTTTCAACCCACTCAATATCACAGTCTAAAATCCCTGCCCTATTCTGTTGTGTCTCTAAACAAATATGGTTGATGCCAGGCTGTAATCAGCCTGAGCATCTGTCTACCTTTTTCTAGGCCCTGCAGCTCTTCTCTAAGCTCAGTGGGTTGACTGTTTTTGCCTTTTAAGTGAATGAAGTTCCAGTAAGCAGAATGGGAAGGACAAACACTTTATGAGCTATGAATATGCATCTAACCAATACCTTGTTAAGAGGTATAGTTTGGAAGACGAGAAATATTTGGGTCACTTTTCCAGAGTGTGCGGTCTACCTCCTTGGCTTTTGCCTGGAAAGGATGTGTGTTTAGAGTGTCTCCCCACTTAGGCCTTGCCTCAGGCTGCAGCTTCTGCAGCCTGTGCCAGAGGCCCAAGGACTTAAACTCTGCTGGAGGGAACATCATGAGGAAGTCGGGCAGAAGGAAATCTTGTTAAAGAATGCTGCAGAGAAGCTGGGTAGATGCTACTTTTGGACATTGTATGGAGAATTAACTGAGTGCTCTTACAGGGTCATAGATCTGTCTGGCTGTTCCCACAGTGCCAGCAATTACCCAGGCCTACTGCTACTTTACAATACCTTTTCTACTTTTGTTCTCTTTTCGGGTATCCCGCATCCCTTAACCGGTTCCCGACCGGCGCACACCGATGTACGTCGGCAGAATGGCACGGCTGGGCAAATGGGCGTACCTGTACGTCCATTTGAATTTCCCGCGCCGCCGTCACAAAAAAAAAAAAAAAAAAAAAAAAAAATCGCTGATCGCCGCCATTACTAGTAAAAAAAAAAAATTATTATTAATAAAAATGCCATAAAACTATCCCCTATTTAGTAAACGCTATAACGTTTGTGCAAACCAATTATTAAACGCTTATTGCGATTTTTTTTTACCAAAAATATGTAGACGAATACGATCGGCCTAAACTGAGGAAAAATTTTTTTTATATATATATTTTTGGGGGATATTTATTATAGCAAAATGTAAAAAATAAAATAATGCGTTTTTTTCAAAATTGTCGCTCTTATTTTGTTTATAGCGCAAAAAATTAAAAATCGCAGAGGTGATCAAATACCACCAAAAGAAAGCTCTATTTCTGTGAAAAAAAGGATGTCAATTTTGTTTGGGAGCCACGTCACACGACCGCGCAATTGTCAGTTAAAGCGACGCAGTGCCGAATCACAAAAAACACTCTGGTCAGGAAGGGGGTAAAATCTTCCGGGGCTGAAGTGGTTAAACACTCTATTCTAGACTTGTGATCAGCCATAAACGTTAAAGAAACTCAAGTGACTGTTGCCCAACCTTTTTATCTTTAATCGTCTAGGTTAAAGAAAAAATCGTCTAGTCTATCTAGATATAGTAGCTGGGGTATAGATCCTGCACCTTTTAAATGTAGTCTATTTAATTGTCAACCAGCAAAAGAAAATAAAAAAAAAAGAAATAAGGATACAACCCTTTGCCACAAACAATTTTTTTTTTTTTATCTTTGGGAGCCGCTGTGGGAAAAGGGGAAAGTAGAAACTCACCCATAAATCCTCCTTTGGCTATACTAATATATTCCTTGTTTTTCTGTAAAGAATACAAATTGTGACATTATCAATAGAAAGTAGAATATAACTAGTATAAATGTTCTACAAAGCAGATTTGTTTTTTCACTCTTCAGAATAACCACCTAGCGACCACCCGTCATGTTCTGCGGATGGGCAGCCGCTGTAGGCAATGCGACGTACCCGTACATACGCACTCCCCTGCCGGCATCCACTGTCACTGTATGCAGCGGGAGCCTGTCAGCAAGTCCCGGGCAATGATTCACGGCTGGGACCTGCTGATCGGCTGTGTACATTCACAGCCCAGAGCTCTGTGCTGACATTCAACAAAGCTCTGTACACAGGGAACGATTTCTGTGTTTCTCATCCCTACAAAGTAGGGATTAGAAAGTTAGAAACCAATTCATAAAAGCAGCACACTTTACATTACACATAGTTAGGCACACATTTAACCCCTAGATCACCCTAGATGTTAACTCCTTCCCAGCCAGTGTCATTAGTACAGTGTCAGCGTATAGTATTTTCACTGATTACTGTATTAATGTAACTGGTGATGTCAGCGGCATTTAGTCAGTTCCCCCCAGCGTCAGTTAGTGTCAGATTGGAAGCTGCACTATTGCAGTCCCATTATAAATTGTTGATCGTCGCCATTAGTAGTATAAAATAAAAAATTCCACTATATATACACACACACACACACATCACACTTTGTAGACGCTATAACGTTCATGCAAACTAATCAATATACACTTACTGGGATTTTTGATTATCAAACACATGTAGCAGAATACATTTTGACCAAAATTTATGAAGAAATGTCTTTTTAAATTGTATTTGATATAGGTTTTATAGCAGAAGGTAAGAAATAATTTTTTCTTCAAAATTTTCGGTCCTTTTTTCATTTATATCTCAAAAAGATAAAAAACCCAGTGGTGAACAAATACCACCAAAAGAAAGCTATTTGTGTGAAAAGAAAAATGACTTAATTTGGGTACAGGGTTGCATGACTGCACAATCACCACTTACAGTAGCACAGTGCCAAATAGCAAAAAATGGCCTAGACATGAAGGGTAAAAGCTTCCGAAACGGAATTGGTTAATAAATATATTGTAGGTGTTCCAAACTCCATGCTTGCTAGGTTTCCTCCATAAAGTGGAAGTGCAGTTCTACAATAAAAACTCTCCTTTCCCCTTGTCCTTCTGACAAATACTATAAACAGACCTCAGATGCAGGAAACAGTGTTTACCCAATGGGGTGGATGCTCTCCCTGCAGGAAGTCCACCAGCTCACACATGCACAGGATCTGGAAATTCTAAAGCACCGATCCGCATCTGCTCATATATTTACAGTTCTTCTCAGGGGAAAGGATGAGAGGAGGTTGAATATATGAGGGCAGTTCCACATCATAGGAGGAACCTACCAAGAGTGGAATGTGGAACAAGGATTTATAATGAGGCATTATTCAAACGGGAGTAAGCGTTTACAACAGATGTCCCCCTGCCTTGTAGACCAGTCCAATTCCCTTTGCAGTTTTAGGATAGAATGAAAAAAACATACATCATAACCATCATTGTATATGCACCCAAACATATGATGCATTACCCCAACTCCAGACTGCCCCATAAAAGGTAACGAGCTCCTACCTGTAAAAAGTGAGCGAGCACCATGTTCATATACATGTCCTCCTCTTCCCTTCCACTGCCCATAAAGCACAGGTGTTCTCCTGCAGCTACTGAGCCAGACTCCAGGGATTGCTTCTGAGCTTCCAGGAGAGACTTCACTGACAGGGCGAACTCTCCGGGGTTCTGCAGCATCTGCAACACACAAAAGCTGTTACATACACAGAACAGCATCAACACACTGGTGGGGGGGGCTCTGGCAGAACGCAGCAACGGATCACCATTTTTTACGCCCAGAAGCGGCGCAAACAAATGATGAAAGGATGGGAGGGGGTTCATTGCAAATTTTGCCTATAGATTGACTTTATTTTGATATACTTGTAAATTGCATGTTAGAGTAAAGTACAAGACACAGGTTCCTCCCATTTTCGCCTGTTCTCTCCTTACTTCTTGCTAACACACAGGAGGCTTACAGAGTGGGTAGGGTTATATAGATACACTTGGGGGCAGGCCCACCAAAGCTTTTGCCAGTGTGCAATCACCTGAAGGTAGTGGCATATAACCCATGGTCTAAGAATGAATTCCTGCATCTTATACTGTATTCCGAGAGATGGAATTTACAAATATGTCAACATTTTTATTATCTTAAAATTGTAAAGTACAAGACACAGGAATTGATTCTTCTGCTGGCCATATACCAGACGAAAAATCGGCCGAGTGCGCTTACGAAAAACAAACATAAGTTCGTGAGAGTAAACAATCACACATCAGGTAATGATCAATTTTTGAACAATAAATCGTTTATGAACATCAATTTATCATTTTGTCGTGGGGTCTTTGCATATGAAAAGGAAGTGACAAAATGTATTTGACCTAAGCACCCTGGCTTCTGTGGTTTATGTATACGCTCAGAGGAGCAACGTTTGCTCGTCAGAACGAACCTTGTGCGTAGTGAGCATCTCTACTGCATCACCTACATCAGCACCACCTTCAATATGGATGTGGATGAGAGGACCATTGCCATAGTAATTGCTTGGAGTGATGGCTATACAGCAAGCGGTGGAGCCCAGAAGCAAAAAGGCGAAGGTTATGGAGTAAAGAGTGGCTAAAGAACCGTGATAACTTCTCTCATATGAGATTGGTTCAAGAGCATAACAATCCCGATGATTATCAGAAATTATCTGAGGGTGCCTGATGAGTCCTTTCAGCTTTCTGCTCCTGAGTCAAGTGTCATCCCTCATAACAAAAAAGGACACAGCCTTAAGAACTAGCATCACAGCGGAGCAGAGACTGGTAGCAACACTTAGTTTTCTGGCAACTGGACGAAGTTTTGAAGACCTCAAATTCACCACTGGAATCTCTGCCCAGTCGCTAGGCCCTATTTGAATAGTTCAGTTCATGTGGTCACTGTTTGCAAAAATTTGCACCAAAACTTCATCTATTTCTTTTTTTTTTTTTTTTTCAATTAACAGTTTTATTTATAAATTTTGACATAAACAAATGCAATACATTACATGTGTACATAAACAGGAAGATTTCGGTCTTCATAAGTAACACATACTGTTACATAATGACGCCCAGCAATTGGTGTTTTACTTAAAGGCAACAGTGGTTACATATCTAATGCTATTGCTATATGAAATAGGAGTCACGAGAGGACTCATAATGAAAAGAAAGGAAAGAGAGAGGGGGAAGAGAGAGTAAGGAGGTAGAGCTTATCTACCTGTTCAAGGTGGATCCTCCCGGAGGTGCTACAGCTCCCAGACCTTATCATGGACCTCCAGTCCGTTCTGTATTCTAGCGGTCATTTTTTCCATCATTTCCACATCCTTAATCCTGGCATGCGGGGCCTCGGGGGAGGGAGGGGAGCGCCGTTTCCAATTTAGTGCCACAAGACAGCGGGCTGCTGTGAGGATAGGACGTACCAGTTTCTTATAGGGTACTGGGATTTTCAGTGGTGACAAACCCCGTAGGAAAAACTTTGAAGTGATGGAGTTCGGCCTTTCGAGAAGGCGGGCCAACAGCTGCTGGACCGAGGTCCAAAAAGGGACGATCAGTGGGCAGCTCCAGTAGATATGAAGGAGGGTACCTCTATTCCCCAGGCAGCGCCAGCAGCGATCGGAGCTAGTGGGGTAAATGGCATGGAGTACATCTGGGGTCATGTACCGGAAGTAAAGTTCATATATTTCTAATGTTGAGGACAAGCACTTTATTGTGGAAATAATACGTTTTACATACTGCATCTGTAATGTGGGTGCTTCATGCACATTTATACTTCAGGCCTGCCTAGGAAAAACCTGGTTTGAGTAAAGCTGTCTTTAAAGTTTGTGCAGCCAGTCACCTCTACTATAGTTGTGTGCAGGCACAACAAGTCAAATATGTATGGACACATATGGTAGTAGTGTTTTCATGCACCCAAATATCCCACATGTGGACATGCACTCATTGCACTATAGTAGGGCTGACTGCCATCACAAACTTTAAAGATAAACTCAAACCAGGTTTATTCTGCAGACCTTCAGACTGCTGATAATGTTTGTCAAACAATTACAGTTTTGAAAACCATGAGAGATAATTAAAAATCATTGTTTGATGGATGTATAATGCTATGTAAAATGTGACAATAATGTTTAACATTTTTGGAGGTCATTAACCACTTGTTGACCAGCCGCCGCCATTATACTGTAGCAGGCCAGCACGATCCCGCAAATCATCATAGCTGTACGTCGGCTTCTTTAAGAGGGATAGCAGGCACGCACCCGCTGCACTGCGGGGGTGCCGATGCTCATGGCCTGCGGTCGCGATGACCACGGGCACGAGAGGCAGAACAGGGATGTGCGTGTGTAAACCCACAAATCCCTGTTCTCTGAGGAGAGACAGATCGAGAGTTCCTAATAGCTAGGAACCACGATCTGTCATTGCCTATAGTAAGTCCCCTCCCCCTACAGTTAGAACACACACTAGGGAACACAGTTAACTCCCCCTAGTGTTAGCCCCTTCCCTGCCAGGTGACATTTTTACAGTAATTAGTGCATTTTTATAGCAATGATCGCTGTATAAATTGTCAAGCGTCCCAAAAACGTGTCAAAAATTTCAGACGTGTCCAAAATGTCGTGGGAGCCTCGGTGGTGGGGGGGGAATGGATCGCCGCCATTACTAGTAAAAAAAATTCTAATAATTAAAAATGCCATAAAGCCCCTATTTTGTAGACGATATAACTTTTGTGCAAACCAATCAATATACGCTTATTGCGATTTTTATTAAAATTGTGTATATTAATTATAGCAAAAAGTACAGGTTATATAATTGGTGGTGTGTACGATTTGCCGTGACCTTTTGACGTGAACGTTCTTTGGCACAAATATTTGCCTTCCGGTTAAATGTTTTTCACACATGCGCAGTAGCAACCATTCGTTTTTTCACGGATGAATAACGCATTAACCTTGAAATTCATCGTTCATACGGCATCAGTTTTCCAAACTTGCCGCTCGTTTTTTTTGCCACAAATATGTCACAACTGATTAACGATTTGTGCCCATTAACTTGTCGAAAAACGAATGAAGTGTCTAAATGACCGATTTTCGTCCGATTTTTCGTCTACTTCAGTAATGGCGAACCTTGGCACCCCAGATGTTTTGGAACTACATTTCCCATGATGCTCATGCACTCTGCAGTGTAGTGTAGCATCATGGGAAATGTAGTTCCAAAACATCTGGAGAGCCAAGGTTCGCCATCACTGGTCTAGTGTATGGCCAGCATTAGAAAATGGAACATCCACAAGCAATAAATGAAGAAAAAAAAATGCTGAAAAAGCCGAGGAACCCCAACACCTTCAAGGGAATGGGCTCAGGTAGGGAAGAAGGAAGTCATTCCCTGATAGTAGAAGCCCTAGGAAAAAAAAAGAAAAAAAAAAAAAAAAAGGGAAAACACCCAATCAGGTACAAGACAAGGGAGGAATCCCATACAGGACCACCCTGTGGGAGAACAGATGGAGGGGTTCAGTTCCAGGGGGTGGGAGAATGATATTCCCACAAAAGGGGATAGGAAGACCACCAAGGAACCAAGAAGGATTGTCTTTCAGGATACTTTGTCCTTGTGTAGCATCAAAAAATGAGGAGCTTCAAGAAAAAAGTAGTGGGAAACTACGACTGCCAAGGGCAACGGAGAGAAAGCTGCTCCATTTTTACAAAGGACTTTTTAAGGAAGTAACCTCCAAGAGCACAAGGGGATGGCTCTGCATGGGCAAGAGCATGCCAAGTAAGCCCCAGAGGGACAAAGTAGGTTGGAGCAAGGTGACAAAGAAGAGCTTGCAAGATGAGTGCACAGGGAGTGCAAGAACCAAGGTGTTAAAAGGAGGACCTACAAACTAATACCGGCAAGGTACTAAGGGCTAGGTGTTTGAAAAATACAGACAGAAGAAGATGCAAGATGAGAAACTACAATAAGTTTTAAGATGGAGTTCGCCATGTGAAGGCCAAGCGAAAAGAGCTCTAGGTAGTAGAATTATCCTCCTCATATAGCGAAAAGAGTCCTAGTGGCCCTGAATGGAGAGAACAAAGCACAGGCTGCCTTAAAAAAAAGTGTCCATCAGCAGAACCTGGGAAAAATTCTTATGGGGGGGTAACAAAGAGGTGCCAATGAACGTATAACTCTGTGGACCAGATAGAGAGAGAAAAAAATTAATAATAAAGTGAGAACATGAATGAGAATTGTGTCACAATTAGATCCAAGTACCCCAGATGACAGAAGGTCAGGGGGAGGGGCCCGAGAAGGAAGTGGGATCTACCGAAAAAGGGAGAAGTATGATCATCAGCATTTGGGAAATTGGTTCAAATAACTGGGCTTAGGAGCCCTGTAAAAAAAAAAAAAAAAATAAAAAAAAATAAAGTTTCAAGGCACCCTAGGATATGAATATTCTATATATATTTTTATTTAGGTCTAATAAAAATGCACCACAGACTTGTGGCGATTTGTTTTAAGCAATGCAAGGACTACATTGATGAGACACAAAGGAAGTATAACCCATCACATTGCATTTGCTAGAACAAAACTCTCAAATGAGACACAGCGACAGATCTACAGAAGAGCAGCCAGAAGCCTACCTGCTGCAGTAATTGTGACAAAATGTTTTAAAGGCCATGATGGGACATGTGTCCCTAAATAGACAATGGGCACTGCGCAGGGTTTCGAATATCCTTGTCATTTATTCCAAAGGGGAAGGCGATGACCAACCCTTTGTGACTATAAAACTGCAAGGAGGTGCAGGGATATTGTCTGCTTTTTTGAAGTAGCTGGTTGAAACTGGGTAGTTAAAAACAACACAGGGCAGCAGTGGGCCTCTCCAAAAGACAGTGAGGTCTGGTCACACCTATGCAGTTTGCTTTTGATCCATTTCTGTGGTGCTTTTTGCGGTGCGTTTTTCACACTTTGCATTTTTTATGATTTTTTTTTTTTGGCCAATTTGTTCTTGGGCAGATAAAAATATGCAAAACCTGGCAAAACCCACTACATGCTTTTCCTTAGCTTCTCCACTGAAGTCTATTGAAACTAAAACGCACCATTTTGTGTTTAAAAAAGTCCCCAACCCTTTCCAAAAACCTAGCAGCTGAAAAAAAGCAAAGATGTGAACGTGTCCCTTGGAAACCATGTTAAATGGAGTGTAGTGCATTTCTGCAAAAAGCACTGGAAAAATGTAAGTGTGAACCAGGCCTGAAATAAAGGACTGGGGCATCTCTGCTCTAAGCTGGAGCATATGCCAGTAGACACCCCTCACATCCATGGGTGGGGTAAATCCTCATTTTGAAGGTGGCTTTTTAGCAGGTCTGGTGGGCTTGGAGGTAAAGAGTCTACCACAAAATGAAAAACCTGCAGTAGATGATGACGGAGTGGGCAAGCAGATCGGAGGCATTCAGCGGAGGAGGATAAATTAATAGGGAGGTGCGATTGTGGATCTTCTGTAACCATCTACATGTATTCAAGGGCAAGAGGTGTAATCTTGCAAAAATAACAGGATTATCAATACCAGGAGAATATTCACTGCAGAGTTCTCCAGTCCAGTTTGCCATAGCCTGGGCAACCGACAGAGCGGCAATAGTAAGCTACAATGCCAGCCTACCAGAGATAAGGAGAACTTCAAATGCCTATCATCTGAATCCTTTTAGGGTGGGGGGGTATACCCAAAATAGGAAAAAATAGATTGATTGTTTAGTGCTGGGAATGGCTGGGTCCACAGTGGGAACAGTCCATCTTTTAACGAAATCCTCTTCCATAGGGTACAAGGCAGAAAACATGTCAGGAGGAGTGAAAAATCTCTTCAAAACCATTCAGAGAGCCCAATTGGTTTGATCAAAAAAGGAAAAGGGCTTTCTAAATGTTCCCTTAATTCTTGTGCCTAATGAAATATGTGGATGCTGTGCAGAACTAGGTGTATCTAGTCATAAACTAGCAAGCACTACCTGATCAATCAGTCCACTATTGCCAGCATATGGTAAGAAGCCACAAGATTTAACTTCACAAAATTTTGGCGGTGAAAAATCTTCAGCAGCCTCCACTAAAATGTTAGTACCTTCAGCAAACATAAGTGAGCCAGGCAATTCCCATTCTAATGCATGAAGGAAGCACTTCTAATCTGTCAGTGCCAAGGGAGAAGCTTCCCGTGCAGGGTACTCACAGAATGGATGTGGACTGAGGATTTTCAGTGTGTCTTGCATGAGGGATTTGCAATAACCCAAGCTACTGTGGCTGTATCTCTGCGATATCAAGCAACAGGAAAGACAGGTAGTGTCAAAAATACATGAAAATATAATTGAGCAGACTTCAGCAGCCTCTCGATCTGCCAACTGTGAGTAACTTGTGTATCTCCAGTATGGAGGGCGCTTTCTCTTTCTATGCTCATCTCAAGGAACAGCCTACTGATTATCAACCCTAATGCCGCGTACACACGAGCGGACTTTACGGCAGACTTTGCCCGGCGGACAATTCGATCGTGTGGGCTCCAACGGACTTTGTTTTCTCAAAAGTTGGACGGACCTAGATTTGAAACATATTTTAAATCAATCCGTCAAAAATCGAGTCCGGTCGAAAAGTCCGCTCGTCTGTATATGCTAGTTCGACGGACAAAAAGCCACGCAAGGGCAGCTATTGGCTACTGGCTATGAACTTCCTTGTTTTAGTCCGGTCCTACGTCATCACGTACGAATTCGACGGACTTTGGTGGATTGTGTGTAGGCAAGTCCGTCGAAAAGTCCGTCGAAAAGTCCGTTGAGAAGTCCGTCGAGAAGTCAGCCGGGCAAAGTCTGCCGTAAAGTCCGACCGTGTGTTCGCGGCATTAGAATTCCTACAGGTTCCATCACTGCTTGAGCCATCACCACTGATTTAGTCCACCTCATCCTTCACCAGCAGATTTCAGCGACTTTATTTTCAATCCACATTTCATCCGTAGATACTGTCATGAGAGTGTCTGTGTCCTTAATTGTATTTTGCATATAACTCACTTGGTTGATTCTGGGAAATAGTGCGGACAGAGGTCTGGAATGCGAGTGTATTGCCCTTTACTGACACCACTGTATGCTTCCTGTCTGAAGCTCGCTCCCACTATCCCAGGTCTGTTAGTTCATATGCATCGGACACAGTTATAACCAGTGCGACCCCTTCATCCATCAAGTGCCCTTGCTCTGGGTGTGTTTGGGCCTGTGGCAACATTGTCTTTTAATGTTATTTTATTTTCATTGTATGTTGTTTGCTCACTTATATTTTCCATGTATTTTTGGCACAAATAAAGAATTTTTAAAAACTGTTGGGAGAAGATTGCCCAATCCTTTTATCCCGTAGAACTATTTGGGTTCCTTCCCACCAGCACTTTTTCCTCATATGCTTTCCTAGTTTGGGACCTGAGGTAAAGGGCACCACCCCAATTAAGGTGAGTCACTATCCCCCCTCCCAATGTTGGGCCCTACATTCACCCAACACTACGACCCTATGAGATGATCTGGTACCTTCTCTTCTTTTTAACAGGTAAGACAGCAAATGATCAGCTTGCATCAACAGTGAAAAACTGTGTCTGAAGTGCACAGTTAGGAGGCTTATATGCACTCTGTCACATGCCAGAGAGGAATTTACATTAGTGAAGTGGATGAAAAGACTGCCAAATAAAAATAGGTCATGCTGTAAGAACGTCATCCACAAGGCTGAATAAAGCAAAAAACAGTAACTATGGAAAAAAAGAAAAAACAAAAAAAGTGTAGATTATCTCATAACCTATAAATCCAAAACTGCTTGGGTGTGTTAGCATTGTGGTGTGTCTTGTAAGATATATAATCTAGTGTGTACTTCAGTTCCGAGTAATGATTCAAGAGGGCATGCATAGCCAGCAACCAGTATGTAAAAAAGGTACAGGAAACCGTGTCTCACCATGTCCACGTCACTGGTCCCCTTCAGGGTCAAGGCTTCGCCTGTCATGGTGGGCATACCCTTAAAGGCTTCTTCAGGGTTAGGGTGCTGTAGAAATGGACCACATCCCTGGATTTGTAGAACACCCTGCGGCTAACTACACTTGCTGCACCACATGGCAAGCTGAGGGCAAAAAGCAGAATCCAGTGCTCAAAGCATACATTACAGGCCAGCCCCGCTGCCACAGCATCTGGTTCCCGTGGTATACATTGAGAGTAATCAATCTGGAAACTGCTAGTGAGCCAGATGGCAAAAGGCAGTTGTATCCTGATAGAAGCATTAAAAAAAAAAAAAAAAAAAGTAAATCAATCTGGTGAAATAGAGAAATCTCCAACAGAAGGAGGAGTCCATCACCGAAGGACACGAAGAGTAAAACAAAAAAACAAAAAAAAAACTGGAGCCTCGTGGACTGAGCGGGGTTATATGGATACACTGGGAGGCGGGACCAGCAAAGTCTTTGCAAGTGTTCAATCACCTGAAGGTAGTGGAATATGAGATAACACATCTCATTGTCTAATAATCCATTCCTGTGTCTTGTACTGTACTCCAAAATATGGAATTTACATCTACGTCAAAATTATCCTAAATTGTACAATACGATATGTTTAAGATATTAGCTTTTAAAGCAATATATAAAGAAATGGAAAATGCACATATTTATAACCACAATACAAACATTACAAGTGACAATTGTTATGCCTTACCAAATCAGAGTCCAAGTGAAATGCCGTAGACAGGTGGCCAGAATTGTACTGCTCAGCTGGTCGGCAATCCACCACAAAGAACCGTACGCCCTCCTAAAATATCCCGGTAATTCAAATTTAAAAAGGCAAAAAAACAAAACAAAAACAAACACAGACTTGATTCTAAAGCTGATCATGCACAGATTTCTTCTTTTTTTTTTTTTTTAAGGCCTCATGCACACAAGACACTGTTAAACTCGTGTTCAGAGGCATTTGGACACTTTTTTCAACTGCCCCTGAACCCATTCAATGTTATCCTATGTGTCCATGTACACAGTCTAGTTTTTTGGCGTTTTTAGGCAGTTGCGTTTAACCTAGTTTTTCCAGAAGCAAAAAAATGGGTTCAGACGCAAAAGTTTTCCACGTTTCAGACGCCAAATGCGTTTTTTATAACCCGACTTTGGGGCCCCATATCTCGGGGCCACTTGGTGCTAGGGACCCCAAATTTGGTATGCAAACACAGTGGCACTGCAACATATCCAAATGTGGGATTCCTAGCACCAAGTGGCCCCAAGATATGGGGCCCCAAAGTCGGGTCACAAAATGTCATTCTGCTGCAGAAAAGTGCTTGACATTTTGCGACCCGACTTAGGGGTCCCATATCCCGGGATCACTTGGTGCTAGGAACCACGTAGAGATAATTTGGATATGTTGTAGTGCTAGTTCCATTGTGTTAGCACACCAAATTTGGGGTTCCTAGCACTAAGTGTTGGGTCGCAAAATGTCATTCTCTGCTCTGCAGACGCTTCTAGACGCAAACGCGGCTAAAAACGCGGCATGCAAACTCATCAAGACGGGCATTTCTAAACGCAGGTTTAAGCTTTTAAAAACCTGTGTTCAGCAGAGTTTGCTTGCACCAGCGTCTCGTGTGCATGAGGCCTAAATCATTTTATTATTGCAAAATGTTTATATTGTTTTGTATGGTTAGGCTTATAAAACATATTATGAAAGTGGAAATCTCAATTTATAAACATCAATTGTTCCTGTTGGAGGTCTAAAAAGGAATGCATTGGAGACATGGTAAGCTGATTTGAAAGACACTTTTTGTTTCTTTTATACAGCCTGCCACACAAACAAAAAAGGTGTATGGAGCAATCTTTCCTGCAGCCACCAACACATCCCTTTGACAGAACTGGGTCAAACAATCGACTTCAGTCGAGCAGGTACTGCCACACACTAATTAAAATCGTTCAATTCCTGCTGAACCAGTCGAATTTCTACACTGTATGGCCAGCTTCAAGTGATACTAAAGTCTTGCTTTTTTTTTTTCATTAAAAATAACAAACATGTTATACGTACCTGCTCTGTGTTGTGGATTTGCAGAGAGGAGCCCAGATCCTCCTCTTCTCGGGTCCCTTGCTGTCTCTCTTGGCCCCTCCCTTCTGTCGAATGCCCCCACAGCAAGCAGTTTTCTATGGGGGAACCCGAGCCGAGCTGCAGTTCTGTGTCCATTCAGACACTGAGTCGTGGTTCGGCCCTGCCCCCTCTCTCTCTCTCCTGATTGGCTAACTGACTTTGACAGCAGCGAGAGCCAATGGCGCCTGCTGCTGTGTCTCAGCCAATCAAGGAGAGTCCCGGGTGGCTGAGGCAGTCCTGCACATCGCTGGTTAGAGATGTGGCTCAGTTAAGTATTAGGGGGGCTGCTGCACACAGAAGGCTTTTTTTATCCTAATGCACTAAGACACAAAGCACTCCTCCATTCCAGAGGCGGGACTCTCGGTCTGATGATAATTAAAATTATTTAGCAAACTAAAATCTTTGGAATTTCTAGAGGAGGGGCTAAAATACAAAAATCAACTAACCTGCTACTATGTCTACACACACACCACAATCCAATCATAGAATTTGCCTTTTTTTATTTGATTCTGAAATCGTTCAAAGCTTACGATGTTTGATGGTATCAATCAGATTCAAAAATGTAAATTTAATGGGCATTGTATGCACACAGACTTATTCCATTTTTAGGGAAAAATTTTATCCCATGTAGAGATAAAGTTTAGTGTAGCTGTGGTGTCATGCTGATTTTGGGCTAAAGGAGCCAAGACCCAAATCCTACCCTCTTCCCTAACATCAGACTGGAAGTAATCGATACAATCCGATGCATTTGTCTTCAGAGCTGGAAGAACCTGGCGCCGGTAACCAGTGTGCACAGTGAACTTCTAACCATCTCCAAAACAAAAAAAAAAAAAACTTAAAACCTTAACCCTAAAATTTTCGCTAAACACCTAACATCCCCAGTCCTAGCTTATAATTGACCCCTCACAATTCACATCCCAACCCCAGTAGTTAAACTTGCACGAAAAAAAAAAAAAAAAAAAAAAAGAGTCCTGATCACTTAACTCCCCCACTAGTAGTGCCTAAAGTGAGACCCTGAATCCCCCATAACAACCCTAACCCAAACACTTGACCCAACCCTTTACGTGCCCAATGCTAAACCCTAAACTAGACATAGAACACAAACCCCTGCATCGAAATCAAAGCAGCCACATGCTGAACATGCAACATGAAGATCCAAGAATCACAAGAAAACGCTCCAAAGACACCAC
This sequence comes from Lithobates clamitans, assembly GCA_037952925.1. Lineage (NCBI taxonomy): Eukaryota > Metazoa > Chordata > Amphibia > Anura > Ranidae > Lithobates > Lithobates clamitans. The sequence goes on from JBBGZY010000723.1 coordinate 10,459,555, forward strand.
CATTGTTAGGTTTCTGATACCCATTTAAATGCATTACTTTCTGCTACTGCTCCCCTTTTCCCAACCACATTATGCCCTCCTGAATCATTTACGAGCCGTTTCACTCTCACACGCTAACAAGGTACTTTGCATCCCAAAACTGGACAACTACCCAGCTGCTGACTCCCAGAAGCCACTAATGTCTTGGAAGGTTTGAAACTCTATAACCACGTTGACAATTTCTTGCATTGTGTGCCACCTGCATACTTTGATCACTACTTGGCAAGTGCTGCTGACATTCCTACGTCCTCCACTTCCACAGTCCACTGCCTTAATGTCCCACGAACTCTCAACTTCATGCATCCTCCCCCTATGCAAAGCTTTATTTGCATGTTCTCTCTTTTAGGGAATGTAGAAATGTACACACACACACACACACACACACACACACACACACACACACTAAAGACAGGCAGGACGTTACCTAGCATGTCTATATATTGTACAGAATTTGTAATGTCTACACTGCCAAGAGTGTGCCCTTTACGCACAGGAGGCACTATGAGGATTTCTGAACAATTGTTTTGAAAACCGTTTTGAAAATACATAATGGCTGAATGAGTTTTTCTTGCTTTGATCTAGGAAAGGGTTATCATGTAAGAGTAGCATTTACTTACCTCTTGATGATTAGCTTGAAGAATTTCTGATACAGAAACTGCTAAGCAAAGAGCCTGGCTAAGATCAGTGTCATCTTTCAGAGCGATGAGGCTACTACCAAACAGATTTTGGTTATCCTAGAAAGAAAAACATGACCTATGAATCGATAAATGCATTTACACAGTAAAGCTTAGTTTACACAGACCAGCTTGAAGTCTGAAGAGCAATGTGTACTGCAACTATTTGCAACGTATTTAAAGAGATTCAGTCCGCCTTCTTGAAGCCCTTAACAGCCCCCATTCATTTATGCTCTGGGAGTGTTGAAGGCAGAACTTTATGGGAGTGCTGGCTGTTGATCCTATCAGGTTGTTAGCAGACCTTTAGCTCTTTTCGAGCAGTGCTAAACTTCCTTAAGCCAGCTAACAAGGTAAGAACTCTCACCAAGATCTGCATCTGAAATTCCCTGACTGGATTTTTACTACTAAGGTGAGAATTAGATTTTGTTTGGTACTCTATTAAGGGTGAGCGGGGTAAGACTCGCTTCACACAGGGGCGACTTGTCAGGCGAGCTAGCTGCCTGACAAGTCGTCTCCCCTTCTGTACAATGGAACCGTTCTAATCGGAGCGACGCAAGTCGCTCCGACTTAGAAAAAGGTTCCTGTACTACTTTGGGGGCGACTTGCATAGACTTCTATACAGAAGTCGTTTTGCAAGTCGCCGTGGCAGTCGTGTGCAGGTCGCCTCGGTGAGGCGACCTGCAAGTCGTGCCACCCCTGTGTGAACCGAGTCTAAGTGTCTTACCTTGCTCTAAAAGATATTTTGAATCCAGAGCTCAGTGGCATATAAACAAGTTCCTCACACAATTTCCAGCGCATACTTTCAGGGACTGCTTTAAAACTGTGAAGAATCAGGCAAAGTTGGGGGGGCATCACTTGGTAGGCAATGTGGCCACAGCTGTTTGGAGGACAATAAAATGATCTGTACTAGAGCTGCACAATAAAATCGTTAAAGAATCTAGATTGCAAGATCTTAAAAAAAACATTTCCTTGATTCAGTGCAGAGAGTTTTCTGCTTAAGCCGACAGCTGTCAAAAAATCCCCCCAGCCTGAAAAGTTTCTCACAACACTTAGGCGGTCTGCAAATGAGGTAAGTTTAACCATTTAAAAAGGAGAAGTCCAGCCTGAGCTCGTTTGGCTGGGCTTCTCCTATGGGTCACAGGAGTGCAATTTGTTTTGTGCTTCTGTGACCCATTTTCAGCAGAGAGTGGTCTGAAGTCCGCTCTTTGCTGACGTCACTGGAATCAGTCCAGGCACTGTGTCATCCCGACTCTGGGAGTCTGGACCCCCCATCTCAGAGAGCTGCTGAGATGGCTGCTCCCCGCCTCTCCACAGCTCAGCGCTCCAGTGAGCATGGTGGAGCAGAGCAGGAGAGCTGCTGATTGACAGGCAGCAGCTCTCTGCTCGGGGAGCCAAGAGAACCGAGCCCTCGGCGGTGTTTAATGGCTCAGTTCTCAGTGCAGAGGCGCTGGGGGACCAATGCTGCATCCACCTAGGCAAGTATAAAACTGCAATAATGCCCAAACCCATACTTCTCTTTTAAAGTGACTGTAAAGGTTTGTTTAAAAAAAAATAAGTAAACAAACATGTTATACTTACCTCCGCTGTGCAGTTGGTTTTGCACAGAGCAGCCCGGATCCTCCTCTTCTTGGGTCCCTCATTGCTGCTCCTGGCCCCGGCCGCCTATCGAGTGCCCCTGCCAGCATCTTCCTATGGGGGCACCCGAGTCGAGTCAGAGCTCCGTGTATCCATTCAGACATGGAGCCCCAACCCAGTCCCGCCCCCTCTTCCTTGATTGGCTGACTAACAGTCGTGGGAGCCAATGGCGTCACTGCTGTTTCTCAGCCAATCAGGAGAAGTTTCACGGATGGCTTAGACATTCGTGGACATCGCAGGAGAGAAATGGGGCTCAGGTAATTAGGGGGTGCTGGGGAGGCTGCTACACACAGACTTTTTTTTATCTTAATGCATAGAATGTATTAAAAAAAAAAAAAAACTTGCGTCTTTAGAACTCCTTTAAAGACTACCGTATTTTCTGGTGCATAAGGCAACCGGGCGTATAAGACGACCCCATAATTTTACTGTTTTTCTACAGTTTTTGCCTATACTCAATGTAAGAGGACCCCCCTTCCGAGGCGCCATATTTCCTATATTTCCCTCTTCTTGCTGGAGCTGGAGCCATACCGTGCTGAGCCAATCACGGCGAGTGATGTATTCTCTTAATAAATACAAAACCTGCTCGGATTGGCAGATGCTGTAACATCATCAGCCCGCACCTCTCAGACTCGCAAAGCCAATCCGAGCAGGCTACTGTATGCAGCCTGCTCGGATCGGCAGAGGTTGTTACACCAATCTGAGCAAGCTCTGTATTCATTAATAGAATACATCGCTCGCTGGGATTGGCTCAGCGGTGTATACTGTATGTAGCCGAAGCTACATACAGTAATACCGCACAACTGGCAGGCTGACAAACAGCGGGCTGCATTTTATACCCGGCGTATAAGACGAACCCCGCTTTTTGGCCTTTTTTAAAATTTTTTTAAAAAAGGTCGTCTCATATGCCGGAAAATATGGTAAACCTTTTTCTGACACCTGTTGCTTACAAGTTAAAAATCAGTATTTTTTGCTAGAAAATTACTTAGAACCCCCAAACACAATATATTTCTTTTAACAGAAACCCTAGAGAATAAAATGGTGGTTGTTGCAATATTTTATGTCACATTGTATTTGCGCAGCAGTCTTTCAAACGCAATATTATTTGGAAAAAAATAAACTTTAATGAATTAATAAAAAACGAAAAACAGTAAAGTTAGCCCAATTTTGTTGTATAATGTGAAAGTGGATTTTATGCCACGAGAAATCGAGAGAGAATCGTGATCTTTATTCTAAGCAAAAAAATTGTGATTCTCATTTTAGCCAGAATCATGCAGCTCTACTCTGTACTCACAGGGCCAAGAGGGACGGCAAGATAAAGACTGTCCTGGAAGGCATAGAGAAAAACCCTCATCTCAGCAAGAAAAGTTAATTTACAGGCTTACCTTTCGGAAAGACGCAGGAGTTTTATTGTAGTAATGCTGGGCTAAACTGAACAGGTCTTCAATGTCTCCGACCTCTAAATTTGTTGGAGGACTTTCCAGGAATTCTGGAACAAAAGTGCAGAAATTTTAAGTTTTGAGTTTAAACCTGTTTATAAACACTTCCAAAATTAAAAAAGGTCACTTAAATAAGCATAGAGACAAATGAACAAAACCTTTATAAAGCAAGGGTGCTCAATGGTGGCCCACGGAGCCCTATGATGTGACCCATGACCTCAAACCAGATGGTGGAACCAGCAAGCCTAGATCGCAATTAATGGGTTGCTGATCTGCCATCCCAGAGCATCAAAGAGTATGGAGCTGTCAGTGAAGGAAGCAGGTGGCCACAGAGGGAGCAGGAGCTGCATAAGCCAATGTTTTCTGTGTAGCACTGTCCCAGGCAGAGTGATACCAAGTGCGCTTCACCTGGAAAAGTTTGTGGCATATCCTGCGAGTTTGGTGCACTTTCAAAAAGTGCACCACACCCACAAGATGTATTAAAAAAAAAAAAAAAAAAGGGGGGGGGGGGGGGTCTATGGCTCAGTGCAACTAACCCGCAAAAAAGCTGCAGGTGCACTGTGCTACACCTGCAGTGCGGGTAAACTGCAGCACATCAATGTGAAATTCAGCCTTAGAAGGGGCTCAGAACAGTAAGGTCTCTTACATTTGCGGTTTGAAGAGCAGTAAAACCTCATAGCTCATTGTGGCCCACGACCAGTTACAAAAACACCCAAGTGGTCTTTACTCTTCAAAAGATTGCGCACCCCCTGCTTTAAAGCATGTTAAAACATATATCACATACATATACTTGAGTTTTAAAACCATCCAGGTAAATATTAAAATCATGTTTTCTAAAACGGATACATCCATTGTTTTGTTGACTGCCACTTTACTTACTCTGACAGCATTACTAGATGCTCTCAATACCTTCACAGCTATTTATATCACTAACCCCAATGAATAACAATCACACTATTTTATTAATGAGTGTCATGCATTACAGCACTGATAGTCGGCAACAACATTTAGGTAGGATGTGATGTTTAAACGATGCTCAACTGGTACTAAGAGGCCCAAAGTGTGCCAAGAAAATATCTCCCACACCATTACACCACTACCACCAGCCTGAAACGTTGATACAAGGCAGGATGGATCAATGCTTTCATGTTGTTTATGCCAGATTCTGACCCTACTGTGACAGACCTACCTGGGACAGAGGCTTTTGGAGGGAACTGAAAGCTAGCCTCTTGCCCACCAATTATAGGCCCTGGCATTTGGGGAAACGGTGCTCTTTGTGAGCTGTATGCCTGGGGACCCTTGAGGTGGCGTTACTTTAGATTCAGGTCCATGTCCCCCAAGACACACACACTCTGGGGACCCTGGATATGCCATTGTGACGGGAGTCACTAATAGGGGCACAGGGTGAATGAGAACCCCACTATGATCTGTGCTAGTTACACTCAATGCTGTATATATGTATATATAATGTGTGCTGTCTCATTGTGTTGTGTACTATTTGCTGTGCTAGTTTGGGGTGTGGCTGTATTCCAATGTTCTATTGTGTCTGTCTGCCTTGGATTATGGGATGTTTATCTCTATGGAGGGAGGGGGGATTCCTCCAGCAGCCCCCCTGTTAAGACTGTTTACTGATGAGAAGTTAAACACACCTGGCCGGTGTGTCCATTGTCATTGGACAGTTTAACACGCCCTGTTTTCCAAGGGTGGGGGGGAAGTGGGATCTGTATAACATGTGTTGGAAAAGATTTTATTCCTGCTTGAACCTCAAGACAGAGCCTTGTCTCGTATTTGGGGGAGAATTATTTGTATGGGTTCCTTGTTCGGCTGAAGTGTTCGGTTACTGCCTTTGTGTTCGGAAATGGAATGTCTTAAACGACTTTAACCCCTTTCATACTCGGGGTGTCGTTACACCTACTATCTGAATGTTGCAGCTAAAATTGAGACTCATCAGACCAGGCAACATTTTTTCAATCTTCTATTGTCCAATTTTGGTGAGCCTGTGGGAATTATAGCGTCAGTTTCCTATTCTTAGCTGACAGGTGTGGCACCTGGTGTGGTCTTCTGCTGCTATAGCCCATCTGCTTCAAGGTTTGATGTGTTGTGCATTCAGAGATGGTATTCTGCATAAGTTTGTTTTAACAAGTGGTTGTTTGAGTTACTGTTGCCTTTCAATCATCTCAAACCAGTCTGCCCTGTCTCCTCTGACATCAACTGCCACTCACTGGATATTTTCTCTTTCGGACCATTCTCTGTAAACCCTAGAGATGGTTGTGTGTGAAAATCCAAGTATATCAGTAATACTTGAAATACTCAGACCAGCCCGTCTGGCACCAACAACCAAGCCACGTTCAAAGTCTCATAAATCCCCTTTCTTCCCCATTCTGATGCTTGGTTTGAACTTCAGCAATTCGTCTTTGCCACATCTAGATGCCTAAATGCATTAAGTTGCTGCCATATGATTGGCTGATTAGCAACTTGTGTTACCAAGTAATTGAACAGGTGTACCTAATAAAGTGGCATGTGAGCGAGTGTATGTGGCCACACAAAGCCTTAAATAGGAAAAAAAAAAAAAAAATCTACTATAACAATTTTATAAAGAATCAACAGTAGCATTCACCTCCCCACTCTTCCCGTTTCATTTTGTATTTACTAGATCACATGACCTTTAAGCACATCAAATCCCCTTAATTCCCTAGTGTGAAGTCACAGATGGCTAAGACACTGCCAGAGTAATGTGTAGTCATATCTATAGAAGGCCAGCTTTGGGTAACAAAAATGTAAAAATCATTTTATGGTCTGGGCCTTACTTAGAAGCTCTTCTTTATTTTCCATTTCTTCTGTCAGAACAACCTCTCTGAAAAGACATAAAAGCCCATTAGTGAAATGCAGACTCAGGGCACCTACACATCAGATCTTTAGCCTGTGTACTCACTTTACATTGACAAGCATTATCAGCATCAAGAAGTATATAAAGAATGGATCTGCCTGCTGTAAATAACCATCCCAAATTGCTTGAGTGACTTCGACTGTGCAGTGATAAGCAAATAGGCTTCCCAGCTGAAAAACACAAAAGCACAGAAAAGAGGAACAAAATCTAAGTCTGCTCAGTCGAGAATGATTTACTGTAGGTCTAAACCCAAACTGGGCCCCATCCCCTCCCCCCCTCCTTCCCCTCATATATCTTATACATTCTTTATAAAAACTGTTAATATTTTATAGCTGGATATGGAAGCCCTCTGGGCTGCTTATAAGTTGAACTGTTCTATGAGATAGGTCCTCCTTAACAGAGATAAGTACCTATTCAGTATATACGTAGCAGCACAGAATCCTGAGAAGTTATGTTTATAGTTCTTTTATTCTGAATTTTTGATAAATGTTGCCCGGCGTGTGCGGGCTCCTCCGTGCATAACCCGCTGTACCCCCCACTTAGGCCCTTCAGCGCCCACAGCGGTATTAGCTGAAATGTTGTTAACAACACTACTAGTGAGGCTTTCTTGGCCTCGTTCTCTTCCCTTTTTGTCTGTACTTCTTTTCTTATTCCTCCACTTAACTCTTTTCTCTATCCTCGCCACTAGAGGTCTCCCCTCTCCTTCTTTCGGCCCCACTTCCCATACTTTTGAGACAGCGAGCTTCCATGGTCCATATCATCACACACACAGTAAAGTCATTCCTACATGGCAGCACGACCCTCCCTAAAGATCTCCTCGCTTAATTGCAGAGGTCTCAACGTCCCGGAGAAGAGACGACAAATATTGTATCACTTTCATAAAATTAAAACCCAAATTCTCCTCCTACAGGAAACTCACTTCAGAACAGACAAATGTCCACAATTTCTCCATAAACAATATCCTATATGGTTCCATAGTACCAATCCCTCCGCAAAATCTAAAGGGGTTTCAATAGCATTTCATGCTTCCTTCACTCCAGATGTTCTGGACACATATATTGACCCCCTAGGAAGATATATTTTTATTAAATTGTCTCATCTGAATACCATTTACACTATCATTAACATATATTCTCCCAACCAGAACCAACAACAATTCCTCTCATCAGTGATCTCCCGTCTGAGAAGATTCTGCACGGTCAACATGATCCTGGGAGGGGACCTCAACGCAACCCTGATACCTCGTCTTGATTCATCCACCGGTAAGTCCTCGATCTCCCCGACCTCCCTGACCAATATCAGAACATTACTATCAGACCTATCCTTAGTAGACGTCTGGAGGATGTCACATCCTAACACCAAAGACTACACATTCTTCTCTCCCGCACATAATTCCTACAGTAGACTGGACTACCTTTTCGTTTCCCAATCATTATTAGACTACCTACCCTCAACCTCTATTGGTCTCACTCTTTGGTCAGACCACGCCCCCATACATCTGAACCTAGGACACATTCCTTCACGCAAACAGCACTCCTCTTGGAGACTTAACGACAACTTATTATTCGACTCAGTATGCAAGCAGGATATTATACAGACCATCAGACATTTCATCGCGGACCATGCCCAAGACACCACTAACTCGCTCACTAAATGGGAGGCGCTTAAATGCGTACTCAGGGGCAAATTAATCCAGCATGGAGCCCGACTGAAACATGCCCGCACTGCAGACATAGCACGACTTCTCTCCACCATTGCCAAACTAGAAGGATTGCATAAAACAGACCTAACTAGCTCATCTCTCCTAGAACTCACCAACGCGAGGAGAGACCTCCTGCTTATTTTCGCAGAGAGGTCTCTTGTCGCCCGAGACAAAGGAAGATTCAACCATTACTCACAAGCCAATAAGTGTGGTAGACACCTAGCGCACACCCTCCAACCACGCCAAGCCAGACGACCTATACCGTTAATAAACTCCCCCGTTAAGGGTAAACTCATGCAGAACTCAACAATTGCTGAGGAATTTCGCACATACTATTCCGCACTTTATAATCTCACCCCCCAGAACCCACGTATTATGCCTACTCCACAGGACTTGTCCTCCTATATCCAAGAGACAGCACTCCCTTCTCTCCCTCCTTCGGATGCGGAGGACCTCGAGACCTCCCTATCTGAGGAGGAATTCCTATTCGCTATTAAAAATCTTAAGAACAGCAAGAGTCCTGGACCAGACGGATTCTCTCCCCGCTTCTACAAAACGTTTGCCCCACAACTATCCCCACTGCTAGCAAAAGCATTTAACGCCATTGATGAAAACATTGCCCTATCCCCATCCATACTCCAAGCCCAGATAGTTGTCATTCCCAAACCCGGGAAAGACCCCTCCATTTGCCCCAACTATAGACCAATATCCCTTTTCAATATTGACCTAAAACTGTATGCTAAGATCCTTGCAAATCGCCTCTCCCCTCTACTACCACAAACTATACACACAGATCAAGTGGGCTTTGTTCCTGGCCGTGAAGCCAGGGACAATACCACTAAGACCATACATTTGATCACATATGCTCACCGTCACCATATACCTGCTTGCCTTCTCTCCTGCGACGCAGAGAAGGCCTTTGATAGGGTCAGTTGGTCTTTCCTCCGAGCTACCCTTTCCCAACTAGGTCTAGGCCCGAAAATGTTGACACGAATCATGTCCCTCTATTCCACACCTTCCGCAACAGTATTAGTAAACGGCATCCAATCAGAAAAATTTATGATTTCTAACGGCACCAGACAGGGCTGTCCTCTCTCCCCCCTCCTGTTTGCCCTAGTAATTGAACATCTAGCACAGGCCATAAGAACTAACCCTAACATACAGGGGATACAAACTCCCTCGTCCCACTGTAAACTCTCCTTGTATGCTGACGATCTCCTTCTCTATGTTACACAACCCCACATCAGCATACCCTCCATATTAGCCGAAATAGACAGATTTGGAAATCTCAGTAATTATAAACTAAACATCTCTAAAACGGAGGCCCTAAACCTCTCACTACCACATACCACTCTTGCCTCCCTCAAATCTAACTTTTCGTTTCAATGGCGACCTAATTCCATTTCTTATTTAGGCACAGCTATACCCAAACAAACCTCTGACATATATTCCCTGAACTACAGCCCCTTACTCCAAAAACTGAGGAAGTTGACCGAAGAACGGACAGACCTACCCCTCTCCTGGATAGGACGTATCAATACATTAAAAATGGACATACTCCCCAAGTTACTATACCTATTCCAAGCCCTACCCATCGCTCTTCCCTCTACGTACCTCCGTACCCTCCGTGCTATGGCTACCAAATTCATCTGGAAAGGCAACCACCCAAGATTGAAACATAAACTTTTATGTTCTCCTATAACCAAAGGGGGTTTAGGCCTACCTGACTTTGAAATGTATCATACGTCCGCAGTCCTATCCCGTATCCTTGAGTGGTTCCCTCGCCCTATGACTAAAGCAGCCACAACGGTTGAACAGGACCTATCCACACGTGACCTAAGAGCGCTTCTCTGGGGCTATGAAAAGATTTATAAATCCTTATCGACACTATCTCCCCTTACTAGGGACGCACTGACAGTCTGGTACCGCAAAAGGGACACACTCTCACTATCCTCGGAACCTAGCCCCCTTACCCCATTGTTTGACAACCCAAGCCTTCCTGAAGGACACTCAACCCAATCTTTAGGCGTATACAATAGAGATTCATGGCCCACTGCCCGCCAATTTGTCGACCACTCCTTAGGCACCTTCCTATCCACCTCCACGGACGTCTACTCCAAGATAACATGGCTCACTCACGGACACCTAAACTCCTATTCTAAGACCTTACATGATTCCAGACAAACACACAGACCCTTGACAAGCTTTGAACAACTATGCACCCTCCCCGAAACTCCACGACACACTTTATCATTGATATATAAATCAATTATAGACCATACCCATGAAGCTCTACCTAACTATACTACTAAATGGTCAGCGGAGGTCGGGAAAGACATAACCGAGGCGGAATGGGGGAAAGCTTTCCTCTTCACAAACAAAACCTCTATATCAAGCTATACTCAAGAGAAAAACTACAAATTGATGTCGAGGTGGTATCGGGTCCCAACTACTCTCAGGATCATGTTCCCATCCAACTCAGATAGATGCTGGAGATGCAACACAATGGAAGGTACTTATATACACATCTGGTGGGAGTGTGATGAGATTCTCCAATTCTGGACGCAAATTTTTCAAATTTACTCTGAAATCTATAACAAGCCATTGTTACCATCACCCTCTATAGCTCTCTTATCTATTCTTCCAGGGACAATCAAATCGCAAAAAAATGGCCTACTAAAATTTTTTGTTAGTGCTGGTAGACAACTCATACCCAGACACTGGAAGACCACTACCCCTCCCTCCCTAATAGAATGGGTCAGAGAAGTAAACAATTACATGCTAATGGAGGAAATGCAGGCCCAAGCCTTAGACAAGTACGCCAAATTCTCCTTTGTCTGGAGTGTCTGGAGGAGTTACTCTACCTCAGACAAACTCAAAGACTCTCAGCAAACAATCCCTCATAAAGTCTAAATAATCCAGGTTCATTACACCACTTATTTATAATGAGGACCCTATGTGTATGTATATATATGTAGACTGAAGCTCGCTGTCCCCTCACCCCCCCCCCCCCCCTCACTAACTCTTCTTTCTATTCCATACTTATCCTTCCTTTTCCTACTCTGTTTCTCATACCTTTCCTCTTTTACTAGACCTCCGATATAATTGCTTTAGATGCAATATAAATAAATATAGGATCTCCCATGGAAATAGAGATCCAAATCATTGATAATGACCATGTCGATGCAAGCTATGCACATGTTATTTACTTGAGACTACCTATGCCTAGGGGTGCAGCAGGCTCCCAAAGGGGCACCCCAGCATAGTGTAATTATAACTTATATGTTAACATACATCTGTTGCACAGGTTTAAAATACTACTCCATCTAGAAAGACCCAGATATCTGTTAATGTTTGCACTATTTCAATATTTGAAGATACAATTGTTTATTAGGAGACTATATGTCAGGTAACTGACACTGTTTACACTCCTTTATTCTGCCTTCTTTTTTTTTTATTATGTTTTCTTGTCTCGATGTTTATATTCTTTGTATTCTTGCAAAAAACTCCAATAAAAACTTATTGAACCATAAACCCAAACTGGGTGACAGTTTACTAAAGCACTGTATTAAACAGTTGCCCAATTTTCATCAAAAACACATTTTACCATGTTTCATTCTTTTTTTTTGTAACATACTTTTAAATATTATAAAGATTATAAAGATTGCAACAAAAAGGTGGAACGTGCAAAAGGTGCACAAGAACAACAAAAAATTCCAGGTGGGAAGGAAGAGAGTCATGAATTATGGCTGGGCAATATCTCTGCTGGAGTATCAAAGACATAAGCCCACCAGGCTCCATGTGGCACTAAAACTCGGCTTCTAGCTGGACTGACTGTCTCGAACTTCCTGCTGACTTGGCCATGGCGAGATCAGCTGGAAGTGGGAGTGGGTAACTGAGAAAAGTTAGCCACTTCTTTACAACAACGTTATCTTAATGTTATCAGTGTTTATCTATAAGCCATTTTCAACATTTGCCAAACAACTTTTGATACAGGCAGTTCAGTGTTAGGCCTCATGTACACTGCTGCTGGTAAAATGATGTTTAGGAGCAGTTGGCCATTTTTTCAACTGCCCCTGAACTCTCCTCTTTGTTATCTTTATCAGTACATGTACACAGGGTCATTTATAGTCGCTTCTAGGCAGTTGCGTTTAGAGGCTTTTTTTGGAACCCCAAAAAAATGCGTTCAGAAGCGGTGTTGGCATTTCAAGCGGTTTAGGTCTAGTAGCGTTTTTAAAAAGGGAAACATTTTATTTATTCGTTTTTAACCTGGAAAATGCTAAAAACACACAAAAACTCAATTACCACGGTATGCATGCTTGATATGCCATGTGATATTCCCCTCATCAGCCAATTATGCTGTACAATACACAACTTGCATTACTTGACGCTGAAGTTGAATAGGAATTTCCCTCACCCATCAACCATTGAGAATTTGCGAACTAGACTAGGTCTAACCTTTTCCAAGAGAACGTCAAAGGTGGCAATTGACATGCGTGTAAAATTAAAAAATTTCTCTGGGTAATTAAGCAGCTGAACATACATATTAGAAAAGTATCCTGTGGACATGCGTTGAGCCATCAATGGATATGTCCAGTAACGACAAACTCTTGTCCTCTCACGCAATTTTCTATGTCTTTGGAGCCTCAGTAAAAGCAACATCAGGAGCATTTCCTCACACATGCTCATCATGGGATCCATATTAACAAACCAACCAAAAAAGAACAGCTAGCTACAAACACACTGCTTTCCCAGCTGCTACTCACACTGCTCTCTTACAGAATGGCTGAAATAGTCAATACTTGTTTTTAGTGCTTTCTAATCATTTGGGAGGGTCTCCTGGAGGTTATCTTTAGTAAAAGCTCCTGAATGCAAACATGGCTTGTAAACACTGCTAAACACACGTTTTTAAACTTGGATTACTAGCCCCTGCTGATTTTGTACGTTTGTCCACTGACAAAGAAATGATCAGTGTAGAATTTTAATGGTAGGTTTATTTTAACATTGAGAGACAGAACAAAAATATCCAGAAAAACGCATTTCAAAAAAGTTAAATTGATTTGCATTTTAATTAGTGAAATAAGTATTTGATCCTCTATCAATCAGCAAGATTTCTGGCTCCCAGGTGTCTTCTGTACAGGTAACTAGCTGAGATTAGGAGCACTCTCTTTAACCACTTCAATACTGAGGGCGTCATATGACGTCCTTGACTTTGAGTGGGGATATCGTAATGATGCATGCAGCTACAGGCATCATTCAGATATCATTCTTTGCAGCTACCCAAAACTCACGGCCAAGGCAACAAAGGAGTGGCTCGAGAAGAAGCACATCAAGTTCCCGGAGTGGCCTAGCCAGTCTCTAGACCATAATCCCATAGAAAATATGTGGAGGGCGTTGAAGACATCTAATTACCAAATGTTAGCCTCGAAACCTTAATGACTTGGAGAGGATCTGCAAAGAGGAGTGGGACAAAATCCCTCCTGAGATGTGTGCAAACCTGGTGGCCAACTACAAGAAACATCTGACCTCTGTGATTGCCAACAAGGGTTCTACCACCAAGTCACGTTTTGCGAAGGGGTCAAATACTTATTTCACTCATTAAAATGCAAATCAATTTATAACTTTTTTGAAATGCGTTTTTCTGGATATTTGTTATTCTTTCTCTCACTGTTAAAATAAACAGACTATTAAAATCATAGACTGGTCATTTGTCTGTGGGCAAATGTACAAAATCAGCAGGGGATCAAGTAGTTTTTTCCCCTCACTGTACTTACTGTGGAACCTAAGGGGTTAATACTCCGCATTGTGTAAAAAGACTGTTTGGTCCTGTGTTCTCTGATGCTCTTCTTCTTCCACTGTCCCCAATCCAGCTCCCGACAGTACAGAGCCTTGTGGGCCCTCCGCACATGCTCAGTTTGGTGTGTATTGCTAGAGTGATTTTTATTTCTTGGGAGGGTACATGTGATCAGCACAGGGCCAAGCATCACTGTCCAGAGAGAGGGTTAGGGGTCATGCAGCCTCATAGGACAGTCAGAGGAGAATGAAAATGCCTTCTACAAGCTCTAACCAGACACCGATATAAGTCAAAAGACTGATATATATTGCTGATGAGAAAAGGTATTTTTGTAGTTATATTTACTAAAATAATTGCATTTCCATGTTCTGTGTACTGTGGGAGACCAGATATAGTGAGCACAGGGTCCTGGGTTTAGTAACACTTTAAAAACTCTGGGGTTTAAACTAAGTGCTTATCACTTGTGGAACTTTTCCAAGTTTTTGGAAAATGCATGAAACAAAAAATTTTTTTTCCATTTCAAGTGTTGCTTGAAACGGGAATTTCCAGCACTCCATAATCAAGTTCATTCCCACCCAATAGTCCCTGAATAAAGCTTTGTAAGGAGGTTATTTTCTGCAATATCTGATGTTGCGCAAGGAAGCAAGGCTACCAAACATTACATTTGGCTACACTGCCCATAGCTATTCAGCCAGTAAGTAGCTGCCAGTCACTCTACTTCAATATTTTATCATCAATATGCTTTAGGTTTAGTTTTATTTCTCTTTCTTACGGACTGGATTTACTTGTCAACCCTATACCAAATATAAAAATAGATGTTCAGATAAAGTTGAAAACATTTGGACAACTTAGTTATGATTTGCTCTTTGCAGCAAGCTTAGGTATGCTCGGCTGGTGAAAAATCTAGTATATAAGCCATTGTTCTTCGTTTATTAGCCATTTATATGTGGCTCATGAAATGACGGCCTTTTATCAATAAAAATTATCATTTACCAAAATTAGTAAAGGCCATTTACTTGGCAAACAATTTTTTGACAACAAAAAAAATATATATATATTTTTTTTTTAAATTCCCTTGAACGATTGGAAAGTTATTTGCTAGCATTCACTTTGCTATGTGAACAGACTCTCCTCCTTTAAAATGATCCCAATATGTAGATTCAGACAAATGTTTTTGAATCCCAAATTCACTCTATTCAAGTTACACATAAGAACAGATCAACTTTATGCCAAAAAAAAAAGAAAGAAAGAAAAAAAAAAAAAGTTACCCAGTTAAGCGCATAAAGGTCCGGTGTGATTTTCTTGGTATCTAGAAAAGAACAGAGTTCTGGCTCATGGTACTGAAGAAGCAGACGAAATAAGTGAAATGGTTTTCCTTTCTTGTAACAATCCCTAAAACCAAAAAAGGAAGTTTATAAAGATAAAATGTAGCAGCACAGTAATTCAATTATTAACTATTAAATATATATCAATCTTGTAATTTTCTCTCTAAAGAACTAAGAAATTAAAACTTTAGGTTAAAAACACATTGGAGTAAAAAAAAAAAAAAAAAAAAAAAAAAGAAGAACAAACCAATGGATAATAAAATTGCAAACCAACAGATGTTTGCTTTCACCGAAACCCAAATTAGTTTTTCCGTAGCCAGGAACACTCACTTTCTACTACACTATATAAATTTTGTGTATTTGTTTTCAAAGTAAGGGATTGTATGGCAAGTACAAAAATACTATTTTCTGTCTCGTTGATTGAGGGACACAGAAGTCTAACTTTTGGGATGTCCAAAAGCAGGCCAACAAAAGAATGGGCAATGCAGCAAACATGAACAGGCCCATGAAAATGGACTAGGGACAGTCTGCAGTTTAAAAACCCACCTAAAATGAACGCCCAAAGCCGACATTAGATGAGGCTTCAACATCCACCTGGTAGAACTTTTAGAACATGTAAAGAGACAATCAGATGGCAACCTTTAAAGTCTATGAAACATTTGCTTGATGCTGAAAATCTCAAGACGCTCTCAGAAATCTAGTAGAGTGTGCTTCATCAGGGAAGAGTGGAATCCAATCCTTGAGACAATAAGCTTAGATGATGGTCTGTTAAACCCTATTGGTATATGTGATGACAACTGATTTGTATATAATATAAAATCAAATAAAGTTTTTTTTTTAATATATAAAAAGAAGAAGAGGATGATGGTCTGCCTCAGTCACTTATAAATAGTGGAAGAAGCCAGTATACCCTTAGTGGGATTCACCCAGGATGACCGTGGCTGAGCGATGGACTCTCACAGCTCAGATCATACCCAGACAATGGAGGGAAACTTCCCTTTGGTGAACTGGAGCTGGACAGAGGGACAAACCAGCAATACCCTGGTTGAAAGTAAAGGCAGAAATTACCTAAAGCTGGGTAAACACTAGAAGATTTTCAAAAGGAACATTCGTACCAAAATTCTTTGTACAATGACTGGATGAACGTTGTTTGAAAGTGCTTCAATATTTTATTTGCTTTTAACAATTGATTTTGGATTTAATGTCATTTTCCAAAAGGAAAACTACATATACCATTAGAAATTTAAGACATTTTTTTCTAATTTCCACACTTTCTATTCACTGTTCAGGAAAAATTATTATTGATTTGACCCCACTAACTATTAGAATATCAAACTAACGTTCTTAAAAAAAAAATATTTCAAAACAAAAATTCTACTAGTGTACACTGTAGCTAGCTTTAGGCAAAAAGAACATCTTAGGCCTGGGATAGTGGGACTGCCTTGAAAGAGGTTACTATCAAGCCTACGACTCCCAGAAGCAAAGAGCCAAACAGTTCCATGACCATGAGTGTCTGGAGTTTCTCCTCAAGAATAAACACTGGCCTAAGCTGTGTTCAGAACTGGTCCCAGATACTCCAAATGATGAGCCAATTCCACAGACAAATTCTGAAGGTTTAAAATCCATCTGTAACATCAGGATGGTCAATTTCACACTGTCTGAAAGAGCCGGCAATGACTTGTTCCTCAACAGAAGGTCATCTTAATATCCCACAAAATGGGCGCTACAAAAGCACAACAGAGCTAGAATATGGGCCAGCATCCTGGTCAATACTGGAGGTGCAGACTGGAAGCTAAAAGGTAGGGCCTTAAAGGATCAACTGGTGCGCTGTAAAGATGGAGCCCTGTACAGCAAAAAGTAGGTGGCGTTCTCATATATGTAAAAAATAGCATAAGGCTAATGTTAATTAACAAATGATTGTCTGATGTTAAGGTGGGAGAAAATTTAAGTTGTGGTGATCCCCAATGTCTTTGGTTTGATAGAAAAAAAAAAAAAAAACCTGAAGCAAGAGAGGTCCCCCCCCCCCTTGCTTTTGTTAAGTTACAAAGGTTCAACTTAGGAAAATAATGCATTGTGTGGAACCATTCATGTTTACTGTAATGTCCTAGAGTATGACAGCCAGTTAGGGGGGCACAACGCCCGTTAATTATGATACTGTGATCGTGATAATCCATGGCGTTAGTCTCTCTTGCTTTTTGCTGTTGTGTCTGTACATGCTACCTGACCTGTCAGCTGCTTTGCGTTAGATGTTGCCCTGAAGTTCATTATTTCAGTTTAAAATGTCAGGTCATACATAATTATTGTATTGTAACACTGTAAATTTATGTCTGGCGTGTCATTGTTGGAACCTGTATTGTAATTGCACAATGTACTAAAAACAAAAATGAAAAACCAGAGCTGAAAAATCATATTCAAAAAGTTTTGGATTTCAAAAGGACAAATTTTGCTGAAATTTCCTGAAAAATAAATTAAGCCTAGGTTCACACATACCAGCACGATTCCAGCACCGGTCCCCGCATCGCATCTCTCCCGCAGGCAGTTCACACTGCACTCTGCGAACCGCTGCAGGTGTCAATACAATGTTAATGACACCCACAGATCGGTTCACAGATCGCAGTACAAACTGTGAACTTGCACAGGACTCAGATCGTGTGGGTGAGAACACCCATGCGATCTGATTCCAGTGTGGGGAAAAAAAGTCCCTGCACTATTTCCTGCGAATCCAATGCGCGTTCAGCCATACAACTGTATGGCTGAACTTGAATTGCAAAGACATCTCATGCGATTGGTACCGCAGTGTGGGTTTGAATCACATGCGACATCTGTGTTCGCACAAGTGTGAACTCGGGCTAAAAGATTGGAGTAAAACTAGAGGCAGCTAGATTATGTCAGTTAAATTAGTAAGAGTAAAACGGAAGAAAAAAAAAAAAATATGGTTTACTAAAAAAGGAGGTAGTTGGGTTACTAAAAGGAAGAAAAAAAAAAATCAGCATATAGGAAATTCAGGGAAGCGGTAAGTGTAGCTGATAAAGAAGTGTATAAAAACATACAAAAAGGAGGCCAAACTCGTGATCAGTGCTACCAAAGCACAGAAAAAGGAGATGGCCAAATCTATTAAGAAAGGAGATAAATCTTTAAAGGTACATCAGTAATAAATAAAAGGGGAAAATACAATGGAATCACTAAAATAAAAACTGACCACAACACTTATGTTGAGAGAGAACTGGATGTAGCAAACAATTTAAACAATCCTGCTGTTCAGTCTTCTCAGAAATAACCTGCATTAACAATAACAAGTTTGGGGATCATAGTGGTTCTAGTAATGACGGTTCATTTTCAGGATTCCTAGAGGCAGAAGTATCAGAGGAACTGGCTTGGTTAAAGCGTAAGGCGGAACTTCACTCTTGTGGTCAACACTGACTATTTTTAATGCTTATACTGCTAGCATTGGTAAATAGATAAGAAGATATCATATTTACTTGTGTGTTTTACATTTCTTCAGTTACTTCCTGGTTTCTAGGCTTATGTTGTACATCCAAGGAGTCTTCAGGAGGGTAGGAGTGATTTTCTCAGCTAAGCACACCCTCCTGCCTGCATACCTGAGCTAAGGGCAGATGGAATCCAGGAAGTAAATGCTACACAAATCCACTACTCTTGCCACAGTTGGAAATGCAGAGTGTTTTGCAAAAAGTAACTTCAAGGTATAGTTCAATCAATCTCTTCTAACAGGAGAAGACCCGATGTCCGCCGGCACCCACTGAATGGCAGACTGCCATTCTGTCAGTGTAATGATGTAAACAAGGCAGACTGCCATTCTGCCAGTACAGAAGGCATGGATCCTGTGTTCCTGTCAAGCAGAAAGACTGATCCACTACACTGAAACATTAAATGGGCACACAGTTATCCCTTTGATCGCTCCTGGTGTTAACCCCTTCCCTGCCAGTGTCTTTAGTACAGCGACAGTGCAGATTTTTAGCACTGATCACTGTATAAGTGTCACTGGTCCCCTAAAAAGTGTCAGTTAGGTGTCCGATTTGTCTGCTGCAATATCACAGTCCCACTATTAAGGCACCGAAAAAATAAAATCTCAGTTTGCAGACGCGATAACTTTTGCGCATACCAATCACTATACGCTTATTGGGATTTTTTTTTTTTACCAAAAATATGTAGCAGAATACATATTGGCCTAAATTAATGAAGAAATTTGATTTTCTACATTTTTTTTATTGGATGTATTTTAAAGTAGAAGGTAAATAATATATTTTTTTCAAAATTGTCAGGTCGTTGTTTATAGGGCAAAAAAAAAATAAAAAAAAAATGCAGAGGTGAGCAAATACCACCAAAATAATATTTGTGGGAAAAAAAAAAAGAACATAAAAGTTATTTGGGTACAGTGTTGCACAACCGCGCAATTGCCAGTTAAAGTAACGCAGGGGCGTATCACAAAAAATGACCTGGTCATGAAGGAGGGTAAATCTTGCAGAGGTCATGTGGTTAAACACACACACAATTTGCTGAACCCAAAAGCAGCATGGCTTTATAGAAGGCAGGTCATGGCAGACTAATCTGACTGAATTTGTTTATATCACTAAAGTTTTGGACCAGGGCGGTGCTGTAGCCCATCTTGATTTCAGCAAAGCATTTTTTGCTGTAGAGCTGTATAAAAAAAGTTGTACCAGCTAGGACTTAACCCCTTGGCTGATTCAGTGGATATGCAGTTGGCTAAAGGATAGATACCAGAGTGTGGTTGTAAATGGGGTTCATTTGGAACACAGACCAGTCATTAGTGGTGTACCACAAGGCTCTGTGCAAGGTCCTGTTCTATTTAATCTATATGTAAGTGATGCAACTGTTTTTGATGGACTAGGTTATAGGATTTTTATAACAGCTTACCTGTAAAATCTTTTTCTTTGAAGTACATCACGGGACACAGAGCCATAGTAGTTACTATGTGGGTTATAGGCCACCTTCAGGTGATGGACACTGGCACACCCCAAGACAAGAAGTCCACTCCCTATATAACCCCTCCCACTACCGGGAGTACCTCAGTTTTTGTAGCAAAGCAATACATGTGTATACTAGAAAGAAGGAAGGAACCTCTGTGTCCCGTGATGTACTTCAAAAGAAAAGGATTTTACAGGTAAGCGGTTATAAAAATCCTATTTTCTTATCGTACATCACGGGACACAGAGCCATAGTAGTTACTATGTGGGATGTCCCATAGCAATGCCAACTGAAGGGAAGAAGACACAACAAAAAGCAGGGCATCATGAGACCAGAGGAGTTATACTGCTGCCTGCAGTATGACCTTTTACATCTACTTGATGGAATCTGGTAAATGTATGGACTGAAGACCGAGTTGCGGCCTTGCAGATTTGAGCCATGGAGGCTTAGTGATGCATTGCCCAGGAAGTACTAACAGCCCTGGTGGCCTGCGCTTTAATATGAAAAGGTGGAACTTTCCTCTTTAACCACTTCAGCCCCAGAAGGATTTACCCCCTTCCTGACCAGAGAACTTTTTGCGATTCTGCACTGCGTCGCTTTAACTGACAATTGCGCGGTCGTGCGACATGGCTCCAAAACAAAATTGACGTCCTTTTTTCCCCACAAATAGAGCTTTCTTTTGGTGGTATTTGATCATCTCTGCAATTTTTATTTTTTGCGCTATAAACAAAGTAAGAGCGACAATTTTGAAAAACGCATTATTTTTTACATTTTGCTATAATAAATATCCCCCAAAAATATATAAAAACATTTTTTTTCCTCAGTTTAGGCCGATACGTATACTTCTACATATTTTTGGTAAAAAAAAAAAATAATAATAATCGCAATAAGCGTTGATTGGTTTGCGCAAAACTTATAGCGTTTACAAAATAGGGGATAGTTTGATGGCATTTTTTTAAATTTTTTTTTTTACTAGTAACGGCGGCGATTAGCGATTTTTATTGTGACTGCGATGTTATGGCGGACATGTCTGACATTTTTGGGACCATTGATCTTTTATACAGCAATCAGTGTTATAAAAATGCATTGATTCCTGTATAAACGACACTGGCAGTGAAGGGGTTAACCACTAGGGGGCGGGGAGGGGTTAAATCAGTACTAGGGAGGGATTACTAACTGTAGGGGGATGGGCTGTGTGTGTGTCACTACACTGATCTCTGCTCCGATGACAGGGAGCAGAGATCCAGTATCCCCGCAGCGATCGAGTCCGCGGGACCCGACTCACGGAGCCCGCGGCAGGCACGCGCGGTGGCGAGTTCAAAGTAACGTACGGGTACGTTACTTTGCGCAGCCGTGCCATTCTGCCGACGTAAATGTACAGGAGCCGGTCGGGAAGAGGTTAAACCATAAGCTTGAACAATCACTTGTCGAATCCATTTAGAAATAGTAGATTTCGATGCTGCCTGTCCTCTTTTAGGACCTTCAGGCAACACAAACAAAAACATCCGTTTTGAGCAGTCACCTTCAAATAGATTTTGACTGCGCTCTCCTGATGTGGTGAATGTAGTGACTTTTCTTCCGCAGAACGGGGTTCTGGGAAAAATTAAGGTAGAACAATATCCTGGTTTAAATGAAAACCTGACACTACCTTCGGTAGAAAATTAGGATGAGGACGCAATACAACCTTATCCTTGTGAATAATTAAATATAGCTCTTTACAAGAAAGAGCAGCCAACTCTGATACCCTTCTTGCAGAAAAAATGGCTACTATAAAAACTAGTTTCCTTGTCAAAAAGGACCAAGGAAATATGTCGTATCGGTTTAAAAGGCTGTTTCTGTAATGCCGACAGGACTAAATTCAAGTCCCAAGGGTTCAGGGTGACTTAACTGGAGGATTAAGCCACGTTACCCCCTGAATAAAGCTACGAACCAAAGAGTGTGAAGCAAGTGGTCACTGAAATAATACCAATAAGGCCGAAACCTGACCCTTGATAGTACTCAAGACCAGCTTTATTTCTAATCCCATATGTAGAAAGTCAAGGATTCTACCCATGACATACTTCCTGGGGTGGCAACCCCTGGATTCACACCAGGAGACATATGCCTTCCAGACTCTATAATATGTCTCTGGAGGCCAGGTTCCTTACGTTAACCAGAGTACACCACTGAACCTGACAGCCCACGCTTCTTCAGAATGTGGGTCTCAATAGCCAAACCATTAAATTTAGCGTTTGTAAAGTAGGATGGAATGCCGGACCTTGCGAGAGAAGGTCTGGCCGTGGCGGTAGGGTCCATGGGTCCCCTATTGCCATCTTTACGATCTCTGCATACCAAGATCTCCTGGGCCACAAGAATCACTTATTTCCCTTCCTGCTTGATCCTGCGAAGTTGTGGACGCAGGCAGAATAGGAGGGAATGCATAAATCAGTGAGAACAAATTCCACGGGAATAGCAAGGCATCTGTTCCGCATGCTAGCAGATCCTTTGTTCTTGACACAAAGTTGGCTATTTCTTTGTTGAACCTGGACGCAAACAGATCCAAGTCTGGGACCCCTCATCTTAGACATATTGACAGGAAGATATTGGGGTGAAGGAACCATTCTCCCGGGAACAACTGCTGGCGACTCAAGTAGTCCGCCTGCCAATTTTCTATTCCTAAAATGAAGACTGCCGATAGGCAAAGCACATTGATTTCTGCCCAAGATAGGATATGATTCACCTCTCTCTGAGAAGCAAAACTTCTTGTGTCCCCTTGGTGATTGATATTGGCCATTGCTGTGGCATTGTCGGATTGAATCCTGGCAGGACAAATTCCGTAAACTGAACGTTCAGGCCCTCAGGACTAAGTGCTCTGCCTGAATTTCTATGTTAATGGGCAAGGCCATTTCTGATCTGGGCCACTTCTCTTGGACAGTTGCCTCTTCCAGCACTGCTCCCCAACCCAAAAAAGGTTGGCATATGTTGTTACCACTTCCCAGGTAACTGAAGGGAGGATTTTCCCCTTTGCAGATTTTGGTTATTAACCATAAACTGAGGCTCCGGCGCACCTTTGGAGTCAGACACATTGGGAAATCTAGAGCTTGAACCCCTTTGTTCCAAGCCGATAGGATACTGTTTTGCAGCAGTCTCGAATGAAACTGTGCATAAGGAATGGCCTTGAATGAAGCCACTATCTTTCCCAACAACCTCATGCAATGCTAAATAGAAGAATTCATCTTGCTTTGAACACCTGAATCAGTTCCTTTATGGCGCTGATCTTTGCCTGGGGCAAGAATACCCTTTTCTGGGTGAATCTATGACCAGACCCAAATATTTTAGCCTTCTTCATGGTTTTAAAGGAAGATTTCTTCTAGGTTGAGAATCCAACCTAGGTATTCCAGGTAGTTAAATGTGGTGACCATACTTTGGTCTAAGCGGGCTACCGACTGGTCTATCAAGAACAGATCTAGGTAAACTATAATTGTTATACCTTGGCCCCTTAATCTGGCTAGGGGAGGGGCCAGAACCTTTGTAAAACACTCAAGGCGCAGTAGCTAGTCCGAAAAGCAGAGCTACACACTGAAAATGAAGATTTTCCACCTTGAAAAGTAGATATTACTGGTGAGCGAGGAAATAGGCACATGGAGGTATGCATGTTTGATGTCGATTGATGCCAGAAGTTCTCCTCCTTGTAGGATGGAAACAATTGATTGGATTGACTCCATGCGAAAAAAAGAGCGGTTATATTCAGGAATCGAATTCGATTTTTGAGATCCAGAATGTCCTTTTGGTTTGTCACTATGAAAAAAGGTTTGAACCAAACCCCAACCCCTGTTCTTACATGGGGACCACCATGATCACCTTTTGTCAAAAGAAGGTCCAATGCTTGAAAGAAAGACTTCTTTTTCCCTGGATCCTTAGGAACGTTTGATCCGAGAAAACAAGGAGACGGGAACTCTTGGAACTCCAGTTTGTACCCTGGATCTATTGGAGGAAGTCCCCCATCTGTCTCGCCACTCTTCCTACCAGATCCTTGAGAACTGCAGAAGTATTCCCCCTACTCGAGCGAGCAGGGGCTGTTCCTCATATGGAGGCTTTAGTATTTTGTAGGTTTCCTCACCCAAGACCTCTGTTGTCCCTGGGATTGACCCTGAGGATTACCTTTTGAACTTGACGGCGGAGGCCGTCGTGACTGTCTGGAGGCTGATGCCCCTGGCACAGAAGGAGCTTGTTAAAATGAAATACGTTTACTCCTTTTCTTAAATGGCGAAGGGGTACTTTCCACTAGAATTTCTTTGGATGTATTACCCAAATTATCCCCAAACAGCCGTTTCACTGCAAAAAGGAAGACTAGCCAGGAGCTTCTTGCATGGCGCTTAGCAAAGGGCGCAAGGCTTGAAGGATAGAGTCTCTCATAGCAACTATTGCAAACACAAAGCTGCTAGTAGCAGCTTGCCAGATCCTGGGCCTGCTGAACAGGATAACCTTGAGCACCTGTTTAAACTGGTCTCTCAACGATTACCCAATTACTGTCAGCGCAGCGTGAGACACTCAATCTGCCAGAAAAAAAAAGTGTTTTTTTTTTGTTTTTAAATAGGAATTCCAACTTTTTATCCGTTGGATCCCTAAGCATTTGAGCATTGTCCGCCAGACAAATCAAACTTTTTATGCACAGAGGCTATAGCAGTGTTAATTGCTGGTTTACCCCACTTTTAGTGAATTTTTTCCTCCATAGGATAAAGTGTGAAAAACTTTTTAGGAGGGAAAAAATGCTCATCCGGGTGAACCACTCAGATACATAAAGTTTTTCCAGCAATGAATGGACGGGAAAGGCATGCACAGCTTGAAGAGGCTTTAGCAAACCCAAACACTCTGTTAAGGGTACATAAATGTGGAGCGGACCATTCAGCACGAAAAAGCACCATCAATCTTACAGATTGTGAAAGCTAATACCCCCGCATTTGACACCTCAGAGTCTTCTTCTACCGTGCCCAGTTGCTCAGTTTGAGGGTCCTGGGTAATGGAAGAGAACCCATTTTGTCCCACACGGATGTGATAAAAGCCGCTAACCTTTTTTTTATTTTCTTCAATCCCACCATAGGAAAAAAGACCTTTTTAGTAACATGAACAGGGGATGCAGTGTTGAAAACAGTTGCAAACATTTCATGGCCCCGATGCTCACTCTGACCAGCCACCCCGTCTCAAGTGAGGATGCCATTGTAGAGAGGAGGAGAGGAGAAGGCTTTCCAGAGCTTGAGGGAGACCCTTTCAGCCCTTTTTTGGGGGTGTTTCAACCCCCCCTTCTGACATTAGCCCGATGCACAAAGCAGAGGTACTATCAGAAGAAATCGCATCCACTGCTTAAGCAATAGTCCAGCCACTGCCGCTTCTATTAACGCTTAGCCTGAGGCTTTTAGTAAATGTGTCAGGGAATGCCTGTGTCCCCAACCTCTTATATACCTTTTTTTGCTATGGTCTCCCTCCGACATCTGCAGCCAGCAAAAAAAAAATTGAGCTTTTAAACATACTCCCGCGCTGGACGCCAATGCCGCGCTAAGCCCCGCCCCTTACATCACATTGCGGCCACCCCTCTTTCCAAAAGAGGGTTTTTCCACGCAAGCGTGTGTCTCCGACGGGCTTGTGAGGAGGAGACCGGTAACAAGCCGCCGTGGAGGGGCGGTGAAAAAAACGGAGCAGCTTTGCCGATCCTTGCAGGAAGAGCTTTGTCCAGGTGGTGGTGGGGGTTTTGTGGAAGAAAATCCCCCCCAATCTTACCGGAGGTCTGAGCTGCTTGCCGGAGGGAAGCCTGCTGCTTCTGTGATAAGCATGATGTTTGAGGAAAGCATGACAAGGTACGTGCTCCATACAGCCCCCAGTGGTGACTCTTAGGCATGACGACATTTACTTTTTTAAAGAAGACATTTCATAAGAAAATGTAAAAATTCCCTAGAAACCTCCAATTACCTTTTCCGCCGCAGGGTTTTCTGTGGTAAAAACCAACAGACCCAATCTTCACCTCTCACAGTGGGCTCTTCCACCACGAGGCCCGGGTACCATTCAATTCGGCCTAAAAAGACACTTTGAATGGGTCCGGCTGCATAGCTGGCCCCAGCAAGGATTGCCCCAGTGGAACTCAGCACAACACATCTTTAATCGTCACCAACACCTTAGACACTGGTGAAAAAACTGAGGTACTCCCAGTAGTGGGAAGGGTTATATAGGGAGTGGACTTCCTGTCTTAGGGTGTGCCAGTGTCCATCACCTGAAGGTGGCCTATAACTCACAGGGTAACTACTATGGCTCTGTGTCTCGTGATGTACGATAAGAAATGTCTTTTTTGCTGATGACACAAATGTATGCAATAGTGTTAATATCCCTGGAGGCGCCTGTAGCATGAACATAATTTGGCGTTGTTGGAAGATTGGTCAAAGCAGTGGAAGCTGCACTTCGATGTTTCTAAATGTAAAATAATGCAACTAGGGAAAAACAATCCCTTGATAGGAGTACAAAATTGGGGGTATAGTGTTGGCCAGTACTACAAAAGAATCAGGATTTGGGGGGGTACTTATTTCAGACAACTGTAAAAATGAGCAGTGTGGCCAGGCAGTGGGGAAAGAAAATAGAATTCTAGGATGCATCATTAGAGGGATCACCAGCAGGAGGAAGGCGGTCCCGATTTCCCTATATAGATTCTTAGTTAGACCTCATTTAGAATACTATGTCCAGCTCTGGAAAGGAGAGGAATTCAGGAGAGGAATTTCAGGAGAGGAGGAATTCCAGGAGGCAGAGTCAATACAGGAATCACTACTTGCAGGCAGCAAGGTTCCATGCAATATGCAGTCCCTAGAAATTGAAAATAAACAGTAGGGGAGAAGCTGCAAAGTATGCCGGGAATCCAAGAAGTTGCAGAAAGAGATGGGCAGCAGACTGGCAGCACTCATAAAAGGAGAGGTTTCAAGTGAGCTTATATTGAATGGTCAAAGAAAACTATTGTTTGTATTGGTATGGCAGTGCTGATTTTATCAAATGAAAGTGTATGTTCTGACTATAGAACTCATTTAAAATACATGCCATCAATCAGAAGTCACTGAATCATTTAATTGTTCAAACTGGAGTTCTGTTGCAATGTGTGATGAACTTTTTTTTAAAAACAAAAACGAACATGAAAAAGGGAAGTCAAACACACAAAATTATACCACAAATTCAGTTCTGCAACTACTGTACTAACAACTTTAAATAATCCAAAATAATTTGTTTTAAAGAACCACAGTGACAACAGTTTACAAAAAGCTTAACAGGAGACACCCCTACTGTTTATGAAAACAAAGACACCCCCAGGTCTTGACTGGTACAGCTATACAGAGAATGAAAAGATATACACAGGAGCCAAGATTCTACATTCACATTTAGTAGGCATGACAACACAATATAAAAGTTTGCTCCCACAGAAAGCAATGTCTAAATTTATAATGACCTAATGCTACATGGCAGTTTTAGACAGATTAAACAGATAATGTCTAATAGAATGTAAGAGGTTCTTTGTCTCTAATCCTGCATTGGAGGGGCTCTGAAGTAGTAAGTAAAATGGATCCACAAATATTTGTGGGCATGGGAAAAGCGGTGTTCAGAGCAGCATTGCATCAATGCACAGAGCAAAGTTCAGCATCTGTGATGAAATATAAACACAATGGATTTTAACCCAAGCCAGAAATAATCTGTTCTACTCTGCATTTATGGCTTGCTGGAAGTTTAAAGCCTAGGGCCCCTTTCACACTTATACGACTTGTCCCACGATTTTGTACTGCAAAATCGCATGACAAGTCATTCTCCATGATTTTCAATCACTACCATTCATATTGGCACGACTTTAAGTCGTGCCGACTTGAAAGTAGTCCCTGCACTACTTTGGTCCAACTTCTATGCGAGTTGTACTCCATAGACCTCAATATTAAACCCTGAAGTAGCATGCAAGTCGCGCCTGAATATAGACACGACTTCAGTACAACTTTGTAAGCACAAGCCTGGCTCGCTGATCGGGAAAGGAAAACTTTTTTTCCTTTCGCGATGAGCGACAGGCAGTGCTGTCAGCGGTCTGGTATGAATCCTGAGGGGGAACGCCGCGCCAAGTTTTAAATGAAAAAAACGGCGTGGGTTCCCCCCCAGGGGCATACCAGGCCCTTAGGTCTGGTATAGATCTAAGGGGAAACCCCTACGCCGAAAAATCGGCGTGGGGCCCCCCAAAAATCCATACCAGACCCTTATCCGAGCACGCAGCCCAGCCGGTCAGGAATGGGGGTGGGGACAAGCGAGTGCTCCCCCCCTCCTGGACCGTACCAGGCCGCATGCCCTCAACATGGGGGGGGTGGGTGCTTTGGGGCATGGGGGGCACCCTGCGGGCCCCCCACCCCAAAGCACCTTGTCCCCATGTTGATGAGGACAAGGGCCTCTTACCGACAACCCTGGCCGTTGGTTGTCGGGGTCTGCGGGCGGGGGGCTTATCGGAATCCGGGAGCCCCCTTTAATAAGGGAGCCCCCAGATCCCGGCCCCCCACCCTATGTGAATGAGTATGGGGTACATGGTACCCCTACCCATTCACCTAGGCAAAAAAGCGTCAATAAAAAACACAGTACACAGGTTTTTAAAGTAATTTATTAGGCAGCTCCGGGGTCTTCTTCCGACTTCGGGGGTCCTCTTCCGACTTCGGGGGTCTCCTCCCTGTGTCCTGATCTTCTGCCGGCTCCTCCGCTATCTTCTGCAGCTCAATTGCTAGCGGTGGTCCGGACTTCTGCCTTTTTCTTTTCTTCCAGAGATGTTGACACAACGCTCTCTCCAGCTGGAATGGTCTCTGAACGCTCTGCAATTGACTTATATAGGCGGTGACCCCGCCCCCTTATGAGGTCACTGTCCCGGGGCATGCTGGGACTGTGCTGTCATAAGGGGGCGTGGTCATCACCTGGTGACCACGCCTCCTAAAACGTCACAGTCCCAGCATGCCCAGGGACTGTGACGGCATAAGGGGGCGGGGTCACCGCCTATATAAGTCCGTTGCGGAGCGTTCAGAGACCATTGCAGGTGGAGAGAGCGTCGTGCCAACATCTCTGGAAGAGAAGAGGGAAGAAGACGATCCAGAAGTCCGGACCACCGCTGGCAAAAGAGCGGCAGAAGATAGCGGTGGAGCCGGCAGAAGATGCGGACACCGGGAGAAGACGCCGGAGAGACCCCCGAAGTCGGAAGAAGACCCCGGAGCTGCCTAATAAATTACTTTAAAACCTGTGTACTGTGTTTTTTATTGACGCTTTTTCCCCTAGGTGAATGGGTAGGGGTACCATGTACCCCATACTCATTCACATAGGGTGGGGGGCCGGGATCTGGGGGCCCCCTTATTAAAGGGGGCTCCCAGATTCCGATAAGCCCCCCGCCCGCAGACCCAGACAATCAACGGCCAGGGTTGTCGGGAAGAGGCCCTTGTCCTCATCAACATGGGGACTAGGTGCTTGGGGTGGGGGGGCCACAGGGCGCCCCCCATGCCCCAAAGCATCCACCCCCCATGCATGCGGCCTGGTACGGTCCAGGAGGGGGGGGGGCGCTCTCTCGTGCCCACCCCCATTCCTGACCGGCCGGGCTGCGTGCTCGGATAAGGGTCTGGTATGGATTTTGGGGGGACCCCCACGCCGATTTTTCGGCGTAGGGTGTTCCCCTTACAATCCATACCAGACCTAAGGGCCTGGTATGTCCCTGGGGGAGAACCCACGCCAGTTTTTTTATTTAAAACTTGGCGTGGAGTTCCCCCTTATGATTCATACCAACTACTGTACGTTTTCATTTGTTAATGCCAAAAATGTGGCAAAGTAGTACAAAGTAGTACTGCTCCTAAATCGCGCGACTTTGAAGTCGTATAAGCGTGAAAGGGGCCTAACTCCACGTTTAAAGATAATGTTCACCTTTAGTAAAAAAAATATGGTGGCAAGGAGATAGAGGGTCTAGATGAGGAGGACTGGACACGTGCCCTGGAAACACTTCCTAGGGCATTCCTCTCGCTCCCTCAAAGGCTCTCTCAGCTTTTTATTATACATAGGGCTCATTATACCCCAAAAAAACTCTATGCTTTTGGAAAATATAAAACATCATTATGCCCGCAATGCTCTCTATTCAATGGCTCCCTTATCCATATGCTCTGACGATGTCCAAAGCTTTATCGTTATTGGGAAAAAGTATTTATAACTTTAAAAGCTTATTATGCTCAACTGAGATAATAAGGACGCCCAAACTTGCACTATTGGGTATAATACCTGATGGGGCATTAGCAGCAGAGATGCATTCTATGTGGAAAAGATCCCTATACTTAGCATGTAAAGTTATTCTACAAAAATGGACATCCATTGACCCTCCAACCCATAAACAATGGGCTGAGAAACTTAATTATATACTTAAGAGAAAAATTAACATATAAACATAGAGGTGAAGGTAGAGGAGATAGACAGGAGTAGGGAGCTGAGGCAGAAGGGTGAGGAGTAGAGAAAGATAACTTGAGGCTGCTTTGAGGAAATGGCTATAGTTTGACGATTGACACTCGGGGAGTCCAAGCTGATGTGCAGAATGTATTCATAATTCTATTATGCTTTATTATATGTTAAGTTATTTTAGTCCGAGAGGTGCAACATTTGTTTGTTTGGTTTATGTGTTTCTTTATTTCAAGATACTTGATGGACTAAATGTGTTATATTATTTGCTTATATGTATAACAAAAATAAAAAAACTATTTGATTGAAAAAAGTAAAAAAATAAATAAATGCACATGATTTGGAAGGTAGCAAATGTGCATACACACATTATATATATATATATATATATATATATATATATATATATATATATATATATATATATATATATATATATATATATATATATATAGAACATATGATCCATGGGGTGCAGGGTGCAATATTTTTTGTGGCAATGGGAACGGAAGATTAAGTCCAACTGCCGAATCACAGCACTTAATACAGCTCACCCATGCAAGCACACCTGTTAGCGCAGTAAATAGTTTTGTGTAGGTCAAGCTACTTAAACATGGATTTACGCTTTAAAGGCCAACTCCACCTTTTTTGCCAGTTTACCCTCAAACTTAGGTTTGCCAACACCCCCCCCAATTTATAAAAACGTTAAACCTTTGTACATTCACAGATCTATGCACAAACAGGTCCCACCATGGCAGATAGACATTATCAATGGGTCACCCCATCACACTTTCTGCAGCCCTGTAACCTTGTAAAAGTGGCTGCAGAAAGTACTCAAGAGCCTGTGCATTGCACCTGTGATCCGCTGATCACAGTGGCAAAGCTTTGCAGACCCCCATGCAAAAATAAATAAATAAATAAATACAAATGCTGCTTTTTTTTTTTTTTTTTTGGCAAAAAGGTGGACTTTAATGCAATAGAAACAGTATAGGGAGATACAATATATTAGATTTTAATTATAACTAAAAGAAATGTTGTTTTACCTAGTTGTCAGTTTTCTTGTGCATTATTACTTCCATTTCCACTTGTATTAATTAACGTGAATGAATGAGGCTTAGACAGCATTTTATTTTCTCTAAAAATCTGAATATCAAAGTCTTTTTGCTTCTTTCACAGATGGGTTCATCATAAAAGCCTCTCTTTGATGATAATCGCCATAGCAACCAATAGGACCACCAGAAGCATCCCAAATGAACAACTGTCTGCTATAATTATGTGATGTCACCTTTAGACAAAATTTTCATACATGTTCCCATCTAACTTCAACATCATACAACCAGAACCACTTTGGAAAAGACTGGAAAAGTGCAGAGTTTATCTTTTCAAACCAGGGATAGACAATGTTATGTACAGTACAATATAGGTGTCAGCTGCTCAAATCCAGAAGCAAGGAAGAGGCAAATTATTAGGCCTAGCAATTTTTAGTTTGCTATTTGGGATTTTTACTCCTTAAAACAGAGCTAAATCTTTCTTTTAGTTTTATTTCATTATTTTCATCTAGGGAAACAAAGACTCCCTTCTGACAGTTTGTTAGATTTAATATACTTATAATTGTACCTAAACTGTGCTTCAACACCCCCAATCTAGGAAAATAGGTCATCCACATTAGTTTAGCCAGAACTCTAATGAGCTACAATTCCCATGAGAAGAGAAGCTTCTCTTTTTGTTAAATGTTGTATAGAATATAAGAACTTCTGATCAAGAAGATTGTGACTCAGGAGTACAGATTTCTTTATAGCTTGCAAGTATGCTATAGTAGCTAAAGCCAACAAGTCTGATTATATCTATTAAAGTGAACCTGAGCTTGCCTAAAAGTAGCAAAGATATGAACTGAAAAGTAGACAAGGAAAGAAGAAAGTCAAATTTCTTCATAAATTTAGGCCAATAAGTATTCTGCTACATGTTTTTGGTGAACAAAATCCCAATAAGCGTATATTTATTGGTTTACGCAAACAGTATAGCGTCTACAAACAAAAATCCCAATAAGCGTATATTTATTGGTTTACGCAAACAGTATAGCGTCTACAAAAACTATGGTACATATTTATGGATTTTTTTTTATACTAGTAATGGCTGCGTTCAGCGACTTATAGTGGGCCTGCGATATTGTGGTGGACAATCTGACACTGATGGGAACCAGTGAGGCTAATACAGTGATCAGTGCTAACAATATGCACTGTCACTGTACTGACACTGGCTGGGAGGGGGTTAAACATCTAGGGCGAATAAAAGGGTTAAATGTGGGCCTAGCCAGTGTTTATTTTGTACTGTAGGTGCTGCTTTTACTAGGGGAAGTGATGGATTTTATTCCCTGCTTTGCATGGACACAAAATCCATCCTCTCCCTTGTCAGAAAGAAGATCTGCCTTGTTTACAGATCTCCGTTCTGTGTGTTTTACCGACGTACATTCAGTGCCTGGCACCCACAGAATGGCATATGCTGTGATTAGTCACAGCAAAAGAGGTGCGCCCCCTAGGCGGAAGTGCGGAATTAGATATATTATTATACACACACACACACACACACACACACACACACACACACACACACACACACAGAGGAGGGCCCCCCGGTAGCAGGAAATCTGCTATAGGGTGGTTCTGAAGCGGTTAAGGCTGATATCCATGTTTCATTACTTTAAACAGTTTGTTTGGACCAAGCTAGTCCAAACATGCTATTTGCTTAACTAAGTGCTGCAGTGGCTCTAAGCACTGTATGAACTGCATGTAACTTCAGCACATACAGTACACAGTGCTGGGTTCCGGCTGCGAGACAGACTTCCCATCCTACACCCGGAACAAAACAGAGTCTGGCTAAGCGTTGCTCAGCCATTCATAGGCAGCTTTACATTCTGTGAAGGAATACAAAGCTTCCTATGATTGGCCGAGTCAAGGCATGACATCAGCCAGCCCCTCCCACTCAGCAAATCGGAGGAAGCTTTGTATTCATTCACAGAATGAATTCATTCACAGAATATGAATGGCTGAGCACAGCTCAGCCAGACTCGGTTTTGTTCCGGGTGTAAGAGGGGAAGTCTGTCTCACAGCAGAAACCCAGCACTGTGTACTGTATGTAGCTGAAGTTACATGAGGTATATACGGTGCTTAGAGACACTGCAGCACTTAGTGAAGCAAATAGTTCATTTGGACCAGCTTGGTCCAAACAAACTATTTAAAGTGACATAAAACATGGACATCAGCTTTAAATCAATTCTTGTGTTTCTGTGGGCTTCCCTTGGTTGTGAGGTACAGGCTGTGCAAAAAGCCTCAACTTCTCTCAATTAAGCATTTATTCTCACATCAAATCTCAAATTAAGCCCTACCGCATTCTAGGCCCAAGCCTGGCTTTGGAACTCTCCACTGATATTCAGTGTGTTAGTATGTGGAATTTTGCATGTTAACATGCCTTGCATTGAGGCAGCCGATTCATTTTGGAGTGCTGATCATAGATCAAGCAGTGTTAAAAACTGCAAAACAACTTGTTTAGAGATATACACACACCTCAAGACAGGTGATCAAAGGTTACACAAGGCTTTCAAAAAAGTTGCTTTATATTAAAAATGTAAGCAAAATTTTTTTTTTAAATGGCTGTGAAAAAAAAAGGCCATCTGCTCTATTAAAATGTTCAATTTCATACATTTCCATTTCGTAGAATAATTTTAAGTAGGGATGCACCGAAATTTCGTCCACCGAAACATATCGGCCGAAAATGGCCCTTTCGGCAAAAAGCCGAAAGAGAATTCTTGCCAATAATGGCGCCAAAAATGGGGTGGGGCCTGCTGGTCTGGGCCCCGCGCCTGGTGCCGCCCATCACGGGGGTGTCATTCTGGAGAACCTGTCCTTACTCTCTCCTTCTCCCCTCCCTCCTCGTCCATGCTGCAGGCGGCCTGTGGGGTCTCTGTGCAATGTCCCCGAGCGGTGGCTGCATATGGATCCTCAGCTGATGTGTAAATCAGCTGTACAGGAGCTCGGTCACGCTGTTTACTCTGAAAGTGAAAGTAAGGGAGAGGTGTCTAGCAGTGTGTGCTGTGCTCTCTGCTTCCCCGTACAGTGCAGTACCCGGCATGGAGATTGAAGGTACAGAGCTGCAGCTGCCAATTTTTAAAAAGGCTGTCTATATATATTTTTATGCATGTGTGTATGTTTTATGCATGTGTGTGTGTGTGTGCGTATGCACGTGTGTGTGTGTGCGCACTTTTTGTGTGTGTGTGTGTGCGCACATGTCTGCAGTCGCTGACCATCTCCTGTAGTATGTCTGCAGTCTCTGACCATCTCCTGTAGTATGTCTGCAGTCTCTGACCATCTCCTGTAGTATGTCTGCAGTCTCTGACCATCTCCTGTAGTATGTCTGCAGTCTCTGACCATCTCCTGTAGTATGTCTGCAGTCTCTGACCATCTCCTGTAGTATGTCTGCAGTCTCTGACCATCTCCTGTAGTATGTCTGCAGTCTCTGACCATCTCCTGTAGTATGTCTGCAGTCTCTGACCATCTCCTGTAGTATGTCTGCAGTCTCTGACCATCTCCTGTAGTATGTCTGCAGTCTCTGACCATCTCCTGTAGTATGTCTGCAGTCTCTGACCATCTCCTGTAGTATGTCTGCAGTCTCTGACCATCTCCTGTATTATGTCTGCAGTCTCTGACCATCTCCTGTATTATGTCTGCAGTCTCTGACCATCTCCTGTACCATGTCTGCAGTCTCTGATCATCCTCTGTACCATGTCTGCAGTCTCTGATCATCCTCTGTACCATGTCTGCAGTCTCTGATCATCCTCTGTACCATGTCTGCAGTCTCTGACCATCTCCTGTATAAAAATATTTTTTAAAAACAGTCAGTTTCGGTATCGGTGCCGTTTGTGTATCGGTTTTCGGGATCAAGGAAGATTTATTTTCGGTATCGGTTTCGGCACCAAAAAACCCATTCGGTGCATCACTAATTTTAAGCATATGAAAAAAGTGTTCAAACGCAAACCTAAGTGAATTCACAGTATAAATTATTAAAGAAGTATAAAAAGAAAAGAAAGCAAAGGATTTCCAATACCTGGGAATATACTTATTCATTATTGCATAGAAGCAA
Organism: Lithobates clamitans; assembly: GCA_037952925.1. Lineage (NCBI taxonomy): Eukaryota > Metazoa > Chordata > Amphibia > Anura > Ranidae > Lithobates > Lithobates clamitans. The sequence goes on from JBBGZY010000723.1 coordinate 10,495,564, forward strand.
TTATACAAGTCGCTACGTGGTAAGTTGAGGTCCACTAATGGTTGCAGGAGGTGAAACCAGCTGACATCTTCCTGGTATTTGACATTTCGAGATTTACAGTAATAAGTAACAACAGATTCAACATCTTGAAGGACTGATGTTTTCCTGTCTTCTGGCACAACAAGCTGGTCTTAACAAATACAAAAGAGCATACTGTTACTAGTAAGACACTTACAAAAAGAAAGATCTCACAATTAGACAGAATTTGAAGAGCAATTGCATTTTACTTTTAGGTGGCTTCCTAAAGATGTGGAAGACGGAACAAATGGATGTTCTGCCCACATTCACACAGTCTCCAAACTTCTGGCAGAAGCTTTGAAAATGTACAGAGGAGTCTGAATGGCATCTGCAGTCACCCATGCTTCCATCCATTTACTTATTCATTTCTCTAGAATATGTTTTTTATTCTGGTTTTAAAAAACAAATTGCACTATATCCAATTACACTGTATAACATTAATACAGAAGATGTAATGTGTTTGGATGTACACCTGTATAATTGACACCCATCTGTCAGTTTTTTTATCGCCCGTCTCTCTGCTAGGGGGATTTGCTCTCCGTTTGTCCTGGTGACCACTGACTCAGAGACTGAAACTTAGGGAAAACCTAAAACTTTGAGTCGTCATCATAACAGGAATAGAGGGGAAATGTACCAACAGGGACACTTGTTTCCATGACAGTGGTTTCAGAGGAGAAACCACTTACTTTGGTGAGAATTCCTTTTCAGTCCACTGTTTACCGGTCAAGAAGGTAAGCAGAATCTATCAAATGGGACATAGATGATAAAAAAAAAAAAAAAAAAAAAAAAAAAAAGGACCCGGACAGGGGTATGCATTTATTTATTTTACTTTCCAAAGGATTCTGAATTGCCCTGCTTGATTAAAGGATAGGTTCACATTTCTGAACATGCTACACCCATATTTACAGTGTAACATGTTAAGCATCTGTCTTCCCCCCTCCTTGTGACAGCGGGCCAGGGATCTTTTCCCTGCACCTGCTGGCACAATTCAAAAAGAGCACAGCTATGTGGGGCTCTGCCCACACAGCCATGTCGTTCATTCACAGATCCCTGTGAATCAATGAACTACAAGTAATGTCAACCTTTGCTGATGGCTTGTAGTTCCCAATGAACTGCAAGGGCACTGGTGAGCGCTCTAGGTAGTCCACTGAGCTGTCATTCAGTATCTGCCTGCCCGTATTGGAAGTAGGGGCAGACAGCCACACAGTCTGCAGGAGCGTGGCAAAAAAAAAAAAAAAAAACAAAACACAAAAATACACATTTTTAACTTTAGTGCCAGGCAGCTGACATCAGTATCTGTTGCTTCACATGTTGCTGACTCGACAATGATATTGTGTCAATAAAATGAGCAGGCAGGTGACACTGAAGCAGTAACATAGTAGGAAATAATGGAGTGCTCTTCTAGACCGAGATAAAAAAAATAAAATAAATCATCTAGAAGGTAAAAGGTTCCCATACATGTATCTTTCCATATAGTTTTTTGCTAGTTGTTCCAGTTCTGTGAACAAGAGGGGAAAAAAATAAAATAAAAAAAACAAGGGGACTATAGTTTGCTTAGGAGCATAAATCAAAACTCCAGTCATAATATTCCTTCAGAGCTCTCTTATTTCTTTAGCTACATACTTGGAAGTGAGAAACATTATAGTTTATGACCCATTATTGCATGGCTATTCTGAATGGCTTCCAACTCAACCTACTGACAGACATTCGTTGAAATCTCGAGTGTGACGACACTTATGTGCGTTGCGATGCATGCACGACTTTTGATCCATTGTTGTGTATTGGGCAGCCCAATCAAACAAACAAGCTGCCCTAACGCAACACATGTTAACATGTGCATTTAACGCATCACAGCAGACCAAGCATCGTGTGAATGGATGCTTACAAAGTAGGAAAAAAAAAAAAAAAAGTTAAATCCACCTGGGCATGGGTGAGCAGACCTGAAAACTAGGGTGTAGAGAACAGTCCTGAAAGATTAAGCATCAATCAAAACTAATATATTGTGTTTGCAGGTACTGGTGCTCGATTTTTATTCTAATAATTTGCAATCTCACCTATAAGTTTTTTGCAAGCTCTATGAATCAATGGCTGTTCTGGAAGATCAAGAGAATCATCCCAGGATGCTAGACTGTCACCTTTTCCTGCCACGTTAAGTGCAATCTGTCAGAATAGAATATACATTAATCAAATATTCAAATACTGACAACATCTAGTATACAATAATCAACAATCAATGTATTTGATAAACAATTTACCAGACAAAAAAAAAAGCAAAGTGGACCTAGGCAGATGCAACGATTGTCTGCTCAGGCGCAAGCAGCTGCCTTACACTGACCACACACTGGCAGAGCTAGAAGAATCTGAGAAGCAGCCTCTTAGAGCAGTGTTTCTCAACTCGTCCTCAAGGCGCTCCAACAACAGGTCCTGTTTTCAGGATTTCTTTCAGATGAAATGGCTGTGGTAATTACTAAGGCAGTGACACTGATCAAATCACCTGTGTAAAATGTTGGGAAGCCTGAAAACATGACCTGTTGGGGCGCCTTGAGGACTGAAGTTGAGAAACATGGTCTTAGAGGCTAAAGCATGGAGGAAGACCAGTCCTGTCACCAGTCTTGCTTCATCACTTTGTATAAAGGGGCAGCAAGGGGAAAACCGAGAGGTGTAATATCTTACATAAACTAGGTGTGCTCTAGAGCCCAAAAGAAAAAAAAATATACAGCATATGCAGTTGAAGCAAACAAACTTAATTTTCATAGTCTTACCACCACTTTCTTGTTATGCAGTTGTACAGGGTGTGTAAAGATAACAGTGCAATCTTTAGCCTGGTACACACAGGTGAAAAATCAGCTGGTTTAGCAGGAACTGGCCGACTTGATCCGTGTGTGCAACTTTCTGTTCAGCAAAACCCGGTCTCACAACCAGCTTCTGTCAAACGGGCATGCTGGAAAACCAGCATTCAATCAACACTCTGTCAGAATATAATGTCTTAGCGAGAGAGATCCCTGCATCAACATCATTTGTGTTGATGCAGGGATCTGTCAGTTTTTTTCACTCAACCTGCTGGTTGAAGAGAAAAAAAAAAAAATAAAAAAATGAATGTATGTACCTACCTTTAGAAACACCAGGGCGAAATCTAGTACACTTGATAATCAGCGCCTAATAACAAAACTGGTCTGGCATGAGCCCTCTGTCACCTTCCAATACATGTTTGATTGAGGACACTTGCTGAGGGGTTTGACTGCGCCAGTATAGAGAACTGCAGTGTGAGGGCAGAAATAATGTCACGAAGAAAAAAAATTTACAGGAAAAAAAAAAAAAAAAAATTAAAAACTCCCACATGTAGAGGTACACGTATAGTGGATATAAAAAGTCTACACACCCGTTAAAATATCAGGTTTCTGTGATGTAAAAAAATGAGACAAAGATAAATCATTTCAGAACTTTTTTCCACCTTTAATGAGACCTATAAACTGTACAATTTATGCAACTAAAATCTTTAAGGTGAAGGGAAGTAAAAATAAAAAAAATAAAATATTATGTTTGCATAAGTGTGCACACCCTTAAAGAGGAAGTAAACCCTGATGGGTTTTACTTCCTCTTTTGTTCCCTGCAAAGTAAAAGCATAATGGGCTAGTATGCTTAGCATACTAGCCCATTATGTGCCACTTACCTTCAAACGAAGCCCGCAATGTCCCTGCTGGTGGCCGCGTCCATCTTCACCCCTCTTCCTTCCGGCGGCCGTGGATTCCGGGTCTATGACTGGTCGGAGTCGCCGGTAACGGCACGGGCGCGCCCTTTCTTCAGTTCGTATGTGCCGATGACGCCGGCACAAGCGTATATGGTAAATATCTCCTAAACCGTGCAGGTTTAGGAGATATTTCCTGTACCTACAGGTAAGCCTTTTTATAGGCTTACCTGTAGGGAAAAGTGGTGTGTAAGTTTTACAACCACTTTAAACTAATACTTTGTTGAAGCACCTTTTGATTTTATTACAGCACTCAGTCTTTTATGGTACGAGTCCATCAGCATGGCACATCTTGACTTGGCAATAATTGCCCACTCTTCTTTGCAAAAATACTCTAAATCTGAGAGATTGCGAGGGCGTCTCCTGTGCACAGGGTTCTTCAGATCACCCCACAGATTTTCAAATTGGATTCAGGTCTGGGCTCTGGCTGAGCCATTCTAAAACTTTAATCTTCTTCTGGTGAAGTAATTCCTTTGTTGATTTGGATGTATGCTTTGAGTCGTTGTCATGCTGAAAGATGAAGTTCCTCATCATGTTCAGCTTTCTAGCAGGAGCCTGAAGGTTTTGTGCCAATATTGACTGGTATTTGGAACTGTTCATAATTCCCTCTACCTTGGCTAAGGCCCCTGTTCCAGCTGAAGAAAAATGGCCCCAAAGCATGATGCTGCCACCACCATGCTTCACTGTGGGTATGTTGTTCTTTGGTGCAAAAACACTGCACATCACCAAAACATATATCTTTTGGAATTATAGCCAAAAAGATCAACCTTGGTTTTAGACGACAACACATTTCCCCACATGTTTTTGAGATACTTCAGATATGTTTTTGCTAAATTCAGCCGGGCTTGGATTTTTTTCTTCGTAAGAAAAGGCTTCCGTCTTGCCACCCTACCCCATAGCCCAGACATATTAAGAATACGGGGAGATTGTTGTCACATGTACCACACAGCCAGTACTTGCAATATTTCCCTGCAGCTCCATTAATGTTGCTGAAGGCCTCTTGGCAGCATCCCTGACCAGTTTTCTTCAAGTCTTTTCATCAATTTTGGGGTGACGTTCAGTTCTTGGTAATGTCACCGTTGTGCCATATTTTCTCCACTTGATGAGGACGACTGTCTTCACTGTGTTCCGTGGTATATCTAATGCCTTGGAAATTATTTTCTACCTTTCTCCTGACTAATACCCTTTAACAATGAGATCCTTCTGATGCTTTGGAAGCTCTCTGCAGACCCTGCCTTTTGATGTAGGATACGACTAAGAAAATGTCAGGAAAGACCTACTAGAACAGCTGAAATTTATTTGGGGTTAATCAGAAGTACTTTAAAAATGATGGCAGGTGTGTACCAACTCCTATTTAACATAAGTTTGAATGTGATTGCTCAATTCTGAACACAGCTCCATCCCCAGTTATAAAAGAGGGTGTGCACACTTATACAACCACATTTTATTTTTGCTCCCCCCCCCCCCCCCCCCCCAGAAGATTTCAGTTTGTTTTTCAATTGAGATGTACAGTTTATAGGTCACAATAAAAAGGTGGAAAAAGTTTAATTTGTTTACATCACAGAAACCTGACATTTTAACAGGGGTGTATAGACTTTTTAGATCCACTGTATATAGCAATAGGAAGTGATGAGGAGACAAAGGGGAGGGACCTGTGTCCTATACTCCAAGGTAAAAGGTGTTCAAAATCTATAATATCTTAATTATACACTACAAAAGCAGACTATGGCTACTGAGTAGACTAACAGCCCTGACCACATCCAGACAGTGTGAGGCGGCAATTTCCTTGTCAGGTGGATAGAAGGAAGGGAGCCCATTCTTTCCTCGCCTGTTTTTCTCTGGAAGCCAGCGGTCAACGTTTTTGGAGAATGAAAAGATCTTTTTGTTTAGGGAAAAGGTAAAAGTCATAGGAGAAGGAAACTTAGGCTTTATCTTGTGGCATAGCAGTACCACCTTTCTCCTAGTTACTTCCCCAGAGGCATTCACCATGAAAAGGCATGCAAAGACGACGTATGATTAAGTCACCTAACGAAACACGTCAAAAGATGGGGCCACGTGACGTTAGCACGCCCGTTTTTGTCTCTCGGCATACCTTAGCATCTATCCATCCAGGAACACTCATCCTTAAGGAGAGTCTCTTCCTATGATTGCTGTGACACGTTTCATCTAGTGCACTGGATGTTACTAGTGTACTACACTTGTGAGTAATTTTATCCTTTTTTAATAAAATAGTTATTTGATATATTGCACTATGATGGTCTTCCCATTTTTTTTAATGCTTCTGTACTGATGGGAGTTCCGTCATTTAAAGAGAGCATATACATCACACCAGTGGGGCTGCAGAGATCTGTGGATTAATATCCATTATTGGGACAAGCATTTTTAGACCTTACTATTGTGTAGGTCTAAATGTGAGGTAAAGGGCCATAGTGATTTGGCAGTACACTGTGGTGCAAGAGTGTAGTTTTGGAGCATTTCCTTCAGACAAGACTCTGCTGGACCTATTTATGATGATTTTGAGAGAGCATTGTTCATATGGTTTATTTTGAAGATTTATGCACTAAAGGACATCAAATGTGACATTAATCGCTTTATAAATATTCATGTAGAGTATTTTTTTTTTGTACAGGTATATATATATATATATATATATATATATATATATATATATATATATATATATATATATATATATATATATATATATATATATATATATATATATATATATATATATATATATATCTTACTAAGTTGTAGTACTATTCATGTGGAGATTACACTATGTATTTCATCCATTATGTCATTTTAGTATGGTTGTGGTTGCGCTGCACTAAATTGGGATTTTTTTGTTTAGAGGTGACTGTACACACTTGTGTGCTTAGCTGCACCACCTGTGACTATTCATTGTTTTTTTCGTTTTTGGCAAGCGCGGAGCAATTGTTGTTTTGTAGTCCTTTCAGATTGCTGAGCAGGTCCTCTGTACCAAATGTCCTGCCCCACTGATGTATTTTTTCTGTGTTGTAATAAACTGCATTGGGTCACTATTGTTTCAAGTATATTGACATCTAGTGGCAGTTTTGGGCCACTACAACTTGTTTAATTATCTGAATTGGTATTGCCCTCTTTCCTCCCCTTCTGTTTAGCTCTAGTAAGTTTAATCCTAGCTAGACCCTCCCTCCCTGTTTTTTCCATGTTCCCCCAGTCGGGTTAGTTCTTTGCCAAGACAAGGCTTAGGAAAGTTGTTGTCTTCTTGCACCTCAAAAGACTGGAAAACAAATCCTCTTTACTACAATTATTTAAAATGTAAAGTTGATTCAACTTCCGTGTCTTACTGAAGAGTTAAGTGGCCTGTCAGTGCCAAGTCAGCAGGCAACCATACTGTCTGGAAAGACTGGGTCTAAGGTGGAATGTCAATGCATAAAGTAATATTTAAAAACAGAGCACCAAAATGTTCTGGAAGTGCCGAGAGTTTTCCAAAGAATTTAGACATAGGGGTTGATTTACTAAAACTGGTAGAGTGCAAAATATGGTGCAGCTCTGCCTAGAAATTAATCAGCCTCCAGTTTTAGTAAATCAACCCTATAGCGGAAGAGAGTCAAATAAAAGGGAGCAGTGTCAAAATAGGACACTGCTCTGGGACAAGGAAACAGCTATTAACCTGAGAATTGTTGCGTTTCCCTTAGGCCATCTAAAGAACACATGACAAAATGGCAGGGTTGCCACTATAAAGTAAAAAACACCCAAATACTCTGTCCACTAAACTACAGTGTTCTATGCCCTGCGGATAATGTTGATTAAATTCAAGAACTGGGATTCCATATACACAGGAAAACCCTGTATCACCATATACATGACGCTGGGTCTAAGGCGGCCCAGGCTTTGTCGGTATTGGCGAGAATGCTTTTGAAAAGGTCTGCAGGGTCTTTGAGCCATAGAACTGAATAACGGCCCTGGACCTGTATCGCACCCTACAGCTAACTTCACATGTTGCGCTTTGTGCCAAGGTGAGCAGCTAAAGAAGATCTATTGCCTGAAAACACTACAGGCTAGCCCCATATAGTGGAGTCTTGGAATGGTCCCTGAGGCATACCCAGAGGGAAACTAATCTGGAAACTGCAAGGTAATGCAAGGCAATAGCAGTCAAATGTTGATTCAGATGAAAAAAAAAAAAAAAAATTAAATTGTATGGGGTTATATGGCTATGCTCTAGGGGCAGCCTTAGCAAAGAGATTTACCTGCTCCTCCTGCACCTAGACCGGTTCCCACAGCATCTGCACCCCCATACTTCACCAGTCTACGGTCCTGACTTTATCAAGACTATAGTAGGGTCCATAGCCCCCCTCTGGACGCGATACGCCAAGGAACAGTCCACCACTGGATTGTGGGGGAGCACCGCCTGCCAGGGGAGCAATGGATCAAGTAAAAACGGTTTCTCTTCTGTCCTACACAAAACAAAAAATTTGCAGTGCAGGCACAGCCCCACTGCAAGTGATCATTTTTAATTTGCCCAGAGCTGGTGTAAGTAATCCTTCTAGTAAAAAAATGCAGATCTTAACATGTGTGCAAAAATAAAAAATTGACAGTTACTTACCGATAACTGTTTTTCTAGGATATCTTCCAGGACGGCATAACCTGAGAGATGACTGGTCCACCTGACAGGAAACACAATCAACATACAAGGTTAAAAGGCCCCTCCCTTCCCCCTGCACCTCAGTTCTCCCAAAGTAATAGGTTATCCGGGTGACAGAGAGAAACTCTTCCCGTAGTACTTATATTAAAACATGGGTGGGAAGTAGGCCTGCCGTCCTGGAAGATATCCTAGAAAAACAGTTATCGGTAAGTAACTGTCAATTTTCTCTAGTCATCTTCCAGGACGGCATAACCTGAGAGGATGGACAAGGAGTTCAAGGCCTACCTCAGGGCGGGACCACCGCTTGTAGCACCTTCCTTCCAAATGTCAGATCCTGGGGCGACAGCAGTTCCACTCTATAGTGTTTCAAAAAGGTATCCTGCTTCGCCCAAGTGGCTGTGCGACAGACCTGTTCTATCGAGGCCCCAGCTCTCTCTGCCCAAGAGGCCGCCAAGGATCTTGTTGAGTGGGCCTTAACCACTAGGCGTCCGCGCTATAGCCGAAAGACGGCTACAGCGCGGACTCAAATTGCCGGGAGGGCGTCCGTGGACGTCCTCCTGTTTACTTCCGCATTGCGCGCTCCCGCGAGCGCGCATCGCGGAAGTTTTGTGCTGGCCGTGTCCCTCGGACACAGCCAGTCACAGATCACCGTAAACGGCCAATGACAGCGGCCGTTTACGGTGCGATCGGCGGTGCCAATGAGAGAGGATCTCATATGTAAACATATGAGATCATCTCTCATCGCCGGCTCTCCCTCCTCACACAGAGACAGCGTGTGAGGAGGGAGAGCGGAACCGCTGCGGCGGTGAGTGTAAAAAAAAAAAAAAAAAAAGTGTCCCGCTGTTAACAGTCCCTGCCATCTGCCCTGTCATCTGCCCTGTCATCTGCCCCTGCCATCTGCCCCTGCCCTGTCATCTGCCCTGTCATCTGCCCTGTCATCTGCCCCTGCCATCTGCCCTGTCATCTGCCCTGTCATCTGCCCTGTCATCTGCCCCTGCCATCTGCCCTGTCATCTGCCCTGTCATCTGCCCCTGCCATCTGCCCCTGCCATCTGCCCTGTCATCTGCCCCTGCCATCTGCCCTGTCATCTGCCCCTGCCATCTGCCCCTGCCATCTGCCCCGTCATCTGCCCCGTCATCTGCCCCTGTCATCTGCCCCTGTCATCTGCCCTGTCATCTGCCCCTGCCATCTGCCCCTGCCATCTGCCCCTGCCATCTGCCCCTGTCATCTGCCCCTGCCATCTGCCCCTGCCATCTGCCCCGTCATCTGCCCCGTCATCTGCCCCTGCCATCTGCCCCGTCATCTGCCCCTGCCATCTGCCCTGTCATCTGCCCTGTCATCTGCCCCTGCCATCTGCCCCTGCCATCTGTCCCCACTGCCACGTATAAGTGCCATCTGTCATCAGTGCCACATAGTGCCATCTGTCATCAGTGCCACATAGTGCCATCTGTCATCAGTGCCACATAGTGCCATCTGTCATCAGTGCCACATAGTGCCATCTTTCATCAGTGCCACCTGTCAGTGTCACGTGCCATCTGTCATCAGTGTCACGTGCCATCTGTCATCAGTGTCACGTGTCATCAGTGCCACGTATTAGTGCCACCTGTCATCAGTGTCATCAGTGCCACGTATCAGTGCCACCTGTCATCAGTGTCATCAGTGCCACGTATTAGTGCCATCTGTCATCAGTGCCACGTATTAGTGCCATCTGTCATCAGTGCCACGTATTAGTGCCATCTGTCATCAGTGCCACGTATTAGTGCCATCTGTCATCAGTGCCATGTATTAGTGCCATCTTTCATCAGTGCCACATGTCATCAGTGCCACATATCAGTGCCATTTGTCATCAGCGCCACATGCCGTCAGTGCCACATATTAGTGCCATGTGTCATCAGTGCCACATATTAGTGCCATCTGTCAGTGCCACGTATTAGTGCCATCTGTCAGTGCCACGTATTAGTGCCATCTGTCATCAGTGCCATGTATTAGTGCCATCTGTCATCAGTGCCACGTCAGTGCCACGTATCAGTGCCATCTGTCATCAGTGCCACATCAGTGCCACGTATCAGTGCCATTTGTCATCAGTGCCACCTCAGTGTCACGTGTCATTGTCCTGGTGCTCCAGGGCCTTCAAAAGTGTAATAGGTAGTCAACAAATTAGATGTGTAATTTTTGCTCCTAGAACACGTGATGGTGCTCCATGCATGTTGGGCCTCTCTATGTGGCCAGGCTGTGAAAAAAGTCCCACACATGTGGTATCGTAATACTCAGGAGGAGTAGCAGAATGTATTTTGGGGTGTCATTTGTGGTATATACATGCCATGTGAGAGAAATAACCTATTACAATGACAATTTTGTGGGGAAAAAAAAAAAAAAAAAAAAAATCTTCATTTTGCAAAGAATTGTGGGAAAAAATGACAACATCAAAAACCTCACCATGCATCTTACTAAATACCTTGGAATGTCTACTTTCAAAAAAGGGGTCATTTGGGGGGTATTTGTACTTTCCTGACTTGTTCGGGTCACAAGAAATGAGATAGGCCGTCAGTGCATCACGTGTGATCAATTTTTATGATTTGCACCATAACTTGTAGACTCTCTAACTTTCAGAAAGACCAAATAATATCCACTAATTTGGGTTATTTTTACCAAAGATATGTAGCAGTATAAATTGTGGCCAAAATTTATGAAGAAAAATTACTAATTTGAAAAATTTTATCACAGAAACTAAGAAAAATGCGTTTTTTTTCAAAATTTGCGGTCTTTTTTCATTTATAGCGCAAAAAATAAAAAACCCAGAGGTGATCAAATACCACCAAAAGAAAGCTCTATTTGTATGAAAAAAAGGACAAAAAATTCATTTGGGTACAGTATTGCATGACTGAGTAATTGTCATTCAAAGTGTGAGAGCGCTGAAAGCTGAAAATTGGTCTGGTCACGAAGGGGGTTTAAGTGCCCAGTTGTCAGGTGGTTAAGGTTCCCTGGTACTGGGGAACCGGTCTGCTCATAGGCCAATGTTATTGTCTGCCTAATCCACCTAGCCACAGTAGATTTAGACGCCTGCCCTCCCTTTCTAGGGCCGCTAAATAAAACTAAAAGATGATTCGACTTTCTGTAGTCCTTTACTCTATCTAGATATGTCAATAAACATTTCCTGACATCTAATAAATTAAATTTCCTCTCCTTCTCATTTTTAGGATTATCACAGAAGAAGGGTAAAGTGATCTCCTGAGATCTATTAAACTTAGATGCGACCTTGGGAAGATATAGTGGGTCCTGTCTAAGAACCACTCTATCCTCCAGAATCAACAGAAAAGGCTCCTTAACTGACAGGGCCTGTAGGTCGCTCACCCTTCTGGCCGTGGTTATAGCCAACAGAAACGCTAACTTAAGAGTCAAAAACTTAACTGAAATCTCTTGCGCTGGTTCGAAGGGCGCTTTCGTCAGCGCCTCCAAAACCAGAGATAAATTCCATGGAGGAAATACATTCATTCTGACAGGGGTTACCCTCTCCCTTGCCAGAAGAAATCTCTTAATCAGAGGTTCTAGTGCGAGCCTCTGATCCAAAAATACAGATAACGCTGCTATCTGTATTCTCAAGGTGTTCGGGGAAATCCCCTGATCCACCCCTGCTTGCAAAAATTCCAGTACCACTGGTACTGAAGCGTAAGACATCTCCTTATCACGGCACCACTGTGAGAAGCAATTCCACACCTTGGAGTAGATCCTCCTGGTGACCAGCTTCCTGCTGCCCAAGAGGGTCTCAATTACCCTATCAGAGCACCCCTTACCCCTAAGGATCTCCTCCTCAAGAACCATGCCGTCAGTTTGAGGAATCCCGGGTCGGGATGGAGGACTGGCCCCTGTAGGAGAAGATCTCGTCTGATTGGAAGACGGAGCGGAGGAGAAATTGACCACTTTTTCAGAGTGGCAAACCAGGTCCTTTTTGGCCACCATGGGGCTATAAGGATCAGTCCGCAATCTGAGCGGGCCAATTTTTGTAAGACCCGTGGTATTAAGACTAGTGGGGGAAAAGCGTATGCTAGATGGAAGTCCCAGTCCTGAGACAGAGCGTCCACTCCCTGGGATCCCCCTTCTCTGTTGAGAGAGAAAAAACGATCCACTTTTTTGTTCCCTCTGTGGGCAAAAAGATCTATATCCGGAGTCCCGAACATCTGACTTATTTGGAGAAAGACCTCCTGATTTAACTCCCATTCCCCTTGAAGGATGGGTTGCCGGCTTAAGAAGTCTGCTACCACATTGGCGGTTCCTCTTATGTGAACCGCCGATATGGACTGAAGATTCTCTTCGGCCCAGTTTAGGATGTTCAGGACTAGACTCAGTAGTTTCCTGGATCTGGTGCCCCCCTGACGATTCAGGTAAGAGACCGTTGTAACATTGTCTGACAGGACTTGGATCTCCAAGCCCTGAATCCTGTCTCCAAAGGATACTAACGCCTGGCCCACCGCCAAGAGTTCTCTGTGGTTGGAGGATGCCCCTGCCTGAGAAGGCGTCCAGGCCCCCTGTGCCTGGATGTCCCCCAGGTGAGCGCCCCAACCCCAAGCGCTTGCATCGGTAGTGATTCTTGTGGGATTCCACTGGTCCCAGGGTAAGCCCACCCTGAGCTTGTCCTGATCCAGCCACCAATCTAGGGAGGTCCTTACTCTTGTTGGAATAGACACCCTTGCATCCAATGACTCTCTCCTTTTGTCCCAGGAGGACAAAAGGAAGAACTGCAGCTCCCTGGAGTGGAGCTGAGCCCACGGAACCGCTGGAATACACGAGGTCATTAGACCTAGGACCCTCATGATATGCCTGCGAGAGCACTCCCTGGTTTCTTTTAAAGAGGATACTGCTGTAACCACCTTTAATCGTTTTTCCTCTGGAAGAAACAGTTTCTGAACCTCTGTATCCACCAGATATCCCAGGAACACTTTTATTTGGGACGGTGCCAGAGAAGATTTCTCTCTGTTTACTATCCAGCCCAAGGACTCCAGAGTGAAAATCACTCTGCCTACGTCTATCTCCACCTGCTCTAGGGCTTGCCCGTATACCAAAAGGTCGTCTAGGTAGGGTATAAGGGACACCCCCTGTAGGTGTAGGTAAGCTACAACCTCTGCCAGGACCTTTGTGAAGATCCTTGGGCTTGCAGCTAATCCAAAGGGAAGAGCTCGGAATTGCCAATGCTGAATCCCTTCGCTCGTAAGGACTGCGAATCTCAGCAGGGACTGGTGTTCCCTGGAGATCGGGATATGAAGGTAAGCATCCCTTAGATCTATCGTGGCTAAGAACGCACCTCTTAATAGGTGCCTGCGCACCGTGTATATACTCTCCATCCGGAAGCTCTTTTGTCGCAAAAACCTGTACAACTTCCTGAGATTTAATATCAGGCGAAATTTCCCTGACGGTTTTTGAACGACAAATACATGGGAATAAAACCCTTGGTAAAGCTCTTCCGGTGGAACAGGGATGATCACCTCCTGGAACACCAATCCCTGCAAGCTGTCCAACAGCCCTGCAGCTTTTGAAGTTTCCTTGGGGAGACGGGTCAGAAAAAAGTTTTGAGGGGGAGGGGACAGAAACTCCAAACGATATCCCTCTGTTACAATCTGCAAGATATAGGGGCTTTCGGAGATTCTCTTCCACTGAGGGACAAAGTGGGACAATCTCCCCCCTACCCTGATGCTGGCGTCACTTAGACTGCTTGGTGGCGTCTTTAGGTCCAGAAAAGAGCAGACTACCTTTTTGTGCGCTCTTTCCCTTTCCCCACCTCCTATTCGCATCCTTTTTTCCTTTGAATTGACCCTGGTTAACGGAAGGACGAAAAAACTTCCTGCCCCTTGCTCCTTTAGCTTTGACCGGGAACTTTTTTCCCTTTTCTGCTGACCTTGACAGCACCTGATCCAGGCCAGGTCCAAAGAGTTGTGAACCTTCAAAGGGCAAACCACATAGCCTTGATCTAGACATATGGTCCCCTTCCCATGATTTGACCCAGACTGCCCTTCTTGCGGAGTTAAGGAGGGCCGCAGATTTGGCTGTGTTCCTGACAGACTCCACAGCCGCATCTGCCAAATATGCCACAGCCTTACCTATTATTTCTAAGGAGTCTGTGATTTCTTTGGAATCACTACCTTTAGAAACATGGTTAGAAAGTCTGCCTAACCATGCGTCCACGTTTCTTGCCACGCATGCTGATGCCAAAGCAGGAGCCATGGCAGCCGCATTGGAATCCCATGCTCTGCGCAAAAGCGCCTCCGCCCTTCTGTCCATTTGGTCTTTTAGGTTCCCTGAATCCTCAAAAGACAAGTCAGATTTTTTAGAAACCTGCGACAGGGCTGCGTCCAACTTAGGGGTTTTAAAGAATTTCTGCTCTTCTTCCTCCCCAAAAGGAAACCTTCTCTTCCAAGTTTTGAGTCTAAGAACCTTTCTTTCCGGGTCTTTCCACTCTCTCAAAATCACCTCCTTTAGAGCCTGATGAACTGGGAACACCCTGGACTGAGGCTTTCCCAAACCCCTGTACATCTTGTCCCGGGCCGACGCCTGAACCAGAGGTTCTGGGATATCCTCAGAGGCATAGATCGCCCTAAGTAACTGCCCCATGTCTTCCACGGGAAAGAGGTGGCTACTAGCTCTAGGACTGTCACTATCCTGGCTGTCAGCGTCTGTGTCTACACCTTCCTCTAATGAGTCCTCCTCTGACTCCTCTGGGTCCTCAAACTCCTCAACTCCTGAAGTGACAGAGGAAGGGGGTCCTTGCAAGGTTTTCTGACCCCTGTCTGAAAAACCTCCCTGAGAGGAAGTGCCTTCTCTAGAGGACAGGATTTCTCTATCCTCCGCTTTAGGTGCTATAGCAGTCTTAATAGACTGGAGGGTAGAAAGCATCTCCGACTGTACCACAAGGAAGTCCCTCATAACCTGTGAGGTTTCCTTACTAGACAGTTTTTGTATGCACCTATAGCAAAAAGGTTTCCCATGGTCCTGTGGGAGCTTATCATTACAATTCCCACATCTTTTTGACCTGGGAGGGGGGGGATTTTTGCCCTTCATCTTGTGAGCCCCTTGAGCAGAGCTGCCAGGATCTAGGGAGACAAAAAAGACAAAGTCCAAACTTTAACCAGTTTCCTAAGACTTTCTGTCTGTGTCTCTCTCTCTCTCACTCTCCCCCCCTATGGTGTAGGTAAGACCCCTCTTACTTCACCACAAAAAAACGGAAGAGGACTCACCACCACAGGCCTCTTCCTGGGCTAAGGTTGCAGCTGTTACCTCCTCTCCATCCATATCTGCTGCTTTGTGAGGTTTTCCGACCTCAAGAGAGGAGTATCGTGAGGCCTCCTGCTTTTCCCTGGAGCGCTGAGTGTCTTCTCCTATACACCGATGATCGGCGCCATTTTGTTGGAGAGCCACTGTTTGAGGGAGGATTTTGGCCTCTAGTGTCTGAATCCGCCATTTTGGCATAGACCGGAAGTCGGAAGTTACAGCGCCCGGAACCGGAAATGCCGCCATCTTACTCCACCCTGGGAAGCCTGCTCCAAACACAGGAGCTTCAGCATTCCCTATGAAGTCCAGGACCTCCACCAGCCCTACAAGGCACCAAGGTACCGACCTGGCTGGCGTCCTCTACCCCCTCTGTGGCCTAGACACCAGCCTGAGCTCCAGTTCCTTCATCACCTCCGTACCTGACTGGGTGGAAGGAAAAAGCATGAGGTATGTGCTCACAGGAGTTCCGGGCTACCCCTCTGTACCCGGGAGACTCCTTGCCGGGGAAGACTCTCTCCCCCGGCCCTTGGGGGGACCCCCTGAGAAGGACAGGGCCATGGCTGGACCCGCCACCCTCCCCGGCTTTGGCGTCCAGCCCTCAGGGGGGGGACCATCCGCTCCTAGCTTCAGGTCTGAGAAAAAACAACAAACGTTTCGCTGCCGGGAAACACAATCAAGAACTGAGGTGCAGGGGGAAGGGAGGGGCCTTTTAACCTTGTATGTTGATTGTGTTTCCTGTCAGGTGGACCAGTCATCTCTCAGGTTATGCCGTCCTGGAAGATGACTAGAGAAAATTTGCTCCAGTGGAGAAGTGGTTAATTAAGACCTTTTCATTCTACATGAAACAATCAAGAATGTCATTCTACATGAAACAATCAAGAATGAAGATCGGCCTCATATTGATCTGGTCCCTTCGAGAGACTCCAAATTACAAAGAAGCTAGGAATGATTGAGCAGTTGACAATTTGGACAGACCTGGATCTGCGTGCAGATAAGTAGTTCAGCACTGCTGATTTAAAACAGCCTGCACCAAGCAGAAGGGCGGGTAGAGAATTATGTAATGTACATGAACATTTGTTTTCCTTTTTTTAATACCCAACATCCACATAAACAACTGCAATGCCATTACTAAAATAAGTACTATTTTATGTACTATATATTTAGGTAAATATGCCAGAGACTTTTTAATTTTTCAACCATCCAATTGGTGAAAAGAAAAAAAAAAATATTTTACATAGGCCTAAATTTTTAATATGCAGGATTACACATTTCAAGACAAAAAAAAAAAATCTGTTAGATTTTATATAAGGAATAGTACTGTAGTATCCAGACTGCTTACCTTCCACACTTTTGCCCTGAGATCTGAAGGAATAGGTCGTCCTTGAATAATATTTCTTGCAGTCTCCAGGTCACAGCCACCTGCCTCCAGAGCCTCAGCTAGATCGGTTACCCTATGAACATGGAAAGGCCACACTTAAACACTGCATTTATCACTAGAAAAGATGCAAACTTTACTGAACCAAACATTTCTCAGCTGCATGCACTACATCAGGAAAAACACACAGTTCTGTGATGGCTTATTACACTGAGGAAGAACATTTACAGCTTTCTGGGCCTGTTGGGAAAAGTCAAAAAGTGGGCAACTTCTTGTGAGAGCCTGTAAAATTCTGCTGCTACGTTTAGGAGGGAAGTGGCAGATTCAGTTCTTGCAGAATAGATCAGTGAACTGGATTCCGCTTACAATCTTGGTGCAAGTACACATCACATTTTTGTACAATATAAATTTTACGTTTAGAAATGCTAATGCTCAAAACATCAGTGCAAGAGGCCAAAAAAGACAATTCTGGTATCAGGACTGCCTTTCAGATATGAAACAAGGCAACTGATACAGTATATCTAGTTAAGATGGCCAATTACTAGAGTGCCCTGTCCAAGGCCATGTTGTTTTGCCGGCATGAGGATGCACAGTAGTTACACGCATCCCCGTGCCGGCAGTCCTATAGATGTAGCACTCTTTTTCATTCAAGTCATTTTTATTAATTTTCAAGTTATACAATTTTCATTATAAAATCAGACAATCAAGGACAATTCATTAATACATATATTGTCCCAAATCGAGTTAAATAAGAAAACAAGTGAAAATATCAACCCCTTACTCTACCCTCTTTTAACCAATCCCTCCCCCCACCCCCACAGTTGCTTTCCAAGAATATAAAAATCTCTTAACTTTAACACTCCTTATTACCGACCATGTACATACTCCTAAATACCGTTTCCCTTGGATCTCTATTCATAGATATTAATATTCCTACCAGCACTAGAGTATTATATAATTCTACCCTGGCACCACAAACCCCAGATCTTTGAAAATTTCTTATAATTCCCCCTTCTACCGTATATAGTCCTCTCTGTTCTGACCAGCGCGTTCATTGTGTTAACCCATTCTTCCGAAGTAGGGGGCGTTGCTGATAACCATGCTTTCGCAATCAACTTCCTCGCCTGGTATAGCCCCCTCACTATTGCTATACCTATGTGATCCTCCCCCATGTTCTTACTAAATAGCCCCAGTACACACGCCTTGGCCTCGTATTCCACTCTTTTCCCAAGCCTAGCTTCTATAATACTTAGGATCTCAGTCCAGTACCTTACTAATTTCGGACACCTCCACATCATGTGTACAAGGTCGCCTGTCTCCAGGCATCTAGGGCACTTGTCATCTGGTCTTTTTCCAAATCTATACAGTTTCTTGGGGGTATAATAGGCTCTGTGTGTCAATAGAAGGTGCGATGCCCGTTGCGACGGGGAGAGAGATACCAGTGGGCCGAGCTCTAGTACTTTCTCCCACTGGTCATTACTCAATTCCCCCACATCGGCCTCCCACCCCTCCCTTGCCCGCAAGAGTGGGGTCAAACTAGTTGCCCTTTCCGTTAACTGGGCGTATGTCCCTGATATCAGCCCTTTAAGGCCGGGTGCCCTCACCACCCTACTAAGCATAGGTGCACTACACCATTCCAGTACCGCAGTCCTGAATTGCTTCTCTAGCGCGTGTCTAACCTGGAGGTAAAAATAAAATGTTTCTTTGGGAATTCCGAACTCCTGCCTTAGGTCTGTAAAAGATTTTAATGAGTTGCCATCAAATATTTGCTTCAGTCTATTTATGCCCGCCCTTTCCCAGATCCTATTTACTCCTATAGAGTTCAGTTCTTGTAACTGCCTATTCTGCCAAATAGGTGAGAATTCCGTGGGCCCCCCATAGCCCATTTCTATCTTCACTGACCGCCATACTTTTGTAACCAGCTTGTGTGTTGGGAGTACATTTCCCAGTGTCCCGGCTTCCAGTGCCCCCGACAGGGAGTTATGCGGATTCCCTGACAGCATGATTTTCGCACATGTGTTCAACTCTCCCCCACACTCACTTCCCCCCAGATGTTGCATCTGGGCCGCCAGAAAATATCTATATGGGTGGGGCACCGCCAGTCCCCCCTCCCTATTAGGGCGCTGCAGCGTCTGGAGACTAATCCTGGCCTGGCCCTTCTTCCAGATCAACTCACGGAAGAGGGAGTTTATTTTTATAAACCATTCCCTCCCAATCCAAACTGGTGAATTGTGTAATATATACATTAATTGTGGCATCCAGATCATCTTGATCAAATTTACGCGCCCTGCCATAGATAGAGGGAGTCGACACCAGATCTCCTTTTTCCTTTTAAACTTTTCTAGCAACGGCACTAAGTTGTCTCTAATATACTGCGTTGGGGTATTAGTTATTACTATACCCAGATATTTAAAGTTCTCCACCACTCTAAGATGAGGTATTTTCTGCGGAAAGGAACCCGTAGTCGAGTCAAGCGGGAGAATTGTGGATTTCTCCCAGTTGACTGATAGTCCTGAGATCGTTCCAAACCCCTCCACCAACTGCATCGCCCTAACTAATGACGGCCCCATATCCCCCAAGAACAGTAGCACATCATCGGCATAGAGTGCAATTCTTTCCTCACCGTCATCTCTTTTATAACCCTGTAGGCCTGGGGACTTTCTTATTACCTCTGCGAACGGTTCCATTGCCAGGGCGAACAACAGAGGCGACAAAGGACACCCCTGTCTAGTCCCCCTCTCAAGGGAAATCCGCTCCGAGTATGAATTATTTATTTTTAATCTGGCATTGGGGTGATGATATATTATCTTAAGCCACTTTATAAACCGGGGACCAAACCCAAATTTTCCCAGCGCCCACCATAAATAATCCCACTCCAGAGAGTCGAATGCCCTGGCGATATCCAGGGACAAGACAACTCTGGAGCCTGCGATTTTTACCGGCGTCTGGACGTTCAGAAAGGTTCTTCTTATATTTTTACTAGTAGACCTATTCTGAATAAACCCAGACTGGTCCGGGTGTACCAGACCAGGTATACATTTATTGAGCCTGGTGGCCAAGACCTTTGCCAGGATCTTGGCATCCGTGCCCAACAACGAGATTGGTCTATATGATGACGTATCCAGCCGGTTTTTCCCCTCCTTCTGGATCAGTACTATAATAGCCTCATACATTGATAATGGTAAAGTCTCGGCTTCAGCTGACCAGTTAAATACCTTCAGAAGTTCTGGGGACAAAACCTCCCCAAATTGTTTATACACCTCAACTGGTAATCCATCAGGGCCCGGGGACTTTTGGCTCTGCATATTCTTTATTGCTTGCTCTATTTCTTCCAGTGTTATTGGGGCTTCCAGACTATTCATGTCTGTGTCCGAGAGCACCGGCAACACAGTTCCTCCCAAGAATTCCTCCATCTCTTCTTGTACAGGAGAGTGGCGTTTCTTATATAGATCCCTATAGAACTCTACAAATGTATCAGAAATTATCCCCGGGTCTGATGAGATGTCCCCTTTCTTTGTTTTGATCATAGGAATTGTTGAAGAGGGAGAGTTGGTTTTGGCCAACATAGCCAGCGTCCGACCAACTCTTTCCCCCTCGTCAAAACTCCTTTGCCTCTGGAAAATCTTCCTATTCTCTGCTCTTTTAAATTCTTCATTTTTATATTCTTGCTGCTTCAGTACCCATTGGTTTCGATTTTCCATAGTTGGATCTAGTACATACTTTCTTTCTGATTCCCGAACCTCTTCCCTAATACTCTCTTCCCTTGCCCTTGTTTGCTTCTTTAACTTGGAAATCTGTTGAATCAACAGCCCTCTGAGAAACGCTTTCAGAGAGTCCCACATCACACCCCCCGATGCAGTACCTGTATTAAAGTCAATAAATTCTTTCAGCCTTGCATTAATTTCGTCCCTGTTCCCTATCAGTCCCAACCATGTTGGATTTAGTGACCACATTCTCGGGCCCCCGTTATCCCGCATGGTTATTGTCAATATCAGTGGCGAATGATCGGACACTCCCCTTGGGCGGTATTCGATCGTTTGAATTAGGGGTTGGATTTCATTATTACCTATGGCCATATCAATACGGGAAAGCGTTTGGTAGGATCCTGAGAAGCAAGAATATTGCTGACTGGTGGGATTACGAGCCCTCCAAATATCACACCACCCCACCTCCTCAAGGAACTGTGCCAGCCTTCCCTCTGATCCTCTATTTCGACTAACCCCTGGCGGAAATCTGTCGATCCTACTATCAAGAACTGTGTTGAAATCCCCAACTATCACCACTGGGACCTCTCTCTTATCCTCCAGGAACCCCAATAACAAAAGCAGAACCTCCATTTTAAAAGGTGGGGGGATGTACACATTTACTATAACAAAAGGCCTTCCCTCAATCAAACAATACAAAAAAATAAAACATCCTAATTTATCAATACTGATATCCCTGCAGGAGAACACCAGACCCTTCCTAATCAAAATACTCACTCCCCTTGAATAAGAGGAGTACACAGAGTGATATTGTAATTGAAATTTTTTATTTCTAATTAATAACTTAGTCTCGTCAGTCAGGTGGGTCTCCTGCAGGCATATCACCTCAGTAGCACATGATTCTAGCTCCTGGAACACAGTGGCTTTTTTCATAGGGTCACTCATACCTCTAATGTTCCAAGAACTAATTCCAAATGATCTAGGTTTCATTCAAATTGTACTCCAATAAAGAGCTATGCCAGTTATGCAGGTACTGGGATAGGTCCATCCTTCTGCTGATAGATCGATACTTCAAAGGCATACAGTTATGCTGTTTTAACCTGGCGCTTTTTTGAAAAGAATTACAAGGAAGAAGTCTCCAACATCTAGACTGGTCATACCAGTTCACCACATGTGCCCTTTTTCCCCCTAGCCTATTAACCTTCTGTTTCAAATCAATAATACCCCTTCTTGCCACACTCAGTGCTGTTATTATGGGAAGGGGACCAGGTGGGTCCAGAGGAATATTACCCCCGTACCCCCCCCCCCCTTCCATACCGACATAAATTTCTCATTGTGTTCAATCTCAAAAAATTCAAATAGTTATAACCCAATATTTTTATCCACGTGCTATGTATTACAAATCTATTTAATACAACTGTGTTAACCCCTACTTTAAATAATCCCTTTTGCCCCCTCCCTTGCCTTACTCGGCGTGCCCTGGGAGCCTTCCTTGTGACCACTCTATTCCCCTCATCCCACCATCCTCCCCCCTCCCCCCCCCCAATGGATCCACGGACCCAAAGATTGCAATAACACCTATCATCAATCTAAACCATACTCTCATCCCACACATAATCCACCCAACCTCTCCCGGCCCTGCGGCAAAAAAAAAAAAAAAAAAAAAAAAAAAAAACAACAAAACGCCATCAGTCATCTGTATGCGACTTCAGCTTTATAAGTTCCTTTTGTTCTCTTCAAACCAGTCCGTAGCACCTTTGACAGATTCAAAAAAACGGATAGTTCCTAGAGCCTCTATGCGCAGCCGTGCTGGATACAATAACGCATATGAGATGTTATGGTTCCGTAATGTGCGCTTAATATCCAGGAAGCCTGCTCTTCTTCTTTGTAAGTCTGGGGAATAATCTGGATATATCGCTATTCTAGCACCATTGAAAAAAATATCTCCTTTCTCTCTAGACCTTTGCATCAAATTTAGCTTAACATTATAACAAAAAAATCTTAAAATCATTGGTCTCGGGCGGTCTCCTGAGTATGCTGGTCTAGACGGCACTCTGTGGGCACGCTCAATAGAGAAAAACTGTGAGAACGCCTCAGCCCCGAACACCTCTTTAAGCCACTTTTCCATAAATTCTTCAGGGCAGGACCCCTCACTTTTCTCAGGAAGACCCATCACTCTTACGTTTTGTCTTCGGGCCCTATTCTCCCATTCATCCATTTTAAGGCTGTTAGCGTCTAACTGTGCTTGCATTTTTTTGAACTCAAGTCGCATTGGGGTTACGATGTCTTCTACTTGGCTAACCCTTTCTTCCACCGTTTTAACTCTCTCGACTGTTTTCTGGAGTTCTTGTTTAATGCTGCCGAACTCCTCGCTCAAAGCTTTCAGCTCTTCCCACATCCCGCCTATCGAGCTTCTGCATGCATTTATGGCACATAATACCTCTTTTAAGGTGGGTTCTTGGTCACAAACTACATCTACAGTGGGGCTACTATCCCCTGCTCTTCCGGGCTGCTCCCTCTCCGGACTTTTTTTGTTTGTTGCTCTTGTGCTGGCTGACTGGCTATCCGGCCCTTTCCCCAGACTCCTTCTATCCCCTAGGCCCCCCGCTGAAGATTTTCCCGCGGTCAGTTGATTATTTTTGGCTGGAGATAGCGTAGCACTGTGTGCAAATTTTTCCAGCTTCGCAGCAGCTGATAATGCAGATGCGTTTTGAGACCCCTTTTCCTTTTCTTTGGCTGCCCGGGTGGTTTGAACAGGCATGTTTTCTAGGGGCTGCTGTAGCTGTTCTTCCCCCTTCCTCTTGGTCATAGCCAGCTAAAATAGTTTAGCAGCCTGTAACCCACCAGATTAACAGATTCAGCAGACAGTCCTTCCTCACTTTAGCAGACCGGTATTTGTATAGCAAAGGACAAATCCCAAGCTCCCCACTCTACTATACAGTCTCTGTTATATATGGTTATATGTTCAAAGTCTTTACCTCTCTTCCATCGGCGTTTGGGGGGTCTATAGGGCCTCAGCAGTTCTTCAACAGGGTTTTTGTCCCAGCCTTCCACAGTGTCAGTAGTATATCCCCAGTCAGCCAAACACAGCCAGTCACAGCCACGGGAACGGCGTCGGCGTTCGTTCCTGGCTCTCTGCACCGCTCAGCTGATCTTCTCGGCCTCCTCACTTACTTCTAGTCAGCATAACAAGCCTCCCGCAGCTGCGGCGTGGCGTTGCTAAGCAACCCAGCGACGCCACCAGCACAGGTCCCGAGCTCCGCTTAACTCAGCCGTACAACAGGGAGATAAAGCGACTAGTCTCCTTCAGCCTTCTTGTATCCTTCTCTCTAGGCGCTTGTCTCCCCAGTCAATCAGCCTGCCGTCCCTCAATATTCCAGCAAGGAAAGCCTCAATGCATCAATAGTCAGGACTCTGGAGCTCGCTGGGTTCTCACACAGACAATCCCATTCAGGCAGAAACACTAGTGCAGCATCAGGGCCGGGAGAGAGCACTCACTCACTGCTCACACCTGCATCCGGTCACGCCCCACCACTTGCCATCTTCCTCTTTGAGCACTCTGGATGCGTTTGGTGCCGTCTACCCGCACGGATGTCACATTGGGACACAGCAGCTGTGTTTGTGCAACTGTGTATCCCAATTGACATCTATGGGACTGCTAACACGGGAATACACGCAACATCTGAATCCCCATGCCAGGAAAACACGACCCTGTACAGGGCACGCAAGTTATTGGTCATGTGAATGAGGCCATAGAGGTGAAAACTATTATAGGCTAGTTAAAGCCACATCAGACTTAATTGTATACCAGGAGATCTTTATAAAAAATAATTAGCTAAAGAAAAGAATAGCGTTTACAACCAATGCTATATAGGTTGAGATGGAAAGTTGTGCTCCTTAATAAAATAAGCCTTAATAGAGTTGGTTTAATATCCCAGCTGCCTTATATTCATAAATATTTTATAGGAAACCATGACCAGATTTATCTAGTAGAAAAAAACACTATGAAACAGTACTGTGTAACAATCACCGATTAGGTTGTCATGTATGTCTACAAACTGAAAAGAAAGGATGCTAATGGCCGCACCACTTGGTACAGCACTGTTCTCCTATAAAACGGATTATATAATTTTCAAATAGATCCATGTTACATTAACATAGTTTTCTATCATCTTGTAACATTATTATTATTATTATACAGGCTTTATGTTCCAACATTAAGAAATCTGTATTGAGGCCCTTTAAATGTTATATATTCAGACCAAAGCATCACACAGAACAAGCCTTCTTGAGGAAGGCTGCGGATGGGAAAGATCAATAATGGCTTCACATTTCATCCTCTCTGTAGAGAACCTGGTGTATTGGATTTATGGGATGTCATCTTTTAATACGTCTCAAAGTGCCCTGCCAGCAGAATGTTATGAAGACGGCCCTACAATATTCCTTCAGGTCACATCAGATCGGTGCACACAGCTTAGACATTCCTAAAATGATTATAGAGCACTTCTGTAAGAAATGTCTATCTTCCAAATTAAAAGCAGGTCTATCACTTCTAGTCTTATACCTCATTAATAATTTTGTAAGCTGGCAGACTGTGCTATCTGGATATTCATTTATTGTGACAAGGTCTCAATGCATATTAACATGTGCAAGCTGTGCCTTTCAGATTAAAAAAAAAAAATATATATATATATATATATATATATATATATATATATATATATATATATATATATATATATATATATATATATATATATATATATATATATACACACACACACACATGCTTTTATAAAATAAACATGCACGAACAGGAAAAAGACAAAATGAATCCAGATTAAAAAATAATATCAGAACTATGGTATTATCGAATAAGTTAAATAATATTTTGAAAAAAGGTGATCTCTACAGATAACAGATGATAATCTCTCCATCAATGGACTTGTAACCTCAGCATAAACCCCCTCCATCTCATTATTTTAGTAAGGTTTCCAGGCCGATTACTACTTACAATGAGATCATACACTCACCTGATGCGTTTATAAACACTTCTATACAATATTACTATACAGCCAACATCTAAGGCTGATGTCAAACTGGCAAATTTTTTTCACTGCAATGTCACATTTCATTAAGTTCTAACAGACGGCAAAAATATGGCTTTTTAGTGCACACCACCACCTTCGATAGTATGAACTAGCCACACCAGACAAGGCATTCGCAATGTGGGGGCAGTCGGACTGCCCTGGAATAGCCTGCAGTCCCAAAGTACCTGTGGTGAGTGGACCCTCAGTGTGGGTGTAGTTTTTAAATTGTTAAACAAAAAGGGGGTGAATAAAGGCAAAAAAAAAAAAAGTTAGAGGGAAAGGGTGATCGGGTTTGTGAAGGGGGGGGGGGGCAAAGGCCAGGAGAAAACAGTGTGAGGGAAAGGAGCCAGGAGCATGTCTCCACCCCCCCCCCCTTTTGTCTCTAGCCATAAATATTCTCAGGGCATGCTGCAAAAGGGTCACGCTCCTGTGCAAAACTGAAATCATTCCCTGTAAAACCAGGTGGAACAGGAGTGGTCTTCCCTGAGATTTAAAGATGCGTTAAAGGTCTTCCATATTATTGATCTTCTTAACTATCGTGATCCACATTCCTAAAGAGGGGGCTCCTGTTGGCTACCACATCAGTGGAATACACAATCTCACTGCATTTATAAGATAAATGGAGAGACCGAGAGGTAGATCTTGTTTATTACAGTTGTGATTCTGTACCACTTTGTCAGAATTTTACATCTGATTTTTCTGGACTCTACTAGAAGGGATGATTTATGTGGAAAGAAAAAAATGTATTCTCTTTTTTCCTGGATAAAAGCACGTCCCAAATCACTTTCCCATTTCAAAGGGAATGGGGTGTAAAATCTTCCTCAGAAGCAGTAAGTAAGCAGGAGGTGATGAACAAGATATGGCATAAAGAATTAGCAGCTACACAATGAGTTTTGAAAGCTGTTGGAACCTTACTTGACACCTCCCAAGGATCAAAAGTGAAAAGAAAATGGTCTAATCGACATTGCTTGCTAAAGCTTTAATGGAGGTTGTCAAGATTCTGAAATCTGAAAGTGAGAGCCAGGTCCCTGCCCCCAGACAAGTCCCTGAAGCGGAGCCAAGTGGTGAGCAGAAGAGGTTTAAAATTGAGGATCCGGTACACATGGTGGAAAGGCCGAATAGCCCAAAACTGGGGTCAAAGATGACTGTTTAAATTGTCCAATTACACCTATGGTTTTAGAAACAGTGGACAAAGTAGCCCCTATAAGTGTGTGTTGCTTGGCCAAGGTGAGGGCACTCAAGGTAGGGTTAAAAGGAATTTAAAGTGTGTCTTGTTCCAAATCAACCCAATACTTACAGTGGTTGCAAAGGCTCAAGGTTTTATTTACCTTAATACATGTTTTTTTTCTAGGACTGTCAACGTTATGTTCAGGGTTTCAGATCTTGAGACATTCATTTTGTAATTGGAGAGGGCTGAGTATATGTCAAACTAATTTATGAGATTTGGGATAGAAATCTCTGGGTTTGTCAATGAGAACAGAATGTCTTCGGCATACGCAGTGACTTTATAGTGATGTTTGGTGGTCTCAATGCCCTTAATACTGCGGTTCACTCTGATGAGATACATGAGTGCTTCTAATGTTAAGATGAAAATAGGAGGGGGATAGGGGGCATCACCATTGTTTTCTGTTTGATAGAGGGAAGTAGCTGGGGAGAGCCTCATTTATTTTTATGGCCACAAACCAGATCAGAGTAAATGGCATCCAGACACTTTCTTATATTGTTTCCAAGACAGGTTCTCTTTAAGAATTCCCTGTGTATGCGATCAAGGGCTTTTTCAGTATCTGTTGATATAAGGAAAGTTGGTACATTTCTACAATGGATGAGGTGGGTTAGTTTTAGGACTCTACAAGCGTTATCCCTGGCCTCCATGCTAGCATTTGTCCTCCTGTCCTTGAGGCCTGTGTTGAAAGGGAAACTAGGTGATATAATTAGCGTATTGGGAAGAATCTTTACCTTCGTTGGGGATTAAGGAAATGTAAGCCTGGAGAGAATCAGTGGGGAAGACAGTTATAACCATAGAGGAACATGGTATGAGTGTGTCCAAGAAAGAGTGGCGGTAATAAAAAAAAAAATGTAAAAAATGTAAACCCGTTGGGGCCTGGTGCTTTTCCAGTTCTATAGTTTTGAAAACCGATAGGACTTTGCTGTCAGTCAATGGGGCATCTAGAGCTTCCCTTGTTTGTGGGGGCAATTTAGGAAGCCCTGAGTTAGCAATATATGAATCAATTGCCTGGTGCTGTTCTGCTGGAGGCTGGGTTTGTTTTAGAGGTTAGATTGTATAAGCCTGCATAGAACTGCCTGAAGCACTCTGTCAGGGCTGAACTCAGCCCTTCCTTCTCAAAGCTGGCTGCTCAGCTGTCGGCTAATTGCCAGCTCCTATCTCTCCACAGTGACTCACCTGTTGAGGATATCCTGCTCGTCAGTCCTTCCTACTTAAGCCATCCAATCCAGATGAACTCTGCTTTCGCCACAGTCACATCTCTAGAGACGCTCTCCTGTGTTCCTGTTAAAAGACTTGCTTGGCTGACATTCCTTCTGGTTCCAGATCCTGCTTGCTGTTCTACTACGCTCATCTCTGGCTACCTGACTTTTTGACTTGTCTGACTATCCTTTCCGGTTCCTGAACAAGTGCGATTTAACTGTACTTCTGTCTCAGTCCGATTCATGGTTTCTGACACACTAATTGCCAACTTGTGTTATTTATCCCCTTGTGAGGAGGTAATGTGTGGGATATAGAAGCGTAGATGTTGTTTTTCAGTATGGGAAAAGTGCTAGACATCCACTTGGTTTTGCACCAATCCCAAAAAAAGTTTTCTAGTGTACAGGAGCTTTGCTTTGGCTTTAATAATAGGGAGTCTCTTCCCAAGCATTGAAAATGTGTGAACGAAACTACTAGTGTATGACCAGCTTATGTATAATTTGTGCACAAGCGCCACTTTCACACGCCATCCTGAACTTCAGGACAAAACTTCCCTTAATGCATGTATGCCGTTGCAGAGAAGGCGACATGACATACAACAAAAATATAAAATGTGAACATGGTTTTCTAAAAAGAAAAAACAGGATGGAATTAGTAAGCTCAGCACAAGGGTCAGAGCTCAACTAGCAAGACAGGTTTTATCTGAACACATATCATAACATTACTGCAATCTATAAATGCAGATTCAGTCTATGTCATCCAAGGAATGAAATCCTTCAATGTGTTGACAGAGATATTATACTACTCATGTGCAAAAACCAGATGTCCAAGCATTTGAGCCAGACCTGAAGTTTAATGAGAAATGGCATACAAAAGCAGCATCATTCATGGCAATTGTATCTCATATTGTGCAAGGCCTTGTTCACATAGGGTGTACAATATCGTACGCCAGTGCAGGGCAGTGTTCTCCCGCATAGAGATGCACAGGTGTTCTGTGCAAAAAGTCCCACTGAAGTCTATTGGGACATAGCGGCTGAACAGACACAATCCCTGTCTTCCAATATGACATCTGTATAGGTGCGTGTGGGTCCGTTTCCCCGAAGAAGCCCGTGGTGCATGTGCCCCTGGAGTGGCAGTCGAGGGGATGCCGTAACTTCACTAAAGGGTTACTTTGCATTGCGGCTCCAAGATCACTGCACTACCACACACTTTTTTTCACACTTGCCTCTTGGGCTGGGCCTTTCGGCTTGTACAAGAGGAATTTTTTATTCCTGGCCGAAGTATCGGCTATTGTATTGCACAATGGTCACTTTCACTTCCCCTCTCTACTTCCTTCCCCCACTTCTTTTATTTGCAGCCTTTTTGTTTGTCACTTTGTCTTTTTTTGTTTGTGCATGTGTGACTGGTAGGGTGTAGATCCTCGGGCCTGCCCTGAAAGTCATGGGAGGGGGTGGACATGGCCTTCTGGCTTAGTTTGCCCTCTCTCATGGGGTCTCCCTTCGGGGGAGCCCCACCTAGTACTTGGGTGGGTCTGTTTCGGCAGACCCTCCAAAGAATGAGGTCCATCTGGTTTTGGCCAGATGGACCAAGTGTAAGTACCCCAGTTCCTGTCTGGAGCCTAATGCCCCAGGGGATCAGGGCAAGGTCCTTCGATTACGAAGGACTATGTGTTGCACGTTTTGTGTATCACTCTTTATGTGTGTGCACTTTTTTTTGCACTGGGTGGAGTTTTAGGGAGTGTGCTCACACACCAAGGACTTCAAAAAAAAAAAAAAAAAACCCTGTGCATCCCTCTGTGGGAAAACATGGCCTTGCAAAGGCATAGGGTATTGTACACCCTGTGTGAACGAGGCCTGAACAACATTCTGAGCACATTCGTTTTTTCACTTGTATTTGAAATAAAACACCTGTCACTGATTGTTGAGGCCTGTGCAGCCACTGGATCTTTAAATGTGAATTAAAGGAGTTGTAAAGGCAGAAGGTTTTTTTTTTACCTTAATGCATTCTATGCATCAAGATGAAAAAAAACTGTGTGTGAAGCAGCCACCATAGCACCCCCTAATACCTACCTGAGCGCCCTCTCTGTCCAGCGATGTCCACGAATCCCTCGGCTATCCGGGATGCTCCCTCCTGATTGGCTAAGACACAGCAGCGGCGCCATTGGCTCCCGCGGCTGTCAAAAGCATTCAGCCAATCAGGAGGGGGCAGGGCCGAACGGCAGCTCCGCATCTGAATGTACACACGGGAGCTGCAGTTCGGCTTGGGTGCCCCCATAGCAGGCTGCTTGCTGTAGGGGCACTTGACAGGAGGGAGGGTCCAGGAGCAGCAAAGAGGTACCGAGAAGAGGAGGATTCCGACTGCTCTGTGCAAAACCAACTGCATAGGAGCAGGTGAGTATAAAACATTTTAGTTTTTTTTAAACAGATACTTTACTATCACTTTAAAGTATCAGCACTTACCTCTTGTGCTAGCAAGTAAGAGATACTTTTTAGAACCAAATATTAAAGAAAAGACATTACTACGCCACATCCCCGTTCACAAAAACGCATCATGTTTGCAGTATAAGAAATCAATTATTGTCATTTCCTTTCTATAGGTTACGGTGGACATTTTTTTTCTTTATAGCAGCATTTGAAAATACATCACAAAATTACTACTCTCAGGCCTTGTACAGTGAGTTTCAGATTGTATAAACAGTGTACAGCATGCTCTTACAAAGAGTTAGGGAAGCTTTCAGCTGCCTTAAAGCGGCTTTTAGGTCTTTAAAGCAACTGTTAGCCCCAGTTTGGGGAGGTTTAATCAAAATTTTACTGGGTGTGCTGCCTTAAACAAGTTGGTAGCAAGCTACAGTGGGATTCAGCAATACTTGAAGTGAAACTTGTTGAAAGAGGAGAGTTGGAAGGTCTGCATTCCTTTAGAAGCGATTAACATTTTGGGTGCGCCTTAACAATACTGAAATTTTTGTTGCAGAGGATGCCTAAAATCTGATTTTAGTGCAGACATCTTAGAAATTCAGTGAGCTGATCACACAAGCAGAAATCTCTGGAGGCGTTCCGTATGCCAACTATGTGCGGAACGCCTCTAGGCAGCCATATTGCATTGAATTTTATACAAAATTACAGCGCTGCTTATTGAGAAGGAAACGATTTTTAATAACAGTATATTGCAATATGGCTTGTGTCCCAATTGTATATGCGATTCTCTTTTTCCAATATTTTTGCCCGCACAAAAATGGAGTTAGGCTGCATTCGCACCTGAGCAGAGTCATTTTCAGGAATTTTTAAATAAGCTAATTTTTGCAAGCGTATACAGGCTTTTTTAGAAGAGTATTGCAGGCATTTACATGTGTCTTCAAGCTTCAGGCCATTTGTTTTATCCAATAGAAATCACTAGGGGGAGGAGATCAGTTATAACATAGGCTAAAAAATGGCGGAAAAAACGTTCAAATAAAGCATTTTCAGGCGTTTCCATTGAAGTCTTTGGGGACAAAAACGCTCAATTCTGCCTGAAAAGTAGCTTTTTTGAGCAACATTCTGTCACTTGTAGCATTTTGTTACACGTGACAAACCGTTCAGATGTGAACAAAGGCTATTGAAAACAATAGGTTTTTGCTTGTTGAGCGTTTGAGCTTCAAGCTACAGAACACTCAAGTGTGAACAGGGCCTTAATCTTTAAATCACAATCTCCCACCCCCCACTCCACCCCAACAAAAAATTCTAATGCTCAAAAAACTATTCCCTCGTGCCCCCCCATGTGCTCATAAGTTTACATACCCTGGCAGAATTTATGATTTCTTGGCCATTTTTCAGAGAATATCAATGATAACACAAAAACTTTCCTTTCACTCATGGCTAGTGTTTGGCTGAAGGCATTTATTATCAATCAACTGTGCTTACTATTTTTAAATCATAAATCACAACAGAAACTAGCCAAATGACCCTGATCTAAAGTTTACATACCCTGGCGATTTTGGCCAGATAACATGCACACAAGTTGGCATAAAGTGGTTTGAATGGCTATTAAAAAGGCAACCATCCTCTCACCTGTAATCCGTTTGCTAGAAAGTGTGTGTGTGTATGTATGTATGTATGTATGTATGTATGTATGTATGTATGTATGTATGTATATGTATATATATATATATATATATATATATATATATATATATATATATATATATATATATATATATATATATATATATATATATATATATATATATATATATATATATATAGCTGGGTTCACACTGGCAGGACATATGCTCTGACATTGGGAGCTCATGACATGTGTAAATCAATGACTCCCGTCTTAACTGGTCCAACACAAGTCGGTCCGACTTTGAAAATGCTCCCTGCACTACTTTGGTCCTACTTCAGCCCATTGAATATCATTGAAGTTGGATCAAAGTAGGATCCTTGTGCTAACCATCCCACTTGTGACATCCGACGTGGCGATTACAGCAGCAGTAAAAAGGAATTTATGTCACGAGACCGATGTAGGACTGATGTCGCAGAGCAAAGTAGGATGACAGTGGTATGACTGTCGTGTAGTATCAGTGCAAACCCAGCCTAAAAAGGGCAATGAGTTTCTGGACTCCTGACAGACCCTTGCATCTTTCATCCAGTGCTGCACTGACAATTCTGAGTCATGGGGAAAGCAAAAGAATTGTCAAAGAATCTGCAGGAAAAGGTAGTTGAACTGTATAAAACACAAAAGGGATATAAAAAGATACCCAGGGAATTGAGAATGCCAATCAGCAGTGTTCAAACTCTAATCAAGAAGTGGAAAATGAGGGGTTCTGTTGAAACCAAACCACGGTCAGGTAGACCAACTAAAATTTCAGCCACAACTGCCAGGAAAATTGTTTGGGATGCAAAGAAAAACCCACAAATCACTTCAGGTGAAATACAGGAGTCTCTGAAAACATGTGGTGTGGCTGTTTCAAGATGCACAATAAGGAGGCACTTGAAGAAAGATGGGCTGCATGGTCGAGTCACTAGAAGAAAGCTATTACGACGCAAATGCCACAAAGTATCCCTCTTACAATACGCCAAACAGCACAGAGACAAGCCTCAAACCTTCTAGCACAAAGTCACTTGGAGTCATGAGACCAAAATTGAGCTTTTTGGCCACAACCATAAACACTACATTTGGAGAAGAGTCAACAAGGCCTATGATGAAAGGCACACTATTCCTACTGTAAAACACGGAGGTGGATCGCTGATGTTTTGGGGATGTGTGAGCTACAAAAAAGGCACAGGAAATTTGGTCAAAATTGTTGGCAAGATGAATATAGTATGTTATCAAAAAATACTGAAGGAACATTTGACCTCAATATCACTGAGCCACTCTGGGGAGATCTCAAAACGTGCAGTTCATGAAAGACAGCCCAAGAATTTACAGGAACTGGAGGCTTTTTGCCAAGAGGAACGGGCAGCTTTACCATCTGAGAAGATAAAGAGCTTCATCCACAAATACCACAAAAGACTTCAAGTTGTCACTGATGTTAAAGGGGCCAATACAAGGTATTAAGAACTAGGGTATGTAAACTCTTGATCAGGGTCATTTGGGTAGTTTCTGTTGTCATTATGATTTAAAGAGAGTAAACACAGTTGATTGATAATAAATGGCTTCAGTCAAACACTAACCATGAGTGAAAGAAAAGTTTGTGTTCTCATTCATATTCTCTTAAAAATGGCCAATCAAATTCTGACAGGGTATGTAAACTTATGAGCACAAGTGTACTTCTTCTCTGCAGAGCTGGGTGCTTAAAATCCTTGCAGAATACATGTCTTCAATGGGTTTAAATATATTCTTGCAAAGTTTCTAGAGGATTAGCCCCACTGGGAGGTGCAATGATGTTCCCCCTGCCTCCCAGAATTGCCAGAAGACTGATCCAAGTTTTTTTCTTTTACATTTTTTTTTTTTGGGGGGGGGGGGGGGGGTGGTTTGTTGATGTGTGAACCACCCTAGGGCATAAAGTGTATTACTGGCCTGGCAGGATCACCGGGTAAAAAGAGCCTGACAAAAAAGACTAAAGCAGCCACATCATCTAGGGACTGGCATGCTGCAATATATTACGTTTCTTAGTGGGTTTAAAGGCTTCTGCGGATATGGAACCTGGAATAAATAAGGCCTACGTGATTTATCACAGTTAATCATAGCACCACAACAAGGCTACTAAAAATTGCCTGAATAGCTCAGGCCTTACAATTATGTTACATCAAGGCAGGAAAAAGGTTTCCCACCACTATAAAATCAATGGGAGGGGGGGGATGGGGGTCACTGCTGAAACACATTATAAGTAATGGCTAGTTTGTCTCCAGAACCCACGAAGCAGGGTGTATTGTACGACAGGCTCAAAACTGTTTATTGTGTCAAAAGGTGTATTAGAATGAAGGCAGGGCATGGAAAGAGCTATTCATATTGCATATATGTAACTTTTTTAGTGCCGTCTTCTGTTCCTGTAAAACATGCAATACATATTCCTTCCCTTAGCAGCGGGGGTTAAAGGATGTGACCAACAAAAATATGACTGGAGGTTTTTTCCCTCCAGCCTCTGACAAGGCTTCCGTTAAACAAAAAAAAGACATTTTGCATCATTTCCTAATAATCGTCATGTCTCATGTTTCATTTGTTAAAAGGATCTAGCACAATACAAGTATAGAATATAGCTGTAGGGTGTGTGTGATGAACAATTCATCGACAGGAACACACCTGTTCTCTGAATTAGTCCCTTAGCCCAATATGGAGAAAATTCATCAAAAATGAACTGCCTAAAGGGATAGAGAAACCCTTCTAAATGATGCATGCAATTGCTGCGTAGAACAAATGAAAAGTACATTTTAGCATACAATATGGAGAAACCAGGAAAATTCATCTCTCTGTGAGGGCGCTGGAGAAGAGGAGGAGCCAGAAGCGCCGCTGAGGGACCCCATAAAAAGGAGGATCTGGCTGCTCTGTGCAAAACCCTCTGAGATTTGTTGTTTACAAGTTAAAAACAGTTTTTTTTTTGCTAGAAAATTACTTAGAACCCCCAAACATTATACATTTTTTTTTTAACACCCTAGAGAATAAAATGGCGGTTGTTGCAATACTTTCTGTCACACCGTATTTGCGCAGCAGTCTTACAAGTGCACTTTTTTTGGAAAAAATACACATTTTTTAATTAAAAAAAAAATAAGACAGTAAAGTTAGCCCAATTTTTTTTTTATATTGTGAAGATAATGTAATGCCAAGTAAATTGATACCCAACATGTCACGCTTCAAAATTGCGCCCGCTTGTGGAATGGCGTCAAACTTTTACCCTTAAAAAAATCTCCATAGGCCACATTTAAAAAAAACAAAAAAAAAACAAAAAAAAAAATCTACAGGTTGCATGTTTTGAGTTACAGAGGAGATCTTGGGCTAAAATTATTGCTCTCGCTCTATATGCGATTATTTTATGTCTAATGTATGCAATGCGTTTTTATGCCATGTTGATCATTGGTCCTTAATAAACATACATATGTTTGCACCTCTGCGAGTGTGATTGGGCTGCATCATGCGCACCTCATTCAAAGTCCCAACCTACCCCCCTCTTTTTCATGATATTAAGGATGGGGGCGCAAACTTTCCCTTGTGTCCTAAAGTCCTAAGTTTCAGAGTGAAACTAAACCGATCATTTGGTTTCCCAAAACAGCTACAATAACTGCCACGGTTGCTTGTGCTCCTAAAGGGTATGTAAACCCAACATTTCATATTTATGATATGTGGCTGCTGTACCATGTACTTGTATGAAAAGCTATCCTGTTTTTTGTATTGCTTCCTTTATGTGAAATCCCTGGTGTTCCTGCCAGGCCCTCTGCTTTCCTATTAAAAACTGAGCACAGCGTGGTCAGTTTTCTAGCTGTGCTGGGAGATCAGCCTGCTCTCCTCCACTGATCAAACTGCTGCTGACACACCCCACTTCTTCCCTGCACAGCCATTCACTGGGAAGTTCAGTGTGCTGCAGTTTCTCCTCCCCAGCTCTTATGCAGCTGAGAGCAGAGGCAATGTGATCACTTGTAATTTTATAAAAAAAAAAAAAAAAAGTATATTTCTATTTTGAACTGAATGGGTTGTTTTACAAACTGAGGGTTCACATATACTTTAAAGTTTAACTAAAAGGCAAAAAAACGTTTTTTTTTTTTTGGATAGAGTAAAGAGAGATTAGAACGTTTGTCATTTTTTATTGCTGCCTGTGCCCCATTAAGACGATTTGCACTCTTTAGTTGTTCCGTTTACCATTATTATTGAATGCAAAAGAAAATACCAAATTTTGGTTGTCCCCAGAAATGTAACAGGGGGGAAATCTTTCAGTGGGGACAATAGTTCTGGCAAGCTGGCGGTCCTGAATGAATTGCCTTAATTAGCAGGGATTGCCTCTAACTTCCTGTTTGGCTATGGGACAGGAAGTGAGGAGAAATCTCTGTCATGGGACACAGATGGTGAAACAAAAATCTAGCAGGGGTTATAACCCCCCCTTACTCTATCCAAAATGAAAAAAAATAAAATAAATAAAAAAAGTTTTGCCTAAAGTTCTACTTTAATTGAACTGTCAAGCCAAAA
Source organism: Lithobates clamitans (assembly GCA_037952925.1). NCBI lineage: Eukaryota > Metazoa > Chordata > Amphibia > Anura > Ranidae > Lithobates > Lithobates clamitans. The sequence continues at coordinate 10,532,439 of JBBGZY010000723.1, forward strand.
TATGGCTGCTGTCATAATTATCCCATGTTCAGCCCCATAGCAACTGAAAAACCGAGGTCAAGATGGCAGCTTCTTGGCTGCAAAGGATACACCCCACTTGTGTTAAAAGAATCTTTCCAGTGAACATCTTAGCAATGATTGTGAAGAACCTTTGACCTGTAACTAGGTGAGATGGCTAACCCTGCCCTGAATGGCATGACTTTCCTCACACCTTCCTGACAATCTGGTAACACCCACAGTGTCTGGATACAATTCAAATGCTCCCAGGAATGCTGACTAAACAACTCTACACTGAATCCACACTTGGCAGTAGTGCTGTAATTAATGTTGTCAGCCAATAAAAGCCAGAGAACAAAGCAACGTTTTAAAGGATTTTTTTGATGTCAGACAATTTTTTTTTTCCAGAAAAAAACAAAAGAAAGAAAAAAAAAAAAAAGGGGAAAATTGAAAGTAGACTGAATAAAAATAAACATACACGCACATAAAATATCATATGTATACATGAGCAACATTCTTTAAGTGGCTAGGTACCAGGACAGACATTCCTGTCATATCATAAATTCCTTTTATCATTCTCACGAGGCAGATCCCCTGCCTCAGTTCGCCTCGGACCGCCAGTTCAGCGGGAGATCTCTCCGGTGAGCTGAGCCGGCGGATGACAGGTCCCTCTCTGCCCACTGCGTGGGGAGGGGCCTGTCGAGCGCCACTGCTTCCTATGGAGAGATTGGACGAAAACGAACAGCATGTCCATTTTCATCATATCTCACCAGATCCGATAGGGACAGATGCGAACGTAGGGGCATCCGTCTGCTTTTAGCGGACCGGGTCAGATGTCAGCGGACATGTAACCGCTGACATCCGTCGATCCATAGACTAGAATGCGCCTGTTCAGGTCCGCCGCCAAAACTGACAGGCGGACCTGAACAGTCCGACAGTGTGAAAGGGGCGTGGGAAATGATCTATGAATAAACTGCAGTTATCACTGACATACACACAATTGTACACAATATGATCATTTGAGTCTACACAAACCACTAGTCATGTGAGCTCTGTACAAAAGCAGCATGTGATGTATCTTCTTAAGCATGCCCTTTTCTGAAACACTGACAAGTACATAGTCGGAAAATGAAATACACATAAAACTATACATCTCTTGCACTGCATAGGCAAAATGTTGCCAGCACCATTCAACATGTGGCATCTACTCACTTTTATTGCTTTTCGCATAAGACCCTGCTGGCTGGGAGAGCACTGACAACACACGCAGAGTCATTTCCCAAACACAGGAACTGCATGCTCTTCTGTATCTGAGCTGGTAGGAACCCAGTATACATATAGATATGAATGCTCCCACTGCTGACTAAAGCAACCAGCTTCTAACAACCAGCTTCTATTGAACAGTCATGCTGCAAAACCAGCTAATCTGTGACTTCTTGTGGGGTGGGATGGGTAGGCCCCTGTTGGAATACAGTGGGGGGGGGGGGGGGTGTTTACTAAAACTGGTGCACTCAGAATCTGGCAACACTCACTCACTGTACTTTATCAATGGAGAAGCAGCAACAACTACAGAACACCGCCGCCTCTAAAAGATGATTGGGATGGGGTTTTCTGTATCCTGCTGAGATTGATGGGGCATTGTAACTGATAAAAGTGCAGCACAGGAAGATAGTCGCTCACAAGAGTTGTCAGGATCAACAGTTATTGTTTTGCAAATATTAAAACAGATATTCTCTTACAAAATAAGAGTTTATTGTTGGGGTTTACATGCACTACTACTTTAGTCACTTACCCGGAGAAAGCACACAGATTAGGAGCTCTGACTTCCTTGATCTATGTACTTGTACCAGCTCAATGATTCAATGTATTTGAGGTAGACGCAGCCAAGAAACTAGCAATCTTAGACAGCAGTTAGTAATGCTCTTTTTTCAGTACAGGTTTCATTTATAGTATATGATCTGAGATTGCCAACTTTGTCCTTCCTTTACTAGTTACTTTTGAGTCACTGACCTGGAACAAACAAGACTCCTGCTCTGATGACAATAGTTAGCAAAGGAAATAAAAGGATGACAGTCTCAGAACATGAATTTTCAAAACAGGTTAACAGTGGCACCAATGGAATTCCACCATGTAAGACCTGACTGCACGAGTGACAGAAAAGAATTTTCAGTGTTTTTATTGCACAGAGGAACTAAAACTACACTTACAAAAAAAAAAAAAATCAATATCTCTCACCAAAGCATTGCATCTTATGCTTTGCCAATTTACATCTCTCTTTACATCATTTTAATACATCAGCAAGCAAGTCTCTAGTTTAGCACCTTCCCTGCCCCGTAGCAGCTTCTCTTACCCATCACCTTCCCTGCACCCACCTTTCTACCCATCACCTTCCCTGCACCCACCTTTCTACCCATCACCTTCCCTGCAGCAGCTTCTCTACCCATCACCTTCCCTGCACCCACCTTTCTACCCATCACCTTCCCTGCAGCAGCTTCTCTACCCATCACCTTCACTGCACCGCCTATCTACCCATCACCTTCCCTGCCCCGCAGCAGCCTCTCTACCCATCACCTTCCCTGCCCCGCAGCAGCTTCTCTACCCATCAGCTTCACTGCACCTGCCTCTCTACCCATCAGCTTCACTGCACCCACCTCTCTACCCATCAGCTTCACTGCACCCACCTCTCTACCCATCAGCTTCACTGCATCACGCCAGCCTTACTATCTATAATGGTCACTGCATTACACTGGCCTTGCTCTCTATTGCTTCTCCACAACATCCCAATGGATCTGCTCTTCATCACTAACTTCACTGAATCACACGGGCCATGATATTTATTATTTTCAGTGTATAACATGGTTCCATTTAGTTCTCTACCTTGACAAGGCAATGCCCTACATGAATATCTTACACTTCGCTCAATTTTTCACATTGGCATCATTGCTCACAACCTTCACTGTCCTGTGAATTACCAATGTCTACACTCTTACCGCCCTGCTAATCTACAATTTTTTTTTTCTACCTTAAACTAGCCTCTCTCTTCCTTCAATGATCTTTTCTAGGATCACACTCTGCCTCACATTTATGTAACTTATGTGCCTTCCATCCCTACTCACTTCAGACTAGCATCTCTGTCTGTGCCATTTACCACAAGGTATAATCCTTCCCCTCAGCAGTATTATGTTACAGCATAGTCTGCCAGCCAATGGAGAGACCATGGTGTGACGTGGTTCACAGCATGCAGCTGGATGTTACCTATACTAAAATCTCCCCCTCGGAGTCACCACCTGCAACTGTTTCTTCCTCTGTCACCTACTGCTGCCATCTCTTCATCGGCCTTGTGACCCACTGCTCCTGCATCTTCCTTGGTGTCACCCACTAATTCACTTTCTTCTTTGGTATCATGGCAAATCAGCTCCCATCTCACTATTAAAGCAGAAATAAACCCAACGTTTTAACAGATTCTTAAAAGTTACATTCAAGGAATGAAAACTATCACAACGACTTGTTCTCACAACCAAACTGTCAAGAAATCAATAAGCCGATGTCATAATTGAGCACATGGGCAGCACTATGAGGCTAAGATAGCACCTTTCTTTGCTGTAAATTATAGGAGGGTTAAAGTCCACGTTAATATCACAATCTGTTACTCTAACCCACGGATGTCAAACACAAGGCTCACGGGCCAAATGTGGCCCTCCAGGCCTTGTCATGTGGCCCTCGCACTCAGTTTTGCAGCCGGAATGTGGAGGAACTCCATCCTGCTACCTCCAACTTTCACCCTCCGCTTCCGCTCCCTTTAAAGCCGCCTACAAAAGGGAGGTACTAGAGCCAGGCAAGGAAGGAGAGAGATGCAAGGAAGTTTCAGGGAGGGGGATTGATGTTGCACACTGTGCATAGCGCACCCCTAAAGCCTGCACTCTGTACACAGAACACCCCTGAAATTTGTATGTAACGCACTCCTTAACCCTGCACTCTATGCATGGCGTACTCCTGAGCTCTGCACTCTGTATGTAACGTACTCTTGAACCCAGCACTTTTTACGTATCGCACCCCAGATACAACCAGCCCTTTTAGGGTAACCATACTGCTAATGCAGCCCTCAATGAAATGGAGTTTCACACCCCTGCCCTAACCTCTCCCCACACTGTAACCCCCCACTCCCATCTCTTCCCCAGTGTTACCCTCACTCCCATCTCTTCCTTGGGGTCTTAGCTGTCAGTGCCATCTCGTTCTCAGTATCACCTCTCACTGCTGTCTCTCTCTGGGGATTGCCACCTGCACTTGCCTCTTCCCCAGTGTCTCCCACTGCTCCCATCTTTTCCTCAGTGTTATAGAAACACTCCAGTCTCTACCTCTGCTCCCATCTTCCTCAGTGTCCCCAACGGCTTCATAGCATCACTTCCCTCCCCCAACAAAACACACACACCTAATAATATTTATAACTTCCTATCATTTGTTCCATATCAAGTGTGCCCCCCCTTTAATCAGTGTCCTGTGAAAGCTCGGGGTCAGCCCCAGTCCTGTCATTTTGGTTGCCGCCGCCTCCCCCCCCATTCCATTCTCAGTGGTCCCCTGTACTTCCTCAGGTCCTATTGACACGTGCAAAAGTGCAGTTTTTGCAAGCCATTCTGAAACAAGCAAAAAAAAAAAAAAAATAGCGCATGGCACTTGTGGTGCCATTCATTGTTAGTGGCACCCCAACGTGGCAAGCAGACACACATTTTTCCATGCATCAAAAAACATGCAGGGCTTAAATCCCAACATGTTACATGAGCTACTTCTGCACATTTGTCATATGTAGGGCTGCCCATAATATTTATAATTTCCTATCATTTGTTCCATATCAAGTGTGCCCCCCCCCCCTTTAATCAGTGTCCTGTGCAAGCTCGGGGTCAGCCCCAGTCCTGTCACTTTGGTTGCCGCCGCCGCCCCAGGGCTTAAATCCCAACATGTTACATGAGCTACTTCTGCACATTTGTCATATGTAGGGCTGCCCATTGGAATTAATAGGCTGTCCTATGCTTGTAGCTCAAAAACGTGCATTCACTCATTAAAGCTAGGTATGAACCTTGCCTCAGTGATCCCTCTCCTTCCTCACTGGCCCCGTCCTTAAGTTGCCCACTCTCCTTCCGCGGTTGCCCACTGTTCTTCACCAGTTGTCCCCTCTCTTTTTCCACTAGCCCCCTATTCTTCTTTGGATGCCTCCTCTCCTCCCTGTTCTTCCTTGGTTGCCTGCTCTACTCCCTCACTGTCCCCCTGTTCTTCCTAAGTTGCCCCCTCTCCTTTTTTGCTGCCCTCCTGTTCTTACTCGATTGCCCCTGGTTCTTCTTTGGTTGCCTCCTATCCTCCCTCACTGGCCCCCTGTTCTTCTTTGGTTGCCTCCTGTCCTCCCCTCACTGGCCCCCTGTTCTTCCTTGGTTGCATCCTCTCCTCCCTTACTGGCCCCCTGTTCTTCTTTGGTTGCCTCCTGTCCTCCCTCACTGGCCCCCTGTTCTTCTTTGGTTGCCTCTGTTCTGTTGAGAAGTGCCCCCCATCGAAAAGTGCCGGTATGTACTGCGCATGCGCCGTACGCAACAGCACAACAGCTGATTTGCTGGGCTGACGTAACCAGGGCGCATGCGCACATCGTAGGAGGTATCGCTCGATGGGAGATACCATTTCACACGCACAATGTAAACCTATACAAACAGCTGGGGGAGACCGTAGTTCTCAAATTGTGCATCGCTGCTGCTGGAGGGCAGCTAGTGGCTGTGTTGAAGAGCTGGTTTTCTCTGTGCTGCAAGCCGCCCTTTCACACAGGCAAAACCGGCCGTTCAACACAGCAAACCCACCCTGCAACACAGACAAAACAGGACCATCAGCACACTGTAAAGCCGCCCCGCAACAGCGAGGTACAATGTGAGAACTACAGTCTCCCCCCGCTGTTTATATAGGCTTCAATTGTGTATGTAAAATGGTATCGCCCATCGAGAGATGCCCCCTACGATATGTGCTTGCGCCCTGGTCACGTCACAGCACTTCAGCTGATTTGCCAATCAGCTGAAGTGCGGCTCTGTCCTGTGCATGCGCAGGCACTATTCGATGGGGGGGGGGGGGCACATCTCGACAGAGCAACTCCTCTTCTCTCTCACTGGCCCTCTGTTCTTCTTTGGTTGCGTCCTCTTCTCTCTCACTGGTGCCCTGTTCTTCCTAAGTTGCCCCCTCTCCTTTTTCGCTGCCCTCCTGTTCTTACTCGATTGCCCCTGGATCTTCTTCAGTTGCCCCCGTCCTCCCTCTACCTGCCCCCCCCCACTTCCTAAGTTGCCTCCTCTAATTCCTCAGTTGCACCCTCTCCTTTTTCACTGGCCCCCTGTCCTCCCTAAGTTGCCCCCTCTCCTTTTACTCCTCTTACTCGATTGCCCCTGGACGTTCTTTGGTTGCCTCCCTTGGACTTCCTAAGTTGCCCCCTCTCCTCCTTCTGTTCTTCTTTAGTTGCCCCCTCTCCTCCCTCACTGGCCCCCTGTTCTTCCTCGGTTGCCCCCTCTCCTCCCTCACTGGCCCCCTGTTCTTCCTCGGTTGCCCCCTCTCCTCTCTCACTGGCCCCCTGTTCTTCCTCGGTTGCCCCCTCTCCTCCCTCACTGGCCCCTTGTTCTTCCTCGGTTGCCCCCTCCCCTCCCTCACTGGCCCCCTGTTCTTCCTCGGTTGCCCCCTCCCCTCCCTCACTGGCCCCCTGTTCTTCCTCGGTTGCCCCCTCCCCTCCCTCACTGGCCCCTTGTTCTTCCTCGGTTGCCCCCTCTCCTCCCTCACTGGCCCCTTGTTCTTCCTCGGTTGCCCCCTCTTCTCTCTCACTGGCCCCCTGTTCTTCCTCGGTTGCCCCCTCCCCTCCCTCACTGGCCCCCTGTTCTTCCTCGGTTGCCCCCTCCCCTCCCTCACTGGCCCCCTGTTCTTCCTCGGTTGCCCCCTCCCCTCCCTCACTGGCCCCCTGTTCTTCCTCGGTTGCCCCCTCTCCACCCTCACTGGCCCCCTGTTCTTCCTCGGTTGCCCCCTCTCCTCCCTCACTGGCCCCCTGTTCTTCCTCGGTTGCCCCCTCTCCTCTCTCACTGGCCCCCTGTTCTTCCTCGGTTGCCCCCTCCCCTCCCTCACTGGCCCCTTGTTCTTCCTCGGTTGCCCCCTCTCCTCCCTCACTGGCCCCTTGTTCTTCCTCGGTTGCCCCCTCTTCTCTCTCACTGGCCCCCTGTTCTTCCTCGGTTGCCCCCTCCCCTCCCTCACTGGCCCCCTGTTCTTCCTCGGTTGCCCCCTCCCCTCCCTCACTGGCCCCCTGTTCTTCCTCGGTTGCCCCCTCCCCTCCCTCACTGGCCCCCTGTTCTTCCTCGGTTGCCCCCTCCCCTCCCTCACTGGCCCCCTGTTCTTCCTCGGTTGCCCCCTCCCCTCCCTCACTGGCCCCCTGTTCTTCCTCGGTTGCCCCCTCTCCACCCTCACTGGCCCCCTGTTCTTCCTCGGTTGCCCCCTCTCCTCCCTCACTGGCCCCCTGTTCTTCCTCGGTTGCCCCCTCTCCTCTCTCACTGGCCCCCTGTTCTTCCTCGGTTGCCCCCTCTCCTCCCTCACTGGCCCCTTGTTCTTCCTCGGTTGCCCCCTCTCCTCCCTCACTGGCCCCTTGTTCTTCCTCGGTTGCCCCCTCTCTTTCTTCATTACCCCCTCTCCTTCTTCAGTTGCCCCTTCTCCTTCCTCACTGGCCCCCATTCTTCCTCTGATGTACCCCTTCTCCTTTGTTGTCACTCTTCCCTCCCTGCACCCCACTTTTTCCTCCGTTGCCCCCTCACTGGTCCCTGTTCCGCCTCAGTGTCCCCCTTCTGCCCCCTCAGTGTATCCGGGTCTCCAGTCCCTCTCCCCGCCCCATATGTTGTAGTGAAGTGTCCCGCACCCCAATTTCCTAGAAGCCCGTCTTACCAGGAGTCCGCCTCCTCCTCCTCTCCGGCTCCCGGGGAGGAAAGCGGCGGAGACGGAGAAGACAAGGGAGACGCTTCATCCGCCTCAGCCATCTTCTCTGTTGACGTTCCACGTCACTCAGCCGTAAAGCGAAGACGGAAGCCGGGCCTGACACATGCTGTGCTAGGAAGGCTGTGCGTCTTTTCTATTGCTACAGCGCCCTCTAGTGCACAGAGCGGTCATCTTCCCTGTCGGCCAGACATCTGAGTGCCAGTCTAATGACGTAAATGATGCCAAGGGCTTGAAATGAATGAAGATCTGCAGCTGAAGACATTCTATCACTTATTTCTTACAAATACAGAATTAAAAAAAAACTGACAGGGCTTATAACCCTCCCCTATTCTACCCAAAATGGATAAAAAAAAGTTATGCCTACTTTAAATCTATTCAGAATTCTGCTTTAAACAATGACAGATTGGGATCAGGAATAAGCCCCATTCACAGCTCAATGTTTTGTTCTCAAAGAGTGACAATGCTCATGATAAAGAATCCCATTATATTTATTGGACCATTTCACACCCAAGCACTGTGTCATCTGTCGCATGACGCTCAAAAAAAGTACATGCGTTTCTTTTGGGCAGAATCGCACGTTTTTGGATTTTAAAATGCGAGCCTGAGAAATGCTTGAAGAATGTGCTTTTTAGAGCCCCCCCTTTTTAAAGTCTATGGGCAAAAAAACATGCAATTCTGCTTCTGTACAAAACTGATCTACAAATGCAAAGAAAAAGAAAGTTTTCAAATTGCTTGCCTAGGCTCACACTGAGTGTAAATGGGGGCCAAGAGCTTGTTTGCACTTGCAGTCACAGCAGCAGCAGGAATTGTACCCCCTGTATTGCTAGGGTAGTGCCCGCCGAGTGGGACCTATTCAAGTGAATGGGGCTGTGCCACAACTGCCCTGCGACTGTGCACAATGTGCTGCGGCACGTCAGTAATGCATTTAAGGGGTTACAACAGGCTGTGGGGAAGCGATACAACACCTCCTCATCATCAGACAAATGCTGTCTGAAGAGCGATCAGAATGCGGATCGCTCTTCATAGAGCAAGTAAGTGATCTCTGATTGGCTGTTACCTGTACAAAGATTCCTTTGCTGCTGGCAACACCCTATCCCATGAGGACAAGAAAGATGCCACTCCAGGTGAATGAATTGAATGGGTGGGACTCCGCTCATGGGTGCACACCTCGGCTGGCCAGCCGTGCGGTATTTATATGAAAAGAAATGGCTGCACACCGAACTACCGAAAGTTCATTTATTGCATCATCCCAATAAAATGCATGACACACACCACAGGAACAGTATCCGATACAGAGTTTGACGCGTTTCACACAGTTACATTGTGCTTACTCAAACTCTATCCCATGAAGGTCCTGGGTTGCATTTTTGGAGGGCACTATGGGCTAGCCTTCTACCCATTGATTATGGCTCATGGAGGGGGTTGGGGATTTTGTCTGCTTCTCCCAGTCAGAGCATGGAAAAGAGCTGGGTCCAGAAACTCTTTGACTAACCGGGAGTGTCTACCGGGATTATGCAGACAGGAAGTCCCCAGAACAGTTATGCGGACGCGGGAAAATTGTGTCCGACAGACCGTGCAGATGCTGCTGGGAATGTGAAACTCTTCTTGGGCATATTTCATATCTTGTCCCGGCTGGTTCTTGAGAGCTGCATAATGCAGCATTTGCCAATCTTTTCGCGGGCTACTAACAACTTTATATTATTAAAGTGGTTGTAAAGCCTAAACATTTTTTGCTTTAAGGCTGGTTTCACACGGACATTTTGTTTTTTTGTTCAGTTGAGTCACGATTTTTTTGTAAAAAAACGGATCAAAAACAGATAAGAATGTCAATTTTTACATCCGTTTTCATATCCGCTGACATCCGTTTTTTCCCCCCAAAAAAGTGACTGAACTGAACTTCAAACACTATATACAGCTGGTTGCTAAGGAGGGGACCAGGAAGCTGGCCATGTCCTTAGCAACCGATGAGTCATCAGCTGTCATCCCGCTGACAGCTCAATGTAAAAAAAAAACCCGCGAAAAAAACAGCGTGGGGTTCCTCCCCAGGTCCACACCAGGCCCTGTCACAAGGACAGGCTCTTTGGGTGGCATGGCTATATAACAGATGCCAGACAGCTATCAACAACACAGTGAAGGAAGATGGCAACAGAGGAACAGCGGCTTTTTAATTTTTTTAGCAGGTAACTGGCGGCTAGGAAGAAGACGGGGGCGGGAGGAGAAGACAGCGGCGGGAGTTGAAGGCACCAAGAGAGACGGCAGGAGGTGGCGGCTGGAAAAGGCGGCGGCGGGAAGAGATGGTGGCAGGAAGAGACAGTAGCAGAGAGGACGGCACTGGGAGAAGACAGAGATATTAATTAAAAAACGCCTCTTCAAAAACGCCTCTTGTATTTTTTTTTTACATTTCACTGCCTTTTTGGTGAATGGATAGAGGTAGTATGTACCCGATACCCATTCACATAGGGGGGGCCTGGGATCTGGGGGCCCCCAGATTCTGATAAGCACCTCACGCCCAGACTCCGACAACCACTGGCCAGGGTTGTGGGGAAGAGGCACCTGTCCCCATCAACATGAGGGCAAGGTGCTCTGGGGTGGGGGGGAGCAGAGCCCCTCTGCCCCAAAGCACCCACCCCCCTCATGTTGAGGGAATGCCGCCTGGTATGGTTCAGGAGGGGGGGGTGCTCGCTTGTCCCCTCCCTTTCCTGACCTGCATGCTTGGATAAGGGCCTGTTATGGACCTGGGGGGGGGGCCCACACCGTTTTTTTTTGCGTTTTTTTTTTTTTGCTGGCAATTGTTTTACATTCAGCTGTCAGCGGGGGACCCCTCTGACAGCTGCTGACTCATCAGTTGTTAAGGACGCGGCGGCCGGCTTCCTGGCCCCCTCCTTAGCAACCAGCTATATACAGTGTATTTACATGAGGGAAAAAAAAGGGTTTAAAAACAGATGTCAGCAGATTGGATGTAAGCAGATCATCCACTAACATCCATTTTTCGTCCGTTCCTTTTTTTTACGGATGAAAAAATAGGGTTTCCTTCTGTCATAAAAAATGGAGTTTAGCGGAGATGGATGTCAGTGGATGATCATCCCATAGATACATGTATGTCTGTTTTTCATCCATCAACGGATGGATGGAAAATGGACATACGGAACGGCTGTGTGAAAGGGGCCTAATGCATTCCTTGTATTAAGGTGTCAGAATCCCCCCTCACCCCCCTTTTACTTACCTGAGTCCTCATTTGATCCAGCACCATGCACTTCTACAGCTCTTCTCTCTCCTCACTTCCAGGTCTCACTGGCTTTGCTGGGTCATTGGGAGCCATTGGCTCCCAGTGCTGTCAATCAAAGGTAGTGACGAGGGAGCGGGGAGCGGGGCCGAGTCCTGCTGTCTGTGTCAATGGACACAGCAGCGTGGGCTGGTGCAAGCATGCACGAGTGCCTCCATGGGAAGAGGCTTCCCATGGGGGCACTGGACAGAGGGGAAGGGCCAGGAGCACCAGCAGGGGACACAAAAAGAGGAGGTTCACGGCCACTAGCTGGTAAGTATAAACATTTTTGTTATTTAAAAAAAAAACAAATTACCTTTACCAATCACTTTAACATTTTATACTTTTTCTGCCGAAGATGTGCCACTTGGTAACCTAGATCCAAGCTGGATGTGGGGTGGGACATTTAGAAACGAGTGGTGTAATGTACATAATGCATATCTCCCAACTTTTTGAGATGGCAAAGAGGGACTCCTATTAGCAAAAGTATGTAGGCATAGGACACACCCCTTGCCACGCCACCTTAAAGGAGAATTATACAAAAAAATTATTAGTTAAACCCACAAGTGCTTTTTTTTTTTACCACTGCTATTCTTTTATATTGGCTTTTGACATTTACAAATGCAGAAATTGGATGAAATGTTTAGCACTGTAGAAAAAGTTTTAAAAGATAAATAGTGCATTTTATATACAACTATATACACTGTAGATGAGACCAAAATGAGGAACAAATGAGGAGGAAAGAGGGACAGAGGGACTTTGTTCCAAATCAGGGATAGTCCCTTTAAATCAGGGACAGTTGGGAGCTATGCTTTATTTATCTAGGGCTGTGGAACTGTTTCTTGGCATCCTGATGGGCACGTCCTGGCTAATCAAGACTTATTATGGACATGTTTTCCAGCACAAAGGGAGTCAGGGTGGGGAATTCCTGTGACTACTAGTCATACTGATAAGACTTGTCTAGGTGCCTAGCTGTTAATTAGATTAATGTTTAAAGGTTGCATTGTCATGTTTTTACTGGTTATACGTCTTATCTTATCTAGGCTAATATCCCCAAGAGGGGATTGTCCTCCTGGGAGTATAAAGCATGTGTCTGGGTTTCAATAAACAGTTATTCCTTTGGTTTTACCTCAACATCTTGTCTGCATAAGATGCTTGGGGTAAAAGGCTGGTAACCGGTCTGCTGGAAGGGTTTGGAGGGTCGGAGGCACCGTGTGATGGAGGGCACCCAGTCGGGGTGCCAGGCGATCTGTAATATACATGCTGCAGTAACAGGTTCTCATTAATATTATAAAGTTTTATGCCCACACAGGAGTCATTTTCAGGTCTTCAAGCGCACTCCCATGGGTTAGTAATACTTGTTTTGTCATCTGTGTCCCATTGGGGAGATTTCCCTTCACTTCTTGTCCCATAGCTAACACAGGAAGTGAGCAGAAATCCACCAAAGCAGTGGCGGTTGGTGCTCCATTTTTTGGGGAGGGGTGCACCCAATACCCACATAGCAAACCAAATACAAGATTTAAGGTTCACATAATAGACCCGTGTTGGCTGGCTGGGTATGGGCCCGACGCTCCAGCGCCATCCATTTTCAGGGCTAGTTGATTCGGCAGATGAGTTGTTACACACTCCTTAACCGATTCCGACTTCCATGGCCACTGTCCTGCTGTCTATATCAAACAACACCTTTTCTGGGGTCTGATAAGTGTCGGCATCGGGCGCCATAACCGTTCTGTTCATCCCGCTGTGCTAGTTCTGCCAGTTCTGCTTACCAAGAGTGGCCCACTGGGCACTCGCATTCAACAGCCGGCTCCAGTCGTTTCGGCCCCAAGACCTCCAATCATTCGCCTTACCGGATAAAACTTGTGCCGAGAGCGCCAGCTATCCTGAGGGAAACTTTAGAGGACTGTTTGACAGGTGTACCGCCCCAGTCAAACTCCCCACCTGCCACTGTCCTCGAAGCTCACCCCCCCCCTGCCTTACCGGGTAAGTGAAAAAACGTTAGGAGTAGTGGTATTTCACCAGCGGCGCCTGTAATGGTCAACAGGGTCTTCTTTCCTCGCTGATTCCTGGCTTCCTGACCCCCTCCTTATCAACCAGCAATATACAGTTTGTTTACAATGTTTTAAAGATAAAAAAAAACTTAAACCGCAAAATGCCAAAATGCATGAAAACTGCAGGCAAAAACACATAAAAAAATGAGGGTTTAAAAACGCAAAACGTGCCTGAGAAAAACACATCAAGCGCAGCCACATAGATGTGAACCTTGACTTAGGCTGCATTCGCATGAATGTTTTGCCACAGTGTGAATGCCAGCAGAAGGGAATCTACTAATGCATACACAGCTCACTATTGCAAACATGTATAAAATAGTAGTCCTAATAGAAACCTGAATTTAGAGAAATATGGAGGCTGTTATTGCTGAGCTCATTCTGAAAATGCGAATTGCTTTGCTCTGAGTTTGTGACCTGGAACAAGCATAGCATCAAAACACCTAATCTGTGTGCTTGCTCCAGGCCATAGAGAGAGAACATATGGAAGTTATCAAATGAGCATAACAACCAGGCAACAAGCATTTTCAGAAGCATAGCTACATGAACCCTTGCATTTCTGGAATAAGTTTAGTTTGTGTGTATTGTAGCACCCTCTAGTGTGTGATAGAAGTAGAGTAGGATTTGTTAGTGTAGGTAAATTTAGTTAAATCAGGGCTAAGCCTGAGATGTTGAATCTGGGTCAGGGTTCAGTGAGTCAGGGCTGGATGACTCATCATGGCGGCTCCTCTGGTGCCTCCCCCTGTTTCTGGGACATTGGAGAATGTTCCAGAGCTAGTGGGCAGGAGTTCAGGAGGAGCTGCCTGGAAAATGTATGAGGCCTTGGCCAATTCCCAGTAGTGGGCTGGCAGGGGGCAGAGATTACCTCATAAATAGGCATGAACCATGCCAGCAGGGGCATTCGGTGGAATATGGAGATATAGTGCTGTGGAGGCTGTCGGTGCCCCCTAGGGGTGCCCCGTAGTCTGGGGGGTGTCCTGCCTTGGGCCGGGGGCCGGGCTCAGGTGCTGAAAGGATCCTGCCACAACACATGGAGGAAGCCCTTCCTGGAGGCACGGGAGCAAGAGAGAGGACAGTGCGAGTAGATCAAGGGCCATTGCTTAAAGTGTTACTAAACCCAGTAATATGAAAATAGTTTATCTGACCCCCCACCCCCTCCCGCACCCCCACCGGGCAGTGCCGGCAGCTTTTAAATCTTCTTTTTACATTAAATTACTGCCACTATATACCTTTTTGGGTAATCTGTATACCACGGCCACGTGATAAACTGCAGGGTCTGCCTGACCTGTGTCCTCATGCTGTTATGGGAGGCAGATCATCCATGAATCAAGATGTGACATCCCACCCACTGTCTTCTTTTTTAGTTACTGGACATGGAGGAGGAGAGAGGGACTGGGCTGTCATTTAGGATCTGTATACACACCCAAATGTGTGATGTCAATATCATGTGATCTGGCTAGCTCTGATCAACCAGGAAATGTTCTCTCCAGCAATAGAGACCAAGCTGAGCATGTGCAGCCTTACCACTCTGACTGTGTCGTATCTGGCCTTGCCAAGAGAGACCCTGCAGGAGGGGGAGGATCTGTCCGTACAGGATCAAAAATCCCTTTGACACAATACAGAGGATTAACCCATTAAGTTCCACAGTGAGTATAACAAGCATGCTTTTCTGCATATACAGACAGATTTTACTGTTGTGGGTTTAGTAACACTTTAAATCTGACTGAGAGCTTGTCAGATCTACTAACCGTGATTCAGCTGGAGTCTGCAAGGAGGAGTGTCAAGGAGACTGTACATAGACTGTATATAGGAAGATGTCCCTGAAGTTGTTGCCAAAGTTTTGTTGCTGAAGCCAAGTGGGCATCCCATAACCTCCCATTCCTATCCGGGGTTGAAACTCCCCAAGAAAACATAAAAACAAAGTCACGGACTGGTGTGCCTGGCTGCGCAGGAGTGAGGGATCCAGTTCATCTGCGGCTCCTTTGGGGGTGCGCTACAGTATTACAATCTCTCATCATTCCTCTGGCGCTCTTCATTTACATATAATGTGGCAGATGACTTCAGAAGCCAATATACACAGATGTGCGGACTTGTATATCCCCACGCAGTGCTGAGAGAGATGAATGGAAGATGTAATGTGTGCTGACACGCATGAAAGCAATACATTGCTTACATTCCCAAATGGAACCTGTATGTTGCCAAGCTTACGAGTCAAATCAAAACAATAAAAATAATATATACACAATTACACTTTAGCTAACCACATCATAAATATATCATTTTACAATTATGCTAAAAAAAAAGTAATAAAAGCTGAAGTTTGTAAAACAGATCTTAGGACTCAATCAGACAAGTGTTGCCCTTTAAAGAGCAATCTGTGGTGGATTGCATTTTAGAGGGCATTTAACAGGTGGTGAGGAGGTGTTATATCGCCTCCTCACCACCTGTTTTAATCCATAAGTGATTGCAGCACAGCTTCTTCAGTTGAAACAACATACGGCTGGGATGTCTGCATTCAGTGCCAATCACAAGTTATTACTTGGATGAGTGGTTACATGTGAACAGCAGCAGCGACGGCCATTGATTTGTACAGAATACAAATAGTCAGGCAATTGCAACCTGCGAGTCATTTTAAATGTGATTTGACACATTTTTTTCTTTCTTTAGAAATGTCATTTTTGCTGCAGCATGTTCTATGCATGCTACAGATGCGCCACTTTACAGGCAAACTAAGGGGACCCCCCCCCCCCCCCCGGCACTATGTTTAAAGGAATTTTTCATTTTTATTGTTGCACTTTAAGCATCATTAAAATCACTGTTCCTAAAAGATTGTTTTTAAAACAAAAATTTGCATTGATACATGTCCCCCATGGCAGTACCCAGATCCCTATACAATTTTTATGGCCAGTTACTTGCAAATAAGCCTATAAAATGGGCACTTTAGATTTTTCCTGTTCGGCTCTTATAGACTTCAATGGGGTTTACCGTTCGAGTCTGAACAGGGGGGTGTTTGGCCCATCTCTAGTTGTCTGTTTGAATTACCCCTTACTGGACAACGCAGCTTATGACTACCCATGGAGTTTTGTGTATTGTAGTGTGCTGTAGCACTAGTGTAAATAATTTTACTGGATACATGCATTGAGTTGCCAATGAGAATGAAGGACAATACACCACAACATGCATATACAGCACATTAATACGCACTATGCTAATAGATGTGCATCTTGAGTGTTTAGGGCCCATTCACACCAGAACACGGTATGGGAAAGGCATGTTTCCATGTGGATTTCCCGCACTGCATAGGAACAAGCTGCCCTTACTAGATACACACAAGTGCCATTAACCAATAATGGCACCCCAAAGGCATTGAGCCAACGAGGCGCATTTGCAATCACTAAACCACAGGGTTTTATGCACATGATTATTAAAAGTCACACCTGCTGTACTTTTTGCACTTTACTGTGCATTTCAAAAACGGAATGTGCTGTTAAAATGCGTTCCGGTATGAACTGACCCCAAGGGGTTGATTTACTAAAGGCAAATCCACTCTGCACTACAAGTGCACTTGGAAGTGCAGTCACTGTAAATCTGAGGGGAAGATCTGCAATGAGGGGAAGCTCTGCCGATTTTATCATCCAATCATGTACAAGCGAAAAAGCTGTTTTTTATTTTCCTTGCATGTCCCCCTCAGATCTACAGTCACTGCACTTCCAAGTGCACTTGCAGTGGATTTGCCTTTAGTAAATAACCACCTAAGACCCCTTTCACACTGGGGCGGTTTGCAGGCGTTATTGCGCTAAAAATAGCGCCTGAAAACCGCCCCTAAACAGTCTCCACTGTTTGTTTAGTGTGAAAGCCCGAGGGCTTTCACACTGAAGCGGTGCGCTGGCAGGAGAAGAAAAAATCTCCTGTCAGCCGCTTCTTTGGAGCGGTGAAGGAGCGGTGTATTCACCGCTCCTAAACCGCTCCTGCCCATTGAAATCAATGGGACAGCGCGGCTATACCGCGGTAATACCGCGGCTATAGCCGTGCTATACGAGGGGTTTTAACCCTTTTTCGGCCGCCAGCGGGGGGTCAAAACCGCACCGCTAGCAGCCGAATACCGCGGTAAAACAGCGCTAAATATAGCGCTGTTTTACCGCCGCCGCCCCCTACCGCCCCAGTGTGAAAGGGGCCTTAGGGTATTTGGCAGGGGCTTATTTTAGTTTAGATGTAGTGCTAAAGGTTCAGGTATTGGAGGCACATACAAGATGGGGGGGGGGGGGTTGTGTTAGTACAGGTCACAGGAGATATTGTGTAAGGTTATGGAAGGATCTTTTGTAGGAAAGAACTTACCATAAATTGTATAAATCTCATCTACTAGAAGGATGGTTAGTTTACAAAATAATCCTAAATGTGATGTTGAGCATTGTACATCGTCCTTGGGTGACCCAATGCCATCTGCACATATACACAGTCAGGGGTGTAACTAGAAATCACAGGGCCCCATAGCAAAATGTTGTATGCCCCCCCCCCCCCAAAAAAAATGGCGGGGCTTAAATTAAATATATGGGCGTGGCTTAGAAAGAAAGAAAGAAAGAAAGAAAGAAAGAAAGAAAGAAAGAAAGAAAGAAAGAAAGAAAGAAAGAAAGAAAGAAGAGGATGGAGGGACAACAGGCCCAGATCCTACACCACAATAGCATATGCAATATATGTATTCCAGAAAGTTTAACAATCAACAGATAAAGATACTCCAAACACTTGGTGTTAGCTCTTCAATCATCCTCACCTGTGCCCAATGCAGAGTGGCCAGTGCCCAATGTGGCCTACCTGTTCCCAATGCAGCGTGGCCTGTGCCCAATGCAGTGTTGTCCAGTGCCCAATACAGATTCACCTGTGCCCAATGCAGTGTGGCCTGTGCCCAATGCAGTGTGTCCAGTGCCCAATGCAGCGTGTCCAGTGCCCAATGCAGCGTGACTTGTGCCCAATGCAGCGTGACCTGCCTGTGCTCAATGCAGCGTGTCCAGTGCCCAGTGCAGCCTCACCTGTGCCCAATGTGGCCTGCCTGTTCCCAATGCAGCATAGCCTGCCCGTGCCCAATACAGCCTCACCTGTGCCCAATGCAGCCTCACCTGTGATCAATACTGCCTCACCTGTGCCCACCTGTGCAAAATGCAGCCTGACCTGTTCCCAATGCAGCGTGACCCATGCCCAATACAGCCTCACCTGTGCCCACCTGTGCCCAATGCAGCCTCACCTGTGCCCAATACTGCCTCACCTGTGCCCACCTGTGCCCAATGCAGCCTCGCCTGTGCCCACCTGTGCCCAATGCAGTGTGACCCATGCACAATACAGCCTCACCTGTGCAGAGGAAGAGGCGAGCCAGTGGCGGAACTACCGGGTGATGAGGATGAGGAATGCATACCGCAGCCCTCAAATGGCTGTTGGGGAGCGTGGGGCTGCCTCAGAGTGGGAGGGCGAGCACCGCCCGCACGGTCCCCCAGCCAGGGGAAGTGAGGAGAGGAAGAGGCAAGCTGTCAGTATGAGCAGAGAGCTGTAATAGCTTTCATTTGAATTTCCTGTGCTTCCGGGGCTCACCGTCACATAGCCCCACCTCTTGGCCCGGCGCCTTTGATAACTTCACATGTCCCACATTGGACTGGTGTTCTATCTATCAAAGGCACCGGGCCAAGAGGTGGGGCTATGTGACATGAAAGCTTTTACAGCGGACCATCTCGCTCTCTGCTCGTAGACAGCTTGCCTCTTCCTCTCCTCACTTCCCCTGGCTGGGGGACCGTGCGGGTGGTGCTCGCCCCCCGCACTATGCATTCCTCATCCTCCCCATGGGCCCCTCTTGACTGCGGGCCCCATAGCGCCCGCATGGGTCGCTATGGCGGTAGTTCCGCCACTGTACACAGTGCAGGATAACTATAGCTCATATAGCTGTACGATCATCAAAATGTACCAACTGTAGTGTAAGGGACCATCTGATTGGATGGATGGTACACAATGGCACTCACACTACACAATTTTGGGTAAATTCTGCTCATCTGATGGATATAATCTAAAACAAAAAAATAATGGTGTGGGTAGCAGATGCATCACAAGACACCTGTCCAACCTTCTCAGCATTTTTCCTGTCAAACCTGCTTGTAATTTGATTGGGTCAAGGAAAGGATTATCTGAATGAGGGCCAGTTCACACCAGATGCAGTTCTGTGTGCTTTTTTTCTGCACCAAAATGCATGCACAGTGTTTTCCATATATTCCAATGGCTCTAGTTCACACCAATGCAGTCAGTTCCAGTCAGTTTCTGCATGGGAAACTGCCAGGAACTGACTGCACTGGTGTGGACTAGAGCCATTGGAATACATGGAAAACACTGTGCATGCATTTTTAGCGCCAGTTCACACCACAAAAATGCACTCATACGTTCCAGATCAGTTTTTGCTTACAATTCACACCACACACAGTTCCAGTGTAGTTCCAGTGCATTTTTTATACAATTTGCTAGGTTCCAGTACAATTCTGTGCAGAAAAAAAATGCAGCACGCTCTACTTTTTTTTTCTGCATCGGAAACTGACCAGAAACTGACTGCCCTGATGAGAACTAGAGCCATTGAAATTCATGGAAAAAAACAATACATGGAAAACACTGCATGCATTTTTAGTGTAGAAAAAAAGCACACGGAACTGCATCTGGTGTGAACTAGCGCTATATCCTTTGGTAATTACCTTATCATTTTGCACCTGTGATGCTACAATTGCAATTAGCCCATTCCAGGGAGTGTCAAGGTATATAAGCTATAGTGAGGCTTCATTCTGGTAGGCTTGGGTTGGTTGCAGGTGAAGGAAGAGGGGGAAAAGGTGAGTGTAAGGTTTTAGTCAGTATGGTATTTGAGAACTTTTTTGGGATGGGCTGTGCTGGCTTTATTTGATCCTGACAATAGTGCACTGTAATGTTCCTAAATTATGATGGTCCTTTGTACTGGATTTTTATAAAGGTTTTGTGTTTTAATGGTGCTTTTGGAAAGCTTCCTGGTTACACCTGTAGTGCCTACACACCTGTGCTACCAAGTTCTGCATGCTGTGTTGCTTTTGACACTTGAGCTAATTGGGGGGGGGGGTGTTTATAAAAGTTCAACAAACCCGCAAACCATGGGTGGTGGTACTATATCTCTTACCTAAAGACCTGGTGCTTGTTACCATGCTTCACAAATAAATGTGCATGTTCTAATGAGAGATTTCGTCTGTCTGTCTCGGTCTGTATTAGCACTGTGTCTTAAACCCAAAGCCAGTTGGGTACAGGGTTCCCTTTTTATGACCCACTTGGTATGGGTCTACTGTCTATCCTAAGTATATGTATTCACACCCCAAAAGTGTGTGTATATGTCTCATACTGGTATGTTTATTGTTATGTCTTAATGTGTTCGCTAAACTTTAATACATGCAGTACCCTCCTTGGTAGGTGCTAGAGAGTGTTGATCATTTTTGGCTTTTCTGCTTAACAGAAGTAGACAGGCAAATTTAGGTGCTGTCTGCTTAACAGAGCTGTGATTAGTGAGGTGTGCTCTGGGTGCAGCTCATGCTGTCTTGATGTTTCAGTGATCCAATAGCATGGAGGTATATTGGACAGAGTGAGGAAACCTAGCAGATGAGTGCATGGATGCAAATGCAGCCCTGGCCAATTAGAAGGGGATGTGCCCCCATGGAATACTGGGTGTCTGTGTTTAAGTATGAGGAGCACATGGGTTCTGGCCCACCTCCTAAGGAGAGGTTTAGGTGGGGAGGAGGCGGCTGCCTCTCGCCAGCAAAGATGGCCTCAAGTGTTAGACCTGAGGGCCTAAAGCCTGACCGCTACAACCCAGGGTTCTGGTGCAAGCTGACGGAGGAAGTCTACGGCTCTGGTCTTATGTTGCTGAGCAGGGGAGTGTGCAGCCTATTGCATTAGGGTGTGCACGCCAAACGCTCAAATGCATGCCTTTTCTCTGCAGCCTCAGCTGCACTGCACAGTGAATTAATGTATGAAGTGCTGAGTGGCTTCTTGTTTGTTCACACACTGAAGCATAGTAAACGGTTTACTATACTTCAGTCCTGAATAGACTGTGCGTGCAATGTGTTCATTTAGAAAATGAACTATTTACTAGCCCCTTCCCATGCTCTCCATCCCACAGCAGCTGGCACATCCCCCTGCGCACGCCTATGGTATAGAGCAGGGTTTGGCAACGCTTGGCCTGCTGCTAAATCTCTGGCCCATCAGTGCCTGTGATTAACTGACGGGCACTGGGCCTGTGGACAAGTGAATTGGGTGTTTGTTATGATAAAACTGCAGCTATATACCTCATTAAGAGCGTCAGATTACTCACTGCCTCTCGAACACCCCCCCCCCCCCCCCCCCAGTCCACAGCCACCTCTGTACCCCCTAACTTTATTTATTAGCAGGTGAATGCGGCCCTCCATGCATTCACATACACTAATTCCGGCCCTTTAGTGGGAAAAGGTTGCTGACCCCTGGTATAGTGTTGCCTAGAAGGAGGCTAACAGCTGTCACTAGACCTTTTGTGAGTACAGATCCCTGAGACTGAGTGTGTTGCTGAAATCCCCCTCTGGTCCTAGAAGTCAGCATATTGGGTTTGTGAGCTAAAGGAGACGCTAGCTAGTGTCTTGAAGATTTAAGTCCACTGATACTTTTCTGCTACAGAGGGACTTGTTCCATACAAACGTTGTATGGTTCAGTAGATGGTCTGCTCCACAGTCCTACAGAGTTGTCCTTGCTTGTGCATAGTTAGTTTGGAGTATCCGGTTGATTCACTTCTCCTATCCAAGTTCTCCAAATAAAACAAACAAATCCCCTAGACTGGTCATTGGCAGCAACGAGTGTGTGCACCTGGCTGTGAGGACTGTTGTGCCTCGTTTCCACTGAGCTTATCGGTTTGGGTCGGTACAGTTTGAATGGCCTAGAATGGTCCTGTCTATTCTGGTGAGCGTTTCCACTGCAATTTGGACCACAAGGGGCCATACAGGGTTTAGAAAAACTGCCTCAGCATAGCACAGCAGAGGGTTTTCTGTCAGCCAATCAGTGGAATGTATCGTAGCTCCGCCCTAACCGAACCGTTCCATTTTCTATGGCCCCACATCTGAAGCAGGACCCTGAATGGAGCGGTACGGTTCGGTTGTATGGGCCACTTTCATAATGGAAACACCCAAAATGGCGTACTGAACCGATCCGCTCAGTGGAAACAAGGCATTACTGGCTGCAGGATAATCAGTGGGAGACACAGGTACAGATATTCAAGCAGTTCTTGCGGGAGCAGTGCTACTACATACAGGTTAAAACTTCTGTTCGTTTTTGCCATCTGTGTCTCATTGGGGAGACTTCCCTTCCTGTCCCATAGGCAAAACAGGAAGTGAGGCAAACTAAGGAAATACCCCTGGCAACAACCCCCCCCCCCCACCCCCTGGTCACTAGAAATGGTGACCATATTTTGAAGATTTCAACTTATTACTATTCTGGGAGCAATCCAAAATTAGGCATTTTCTTTCACTTTAATAACTGTAAGCAGAACAAATAGCAAGGGCAAATTTCGCTAATGGACACACAGACTTCAATAATCTGAATGGGTGTTCTAATCCCCTCTTCACTCTGTCCAAAACTTAAAGGGTTTGTAGCGGCCGAAAAGCGCTGCAAAAACTACGGCAAAGCACCACTAAAAATAGTGGAGCTTTGTCGCTGATGCCTGGGCGCTGCCAGTGTGAAAGTGCCCTAAATGTCTGACCACAATCCATTTGTGTAATGTGGCGCGCATCTGCACAACACCACTTTATGCACTGCAATGTATTGAGCCTCTTTAGCAGTCATTCTTTATATACTCAATCTTCACTTTGTCAACACCACTTCTACTCCCAGCAGACTGTAGTGTACACAAATAAGCTAAAGTATGTCCATGGATTTGCTAGTCTAATCATGGTGTCATGTGTTTTTGTTTCCCCCCCAGTCTTTAAGATGTCTGGTCGTGGCAAAAAGGTCATGAAGCCTCCAGTTGTAAAGACCTCCAGGTCAGCTAAAGCAGGTCTCCAGTTCCCAGTAGGCCGCATCCACCGCTTTCTGAAGAAGGGAAACTATGCAGAGAGGATTGGCTCTGGAGCCGGCATCTATTTAGCAGCCACTCTTGAATATCTGTGTGCAGAGGTCCTGGAGCTGGCAGGAAATGCAGCCAGAGACAACAAGAAATCCCGCATCTTGCCCAGGCACATCCAGTTGGCTGTCAGGAATGACGAGGAACTGGCCAAGCTGTTTGTTGGTATCACCATTGCAGATGGGGGAGTCTTGCCCAATATTCAATCTGCTCTCTTGCCAAAGAAAAGCATGAAAGGCCTTTCACAGGAGCCCAAACCTGCAGAGTCTCAGGCTGTTTAAATGTTCGTCTTAGTCAAATATTTATTGATTGCGGTTTTATTGTTTTGTATACTTAATAAAACTTTCTACTAACTTTGACTCCATTATTTTCATTTGCAAAATGGTTGGGTCCATAGTCTTTGCCTAGCCAAGGATTTCAGCCTCTCAAAGATGCTTTACTGCCGTGGTGTCAATAGATGGGTCTTAAGCTGTGTGGGTTTACTATGAGGTGAACCCAAACCATATCAGCTGATCTGTTTTTGCCATGGCTCTACAGCAGGGGTAGGCAACCTCGGCCCTCCAGCTGTTTTGAAACTACAAGTCCAATTAGACATTGCAAGACCTTAACAATCAAAGGCATGACTCCTAGAGGCAGAGGCATGATGGGATTTGTAGTTTCACCACAGCTGGAGGACCGAGGTTGCCTACCCCCTGATCTACAATGATGATCTTCTGTTTTGCCCCTCAGTAAGCCCAGGCATGTGAGGAATGGGTGAAGGCAG
Source organism: Lithobates clamitans (assembly GCA_037952925.1). Taxonomy (NCBI): domain Eukaryota; kingdom Metazoa; phylum Chordata; class Amphibia; order Anura; family Ranidae; genus Lithobates; species Lithobates clamitans. The sequence goes on from JBBGZY010000723.1 coordinate 10,556,603, forward strand.
TCTAAGATGGATGTGGAGTTCCTCTAGGAGGACTGTGGAAGCTTGGCCAGGACAGCTACAGAAAGGGGGCTGCTGCAGCCATGTGGGCTTGGTAACCAGAGAAGGATAGCTGGGCACTAGGACTCTGCAAACAAGGGGCCTGTAGTTCTGCCTGTAAAGGGCATTTACTAAATTCTGACTAATCCCTATTGTCGGATCACCTAACAGTGTGCCAGCTGGTCCTGGGAATTTTTGTACTTCAAACAAATGTTGTGCTAGAGGAGTGTCTAAATGGACTGTACAGAAGCTTTCCCTGGGAAAAGTTCTGCTAAGTGGGCATCCCATAATGCCCCTATCCCCATCCAAGGTCAATACCCCAAATAAATGTGTTGCACCCTCCTAGTGGTACTAGGATGTGTACAGGGTTTTTGATAGAGTAGGTAATTTCCGGGATTGGCTGGCAGCAAAGTCTGGGTGTTTTGATCTCGGTTTGGGAGTGACTCGGTGTAGGGATGGGTGATCCACAGGCAGAATCACCAAGGCCTCCCACTTCCAGAATGTCCTAGTGTCTTCTGGGAAGGAGAGGTGGAGCTGCCTGGGGTGTTCTGAGGAGCTCTGACCAATCCCCAACCTGGATTGTCAGGGGGCAGGCCTCCTTAAATACCCAGGGTCAGCCCAGCTGGGGAGGAGTTGGTATCAGGTGGAAAATGGAGTGTTAGGCTGTCGTGGCCTTTGAGGGAGCTTCCCAGTCTGGGGGGGATCTTGGGCCTAGGCTCGGGTGTGGATTGGACCCTCTCACAGCCCAGAGGTGTCCTGACCAAGAGGACAGGAGGAGAACACTACTGGGCAAGTCTCCATGAGTTCCACAGAAGCAATGGTGAGTGTTCTCAGTCAGGAGGTCTGGGATGGGTGCAGAGCCAGTGGAGTGGACTGGTGGCACAGGCAGTAAAAATGGGCGGCTGCAGCCAGGAGGGCTGGCAGCACTTGAAGATGTGGTACTGGGCTCAGTAGCCACATGGACAGCTAGCACAGGGATGTCCTATATATTTCTCCCTTCGCCTTTCAGGACAGCACCTTGGAGAGAGCGCAGCTCCACCTCTTAGACAGGAAACACTGCGTGACAACGCCCCTTTAAAAAGCCGCTGCTTCCACCATGCCGTCAGTTTTAGCGTTTCCTCCGCCATGGTGGAAGCACTGCTTGGGGAACCAGAGGGGCTGCGCTCTCTCCAAGAAGAGGGTTTTGGCAGGGCCTCCACGTTTGGGTACTCAGACCAGCCCAGCTCCTTCCCGCACGTGAGGGGGGTGCTCCGGTGTCCCTTCTCCGGCTCACAGGAGTAATGGTCTGCCGGAAGTTTTTCTACCCGGGGTGTTTAGGAGGCTGCGGTTGTGCTCAGAGCGTCCATGCCAGGCCTCTGCATGGCGGCGCCGAATCCCGGACAGTGGATGACGCCAGTTCCGGTGGGTGGAGACTTCCGGCGGGGCATAGCAGCGATTGGTTCCTGCTGCTGGAACGCAGGAGGAAGGGGCGGGTCCTCTGGCCGGGACTTCCTTTTGTTTGGCACATGGAGCCTAGTACACAGTGCAGCAGCTGCGGATTTCACTATGGAGACCGCAGCAATGGTGGATGCAGGCGCCCAGGTTCCCGGCCAGGCCCAGGTAGGAGAGGTGCGGTGGCACCTCTTTCCTTTTATATCACTGGGTGTTTATCTTTTATATGGTTCAAAGCCTGCTGCTGTCTGCTATGGGGTAAAATTTTTCCATTAGCAGTTCAGCAAAGGAGTGAGACTGGGTACTTAGGGTGTTGGCTGGAGGTACTACTTTTCTCTGAAGCCTTAGTTCTAAGGACCTGGCTTTTTCTTGTTTCTCTGTTTCAGAAAGCTACTGCCAAATCAGAGAACAGGGAGAAAGTGCCCCTCATGCAAAAATCCTTTAAGGGACTCTTGGCCCAAACCACTGAGCAAATCCTGCATTGTGGATTTAGTAAAAGAAGAATCCTCACAAGAGTGCAAAGAACTCTTATCTTCTGTGAGGAAGGAATTAGCAGAGGCCCTAGGGACAGTGCGTTCCCTTGTGAAACGCGGCCAGAGTTCCAGCCAAGAACAGAGTTCTCACTCCAGTTTCCCTCAGTCCACTTCCAGACAGGTGGAAGGTGAGTCAGAGGAGGAAAGGGAAAGCATTCCACCCTCAACCATTGATTCGGAGGAGGAGGTGGAAGAAGAGTCAAGATCCTCTAGATATAAGCTTTCACTTGAGGTGGATTAATTACTCAAGGCAATTTATACTACCCTGGAGATCCAGGAAGAAAAAGCTCAGCTGTCCGTGCATGACAAGATGTACCTGGGGCTGGAGGAAATTAAACACAGGGTGTTCCCTGTGTATAAAGTGTTAACAGACACTATTAAAAGGGAATGGAAGGATCCAGAGAAAGGACAGTTTTTTTTCTAAAGCCCTCAAAAGGAGGTTTCCTTTTGAGGAGAATGAGGAACTGTTGTGGAATAAAAAAAACAAAGATAGATGCTGCTTTTTCTAGGAAAACTGATTTAACTTTTGAGGACATGGGTATTCTCAAAGATGCTATGGATAAGAGGGCAGATGGGCTACTGAAGAAAGACTCATCTCTAGCTAATCTTAAGCCAGCAATGGCGGCTACAGTTGTGGCTAGGAATCTGGAGTGTTGGTTAGATCAACTTAAAAATCATGTAGTTGCAGGTACCTCCAGAAAAGACTTATTGGAGTCCTTCCCTACCCTGCTTAAGGCAGTAAAATATGTCAGATGCCTCTGCAGAATCTATCAGGATGTCAGCCAGGTCCTCTGCGCTTGTTAACTCAGCAAGAAGAGCACTCTGGCTAAAGACCTGGTCAGGGGATTCGGCTTCTAAAGTAAAACTGTGTGGAATTCCCTTTTCAGGAGACCTGATGTTTGGGCCAGAACTGGAGACTGTCCTTGACAGGACGGCAGATAAGAAGAAAGCTTTCCCCACAGTAGAAGAAAATGGTACAGCAGAGGAAAAATTTTCATCCTTTTTGACAAACCGATAAGGAAAAGGACCACACACAGAAGAGACCCTGGTCTTAGAGAGGAAGAGGTAGAGGTGGGGTACTCTTTAAAACCCCAGAACAAACCCCTAAAAAACAATGACCATCTAGTAGGGGGGAGACTACAGGACATCTTACCAATTTGGGAAAAAACAACAAAGAGTCCTTTTGTTCTGGGGTTAATAAAAAAGGGTTATCAATTGGAATTCTCACAAAGCCCCCCAAATCGGTTTTACATCACAAACCTGCCAAAGGATCGGGAAAAGGCTCTGGCCATGAAGTCTGTTACAGGAACTGATGCAACAGAAGGTCATTTCCCAGGTTCCGAAAGATCAAGAGGGGAAGGGGTTTTACTCCCACATTTTTCTGGTCAAAAAGCCATCAGGAAAGTTCTGCCTGATTCTCAATTTGAAGGTTCTAAATCAATCCATAAAATACAAAAAATTCAGGATGGATACAATTTTCTCAGTGAGGAACTTGCTAACCCCCAAATGTCATATGGCTTCCATCGATTTGAGAGATGCCTATCTCCATATACCAATAGTGCCCCAAAAGTTCCTGCGTCTCGCAGTCAATCGGGGGGGGTTTGGCACCTGCAGTTTCGGGCTCTGCCTTTTCGGTCTCTCCTCTCCCAGGGTATTCACAAAAGCTCATCAGATCCTAAGATGGGCAGAGAACAATGTGGCCTCTCTATCAGCAGTCCGTCTGAAGGGAACGGAAAACACCTTAGCAGATCTCAGCAGGAAAGAAATAAGGGAAGCAGAGTGGTCTCTCAATCAGGAATTATTCAAAACAATTTCCAGGAGTTGGGGTTATCCCCAAGTGGACCTCTTTGCAAAACAGAAAAATGCAAAAATACCAGTCTTCTTCTCTCTTCAGAGACAGGATCAACCTCTCAGAGTAGATGCGTTAGCTCACAAGTGGGACTTCCATCTGTCCTACGCTTTTCCCCCGTTTCAACTGATACCAAGGGTGTTAGCCAAATTCAGATTGGAGTCCACGGAGCTAATATTAATAGCTCCTTATTGGCCGAAAAGACCCTGGTTTTCAACCTTGATGAACCTCTCAGTGAAACCTGCTTGGAGATTACCAATCAGGGCAGATCTGTTGAGTCAGGGCCAAATTTTCCTTCCAGATCCAGCTTATCTCAAACTAACAGCTTGGTTTCTGAAGAACAAATCTTAAGACAGAAGGGTTTATCAGAGAAGCTTATTTCTACCCTTCTTGCAAGTAGAAAAAAAGTGAAGAGAGACAATTACTTTAAAGTCTGGAAGATCTATAATTCTTGGTGTTCCAGTAAAAACTTTGATTTTTGTACCACATTTTCAGTTTTGGAATTTCATCGAGGGATTGGAGAAGGGGTTAGCAGCAAGTACGCTCAAGATGCAGGTAGCTGCTTTATCAGTTTTTTTTGGAAAGAACTCTGTCAGGGGAACCTTTTTTAATAATCAGATTTTTTAAGGCAATGGCAAAAGTAAAGCCTAGACCTGTTGTTAGTTTTGCCAAATGGGATTTATCTTTAGTTCTTCAGGGACTAAGGCACCGTTTGAACCCATAGAAGAAGCATCATTAAGTTTCTTGATGTTAAAGACTATTTTACTGGTAGCAGTAACTTCCGCACGTAGAATTACTGAGTTACAAGTCCTTTCAATTAAAGAGCCCTTTATGAGATATCTACAGGATAGGGTAGTCTTAAGGACGGATCCAGCATTTCTGCCAAAGGTGGCTTCAGTTTTTCACCGTACACAGGAAATCATTCTCCCTACTTTTTGTCCTTTACCTTCGGGGGCAGGAGAAGAAGCTTTCCATACTCTTGATGTCAGGAGGTGTCTGCTTAAATATCTGGAAAGAACAAAGGAAATCAGAAAGTCATCTTCACTCTTTGTTTTAATGGAAGGTACTCACAAAGGAGGTAAAGCTTCCAAGAGCACCCTCGGAAGATGGTTAAAGCAAGCCATTAAAGAGGCATACAAATCTTTGGGTCTGGAACCTCCGGAAGGGGTATTACCTCATTCTACTCGAGCAGTGGCGGCATCATGGGCAGAAAGGGCCGGGGCATCTCCTGAGCAAATCTGCAAGGCTGCCACATGGTCCAGTTTTTCGACCTTCATAAGGCACTACCACTTGCATCTACTATCAGCCTCGGACCAATCATTTGGTAGGAAGGTTTTGCAGGCAGTAGTTCCACCCTGAAGTAAGTTTCTCAGTTATCCTCTCCAAGATGCTGTCCTGAAAGGCGAAGGGAGAAAACCTTAGTTAGACTTACCGGTGATGGTATTTCTAAGAGCCTTTCAGGACAGCACCCTACTTCCCTCCCTTGGTTATCATATGTAAAGTATAATTATAGGACCTGGTAATTGTCTGATTACATTTTCCAGCATGTCGGAGGATTTCTCGGTAACAACTGACGGCATGGTGGAAGCAGCTGCTTTTTAAAGGGGCGTTGTCACGCAGTGTTTCCTGTCTAAGAGGTGGAGCTGCGCTCTCTCCAAGGTGCTGTCCTGAAAGGCTCGTAGAAATACCGTCACCGGTAAGTCTAACTAAGGTTTTTTTTTTTTATATCAAAGCGGCCTGCAGTCCCTGCCTGCAAAGGGCATTCCATTTATGCCTGGCTGAACCAGTGTCAGGCCTTCAAATCGGTGCTAGTTGCTCTGGAAAATGCAAGTAAGTGTTGGGCTGGAGGAAGAGAGGAGGTTGTGTATACCGTGAGTGTATATGTGTAGCCAAGGGTTTGCTACTATAGTTATTACAGTTGTTGTTATTTCAAATTAGTTTGGCTCCCTCTAGTGCCCGAGAGCCGGATCGCCCGCCTCTGAGGGGTCTCGGAGTACAGCTTTGCCATCCTAGCAAGCGGACCGGCCTGTGCTTCAGAGCAGAAGAAAGCCCCTGCACTTTAGCCCACCAGGAGTTGAGGTGCGGAGGCCCCATCTTCACCAGACGGAGACACCAGGAGGGGATTCCAGACGGAGCCTCACAGCCATTGGAGTCCATTGTGGTGAGAGGGCACCTGCCCATTTCAGTAGAGAGTACAGTATTGCTAAGAGTTCTTTCAACAGACTGCTGGTGAGACTTGTAGTTCCACGGAGGTGAATCTACTTCTTCACAGGCATCATACAGCCAAACTTTGGGGGCTTGTCTTTCTCCCCTGCGCTGTAAGGTCAGTGCTGTATTGCACTCGCATGTAAGGAGGAATCTACAGGTGGTGGTTTCTTCAGTTTAATAGCCATCAGCATATCTTTTGCTCTACAGTCATTTATTTTCCTTTGTTATTGTGGATTACAAATACTGCAGTTTAAACATCAGGCTAGCTGAAGATATCCGGAGTTGAAAGAACTTTCATCATCTTCCTCTCTTATACCAAGCACTGCTGCTCTGCTTTTAAGTTGAACTCTGCTTTATAGCCTAGGGGGAGCCATTGAGTATATGCTAGACTTTACACTGTTTTTGAATGTAAAGAATATTATACTGCATTTTGGTCTGTGTGTTATGGCCTCAGTGGGAAGGTATTTAATGTTTTGAAGATATTGAGTACGTATCCCTCTGTACACCTGTTCACGTATACTCTTGAAAAAGCGAATATAAGTTCTGTATATCTACATTGGATGATACCAATTGTCAATTGCAATTTGTGTTTAGTCATGCTTTTCGTTGTGTTCCATTATTTACTTTAGTAAACTTTTCTGAGTAGTTTAGTGACATTGTGTGAGCTTCTCATTGCTTACATCACATTGCAGAATGGAACCCAAGGTGTCAGAGGTAAGAGAGGATCTGCAGAGTCGGGGTAGCCAGTGGGATATAGAGTCAATCATTAGCCCTCACGGGGGGTACCGCTACATATAGTTCAGTCCCAACATTGACTTTCAATCTTCTGGGCATCTCATAATTTCCTTATCCCTGTCCAAGTTAATTCCCTCAATAAAAACAAGTGCATGGACTGGTTTTCTGCCTGAGGGTGAATGAGAACTGTGTACCTGGCTGGGCAGGGTGACAGAGGGACTACAGTACTTAGCAGCCCCTATGGGGGTACTGCTACATTTGGGGACTCATTCCGGGACTGTTAACAGGTAACCTAGCCGGGGGAACTGCACTTTGTTCTACCACCCTGAGAAATTGAACCCAGAGAACCTGCAGTTAGGACTGTCACGTATAGCCGCAGGAGGCTGGAGCAGGCCTGGTTGGGGACCTGTTGACTGTGTACTGCCCAGCAGGAACCAGAAGTTGTCCCTGAAATGTCAGCTGCCTTTATGTATTCTGCTGACCCAACCTGAAGGAGCCAGTGTTGGAGGGAGATGTGCCCTCAGGTGAGCCAGGAGGGGAAGGCAAGATCAGGGCCATAAATTGGGGTTCCCCCAGATTGCGGTGGAGTTAGGGTCCCAGGAAGAGATCGGTCGCCCCACAGCAGCTCGGAGAAGGAAGTGGAGATGGAAGGCTTCCAGGTCTAGGAAATCCAGTCTGGGTGGTAGATGTTCCAGATCTGGCTATGGGAGCTGAGGAAGCAGCAGAAGATAACTTCTTTACAACAGACCCTCCACCACCCAGACCAGAGCAGCTGGATTCAGGCAATGGGTCAAGAGGTCCCACAATGCTTGTGTCCTGTCAGGAAAAGGGAAGCCCAGAGAAATGCCCAGGTTTTCCAGGTTCCAGCGGAAAGTTGCTCTGGAGTTGGGTCTGGATTACCGTTATATCCCTCCCGAGACCACGGACATTATTGAGAACTCCTGGGAGATTGGGAGGATGACCTGATTTGGTAGTCTCTGCATATCCCTAAGACTCTGTGGGTGCCAAAATGTGAGGAGACCTGGGCCCTCTTTGAGGACATTCGGAAGGAATGGAGGCTGGGGATAGCAATTCACAAGGACAGTGTGATGGTCGTAAAGGCAGGATGGTCTGCGAGAAGTCACTCTGTCTCCATCAGGGATGAAAGGGCTGCAGGAGGAGACTACCCAACCCGCATTTCTTTGCGTGAGAGGACTATTGTAGTGTATAGACTATGTGCAAACGAGAAGATCTGGACAGCCGCACTCCAGGAAGTAATAATCCGAGTTTCTTTATTTTAAAATCAGGAACACATCAGATACAGGACATCATAGACAGAGTGTACAGATCATAGGCTAACGCGTTTCACAATTGTCCAAGTGCTTACTCGAAGCTATGAGTAAGCACCTGGACAAGTGTGAAACGCGTTAGCCTATGATCTGTACACTCTGTCTATGATGTCCTGTATCTGATGTGTTCCTGATTTTAAAATAAAGAAAAACTCGGATTATTACTTCCGTCTGTCCAGATCTTCTTGTTTGCACATAGTCTCTACTAGCATGAGCCAGCACCTGGAACCTCTCATCTCTGGAGAGCAAGATCAGCTTTACACCTGGTGATACCTAAACTAGTGCGGGGATAACTTTTGTATTGTAGTGTACAGCCCACCATTGAAATGGCCACATGAACTGCTGGAAGGTTGCAGACTATGTTCTTTTCTCCCTGACTCTTTTGCAGGATCAGACCGGCCTGCCACCCTGTGCTGTGCCCGAAGGATGGACTTTCCTGTTGCTGGGTGAGGTCTGATTCTTAATCTAAATCTTTAAGGAGCCTGTCAGTCTGGGGAGGGGCCCCCTCCAAAGAGTACTGGTCACTTCATGTGCTGTTTTTTTTTTTTCCCCCCCCTTTGTTTGTTTCTGTCAGCAGGTCATAACCCCCTGCTGACAGAACAAAAGAAGAAAAAAAAAAAGTGTTTGAACTGATGCATATGGTCTGGACATTCAAGCTGGGTTCACACTAGAGCACGCAGTGGCTCCCAGCAGGAGTACGGTGTGTCTCCATTCACTCTTTGAGTGTAGCACCCTCTAGTGGTACTAGGATGGTGTACAGAAAGGTGTGGTGTGTGTTTTTTTTTTTTTTTTTAAGTAGGCAAATTTCCAGGCTTGACTGGCAGCCAATGTGGTAAAGAGATAAAACTGCGCCATTTGGGAAGAAATTAGAACAACTAGAGCAGCTACATATAAATGTGACTAAAATTTGTGAACTCAAGGTGAATGTAGCGCTAATAAAAGCTGTGTGAAACAGCTACATAATCTGAAAAAGGTAATAATAAAAAACATGTGGATAAACATGTAAGAAATCTAAGCACGTGAACCTAATAAGGTGACAAAGCACAAGTGTAATAAAAAGGAAGGGTGAATCTCGGATGAAAAGTAATGGTGATGACAATAAATGGTCCTTCAAATTATGGACAACTTAGTGTAAAAAAAGGACAAAAAAAAGTGAATGTCTTGACAACTAATGTCCCAAAAGAAAAGGAGGTTTGTGGAAAAACCAAGGAGTCCGTCAGATAATAAACATCTTCATGTGGGCAATCGGAGACATCAAATAAACTGTTGTCAGCAGATATCACCAAGAAGGAATAAAATGGGTACTCTTACCGGAACGTGTGGATCTGGATGTCAGCGACACCAGATCAAACAAGCATGGATTCAAGCAGCACAAGATATCCTAGGATAGTTGGCATAGTCTTTCTACCAGCCTGAAGGACTATCTCCTCTGCTGCCACTTCCAGTAATGTCTTCTATTAGCGTGAAATGTCTTCTATTGAGTGTGAAAGCATTCAAGCTTTCACAATGGAGTGGTGCTTTGCAGACGCTTTTTTTAGCGATATAGCGCCTTTAAAGTGCCTCTGTGTGAAATTGGCCTTAGAGATATCTGTCCAAAAGGGCCTAATAACAGGACATTCCCAAAACACATGTATAAATGTGGCAGGATCTTCTGGACAACGCCAACATCGGCTTTACAATTTTTACATGTGATGGCTGCCTTAATTTGGTTCCCTTTAGCCTTTTTCACCTGTTGAGCCTGCCAGGTAGGTAGAGTTTATAAAGACCAAGCTGCTGCAAAAATGGCAGTTGGTCCAGACTGACAGTAATGTTTAAAAAAAAAAAGGGGGGGGGGGGTGTCAGTGTCACTTAATTTTGTTTAAGGAAGATCTGTCTTCTGCTAGATTGTCCTAACAGTACCCTTTACTACTGTCCAAAGGTGTCTCACTGCTCCTCCAGTTGAGTGAAAACACCCCAAAGATAAAGTTACTGATCAGATTAGCAGGTATAAATTAAAGGGGGAAGGGGGAACAAATGCAGCTGCCATATTAAAGTGGAACGTTACCCATAACTTGATAAAAAAAAAAATGTTCTTTAGCAAGGAACATACTTTCCGTATTAATAATTATGTTACCAAAAATTAGTGTGTGCTGTAAATTGCCTCCAGAATTGTTCCTGTCTCTTTTTGCTAGAGGCTGCCATTTTGCTGAAGCCCAGAGCCCCAGCAGTAAATCATAAAGATCGGAACTAAACCCATTGATTTAACCGTTACAAAGTTACATTCCTAGAATGCTGGGATTGCTAACTCACATTTTCTTGTATCTTCAACTAGACTGTCAAACTTTCAAATGCTGGTGTCGTAACTGATCACATGTGCAGCACTGTGGCAGTTGCAGATCAAACAGAAGCAGCTTCTTTGGCTGTAAAGGATAGGAGGGTTTAATTTCCCTTTAAGGCTGTCAGCAGATCGGCCTCTACAAATGCCCACAAATAGAGAGCAACTGAGCATGTGCAGAGCAGAGTGAGACAGTGTATTACTGGCTTTTAAACAGTATAGACCAGTGATGGCGAACCTCGGCACCCCAGATGTTTTGGAACTACATGTCCCATGATGCTCTGGCACTCTGCAGTGTAGATGAGCATCATGTTCCAAAACATCTGGGGTGCCAAGGTTTGCCATCACTGGTATAGACACTTATTTTTAATGTTTGACATGGCTATACCTGCAAAAGGGGCCAGCCTGAAGTGATCTAGCAGGACTTGCCCTGTATCCAGGTTACTTTGTTTCCTGCTCCCCCTTCCCTCTTCTACTGGCTTCTACAGGGAATGCTTTCAGGATAAAAAGTGTGGGAAAGGGTCAGTAAACATGTAATTTACCGGCCCCTTCCTTTTCTGAATGGGCCAGTGAGTTATAGGTCTGTTTAGACCCCTGAAACCTCACCAAAGCCCCTCAACAGGGCTCCTTGCAAATTAAAAAAAAAAATAGTAAAAAATAATAATAATAATAATAAAATAAAATGTAAAAAAAAAATAAAGTAACAAATTAAAAACTACTGACCCTGTCCTTTGCCCTAGTGATCCTGTCCTCTGCTCTACTGACAATGTTCTCTGCATTACTGACAAAGTCCACTGCCATTTTGACACTGTCCACTGCTCTACTGACTGACACTATTCACAGTCCTACCAACACCAGTGGCGGATCTACCAGATTCACTGCAGGACTGTAATAAAGGGCCCTGCGATGTGAGTAAAGGGTCCCAGGATCAGTGGGAAAAACTCTCGGGCTCAGAGGGAAGGGCCTTGGCCAGGGGGCCCTTCATGGTTTGTTACACCGGGGCCCTGAAGGTTCTAGTTACGCCTCTGATTGGTAAGTTTAGCTTTATGCAGTGTGCTATAAAAGTCTTAGCTTTAGTTTTGAGTGCCTCCTGAAGCAAAATTGGCAATACATTTCATGGCATGTGAAGGTGCTCAAACCCACATTACATGTAGTGTCATAGCTGTAAATCTAGTGTGTGAGATCTAAAGCATTGCTATCTCAGGAGATTTGGTGATGTCATGGTTCTCCTTGCTGAAGGTCCTAACATGAAGAAACAAAGCCCTACATCAAGGGTCTCCAATGTATGGCCCTCCAGTTGACCAGGAACTACAATTCCCATTATTCCTGGTCATATCTGTGTATGTCAGAGTTTTGCAATGCCTCATGGGATGTGTAGTTCCGCAACAGCTGGAGGTCCCTGCCCTACATTTTCAAAGATGGCTACACACACAGCACAGAATGAGGCATGAGTCAGTAATATGGGAAAGATAAAAATAAGCTACAGGGACACCACAGGCAGAACTTGTGATAAGTATTCCCCTTTTATTTATTTTTTTGCCAGCGTCTTGGCACAGGAGCCAGAAGCAAGTGGAGATCACTGGAATAGCGATGTCTACTGCAGTAATTTACAGCTTCCAGGGGCATCATCCCCATAGTGTGAATATATACTGCATACATAGTCGGGTCCATGTATAAAAATGTGACCGTGCCTTATTTTTATCTTTAATCTGACAGCAGTGAAAGATACACTTCATCTTCCTTTCTGATATGTTTCACCTACTGCTAGGGCTTAATGTAGGGCTCGACAAGGAAGCCCCAATATTAGGGGAAAAGCTTTTGGCATCTCGGAAAATTATGATTCAGGTGCTCAATTTTTTGGTTGGGCATATATTTTTTTTACCCTGTTGGGGAGGTTCACTCATTCTCTTTTTGTACTGGTGGTCATTGTCACTGCAACAGAAGCTGAGGTATAATCCAAAATGTGAGATCTCACCATAACAAAAGGTGAAGTTAAAACTTCGAATAGAAATGGCTGTTAAAGTGACAACTGTCTAAAAGCTTTCCCTCACTTTAGAGATTTTCTCTAACTTCCCATTGCACCTCTAAGGCAGAAAGTAAAGCGAAATCTCCTGAACACTACAGACAGCAAGAAACAACCTGATGAGTTTCAACTATTCTCCCTACTCTATTCAAAATTAATAAGAAAAATTGCATTTGACACTTCTGGGAGAGTCTTGATTTCCGTATCCCTCACTGCTTCTTGCGTTTCTATCCTCTGACCCAAAGTCGGAGGAGAGAGCCTCCAACTTTGGTTCTCTGGGGGATGCAGGCCCTCTGCAGGGAACTTCAGTTTGTTTGTTTTTCAATGTGACTGTTGAGTCCCGTTTACGTTAAAACAAATTTTGACTTAAACCTACAGAAGTTACTGCCAAAAACAAAAACCTTGATTTCTAAACTTTCACATAAAAGATCTGAATATATCTGCCCTGCTGAAAGCAGATTGCTATAAGAAGCAACAATGTGCTTAAGACTCAGGAAACAGTAGAAGTAAATGACGTCAATACGTTTTTGTTCTAATTCCAAGTCAAGAGAAACAAAACAGTGAAAGGTTGACTTAAAAGGACCTTTCTATAGTTATAACTATAGATACTCTATACCTGGATTTTGCTTGTCGCCATAGCAACTTATTTCTGGCCACCTGCAGAAGATATTGTATGAAGTTATTAAAAGGAATAAAGACGCATACAGAAAATAAACTAAAGCAAGGTTCATAGGGGTGGATTTACTTAAAGTGGTTGTAAACCCTCAAGGTTTTTCACCTCCATGCATTCTATGCATGGAGGTGAAAAACCTCCTGTAATCATGCAGCCCCCCCGAGCACCCATTTTACTTACCTGTACCCTCTCTTTCTCGCGCCAGGGATGAGCATACCAGCAAAAGCCAGTGTCTCGGTTCCTGATTGGATGGATTGATAGCCACTGGTTCCCGCTGCTGTCAGTCAAATCCAATGACGCGAGTGCGGGGCACATACACAGAAGTAGGACTCGGGAGTGCGCCCGCACAGTGGTCCCAAAAGAGTGCTTCTCTGGCGGGGCACTCGAGAAGAGGAGGAGCTTACTAACCCCGCTGAGGGACCCCAGAAGAGGAGGATCAGGGCAACTTTGTGCAAAACCAACTGCACAGAGGGGGAAAGTAGAACATGTTTGTTATTTTTTCTTTTTTTTAAACTGAAGCTTTACAACCCCTTTTAAGGCAAATAGACTGTGTGCTTTGCACTCAATTTCCTCAAAGCTTAGTTAATGTGTTCAAGCTACGCTTTGTAAAGAAAAAAGTTTTAACCACTTCCAAACTGCGCTATAGCCGAATGACAGCTACAGCAGGGTCGTCCAGTTCTAGGAGGGCCGTCCTCCCATGATCGCGCCCACTGTGGCACGCTCTGTGATCGCTATGTCAATAGGACACAGCTGAGCACAGATCACGGTAAAGGGCCAATCACAGCGGCCCTTTACCACGTGATCAGCTGTGTCCAATCACAGCTGATCACAATGTAAACACAAGTCGGTTAAAGGCATTCCTTTCCTCTCATGGACAGCCTGAGGAGAGGAGAGCTGGTAACTGGTTTGTGTAAAATGGACTTTTACACTGATAATCAGACACTGATTATCAGTGCAGTCCCAACAGTGGTCACCAGTGCTACCAATCAGTGTCACCTATCAGTGCAGCCTTATCAGTGCCTCATCATCAGAGCCCATCAGGTTGCAAAATTTTATAACAAACTTTGGAAAAGGTTTTATTTTTTCAAAAAATTTCGTTTTTTTCCTGTTTATTTAGCAAAGAAAAAAAAAACCCAGTGGTGGTTAAACACTACCAAAAGAAAGCTCTATTTGTGTGAACAAAATGATAAAAACTTCATATGGGTACAGTGCTGCAGGAGTGCGCAATTGTCATTTAAATTGGACAGCACTGAAGGGGGGTCAAAGTGCCCAGTAGGCAAGTGTTTAATGCATTACTTATCCTCTCAGCACTCAGGCTTTGCTCTCCGCATTCTTGGGTAACTTCTGGGTTAAATGATGCATATTGTCATTGGAATTCTGTATAAGGGATCATTCACATGGACATATCAAAAATACCACCACATAATATCTAGGGTCTTGCTGGCAGAGGGATCCTATGAATTTGCTTTACACATGTAACACATGTACAATGTTTACATGAGCACAGCAACCAGGGACTTTATTGGCCGCTGCTAGGGCTGACATGTCAACATCAATGTATCGCAGGTGATTGCACACACTCAGTCTGAATGAGTCAGTGACGCATCAGCTGACCTCAGGCAGTCATTCATGACTGACTATCAAAGATCATTCTGCGTATGATCCATTGACACCTTAGGCTTGATTCACACTGCCGTGACTTTGGATCCAACTTGTGAGACCCCAGGACGCGTCACATGTGAAATCCCATTTTAGTCAATGAGAGCTGTCTTAATTAGCACTACTGAAGTTGCTCCGACTTTAGAAAAGGTTCCTGTACTAGTTCAAGTCGACTTCTAACTGATTTGTGCCCATAGACTTTAATTAGGTGAATTAATAACTGAATACTTCAGACAAGCTCACAGTCAGCTACTTTAGACAAAATATCAGTCATCCACTTCTAGAGATGCATCAGCTCTTCATCAGATTACTTCATAAAGTCCCAAAGTGAGATTAGTAGCCATTGTAGCAATATGCAATCTGTGGTATTATGGAAGTCATTAGGATAAATCATAATTTAAATTGTAACACTATTTAAAAAAAAAAAACTATCTACTGCTGAAGCTTTTAGTCAAGCAGTGAGAAGTAATTGAACACATAATACATTTCTAAGACACTATTGCATCCTCCAATCTACAGGTGCATCTCAAAAAATTAGAATATCATCAAAAAGTTAATTTATTTCAGCAATTCAATTCAAAAAGTGAAACTCGTATATTTTATATAGACACGTTACACACAGAGTGATATATTTCAAGCATTTCTTTCTTTTTATGTTGATTATGGCTTACAGCTAGTGAAAACCCAAGATTCAGTATCTCAGAAAACTATAATAATAATAATACTATAATATTACATAAGACCAATAAAAAGGATTTTTGATACAGAAATGTTGGCTTACTGAAAAGTACCATATTTATCGGCGTATAACACTTACTTTTTTCCCCTTAAAATTAGGGGGAAATCCCGGGTGCGTGTTATACGCCTATCTCCTGCGATCCCCCGCAGACTGAGCGGATCGATCGCCGACTGCGATTTGAAAATGGCGCCGCCGGCTCCGAAATACACAGGCTCTTCTCGGCCACTTTCGGCTTCACTCGAGCGCCGCCCGAACCTAGCCGAGTCTACTCGGCTAGGTTCAGCTATCTCCGCTCACAGTCACGCCCAGTCCCGCCCTATGATGGACATAGGGACTGGGCGTGACTGTGAGCGGAGCTAGCCGAATACACTTGGCTATCTGTATATGGGCGGCGCTCGGCCCCGCTCACAGTCACGCCCATCCCGGGCGGGACAATGAGTGGACCTGAAAGTGAACGAGAGCCGCCGAGAGGAGCCGAGGACCGGCTCTGTGTATTTCGGCGGCGCCATTTTTAAACTGCAGTGACACTGACATGTCACTGCAGTTTAACTGCAGCCTGGGCAAGGCTGCAAAAGGACACAGAAAAGCTTCAGATCGTCACTGGCAAAGCTGCAAGGCTGCAAATGGACACTGATAAGGCTGCAAATGACACCAAGGCTGCTGACTGCTAGGCTGCAAATGACACCAAGGCTCCAAATGACTGCAAGGCTCCAAATGACTGCAAGGCTGCAAATGACACCAAGGCTGCTGACTGCAAGGCTGCAAATGACTGCAAGGCTGCAAATGACACTGGACAAGCATGCAGATGGACGCTGTGCAAGGCTGCATTGATGGGCATTTAAATGTAAGTTTTTTTTCCTTAACCACTTGCCGACCGCCTCACGCCTATATACGTGAGCAGAGCGGCACGGGCAGGCAAAATCACGTACCTGAAACGTGATTGCCTTCCCGCGGGTGGGGGGTCCGATCGGACCCCCCCCCGGTGCCAGCTGCGGTCGGCATTTGGTTGGGAGCGATGAGAGACGAGGGGGAGACCATCCGATCGTGGCCCCCCCCTCGCGATCGCTCCCAGCCACTGACAAACATCCCCTGCCTCTGTATAGTACACAGAGGCAGAGGATGTGATGTCATCTCTCCTCGGCTGTCAGTTTCCGTTCCAGCGCCGAGGAGAGATGACATGTAAGTAAGTACACAACACAAACACACACAGTAGAACATGCCAGGCATACATTACACCCCCGATCCCCCCCCAATCACCCCCCCCCCCTGTCACAAACTGACACCAAGCAGGTTTTTTTTTTTTTTTTTTTCCTGATTACTGCATAGTGTCAGTTTGTGACAGTTAGCAGTGTTAGGACAGTTACTGTAACCCCCTGTAGGTCTAGGGTACCCCCCTTACCCCCCCTAATAAAGTTTTAACCCCTTGATCACCCCCCCTCACCAGTGTCGCTAAGCGATCATTTTTCTGATCGCTGTATTAGTGTCGCTGGTGACGGTAGTTAGGGACGTAAATATTTAGGTTCGCCGTCAGTGTTTTATAGCGACAGGGACCCCCATATGCTATCTAATAAATGTTTTAACCCCTTGATTGCCCCCTAGTTAACCCTTTCACCACTGATCACCGTATAACCGTTACGGGTGACGCTGGTTAGTTCGTTTATTTTTTATAGTGTCAGGGCACCCGCCGTTTATTACCGAATAAAGGTTTAGCCCCCTAATCGCCCGGCGGTGATATGCGTCGCCCCAGGCAGCGTCAGATTAGCGCCAGTACCCCCCCTAATAAAGTTTTAACCCCTTGATCACCCCCTGTCGCCAGTGTCGCTAAGCGATCATTTTTCTGATCGCTGTATTAGTGTCACTGGTGACGCTAGTTAGGGACGTAAATATTTAGGTTCGCCGTCAGTGTTTTATAGCGACAGGGACCCCCATATACTATCTAATAAATGTTTTAACCCCTTGATTGCCCCCTAGTTAACCCTTTCACCACTGATCACCGTATAACTGTTACGGGTGACGCTGGTTAGTTAGTTTATTTTTTATAGTGTCAGGGCACCCGCCGTTTATTACCGAATAAAGGTTTAGCCCCCTGATCGCCCGGCGGTGATATGCGTTGCCCCAGGCAGCGTCAGATTAGCGCCAGTACCGCGAACACCCACGCACGCACCGTACACGCACCATACACCTCCCTTAGTGGTATAGTATCTGATCGGATCAATATCTGATCCGATCAGATCTATACTAGCGTCCCCAGCAGTTTAGGGTTCCCAAAAACGCAGTGTTAGCGGGATCAGCCCAGATACCTGCTAGCACCTGCGTTTTGCCCCTCCGCCCAGGCGAGCCCAGCCCACCCAAGTGCAGTATCGATCGATCACTGTCACTTACAAAACACTAAACGCATAACTGCAGCGTTCGCAGAGTCAGGCCTGATCCCTGCGATCGCTAACAGTTTTTTTGGTAGCATTTTGGTGAACTGGCAAGCACCAGCCCCAGGCAGCGTCAGATTAGCGCCAGTACCGCTAACACCCACGCACGCAGCATACGCCTCCCTTAGTGGTATAGTATCTGAACAGATCAATATCTGATCCGATCAGATCTATACTAGCGTCCCCAGCAGTTTAGGGTTCCCAAAAACGCAGTGTTAGCGGGATCAGCCCAGATACCTGCTAGCACCTGCGTTTTGCCCCTCCGCCCGGCCCGGCCCAGCCCACCCAAGTGCAGTATCGATCGATCACTGTCACTTACAAAACTCTAAACGCATAACTGCAGCGTTCGCAGAGTCAGGCCTGATCCCTGCGATCGCTAACAGTTTTTTTTGTAGCGTTTTGGTGAACTGGCAAGCGCCAGCGGCCTAGTACACCCCGGTCGTAGTCAAACCAGCACTGCAGTAACACTTGGTGACGTGGCGAGTCCCATAAGTGCAGTTCAAGCTGGTGAGGTGGCAAGCACAAGTAGTGTCCCGCTGCCACCAAAAAGACAAACACAGGCCCGTCGTGCCCATAATGCCCTTCCTGCTGCATTCGCCAATCCTAATTGGGAACCCACCGCTTCTGCAGCGCCCGTACTTCCCCCATTCACATCCCCAACCAAATGCAGTCGGCTGCATGAGAGGCATTTTCTTTATGTCCTCCCGAGTACCCCTACCCAGCGAACCCCCCAAAAAATATGTTGTGTCTGCAGCAAGCGCGGATATAGCCGTGACACCCGCTATTATTGTCCCTCCTGTCCTGACAATCCTGGTCTTTGCATTGGTGAATGTTTTGAACGCTACCATGCACTAGTTGAGTATTAGCGTAGGGTACAGCATTGCACAGACTAGGCACACTTTCACAGGGTCTCCCGAGATGCCATCGCATTTTGAGAGACCCGAACCTGGAACCGGTTACAGTTATTATAGTTAGTTACAAAAAAAAGTGTAAAAAAAAAAAAACACAAACAAAAATATAAAATAAAAATAGTTGTCGTTTTATTGTTCTCTCTCTCTCTATTCTCTCTCTATTGTTCTGCTCTTTTTTACTGTATTCTATTCTGCAATGTTTTATTGTTATTATGTTTTATCATGTTTGCTTTTCAGGTATGCAATTTTTTATACCTTACCGTCTACTGTGCTTTATTGTTAACCATTTTTTTGTCTTCAGGTATGCCATTCACGACTTTGAGTGGTTATACCAGAATGATGCCTGCAGGTTTAGGTATCATCTTGGTATCATTCTTTTCAGCCAGCGGTCGGCTTTCATGTAAAAGCAATCCTAGTGGCTAATTAGCCTCTAGACTGCTTTTACAAGCAGTGGGAGGGAATGCCCCCCCCCCAACATCTTCTGTGTTTTTCTCTGGCTCTCCTGTCTCAACAGGGAACCTGAAAATGCAGCCGGTGATTCAGCCAGCTGACCATAGAGCTGATCAGAGACCAGAGTGGCTCCAAACATCTCTATGACCTAAGAAACCGGAAGCTACGAGCATTTTATGACGTAGATTTCGCCGGATGTAAACAGCGCCATTGGGAAATTGGGAAAGCATTTTATCACACCGATCTTGGTGTGATCAGATGCTTTGAGGGCAGAGGAGAAATCTAGGGTCTAATAGACCCCAATTTTTGCAAAAAAGAGTACCTGTCACTACCTATTGCTATCATAGGGGATATTTACATTCCCTGAGATAACAATAAAAATGATTTAAAAAAAAAAAAAATGAAAGGAACAGTTTAAAAATAAGATAAAAAAATAATAATAATAAAGAAAAAAAAAAAAAAAAAAAAAAAAAAAAACCCCTGTCCCCCCTGCTCTCGCGCTAAGGTGAACGCAAGCGTTGGTCTGGCGTCAAATGTAAACAGCAATTGCACCATGCATGTGAGGTATCGCCGCGAAGGTCAGATCGAGGGCAGTAATTTTAGCAGTAGACCTCCTCTGTAAATCTAAAGTGGTAACCTGTAAAGGCTTTTAAAGGCTTTTAAAAATGTATTTAGTTTGTCGCCACTGCACGTTTGTGCGCAATTTTAAAGCATGTCATGTTTGGTATCTATGTACTCGGCCTAAGATCATCTTTTTTATCTCATCAAACATTTGGGCAATATAGTGTGTTTTAGTGCATTAAAATGTAAAAAAGTGTGTTTTTTCCCCAAAAAATGCGTTTGAAAAATCGCTGCGCAAATACTGTGTGAAAAAAAAAAATGAAACACCCACCATTTTAATCTGTAGGGCATTTGCTTTAAAAAAAATATATAATGTTTGGGGGTTCAAAGTAATTTTCTTGCAAAAAAAAATTATTTTTTTATGTAAACAATAAGTGTCAGAAAGGGCTTTGTCTTCAAGTGGTTAGAAGAGTGGGTGATGTGTGACATAAGCTTCTAGATGTTGTGCATAAAATGCCAGGACAGTTCAAACCCCCCCCAAATGACCCCATTTTGGAAAGTAGACACCCCAAGCTATTTGCTGAGAGTCATGTTGAGTCCATGGAATAATTTATATTGTGACACAAGTTGCGGGAAAGAGACAATTTTTTATTTTTTTTTATTTTTTTTTGCGCAAAGTTGTCACTAAATGATATATTGCTCAAACATGCCATGGGAATATGTGAAATTACACCCCAAAATACATTCTGCTGCTTCTCCTGAGTACGGGGATACCACATGTGTGAGACTTTTTGGGAGCCTAGCCGCGTACGGGACCCCGAAAACCAAGCACCGCCTTCAGGCTTTCTAAGGCCGTAAATTTTTGATTTCACTCTTCACCGCCTATCACAGTTTCGGGGGCCATGGAATGCCCAGGTGGCAAAAAAAAAACCCAAATGACCCCATTTTGGAAAGTAGACACCCCAAGCTATTTGATGAGAGGTATAGTGAGTATTTTGCAGACCTCACTTTTTGTCACAAAGTTTTGAAAATTGAAAAAAGAAAAAAAAAATTTTTTTTTCTCGTCTTTCTTTATTTTCAAAAACAAATGAGAGCTGCAAAATACTCACCATGCCTCTCAGCAAATAGCTTGGGGTGTCTACTTTCCAAAATGGGGTCATTTGGGGGGGGTTTGTGCCACCTGGGCATTCCATGGCCTCCGAAACTGTGATAGGCAGTGAGGAGTAAAATCAAAAATGTACGCCCTTAGAAATCCTGAAGGCGGTGCTTGGTTTTCGGGGTCCCGTACGCGGCTAGGCTCCTAAAAAGTCCCACACATGTGGTATCCCCGTACTCAGGAGAAGCAGCTAAATGTATTTTGGGGTGCAATTCCACATATGCCCATGGCCTGTGTGAGCAATATATCATTTAGTGACAACTTTGTGCAAAAAAAAAAAAAAAAAAAAAAAAATTGTCACTTTCCCGCAACTTGTGTCAAAATATAAAACATTCCATGGACTCAACATGCCTCAAAGCAAATAGCTTGGGGTGTCTACTTTCCAAAATGGGGTCATTTGGGGGGGGTTTATGTCATCTGGGCATTTTATGGCCTTCAAAACCGTGATAGGTAGTGAGGAGTAAAATCAAAAATGTACGCCCTTAGAAATCCTGAAGGCGGTGCTTGGTTTTCGGGGCCCCGTACGCGGCTAGGCTCCCAAAAAGTCCCACACATGTGGTATCCCCGTACTCAGGAGAAGCAGCTAAATGTATTTTGGGGTGCAATTCCACATATGCCCATGGCCTGTGTGAGCAATATATCATTTAGTGACAACTTTTTGTAATTTTTTTTTTTTTTTTTTTTTTTTTGTCATTATTCAATCACTTGGGACAAAAAAAATGAATATTCAATGGGCTCAACAAGCCTCTCAGCAAATTCCTTGGGGTGTCTACTTTCCAAAATGGGGTCATTTGTGGGGGTTTTGTACTGCCCTGCCATTTTAGCACCTCAAGAATCGACATAGGCAGTCATAAATTAAAGGCTGTGTAAATTCCAGAAAATGTACCCTAGTTTGTAGACGCTATAACTTTTGCGTAAACCAATAAATATACACTTATTGACATTTTTTTTACCAAAGACATGTGGCCGAATACATTTTGGCCTAAATGTATGACTAAAATTGAGTTTATTGGATTTTTTTTAGAACAAAAAGTAGAAAATATCATTTTTTTTCAAAATTTTCAGTCTTTTTCCGTGTATAGCGCAAAAAATAAAAACGGCAGAGGTGATCAAATACCATCAAAAGAAAGCTCTATTTGTGGGAAGAAAAGGACGCAAATTTCGTTTGGGTACAGCATTGCATGACCGCGCAATTAGCAGTTAAAGCGACGCAGTGCCGAATTGTAAAAAGTGCTCTGGTCAGGAAGGGGGTAAATCCTTCCGGGGCTGAAGTGGTTAAAACATTTTTTTCCTTATAATTCCCTCCTAAACTTGGGGTGCGTGTTATACGCCGGCACGTGTTATATACCGATAAATACTGTATGTACCGTATAGTATGCACTCAATACTTGGTCAGGGCTCCTTTTGCATGAGATACTGCATCAATGTGGCGTGGCTTGGAGGCGATCAGGCTGTGACACTGTTGAGTTGGTATGGAAGCCCTGTTTGCTTTGATAGCAGCCTTCAGCTCATCTGCATTTTGGGTCTGGTGTCTCTCATCTTCCTCTTGACAATATCCCACAGATTTTTCTATGGAGTTTAGGTCAGGCAAGTTTGTTGGCCAGTTAAGCACAGTGATACCATGATCATTACACAAGGTATTGGTACTTTTGGCAGTGTGGGCAGGTGCCAAGTCCTGCTGGAAAATGGAGGGCTGTGCTAACTTTGGACTTGATAAAACACAGTGGACCAACACCAGATGACATGGCTCCCCAAATCATCACTGACTGTGGAAAATGTTGCATTTGATTTGGAAATCAAAGACCAAAGCCTGGAGGAAGAGAGGAGAGGCACAGAATGATGATTTGGGGAGCCATGTCATCTGCTGGTGTTGGTCCACTGTGTGTTATCAAGTTCAAAGTCAGCGCAGCCCTCTACCAGGAAATTCTAGAGCACTTCATGCTTCCCTCTCCTGACCAGCTTTATGGAGATGCTGATTTCATTTTCCAGCAGGACTTGGCACCTGCCCACACTGCCAAAAGTACCAATTTTTCAGATAACAGGTTTTCTTTTAAGATTGCCCTGTATTTGGCTCCATCCATCTTCCCACCAACTCTTACCAGCTTCTATGTCCCTGCTAAAGAAAAGCATCCCCACAACATGATGCTGCCACCACCATGTTTCACGGTGGGAATTGTGTGTTCAGTGATGTGTAGTGTTAGTTTTCTGCCGCACATAGCGTTTTGCTTTTAGGCCAAAACGTTACATTTTGTTCTCATCTGACCAGAGCACCTTCTTCCACATGTTTGCTGTGCCCCCCACATGGTTTCTTGCAAACTGCAAACAGGACTTCTTTATGGCTTTCTTTCAACAATGGCTTTCTTCTTGCCACTCCTCCATATAGGCCAGATTTGTGGAGTGCAAAATTAATAGTTGTCCTGTGGACGGATTCTCCCATCTGAGCTGTGGATCTCTGCAGCTCTTCCAGAGTTACCATAGGCCTCTTGGCAGCTTCTCTGATTAATGGTCTCCTTGCCCGGCCTGACAGTTTAGGTGGACGGCCATGTCTTGGTAGGTTTGTAGTTGTGTCATATTCTTTCCATTTTTGGATGATGTATTATAAAGTAATTGCCACAAAAATAGGAAAAAGTAAATTGTTAGTGGGTACCTTCATCCTTCAATTGTAAAGTAATGAGGGGGATTGGGGAGGAATGGCAATTAGCCAATTAGCTCTGGGTGGTGAGGTAGGACTTCTACAATCAAGTCCTACCTCACCACCCAGAGCTAATTGGACTATCACGGTACCTCAAAAAGGCATACAAACATGGATAGAATTGAATTTATTCAAAACATAGGCATTAAAAAATCTATACATACATAATATAGATTTGACAGAAGTACATTACAATACAAAAATTAAAGTAACATTTAAATCGCCCACAAAGGTGGTTGGAGGCAGTTTTAGAGTACTTGAGAACGTAACCTCAACAGTTTCACGGTCAAGCCGCTTCTTCAGGAGGCGTCCAAGTAGATTCTCTATAAATCAGATAGCCATGATTACATATACAACATAAGAAGATGATAGCATAGCATTGGATAAATTGTTAATTTCAAGTAGACCTGTACACTCACCAACCACTGCCCAATCCGGGCTTAGACTGCACTGTGAGACTCCCAAGATGGGCGTTCCCCCGGAGGCGAGCAAGGGGGGTTTTTTATGGCAAAGTACACTGGTATATAAAGGAGATGAAATATGCATTAGATATTAGTGTACGGGATCAACTATGGATAAGTGGCAGCCACCCAGGTGAATGGAGTAAGGAATTGGTGGAGGGAAAGGAAGAAAAGGAAGAAGAAAAGGGTGGGGAAAGAGGAAGAAAAAGGGGAGAAAGCATGGGACCAGAGAAGAGAAAAAAAAAAACTTTAGGGATTTTTTTGGATGATGGATTGAACAGTGCTCCGTGAGTTGTTCAAAGCTTGGGATATTTTCTTATAACCTAACCCTGCTTTAAACTTCTGCACAACTTTATCCCTGACCTGTCGGTGTGTTCCTTGGCCTTCATGCTGCTGTTTGTTCACTAAGGTTCTCTAATAAACCTCCTAAGGGCTTCACAGAACAGCTGTATTTATACTGAGATTAAATTACACACAGGTGAACTCTGTTTACTAGTTATGTGACTTCTGAAGGTAATTGGTTCCACTAGATTTTAGTTAGGGGTATCAGAGTAAAGGGGGTCTGAATACAAATGCACGCCACATTTTTCAGATATTTATTTGTAAAAAATGTTGAAAATCTTTTATAATTTTCCTTCCACATCGCAATTATGTGCCACTTTGTGTTGGTCTATCACATAAAATCCCAATAAAATAAATTTATGTTTTTGGTTGTCACATGACAAAATGTGGAAAATTTCAAGCGGTATGAATATTTTTTCAAGGCACTGTGTATATGTAGATAGATAGATAGATAGATAGATAGATAGATAGATAGATAGATAGATAGATAGATAGATAGATAGATAGATAGATAGATAGATAGATAGATAGATAGATAGATAGATAGATAGATAGATAGATAGATAGATAGATAGATAGATAGATAGATAGATAGATAGATAGATAGAGAGATATAGAGAGATATATATATATATATATATATATATATATATATATATATATAGAGATATAGAGATATAGAGAGAGATATATATATATATATATAGAGAGAGATATATATAGATATATATATATATATATATATATAGAGATATAGAGAGAGATATATATATATATAGAGAGAGATATATATAGATATATATAGATATATAGAGATATATATATATAGATATATATAGAGATATATATATAGAGATATATATATATATATATATATATATATATATATATATATATGTATGTGTGTGTGTGTATATACACAGTTGTGCTCATAAGTTTACATACCCTGGCAGAATTTATGATTTCTTGGCCATTTTTCAGAAAATATGAATAACACAAAAACATTTCTTTCACTCATGGTTAGTGTTTGGCTAAATCGATTTATTAACAATCAACTGTGTTTACTCCTATTAAATCATAATCACAACAGAAACTATTTAAATGACCCTGATCAAAAGTTTACATACCCTGACAATTTTGGCCTGATAACATGCACACAAGTTGACATAAAGGGGTTTGAATTGCTATTAAAGGTAACCTTTTTCACCTATGATCTGTTTGCTTGTAATTTGTGTGTATGTATAAAAGGTCAATGATTTTCTGGATTCTTGACAGACCCTTGCAACTTTCATCCAGTGCTGCACTGACGTTTCTAGATTCTGAGTCATGGGGAAAGCAAAAGAATTGTGAAAGGATCTGCGGGAAAAGGTAGTTGAACTGTATAAAACAGGAAAGGGATATAAAAAGATATCCAAGGAATTGAGAATGCCAATCAGCGGTGTTCAAACTCTAATCAAGAAGTGGAAAATGAGGGGTTCTGTTAAAACCAAACCATGGTCAGGTAGACCAACTAAAATTTCAGCCACAACTGTCAGGAAAATTGTTCGGGATGCAAAGAAAAACCCACAAATAACTTCAGGTGAAACACAGGACTCTCTGAAAACATGTGGTGTGGCTGTTTCAAGATGCACAATAAGGAGGCACTTGAAGAAAGATGGGCTGCATGGTCGAGTCACCAGAAGAAAGCTATTACTATGCAAATGCCAAAAAATATCCTGCTTACAATACACCAAACAGCACAGAGACAAGCCTCAAACCTTCTGGCACAAAGTCATTTGGAGTGATGAGACCAAAATTTAGCTTTTTGGCCACAACCATAAACGCTACATTTGGAGAGGAGTCAACAAGGCCTATGATGAAAGGTACAGAGGTGGATTGCTGATGTTTTGTGGATGTGTGAGCTACAAAGACACAGGAAATTTGGTCAAAATTGATGGCAAGATGAATGCAGTATGTTATCAATAAATACTGGAGGAACATTTGCATTCATTAGCCAGGAAGCTGCGCATGGGACGTACTTGAGCATTCTAACATGACAATGATTCAAAACACAAGGCCAAGTCGACCTGTCATTGGCTACAGCAGAATAAAGTGAAGGTTCTGGAGTGGCCATCTCAGTCTCCTGACCTTAATATCATTGAGCAACTCTGGGGAGATATCAAACGTGCAGTTCATGCAAGACAGCCCAAGAATTTACAGGAACTGGAGGCTTATTGCCAAGAGGAATGGGCAGCTTTACCATCTGATAAAGAGATAAAGAGCCTCATCCACAAATATCACAAAAGACTTCAAGCTGTCAATGGTGTTAAAGGGGGCAATACACGGTATTAAGAACTGGGGTATGTAAACTTTTGATCAGGGTCATTTGGGTAGTTTCTGTTGTCATTATGATTTAAAAAGAGTAAACATAGTTTATTGATAATAAATGGCTTCAGCCAAACACTAACCATGAGTGAAAGAAAAGTGTTTGTGTTATCATTCGTATTCTCTGAAAAATGACCAAGAAATCATAAATTTTGCCAGGGTATGTAAACTTATAAGCACATCTCTCTCTCTCCCTCTATCTCTATATCTATCTATCTCTATATCTATCTATCTCTATATCTATCTATCTATCTATCTATCTATCTATCTATCTATCTATCTATCTATCTATCTATCTATCTATATATGTATCCAGCAGGATTATTGTATTCTTTACCGTTCTTTACCCTGTGGGCATATTCAAGCTTAACTGGACCACCAGTTCTTTTTATTTTATTCAGCTATTTTATTTAACTTTATTATAAAGTTAATATAAAGTTTTTTGTTTTTGTTTTTTTCTACTCTTTCTGGTTTTGTTATAGCTTTATTTTACATTGCATCTCTCTTGTATATCTGGACCCGAACTTCTGTCTTGTTTTAGTGTATTGTGGGTTTAAAAACATAAACATTTTATACTTTTACAATTTATTGTCAAAAATATTGTTCAATATATTTAATGACTATTTAGATTTGTGTGGTTTATTTAGTCTTAAGGGTGTGTCAGAGTGGTTGAGATACCCCACTGTTTAAACATCTTAGTTCCAGAAAAATTTATAAAATTAGCTACACATATGTAAAATGAATGAATGTTTATGAGAGAGAATGACATTTCTAATCAGATCAAACTAAATCAAACAAACAACAAATAATGTACACACATATGGTATTGCTATGATCTTCAGGAGCAGAATTTATTTTGGGTTTTTCTTTGGTGGTAGGTTATGGTAAGAGCAAGAAATATATACCGGTAGGTAAATTTTGAAAAATTATAATTTTTTTTACTATTTTGTGCCAGCTTTTTCTTGATTAACCACTTGCCTACTGGGCACTTTTACCCTCTTCCTGCTCAGGCCAATTTTCAGCTTTCAGCGCTGTTGCACTTTGACAATTGCACAGTCATACAACACAGTACTCATGAAATTTTTTAGCATTTTTTTTCACACAAATAGAGCTTTCTTTAGGTGGTTTTTAATCACCACTGGGTTTTTTATTTTTTGCTAAACAATCCAAAGAAGGGCAAAGAAAAATTGAATTAAAAAAAAGTTTTTCTTAGTTTTTATTATAACATTTTGCAAACAGGTAATTTCTCTCCTTCAGTGATGTGCGCTGAAGAGGCTGCACTGATGGGTACTAGTAGGCTGCACTGATGAGGCTGCACTGATATGTGACACCAATGGGCACTGATAGGCGGCACTGAATATATGGTAGTGATTGACAGCACTGATGGGTACTGATTGGCAACACTGGTGGGCACAGGTTGGCATTGTCAGCATTGATGGGCACTGTTGGGGCTGCACTGATGATCAGGACACTGCACTGTTGGGGCTGCACTGATGATCAGGACACTGCACTGTTGGGGCTGCACTGATGATCAGGACACTACACTGTTGGGGCTGCACTGATGATCAGGACACTGCACTGTTGGGGCTGCACTGATGATCAGGACACTGCACTGTTGGGGCTGCACTGATGATCAGGACACTGCACTGTTGGGGCTGCACTGATGATCAGGACACTGATCATCAGTGCAGATGTTCCCTTTCACACTAGCCAGTTACCGCCTCTCACCTCTTCTCACGCTGTGACAGCATGAGAGAAAGGAATGCTGATAACCGGCAAGGGTGTTTACATCGTGATCGGCAGTGATTGTCATTGGCTCTTTACCCCGATCGGTGATGCGCCTTGTCCTAGGGACATGGGTCACCACCGATCGCTGCGCCATGCACCCTCGAGGGCGTGCATGCATGGCAAGAATGTAAAGACAT
Source organism: Lithobates clamitans (assembly GCA_037952925.1). Classification (NCBI taxonomy): domain Eukaryota; kingdom Metazoa; phylum Chordata; class Amphibia; order Anura; family Ranidae; genus Lithobates; species Lithobates clamitans. The sequence continues at coordinate 10,585,416 of JBBGZY010000723.1, forward strand.
CATATGAAGCCCTCCCAGAACCAGAACAGTCCAGCCCTGCTATGATTTGACTAAATGGCGGACGGGAGCTGATTGAAAAAAAAACAGGAGATATCTGTTACCAATTATCACAAAATGAAAGCCCAATTTGTACTGAAAAATCTCGGTATAATTCACCTGCATACAGTAAGAACTCGTTCACACCGGAACACGGTGTAGGATACGGTGTGTCTGCCCTGGGTGTGTGATCTGATGCAGGTGTTAAAATAAACGACACCCCAAACGCAGACACAGTACCATGTGATCTTGTGCAGTGCGTTTTTGAGAATTAGTGCATGCAATACTTTTGGTGCAATCCAGTGTGATTTCAGAATGGGCTGAAAATCGCAACACGATGAGTCACATCCGAATCCCAGAAGTACGAGGACCACGTTCCTGTGCGATTCAGGTGTAGACCAGTCCTCAGTAGTTGCGATGAATATGTCCAGTTTTACTAACACGTTACAAACAAACTTACGGGCATTGAGATTTGTTTTACCCTACGCCATGAACGGGTTAAATGATCTTTAAAGTTATTATATGCCCACAGCGGACCTCACTGCTGCTTTATCAACAGACCCTCCAAAGACACAAACCCACCAACGTTTTAGTTACACCAAATTCAACAACATAAATACACGTTTGTTATGTTCTTGTCAAGTCAATAAAGTTATTGAGAAAAAAAAGTGACCAAATCAGAGCCTGCCGTCCAATCCTCACAGGTGGTGGGCGTGGTTTCGGAGTCAGACCGAGGCTTGGTTTTGTAGCTCCGCCCACACATGTGGCTCCGGATTTGAACTGGAAGAGAAGGCACTGTGGATAGTTTGTTGATCTCTAGTACGATCGGAGAGGCTGAGGATCCGCTATGGCAGATGATTTGGGAAACGAGTGGTGGGAGGAGCCGGCGGGTGACACGCCCAGTGAAGGTAAGGAGGGGTGTGACATGTGTGACAGTGGCTGGGATATGAGATCATGGCAGGGCACGCTGGGATCTGTGCTCCCTCCACACAGGAGGCTGGCTCCACGTGTGTGTGTGGGGCAGACTCAGTGCTTTACTCTGTGTCCAATGAGATCCCTGCTGATTTCTGATTGGTGCATTACAATGTAAATATCAGTGTGTTGTGTACATACAACCCATCTGTGATCATTGTGTGATATCTAATCTGTGTATTACTCTCTTCTTACTGGTCCCCTAGCTGTCATCCTGATCCGGTGTCTGAGTCCCCGGCCAGGACCAGCATGTCGCTCGCTTGTGACTTTCCTTGCTGCATGCTTCTTCTTGGTCATCTGACAGTTGTGGTTGTCAGACTGATGGTGGTTTCAGGAGGTGTGTGATGGTCACCTCCAGATTTCTCTCCATACCAGATTCCTTCACTGCAAATCTTTATGTGTCGTCCAATCAGAGTGGAGTATTGTGTTCGGGGCGAAACCCTCCAGTGCTCCCCTCTCCATCGATGTGACATCCATGAGCTCCCTCCACAACATCTTCTCCCTGGCTTAGAGCTCTCCGGCCATATTGATTGATGACATAACCACCCCATGTGAGAGTTCATTCATCCCGGCGATGGAGTGCTGAGAATACAAGGCGCTTAGTGAATGGATGAGGAGGAGCGGGGAAATGACAGGAGAGAGCTGTGTGTAGTACCTGGGATAAGTGATGTAAGGTTATTACAGTAATCAGTGTAGATCCTGACATCAGAGAACACTGGGGGGGGCTCATTCACACAAGCATTGAAAATAGGTGCATTTTTACCACTTTCTGATTGCCTATCAATGCCTCTGAAAATTGATGAAATAGGGAGTGGATGGAGGTGTACACACCGGAGCGTCAGTGTTGTATTGAAAAAATAACGCCAGCTCCAACGTTCAGCAGACATTGGCGCCTTGCAGCCGCCTCTACAAAATATTTTACAGCGCACACATACAAGAATGACATATGTTCTTGTATATTGCAGCCGCCTCTGTTCACTTCTATTGAAACGCGCCACAAGCACGCCAAAAATGTGCCTATAAGGTATACAGCACATTTACTGTATGATTACAGCATTTCAGAAGTGATGATTTCCTATACAGATAATGGGGCACCTGTTGATAAAAATAAACTGTACCACACTGACCAAGTTTGGATAATGCCCTTCCTATAGGCATAGCCCACTTACTGTGCATGTGATGACGGCCACACACATAACAATCTGATCAAATGATTCTCCACAGAATCAGACAATCTGATCCAATCTATGAATGATTGAAAAGAGACATACCATGTCATCGATTGATTTGGGGAAACCAGACAATATCTTCAAAATGATTACAATAAGTTTGGACAGAAAATCGGATTGAAGGAAAGTAGAGAGATTGATATAATTGTGTCATGTATGGCACATTTGAACAATCTTTTTGAACGTATTTTTCTCCCGGACGTTAAATCAATCAGCATTACAATTATATATAAAAAAGTGGTCAATTCTTTTAAAAGCAGAGCAATGAAGTGTAATGTGCTGGGGATCCTGCAGGGGGGGTTATTGCAAACGTTCCTGACAGTGAACTAACCCTTAAGGCCTGATTCCCACCTATGCAGGTTGCAGTTTGTATATTCCAGGTGCATTTTGCGTTTTTTCAATACACCTTTTTGATCTATTGAAGTCTATGGAACCAAAGATGAGAAACCTGGTCCTGGTCCTTTCCATAAAATGCACAGATGTGAACTACATCCATAAGAAACCATATTAAATGGACTGTAATGTCTTTCTGCAAAACTGAAAACGCACAAAAAAATGGATAGGTGTGAACCAGGCCTCAGACCTTGTTTACACTTGCGGTTGAGGGTTGGTAAAAATGCCACATTTTTACCATCCCCCAACCACTCCTCCTTAAAGCGGAGTTCTGCTTAAAAAAAAATAAAAGTCAGCAACTACAAATACTGCAGCTGCTGACTTTTAATAATCGGACACTTACCTGTCGCAGGGTCTAGTGATGCGGGGGAACGAAGCCCCGCTCGTCTCCCCTTCCTCTCTACGGCGCCAGAATTGTAACTGTGGGCGCCCAGCTGTGGCTTCACAGCCGGGCACCCACTGCGCATGCGCGAACATCTGGGACCTGGGACGTGTCCCAGATGATTGGCGAGAGGGAGGGGGGAGTGGTGATCTCCCTTTCAGCACCGCGGAGCGCCAGGAGGAAGTGGGAGCTGGGAGCCTCTAAAAAGAGGGTACCGCCCCCCCCCCCCAAAAAAAATAAAATACCAAGTGTGGCATGTCAGGGGGTCACCTCTCTGAGAGTGGAAGTTCCATTTTTGGGTGGAACTCCGCTTTAAGCTGCAAAAGGCAGTGGAGGGGGGTGTACATATGCCTGCTTTGCATCACAGCATGACAACAATGATCCCCTTATGTGGTTCGTACCATCTACCGAATACAACCTATTCTACTGAATGGGGGGCGCCCTGTAACTGTGCTCAATGCACATTGTTGCAGCGGGCTGGTGCAGGGTTTAAGGGGTTAAAACAGTCAAATGCCTTCTGAAAAGTGATACGAACATAAATTGCTCTTCAGAGGGCAATGCAGGCATAAACAAAGCCTCAGCAGTAGAAATACATAGTCTTCCTGTGTTGTAATTTTGTAGTGGCCAGCAGGTGGCAGCAAATAACTTTATTTCAACCACTAACAGGGCATTCTCCTTTCAGTAGCTTTATATCATTATGGTTGTTGGGGACCAGAGCTAACGTTAGTCAAGCAGAATTGTTTAAGTGTATATAAACCTAAAAATATAATGAATGTACTTTAAAATACAATTCGTATTGCTCCCTTCCTTAGGTACAGCCATATCATACATTCAGGGATGTTTAATTATTTCAAAGCAATTGCCTGGTGATCCTTCCAGTATCATTGTATCTCCGGTGTTTCCTGTTTTATACTGACAACCGTAATCATGGGCCGCAGATCCCATACTAGTGTTGTCAATCTGCTGTACTCGCTCCCGCACCAGGACTACAGGATGCCGTGCCAACACACAGCGTGCCTGCAGTGACGTTGTCAGCCTGTAAACAAGCCGTAACTGCATAGTGCTGATGCTCTGATTAGGTTTTCAAAAAAAATAATTGAAAGGAAGCAGCTACAGTGCCTTGAAAAAGTATTCATACCCCTCAAAATTTTCCACATGTTGTCATGTTAGAACCAAAAACGTAAATGTATTTTTTGGATTTTATGTGATAAACCAACACAAAGTGGCATATAATTGTGAAATGGAAATAAAATGATAAATGGTTTTAATTTTTTTTTACAAATAAATATGTGAAAAGTGTGGCGTGCATTTGTATTCAGCCCCCCTGAGTCAATACTTTGTAGAACCGCCTTTCACTGCAATTATGGCTGCAAGTCTTTTTGGGGATGTCTCTACCAGCTTTGCACATCTAGAAAGTGACATTTTTGCTCATTCTTCTTTGCAAAATAACTCTGTCAGATCAGATTAGATGAAGAGCGTCTGAACAGCAATTTTCAAGTCTTGCCACAGATTCTCAATAGGATTTAGGTCTGGACTTTGACTGGGCCATTCTAACACATGAATATGCTTTGATCTAAACTATTCCATTGTAGCTCTGGCTGTATGTTTAGGGTCGTTGTCCTGCTGGAAGGTGAACCCCTGCCCCAGTCTCAAGTCTTTTGCAGACTAATAGGCTTTCTTTTAAGATTTCCTTGTATTTGGCTCCATCCATCCTTCCATCAACTCTGACCAGCTTCCCTGTCCCTGCTGAAGAAAAGCATCCCCACAACATAATGCTATCACCACCATGTTTCACGGTGGGGATGGTGTGCTTAGGCTGATGTGCAATGTTAGTTTTCCACCACACTTAGCATTTTGCTTTTAGGACAAAAAGTTCAGTGGAGTGCACGACTAATAGTTGTCCTGTGGAAAGATTCTCCCACCTGAGCCTCTTGGCTGCTTCTCTGATTAATGCTCTCCTTGCCTGGCCTGTCAATTTAGGTGGACGGCCATATCTTGGAAGGTTTGCAGTTGTTGCCATACTCCTTTCCATTTTCTGATGATGGATTGAACAGTGCTCCGTGAGATGTTCAAAGCTTGGAATATTGTTTTTCTAACCTAATCCTGCTTTAACCTTCTCCACAATTTTACCCCTGACCTGTCTGGTGTGTTCCTTGGCCTTCATGATGCTGTTTGTTCATTAAGGTTCTCTAGCAAATGTCTGAGGGCTTCACAGAACAGCTGTATTTATACTGAGATTAAATTACACACAAGTGGATGCTAATTTATTTCTAATTAGGTGACTTCTGAAGGCAATTGGTTCCACTAAATTTTAGTTAGGGGTATCAGAGTAAAGGGGCTGAATACAAATGCACGCCACACTTTTCAGATATTTATTTGTCAAAAAATTGGAAAACCAAATATTATTTTCCTTCCACTTATTATGTGCCACTTTGTGTTTGTCCATCACCTAAAATACATTTACATTTTTGGTTGTAACCTGACAAAATGTGGATAATTCTAGGGGTATGAATACTTTTTTACGGCACTGTACTAATACTGTAGCTGCTGATGTTTAACCACTTGAGCTTTGGAAGATTTTACCCCCTTCATGACCAGGACATTTTTTGCTATTCATCGATGAATAATGAAGAAACTCCTGCGCTGTCAGAAATACCTATGCTAAGGGGCACTGCTGCAACACCTAAATGGCTGATCCAAACAGACAAAAGTGGTGTGAATAAAGTAAGTGATGATTGCGCTGTGATAAAAGGGGAAGGAAGGAGGAGGCAGGGGAAGGGGCTAGCTCAAATGTATAGAGAGGTGAATAAAAAATGAAAAAATTATAAAGGTATAATGAGCATGAGGGCTAGTATCATACTAGCACATAAAAAATATCATGTAAATACTGAAACAGAAGAAAAGAAAAATCTCAGTGCAAAAGGGCTAGTACCATACTAGCACATATGTGGTAACTCAGCAAATACTTATCAAAAGAAAAATCTCAGTGCAAAAGGGCTAGTATCATACTAGCACATATGTAGTAACTCAGCAAATACTTAATGGTGACTCCAAGTAAATAACTAAATAGTGAACAGTCCCACCGGCTTGTACTACAAAGTGCTCAAACAATGAGTAATCAGTTCCAAAAGGCAAAATGGAAAAATTATACAAAATATAAAAGTGTGATGAAATGTAATAAAGTGCAGTCTAATGAGCACCAAATCTGAATAAACTGAAGAAACAAAATAGTCTAAAGCATATAAAAAGCTATGAAATGAGTGACAAATACAGTGTGGGTCCAAAAAAAAATTGAACAAAATAAAATATATAAATCAAACAAAGTCCATGTGCATGAGGGCTAGTATCATACTAGCACATAAAAATATTGTAAATACTGACACAAAAGAAAAGAAAAAAATCTCAGTGCAAAGGGGCTAGTATCATACTAGCACATATGTGTTAACTCAGCAAATTCTTATTAGTGACTCCAAGAAAAATAAATAAATGGTGAACAGTCCCACCACCTTGTAGTACAAAGTGCTCAAACAATGAGTCATCAGTTCCAAAAAGGCAAGTCCACAAGCCACAGGAAAGGGAAACAAAGTCTTCAGTGGGGACACCTCTGTGCTCGCAAGCAGCTCACCTTACTGCTGCAAGACAACAGCTTGTAATCCAGTAACAAAACACCAGCAGGCAAGGGTCCCATCCAGTAGTTCAGGCGATTCGGGTGGTGGGTGTGCAGGATGGTATATAAAAAACATAAGCAGACAGTATATAGTATAACTCCGTGGCGGCCAAAGTGGAAAAAAGGGACAGGACACAGAAGGGGGATGCACTCACTAATGTAAAATGAGTGTGGGCGTCAATCCAACGAACGCCGAGTTCGTATACCTCAAAAAAGGGTGTCTTCAAACCGTCCCCATTTCCTCAATGCTCGTCACAATGGGATGAATATATGTGGAGTGTTGGAAGAGAGTGCACATAGCGTGATCCCGTATATAAATCAGTTTATTAGGTTAAAAACAACATGGTACACTTACATTTAGCAGAAGGCTATAGTAAAAAACATCCGCGAGCGCCAAGCTCATATCCTATCATCAGTCTGTGACAGTTCCCGTGCTCCAAACCTCACGCGTATCGTCACGTCACGTGACTTCATCAGAGGATGTTGTCTGTTGTCTTGCAGCAGTAAGGTGAGCTGCTTGCGAGCACAGAGGTGTCCCCACTGAAGACTTTGTTTCCCTTTCCTGTGGCTTGTGGACTTGCCTTTTTGGAACTGATGACTCATTGTTTGAGCACTTTGTACTACAAGGTGGTGGGACTGTTCACCATTTATTTATTTTTCTTGGAGTCACTAATAAGTATTTGCTGAGTTACCACATATGTGCTAGTATGATACTAGCCCCTTTGCACTGAGATTTTTTTTCTTTTCTTTTGTGTCAGTATTTACAATATTTTTATGTGCTAGTATGATACTAGCCCTCATGCACATGGACTTTGTTTGATTTATATATATTATTTTGTTCAATTTTTTTTGTACCCACACTGTATTTGTCACTCATTTCATAGCTTTTTATACGCTTTAGACTATTTTGTTTCTTCAGTTTATTCGGATTTAGTGCTCATTAGACTGCACTTTATTACATTTCATCACACTTTTATATTTTGTATAATTTTTCCATTTTGCCTTTTGGAACTGATGACTCATTGTTTGAGCGCTTTGTACTACAAGGTGGTGGGACTGTTCACCATTTAGTTATTAACTTGGAGTCACCATTAAGTATTTGCTGAGTTACTACATATGTGCTAGTATGATACTAGCCTTTTTCCACTGAGTTTTATCTTTTGATAAGTATTTGCTGAGTTACCACATATGTGCTAGTATGGTACTAGCCTTTTTCCACTGAGATTTTTCTTTTCTTCTGTTTCAGTATTTACATGATATTTTTTATGTGCTAGTATGATACTAGCCCTCATGCTCATTATACCTTTATAATTTTTGCTATTCATCACTGCACTACTTTAACTGGTAATTGTGTGCTCACCCCCCCCCCCCCCCACACACACACACACACACACGCGCACACACATAGGCAGAGGAGTGAAGAAACTTGCAGAACTGTACTGTGAGTAGACAAGCTCTCTGCTAATCTATCTCAAATTTCCCTCCCCAACACAAATTTCAACCTGCTTTTATCTCCTGTGTCAGAAAACTTGCCAGAAGTTATCATGCTGATAACAGAGGAATGAAGCAGCAGAAAGCAACGGCACTTAGAGCTTTGGAGAGAAGAGATAAGTAAACACTACAGATATATGTGATTCAAACAAGGAAGACGTTGCTCCAGGTGAGCAGTCACTACAGTCCGGATGCGCTGGGTGCAAGCCATGGCTCACTGCCGACGATTAATAGGAAGAAAAGAACGGTTGCACACCACTGGAACGTTCCAACGTTTTTTTTCCAAAAAATAGCAAACGACAGCCAACAGAGTGTCCAAACCCAGCAGGTGACCTGTGCGTTTCACACTGACCTCAGTGCTTCTTCAAACCTGAAGAGTCACCTCCTGGGTTCGGACACTCTGTCTTTGTTGTCTTTCATTTGCTATTTTTGGAATAAAAGTTATTTTCTTCCTACAGATATGTGCCCAGGTCAGATTTCATTAATTGGGTTTACATCTACTTTAAAGTGGATGTAAACCCTCACATATACCCAGTGAAGTGAACAGCCTCAGATGATACACAGAGATGAAACAAATCTCCCTACATAAGTTTTACTTGTTTATCTGCTGTCTTCAGCTTTATATATCCTTTAGAAAGTGCTCATGGTGTTACATATTTTCTCTTCCTGTTCAGCACTGTGGATTATTGGTATATAGCCAAGACAGCTGATTGGAGGAAAGACACACCCCCCTTTCACATTGGCAAAGGAAGGAAGTAGTGTGCAGAGCTGTGCTGTGAGAAGGCAAGCTTTCTGCTAATCTATAGCAACTTCCTATGACACAAATTTCAGGCTGCTTTTATCTCCTGTGTCGGAGAACTTTTCAGAATTTCTACGGGGCAGGGGAAAGCCACGGGACTCAGTGCTTTGGAGAGAGATGAGGAAACACTACAGATGTACCCAGCTCAAATTTCACAAATCGGGTTTACATCCGCTTTAAGTTACACTTATTTGTAGGGATACACCAATACCAGATTTTGAAGACCGAAACCAATTACCGATGCCTAGTTTTAGTGTCATGTAACAGATTTTTTGTGGCTCCATACACCATACATGCATGAAAACTGATAAATCACGTATATTTCACTTGCAGAGACGTCAGTTTCACATCCATTTTCATGTGCATTTCAGTGAGTTTTTACATTCTGTTCACATACAGTTGTGTGAAAAAGTAATTGCCCCCTAAACCTAATTTAGGGGGCAATTAGGGTTGGAGGGATTTCCAGCATGAATGGCCTGTGAAAGGTCATGATACAGCATCTCAATTGGATTTAAGTCCCGGCTTTTACTAGGCCACTCCAAAACCTACATTTTGTTTGTTTGAACCATTTGGAGGTGAACTTGCTGTTGTGTTTTTCGGATCTTTGTCCTGTGCACTTGAGGTCACAAACTGATGGCCGGACATTCTCCTTTAGGATTTTCTGGTAGAGCTCAGAATTCATGGTTCCATCAATTATGGTAAGTCATCCAGGTCCTAAAGCACCTCAGTTTAGGCCGTTACGTATTCTTTTGGTAAAAAAAATCGCAATAAGCGTTAGGTTTGCACAAAAGTTAGAGCGTCTACAAAATAGGGAATAGTTTTGTGGCCTTTTTATTAATATTTTTTTTTTTTTTACTAGTAATGGTGGCGATCAGCACTTTTTTTTTTTTTTTTTGTCATTGTGACTGCGACATTATGGCGGACAGATCAGACACTTTTGGCGCTATTTTGGGACCATTCACATTTATACAGCGATCAGTGCGAATAAAAATGCATTGATTACTGTGTAAATGTGACTGGCAGTGAAGGGGTTAACCAGGAGGGGGCGCTGAAGGGGTTAAGTGTGTTCTAAATGTAGGGGGTGATGGGCTACGTGTGTCACGACACTGATCACCGCTCCCAATCACAGGGAGCTGTGATGTGTCCTGTCACTAGGAAGAATGGGGAAATGCTTGTTTACATCAGCATTTCCCCGTTCTTCCTCTCCGTGAGACGATCGCGGGTATCCCGTGGACATCAAGTCCGCGGGGCCCGCGATCACACTCACGGGGGTAGCGGCGCGCGCGCCCACAATGCCGCGTCTTAAAGGGAAATGTACAGGTACGTTAATATGCCTGTACGTGCCCTTCTGCCGACATATATCAGCGTGAGCTGGACGGCAAGTGGTTAATAGATTAAACAATAATAATAATTTAATAATAATTTATCAAATTGTTGTATGCGATTCCTTAAGGTATCACCTGGCACTTCCAAAGTCGCTTTCTTTCCCTAATCTTTGGTGTATTTCAGTGAGTCAGTGCTTCTCTCTTCAGAAGGACAGCACCATCTTTGTTTAGTCATCATCCATACTCTGCAACTACTGTACAAACATGTAAATCCTAGTGCCTGGATTGGCCTAGTCCTTAGCCGAGTTCATGAATGTCTAATACAGATAAACTCAGCTGCAGCCTCTCGCCTTGTGACTTGCAACAGTTGCAATGTGTGGTCTGGAAAAGAGACTGAAGAATTCTTCCACCTGCCTGCAGCAGACTGATTACATCATCTCAGCCTGGGCAGAGTCATTGGACTGGAGCTGTATATTGTGATATGCCAGGAATTTATGCAGACTGCAGCATTTTATATATAGCAGGTAAAATAAGTATTAAAGACAGGGTGGATTTGATTTTAAATCAGGTCGATTTAAATCATGATTGAAATCACTAGTAAAAAGGCTTGATTTCAATCATAATTTTTAAAGAGCAACTGTCATCTCTGTCCCACAACGGCTCCTCCTCCTCGATCAGTCCCATTCACTTTAAAGGGACAGCTGGTGATGCGGCAGTGACACAACAAGGTGAGGGACGTGGCAGCAGCAGGTGAGTGGATGCCCGCTAACAGGCACTGCCATGATGGATCTGAAAGGACAGGTGCTCTTTAAATGTAAGGACTTATTCTTGCTGGTAGTTAGAATTTTTAATACTAATGCAAACAAAATTAAGGTTTTCTATTATTCTAAATAAGCTGTCAGGTTGGTAAAACAGCAATATCAGAACCGATTCAATCATACAGTTTGAAGTGTACATAGATTTGCATAACAATGGGATAAAGTAATATTCCTGAACTTTGTTTTATCTCATGGTTACTGTGAAATTGTGTGAATGCATCAATGCAGTGCATGTTATCTCAGCTTGCAGAGCTTGGATTCATTAAATGAATTTACCAAAAATGTAAAAATTGCAGAATATACAGCCTAATGCTACATACCTAAGCTCCATTTCATGCTGAATAATCTAAATTATTAATGTATCTTAAATAGAAAACTAGCTTTAGATAGATTTTTACTCTAAAAGCATTTTATTAAAAATCAAAAAAATCTATTTAAATAAAAAAAAACTTTTTTTTTTTAATTAAAAAAAAAATAAATCATTGATTTATATTCACCCTGATTAAACACGTCACCATTTTTCTAGGTAAATATATTTCTAAAGGTGCTATTGACATGAAATTTTCACCGCGTCGGTAACAACCCATGCAATCCATACATACAAAGAAACCAAAACTAATATGTTCAGAAATGAAGTTATGTGTAATAAAATGGAATGACACAGGGAAAAAGTATTGAACACCCTAACTGAAATGTATTTAATACTCCATACAAAATCCTTTGTTGGCAATAACAGCTTCAAGACGCCTCCTGTATGGAGAAACTAATCGTCTGCATTGCTCAGGTGTGATTTTGGCCCATTCTTCCACACAGTCTTCAAATCTTGAAGGTTCTGTGGGCCTCTTCTATGAAGTTCTTTCCATAGATTTTCTATTGGATTCAAGTCAGGTGATTGGCTGGGCCATTCTAGCAGCTTTATTTTATTTCTTTGAAACCAATTGAGAGTTTCCTTGGCTTTGTGTTTGGGATCATTGTTTTGCTGAAATGTCCACCCTCGTTTCATCTCCATCATCCTGGTAGATGGCAGCAGATTTTTATCAAGAATGTCTTGGTACATTTTTCCATTCATCCTTCCTGCAATGATATGAAGTTTGCCAGTACCGTATGCTGAAACACAGCCCCACACCATGATGTTCCCACCTCCAAACTTCACTAACTTCACTCTTGGCATGGTATTTTGGGGGTGATGTGCAGTGCCATTTCAACCTCCAAAAATGGTGTGTATTATGGCATCCAAAGAGTTACATTTTGGTCTCTAACCAGACTATAATCTCCCAGTATTTCACAGGCTTATCTAAAATTTGTGCCGCAAACTCTAAACAAACTTCAACCAGCTTTTTCTTCAGCAATGGCATCTTGCATGATGAGTGTTTTCTATGAAACAATTGTACCTGTTAATTCCAGGTGTTTCTGAGGCTCTCCAAGTGGTCCTTGGCTCTTGGACAACTCTTCTGATAATTCTTTTCACTCCTCTGTCAAAAATCTTGCGAGAAGCACCTGGTCGTGGCCGGTTTATGGTGAAATGATGTTCTTTCCACTTCCGGATTATGGCCTCAACAGTGCTCACTGGAACATTCAGAAGTTTAGAAATCCTTCTGTAACCAATGTCATCAGTATGTTTTGCAACAATAAGGTTGTGAAGGTCTTGAGAGAGCTCTTTGCTTTTACCCATCATGAGATGTTTCTTGTGTGGCACCTTGGTAATGAGACACCTTTTTATAGGCTTTCAGTTGAGATTGAACCAGCCGATAGTAATTTGCACTGACAAGGGGAAGGGTTGCTTTGTAATTACTGATAGATTTCAGCTGGTGTCTTGGCTTTCCATGCCTTTTTGTACCTCCCTTTCTTTGTGTTCAATTTTATTACACAGAACTTAATTTCTGAATTATTTGTTTTGGTTTCGTTGTATGTATGGTTTGCATGGGTTGTTACCGACATGTAGTGAAAATTTCATGTCAATAGCACCTTTAGAAATATATTTACCTAGAAAAATGGTGACGTGTTCAATACTTTTATTTTACCCGCAGCAGAATACAGGTGATCTATGTTGGCCTTGAGATCTACATTTGCATCAAAAGACCCTGAAATCGGACAAATTAAATGAAAACTGTTTATTCTTGAAAAATGACATGAATACAAAGCGCACACACACGATGATTAATCCTAACTAAAAATGTAATGTACAGAGAGAATATAAAGGAGAGTGGAGCTGTCAGCCATGGTGGAAGTACAGGTCAGAGTCTGGGTGGGGAACCGCAGCGTGATTTGTCTTCAGCTCCTCGTTTACAAGGATCACCTCTTAGCTGCACCTTGGGGATTAGAAATGGTTCTGGATGAATGTGATTTCTCTCTGCTTACTTCCCGCTCTCCATTCGCTGCATTTCCCATAGGTTTCTTAATGGGTAGTTTGGACACTGTCCCGGGTTTTGGTTTAGGAATCCGAGTAGGCGCAATGCCACACGGCATGTCTTCTGAAGCCTGAAAAACAGCAGAGAAAAGATTTTATGTTCTAATATTCTTAAAGGTCAAACCCACCCAAAAGTGACATTTTGAGTCATGAGCGATCCCCTGTAGAATCCCCAGTTTCACCCAGCTGTACAAAGTCAGATAATGGTATCCTGCTCTCCCGGATGGTTCCCTGGAATGTACAATGAGCTGACAGTTGGGAAATCGCCTTGTAAGGGAGTAAATCCTTCATTGAGGGGGAATGCGGAGGTCGCAAATCGCCACCAGGCATCACATCACGGCTCAATTATTACCACTTATTTTGCTGAGAGATATACCTTCAATTTACAGCTTGAGTCCAGGTTCACACTGAGCTGCGGGTATAAAGCCGTGCGAGTTCATCTGAACTCGCACAATTTCACTCCTGCATGTCAGTCCCGATTTTCACTGCGATTTCAGAGACATCTGTGCAGGTTTCTGCACAGGTGTCAATGTAAATCGCAACCCGAAATCGCAAAAAGTAGTACAGAAACGACTTTTTGAAATCGGTGCCATTGATGGCAATTGCTGCCGATTTGACATGCGATTTGAAATCGCATGTCAAAACACTCCAGTATGAACCAGGGCTAAAGGAGAAGTCCACCCCAATGCCACGTACACACAATCGGACATTCCGACAACAAAATCCATTTTTTCCCGACGGATGTTGGCTCAAACTTGTCTTGCATACACACGGTCACACAAATCTTGTCGGAAATTCCGAGCGTCAAGAACGCGGTGACGTACAACACGTACGACGAGCCAGTGCGGCTCTTCTGCTTGATTCCGAGTATGCGTGGAACTTTGTGCGTCAGAATTGTGTACACACGATCGGAATTTACGACAGCGGATTTTGTTGTTGGAAAATTTGAGATCCGGATCTCAAATTTTGTGTGACGGAAATTTGGATGGAAAATGTCTGATGGAGCCTACACACGGTCGGAATTTCCGACAAGAAGCTCCCATCGAACATTTCCCGTTGGAAAATCCGACCGTGTGTACGGGACATATCAGTAAAATCTCTACATCTACAGACATCCACGATCTAACACTAACCTATCTAGCCCTATAAAGAAGAAATCAGTATACATACCTTTTTTGAAGCCGATCCGGTCTCCAGCAGCGGAAGCTCTGCAGAAGACACAGACGACAATGGTTGTGAAATGAATGGGAAGTGACGTCACCCATAGAGTTACTATGGGGCTTCCGTTGTCGGCTGTGTCCTCTGCACCCGCCTACACAGCAAAGCCGCAGATGACAGCTCAGCGTGGGAGCGGGTCTGATTGGCTGCAAAAAAAGGTATGTATACTGATTTCTTCTTTACAGGGTTAAATAAGTTAGTGTTAGATCGTGGATGTCTGTAGATGTAGAGATTTTAGTGTTATGGTGCACTTATCCTTTAAGGATGAATTTATACTGGTCCTCAGTCAAAGCGCAGAGCAGCTGGAGCAATTCAGCGCCCTGGCCACTCTGCATTGCCAGCTCGCTAGGGGGCAGTGTGGTCCCTTTTTGTTTTGTACAAGCTTTATTTGAACAATACAAAATTTACACTTTGTTGCAATATCAGGGGCACGATGTGCTGTGCTGCCTAACATTGCAGTGCGATTCAGGCCTGTGCTTTGCGATAAAATGCAGCATGTGTGCATTTTATTGCAGCACACTGCAGTGCACATTACAATGTGAATGGGACACATAGGAATCCGTTGTTTTCTTTAGGGGTGCACCGGATGGAAATTTTGGTGCCAAAACTGAAAATGAAGGATGCACTAGCTGTGCGCAGAGAACGGCTCTGCACATGTTAAATGAGCCTTGTTTCACACTGTAGCGATGCGGGAACCAGCGCGATATTAGTGCCTGTTCCCATATCCTATCTCCCCCGGAGGCAGTTCACACTGCCCTCTGCGAACCGCTGCGGGTGTCAATATAATGTTAATGACACCCCCAGAACGGGTTCACAGATCACAGTGCGAACTGTGGATTCGGACAGGAATCGGATCACATGGATGAGAACACCCATGCAATTTGATTCCAGTGCGGGGGGAAAAAAAGTCTCTGCACCTTTTTTGTGCAAATTCAATGCGAGTTTAGCCATACAACTGTATGGCTGAACTTGCTTGCACAGATATCGCATGCGATTGGCACAGCAGTGCCGATGAAACTTGCATGAGATGTCTGTGTTCACTATAGTGTGAACCCGGGCTTAATCGGGGAAATGCCAGATTAAGATCGGCAGGGGGGTTGATTTGAGAGCGCAATTTTTTTAACGATTGATTGTGCAGTTCTATACTATACTATATACAGTATCTCACAAAAGTGAGTACACCCCTCACATTTATGTAAATATTTTATTATATATTTTCATGTGACAACACTGAAGAAATGCCACTTTGCTACAATGTAAAGTAGTGAGTATACAGCTTGTATAACAGAGCTCAGAGTGTTTTTCATTCGTTTTTCTCCAGGTGACAAAATGCTCAGATGTGAACAGGTGCCATTGAAATTAATGGGATTTTGCTTGTTGGGCGTTTTTCAGGTGTTTTTTTGGGCTTTTACAAGCTTTTTTTAGAGCTGAAACCGCTCAAGTGTAACTGCAGCCTTAATGTCTAAACCACTGGCAACAAAAGTGAGTACACCCCTTAGAGCCGGTTCACACAGGGGCGACTTGTCAGGCGACCTAGCCGCCTGACAAGTCGCCTCCCGTTCTGTACAATGGAACCATTCTAATAGGAGCGACTTAGAAAAAGGTTCCTGTACTACTTTGGGGGCGACTTGCATAGACTTCTATACAGAAGTCGTTTTGCAAGTCGCCGCGGAAGTCATTTGCAGGTCGCCTCGCTGAGGGGACCTGCAAGTCGTGTCGCCCCTGTGTGAACCCGGGGCTTAGGGTCGGTTCACACTGAGGCAGCACGACTTGCAGCGCGACTGCCTCAGGCGACCCAGGACACGACTCAGCCGCGACTTGCAAAACGACTTCTGTATAGAAGTCAATGCAAGTCGCCCCCAAAGTTGTACAGGAATCTTCTTCTAAGTCGGAGCGATTAGAACGGTTCCATTGTACAGAACGGGACGCTACTTGTCAGGCGGCTAGGTCGCCTGACAAGTCGTCCCAGTGTGAACCAAGGCTAAGTGAAAACGTCCAAATTGAGCCCAAAGTGTCAATATTTTGTGTGGCCACCATTATTTTCCAGTACTGCCTTAACCCTCTTGGGCATGGAGTTCACCAGAGCTTCACAGGTTGCCACTGGAGTCCTCTTCCACTCCTCCATGATGACATCACGGAGCTGGTGGATGTTAGAGACCTTGCGCTCCTCCACCTTCCATTTGAGGATGTCCCACAGATGCTCAATAAGGTTTAGGCTGGAGACATACTTGGCCAGTCCATCAGCTTCTTTAGCAAGGCAGTGGTCGTCTTGGGGGTGTTTTTGGAGTTGTTATCATGTTGGAATACTGCCCTGCGGCCCAGTCTCCGAAGGGAGGGGATCATGCTCTCCTTCAGTATGTCACAGTACATGTTGGCATTCATGGTTCCCTGCATTTTCACCTAGGCAGCCCAGCTGCAGTGTACAGCCTGTCATTAACATGAGTGGTGGTGCGCTGATGTACTCGTGTATATGGTGGTGCTATTGTAAACACAAGTGCTGTATTGCAAAAAATAGAACATTTTCTATCGCTTGTACTCTGTAGTCATGATGATTTTATTATTTTTTTATTTATTTTTTTTAATGGAAGCATTAGGGCTCATGTTATTGGGTGCCATACAGCGTAAAAATATGACTGTGTTTCTGTGTAGCTCATATACAACCGCCTGTACAGCTCAATGTCAGGACGCGGCTGTAGGCTGGTGAATGCAAATCCAAGCATGTTCTATTGTTCAGGTATAGAGTGCATACATATTCTGAGATCTATTTGTGCCAGTGTGCAGCCACATCCTGGCATTGATTTGTACAGCAACACCTGTGACTCCGGGCATAGAATTAAAATAGGTTTCTATACTGTACGTCCCTCTGCGCCCGTGTGTATAAATCTTTAGGCCTCCTGTACACAGACCGGGCGTTTGAATTTGCTCCTCTGATGGCCTTTTATTTCTAGCAGGAAAAAGCAGCTTAAAAACTATGTCTAAAGCCACGTATTGGACATTTGTTTAGGTGCGTCAAGTGTTTGAGCAATTATGAATTCCATTGGCCAGAATAATAATTTATTGGAATGAATGAACACTCAAGCACTAAATGTGTGTACAGTTTAGGCACGTTTATACACATTTAGTTGCCCAAAAACTCCTCTCCTGAACGCACTGTTGACTTTTTATTTTTTTTTTGTCCAGCCCGTAAACACTCCTTATCTAATATGCCTGAAAACGCCTATGTGTGCCTATCAAATTCCTGTAAAAAAAGGGTTATTTTTAAGCCCTGGGTGCATGAGTCCTTATTCTGCAAACTGAATTTTCCATGTTTAATTTGTTGTAATTTGCAGACACTAGGGGGCAGCATTCTCTCTTTTCTTTTTTTCTTTTTTGTTTGTTTGTTTAATTGAAAATCAAATATCAACATTTATGCTGCATTCTATAACATTGTAATTATTTTGCCTGAAAGGTGTGTGTGTTACAGGCTTGCGACACTCACTTTTGGCCTACCCAATAAAAAGCCCCAAGCACCCTCCCTGATGCTTAGTGATTGTAAACCCAATTTTATTTAAAATAACACGTCGTACTTACCTGCTTTGTGCAATGGTTTTGCACAGAGCAGCCCCAAACCCCCTTTTCTCGGGTCCCTCTCGCCGGTGCTCCTGCCTCCTCCACCCCCCCCCCCCCCCACAAGTGCCCACCATAACAAACCACTTGCTATGGCGGCACTCATGCGGGCTCGCTCCTGAGCCGGCTCTGTGACACAGGGGATCGGCTCCACCCCCCTCCCTTCTCACTGGTTGTGATTGACACAGCAGAAACCAATGGCTGGCGCTGCTGTTTCTGAGCCTATGAGGAGGAAGAGAGCCGCTGCCCTAATGTACAGTGTCTGATTGAGATCAGGCTCAGGTAAGTATAGGGGGGGGGGCCTTCACTGCATTAATGTAAAAAACCTTCATCCTTTAGAGCCACTTTAACCAGATAATACGTGGTAACCTACTCATTACTTAGAATTACTTTTTTTTTTTTGCCCTGCTACTGTGTTGGAAAGTGTATGTGTAGCCAAACCTTTTTTTTAAAAGTTATTAGTAGACTAGGGAGGGGTTAGAACCGTTAAAGATAGGAATTTGAAGGATTATTCACGATTATTATACTGACTTAATGTATTTTTTAAAAATGCATTCACTATACTATGTAACTGTAATGGTGTGAATCCTTTTTAATACATGTTTAATGTCTTTATCTGTTATTGTATGTTCTTATAACTAAATAAAAAATTGGATGTAAGCTAATGACCATCACTGTAGTGGTGATGCCTACTACACTGATTTCCAGCGTCCACAGAATTCTCCCAGGTGGACCAATATAACAATGTAAGATAGTCCATATCTAAACTTCTGCTTTAACCCTTTCACTGCCAAAGATGTTTTTGCACACGTGTTTAAAAAATCATTTTAGATCTGAAGAATATATAAAACCCCCAAAACAATTATATTTAAAAAAAAAAGCAGACACACCCTAGAGCTGGCGTAAGCAATCTCGGCCCTCCAGCTGTGGTGAAACTACGAATCCTATCATGCCTCTGCCTCTAGGAGTCATGCCTGTGATTGTCAGGGTCTTGCAATGTCTCATGGGACTTGTGGTTTCAAAACAGCTGGAGGGCTAAGGTTGCCTACCCCTGCCCTAGAGCAAGGGTCCCCAAGCTGGCACAACCTGCACTGCTACCCTCTGACCACCAGAGGGCGCCCACTCCCCTTCCTCTAGCACCCTTACTCCCTTCCCTCTCTGTGGTCACTAAGAAGGAGAAGGAGAGGGAGGAGACCCAGGCTGCATCCACCACACAACCCCCCCCTCAGGTGATGAGCTGCATCCCCCTGCCCAAGGGGACAGGCTGCAACCACCGCACACCCCCTCCCTTCCTGAGGTGGCAGGCTGCAACCACCACACCCCCTCCCTTCCTGAGGTGGCAGGCTGCAACCACCACCCCCCCAGGTGATCAGCTGCCCCCCCCTTTCCGAGGTGACAAGCTGCACCCACCCCCCCCCTCACCCCCATTTGACAAGCTGCAACCCCCCCCGTCCCCCATGGCAGGCTGCAACCACCACACAAATAAACACCAACTCCCCTTCCCTGATCTGTGCAACCACCACCACAAAAATAACCAATAACCCATTGCCCCCCCCCGGTCCACTGAGGGGTTGCCAGGGGGGGTAGTTGTAGACCTCTGCCTTAGAGACTATAATAGTGGTAGTTCCAATTTTTTTATTTCACGGAATATTACTGCAAAGGTCTAGGAAACACAAAACTTCTATAAAAAATGCACTAAATTGAATGTTAGGCCATACAAACACAATAAATTAGTAAAATATAAAAGACAAGGTTGCACTGAGTAAATAAATACTCCACATGTCAAACCTAAAATTTGCGTGCAACCGTGAAATGGCGACAAACTTCAGTACCCATATTTTCCATAGGTGATGCTTTTAAAAGCCACCTATAGGACATCAGTTTAGCGTTATGGAGGCAGTTTACTGCTAGAAATATTGCTCTCACTCCGGCGTGCGTGGAAAATGTAACATGTATATTGCAATGCGTTTATGTTTGTATATGGGGGAGGGGGGGGGGGGCTGAAAAAAATTTTTGGTTGGATTTTATGTGCTTGGGTGTAACTTGAATTTTTTACAATTTAAAAAATGTTTTACTTAACTTTTTTTTTTTACGTTACATTGGGAACAAAAGGTCCCATGGCGGGGGGGAGGGGCATGTTACCAGGTGGAGTGTAGAAGAAATCCTGCGGCAGTGTAGCCACCAGAATGCTTCCACCTGACAGGCAGGAGTCTGCTTGTCAGGTATACACACAGTCATTGCCTGTATGAGAGGGGCTTGTTACAGCTATAACTGAACTGTCAAGCCAACAAAAGATTGGTGTCATAGCTAATCACATTGTGCAGCACCATGGCAACTGCAGATCAAACAGAGGCTAAGATGGCAGCTTCCATGGCTGTAAAGGATAGCAGGATTTAGTTCCACTTTAGGTATGCCAGATTTCTTTATTTCAGCCACTCTGATAAATGGATACTAAATAAAGCTTTACTTGTTCAAAGTGAACCACAGGGAGCCATTTTGTGCCCAGCAATGTTGGTAATAATACAGATAGTAGTTGGTGGCATAACTGAAGCTTAAGGGTGGCTACATGACCGGTTTGGTTTCTGAGATTCAATTCAATGCAAGCCCCGCCCACTTTGCACCCCATGTTGCTGAATTTTAAAAACAAATGTGCCATTAGTTTGTGCCTCAAAAATAAACCTTTGGTTGCGGAGATATTGTGCGTTATAGTTGCTGCAACCCAGCCTACTTTACACCCCATGTTGCTGAATTTTAAAAACAAACGCGCCATTTGTTTGTGCCGCAAAAATAAATGTTTGTGCCGTTTTGTTTTTAAAATTCAGCAACATGGGCTGCAAAGTGGGCAGGATTGCAGGAACTATGACGCACAATATCTCCGCAACCAAAGCGGCACAAATGTTTATTTTTGCAGCACAAACCAATGGCGCGTTTATTTTTAAAATTCTGCAACATGTGGTGCAAAGTGGGCAGGGCTTGCATTAAATTGAATGTTTACTATCTGCAGCACAAATCAGCACAAACGTGGCACAAACGAATGGTGTATCTTTATTCAGGTTTTACAAACATGGGGTGCCAACTTCACACAGCTCTACATGAAAGTAACAAAATGTAAAAATGAAACAAAACTTCTCCAGCTGTTCTGAATTCATTTCTGGTTTCTGTGACATTAGCATGCTGTAACATTTTCCAGCACAGTAAAGATGGATTTTGGTCACAGGCTGTAATGTATCTCTTTGCGGTTGCTCACACATTACAGCCCGTGATTGGCATCGCATGGAAACTGCGGTGTGATGAGCTGAACTGTACCATCTCCAAACGAGCAGATGTTTCATCCCAGGCTTGCCATAAAGCCGTACTACATCATAATCGTCTTTTGTCAGCGTAGGATGCAGCAAAACTTTATGCTGACCCCGTTAAGTTTGTTGTGCAGCGTTGCTATGGCGACCTGGATTTCCCATGCTTTATTGTCACTTGGGAGCATGATGCATCCTGGGAATGACTACCCAGCTAGCAACCCCGAGGAGAAAGCTGCGTGAACGGAAGTCTTATTTTACGCTGGGAAATTTTAGAATGCAGAAAAAATTCCTTGCAGACACACTGAAGAAAAAATCTGTTTCAGTGAGATCCAAATAGTAACATATCTGAATAAGTGATTTGAAGTGGTATGAAATGACAACCCTCTATTGTGATAGCTGTACAAAATGTCAGCCCTTTACGGGAGGGATACACAACTCCACTCCTGCTTTGGAGTTTTTCCTATTACCTGATGTTGGTAAATTAACCCCTTAATGCCAGCGATGGGCATTGGTGGGCTTTAAAGTGGTTGTAAACCCTTACAGACCACTTTGACATACAAGTAACGGTAAGCCTAGATCAAGGCTTACCTGTAGGTTCAAGAAATATCTCCTAAACCTACACGGTTTAGAAGATATTTGCAAAAAGACAGGCACCGCTGTCTATGGCGCATGCAGTGTAGACAGAGGTGCGCAGGCGCACTAAGCATGCCGCTGCTAACGGCGATATGCCGTTAGTGGCGGCTCCCGTGCGCATGCGCGGGAGTGACGTCATCGCGGCTCCGGCCAATCACAGCGCCGGAGCCTTGATACCCGGAAAGAAGATGGACGCTCCGTAGCAGAGGGGACAGCGGTGACATCGCAGGGTCCTGTGTCAGGTAAGTGACACATAATGGGCTACTATGTGGTGTATAGTAGCCCATTATGCTTTACCTTTGCAGGGAAACAAAGAGGAAGTAAACCCATTAGGGTTTACTTCCTCTTTAACACTGGGCTGCCACATGTACAGCGGATAAATTAAGTATTGAACACGTCACCATTTTTCTAGGTAAATATCTCTAGGTGCTATTGACAGGAAATTTTCACCACATGTCGGTTACAACACATGCAAACCTTACATACAAAGAAACCAAAATAAATACGTTCAGAAATTTAAGTCCTGTGTAATAAAATAGAATGACACAGGGAAAAAGTATTGAACACGCTAACTGAAATGTATTTAAAGCGGAGTTCCACACAAAAATGGAACTTCCGCTTTTCGGAACCCTCCCCCCCCTCCGGTGTCACATTTGGCACCTTTCAGGGGGGAGGGGGGTGCAGATACCTGTCTAAGACAGGTATTTGCACCCACTTCCGGCATAGACTCCCGTGGGAGTCTACGCCACTTCCCGTCCCTCTGCGCTGTCTCCTGGGAATCACACAGCTCCCAGGAGAGAGCGGGGACCACTTGGGACGCGCAGCGCGACTCGCGCATGCGCAGTAGGGAAATGGGAAGTGAAGCCACAAAGCTTCACTTCCTGATTCCCTCACCTAGCATGGCGGCGACAGCTGCCGAGAACCGAGCGGGTTCTCGGCGTCCCCTGCCGACATCGCTGGACCCTGGGACAGGTAAGTGGCCATGTATTAAAAGTCAGCAGCTGCAGTATTTGTAGCTGCTGGCTTTTAATTTTTTTTTTTTTTTTTTGGCGGTGTGGGTGGACCCCCACTTTAATACTTCGTAAAAAATCCTTTGTTGGTAATGATATCGCCTGTGTAGAGAAACTAGTCGTCTGCATTGCTCAGGTGTGATTTTGGCCCGTTCTTCCACACAAACAGTCTTCAAATGTTGAAGGTTTCATGGGTCCCTTCTATGAACTCTGATCTTAAAGTGGGGTTCCACCCAAAAAAAAAAAACTACATGAAAAATCCTAAATAAAAAATACAAAAAAAATTCCCCTGCATCGCTGGACCCTGGGACAGGTAAGTGTCCAATTAAAAGTCAGCAGCTGCAGTATTTGTAGCTGCTAACTTTTAATTTTTTTTTTTGACTGGCCCTCCTCTTTAAGTTCTTTCTATAGATTTACTATTGGATTCAAGTCAGGTGATTGGCTGGGCCATTCTAGCAGCTTTATTTTATTTCTTTGAAACCAATTGAGAGTTTCCTTGGTTTGTGTTTGGGATCATTGTCTTGCTGGAATGTCCACCCTTGTTTCATCGTTATCATCCTGGTAGATGGGAGCAGATTTTTATCAAGAATGCCTTGGTACATTTTTCCTATTCATCCTTCCTTCAATGACATGAAGTTTGCCAGTACCGCATGCTGAAAAACAGCCCCACCCACAACATGATGTTCCCACCTCCAAACTTCATGGTGGGGGTGTTTTTGGGGTGATGTGCAGTGCCATTTGACCTCCAAACATGGTGTGTATTATGGCATCCAAAGAGTTATATTTTGGTCGTATCTGATGAGACTATATTCTCCCAGTATTTCACAGGCTTGTCCCAAGTTTGTGCAACAAACTTTAAACGAACTTCAGCATGCTTTTTCTTCAGCAATGGGGTCTTGCGTGGTGAGTGCGCATTTAGGCCATGGCGGTTGAGTGCATTACTTATTGTTTTCTTTGAAACAATTGTACCTGCTAATTCCAGGTCTTTCTGAAGCTCTGCACAAGTGGTCCTTGGCTCTTGGACAACTCTATTGATAATTCTTTTCACTCCTCTGTTAGAAAACTTGTAAGGAGCACCTGGTCGTGGACGGTTTATGGTCAAATTATGTTCTTTGCACTTCCGGATTTTGGCCCCAACAGTGCTCACTGGAACATTCAGAAGTTTAGAAATCCTTCTGTAACCAATGCTATCAGTATGTTTTGCAGTAATAAGGTTGCAAAGGTCTTGAGAGAGAGCTCTTTGCTTTTACCCATCATGAGATGTTTGTGTGACATCTCGGTAATGAGACACCCTTTTATAGGCCATCAGTTGAGATTGAACCAGCTGATATTAATTTGGACTGACAAGGGACAGGATTGCTTTCTGATTGCTGAAAGATTTCAGCTGATGTCTTGGCTTTCCATGCCTTTTTGCACTCCCTTTCTTCATGTGTTTTTAATACTTTTTTTCCCCTGTGTCATTCCATTTTTTTACACAGAACTTAATTTCTGAATTATTTGTTTTGCTTTCTTTGTATGTATGGCTTGCATGGGTTGTTACTGACATGTGGTGAAAATTTCACATCAATAGCACCTATATTTACCTAGCAAAATGGTGACGTGTTCAATATTGATTTTATCCGCTGATATACAATCCACGCCCTAAAAATAAAAATCGTGTGATCTCTGCTCTTGGAGAAAGAATGGCAGCAGCAACCACAATATCCACAAACAGATACTAACCAACACTAGTAAACAAAAAGTGCTGCGCTATTGATTTAAATATACAGTCACTAAGTTATAAATCAATCCTGAGTGCTAATAACTTTGCAAAACAGTTCAAAACGTAAAAAGTCCAATGTCAACAAACGTATACAATGCAGCCGGTGACACTCTCCTCCGCCAAAATGAATTACAGGCTGCTTACCAGACAGAGCGACCCCTTAATGATAGGAGGTCAAAACGCACTTCACCAGCTTATTGGGACAGTATGATGATAGACCCAACCGGCATGCTCCTCCATTTCTCAGAAGAATTCCACAGCAACCATATTAAACAGTGGCCATATTAAAAAGAAAGGAGCCCCATATATCGTAATACGGTAAAAACTCATGCAATTTATTAGTCATAAAGTAATACAAAATGATGAGATACGCAGACTTAAAAAACAGAGAAGCAACTGTGCTGCTCAGCATGCGTGCATGGTGACATCAGATCACAAGCTCTGAAGGGCTGGAGACTGAGGTGTTCAGGCAAAAAAGTGTGGCTGTTAGGGATGCACCGAAATTTCGGCCGCCGAAATTTCGGCCGCCGAAAATGGCCTTTTCGGCAATTTGTCAAAAGGGAAATAGGGTGGAAAATGGGGTGGGGCCTGCCGCCCATTACGGGGGTGTCGTCAGGGCCGATCCTAGGCGGGTGCAGTTCACCCAGGTGCCACAGAGGTGGGGGAGCTAAACCACAGGCGCTCTCCTTGTCCGTGTCGAGAGGCGGCTTTCCCCGCCGGTCGCCGCCACCGCTGTGTTTCCCATGCCCGTCCCCCCTCCCTCCTCCTGTCAGAGGAGGAGAGCGAAGCAGCCTGAGATCGGAGCGGCTGTCTCTGTGTGAAGAGAGACTAGCCGTGCAGTGACGTTGCTGCTCCTCCTCCTCCTCTCTGTCTTAACTCCTGCCTGCTGTGATCTGTTATCCACCTGTTCTCCCATCTGTTTTTATGTACCGTAATGGGGGGGGGGGGGCTTGTCCTGGGGGGGTCTGTACTAATGGGGGGAGGGTTGTCCTGGGGGGGTCTGTACTAATGGAGGGGAATTGGTTTGTCCTGGGGGGTCTGTACTAATGGAGGGGGATTGGTATGTCCTGGGGGAGTCTGTGCTAATGGGGGGGTTTGTCCTGGGGGGTCTGTACTAATGGAGGGCGGTGGTTTGTCCTGGGGGTCTGTACTAATGTAGGGGGGTGGTTTGTCCTGGGGGGGTATCGCTGGGTCAGCTGGGAGGGCCGATCGCTCCATTATCTACTAATGTCCATAGGAACTGCAGTCTCCGACCATCTACTGTACCATGTCTGCAGTCTCTGATCATCTCATGTACTATGTCTGCAGTCTCTGATCATCTCATGTACTATGTCTGCAGTCTCTGACCATCTCCTGTACCATGTCTGCAGTCTGACCATCTCCTATAGTATGTCCCCTGTCTCTGACCATCTACTGTACCATGTCCCCAGTCTCTGACTATCTCCTTTACCATGTCCCCAGTCTCTAACCATCTCCTGTATAAAAATATTTTTTAAAAACGGTCAGTTTCGGTATCGGTCAGTTTCGGTATCGGTTTCGGTTTTCGGCACCAAAAAACCCATTCGGTGCACCCCTAGTGGCTATGGTATAATAAATCCCCCAAAAAGCATTGTGATCAGTAGCAATAAAATTACCTTTAGCCTAGTCATTGGTAGTCAGGAATATTTGAAAACTTCCAACCCTCATCCTCCCATCATAGGTGGTCAGTGGTCCCTCCACTGTTAAAAGAAATAATCCCACAGTTATTGGTGGTCAGTGGCACTTTAAAAGCTAAGTTCACCTTTTGGAGGATGTTACACGTTGGGTGAGTTGTGAATGGTTATGAATGAGGATCCCTTATAATATGGCACAGGTAGATCGAGAAATAAGCGGTCTCCAACAAAATGGCATGGGTAGCTGGGGCTATAAGAGGCGGGAGAAATCGGTCACCCAATTATATTCCCCTTGAGGACGAATTATGGTGATGAAACGTGTTGGGGTGGAGCTTTTGGATGACGTCAGCATGCACTACAGAACTCCGAAGTGCAGTATTTTGCCAGTCAGCCAGAATACCAGCAATATCACTCTGTGGCTCTCATTTAGTAGTGCGCGTATGCACTGTTTAATGTGAGGTCATTGTATGGAAAGTGGGTGTGAATAAAAATAATTTTTTACAAGGTAAAGCGCTATGTAGTTCTTTTTTTCTTATCTTTTTTTTTTTTTTTTTGTGGAAATTCCAATATCCTGGTGAAACAGAGGATAAGGAATGCCTGCTGAGGGTTGCATTTAAAGGAACCACATGCTTCTTGCAGTGGTGGGGGAGAAAAGGTGCTGTAACATAGAGGATCCCACTTAAAGGGGGACACACTATTTATGAGCCTACATGACATATGTGGGTCATAAACTGGTGACTGTGTTTCACAAGAGGTGGACAAGTGAAGTGTGTATGCACTACTGAAAAGCACTGAAGAACACATGAGAGACCTAATGTTGTTTTAGGCTAGGTTCACACTTATGTGAATTGGATGCGGGTCTCTCTGTATCCAATTCCCATGAAAGGAGAGTGTGATCGGCTCTCAATGGAGCCGGTTCACATATCTCCGGGGCAGCTGCGGAGCGAATTGCACAGACGCCCTGTGCATCTTTGGCTGCATTTCAGGTCCGACTTCAGGCAAAAATTTGGGCCTGGTTCGTCCCTGAAACGGAGAACAGGGAGGCGCCGGACCCCTGCTGTGAGCCGCATCCGAATTCAGTGTGAAACCCAGCCTTAAGGGGGCATATGCGCTACACCATATTTTTTTGTTGAATTTTATATATGTGTGATTGGTGTCTTAGGGTGTTGGCAGCTGAGACCAATTAGTTGAACTAATCTTTAAACTGTGTACTTAGCCTTATAAATCTCCCACCTTGAATCTGTATTTCTCTTTCTGATCTTCCTTCTATCTGCTGTGATCCTCTTTCTTTTCCTTCCTCCATTTTTAGAGGAAGAGAAGGGCTGGGTGTTTGTAAACACAGGCATTGTTTACATTTGTATTCACTCTAATTGGTTCACAGCAATTACAAGGCACAAAGTCGCTCTAATTGGCTCTGTGCATTTTGCTTGTAATCTGCACTGTCTAATGACTCCATGGTCACAGGCATTGGGAAAGCGTGCCTGGCCTATGCATCCTCTCTATTAGCAAAGACCTTTATAAATGTCCTGTTAGTGTTACTGATGACATTGTTAAACAGCCATTCAGGAGGTGGTTAAGTCAGGAGGTGGTTAATATGTACATATTACTAGCTGTCAGTTTGTGTCTGCAGTCTTTGATGTTTTTTTCCAAAGGGTAACATTCAACCAGTTTGGGGGGTTTGCCTGTTTGGTGGTTTACAAACAGGCGCCCTGTGCTCCGGTTTGCATGTTTATGTTACCTCAGTAGAAGCATTGCCTTGCCGAACAATGGTTATGTTTAATTATCGAACATTCTTGTTGAACTTCATTCCTCAGCTTCCAAGTAATGTCCTGGAAGACGTAAAATTAGAGTCTGGCATGTCATCCGTGTCTGCTGCTAGAGCTGGCAGAAAATCAGGGTAATGTGCCATGCTTCATCTACATTCACATTTAACACCCACATGATGCAGATAAAGTGGAACTAAACTACAAAAATGAAACCATGGATTTTAAACTATGTATGAGCCTTTATTTATGTATGTTGATGGAAATACTTGGATCTAAGTCTGCATTGGGAGAAATGTGGAAACAAAGAGAGTTGAAAAATGCTGAATGAATTACATTGATGTGTATACACTGATCAAAGTCAAGGACTAATGATGTTGAGCTGACTTCCCGAGAAATATGTGGACAACATTGGTGTGTGTTGAAAACTGGACTGTGCTTTTTCACATTTATCCTATTTGTTTTATTTTACAAACTATGCTGTATAAACCAAAGCTTAATGGATTCAGTGGTTTGCAATTGGTCAATCACTCTTTCAGCTTTTAACTCTTGGACCCATGTGATTTTAGGAGCGGTTATGCCCAAAAGAGGTGTTTCCATTCCCGTGCAGTCTTTACTGCTGTCTATAATTTCTGTACACCGATCTCCCCTCTTCCCCCAGCAATAGAGTGGCAACTAGGAATGAGCTTAGACGTGTTTGGATCCTAGTCCCAACCCACTTTAGCAATCCCACCAGGAAGCCGTCACTGCACACTGCCAATCATAAGCGACTGAGGCATTTCCTGGCCCGCAGCTGCACATACACACGCCTCCTTGTATATGTATGGTTGTGGGCCAAGGAATGACTAGGCTGCTCATGATTGGCGGTGTGCAGTGACGGCTTCCTGGCGGGATTGCTCAGGTGGGTTGGGACTAGGATCCGAACACGTCTAAGCTTATCCCTAATGACAACTTGGCTTTTTAGCCCAACTGCTGTACAGCCTGCCTCAGTTCTCTATATGTACCTAAAAGGAGTTCATTAGCAGTTGAGCACACTGTTGTTGTATCACTGGGCCTCAAGTGGAATAAAAAATAGGAAGCCTTCAAAGGTGACATCCTGACATCCAAAGTTGGGCATCTACAGCTCCAGTTACAGGACAAAAGTCGATAAAAATTGACCGAACCTGGTGAAAAATGATCTTGCCGAAAAGGTTAATCTGGTCAATGTTCAGGTATTCAGGTGGCTGGGGGTGCTGCAGCTGTATGAATATAATAGCTGGAAGTGGAGATTCCTCCATCTACACTAGTGTGCCTAGGAGAATCAGTTGATTTTCCCTTCTTCAACCCATAGGGCTGAAAATTAGTGATCTGCATGTGTACGACTAGCCTAAAATAGGGCTACACACTGTTAAATTTCCTTTAGATTTACCTTCAACTATGTAGTGCAAGGGCCTGCCTGATTGCATACAAATGGAAAGTGTTTAGATTTGACCTCCATATTATATGGTTTTAGTAAATCTAAAGGAAAATTGTATAATGTGTAGCCAGCTCCAGTGTGCAGGTGAAGCCAGAATTTTCCTTGCTGATCTTTGGACATCTGTAGCCATTTTACCCAAATTGGAGTGATTAGATTATAGTTGAATCACTCTTGAACTGTAGAAAAAACATTAAGCCTCGGTTCACACCAGTGGCGGCACGACTTGCAGGTCGCCTCACCGAGGCGACCTGCACACGACTGCCGGGGCGACTTGCAAGACGACTTCTGTATAGAAGTCTATGCAAGTCGCCCCCAAAGTAGTACAGGAACCTTTCTTCTAAGTCGGAGCGACTTGCGTCGCTCCGATTAGAACGGTTCCATTGTACAGAACGGGAGGCGACTTGTCAGGCGGCTAGGTC
This sequence comes from Lithobates clamitans, assembly GCA_037952925.1. Classification (NCBI taxonomy): domain Eukaryota; kingdom Metazoa; phylum Chordata; class Amphibia; order Anura; family Ranidae; genus Lithobates; species Lithobates clamitans. Next base: position 10,615,750 of record JBBGZY010000723.1, read on the forward strand.
GCCTGACAAGTCGCCCCCGTGTGAACCGAGCCTTAACAAGTGACCATCTAGAAAATACTTGATCACTCAAGTTCTAGAGGACAATAGTGCAAACGGTATTGGTGCCCTAGTATGTCACCTCAAAGGAATTGGTCATCAACCAAAGCATACTGTATGTATGTGAAACGGCCTTCCTTGTCTGATTCACAAGCTGCATGCAAGTTTCAGCAGTGAAGCTAATTTTACTTTTGAAACACCTTGTTTTAATGCATTTGGGCAAATTAAGGAAGATTTTAAGTACTGTATATCTTCTCCAATTATTATTTTGTCTTGCTCTAAAAATCTATACTTAATAATCAAGTGTCGGTTAATCAAATCTTATTTTTCTACTTCTTCAAAGGCATGGACTATACGCAAAGAATGGTTAGGGCTGCTGGCATTTTTTTAAATATATATTGCATAATTTCCATTTAGCTCTGCAGAAGCTGATGGTAAGCACAGAACCAGAAAGAGCCAGGACCCTGCAGGTGATTGTTGGCTCAGACTCAGGAGAGCCAGGACCATGTAGATGATTGTTGGCTCAGACCCAGGAGAACCAGGACCCTGCAGGTCATTGTTGGCTCAGAACCAGGAGAGCCAGGACCCTGCAGGTGATTGTTGGCTCAGACCCAGGAGAGCCAGGACCATGTAGATGTTTGTTGGCTCAGACCCAGGAGAGCCAGGACCATGTAGATGATTGTTGACTCAGGCTCAAGAGAGCCAGGACCCTGTAGATCAGTGGTCATCAGCCCTGTCCCCAGGGCCCACTAACAGGCCAGGTATTATGTATTACCTTGGGGAGATGACTAGAATACTGCAATCACTGAGCAGCAAATAATATCACCTGTGATGTATTTCAGTTATCTTGCAAACCTGGCCTGTTAGTGGGCCCTGAGGACAGGTTTGATGACCACTGCCATAGATGATTGTTGGCTCAGACCCAGGAGATTAAGGACCCTGTATGTAATGGTAAGCTAAGAACTGGGAGAGCCAGGATCCTGCAGAAGTTGGAGGGCTTAGAACCAGGAGAGCTAGGTTCCTGTAGGTTATAATGGACTCAGAATCAAGAGAGCATTTAGGATAATGGGGGCACCAAACCAGAAGATCCCATTAAAACCTGGAGATGCTCAACTTAAAGGACAAGTTTTGACTTCCTTAAAATTACCCTAGCTTTCACTCGCTAACCCCCAATGTATATTTAGCTACACCCCCCACCCGATTGTGCACTTTCCTCTTTCCCACAGCGCCGTGCTCCTGCAATGTTTTCATCCTCTTTTCAGTAACTTCCCGTAAATGTGAATGGGGCATTACTTCAACTGTACATGTATTGTACAAGTACTTCATGGGTGCAGGTAGTACTGAGAAGATTTCTGAACAAAGACCTGTAAACGCCCTGGGAGGCCACTGCCACCAGAGAGGTAATTTTCCATAGTAGGGTAGGGACTTTTTTTTTTTTTTAAACCTGAATTTTTTTCTTCATTTTCCAATCAGAAGTGAACTTAATGTGGTTGTAAACCCTTACAGATGCTGACTAAAGTGACTGGCCTCAAGTGATATACAGAGATAAAACAAATCCTCCTACATAAGTTGTATCTGTTTATCTACAGCAGTCTTTCCTCTATGTCCATTCAAAGTACAGAAATTACACAGGATCTCTTGGCTCTGAAAAGCAGCTGAAGTTACACCAGTGAGGAGAGTTGTGAGAGCTGATTGGAGGATAGAGCACACCCCCTTTACATAGCACACAGGAACAGAGCTGAGGCTGTCAGTCAGCTGGAGCTCCCTCCCCTGTCACCTTTTTTTACTCTTGGTATCAGGAAAACTTGTCAGAAATGACTCATGCTGATAGCAGAGGAACAAGGCAGGAGATAGAAATTACACTTAGTGCTCTGAAGTGAGACAAGTGCGCACTATAGAGGGATATGCTTTGCTCATATTTCATGCCTTAGGTTTAAAACCACTTTAATCATTTCAGCCAGGCACTAAAAGGGAGGGATGGCACTGTTACTCTACTTAGAACAGGGCTGCACAAATCCCAAGAACCAGTTAGCCAATGCACCTTAAAAAATTACAGCTGGTACAATTTTTAGGTTTTCTTGATTTGTGAGTGGAGCTGGTTCCTATATATTAAAAAAATCCTGCTGGCTCCTGGATTGGACAGATTAGCTCCTGAATTCTATAGTAATTTTTCCATCCCCGATTTAGGATTAAAGCAGAGCCTATTTTGATACCCACTCCGAATTCTTGAATTATAATTTGGGGAAGATCAAATGCACAGTTCTAAGCTGCAAAGATGTTGAAAGCTGGGGAGAGGTGGTGCACCAAGTGAAGTCAGGGTATGAGGAGTACCCGCAGACAGAGCAATGCATTTATTTCAACCAGCGTTTTTATTTAAAGTGTTCCTTCAACCAAATTTCTATTTCGGATAGATATAGGGCCCTTTCACACGGGCTGTCCGATCAGGTCCGCCTGTCAATTTTTCAGGTGGACCTAATCGGACCCTCCATTCATCCCTATGGAGTGGTGGATGTCAGCAGTGACATGTCCGCTGACACCCACCGCTATCCGATCCAATCCTGTCCACCAAATCCAGATGGATGGTGCTCCTATTTTTTAACCGACTGGCGGATCAGATTGGATATGATCGGATGAAAACGGACAGGCGGTCTGTTTTCACCTGATCTCCCCATAGAGGAGAGTGGGACTGTGCACAGTGAGTGGAGACGGACCTTTCATCCGCCTGCTCAGCGGGGATCAGCGTCCACGTGAAAGGGGCCATAGTGTTGAGGAGTTAGAACCCCTGCCACCAAGACTGTAACAAGAAATCCAAGATATTGAAATGTCACAAGTACAAGAATAGAAGAGGGATTTTCCAATGGAGACACTTTTTCAGATGACAGCTAAAAGGTGATTTGCCTTGTTTTGAAGTGCGCTCTTCTCATTTACTCTTGTGTCTTCAGGAAGGAGGTGAAGGGAAATCTCTACAACTGGACTTATATGGATAAAAAAAAAAAAAAACAGATGGAGTTCTACTTACCCTATCCAAAATGGGGGGGGGGGGGGATGTTTTGACTTAGATCTACATGAATGAGATTAACTGGTTTAGTTCACCTTTACTGTTTGATAAAACGTTGGATCACATGCTGATGTTCCTCAGGTACTCTATGAGATATCTCAAAAATAATTGCCAGTTCCACCCAGTTGCCACGTCCCATACATAGCTAAATGATGGTTTCACACTTCCTGATGGATCCTTCATAATATAGTGTGAACCGATAATTGGAAAGGGAGAGAGACCTTCAAAATAGGCCAGTGGCAAGTGGGAGGCTAGTCAAAACTGCTGGTAAAAGAAGCACCCAGTGGTGACCAACCAACAATAGAAATTTTTAATAGACCTTAAAAAGGTAAGGAAAATAATTGCATTCTTCTGAGCTTAGACTATAGTTATACTCTATTAGGATCTAATTTATAGAATTATAGGCAGCTAAACATAAGGGTTGTAAAATGAGATTTCTTTTCCCCAAAACAAAAAAGCTGTTTTCTGCACAGTTCCCGTCTTTTATGAGATATTTTCTTAGAAATGTTTTATTAGTAATACGTTCTAAATTGCTAAGCAGGATTTTCAAACAACATCTGTTTTTGTAGACTACTTAGAAGTTATCAAATATACCCCAAGGTCTTCCTGCCCTCGCTGAATAAAAATATTTACAGCCTTCAAGTGTTTGCTAAAATGGAACATTAGCAGAAATCGGGTTGCTAAGAAATAAAGCGAATAATAATGCAACATAGGAAACAAAATAAGTCACTGCAGTTCCTTCCTCCATTCATCACATTGGCTGATCATCGCAGACGAGGGCAATGGCTGAAATGCTCAAAGTGTCTCCAGAGTTGTTGTGGTTTTGCAATGAACTTCAGGTTGTGCCCAAAGCACTGGGCACTGAACTGACTTGATTGTACCCCTGGACCTAAAATAATATATCAGTATGAAGATATGGACATATTTATAAGCTGAACTGCAGGCAAACAGTGAAATACACAGATAAAATACATAGGGAACTGGTTTACTTGCTAAAAGTCTTGTCCCTCCTCCAGCCTGTGACTAAACCGTGACAGGACAAGCCCAAAACACTTTCCTCTCCTCCTATTGCCTCCTGTGCTGCTTCTCCCTCTTTCAGTTGGACCTGTGCTGCATGGGGGATTGCAAGAAGCTGAAACAAAGTCTAATTCATGTACCTACACTTGCTCGGCACTGCTGCCATTCATGGATCACCTTGTATTTTTTTTATGAATAATAGACTTTCTCTGATTGGACCAAGTGGTCAGATGGGGTGGTGATGTCATGATCACCTTGTCTAATCAGTCAATGCCTTGTATTCATTGAATGCACTGTGCCGAGTGACCAACTCCCCTTTGTCCTTTGTGCAGTGAGGAGGCTGTTTGCACAGGAAGATTAAGATTACAACTATCACTAGAGTTGCACCAACTACTACAGTGATTTTCAGCTTCTCAGCTGCTAATCAGGTATGACATATGCAAACGCACATTAAAGCGGAGCTCCACTCAAAAGGGTCCACTTGTTTGCACCCCCCCTTCACTGCCACATGTGGCATATTTTGGGGGGGAGCCTGTACCTGATTTTGACAGGTACCCGCTCCCACTTCTGGTTTAGATCGCCGCAGCAAACTGAGCCTGAAGTTCGGCCCCCTTGTTCCCCCGCAGTCTTCTGGGACACATCACATTCCCAGAAGACTATGGGACCATTCACAAGGCGCAGTAGGAAACCAGCTGTGAAGCCACAAGCCTTCATTTCCTGTTTCCCTTACTTAAGATGCCAGCGCCTGCACCCAAAGCCAATTAAAGAATTTGATCGGGTGAGGACATTGCGGGATCCAGGGGCAGATAAGTGTCAAACTAAAAGTCAGCAGATACAGTAGACTTTTTTTGGGTGGAGCCTGGAGCTCTGCTTTAAAGTGTTGCTCCAACATTTCATATTCCTGATATGTACCTGCTGTACCGTGTACTTCTATGAAGAAGTCTCCTGTTCTATTTGTATTGCTTGCTTTGTGTGAAATCCCTGCCAGTCCCCTGACCACACTCAGCAGGAGAGCACACTGTGGTCAGTTCTCTTCTCTAGCTATGCTGGGAACTCGACCTTCTATCTTCCAATGATCAGACTTGTCCTGACACGCCCCCACTGCACAGCCATTCACTGGGAAGCTCAGTGTGCTGCTGTGTCTCCCCCCAGCTCTTATGCAGCTGAGAACAGAGGGAATGTGACCACTTATCAAAAAGAGGAAAAAGGTATTTTTTTAAATCTATACATAAATGTTTTGCCTTTCGTTATTATTTTAAACTGAATGGGTTGTTTTACTTGTTTTACAAGGTGATCGTTTACAATCACTTTAAATCAACCAGAACCAATATATGTAGGCAATAAAGATCACACTTGGAGCTTAGCGTAAAATTTTCATGAGATATAACTAATTTGTATTTGTAGAAGAATACAAAGTCCCATGTAAGGAATCTTGGTCTTGGTCATACGTGTTTTCTCATTTGCTGCGCATGTTTGATTTATCAGAATTTAGTGTATCAAATCCATAGAAGAGAAGCCCGTTTTATCCCTTCCAGTAGCTCTCTCGTCATTAGTATAATGTCGTTGGAAAGTACGAGGCAGTTTCATTCCTTGTTAGAAAGATAAATAACCTTTAACAGGAGCAGTGTGTTAATATCTCTGCCGTAGCCCAGATGTCTGCGTGATGAGGTTATTCCACTTATGCACCCATTCAACTGCATCATCTGCTTCAATTACACAAATATGTCCCAGATTTCCCTCGCCAGTGGACCTAATTGATGTAAATTCAAGGGGCCTGTTTGAATAAGCTGAAGAAATGTTTCCATATTATTTGTTGAAACGAAAAATCGGAAATTTTGGTTAATGACTCACAACTTTTTTTTTCGCAATGGAATGTTTGTCGATTTGCACTGTATTCATTTTGGATTTTTTTTTGTACTGAAGTCATTTTTCTGTATACGTCAACATCCCTATTGAAGCATGTGTCTCTTGGCTAGTGACATTTATTTAAAGTAAAGCTGTCATGGAAGAAATGTGGGGGCGGCCATTGCTAGCCTCCATATTAAAGATAATAGGTAGGTAGTGCTTGAGCAGTGCTTGCATCTGCAGCCTTTTTGTCTATTTTTTTTATTGTGGATGAAAGGGGTGTCAGGTGCTTCTTAAAGATTCTCTGCACCACTGTGACACACCATCTTCCATAATGCCGTCTTTGTTATGGACATCATCAGGTGCCAGCTGCCTCTTCCTGGTTCAGGCATCCAAAACCCTGATGATGTCCTGCAGCTCTGTCCACCTCCAGCTGTAGTGAATGGAACGTGAAGCACCCTTGGATATGTGATGTTCATATCTCAGGAGGCTTTCAGCAGAGGAGATGTCATTCTTTCTTAGGAGAGAATGGTAGCCAGAAAAGGCCCAATGCATCTGGTGGGTAAAGGTCTGCCTTAAGTTTTATTACAAAAGTAAACTTAAATCATCAGTGATAAAAGCCCAGCTCCAGCCAAAGCTCATTTTTAATTATGATTAGTGTGGAGAAGGGTTTTATTAGGCTTGATTCACCCCTTTCCTTCAACATGCTGTATATGTGTGTGGCAGTGTGTTGCTGTTCATTCTGAGTTCCTCCCCAGTGGAACTTTATTATGATTCGATCCACCTGCTCTTCAGTGGAACACAACACATGTTGGTGCACAGGGCATTTCAGTGCCCCATGCTGACCGAAAATAGCGCAGATGTGTTTTCTTTTAACCCAAAGGGGCTTGATATGGTTCATTCAAGGTGAATGGGCTTCCTTAATACATTGCATGTCAACACAAGTAAAAAATATAGTCACTTATGTGTTAACGTGCATAGAATAGTGTGAATTGAGCCAGGGACTGAGACCTTTTGGGGGGGGGGAATTTACTGTCACTCAAGCTGGCCATAGATGGATCGAATCTCAGCCGATTCAGCAGAGAATGGCCGAGATTTGATCCGTCTATGGGCAGGCTGGTTGTACTGAAGTCCATCCATTTCTCAACTTCTGTATAACCAACCTGTTGGATTTTTTGCTTGCAGTCACTGTGGTGCTGTGGGAGGGATTCCCCCATCATCACTGACTGTTGATAGGTGAATCAAGCAATTTTCTTTCCTGCAACCCATGGTCCCAGGAAAGAAAATTACATTATCTATGGCTTGCATTACTTTCCTAGAAATAAGATCCCCTCGCACTGACAGTAGTGTCCTGATAGAGGTTCTCGTTCTTCTGCATTCTAAAAATAAAAAGTGCCATTGTGTTGGAGATTTTTCTATCTTCTTGTCTCAGTAATCACTTAGCAATGTACCAAATCTTCCCAATTGGTACAGGAGCAACAATAAAAACCCAACAGTGGTTCTAACCCTTTCTCTTTCTGTCCAAGGTGAAAAAAATGAATGCTGGAGTTTGATTTCTCCATAGTTGCAAAATGGATAACTACAAATCATTTGTTGGTAATTCAAATATAATTATGCTGGTTTCATTCTCACAGAGGGCTTTGAATTTTATTTCCTGGTGTTGGCATTGGCTAGTCTACTTTCTTCACACCAAATGAAAAAAACACAGGTAGGTACATTAGCTTCCACCAACAATTGGTACAATAGAATGTGTATACAATTTTGGTAGAGACATCTCACTGGCTATTCCCTCCTATTCCCAGATTAAGATAAGCTTGGGCGTTGTTCAAACTCAGAACTCATTTTTTTACACTGATGAGCTTCTATGTGAGCTTCTTACATGAGATGTGGGGTGGAAATGACCCGGTTGGCAGTTTATTGGGAAAAAAAAGAAAGCACGTTCAGAGTTTGGCTAGAGATGAGTTCGGAGGCAACCAAGATCATCTCTACTCCCACGGAATAATGTAAGTAGTTGTGTTACCTATAAAATGCCACACCCATTTGGGGGTCAACTTGGTTGATTTTAAGCTAAAATCCAGGGTGAGCAAATATTGTCTAAAACGTCAGGGAGTATTTCTGTAAAAAAAAAACAAAAAAAAAAAACATCATGGGGTTTCTAACTTGATTTTTGGTGTGCTTTGTGTATTTCATCCAGATCTGTGCATTAATCCAGTGTGAAACTTTGTCACTGCATTAAGACCTGTTATTGCTACTCTCTCTTTCCTTGTGCAGGTAGACTGGTCTTGTATCCACCCCCTCCTGTAGTTTTCTGTAGGCAGCCTGTAAAAGGTGAAGTGAATGGGTCCCTCCCACAACCCAACGCATGGTTGTTTTTCTGCAAGCTTTGAACCCAGTATACAAAATGTATTTTTGGTTGACAAAATATTTGTAAGATAAATGAAAACTGGAACATATAGTAGGAAGGTCTGGCATAAAAATGTTATTCTCCCATTTGAATAAATAATAATAGATAATCACAAAATATTCAAAAAACTCATTGTGTCATACAGTGACTTACCTTATTTAATTAAAGTTCTATTTGGTTAGCATAGCCAACCATTCTTGTAAAATAATTGCATTCATATAGTCATTGTATCCTGATAACTTGGTGTGTGTGCCCATAATTGTATATAAAAAAATTATTGTAAAAAAAAGCAGATGGCCAATTGCTCCTTTCAATCATGGTTTAATACTTCATAAAATGATAGTAATAGTTACCAAATACTTTTATAAATCAATAGATTTTTCTTCATGATTTCCCCAGTGTTTTGTGGATAGTAACATTACTTACTACTAATACTTATTTTACTGTCACTGAGGACATGGCACACTGCAATCCTTTTTTTTAATTTTTACACCTCTATCTAAATATGCACACACTTTCTGCTTTACCATGGCTGACCATAGATTATGTCATTGTCTTTCCTTTAACCACTTAAGGACAGAGCCTCGTTTTGAGATTTGGTGTTTACTGGTTTAAAACTGTTTTTTGGCTAGAAAATTACTTGGAACCCCCATACATTATATATATATATAATATATATATATATATATATATATATATATATATATATATATATATATATATATATATATATTGTAACACTCTAGGGAATAAAATGGCGGTTGTTGCAATACTTTCTGTCACACCGTATATGCGTAGCGGTCTTACAAGCGCACTTTTTTTAGAAAAAATATACTTTTTTGAATTAAAAAATAAGACAACAGTAAAGTTAGCCCAATTTACTTTTATATTGTGAAAGATGATGCTACGCCGAGTAAATTGATGCCCAATATGTCACGCTTCAAAATTGCTCCCATTCGTGGAATGGCGACAAACTTTTACCCTTAAAAATCTCCATAGGTGATGTTTAAAAAATTATACAGGTTGCATGTTTTGAATTACAGAGGGGGTCTAGGGCTAGAATTATTGCTCTCACTCTAATGCCCCGTACACACGGTCGGATTTTCCGATGGAAAATGTCCGATCGGAGCGTGTTGTCGGAAATTCCGACCGTGTGTGGGCTCCATCAGACATTTTCCATCTAATTTTCTGACACACAAAGTTTGAGAGCAGGATATAAAATTTTCCGACAACAAAATCCGTCGGAAATTCCGATCGTGTGTACATAAATCCGACGGACAAAGTGCCACGCATGCTCAGAATAAATAAAGAGATAAAAGCTATTGGCTACTGCCCCGTTTATAGTCCCGACGTATGTGTTTTACGTCACCGCGTTCAGAATGATCAGATTTTCCGACAACTTTGTGTGACCGTGTGTATGCAAGACAAGTTTGAGCCAACATCCGTCTGAAAAAATCCTAGGATTTTGCTGTCGGAATGTTCGAACAAAGTCCGAACGTATGTACGGGGTATAACAATCGTGGTGATACCTCACATGTGTGGTTTGTGGTTTCTTGTTTACATATGTGGGTGCTACTCACTTATGCGTTCGCTTCTGCAAGTGAGCTCGGTGGGACAGTGGGGCGCATTAAAAATGTTTTTTTTTTTTTTCTATTTATTTTACTTTTTATTCTTTATTTTTAGACTGTTCTTTAAAAAAAAAGTGTCACTTTTATTTCTATTACAAGGAATGTAAACTTCTCTTGTAATAGAAAAAAAGCATGACAGGACCTCTTAAATATGAGATCTGGGGTCAAAAAGACCTCTTATTTACACTAAAATGCAATGAAAAAAAAAATGTATTGTTTTAATTTTTTATTTAAAATGTCTCTTTAAGAGCTATGGGTGGAAGTGACATTTTGACATCGCTCCCGCCCTGCAATTGTATGGAGCCAGGTAGTTGCCATCTTCCCTTCACTCAGCTCCATACCACACAGGAAGAAGGATCCGATTGCCTCCGCTGCTGCCAGTGGCTCCGGTAAGCTGCGGAGTGCGGCTGGAGGTGGGGCGCCCTCTCCCGCCACCGATAAAAGTGATCTTGCGGCAAATCCGCAGCTGAGACCGCTATTATCTGAAAGCTGACTGCTCCCGCTGAAAGAGTGGATACCGCGGTTATGGCAGCTAGCTGCTGCCATTACAACGATATTCCACTTCAAACAGCCGACGTATAACGTCGGCGGGCTGTTGGCAAGTGGTGAATCACGGGTTAAAGAAAAGTAAATTGCTTGATTCCCCCCCCCCCCATCAACACAATGAGTGTTGATGGGGGAATCCCTTCCGCTGTGCTATTGTATTGTGACAGCGGGAGGTTTCCCCCCCTCCTCCCATCAGAATACAATGAACACTGCTGGGAGCTATAGCCACCCATAGTGATCGCACAAAAAACTTTAACAGGCTGGTTGTACTGAAGTTGATCGATAGACCGACTTCAGTACAACCAGCCTGCCCATAAATCAGTGGTCTCCAAACTGCGGCTAGGGGGCCAGATGTGGCCCTTTGTTAGCCTTTATCTGGCCCTTGGGGCACTATTCATCTCACTGATGGGAGGCACTATTCTTCCCGCTGACACCAACAATGGGGTATAATTCCTGTCACTGACACCAACAATGGAGCACTATTTTTCCCCCTCATACCAAAGATAGGACACTATTTACTCCCACTAATGCCTAAATTAAACTCCTATTCCTGCTGGCCACTGTCCAACCCCCAAAAATAAACTGGCCCTTTGTTTAGAAAGTTTGGAGAACCCTGTCATAGATGGATCAAAAGTTCAGTGGGAACCAGCCGACTTTTGATCCATCTATGGTCGACTTAAAAGTATGACCACCTCTCCCCTCGTTCCTATCATTTCCTGCTATCACTGTGTAAAGTGACTCAATTAAAAAAAGAAAAAAGCTGCTGCAGGTAGATAGTGCAGGAACCTAAATGGACACACCAGCTACAACACTGCTGGGTAGTGTCAGAGCTTGTTTGCTTCCTCCACCCCTTACAGGTTCTAATTGGCCCATCACTATGATGAGCTGTCTAACTACTAGCCAATAATAATGTATGGAAGGAGGGAGAAGTGTTGGGGCCTTAACATTCTTTTCACTTTATACTTTGTAGCAGTTTTCTTTCATTTCTTTTCCTTTTTAAGTGATGAAGTCACTTTAAATCAATACAAACTCTTGAAAGAAGCCAATACACTTACATTTTTAATGTCAATTTTAAAAATCCTGGCCATTTTAGGGGCAAAATAAACACACAGAACTGCCACAGGAAGCTAGAAAAAGTGTGTAACACTTCCTTGTAGGTCTTTAGTAATCACTTTGAACAGTACAGTAAACATGTCCTTCTCATAACCCATAGCCAGTAGCTGCCAAAGAACAAGTCTAATGTAGACTATATGGCCTAATATTTGTGGACACCAGAGCATCACATCTACATGAGCTTGTTTGACTTCCCCTTCCAGTGCCACAGGTAACAATATAGCAACCCCCACCCTATTCCCCTTGCTTCTAGAACTGCCTTCACAAGATTTTGCAGTGTGTTTTTGGGAATATGTAACCAGTTATTCAAAAGAGCAATGGTGACCGTCAAACTGATGTTTGATGAGAAGACCTGGCTCGCAATCTGTATTCCAATACATTCCAATACCTTCCAAAGTGTTCAGTAGGTTTAAAGGCAGAGTTCTGTGAAGGACACTTAAGTTTCTCTGGACCAAACTCCAACAAACCATGCCTATATGGAGCTGGCTTTGTGCACAGGGACTCAGTCCTGGTGGTAAAGACACCATAAGTTTGGAAGTGCACAATGGTCTAATACATCTTTGTATGCTGCAGCATTAACTGTATTCTTTACTGGAAACACCTGAACTCAAAAAATTGAAGTGGTGTCCACAAACTTTTCGACATAATCTATAGTATATCTGTAAATGTGAATAAAATTGATTACTATATACATATCACATAAATATATTTTCCCCTCGTCGTAATTATTTGGCATATTATACCTAGCTAAGAATTGTAACTACATTCTTACCTTTAAGAGTATTTTTAACCATGAATGTATGCCAGGCAAAAAAAATGGACAATTAAGTGCACGTTTTATATGTAAGCAAAAGTCACCAAGAAAAAATGTTATGAAGTTTAGGTTTACCACAATGACTTTACGCACAGTGTTTGTGGAAAAATAATACATTAAGGTATTTAATACATGTGCAAACTAAAACATATACTCCATACAGATATTGTAAATGAAAAAGCATACAATGTGTACGCACACCTGAATAAAATTATACATAGGAACAGACATTGGTTTCGTGTTTCCGGTCATGCACACAGATCTCCTTAAAACAATGTTTTTACAATTGTTTAGGGTTGCAAAACTTTGGTGGTGTGTTAGAGGATTTGGGTAGGAGTGGGTTTTTGGGATAGATCAGGTATGGATATTACTTACTGTAAATTGTGACTGCCGTGATTGTGGAGTAGCAGTTGGGGTTATAGTAATGCTGTTGGTGATTTTATTTGTGGGTTTACTCGGAATCCCATTAGTTAGTGAATGTCTTTTCTCTTGTACTGGAGTGAAAGGACTGCTAGGTCTTCTTAGATGGATATGAATTTTATTGTCCTCAGTAGTTATGACACTTGAAGTTGAGCTAGAACTGTTTGACCTTTGAAACTGCCATCCAGCTTGTTTATCGGGTGATACTCGAAAAACAGCATGAGTTCCCCCAACTTCCATTGGCTCTGGTGACAGTACACGCTCTGGAGAACTTGAAGAACTGGTTAAGGCCAGTACTTGGATTGGGGACATTGTTCTGTCTGGAGTTATGGAACCACATGAGTCAGGTGACCTAGGTCTTACAAAAGAAGTCATTGTAAAGGGGGACACCACTTGATCTGGTGTGACATATCCATCTGTTACTTTTGACTTCACAGGAGTCAAGGAACCATTTTGAATGATTGTTATCCTTTGTTTTGGAGTGCCACAGCTTGGTATCACAGCAGTGCTTGTAAAGGAGTGTGGGTTTTCTGTGGTAGGGCTGGTTATTTCAAGAGTGGCTGTGTTTTGTCCATGATCTGGTGTGACTTTGATATGTAACGGTTGACCTGGTGTATGTGTGAGGACCATATCTCCTGGATGGATGTAATTTCCATTCTGTTTTAATTGTACTTTACCATTTTGTGCCTGTTGGTTAGATTTTGTCCATGGTGATACTAATTTTCTGTTGTTATTTAAGCTATTGTTGTTGGATGTGTTATATTTGAAAGCAACAGGAGAGTCTTCATCTTGTGTGTCATCATCCTCATTGTCACTTTCTTGGTATAATTGTCCATTTATGACTGCTCTCTCCAAAGGAACAAGACTTTTGTAATCAGGTGGTTCATTATATATCGGATCTGTCTGCACTTCCTTTGAGAACACTTGAAAGTCTGAAATTCTCCTTCCGTTAAGGCTGGGCCGCAAACTCTTGCTAAAACGACGATACCGTTCAAGTTCCTTGGATAGGTTTTCCATTTCTTTAGTTAGCTCTTTGTTTCTGTTTTCCTGCTGCATGAGTTTCCTCTGAAGAACTGAATGATCTCCCTTCAAACGACAAATTGTGTCCTCTGTTTTCATGTAGTCATGGATCTTCTCCTTCAAGGCTGTAACTTCTCTTGAAAGGTGGCCAGACTTTGCCTCTTCTTCCTTTAACTTAGTCAACAGAATTTTTTCTTGGAAAGATCCTGATTTCTCAGCAAGCTTATAGTTTGCTAGTTCCAATTTTACTACTTCAAGTTCCTCAGAAAACATTTTGGCTTTTTGCTGCTCGTTATAATACCTTTTCTCCAGAGATTCATACTCATCCTCTGTTTTCATGAGGTCGTCTTCCATTGCTTTCATCTGCTTTAGGGTGTGTTTTAACCTTTCAACCTCTTGAGTGAGTTCTCTGATTTTATTGTTTTCCTGGTACAGTGTTTCGGACTGCTTATTTTCCGGCTTCATTTTGTTTTTCAGAAACTCCTTTTCAATTAATTCAAGTGACTGCAGTTTTTTCTTGAGGATGGTCACTTTGGACATAAGATCGTTACCTTTTTCTTCTTCTGCTCTGAGTTTGATTTTTAGCTCCTCATTTTCTTTAGTGACAGTTTGCATCTTTTCCTGTAATTCTGTCTTGGATTTAAGAGATTTTTTACTTTCGTCTATCAGTTTTTCTGTAACGGATGTCACTTTGTTTTGCTCCTGCTGTAGTTGTGAATTGGCTGATTTGAGCTTCTCCTCAGTTTGTCGGATCTTTTCAGTAAAGGTCTTTCTTTCCTCCACAAGCATCACTGTTAAAGTTTTCAATTTAGTGAGGTCCTCTTTGAGTACAGTTTCAGTTTTCCCAAGCCTTACTTCAATAGCTTCCAGCTCCCGGATTCGAACTTTTAAACTTTCTAGCTCATTAAACAATTGCTTGCTGTTGGCTCGTTCTTTTTCCAGGGCACTTTTAATGGATTGGCATTCTTGTTTACTTTTGCTAAATGCATCTTCCAATTTCTCCAGGTCATTAATCCTTTTGCTTAGCTTGTCAATTTCAACTTTTAGAGTTTTGCTTTGCGAGGCCTCTTTTTCTAGTTTCTTATTGAGATCTTTGCATTGTTCCTCCATTTTCATAAGCTCTTCATCTTTGCCTTCCATTTCAAGCAGACGTTTTCTCAGCTCCTCCACTTCTGTCATTAGGCTGGAGTTTCCACATTCTCCCTTATTCACCTTCTCCTTTAGGTCATGAAGCTCATCCTCTGCTTTACGCAGAGTCTTGTTTGTTTCCTCAAGCTCATCTATTTGTCTGCTAAGTCCCGCCAGCTTTAATCTGAGTTGGCGGTTCTGAGTTTCTTCGCTGGTTATTTTGGCCATCATGGATTCATGCTCTTGGAAGAACTTACTTTCCTGAGTTTGAAGTTCTATTTCAAGTCTGTTTGCTTTTTGTTCCTCTTCTTCTGCCTTTACTTCTACAATGGCGAGCTTATCCTGTGCTTTTTGGGCGGTTAATGTTAACTCTTGGATCTTGACACTTTGTGATTGTAACTGCTCCGTCAACCTCTGTTGCTCATCGACCACAATTAATGCAAACGATTTCAGCTTTGTAAGCTCATCTCGAAGTTTGGTTATTTTCTTGTGGTTCTCTTTTCCTTTTTTTGACTGGTAAGTTGCTTCTTGTTCAATCAGTTTTTTTAACCTAGAAAAAAGAAAAGTAAAAATAAGTTTAAATGAACAAAATCTTTTATTAAAAATAAAATAGAAAATGTAAAAAACGTATTTTTTTTTCTTTAATAAATATCTATGCTGCATAGATATTGTGTCAAAAAAGTAAACTAGGTTTTGGTTTGGACGCATTTTTTCCACCAGCTGATGCACATTTAGTTCTATAATACATTTTGCTGCATACTAGCATTTTTATTCTGAATTCTTTAGGTAACCATGGTAGTAGACATTGCTTAGTAATCACTTCACTTTAGAGCAGTTGGACCAGTCTTGACCTCACACAACTACAGTAAGTCCCCTACATAAGAACCTTCAAGTTGCAAACTTTCAAAGATGCGAACATGTGTTTGCACAGTTTTTTTTTCATTGAACCCAGAGGATTGAGCGAAAAAAAACCTGACAGATCGCAGTACCAACACAAGCAATGTTGCTGCAGCGATCTCCCTAGCTGCCCCATTGTGTTCTGATGGGGGGGACTTCCCCCACCAGAACACATTGATCAGTGCTCACAGCCTTTGTCTGCATGCACTGATCCTTGCTGGACTTAAGAATGAGCTCCTGGAACACTCATTCGTAAGTAGGGGACTTACTGTACTGGTAACATTTTTGGAGCCAAGGGTGCAATAACATGGACTGACTCCTTTTCCCATAGCATAATTTAGTCAACATTTTTTGAGTTAGAAATATTCATTGTAGTGTCATTATATGTCAGCATATACTAGTTAATAGTTTTAAATTAGCTAACGCTGACCATATAGGTAGTCTTTTGTCACCATTTGTTTACTTCCTTTTATTTTACAATATATTTTTATACATAGCATTAAGCATAAGCATAGCATTCATTGCACAAGTTGGGGAACATTTCAAAATAAATATTGCCAGGTTACCCTGCACACGATGCAAAAAACTGATATAGAGACTATTATCTAAAATAGACAGTCTGAAGTCTACCTGGGTCTAATAAAAAGTTTACAGCTCAGGTGATCGGTTTCATGCAGCCTTATGCTTGGTTTGGATCTTATGTGATTCCACATTTGTCAAGATTTCTGTTCAGTTCAGCCTAAATATAGTAGTTGGTACAGTCTATTTATGACATGTATGGCCAACTTTAGTGTCCCAGCTTTATTATTTGTCTTTAAGGGTGCTGCTTATTGTATTGTAAAGTATGCTAAGCACAATAAGCAAATGGCTTCTTTAACACTTTGACATCAGTTAACACACAGGATGGTGTCCTTTTAAAGAGTATGCTAAGTCAAAACGTATTTTGAATACCATGACAGGATGGTTTTGCTTAATGGCTTGGTAAAACTCTCTAGGCCTAGGTATAGATATTCCCCTTACCAAAGATCTTGTTTAGATACCCTGCTGCTGTGATGTGCCTTGTTCAGCGTGCAACTAAACCTAATGTGTCCCTACTGAAGTCAGTGTGGACACCTCTTTGGGTTTGAAAGAGTTATGATTAAAAATATTCACAGCTCGCATGGTGAGCAAATGAGAACCCAGTCCCAGTCATTTTACTTGTTCAGATTAGAAAACAAAACAAAATTGCTATGGATGCTTAAAGAGGAGCTCCAGTCATTTTTGTGTTTTTTAAAAGTCAGCAGCCACAAAAACTGTAGCTGCTGACTTTTAATAAACACTCACCTGTCCCAGGATCCAGCGATGTGCTCACCCAAGCCGCACCTTCCCTTGGTCTTCTGTCCCCAGCGCCAGCATCTCAACTGTGGGCACCCGGCTGTGACAGCTGGCAGGGTGCCCACAGCACATGGGCGAACTGTGCTGCACATTGTGAATGGTCCTGCAGTCTTCTGGCACCTGTAATGTGTCTCAGAAGACTGCAGGGAGAGGAGGGGGGACTTCCACCCCGATCCCCTAGGCCAGGTATAAACCCCCCCGCAAAGAAAAAAAAAGCCATTTGTTGAAGGGGGGCCTTAAAGTGGAGCTTCCCCGTTTGGTTTTGGGTGGAGCTCCGCTTTAATGCCGGTGTTTATTCGGTCTATTGCAAAGTATTATAATGCAGACTATATACTGTATATATTTGTGAGCATTCATTAAGGCTGCATACTTTTTTATAAGACCAGGCCTTTTGCCCCATTTTGGCTCTTTTTTGTAACTGTAGTTTGATTAAAGTTTGCTCGGATATAGGTAATGTCCTTAAATAAACTATATTGTATTTTTATTTTTTTAACCAGTGAAAAACAAACTATATTTTGAAATAGGAAAATGCAGCTTATGTTCTAATGTGAAAATTCTTCCAGTTATCAAAACCTCTGTACGCATCTGCAATGTCACTGTTTTATATATAGCAAAATAATGTATTCGGCTGTGTGCAAAATTGCATCCTTTATGTCAAAACTTCAACTCCAAGTGCTTAAATGTCATATATGATGTTGATTCTGAATGAAATGTGTCCTTACATTATGAATAGAGACCATTATATGATCTCAAGGATCATTACACTGGACAAATACATGGTGCATTTGTGAAGGTAAAAAAGCTGTGGAAAATGAGGCTCTGCTCATTAATCAGGTTATTGCAGTTCCTATACTAAATACATAGGAAAACGGCACACAAGAGCGGAGATCATTGGCAGGTAATACCTTGGTTTCAGCCACCCTGGTTTCCTCTTTTTAACCCAAGATTTAAAAAAATATTTATACGTTGAATTGCTTTTCCTTACATGACTTTTTTGCTAAGTTGACCCTGGCCTGCCTAAAATGCACACGATTGCACTCCAGAACAGTAAAAACTGCCCGATGCTCAAAATGAGAAAAATCATGCACTTTTCTTAGAGTGGAGAAATAATGGAAGAGCCTACAACTGGTATTACTGGCGTCTGTGACCAGTGCTAAAGCAATTCCAATAGAAATGTATGCCTTATATTAAACTTAAGCCTGGTACATACTAGGGCTGTTGAAAATGATCGCCGCATCGATGCATCGCAATTCTGCCCTTCCCGATTCGGCATCGATGCGGTATCCGGCCGTAATCGATTATGCGTGACGTCATTACGGCTCCTCCCCCTCCCCCCGCATAGCAGTGCCTGCTGGAGGTGACAAGCCACTGATCGGCTGGCTAAGCCTGGCGCCGTTCCCCGTCAATGGGAGATGTATCCTCAGCTACTGCCCCCACCCAGGCTCTCCCCCTCCTCAGACACGGGACAACGTCCTCTCTTATCTCCCCGATGTGCGGGGCGCAGAGCCCCACGGAGCTGTGAGACAGATCACTGTAGCTGTCATCACATCCGTGGGAGCGGCAGGACAATCGGGGTTGCCGAAGTCCCTGGAGATCCTGCACTGTGGGGGACATTGCAGTGTTTCCAGGGCCATCTTTAATATTGATTGGACCCTGGGCAAAGATTTTCTTGGGGCCCCCCACTCCCCATGCAATTTCCCTCCACCTGCTCTGAGACATACAATAAATAGCAGCTAGACTTGAAATCAGTTTACTGTGTCAGATCAGGCAGCAATTGTGATTGGTTGCCAGCGGTTACAGCATATCATTACTGCTTACTGACTGGTTGCTAGAGGTTACAGCACACATTACGGCTCATCGATTAGTTGCTAGAGGTTACAGCAAATTATTTCTGCTTGTTAATTGGTTGCTAGAGATTACTGTACAGTATTACTGCTCACTGATTGGTTGCTAGAGGTTACAGCACATCATCTCCTCACTGCAGGGGAGAATGATATACATATGAATGGCGCCTTTATTTATATATCAATGCTGCCGGCCGCATGCTATTTATTTGGTAATGCCGCCGCTATTTACATATAAATGACGGTTATTTACAAGTAAACACAGGGTCTGCAGGTGAGTCATCTGTACACAATAGGGCTGAGCTGGGCAGCATTAGTAGCAGCACTTCACACTGAGATATCGGGACACAGCACAGGACTAAAGATTCAAGGGACAAGGGAATTTAAACTGGGATAGCTGGCAAGTATGAGGCAGCTGCTTTGGGTCCCACAACAATGACAGGGCCCAGGGCAGCTGCCCCTTTTGCCCTGCCTTAAAGACGGCCCTGAGTGTTTCCAGACCCCCATTATCTCTGTGACAGTTTGAGGATACAGACTGATTTCTCCCGTCCGTAGGACAGGAGAATCAGTGTGTACATTTAGGGGCCGGTGGCTGCAGCTGAGCGGAGTGTCTCTGACACTCATCTCACACAGCCCAGCGAAGCTCACTCCCCCCTCCCAGCAACGGACAGAGATTACATGCATACAGCTGCCCCCCCTCCTCCTCCTCCTCCTCCTCCTCCTCCTCCTCTCTCCCCCTGTGTCTGCCCAGCCCGCCCACTCTCCTATCCCGACACAGCTGTGAAGGAGAGAGAGAGGAGGGGGGAGGGGGTGTGCGCGGGAGATATGAAGAACAGTCAGCAGCTCCACATTCCAAGCTGTGTGAACTTCCAGCCTCGTCCCTGAATAAGTGAGCATTGCATTGTTCATTACACATTCATTACTGAACTGTCCCTTTCTCTCCCTATCTGTCTCCCTCCCCCACTCTGTTCTTCCAAGATCCAGTTAGCACTAAGCCACTTAATGCAGCCCATATATTGATCGTTTTTTTTTTTTCGTTTGGTCATTACACTGAAAAAAAAAAAAAGATCCAATTCCTCATCTACACATTCCAGGTGGATGGGGGAATCCTCCGACACTGGACCAGTGGGCGAACAACCAGGGTTGCTGTCCTGGCACTGCTATTGACAGCGCTGGTCTCTGTCTCCATGGCAGCAGCAGCGCATTATAACCCAATGCTGGCTACTTGGTGCATCATGTCTGCAGTCTCTGATCATCTCCTATATCATGTCTGCAGTCTCTGATCATCTGTATTATGTCTGCAGTCTCTGACCATCTCCTGTATCATGTCTGCAGTCTCTGATCATCTCCTGTACTATGTCTGCAGTCTCTGACCATCTTCTGTAGTATGTCTGCAGTCTCTGATCATCTCCTGTACTATGTCTGCAGTCTCTGATCATCTCCTGTACTATGTCTGCAGTCTCTGACCATCTCCTGTACTATGTCTGAAGTCTCTGATCATCTCCTGTACTATGTCTGAAGTCTCTGATCATCTCCTGTACTATGTCTGCAGTCTCTGATCATCTCCTGTAGTATGTCTGCAGTCTCTTATCATCTCCTGTACTATGTCTGCAGTCTCTGACCATCTTTTGTAGTATGTCTGCAGTCTCTGATCATCTCCTGTACTATGTCTGCAGTCTCTGATCATCTCCTGTACTATGTCTGCAGTCTCTGACCATCTCCTGTACTATGTCTGAAGTCTCTGATCATCTCCTGTACTATGTCTGCAGTCTCTGATCATCTCCTATATCATGTCTGCAGTCTCTGATCATCTCCTGTACTATGTCTGCAGTCTCTGATCATCTCCTCTATCATGTCTGCAGTCTCTGATCATCTCCTGTACCATGTCTGCAGTCTCTGACCATCTCCTGTAGTATGTCTGCAGTCTCTGACCATCTCCTGTATTATGTCTGCAGTCTCTGATCATCTCCTCTATCATGTCTGCAGTCTCTGACCATCTCCTGTACTATGTCTGCAGTCTCTGATCATCTCCTATATCATGTCTGCAGTCTCTGACCATCTCCTGTAGTATGTCTGCAGTCTCTGACCATCTCCTGTATTATGTCTGCAGTCTCTGATCATCTCCTGTATCATGCCTGCAGTCTCTGACCATCTCCTGTACTATGTCTGCAGTCTCTGATCATCTCCTATATCATGTCTGCAGTCTCTGACCATCTCCTGTATTATGTCTGCAGTCTCTGATCATCTCCTGTACTATGTATTGTCTGCAGTCTCTGACCATCTCCTGTAGTATGTCTGCAGTCTCTGACCATCTCCTGTATAATGTATGCAGTCTCTGACCATCTCCTGTATAATGTATGCAGTCTCTGACCATCTCCTGTATCATGTCTGCAGTCTCTGACCATCTCCTGTATCATGTCTGCAGTCTCTGATCATCTCCTGTACCATGTCTGCAGTCTCTGACCATCTCCTGTACTATGTCTGCAGTCTCTGACCATCTCCTGTATCATGTCTGCAGTCTCTGACCATCTCCTGTATCATGTCTGTTGTGTTTTTAGTTTTTTTTAAGAGCAGATAAAGAAAAAAAAATGGAGTTCTCCTGACTGCTTGAATTTTTTTTTATGAAAACCGCGCGCAGTAATCGTGATGCATCGTGATGCATCGCGGAATCGAATCGAATCGAATCGTTGACCTGATAATCGTAATCGAATCGAATCGTTAGGCAAGTGAAGATGCGCACCTCTAGTACATACTATAAGCTTTTTTCTGTTACCCAAACGGCCAGCTTCTGTTGGACCAGCTGCCATACACACAGACCAAATGTCGGCCAGTATTTATTGAACTGGTCAATGTCGCCCAGCATTCAGCTCATATGTATGGGGCTTTAGGGTAAGCTAATGACAACAGTTGACAACAGTGGAAGTCCATGTGCTCTAGCTTTTTAGGTTCTTTTGGGCCCCTTGACTGGTTTTCAATATCCCACAGCAATGTACTTATTATGCCCCTAGCTAGAGTGCTAGACAAATTCTAAGACCTAGGTAACAAATCAGAAGTAACACTATAAGCAGGATGCATAGAACATTGTGAAAAGAGCTCAGGACTGTATACAGAGTGCAAGCTGCCCTAGCCACATCAATGATGATCTATTTTGTACAGGCTCAAACCTTTTTTATTACCATCCATGTTATGTGACCAATAACAAGGCCAGTA
This sequence comes from Lithobates clamitans, assembly GCA_037952925.1. Taxonomy (NCBI): domain Eukaryota; kingdom Metazoa; phylum Chordata; class Amphibia; order Anura; family Ranidae; genus Lithobates; species Lithobates clamitans. Next base: position 10,638,104 of record JBBGZY010000723.1, read on the forward strand.
TCTTGCCTGCATTAATGAGGTAGTATCGGACTGTACATTCCATCAACCAAGAGCCCACAAAGAAAGGCACATGTGAGCTGCAGAGTGTCTTGCAACTACTCTCAGCAGCTCTACATCCCTACCATTTGTTTTCTCTTGCTGGATATACCAAAACTGTGTTCACTTACTGGATTTACACAGACAAACACAGGCACACCTCCAGCTCTGCAGCTCTCATTGGCCCTCTTATGACTCCCCCCCCCTTCCCTTCTCTTCCTTTCCTGGCACTCTCTCTCTCTCTCTCTCTCTCTCTCTCTCTCTCTCTCTCTCTCTCTCTCTCGAGAGAGAGAGAGAGAGAGAGAGAGAGAGAGAGAGAGAGAGAGAGAGAGAGAGAGAGAGAGCGCTGTACATGATGTCATAAGCCTAGGCTTTTTACCAGACAAGAAAACGGAAGTGGGCTGTATAAGGTATTAACTGGCAGAAAAAAATGGTTTTACTATCCAAAGTTAAAACAACAAGGGCAGAGGATTTAATAGATGGAAAGATTAAAACATGACTCAAGTTCCGCTTTAAGCTGCCCATGCATGCTCCCCACCATGTCTTTGTGTTCTGATAGTGGGGAAACTCCTCGACCTCCCCGCTGTCAGAATACACTGATCGGCACTGCAGTGCTGATTGTAAAAAAATGTCCCAGCAGTCCCATTTGTGAGAAATTGATCAATAGATTGGATTCTCATGAACATACATGGATCCAAATTCATCCAGTTCCTGCTGAACCAGACAAATTTCAGGGCTGTCTCCCGGTATTAGAAGCGACTCATGCATAAAGCAGTGGAATGACAACCGCTAGAACTCACAATCTGTGCTTTGGATCACGGTAAGTACACACTTTAGAGGGATATACTTTGCTCATTTTATTTCAGAGGTTTACAACCACTTTAATGGGAAACTATGGGAAAAACATGGGAGTCCGCTTTTGCTGACCACTCCTAGTTACCTGACTTTCACACTGACCGTTTTCTTCAGTACTGGCTCAAAAAAGTATGCATGTAAAGACTTGACATTCCCGATTTACATACTTTTCCTAGGTCAGAGGCTTAAATGTATATACAGGAGATTACAACAGCAACCATCAAATATCTATATTAATGCTCACCTTCCCTTAACTCCTGCACCTCCCTCACCTTCTTCACACAGGATATTACTGGTACTAGCCAGTTGGCTTCTTCTCGTTATTATGGCACCTAAGAAGTGGGGGGAGTAAAGGGAAGTATAAGCTACCGGGGGGTTGGCTTTCAAATGTATCTGTTGCCTTGACCTGCATTTCCAAAACGTAGGTTCTCTTTACACCTTATATATGGGTAAGTAGTTTTTTGTGCCCCAGCCCTCCCATCATCTTCTAGAGCAGCCTCTTTCTTTATTTTCAAACCTCTTCTTCAGAGTCCCAGTGACATCACCAGCTACCTTTTTTGTAGTGCCGGAGGAGTCATGTGCTGGGCTACGTCACATAAGCTGACCATAGATGGTTGGCCCTGCAAGCACCAACTGGCTAGGCAAAAGCCAATTTAAAAAATTGAGCAGGGTGCAAAATTATCGGCCAAATAGTAGCGGCATCCTATCAGATCCAGTCAGTAATTGGCAGTAGGTATCATGGCTGCCTAAATACAGTAGCCAGCAGTGGAGACTCTTCCATCCACGCTGTTGGTGTGGATAGGGGATTGATTGATTTCTCTCACGTTCAGCCCAGGTATGGCAACCTAGTTAAACGCTTGCTTCATTTTATTTTTTTTAAGTAACATTTTCTCCCTAGACAGCTGTTTCAAGGAAAAATAAATGCTTCCACAAGAAAGAGAAATGAAAAAGCTTTGAAAGGTTAGACACAAGCTAAAACTTTTTAGACATATTGGCTCCATGACTCCTGAGAATTTTCCGTACCTGGCATACGGCGCACAAGCGGTAATGAAACTTGGGTAAGCCATTTTCCTTTTGTAACGCTAAAATGTTGTTTAATTGTAAATTCCTCTAACTGCAGGAATTTCAGGAAAATGATCTCACGGCTGGGGTAATGTATATTATTGCAGTACAGTGGAGATTCCAGCTGTCAGGCAGCCTGTTCACATCACATAAGGGCAGGTGCGTGTATTTATCACCAGATGAAGATCTGTCAGGGTGATTCACCCTCTGATTTATACTGCAATTTACATGCCGGGGTGGCAGCTGTCACTTTTCCCATCACCTCAGGGAATGACGTTCTATAGGTATTGCTGTTGTATAATACATCCAGGTCACGTTACCCCAGGGGTATGACGAGAAAAAGCAGTGTCTTAGCACAGCATAGCCTTCAAGTTCTTTACTTTTGTTTTCCCATAAACTCTGTTTTTCTTGAGCTGTTCATGATAAATATTAATTTGTAACAAAAGTCAAAGTAATAAAAATATTTTTGTGGGTTGAATATGCCTATGTATATCTCTTTTGCCAAAAAACCTTTTCACCTTCTAGCTAAAATTCTTTCTATTAATTGGATATTGGCCATCGCACATGCGCACTGCAGTGTACAGTGGACCTGTGTGTCAGAATAATGAGTGATGTCATCTGTGGATGACCAATGGCTGAGGACAGAAGCCTGGGAGAAGATGGCAGACACTTGGCAACAGAAGGTAGTGCAGACGTTGCAGAGGGGCACTCAAGCAGGTAAATCTGCTCTAACATACATACTTGCACATTATGGCAAGAGCCTTGGGAACCCACAGCAGTATAGTTCCAATTTAAAGCTTTGTAAACCCTAACAATTTAACTTTTCTTGTTTGCCCATTTTGGCCTGTTAGATAATGCTTTTAAAAGTCTTAAATAATAAATATCCTGTGCACTAAAAATCTAAGCAATGGTGTCAGCTCTGACAAGTTTAAATCTGTTGGATACAGAACCCTGTCCCTCGGTTCTCTTCAACCGGTCGACACCAGCTGATATTCAGCCCATGAATACCAGGCTTTAGCAGGCACGTGGACCTGGGCATTTGGTCAAAGGAAGGGGAAGACTCTGATCTTAACTTTCGGTAGAAATCAAGTTATCCGAGACACTCAGGCCTCTTTCACATTGGTACATTACAGTAATGCACAGTAAAACCCAAGCACTGTGGTGCAATTCATTTTGAATAGCACCCTAGGGCAATGTTACAGCAGCAGACAAAGCACCCGCAAAACGGAGCTCAATGCATTGAAAGAAGAAGCGTGTCTGTGGTTAAGGTTTGCTGCCAGCCCATTCTAATTTAATTAGCTGTCTTAATGCAGCCTGTTCCAATGCACAGTAACACACTGTTAACACTGGTGTGCTAGTGCATCTTAAAATGTGAAAGGGGTCTTGGTTACGTGACTGACTGTGTCCCGAAACGTGTTTTCTCCAAGAAAAAGTTGTTTTGTGACATCTTCTACTGCTTGGGCTATTAAGGGAATGGGGTGGGCAGCAAAGAGAGGATCTTGTTATTAACATAGAATACTCCATAAAGGAAATTTCCACCTTTTCGTGGCTCAGATGGCAGAGATAACTTGCCACAAATATGTGGCAGTGTTGAATTGAAAGTCTTGTTAACGTGCACATTTTCACTTCCATTTTGTACACTTGCAGAGCACTTGAAGCACAAGTTCTAGTTGACACTTTTCCAATTTGTAGCAAATTTGCGTGGCAAGTCTCTAGCAAGAGCAAAGTTACAGTTCCAAGTCTAGGAATAGCTTAGCCAGTCATTTTCAAACTTGCTGCTCAATTGCTTGCTATCTGGGATTTGTGCCACTATCTATGGATAAAAAAGAAATGTATTATTACCACATATAACTAGATTACACTGTGGTCCTAGAGGGGCTGTGATGGACTTGAGAATGGGCAGATCTCTCCCCAGTCATTCTTGGGTAGACATTTTTTGCCCATTCGTTGTCGACCATCCTGCTGTATGGTTGTGGAGACGAGCCACACAGATAGACAATTGTGTCCTGTCGGTTTGAGAGAGAGGGGGACATGTATGGCCGAAGGAAGCAGCAAATGCAAAATTACTTGGTGTAGTATTTATTTGAGGAAAACTTGCATGCAGGATTACGTGGTACTGTTTTAGTAGTATTATACATGTTTAGGACTTGAAAATTGATGCAGAGGGTGTTATAAGCTTACTGATAGATCCACCTTTATTCCTTGAATAGAAGTACTGGTAATTCTTTAGTCAGAGTTTCCCCCAGGGGCTTATCTGCAAACCAGATGGTGATTTCCTGTTATGCTGGATTGTGTGAGCAGGCCAGATAATCTAATCATACTTTGATGGTGTCGTCCAGATTGTGTTTTGGTGATGTAATATAATTATTCCCCACATGTGGCACGCAGCTATACATTAGCCATTACAGCACCTGCATTTCATCATTGTCTATGACCCAGTATTCAGCATGGTGTGTGTCCTCCTTTTATACAGACAAGCCTTTAGAGCTAGAGGCACTTTATTTCAACACCAGACTCTTAGCGATAGTGTCACTCATCAAATACTAAACTCCCTCGTTTGCTGCAGTACTCTGGACATACTTTAGTACTTTACAGAGCACAGGATGATCTAGCTGTATATCGACTTATTAGGGACCTGTCAACGTCACACTATAGCACTTGGGGCTCGTACACTCTATTCCTGGAATTCATAAAGTCTGGTGCAGACAGTCTCTAAACGTGGTGCAATGTGCACCAAATTTACGTGCTTGTCTAGAACTTGCACTTGAATTTGGTACATGCTGTGCCACAATTAGAATGCATGCAAGACCCTTTCGCAAAATCTGTTTGCGCCAGTTTCTCTTTGTACTCCAGAAAAGAGTTGGTCTTAATTAGCTCCACATTCACAGAACACAAACTCTGTATTTTATTTTGAATTTAGAGCATTCAACGCACCACAATGTAAAAGTGGTGAATTTTAGAACTACCTGTACTTGGTGCACAAGTCACTGTCAGAACCTATAATGTCACAAATGCTTCATGAATTTGGTGCAATACATTAACAAGAGAAATTAACGCCAGAAAATTGGCGCAGCAGCTTTAGTAAATTTCCCTCCTATATCCATTGATCTGCATAGAGCTACATTCACATGAGCGAGTAGAACACCCGGCAAACTCCAGCAGCAAGCTTCTGTGGATTTTTGCAGCTGGAATGACAGGTGTGTGCGAAGAGCTGAGGCCATTCAAAACAATAACAGGTTGACAGCAGCCACAGCTATCCATGACCATTTGTGCAGCCAGCGACTGGACACTCTGTGTGCCCAGCCAAGATCAGTAATTGCTGGCTGTGTGAACATTCATAAATAGCTGTGGATGCTTATCCTATACAAAACAATGACATGCTGATGGTGGCGGAAGCTATCCATGACTGTTTGCACAGCCAGTGATTACCTGCAGTTAGGATTGGTGGATTTAGATGCACGTCCAAATCTATCCTAAAATCTATCCTTAAGGTGTTGTCGTGCGCTGCATAAGGCCCCTTTCACACGGGGCGGATCCGTCCGAGCGGAATCCGCCTGTTCAGCATTTGATCTCTCTGCTGATCCCCACTGAGCAAGTGGATGACAGGTCCTGTCTGCTCTGCTTTGCAAAGCGGACAAGGACAGAGCCCACTCTACTCTATGGGGCAGTGGGATGGAAACAGATTGCGTGTCCATTTTTTCCATCCGAATGTCATCTGATCTGACCCATAGACACATGTCCGCTGACATCCGCCTCCCCATAGAGTACAATGGGTGGCCCAATCAAGTCCACCTGAATCGTGTGAAAAGGGCCTTAATATGGAGCATGTCTGTAATTTTACATAGCACATCTCAATGCATGTCATCACAGTGCATCGCAATGCCCATCGATGCATAGACTTGAATTTATTGCCATGTTGTGACACATTAAAGCCGACCTTCAGTAATTTTTTTCAACTTTCCATCTATTAAATCTTCTGCCCTTGTTTTAACTTTTGGATAGTACAACTTTTTTTTCTGCCAGTAAATACCTCATACAGCCCACTTCCTGTTTCGTGTATGGTCAAATCCAGGAAGTGAACAGGAAGCAGCTTACAGCTGACTACAGTTAAAATGGATGCAGTCAGACTCAGTGGAAGGAGATTTCTGCAGCATATTTGACGAGTACAGAATCACAGTATATATAAAATAATATGCAAAGTGGTTGGAGGGAAGCTTCAGAATGGCAAAGATGTTTTTATTACAAATTATGTGAGTAGACTGCAGTTCCTTTTTATTAAAGTTAAAAGAAGAAAAAAGTGAACAGTTTATTGGGTTGTAACAACAGATTGCAGTTGCACCACCCCTCTCTGCCCCTACACAACCCACACAAGCCTGCACACATTTTAGCATGCGGACTGGTGTAAACAGGCCTTTAGTGTATCAATATCCAAAAATATAGATTGTTGGAACCTGTAAGTTTTTTGTTTTATATTACTGTCTGTGTCTCCTGTCTAAAGAGTCATTCTATATGAGCCAGAAGACAAAGTGATGGGAAATCTAAAATGTTACAGTTGTCCCGGGATGGGAGCAGAAATATTCCAGTGAGGACATCTGTTCCCATGAAAACTAAGAGAGGATTTCCCCTTGTTTTGGAGAGATTATGTGCAACTTGCTGTGTGTCTCTAAGACAGGATGTGAGGAGAAATCTCCCCAATAGGTAGAGAAAAAAAAATCAGGGTTTTAGGTTTTTGCTTTGGATACATTTTCAAACATTTCCATTTAAGAAGCTAAATACACAGTTGTAACACATACATGGGAATGGTTTTGTTTGGCAAAGAATTTGGCATGTATTCTTATGAACCACCCAGAGTGTTAAATTATGAGGGTGACAACACTTCAGAATCTGATGACACTGTCCCCCCCTCTGAATGCTCTTGTTTTACTAGTAAGCATTCCCACCCTGGTGAGGCCCACCATGAGCTCATTCCTTCTTGTAAACTCACTTAATTACCTCTCAACTATCAGTATACAAAGAAGGCACTCACATTGCAAGCCTGATTACAGGTTTTGGTGATCTTCCAGGGTCCTCAACTATCCAAGTTACATGCAATAAGAAATGGCTTCTGAAAATAGTAAACTAATATTTCAGCATTGTTGTTGCTGGCAAATTGAATAACGTTTCTTGTGAAAAAATATTAAATCCCTTCCAACTGCTACAGACCAAATAAGTGGTCATCCATAATTGGAGAGAGAGAATAGCATATTTTGAGTCAGTATTGCAGTGTTTAGTTATGAAAGTACTTTTTGGTGTGATTTCCACATTTATGTATGCTCTCCCGTTTTATAACTCTGGTATTGTATTAAGTATAGGGATTTGTAGATTATACACTACAAAGACTGCCATTGATACAAACTATCAGCCACACAGGGTGATGGGTTTTCAATGAGTTAGCTGACTTCTAGACTTGCATTTTGGGAAGAAGCCGTAAAGTAAAGCTGCTGGGTAGCGCTACAAAGCAGAACTTACATATGTACAAAGCAAATATGGCTTCCCCTATTTAGATATACATACATATAATTCACGGGATGTGTCAGAAATGTACCTGTCACATTGTTGTGCTCTCAAACATACTGTTAAACCATCAAATGGCTGGTGTCATAACTGATCACATGCGGCATCATGGCACTTGAAGATCAAACAGAGGCCAAGATTGCAGCTACCATGGCTGAAAACAATAGGAGGGTTTAATTCCCATTTAAATGTTAGTTCAAGTGATTGTAAAGGTATTTTTTTTTAATTAATAGCAAACCTATCTATGCTTGCCTGCTCTGTGCAATGGAATTGCACAGAGCGGCCACAAATCTCTTTTCGGGTCCCCCGCCGGAGCTCCTGGCCTCTCCCCTCTGTCCAGTGCCCCCATAGGAAGCCACTTTACATGGGGACACTCTTGTGTGCTCTTACCTGAGCCCCGCTGCTGTGTCCATTGACACATACAGCGGGACCCGGCCCTCCAATGGCTCTGTGCCCCTTCCAATGGCTCCCAGTGCCCCAGCGAGACCCGGAAATGAGGGGAGAAAAGAGCTGCAGAAGTGCACAGCGCTGGATTGAATAAGGGCTCAGGTAAGTAAAAGGGAGGAGTGAGGGGAGATGCTGACACCTAAACATTTTTTACCTTATTACAAGGAATGCATCAAGGTAAAAAATTTTATGCTTTACAACTGCTTTAAGTCTAAGGACAGAGGTGTAATACTTTCCTTATTTCTCGCTCTGGCAGGCTTCGGCAGGCATCCAGCATCTTTACGACCGGTCCCCCTACCAACCTCCTCTATATGGCACTCCGGATTGTACATAATGCTAAGAGCCTGCCCACAACCCTGGGTGTCAGATAGAAGGGGAGAACACCAGAGCCTGCTAGACTGAGGAATAAGTAACACAGCCAAACCTTACCCCCATCTTCTGGATTGCAGAGTGTTGTGTCACTATCCTTCCATTGAGATTCATGAGGAACAATGAGTACCCTAAATCTCATGAGAAGACACTAAAGCACAGTGCAAAAGCATCTTCACACAAGATTGGAGATCTTCATCATTCCCAGCATCTCACCAGTAGGATTGTAATGCCTAGGCATCTCAGGTAGTGGACAGCAGTAAGGCAAGTATATAGTCTTTTTCAATGCTTTGACATCTCTGGGTACACATTTGCCCTTCTAATATACTGTATAGCAGTTTGCTATAGTAGGCAACATTGGATTTTACTGAAACGTGTGCTTTAACAAGCATCAATATGAGAAAAAGTACACCTGCACAATTTCTGGCCAACATAGCACACCACGGTGTACAGTACATTCACATTTGTGAGTTGGGGTGTAGGTGTGTTTCTTTACACTGTATATTTACTATAATGTACTTTGGGAAAGGCATTTAAAATGAATAGCATTGCAAAGCAAATCTACCACTTGATGTGTTGCACATGCATTTATGTGCATCACAGTGCCCCTAAAACGTGCATAGGTGTGCAAGGACCCCTAAGATTACTCCTGGCTTCCAGAAAAGATGAAATCTCCATTATGCTCTGAAAAATAAATATGAGAAGTTTTCAGAAGTCTGTACAAATCTTGTATTATGTTCCCTGGCTGACCATCTGATGCTGTCGCATGACAGAGCTGTGAGTCAGAAGCTGCCATGGGCCCTTGCATTACACGGGTCTAATGTAGAAAGGCCTTATAAGGGAACACTTCAAGGAATTTTCATGAAAAACTGCACAACATGGCTATATTTATCATCATCCTTTAGTGTTTAAATGAATGTTTTGATAAATTCAGACTGAGCAGAAAAAGTCTGTACATGGGAATTGTGGAAGTACAAAGTAGAAAGTGTTTTCCTTAGCAAAGTCCTTGCCAGAGCATCTGAAGAGCAGCTGGTAGAGCTTTGAGGGATGTTCTGATTCTCAGCTGGTTGGCTGCACCCTTGTTTCTGGTACACTTCATCTCCGGAGTATTGAAGCATCAAATATACATTTTTTTTTTTTTACTTGGCCTAATAATCGCCTTGACCTATTTTTGGTGGAAACTCGTCTTTTGTTTCCAATAATGTGTTTGTGTATATGTTGGATAAAGTTGGGGGTTAATATGCAATCCTGTTCTCCATAGTCACATAGTTGTTGATTCCCCAATTCGCTTATTAATCCTGGAACCCGAAGCCTTCCTTCTTATGGCAAGGCTTAAAGTAGAACTCTCAATACACAGTTGAAATATGTTTACTGTTTTACTTCTCAAGGCATTTTTAAATTTGTCCAGCCAGTCTTGTGGTTTACATGCTTCAGCCACACTGCATAGCCAGGAAGAATGGTTTACTGCATCATAGATCATATCCCAGCTAACTGGACAACAGTAATGGTGCTGAATATCTATTGGGAGGACTGGAGGCAGAGGGTTGATCTAAGGAGCTGAAGCTGGAAGTATATTTGGTACCTGCCTTTTTGTGCATTGTGGCAGATCTGTGTAAACCAGAAGATTGACTGTACAGAATTATTGGATTTTTGGCCAATTAAAACTGTAAAAATGTATGTGTTTAGTTTCTACCACTATCTTTTCCTGTATTACACATGCCAATGGCATCCTTCCAGACAATATAAAGTTGGAAGCCCCAATTTTTGATCTACAACTGATTTTTTAGGCTTCATCTTCTGCATGCTGTCACTTGTCCCAATTTAGACCAAGTGAACTGGATTAAACCCAATCCTCCCAGTAATTAGTCCACTTAGTCCGAAACTTGTAGGGCCCTGACACTAAGGACATAGACAGTTATTAACATATCCTGTTATTTTGCCCTGAATGAGCAATCAACAGTGCTGTCCGCACTTATTTTAACAAAGTTCAGAGTAAGGCCAGTGCTTTTTTGTGAGTATGTTGGATAGAGCTATTAATTCTCACCAGTCCTTGGTATCAAGAGTGTTTAAAGTGGAACTTTAGTCAGAAAATTAAGTCCTGCTAGAACACTTCAGGCTGGACCCTTTTGCAGGTATAGCTATGTAAAACATTAAGGGTGGGTTCACACTATTGCGAATTGGATGTGGGTTTCCCCAATTTGCATGTCAGGAGAGTGTGACCGGCTCTCAATGGAGCGAGTTCACACATCTCCGGGGTGGCTGCAGAGCGAATTGCACAGGAGTCCTGTGCGTCTTCTGGTCTGTTTCAGGTCCGAATTTAGCCAAATACTTGGACTGAAATCGGACCTGAAATGGTGAACAGGGAAGCACTGGACCCCCGCTGTGCGAGTCGCTCCACACGGCAGTGTGAACCCAGCCTAAAAATAAGTGCCTATACTGTTTAAAATCCAGTAATACACTGTTTCGCCCTGCTCTGCACATGCTCAGTTGCTCTTCATTTTTAGGCACTGCCGCGTTTGTAGAGATCGATCTGCTGACAGACTTGCAGCAGAATTAAACCCTCCTATCCTTTACAGTCAAGGAAGCTGCTTCTGTTTGATCTGCAACTACCATGATGTTGCACATGTAATCAGTTATGACACCAGCCATTTGATGGTTTGACAGTTTGGTTGAGGACACAAGCACATGGACAGTTGGCCATCCCAATATTCCAGGAATGTAACTGTTTTTTGAAAAAACTTTAAATTGATGGCTTTAGTTCCGCTCTTTGTTTTACTGCTGCTCAGGGACTCTGGGCTTCAGCAAAATGGCAGCCTCTGTCAAGAAAACAGTGCAAGACTGGAGGCAATTTACAGCACATACTGATTTTGGTAGGGTAATTATTATTGTGGAATGTATGTTCCCTGCTAAAAAACTTCAAGTTGTTATGGGTTCCCACCTGTACTAGCACCCCCCCCCCCCCCCACTTTGTGTCCTCAGATCTGTGAGGACACGGCCTAAAATGCCTTCTGGCTACTAAATTCTACTCTCTGACTCTTGGGTGGTAAATGAATCTATATTAGTAGCAGTAGATTATCCTACTAAAGTACACACAGTATTACTTGCCATTCCAATTTAGTATAGATAGTGTTTGTGAAACCCTGACTAGCATTCCTCTCTACAGAGTAATGTCATTCCACACATGCTAGGTACTCACGTCATTGTATGGAAGCAGCGAAGAACCACATCTAGGCATAGCTACAGAGTGACGGGACACTTGTGGGCCACAGGCCCAAACCTTGACGTCCCCTCTACCTTATTTAGCAGCAATATTCTCTATCGTCTCTCTCTTCATTTCACTTTCCCTTTTTCAGTATGTTATGCAGTATTTCATATTTATGGTACTGAAATAAACTTTATTGCAACAGTAAGTCACAGACATGATTAGATAAAATAGTATTTGATATTTCAAGGCCTATGATGTATTTGGATTCCTTTCACATGGTTACTCTCCATTGATTCTCAGTAGGGGATCCATAGATTGATCCCCTGCTGAGTCAGATAAGAACAGAAAAGGATGTCACTCATGACCTCTATGTTTTGGTTTTTCTTCCATCTTGTGATGAAGGAAAAACAAACTCCTGTAATCCCTTTGGGTTCTTGGATGTAGATGGAGCTGCGTCCACCTATATCCCCTCATATCCTTTCAGGTCTGCAAACGTGAACAAGCTTATTGTGTTCGGTTCAAATAATATGAAGGAACCTGAAAATGGATGGATGCACAACTGCTTAGATATGATCACACATAGGAATACATTGCAGGCTGTTTTGGATCTGTCTAATCACAGGTCAAATACAGACCAATGCAATGCCAATGTGGAAAAGACCTTAAGGCTGGGTTCACACTGCGGCCGTTGCAGACATCGCATGTGATTCGCAGCGCACTGCTGTTCACATCACATGCGATGTCTGTGCTGTGCGATATCAGCCATACAGATAGTATGGCTGATATCGCACCGCATTCGGTCCAAACTCGCACAGGACCCTTTTTTTTGTTCGGACCAAAATCGGATCGCATGGGTGTTCACACCTATGCGATCCGAAAGTGTCCGGATTGTCAGTTCGCATTGCGATATGCGGGCTGAACTGGGGGTGTCATTAACATTGTATGACACTCCCCAGCAGTTCGCATATGGCAGTGTGAACTGCCGTGCGAGTTGGTGCGGTGCGGGAACCCGCAGTAAATTCGCTGCGTTCCCGCACCGCAGCAGTGTGAACCCAGCCTAAAGGAGAAGTATGTCCAAAGCTTTTTGACCCTAGTTCTGTAGGTCACAGAAGTGCACTTAGTTCTGCACTCCTGTTACCCAGATTCAGCCAACAGAGGTCTTTAGATGTCTCAGGGCCGTTCCATGCTGTGCAGGGATCCCGACAATTATGTCAGGATCTGCCCAGAAGCCTGAACAGCAGCTGGCTCAGCCTTCCAGTTAGCCCCTGAGAACCTGATCCAGCTGCTACCATCCCTGTCACAGCCCAGTGCTCCAATGAGCACTGGAGATGCAGAGCACAGAGTGGTGACTGACAGTGCTTAGAGCGGACCTGAGAACTGAGAGATCAGCAATTTGTGATTGCTTAGTTCTCGGTGTAGAGGCGGCGTGGTATAGAAGCAGCATAGATCCACCTAGATGAATGTGAAACTCTACTGCAGGGGTCTCCAAACTATTGCGCTCCAATTGTTCAGGAAATAAAATTCCCATCATGCCTAGTCATGTCTGTGAATGTAATGCTGCGTACACACAATCTGACTTTCTGACGGGAAATGTTGGATGTGAGCTTGTTGGCTGAAAGTCCGACCGTGTGTGTGCTCCATCGAACATTTGTTGTCGGACTTACCACCAACAAATGTTGGCTAGCAGGTTCTCAATTTTCTGCCAACAAAACGTTGTTGTCGGGCTTTCCGATCGTGTGTACACAAGTCCGTCGCACAAAAGTTCACGCATGCTCGGAATCAAGTACGAGCCGGAAGCGCTCAGTTTTGTAAAACTAGCATTCGTAATGGAGATATCACATGACTATTGAACTTCCTTTTTATCGGCTCGTCGTATGTCTTGTACGTCACTACATTCCTAATTGTTGGCCAACATTTGTGTGACCGTGTGTATGCAAGACAAGTTGAAGCCAACAACCTTCGAACAAAATTCCACGGTTTTGTTGTCGAAAAGTCCGATCGTGTGTACGGGGCATGAGAGTTTTATAATGCTTCATGGGACGTGTAGTTCTGCAACAACCGGAGGTCCGTAGTTTGGAGATCCCTGCTCTACTGTGTCCATGGCTGCATTGACAGTCTCTCTCTGCTTGCCCCCCTTTCAGGCGGACTTTCCGATCAGGTCCGCCTGTCAGTTTTTCAGATGGACCTGTTCGAAGCCTCAATTCACTCCTATGGAGCAGCGGATGTCAGCGGTGACCTGTCCGCTGACACCCACTGCTATCTGATCCAATCCTGTCTATGAAATCAGGACGGATGGTGACCCTATTTTCCATTTGTCTGGGTGATTGGATAGGATGAAAACGGACAGCCGGTTCGTTTTCATCTGATCTCCCCATAGAGGAGAGCAGGACTCTGACCGGTCAGTCTCAGCACAGTGAATGGAGACGGACCTGTCATCCAAATGCTCAGCGGAGACCAGCGGATTGATCCCCTGCTGAGTAAGCGGACAAGCCCGTGTGAAAGGACCCTAAGTGAGCTGATCAATGCAAAGCATTATACAATTTTCTTGTTCAATTTCCTTTAGAATTGCCTTCAACTATGTAGTGCAAGGGCCTGCCTGATTGCATATACATGTTAAGTGTTTAGGTTTGACTTCATATTATTTGGTTTTGGTAAATCTAAAGGAAAATTGTAAAATGTGTGGCCAGCCTAATGGTACACACGATCCGAATATCGTAATGTCGTCTGAGGAAGAATCGTACGATTTTCGGATCGTGTGTACACTACTTTCGGGAGCCGATCCCGACAGTTCATCCGATGTTATTCGACCGGACAAGCACGAAAATTTTCCTCGTACGATACCAGATCGTACGATTTTCGTTTAGTCAGTATAGTTGTTGTCTGAAAATACAATACAAATACATTACAACACATGACATCACTTCCGTTTTTTTTTTTTTCTGTCGTACGAGAATTTTCGTGACTTTATTTACCTATTCAGATTTCTACCGACGACTATTAAACGAAGAAGGTCGTACGATCTGTTGTACGATATTCAGATTGTGTGTACGGCCATTAGTGAATGTGATCTGTAGTGTCATCAAGGACAGATACTCAGATGTTATTCATTAGAACACTTTTCAGTGCAAAGAGATGCAAACATTCACTCATCTGGATTAAACCATGCAGCTCAATCCCATTGGTGTGCACTGCAGTGAACTGATCGATCTTGTTGCCCGGTAGGGGGCATTGAATAAATTCTGCATGCTACATTTACAGGTGGACTTTTTCTTCTCTCTGTAACATATAGAAAAGCGTGTTCCGGGAAATTATGTGAAAATAAAAACGCCTGTAAAATATGCTTGCAAAATACTTTTAAAACGCTCGTCTAAGGTAACGCTTGGAATGCTTGTGAATGCTCAGGAAGGCTCGCACATTCACGCAGTTTATCACCAGTCTTTTTCAGGCTCTGCTGGTGTTAGATTTTGTGTTTATACAGTGGGAAGTCTGTCTGTTACTGCCAGGTCGGAAGACTTGAGTCACTCCTCGCTCTGGTCTACCATGGGATGAGTCCAACTCCGAGCCTCTTCTGAAAAGTCTTCTTACATTTAAAGGACCAGATTACTAACCAGTTAAATAATTTATTGTAATGCATGGAAATGTGTGAAAGATAATCAGGAATGAAGGGAGTGATATTTCCCACCACACGGCTACATTTCTTCCCAGTAATCCCATAGAGGAATCCGTAGAACGATGAGTACATCGCTTTCATATGAAATGACACTTTTGTGTTAGGTTTGCAGATTCTTAGGGGCTAAAAGTCGTCCTTTAAATGGTTGTTGTGGCACTTTGTGGTGCCCATCCGTCAGAAAAACAAGAAAAAACTCTTGGGCATGCAGTAGTTAAAGTGGATCTAAACCTTTACTAACAAAATTGTGATTGTGAATTTTTTTTTTTTGCAGACGAGATGTTACGTGGGTTGGATTTACTGGCATTTTACTGGGATTTTACTGGCATTTTTTCAGCGGGAACGCAGGGGAACGCAGTTCCGGCACCTTCAGCACTGAATGTATGTAATGGCAAGGGGTGCTGGATTGTGTTACAGTGTCTATTGATGCTGGCTGCTGGGGGATCTATTGTTACTGGAGGTGCTATATTTTTTGCAGGGGTTTATTGTTGCTGGGGAGGTCTATTGTTGCTGCTGGGGGGACCTATTGTGTCTGGAAGCAATCTATTTTTACAGGGGGGGGTCTGTTGTTGCTGGCGGGGATCTATTGTTGCTGGGGGGGGGGGGCAGTTGTTGGGGGGGGGGGGGATTTACTGCTGAGGGAGCAGTCTACTGTAGCTGGCTGCTGGAGGGTCTATTGATGCTGCCTGTGGGGGGGGGGGATCTGTTGTTGCTGGAGGGGGGTATTTTTTGCAGATGGTCCATTGTTGCTGGGGGTCTATTGGTGGCTGCAGGGGATCTTTTTTACTGCTTTTCTTGTTATCATTAACAAATTCCATACAAATTACTTAGTACCACAAATGTTACTTGGTTCTGTATTTTCTAAAAGGGGCAGTATTGGTAGGTGGAAAGGGGGTGGAATCAAGTAACGGTGCTCGGAGGTGGGTAGAAGCAGAGACGAGGGCTAACTCCGACAGGTGGAGTTCCTGCACCTATTCTCTGAGAACAAAAGCCCTGAATTTAGTAAATTTACCCCTATGTCTCTTCTGCAGGTAAACAAACTTGCCTGCCTGTTCACAATGTTCTTCTGAATGTCCACTGAGCTGTGCATGTGCAGTTCAGCATAAAATCTTGGTGCAGCGCCAGTGCGCCACGAAGAGCAGCTCTCCCATGCATGCGTGGAAGTCACGCCATCCCCACCAGCCAATCAAGAGGCTGAGAACCCAGCACCCAGAAGAAACCTGGGAAGAAGTGGTCGACGAGTGATCCAACTTTTGCATCATTGGAACGGAGGTGAGTATTTTGTGGCCTTTAGGCTTCATGGACACTTGAACTACTATGATCGCCGGCTGTGGGAAAACGCAAAACGTGGCAAAATCACTCCACGATTTTACTGCAATTCTGCGGCCGGCGGTCAAAACTTTCCTATCCTGAACGCGATTTTTGTGCATTCAGGAGAGGGGTGGTTAGGAGGGGTTGAACCTCCTCTAACCTCAGCAGCTCCTAAACCAGGGATCCTCAAACTACGGCCCTCCAGCTTTTGCGGAACTACACATCCCATGAGGCATTGTAAAACTCTGACATTCACAGACATGACTAGGCATGATGGGAATTGTAGTTCCTGAACAACTGGAGGGCCGTAGTTTGAAGACCCTTGTCCTAAACGAGCCTAAAAGCCTATGTGTACATGGACACACAAGCTTTTATAGAGTTGAGTTTAGGAGCTTTGGCAAAAGAAACCCCCAAAAGCTCCTAAATCCAAGTTTAGGAGCTGCTAGTGTACATGGAGCCTTAGTTTCACTTTAAAGCCTAAGTTTTCCATTACATTTTTAAAATCAGGACAGGGGAGAATACTTACATTCAATAAAATGTCCCTTGGGTTGGGGGCTGCTGTCCTAGTTGGAATCTTTTCTCCTCTGCCCCCCCCCCCCTCCCCGCAGCAGTTATCCTCCAGTGCTGCGGGGGTTAATACCAGCACTGGACCAGCAATGAAAAGCATATCTAAACCGCAAAACAAAAATGTTTTATATATTGCAGCATACTAGATGTGGTGGCTGCATTACTTTTTTTTTTTTTTTAAGACTTTTTTTGCTTTATTTTTAGTTTGTGATTCAGCCAGTAACACTTCCTGTCTTAAGGCGTCAAGACAATCACTCCTCCACTGAATCTAAGGAGCCACCCTTGGACAGCAGCATTGTTAATTAGTGGAGAGGGTAGTGGTTGATAGTTTAGTAGATGGACTTTACATAAGTGGCTAACAAATTAAAGTCCAACTGCAATTAAGACTTTTAAATAGTTGGGGGTCCATGCACACCGGGCTTAAAAAACGTTGCTTCTACAGATGTTTTGCGTTTTGCCTGTAGAAGCAGCTCAGTGTTATCCTATGTGTCCATGCACATTAGGATGATTACAGACATATTTTAAGCTCAACGTTTAGAGGCAGAAAAAAAACCCTTCTGGATTGTGTTTTTGAAAGAAGTTTTCTGGCAGAAAAAAATGCTAAACGTGTGTACAAAAACTTTTTTTGTATGCCAAGTGTGCATGGACCCTTACAAATACATTTTTTTTTCCTGTTTGGGATAAAGGTGTTTTTATATATATATATATATATATATATATATATATATATATATATATATATATATATATATATATATATATATAATTATCTTTGTAAGCACCCCTCTCAGTTTAACTGGGTTGTCTCCTCCCTCTAACTGCCACTTTTTTCAGATAGCTTGGTCTGTTAAAGTGGTAGTAAAGTCGTACCCCTTAATAAAAAAGGCTGGTCCCTCGGCACCGCATACTAGTACATTATGACAGACTTGCCTGCAAACTGAGCCCTCCAGCGCAGCGCTGTCACGGCTCCCCCGGCGGCTCCATCTTCCCCCGATGTTCCTTCTGGGTTTTGCATCTTGATCGGCCAGGTTGTGGTGACGTCCTTCCCACGCATGCCCAATGGAGTCATATCACCACGACACATAGACCACTAGGGTCTCTTCTGTTATAAAAACCCTGCCTGTCAGTGGAATTTAGGTATAATGACTTTACTACAATTATAAGGTAAGTTCGAATATATCTTCACTTACTGGCAGGATCAACAAGTATTGTAACAGTGGGGACTCAAAAAAGTAAAGACTGCTGTGTTAATGCTAGTGACAGACTGCATCATAAATGTCATTGATTTGGCCCATAGTTCCACTTTAAGTTCAGGCCCCTTTCCTACATCGGGTAAATCGGCATTTCACACGGAAAGTTGTCCACTGTAAGTGGTTGTTGGGGCAGCACAGTGGTTTAGTAGTTAGCACTTATGCCCTGTAGCAATGGGGTATTTGAGATGTGTTACACCTCATTCACACTTGTGCGACTTGGCATGAGACTTTGGACATCAAAGTCACATGACAAGTTGTTCCCCATGTTTTCCGATGATAACCATTCATATATGTGCTACGTAAAGTCGCAGTGGTTTCAAAGTAGCTCCTGCACTACTTTGGTCTGACCTTCATGCACGTTGAGGGCCATAAACTTCAATGTTAACCCTCGAAAGTTGCATGAAAATTGTCCCTGAATGTTTTACATGCAACAGTGGGTCCCACTTTGCAGAGGGACAACAAGTCACATCCAAGGGACTTTGGAGTCATACAAGTGTGAATGGAGCCTTAATGACACATGTTGTCAATTAATGTTTTAATTTGGAGTGGAAAGAGTTAACAGTCATTGACTTGTTAATACCTGCTGCCTATGGGACCAGAATACTATGTGCATGGATTGTGCACGCTCTTCCTGTGCTTGTGTGGTTTTCTCAGAGTGCTCCAAAGACATGCTGTAAGTTAATTTGGTTCCTGTCTAAATTGGCCCTAGTATGTGTGTACAAATTGGCACATGTGTTATCACATTCTGCCAGTGGCGTTGCTATGGGGGGGGTGCGGCACGCACCCGGGTGACACCCGGCTCAGACTGGCACCGCGCCGCATTGAGAGGAGCACCACGGCTCCCTCCTTCCCTTTCAGAATCTGCTCTCCTCTGCTCCATGCGATGTGCGGGGAGAGTGGGGGAGGAGGGAGTGAGGCAGAGAAGACTGGGTGCCCGGGGTCCGACCATCCCCACACACACACCTCCACATGTGGCCGCAATCAGATCTCTGTCCCCACTGGCATAGGAGGGGGACATAGTGGTACATTGTCAGGTAACAATTATGCCACCAGGAGTGATTTTAGGGGGGTTAGAGGATAGGTGCTAGGGTGTGCTCTTTGTTTTGCATTAGAGAGGACATGTATTAGAAGTAGGAGGGGGGCAGATTTGAAGTTTGACCCCTCCCCCCAGCGCAATTCCTCTCCCCTCCCACAGCACCTCCTAGCACGTATCCTTTAACCTCCCCAATCAAAGATCCCATCCCGGCTCCATCCACCCCCCCCCGATCCCATCCAGCTCCACCCACCCCCATACCCGCTCATCCACCCCCCCGTTCCTGATCCCATCCCCACTCCATCTATCCCCCCTGATTCTATCCCCGCTCCATCTATCCCCCCTGATCCTATCCCAGCTCCATCCAACCCCCTAATCTTATCCCCACTCCATCCATCCCCCATGATCCTTTTCCCGCTCCATCCACCCCCCCCGATCCTATCCCCGCTCTATCCCTCCCCCTGATTCTATCCTGCTCCATCCATCCCCCAGATCCCACCCCAGCTCCATCCATCCCCTGATCCCATCCCGGCTTTATCCATCCCCTGATCCCATCCCGGCTCCATCCATTCCCCTGATCTCATTCCAGCTCTATCCACCATCCCGATCCAATCCAGGCTCCATCCATCCCCACAATCCCATCCCAGCTCCATCCATTGTGGTAGGTTAAGGGGGGAGAGCCGCACCGATGCACTAGCCTGCTTAGTGGTGGGGGGTGACACCATGTATTGCCACACCAGGTGACACTTACCCTAGTGACGCCACTGCATGCCAGTCCAAAGCCCAAACAAATGGGAAGGTCTGGGAAAGATTTGCAACCTACCTCGTGAAAAAAATTACCAATATTTTTTTATGGAAAAGGCTCTCAAGCCTATGAGACATGCCCTGAAAGCTGGCCCATAGAACTGCATTGAGTCAGATACAACTGATGGTATACAACTTCTCCCAGACTGGATCTCGCTCACTTGTGTATCTCGGGGAAAGTGTCTGGCGGGTCTTGTATGGAGATCTTCCTTCACATGTGTCTGATTCATTTTCAATAAGCTCACCGGTGCTTTGAAGTGTATTTTGTTGTCAGTTGTCTTAGTGGATGACACGTTAGTCACTGTCTAGTTAGGTACTGATACATGTCTGATACACGTCTGTCTGAATGCTGCTTCCCTATTGCTGATGATGAAATCCACCCAAGAGACATTTCAGAAGAAGCTTTTCTCATGCTGCCATCTCTAATTATACATCGTATAGCGCTGTCCTTCATGGAGATTATTCTCTCAACAATACCTCCTAGGCACAGCCTATTAATCAGGCCCTCTTTATCTTCTCTTGGGCTATATTCACACTGCCATTCTGGATTTGGGTTACGTTCCAGTTTAGGTTCTCCTGTGTTTTTAAATGTACTCGCCTTTATGTGCATTTAGGAACACTTAGATCTTACATGTGCGTAGAGGTGCGTTTTTTTTTGTAGCGTTAGGTGCATCCTCATGCATCACCATGTTTCCTTTGTGTGTTGAGATACCTTCGGGGACACGTTTCTAATGTGTTTTTAAATTTAGAATTTCAATTGGATAAGGTTTAGCACCAGTTTACACAGGGGCAGCCCGACTTGCAGCGCGACTCTGTAAGGCGACCTGCACACGACTTCAGAGGCGGCTTCCAAAACGACTTCTGTATAGAAGTCAATGCAAGTCACCCTGAAGTCGTCCCAAAGTAGTACAGGAACCTTTTTCTAAGTCAGAGTGGCTCCTATTAGAACGGTTCCATAGTACAGAATGGAATGCGATTTGTCAGGCGGCTAAGTCGCCTGACAAGTCGCACCTGTGTGAACCGGGGCTAACAGTGATTGACCAAGACTTGTTAGCCAACGAATCAAGGCGAATGTTATATGATTTTTGATGCGCTGCTATTGTTTTCATACGCGCTATATAGTGCTGAGATGGGAACACGCTATTTTTATTATGGAGAAGCTGGACAGTGTAAATGGGCCCTAATAAGCAGCTCCGTTCATTTAGACATGTTAGAAGTATCCAATCTGTCTCTTAACACACAGAATTTGATTTTTAACAACTGAACTGAATGTACATAAACACAAGTAAAATGTGCAAAATGTGAATTATATCATTAAAAATATTCTATGCCCTTGTATGTGTTTAGAAATGTCCTGTAATCCCAGGTTTGTCAGTGGCAGTGTGAATGAGTCTTTATGGGGAGGGATAGTCAGATCTACATACAACTGTTCTCTTCCAGAGTTCTGTCCATCGGAACTTGTCTGTTTTCTTAAGAGTTGCGGCCATTTTTTACCCTTGACATAAATCACTTTGTTTTCTGCTGGGAGGATAATTTGTGCCTGTCCAGAGATTTGTTTAGTCTGTTCAAGAACAATGGTGTAGAGTGTTGTGGTCTGTTGACCTTTGGCCATTAGGTTCTGCATAGCATAATGGGCAGTGACCTGTAGCAGCTATCGCTACTTTCACACTGGGCCGCGCCGAGTAGGCGCTTTTTGAGCCGATAGCCGGGTGCTTTTAACCCCCCCCCGCTAGTGGCCGAAGAAAGGGTTAAAACTGCCTTGTTGCAGCGCTTCGCAAGCACTCCCCATGCAATCCAATGGGCAGGGGCAGTAAATCTCCCCAAAGATGCTGCCTGCAGGACTTTTTGTAACGTCCCGCAAATTCACCGCCCCAGTGTGGAAGCAGTGTTTTCAGCAACACTTTTTATCGCTAAACGCCTGAAAACCGCCTTCAGTGTGAAAGTAGCCTTAGGCTGGGTTCACACTATTGCAAATTGGAAGTGGGTTTCTCCGCATCCAATTTGCATGTCAGGAGATTGTGACTGGCTCTCAATGGAGCCGGTTCACACAGCTCCAGGAAGGCTGCGGTGCGGATTGCACAGGAGTCCTGTGCATCTTCAGGTCCAAATTTAGCCAAAAATTCGGACCAAAATTGGACCTGAAATGATGAACAGGGACGCAGCGGACCTCTGCTGTGAGCCGCTCTGCACCGAGGTGTGAACCCAAACTTCAAGTGTATCTAAACCCAAGAACAGAACTTGATAGCATTCCATATTACTGGTCCTTAGATGTGGTGGCTGCAGTTGTTTTTTTTTTTTTCCACTTTCTTTCCTTTATTTAAATCTGATAATCCTGCCAATAACTCACTTCCTGTCCTAGGGGGACAACTGTACTGAGCAGCATAGCTGCTCTAGGACTGGGAATGTGTTAGGACTACGTACCACCTCCCTTTCTTCTCCATGCCAGGCGGGAGGTGTTTTGTAGTTCTTAAAGATAGCAGGGAAGAATGCTAACCGATAACTTCCCAACTCTCTGCCTCTGGACTGCTATCAGCTCACAAGATTTCTGGCTAGATGAACAGCTACTTTGCGCTTGTCTTACAGATATAAGACTCTTTCAATGGTTAGCAGCCCAGAAGGGAGCACATTGGAGAAATTGATTGTTATATTGTACATACTCTTTGTGATTACAGTAAGTTTGGTTACTATAGACTACAGCATTATGCACCACCTCACATATTGAGTAAGCCAGCGAACATTTGCATGTTCAGATGTTTCCTGTAATCTCAGGACAGATTCAATAACTGCATTCCAAACACTAATTATCTGAAGAAGACACGTGCCTGAATGACAGCAATCTGAATGTTTCCTACACGGACACCAATGTTAATGTGACTTCAGAATGCTTCATATTACGTACTGTAAGTGCAATCCTTTAGAACAACCATACATAGGAAGATCTGTCAGGATCCACAAAGGATCAGAGAACTGCCCATTCTTATTATAAACCCCAGAGTAAAATTTAATTTTAAAGCATCGACTCCAATGATTGTTCAACCTTTGCTTAAAGTACATGTAAACTCTAACAATACGTTTCTCCTATTTTGCTCTCTTTTGATCTGTTACAATACAATTTGTATTGTATCTGTTCAACAAGTGCAATCCAACCAGATATCTTGTGAGCTGATAACTTCCTGTATTCTGTCTCTGGACTGTTATCAGATAGCATTGTTCCCTGCTTTTTTTTTTGTGGACTACAAAACACCTCCCCCTGTTATGGAGAAGGGAGGGAGTTGTTATATAGTCCTAACATAGGGAACATAGGGGTTGATTTACTAAAACTGGTGCACTCAGAATCTGGTGCAGCTGTGCATGGTAGCCAATCAGCTTCTAACTACAGCTTGTTCAATTCATCGTTGACAATAAAACCTGGAAGCTGATTGGTTTCTAAGTAGAGCTGCCCCAGATTTTGCATGCTCCAGTTTTAGTAAATCAACCCCATAATGTAGTCCAGACACATTTCCTGTCTTAGGGTGACAACACTGCTCAGTACAGTTGTCACTCTAGGACAGGAGGTGTGTTAATGGCAAGAATACCAGGTTAAAATAAAGGAAACAAATGTGAAAAAAGAAAACTAATGCAGCCAACATATCTAAGGATGTTGCCATACATTGAACGTTTGCACTTGAATTTACATACACTTTAAAGAATTTTTTTTTAGCGGTGCCTGATTGCTAGAAAGAGTAGCAAGCTTTGATTTTTCCTTGGAAATGTCCTCTAAAACTGACGAATTGTACCAGAAAATGTTTTTTTTGTTATATACACCAGATTTAACTGATGTAGGTTTTTGGGGTATGTATATACTGTGTGTATGTATATGTGTGTGTATATGTATGTATATATATATATATATAATATAAAATTAGTGTGTGTGTATGTGTGTGTGTGTGTATATATATATTTATATATATATATATATATATATATATATATATATATATATATATATATATATATATATATATACACACTAATTATTTATATATATATATATATATATTTTTTTTTTTTTTTTTTGAAAGAACCACAGTGGCAGACAATTTTGTGATTTGTGTTGCCCACGAATAGCACTGATATACTAGGTAGGCATCAAATTCCCTAGAAATAATATTTTCTGATGTTGGCTGCTATACTGAATGCACAGCGCAGAAAGTTGCAAAAGTTAATATTTTACAACCCCTCGGGTCACCCAATTATCAGTGATGCTCCAATCAGTTGTAGGCGTTGCACGTTATATATATATATCAGGCTATCCTAGCACTAATCCTCGCACAGCAGGACCGTCCCGTGTGAATATTACCAGCACAACATTTTTTCCCTGCCAATATTTGTTTTCCTAATGCGGTGCACATGGCATGTCCAGGAATCTGAACTTCTGAGAAATGCTGACCTTCCCTTCTATTTTACCAGCACAGTCAGACTTTTCGAACTGACATGGTGAAAATTTTATCTGTGTTTAGCGAAAGAACGCTTAGGTTAAAAACATGTGACTGAAGAATGCTGCGGAATCCTTGGAGGATCATGCCTGTAACCTCTGAGGACCCCGGGGCCAGACTGCCTGCTGCTTTCCCCCCAGCAAGACCCTCCGTCTTCTCCGTGCTCTTTAACATACGTGTGCAAGAACACGGCACAGGACATTACCATATGTCAGATCTCAATCCCTGCCTTAAATCTGTTTTATGTTCTACGTTTCAGGTCTGCAAATGAGAGAAGTAGAAGGAGAAGGTCGGATTTAGGGTGAAACCCTTTTTATTGGCCAACTAGAAAGATTGCAGTGCAAGCTTTCGAAGCTCGCTGGCCACTTCTTCAAGGGATATGAAAGGACAGTGCAAAATAATAGGGGAAATTTACTAAAAGTCAGAATCTGGTGCAGCTGTGCATGGTAGCCAATCGGCTTCTAACCTCAGCTTGTTCAATTAAGGTTTGGCAATAAAACCTGGAAGCTGATTGGTTTCTTTGCAGAAGTGAGCCTGGTTTTGCACTCTCCAGCTTTAGTATATAAACCCCAATGTATTTTATGCATGAAACAGCAAAGTGGTGAGGTCAACTTGACATGAGCGGCAGCATTTTATATATATATAAACATAAACAGTCCAGTGGAAGAGGCACTCATGGGTGATGCAAGACCCTTGAGTACCACTGGACTATTTGTAGTATGTACCTGCCTTGAGTGCACCTGGGTAATCTTTACTTATACCTGAGTGTGCTGCCCACCATTGGAATATCTATATATGTGTATGTATATAGTTTTTATCATTTATATTTATTAGAAAGCGATACAGATGTGAGCAGATGTGAGCACCTTGACATACATGAGTGTCAATGGGTGCTAAAAGAAAACATATACACCCTGCGTGGGCGGACTAGGTGCTTTGTTTGTATTACTGCAATTTTTTTTACATTTTTGCAATAAAATTATTGAACCAGAAACAAAAAGACATATACAGTGTATAAATATAAATAGATAATACATATTATAAATATATATACATAGAGAGAAAGAGAGAGATCCAAATCTATCTATATATGTGTAAAGCACTGGGTGCTAAAATAAGGCAAAAAATAATAATAAAAGTGTGTATATATATATATATATATATATATATATATATAATATATATTAGTTATGTCTCATTTAATGTAGACCATACTGTCCACTGCTGTTGTAGAGTACATTGGAGTTTGTCCTGAAGTTCTGCTAAACTTCAGACGGAAAGTTTGTAACTTGAAGTTTGTATACTTCATAAAAAAAAAACCACACACAATGGTACAAAAGCCACATATAAATGTGTGCATATGTGTACAATAGTTTGAAACAAACTGCTTTAAGTGCCTGTTTTTTTTTTTTTTTTTTATACCTATATGATGCAAATAAGTATGTATGTAAATGATAAAATGTCTGGCTGCAGTGTCTGCCCCCCCTTGCAGGCTCTTACCTGGGGTCGTCCAGCTGTGGAGCGCGGTCGCAGCAGCTGCTGTCCCATGGAGGGACAATGTTCCTGGAGAGGCAGAGTTCTCCCAAGCATGAGATGTGAGCATTCCAGTAGAAACGGCAAACAATGAAAGATAGCCTGTGTGCTTGTCCCAAGCCTATAGAGCATTACGTCACTGGGCTGCCATATAAGGAGCTCTGCTGTACAGGCACGCTGCTGTCTGACTACAGCACTTTAAAGCTAGCCAGAACTTTGAACGTTTATTAATGTGTTCTGGCTCCAGCTGAAGTTCAAGACTGTGTGAAATATTTCATTTGTCTCCGCAGCTCAGGACAGAACAAGAATGCGCGGAAGGCTTGGATTACGGCGACTATAGCTTTGTTAGCGATAATAAAGTCATTCGGAGTGATTCGCTGTTTATGCCACTTTTTAGGAGGCATTAACAATGGGTCTCATTTGTAAAAGCTGCCATTAGAAGAAATCAGATAGCAGCTGTATTTTTTTTTTTTTT
The DNA here is from genome assembly GCA_037952925.1 of Lithobates clamitans. Lineage (NCBI taxonomy): Eukaryota > Metazoa > Chordata > Amphibia > Anura > Ranidae > Lithobates > Lithobates clamitans. The sequence goes on from JBBGZY010000723.1 coordinate 10,664,749, forward strand.
TTTAGGTTGGCAAACAAAATTAAACGCTAACGCCAACCAAAACATATATTTTTTTTAAGTTGCAGATAGGGTGGGGAAGGGTTAGAACATCAGTCATGGTTTTTTTTATCTGTGATCCCCATTAAAAAGATTTTCCCTTAGTTTAGGTTTTTGTGACTCTAGGACAAGTAGTGAGGGGAATGAGGTCTCAAGGACAGGACTCTAGGACAAGTAGTGAGGGGAATGGGGTCTCCAGGATGGGACTCTAGGACAAGTAGTGAGGGGAATGGGGTCTCCAGGATGGGACTCTAGGACAAGTAGCGAGGGGAATGGGGTCTCCAGGACAGGACTCTAGGACAAGTAGTGAAGGGAATTGGATCTCCAGGACGGGACTCTAGGACAAGTAGTGAGGGGAATGAGGTCTCAAGGACAGGACTCTAGGACAAGTAGTGAGGGGAATGGGGTCTCCAGGATGGGACTCTAGGACAAGTAGTTAGGGGAATGGGGTTTCCAGGACCGGACTCTAGGACAAGTAGTGAGGGGAATGGCGTCTCCAGGATGGGACTCTAGGACAAGTAGCGAGGGGAATGGGGTCTCCAGGCCGGGACTCTAGGACAAGTAGTGAAAGGAATTGGGTCTCCAGGATGGGACTCTAGGGCAAGTAGTGAGGGGAATGGGGTCTCCAGGGCAGAAAAACACAAACAGAAATAAAAACTGAAAGTGGATCTTTTATGGAAGGTCTGCTTTCTTGAAAGCCCCCCACCACAAATGGCTTGGAAAATAGATCACCCCAAAAAAATACCTCGGCCCCCAGCCTCTAACACTTCTGGGAGGTACGGGTGATGTCACCACATCTTCCTGCAGAGCTAGAAGGATGAAATCCTATGAGAATGCACTCCAGCAATTTTGAGGCAGTGGTGAACACAGTGATATCACCAGTGCCTCCCGGAAGCATTGAAGGTTGGCGTCATGGTAAGCAATTTAAAAAAATTTTGGTATATGGTATCAACTGCATACAGTTGTCAGAATGTAGAAAATACTTTTAGGGGAGCCCTCTGAATAGGGAGCTGAAATTTAAGATTTGACCAATAGTGCCTTTGCAGGACTGATCTACATCATGACATCATGGTGAATTATCACTTGCCTACTGGGCACTTTTACCCCCTTCCTTTCCAGTGCAATTTTCAGCTTTCAGCACTGTCACACTCTGAATGACAATTGCGCGGTCATGCAACACTGTACCCCAATGACATTTTTATAATTTTTTTCACACAAATAGAGCTTTCTTTCATTGGTATTTCATCACCACTGGGTTTTTTATTTCATGCTAAACAAATGAAAAAAAGCTGAAAATTTTGAAAAAAAACCAAACATTTTTCATAGTTTGTTATAAAATTTTGCAAACAGGTAATTTTTCTCCTTCACTAATGTGCTCTGATGAGGCTGCACTGATGGACACTGTTGAGGTGGCACTGATAGGTGGCACTGATGGGAACTGATAGGCAGCACTGAGAGGCTGCACTGATGGTCACTAATAGGTGGCACTGAGAGGTGACACTGATGAGGAGGAACTGGTGGGCACTGATTGGCAGCACTGGTGGGCACTGTTGGGACTGCACTGATAATCAGTGACCTGATTATCAGTGCACATGTCCCTAACACAAGCCGGTTAACGGCTCTCTTCTTCTCTCCTCACGCTTTACCGGCTAACAAGGTTGTGTTTACATGCTGCGACCAGCTGTTATTGGCTGACAGCTGATCACAGGGTAAAGGGCCACTTTAGCTGAATCCGAAGGGGTGCTGTAGTAGTCTTTTGGCTATAGCATAGGCAAGCAGTTATGCCACTTTCGTGGGGAGAAAAATACCAAATGGAAAAAAAAATAATATAGCGTATAAAATTGCGACACAAGTCATAGTCTAATTGAATGCTATTATAAATCCCCTTTCTGTTACAATCTGCAGCGCTGTAATTTTCTGTAAAATGGAATGCAATATAAACAAAGGGTGTACAGAACCTCCCCAGAAATTTAATTTCCTGCTTGTGTGGTTGGCTTACTCATTTTCCCAGAAGTCTGCACTAAGATGCAAGTCAGATTTTGGGCATCCCCTGCAATAAGAAACGTCATTTTTTGTGGGTCCTAGGCTCTTTACTGCATAGCCTAGAATCCCTTTAATGCATGTCAGAGCCCCCTCTCAGTTTGCCTTTTCATATTTCAAATCCTGCCTTTCCCCGCACATGGTGAAATCAGCAAAATTCCATAAAACAAAGGGAAGATTGATAATGTTGAAAATCGACCTGATTACTATTTGTTTAGGTTCGACTAGAAATTATGCATGAAGCAATTAAGGAAACTTGCCTGCTATACCACTCTCTTTAAAACCCTATAGAAAATGATTATATTTTGGCATTTTGAGTGGGATTTCTGTTCAAAATGCACTTTCTATTTTATTATATATAAAAAGCTACATCACTAAAGAATAAATATTCTAAAAAAAAAAATGTATGTACAGCGAGTGTTGGCAAACCTGTTGATCGCGGGTAGGTGACAGGTAGACCACAACCCTTCCTTGCTGACCCCCCAGACTTGGACAGGAGGGGCGTCGGGGGCGACATTTACTTGTACCAATCCTCTTTTCTCCTGAAGCTGCTGAAAGCTGCCTCTCCTCTTCTCCCCTCACAGACATTCAGCAGCTGCAGGAAGAAAGCGGATCGGTACCTGTAAATGTCGTCCCCGCTGCCCCTCCTGTCCTTGTTCCTCTTCTTTTGGTTGCCCGGCCCCCGTGTGCTCCTCTGGGCCCCTCTTCTCCCGCAGCTCTGCTGGATTCTCTCCTCTCCCGCCGGGTGCTACAGGTGATGTTCTAGGATGCAGAGCAGGGAAGGGGCCAGTAAATATGTAATTTACCGGCCCCTTCGTTTTCTGAATGAACACAGTGGATGATCGGTACCGATCAGACCTTCTCTTAAACCCTAACCTGCCTTCTAACTCTAACCCTAACTGTATATTTAACCTAACTTTAACAGCATTTAACCCCTTGTTTGCATATTTACTTTTTTATCGCCCAGAGCCTCTCTGCTGAAGATTAACTGTGCTACACAAATAGATTTTTCTTTGATCCTTTGCAATAATGATCAATGTAATGGATTGAACGGTTTGATTGAAATATATGCAGAGGGCCAGACCACAACTGCCACTTGAACCTAGACTGCTACTTGCTTTCACTCTGAACACAACAAACGGATCATGACCCTGCTTGGGCCCCACATACCCCCTCCCTGTCTGTACCTTCTTTTGCCTAAATGTTTTTTTCTTCTATCTCTACCTTGAACGTTCCCCGCCATGCCCCCTTTTCTCTTACTCTCATCTAAATACAGTTGTTATAGGTCCCAACCGTCCCCCATATAAATGCTACAGGGCTCAGATCCACCTTCAAACGACCCTCTTCTATAGTCCCTGTAATCAGTGGAAGAAGTTTTCTCGGAGAAGGGAGGAGGGGACATGTCCCCATTGGACCATGTAGACTGCTGTTCTGTTTGAAGACCTGAAATTGTTAACCAATGCAGTGCTGGAAGTTCAGAGAGAGGAAGAGGACAGGCATTCCTGCAGTGAAGATTTCTGCAGACTCTAGCTTCCTACCCCACATAGGACAAAACATGACTAAAGTTGCAGTTTTTTGGGTTTTTTTTAGCTAAACTTCAGCTTTAAAGGCTCCTTTTATGAGTTTTTCCTATAGAGGAGAAGCACTGCACTCGGAAGGATATGGATTTCATTCTGTGACTTTCTGTTTCTGTAGAGGGGGCTCCCAGGAGAATAGTATTTTATTTCCTGATGATGTAACTACACAACAATTCTTCAAGTGATGATGGGAAGGCCAGATGAAACCGATTTTCTCTTTTGTTCAACATTTTGGCTTTTTTTTTTTTGCAGAATGCCGATAGAGACCTGTACTAAAATTTTTGCACTTTTTCTGAGAAGTGTGTGCACCTCTGACAATGAATGTAGTTGTTTTTATTTTTTAACTTTAAAATGTTTTGTTTAAAATGAAAGATCACAATGGAATGGAGAAGCGTTGGTACACATATGGTAAACGTAAAGATGTACACATTGTAATCATTCTCAGGATTCTCATAACAAATCACAACTAAGAATATAAAGAATGTGGAATTGTCTACCGTATATACCACAGGACTGAGATTGGGAGATAGTACTAGCCAATCAGGAACTCTGCATGTTCACTGTCAACACTTGTATACAGCAGACAGGAAGAGTAAGCAGGGGAGGATGATGTCAGTGTTCTCCTCCTTTTTTGTCCAATCAGAAGGTAGGGGTGTGTTTTGACCAATGTTCTTGTTCGAGTATTTTTATAAGTCATGAAGAAAAATAGTGGTACAAATAAACATCGGTCCATACATGGACAAAATGTAAGTAAGTAACACAACAGTAACCAAGATATTGAACACATGGAGGGTTATGCATATTGACCAATGTTCTTGATCAAGTTATGCTGCTGCTGCAGTACAAATGGTTGATTTGGCTGTGCTGTCTGGCAGGGGTGCCTGGATCATAAAATGGGCTGTACAGATCCTTTGACATGTAAAACAGTTTGAATATATTTAATATGTGTATGTAGCTGCTTGTTCAGAGTTCAGCTTTCGGCCCCTTTCACACGGGTGGACTGTTCAGGTCTGCCTGTCAGTTTTTTAGGCGGACCTGAACGGACCCTCCATACAGGTCTATGGAGGGACGGATGTCAGGGGTGACATGTCCGCTGACATCCGACCCGCTCCGCTAAAGTTTGACGGATGGAAACCCTATTTTTCGATCCATCTGGCAGATCTCTACGGTCCGTCTTCATCCGATCCTCCATTGAGGAGAGCCTCGCTCTGACAGGTCGGTCCTTGCACAGTGTGAAGAGACAGACCTGTCATCTGCCTGCTCAGCGGTGATCGACGGAGCGATCCCCCGCTGAGCAGAGCGGAGCCCGTACACGGACATGTCCATGTGAAAGGTAAATTAGTCTTGTTTATATTCCTATCCCACACCTTCCTGGAAACTAAGCTTATCAGTAATGGGTGCTGAAGCGATTACCACCTGGATACCAGAAACACCAAGTCAATGTACATTATCACCTGCACACCAGCAATCTTCAGTTGTTGTCCAAAGGTTTTTTTTGCAGATCGATCACATCACAAAGACAAGTGCAACGTTTTGGAGCCACCCAGAACCCCTTCGTCAAGCATGTGATGACGAAGGAGGGCTGTTTTTAAAGGGCATGTGACTCAATAACTGCACCAAAAATGATTAGGGAGGGCTTTTTGAGGCAGTTCCCATTTATTTCAATGGAGAGAAGCATTTTTAGCGCTTTTTTTTTTTTTTTAGCTCCCCAAAGATGCTGCAAGCAGGATTTTTTTACACCGGAACAAAAGCGCACTGCCCCAGTGTTAAAACATTCATTGATTTGAAAGGGAAGCATTTTTCTTAAGCTTTTCAGGCACTTTTTTTTTTTTAAACACAAAAGAGCTTGAAAAACTCCTCAGTGTTAAAGCAGCCTTAAAGTAATACCATTGATACCATTGATTGCTATTGATTGGCATGATTATGCCATAGTGTGGTGAGGAGAAGGATAGAGCAGTTGTCTTCAAAAACACCTTAAAGCGGGGGTCCACCTATCTATTGTTTTTTGGTTTTTTTAGTTCATTCACAAACTTTTCTTCTCAGCATTACATACTCACATATTGTGTGTAATATGTCCGCCTGTGTCAGATTTCGTCGGAAAGAATAACTTATATTATTCACTGCAGGCGGTTTCCATCTTCATTGTGGGCATTTGAAGCCCACAAGCATTTATTTCCTGGATGTGGTGAATGCTGTGCTCCCAGCATTCACCGCTCGTTCCCGCACATGCTCAGTGGCATCCTGGGAAGCCTGAGACTAGCTCCCAGGAGTCTGGGAGAGGCTAGAAACACGCCTACTCCCATGGGAGGAGAACCAGGAAGTGCAAAGAAGAATAGAAAAATAAAAGGTAATTACGGCGATTTAAATTTTTTTAAACGGCATGTCAGCATCTGGGCAAGGAAGAGAATACATACAGATATTGTTCAAAATTTGGGTGGAACCCCGCTTTAAGAGCGGCATATACTTTTGCGGATGTTTAATTTTTTTTTTCCAGTTTATCTGCAGCCTACAGGTGAAATTTGGTATTGCAGTGCAGTTATGTATAGGTGTTGCCCTTCTGTGAGCCCTATATTTGCTCAGGGCTCAGTCCAGCATATTTTTGTTGCTTGTGTGAGCTGCTAGAGGGAGTAGCCATCTGTTTTACAACATGCAGGGGTAATAAATAGCCATAAGTGTTTAATAAAATTTTTTTTTAATGGTGCATACCATTTTATGACAGATCAGGGTTTGGTACAGAAGAGGACCAAAAGGTCCACATTTTTCCTATGAATTGATTGATTCTCAACATTATATGTACCAAAGTTATGCTAAGCTTAGTTTAAGGCTTCTTACACACGGGAGTCTGAGCCCGTACAGTCTAAATTCCGGTGTATTTTCCCTGTCTGGAAAGCCCAGCTCCTGCATAGAATCATCCATAAATATGAATGGCCGTACCTGGGTATTTACATTACATAGTGTACGGGAGAATGTCAAAAAAAATAGAGACTGTTAAAATTTTTTGCATACATCTAAGTGCTTCATGTGTGTTTACACATGGGTGTACTGTATACCCAAGTACAGCCGCACATCGCCATTTATGTGTACAGGTGGATGTACACAGCACCTGGACTTTCCGCATGAGGTAAATACACTGAACCTTACATTGCAGGGACTTGAATGCCCATGTACAAGAGCCCTAATATAGGCAGTTGCTCAACAAGCGATTTCTTTACATTGTGTCACATAATTGTTCTCCCAGCTCAGCATCACCGCAGACTGACATCACACTTTCTTTCTTTTGTCCTTAGGTCCCTCCTCAGGTAGATATGCAGTAGCCATGATGGGAAGAATGCACCTTTGCATCCATTGGCTGTGTTGTAGTTAGTCTGTCTATTGCAAGTGATTTTTCAATGTTCAGTCACCTTGGATAAACCATGCAGGCATTCGATTTCAGTCAAGTGTTATGTAAAATGCAAAACCAACTATGTTGAGTTAATAGTTAACATTTGTGTGGCATGGGAGGTTAAATCTACATGGGGAATTATTGGTTCTGCTCTGAAGGACAGATTTAACTGAGTGCCAAAGGTCAGAGATAGGGCCCGAGTCCAAAAGTGTTGTGTAACACTGCAGGCTGTCTTTTCATTTTACTATTTCCTTGCTTGTCTGTTTAAAGCATAATTCCACATGGACTTGATATTGTAAGGTAGCAGTAGCCTTGCAAATTATATTAATCTATTCTATGTGCGTTTATCGTGAAATATTTTTTATGTCTAATGGTTGAGGTTTGAGTTATGCTTCTTTCATAGGAGCCTGTAGGAACCACTGTGTCTATAGAACACAGCTTTACCTACCACAGGTAGCATGCTTGTAAAAACTATCAATGCATCCTGCTTCCCGAATGATTGGCCATGTGAACAGGTAGAAGAGTACCAGGATTCTGGCAGAAGGTTAGTATTTTTGACTTCATATCCTCAGGTCAGCAGCAGCCCTCCCCGCAAAGGAGGTATAGGCAACAACAGTCCTGGACTCACAGAGGGTAAGCTTGTAGACCCCCTAAGAGATTGGTAGGGGGAGTAGGCTTCACACCGTTCTCCTGAAGGGATTTTTGTCATGCAGCCATCGAAAAATGACAGACAAAATGCATAGCAAAAAATCCCAAGGGAAAAGGCAATTAACTCTGTTCAGCTGCTTACAGGAGATGAATGTTTTATTGTCCCACGCCAAGTGTTATATAAAGAGAAATAGTAACTTTTCCCTTACAGAAACTTGCACTGCTATGGTGACAGGACCCTGGAGACATCCCCACATTGCATTGTGCCATCAGCAGTACTCACAACCCCTGGGTTGCAGCTCTTTTTCTAGTGTCAGCACTAATGTTTGTGGCAACTCTCCCCACTATGTCTTCAGTAACTTCTCCAGCATCAGTGGCATGGCGGATGAACCAACTACCTATAATATTCCATGGCAGATCCCTACAAACAACATCTGCTCTACATCTTCTTGACTGCAACCCCCATATCCACTATACATTCTCTGGCAGATAATACCATCCACTCTACCCAGTACACACTACATTTTCTGACAGCTCTCCCACCACCTTCCACAATGCATTCCCTGACAGCTCTCTCCCATATACATACTACAGTCTGCGTCAGTGTCAGCTCTTCCTCATGTCCACACTACAGTCTGTAGCAGCTCTTTCCTATGTCCACACTGCAGTCTGTGGCAGCTCTCCCTGTTGTCCACATTACAGTCAGTGGCAGCTCTTCCCCATGTCTACACTACAGTAGGTGTCAGCTCTTCCTTATGTTCACTCTACAATAGATGGCAGCTCTTCCTCATATCCACACTATAATAGGTGGCAGCTCGTTCTCATGTTCACACTACAGTTTGTGGCAGCTCTTTCCCTATGTCCACACTACAGTAAGTGGTAGCTCTTCCTCTCGTCCACACTACAATCTGTAGCAGCGCTTTCCCATGTCCACACTACAGTCTGTGGCAGCTCTTTCCCATATCCACACTAAAGTAGGTGGCAGCTCTTTCTTATGTCCACACTACAGTCTGTGGCAGCTATTTCCCATATCCACACTACATTAGGTGGTAGCTCTTCCTCGTGTCTACACTACAGTCTGTGGCAGCTCTTCCTCTTGTCTACACTACAGTCTGTGGCAGTTCTTCCCCATGTCCACACTACAGTAGGGTGGTAGCTCTTCCTCATGTCCACACTACAGTCTGTGGCAGCTCTTCCTCTTGTCCACACTACAGTCTGTGGCAGCTCTTCCCCATGTCCACACTACAGTAGGTCTTAGCTCTTCCTCATGTCCACACTTCAGTCTGTGACAGCTCTTCCTTATGTCCAGAATACAATCTGTAGCAGCTCTTCCTCATGTCCACACTACAGTCTGTAGCAGCTCTCATCCACCATTCACAGAACCATTTTCTTGACCCCCCCCCACCCCCACCACCACACAAATTATAGTCCCTAGCAGCTTCCCTCACTAAACAGGAATAGTTGGTTAAAATTATTTTCTGTTTCTTCTTCTGCATTCATTACTGTGCATTCTTCTGCATTCATTACTATTCTACATAGAATAATCTTTCGAAAGAATCACAAGTAAAAACTGTGTATTCAGCCAGTCACAACCCCTTACAAAACAGTTGGGACTGTTATAATGCTTCCTTTTCCTCAAAATAGATGAAAATGGGAAACTATTACAGTTTTTTCCACTAAAGGAGCCAGAAGCCCTAAATAAGGATCTGCATCGTATTGTGCCAGCTTGTATACTTCATGTGTTGGATTCCTCAGGTCACCTTGGGACAGGGAGTACACATGGGGTCATGTGTTGGGGGGGTAAGAGTACAGACGTGCCTTCTTCACCACATAAGCATTAGGTAGACCAGCCTACTAGTAAAACTACTCAGTGGCAGCTATCAGCAAATAGCTTTGATGACATCAGGTTTGTGTTTCCACTTTCTAATCTTATCTTGTAGAACATACTCCAGGCTGAGGCATTTTACAGCTTTCTTTGTTAATACTCTGTTATTGTCTATAGCAGTGGTAGTCAACTTGAAAATTAGAGGTCTCAGGTGACACTAAAGCCTAGTACACACCACTAGTTTTTTTCCGGTGGAACCAAAAAAAAACTGACAGCTCCAGTCGGAGGCGCTGTACTAACAATCAGATGTTAGTACAGCAATCTCCCCTGCGTTTCTTAGGTGTTCTGACAGGGGGATAGCCCCCCCCCCCCAGAATACTCCGGCCAGCAGTGATCTGGAACCGGTTGGCTGCTTGTTTTCCAGCTGCCATACACACGGACTGCACGTCGGTTGTTTTTTTATTGAACCGGCCGATGTCACCCGACATTTGACCTATGTACATAAGGCTTTACAGAAGGCTGCACAATAGCAGTACGTTTTTGTGTGTTGTCGTGCATTTCGTTGAGTTAGGCAAGGCTGTCCTGCGCCTCAGTGCCTGAACATTTCTGTCCTGCAGCGTACTACAATGCACCCTAAAGAGAGAGTTTTGAGCTATTATTGGTGTCAGTGGTCACAATTAAAAAAAAAACCCAGAAATGGTGTCAGTGGCTGCAATGAAAATTCTTAGCACTGGTGTCAGTTGACACAATAAAAAAGCCCCAGCAATTAGTGTCAGGGACCACAATAATAACCCCTGGCATTGGTGCCAGTGGCTGCAATGAATATTCCCAGCACTGGTGTCAGTTGGCACAATAGAAAAGCCCCAGCATTGGAGTCAGTGACCACAATAATAACCTACAGCATTGGTGTCAGCTACCTCAATAAAAAACCCCTGCACCAGTGTCAGTGACCGCAATAATAACCTCCAGTGTTGGTGTCAGTGACCACAATAATAGCCCCAGGCACTTATGTTAGTGACAGCAATTATAACCCTCCCGGTGACTGCAGTAATATCCCCCATTATTGATGTCAGTTACCGCAGTAAAACCCCTGGCATTGATGTCAGTGGCAGCACTATTATTCCCCCCCCCTCCCCCCAGCTAACACACATTGGTGGTCAGTGGCAGTGTTGCTTAACATCCCCGCATTGGTGGACACAAAATAGAAGTTTGTATAATAAACCTCACATGACATTTCATACACTCCTATCTTTATCGGGGAAATAGTTTACTCAGTCTTAATGGAATGTGAGCTTCTAGGATATCGACATCTTGAAAAGAGGATCAGTGGAGTCCAGTATTCCAATCGGTGAGATGAAATTAGAGGTATGGTTTGAAGGTACAGTGCCGTATAAAAAAGCTTCAAGTGAAATGTGTCTCATTCAAAGTAAATTTTAGAGGATGCTATTAGATCATTAGATCTGTGGAAATGCATACAACTCTAAAAGGCTACAAGAGCTTTTCTATGGCCTTTCTGTACATCAGTCCTTGAGCTAATCATTGGACAGCCTATAGTTGTCTGTGCAACTCAAAGGCGCTCATGCAGTTTGCCAATAAGACCGTGACCGTGTATAGACAAAGCCAGAGCAATGGCTGTTAGTGAACTGAGGTGTGTATTTTTATTAATTGTAGGAGATGGAGAAAGTATGGTATAGGATGGTACGGATGTTGGAATTTTTTTCCTCTTAAATTCAGTTCCAGTTTACCACCCAAACCTAATTTCTTCCATATAGCATGGTGTAAGCATGGGTTGCTATGACCAATACTTTCTAATTCCTTTGCCCTTCCATATGACCAGAAATAGTAAAAAAATCACTAAAACAATGCTGAAAAATGTGGCCAAAAGACCATTAACTAACGTTCACACTATAGAGCAAGGGACAGCAAACTCTACCATATTTAATGCTATTTTTAAAGCACTATACAACCAGCATGCCAGTGCACCATAATCATATAGTCGGTTTTCAATTTTTGCATTTATAGTTGTACCCCTAATGGCAAGTAACACTCAGACAAAAAGTGTTTATATTTAGACCTCAGATAAGCCCCAATTCAATCACCTCAGACTTCATTCCTGCACCTTTTAGTCCTCAGGTCAGAGCCAATTCCAGCAGCTTCAGCTCCTTTTACTGCACTTTTAGGCTGGCTTTACACTTCTGCGAATTAGATGCAGGTTTTTCCCAGCATCCAATTTGCATGACAGAAGACTCTGACCGCCTCTCAATGGAGCTGGTTCACACATCTCTGGGGCAGCTGCAGAGCGTTTTGCACAGGGGGGTACTGTGCGTCTTTGGCTCCATTTCAGGTCCGAATTCAGCCAAAAATTCAGGCCTGATTCGTCCCTGAAACGGAGAACAGGAACAAACCGTACCGTGCTGTCAGCTGCATCTGTATTAAGTGTGAACCCAGCCTCAGACTTCAGATAGGCCTCAATGCATGCACCTTCAGACCACAAATCATCCCCAAACACTGCACATCTGAAATTCAGGGTATTTACGTACCTGCTACAGACTTCAAACAAGAGGAGGAAAAGTGTGGGCGGCCTCCACACACTGAATGGAAAATGATTTTACTAACGTCAGTGGTTGGTGGGCCCTGTGCCAGGCTATGTTCTTGATAACCTAGTGTTGGGTGTTGCCCAACATTTTCCCTCACCTCCTCAGTACACTACTCTTCCACACTCACTTTTGCACTTCCCACACCTCTCCTACCACTGTTCACCCTTGCATCTCCCCCTCTTCCACTGCTGCAATCCTTAAAAACTGTTCTTCTATTGCATCCCCCTTAGACCTGTACCACTACTACATGTCCCATACACCTCTTCCGCCACTGTACCCACTGCATACCTCCGTAACCACTTTACCCGATACCTGTTGCAATACAGCAAACGCCAGCACACCTGTCCACTACACCACCCCTGTACACCTGTTCCACTACCACTTCAAAGTCAGTACACCCATTCCACCATTACATACATGGTTCACAACTGTACATCCTGTGCCTTCACATGTATTCACCACTATACCCCCTGCAAACATGTTCCACCACTGTACCCCCCTGCACCCATGTTCCAACGTAATCATCTGAAGTGCAAGATTTAATGTGGCTGCATTTGGCCCTGGGGGTAGAAGATGGGTGATGCAGAGAGCCACCCACAGATTCATCTGAGAATTGCACGGAGGGGAAGGTGCCTTTGCCCAGCCATTTAAAGGAAAAAAAAGATAGATGAGACCTTATGACCACTGCCCCGGCACCAGTGGGAGGAAGTGCAGGAAAGGCAGCAACCAATAGCAGTGGGTGCCAGTGAAAGAGGCATTGCATGCCAGCCTGGGCACATGTGACTGGTGTTGCTGTACAGAGGAAAAAGTGGAACATTTTTATTTTTTATTGTTACTCTACAATGAAAAGGCAGAAAGTTAAAAGACATTTCTGAGAATCTCTGAATGACCAGATTCAGAACACATCAGAGAACAACCCTGTTTAGCCATTAAACTGGAATTTTTTTTACATTGAAATGAAAACTTTATGAGATTATAGCCTGGTGTGTAATGTTCGTCAATCCTCGAAATAATAGTAAAAAAAAAAAAACTATGGCCACAACTGCAAAGAAGACGAGGCAATCATCGCCGCTATGCCTCCTACACTACTAAACAAAGCTTTGTTTCCCTAGCAACTAATAATAGGGTTTTTGTGCTGTGTTACTTAAAAACAGAAGAGTGTAGTGATTTTGGTAAAGAAGGGGAACTTCAGAATTTTCTAATTACAGAGATGGAGAGAAGAGCAAAGCACTCAAACTTTTACTTACCCAGAAAGTTTTTTTTAGACTTTTCAGATTTGAAATTCGTTAAAAATAATTTATCTTTTTAAAGACGTGCAGCCATGCAGTCCTGCAATATAATATTTTTTTTTTTTACTACGTAATAGTAAAGATGTTCACAGATGACACCCTGGAAACATTTTTACTGGCAAGTGTGTCGGAAGATGATGCTATTTAAAAGTACAAGGCTTAATAGTAGTTACAGTAGTAAAAATTAATTGCTTGCCTTAAGTATTTTTTCACATCCAGTGGTTGGCCACGTTGCCTCCATAGCCTTAGAACTCTATTTAAAGGCATATTAACAAATATGAAAGATGAAAGCCATTGCTCTTAAATACTTAATTGATTAAAGCCTAAGGCCAGCCATAGATGGAGTGATTTTTTTTTTTCCTCCATCAGCACAGATAGTGTTGACAGGGGAATCTCTAACGTGGAGTCATTCTGTTCTCCCGGTGGGAGAGCAAGGGAAGCCATGTAATCGCATGTAAAATATGGCAGGCTGGTTGTACCCAAGTTGATCAATTAATCAACTTGGGTACGTTCACCCTGCCCATACATGGTTCCAATCTCAGCCGGTTCCTGCTGAACCTGCTAAAACTCAAATATATATGGCCAGCTTAAATTCACCTTTTTCCAGAAAATAGCCCATCCAGTCAAGGGGCCCCATTAGATAAAAAAAAAAAATGTGCAGCTTTGTAATTCATTCATAATATTGTCCTACCTGTGGACCATTTGTCCACACCAGAAGCCTGGCCAAAAAATTCCCAGTTATCAGTAACCATGTGCCTTGTTGCTAGGACACCCTCGGCATTAGAGAAGTGAAAACCAATGGAGTCCAAATGACCTACAGGTATGGCAACAACATTAATGAACATTTTGCAAAGCTACACAGCCTTTTTTTACTGCCAACTAGTGGCCCCTTGATTTCGTAGGGGTTTTTTTTTCAAAACAGTGAATTTAGCCATTAATTTACAGGATCCTTAATGGTGATTCTTTGACCAATACTACAGAACAACATCTTCTATACCCGAGAATACACTTCGAGCTGGAAACATGTTGGACTGGCACCTGCTCTGCTACCCTGTGCATGTGAGTGGGATTTTGATGTAATGTTAGATCCAAATTGCCTTAATGTTTATCTTGCTAAGGAGAATTTCTGTCTGCCTCCGAGTCCTCCAGTAATTCTGAGCCCTTGAAGTTATATAATGGCTCCTTGTCAGGATGGACAGATCTCCAGAGGAAGGCACTGCACCAGCCAGGCGTTTCTTCAGCAGTTGACGCCTGTCTGGATAAACCCTACAGTAAGGCCCTTTTTATGTAAAACTATGGTCCTATTAAACTAGGAAAGGAAATTAGTAAATCCTCATTCTTCCACCTGAGGAATTTAGTGAGAATGCTGTAACTCACTGCTCCAAAAAAAAATATATTCATTAATTTTGACCTGATGACAGTCTTATGGTAACATTTTGTTTGCAGACCTAGCAGATGAGGCCCTGCAGTGTCTATCCTTGGCGCAGAGTAAAGCAGCATAATACTAACTAACATGCTCCACTGTTCCATGACCCTAGTTCTCTATATGTTCTAGCCACAATAAGGAGATTTCAGTTTAAAGCTAAAATCCAGTAAATTTAGGAATACAGCAATTATTGCAAATTAGTCTCATTTAAAAGATCATTCATTTTTTTTATGCAACTAGTGAAAGTATCCAAACCTCTTTTTGTTTCAGTCTGTAGCAATCCTTTGTGTAGAGCAGGGGTCTCAAACTGGCGGCCCTCCAGCTGTTGCGAAACTACAAGTCCCATGAGGCATTGCAAGGCTGACAGTTACAAGCATGACTCCCTCAGGCAGAGGCATGATGGGACTTGTAGTTCCACAACAGCTGGAAGGCCACCAGTTTGGGACCCCTGGTGTAGAGGCACTTACAGAGGAGGAAGGGACAGGACTAATGGCCAATCAGGTGTGCTGAATGTAGTTCAGCTGACAAGGAACATGCTGATGATAGGAGAAAGCAGAGGGATGGTCTGCTTTTGACTCTTCACTGTCCAGTCACAGTCTTGGGGCAAGGAAGGTGACCTAGTTGGACTACCTAACTGTGGTAAGAAACTTCAGGTCATCAGCCTGACATTGTTGTATGGTAGGGCTGTGTAAATTTCGGGATGTGATCAAAGAAAAATTTTAAGCATTTTACAGGTAAAACAGCTACCATCTTTCTGTTTCAGGAGTGTATTTAGCTCTTTGCCTGAAAACATAGAATCTTGGCCACTTGCATGTAACACATGCTTACTAGCCCATGAAGTCCAGCCCCATCTTCTACACAGCAGATTTTTCACAAGGCTCCTAATCTTCTATGCCCCCATTGTGTGTTCAGGAGCAAGCTGTCACTTCCTGATCACTTTCAGCCAGTCCTCTATTGTGCATGTGTGAGATCATGGACTGCAGACTTCTGTAGCCTCCTGAGATGTGTGATGTCCCAAGAGGCAGCGGGTGGGTTAAGAGTATGTCATCCTCGCCTAGACAGGGTTTGAGGACGTGGGACTGAGCACCACCAACAAAGAGGTACTCATTGGATGAGAAAAAAAAAGCCTGCAAGTTTGTATCAAGCTGGTGGTGGGGGTATGGAGTGGTTGGGTAGGGATAGAAGGAAGTTCATGATGTTGAAAATTTTGTCTTTTTTTATGTATTTATTTTTTTATTACAGATCTGCTTTGACTTTTCTTACAGCAACAAATTTGGTTAAGTGGTGTCTTGTAGCACCATGGTCTTCAACAGGAATCTTTCTTCATTGTGCTGCAGGCTATCAATTTTTATGGCGCTGGGAAGGGATGAGCTTGGGTTTGGTCTGATTTTGGGTTCAAACTGAACTGGGAAGTAAGCTGGAATTCTCAGCAACAATGTTCTCTCCAGCATTTTAGGTGTAGCTCCCAAGGCTGGCTCCTACAGTGTGCTCAGTACCTGTCTGTAAATCTACTGCATGCTGTACTACCCAGGACTAAGGATCCGCTCCAGTTTGGTCTGAACTTGGATTCAGACCAAAACTAGAACAAAGCTCCCATCCCCACACACTGCTGCCTAATCAACGGTGGCTATAGCATTCCCCTTCCTGCAGCTGCAGATACGGCTAGAGCGGGAATGAACCATTGCTATGGCTGTGTGGTCATATTAGGTCAATGATATCACAAGAATCCTTGCTTCTTTGCGTATGTGCAGCTGCAAAGTGGGGAATGCCATGGGCCACGATTGATTAGACAGCAGTGTGTGGGGATGGGAGCTTCGTTCTGGTTTTGGTCTGAACTCAAGTTCAGACCAAACTGGAGCTGATCCTTAGTCCTGGGTAGTACAGCATGCAGTAGGTTTACAGACAGGTACTGAGCACATTGTAGGAGCCAACCTGGGAGCTACACCTAAAATGCTGGAGAGAACATTGTTGCTCATGGGACAGTTTGTAAGGTTACCTTGTGTAGAGGAAGAAAGGCAGGGATTATAGGTAATAGTACACACATCATTCCAGTAATTAGACTTCTAATGTTTTTCCACATGTGGCTATGTTTTAGACACCTGTAATGTTGGACAGTTCTTTGATATAACCTTCTCCTTCGAGAGCCTCAATTTGCATTACAAGACTGTGGTAACGATGCTCTCTCTTTAGATCGCTTGGAGTAGGGTACGAATGTCACACCTGATTCTTTTTAGGGTGTTGTGAGCACTTATAATCGGCTCCGTTGGAGAATATTAGCAGTTTTGGAAAATGACCACATTTTTTGATGTTTGGCATCAGCCCTGTATATTCCTAAACGCATTTGTTACACAGTAACTGGCTTGTAAAGTGGGGGAGCATCAGAGATTGAATATGAGCCACATGATATGGATATTACAGTAGGAGATATCAAGCTTTGCATTCCTGCAATTTTCTTTTTTTTCATCCTTTTCCAAGTAAAGCTATCATGTTGCTTATCTAATAATCTTCTCCAGATGTATGTACCTGTTCTCCAGATTGGATGCAGCGATGAACCAATAATGCTGTGACTTGGGATAGGGAGCCCTCAATAAACATGGCTCTTGCTCATAGGGAACACTAATCCTATAACTGCACTTCTATTTAATCTGGAGAGATTTTAATGACAGCTGAATCCTGGATTTATTATGCTAAACCAAAAATGTGTTTGGTCTGTTTTGTTCCATTACAAAATAGAGATGAGGTAGTGTGTTCTGGTTTTTGTAACGTTTTTTTTCTACATTAAACTGTGTCTAAATTTAAAGTGTGCCTGTCCCCCCTATGCCTATAACAAGATCTATGTATACAATCTATGTCTTATACATGGATCAGTGTGAATTCTGTAATGTGTTTTGACAGACTTGGGGTCTCCCTCGGATCTACAACATAATAAAAAGGGCTGTGCTTGTTTTTCAGATTTAAACAATCCCCTCTGTTTAATATAGACAATTAGTATACCGGATTCGGTTTTTTTATAAGTTACTCGGTTACGGTAACTCAGCCCCCGCTCTGTTGATTACCTTTTTCCTGCATGTTGGTAGGTAGGCAGTTTAACCAGAATAGCATCCCCTAAGGGTCGGTTCACACAAGGACGACTTGGGATCCGACTTTTAAGCCCTCAAGTTGCCCTAAGTCGCTTTACTGTGAATGAGAGCGTCTTAATTGACACTACTGAAGTCGCTCCGACTTCAGAGCGTACTACGGGTCGGTCCACACTAGGACGACTTGGGATCCGACTTGTAAGCCCTCAAGTCGCCCCAAGAAGAGATTTGCATTACAGTGAATGAGAGCGTCTTAATTTACTCTACTGAAGTCGCTCCTCCTTCAGAAAAGGTTCCTGTACTACTTGGATCCGACTTCTAGGCGACCTGTACCCATAGAATTCAATGGAAGTCGCCTCCAAGTCAGATCTCCATCTTTATTAAAGCGACTTTACAGGAAAAAAAAATTAGTTTGCCCAGGCAAACCCCTCCCTCCCAGAGAGCTGATTATTCTGTGATTGGCCACAGCCAAAGTCGCCTGTCCTGGAGGCGACTTGAAGTCGCGTTGTTATTTGCTTAAAGTCACGCTGAAGTCGCGTTGAAGCTGCGTTGAAGTCGCCTTGCAAAGTCGCGCTGAAGTCGTGTTGCCCCTGTGTGAATCGAGCCTAACAGAAACATCTTGCTAATCATGGTGTTATCTTTTGTTTAGCAGTTAAAAAAATATATACTGTATACAGTGCTTTGAAAAAGTATTTATACCCCTTGAAATTTTCCACATTTTGTCATGTTACAACCAAAAACATAAATGTATTTTATTGTGATTTTATGTGATAGACCAACACAAAGTGACACATAATTGTGAAGTGGAAGGAAAATGATAAATGGTTTTCAAAATTCTTTACAAATAAATATCTGAAAAGTGTGGCGTGCATTTGTATTCAGCCCTCCTGAGTCAACTTTGTAGAACCACCTTTCGTTGCAATTACAGTTGCAAGTCTTTTTGGAGATGTCTCTAGCAGCTTTGCACATCTAGAGAGTGACATTTTTGCCCATTTGTCTTTACAAAATAGCTCAAGCTCTGTCAGATTGCATGGAGAGCATCTGTGAACAGCAATTTTCAAGTCTTGCCACAGATTCTCAATTGGATTTAGGTCTGGACTTTGACTGAGCCATTCTAGCACATGAATATGCTTTGATCTAAACCATTCCATATGTAGCTCTGGCTGTATGTTTAGGGTCATTGTCATGATGGAAGGTGAACCTCCAAACCAGTCTCAAGTCTTTTGCAGACTCAGACTCTAATGCCGCGTACACACGGTCGGACTTTTCGGCTACAAAAGTCTGACGGACAATCCGATCGTGTGTGGGCTTCCCCGGACTTTCAGCGGACTTTTCCAGCCGCAAATCTGACGGACTTTAGATTTGGAACATGCTTCAAATCTTTACGTCGTAACTCCGCCGGACCCAGAAATCCGGTCGTCTGTATGCTAGTCCGACGGACAAAAACCGACGCTAGGGCAGCTTTTGGCTACTGGCTATCAACTTCTTTATTTTAGTCTGGTGTGCGTCATCACGTACGAATCTGTCGGACTTTTGTGTGATCGTGTGTAGGCAAGTACGGTCGTTAGAAAGTCTGTTGAAAGTCCGCCAAAAGGCCGTCGAAAGTCTGTCGGACGGGCTGTCGGACTTTTGTAGCTGAAAAGTCCGACCGTGTGTACGCGGCATAACAGGTTTTCTTCAAAGATTGCCCTGTATTTGGCTCCATCCATCTTACCATCAATTCTGAACAGCTTCCCTGTCCCTGCCGAAAAATGCATCCCCACAACATGAAACTGCCACCACTATGTTTCACAGTGGGGATGGTGTGTTCAGGGTGAGGTGCAATGTTAGTTTTCTGCCACACATAGCGTTTTGCTTTTATGCCAAAAAGTCAAATTTTGGTCTCAACTGACCAGATCACCTCCTTCCACATGTTTGCTGTGTCCCCCACATGGCTTCTCGCAAACTGCAACCAGGACTTTTTATGGCTTTCCTTCAACAATGGATTTCTTCTTGTCACTCTTACATAAAGGCCAGATTTGTGGAGTGCACGACTAATGCCGCGTACACACGGTCGGACTTCGTACGTGATGACGTACACCGGACTAAAATAAGGAAGTTGATAGCCAGTAGCCAATAGCTGCCCTAGCGTGGGTTTTTGTCCGTAGGACTAGCATACAGACGAGCGGACTTCGGGGTCCGTCGTAGTTACGACGTAAAGATTTGAAGCATGTTTCAAATCTAAAGTACGTCGGATTTGAGGCTAAAAAAGTACGTTGAAAGTCCGGAGAAGCCCACACACGATCGGATTACCAGCAAGCTTTAGTCCGTCAGCGTCCGTTGGACTTTTGTAGCTGAAAAGTCCGACCGTGTGTACCCGGCATTATAGTTGTCCTGTGGGCAGGTTCTCCCACCTGAGCTGTGGATCTCTACAGCTCCTCCAGAGTTACCATGGGCCTCTTGGCTGCTTCTCTGATTAATGCTCTCCTTGCCCGACCTGTCAGTTTAGGTGGACAGCCATGTCTTAGTAGGTTTGCAGTTGTGCCATATTCTTACCATTTTTGGATGAGGGAGTGCTCCGTGAGATGTTCAAAGATTGGAAATTTTTTTTAACCAAACTTTGCATTCTTCAACTTTATCCCTGACCTGTCTGGTGTGTTCCTTGGCCTTCATGATGCTGTGTTTACTAAGGTTCTCTAATGCCGCGTACACACGACCGGACTTTCCGGCAAACTAGGTCCGACGGTCTTCCCGACGGACTTTCGGCAGAGTTCTGATGGACTTTCGGAACAAACGGACTTGGACACACACGAACGGACTAAGTCCGGTCAAAAGTCAGTTAGTTTTGTACGTGATGACGTAAACGGGACAAAAAAAGGAAGTTCAATGGCCAGTAGCCAATAGCTTCCCTTGCGTCGTATTTGGTCCGTCGGACCAGCACACAGACGAAAGTTTTTCCCGATTTTTAGGCCGTCGAACAGATTTGAAACATGTTCTATTTCTAGGTCTGTCCGATTTTTTTTTTTTCCCCCAAAAAATGATCGGACTAGCCCACACACGATCGGATTGTCCGACGGACTAATCCCGTCGGACCTAGTTTGCCGGAAAGTCTGGTCGTGTGTACGTGGCATAAAGAAACCTCTGGGGGATTCACAGAACAAAAAAAAAAAAATTAAATGGACTGTATTTACCAATTAGGTGACTTCTGAAGGCAGTTGGTTCCACTAGATTTTAGATAGGGGTATCAGAGTAAAGGGTCTAAATACAAATACACGCCACGTTTTTCAGATATTTATTCGCAAAAAATGTTGAAAAACATTTATCGTTTTCCTTTAACTTCACAATTATGTACCACTTTGTGTTGGTCTATCGCATAAAATCCCAATAAAATACATTTACATTTTTGGTTATAACATAAAAAAATGTTGAAAATGTCAAGGGGTTTGAATACTTTTTCAAGGCACTGTATATTATTTGTATCACCTTATGTGTTGCAGCCTGTGAGAAATGCTTTTGTTTATCCTGGCACATACACCCACCAGCCACTCTTTTTTAGGTACACCTTGCTAGTACCGGGTTGGACCCCCTTTTGCCTTCAGAACTGCCTTAATTCTTCTTAGCATACAGTAGATGTAACAAGGTGTTTGAAACTTTCCTCAGAGATTTTGGTCCATATTGACATGATACCATCACACAGTCGCTGCATATTTGCCGGCTACACATCCATGATGCATATCTCCTGTTCCACCACATCCCAAAGGTGCTCTATTGGATTGAGATCTGGTGACTGTGGAAGCCATTGGAGTACAGTGACCTCATTGTCATGTTTAAGAAACCAGTTTGAGATGATCTGAGCTTTGTGACATGGTGCATTATCCTGCTGGAAGTGGCCATCAGAAAATATGTACACTGTAGTCATAAAGCGATGGACATGGTAAGCTACAATACTCAGGTAGGCCGTGGCGTTTAAACGATGCTCAATTGATACTACGGGGGCCCAAAGTGTGCCAAGGAAATATCCCCCACAATATTACACCACCACCACCAGCCTGAACCTTTGATACAAGAAAGACAAAAACAGAACATTCCATAGCTCAACTCACCAACCAGTCTGCCAACTGACCAAATGAACCCGTCCAACAATCTGCGTTAAAAATAGGGGTTTAGTTAGCACGCATTTGAAAACGCATGCATAAGCTGCAAGGCCTCTTCACGGCACCCTGTGTATGCTTGCAGTCTTAACGCTAATGAATTTATAAGTGTCTCCACAATGGAAGCACATGCATTAAATGAATAGATGAGGGGCAGGTGGGCCTGGAGGCAGCACAGGGTGCCGTGAAGAGGCCTTGCAGCTTATGCATGCGTTTGCAAATGCGTGTTAACTAAACCCCTGTTTTTAACGCAGACTGTTGGACAGGTTAATTTGGTCAGTTGGCAGACCGGTTGGTGAGTTGAGCTATGGAATGTTCTCTTTTGGTCTTTCATGTGTTTGACCTTCCATGTGCTCCTTGCTGTGAAGGTCGGTTATAAATGGGGGCAGGGGCCTTTTAAGTTTGTAACCATTGATACAAGGCAGAATGGGTCCATGCTTTCATGTTGTTTATGCCAAACTCTGACCCTACCATCTGAATGTCTCAGCTGAAATCGAGAATCAGACCAGGCAACATTTTTCCAATCTTCTATTGCCCAATTTTGGTGAACCTGTGTGAATTGTAGTCTCAGTTTCCAGTTCTTAGCTGACAGGAGTCTGCTGCTGAAGCCCATCTGCTTCAAGGTTCGATGCGTTGTGCATTCATAGATGGTTTTCTGCATACCTTGGTTTGTAACAAGTGGTTATTTGAGGTACTGTTGCCTTTCTATCACTTCGGACCAGTCTGCCCATTCTCCTCTGACCACTGACCTCAACAAGGCATTTTCGTCCACACAACTGTCACTCACTGGATATTTTCTCTTTTTCAATCGTTCTTTGTAAACCCTAGAGATAGTTGTGTGTGAAAGCATCTGGTATTGATATGGTTAAAGAAGAAGTAGGGCCAAAACTCTTTTGGCTCTACTTCTCCTGTGGGTCACAGGAGTGCACTTCGGTCTGCGATTTACGCCCGCTCCCAGACAAATCTGAGCCTGGCCTTAATGCCGATGGATGTCTTCCGTTGTCTGGCAGTGCCATTATTCACAGCAAAACTGTGATTTTGTTGCATGATTGTGCTTAAAATGTTAGTATCGTGCAGCAGTCCTGTCCCTTGTAGGGGTACGACATGTCAGATGGCAAGCTGCCCAGATGAAAATTCTATATGACTAACTGATAGAAACCAGCTTGAATTTAATAATTGTGTACTTTAAATTGTCCTTCTGGTGATCGCTTACAGATGATACATAACTGAGACGTTACATCACTCCTCTTAGATTTGCTACTTATAGTGATATATTTACTTGTAACTGTACATTGTGATAAAGCTCTGTGCAAAGCTTTTATTTTTTAATGTCCCAGTTGAAATGACATCATATGGTTCTATAGACAATGAGTTGTTCTATGTGTAGTGTTCAGAGATCATGCCTAGAGTTGGCTAGGACTTCATTGCAGTGTACAGCACTTTACTCCGATGTGAATATACAATGCATTCATAAAGTATTCAGGCCCCCTTTACTTTTTTAAATTTTGTTATGTTGCAGCCTGATACAGTTGTTTAAATTAATTTTTCCTCATTAATCTATGCTCCTTACCCCATAATGACAAAGCAAAAACAGGATTTTATAAATGTCTGAATTTATTAAAAAGAAAAAACTAAAATATCACATGTACTTAAGAATTAAAACCCTTTACTCAGTACTTTATTGAAGCATCTTTTGGCAGCAATTACAGCCTCAAGTCTTTTTGGGTATAACGCGACACTTGGATTGGGGGATTTTCTGCCATTCTTCTTTTTAAAGTGGGGTTCCACCCAAATTTTGAACATTATCTGTATGCATTCTCTTCCTTGCCTAGATGCTGACATGCTGTGTAAAAAAATTTAAATCGCCGTAATTACCTTTTTTTTTCTAATCTTCTTAGCACTTCCTGGTTTTCCTCCCATGGGAGTAGGCGTGTTTCTAGCCTCTCCCAGACCTCCCACAGTCCCCTGGGAGCTAGTCTCCCAGCATGCAGGCTTCCCAGCATGCATTGTGCAACAGCATCATCACAACATCTCGGTGAATGCTGGGAGCACAGCATTCACCGCATCCAGGAAATACATGCTTGTGGGCTTCAAATGCCCACAATGAAGATGGAAACCGCCTTCAGTGAATTTTATAAGTTATTCTTTACAACGAAATCGGACACAGGCGGACTTATTACACAGAACATGTGAGTAGATAATCATGAGAAGAAAAGTTTGTGAATGAACTCCAAAAAAAAACAACCGATAGATAGGTGGACCCCCGCTTTAAATCCTTTCAAGCTCAGTCAGGTTGGATGGGAATTGTCGGTGGTCAGCCATTTTCAGGTCTCTTCGGAGATGTTGAATAGGGTTAAAGTCATGGCTTGGGGCAGAGCGACACGCTGACATCACCATCTCCATCGTGTCCCAGAAGAACGGTTTGTTTGGTTGTGTGTTGGCCAACACACCAAACTTAAGGCGTATTAATCTACACATTGTTGTAGGTGCAATTTTTATTATTTTAATAAACATAAAAAGGATTTTACACTATGTGGAGTTTTCTGTCTTTTTGATGATACTTAATATCCAATTCACTGAGTGATACTTGAAATGTGGATGAGCATTGTGATGTGGATAAAGGCCCGGGTTGGGTTATAAGCCACAAGCGCAGACTGACCCCCCGTAATAAGGGGTCTACAGGAGCAGGTAAGCAGTTTTTTCAGCTTTTGGTGGAGGCCCTGCGGCACAAGGTGATGGATGGTGGAGATTGACACTAAGACGTTTTAGATCTACTGTCATAGTATTTGCACATTCACATATGGACAATTTGTTTGTTTTTAACTTTTTTTAATCATTAATATGTAGCACGATTCTATCTATTTTTATTTTTATTCAAGTCAAGGCTCTGTCTGGACCACTCTAGGACATTCACAGAGTTGTCCCTAAGCCACTCCTGTGTTTTCTTGGCTGTGTGCTTAGGATCTTTGTCATGTTGGAAGATGAACCTTCAGTCCAGTCTGAAATACTGAGCATTATGGAACAGGTTTTCATTGAGCAGATCTCTGTACTTTCCTCCATTTAAATTTCCCTCAACCCTGATCAGTCTCCCAGTCCCTGCTGCTGAAAAACACCCCCATAGCATGATGCTGCCACCACCATGCCTCACTGTTGGGATGGTATTGGGCAGGTGATGAGCAGTTCCTGGTTTCCTCCAGATATAATGTTTAGAATTGAGGCCAAACAGTTGAATCTTGGTTTCATCAGTCCTTCAGGTGCTTTTTTGCAAATTCCAAGTGGGTTTTCACGTGTTTTGCACTGAGGAGAGGCTTCTGTCTATCCACTCTGCCATAAAGCCCAGATCAGTGGAGGGCTGCAGTGATGGTTGCCCTTCTGGAACTTTATCCCATCCCCACACAGGATCTCTGGAGCTCAGTCAAAGTGACCATCAGGTTCTTGGTCACCTCTAAGGCCCTCCTCCCCCGATTGCTCGGTTTGGCCAGGCGACAAGCACTTGGATAAGTCCTGGTTATGCCAAACTTCTTCCATTTGAGAATTATGGAGGCCACTGTGCTCTTGGGAACCTTTAGTGCAGCAGAAATGTTTTTGTAGCCTTCCCCAGATCTGTACCTTGTAATAATCCTCATGGTTTTTGCTCTGATACAGTATGCATTGTCAGCTGTGAGGCCTATTATAGAGAGGTGTATGCCTCTCCAAACCTTGTCAAATAAAACATAACACAATTGAGAAAAGTGTAGGGGACCTGAATACTTTATGAATGCATTGTATTGTGCATTTAGAATTTAAAGCTGGAGTTTAGCTAAAAAAACGAAATCACTGCAGCAGTGCTGGTCCTCTTCCTGTCTTTGAACTTCTAGCGCTGCACTGGTTAACAGCTTCAGGCAGGACAGCAGTACAGATGGTCCAAGAACATGTCCCACCATTCCTCAGTCACAGGATTCCCTTTCCTCATTCACAGATCGTGCTACAAGCTGTGTAATCAATGAACTTTTCTCAATGGAGGAGGAGTAGGAGGGAGGGAACATGTCCTGAAGACCTGAAGCTGGTAACCATTGCAGTGTCTTCAGTGCAGATGTTGTGAGTCTCATCAATACAAGTGATGTGACTAAAGCTGTAGGGATTTTTATAGGTTAAAGTGGTTGTAAACTCAATGTGAAAAAACCCCCAAAACTAACACCTGCAAGACAAAGCCATAATGAGCTAGTATGCATAGCATACTAGCTCATTATGTAATACTCACCTGAGATCGAAGCCCTCGCTGCGGTGCCCGTACACAGCATCGTCCGGCGACATCACTCCAGGGGGTTACTTCAGGGTATCGCGGCTCCGGCCAATCACAGCGCAGGAGCCATCGGTAACGGCACAGTCTAACTGAAGCAACTACAGGGGATATCTCCTAAACTGTGCAGGTTTAGGAGATATCCGGGGTAGCTACAGGTAAGCCTTATTATAGGCTTACCTGTAGCAAAAAGTGGTCTGTAGGGGTTTACAACCACTTTTAAAATTCAGATTTAAAGCTAGCCAGAATAGTAAATGCTGAATAAATCCACCTTTGAAGCTGTTAGAGGAAAATTCTAAATCCCCCTTTATAATTTCTTGCTTGTGACCCTCTTGCCTTCCATTTAGGCATTCTGTGGTGCATATGATCCCCGGAGATAACATCAGAGAAACATCAAGCAACTAGTGCTATGTTTCTGTAGTGTGATGTAATACCAGCTGCCCAAACTACAGCCCCAGCCCTTGTAATGGCTTCTTCATTCGAAGATGGGCTAAAAGAAGAAACAGGGATGTACACATTTTGAGTTCCAACACTATGCTCAGAACTGTCTGCATTCTGATGTTTCATGGTGGCAATGAGGGGAAACCACCTCATTGATATGATGGACAGCCCAGCCATTGGTTGTCTGCCATATTTTATGATGTTGTGTTATGAAAAAAGAGTGCAAAAATATACACCGATTAGCTATAACTTTATGGTCATTGACCATTTAAGTGAATAACATTAAATATCTCATTACAATGGCATCTTAAAGTCGGTGGGATATATCATGCAGAGAGTAAACATGTTGTCCCTAAAGTTGTGTATTGAAAGCAGAAAAATTGGGCATCGCAGTTTGTTGTGTATGGGGCTGTATAGCCACAGACCTGTATAGCCACAGACCGGTCTGATTACCAATGCTGTCCCGTGTCCACAGCCAGAAGCACCTACAATGGGCATGTGAACATCAGAACTGGACCACCAGGAAGAAGGTGAACTTTTCTGACAAATCATGTTTTCTTTTACAACTTGTGGATGGCCAGGCATGTTTGTGTTACTTACTCAAGGAAGAGATGGCACCAGGATGTAGTATTGGAATAAGGCTAGGTGGCAGAGGCAGTGTGATGCTTTGGGCAATGTTCTGTTGTTCTGACTTGGCCTCCAAACTCTCCAGATCTCAATCCAACTGAGAATCTGTGGGATGTGCGGGAAAACAGGTCCTATCTGTGGAGGCCCAACCTCCCAAGTTACAGGACTTGAAGCATCTGCTACTGATGGCTTTGTGCCAGATCCTGTAACATATCTTCAAAGGTCTAGTGGTGTCCATGCCTCGATAGGTCAGGGCTGTTTTGGCAGTCAAAGGGGGATCTGCCCAATATTAAATCTTATAGGTCTTAAATTTATGGCTGATCAGTGTATATAATTACAGATGTTTCTTGGTTGATTTTATTTAGTTCACACAACTCTGAATTGCTTTTCTTTTTAATCTGTATTTGTAGCTTACATTTTAACTTACAATCTACCCACTGATTATCAATACATTTTATCTTGTCACTTAGGTAAATACCAAAAAGTGGCCATACACTGTTCAATTGTTGTCTTTTTACTGATGAAGCAGCCTGAAATTCACTTAGTGGGTAGCCTTGTCTACCTCCTGTTGCCCAAAATTCTATGAAGGAGTCAGACAGAAAAATTGATGGCTGTTCATTGGCTACATCCAGTCAGATACACAGATGCAGCCACCGATCGGGTATTCTGATAGCCGGTGCCAGCGGATGTCATAATATAATAGCCTAGCAGGGGGGTTGTATATAACAGATGTCCATCTCTGTTATATTGCATGGATGGCGGAATCTTAGATTGGTCAGTTTAAGGCTGCTGGTGTCCTTAGTGGCCATTAATTAATGTTTGAAAAAAGGAAGGCCATGTGTCCTAGGTCCTAAATACCACACTACAATGTTCTCAGAAAGGAAGGTTGTCCAAAATCCAGCTTCAAGAAGCTACAGTCCTACCTGTAAGCAGTCTCACTGTCAGAAATCATGGGGCCCCGTACAGTCTACCTGATGGGGCCTCCTTTGACCCTGGCCCCACCTCCAAACAAAATGCATTGTTCGACCAGCAATGCATATGTGCAGCGTGTGGGCATTAAAGCCCAGCTTCTTGCCTCCGCACATATGGGTTTCTGGGGCGTGAAGGGGTAAAGGGGAGTGGTTGGGTGGAAGTAAACTCACAGCTCCGCTACACATTTTTACTACCCCCCCTTCCCCAAACTCAAGTGTAAATTGGCATCCCGCTGCGGTTATGATTATCAGAATGATGATAATAGGAGGATTATGTGAACTCTAAACAGTTATTAACGTCGCTCACAATGCAACCTTTGTGTACTTTTACCCCGAAAAAGAATATAAAGTCCTTCCTTTGCTCTCACCTCCTGGGCCCCTCTGTTTACCTGATGAGGCCCAGGAAAACCTAATTATACACCCCTCTAAGCAAGTAGTAAGGGGGGATGGAGTTTAGTAAGCACTATTTTTTTAATTTTTATTTTAATTGGCAGAACTGAACTGTAAAGCTGTCTGGGCCCCCCCTGTTGAGCTGAAGGGCCTGGGCCCAGTACAACAGGCCTGTTGTACTGCCTTATCAGTGGCCCTGCCTGTAAGCACTTAAAAAAACCTGGATGAAACTGGCTACAACAGGTATATAAAATCAGATTAAAATGAATGTACTTTCTGACATTAGCAGCATATCTTGATTAAAATGCAAGGCCATCTAAATCTAATTATAGGTCGGGTTCTATCACATTGGTAACACCTAAAGAATGAGGAGTTTTATGTTAAAGGGGTTGTAAACCCTTGTGTTTTTTTTTTTTTTTTTTAAACTAACAAACATATCATACTTGCCTCCCCTGTGCAGTTTGTTTTGCACAGTGTGGCCCCAAACCTCGTCTTCTGGGGTCCCCCGGCAGCGCTCGCGGCTTCTCCTCGCATCGGTAAACCCCCTGGGAGAAGTGCTCTCCCTGGGGTTTACTTTGCGTGCGCGCTTCTGAGTCCAGCATTTGCGTGCATAGACAAATAATGCTGGCCTCTGCCCCGTCCCCTGGTGCCCGCGTCATTGGATTTGATTGACAGCAGCAGGAGCCAATGGGATGCATTAAGGTAAAAAAAAAATTCTGACACTAACCGCCCCCCCCCCCCCCATTTTACACACCTGAGCCCGTTCGTTCCCTCGGCGGAGACACGCTCACCTTCTCTGCCTGGGGTTCTCGGCTCCTGATTGGATAGATTGATAGCAGCGCAGCCATTGGCTCCCGCTGCTGTCAATCAAATCCAATGATGCGGGCGCTGGGGGGCGGGCCGAGTTCGACATTCTGTGTCTATGCATGCAAATGCTGGACTCGCTTCTCCCAGGCGGTTTACCAATGCGAGGAGGAGCTGCGAGCACTGCTGGGGGATGCCAGAAGACGAGGTTCGGGGGGCCACACTGTGCAAAACTAACTGCACAGTGGAGGTAAGTATGATATGTTTGTTATTTAAAAAAACAAAACAAAATTGGAGGTTTACAATCACTTTAATTTGTGTCCAAACCTTTTTTTGAACTGGAGTATATTGTAGCTTTGTGCTTCTCATAGTGTTGGTGCAGTATGCCAGAGTTTTTGAGGACAGGGCTCATGATTTATGAGTAGAACGCTATTATGGGAAGATTAGCTTGTTCTTGGCATAGTTAGTGGGCACTAGAAAGAGTGCCACCTACAGAAGGTGTCCTTTTCATTAAGTTCCCAGGATATTTTGAAAAAGGCAGTGGATTTATTGGACTCTTTTTTCCAAAGGATAGTGCTGGCATTTTGGAAATATACACAAGGGATCAAATCCACAGAACCAATTATGAGTTTGTGGACAAAGTCCTCGTCAAGGCTACAGAAGCATTCAATGCACACAGGGCATTGTAGAAGCATGTACACAAGCTAACATTCCATAAAAGTACTGTATTTATTGAAAATCGGGTGTAAATAGCGCGTGCGTGTTATATGCCAATACTTAAATTTTAGTTGACTCGGAGGGGACAGGGAGGGGGGCGGGACTAGCTCCCTCAGTTTACATACAGTGAGAATCTCCTGTTTACTTGGCGGCCTCTGTAATAGGAAGTCCCCTCTTCTGGGCCACCATTGGACCACTGTTCTGTCTATCATAGGAGATTCTCACTGTATATAATCTGTTGCCGCTCGTCCCGTACCCCCCCCCCCCTAGGCTGCAGATGGGCATCGATCAGGCTGTATTGATAGTAATGGTGAGGCTGCTGCATTGATGGCAATGGTGAGGCTGCTGCATTGATGGCAATAGTGAGGCTTCTGCATTGATGGGACTTTTGAGGCTGTAGATGGGTATTGATCAGGCTGCACTGATGGCAATGGTGAGGCTGCTGCATTATTGGCAATGGTGAGGTTGCTGCATTGATGGCAATAGTGAGGCTTCTGCATTGATGGGACTTTTGAGGCTGTAGATGGGTATTGATCAGGCTGCATTGATGGCAATGGTGAGGCTGCTGCATTGATGGCAATGGTGAGGCTTCTGCATTAATGGGACTTTTGAGGCTGTAGATGGGCATTGATCAGGCTGCGTTGATGGCAATGGTGAGGCTGCAGATGGGCACTGACCCTTATTTTGCTTCAAAGTTCCTTATTTAAAATCTACGTTTTTTTTCCTGAAACTTTCCTCTTAAAATGAATGTGCGTGTTATACGCCGATAAATACGGTAATTCTTAGTCCCTGGGAATAATGGTGAGTGACTTTGTAGCCAACAGGGCACAGGTCAAGTGTTCTGGGTTTAATATCCATGAGGGATACTTTTTGAGCAGATCTTACTATTTCCCCCAATTGGTCTTCTCACTGTGCTTTCTTTCGCAATCCGAATGTTAAAGTCAGAATATATTAGTGACAGAGTTGGTGCATCTAGGACTGTGGTTTGACATGCAAAATCGTGTGTAGCGGGGACTGATGGGGAAGGTTCTGTGTATGCTGCAAAGTGCTGCATACTGTTTCGGTGTTCTATTAATTTGGGAAGTAAATAATGTGTAAGGCAAATGTTATGATGATGATATACAACTCAACAAAGTTTATACCACCAGTGTACAGTATACCAAGTTCTCAAATAACCAGATTTATACATTTACAAAAGGTTTTCCTAGGTCCAAGCAGTGTTTGTGATGGCGTCCGTGACATCTCTTCCAGTAAATGGTCGTCCTTTGTTTTGTAGCTTTGCGTTGCTGAAATTTTATCAGCTGTTTCCAGTGAAGGGACCACCTGCTCACATTAATGCCACAGTCCCTTTCTGCAGAGAGCGTTGTAGTTGGTTGTTTTGGCAATTGTTTCACAATAAATATGAGCTCATTTATTGTAAGAGAGGACTTGTTTCATATGGTGAGCATGCTGGTGTTGCTGTATAGGCTGACGTCTTCTCATTTGGGAGAACAGGTGTATGACTTCATAGTTCAGCGCTAGAGCTGTGTAAAGAAAGAGGTGCTTTACAGAGTGCACTTAACAGTTTCTGGTGAGTCCTCTTTGGCTAGAAACATAGTCGTATATGATTTGGATAGTGTTCTACGGCTCTTCTTACTCTAAATCCACCTTCTTAAAGAATCAGGAATCTCAGCTTTTACCATGTTTTCCCCTTTTTTCCCAAAGACAAATGCAGGAAGAAAATGCACAACACTCAAGCAGTTCCATCACAACTAGCTAATATGTTAAAGCAGTATGAAAGGAGTTGTAAAGGCGCAAGGACGTTTATCTTCATGCATTCTATGCATTCTTCATGCATTCTATGCATGAAGATAAAAAACCTTTTGTGTGTAGCAGCCTCCCCAGCACCCCCTAATACTTACCTGACCCCCATCTCTCTACAGCGATGTCCACGAATGTCTAAGCCGTCTGGGACACTCCTCCTGATTGGCTGAGACACAGCAGCGGTGCTGTTGGCTCCCGTGGCTGTCAATCAAAGTCAGTCAGCCAAGGGAAGAGAGGGGGGGCGTGGCCGGGTCGGGGCTCCTTGTTTGAATGGACACACAGAGCTCTGACACAGCTCGGGTGCCCCCATAGAGAGCTGCTGGCTGGGGGGGGGCACTCGATAGGAGGGAGGGGCTAGGAGCAGCAAAGAGAAACCCGAGAAGTGGAGGATCGGGGCTGCTCTGTGCAAAACCAACTGCATTCAGACAGCATGTACTGCTGGCTGTCCGACAGAAGCCGGTCTCACGCCCAGCTTTTGTCAAAAGGGCATGCTGGAAAACCAGCATCTCCCCAGCAGCCGATCAAAGCTGGCGAGTGCGGATCAGTGTGTTTTGGCGCGGGGGGGGCGCCAGAGCAATCTCCCTGTCAGAACACAATAGCACTGTGGAAGAGATCGCCGCACTAACAACGCTTAGATAGTAAGATGACCTAAGTTTTTTTCATTCAGCTCACTGGGTTGAACAAAAAATAACTTAAAGTGGTGTTCTGGCCGAAATTATACTTTTTAAATAAAAATACCCCTATAATACACAAGCTTAATGTATTCTAGTAAAGTTAGTCTGTAAACTAAGGTCTGTTTTGTTAGTTTATAGCAGTAGTTTGTTATTTTATAAGCTTACAGCAGGCCGTGGCCATCTTAAGTGTGGGCATCTGAAGCCAGACTGTATTTCTTCCTGGATCTCATCCTTGCAGATCTCGCACATGCTCAGAGCAGCACAAGCAGTATAATAGGTTTCAGGTCAGGTTTCCATAGCAACGGCAGTTTCAGAGGAAGTTGCCGCCCCTTCCCAGAAGGCATTGCAAACAGGAAATTATGTGATGGGCCACGGCCAGGGAGGAGGAAGTGAAAAATGAATACAGCAGATATACAGTAGGTGCTGAGAAAAAAAAATAAAAAAAATATCCAATTTGTTTACAGTGCACAGTTTAGAGAGGGATGCTGAAGAGTTGTAAAAGTGGGTGGAACTCCACTTTAACGTGTGTTCCAGGCTAAAGTCTGTTATTTTTCAACCTCCTTTAACAGACCAGTAAAAATTGCATCGTGTAACACTGACAGAGGTACTTAAAATGGTCAGCATTTTATTAATTTAAAACCTTTATTCTCAAAAGAAAACAAAACTGTTGCTGTAACTTCTTCAAATGTGTTAGCTGGAGGCTTTCATTTGTTAGTCAAATCCATCCAGTGCATTTAACACTTCCTTCTCCCCCAATTAACAATGCTTCTGCCCAAAGGTATCATCATTGTCATGATAGTGGAGACACCCTAATCCCCCATACACACACTAGGATTTTCCAACAACAAATGTTGGATGTGACTTGTTGGCAGAAAGTCTGAGCGTGTGTATGCTCCATCGAACATTTGTTGTCGGACTTTCCGCCAACAAATGTTGGCTAGCAGGTTCTCAAATTTTCCGCCAACAAATTTTGGTGTCGGGCTTTCCGATCGTGTGTACACAAGTTCGTCGGACAAAAGTCCACGCATGCTCGGAATCAATGCTCTCCAAATACAACGTTAGCAGAAAAGCCCAAAGGGTGGTGCATGACTATTGAACTTCCTTTTTATCGGCTCACTGTACATCTTGTACGTCACTACATTCGTAATTGTTGGCCAACATTTGTGTGACCGTGTGTATGCAAGACAAGTTTGAGCCAACAACCTTTGGGCAAAGATCCATGGTTTTCTTGTCGGAAAATCCGATCGTGTGTATGGGGCATTAAACAATAAGTACTTTGCTGACAGATCACCAGGTGAAAATAAAGGTAAAAGCCTAAAAATGAAAACTAACCAACTATGAAATAAAACTTACCAATCCACAATTAAGGTTTGGTAATCAGTATTATATTACATTTTTGTTTTTGGGTTTAATACTGCTTTAAAACTTAACATTTTTTATATTTTACATATGGTTTCTAGCCTATTGTGTACCTTCTCAGAGTGTTATACATTAACTGGGCTCTTGCAGTCCCTTTTTTGCCCTGGTTGCCATACAGATGTAAGGTCTGCAGCAGCGTGGAGGAAGTCTTGTATGGCCACAATTCTTTAAAATGTCTCTGAAGTCATTGAAAAGCTGCCAAGGTGCCAGTAGTATGTCTCAGCCAGCACCCCCATATTTTGTACCTTGGAAGTCGCACATTCCTGAAGAACTCTTGTAAGACAATGTCCGCCATGCAAAATTTTTGAAAGTATGGGCTCCTTGGTGGTTGTATGCTCTCCCCACCCTGCACCCAACCAGCCTGGACACTTTATAATTTCTGTGGCTATGACCCAAGTCTGCAGTACCTCCCCTAATTGCCCCCCCATGCTCCCCCCCTCCTTTTTGTTTGTTTTCGTCCTGTTTTCTCTCTCTACCTTCCTCGTCGGTCCACCCCTCAGGTTTCCCTACGCCATAACCCTGGGCCCTGGCTTTGGTAACTTATGTGGACCCACAGCCCTCGTCGTGTGGTCATCTAGTGTTTAAATGAATGTTGCACAAGACTTCACTCATGTTTGCATGACTTGTTTCTCATTGTCTAATTGTGTAGGTGATTCGCTGTATTATTACCTTTTGAGCGCAACAATGCCCACTGAGTGCCAATGAGTGCCAACAAATGTCCACCAGATACAACATTAAAGATTGTAAACCCACCCCCTCCTGCCTCCTCTGCCTTGCTATTTGCCCTTTACAGTAAATGGCGATGGGGGGTTGGTTCTAGGTTATTGACCACAGCAGCTGATCCAAATTAGCATATTGTCCTGGGATTGAAGGCAGTTTTCCTCCCACTTACACCAACAATGGAGCATAATTCTTGCTACTGACATCAGCAATGGGGCAATATTTCTCCCATTGACGCCAACAGTCTGGCATCATTCCTCAAACTGACACCAAAAATGGGGCAACATTACCTTCTAAGATAATGTTGCCCCATTTTTGGTGTCAGTTTGAGGAATAATGCCCCACTGTTGGCGTCAATGGGAGAAATATTGCCCCATTGCTGATGTCAGTAGCAGGAATTATGCTCCATTGTTGGTGTAAGTGGGAGGAAAACTGCCTCGAGGGCCGGAGAAAGGCAAGCAAAGGGCCGCAGTTTGGAGACGACTGCTCTACAACATATTTTAGTTAAGTTTAATGTTTACTCTTAATATCTCAAGATTTTTATAAATGTTTTTTTTTTTTTTTCCTCTTTCGATATTCTGAATTTAAAAATGCTCAAATACTTTAGTCTGTTGTTGTGGAAACACTGTGGTGGGGACTTTGTTTAAACTGGTCCAGCTTCCTATATCTTTATTATTTCATGTTGGCAGCCAAGTGTCTAGTCAGACGAAGCTGTCCAGCTGCATTAGATCATTTCCTTTGTTGTGTGAGCAGTTAATAGCCGAGTAGCGTTTTTATTTTTTTCTTCATATGTCGTGTTTCAGGAAAACTGCAATGTTGTGTTTGTATGGAAAGATTGTTTCTGTGTGTCTTTAGAGCTTATCCATACTCAGTGTATCTTAAAATGTCACTTTTATAAGTACTTGTGTAATACATAATAACATGGAGAATGGTGGGGTTGCACTGCTGATTTCTCTTTCTGAAAACGTATGTCGTTACAATTGCCCTTACAGAGCACTCAAGGATTTTAGGCTACCAAAGAGCTCTGCAGAGTAGCCAAATCTGTATGCAGACACCTGGGTTTAGATTCTTCGCAGAGTTACTTAGTAGACAACTCTTGCCACTCTCACTTTTCCTTGACAGCTTAGTCTGGAGGCAACTGTGAAGCAGAATATGAAGAAATGCTTGTGACATTAAGACGAATATACAAAATTCAATGTTTTAATTAATTAACCAGATGTTATCAGAATACAATATTTTTCTCAGTAGTCACCCAATTGGATCACTAAAAGTGTATATCCAGCTTTTGCCTGAGACATACTCCATGTTATAGCTGAGACGCGTCCTCGTCTTTTACAATACTTTTGTAAAGAACAGAGGGACCCCCTGTCCACCTCTTGGATGCAGTGTTTGATGGATTGAAGTTGTGCCATAAAATATAATGGTACCCTTTATTGTACACTTTTACCAGCAGGTGGCTCCACAGGTTGAATTTCAAGTACAGGTATAATCTGGTCACTGTGTGAGTAGGGGGAACCCCTCTTCATTATGCACAGAGGGACCAGAAAAGAAACAGGTTTCCTGGAAATGCTTTTTAAAATAAACTGGTACTGTATTATGGTCCCACGCTGACCTGACCTCACTGCAATACTTTGAATAATAACATTGCAGCAGAAATGCATACTGAAGAAGCCACTGACTTGATGTCCCTGTTATTAGTCAAATGAATGTTTATTTAAGACATTTTCAGAGTACAACAAGAAATAAGACAATAGATCGATATACAAAACCTTGTAAAAAGTTACATTGTAGTCAAAAAAGAATGCCAAGGAGAAACCTTTGGGCAATAGAAAGCACATTGGTACCAGTGAAAATTTTGAGGTCAATAGAAACCTATGCCTTTACCAACAAAATGATTACAATTGCATATGAATAAATCATAATAATGTGGTTGTAAACCATTGCAGTAGAAAAAAAAAAAACTTTACCCTGTAAGATCATTCTGAAATGTGCTAGTATGCATTGCATTCTAGCACATTATGAAATACTAACCTTAGAACGAAGCCCTCCAGCGGTGCGCTGGCACCACTGATGGGGCTTCCATCTTCCCCCGGTCTTCCTTTCGGGAGACATTCATTTTACCAACAGGTAAACCTTATTGTAGGCTTTACCTGTAGGTAAAAATCACAAAGCAGACTTTACTACAGCTTTAGGGCAGTTTCACACTGGGGCGTTGGGGGCGTCGGCGGTAAACGCTGCTATTTTTAGCGGTGCTTTTTGGCCACTAGCGGGGTGCTTTTAACCCCCGCTAGCAGCCGATAAAGGGTTAAAAGTGCCGCTTCGGCGGCGCTGCCCGTTGATTTCAATGGGCAGGGGCGCTTTAGGAGCGATGTATACACAATACAATTCAATATGGGAGGAGTGAGAAGGCCCTGCTCATTAGAGCTTACAATCTAGGAGGGAGGGTCAAGTGATACAACAGGGTAATAATTGAGGGGGGTGAGCTGATGGAGAAAATATAAGAACAGTTGGGTGGAGGCAGGCTAGGCTTTTCTGAAGTGAAAAGTTTTCAGGGATTGCCTAAAAGTAGATAGAGTAGGAGATAGTCGGACAGATTAGGGTAGGGAATTCCAGAAGATGGGAGAGGCTCAGAAGAAGTCCTGGAGACAAGCATGTGAGGAGATGACAATAGAGCCAGAGAGCAGGAGGTCTTGAGAGGAACTTGGGAGAGCGATTTGGTTGGTATTTTTAGACCAGGTTGGTGATGTAGCTGGGGGATAAGTTGTGGATGGCTTTGTAAGTTATTGTTGGTCTTTTGAATTGAATTTGTTGGGCGACTGGCAGCCAATGGAGGGATTGGCAAAAAGGGGTAGCAGACAACTGAATAGTTGGTAAGGTGGATGAGTCTGGCAGCAGCATTCATGATGGAATAAATAGGGGATAGCCTATGTAAATGTAATCCCATTAAGAAGGATTTGGAGTAGTCGAGGAGGGAGATGACCAGGGAGTGAACTAGGAGCTCTCTGATGGCATTGGTTAGAAAGGGACGTAGTTTAGAGATGTTGCGGAGGTTGAGACGGCAAGCTTTGGAAAGTGATTGGATGTGGGGCCGAAAGAGTTCAGAGTCGAGGAATATACCTAGCACCCTCCATGCAGGCTGATGGTTGTGCCCATGATCTTGACAGAGAAGTCAAGAGAAAGGGCACATGGGGAGGAAATATTATGAGCATGGTTTTGGAGAGGTTGAGTTTTGAGGAAGTGATGTGACATCCAGACTGATTGGTCATTAAATTAGTGATACGTGAGGACTCTGACATTGTTAGCTGAGGGGTAGAGAGACAAATTTGAGTGTCATCAGCGTAGAAGCGATATTGAAAGCCATGGGAATATATTATATTTGGGAATGAATTATATAGCACTAACTTATAATGTAGAAAATATAAAACTAATCGCATCATTCTATGCCATCATGAAATACTAAGGAACTGGTGCAAACACAGGAAGCAGACAAGGTCTAGCCCTGTAATGAAGTATACCAATCCAAGCTTTTCAGTCATTGTGTTATGGAGATGTGGGGATCAGCTAATTTGTTCTATGCACAAATGCTGGCTGGGCAACTACATACACAAGGAGCAGTGTCTATGCAATTTAGAATTAGCTGTCTTTCCCTGTACATCATGGGTTTGCAAAGAAAAAATGTGAAGAGGTTGTTATTAAAAAAAAAAAAAAAAGGTGCATTTACTGGATTGACTGTCTACCAATTGCACTTAATTACAAGCGACATTATGTCTCTATGCTTAATAAAAATTGTTATTTGAAAAAAAAAAAAAAGAGTTCCATCGCAAACCATTTTTATGAGTTCAGAGTGGTAAGATGTGTGCATGGATTGTGTGTAGATGACAGGTACACTTTACACACAATTTTTTTGTATCTGTGTGATGCTTCTTATTCTCATATGAATCAATACTGCAATATTTTAAACCCTAAATGAGAATCCTTTGAAATAAATGAGACTGTGGCATGCGTATATTGCATGGAGAAAACAGGAAATGTTTTCTCAATCAGAAGAAATCCTGTTCTTAATAGCTTAACCAAGCAGTCTCAGAAACAGTTGGCTCAACATGGATCCATAAAAATTACATGATGAATAACCTAACTGTCTGATTGGCTTCTAGGAAGGCGTTTCGATCTCATTCCGCCATTAAAGATGCACTGCACTGAAAACAAATCCTTGAGATGTATTCCATGGTCAGTGGCTGCTGAGTTAAAATGTGTCATACCACACCTATGTATGGGATTTAAACTTTTATATGAAGAAGTTATTATGAGATAACATGCATACCCTTAAAATAATGCTTGCAGCTTACTGATCTCAAAGTGTCCTATTTGGCCTACATGACCAAGCCCCTGCTCTGCACGTTACCAAAAACTCATGCCGCGTACACACGAGCTGTTTTGCCGTCGGAATAAACTCTGAAGGTTTCTCCAACGGAGTTCCAACGGAATTCCGCTCAAGCGGTCTTGCCTACATATGGTCACACCAAAGTCCGACCATCTAGAACGCAGTGACGTACAACATGTCTGACAGGACTAGAAAACGGAAGTGCAATAGCCAGTAGCCAATAGCTTCCGTCTCGTACTTGCTTCAGAGCCTGCGTCTTTTTTGGTACGTCGGAACAGCATACAGACGAGCGGGTTTCCTGATAGTAATTCGTTCCGTCGTAAAAATTTAGAACATGTTTTCTATCTAAGTCCGTCTGAATTTTTGACAGAAAAAGTCCTATGGGGCATACACATGGTCGGAATATATAATGAAAAGCTCCCATCAGACTTTTTCTGATGGACATTCCGCATGTATGCGGCATAACAAACTCTAAAGCAGCCCATAGATGACTCAAATTTCACCAGTGGTGGAAGGAAAGAAAATCGCTCGATTTCCCCCATCAGCACAGGCACTGTTGATAGCATAAAGCCCCACAGCGCCATTGTAGTCTGCCTGTGGAGGGGGATTTTAGGGGTAAGGGACCGTGGAAAGCCTTCCTGGCCAAAAGAACACATTGGGGGTTATTTACTAAAGGCAAATCCAAGGAAAATAAAAAACAGCATTTTAGCTTGCACATGATTGGATGATAAAATCAGCAGAGCTTCCCCTCATTTCAGATCTTCCCCATAGATCTACAGCGACTGCACTTACAAGTGCACTTGCAGTGCAAAGTGGATTTGCCTTTAGTAAATAACCCCCAATGATTACTGCCAGTGGCTACAGCCGCCGGCAGTAATTGAATGTAATAAATGCGACAGCCTGGTTGTACCCAAGTCAATCGATGGATCGACTCATGTACAATCAGCCTGCCCTTAAGTGGATGCTGAACCGACCAAATTTCAATGCATGTATGGCTGGCTTAAAGTGATTGTAAATGATCACCTTGTAAAACAACCCATTCAGTTTAAAATATAAATGGAAAGGCAAAACATTTTTGTGTATATATATATATATATATATATATATATATATATATATATATATATATATATATATATATATATATTATAAATATCCTTTTTCCCTTTTTTTAATAAGTGATCACATTCCCACTGTTCTCTGCTGCATAAGAGCTCGGGGAGGAGAAGCAGCAGTACCACAGTACAGCCGTGGCCAAAAGTTTTGAGAATGACACAAATATTCATTTTTACAATGTCTGCTGATTTAGTTTTTATGATGGCAATTTTTATATACTCTAGAATGTTATGAAGAGTGATCAGATAATTTGCAATTAATTGCAAAGTCCCTCTTTGCCATGAAAATGAACTTAATCCCCCAAAAAAACATTTCTACTGCATTTGTGAAGAAGGCTTCAGGGTGCCCAAAAAAGTGCAGCAAGCGCTAGGACTGTCTCCTACAGTTGGTTCAGCTGTGGGATCGGGGCACCACCAGTGCAGAGCTTGCTCAGGAATGGCAGCAGGCAGGTGTGAGGGCATCTGCACGCATAGTGAGGTGAAGACTTTTGGAAAATGGCCTGGTGTCAAGAAGGGCAGCAAAGAAGCCACTTCCCTCAATGAAAAACATCACGGACAGATTGATTTTCTGCGAAAGGTACAGGGATTGGACTGCTGAGGACTGGGGTAAAGTAATTTTCTCTGATGAATCCCTTTTCCTATTTTTTGGGGCAGCTGGCAAAAGCCTTCCTGAGAGAAGAAAAAATGAGTGCTACCATCAGTCCTGTGTCACGCCAACAGTAAAGCATTCAGAGACCATTCATGTGGCGGTTGCTTCTCAGCCAAGGGAGTGGGCTCACTCATAATTTTGCTTAAGAACTGAGCCATGAATAAAGAATGGTACAAAAGCATCCTCCGAGAGCAACTTCTCCCAATCATCCAAGAACAGTTTGGTGAGGAACAATGTCTTTTCCAACATGATGGAGCACCTTGTCATAAAGTGATAACTAAGTGGCTTGGGGAACAAAACATCAAAATTTTGGGTCCATGGCCAGGAAACTCCCCAGACCTTAATCCCATTTGAGAGCTTGGGGTGAACAAAATAACCCCGCATTTATTATGCAAGAATGGGCTGCCATCAGCCTGGATGTGGCCCAAAAGTTGATTGACAGCATGTGCAGGGTGTGCTGTCCTGCTTAGTTTGGTCAGTTTTTAATAGTAAAGGATGAGGACTGGCAGGAAAACCAGGAATTTCACATAAAGGAAGCAATACAAAGAGAATAGGATGCGTTCTCATACAAGTACATGGTACAGTAGCCACATATCAGGAATATGAAATGTTTGGGTTAACAAACGCTTTAAGGGGCCTGATCTGAAATCGGGGAAGGGGAGTTCCCCATCAAGTACTCCAGTGGGACACCACTGAACACAGAAATGGGGATCAGGGGATAATTTACACCTGTTTAGAGGGTAAGTTCACCTTTACAAGACAACTTGCTGTGCAGTTAAAGGGCCCCAGTAGATAAAATCAGACTGTGCAGCTTTGACTAATGTTTTATAATGCACTTGCCATAGCTGTAGGCCGTTTTTTTATCTCCCGAAGCCTGGCTGAAAAACTCTCCTTTTATTGATGAGAAAATGCACCTGGAAAGCAAATTTTTCAGCTGCTGAGATCCTTAATGTTTTCATTACTGCCATCTATAGATGCAATAAGGTGAAGACAGCGTGGTATCATATGACTGGAGGGTGCAGTTCCACATAGAGTCAGTGTGGAAAGCCTTCTCAAAGTGACTGCAATGGATTATTTAAAACTTGGACTACAGTCAACTGAGTCAGTTTTCAGATGTAAGCACAGCTGCAATGTTTCCCGGTTAGTAATAACAGTCCACGGATTTTGTTTGCTGCTTATGGTTATTTTTTAGTCTACATTAAATTAAAATTGCACACATTAAATTGTTTTTTTAAAAATGGATACATCGTAGTTTAGGTACTCGGGGAAATAAAGGGAGATGTGATGTGAACAGATCCATCCAAGTGGATTTTCAGTTAAAGATGTTATCTGGGAAATAGTAAAACTCTTTCCACTGTTAGAATAGTTCTGTTCATTGATATACAGGCCTCAGCCATTAACTTTTATAAGACAGTGGAAATGTCTGTTTGAGCGTTTATAAGCCTTGCTGACATGGACTCGCTGTTAGGAAAGTTGCTGCACGTTTTCTGAAAAATGAATTGTTATCTGGAGCAGCACCTCTCTTACAATCCGTCATCTCAGCTCAACATCAGGCTCCACACAACTGACTGCTCACTCCGCAAATCAATGAGCTGAAGGCTGTGAAGCTATGAACAGCCCCCCTTTAATTCTTGCCTGAAGAACCTTGTCAAGGTGGACAAACCCTGCTGCTTCCTGGTTTCTGGCCTAGGCCAGAATGATGTCATACATCCCAGGAGCCTTTTCTTTTATCTGGAGCAGAGGAAGAGGGGCTTTCTCAGCGGAGCACACCCACCTGACTACATGCCTGAGCGAAGGGAAGACCAATTCCAGGAAGTTAATGCTACTTGAATCATCTGCCCTTACTCAAGATGGCTGAGGCTAGAAATGCTAGAGGGTGTTTTTCAAAGTGTTTTCTCTACAATATAAAACATAGAAATATGGATAAATAGGCGAGCTTGCTTTTAATATTAAAAATGAATTAAAGGAGAAGTATGGCCAAAGTTTTTTTGGCCATACTTCTCCTGTGGGTCACAAGAGTGCCATTAGTTCTGCATTCATGTGACCTGTTTTCAGCCCACAGCGAAGTAAAGTCTGCTGTTGGCTGACATCACAAAGCCGGTTCAGGCTCTGAAAAGATCCCGGTTATATAGTTGGGATCTGCCTGGACTGAC
The DNA here is from genome assembly GCA_037952925.1 of Lithobates clamitans. NCBI lineage: Eukaryota > Metazoa > Chordata > Amphibia > Anura > Ranidae > Lithobates > Lithobates clamitans. Next base: position 10,707,919 of record JBBGZY010000723.1, read on the forward strand.
AGCTGTCTGAGCCTCTCAGTGAGCCTCTGAGAGCCTGAGCCAACTGCTCCCGCCCCCCTCCACAGCCCAGTGCTCCAGTGAGCACTGGAGGGGCAGAGCAATGGAATAGGAGGTACTGATCAGCGTGCTCGCAGGCCATTTAAATTACAAGCCCATCTGGCGCGGTTGCACATGGGACTTGTAATTTTCTCATTCACAGATTCTGTAAATGAGTGATTCGGCTGTGCCAGTAGAGCCTCACACAGCCGTGCCGATTTTTAAATGTGACAGTGGGTGTGGGGAGAAGAACCCCCACCTGCTGTCACATGGAAGGGGTGGTCTGAACACTTTAAATGCTACATCCTAAAGCTTAGCCTTTTAGTTCTGCTTTAAGGGTGGCTTTGTGATTTCATTATTTTTTTTTAAATCGCGCTGAATCTCTAGTATAAATATAATAAGACAATAAGTAATAAGCAGGCTGATTGCACTTGACTTGTTGAGCTTCCCCCTAAACTGATGTGTGAGTTGCTCATTTATTAGAACAGTTGCTCACTTAAATAGAGGTTTTATTTAGAACCAGCTCTTCCTGTCTTCCTTGAAATGAAGACGATGATGTCATTCACTCTCTTCTTCTGTACACAGGATTTTCTCTGACTCTTGGAGAGACACGTCTTAAATAGCAGTAACTGTACAGTGAAATGAGGATTGTTTCAAAGAATTCCAGTATGAGCCTGTACATTGTAATCTGTTCATATAGCCAGACTCCTATTGAATATATGGAACTCCCTATAGCCCAAAACTAGATTTACTATTTTTATTACATCTAAGGTACCTGTCTGTACATATAGACTCTCCTTTGTGTGTGCAGCTGTTCCTCTCCTTCAGCATGCCAGTGCCAAGGAATAAAAATGTGCCAGTCGAAATCACTATATGATGGATATTAAAATCCCTGGTGCCAAGAGATTTAGAGTTAATTCAGCAGAAAATAGGCTGTTCCCTTTGTAAGGGAAGTTGCACTTTGCAAAGCGATTTACCCCAGAACTTCGTGATTGTGGTGAAGTTTTCCTTTGCAAAGAACACCTTATCATGTGCAAAGGAAAATAAAAAGAGCAGCCTTTTTGCTTGGCTTGCATGTGATTGGTTGATGAAAGTCAGCATTCAACTCATTCACTAAGTTCTGGGGATAATTCCCCTTGCAAAGTCAACTTTCTGTTTGCCTTTAAAAAAAATCAACCCCTTAACCACTTCTTGACAATGTTTTTCTTTAGCCAAATATTACTTATAGTTAAAAAAGTGGTTCTAAGGGTTGAAGGTTTTTTTTTTTCCTTACTGCATTCTCTGCATTAAAGTGTAAAGCCTCACCTTGTAAAACAACCAACTCAGGCTAAAACAGAAATAAAAGGCAAAACATTTGTGTATAGATTTAAAAAAAAAAACTTTTCCCCCCTTTTTTCATATTGTGCTATTTGCTTGCGTTTATCCAGCCCTTGGCACACTATTCCATGCACTGATTCCAACAATGGCCACAATTCCTCTCACTGATGCCAACGATGGGGCACAATTCCTCTCAATGACACCAACAAGGGGACACAATTCTTCCCCCTGACACCAGTGATGAGATACAGTTCCACTCAATAATGCCAACAATGCGGCACTATTCCTCCCACTGACTCCAGTGATGGGGCACTATTCCTCCCACTGACTCCAGTGATGGGGCATTATTCCTCCCACTGACTCCAGTGATGGGGCACTATTCCTCCCACTGACTCCAGTGATGGGCTACTCTTCCTCCGAATGACACCCAACGCGGGGGCATTTTTCCTCTCAATGACACCTACAATGAGGCACTATTCCTCCCAATGACACCAATGATGGGGCTCTATTCCTCTCAATGACACCAATGATGGGGCACAATTCCTTCTACTGACACCAATGATGGGGCAGTATTCCTTCCATAATTTCAAAGATGGGGCATTTTTTTACTCCCACTTGTCACAGTCTGGCCCACCTAAAGTCTGAAGGACAGTAAACTGTCCCTTTGTTTAGAAAGTTTGGCGACCCCTGATTTAGAGGGTAAAGATCTGCTTTACATTTTGCATCCAGCACAGCTTGTGTGCCTTTAAAAATACATTGCTATTTCCTGGCTTGGGGAAATTCCTTCTTTCAATAAGGTTGAATGCCCCGTTGTACAGAACATATTTTTTCTTTCAGATTCATCATTTTTGTTAGCTTTAAATATATTTCATATCCAGTGAAATGAGTGAGTCATTTTCTTGCAACATTAAAGAGTTATTTATTGCATTCTACTTAAAAAAAGCCTGACTGTCACTTTTAGTTATTTGGAATCTAAACACTTCTTTTTTTTCTCTGTTATTTTTGTTAATACATATTTTATGTGAGTGATGTCCCTCCATGAACAACCTTTTACATGTTTTATTGTAGTTCATAATAGTTGCACATAAATGCACAAATCTTTAGAAATGTACACATGTCAGCAATGTTTTTTTTTAATGAGACATTCTATGAAGGAAAAAAACCCCTAACTTCCCCAGTCCATCGCCTAAAAGAGGCCCCACTAATAACATAGATCTGCATGAATCTATTACTGATATATGTATAAATGGACTGCTTTTTGGCAGTAAAAATCAGTGCTTGATCTCTAGGCTAATGAGGGCACTAAGATCAAGAGGTGGTGGGCAATGCAAAAAAAACCCCTGAAAGTCAATTTAGCATTGGCTGCTATTACTCCACCATATTGACATCCCCAACTGGACCTTGAATTGGGCCTCCCTGGGCATTGAGAGTGACCCTTCTCCAGCCTTCTGTGTGGTGACAGCTATATTTTCCATAAGTGCTGCATTCAGGTTGCAGTCACACTGATGACACTGATGGGTGGCACTGATGACTCTGATGGGTGGCATTGCTGGGCATCACTTGTTTTATCTGAACCATAATGTTGCCAGTCAGTGCCTATTTGTGGGCACTGATTGGCATCTATTGTGCATATTTTTTTATATGTGGATGGCCATGGGGTACATACCTGGCCATCCACATGTTGCCCCCTGCCCTGGTGGTCCTGGGCGGCATGATGGTGGTCCTGGGTGGACATCCGAGGGGGGGCTGCACTGATAAACAATCAGTGCAGACCCCCCCCCTGTCAGGACAGCCGCCGATCGGCTCTCCTCTACTCGCGTCTGCCAGACACTAGTGAGGAAAAGCCGATTACCGGCTCTTCCTATTTACACTGTGATCAGCTGTGATTGGACACGGTTGATCATGTGGTAAAGAGCCTCCGTTGGAGGCTCTTTACCGAGATCAATGTAGCGGTGTGTCAGAATGACACACCGCTCCACCGATTGCCGCGATGCGCCCCCACGGGCGCGCAGTGGCTGTTATCCTGAAGGACATCATATGATGCCCAGCAGGATAATGCCGTCATTCTGCTATAGGCCGGGCGGGAAGTGGTTAAATAATGGCAGGTGTGTACCGAGACTCCTATTAAACATGATTTTGAATGTAATTGCTTGATTCTGAACACAGCTACATACCCAGCTATAAGAGCGGTGTGCACACTTATGCAACCACATTATTTACATTTTCTTTATTTTTGCCCCCCCCCCCCCCCCCCCCTTCTGAAATGATTTATCTCTGTCTCATTTTTTTACATCACAGAAACCTGACACTCTAACAGGGTGTGTAGACTTTTCATATCCATCGTATATTTTTTATATATATATATATATATATATATATATATATATATATATATATATATATATATATATTTTTTTAATGTATTCATCAATACCTGCCCTCAGGGAGCTTACATTCTAAGGTCCGTAACTCACATAACCCTGAAATCGTGCTACTTCAGCAGTTTCAAAGCGGTAGATCAGTGTGATTTGGACCTCCGATTTTATTGCGGCTTGCGACTTCATTTAACAGAAGTTAATGCAAGTCTCAATGAAATCACAAAAATGTAGCGCAGGAACCTTCTTCAAAGAATGGTTCAATTGTGGGCATTGGGGTGCATCTTGTCATGTGATTTTGAACTGTCAAATCGCATGACAAATTGCACTGGTGTGAACCAAAGCTGAAGGTATCGGTTTTAGTATTGGAACATTTGAAGAAATACAAGTATATCGGTATTGGTGCAGCGCTAATATATGTATGTGTGTGTGTGTGTGTGCATTTATGTGTGTGTATAGATATATATATGTATGGAGCACCAATCATAATACAAGGAGCGAGAGGTACTGTCTGTGAATGGCGGTGCTGGTGGTCGGGACCCTTTTCATTAGTCTACTTCCCCTTCCCTACTGATTACTGAAGGTATAGCATTCTAACTTGTAACACATTGTGAATTTGTAGCAACTCAAATGGTGAGTTGCGCCAGTGGGCGCTAATCTGTGTAAAGTGCATACATGCAACCCAGAACAAATGACATGGCCCCAGCATTTCAATGACTGGGTTATTTAGGGAAATGATTTTTGCACTGGATATAGGTGCTGACCCTGGATGATACCTGAACAAAGATGGAGCTGGCCTTTTTTGGGGGGGGGATGGAAGATGAAGGTACTGTCAGGGTAGTACCATGGTCTTTGAGAAGTAATAAATACCTGTTATGCCGCGTACACACGACCGGACTTTACTGCATACTTGGTCCGGCGGACCGGAGTCCGGCGGACAATTTGATCCTGTGTGGGCTCCAGCGGACTTTTTTTTTCTCAAAAGTTTGATGGACCTACATGTTTCAAATCTGTCCGACGGACTCGAGTCCGGTCGAAAAGTCCGCTCGTCTGTATGCTAGTCCGAGCGACAAAAACCGATGCTAGGGCAGCTATTGGCTATGAACTTCCTTGTTTTAGTCCAATCGTACGTCATCACGTACAAATCCATTGGACTTTGGTTGATCATGTGTAGGCAAGTCCGTTTAATCGTAAAGTCCGTCGAAAAGTCAGCAGGACAAAGTCTGCCATGAAATCCGCTCATGTGTACACGGCATAAGTGTCACACTTACACAATTCAGGCTTTAGTAGTACAGTATATCACTGGGTGCCTTTCAGCTCACTTTCTATAAACATGTGTGCGCTTGAACCTAAAAAAAATTTTAAGCTAGGTTTACTTTAAAGAAATATTTTGAAAAGGAGTTGGACTCTTGTAGTCAAAGAAAAGGATGCCTAGAGAAATACAGCCCTCTGTTTAATAATATCAAGTGTGTGGGGTGTGTGGGAATTTGTGTCCATTCAGTCAACTGTGCATCTATGAGGTCAGATGCTAATGTTGGACAAGAAGACCTTACACGTAATTGGCATTCCAAATCCTGAAGGTGTTCAGTAGGTTTAATGTTAGGGCTCTGTGCAGGCCACTCAAGTTCCTCCACACCAAACTCATCAAACCATGGCTCTATTGACCTGCTTTCGTACACAGGGACACAGTTATGCTGAAACAGAAAAGGGCCTTCCCCAAATTCTTTCCACAAGGTTGGAAATGCAATTGTATGCTGTAACATTAACAGAACCCTTCACTAGAAAAACACCAAACTCAATAGTGTTGAGTGGTGTACATATACTTTTGCCTGTATTGTAGTTGTCAGGTTCCACACCCTTTTGGCCATGTGGTGTACATGGTGAATTACCTGACCTATGCTAGCTATAAATGTGAAGATACCTCTTTGGGAACTATGAGTGGGGAGATATATAGTATCTCACAAAAGTGAGTACACCCCTCACATTTTTGTAAATATTGTATTATATCTTTTCATGTATAAACACTGAAGAAATCACACTTTGATACAATGTAAAGTAGTGACTGTACAGCTTGTATAATAGTGTCAATTTGCTGTCCCCTCAAAATAACTCAACACACAGCCATTTATATCTAAACCGCTGGCAACAAAACTGAGTACACCCCTAAGGGAAAATGTCCAAATTGGGGCTAAAGTGTCAAAATTTTGTTATTTTCCAACACTGCCTTAACCTTCTTGGGTATGGCGTTCACCAGAGCTTCACAAGTTGCCACTGGAGTCCTCTTCCACTCCTCCATGACGACATCACAGAGCTGGTGGATGTTGGAGACCTTGCACTCCTTCACCCTCTGCTAGAGGATGCCCCACAGATGCTCAATAGGGTATAGGTCTGGAGACATTCTTGGCCAGTCCATCACCTTTGCCCTCAGCTTCTTTAGCAAGGAAGTGGTCGTTTTGGAGTTGTGTTTGAGGTCCTTATTATGTTGGAATACTGCCCTGGGGCCCAGTCTCCGATGGCAGGGGATCATGCTCTGCTTCAGTATGTCACAGTACAGGTTGGTATTTATGGTTTCCTCAATGAACTGTAGCTCCCCAGTGCTGGCAACACTAATGCAGCCCCAGACAATGACACTCCCACCGCTATGCTTGACTGTAGGCAAGACACACTTGTCTTTGTACTCCTCACCTGGTTGCCACGACACACGCTTGACACCATCTGAACCAAATAAGTTTATCTTGGTCTCATCAGACCACAGGACAAGGTTCCAGTAATCCATGTATTTAGTCTGCTTGTCTTCAGCAAACTGTTTGCAGGCTTTCTTGTGCATCACCTTTAGAAGAGGCTTCCTTCTGGGACGACATGCAGACCAATTTAATGCAGTGTGCGGCGTATGGTCTGAGCACTGACAGGCTGACCTGCCACCCCTTCAACCTCTGCAGCAGTGCTGGCAGCACTCATACGTCTATTTCCCAAAGACAACCTCTGGATATGATGCTGAGCACGTGCACTCAACTTCTTTGGTCGACCATGGTGAGGCCTGTTCTGAGTTGTACCTGTCCTGTTAAACTGCTGTATGGTCTTGGCCAACGCGCTGCAGCTCAGTTTCAGGGTCTTGGCAATCTTCTTATAATCTAGGTCATCTTTATGCAGAGCAACAATTCTTATTTTCAGATCCTCAGAGAGTTCTTTGCCATGAGGAGCCATGTTGAACTTCCAGTGACCAGTATGAGAGAGTGAGAGCGATAACACCAAATTTAACACACCTGCTCCCCATTCACACATGAGACCTTTTAACACTAACAAATCAATGACTAACTGGGCCCAATTTGGACTTTTTCACTTAGGGGTGTACTCACTTTTGTTGCTAGCAGTTTAGACAGTAATGGCTGTGTGCAGGGGTGTTGCTAGGTAGCAAAAAGACCAGGGGCTTCAGCCCAAAGTCAGAGCCCAGCACCGGGGGGGGGGGGGGTGTGACGGTGGGGTTGTATGGAGGGGGATGTTACCTACCTGACATACACTGACCTACCTGACACACACTGACCTACCTGGCTGACATACACTGACCTACCTATCTGACATACACTGACCTACATGACATACCTGACAAGCACTAATCTACCTGTCACGCACTGACCTACCTGACACACACTGACCTACCTATCTGACACACACTGACCTACCTATCTGGCCTACCTGACACACACACTCTGGCCTACCTATCTGACCTACCTGACACACACTGTCCTACCTATCTGACATACACTGACACACACTGACCTACGTATCTGACATACACTGACCCACACTGACCTACCTGACTTGCACTGACCTACCTGTCCTTGCCCCCTTAAAGCCTAAGTTTATTTATTTAAAATTAGCCAAGGGGCAGTCAAATCATCAATTGCAGCCACTGTGCCCGTCAATTGCAGCCACTGTGCCCGTCAATTGCAGCCACTGTGCCCGTCAAATGCAGCCACTGTGCCCCATCAATTGCAACCACTGTGCCCCGTGAAATGAAGCCACTGTGCCCGTCAAAAGAGAGGAGAGAGAGAATAGAGACAGAGGAGAAGAGAGAGAGAAGGAGAGAAGGGAGAAAGAGAGAAAGCGAGAGAGAGAAGGAGAGCGAGAAACACAGAGAGAGAGTGACACCTTTTTTTTTTTTTAAATCTTCGTTCTGTCCCACTCCCAGTCACAGCCACCATAGCCGTTATTCAGCGTGACTCTGGAGGTTGAGGGAGAAGGAGGCGTTGCGTTCTCCTGATCTCCTTCTGCTTTCCTCAGGCCAGGCGGCATATCACTCAGTCAGTCAGTGCAGCGGGCGGCACTGCAAAGGCCGAATCACACAGGTAAATTGCGGCTGCCGCCGCTGCTGTCTAACCTGTTTTCTCTCCCTTTCTCTTCACTGCAGGATAGGGTTGCCCCCTTTTCTTTAAGCCAAACCTGTACACTTTAGAGGTGCATGGCAAAAAATTTTGGAAAAAAAGCTGCATGGCAAATATTAGCACAACACATTTTGGAATGGATTTACTCCTCTATTCATACATTATTATATGTGTATTGCGACTGCACAGTATATGTTTAAATAAGATTGGAGTGTATTAATACTTTATCCTTTGCGGTTTCCACCATCATTCACAATTCTTTTTTCACATTTAAATGAATATACACTATAGGATTGTAAAGACCTGGGACACCTTTCAGTGCACTAAGGAGAGCAATAATGCAGGACGCTTTATTGGTCAGTGTTACCCCCCCATAATACAGGGGTCAGTGTTACCCCATATAATTTAGAGGACCCCCATTAGATCAGAGTCCCCTTATATCAGTGCTCCTCTTAGAGACCCAAAAAAATTAAAATGGAAAAAATGCAGCACAACCTCCCCCTATAATTATATTCATATATGAAAAAATAGTTGTAAATGATGGTGGAAACCCCCAAGGATAATCCAAGTACTAATACACTCCAATTTTATTTAAACATATACTGTGCAATCTCCACACACATATAATAATGTATGAATAGAGGTGTAAACCTCCAATTCATTCCAAAATGTGCTAATATCCAATTTACTTTTTCGGATATTAGCAAAACACATTTTGGAGTGGATTTACACCTCTATTCATACACTATTATATGTGTTTGGCAATTGCACAGTATATGTTTAAATAAGATTGGAGTGTATTAATACTTGGATTACAGTTGGGGGTTTCCACCATCATTCACAATTATTTGTTCACATTTAAATTAATTATTTTAAATCAATTATAATTATAGGGGGAGATGGCACTGCATTTTAATTTATTTTTGCATAGTTTTTTTTGAGGAGTTTTAGTTTTATTCTAGGTGTTTTTTATTTGTTTTTTTAGATCAGAATCCCCTATATCTGATCCTCTGTAGATACAAACCATCAGTCTCTAAGGGGGGTGCTGATATAAGGGGACTGTAATATAATGGGTTTCTCTGAGGAGAGGGAGGGGTAAGTAATATAAGGACAAACTGATCTAATGTGGGTGCTGATATAAGGAGAGTTTCCCTTATTTAGTAGGGGTCTCTAGGGGGGGGGGGGTACTGATCTAATAGGTCACCAGCAGTCAGCACCCCCTCTGCATTAGCTCAGAGTCCCCTTATATCAGCACCCCCCTTAGATATCTTTAATAGATCAGTGACCCCTTCCCCCCCATCAGTGTCCCCTGCCCCCAAAGACCCCCATTAGTCTGCCTTACCGAGAGCTGTTTAGAGTCAGGAAGTTTGGGAGTCGGAGTTTGGGGGCGGAGAGAAGCTGCTCTTCTGTAGTGCCATTTTCCTTCCTTCCATTGTGTGGGGGGGCTTGGGGAGAAGGCATAGTAGAGGCAGATGCTGCATCGCTGTGCCCACTGTGTAGGCAGGACACATTTGAACTGGTACACTCACTCACAGGGCTGCTGTTAGGAATCATGGGGCCTTCACCCCTTGAGGGGGGAAAAGAGGTGGGGGGAGGGAGGTGAGAGAGGAGGAGGCAGGAGAGAGAGGGGGTGCTGACACAGAGGAGGGTGGTGCTGACAAAGAGGGGTAGGGCTGACAGAGAGGGGGTGGGCTGACAGAGAGGGGGGTGGGCTGACAGAGGGGGGTGGGCTGACAGAGAGGGGGGTGGGCTGACAGAGAGGGGGGTGGGCTGACAGAGAGGGGGGTGGGCTGACAGAGAGGGGGGTGGGCTGACACAGAGGAGTGGGCTGACACAGAGGAGTGGGCTGACACAGAGGAGTGGGCTGACACAGAGGAGTGGGCTGACACAGAGGAGTGGGCTGACACAGAGGAGTGGGCTGACAGAGAGGGGGGTGCTGACAGAGAGGGGGTGCTGACAGAGAGGGGGGTGGGCTGACAGAGAGGGGGGTGCTGACAGGGGGGTGGGCTGACAAAGAGGGGGGTGCTGACAGAGGGGTGGGCTGACACAGAGGGGGGTGCTGACAGAGGGGGTGCTGACTGGGGGGGTGGGCTGACAGAGAGGGTATGAGCTGACAGAGAGGGGGGGTGCTGACAGAGAGGGGGTGGGCTGACAGAGAGGGGGTGGGCTGACAGAGAGGGGGTGGGCTGACAGAGAGGGGGGGTGCTGACAGAGAGGGGGGTAGGCTGACAGAGGGGGGGTGCTGACAGAGAGGGGGGTGGGCTGACAGAGAGGGGGTCGGCTGACACAGAGGAGTGGGCTGACAGAGAGGGGGGTGGGCTAACCGAGAGGGGGGTGCTGACAGAAAGGGGTGGGATGACAGACGGCGGTGGCTTACAGAGAGGCACGCTGACAGACTGGAGGAAGGGCAGATAACAGACCTCAGTAAAGAGGAGACACATCGCGCGCCAGGCAGGGAGGCGGGACTCCGGGCGGCCAAGATCACCCACAGTCCAGCCCAGCCCCGCCTCCACATGTAACCATTTACCACCTCCACCGGGCCAATCACAGACATGTCCGCCGCCTGCACAGCCGATCACAGAGCGCCCGCTGCCCAGCCCTTGTATGTGACAGAGTGTAACACACATGTCAGTGGGCACGGGAGTCGGGATGCGCCGCTCTCGATCTGCCACTGGTCACAGGATAGCTGAGACATGTCTGTATGCAGCCGCTGCATAGCTAAACAGGGAAAAGAGGTGAGGGAGGTGGCGGTCCGATGGCTCAGTGCCTGATCGTCTCTCCTCCACCCCCAATGCCGCCCGCCGCAGCCGCGACCCGCCCGCTAGTCTCTCCTCCACACCCGCCGCTGAGACTCGGGGCTATGGGCTCCACATTCGGGGCTCCAGCCTCGATAGCCACCCCCTGGCGACGCCTCTGGCTGTGTGTTGAGTTATTTTGAGGGGACAGAAAATGTACACTGTTATACAAGCTGTGCACTCACTACTTTACATTGTACCAAAGTGTCATTTCTTCAGTATTGTCACATGAAAAGATATAATAGAATATTTACAAAAATGTGAGGGGTGTACTCATTTTTTTGAGATACTGTATGTCTGACCCCTCACAACATGAAGGAGCACCATGACTAGATATATAATATCCAATAAAGACAATTCTACACATTACCAATGTTCTTTGACTCCCCTCTGTAGAAGAGCGAGGGATCAAAATTGTCTGGAAGGGAGCTCTCCCAGTAGGGCTGCAATTTCCCTCTGTGCAATAGCACCTTCATCTGTCAGTGATGCTTAAGGTCGTAAATGTTCATTTATTTAAATATTTACGTTAATACCTTACTTTCACTTCCACCAATGTAAGGCTTACCCGTCCCTGGCTACCGCCATCGGAAATGTGTGTGTACGTTAAAAGCAAATTGTCAGCAACAGCCACCCAATTGGTTTCTCAAGCAATGGACCGCTGACCCACATTTGTTCATTGGTCCTCCCCTCAGTGAATGAACTAGGAAGCCATGAGTATTACTCCACTTCCGGGTTCAGCGCTGTCATTGCTGGCCAGGAAGCTTATTAAGTAGAATTTTTGCTCCATTAGGTGCTGTGGGGTACAGGGGAGACAACAGAGGTCTAATAAACCCCTGATTTTCTAGTAAAGAAAAACTGCCTAAACTTATATCAATCCTCTATGCTATCACATAGAGTGTGATTGGTCCCAAATGTAGTAAAGAATAAAGCTAATAAATATCCCAGAACATCAATGATGTGAATGAAGCCAGCAGTAGAGGAAGCAAGCAGCTGCGGAGCAGACCTGCATAAGCCGTTGGTTCCTGTATAGCGCCGACTCCTGTCACAGGTGGAGTGATACCAAATGCACTCCGCCTGGGAAAGCGACAGTCGGTGATACCTGAATGGAAGACTGTTATTAAAGGTAAGTTTTTTACTAAAATCACAGTTTATATATGGGTTTATCTGTTCTGCAGTGGTTACTGGGCTGCTTTCAAACTTAGTGCATCTAACCCACAGGAAAGCCACAGGTGCAATGCGTTGCACCTGCAGTGTGGGTAAACCACAGCGCATCAGTGTGAAAGTAACATTAGACCCCTTTCACATGATCAGTCCGACCCAATCGGACCCTCCATTCACCTCTATGGAGCAACAGATGTAAACGCACTTGTGTCTGCTTACACCCGCCTACCTCCAATCGATCCATTAAAAAACATAGAATGGGATCTGTCCCATTCTGTCTGGGCGGATCGGAAGGCTAGAGTAGAGAGGGCTTTGTCCATGTCCGCTCTGCATATGCAGAGTAGACATGGACCTTTTATCCGCCCGCTCCACTCAGTGTGGCCTGCGACCTGTTTCCAGGTCGCTTAAGTGGCCCTCTCTCTTTGAAAAGGTTGGTCACCCCTGCTGTAGTCAAAAAGGGATGAACATGGTCAGCAACAATACTCAGGTAGGTTGTGTCGCTTAAACAATGCTCAATTGGTCCTCCGGGGCCCAAAGTGTGCCAATAAAATTTCCCCCACATCATTACACCACCAGCAGCCTGAACCATTGATACAAGGCAGGATGGATCCATACTTTCATGTTGTTGACACCAAATTCTGACCCTACCATCTGAATGTCGCAGCTGAAATCAAGACTCATTAGACCAGGCAACGTTTCCAATCTTTTATTTTCCAATTTTGGTGAGCCTGTGCGAATTGTAGCCTCAGTTTTCTGTTCTTAGCTGACGGGAGTGACACCCGGTGTGGTCTTTTGCTGCAGCACATCTGCTTTAAGGTTGAATGTGTTGTGCATTCAGAGATGGTATTCTGTATACCTTGGTTGTAACGAGTGGTTATTTGAGTTTCTGTTGCCTTTCTATCATCTCAAACCAGTCTCCCCATTCTCCTCTGACCTCCGATATCAACAAGGCATTTTTGTCCACATAACGGCCGCTCACTGGATATTTTCTCTTTTTCGGACCATTGTCTGTAAACCCTAGTGATGATTGTGTGTAAAATTCCCAGTAGATCAGCAATTTTTGAAATACTCAGACCAGCCCGTCTGAAACCAACAACCATGCCATGTTCAAAGTCCTTTAACCATTTCAATACAGGCCACTTATACACCTTCCTGCCCAAACCAATTTTCAGCTTTTAGTGCTGTTGCACTTTGAATGACAATTGCGCGGTCATACAACACTGTACCCAGACTAAATTTTGTTCCCACAAATAGAGCTTTCTTTTGGTGGTATTTGATCACCTCTGGGATTTTTATTTTCTGCTAAACAAATAAAAAAAGACCGAAGTTTTTTTTAAAAAAGTTTTTTTTGTTTCTGTTACAAAACTTTGTAAATAAGTACGTTTTCTCCTTCACTGATGGGCACTGATGGGGCTGCACTGATGGGCACTGATAAAGCAGCACTGATGGACACCGTTGAGGTGGCACTAATGATGGGCACTAATATGCGGCACTGATGGGGCACTGATAGGCAGCACTGATAGGTGGCACTGATATGCAGCACTGATGGGTACACATATTTGGCACAGATGGGCATTGATAGGCGTCACGGATGGGCACTGATAGGTGGCACGGATGGGCACTGATAGACCCTGTGTGCATTTATTGATGGTATGGATGGATGCCAATCAGTGCCAAACAATAATGCCTTCCAATCAGTGATGCCCATTGTGGGCACTGATTGGCATCCATTGTGGGCACTGAATGGCATCCATTGTGGGCACTGATTGGCATCCCTGGTGGTCTAGGGTGGCATACCTGGTGGTGACATCCCTGGTGGTCCAGTGTGGGCATCCTCGGGGAGGGGGGGGGGCTGCGCTGATAATCAATCAGCACAGACCCCCCCTGTCAGAGGAGCAGCCGATCGGCTCTCCTCTACTCATGTCTGACAGACGCGAGTGAGGAAAAGCCAATCAACGGCTCTTCCTATTTACACTGTGATCAGCCGTGATTGGACACGGCTGATCACGTGGTAAAGAATCTCCATCAGAGACTCTTCACCTATATCAGTGTTGCGGTGTGTAAGACTGCAACAATGATCGCCGCGATGTGCGCCTACGGGGACGTCATATGATGCCCGGTCAGGATATTGAAACCACTTTGTCGACGTCATATTGCTATATGGCGGGCGGCAAGTGGTTAAATCCCCTTTCTTTCCCATTCTAATTCTCGGTTTAAACTTCAGCAAGTCGTCTTCACCATGTCTAGATGCTTAAATTCATTGAGTTGCTGCCATGTGATTGGCTGATTAGCATTCTGTGTTACCAAACAATTGAACAGGTGTACCTAATAAAGTGGCCAGTTTATATACACGTCAATTGAGAGGAGCAATTCTAGGACCATTATTCATAGTAAACTGATGACCTGTAAGGGCTTTCAAAAACATTGCCTATGAACCTATTTTGGGTACCAGGTTTGTCGCTGTTTCACGGGAGCGCGCAATTTTAAGGAGTGACATGTAGGGTATATTTTGACTCTGTGAAACCTCATTTTTTTATGATTTGTATAATTTGGTAATATATTGCATTTGTGTGCACTAAATTACCCTTTACTGTATTTTTTTTTTCACTGAAAATATGCAGTTAATGAACTTTTTCTAAACTTACCCAGCTATCTGCACACTGCCAACTCCAGGTCTCAGAGCACCACTGGCCAGAATTTCCAGGGTGGGGAGTGCATGCCCTGAGTATCTCGCATTTATTGTTAAGGCACAGAGAAGAGGGAGGAGCTAGGGACGGATACCAGGAAGTAATGGAGGAGTTTTTTATGGAAAAACAAGGAGGCTGAATTAAGGTCTACCCTAGACTATAGAGAAAGCTTTTTTTTCTGCAACAGAGACACATTAATGATATATTTGTAGATAGGGAAGCTGGAATTTAGAAAAAAAACAAAAAAAGGTGAACTTAGTCTTTAACCGCTTCAGCCCCGGAAGATTTTACCCCCTTCCTGACCAGAGCATTTTATGCGATTCGGAACTGTATCGCTTTAACTGACAACTGCGTGGTCGTGCGATGTTGCACCCAAACAAAATTGATGTCCTTTTTTTTCCCCACAAATAGAGCTTTCTTTTGGTGGTATTTGATCACCTTTATTTTTTGCGTTATAAACAAAAAAAGAGCGACAATTTTGGAAAAAAAACGCAATATTTTTTACTTTTTGCTATAATAAATTTCCCCCAAAAGTATATAAAAAAAACTTTTTTTTCCTCAGTTTAGGGCGATATGTATTCTTCTACATATTTTTGGTAAAAAAAAATCGCAAAAAGCGTATATTGATTGGTTTGCACAAAAGTTATAGCGTCTACAAAATAGGGGATAATTTTATGGCATTTTTATTATTAATTTTTATTTTATACTAGTAATGGCAGCGATCTGCGATTTTTTTTTTATCAGGACTGCGACATTATGGCGGACACATTGGACACTTTTGACATATTTTTGGGACCATTGCCATTTTTACAGCGATCAGTGCTATAAACATGCATTGATTGCTGTAAAAATGTCACCGGCAGTGAAGGGGTTAACCACTAGGGGGCGATCAAGGGGTTAATGTGTTCCCTATTGTGTGTTCTAACTAAAGGAGGGAGGGGACTGTGTAGGGGAGATGACAGATCAATGTTCATACTCTGTATGAACAGACGATCTGTGTGTTCTCCCCTAAGAGAACCGGAAACTGTGTGTTTACACACGGAGATCCCGGTTCTGCGTGTGCCCTCCGAACGATTGCGGGAGCCCGGCGGTGATTGAGACCGCTGGGCACTCGCATCCGCTCCGTGGGCAAGCAGGAGGCGCGCGCGCCACTAGTGGCCAAATCTGGAAGCGACGTAACATGACAGCGGTTCACGCAGCCGAGCCATGTTGCCGCAGTGCAACTGCGGCGGCTGGTTGGCAAGCGGTTAAAGTATTACTAAACTCACAACAGTAAAATCAGTCTGTATAAGCAGTAAAGCATGCTTGTTATACTCATTGTGGAACCTAAGGGGTTAATCCTCTGCATTGTGTAAAAAGACTGCTTGATCTTATATGCACAGATCTTCCCTCCCTGCACTGTCCCCCTGGACAAGTCCGAATAAGACATAGGCTTTAGAGTCAAGTTGCACATGCTCAGTTTGATGTGTATTGCAAGAGAGGTTTTTTTTTTCTTGGGAGAGTGCATGTGATCAGCACAGGACCAACCAGCACTGCCCAGACATGTCCAGACAGAGGGTTGAGAGCACTGCAGCCTGATAGGACAGCTCAGTGCCGTATGAAAACTCCTCCTAGAAGCTTTACCAGGAACTGATAGAAATCTCAAGACTGCTACGGTATATACTGCTGATGAGAAAAGTTAATTAGCCGTTTATATTTACCAAAATAATTACATTTCCATGTTCTGTGTACTGTGGGAGACCAGATATAGTGAGTCCTGGGTTTATTAACACTTTAAAGCGGAGTTACACCCTAAAGTGAAACTTCCGCTCGTCGGATTCCTCCCTCCCTCCCATAATACAGGTATCTGCACCCACTTCCGGGAATAGCTAGCCGCAAATGCAAGACCAACCCGTTGTGTTCTGGGAAATACACAGTTCCCACAACACAACGGGGACCAGTGTAGACGCGCAGCGCGACTCGTGCATGCGCAGTAGGGAACCGGGCAGTGAAGCCGCAACACTTCACTTCTTCATTCCCTGACCGAGGATGGCGGTAGGGGCAGCCGAGAGACGAGCGATCGATCGGCTTCAGCTGCCGACATCGCTGGACCCTGGGACAGGTAAGTGTCCATTTATTAAAAGTCAGCAGCTGCAGTATTTGTAGCTGCTGGCTTTTAATATTTTTTGTTTAAGTGGACCTCCTCTTTAAGTAGTGCCTAGTTATATAATGTTTTAGTTATTCCACTACCTATACAGATACAATACTCCTTGTAGCCATTATGGAATTAAAAATAAGCATATTATTTCTGTAGCTGAGCCTGGACAGTTTAACTGCTGCATCTGTTTTTTATTATACTCCACTATTAGTTTAGTAGAGAGCCATATGGATAAAGTACAGATGTATACATGTGCATATTACAACCCAGTAGTATATCAATAGGTGAATCTCAGCTCACTTACTATGAAATGAGACATGGCTCAGGTTACAACAATGATACATTAAGGGAAATGGAAAATCCTAATTGTCTGTTATGCAAAAGGATGTGATTTATTTCTTTGTGTGACTGCAGCCTTGCTGTGTGATCGTGGACAATTTCCCTTTGAATTCCATTACACTGTGCAGTCCTCAGAATGATGGACTTTCAGGTGCATAGTTGCCAACATTGTAAAAAAAATGTATAGGGACGCTTTTTTGGCTGTAGGCAGAGTCTTAATATAATTAGGGGCAGGCCATGTGTTTGTAGGCGTGACATAGCAAAAAAGAAAAGTGCGGAGCGCGCAGCGCACCGAAGAATGAGCGTGATTTACGTGAAATGGCTTATAGTGGGCGTGAGTGGCTTATATGGGCGTGGTTCAAATGGGGTTTGGTTGATTAGAGTCTGAGATGAATGAGAGCTGGAGAAAGAAAGGGGAGAAGAGGGAGGGAGAGAGAAAGAAGGAAGGAAGGAAAGAGGGATGGAGGGACAGTAGGCCCAGATCCTACACCACAATAGAAATGTGTATTCCAGAGTTTAACAAATCAGCAGATAAAGATACTCCAAAAACCTGGTGTTAGCGCTTCAATCATCCCAGCACCATGGTTGTTGTGGTGTCAGGTTGATTGAAGTGCATTATTACTATTATTACATTGTAATATAGAACGAAATCATTCAACTCACCATAATCCAGAATCGGTGGGACCCCTGAGCGTGTCACCTGCCACGTCGCCTGCCATCAGGTGCCCCCAGCAGAGTCTGTCCCTGTGTCAGGTGCTTCCAGCATAGTCCGTCCTTGCATCAGGTGCTCCCAGCAGAGTCTGTCCTTACATCAGGTGTCCCCAGCGGTCAGTGTCCCCAGCGGAGTGCCTCTTACATCAGGTGTCCCCAGCGGAGTGCCTCTTACATCAGGTGTCCCCAGCGGAGTGCCTCTTACATCAGGTGTCCCCAGCAGAGTGCCTCTTACATCAGGTGTCCCCAGCGGAGTGCCTCTTAAATCAGTGTTCCCAGCGGAGTGCCTCTTAAATCAGTGCCCCCAGCGGAGTGCCTCTTAAATCAGTGCCCCCAGCGGAATGTTGGCTGCAGACGGAGTGTTGACTGCAGTCTAGCTACATCTCCTCTCGTTCCTTGTGTTCAGTGGAGAGGGAAGGGGCCGGTCCATGCAGCTAACCCCGGCTGGAGAATTGTGAAGAGAGAAGCCGATTCATTGGCTGCACAGATCGGCCCCTCCCCTCTCCACTGAACACGAGGAACGAGAGGAGATGTAGCTGATCACGAGGGGAAAACTCTCGCGGCGGCGCCGGCGGACATTTTCTTGTAGCCAGGAGCCAGAACTGCTGCAGAGGCAAACATTCCAGTTTTTCCATGGACAAAAGGCAAAATCCTGAATCGGGTCGGCCTCCGATCGGGACTGTCCCGGGAAAATCGGGATTGTTGGCAACTATGCAGGTGTAAGATATGTAACATTGGATACCTAAATTTTGGCTATTTAGAGCTCGTTCGCACCATTAGCATTGGATTGCGTAGGGAAGCCTTGGGCAACACAGGACCAAAAAACTGCCTTATGTCCTGTGCTTATGTCAGATCACACCATAGTGCGGCATTGGTGTGCAGTGAAGAAAACAGGACAGGATGCACAACACACTGCAGCACAAAAATTCTACATACACGGTAGAGAATAGAAAATAATTTTAGCGAAATATTGCAGAGTACTCCTGGTACCCTAGGTAAAAGTGAGACATTTGCATTGGGGTAATACCGCTTTAAGAATATGTACAATTTTTTTTTTAAACCTGAGTTTAGTGTCACTTTATTCTGAGACAATTGTATTATACTGCCATCTACATGGGGAGTTGGCACTGGCAAACAAAAAAGCCAACAACAGCCAGATATAAGCCCTCATATTCCCAGCTTGCTTCAGTTCTCCACTAGTGGCCTAGGAGGATTCCTAGAAGTATTTTCTCTATTGAGAAATGTTTACCCCCTTTTTTTTTCTTTTTTTATCCCATTATGTTTTTTTATTTTAGCAAGAGATTTTTCCTTAAGCGTTACCTTATTGTGTTGATGGGTATGTGGAGCTTAATAGCTGTTTCCATTTAAAGTGGTAGTAAACTGCAGAAAAAAACAAAACCTGAAAGACAATAGCATAATGTGCTAGTATGCATTGCATACTAGCACATTATGAAATTCCTTAGAACGAAGCTCCAGCAGCGTGCCCGGTCACTGCTGAGGGGGCTGACATGTTCCCTCAGCGTTTCTTCCGGGTTCGCGGGCTCTGGCGCTGTGAGAGGCCGGAGCTGAGATGCTGTCACTCCCGCACATGTGCGCAGGAGTCCTCCATTCCGGCACGATCCGCTGGACCTCCACAGAGCATGCGTCACTGACGTCAGTGGCTGCATGCAGAGTGAATATCTCTTAAACCGTGCAGGTTTAGGACATATTCATTTTACCAACAGATAAGCCTTATTATAGGCTTACCTGTAGGTAAAAATCACCAAGCGGGCAATACAATCTAGCTTTAAGATATCCATCCAAGAGGTTTGAAGTTCAAAGTACATATTGGAAGTATGTGTGTGTCGATATTCAACTGACCCCCCTCAACCATATAGTAATCACTTCAGCGTGAGAGAACCCATCTTTAGTTTTTTCCATAGCCCCAAATCCAAGGTCAGGAGGTCAAACTCTGGCCTAACCTTGCACCTCCCTGATGCCCAGTTATACCACCTATTGCATTTTGTGGTCAATAGAGTAGGGAGGCACAGGGTGAAGTGTTTGATATAGAATACTCATTTTAATTTTTGCTTGTCAGTAATCAAATATGCTCTTCATAAAGTATGTACAAGAACTTATGTCTTTGCCTGCAACTGGCCTTACTATACATGTATTTTGGTATCTCGGTTATTGCTTACTTAGGTAAATGGACTTTCTCAAATCCTTTTAAAATAATAAACCTCATCTACCTTACCAACTTCTCAATATCTGCCACCCCTCTCTGCCAATCCCGCCACTGGATTCCAATTGCCCAGCACATTCAATTCAGAATACTAACAACATACAAAGCCATTCACAACACTGCCCCAGGCAACTTTACCAATCTTGTCTTAAATTATCACCAAAACTGTCCTCTCTGCTCCTCTCATGACCCCTGTTCTATACCCCCTTTTCTCCTCCTCTCATGCCTGTCCTCCAGGACTTCTCCAGAACCTTCCCATCCTCTGGACCGCTCTACTGCAATCTGTCCGGCTACCTCCTACACTGGCCACCTTTAGGCGATCCCTGAAAACTCATCTCTTCAGGGAAGCCAATTCCACCTCCACCAAACAATTGAACTTTTAATTCTTCCATCAGCTCATCTCTGTTATTACCTTTTGTACCACTTGCCCCACCCTAGTAGATTGTAAGCTGTTACGAGCAAGGCCCATTTAACCCGTATTTTATTGTATTGTATTGGTACTGTCTTTCTTTATATTGTAACGTGCTACGCAGCTGTTGGCATTCTATAAATTCTGTATTCTAATAATAAAAAAATCAGCATTTGATTTCATTCCCCTTATTATTATTAGGTGTTGCGTCTCAGTGCTCCTTATCTTTTCATGTCTACATGCATGTATCCCAGCTATGGCTGTATAACATTTCTCAGGGCAGGTAGGGACAGAGCATTGTCACTCTATAACAGGAAATATCTGAGCAAGGACCTTAATGGCAAAATCAACAGAAATTTAAATGAAAGCTGCAGATTTTAAAATATTAAACATTATTTATGGGTTTACTTTAACAATAAAGATATCATATTCGGGTAAATAGTGATTTAGTTTTATCCCCTATGACTTTATTTTGAATGTTGAACTCTTGTTCAGCAGACTATCTTGAAAATTATATGGTAAGATTGTAACCTATGACAAAGATTGCCAAGAAGGATTAATTACAGTATCTCTTTATCGTAGAATATCAAAAACCTAGACTTTATTTGGTCTTCCTAAAACTGGCGCATGCAAAATCTGATGCAGCTCTGCATAGAACCCAATCAGCTTCCGGGTTTTATTGTCAAAGCTTAATTGGACAAGTTAGCGTTAGAAGCTGATTGGCTACTATGCACAGTTGTCCCAGATTCTGAGTGCTCCAGTTTTAGTAAATATCTCCCTTAGTTGTTCAAACAAGTGGCCGTACAATCTGGACGTACAATCCTCATTTTTTGTGTGCTTGCATGAATAGGGTAACCACAGAAAAGAAGATGTTTTAACTTTCTCTCAATTCCAATGATTCAGTCTCCAAAAAATTCTGAGGATGATCCCATAAAAGGTACCACAGCTTTCTATTTTAATCTTTTAAGTCATCCAAGTTGGTCTGTGTATTGGTTTGGGTTATGTAACCATGGGCACTGTGTACAGGCTGTTGTGACGTTTCGTGTACACGATGCCGACAGTGATTATTATGTGAATTTACACCGCCGCTGCATTCTGTTCTTCATCTCTGAACTGTGTAATTGTTTAAACCTCTGTCGCTCTGCAGAAAATTGATGATACCTCCATAGTTTCCATTGGACAGGGTACAGTGGTCGTATTTCATGTGAAAAACAAAAGTCTAATTCGAAAACCATAAGATGATTGCTTATGGTTCAGGGCTGAGATGCACATGGCCGGCTCGCCATGATTGCTGGAATGGTTCCAGGCCTGGGTTTTTTTTGTTTGTGTGCTCAGGTTCTGGAAAGATAATTTTCAGATATCATTCACTGCGCTCTTGGCTTTTGAGAGGCTGAAAAAAGTTAATATCCTCACTTTACACATAGGATGCTCTTGGCGAAAGCTTGGAGTATGCCTTGATTTATAACACTTGATATGGATTTTGGCATCTTTCAACTCAGCAGTTTTAACCATTTAAGCATTGGACATTTGTTATGTTACAGACATTCTAGAGGAAATATGTTTTTTTACGTTCTGGGAGAATATACATTATGTTACCAATAGTATTGGAATGCCTGCCTTTACACGCATATGAACTTTAATGGCATCCTGGTCTTAGTCCATAGGGTGCAATTATGAGTTGGCCCACCCTTTGCAGCTATAACAGATTCAACTCTTCTGGGAAGGCTGTCCACAAAGTTTAGGAGTATGTCTATGGGAATGTTTGACCATTCTTCCAGAAGGTCATTTGTGAGGTCAGGCGCTGATGTGGACAAGATGACCTGGCTCGCCGTCTCCGCTCTAATTCATTCCAAAGATGTTCTATCGGGTTGAGTATAGGACTCCACCCCAACCTCACTCAGCCATATCTTTATGGGCCTTGCTTTGTGCACATATCCAAATCATTTGATGGAGGGGGGATTATGGTGTGGGGTTGTTTTTCATGGCTTGGGCTTGGTCCCTTAGTTCCAGTGAAGGGAATTCTTAAGGCGTCCGCATACCAAGACATTTTGGACAATTTCATGCTCCCAACTTTTTGGGAACAGTTTGGGGGTGGCCCCTTCCTGTTGCAACATGACTGCGCACCAGTGCACAAAGCAAGGTCCATAAAGACATGGATGAGTGAGTTTGGGGTGGAGGAACTTGCCTGGCCTGCACAGAGTCCAGACCTCAACCCGATAGAACACCTTTGGGATGAATTAGAGCGGAGACTGCGAGCCAGGCCTTCTTGTCCACATCAGTGCCTGACCTCACAAATGTGCTTCTGGAAGAATGATCAAACATTCCCATAGACACACTCCTAAACCTTGTGCACAGCCTTCCCAGAAGAGATTGAGCAGTTATAGCTGCAAAGGGTGAGCCAACTTAATATTGAACCCTACGGACTAAGACTGAGATGCCATTAAAGCTAATGTGCGTGTAAAGCAGTGATGGCAAACCTTGGCACCCCAGATGTTTTGGAACTACATTTCCCATGATGCTCAACTACACTACAGAGTGCATGAGCATCATGGGAAATGTAGTTCCAAAACATCTGGGGTGCCAAGGTTCGCCATCACTGGTGCAAAAGGCAGGCCTCCCGAAACTTTTGGTAATATAGTGTAGACAATAATATAATGTAATGCAGTATGTCCTATTTATCGTGACACTTGAATTAATTGTACAAAATCACACTGAAGCCATTTACTAATTATATAAAAGCATTTTTAAAATTTGTATACGTATTTGCATTAATACTACAAAAACTGGGAGAAAGAAAGAAACTATAATATAAAAAAGTGTAAACAGAAAAAAGTAATGAAAAAGGATAGTAGAGCAGTATTTTATTTTCTTGGGTTGAATTACAGCTGAATGGCAAGTTTTCACTTCCCAGTACAGTATTGGGTTTTATAGACGTACAAATAATGTCATAACACATAAATTCATCTAATCTGATTTCCTCCCAAGGCCTTGCTCACCCTGCAGTCTATGTTGTATAGCAGATTAATTCCCCAATGAGCATACAGGACAGCACTGTATTCTATGACCTGTGTGAATTTGGCACACCCAGTGTGATATGTTCAGAGAGATGACATGATGGAAACACTAGGTCATGAAAAGGAAAATGAAGTAATTGCATGTTTCCTCCGTCGTTTCAGCTGCAGGTGAGACCCCTGATGTTATTTGACATTGACAATAGCACAGTACAAGCCATGTTATCTGCCCACCCTGGGGAGCTGTATAATAAATCTGAAACTAGAAACATATGCTGCAGTCATGCAGACCCTTGTGGAAGCGTACCTTGTGGAATATAAAGCTACAGCAATAGCTACTTCTGTAATTTGGCTTTTCTTTGACTAGTCTCTCCAGCCCCCGCATTTACTTTACTTTCATCCTTCCCAAGATGTTGTGCCACTTACATGCCAGGAAAGGAATCTGCACTGCCCTTCTTCTGTGTTCTGAGTTGGCAGACTTCTTGGAGCCATGGGGCAAGAAATCACTGTGATACATTTAAATTTCTGTTTTCTCTTAAACCCATTGCTGCTTTTGTGTTGTTCTGCACAAGACGGCATAACCAAAAAGCTATCTTGTAGTCATGACTCACTAATGCAATCCCTTCGGGAAAGTCTGTGAAAGCAAATGTTACTTTTCCAACTCTCGTTTCAGAATAAGTTGTTTTTAAATAGAAAACTACAGTAGGCCTAATGCATCTGAGAAATAGATATACTTTCGTATAGTCATCTCCAAAATCCCTTTTATGTTCCCCTGTCCATGCTCCTGCCAGTGCCGCACCCATACAAATCTCCTGGCCAGTTCTATTTATTCCCATGGGGAGACCAATGGTCATTGGGACATGATAGGGATGACTTTTCATAGGGATGAATGGGATTTTGTCAATGCATGTGCAGGAGAAGTAAGGGAACCTATGCAGTCAAAAAGTGATATTTTACTTTATTATAAAGCCTGGCTAGCTTTCTCAGCCTCTGGCTTCTTTATACGCCTTGGGTAATGATTCTTGACTTTTCAGCTGTTCATCTTATGCCCTGTACACACAATAGGATTTTTCGATGAAAAATGTGTGATAGGACCTTGTTGTTGGAAATTCCGACCGCGTGTAGGCTCCATCACACATTTTCCATAGGAATTTCCGACACACAAAGTTTGAGAGCTTGCTATAAAATTTTACGACAACAAAATCCGTTGTCGGAAATTCCGATCGTGTGTACACAAATCCGACACACAGTGCCACGCATGCTCAGAATAAATTAAGAAACGAAAGCTATTGGCTACTGCCCCGTTTATAGTCCCGATGTACGTGTTTTACGTCACCACGTTCAGAACGATCGGATTTTCCGACAACTTTGTGTGACCGTGTGTATGCAAGACAAGTTCAAACCAACATCCGTCGGAAAAAAATCCATGGATTTTGTTGTCAGAATGTCCGATCAATGTCCGACCATGTGTACAGGGCATAAGGGTTTTGGGTGTCCTGACTCATCTTTGTGTGACCCAGCACCTCCTGTTACATTCTTTATCATAAAATAAAGATTCCATGGGGGAAAGTAAAAACCTGGCCACAGCAGATGTGCAGATATCTCCTCAATAGCATCACGACCCAAGTTGAGGACCCTGCTCCTTAGTGTGGCTGCTTTCACTGAAAGTGGAATCTAATTGGTAGCTGGTGTTCTGCCAAGGACCCCCTCATAGAGGTTAGAGCCAAGCTACTTGCTACCCCCAGGTCATTTAACAGATACTCATAGAGAAGGGAAGGTGCCAGGTAATGAGGAACGGGAGTGTGAGAGAGGCACAAGGCATTGGGTAGCTGGAACCAAAAAAGAGGCTAGAGGCTGTGGGTACAGGGATGGCAAAGCTGTGGCTGCTGTGGAGGTAGCTGTGGTGCAATGAAGGCTGCAAGTGCAGTGTGGATTAAAGCTGTGGATGATGTGGGAGACCATGCTGGGGTGCAACAGAGGCTTTGGTTAGGGGTGCAACACTATCTGGCCTGCCAGTACATTGGTGGCTGGGCTTCGGGTGCAGCAGAAACCAGACTGGGATACATCGAAAACTTTGGCTGTGGGTGCAGTGGTGGGCAGCCTGAAATGCAGCAAAGACTTTGAATGCGGGTGCGTTGCTAAGGCAGTAGGCAAAAACTATTTCAGTAGCTCAGAGATGTGTGGACTCAATGCTTAAAGGACTAAATGCCCTACTCGTATAGAAATTTGGGTCTAGCGCACTGCTGCATCATGTGACACGGCCATGACATTCTGGGTAAAACACACGAAGTGCTCGCGGTCACTTGGAAAAGAGAAAGTAGCACTGCATTGTGGGAGGTAGGTAGCGATGACAAATAATCTCTAATATCTTTTAAAATATTTTATCGGATAAACTCTCCACCATTTACCAAAAAAAGGTAAATATCAGTTTTAGTTGTACTGTCCCTCTAAAGATTTGGAGAAACCAATCAGATTCTTTTTTCTTGGTTAGAGAATATAGGAAAGCATGTGTTTGGCCGCTGTGGACATAACATATATACTTAACAAGCCAAGATCAGGCACACAAACAATGAATGTAGAAATGCATGTAGCTCTAATGACCATGTACTGTATGCTTGATAACTTAAAAAAGTAGCACTATTCAATATCTATATGTAAATGTTGTCAGCCTTTTAGACACTGTAACCAAAAGAGAGTTTTTTACTGCAACTTAGATTTATGAACATATCACATATGTAGCCATCATGCAGAGTGAAAGGGGTAAAAAAACACAAAAAAAAAAAACAAGAAAAATCCCTGGATTTTAGGGTTGGATATGGGGATCTCAAACAGTACATTTTGTTTTTTTTAAAAAAAAGTCTCACGTGGGTAACTTAATGTAACTATTCTAGATACAGATAGTGATTAGAGTTCTTCTTTATTACAGGAGCCTTAAATAAATAAGGAGGTAATAAATATTGGAAAAAAGTGGAATGGATTGTTGCCAGTGTCTTTTGAATGCATTATATAAAGGGAAAAAATGATGCTCCTTAGGCTCCTGTAAAAACACTAGTGTGATTTGGTCACACAGGATCGCATGACAATGGAAATCACATTGTTTTTAATGGTGCCTGTTCGCATCAATGCAACTCAGCATTGCTCAATTTTGGAAAAAGTTCCTGTACTACTTTGGTGCGATTCTAGTCCAATTTTGGCCTCATAGAATAGGAAAAACACTTAAAAGTAGCATCAAAGCTGCATCCAAGTTGCACTACATAATCGCACCGAAAGTTGGATCAATATCAGAACGCAGTAGTGTGAACGTAACCTTGGAGTTTTTGGCCTGTAACAGGACATGTAACCTGTCTGTGCAGCAATGACTGTGTGGCATGGTCATTATAAAACCCTCATCAGTCTAATGTTTTGATTAGAAGTGGCAGTCTTTTATGAGGTTAAGTGGTTTGTACTGCTGCAGTTCCAATAAAAAAAAAAATCCACCATCCATGAATTAAGGGCCTAGGCTACTTGGTCAGCATTCTGACTACTTTGCTGGGCCCTGCCATGGTTGTGTAGTCCAGACCCGTGCATCTGCCTCTACTTTGCTGCACCATTATATACAGATGTGAATGTTTATTTCTACAAGCTTACGGCTGATTTGTTTATGCACAGGAGTCATTTTTTGGTCTGAATGAAAAGGAAATCATATTGGTGCATTCAAACAAAATATTTAAAAACAGTTCTCGAGCCAAATTTAAAAGCAGATTATTGTTTTAAAGTGATGAGTTGTTGAAAGCACCAACTATAACCAGTTAACTTTACTTGGTAGAGCGGAGAAGGAAAAGCGACCATATATGAGCTGAAATGTGTTCTTCCTTATCAATGCATGTTAAGTGCACTAGATGACCAAATTTATCAATGTAATGGTAGATTATACTGTGTATGACAATGGCTTGTACATGATATTTTAGTTGTGATTAATGCTGAGCAAAGTTTTTCTTTAAAGCTGAACTCCAGACAAAGATATAAATCCTCAGTTGCCAAACGATTTTATACTTCTGTCTATGCAGTCCTGAGATATTACACAGCCCTTATAGACAGCACAGCCAGGATGGTGACCTGGATGTTCTCAACTGCAGTTATCCAATATAGGCTGCCCACCTTTCTGCTCCAGCATTTAATTGGACAATAAGGGATATCAGACTGATGAGCTCAGCGGACTACTTTCCCCCGTTAGCGGCATATTCCTTGCTAGTATATTTGCAGGCAACACATCTGATTGATATCAAGTCAGATTCAGGTATGTACACTAGCTTGAATAAAAATTACATGAAATTTTCATTTGTTAACATTCAACTACTATTAATTGATGTTTATATCAGGTTTATTGGCAGAGCATGGACCCACCACTTTTGCGGACCACTTTTGCAAGTTGCAGTTACTAAAAGTAAAATGTACTTTTGTTGCGGTATAACCATTTCTCCAGGTCAGTAATATACCTTACAAAGATTTAAACATGAAAACCACTGATCTGATACAGCAGGATCCCAGAAACCAGCAAGCTCCTCTTAAAGGATCAAGTCCCTTTTATAGGCTGTAGAGTTTGATCTTGGTTTCCAAAATCCCACCGTGTTGGTTGGTTCGTTATTCTGCATGTCTAAAGCAGTTGGACAAGGACTATGGTCCAGGTGTATATCAGGGATGTGGGTGCCTTAGGTATGAGGTAGTTGGGACAGGAATGTCTCACATACCAGATTTTTTGGAATTCCAGACAAAAGGTGCATTTTTTGTATTACTACGTAGGCACAATTACAATTTTTAGATGTTCCCTATGACACAGCAAATCTTCAGTTTTTCAGTTCAGGTCCAATTTAATGAAACTTAGCCTTACAAAAGAAAAGTTCCCCCTTGGTAACATGTACAACCAATAGACACGAGTCAGAGAGACATTACTTTTATAACCCCAGCCAGACTTCTATGTTTTATTTCCGCCATTATATAGAGGGTTCCGCCAATCTCTAGACCAGCATCTGAGTAGTATTTGTCTGTCTCAGTGGGGTGCAAAGATGAGGAGTCTACATATTGACCCTGAGACTATACTAGACTGGAGTAGCTATGGATTTTTATGTTTATTTTTGTTGTGGAATGACTCACTTTAAAGGTGGCCAACAGCATCAGGGGAAACAAAATGTAACTTAAAGTAGAAGTTCACCCCAATACTAAAATCTCTAAATCTACTGGCATCCACAATCTAAGACTAACCTATCTAGCCCTGTAAAGAAGGAACCACTATACATACCTTTTCTGAAGCTGATCTGGTTCCGGTCCCGTGCTGAGCTGTCAACGGCGGCTTCTCTGTGGAGGCGGGTGCAGAGGCGGCAGCCGACAACAGAAGCCCCATAGTAACTCTACAGGTGACGTCATTTCTCAGGCATTTCACTGCCGCTGACGGCTGTGTCCTGCACAGAACTTACGCCGCTGGAGACCGGACCAGAGCGGCTTCAAAAAAAGAATTATTCTTAGATTGTGGATGCCAGTAGATTTAGAGATTTTAGTATTAGGGTGATCATCCGCTTTAACCATGTATACTTTGTATATATAGACAATTGGGAGGAGATTTACTAAAACTGGAGAGTGTAAAATCTGGTGCAGCTGTGCATGGTAGCCAATCAGCTTGTTCAATTAAGCTTTGCCAAATAAACTGGAAGCTGATTGGTTTCTATGCAGAGCTGCACCAGATTTTGCACTCTGCTGTTTTAGTAAATGAAGCCCTAAGTGTCCAGATTTATCAGTGTGGGCTCTGGTGGCCAATTTGAAAGGGACCAAGAAGAATGAATGTGCAAAAATCTGTGCTTTTTCACCACTGCTTTTCCTTTATACTCACTTTGCAATCGAACAGATTAACAAATGCATGTTTGATGAAAGGTTTAGTGTGATATAAAGCTGGGTTCACACTTATGCGAAATGGATGCAGGTTTCCCCGCATCCAATTTGCATGACAGGAGAGTGGGACCAGCTCTCAATGGAGCCAGTTCACACACCTCCAGGGCAGCCGTGGTCCGCATTTGGAAAGAGTCCTGTGCGTCTGGTTCCGAATCAGGTGCAAATTCAGGCAGAAATTCAGACTTGATTTGCACCTGAATCGGTGAACAGGGACGCACTGGTCCCCCTGCTGTGAGCCACGGCCTTACACTGATATTAGTGAAAAAGTAATTTTTTTATATAGAGGGAATACTGAGATATGAAAGGGGCAGATGGATTTGCTTTTCAATAAGGGACAGTTGAGAGCCATGGAAGTAAATCTGGCCATAGTTGGGTTATTTTTTTTCATTCAGCCAGCTGGCTGAACAAAATTTTTTTTAATGGATTCATCCTTCTTTACAAGCGAGGTGGATAGAGGAATCCTCCCCGCTGAGTTATTGTATTATTGCAGCAGGACTCTCTGCTGTCAGAATACATTGATCAGCCTGAATGACTGCAGCCACTCATCTCGAAAAGTTTTCTGGCATTCTGTTCAACGAAAGTCTATTTGACAATTAACTTGTGTCGACCAGGAATGCTGACAAGTTGATCAATATTTGGCTGGTCCCTGATTTGGTAATTTTCAAGACCAAATGACCAGTTTTTGGAAACCTGGATTTCCCTCTGGAACTGGGTAACAAAAGTCTGAAATGCTTACTCAAATTGGGTGAATTCCCAGTCATAGACTTTCAAAACTCATAAGGCTAGTGTCTCACCAGCCCTTTCCCCCTTATCCTCCTTTCGTACCTGCATCGCTGTTTAATTCTATCTTAAACTCACTCCCTATCCCCTCTTTTCTGCTCATACCCTGCATCTTATTTACTAGTATATCTGGGAGCTCACAATCCACTACCACCACCTCATTATAGATTGGATCCTTCTATTCTACATATTATTATTATTATGCAGGATTTATTTAGCGCCAGCAGTTTGCGCAGCGCTTTACAATGTAAAGGGAGACACTAAACCAACAGCACAATTCAAATCAAGAGTGTTAGAGGAGCCCTGCTCCTGCAAGCTTACAATCTAAGAGGGAGGAGCTTGTTAAACAAAACATAGGGACTGTGAGGGATGAACTTATGAGTGGAGTAGAAGATTTGGTTGTTAGATGGAGGCAGGATAGGCCTCCCTGAAGATATGAGTTTTCAGGGATCGCCTGAAAGTGGACAGATAAGTAGGAGATAACTGGACAGATTGGGGTAGGGAGTTCCAGAGGATGGGAGAGGTTCTTGAGAAGTCCTGGAGATGAGCATGGGAGGAGGAGACAAGGGAGCTAGAGAGTAGAAGGTTTTGGGAGAAGCGGAGAGGACGATTTGGGTGATATTTAGAGATAAGATCAGTGATGTAGCTCGGGGCAGAATTGTGAATGGCTTTGTACATTATTGTTAGACCCCTTTCACACTGGGGTGCTTTGCAGGCGCTACAGCACTTAAAATAGCACCTGCAAAGCACCCTGAAACAGCCGCTGCTGTCTCTCCAATGTGAAAGCCCCGAGGGCTTTCACACTGGAACGTGCACTGGCAGGACGCTGA
Organism: Lithobates clamitans; assembly: GCA_037952925.1. Taxonomy (NCBI): domain Eukaryota; kingdom Metazoa; phylum Chordata; class Amphibia; order Anura; family Ranidae; genus Lithobates; species Lithobates clamitans. Next base: position 10,739,029 of record JBBGZY010000723.1, read on the forward strand.
AAAAAGTCCTGCTAGCAGCATCCTTGGAGCACTAAAGGAACGGTGTATACACGGCTCCTAAACTGCTCCTGCCCATTGAAATCAGTGGGGCAGAGCGGCTATACTGCCGGCATAGCGCTGCTGTAGCGGCGCTTTGCAGGCGGTTTTAAATCTTTTTTGGCTGCTAACGGGGGTTCAAACCTCCCCGCTAGTGGCTGAATACCGCCGCTAAAACGACGGTAAAGCGGCGCTAAATATAGCGCCGTTTTACCGCCGACACCGCTCCCGTCCCCAGTGTGAAAGGGGCATTAGTGTTTTGAATTTTATTTGTTGGGCAATGGGAAGCCAGTGGAGGGATTGGCAAATAGACTGAAGAGGGAATAGCTTGCGGAGAGGTAGGCCAATGAGGAGGAAGTTGCAATAGTCAAGGCGAGAGATAACAAGGGAGTAAATAAGTTGCTTAGTGGTGTCAACGGTTAGAAAGGGGCATATGACACATATGGAAACTTTGACTATCAGACATATTGCCTCTAGACTTTCATACCGCATGAAGTTGAGGCAATTACAAATTAGTCAATTTCAGACATGCAGAAGACCACATTTAGCATAATACTCTACTTACTTATCTAAATATATATATGTAATGCTTGTAACATATTGTAAGGTATCAATTGCATGGACACATTTGAGTATTCAATATTCTAATATATATATATATATATATATATATATATATATATGACCAGATGGAGTTGGAAAATGTAATGTGTATGGACTGCTGCCTAAATCAGTATTTTTGATTTGTTGATTCAATAAAAAGTGTGTCTACCTACCTAACAGTTTATTGTCCCACACACCAGAGACATGCTGGAAGGTGAACTGACTCCTGTCTATAAATGTGAGATAGGGACCTTAGATTGTAAGCTCCTTGAGGGCAGGAACTAATGTGATTTTACAATATATATGTAAAGTGCTGCATAAATTGACTGCACTATATAACTACCTGTAATAAATAAATAAAATAAATTGTTGGACTTGATTTTTTAGGTAGGCCTTTAGACTACATAGTTTTATGACAAAGTTTTTAGATACGCCAGATCAAAATTTCATTGTATGTAGCTAGGTTATTACAGTTAAAGTGGAATTCCAGTCAGAACTGATTCTAAATGTACCGTATATACTCGAGTATAAGTCGTTCCGAGTATAAGTCGAGGCCCTAATTTACCACAAAAAAAATGGGAAAAACTTATTGACCCGAGTATAAGACGAGGGTGAGAAATGCACAGCTACTTTAAGTGGAAAAGAGGGTCAACAATGCCCATTTGCAGCATCACTGTGCCCATTTGCATGCCTCACTGTGCCCATTTGCAGCCATAGGTCCCCTGAACTGCAAACTCGGTAGTTAAGGGTTCCTAGATGCCCCCTAGCTGCAGCCAAAATTTGGGGTCTCTGAACCCAAAGGGTCCCGAAATGACATTGCTGCAGATAGACACAGTTGACCGAATTTGGGGCCCCTATTCTCGGGGCCACTTAGTGCTAAGAACCCCAAATTTGGTGTGCAAACCCAGTGGAACTAGCACCATAACATTTCCAAAGCTGGGGTTTCTAGCACAAAGTGGCCCCGAGATACAGGGCCCCAAAAATCAGTTCAGAAAATGTCAAGCACTTTTCTGCAGCAGAGAATGACATTTTCCGAACCAGTTTTGGGGCCCCGTATCTCAGGGCCACTTGGTGCTAGGAACCCCAGCTTTGTATATGTTATGGTACCAGTTCCACTGGGTTTGTACACTAAATTTGGGGTTCCTAGCTCCAAGTGGCCCTGAGATATGGGGCCCCAAAGTCGGTTCAGAAAATGTCAAGCACTTTTCTGCAGCAGAGAATGACATTTTCCGAACCGATTTTGGGGCCCCGTATCTCGGGGCCACTTAGTGCTAGGAACTTCAGCTTTGGATAGGTTGTGGTACCAGGTCCACTGGGTTTGCATACCAAATTTGGGGTTTCTAGCACTAAGTGGCCCTGAGATACGGGGCCCCAAACTCGGTTCGGAAAATGAATTTTTTTGCTGCAGAAAAGTGCTTGACTCGAGTATAAGTCGAGGGGGGCACTTTCAGCACAAAAAAATGTGCTGAAAAATTCGACTTATACTCGAGTATATACGGTACTCTCTGCCATGATATAAGCTTAATCTATCTTGCCCTGTAAAGCAAAAAATCGCTGTACTTTGCTGTTTTGCAGCAGCTTCGGTCCCAAACTGAGCTGTTGCCGGCGCCTTCAGTTTGTTGGTGTGTGCAGGAGAGGTAGCCGACAATAGTAGCCCCATAGTAACTCTATGGGTGACTTCTCAGCAATTGTCAGTTCTCTCCTGCAAACAGCATCTGCCGCTGGAGACCGGATCGGCTTCAGAAAAGGTAAGTATATAGTGAATTTTGCTTTACAGGGTTAGATAGATTAGGCTTAGAATGTGGCAGAGAGTAGGTTTAGCTTTGGCTAGGTTTTGACTGGAATTCCACTTTAATACGGTTACATTGTGCATGGCCTAGATCGTGCATATACTGTAAAGAAATATAGTATTCATATGTATAGAAACCAGAGTCAAGCTGTAGACTACCAACGTCCAGACTAAGCATTAGGTATCCAGTCTGTTGGCTTTTAAGTTTCCTGGAACAAGTCTGAAGACTGTCACAGTTGAATGAGAGTGTTGTGAATTATACTACAGTGATGGACATTGAGAATGTCAAGTGAAAGTCTCTTTAAATATGAGGCTCCATACATATGTATATGATACTTCCAACAAAACCTCTGCAGATGTTAGTTTGTGATTTCCATCCCCTGGTGTAAGATTAGCCTGCTTAATTCTTCATTTCATCATCCTCATAGAGGCGCTGGAAACCCCATCAATAAACTGGTTAAGCTAGTCGCTCCTGACAGCAGTTGTGTGGATTTTGGAGAAGTGGTGTGCAAATGAAGTCAGACATAGCCAGAGTGATTTCGCTGGCAGCCGGGAGTGACAGACGGCAAAGCGTGATTCCTGCTAGAGGAAATGTAACTGGCGCGCGTTGCCTGCGACACTATAAAGATCTATTACCCATTACATTTCAGGTTACAGGGGAGTAAAATATCATGGCTGATGGCCCACAGGGGAGATAACGTGAGCATTACTGCAAAAGGTACACACTCTTCAACCACAAGAATTTTGTGTTTCTAGACATGGCTTCCCTGTCTAGTGCTTTTTGTACCATAGACCATCACACAATGTCATGAGAGCTGACAGTATTAGAACCGTACCAGCTACAGGGCAACCTACTCTGGAGACAAGGGCCTAACAGGCCACCTCTGACCTCCAGTACTAGGCCTTGTTTACACAAGCTGCAGAGGGGCATTGAAAACAGACCGTTGATCCACTTTTTTACTTGCCACTAAAGCTGGTCATACATGGACCAAAATTCAGCAAATGCAGCAGGGACCAGCCAAGATTTGATCCATGTATGGGCAGGCTGATTGTAGCCAGGTCAATCCATCGATCGACTTGCCTGTTTGATTTTTGCATGCAATTACTACTGGTGTCTCCATAAAAAATACCTGTCACCTGCCCAAGGATAGTTCATGTGGGTGTGGTTGGTAACCCCTTGTGATAGCAAAAATGTTACATTAAAAAAAAAAAAAAAAAAGTACCAAAAAAAATGAAACGTAACCCCTGTTGCCCTGCGCACACACTCACAAATGCAAACGTGCACACAGCATGCGCACCTGTACGTAAACTGTGCACCACACATGTAAGGTATTGCCATGAACATCAGAGTGAGAGCCACCATTCTAGTGACGTACAGTGGGTATAGAAATGAATCACTCCCATTTAAAATAATCACATTTTGTTGCTTTGCTGACTGAAATGAACACAGACACAGTTTTTGTTTTATCTTGCTTATAACATCCAAGTGAAAGATATAACACCAACATGCCAGAAAAAAAAATTAAAAACAGAATCACTGAGTTGGAAATAGGATCACCCCCCTCCTAAAAATGACTTGTAAACTCAATCAGGTGTAGCTAATCACCTTCTCCATGGCACACAAAGCCATTTGACTTTCAACTTTGATCAGCTGTGTTCATTTTGATTAGCTCAGCATGAAAAGAGCTTTCCTGGAGCATTTCAGTCCCTAGTAGTGCAACTGAAGCAAACAATCAACTATGGGGGGCAAGGCACTGTCAAAAGATCTCCGGGATAAAGTTGTGGAGAAGCACAAGTCAGGAGATGGATACAAAAAAATGTCAAAGGCTTTATCATTGCCTAGAAGCACAGTGAAGTCTATTATTCAGAAGTAGAAGGTATTTTGTACAACACAGACCCTCCATGGATCAGGACGTCGCTCCAAACTAGATGAAAAAGCCAAGAGGAAACTGGTCAGAGAGGCTACCAAGAGACCTACAGCAACTCTGAAGCAGAAATTTATGAGAGTGGTAATTGTGTGCATGTGACAACAGTATCACACATTCTCCACAAATGTGGCTTGTATGGGAGGGTTACAAGAAAAAAGCCACTCCTCAAGAAAGGCCACATACAGTAACAACTGAGCTTTGCCAAAACGCACCTTGAAGATTCTGAGGCCACATGGAAAAAGGTGTTAGTGGTCAGATGAGACTGAAATTGAATTATTTCTGGTGGAAATCCAATACAGCTCACTATACAAATAACACCATTCCTACAGTAAAGGTGAATGTCGTTTCATGGCCTAGTCAGAGCCCAGACTTAAACCCCATTGAAAATCTGTGGAACAACTTGAAGACTGCAGTCCACAAATGGTCTCCATCAAATTTAACTGAACTTGAGCAGTTCTGCAAAGAATCCTTTTTCTAACTAAGTGATTCTGTTTTCCAATTTTTTAACAAAATTTCTGAGATGTTGGTGTTATGTCTCTCAGTTGGATGTTATAATTAAATACAGCTGGATAAAACAAAAAACGTATCTGTCTTCATTTCAGGCTGCAAAGCAACAAAATGTGATTATGTTCTGTACCCACTGTAGCGCTTCATTAACTCTAAACAGATGAGTAGTAAAGACTTTTTTGAAGCATCAACTATGGGGATTTTTGGGTACCATGGTTTTCACAATATTACAGGGTACAATTTAAAGACTTGACATGATTGATATCTATTTACTCGATGCGATCTTTTATATTTTACTAAAAAAGTTGGATGTTTGTGTGCATTCAAATTCATTTTGTTATATATTTATATATATATATTTATATATATATATATATATATATATATATATATATATATATATAAATTTTTAAGCCATTTTATAGTTAAAAATGTAGGTTTTTACACGTGTGCGAAATATGTAACAAAAATTGCTCTAAAGAAGAAGTGGCTAAGTTTTAAATAGAGATGTATAATAAGAATGCCTAACTGAGATAAATATATTTCTGGTTTTCTGTTTTAATATCATTGGGATATGCAAATAGAGGGTATATGTGTAGCCCAGGAGTGAAGTCATAGACATGTTAAGCTGGCTGGAGTTTTGTTTGGTCTTAGGCCTCCTGCACACTGCAGCTTGAAAAAGCTCAGTACAGCTTTTTTTTTTTACTGAGCTAAAATACAGCCCAATAATCATAATGTGTCTATGCACACAGGCACATAAACAAGAGCTGTGCATTCTTCAGTAAAAAAAAAATAGAAAAATCTGCATTTTTGGTCAGTAATTTACAGCTATGCATGCAAATACACACGATTGTGTGCAAATGACCATTTACACATTTTGCAGAACAAAAACGTGAGAATACGTTTCTGCACGCGTGCGTGAATTTGCATGAAAATGCACGCAAATACATTGAAAAAGGGAAAAAAAAAAACTTTGGAAAAAGTAGATGCTCAAACAGGAGTATTGTGTGCAAGAGGCCTTAAAGCGGACCTTCTGTCATTTTTTCAACTTTCCATCTATTAAACCTTCTGCCCTTGTTATTTTAACTTTGGATAGGAAAACCTTTTTGTTTCTTCCAGTAACTACCTTATACAGCCCACTTCCTGTTTCTTGTCTGGAAAAAAGCCTAGGCTTATGACATCATGCACAGCTCTCTCTCTCTCTCTTGAGAGTTTGCCAGGAAGGGAGGAGGGGTGAGTCATAAGAGGGCCAATGAAAGTTGCAGAGCTGGAGGTGTGTGTCTGTGTAAATCCAGGAAGTGAACAGGCAGCAGCTTCAGCTGCCCACAGTAAAATGGATGCAGCCAGACTCAGTGGATGGAGATTTCTGCAGCATATTTGGCAAGTACAGAATCACAGTATATAGAAAATAATATGCAAAGTGGTTGGAGGGAAGCTTTAAAATGGCAAAGATGTTTTTATTACAAATTGTGTGAGCAGGCTGCAGTTCCTCTTTAATCTGGCTCTGGCCAGTATTTCGTATTGCTTTAATATGCGGCCAAGTGTTCTCTGGTTCCAAGTCATGCTCTCTGTTTCAAGAAGGTTTTTATGACACCGAATCAAAGGCCTCCAGTGGGAGGGGCCAAGCTTACTTTTACTGGCAAATTTGCATATACATTTAGCTGCTTGTATCTCTAGATTTATAGAATGTTTTGAAATGCATTTTCATTGGAGATAACCTCCTACTTTTTTCATCCTATGCTTGGTATGCATTGGCTTTTGGGACGGATTTCCTTTAGCTACTGGTGGTCGTCTTCTAATATATTGTTTTTCTGTGTGTGTTCCTTCTGATGGATTTCTGTGAACACATTCCACAAAGAAAATAGATTTATAAGGCCTCCTCCAGAGCTATTTAGGAACAATCATAGAAATTTTTTAAGAAAATGTTTTTAGTTTATTGTCTTAAAGATGATTGCCAAATCCTCAAAAATGTAGTGACGAGAGATGACTCATTCAATCTCGTGTCACAACAATGTGGTTTTGTAATTTTCTCTTCTCCCCCCCGAGAAACCATTAAAAACGAAACTCAGTGCCGGCGAATGAAACTGATCAAGTGTTTTAAATTATGTACTCAGAACAGGCTATTTGCCAGCCTGCTCATTGGAAATAGGCTGCCGCAACAGAAATTGTATAATTTACACTGACAATGCTAATGTGCCGTTTACATTTCAAGTATCCCAGCTTTTAACTATACAACCAAACAAAGTCCAAACTCTCTGCAAACTGTTTGTGTAAAATGAAACCGCCAAGTGTATTTTTAGTCTGGATGTGTACGCAGATAAGATACGCTTCACTGGATCTGATGATGTATGTCTATGGAGATCTACAGTACTGTGCACGTGTTTGTCAGCCCCACAATATGGTAATATTAGCAAATGGATTATTTGGCAGTTCTAGATTGTGTTGAAGTTTAATGTTGGTTTGTGTCAATGTATACGCACTCGCACGTGTAAAGTTAAAAGCCTGGTGTCATTAAGGAAGTCCAGATTGAAATGTTCACAGGGGTTGACTGACCATTCGGGCTCTCGGGCACTGCCCGAGGGCCCCATGCCACTAAGGGGCCCCATCAGAGTTGCCAGCCTAAATAAAACCAGGGACAGTATGTAAAAATCTGTGTTTTTTTAAAAATCCCAAGATTATAGCTGCCCTGCCTCTCCAGTACCTTTTCAGTGTGTGTATGTGTATTCTGTATGTGTATACTGTGTGTGTATATTGTGTGTCTGTGTGTGTATACTGTATGTGTGTGTGTGTGTGTGTGTATACTGGGGGGCCCCATAATCTCCTATTGCCCGGGGGCCCCATAATCTCCTATTGCCCGGGGGCCCCATAATCTCCTATTGCCCAGGGGCCCCATAATCTTCTCCTATTGCCCGGGGGCCCTAAAATCTCCTATTGCCCGGGGGGCCCCATGAGTTGTCAGTCCGCCCCTGAATATTCATTTTAATTATTATGTCACTGGTTAGAATTGATGTCAGTGTTGGGATCCTGTGAAATATTCCCACAAGAGGTACTCTCTGCATTAGGCTTGTATGTTCTACTGTAGCGGCCTAGTAATATGGAGGATACCAGTAGTGACCATCCCTAATGGGCCCTTCAACTCTAGCAGCCCAGTGTACAATCCATTTCCCCCGTTTACTTATGTGAAACATCATAATATACTTATTATCAAGATGAATCCTTCACACTCATCACTTGGCTTTATTATGTGAAGCATTTTTGTCAGTGATGGATGGACACGTGGTTCACGTTTTACCCAGAGTATTTTACATTGCTCACAGAATCCAAAAAAATAGCAATTCCAACTAAAAAAGTCTTCTCCAGCTTGCTCAAAATCTCCTTTATGGGCTAAGACCAATGAAGTAAACTACATGAAGCATTTTAGAATATATGGGGGCTATGGACAGACTGATGGATGATTTCATATCACAATGTTAAATAAGAAAGAATATCTTTGCAGCGGACACCGAACTGGTCAAACCGCACCAACAATAAGCAAATAAAAATCAATATATGGTGTCACTCTCTAGCTAAAAAAAATTAGTACCATAAATAAAGTGCTAAATTAGTTAAAGTGTACCCATGAGCGGATTAGGGAAAATATTGGGGACTCCCAGCAATGCTGTGATATTATTAAGAATGGATGAGTGTGGTGCTGTCAATTATTCTTGGCTACCCATCTAGCTGCCTCTTACTAGCCTAAGCTAAACTTCACCAAAGAGTCAACAGTATTGTATTTTGATGGCTTAATTAGGAAAATGTGCTAACATGCTTTGAATAGTAGCAGATATCTTTACATTGTACTTGTGCTTTACTTTTTAGCTCAGTAGATAGCATCTGAGTAGAAACGTGCTCTTTTCAGGTACTTACCTGTGTACTAGGCAAAAATTTCAATGGCATGTTAAAAACCCCAGGAGCTCAGCTTGTATGGATTAATTAAGCCTTTGAGTAGTTTGTAGGAGGGCTGATTTGTCTTCTGTGGTGATTTCTAAGCACAGCCAGAGCTTGGGCAGTCTGTAGTGGTTCATGTACACTTAACTTACTGACATTAGAGGAAGGTCAGAAGTTGCAGGCACAAGCTAAGCACCCTCAGGATAGCCGGGAGTGCCATAAACATGCACTGTTGGTTATGCTGATTATCAGTGTTATGGCAAAGAAAATAGCAGTAACCGATGCAGGCAGACACAGCTTGTGCCACTTATTTTTGGGAGAACAGTAGCAACTTGGACAGGTTTACTTACCTGCCCTCTTGATGTTTCCCAAAAGCTTGGTGCCATGTGGCTCTTCCTACAACTACCATATACAACTACCAATACCTTGAAAAATTCTTCTTAATCTAGCAATACAGGGATTGAAAATTGGCCAAATCAGCAGGGACTGGCTGAGATTCGATCTATCTATGCGTTGATTGTACCCAAGTCAATCCATTGATCGACTTGGGTATTAGCAGCCTGTCAGATTTTTTTTACATTTGCTTACTACTGGTGGCTATAGTGGTTAGTTGTAATCTTTGTGTTCTGCCGGCTAGAAGGCTCCCCGTTCCTCATCCTCCCACCGGCAGAACACAATAGCGCTGTGTGAAGCATTTCCCATTAACACTGACTGTTGATGGGTGAGTCAAGCAGACATTTTAATCATCATGGGCTGCTGTACTGTCATCTGATTGGTTATTAGCAGTAGCTCCTTGTTGGCATTGTTTCCTTTAATTCAACCACAATTGATCATTTAGTTAGGGCAGATGAAGTTAGGTTTAATAGGTGTGTTTTCCTCAGTTTCATATGGCCGTATATCTTTTGAGTACTTTGGTGGTGAGATCTCTATTACTAGATCCTCCATGTCCAATATAAAAGAGAAATCGCTTATTGATCTATTCTCTATTTTTCCAATTACTTAACATTACTGAAAATAACGCAGGGGGAAAGTAATCCTCTCATCATGCTGATGCTTGTGGGGTGATAGAGCCAGGATGTTTGGTGGGGAGGTCTCAATCTTGAAACCGCTGTACTATAAAGAGTAAAATTATTATAGGTTGGTAAGTTTTACACAGTTCCGGAAGATTGTGTGAAATCAGGGAAATGCACCCAGTAAAATACACTAAAGAGTGAGGGGGGTAACAAAAATAGTGCGAATTCTGGTAAAGTGTAAAATTGGCGACTCTAAAATGAGGAGGTTGTTTCTTTTTGTGTGCAATACAGTAAAATCTGGGCAGCGCTGACCAAAAACATATGTTCCCAAAAAATACATGACATTCAGAAGATGGTTGAATGGACCTCAGCTAGCAATTTATTTAAAGTCTATGCTGAAACAAACTTTTAATCTGCTACATGGAAATGAGATACAATTCTGGACACTGAACCATTCTGTTTAAAATAGCCTTTTAGTATATTGAAAGATATACAGTTAATTAATCATTTTACAGGTTAAAAATCAGGAATATTAGAAGATGAGCTTCAGTACTGGAGAGTGAACTAGGATTTAGCCTGGCCTCAGGTTTGCCCAAAAGTACATCTAAGTACAGTGTGATTGAAGAAGGATGGTGCAAAAGTAAAGCTGATTTATAATAGAATGAACAGAACACAACTGTATTTACATGAAAAGACACATTAACCCTCACGTTTACCTCTGCACCACAAATGCTTGATGTGTGCCCCGTTGGTGACAAGTCAGATGTTGTGACGATACTCCAGTTCTGTCCAGACTCATGCCAGCATGTCCTCAGATCTTGGCTCCACTGCTTCTGTGATGCGTCCTCTCAGGCTTTTTGGGTATTGTGGTATGGGGAAGAATACACCAAGTCCTTGGTGTAGGCCCACAAAAAGGCGCAGGGTTTTAGGTCTAGCGATTACGGAGGCCAGAGTGACATTGCTAATCATTCTTTCTTGCCTGGCACCATCCTACAGTTAGGCTAAAGCTTGGCAATACATGGGTCAGTTATTTTGTTCAGCCAGCAGGTTGAACAAAAAAAACTGACCTGATTTCCCTATCCACACACTTACTGTGTTCTGACAGTGGGGAGACTTCCCCACCATCAGAACACGCAGATCAATGCTGCAGTCTATAGCCTGCGGCTCTGATCGAGCAAAAAAAAAAATTTTCAGGTGCATCAAAGCAAAGGTGTGCTTTAAAAACATAACTTAAATGTTAATTGTATTAGAAAGCAGCCACAGACTGAGTAAAAAAAGCCTGTGCTCTTGCTGCAGAGGAGGACCCTTGCTTTTTGTGTGAAAGCTGTGATCTCACTGCAGAGGTCCGACAAACCCCTTACTGAGTCAGAGCTAGCGCTTTCTATTCAAATACTCCTAGGCTCGTTTCTTCACTGCAGCTACCTCCACCTCCTTTTAAGAGTTTCTAGCTGAGGGGACACGTCACTTCTTGTGACATAGCACCCACATCCAGGCACCGGAACCGCTGTCACTTTTCCAATAATTGAAGTGGTGTGGGTGGGTCTCAACGCAAGGTGACAACACACCTTTCATAGTGACTGAGTGAGCTTTGTTACCCTACTGTAGAAAGAACATTCACAGGAGCATAGTGGGAGGATCACCAGTGGTACCAACAGTGAAAACAATCTTCAAGGCTAGCGTCACCATGTTCATTAAAGGCTAATGCCGCGTACACACAGTCGGACTTTTCAGCTACAAAAGTCCGACAGACTTTCGACAGACTTTCGACTGACTTTTGGCGAACTTTCAACAGACTTTCTAAAGACCGTACTTGCCTACACACGATCCAAAGTCTGACGGATTCGTACGTGATGACTTACACTGGACTAAAATAAGGAAGTTGATAGCCAGTAGCCAATAGCTGCCCTAGGGTCGGTTTTTGTCCGTCGGACTAGCATACAGACGAGCAGATTTCTGGGTCCGGCGAAGTTACGACGTAAAGATTTGAAGCATGTTCCAAATCTAAAGTCCATCAGATTTGTGACTGGAAAAGTCCGCTGAAGGTCCGGTGAAGCCCACACACGATCGGATTGTCCGCCGGATTTGGTCCGTCGGACAAGTCCGGTCGAAAAGTCCGACCGTGTGTACACGGCATAAGTGAACAGAATTAAACTTTTAAATCTAGGGTTCAAGTACACTTTGTCCACAGTGACCAGTAGGGAGACTGCATATTGTGTATTTGGTGCCCAGGTGTTCCCAGAAAATTTGAAAGGATGAATGATATATGCAGGCACCTCTTTGTGGCTACCTCTGGTTCCTGAGCTTTGATTTAATAAGGTGCCTTATTTAACATTGCCCTCCTTCTTGCTAGCAGTTCATGACCTCGTCCTGTGCCTGAACCTCAGGTGTGTCATTGTTAGCGTGACTAAGCAGAAAACTCCTTTCACACAAGCCATTCATTGGTTGACTCCTGTGGTAACTTGTAGGTGTTTGGCATCTTCTCTAGGATCCCTTTTATATCTTTTTTCTTTCAAATCAAACACATCTGCAAATTCACACATTATACCGCTGGCATGTGTGGCTTGTACTCTTTCATGTACAAGGTCATTGTGATCCGGTATTAAGCTTGTTTACAAAGCAGTTACATACTTTCTGATGTGTATTATCACATACTTTCTATAATGTGAGCTCTGAATTATTATTATTATAACTAGTCCTCCTCTTGTGACTGGCTGAATTTTGGGAGGGATTCAATTGTCACAGCCAAGACTAAGAGCTTGGAGGGTTCCTTTATTTGGTCCTAAGCTACCCTAAGCCCACAATGACACTGAGGGCCAGTTTGAAATCGTGCGAGTTCAGCGGAACTCGCACAATTTCAAACCAGCATTTCAGTCCCACTTCAGGGGCGATTTGACAGACATCTGTGTGGGATCATGCACAGATGTCTATTCAAATTGCCCCCCAACGTCGCCAAAAGGAACGAATTTTGGTAATCGGTGCGGTGCCGCAAAGTTGATTTGGACGGTGCCATTGCCAGCAATAGGATCCGATTTGGCATGCGATTTGACATGTCGGCCAAATGTGAACGTGGGCTAAATGTAGCACACCAAGTCATCCTAATTAATATACAATGGGCCTAATATAAAAACATGGCTACTAAGCTTCACTTTAAAAAAAATGTGGGTCATGTCTTCTAAAATGCTGCTATGTACCAACCAATCAGCTTCTCCCCCATGTGTTAGGACAGGTTAGAAAGTATGTTTGGTTGCTAGGCGGAAAAATCCAATTATTCTTTAGTCAGATAATTCATACCTGAGAACTAATGACTATAATGATAGTCTGTATGGATCTTGTGTCACTTTATCACATTTGAATGAATAGGAAGGATTAAACTGACAATTTAGGTATATAATCGTGAGGATGTATAATTGAGTAGAGAAGGGAGACTTCTAGGTTCATAAGAATATATTATTAGCCTGTACCATAATGTTGGGACATTTATAGGATTTCGTTTTAGGGATATGTTCTGTTTAAAACAGAAATGTGACCAGGCTATGAACATTCAACCATTCACGTATTCCTAGCACAAATAAAGCGTTACTAAACCCACAACAGTAAAATCAGTCTGTATATGCAGTAAAGCATGCTTGTTATACTCACTGTGGAATCTAAGGGGTTAATCCTCCACAGTGTGTAAAAAGGCTGTTTGATCCTGGCTTCTCTGATCCTCCCCTCCTTCCACTGTCCCCTGATAATTTCCTGATAACACAGAGTCTATGGAGTCAGGCTGCACATCCTAAGTTTGGTGTGTATTGCTAGAGAGGTTTTTTTTTTTCTTGGGAGAGTGCATGTGATAAGCACACGGCCAGACAGAGGGTCAGGGGTATTGCAGTCTCATAGGACATTCAGAAAACTCACACTACAAGCTTTAACCAGTGCTTGGCTGGACACTGATAGAAGTCACAAGATTGCTTTAAAGCGGAGGTCTGCCTACCGCTGCAAAAATTAAAAGCCAACAGCTACACATACTGCAGCTGCTGGCTTTTAATAATAGGACACTTACCTGTCCTGGAGTCCAGCGATGTCGGCACCGCAACTGATGTTTCCATCAGCTGTCGGGTACTGCCGCCGCCATTGCGGGTAAGGGAACCCGACAGTCTTGCCTTACGGCTTCACACCCGGAATCCTACCACGCATGCACAAGGCTCTGCTCCTCTCTCCTACTGGCCCAGCGGCTGGGGAAGGAGGAGGGAGGCGGAGAGAGCCGAGCCCTGACATCAACAGTCGCGGCTGTGGCTCCCGGAAGTGGGAACAGGATACCTGTCAAAGACAGGTATCCTTTCCCCCCTGAAAGGTGCCAAATGTAGCACCGGAGGGGGGGAGGAGACAAATGAGTGGAAGTTCCACTTTTGGGTGAAACTCCGCTTTACCTGCTGATAAGAAAAGGTATTTAGCAGTTTATATTTACTAAAATAATTGCATTTCCATGTTCTGTGTACTGTTGGAGACCAGATATAGTGAATGCAGGGTTTAGTAACACTTTAAGATTGCTTTTAAAGAAGCTTTCCCTGGCCTCTGTATCTGCAGGCACTATGGAATAACTAATGCCGCGTACACACGAGCGGACTTTACGGCGGACTTTGCCCGACGTACTTTCCGACGGACTTTGTGAACGAACGGACTTGCCTACACACAATCCACCAAAGTCCGTCGAATTCGTACGTGATGACATATGACCAGACTAAAACAAGGAAGTTCATAGCCAGTAGCCAATAGCTGCCCTAGCGTGGCTTTTTGTCCGTCGAACTAGCATACAGACGGCGGACTTTTCGACCGGACTCGATTTCAACGGATAAATTTTAAACAAGTTTCAAATCTAATTCCGTCCAACTTTTGAGAAAACAAAGTCCGCTGGAGCCCACACACATCGAATTGTCCGACGAAATCCAGTCCGCCGGGCAAAGTCCACCGTAAAGTCCGCTCGTGTGTACGCGGCATAATCCTCAAAGTTCTGAGGAACAAATAGTTTAATTTTACTTTTCCTCTCTGTAGAGAATTGTGTTCCCCTCAGTCAGCAATGAGTTGGCCGTCTGCCAGTCTTTGAATTAAACACAGAGTAGGTGCACAGCCACAGATGCTGAGACCCAACAATTTCATCGGATCTCCTGTGAACTTTAAAAATGAGAAATATTATAAAACGTGAGCAGCGCTAAAAGTGAGTGAACAAGCATATAGAGTGATCTATATGTAAACAAAAAAGCCCTAAAGGAATCGGAAATAGCATATATGAAACACAATTAAGATCACAGAGAAAAAAAAAAGGGGGGAGGGGGTAAAAATATGTCCAAATAGTGAAAAAATGTGAGTAAATGGATGTTCGGTCCAGATAGAAGCCCTAAAAGGACTCGGAAATAGCAGGTATGAAACACAATTAAGGTCAAAGAAAAAAACAAAAAGGGGGGTAAAAAATAAGTCCAAATAGTGAAAAAATGTGAGTAAATGGATATTCAGTGCAGATAGAAGAGGGAAAGGAGTCCAACCAAAGATGTACGGATAAAAATAATTCAATCACAAAACACCAGCATGTGAGGGGATCCTCCACCGTGTGTATTATGCGCTTACCAGATGGCAAGCTTTAGTAAGCTTGTACAGCAGCCTGATGGTCAATACAAGAACCGTCACACCACGGCTTCCAATGAAGGACCAGGACTCACACCACGGCTTCCAATGAGGGACCAGGACTCACACCACGGCTTCCAATGAAGGACCAGGACTCACACCACGGCTTCCAATGAAGGACCAGGACTCACACCACGGCTTCCAATGAGGGACCAGGACTCACACCATGGCTTCCAATGAGGGACCAGGTCTCAAAACAAGGCAGCTCAATCCAACCCGACATTCAATAGGCAGGACCCAGAAATATAAAATAACGGCTCTCCATAGTGTGAAATCCTTAAGACCAAGATTTATTGTAAATAAAGATTGCACTTACATGTGAACCAGAGAAAAAAAGAATATAAAAACACTGCAGCCGGCCAGCTAATGGACACCCGTTCAGGACGAGGTACGGGATATACTGTGATGACGTCAGCGCGTCTACCATCCGACGTACTCGTCGGATGGTAGACGATGTCTTCGTGAGACGAATCTTCAAGACGATGTCTTCATGAGACGAAACGTACGTCGGATATTTTTACTCCCCTTTTTTTTTCTCTGTGAACTTAATTGTGTTTCATATATGCTATTTCCGAGTCCTTTAGGGCTTTTTTTGTTTACATATATATCGCGCTATATGCTTGTTCACTTATTTTTAGCGCTGCTCACATTTTATAATATTTACTGTTTTGTGTATATCCCACTTATTTTGAGCTGCTGCTTTATATTTCACCAGGTAGCGCGGTATAATATTTTTTATTCTAACTTTAAAAATGAATTGTTCCACAGGACCTGTAACTACAAAGGTCAGTGAGGTCTTATTTTGAAGGTTGTTTACTGGTCACTAACTACTTGAATCCCAGGCGGCATTGTAAAAATGACATGGGGCAGTTGCTATTTGTCAATGCACCATTTTAAAATGGCACCAAGACTCGGTGTCTGCTGTGGACCTCCGCTGGCACCAGCACTGGAACGGTCAGCAGTCCATGACATCCGAGTTCCTTTACTAAACCCAGAAGCTGAAAAAAGCAATGCCTGAGCCAATGCATCTACAGATTTCTCCAATACTATTTATTACCAATAAAATCTAAGGTAATACATATATGGGTTAATGCACTAGGCTGGTGTGCCCTGTTTGATTCCTTGTAGTGGCTTTAGAACGTCCCCAGTCTACATCCTTATCAGGCTAACACACTTGTGTGCAGGAGATATTTTGATTATAATAATTAAAATCTACAGTATGTATCCAAATTTGCTACCAAACTCCTATCTGTCCCGAAATAACAATGTATAATATGTTTGGGTAGACTACAAACACTAAAAAAAATGCTCTCAAGTGGTTAAGAATATATAAATATCTGAACTTGGTCCTTCGCTTGGTCACAGTTCTACATAAAGGATTTAGTTAGGGTAGGGTTAGTTTTCTGAGTGTGATTAATTATATTTACTTTTCTATATGCAAGACTTGACTTTTGCTACAAAGCTGCAAACCAACAGTGTGCATGTAACATGTCCATATACAAAAAAGGAATTGCTCCTTATAATTTTGAGCATTGAGTTTCACGTATAGCTGTGTTAACCGGTAGGTCTGTAGCTGTTAAAACATACGGAATAAGTTATGACAAGCCTGCAGAGCACTGTTAGTGTAATGTTCAACCTGGAGTTACAAGTTTTTTTTTTCTTTTACACACTTAGATTTCTTATGCCAAAACTGTTCCAAAATAAATTCCAAAGTGGATGTCTTTTTGTTGGATACTTTCATTTTATATGTTTGCTTAAAACTTTTTATACACTACGGTGTAACTTATAAAATACAAGCAGATGTCTCCAGAGTGCTGCAATAAGTTAAATAAAGGATTAGGTTTGCTCAAAAATTATTTAAAGTTAAAAAAAACAGCTCTGAACATAATGTAAATCGATGGCTACATTTGGATTCCAGTGGACCATGTGTGCAGTTCTTTTTAAGATCAATCTGAGTAATTTTATAAAAACCTGAGGAAAGAATATGTTTGTGGTGGTGTTGTTATAATTATTATTATTTAGGATCTATATAGCGCCAACGGCTTACGCAGTGCTTTACAATATAAAAGGGAGACAGTACAGTTACAATATAACAAAATACAAGAGGGTTAAGAGGGTCCTACTCATGAGAGCTTACAATCTAAGAGGGTGGGGGGTAAGTGGTACAAAAGGTTATAACCAGTGGCGGCTGGTGGGTTTTTTTTTTTTTGGGGGGGGGGGCTCTGGGCAACAAACAATCTACCCTCCATCGCTATTGTCAAACTGGGTGGGCTCAATGCGCCCCAAGCTCACCCTTTGTTGAAGCCTTTTAGAGCCTCTGGCTCTAATCACATGCTTCAAAAAAACGAAAAAAAAAAAAACCCTGATTGGAATCCATGTGTACAACGCCCTGCATATAGATCAGGGGGCAGGACGCATAGATTGGGGGGGGGGGGGGGCACCCGTGCGCTCCCCTACGGATGGGCCGTCACTGGTTATAATTGTGGGGGATGAGCTGATGCAAGTGATAAAAAATTGGAGGCATGATAGGCTTCTCCTGAAGAGGTGAGTTTTCAGGGATCACCTAAAGGCAGCCAGAGTAGGACATAGCCTGACAGACTGAGGTATAGCGTTCCAGAGGATGGGAGAGACTCTGGAGAAGTCCTGAAGATAAGCATCAGATGAGGAGACAAGGGAGCTTGAGAGCAGTCTTGAGAGGAGCGGAGAGGACAGTTTGGGTGATATTTGAAGACCAGATTGGTGATGTAGCTGGGGGCAGAGTTGTGAATGGCTTTGTATGCTGTAGTTAGTATTTTGAGAGGGGTAGCAGACATTGAGCGGTTGGAGAGGTAGATGAGTCTGGCAGCAACATTCATGATATGTTGCCTATAACAACAAACATCTTTGTGCCTACAACAGGACACACTACCTGGTCTATTTGCTGGATAGAACCAAGCGCAATACCTATTGGCAGCAATAAAGACGATGCATTGGAATCTGGCTCTCTTCCTCCGGCAGTCTCGCACTGAAGGGAGAGGTCTGCACACATGGGTGCACTTCATCTTCTGTGTAGCAGACAAAAGCCATCTCTAGATGGCTCTGTCAGCAGGCATAACACATCCTGAGTTTATACCCCAGGTATCCCCTGTTGAAGATCGGATGTGTCTGGAGGACTTCTCGGGACCTAATTACCTGGACATAGGTTCTCCTTCTGTGGATTCCCTGCAGCTTTGAGTGAGAAGTTCCCCAGATACCTTTTATTTGTTCTGCTCTTAATCACTAAATGAGGGGAATGTGCTTAGTATTGCTTCCTGCTCCAAGGCGCTATGTATGCTTCATTGGACCGTGGCAGGTCAAAAGATTCTTAGAACCAAGGTCTGTACTCGGGATTAGGCAGCTCGTGTAGAGTTCTTCTGCCACACCTCATGCCGTGTACACATGGTCAGACTTTTCAGCTACAAAAGTCTGACAGACTTTCGACAGACTTTCGACAGACTTTCGATGGACTTTTGGCGGACTTTCGACGGACTTTCTAACGACCGGACTTGCCTACACACGATCACACCAAAGTCTGACGGATTCGTATGTCATGATGTACACCGGACTAAAATAAGGAAGTTGATAGCCAGTAGCCAATAGCTGCCCTAGCGCCGTTTTTTTGTCCGACGGACTAGCATACAGACGAGTGGATTTCTGGGTCTGGCGGAGTTACGACGTAAAGATTTGAAGCATGTTCCAAATCTAAAGTCCGTCAGATTTGGGACTGGAAAGGTCCGCTGAAGGTCCGGTGAAGCCCACACACGATCGGATTGTTCGCCGGATTTGGTCCGTCTGCATCCGTCAGACCAGTCCGGTCGAAAAGTCTGACCGTGTGTACGCCCCATCAGAGACATTTAGAGGATTTCAGAAAAAAGGGACATTGGTAGCCATAGAGATTTAAAGAATGGAACAGCCGGCAGCAGAAGCTGAGTGCCAAGATTAAATCAAGAGCCTCTCGGCAGCTGGGCCGTGCCTCCTGAAAATATGAAATAATTATATTTGTGTAAAGCACACCTTTAAGATAAAATCTGCAATTAAATATGTGCAAGAAAAAAAACAACAACTCGGTGTTATGAATCTTGTTGATGCAAATTGTGATAAGGTTGCCCTAATATGTATTCCCTTGTTTTTAGCGGCAGTACATGGGATGTTATTGGTTTATAGCTGTGTGTATTTGACCAGTGACTTTCCGTGTAACGGTCCCCAATCAGCACTGCTGGAGTTGAATGAATAACCATCTTTGTCCCCTAATCCTTCGAATGAACTTGTGCCCCAGACTGGCGGAGGAAAACTGTAATATATTTGATGTCACTCTGCCGATGTGCCGAGGGAAATGGCGCTCCTCATATAGTGGGAATTACTACACTGCATTACCTAATACAAAAATAGCCTTGTAATAATAAACTATTGGCTTTTAAATAGCAAGTGCTTTGCAATATGATACTGGTAGTGAATGGTAATGGTATCAGAATATGTTGTGAGCGAAAGGACAAGTTCGTGTATAAAAATATAATTCAAAGATTTCTTTGGCGGAGCAAATTCTTTTCCATTATAACTTTCGCCGTTTCAAGTTGTAAAAATGTCACCATGAAAATGTAAAGGGACCCTCAATTTTTTTCTTTTTACTGCTCAGATACATACTGGACCTCATGATAAAATTACCTCAGGTTTTATCATTTTAATTTTATTTTAATAATACCATTTTTTGTATGGAGATTAATGGAAACTTGTGAGGCTAGAAATATAAAAGCGGTCATTGATGATTTATTAGGGTACAGATTTTTGACTTCACTGTGATCATGGCTTCACTAATTAGTGGGTCACTGACCTGGAAAAAGCATTTAGGAGTTCAAGCTTTTTACCTTTCATACTTGTTCCAGGTCAGTTACTAGGTGGCAAATAAGAGTCTTTCTGACAACACAGTATATCTGCTGTACTGAATGCAAAGCAGTGTTGTCAGTCCTGCCTAAAGCCTAGTACACACGGGGCGAATGTCGGCTGGCATTGGCTGGTTCAAACAAACAGGCCGACATTGGGCCTGTGTGCATGGCAGCTGGTCCAACAGAAGCCAGCCGTTCGGCCAGGTTCTGTCGAAGTCTTATGACCGAAAATGGTCTGCCAACTGGCTCACAATCAGCTCTCTCAGCCAATGACTGACCGGGGTGTACTGGCAGGGGGGGCCCGGGGGTCAGAACACAATAGCTCAGCAGGGGATATCACTGTGCTAACATTGGATTGTTAGTACAGCAGCTCCAACCTGAGCTGACAGGTTTTTTTTGTTCAATCCGCTGGGTTGAAGGAAAAAAGAAATTGTGGCATGTACTAGGCTTCAAAGAGGGGTATGGATTTTTTTCTTTGTTTTTTAAGAATCATACTTACCTAGGTGAATGCAGTATCTGTCCGATGCTGCATTCGTCCCCCGACGCCTCTAACACTGAGAACTGAGCGATTGAACACCGATGATCGCTTGGTTCTCACAGCTCTCTGAGCAGAGAGCTACCAACTGTCAGTCAGCAGCTCTCTGCTCTGCACCCCCTGTGCACTCACTGGAGCGCTGGGCTGTGGAGGGGGCAGAAGTGGCCGGCTCAGCCTCTGGACCAGCTCTGTGACGTCAGCCGTTAGCAGGCTTCAGCCCGCTGTCTGCTGAAAACGGGTCACAGGAGTGCAGAACGAACTGCACCCCTGTGCATTAGATGTGCTAGTAGATTTAAATGCACTAATGCTGGGCATACACTATACGGAAAATCGGCCGAACCCATTTTCGAAAAACGAACGTTCGACCGTGACCGCAAACGATCGTGCCATCATGTAATGACCGATAAATTGTTCAGTGGACATGAATAAATAATTTTTTGTTCGTTTTTTTACATATACCTAGTGCAGACAGTTCTGACGGGAAACACATTAACCTTGCAATTTATCGTACGTTCGGCAGAAATTTTCCAAACTTCCCGTTCGTTTTTTTCCCCACAAAAACGTCACAAACGATTATCGATTTGTGCCCATTAACTTGCCGAAAAACGAACGAAGTGTCTATACGAACGATTTTTCGACCGATTTTTCGTATAGTGTATGGCCAGCATTACACATTGAAGCCAGACTCCAGCTACCACTTTAAAAGCAGTCACAGCTGTTTTTTTTCCCTTTTGGGATAAAGGTTTTACAATAATAAATAAATGTTGATCATTGTAAGTGCACCTGTCAGTGGTAAATTGTTTGTCTCCTCTCTAAAACTGATAGATTCTGCTGGAGAGCTTGTTCTTTTTAAAAACAGACTTACTGGCCAGATCACCAGGTAAATATAAGGGAAAGAAAGCTTAAAAAAGAAATCGAATGCAACCATCACATCTAAGAACTTGTAAGCTGCAATAAATGTTTGCTTTTGGGTTTAATACCACTTTAAAGCGCCCCTAAAGTCAAAACTGTTATATATTGCAACTTACCATTCTTTAGATAAAGTGCCTTCATTTGTTTTCTTTTTTCGTTTTATACTCTTCATTTCCACCTGATGATCCTGTATATAACACGCTTCCAGTCTTAGCATGACAACACTCATTCATCGTACTGTCTCACAGGACAACAAAAACAGAATAGGACTACAGAGCCAGCTGATGGGGGGGTAGCACTAGTCCTGAGCCCAAGTACACTATATTGGTTGTTTCTACAATTCTAATTCCCAATGACCGAAACGTAGTGGGAGGTAGTTGATTTAATTTTTTTCTTTTTTAACATTCTTACGATTTTAAAATTATGATTTAAAACAAATAGTAAACACAGTTGATTGATAATAAATGGCTTCAGCCAAACACTGTATGACTGTATGATTGCAAAAGTAATCCCCCACAGGTTTGTATCTTGTTACAATGTCTATATAAACGCAATGACCACGGCATGGTGGAGGAGCGTAAGGTCTCTAACATCCACCAGCTTCGTGATGTCATCATGGAGGAGTGGAAGAGGACTCCAGTGGCAACCTGTGAAACTCTGGTGAACTCCATGCCCAAGAGGGTTAAGGCAGTGCTGGAAAATAATGGGGGCCACACAAAATATTGACACTTTGGGCCCAATTTGGACATTTTCACTTAGGGGTGTATTCAATTTTGTTGCCAGCGGTTTAGACATTAATGGCTGTGTGTTGTTATTTTGAGGGGACAGCAAATTTACACTGTTATACAAACTGTACTTTCACTACTTTACATTGTAGCAAAGTGTAATTTCTTCAGTGTTGTCACATGAAAAGATATAATAAAATATTTACAAAAACGTGAGGGATGTACTTACTTTTTTGAGATACTGTACGTCTGTTTGCAATAAAAATTAGAACGATCTAACGTCACATTGTACCTCCCCGTTCCCCCACTGCATGAAGGCCCCTTGCTTGTTATCTTCTGTATATTCCTCCCTGCCCAACATGTTTCTTCTTTGCTCTCTTTACCTTCCCAATTAGTAATCACAGACTACGTACCTCTATGCTTTTTAGCCCTATGTTTGGCCCGTCTGGGCTCATCCCACGGAACCTCTTCAAGGTTGTTTTTTTTAAATACTTTTTATTCCTTTTCTCGTCTTTGTCTCGACACACCTACCCTAAAGATAGGCATACCTGGGTCTGGCCAAAACATTGGCACACTGAATGTTTCTGAGGATCCACCATGGGGGCCCGTGGATTGTATGGTTTCTGCCTAGAGTTATTTTTGTTACTGGGCCACAGGACTGACCTATTATGTAATTGTTTATTGTGTCGTTTGAAAATGTTCAACGGTGTTTCTTATCTGCTATACTGAAATTGAATCTCTTTCTTTTGTACAATTCTTTCTAAATAAAGAATGCACAAAAGAAAAAATATATAACCATGTCAGATTCTTGTGTCATTTACAAAAATACACAGACATTTCCAATATTGAAGTCATGCAGACATTTGAGTCACCCCATAGTGTTGACGTGTCTAAGTTAGGAGTCTTTCAACTGGTTGTGATTGGACGTGAGTCTATTTCCTGTAGCTCATGAGAATTTTGCATTTTCTTAGAAGAGGTTTGGCCATGATAAGTTGTCTTTGCCTTATGTTTCTCATGTTCCTCATGGCATACTTGATAAAAGTTTAAAATAATTGCGGTACTTAAGGTTAGTTTAATTTTCAGCTAATGGCATAAATGTTTAGAGTGCTTTTCTGACAAGGAAATGGGCTTGAGAATTGCATCTGAATCAGGAAAATTAATAGTTTCCTACTGGACCAAGAAATTTTACATGCCGTCCACTCTTGATTAATATGTTTTTTTAACCTTTCGCGTCTAGTATTCTAGCGTGTCTGCATAGTTACATAGTGTTATTTATACATTTTAATTTCTGTTTTATCTGCTCAGAGAACAGAAGTTTCTGAACACAGCCCTTCCTAAATGTTGCAGCATTTTTTTTATGCTCACTTAATATTTTATACCTGAAAGTATCTCAGTGTTGACTTTTTGGGTAAAATTAACACAGATCAGAGAGGGGTTCACCTCATCCTGTGTTGACATGTCATTTCCGGTTACTTCAGTAGTACTGTATATCTCTATGTGTAAATTGTGGAGTTTTATACTGTAGATTCCTTTCTTTGTGTTTTTCTGCAATCAGTGTGACTGGCCGGACAGAAGTTTTTGTGTATCTTTACCAGTTTGATTAGCTAAAACCTGGAACACAGATCCTGGGAAAATTCTGAATTCGTGCATCATCTACAGACGCACAAATGTCATCTACGCAGCTGTATAAATTGTTCGGCCAAGACTTGCATCCAAATGTTTATGTAAACATGCTTTTTCCAAGCAACTTAAATTTTATTGATCTAAGAACAAAGCTGGCCACTTGTGCATGCAGTGTTCAAGACATGCATCAGACGTTGCTGTGCAGGGTCTGGGGAGTTTGTTGGTCTACCACCCTTTGTTGTATGAGCTCTATAGATTATAGATTACTCTATATCGAGTTCAAGATGTTGCTTGGAAAATTAAAGCACTCATTGCCATTTAACAATGATGGTGTAAAGAAATTGAATGTTGTCTTTAAGAGATGTAAACGTGGACCTAACTTGATAGGCAGCATCTCACATATATGTTTCTACCGTGTACATAGTTGTTGGGGCCGATTTCGCTCTTAAGAAAATTGGAGGAGTGTGCCATGTTGTTTCTCTGCCTGACCCCATTATTAGATTTTGTTACTTGCCAAAGAGAAGCGGCCATATATATGTATGGTTGTGGGAGATATAGGAACCTATTAAAGCGGACCTTTTGCACCTACAGTAAAAATCCCTGGTCAGTTCCTCTTTGCATGTAGATCAGGGGTCTCAAACTCGCGGCCCGCGGGCCAGCTGCGGCCCGCGGGACAATATTTTGCGGCCCCCCGCCTGGAAAAGCACTCTGAACGCACTTGGTGCAGGTCAGCCTCCGGCGGTGTTACACAGCGGGCAGCGCTCCACCACCAAGTACAGTACCTCGGCGTCTCACCAGGGGGAGTAAGTGGCGGTGGAGTGCTTCCCGCTGTGTAACACCGCCGGAGGCTGACCTGCACCAAGTGCGTTCAGAGCGGCGACTTCATCTTCTTCGATGGGAGGGACACGGAGAGGCAAGTACCAGCCTCTCCCCTCTCTTTCCCGTTCAGGCGACAGGACGTTCTGCCATTGGAGGCCCTGCATGGGAGGAGGAGACGCAGGGGTTTCTCAATGGGCGTCTCCTTCTCCCTGGCTGTGTTGTGATCCAATCACATCAAAGAGTGTCACAGACAAGGAGTTTTTTTCTTCCTGGCTGTGACTCTCACTGTGATTGGATTGAGGCACATGGAGAAGGAGACGCCCATTGAGAAACCCCGGCGTCATACAGGGCAAGAAATATACAGGGGGCACAGCAGAGTGGAGGAGTGCTACCAGACAGGTGCGTGCCCACCCTAAAGGTATTTGGCTACTCCTGTGAGTAAAAATCAGGTCCTCTTTAATGTTGCCGAAGGTCATGCTAGGCAGCTAGGGGGACTGGGAAACTCTATTTCCGCTCATCCAGAGCACCTTGTGCTGAAGTGGGTATCTCAAGGCACCATAGGCCTAAGTTTTTGGTACGCAGCCCCAAATATGTCTTGCTCAAAGCCTGCAGTGAAGAGAAAGGTTGATGATGAGCACAGACAATTTCAGGAAAAGTGGGAAAAGCAATATTTCTTTATTGAGCACAAGGGCATCCCAACTTGTCTTATTTGCACAGAGAAAGTTGCAGTGCCCAAAGAATACAATTTGAAGCGTCATTACACAACTAGACATGCTGAGGAGTATGCAAAGTACCAGGAAGATGAGAGAGCCAACCAGGTTGCTAAACTTAAGACATGTCTGCTGAGGCAACAAGATTTCTTTAAGAAAGCAACCAAAGAGAATGATGCAGCAGTCGAAGCCAGCTACGTAGTTAGTATGATGATTGCTAAAGCAGGAAAGTCATTTAAAGAAGGGGAATTTATAAAAAAGTGCATGTTACAGGCTGCAAGTATTATCTCTCCAGAAAAGAAAGGTCAGTTTAGCAACATCAGCCTTTCTTCCAACACCGTGGCAGAGCGCATTTCTGACCTTTCAAGTGACATTTATGATCAACTGTGTGAGAAAATAAAATGTTTCAGTGTATACTCAGTCGCTCTTGATGAGACCACAGACATCACCGACACTGCCCAGCTTGCAATCTATGTCCGGGGTGTTGATGACAATTTTGAAGTCACAGAGGAGTTGCTCTCACTAGTTCCAATGCATGGCCAGACCACCGCCCAAGAGATATTTCACCAGCTGTGTGATGCTTTTCAGAATGCTGGTTTGCCTTGGAGGAAGTTTGTCGGAATAACAACTGATGGAGCGCCATCAATGATCGGGAGGAAAAAAGGACTGGTGGCACTTGTTAATAAAAAAAAGAAAGAGGAAGGTTTAGAGGAGGTCATTGCTCTGCACTGCATCATTCATCAGCAGGCCCTTTGCAGCAAATGCCTGAAGTTTGACAACGTGATGTCTTTCGTTGTGAAATGCATCAACCAAATCAGATCCAGGGGCTTAAAACACAGAATATTTCGTGCTTTTTTAGAGGAAATAGAGTCAGAATATGGGGATGTGCTCTACTTTACCGAGGTGCGTTGGCTCAGCAGGGGAAACGTATTGAAGAGATTTTTTGAGTTGAGAGCGGAAGTGAAAGCTTTTATGGAGAAAGATGGGGCTTCTGTTCCTTTGCTAAGTGATCCAAAATGGCTCATGGACTTAGCTTTTTTAGTTGATATCACACATGAGCTTAATGTACTGAATAAGAGGTTACAAGGCCAGGGGCAACTTGTCAGTGCTGCCTATGACAGCGTGAGAGCGTTCTCTACAAAACTTATATTGTGGAAAGACCAGCTTTCTCAAACAAACCTTTGCCATTTCCCAGCATGCAAGTCACTCATTGATTCAGGCACACTATTCAGTCATGAGGAGTATGTGGATGTCATTTTGAGGCTACAGGAGGAATTTGATCATAGATTTGCAGACTTCAAGAGACACAGAGCCACATTTCAAATTTTTGCAGACCCCTTCTCCTTTGATGTGCAAGATGCCCCTCCAGTGTTTCAAATGGAGCTCATTGACCTGCAGTGTAACTCTGAACTCAAAGCCAAGTTTAGGGATGTGAGTGGAAAAGCAGACAAACTTGGGCAATTTTTAAGAGAATTGCCCCCCAGCTTCCCTGAGCTTTCCCAAATGTTCAAGCAGACCATGTGTCTTTTTGGGAGCACATACTTGTGCGAAAAGCTCTTCTCTACCTTGAACTTCAATAAGTCAAAGTACAGGTCTAGAATTACTGATGCTCATCTTCAAGCTGTGCTGAGGGTCTCAACTGCTTCCTCACTTACGCCAAATGTGGCTCGGCTATGCAAGAGTAAGCGCTGTCAGATCTCTAGCAGCAAGAAGTAGGCAGATAAAGCCATGTTCAAACAGTTTATGTCCATTCATGTTCTAAAAGTTAAATGTTAAAGAACTGTTAATAAAGACATTTGAATCTGAATAATGATATTTTGTAAGCGCATTTTTTGTGGAAAACTTGATGCGGCCCAGCCTTACCCAGAATCTACCTCCAGCGGCCCCCAGGTAAATTGAGTTTGAGACCCCTGATGTAGATCCTAAACTCCTACAAGAGTTTTTTTTAATTAAATATTTATTCCTTTCCTTACATGTCAATGAATTCCTCTTACTTGTAGGCAAGTGCCATCTGCTTTCTCCACTGTAGGTGACCCCCAACCAGAGCGGTACCACAGCCTGGAGCGGAGGTCAAGGGAAATTTTATTTCTCTGTGGTTTCCTCGTTAGCAGAATCAGCGTTCCAGTTGGCTATGCTGCATCCAGGTGACTCTTGACAGCCATATTTGGGTCAGATTATAAGTGCCTGCCCCCAGGTATAGCCATGCATTTTCTGCAAAGTGGCTAGAGTAGGGAAAGAGCACCCACCTGTTAGGGAAAGTGATAATGGCAGGGAAAGGTTTCAGGTGAGTAGGGACAGGCTAGGGACTCGCAATTCTGTTCTGTAGTCTCCCTTTTGGGACCGGACTGGCCAGGTCACATTCCGTCATCTGAAGGCAAACTCTGTCAGTGCATCTTTACCTGTTGTCTCTTTGCGAAATCTGAATTGTTACCATAAACAGCACTCTCCCGCTAGGGTTGTTTGTAGTTGGCATTTTCTGCAGTATAAGTTCTGAGCTCATCTGCAATTGAACTCTGTGTCTTTACTGCCTTTACACCCCGCTGCACCTAAATACTTTTGAAGCAATTGTGAAGTAGCCAGGGCATCGCAGATGTCTCCTGAGAAGACAAGATCTCCAGTGCATTCCAGAATGATCTTGTCCGTACTCTGCAAGATCTCAGGAGGGAAGTCTTTTTTTTTTCTTTCTGTAGAGTACTGAGTGTGTTGGCACAGGATCTACATGCACACTATCATAAGGGGTGGAAACTATTTATGGAAGTAAAGGTAGAGAGAATCCAATGGCCACCATGAGAGGACAACCACTTAAAAAAAGTTTTAGTTTTCACAGAAGGGATTGTACTTTCTTTTTTATTTTTTTTAAAAAGTTTCACTTGACGTCCTGTTCATTTAACTTTTTTTTGTGAGCAAATGTGAGCAGAAACTCCACAAAGAACCAGAATGAGCTCACAAGAGCACACCAAGGCAATGATTTTCCAGTACCAGTTAATTCTAGACAAGGTATATAATCATACGAAACAAATAAAATAGAAATGGGGGGGGGGGGGTGGTAATGTGGTAAACCACCTCATTCCCTTTAACAATGGGAACAGGTAAATGTGTCAAAACAGACAATTAGGGAGTAAAAAAAAACAAAAACCCTGTCCAACATCCAAACACGGGGCCTGCATT
This sequence comes from Lithobates clamitans, assembly GCA_037952925.1. Classification (NCBI taxonomy): domain Eukaryota; kingdom Metazoa; phylum Chordata; class Amphibia; order Anura; family Ranidae; genus Lithobates; species Lithobates clamitans. The sequence goes on from JBBGZY010000723.1 coordinate 10,767,880, forward strand.
GAACATTTAAACAAGCCTTCTTTAGTTGCAGACATCGCTGTTGGAAGGCTGCTGGGATGGGGAGCATGGGTAGGAGAGATGCTAAAAGTGCAGGTGCGTCTGCTGTAAAGTTTGAAGATGATTTATTGACACAATGCCTGTAGCTACAAAAATCAGTAAAGGTTTGTTTGAAAGCTTATTCACCGCTTATTAGGAACTATAGCAGAGTGTCTTAGAGGGAGCATGGAAAAGTCCTGTTCGGGGTTTACGCATCTTCCAGGTTCCTCATACACTTTTAGGGATCTCTAATCCTTGGTGCAGCTCAGGTTTTACCCCCCTCCCCGGGGTCAATTTATACTAACCTGAATCATGCAGTCAGGGCTCTCAGACTTGGGTACCAGACAAGTCGTGGCTGGGAGAGCTGCAAGGTTGGTGTAAGACATTAAATTTCATGTGTGGAGACTTACAAGCCTAAAGCCTCAAACACACGATCGGATTTTCTGCAGACAAAACCTCAGACTTTTGTCCAAAGGGCGATGGCCAGGAACTTGTCTTGCATACAAACGGCAAGGAATTGTCGGCCAACAAACACAAACATAGTGACGTACTACGTGGTTTTTCAGCTCTTTAGCGCCACCCTTTGGGCTCCTTCTGCTAATTTTGCGCATTTCATTTTGCGCTTTTCATTTAGTGCTTTTCAGTTTGTTTCTGAATGGCTGCTCGTCAACTAGACATGTTGTGGAATCGGAGGAGATAACATGTTATTTATTATTGGCCTTGGAGTTATTGCCTTGACACAAGTCCAGTCCAGAATCAGGAGGAGGAGGATTTCTTAGACCAAAAATTGGTTGCTTTATTAATCGTGACAAATTATGCCATATGCCTTTGCTGCGGGAGCTCCAGGAGAATAATCCGGATGATTTTCGGAATTATCTCCGGATGACGGACTCCTGCTTTCACCAACTCTTGGCATTGGTGACCCCCTATATTGAGAAGCAGGATATGTGCATGAGGCTTTTATTTTGTTTTTTGGTTCAATTTTGATTTGGTATATTTTCTATATTTTTGGATGCATAGAATGCGCTTTTTGGTTAAGTTCTATTGGCAGATAGCATGTCTAATTTTATTTGTTTTCTTTCTGAACTTAAAAACTACGGGATAATGGTGTTGTGGTAACTTGCAAAAAAAATAACAAGCATAATAATATTATTCTTGATATCACTAGAAAAATTAAAGCCTTTGAAAATTTGTTTGCAATAACTCCATCAGTATCAACAGCAAAGCCACTACATTATTATTCCATTTAAGAAGAAGAGAATGTGCGCAGCATTTCGAGATTTCATAATTTGCTGCATCATGAATGTCAATTCTCCATTACGAAAGCTAGTTTACAAGACCAACCACTTCTGGCTCATCCTTGCTTCCGAGCATGTGTGTTTTATACTTTGGACTTTTGCCCGACGGACTTGTGTACACACGCTCAGAAAATCTGACAACAGACATTTGTCCGCGGAAAATTTTAAAGCCTGCCATCCAACATTTGTCTGCGGAAAATCCAACAATTGTCCGATGGAGTGTACAAACGGTCGGATTTTCCGCCAACAGCCTGTCATCACACAATTCTCGTTGGAAAAATCCGATCGTGTGTACGAGGCTTTAGGCTTGCCCAGTCCTGATAGCCAGGTCTTGTATTTATGAAGTTAGTGCTGGGACATGGCTAGGATTTTGGTTTTGAAGCTTTTGCCCTGTTTATTTTTGGAACACTGTACAGCACCTGTAAAGGAACTTGTAAATAGCACCCATAAACACTGCACTGTTTGATTCCACACTATTGATCTGGTCCTGAAAGTGTGCTCACCCCAGGGAGCTTTCGTACCTACTACCTATCCCCAGCTCACTGGAACATATAAATATTGCATTTTCTTTTGCTCAACCACAATTTCACTTTACATATATTTGTCCTATGTTGGTCCACAACAGTACTTTTTAATGTATTATATGTTTTTTTTTCTTTTTTTTTTCTGGTAGCACCTATTTCTTTTTACCCTGCATAAAACAGCTCTTGAGGTCTCGAAATTGAGAAGCAGTTTCTTCACCACCTCTGTTCACAGTACATAAGACCAACTGAAGCTTGTGCTGTACAAGGCTTCCACACAGGTCCATCAGAATTCTGATGAACCCAGGGTAACATGCTTCTGTTCCTTGGAAACCATTCACTTTTGTCACTGATCTTTTCTATTTCCAGAAAGTGTATTTTCTCATGTTGCAGCAACACATTGTTTCACTTAACAATATTGGAATTAAATGGAAATAATAAATTGAATAATAGATCTCAGCAACCTTTGCCAAAGTTATTTTCACATCCATTCACAGCAAGTGCCTCATGAGTAAGTCTTCTTTCCCCATAGATTTACTCATCCAGCTTTCAGATAATTCCTCTGTCAGTGTGGATTTTACATTCTCACAATCTATTTCATCAGATTTGGGGGCAGAAGGAGTGCAGTATTCTCTCTTGTCTGGTTTCAGGGTCCCCTTAGGGGAGGACAAAAAAAACATTTGTTATTGGGATCCTAATGTTTGACCACATGTATGTTTGATATGGTTTAGGTATTATTTATTTATTATTGATACTTATATAGCGCCATCAATTTACGCACCGCTTTTACATACATCTTGTACATTCACATCAGTCCCTGCCCTCAAGGATCTTACAGTTCAAGGTCCCTAACACACATTCATAGATATACTAGGGCCAATTTAGACAGGAGCCAATTAACTTACCAGCAGGTCTTTGGAGTGTTGGAGGAAACTGAAGTACCCGGAGGAAACCCATGCAGGCACAGGGAGAACATGCAAACTCCAGGCAGGTAGTGCCATGGTTGGGAATTCGAACTGAGGACCCTAGTGCTGCTAGGCAGAAGTGCTAACCACTTAGCCACTGTGATATTGTGCCTTAACGACAAAGAAGTTGATACAGCTATATATTGATGTATGTTGGATACACCAACCTACACTATATTGTCAAATGTATTGGGACACCTGCCTTTACACACACATGAACTTTAATGGCATCCCGGTCTTAGTCTGTAGGGTTCAGTATTGAGTTGGCCCACCCTTTGCAGCTATAACAGTTTCAACTCTTCCGGGAAGGCTGTCCACAAGGTTTAGGAGTGTGTCTATGGGAATGTTTGACCATTTTTCCAGAAACGCATTTGTGAGGTCAGGCACTGATGTGAACGAGAAGGCCTGGATTGCAGTCTCCGCTCTAATTCATCCCAAAGGTGTTTTATCCGGTTGAGGTTAAGACTCTGTGTAGGCCAGTCAAGTTCCTCCACCCCAAAATCGCTCATCCATGTCTTTATGAACCTTTTTTTTTGCAGTGGTCCAACTCATTTGGTGGAGGGGAGATTATGGTGTGGGGTTGTTTTTCAGGGGTTGGGTTGGCCCCTTAGTTCCAGTGAAGAGAACTCTTAAGACGTCAGCATACCAAGACATTTTATACAATTTCATGCTCCCAACTTTGTGGGAACAGTTTGGGGATGGCCCCTTCCTGTTCCAACATGACTGTGCACCAGTGCACAAAGCAAGGTGCATAAAGACACTTTAAGCAGAGTATATCATTCTATCTTTTTTGCCCCTTGTAGAAAGGAGTTAATTTCACTGACAAAGTGTATATGCAGGGCTATTTTGGCAGGTAATCATTGTTACACATCAACAGTCCCTGTTATTTATGACTCATTTAGAACTTGTGTATATAGGCTAATGCAGCATGCTTTCAGGTATATGTAGCTTGCAATGGAATCAGTTTGAGCTGCTTCTGAAATCATTCCGTGATTCTTCAAAAGTGCTTTTGACATGTTTCTAAGCTGTATGAAGCTACTTTTACATTCTTTTTGTCTAATATAGGAAGAAAACCGTTCTGGTGCATTCAATTTCACATGTATAAAGGTCTTTTTACCTTGATCACAGAAAACATATTGCAAGTTCCTTCATCCTATGCGTTTCTCTAGGCATGTGTTTCCAAAATTGCACAAAATGTACAGTGCAAACAAACCGATTATACTATATTCGTATTGCCTTCCTAGCGTCCTTGAACCCTTAGTTAGTCTTAAGTGTATTTTGTCTTTTTTAGAAGATATAAGCACACTCCAATGGTTTCCCAATACTGTAGCTCTCAGTTGGTCACTGGGATACTGGGATGTGCTCAAGAGGCGTAACTAGAACCTTTAGGGCCTTGGTGCAAGAAACCATAAAGGGCCCCCCTGAACATTGGGTCCCTTTCTATCGGTCCCGGGGCCCTTCCCTCTGAGCATGGGGCCCTTTCCACTGATTCTGGGGCCCTTTACTCCCGTCACAAGGCCCTTTATAAGTCCTAGTACACACTGCGACACAAAGTCACATTAAAAGTCAAAACACATTCATTTTAATGGGTGCCGTCTAAATCAATGCGACTCAAGCCACAGCGAAAAAAATACAAAAAAAGGTTCCTGCACTACATTTCTGCAACTTTGGTGTAATTTGAGTGCCATAGACTGCAATGTTAAATCACAAAAGTCACAAGAAAATCGCAAAGAAAATGCAAGGAAGTTGCAAACAAGTCACACAACTTGGGGTTGCAGCCATGTGTACTGAGCCTTGGCCCCTTTAACATATACGGACCATTCGTCTGTTTTTAATCCATCCATTGACAGATAAAAATTGAACATCAGTGCATTCCTATGGAAAAAACGGATGACAACGGATGATCATCCATTTGCATCCGCTTCCATCAACATCCGTTTTTGTGAACGGATGAAAGCCCTATTTTTCATCCGTCAAAAAAACGGATCGGCCGAAAAACGGATGTAAAGTGACAAATGGTCAGTTTTTCATCCTATATTTCCATTGGTAATGGATGTAAAAAAACTGATGAAAAACTGATGAGCAAGGATAAAAAATGGAGGAAAAACTGATGAATACTTCACCTGTTTTGACATGACTGAACTGATGAAATGAGCGGTCCGCAAGTGTGAAAGTGGCCTTAAGGTCGCGCAACAGGCCCTCCCACGGTATTGGAACGCCAGGGCCAGGTTGCAAGGGCAACCCTGGTAGTGCCACCACTGACATGCTCTGTAATACAAAACCAGAAACAACTTGAAAAAATGTAGGGGTTCCTGGAGTGGGAAACTGTGGCACTTTCAGAAAGCGAAATCTGATTGGTGGATAGGCATCAATTTTAGTATCACTTTTGGCCTTTGCGTTAGATGCTTAGTGTTTCAGCAAGGAGGGCAGTCAGTCTGAACTTTGGGTAGTTGGAAGTTCTATTCTATAGTTGTCTATAGAAAGGTCTTCTAGCAGTGAGGTCCTATCATCATAAATACGCAATATATCAATCATGGGAACCCAGGCAGTGCGTTTTTCATATATTGCAAAATATCACTAAGCTTTTCATTTTAGCATCTCTGAATAGGTCAGCATTTTTACAATGTGCATGTAAAGGAAAACATTTTTTCTCACTGCTCGTTGAATTTTCCATGTTTGTCTAATTTTAAGTAATGGAATAAGTGGTTTTACACCAGAATAAACCACAAGTTACATATGCTGTGACAGTAAGGCCTGTTATGTTAAAGCTCACCAGGGCTCAGCTCTGATTGCTGTATGACATCACTAAGCAAATGTCTAGTGACATCACTTGGCAAGCGCACTGTCCCGGGGTCACTTTGTGAGGTCACAGTCCTGCAGGATTTTCTCTCAATCTGACTATCCACTGTGCCAAACTCTTACTCACATCCTTAGATACAATATTTATATAGTGCTGGAAATGATAATATTTCACGTTTATAGTTTCTGAGGTTATAATGCTTTTATATATTGCTCTGCATGATAGTCAGATTTATATTTGTGTGTGCTTTCATGAAACTATAATTCCTCTTATTCTTCAAGGAAAATGTTTCTGTTGTAAGTACCTCTAATTAATTATGTCTTTTAAGGCCGCCTGCACATGGGGCCGTCTTGCTGCAGTGCGTCGCTCCCGGCCTTCTTGTACGCCCAGGAGATGTAAGAACAGTGTCCAGCCCCGCTGCAGGTAGCCTGTTAAAGTCTATGGTACGCACTTCATCCCTAAATGGATAGGGCCCTATATGTTGGTATGACAAGCTGCACCAGAATCTTGTATCTGAATGCACAGGGTCATAAACGTCAATACCACTCAGTACAGCGTTCAGCCTTGTCCAGTCGCAGCCTGCTATAGGCTTTGGCAAGCTTCCTGTAGCAGTTCTGGATGCTGCACCTGTCCCTGCCGGGCACACTACAGTGCCAGGAGGGACGCACTGCAGCAGGACAGGCCCATGTGCAAGGGGGCCTAAAGAGTGCCTTCCAATATTAAAAAGGCCAAAGCATCTTATTCAGGGCAAAGTGAAAATGTCTGTGCAAAGCCCATCAGCAGTCCATTTTATGCTCACCTCTCCAATATTCCTTGATTGCGTCTTCTATGGATTCAAGTACACACAGGAGGTCTAGGTATGAGGGATCATGTGACCACCTCCTATGATGCGATGGTTGGGCCTAGCGCAAGGTCTGAGCTCTGTCGTACGACCTAGGGACTGACGGCACTGATCCATTTTAGTTTAGACACTGGGTATTTTGGTGGCAGCTCTAGCAGAGGAAGGAGTGGCTGGTGAACTCTGGAGAGGTGATTATAAAGTTCTAGTGTGTGGAATTTATACAAACACTGCCCCTTTGCACTTTATGGATAAGGTGACGTTATCTCTTTAATGGATGGATGCAGCAAAAACTGATATTTCAGCTATGGGTAGACATTGGTTGGTTGGATCACCTAGTGCTGGGGTTCTTAACCTGGGGTCTGTGAACCCCTAAGTGCTCCATGGATGGAGTTTAGGGGGTCAGAACACTGCAGTTGGGCACAGAGCAGGATCTCTTGGAGTCAGGTGTTTAGAGGGGAAGGAGGTCAAAGCAAGTCCTAAAACGCTTTTTACCTTTAATGCAGGGAATGCATTAAGGTAAAAAAACATTTTAGGTTTAGAACCATCTTAAGCTGGCCATATACTGATAACATTTTGGCCAATTCCTGCATTCTTGATGGAAATTCGAGCAGTGTATGATCCTGCTGGAACCGCTCTGTTAAACAAAAGTCGATGGTTCAGTTGTTTTTTGTCGAAGGAGCTTGTTGGAAAAACTCTGAATTGTCAGAATACAGAAGCCTGGCATATGGGGTAGATTGGGGAATGTGGAAGAAGGGGAGGTTAAGAGAAGACAGGACCAAACAGCTTTTTGACACAATGCAGAGGATTAACCCCTTAGGTTCCACAGTGAGTATATGCTTTACTGCATATACAGACTTTTTTATTTATTATTTTACTGTTGGGGGTTTAGTAACACTTTAAAAGAGAAGTATGGGATTTTTTTTATCCCAAAATCATACTTACCTAGGTGGACGCAGCATCGGTCCAATGCTGCATCTGTCCCCCACGGCCTCTTCACTGAGAACCGAGCCATCGAACACCGCCGATGGCTCGGTTCTCTCACCTCCCCGAGTGCTGCTGCCTGTCAATCAGCAGCTCTCTTGCTCTGCTCCTCCACGCTCACTGGAGCACTGAGCTGTGGAGGGGCGGGGAGTGGCCGACTCAGCGGCTTGCTGAGAGACTGAGACGCCTATCCGTTCAGGCACCTGACGGATCCAGACTTCCAGAGTCGGGATGATGCGGTGCCTGGACTGATCTTGGAGATGTCCACAGAGAGCGGACTTCAGACCGCTCTCTGCTGAAAACGGGTCACAGGAGTGCAAAATTAATTGCACTCCTGTGACCCATAGGAGAAGCCCAGCCGAATGAGCTAAGGCTGGACTTCTCCTTCAAGTAATGAGAAATCTTCCAGATGGGAAAATGGCAATATCAAACTAACAATGGTTCTAACTCTTCCAAAAAGAAAATAAGAAATGTTTTGATTGGTATTCAGCCTTAACGAGAACCTGTACTATGGAAATCGGGGGAAAAACAAATAGAGGGCAAATGACTAGTCACCAGTATTGCTGTATGTATCTGCAGATGATCTTTTTCTGTGTTTCTAATGTCAGAGTGGTCATCCTGATGACTGGTGGGGTAATAGCCAAGAAGTAGCAGGAGAAGTGGAGGAAGCATAGATTCAACGAATAAATGAAGCAGAAGCAGGGGGATCCTTGCACTGTAGATCCTCAGGTACAGTTTCCTCTCCAGCAAGGAGACCAATGGGCAGCGCAGTAACGATATCTCACAAGACTATCAGTTGGAGGCAACGGTACCTAGAGATATTTAGATACCTTTAGATATTTGCACACTGCTATTGGCTTATAGAGAAAAAGACAGTCACAGCGAAGTGCACTGCTGTTTTTACAGAAAAAATTTCAAGACAAAGTGTTAACTTTTCATAGAACTGATTAGACGCGATTAACATTTCTAGGGGTCCCATAAAACATAGCAAAATTTAACTTTTTGAGTTTAGGACGATTTTATTGCCAGTTAATATATCTCATCACAGTTTGGTTAGTAGCTTATGTCTCAGAGTTAAAATGCATGGTAGTGACAGAGTAATCAATTCGATAAATCCTCCTCTAATACAATTCATACTTCTGTGCAGAAAGGGTATCAGTTTAGTCTACCTAACGGAACAATACAAGTCAAGTGTTGCATTACATATAATTAGTTTAGCAGACATGGAGACTTGCCATATCTACAGCATTTCCTTCTAGTTAACAATAAATTCCAGATGGGAAAGTTTGGGTGTGAGAACGCACATCCACTGATGCATAGATAATGTTCTACAAGCTCTGTACAGCATCAACATCTCCTGTTCCACAGTAGCAGTTATCATGCTGCGTGGCCCTCTGGCTACTTTTAAAGCAGCTAGAACTTAGGGGGTTTCATTGTGCTTCATGTGTGTCTACACATATCAGCAAACTTCAGGTGTGATGTGCCAAGTGGTCTCGTGTAATTTTTGCACACACAACTTCTGGATGGCTTGGGTGTCACATAAAAACCTGACCATCACATAATTTGAGTTCTGTAGAAAAGAACAATTGTAATATCTGCTTGATGGAAGTAAATCCATGCTATGCCCATGCAGAGCAAAGCAACATACCCACCCTGTTAGATTGCAAACTCTTATGAAAAGGGCCCTCATAAGGTGGTTGTAAAGGCTGAAGGTTTTTTACCTTCATACATTCTATGCATGAAGGTAAAGGACCTTCAGTATGCAGCTCCCCCCTCAGCCGCCCCTAATGCATACATAAGCCTGATCTCTATCCAGCGATGTGCACGAGACATGAGGCTCAACCTGGTCTCTCTATCCTGATTGGCTGAGGTGCAGCAGCAACCATTGGCTCTCGCTGCTGTCAATCACAACCAGTGAGGTGGGAGCAGGGGGCCCAGATAGGCAGCTCGGCATTGAGCACGCATGAGTGCCCCCACAGCAAGTGGCTGTCATTTGGCAAGGGGGAGGGGCCCAGAGTGCAAGCGAGGGACCCGAGAAGGGAGGATCGGGGGTCATCTGTGCAAAACCATTGCACACAGTAGGTAAGTATGACATGTTTGTTATTTTTTTTTTTAATAAAATGTTTTCCTTTACAATCACTTTAACCCTCTTCTCTTGTATTGTAACTATACTGTGTCCCTTTATATTGTAAAGTGCTGCACAAACAGTTGGTGCTATATAAATCCTGTATAATAATAATGTTCAGTCTAATGCTGCCCACCCAAACAGCATATACTGCATATACCTTATTACTTCCCTTTCACTTCTCATCTTTTGCTTTCTTTTGCTTCTCATCAAGTGAGAAAACGAGCCCTTTAAAATAATTACAGTGCATTGCCAATAGCCTTGCATTGGACATGATGATGCCAAGAGACAGTCCACCATGGGAACATTGGAGAAGTGGGGATCAGGTACTGTAAGTAAAAGTACTTTTTCTGGTACCCTAGACATAAATGAGCATTTACCTTTGAAGCCCAGGGGCAGCCCCATTTTATAGAAGAATTTTTGTTTTCCCGTAGATAAACTTTAAAGAGAAAACTGTGCTTCCCACCCCTCCCCGGGAACATGCAGCGTGGTGATCGTGGCCACGCGTGGTCCTAGGACACGGCGCGACCCCAATCTCTGTAAAGAGCCGATTATATGGCTCTTTAACCATGTAATGGGCTGTGTCCAATCACAGCCGGTCACATGTAAATGCGGAAGTGCCGTTAATCAGCTCTCCTCGCCTCACACTGTCGGTGTGTGGCGAGGAGTGCCGATCAGCCGTATCTTCTTGCAGGGGAGACCACGGCAGGTAATCAGGGCACTGATCATTAATGCCCTGATAACAGGAAATCCCCAGCAGTGCTCATTAGTGCCACCAATCAGTGCCCATCAGTTACACCAATCGGTGCCCATCAGTGTCACCCATCAGCGGTGCCCATCAGTGCTACCTATCTGTGTTGCCTAGCAGTGCCCACCAGTGCCGCCCGCCAGTGCCACCTATCAGTGTGGCATATTAGTGCTTCCTCATCAGTCCCAACTAATCAGTGCCCATAAGTGCCGCCTTATTAGTGCCCATCAGTGCAGCCTCATCAGCGCACATCAGTGAAGGAGAAAAATTACTTATTTACAAAATTTACTGACAGAAACTAAGAAAAAATATTTTTCTTTTGAAATTTTCGGTCTTTTTTCTTTTTTTTGTAAAAAAAAAAACAAAAAACAACAGTGATTACTACCAAAAGAAAACTATTTGTGTGAAGAAAATGATTAAAAATTAATTTGGGTACAGTGTTGCATGACCGTGCAATTGTCATTCAAAGTGCGACAGTGCTGAAAGCTGAAAAATAGCCTGGGTAGGAAGGGGGTGAAAATGCCCAGTATTGAAATATTTAAAATGTATCTACCCAGAAACAAAAATGGTAAACCAATGCTGGCCATACACTATACGAAAAATCGGCCGAAAAATCGTTCATATAGACATTTCGTTCGTTTTTTGGCAAGTTAATGGGCACAAATCGATAATCGTGACGTTTTTGTGGAAAAAAAACGAACGGCAAGTTTGGAAATTTCTGCCAAACGTACGATAAATTGCAAGGTTAATGTGTTTCCCGTCTGAACTGTCTGCACTAGGTATATGTAAAAAAACTAACAAAAAATTATTTTTTTATGTCCACTGAACGATTTATCGGCTATTACATGATGGCACGATCGTTTGCGGTCACGGTCGAACGTTCGTTTTTCGAAAATGTGTTCGGCCGATTTTTCGTATAGTGTATGGCCAGCATTAGATGTGGCTTCATTCAGTTTCTTTTATTTCCTTTAATTCTTGCCTGGTGATGAGGTCTGTTAATTTTCTGCTTCCTTTAATAGACTAAGTTGTCCAGCAAAAGTGGCAGCTAGAGACAACGGAACTTACAATGGTCAGCTTGTATTAATTAAAGTAGAACTAAAGTCTAAAATGATCATAATGTGAGCAGACAGGCTCTTTATTGCCAAAGAGACATGTAATAAATAAACCTACCTGCCTGCTTGCAGTCTTCCTTAAAATTGTCACTGAGCTGTGCATGCACAGGAGAGACATCATCCCACACCTGACAATCAAGAAGTACTTGGAAGAGTCTGGGGAGAAGATGTTGGCAAGACCTTGCAGGTCTTGGACCATTGAAGCAGAGGTGATGGTTGCTTACTTTAGTTCTGCTGTAAAGTGGAACTAAACCCAAAGATTTAACAATTTCAAAAAACAGTTACATTCCCAGCATGCCAGGATCGCTAACTGTCACATTTGCTTGTATCCTCAACCAAATTGTCAAACTATCAAATGTCTGGTGTCATAGCTGATCACATGTGCAGCATCATGGCTGTTACAGATCAAAGGCTATAATTGCAGCTTCCTTGGCTGAAAAAAGTTTCCATCGGCTCTCATTGCCTGTGAGGGAAACCGGCAGTGAAGTCTTGCGGCTTCACAGCCGGTTCCCTTCTGTGCATGCGCGAAGCATGCTGCCCTTTCTCAATGGGCTGGCGGTGGGGGAAGGAGGAGGGGTACCGAACTTCTGAGTGATCTCTCCATGTCGAGATCTCTCAGAAGTGGGGACGGGTACCTATCAAGAACAGGTATCCCCCCCCCCCCCCCCGAAAGGTGCCAAATGTGGCACTGGAGGGGGGAGGAGGAGGCAGATAAGCGGAGCTTCCACTTTTGGATGGAACTCTGCATGAAGTTGAAATCTCTATCCCAAAAGGAAAAAACTGTTTCTATAACTGCTTAAAAAGTTTTAGCTATAGTTATGTTTTCATTTTTTAGTCACTTATATAAAGACCAAATTCTAATAGTAGTGTACGCTCCTTGAGGGTTAGCGAAGTATGTGAATGTACAAATATATATATATATAAAGCGCTGCATAAATTGATGGCGCTATATAAGCAACTGTAGTAATAATCGTACACTACCCTCTCCATTGGGTGACAATGCTGCCCAAGGTTGGCTGTGATACTCCTCTATAAATACAGTAAAAGAGTAAGCGTAGCCAGCCCTATACTGAAGTAAGTTACTGGGCTGATCAACAGGTGAAGATAAAAAAAAAAAGTCCAATAAAAGAAAACGAATGCAGCCGCCACATCTAGAAATTGGTCAGTTACAACATGTTGCATTTTTTAAAGCAAATCTATATGCAATGAAAAACTCCAAAAGGACCCAGTACATCATAATCTAGCCAACTTTATTTTTAATAAAAAGTTGCTGACATCTATCATGTTGGCCCAGTTTCTCTTGTACCTTTTCTTCAAACTTGAATAAAACTATTGGAAAGTAAAGCGTTGCTGACAAGTATTAAGGGACGTGTCGGAGCTTTGTCTGATCAGAATGGCCAGCTTCTTCTGTATACGGTGTCATTCTTGTGCCTTCATCAGTACTGCAAAGATTGTGGATTCACCTTCCAGATTACGCTCTTAGTAAACTAATCTGAAATCTCCCTTTTGTCAGACTGGCACACATAACAGGCCAATATGAACTTGTCAGCTACTGATGAGTTCTTATTTTCACTGATTGAAACACTTTAAAGTGGGCCGGGTGTGTAATTACTGTGATCTGTTTTTAATTTATCGCGTCTTGATGGCTTTTTGATTATTCAGCACTATTCCCATGTGTAACTTGCTTTATGAGGTCCAGCCTCTGGACTACCTGTCCCAGCAATAGCTTACCATTACACATTCCAGTCCCGCGAGGGGAAATTAGGATCCTTACACTAATTATGTTTGTGCAGTCATGCAGGCTAAGTTAGGGGTCACTGGCCATTTTTATGCTTTCTGCTGATTTGCGTTTTTTGTTTTCACAGGGTTGAAAAATCATATTTGGAGGAGAACTTGGCAGCAAATTTGTGGCTCCTGCTCCAAACTCTTTACATTGTATTTAGGAAGCTGCCTGAGCCAAATAATCACTTTGTCTTATTCAAGTTAATAACCTTGTTACGATTAGACACAGTGCTCACTGTAGTTCATTGCCAGCACCATAGACCACTGCAACAAAATGAAACGTCTTGTAGGATAAAACTTTAATAGGCTCTATATAACTAGAAATCCTGAACTTTTTGACCTGTATCGCATCTATTGGCAATATTATTCTGAGCTTTAGCTGATTAAATATTCATTCCAACTTTATGGAGCTGGATAGCTTTAAGTAAACCTTCCATAATCCCCGGCTTAATTCTGAGCATGTGAGAGAATGCGCATACTGAATTTACTGTCACTGAAAACTGCAACATGGATGCCTTCATGAATGGTCAGAGATGTTGTAGAGCTCCCAGGAAAACCTGAAGCCCAGGCAGCTCTTGTATTCAAATATTGGCTTCAGTTCTTAATTCACACTTGGCCAAGTTCCTTTCCAAGGCTATTTATTGATCACTGTGGTGTAGAGCTTCACTAAAAAGTTAGAATTCAGGGTGTGGTGGTCCAAGGTGGTCTGAAGAGTTCCACCACAAAAAGGTTGGTTGGAGACCCTTGGGGCTCCCCGGAATGTTTACTGAAAAAAAGAGGGAGGCAGGAGAGCCCTTATAGTGTAGTGAATGACTCGTATATAACGATTACCTCAAAATCGTTTCTTCATAAAATAAAAAAGGAAATAACTTCTCTATATCTGCTGCATTTGCGGTGACCTAGTAGGGTAAATAGGCGCAACCTTGTGTGAGCGCAGATTGAGAATAGTCTCCATGCAGGATAAGGAAGGTTGCTCTCGATGCCACTGGGGTCCCAATCCTGGATTCTCTTTGGGGTTCTCACGCTGGTGTTGGATTAGTTAAGTTGAATGATGTCTAAAAAAGCCTGTCTGTGATCAGCAGGGGTGCCCATTAGCATGTATTTAACCACTTTTCGACCGCCCGCCCACATGTCGCTGCCTACTTCCGGAGTTTAGGCCACTCGCATGTGGGCCCGCCAACAGCTGTGATTGTGCACAGCTGGAGCCTGTCCGCAAGTCCCGGCCAATGATTCACAGCCGGGACCTGCTAATCAGCTGTGCGCAATCACAGCCCAGAGCTCTGTGTTGGTGAACAACACAGAGCTCTGTACACAGGGAATGATCTGTCATTTTCTCATCAAAGCAAAGCAAGGATGAGAAACTGAGAGATCTAATAGTAAAAGCAGCACACATTACACATAGGCACACATTTAACCCCTTGATCACCCTAGATGTTAGCTCCTACCCATGCAGTGTAATTAGTACAGTGTATATTATTAGCTCTAATCACTGTATTAATGTCAGTGGCAGTTAGTCAGTTAGTGTCAGATTGCTCGCTGCTAAATCGCAGTCCCATTATGATCGCTGCCATTAGTAGTATTAAAAAATATAAATACATATATATCCCATAGTTTGTAGATGCTATAACTTTCACGCAAACCAAACGGACATGTAGCAGAATACATCTTGGCCAAAATTTATAACAAATTTATATTTTTTTATGTTATTTTTCTGGATATGTTTTATAGCAGTAAGTAAAAAATATAGTTTTTCTTTCAAAATTTCCTGGCCTTTTTTTATTTATATCACAAAAAAAAGTATTAAAAAAAAACCCAGTGGTGAACAAATACCACCAAAAGAAAGCTCTATTTGTGTGAAAAAAAAAATTATATGAATTTTGTTTGGGTATAGCATTGCATGACCAGTTAAAGTAGCGCAGTGCTGATTATCAAAAATGGCCTGTTCATGAAGGGGGTAAACTCTTCCAGAGCTCAAGTGGTTAAAAAAAACAAAAACATATGTACAAAAGTATCTGTGTCCTGGCTGCCTGCAGTTTAGGGCAGTCGTCTCCAAACTGCGGCTCGGGGGCCAGATGCAGCCCTTTGCTTGCCTTTATCTGGGCCTTGGGGCACTATTCCTTCTACTGACATCAATGATGAGGCACCATTCCTCCCACTGACACCATAAATAGGGCACCCTTCCTCCCACTGACACCATAGATGGGGCACTATTCCTCCTGCTAAGACGAATGATGGGGCATTCTTCCTCCCACTGACACTGTCGATAGGGCACTATTCCTCCCATTGATACCAACCATGGGGCACTATTCCTCCCATTGATACCAACCATGGGGCACTATTCCTCCTGCTAAAACCACCAACAATGGGGCACTATTCCTCCCATTAAAACCAGTGATAGGGCAGTGTTTTCTACCAGTGATGCTGGAACATTTTCTACTCACACTGACCACATTTCGGCCCCCCTGTCCTGAAGGACAGGAAACTGGCCTTTTGTTTAAAAAGTCTGGAGACCCCTGGTCTAGGGGATTTATTACAATATTGCTGGTATTTAGTGCTGGCAATATTTACACAGCCTTTTTCAGAATGTACATTCACAACTGTCCCTGTTTTCAAGGCGTTTACAATCTAAAATCCCTATCCCACATACAGGGCCGTCTTTAAGGCAGGGCAAAAGGGGCAGCTGCCCTGGGCCCTGTCATTGTTGTGGGGCCCAAAGCAGCTGCCTCATACTTGCCAACTTTCCCAGTTTAAATTCTCTCAGACCTTGAGGTTTTAGTCTCATGTTGTGTCCTAATATCTCACCTGCAGACCCTGTGTTTACATGTAAATATCGGCATTGATATGTAAATAGCAGCAGCATTCATATGTAAATATTGGCAGACCGGCAGCATTCTTTGTAAACAGAGGTGGTATTCATATGTACATCATGCCCCCCTGAGGTCAAATCCACCATCACCTATACTGAATGCTACTCACTGGGGAGATAAAGGGGCATGCTTGAAAGTCCTGCCTACAACTGTGGTCATTAAGCCTACCATCAACCTGTTCTGCAAAGGTAACCAAATTAGTGGGAGGAGGGTAGTGTGTGGTGTGCAGAGGTAGGCAGAGAAGGAATTACAGTTTGGGGTGCACAGGTGAGCAAGGTCCAGTCCATGGTGTGCAGCCAGTGAGGAGATGTGCTGTAACCTCTAGCAACAAATCAGTAAGCAGTAATGATGTGCAGTAACCAATCAGTGAGCAGTATTGATGTACAGTAATCTCTACCAACCAATCAACAAGCAGAAATCATGTGCTGTAACCTCTAGCAACTAATCAGTGAGGCGAAATCTGTGCTGTAACCTCTAGCAACCAGTCAGTGAGTGGTAATGATACACTGTAACCTTTGGCCACCAATCGCAATCACTGTCTGATCTGATTCAGTAAATTGATTTTGAGTCTAACTGCTATTTATTGTATGTCTCAGAGCAGGTGGAGAGCAAAACTGCATGGGGGGCCCCAAGAGATGAAATTACTTGATCACTGGACTTTGATTATAACATGTAATTTTTGGTAATACATTTTTATATACATTCATTTCGCACTGTTAAAGCAGAGTTTATTATATGTTTTGGATAATTTTGCACTGCATGGGGGGCCCCAAGAAAATTTTTGCCCAGGGTCCAATCAATATTAAAGACGGCTCTGCCCACATACATACACATGCTAGGGCCTATTTAGACAGGAGCCAATTAAACTACCCGGAGGAAACCCACGCAAGCATAAGGAAAACATAAAAACTCCATGCAGAGTTGTGTCCCTGAAATTCAAACCAGAGCCCTAATGCTGCAAGACAGCTAAGTATTAAGTCACATATTTTCTTTTTTGTTAGGGGATGAAGCCAGAACAATTGAAGGAAATTTTCACAAATACAGTGAGAAAGTACACTTTGTGCAGCAAGTGCAGCTTAATCCTGAAAGCCTTACTGACCTCTAATCCACTGTTTTTTCTATATAAGCTTTACTGATGTTATATCTTTGTACAACAACATGACAGGCGCACTTTACAGAGAAATCAAGAATAATGAGATCATCTTTATTTTTTATTTTTTTTGTGCTTTTATTGAATCTTTTTTTTTTTTATATATATGGGTCAAGCCTCTGGAGTCTGTTGAAAGAGGATGATGACAGAAGTCTTCATTAGGCATGTAGACCTAGATTTTCCATATGATGTTTTGCTACAGTCGGGAGCAAAAACTTTATACATTTGATAGAAAAATCAACAACTGACAAGGAAAACTGAATAAATGTCAAGGAAGCCATTCCTGAATCCTCCAATGTAAACGTGCAGCAGCATTCGCCCAGAGACCTCAACCAGAACAATGTATTCCGCCAGAGAGGAAACTCTTTATAAGTGTTATAAACTGCTGATTGCTGTTGATAATGTTATATACAGTAAGCAGATTTTATGTGTGTATATAAGAGGTAATCTCAGAGTTTTCTACCATCCGCTGCTGTCTTATCTTGTGTCACATTGAGGATATACATCATTTATAATACTGAGCTCCTTGACGTGATGGTTTACATTTTATATACTGGAATTTGCTGGGCATTCAAAGTATGACAAACTGTTAGTGAGAGAAGAAACCCAGCCATGGGTAAGACACAATATGGTTGGAGCCTGAAGACCATCACACTACTCTATTGAGGATATTACTAACTGGGAGCTGCTGTGCATGTTGCATATAGAGGTTGAGCAGAGAAATAGTAAGATTACCAAGTGTGGGTTTGGTACATAGGGGTAGAATGCCAATTACTTATTACATATGGATACAAAGTGGTGTTATTTAAAGTGTAGCCAAACTTAAGAACAAAATGTAAATATATCAGGGCTAACCAGTTCTTCGATGTGGTGAATGCATAAGTTTTATTTATTTTTCATTTATCCGCAAGTATAAAAAAAGTATCTGTTGATCGAAAATGCACTGTCCTTGTCACTTCCTGCGAGCTGAATTGAAAGCACAATGTTCTCTTCCTTTTGTAAACTACTAACCCCCCCACCCCACCCCCCCTCAATTAATAGAGATGAAAAGTGGAAGACATGTTTGAATTTCAGCCTGGGTGACAATCATGGGTCCCCTCACAGGTGAGGTAACGTAGCCATCCCAGGATAGGATAGGAAGTGTTATTCACAAGACTAACAGATGAGGAGAACGCTAATGTGACCACCTTATCTAATAGGCTGAAATATTTTACATTTCTGTTTTTGGGTTTAGATGCACCTTAACCACTTGCCTACCGGGAACTTTCGCCCCCTTCCTACCCAGGCCAATTTTCAGCTTTCAGCGCTGTCGCATGTTGAATGACAATTGCATGGTTAGACAGATGGAGCTTTCCTTTGGTGGTATTTAATCACCACAGGATTTTTTATTTTTTGCTAAACTAGTTAAAAAAGACAACATTTTGAAAAAAAAATAAAAAAAAGTCTTTCTTCGTTTCTGTTATAAAATGTTGTAAATAAGTACGTTTTCTCCTTCACTGATGTGCACTGATGAGGCCGCACTGACAAGCACTGATGGGCACTGATATGTGACACTGATGTGCACTGATGGGAGGCACTGAAAGGCATCACTGGTGGGCACTGATTGGCATCACTGGTGGACATCGCTAATGGGGCTGCACTGATAATCACTGCACTGATTATCAGTGCAGATCCCCCCTGTCAGGAGAGCCACTTATCGGCTCTCCTCTATTTATACCCTGTCCGCATGTATAGAGGAATGCCGATAACCAGCACTTCCTAGTTACTCTGTGATCAGCTGTGATTGGACACAGCTGATCACATGGTAAAGAGCCTACGTCATAGGCTCTTTATCGTGCTCTGAGGTGCGGTAGACACACCTCACTACAGATTGCTCCAGTGCGCGCCCCCGGGAGCGCACACAAACGACTTGTTCTGAAGGACGTCATATGAGTTAGAACGGGAGAGCCACCGCCCGGCTGTCATTTTGCTATATACCAGGCAGGATGTGGTTAAAGCAGAATTTTACCTAAAAAGGGATGTTCCACTTTTTCTCCTCTACTACTTTTGGATGTTTTTTTTTCTTTCAGGGAGTGGGTACCTATTTCTGGAAGGTACCCGCTCCCACTTCCTCTCAGCTTGCCTAGGTGAGCAGATCAGAAGTTTTGCAGCCTCCTGGGAAGTTCACATGTCCCAGGAGGCTGCAAGTCTATTTAGAAAGCACAGCACGACCCGGCCATGCACAGTGGGAAGTTGGCTGTTAGCCGGTAGGAAGTCACATCTGGCTTTTTCTGGATATGTTTTATAGCAGTAAGTAAAAAATATAGAGACCGAACAATCGAGAGATATAAAGACCGAACAATCGACCTGGGTGATGACAGCGCTGGATCCCTGGACTGGCAAGTGTGTGTTTATTAAAAGTCAGCAACTACAGTATTTGTAGTTACTGACTTGTATTTGTGTAAAAGAATGGTTGGAGCTTCACTTTAAGTTTTGAATCAGGTTGCATAAAGCAAACTGTACTTTTCCATTTGGGACAGAGTAACAGGTTTGCTACCCCAATTCTCTACCCGAATGCCCGGAGGTACATTGGAACAAGCAGAGTATGAACTTTCTATAGGATCGAATGAGGATTGCTGTGCACATACACAAGAAAGGAGATGGTCCCAAAGATTTTTTAGAAGAGGCTGTGTGGCACTGAGAAAGAAGTTCTGCAGAGCATTTAATGGGAAGTATAAGACTTGGAATGGGGGGTTGGGATGGGCATCAGAAGCCAATAAGTGTAACTGCACCAAATATACTAATGTACTTTAACATTAACACCATTGTCTTGTGTTGTTTCTACAAACCCTTACCCAAAAGCTATACTTACTTTTATCAATAATGTCTCACTTTATGGGTATGAGGTCAGGATCATACCTTTTGAGAACCCAGGCCAGGATATGAGATGATAGTATCACAAAAATGGCAGCACATGTACCAATATGGTGGAAGGGTTCTGAAGATTTCCACTAACTGTAGTAGTAATATAAAGTTTCATAAAGGACAAATATAATAGGATATGCTCCAGAATTCCATACAGCAAGAGAGGCGCAAACAGGGCTACAGTGTGCCCCGGCCCTTCTCACTTATATCAACAGTATGTCTGCTACACTGCACAAGGCTTAAAAGTTTCTCATGTTGACTACTTCATTACAAGTTATTTCAATTACTTCTTTGTCTTAATTCCACTGTATAGCACAATCATTTTTAGTATACAAAACTTAAGATGGAAAAAATCCCTTTTCTGGGTCTAGCCTGTTCACTTGCTAGTTACATAATCAGGATCTTCAGTAAAAGGCCAACTGAATAGCAAACAAATATATAGTCTACAGAGTAGGTGTGAAAAGTTCTGAAAATCATCACACAAGCATCTGATATTTCACATGTCATATGTTATATACACACCTCATAGATGGATCATTTCCAGCTACACTGTTTGAGTATTGTTTTTCTTTTATTGTTAAATTACTGTATATGTAAAGTGTAAACTTTTTTTTGGATAGGGTGGGATGGGTTAGAACATCTGTCAAGTTTTTATTGCTGTCTGTGTCCCTCTGGGTAGAATCACTCATTATATTTGTCCTGCTGGCCACTATCACTATGATAGAAAGTGAGAGAAAATCCCAAATTTAGTCATCAGAACAAGAAGTGAGAATAAAACTTCTCATGGGGCCACTAAGGGAGCTTCTCGTGATGGCTAAAGGAGGAATTCCCCTCATATTGGGGAGATTTCCTTTCACTTCCTGTTGTATCTCCAGGGCAGGAAGTAAAAGGAAAATCCTCCCAGCAGGACAGCCCCAAAAAAATAAAATAATTAAAACAGGAAAGTTGATGAGGTCGAAGAATGTATTGGTTATACTTAGCTTTCATTTTTTTAATATATTTCTTGTTGGGAAAACTGTTTAGTGGATGTCAGAGAGTTATATGATGTTCTAGCTTTGTACAGTTTTCTGTGACACTAATGCCCCGTACACACGATCAGACTCTTCGACAACAAAACCGTGGAATTTTGTTCGAAGGTTGTTGGCTCCAACTTGTCTTGCATACACACGGTCACACAAATGTTGGCCAACAATTACGAACGTAGTGACGTACTAGACATACTATGTGGTTTTTCAGCTCTTCAGCACCACCCTTTGAGCTCCTTCTGCTAATTTCGTGTTAGTATAAGTTTGGTGAGTGTTGATTTTCTTTTTGCGTTTTTCATTTAGCGCTATTATTTTTATTATTATTATTCTTGATATCAAAAAGTCTTTGAAAATTTGTTTGCAATAACTCCATCAGTATCACCAGCAAAGCAACTTCATTATTATCCCATTAAAGAAGAAGAGAATTGTGCGCTGCCACGTCACGAATGTTAATTCTCCATTACGAACGCTAGTTTACAAGCCCGGTCGCTTCTGCTTCTGAGCATGCGTGAATTTTTGTGCGACGGACTTGTGTACACACGATTGGAAAGTCCGACGACAAAGTTTTGTTGGCGGAAAATTTGAGAACCTGCTAGCCAACATTTGTTGGCGGAAAGTCCGACAACAAATGTTCGATGGAGCATACACACGGTCGGAGTTTCAGCCAACAAGCTCACATCCAACATTTCACGTCGGAAAGTCCGACCGTGTGTACACGGCATTACAGCAAGATCTTCCAACAAAATTAGCAATAACAAGAGAAATCACTTGCTTACTATGTGGCAATATGATTTGAAGGATGTAACGTATATCAGATACATTGCTCCATTGTTTCATTGACTCAAGAACTGAAGTCCTACCTTTCTCGGTCTTGCTCCAGTAGGTTGGTGAACTCATCACTCTTCTCCATGTATTCTGTGTGTTTCCTCTTCTCATCCTCCAGTTCGTACAGAGTTTCTCTTTGGGATTTTTCCGCCAAGAGCAGCTGCTCGAGCATTCTTTTATGAGTTTCCTTCTGTTTTTCCACAACTTTATCCAGCTGTAACATAAAAGGAAAATGTGTAAGTTCTGTAAGGTATGAGTGCTGTTGGTTGTCTTTTTTGTTTTTTTTTAGCATGTAATATTGTGTCTGTAGAGTGATGTTCTGTGGGGACTGTAAATGTTCCTTAGTTAGTTGGCACTGCATACCACTAGTGCAGGGAGTTGGTTTCACTGGACTCATGGCATTGGTGGCACATAAGCACTTTGTTGTATGGAGGGCATGAAACAGATACAAGGTTCATAGAATGGAGTCATTTCAGACAAAGTTCATAGAGCCAAGTCATTTCAGTCAGGCACACAAATTCACATGTAAAAAAAAGATTGCTTTTAACATACAGTACATACGCATACTTTGATCAAGACGCAAACTAAAGTGCTTATTAAAATGGACACATTTCTCTCGGCTTCTTATGTTTCATAAAGATTCTATTAAGGAGGTTTCCCCATAGTAGATTTGTGGTCCTTTATTCAAAATTTAACACAGAACTATGTCAACAGACCTATTTGGATAAATAGCAAAGACTAAATTCTAACGCAAACTAAAACCTTTTTTTTTTAATAGGTTGGGAAGGGATACAATTTATCTCAGGGTTTTTTCTCTATATATCTATATCTCCATCTTCGAGATGTACTTCCAGTCTCCAGAGACACAACAGGAAGTAAGGGGGCATCTCAAAATAAACAGAAATCCTACCATTGACAATTGTCGTGTAACAAATGTCCCCATTGGAATTTATTCCCTCTACTCCTGTTGCAGTGACAACTGTAAAATTTTCAGTATCCCCTCACTTTCTCCTCATGAGACAGTGGTCATAGCATAAAAGTAGGTTAGATCTGTCAAGTGGGGACATGGCAATAAAAATCTGACAAAGGGAAGAATTACCCTTCCCCAATAAGAAAAATAAGTTCTGCTTAAAAATGCTGAAATAGCTTTCGGTACTATTGTTCTGTATTACTGGTCCAGTTTTGCTGTAGTCTGGCTGCATGTGTGAAGGCCTGGGCACTTGTTCATGTGATTTCTACAGAAAGGAATGGTCAACTAATTAAGTGTTTACACTATTATATATGGGCCCTCTTTGAAGTAATTTTGTGGCAGCATTTTGTCCAGAAAAGGAAAGCATTCAGCTCTTCTATTTCTATTTAGTTATTACTCTACTTATTAATGACATCTGGACTGTTGACATATCTAGAACAACATTTAAGCAGAGGTCTACTATTAAGCGACCTGGTCTTCTTGCATAAAAAATTCAGCTAACAGCAGCCTGTAGAAGAAGATATAGACACAGTGGCTGGTGAGAACACCACAGTATGCATTGGGGGACCTGGCATTTTACCACATCCGGAAGTGCTGGATACCATTGGCAGCTATAGCTTTCAAAGAGAATGAAGGTTGAACTTCCTTCCACTGGACAGGCATGTATCAGTAATCTCTTATACCTGTATGAGCAGCTGTAATGGAAGCAATCATTCCCTAACTAATGGCGTGTAAATGTTTTGGGCCAATGAATCCTTAGACCTAGTACATAGCCCATTTGGGTGGGAATGGTTGCTACCAACATATATTCTGCTCACATAGGTATTTTGTCTCATGACAGATACTCTTTAAATTCCACAATGTTCCAAAGGATAGACAAGCTAAGTAGCAAATTTTCTCTGCTTTTGTGTTTGATGGTGATCCAGGAAATCATTAAGAAGTCATTTGGCTCACAATTAGTCATAGTTGATTTGTTCTTTCTCAAGCATAGTTGGATTTAATGGCCGTGTTAATTTGTGCCAGCCACAGTTTATGTGGGAATGCCAGTCTTTAACACCCTTTAGCTCTCTGAAAAACTTTAAAGCTAATAAGGTGGTTGTGTGAACGGTCAGACAAGAAATTACTTGGGTGACATGAAGCTATTTCTGGAATACTCTGTGTGCCACGGAAGTTGCAATAAATTCAGTGCATGTGTTCTTTGAGCAGATGGGCATCATAAAATGTCATCTTTTAGCCTGTGTGTTTTAAAATAGTGGTGATCCTCCGAACACATACTGTATGTAATCCTTACACTGGAATATGCACTAAGTTCATTAAAGCATAACAGAAGCACTATTTTCATGCATGCTTAAGTATATACTTTTTCATATTTTGTATCTAAAAGTCAGTGGACTTTGTTCTCATGCATGTACCTCAGAATTATCACACTCCTAGCCCCGGATCACATATATGCAAATTGGATGCATTTTGAATTGCATCTGATTTGCATGACATTTGAACGAAAAGGCTTTTCAATAGAGCCAGTTCACATATGTGCAGGCTGGCCGCAGTGCAATTTTAAGTACAGTCCGGTACGATTTTCAGCCCGGTTCAGGTGCGATTTCCACTTTCATGCACTTTAACAGTTTACACCTGAATCGCTCCGCTGGACGACATCTCACCGGACAGGGCATATTGATCCTACTTTGTACAATGGTCTTCTATGCAATGACACTGTATCTAATGTTTTTCTGTATGCAAGCTTGCATACACTTCATGAATAAGGAATTACCAAAAAAGTCAACTGACAAAAAACATTTTGATGGTTTTATACTGGTTATAACTTTGAGATTGTTTGAGAGATCTGTTTGGGTGGAGGCATAATAACATTTCTTGACAAAAAATACACATTCATGAGAAATGAAGACCTGCAGAGGTTGAAGCAAATCTGTGCTTTGCCATTCAGGGCAAAGTATAAGATATCCGATTTGGTTAATAGAACCCTCTTCTCTTGCTGTTACTCTGACATCTTGTATGCCTGCTGGTGCCCTACTGGATTTCTGGTACTTTTCAGGTATAGGGAGCATGCAATCACCCCCCCCCCCCAGTGGGTGCATGTAAGTCCAATTGCCAAACTCACACAAGGTTGGATATTTTACACTGTGTAAGTTTGGATCCTGACCAACCTAAAATGTACAAATAGCCCTTGGCTGACATTGGCAGGCAAAAAATGATGGTGGAAGTTAAAGTGGAAGTAAATCTTCCTATCCTTTACAATCATGGAAGTTCCTATCTTAACCTGTGTTTGATTTACATTTGTGATGATAATGCACATGTGATTAGTTATGACACCAGCCAGTTGATGGCTTGACAATATGGCTGAGAGCACAAATTACTGTGACGGCATGCCTTGAATGTAACTGTTTTGGGAAACAATTAAAACAAGGGGTTTATTTGCGCTTTAAGTATGAACAGACATTCAATTAGAATATCAAGGTATTTATTTCTAACAGCTAAATTTCAGGATTCATACACAGCTGAAACACATATTTGGCAGCTGCTTTATCTGCCAATGGGTTTGTATGCTGTCCATCCAGTCCTGAGATTTTTCACTGCTCTGCCACACAGCACAGTTCTGCCTGGCAAGGGAGGGAACTCAGTACTTGTCTGCTGTATTACTTTCACTTACTGGTCTTCTCCTTATGACATGACTGGACATTGAAAGGAGAAGCAAGACCTGATGCTCTCTTTTCTCTCCTCTATTAGGCATGCTGCCTTATACTGCAAGTTGATTGGCTCCTTGTGCTGCTTACCCCTCCCCATCTCTGGGCTCTGCTATACAGGGACTGCTTGAGGCTGATGCCAAGTCCAATTAAAGCACTTATTCTGCTTGAATTTAAATTTGTAAATTTGTAGATGTATTAAAGCGATTGTAAAGTAAAATTTTTTCTCTATAAAAATAACAAACAAGTTATATTTATACTGGCTGGAGCTTCTGGCCCCTCCCTCCTGTTGAGTGCCCCCACAGCAAGCAGCTTGCTGTGGGGGCACTCAAGCCAAACTGCAGCTCCGTGTATCCATTCAGACATGGAGCTGCTGTTCGGCCCCGTCCCCTCTCTCTCCTGATTGGCTAACTGAGTTTGATTGTTTCAGCCAATCAGGAAGGAGAGCCCGGATGGGCAGGGCACTCTTATACATCGCTGGATGGAGATGGGGCTCAGGTAAGTATTGGGGGGGGGGGGCTGCTGCACATAATGTCTCTGCTGGGTTTATGCAGCTGTTCCCCAGGTGACAGGCATGCACCACAATGCATTGTTGGGGAGCCAGCTACAAGAACCATGAAGAGGCATCTGGGCCACTGATAATGGGCTGCGATGCATGCACTGTAGAGTACCACAAAGTCTCCTGGGATGCGTGGTGTGTGTATCCCAGTAGGCTGCGGACAATTGAATATATCATTTTGCTTAGGCCAGTGATGGTGAACCTTGGCATCCCAGATGTTTTGGAACTACATTTGGCTTGATGCTCATGCACTCTGCAGTGTAGTTGAGCATCATGGGAAATGTAGTTCCAAAACATCTGGGGTGCCAGGATTCGCCATCACTGGCCTAGGCAAGAATGCAGGAAGTGCAGTGATGCGTGCTCCAAAAAAGATATTTAAAAATGCCCATTTGTAAGAGAGGAGGGAGTAGTAGTGGAATGAGAGTGAGTGGGAATGCTTTAAAGTATAACTAATAGCAAAACAGTTTTTTTAGTTTTGGATAGTGGAGAGGGATTAGAACCCCTGCCAGTTTTTATTGCTGTCTGTGTCCCCATTAGGGAGGTCCCCCCCTCTCTATTTGTCCTGTGTACCATCATCATTGAAAGTGAAAGTTAAAAAAAATCCCGCATTTTGGATTGTCCCTAGAAAAGTAATGGAGGGACAATAGTTCTGGTTTTGCCTATAGTTCTACTTTAAGCTGATTCCTAGATTAAAAAATAAACTCCTGTCACACTTTTTTTGCAAGTTACATATAGGGTAGGGTTTTTTTTTTTTTGGCCAGTGGGTGTCATTAATTTTCAGTTTTGACTAAAGTATACAGTGCTGAGCATAAATGAGTACACCCCTTTTCAAAAGTAAGATTTTAATCAACATCTCAATGAACACAAGAACAATTTTCAAAATTTTGACAGAACTAAGTTTTATAGAACATTTGTTTAGCTCCATTACAGGAAAGTAAGGTTAATGATATAACTTAGATTACAAAATCTTCAGTTTTACTCAAATTAGTTGATGCAAAAATGAATACACCCCACAACCAAAACTACTACATCTAGTATTTTGTATGACCTCCATGATTTATAAGGACAGCACCAGGTCTTCTAGGCATGAAACGAATAAGCTTGCGACATATTGCAACATCTGTCTTTTAATATTTTTCAAGAACGACCTCTTTTAGAGCCTGGATGCTGGATAGAGAATGATGCTCAACTTGTCTATTTAGAATTCCCCATAGGTGTTCGATTGGGTTCAGATCAGGAGACCTACTTGGCCAGTGAATCACTTTCACCCTTTTCTTCTTCAGAAATGCAACAGTGGCCTTGGATGTGTGTTTTGGATCATTGTCATTTTGGAAAACTGCACGACAACCAAGGGCACAGAGTGGTGGTAGCATCTTCTCTTTCAATATAGAGCAGTACATCTGTGAATTCATGATACCATCAATGAAATGCAGCCCTACAGAAGGACACTGCCACCACCATGTTTCACTGTAGGCACCATCCATTTTTCTTTGTACTTCTCACCTTTGCAACACCATACAGTTTTGAAGCCATCAGTTCCAAAAACATTTATCTTGGTCTTATCACTCCAGAGTACAGAGTCCCAGTAGTCTTCTTCTTTTCCAGCACGAGCCCTGGCAATTCTAGGCAGACTTTTTTTGTGCATGGGCTTTTGGAGAGGCTTCCTTCGTGGACGACACCAATGCATGCCATTCCCCTGCAGTGTACGCCATATTGTGTCACGGAAAAAAAAAAACCCAGTTTGGCTTTCTACTTCTTTAGCTAACTGCAGTGAACTTGCATGGCGATTTTCTTTAATCCTTCTCATCAGAAGACGTTCCTGCCGAAATGTTAACTCCCGTGGGTGACTTGGACGTCTCTTTGAGATGGTTGCAATCTTTGTTAAATTTTTGTATCACTTTTGCTACAGTATTCTGACTTATAAGTAAAGCTTTGCTGAACTTCTTGTAGCCTTCACCCTTCTTGTGTAAAGAAATTATTTCCTTTTTCAGGCCTTGTGACATTTCTCTTCCATTCGGTGCCATTGCTGACAGCATGAAATGGGAAGGGGGTTTCTTTTTTAAGTAATGCCCTTTTATAATCAACTGTCTGCTGGACACCTGTTTATGAATAAATAGACTCACCAGTTGAATTCTTGTTACCGTATATACTCGAGTATAAGTCGTTCCGAGTATAAGTCGAGGCCCTAATTTACCACAAAAAAATGGGAAAACTTATTGACCCGAGTATAAGACGAGGGTGAGAAATGCACAGCTACTGTAAGTGGAAAAGAGGGTCAACAATGCCCATTTGCAGCCTCACTGTGCCCATTTGCATGCCTCACTGTGCCCATTTGCAGCCATAGGTCCCCCGAACTTCAAACTCGGTAGTTAAGGGTTCCTAGATGCCCCCTAGCTGCAGCCAAAATTTGGGGTCTCTGAACCCAAAGGGTCCCAAAATGACATTGCTGCAGATGGACACAGTTGACCAAATTTGGGGCCCCGTATCTTGGGGCCACTTAGTGCTAAGAACCCCAAATTTGGTGTGCAAACCCAGTGGAACTAGCACCATAAAATATCTAAAGCTGGGGTTTCTAGCACCAAGTGGCCCCGAGATACAGGGCCCCAAAAGTCCGTTCAGAAAATGTCAAGCACTTTTCTGCAGCAGAGAATGACATTTTCCGAACCGAATTTGGGGCCCTGCATGTCAGGGCCACTTAGTGCTAGGAACTCCATCTTTGGATATGTTGTGGTACCAGTTCCACTGGGTTTGCACACCAAATTTGGGGTTCCTAGCACCAAGTGGCCCTGAGATACAGGGCCCCAAAGTCGGTTCGGAAAATGAAATTTTTTGCTGCAGAAAAGTGCTTGACTTGAGTATAAGTCGAGGGGGGCACTTTCAGCACAAAAAAATGTGCTGAAAAATTCGACCTATACTCGAGTATATACGGTAATTAGGATTTCGTTGTCTAAAATTTAGCTTTGCCCCTAAGTTTTTCATTGGGGTGTATTCATTTTTGCAACATGGTCTTGATTGAATTTGTTAGGAAAAATACTTTTTGTCTTTGCAGATTAACAAATCTTCGTTGCAATCAATGGCCCGTATTTGTGGGAATATTTTGTAGTATTGTGTTCCATAGAAAATGTTAATTCTGAAAAGAAAGTAAAGGTTTTCTGACAAATCTGTTGGGGTGTACTCATTTATGCTGAGCCCTGTACCTTTACGAAGCCCTGTTTGTGTTTATGACTGTTTGGTGAGCTCACAATACTGCTCTGAGCCCAACTGTAGATTATCACAATATTTAGTTAACCAAAAAGAGCACCATTTACGTAATGCTTGATGTATTTTAGGCTTGTAGGACCACAACTCTTCTAAAAACATATCTCCATCTACACATAACTTTTATTTAAAAGAGCATATTGTTTATCTTTTTTGTAAGTTCTTTGGCTGGTCTTCGCCAGAAACGTGGATGATTAATACGCAGCTGCCTGTGTATACAGCCATCAGTCTGGCGTTCTTCTCTTACTAACCATATTGTATTTCTGTGTATATAAAGTAAACGCTTTGACAAGGCAGAGTTTAAACATTTACCAAATAGATCGTCTTACATTAATATCCGAGTCTGTGAAGATAATGTGTCAATGTAAAGTAATCATGTTATTGTAGTATTCGTGTTTAATTAAGTTTTGGTTGTAACCATTTACATTCTTTTTCTTCTACTGTAATGACCAATTATGTAGCAGACATGTTACATTTCCTGTAGGTTTTGTTACATTCATATACTGTGTTTGAAAGGTTATATGTGACATAGTGTGCTTTGCATGCAGTGGGCAGATCCACAGAGCTTTTACAGCAGGGGTAAAACAATTTCCATAACTTAAAAAGACGCAAAAGGAAAGAAAAGTTCTCAAATCACACTACCCTCTGTCTATCTGTGTGATGTTCATCTTTTCTCAAATTGACAGTATGCCCCTTCTAATATGACAACCCCTGAAGATCGGGACTTTTGTTCTGTTGCCATTTATGTTCTCTCTAAAAACCTGTCCCACCCAACACCAGTACATCTAACATGACAATACTAGTCCTGATAAGAGATTGATAGGCCATGTACTCACTGCCAGACTGATCTGAAATTTTATCTAGTGTACAAAAGTTGACAGTTATATAAATGATTAAAGGTAATGACACCACATTTTAAAGAAGAATTATCAATAGACGCTGAAAATGCTTGTTGAATCCCACATAGGAACCAGTGCACATATCATTTGACCCCCTTCAGATCCATGCAGTTGTTTGCAAATAAAATTATATTTCTTTTCTGTTTGTGTTATACAGTAGCTTCACCCCAGACTGAAGCCCAATTTGTGGGCATTCCTAAAGGGGGAGCTACAGCCAGCACTAAAGATGCCTCCTCTTCCTAATTCTAAGATCTGCAGCTCTGCAATCTAATGTTCTCAGCACTGTGCCCCTTCTGCACCTCCCTCTGCCATCTTTAATCTTCCTTGTACACAGAAGAAAGACTGAGCTCAGACACAGCTGGGGAGAGAGACTAGAGTACTAGTTTGTATTGTTGTGAATCACGGCTCTGAAGATCATTCTCAAGGATCAATGCCTACAACAGCATAGGTCAGCTACTACTCTTATCGCTTACGTTAGAATAGAAGGCAGGTGTCTGAGCAAGACTAGAGTAGCGGCTGGCATGTGTTGAAGTGAGCTTATGTTTTTGTGAATGATGGTACTTGTCTCCAATGTGTCATCATTCACAACATCACAAGAAGCCAGCTAGTACTCCTTCCCCAGAATACCTGGTTGGCGGGTCTCTTTCTTATAAAGTAACTTGGGGCCCTGTAGAATGAATGACTCTTGCTCACCTCTCACGTGCTCCTGAATCCTGTCACAGCAGTCCTGTGGAGGCAGAGCTTATGCAGGCTCTTCTCAGTGTGTACTCAGTGTGTCTTTCACACCTCCTCTCCTCTTGTTACCTGTCAGTGTGGTTGTGGATGTGGCAACCACGCTAACTCAACAATCATTGCATCATTCTGAACAGGATCAAGTGCTATATGCCCTGCACCCCCTGGAGGACTTAACAAGCATTTCCAACTTCTGATGATACTACTTCTTTAAAGCTCAACTCTGGGCTAAATAGACATTGTTTAAATATCAGAGGAATGTGAATTCTTACTTAAAGTGTTACTAAACCCAGGATCCTGCATTCACTATATCTGGTCTCCCACAACACACAGAACATGGAAATGGAATTATTCTAGTAAATATAAACTCCTAAATACCTTTTCTCGCCAGCAGTATATAGCAGTCTTGTGACTTCTATCAGTGTCTGGTTAAAGCTTGTAGGAGGGTTTTTCATACTGCACTGGCTGCCCTATCAGGATGCAGGACCCCTGACCCTCTGTCTGAACAGTGCTGATTTGCCCTGTGCTGATCACATGCACTCTCCAAAGAAAAAAAAAACTCTAACAATACACACCAAACTGAGCATGTGCAGCCTGGCTCCAGTAAATCTGTCTTATCCTGACATGTTATGGGAACAATGCAAGAAGAGGAGGATCTGTGCATAAAGGATCAATCTGTCTTTTTACACAATGCAGGGGAATTAACCCTTAGGTTCCACAGTGAGTATAACAAGCATGCTTTACTGCATATACAAACTGATTTTACTGTTGTGGGTTTAGTAACACTTTAAATCTTACTTGTTTGTGTATTTCTTCCTGATCTGTACACTAATCTGTGATGAAATAACCTCTGCACTTTGCCTGTGTGCAGGAGCTATCTGTAACAAATCACTGTTGCTATCTCTCCAGAGTAACTGGGTTCCCACGCCCCCTCTCCTATCGTTTTTTGGTGGCAGCTTCTAAGTGGATAGACCTGCCGGATCTCACCCATAGCTCTACTCTCTACACAGTGATGATATCACTGCTACTTGTGTAAGGTAGTATTTCTCTCTGCAACCACTGTAGCTGCAGGCACTTTGGAGAAATTCATCCTCATTATTCAATGCATTAACACCCAGGTCCTACAAGACATTGGCTCAGCAGATCAGCTCATCCTGCTCACCCCTTCCAGACTCCTACTCTGTTTACACTGGAGATCAGAAAGCATGATCACTGCTGGAAAGGGGGAGCTAAGCTGCCAACAGAAAGTGCTATGCTATAAACTGAGCATTAATTACTCCACACTGCTAAAGAGTTCAGTAAAGGCTTGTTTTAAATGTCATTTACTGTATTGTAAGTATGTAGAGGTAATAATTTTTGTTGTAGTTTTGGATAGAGTAAGCACAGTTAAAATCCAACAGTTTTTCTTTTTTGTTTTCTCACCATCTGTGTTCCATTGGGGAGATTTTCCTTCACTTCCTGTGCCATAGCCACAACAAAGAGCGAGAGGAAATCTCTCAAAAGGAAGTGAAATCCCTTTTAACAAATTGTTGATACAACAGAAAATTCATCCTTTTACGCCTGTTCTGGTGGCACCTGAAAAGTTTGGATCTTCCCTCTCTTGTTCTGTGACGGTGTTACTATTTATCCTAGGACAAATAAGGTGAATCTCCCCAGCAAAGACAAACACAAACTTCACAGACTTGCTAATCCTTCCTTACTTTGTCTGAAAAGGCTAAATGGCTTTATGTACACTTTAGTTGCACTTTAACCACTTGCTTACTGCATATTTACTGCGGCAGGTCTTGCGCAAAATCACGTACCTGCACGTCATTTCGGGCAATAGCCACTGGGGGGCGTGCGCGTAGCTCCCGCCGGAGGCGCGATCGCGCACTGATTGGACACAGGATTTCAATTAGCAGGTCTGGCAGACCCAATGCCCACTGGCCACCCGCGATCATTTCCGGGAGAGGCAAAACGGCGATCTGCCTATGTAAACAAGGCAGATCATCATTCTGACGGGAGAAACTGCAGGAAAAAGCAGGAACACCAATCTCTGTCTTCCCCCAGTCAGAGCAACCTCCTCAGTTAGCAAGCACCCCCTAGGAACATATTTAACCCTTTGATCGTCCCTGATGTTAACCCCTTCCCTGTCAGTGTCATTAGTACAGTAACAGTGAATATTTTTAGCACTGAACACTGTGTCACTGGTCCCCAAAAAAGTGTCAAAAGTCTCAGTTAGGTGTCTGATTTGTGGCTCTGGATAAGAGTCAACAAAATATATGGTTGAGATTTGCACAATGACTTTGTGGGGGGGTAGTGGAGGGGCTCCAGCAGGCAAACAAGCGACCTCGCTTCAGCAGATATCTGCGGCATCTTGGTGTCACTACAGGATAACCGATTCAAGGCAGTAATATATTGCAGCACTAGATCACTAGTCTCCAACTCCCAGAAGAACAGTGGACTCTTACCAACTGTTTTCAAAGCATTTTTTTCAAACATTTGCTAAATGATGAAGGTGGTGAAGGCGAGGTGGATGAGGTGGTTACTAAAACTGGCTGAAGGTAAACTTTAAAGTGGAACTTTAGTCAGAAAATTAAGTCCTGCTAGATCACTTCAGGATGGGCCGTTTTGCAGGTATAGCTATGTAAAACATTAAAAATAAGTGTCTATACCGGGGGTAGGCAACCAGGGGCCCTCCAGCTGTTGCAGAACTACAAGTCCCATCATGCGTCTGGGAGTAATTGTAACTATCAGCCTTGCAATTCCTCATGGGAAATGTAGTTCCACAACAGCTGGATGGCCCCAGGTTGCCTACCCCTGGACTCTCTACTGTTTAACCACTTGCTTACTGGGCACTTAAACCCCCCTCCTGCCCAGACCAATTTTCAGCTTTCAGCGCTGACGCACTTTGAATGACAATTGCGCGGTCATACAACACATAAAACCCAAATGAAATTTTTATCATTTTTTTTCCCACAAATAGAGCTTTCTTTTGGTGGTATTTAATCACAACTGGGATTTTTATTTTTTGCTAAACAAACAAAAAAAGATGGAAAATTTTGAAAAAAAAAAAATCATGTTTCATAGTTTGTTATAAAATTTTGCAAACAGGTAATTTTTCTCCTTCATTGATATGCGCTGATGAGGCACTGATAGGCTGCACTGATGGGCACGGATAGGCACAGTTAAGGCGGCACTGATAGGCACACATAAGGCGGCACTGATGGGGACAGATAAGGCGGCACTGATGGGGACAGATAAGGCGGTACTGATGGGCACAAATAAGGCGGCACTGATGGGTGGCACGGATGGGTGGCACTGATGGGCACTGATGGGCACTGATAGGTACCACTGATGGGCGGCACTGATGGTCACTGGTAGGTGACACTGATGGGCACTGATAGGTGGCTCTGATGTGCAGCACTGTTGTGGCACTGATTGTGGGCGCTGATGGGTGGCACTGTGGGCGCTGATGGGTGGCACTGTGGGCGCTGATGGGTGGCACTGTGGGAACTGATGGGTGACGCTGGTGGGCACTGGTAGGCGGCACTGCTGCCTATTGCTAGGTGTCACTGGCAGGGGGCACGGATGATCGTCATGATCGGGATTGATGTCCCTCTCACGACCGCCGGTGATGGGCTTTTTTTTCCCTCATCACGCTGTCAGCGCGAGGAGAAAAAATAGCCGATTACCGGCTCTGTTTACATCACATGATCAGCTGTCATTGGCAAGTCTCATAGACTTGCTGATCACCGCGCACTCCCTGCAGGGGGCGCTCAGGCCGCTCATGCACGGGGCGAAGTCAATAGACGCCGTCCCGGCAATGTAGGTCTCGGCAATAGCGCGGATCTGAAGAGGTTAAAATACAGTAATTCACTATCTCAGCTGCTCTGCACATGCTCAGTTGCGCTCCATTTTTAGGCACTGCCGAGTTTGTAGAGGCCGATCTGCTGACAACCTTAAAGTGGAATGAAACCCTCCTATCCTTTACAGCCAAGGAAAGCTGCTTCTGTTTGATCTGCAACTGCCATGGTGCTGCACATGTGATCAATTAGGTCACCAGCCATTTGATGATTTGACAGTTTGGTTGAGGAAACAAGCAAATGTGACAGTTAGCAATTCCAGCATTCCAGAAATGTGGCTGTTTTTTTGAAATCGTTAAATGGATGGATTTAGTTCCACTTTATGGTTTACCGCTGGAGCTCTGGGCTTCAGCAAAATGGCAGCTGGAGGCAATTTACAGCACACACTAATTTTGGTAGCATAATTATTAATGTGGAATATATGTTCCTTGCTAAAGAACATTCTTTTTTTCATCAGGTTGTTATGAGTAAAGTTCCACTTTAAATTCATCATCTTAAAAATATTTTATTCATCTGTATGGAGCAAGTACATGTATTAATAATATCACAGCGGTTTCCCTTTATCGTTATGGTTTAAAAACATCTTCAACTGCAAAAGTCCCCCTGACAGTGTCTTAGTTTGTCTTCTGTTTGACATTTAAATATGAATAACAATAAAGGTAAGTGAAATAAATATGTATTTTATACTTTTATTGTATGTAATAAGCACATACAGACATCAGACTATAATATTTTTTTACAATATTGACAATGAGATGGAAGGCTGATATAGCATAATTTGTCGTTCCCTCTGTGCCCACCATAAATTTTATTGGCCACATCGGTCATTTAGGGCTATGCAGTCATGCCGCAGTCATGACTAATCACCAAAACGAGCCACAATACATTTTTATTTAGAAGCAAACGTAATGAAAAATCAGGACAATATCCTGCTCTGCACACAGCCAAGAGCTGACATCATGTCCACATGTCAAAATGGATTTCTACCACTTCGGCCTTCAGAGAGACATCTTTGTAAATGGCTAAAATATTAGCCTTTCCAAGTGTACATTTTACATTTTAATTGAAAGCAGATAGAGTTCAACTGGAAAGGCTATGCTGTAACAAAAGTGCAATGTCTGGAATAGGAGTGAGAACATACAAGGTGACTGGCAGTTATTGAAGCCCTAGTTCAAAGAAATATATTATCTTCTATTTTTCATTAGTTTAAATATTATTTCTGCCCTGAAAGCCTAATAACACCATGATTTATGGCAGTTTTGATGAATTAAGGCTACGATAGCATGACGTTTCAAAGCATTTTTTTTTTTTTTTTTTGGTAGGAGCGGTAAAGCAGCTAAAATTTCCATTTTGTATTTATTTAGGGGGTAGGGTGTCCCTGGTACTGGTAAAATAAACATGCATGGATTGTATTACTGAAATTAGTCCTTGGGCTACTATCATGCAACGTGTATATGTATGTTTTTCCCCATAATGCAATGCTGTTTTACATGCATATTAGGCATTTCAAGGTAAAGGCCTTAAAGCAAAACTGCAAGAAAATGACTAAATACACAGTTGAAATACATATTTTTGTACTGTTATACCTGCCAAAGGAATTGAAGTTCTGTACCATCGGACTTGTGATTTACACTTATTTTCTCACACAGCCAGGCAGATTTATTGTCATGGTTTTGCACTTCAGCTTAATGTGTCACCTCTCTGCCTCCAAACTCCTCATTGGACAGTAAATCATAATCATAATCTCTGTTTAATGAATTCTGAACTGACCAAGAAGGCAGTAAAGCTGACCTAGGCAGAGGTGTATATATCAAGCAAATGACTAGCAGAATTATGGGTTTTGACTTTAAAGTGTAACTCCAGACTCTTTAAAGTAGAATCTTTTTTTCTTTGGAATAGTTCACATTGGCGGCAGTTGATTACTCTCCAGAGATTTGCAGGTGTTCAGAAGGTAATACTTATGCATCTTGAATGCCTGCTTTTTTCTTTTTTCCCCAATTACAAGGGGTATTGTACATTGCAATACCATGCCTCAACCATGTTCCATGTGGTTAGAATGCTCTTACGACACGCTCCCATTTACTTCAATGGGTGTGTTTGCCAAGCAGAATGCCTGCCTATCGCAACACACTGAATTCAAATTGCAACAGAAGCACAGCAATGTGGAGGTACCTGTGCGTCCACCAAGTAAAGTTGTAGGTAGGCTGTCAGGAATGGGGGTAAAAACTTGGATCAACTGCCTGAACAAGGCCTCTGTTTTGGACAGAGTGAAGAAGGGTAACAATTTTTGTCAGGATTTTATTGCTGGCAGAGTTGTTTTTTTCCTTCCCTGTTGTGCAAGCGTCACAAGAGGAAGTGGGAGTACATTTTCAGAAGAAATCACAATTTCAGCGTTGTCACTGGAATGGATATCTCCATGTAGAGGGATCCCCTCACCACTGGTTCTGGTGACAGTTGTCGGTGGGATTTTCCCTCACCGTCTGTCTCCTGGACAGCGCGTGAGAGGAAAAATCCCCAATGGGAACAAACTACCCTCCATGGCGCTCTGATGCCTGGGCGTTACCTTCGAACACCACAAGCTGTCTGATGGCGATTCTGGGACCTTACTAGATAGCTGTCTTCCTGGGTATGACTAGAGCTCTACTGCAGCAATGTCAGTGAAGATCTGTTTGATGCTAGGCTCACAAGTAACTAGCTGATCTATGTTGTTTGCAAGATCTGCTCAACCTGTATCACCCTACAAGATTAAAGTCTCTGGATTTCCTTATGCACCTTGGCTATTGGAGGTTAAATCTCTGAGTGTAGGGCTTTCACCGATTTATAGCCTCTACCTGACTTGAAGACTGATCCAACTACCCTGGCTGGTAACCCAAACAAGCTCCTGAAGAAGCATTCAAATTTGCAAAACATGTAGAGCTATACTGAGCTATATTAGTTTGAGGTCCTTTAGTGGGAATAGAGGGGTATATCCCCTCCTTCTGTGTAAGGGTTATTTCCCGATCCATTTTCATATAGCTATGTGGTAATATACATTACCATTTTTTGCAATGTATTGCGCTTTTTTAAAATGTTTATGTCTATGTTTTTTTGTACTTTTTTGTATAAATAAAAGTTTACATTGAATTTTATGATTGGTGCCTACAAAGTCCATATGTTTTGTTCTTCTGGGTATACCCTCTTTTTCCAACGGGAACAAAGACTTCAATTAAAAATACAAACATAAGTATTAGTAGCCAAGGACATTCAGAGGGACATATAGAAGCAAAAAGAACACTGCATATAAAAAAAATCATTTTTTTTATAAACATTCAGGTAAAATCCAGTTGTATAGATCCAATATGATCCACACGTAGATTCAACGCGTTTTCAATTGATCTTCCTCAGGAGTATATGTAAATGATCAGCATGGTGAAACCCATAGTTCTCCTAATTAAAAACATAGATTCATTGGAATCCAATCACTGATTGACTGCTGGAATTTTTGGTGATTTTAATATTTAAAGTTGTTTGACAAAAGGATGTGGATAAGCCCCTGGCCCTCTTTACCCTGTTGATGCATAGATGGTGTTGTGCCTTGACCATTTAGTTGATGTGTGCTCCTGATATTTCCCTATAGGATGACTTGTGCCTACTCAGCTAGAAATATGGATGACCAATGAGGGCCCTTAAACACCTTCTGTCATTCTCTGTATGTACCTTGTACCTTACAGGAATCTTCTGCTTCCGCCCATGGGAGAAAGATGCTATACATCTGTTGGATTCCAGTGAATCTATGTTTCTATGAAGAGAATTTAAGGTTTCACAAGGCTGATCATTTACATGTACTCCTGAGAAAGATCAATAGAAATGCATCACCTCTACATGTGGATCATATTGGATCTAACTAACTATGTGAATCCCAAAACTTAGCACTGTGTTGTTCCTTTCCTAATTGTGGTTTAGATTTGACCTAAATGTTTATAATACAATTCATGGTTTTTATATATGCAGTGTTCTTCTTGCTTCTATATGTCTGTCTTAATGGCGTTGGCTACTATTACTTATGTTTGTATATACTGAATTCAGGGATGAGGGCATATAGCACACAGTATATTGCATAACCTATTTGTACCTCAATTAAAAGGTTTGACAGAGGCTCTTAAGTCCATCCTTAAAGTGGTTGTAAAGTCAGCAGTTTTTTTTAATCTTACTACATTCTATGCATTAAGATAAAAAACCTTCAGTGTGCATCAGCCCCCCTAATACTTACCGGAGCCCCATCTTAATCTAGCAATGTTGCCCAAGAGCCTCGGCTGCCCGGGACTCTCCCTCCTGATTGGCTGAAACAGTGCCATTGGCTGCTGCTGCTGTTCCTCAAAGTCATTGAGCCAATGAGAGTGAAGGGCGGAGCCAAACCGCCGCTTCGTGTCTTAATGGACACACAGAGCTGCGGCTCGGCTCAGGTGCCCACATAGCAGGCTACTTTCTGTGGGAGCACTCAGTAGGAAGGAGGGTCCAGGAGCGCCGAAGAGGGACCCGAGAAGGGGAGGATCTGGGCTGCTCTGTGCAAATCCACTGCACAGAGCAGGTTAAGCATAAAATGTATGTTTGTTTTTAGATTTAAAAAAAATAGACTTTAGTATAACTTTAAAGAGTTTCTAAACCTCCATGCGGAAGTTGTACCTATAGGTAAGCCTAGAATAAGGCTTACCTATAGCTACTGGAAATATCTCCTAAACGTGCGTCGTTCAAGAGATATTTACATCATGTGCTTTGAAGGAACAACCGCCCGTGCTGTTTCTTCAGCAAATGTGCTGTGACCGGCGGCTCCCGCGCATGCTCCCGGAAGGGAGACAGGCGTAGATGAATGCGGCCTGCAGCGGGGATGAAGCTGGCTTTGTTTGCAGGTAAGTGTAACATAATGTGCTAGTATGCGATGCATACTAGCACATTATGCCTTTACTGTGCAGGGAGGAAGAAAGGAAGAAAAACTCACCAGGGTTTACTTCCTCTTTAAGTCTCAATCAGAGTTTTCCAGGAGCCCCCTGAGCCCAAGCGTTTTCACTATATAAATAGCCACTTTAGCTCCAGGCTCTGCAATCCCCCTCTGTATATTCCACAATGTGATGGCAAGACCATTTACTCTACAAAACAAACAGTTGTATTTTGAAAACTTTGTTGGTATAGGAAAAAACTTAGGCACATACCTCACATATTGGCTTTTCATAAATATCTTCTTGCCATTGTGTAGCATTACATTGAATAGCATCTCTCTGAAGAGCCTCTAAAACACGTTTTGGAGTCACAAATCCGTATTGAGCTTCCAGTAATGCCAGATCAATTTTCTCAGCCTTTAGCACAGATATTACTTCATCTCGTGCCTGGTAAAAACAGAAAACCTTATTACTGCACTTCAGTTTGTATATCTGTATTGCATTCCTGGTTATGTGTCCTCTTAAAAAGGGCCTACACCTCTAAGCTGGCAAAACACAGAGCAAATTTCGACCAGTTCCCTGATGGAACAGCCAGAATTTGAACCGTGGGTGGCCCTGTTGGCACTCTTCTGCTCGACACCCTTTGGTCTGTATATCAAAGGAGAGCGTGGAAAATTGTCAGCTGACAGCCAATAATATCAGCTGAGGGGGCCGGCTGTCAGAATACAATAACTGACAGAGGGGGTTCTTCCATCCATGTTTTTTGTGGGCGCTGAATGAGAGAAATCTTACCATGTATGGCCAGCCTTTAGGCTCTTAGGCTGCAGATTGGAACAATATTTCTGCTGTCATAGTTCAGGAACTACACTCAGCCAGAGCCTCTGATTCAACACTTCATTATAACCAACCAATCAGTGTCTCTACCTGAACATGGTTCCTCCTGGGAGGGCAGGTCCATTGTCTTAAGCCAGAAACCACTGCTCCTGGATTATGCTAGAAAACCTCCTCCAGGGAGCCTGGAGTGATTATTTCATTAAACTGTATCTGTTTACAAATGTTTTTTATTTTTTTTTTTTACATTTTGTATAGGTAGGGGAAAGATTAGAACCCATATCAGGTTTAACTGCTGTCTTGGACTCCGTTAGAGAAATTTCCTCTTTCTCACTGACCCAAAGACAACCTTTTTACTTTGCCGTAGCATTTTTTAACTCAGGTTCCAGTGTTGGACAGACCTGTCAGATTAGCCCATTGGCTTGCAGTTGGAGCATAGTCCCGAAATTTTAAATTGCTGTTAGCCTTTTAAAAAACAAAAAGTAAAAAAAAAAAAAATAGGCATCAGGTGGTGGTAGTAGTGCCTCCTGAATGCCAGTCTGCTGCTGCCCTACTGCTCTCTGAAAAGTTATATACTATACTGCTGCACGTCTGAAAGAGACTTTACGAAACCCCAGATAGCATTAAAACCTGACACAGGTTCTAATCCTTCATCACTATATCCAAAAGCCTCCAGAATATTCTGAACGCAGCTCTGTTTGTGTAGTCATTAAAAAATTCCACCATTTTAACTGATCAGAGGAGCTCATAGCAGCAGATAAGCTGTCAATACAGATAGGTAAAACAGTTTTATATAAAGTCCTATACATATAATACCACATCTAGAGAAAACTGCAATTCTATAATGTAATACATTTTATTTGGATATAGGATTTATTTCTAATAAAACCATTACTGATTCCTGCCCTCATCAGCTTTCTCTACTGAAATGTATCACATACAGACTGGGTGCATGATCACTAAATTATCAACCCCCTCCGCCTGATGCTGTGACCTACACTCAGGTTCATTCAGTAAGTGGTTGGCTTAAAGTTGGCTCAGTGTACTGCTTTAATGCCCAAGCAAAAAGCTTTCCTTTAAGTTCTTGTTTGCTCTAGCATCCTCAATGTTCTGATTGCTTTTCTGAAGTACCCCTGATCTGTGTTGGGATATTCTTGCCTGTCTACTGCCCACCCTAAACTTCTGCCTGCTTCTTTAACAACATCTGTTTGCCTCCTGCCTGAACCTATAACCTGAGTCGACTACAATGTATCTGGAAAGTATTCACAGTGCTTCACTCTTTCCACCTTTTTTTGTTATGCGGCTTATTTCAAAATGGATTAAATTAATTATTTTTCTCAAAAATCTACAAACAATACCCCATAATGACAACGTGGAAGAAGTTTGTTTGAAATCTTTACAAAAAAATCACATGTATAGAAGTATTCACAGCCTTTGCTCAATACCTTGTTGAAGCACCTTTGGCACCAATTACAGCCTCAAGTCTTTTTGAATATGATGCTACAAGCTTGGCACACCTTTTTTTTGGGCAGTTTCTCCCATTCTTTTTTGCAGGACCTCTCAAGCTCCATCAGGTTGGACGGGGAGCGTCGTTGCACAACCATTTTCAGATCTCTCCAGAGATGTTCAATCAGGTTCAAGTCTGGGCTCTGATTGGGCCACTCAAGGACATTCACAGAGTTGCCCCGTAGCCACTCCTTTGTTATCTTGGCTGTGTGCTTAGGGTCGTTGTCCTGTTGGAAGATGAACCTTTGCCCCAGTCTGTGGCCCAGAGCGCTCTGGAGAAAATTTTCATCAAGGATGTCTCTGTACATTGCTGCATTCATCTTTCCCTCGATCCTGACCAGTTTTCCAGTTCCTGCCGCTGAAAAACATCCCCACAGCATGATGCTGCCACCGCCATGCTTCACTGTAGGGATGGTATTGGCCAGGTGATAAGGGGTGCCTGGTTTATTCCAGACATGACGTTTACCATTCAGGCCAAAGAGTTCAATCTTTGTTTCATCAGACCAGAGAATTTTGTTTCTCATGGTCAGGGTCCTTCAGGTGCCCTTTGGCAAAATCCAAGTGGGCTGTCGTGTCTTTTACTGAGAAGTGGCTTCCATCTGGCCACTCTACCATACAGGCCTGATTGGTGGAGTGCTGCAGAGATGGTTGTTCTTATGGAAGGTTCTCCTCTCTCCACAGAGAAATGCTGAAGCTCTGTCAGAGTGACCATCGGGTTCTTGGTCACCTCCCTGAGTAAGGCCCTTGTCCCCTGATTGCCCAGTTTGGCCAGGAGGACCGTTCTAGGAAGAGTCCCTGGTGGTTCCAAACTTCTTCCAATTTACAGATGATGGAGGCCACTGTGTTCATTGGGACCTTCAATGCTGCAGAAATGTTTCTGTACCCTTCCTCAGATCTGTGCCTCGATACAATCCTGTCTCGGAGGTCTACAGACTATCCTTTGGACTTCATGGCTTGGTTTGTGCTCTGCCATGCACTGTTAACTGTGGGACCTTATGTTGTGTTATGTTGCACAGGTGTGTGCCTTTCCAAATTATGTCCAATCAACTGAATTTACCACAGGTGGACTACAATCAAATTGTAGAAACATCTCAAGGATGATCAGTGGAAATGGGATGCACCTCAGCTCAATTTTGAGTGTCATGGCAAAAGGCTGTGAATACTTATGTACATGTGATTTTTTAATAAAATTGCAAAGATTTCACAATGTCATTATGGGGTATCGTTTGCAGAATTTTGAGGAAAATAATGATATAATCAATTTTGGAATAAGGCTGTAACATAACATAAAATGTGGAAAAAGTGAAGCGCTGTGAATACTTTTCGGATGCATTTTGTTTGTTTGTTCCTTATGAATTGGATCTTTATTCAATATGCTGCCCATATTTTTTAATAACGTATGCTTAGTGACTTACGTTTTTCGAGTTGCTTATGATGTGAGTGTACTGAAAGTGAACCTATGGCTAGGTGTTCGATATCCAGGTATTTACATATTCTTAACAAGCTGTAAACATGCTTTAAAGGGATTATAAAGTTAAAAATGTTTTTTTTTTTTTTTTTAATAACAAACATGTCATACATACCTGCTCTGTGCAGCCCCAGTCCTCCTCTTCTGCAGTCCCACGTTGGCTCTCCAGGCTCCTCCTCTTCTACGCGTGCCACTATAGGAAGCCGCTTTCTGTGGTGGCACATATGTGGGCTCGATCCTGAGCTGGCCTGTGTGTGTCTGTTGACACAAACAGAGCGGGTCAGCCCCACTCCCGCCTTACAGGATTTTATGGACAATGGCCTCTGCTGCTGCCTCCATGTCCAGTGAGGAGAGAGAGAGCAGCACTGGATCGCGATTGGGCTCAGCTAAGTATTTAGGGGGCTGGGTAATGGAGCTAACCATGGAAGGCTTTTACCTTAGTG
Source organism: Lithobates clamitans (assembly GCA_037952925.1). Taxonomy (NCBI): domain Eukaryota; kingdom Metazoa; phylum Chordata; class Amphibia; order Anura; family Ranidae; genus Lithobates; species Lithobates clamitans. The sequence continues at coordinate 10,811,986 of JBBGZY010000723.1, forward strand.
CAGAGAATGCATTAATGTTAAAAACCTTAAAGTGGTTGTAAAGGCAGTGCTCACAATTACTGCCAGCCCCTCTGCTAGGACAAAATGTACTACACAGTGTATGTGTGTGTGTTTTTTTTTTTTATTCTTCTTCTAAATATCCTATTTCACCTCGCCAATCTGTGGTCACGTGACTGCCTGCCGCTGTTCTCCGATTTATGCACTACAGAGGGAGGGGCTGAGATCCCCTTCTGACGTCTGATGGGTGGTCACTTGACCACAAATCAGCTAGGCAAAATAAGGCATTTAAAAGAAGAATTTTAAAAAACAAAGACGCTGTGTAGTACATTTTCTCCTAGCAGAGGGGCTGGCAGTAATTGTGAGCAGGTACTTTACTGCCGTTTGGAACAGCGATGGGAGGGTAGGGGCGGATCACACAGCAGCTGACAGGGAGGGAGGAGTGAAGAGAGGAGGGCAGTGGGTTGATGAAGGCATGTAGACTGACCGCGGTAATGAGGGAACAGCAGCCATGATTACTGTGTTTAGGACACACAAAAGCACTATGTGGTTTAACATGCTTTAACCACTTGCCGGCTTGCAGATAAAAGTGGTCTCTGCGGGGGATTCGCCACAAGATCACTTTTATCGGTGGCGGGAGAGGGGCCCTCCCACCGCACTTCGGTGCCCTCCGTCGCTTACCCGGAGACGCCGGTGGAGGCGATCGGATCCTTCTCCCTGTGTGGTATGAGCTGACTGAGGGGAAGATGGCCCCCACTTGGCTCCATACCATTGCAGGGCGGAAGCGACGTCAAAATGTCACTTCCGCCCATAGCTCTTAAAGGGACATTTTTTAATTTATTTTTTTCCAAACGACTTTTTTTTTTTTTTTTTTTAATGTTGCATTTTAGTGTAAATATGAGATCTGAGGTCTTTTTGACCTTAGATCTCCTATTTAAGAGGTCCTGTCATGCTTTTTTTCTATTACAAGGATGTTGTAATAGGAAAAAAAGTGGCACAATTTTTTTTCAAAAGAACAGTGTAAAAATGCAGAATACAAAGTAAAATAAATAAATAAAAAATTTTTTTGAAGCGCCCCATCCCGCCGAGCTCGCGTGTGGAAGCGAACGCATACGTGAGTAGCGCCCGCATATGTACACGGTGTTCAAACCACACATGTGAGGTATCACTGCGATCGTTAGAGCGAAAGCAATAATTCTAGCCCTAGACCTCTGTAACTCAAAACATGCAACCTGTAGAATTTTTTAAACATCGCCTATGTGGATTTTTAAGGGTAAAAGTTTGTCACCATTCCATGATAGGGCGCAATTTTCAAGCGTGACATGTTGGGTATCAATTTACTTGGCGTAACATCATCTTTCACAATATAAAAAAAATGGGATAATTTTACTGTTGTCTTATTTTTTTAATTCAAAAAAATTTATTTTTTCCAAATAAAGTACGCTTGTAAGACCGCTGCGCAAATACGGTGCGACAAAGTGTTGCAATGACCGCCATTTTATTCTCTAGGGTGTTAGAACCCCCAATATAGGATATTTTTTTTTTTTTAGGGTTACAACCATTTTAAGCTTTTACAACCACTTTAAATGAAGCCCTCGGTAGTTGCAGGCATTGTGGGAAAATCCATTCTCAAGTTTCAGATTAGGACCACTCAAATCGGGTTCTAAGTCATAATAGCTTAGAATTGCTTCACAGTGCTTGCAGCTACAGAGGTTACTGGGGCGTTGTGTTAAAGCTGATATACTGCTTGTTAAATTGAATCTGTGGGCAGTATCAGCAAAAAACATATTCAGCGCAGATCTCCAACACGTGCTTATTTTTCCATGTTATTTTGAAAAATGCTGCTGATCCTGATAATCCTTCCAGAAATACAGTGGGCTACTAACTTCCTGTAGTGGACTGACAACTTTGCAATTGCTGCATTGCAACAATAGAAATTTGGTGGGGGGAGGCTGTGTTAATAGCAGGCAGATAGGATGGGAGAGCAGTGATTGCTAAGAAAGTAAACAATGAGGAGGTTATACAGATATAGAGAACTTGGCCAAAGCTGACAATGCTGCTGGAAATTTCAGTGCAGCAGTGGCAGCGTTGTCGGCTCACTTACTGGAAACTGCCTGCATTTTTACCATGATCAACAGGTATTTTTTGGTACTTGCATTATTTATATATAGACATAAAGGGGGTTTATTTACTAAAGTTGCAGAGTGCAAAATGAGTCTCACTTCTGCAGAGAAACCAATCAGCTTCTAACCTCAGCTTGTTCAATTAAGCTTTGGAAATAAAACTTGGAAGCTGATTGGTTTCTTTGCAGAAGTGAGACTGGTTTTGCACTCTCCAGCTTTAGTAAATAAACCGCAAAGTAACAATTCACATGAACTGGAGAGCTGTACTGATATAGGCCCCTTTCACACGATCGGACCGTTCAGGCCCACCTGTCAGTTTTGACGGCGGACCTGAACGGGCGATCCATGTTGGTCTATGGAGCGTCGGATGTCAGCGGAGACATGTCCGCTGACATCCGACCCGGGCCGATCCGCTGAAAAGCAGACGGATGGCTCTACGTCCAGGTCCGTCGCTATCGGATCGGGGAGATCTGACGAAAACGGACACGCTGTCCGTTTTCGTCCGATCCCTCAATAGGCGGCAGCGGCGCCTGACAAGCCCCTCCCCGCTCAGTGAGCAGAGAGGGACCTGTCATCCGCCGGCTCAGCCGAGATCAATGGACTGATCTCCTGCTGAGCCGGCGGACCGAGGTGGGCTCCGTAGAAACGGAGCCCGCCTCGTGTGAAAGGGGCCTTAGGTTTAAGATTTTGCCCACATATATGCTTATATAAATACTGGACTCTCCATAGTCTGGCCACAGGTTCAAGTAAATAAAATAAAAAAACTGCGTGCTTTGCTGCTCTCCTTAGAGTAAATTTGATATGCACTTTTCTATTCTATTTTTGACTGACAGTTACAGTCACTACAGTCCCATTAGCCATTTTGTAGATCACTGTAGGCTCCCTGTGTTGACAGGTCCCCCATGGCAGACAGAGGCATTTAAAAAATTTGATGGAGCCAGAGTGACATCAAAATAAAAAATATTGAATAAGGAGAGAGGAAAGTAATTCAATATAATTGCTAAAAAAAAAATGAAAAATAAATGTGTTTTAGGCAGAATATGTTATAAAAATGTAGATTTTCACAGTAACTCATTAGATACATGTATCCTAAACAGAATATAAAGAATGTCTGTATATATATATATATCTGGCAGCTGATGAAAGAAATTCAATGTGAAATGACTGTCATACTGTGCAGTAAAACAAATCTGAACATCACTTCCCACAGGGCAGACTCGCATTCAACCCGAACCTAATATTGTCCTTGTTGTCTGTGATAGAGTGAGGATGTGCATACCATTAGCATGTAATAATGACAGTGCTTTCACATGTGATTTATAATAACAGCCTATGTTGGCAAGAGAGACCCATATGTATAATCCAAATATATGGTCTGCTTATTGCGTGAAGCATGAAAAACAACTGACTTGCAGCTCTCCCTCCAGCACGCTAAGCAGGAACAGAAGGTCATCCCGAGAAAGATCATCTGCTTTTTTGTTAGAGGTCTTTTGTTTCTGATCCGATTTGTGGCTTCTTAAGATAGTGCCAGTTTCAGCAACATAGTCCCTGTGTTTCTTCCCCCTGTTCCGTTTAATGGTGTCTGACTCCTCATTGCTTCCTGTGCCAATGTGCTGGTAGATGTCTGCTTGTTTGCAGGTCATCCTCTTGGCTGGACACTCGGTGCTTATACTTTCAGAACGCATTTTTGGAATGCTGCCAAAATACAAGAAAGGTTTGAATGAGTTATACTAACATTAATCACTTTTTTACATAAATTAATAAACTAAGAGTACACCTCACATACATGGAATCACAGCCCTCTATACAGGAAAACAAACTCTGCAAATGAAAAGCGAACCTGTGGCCAATTGGACATTCAAGTATTTATAAATTCTTAGCAAGTAGTGACTGAGCTTTAACACAATCCTTCACTGACCTCTGTAGCTGAAGGCATCATGGAGCAATGCATTCTCAACCATCACATCAGTAGCCCCGAGGTCATCTAAATCCTAGTATCAGCAGTAAACCTCTCCTCACCCAGAGCATCTGCCTTGACTGAAAGGCTGCTGAATCACTTCTGGAGAAAGGTAACTGAGCTGCTGATGACTTCAGTGCTCTTGTTGTGAACTTTAAGGATTAATTACTCAAAATTTCAGAAAAATCTCTCTCTCCTTTTATATGACAGATGGTGTCCCTGTAAATGTTTAAATACTGCACAAGACAGGACTAATGACTATTCAATACCTGTTCATGAAGCTCACTGACTGAAAGGTACAGCATTAGAACCTTTATTATGACATGACCCTTAAAGAGAGATCTTGTATAGAGATTTTCTATTTGCCATTTTTTTTTTCAGTTTTTGAATTGTTTCATTAATATTCAGCAGAAACGTGCTGAGAGAAATATTGAGGCTGCCATTTTTGACTTTCTTCAGAAAGTTCGAGTTGTCTGGCTGTCATGACCGATCTTCTGATTCAGTACTTTTTGAGTCACTGACCTAGACCATGTATGCAGCCAGTGAAGTTGGAACACAGTAAGAATGAATTTGCTTATATGTTCAGGGTTAGTGTCCTAGGAAGTAGTGATGTGAAGCATTATGTCAGCACAGATTTTCCTTAGTCCTAACCATCTGTGTGAGCTATAGGAACTGTATCTGACACCCTTGCCAAGTTTTTTAGCTTGGCAATCCTCTTTGTGTGATATACATTTCTGAGAGATTTTACTGCAAATTTGCTTTTTCAAATAGAAACAAGAACTACTAGGTCGTTACTACATGGTAGGCTTGTAAGTGAAGGTCCCACTGAACAAATGCTTAAAGCAGAACTTCAGCCAAAAGTGGAAGTCTGCTTGTCTGCCTCCACCCCTCCTCCTCCTCTTTAAAGGAGAAGTCCAGCCTGAGCTTTTTAGGCTGGGCTTCTACTAAGGGTCACAGTAGTGCAATTCGTTTTGCACTCCCGTGACCTGTTTTCAGTGGAGAGCGGTCTAAAGTCCGCTCTCCGCTGACGTCACTGCAATAAGTCCAGGCAGCGCGTCATCCCAACTTAGGAAGTCTGGATGCACCAGCTGCCTGGACTGATGGCAGTCTCAGGCTCTCAGCAAGATGCTGAGAGGCTAAAACGGCTGCTCCCCGCCCCTCCACAGCTCAGCACTCCAGTGAGCGTGGAGGAGCAGAGCAGGAGAGATGCTGACTGACAGTCAGCAGCTCTCTGCTCGGGGAGGAGTGAGAACCGAGCCATCTGCAATGTTCGGTGGCTCGGTTCTCAGTAAAGAGATGCCGGGGGGACAGCTGCAGCATTAATGCTGCATCCACCTAGGTAAGTATGAATATGCAAACAAACCTATACTTCTCTTTTAAGTTTTGTCACTTTTTTGGGGGCGGGGGGGCCTGGTTTTGACAGTTACCCTCTCCCACTTTCGGTCGTATCACCGTCCAAGCGGAAGTTTGGCTTCCCCCCTTCCTTCCCACGCAGCCTTCTGGGACACGTCACATTCACAAAGTGCAGCGTGGCTCTTGCATGCACAGTGGGAAGCTGCAAGTGGTCACAGCAGGCTTCCCAAAGTAAACATGCTGGCGCCTCTACCCGAATACGGCCGAAGGGCTGGCTTGAGTGATGACAGCGCTGGATCCCTGGACAGGTAAGTGTTCTATTATTAAAAGTCAGCTGTTACAGCCGGGGTGTCCAAACTTTTTTCAAAGAGGGCCAGTTTTGATGAAGTGAACGTGCGTGAGGGCCGACCATTTTGCATGACATTTTTTGAACCATTAAAATTCGATCTAAATGTGTTCATCCGAGCACTAATACACTGCCCAACAAGAATTATCTTGCCTTAGTGGCTGTGTGTGGTGAAGAGATGAGCTTGGGCGTGTTATTTGGATATACCGTATTTATCTGCGTATAATATGCACCTTCACTTTAAGAGGGAAGTTTCAGGAAACAAACGTAAATTTTAAATAAAGGACTGTGAAGCAAAATAAGGGTCAGTGCCCATCTGCAGCCCCACCATTGCAATGAATGCAGCCTTACCATTGCAATGAATGCAGCCTTACCATTGCCATGAATGCAGCCTTACCATTGCCATGAATGCAGCCTTACTATTGCCATGAATGCAGTCTTACCATTGCCATGAATGCAGCCTTACCATTGCCATGAATGCAGCCTTACCATTGCCATGAATGCAGCCTTACCATTGCCATGAATGCAGCCTTACCATTGCCATGAATGCAGCCTTACCATTGCCATGAATGCAGCCTTACCATTGCCATGAATGCAGCCTTACCATTGCCATGAATGCAGCCTTACCATTGCCATGAATGCAGCACACCAATTGCCATGAATGCAGCACACCAATTGCCATGAATGCAGCACCCCCATTGCCATGAATGCAGCACCACCATTGCAGCATCCTCTTTGCCATGAATGCAGACTCACCATTGCCATCAGTGCAGCCTAAGCCATGCCCATCTGCAGCCTTGGAGGGGAGAGGGAGGGGGCGAAACGAGTGCCATACACACAGGAGTATTTCCTGTTTATGAGGCGGCCTCTTTAATACAAAGTCCCGCCTTCTATGATGGACAGAACAGTTGTCCAATGGCAGCGCAGGAGACGGGACTTCCTATTACAGAGGCTGCCTCGTATATAGGAAATACACCTATGTGTACGGCACTCGTCCCGCCCCCTACCTGTCCCCTCCAAGGCAGCCAGCATATATATCTTTTGTTGCCCCCAGCGCTTGGGGATTCATTGGGGCCACAAAAGATATACATGTCCAAATTACCAGGCGGGCCGCTCGAAACCGTAAAGGCGGGCTGCAATTGGCCCACGGGCCAGACTTTGTACATGCCTGAGCTACAGTATTTGTAGCTGCAGACTTTACATTTTTTGTTTTCAGGGTAAAGAATTGCTTCAAAGCCGAATTCCAGGTATGCATGTTTTTGCCATTTTGTAGTTACATTGGTCCAGCTTGAATCAATGTAAGTAGGCAATGTCATACCTGGCCAATCCCTGTGGAAGCTGAAAATCACTGTAGTAGACACTGCTAATGCAGTGATTGCCACTAGCTTCTGGGTGCTGTGCTGAGCAACTGTCTTACTTCTCAGGGAACACAGGGGGGCATTTACTCAAAACGGGCACCATTCAGAGAAAACTTTCCAAGCTAGACCAATATAATTATGTAAAAATATGCATAATTTGAATTCAGTGTAAAACTGAACTCCAGGCAGATCTAAAAGTCAAAAATTAGTGCAGCTATGTATTTATTCATTAATCATTAACAAGTGTAAGCATATGAATTTGACTTGGTATCAGTCTCCTAAAACCTCCAATAGAAGCATCACTTAAACTGTGAGAGAGAGGGAAAGTATTAGGAGCCAACTAGGTATTCTGTGTGTGAAAGTGCTGACAAAGAACTGTGCTGATATGAGGAAAGCGTAGAATAGCAGAGAAAATGACTGCATTGGTTCTGCTGCTACCTCAGTCAGCAGGCTCAGGATGGAGAGATGACACCACTGTGTCAGAGGAAGTGTTGTCTTCTTCCTGACTGTGCTGTGTGATGACGGTGTAAATCTCTGGACCAAATTGGCAAAATTTTTTTTTTTTGGCAAGAAAACAGCTCTCATATATTTTTGTCATCTGTGTGTTTTTGATGTTTGCTGAGATCTGCTTTAAAGCAAAAGCTTGGCCTGTATTGAACAAGAACACCCTCGGACTGTGCTGGTGTACCTAATGAGGCCCCATGCCTACTGGCCCTCATTAAGCACAATGCTAGTGGTTCTGGTTGGAATGTGAAACGCCACAGGGAGGTTTACCTGGGAGAACAATGCACATATAGAGAATCCTAGAGCACTGATTTCTCAGAGACCCTAGTGCAATGCACCGTCTGTGTGGGTGCCTTGAAATTTCCCTTTGCTATCCCACATTTGGGAGATATTGGGGTTGATTTACTAAAACTGGAGGGTGCAAAATCTGGCGCAGCTGTGCATGGTAGCCAATCCGCTTCTAACTTCAGCTTGTTCAATTAAGCTTTGGCAAAAAAACCTGGAAGCCGAACGGTTTCTATGCAGAGCTGTCCCTCGGATTTGGCACTCTCCAGTTTTATTAAATTAACCCCATTATTTTAAAAAGTATTCAGTTGGAATTGCGAGTCAAATGAAACCTTTAAAAAGCTAAAAGATATATATATATATATATATATATATATATATATATATATATATATATATATATTTTAGGTTTTTGGTAGAGACATGTTGCATGTTTCTTATAGATCTCAGGAAGATTTGGTGGAAAGATTTCTGCACATGAGATCTCCCTGGTCCTTAAGAGGGGCATACTACTATCTTTCTCCTTGGACTTTTATTTTTTGATTTTTTTGTTTTGTTATATTGGAGAATGCAAAGGGAGACGTGAAACATTCAAAGGAGTTTGTGAACACCTAATTCACTGAGGTGAGCAGGAACTATGACAAGAATCTCGCTACTGAAATACTTAAAGGCACTTTTATCTTGCCAGTGCTCCCTTCCCTAGGCCACCCTGACCCCCTACAATGCCCACCTTACTAGAAAATCCTTACCATTCCTCTGATACCAGTACTGAAATGGAAATGATTGGTGTTGCCAACCTGGGGGGAAGCTGTAACATCACTCTCCTGGTCATGTGACAGTGCTTGGGCGTGTCTGCTTGACCTGAATTCTGCCACAGGGGAGAAGGTTACATGCTCCTTCATACTTAGAAGTGCAAGGTATTTTACCAAGCTGTGGAGGAGAAGGAGCTGAAAGGAAACGCTGGTAACATAAGAATAAAAGGGTTAGTAGGGGGCCCATTGCAGGGACGCTGTCACTTTGCCTGGCATGCAAAAGGTGCCCATTTTTCTTAAGGTGATAAAAAAAGCCAGGGGATGATGTTTCACCAGACTCCACATGTATTTGAAATAAAATGAAACACTGGTTCACTTTTAGCCCTATAAAATAGTCAGGGAACTTGTGTTTCTACTGACAGCGAGAGAAAAGGTTGGGGAATGTACACGACAGCTGTGATGTTATAAGTGTGTTGTCTATCTAGCTCTTATGCCCTGTACACATGACCAGTTTTCCCATCGGAATAAACTCTGAAAGTTTTTCTGACGGAGTTCCAACAGAATTCCGCTCAAGCTGTCTTGCATACACACTGTCACACCTAATTCCGACCGTCCAGAGCGCGGTGACGTACAACACTTCCGACGGGACTAGAAAGTGGAAGTTCAATAGCCAGTAGCCAATAGCTTCCGTCTCGTACTTGCTTCAGAGCATGCGTCGTTTTTGGTACATCGGAACAGCATACAGACAAGCGGTTTTCCCTGTTCTATTTCTAGGTCCGTCAGAATTTTCGACGTAAAAAGTCCAATGGGGCATAGACACAATCGGAATATACGATGAAAAGCTGCCGCCGGACTTTTTCTGTCGGACATTCCGCTTGTGTGTACACGGCATTAGGGTGTTATCCAGTCCTTGACTACAATGCAATGTACCAGTCACATCAGAGGGTGTCTGAAACCGATGATAGGCTCCAAACTTGGAAAGAGCATTTAGAATATATGCACTGAAATAATTTGTTCTGCATGTAATGACTCAATAAAAGTACACATAATCATACCAAGAGGCAAAAACAGTTTCATGGTGGGTTTGGCGCTTTGTCAAAACGTGTAGATTGGTGACGGCATAATGAATATCATATTTGACATGCCTGTTTCTATTTTGGCCACAGTTTATGTGATTATATGAATTCTAAACTCCCCACGAGATAGAATATTCTTTTTGGATTCTCATTACCTCATCTGAAGCAGTGTAATCAAATATATGATGTCATTATAAAAATCCATCGTTCACCTCACAGACTCTGCTATTCATTTGCTTTTCTCCCCCAAGAGCTGGCTAGAATCTAACAATAGAGCATTTATAGAAGGATATTTTGTGTATGAATTAACAGCTAACCACAGACCAGTATGTCCTTAAAGTAGTTTGTTAAAGCCGAGATCAAAACAATCCACTCCTGCAAGATGATGTGGAAGCGTGTCTTCACAATGAACTCATGTCTACCCAGTTCACACAAGAATAGTGATGGTCACGTTGGGTTATTCTGGAAAAAAGGGGATTTATATTGTGGCTAAAGTATCCTGCAGACATTTGTCTTATGTATATCTCAATATTTTTCTGTGTTAAAGAAGTCCTTTACTCTCTTGACCCTCTTTAATAGATTTCCGTCTTCCTCTCTTCTTTTCCACAATTGAACATTCAACATTTGTTGTATTTAAATCCTTTTTTTTTTTTCTAAATAACTGGCCCACACTTTCACGTGTCATGCTTAGGTGATATTGACACCCCCAACTTTCCTCCTGGATCCAGGGATGCACGTTATGCCTTCAAGGAGGCTTCATGGGCAATGTACTGCACATCATCTACACATCATGCTCCATGGCACATCATCAGGGGGTCAGTTGTCTTTTCCTGATTCTTAAAGCCACTGTGCATGCATTTCATCAAGAGCTGGCTTGAAAACTAGGAAGAGATGGCGGAGTTGGGACCCTTTTGGGCAGCAACAAGTATACGAGTTTGTTTATCAAGCTTAAGCCACCAAGAGGGGTAAGATGAGATTAAAAAAAGTAAGAAATGGGATATGAAGTTTTTTATAAAGCTGTGGGTTATGCCCAAAAAGGCAAGCATAAGGCAAAGGACCAGTCACCAGTATTGACTGTAGGCAATACTGACTTACCTTGCCTTGTTTTGTATGTTTTTGTGTATACTGTAGGTGGCTATCTTGATCAAAATGTAGGGCTATGCTTTCTCATATTAGAACTGCCCCCCTGATGACTGGAGGCATACATATATAACTCCTAAGGGTAGAAGAATACAGGAGGAAATGCTCTGCTGCTAAAGGTTTTTTTCTTTTTCCCCGTTAGACAACCACACTTTAAGTTTTTTTTAAAGTAACCCTGTCCCTAAAGGTGCATCAAAGAAAAAACAGCCTTTAATAGAAGAAAGTATATACTTACTGTGTTTCCCCGAAAATAAGCCCAGGTCTTATATTAATTTTTGCAACCAAAAACACAGTAGGGCTTATTTTCAGGGTAGGGCTTGCCATTTAATGTGCTGTCTTCTAACCCCCTCTCCCCCCCTGCCTGGCAGGAATCCCCAGTGTAAAGTGAAGGTTGTAAACTGTAAGAATCCTCTCTATTACAGTAGTATATAATGAAAAAGGTGGGTGTTTCTGTAATCTATTGTGTCACATACCTTCTTATAGCGCCGCTCCGTGCTTCCATAGCCCACCTAAGCTCTCTTCCTTGATCAGAAAATTGAAGAGGTAGGGGGGCCGAGATCCCACCTGACAAGCAAGAGAAGAGGAGATCAGCTGAGCGCCCCTTGGCTCTTCCATAGCCCGCCGCAATCAGGGCATTGCAGGGGGAGGGGGGGATGAGATCCCCTGGTGACAGGCAGGAGAAGAGGAGGAGATCAGCTGAGTGCCGAGCGGCGCTGTATACCGAAGGTATTTGGCTACAGATTAGATTACAGAAACACACACACTACGGCTTATTTTCAGGGTAGGGCTTATATTGTAGCCCTCCTGAAAAATCAGGGTAGGTCTTATTTTCAGGATAGGTCTTACTTTCGGGGAAACACGGTACCTTTCCAGTGGTGTCCTAAGCTTTGTTGTATTACAGATCTTTGACTGCAGATGGTATCCTACGCTTCCAAGCATGTCAAATACCTGTTACCCTGCTGCAAATTGTAGTTCCACTGCAGGACTCAGCTGTGTCCAAGGGGTTAATGGGAGAAACAACAGTATACCACATGGAAATCAGACATATCTCGAAGTGTCAGATACCAGTGTTGGCTGGAGATCAAATACACAGCAAGGTTTTAGGACACCACCCACCAGAAAGGTACTTACTTTATTCTTTTAGAAGCTTGTTTTTTATTTTCCTTGCATGCATTTAGTGTCAGGGTCCTTTTAAGTAAAGGGGTTCAGTTTAAAGTGTATGTAAACCCTAACAATGAATTCCTCTTTGCTCACTTTCCATCTGTTAAACATACCATTGAAAGCATTTTGTTATCTGTTGGATAAGTGCAAAAAAAAGTATATATATGTTTTGGCCCATCAAGTTCTTATCTTGGACTACAAAACAGAGTGGGTGGGTTTGAATAGTTTAGCAAAGGAAACTGGTCAGTCATGACACTCAGGGCTGCTGTTAGAAATCATGGGGCCCCATACAGCCTACCTGACAGGGCCCCCTTGGCCTGAGGACATAGGTTTATCAATCTTATTCTCTGCAACCTCAGCTACACTGAAGAATGAATAGGAAGTGCTCTGAGGCTTTCTGCTCATTCACAACAAACTGAAGTATAGTAAATACAGTTTACTATGCTTCAGTGAAAAATGGACACATGAGTGATTGGTACCGATCGCTCACTGTAATCATTCAGTTAAGGAAACGGCCAGAAAATTACATATTTACCAGCCCCTTCCCCTGCTCTCCATCCCAAAACATCCCCTTGTCAGCCTGCAGCAGCTGCCGGCGAGAGAGGAGGGAAGCTGGCAGCGCTACGGGAGGAAGGGACACACAGGGGGGCCTGGACAGCAAATGGAAACAGCGCATGTGCTAGAGCCAATTCCCCTGCAGTGCAGCCGGAGGGAGAAAGAAGAAGCTGGCATCGCTGCAGGGGGAGGCAGAAGTAGATCTGCAATAAGACCGTACAGCCGGCCCTCTTCCTCTTGGCTAAAGTGTGCTTATATGTAGTACTGAAAGAGAGCTACTTAGCCCAGACATGTCCCCGACTCTTGCTGTTACCTGTTAGGAGCTGGTAGAGTATAGACTGGAGGGTTGGGATACATTCATGCTTAATGCAGGAACAGGATTAATGGTGGTATTCCTAATTTATCTGCTTCAGTTATGTCCTGTGGATTACACTTTAAAGTAGAACTATAGGCAAAAGTTTTTCATTTTACTTAGAGTGAGGAAGGGTTATAACCCCGTCAGTATTTTTTGCTATCTGTGTCTCATTGGGGGAGATTTCCCTTCACTTCCTTTCCCTTAGCCAAACAGGAATTGAGAGGAAATCCTTGCAAATGAAGGGAATCCATTAGGGCATCCCAGGTCACCAGAACTAGTGTCCCCATTGGAAGATTTCCTCTCTATTACCGTTCTGGGGACAACCCAAAAGGGGATTTTCATTTACTTTCACTTCCAATGATAATGGTAATCGGGATACATAGAGAGGGTAAATCTCTGAAGCATGGCAGAGGTAGCAATAAAAACCTGACAGGTATTTCTAATTTATCTCCATTCTGTTCAAATCTAAAAAAAAAAAAACTCCTGCCTTTACTCATACTTTAATTACTGCAGTGCCATGGCCTTTTAATCTGCCAGCAGAACAAGCCGCTATGTGATGGCCTGGTCTGTAAGGAAGATCTGGTGCAAAAGATGCTCATAAGACGTTATGTATGTTCATGAAGTGTGACCTTCTGAGCAACTAGTCCACCAGCACAACTGGTTACCAGATGAGGCCAAACCTCACACAGCTGTCACCTCTCCATGCATTACAGAATTCAGGGTGAAGCATTTCTGAACTGGAAACCTTATGGGAGTGAGCAAAGCGCTTTTATATTTGCATTAAGAACCTCTTCAAATTATGTACATAAAATAATGACTTATTCAATAAAGAAATCTGTCCATTAAACTACCTTTTACCATAGTTCAGCTCTCTATAAAATGTGTTATTGTAAAAGAATGGATTCTGTTATTAGGTCTGAGCCAAAATCTACCCAATGATGTCACCGCAGCTTTATACAAGGGCATAGAATACGCTTATTGTGTGCCAGTATTTATTAACAAATAACTCTAGAGGCTGCAGTCTGTAAAACCATAGTGTTACCTCGGAATAAAGACAAATGTAACCTTATATGGTAGTTTCTGTAAAACTGAAGACTAACAAGAAGAACATTATCCTCTAATCTCCTAAAATACCAAATATAAAACAGTGGCAGGGATGGATAAACATTAAAAAAAAGTGAAATTACAAGACCAAAGTAAAATGGAAAAAGACTTTAAATCACAAAACGAGTACTTGTAATGACACAAACACTGGACTTTATGAAAAGATTGTTTCAACATCGCAGTACGAGTACCAATATTTATGACTTACCCCCTATCAACCATTCAATGTCCACCATCCCTCTCTGCCAATACCTTGACTGGTTTTGCTTGCCCAATGATTAAAATTTAAAGTACAAAAAATATACACAACTCTGCCCTAAGCTAAATCACAAATCTTGTCCCCAAATATCCCCTGGAACATCTTCACCTCTTCCCCCTAAACCTTTTTGCTCTCCAACTTTCTCATCACCTTCTCCAGTACCCGCCTCCAGGACTTCTCCAGAGGATCTCTTTTCCTCTGGGATTCTCTGCCCCAATCTGTCCAGGTAACTCCTTCTTTACCCAATCCCTGCAAACTCGGCTCTTCAGAAAAGTCTATCTCCCCTCTACCTAAAAACTTACTTTCTCCAACAGCTCTCCCCCCCCCCCCCCACTTTAAATTTTAAGCTCATCCCCAGTTGGGCCTCCCAACCTTATTGTCTTAAATTGTATTGTAACTGTACTGTAACTATGCTGTATATTAACAGTTACATAGTTACAAAGTTGGTGAGGTTGAAAAAAGACACCAGTCCATCCAGTTCAACCTATGATGCCTGCGTGTGTCAATATTACATCGTATACCCCTGTATGTTGTGATCATTAAGGTGCCCAGTTGTTTTTTGAAATTATTGACGCTCCCTGCTGATACCACTGCTTGTGGAAGAGAATTTCACATTCTTACTGCTCTGACAGTAAAGAACCCTGTACGCAGTTTAAGATTCACCCGCTTATCTTCCAATTTTGGTGAATGGCCGCGTGTCTTTTTAAATTCCCTTTCACTGAAATTTTTTTTTCCCCATGCTAGGGTCACCAGTACATTATTTGTACATTGAAATCATATCCCCTCTCAAGCGTTTCCTCTCCAGAGAGAATACGTTCAATGCTTGTAGTCTTTCCCCATAGCTGAGGTCCTCCATTCCCCTTATTCACTTTTTTGCCCTTCTCTGGACTCTCTCCATTTCCAGCACACAGAGTCTTGTAGAGTGGGATAATTATCATTTTATCTCTGGAGTGAATCCCTTTTTTAATGCATGCCAATATTTTGTTAAATTTGCTTGCAGCAGCTTGGCATTGCATGCCATTGCTGATCCTGTCATCTACTAGGACCCCCAGGTCCTTTTTAGTAATCCTGTTCTGTATGACTATGGAATAATGTGTCTACAGTTATCATGTTATTTTTATACTCTATTCACATAGGGTAATGATTGACTCACGATGGGAGTTTATTCGCTCAAGAACTGTTTCTCTCCTGATACAGGTCTATGCAAATGCTAAATTAGCTTGAAGGCATGTCAAATGCAAGTCAGAAGGATCTGCATGTGCAAAAGATGTGCCTCCGATCTGGCAGAGACTTGTGGCACATCTGTGCAAGTACGGGGCGTACCCTCGCACATGCGCACACATTCTGCTGGGTTCTGGAATAGGACCTTGTGAAGATCTACGAGGTTTGAGTAGAATCTTGAGGCACGCATAAGCCCCTCCGCAAAACCCTGGGATGTGCACATCACACATCACAGGAGGCAGTGGCAGTCTGACGTGATTTTTGACTAGGTGCGGAAAGAGGAAGTGCCGCAGTGCAGCTCAAGGGAATGTAATAAACCTTTTTAATCATGGGGTCCAATTGTCCAAATGTGTAAGAGGGAGGAGGGGAAGAACAAGAAATACAAATATGTTTTTTTATGGGTGAAGGTCTGCTTTAAATTTAACACACCTCCTCCTCCCTTCATTGAGAAAAGTTATTTTATTGATTACACTGCTTGTAACGTGATCTGTGAATAGGGGAGAGAATCCCGTGGCTGATCAGACTCTCCCCCTTTCCCAGGTCTTGTTACAGGCAGTTTAATCAATGAAAGAACGTTTCTCAGTGGAGGAGGTGGCGTGTCCCTGTCAAACCATCTGTATTACTATTCTGCTTGAAGATCCGAGGCATTTAACCATTGCAGTCCTGGAAGTTCAGAGCCAGGAAGAGGACAGGCATCCCTTCAGTGAAGATTTCTCCAGAATCCAGTGCCTGCACAACGCAGGACATAATTCATTACAGATAGTTGATGCGACTAAACTTTTTTTTTTATTTGTGAGCAGCAGAGTGGCTAAGTGGATAGCACTTCTGCCTAGAAGCACTAAGGTCGTCTGTTAAAATCTCATCCACGGCACTATCTGCACAGAGTTTGCATGTTCTCCCTTTACCTGCATGGGTTTCCTCCGGGTATTCCGATTTCCTCCAAACTCCAAAGACATGCTGGTAGGTTAATTGGCTCCTGTCTAAATTAGCCCTAGTATGTGTATGTATGAAAGTGAGTTAGGGACCTCCTAGAGAGCAGGGACCGATGGGAATGTACAATATACAGTGGGTAAAATAAGTATTGAACACGTCACCATTTTTCTAGGTAAATATATCTCTAAAGGTGCTATTGACATGAAATTTTCACCATGTCAGTAACAACCCATGCAATCCATACAGACAAAGAAACCAAAACAATAAAGTTTAGAAATGAAGTTCTGTGTACTAAAATTTAATGACACAGGAAAAAGTATTGAACCCAGCTGAAATTTATTTAATACTTTGTACAAAATCCTTTGTTGGCAATACCAGGTTCAAGACGGCTCCTGTATGGAGAAACTAATCACATGCATTGCTCAGGTGTGATTTTGGCCCGTTCTTACACACAGTCAGTCTGCAAATCTTGAAGGTTTCATGGGCCTCTTCTCTGATCTTTAGTTCTTTCCATAGAATTTCTATTGGATTCAAGTCAGGTGATTGGCTGGGCCATTCTAGCAGCTTTATTTTCTTTTTTTGAAACCAAGTTTCCTTGGCTTTGTGTTTGGGATCATTGTCTTGCTGAAATGTCCACCCTTGTTTCATCTTCATCATCCTGGTAGATGGGAGCAGATTTTTATCAAGAATGTCTTGGTACATTTTTCCATTCATCCTTCCTTCAATGGTATGAAATTTGCCAGGACTGTATGCTGAAAAACAGCCCCACACCATGATGTTCCCACCTCCAAACTTCACTGTTGGCATGGTGTTTTTGGGGCGATATGCAGTGCCATTTGATCTCCAAACATGGTGTGTATTATGGCATCCACAGAGTTCAATTTTGATATGACCAGACTATATTTTCCCAATATTTCACAGGATTGTCTAAATGTTTGCAGTAAACTTTAAACAAGCTTTTGACATGCTTTTTCTTCAGCAATGGAGTCTTGCATGGTGAGTGTGAATACAGGCCATAGCGGTTGAGTGCATTACTTATTTTTTTTTTTTTAAGTAATTGTACCTGCTAATTCCAGTTGTTTCTGAAGCTCTCCACAAGTGGTCTTTGGCTCTTGGACAACTCTTCTGATAATTCTTTTCACACCTCTGTCAGAAATCTTGCGAGGAGCACCTGGTCGTGGACGGTTTATGGTGAAAGTATGTTCTTTCCACTTCCTGATTATGGCCCCAACAGTGCTCACTGGAACAATCCGAAGTTTAGAAATCCTTCTGTAACCAATGCCATCAGTATGTTTTGCAACAATAAGCTTTCAAAGGACTTGAGAGAGGTCTTTGCTTTTACCCATCATGAGATGCTTCTTGTGTGGCACCTTGGTAATGAGACACCTTTTTATAGGCCATCAGTTGAGACTGAACCAGCTGATATTAATTTGCAGTGACAAGGGAAAGGACTGCTTTCTAATTACTGATATATTTCAGCTGGTGTCTTGGCTTTCCCTGCCTTTTTGCACCTCCCTTTCTTCTTGTTCAATACTTTTCCCCCTGTGTGATTCCATTTTGTTACACATACAGTAACTTAATTTATGAACTTATTTGTTTTGGTTTCTTTGTATTTATGGATTGTATGCATGTGTTGTTACCGACATGTGGTGAAATGTCAATAGCACCTTTTAGAAATATATTTACCTAGAAAAATGGTGATGTGTTCAATACTTATTTACATGCTGTATGTATGTAAAGGGTTTGTAAATTGGCAGCGCTATATAAGTACCTGTAATAAATAAATAAATTGGCTAAACTTCAGCTTTAAAAATAATTTCATGAGTACCAACAAGCTGTTTTCTGGCCTAGAGCAACTTCATTGTCCTTCTTAGCAAGCTGCTTAAAGTGGTAGTAAAGTCCCTATCTTAACTTATACCTACAGGTAAGCCTACAATCAGGCTTACCTGTTGTAGGTGCAATGAATATTGCCAATGTGAATATCACCTAAATGGTGCATGTTTAGGAGATACGGTATTCAAATCTGCAATAGTCGATGACATCACCTGTGCATGTGCAGTGATGCTCTGCATTCAGAGCACACAGTATGCCATGGAATGCAAAGAGCCGCGCAGCGTGATGTCATTGTGGCCCCGGAACATGGAAGGAATGCTGGGTGAAGATAGAAGCTCTGCACTGGAGGGCTCTGCTGGCTGGTAAATCTGTCAAAATGTGCTAGTATGCAGTGGGTACTAGCATTTTATAGGATAAACCTGCAGGGGGCCCAATGTTTTATTTTATTTTTTGCAGTTTACTACCTCTTTAAACTGCTGACCTTCTGATTTCTATTAATGGTCACGTGCAGTTTAGTGTGCTTGTTCTTGTCATTTCATTTTTTTAACTGTGAAAGCACAGTGATAGGTAACTTTTGATACATATGATGTTATTTGTTATGCATTGCATTCTGTGATATATATATATATATATATATATAGATAGATAGGCTGAATATGCTAGAATAGTGCCTAATGTTGGCTCACGATGTATCTTGACATATACAATTGTTGTCTTATCCTAGCAGATCTTTGTATAAATTGCCAGCTGCTGCTTTACTTTAAAAATCAAGCTGAAGCTTGGTCTCATGAGAAGAAGTTCACCAGCCAAATAATGCTATTTGAGAAAGTAATTACAGCACATTAGCCTTGGGACTTATGTGCATTTGGATGTTATATATAGGATTATATCACATGACCATGACACAATCTATATATAATGCTGTAAACATCCCTCCGTAGACGTGCATCTTCATGCCCACTGGTATGTGTAATGAAATTGTCTAGGCAACACAAAGAATACATACTTTTGTTTCTCCCTCTAACTAAACTCATTATAAGTAGCAGTGATCTGTGAATAAAGAACAGACGGATGGAGATCGTTCCCCATCTGTCTAGCGGATTGGGAGGCAGTCGGGTGTAAACGGACAGGTGGTCCGTTTACTTCCAACCGCCCATAGAGGAGAGCGGCTACGTCTGTTTCTGCTCTGCATAAGCGAAGCCGACACGGACCAGCCACCCACCTGCTCAACGGGGATCAGCGAACAGATTCCTCGCTAAACAGGCGGAGTCCGCCCTATGGTAAAGGGGCCTAAAAGATTAAAAAAATGATAAGGGTCTATTCACACTTGTGCCTAGATGTTCTCATATTTTCTTTCCCTGCGTCCACCAACCAAGAATTTTTTTTTTACCGTAGCCAAAACAAGAAGTGAGTGAAAATCCCTCCAAAGTGAAATTGGGGGAATCCCTTGTTACAGTATCACTAGTGCAGGGCTCAAAATTTCAAGTTCTGAGCTACTAGCCAGGCCTTAAGTGATACTCGCCACCAGTTGCCCCACCCAACCCCTACCCTGCCCCGTCCCTAATTCTGCCCTAAACACTCCCTCGTAAATTATCTCATGAAATTACATTGTTAAATGTTTTATGCAGAATTAAGTTACAAAAATAAATATTAACAACAACAAGTTTAACAATATAAACATAAGCAATAAACCTAATAACTGATTTGCCACCCTTGGCGGCAACAACTGCAATCAAGCATTTGCGATAGCACGTTGCTTTCACATTGCTGTGGAGCAATTTTGGCCCACTCTTCTTTGTAGAATTGTTTTTAATTTAGCTACATTGCAGGGTTTTCCAGCATGAATGGCCTGTGAAAGGTCATGATACAGCATCTCAATTGGATTTAAGTCCCGGCTTTGACTAGGCCACTCCAAAACCTACATTTTGCTTTGTTTGAACCATTTGGAGGTGGACTTGCTGTTGTGTTTCGGATCATTGTCCTGCTGCATAACCCAAGTGCACTTGAGCTTGAGGTCACAAACTGATGGCAGGACATTCTCCTTTAGGATTTTCTGATAGAGTTTAGAATTCATGGTTCCATCAATTATTGTAAGTCGTCCAGGTCCTGAAGCTGCAATGCAGCCTTAGACCATCACACTACCACCACCATGTCTGACTGTTGGTATGATGTTCTTGTTATGAAATGCTGTATTCGTTTTATGCCAGATGTAACGGGACGCACACCTTCTAAAAAGTAACATCTCATCAGTCCACAGAATATTTGCCTAAAAGTCTTGGGGATAATCAAGATGTTTTTTGGTAAATGTGAGATGAGCCTTTGTGTTCTTTTTGGTCAGCAGTGGCTGACCTTTTTTGCCCAGTCTCTTTCTTATTGTTGAATCATGAACACTGATATTACCTGAGGCAAGTGAGGCCTGCAGTTCTCTAGATGTTGTTCTGGGTTCTTTTAAGACCTCCTGGATGAGTTGTCTTCATACTCTTTGAGTAATTTCTGTAGGGTGGCCACTCCTGGGAAGGTTTCCCACTGTTCCATGTTATCTCCATTTGTGGATAATGGCTCTCCCTGTGGTTCTCTGGTGTTCCAAAACCTTAGAAATGGCTTTGAAACCCTTCCTAGACCAATACATGTACATTACTTTGTTTCTAATCTGTTGTTGAATTTTTTTAGATTGTGGCATGATGTGTGGCTTTTTGTGATCTGTTAGCGTGCTTTACTTTGCCAGACAGCTTCTGTTTATGTGATTTCTTGATTCAACAGGTCTGGCAGTAATCAGGCCTGAGTGTGGCAAGTTAAATTGAACTTCGCTTTCCAAAAAATAGTGGTTAATCACAGTTCATTCATAATTCAACATTGGAGGAGGAATTACTTTTTCACATAGGGCCAGGCAGGTTTGAACAGCTTTTTTCCCTTAATAAATGAAATAATTTAAAAACTGCATCTTGTATTTACTTGAGTTATCTTTTGTGTATTATTAAAATTTGTTTGATAATCTGAATCCTTTAAGTGTGAGAAATATGCAAAAAAAAAGAAAAATCAGGAAGGGGGCAAACACTTTTTCACAGCATTGTATGTACATGGATTTTTTTTGTTTTTTTATTTTTAATAAATTTGCAAAGATTTTAAACAAACTTCTTTCACATTGTCTTTATGGGGTATTGTTTGTAGAATTTTGAGGAAAATAATGAATTTAATCTATTTTGGAATAAGGCTGTAACATAACAAAATGTGGAAAAAGTGAAGCGATGTGAATACTTTCCAGATGCACGGTAGAGAGGGTGAATCTCCCTAATGGGAACACAGTCAGTGCAAATTGATAAGTGTTCCAATCCCTCTCCACTGTATCGAAAAAAAAACAAAACATTTTTTGTTTTTATTTATACTTTAACCATTTCCCACCCGCCGGCCGACAAATGACAACTGGGTGGCATGGCTTTCGTTCTGGGTGGACGTCATATGACGGCCCTCCAGAATGACCGCTCTTGCGCGCCCGTGGGGATACGCATTGCGGCGATGTGTGGTGTGTCAGTCTGACACACCACTACATCGATCTCAGTAAAGAGCCTTTGACGGAGGCTCTTTACCACGTGATCAGCCGTGTCCAGTCACGGCTGATCACAATATAAACAGTAAGAGCCGTTGATCGGCTTTTCCTCACTCGCGTCTGACAGACGTGAGTAGAGGAGAGCCAATCGGCTGCTCTCCTGATGGGGGGACTGTGCTGATTACCAGCACAGCCCCCATCCCTCGGATGCCCACCCAGGACCACCAGGATGCCGCCAGGACCACAAGGGATTGCCACCACACTGGACCACCAGGTATGCCACCCTAGACCACCAGGCAGCTACCAATCAGTGCGCATCCCCAATGCCTGCCAGTGCCATCAGTGATGCCTATTAATGCCATCTATCAGTGCCGCATATCAGTTCCACGTATCAGTGTCCAGCAGTGCCGCCCATCAGTTCCCAGCAGTGCTGCCTATCAGTTCCACCCATAAGTATACATCAGTGCCCATCAGTGTCACCTATCACTGCCACCTATCAATGCACATCAGGGCTGCATATCAATGCCGCCTATCAGTGCCCATCGTCAGTGCCCAACAGTGCCACCTCATCGGTGCTGCCTTTTCAGTGCCCATCAGTGAAGGAGAAAACTTATTTACAAAATTTTATAACAGAAACAAAAGAAAAACTTTTTTTTATTTCAAAATTTTTGGTCTTTTTTTTATTTGTTTAGCAAAAAATAAAAAACGCGGAGGTGATCAAATACCACCAAAAGAAAGCTATATTTGTGGGAACAAAATTTAAGAAATTCTGTTTGGGTACAGTGTAGCATGACCGCGCAATTGTAATTTAAACAGCGACAGTGATGAAAGCTGAAAATTGGCTTGGGCAGGAAGGAGGTTAAGTGCCTGGTATTGAAGTAGTTAAGGTTTTCAATCTGCCCCCCCCCTTAAATTTTTACCTGAGCCTGAACTGGATCAAGTACTGAGCCCATCTGCAGCAGCTCTTCTTCCCTTTCTCTCAATTCTCTCAGAAGACCTGGCAGCAGAAGGAGCCATTGGCTCCTGTTGCTGTCAATCAAATGCTGTCAGGAGGGAGTCGGTAAGTATTACATGTCGGTTATTAAAAAAGAAGAGCCTTTGCAATCAATTTAAGAATAATTAATTCTAGTAAGAAAATTGTATTTCTGTCTGCAAATTCTTTAAAGGTGTACAGCCCCCTGAGGGCTTAACGCATCTTACTGACAGCCTTACAGTACAGCCGTGGCCCAATCAAATAACATCACAAAACATTTGTTATTGATCCTGGTTTAACAGTAATAATGGAGGTAGATGTGAATTGCCAGGTACAATAGCAGCTGTAATCCTCTCTGTAAGGACTGAAAACCCAAAAGCCACTTAGAAGCATTATAAATAATAACAGAGAAGGTAACATTCCAGCTGAGATTATGCCTAATGATAAAGAGCATTGTAACATGATGAATTCATGTAATGTTTTTTTAATGCTTGTAAAAACTTCAGGAAATAATAGTCGAATATTGCTTTCAGGAATAACAGTGCTTTTCATTCATACAGATCTCTTAGCGCTGAGCTCACAGGAAAGGTACGGTGTTTGCTTTCATACACAGGTTCAGTTACTTGCATAACTAAAATACAGTAGCTGAGGCAGTTAAGGACCCAATCGGTTACCAGCCTGAGCGTGACAATGAATTACCTAGAAGCTGAGCTTTTTATAACTAGGTAAGCCCCCGGGCTACCTAGATTTAAAAAAAAAAAAAAGACATTTTTGTAATTGCTTACCCTTAGAATTTCAACTTTCATGCTCAAAATTGTGACTTGAAACTCAGATTTTTAAAAAAATGAAATGCATACATGTAGTAAATCTAAAATTAAAGTATAACTCCAACCAAAATATTTTCTTTTCCTTTTGGATAGTGTGGAAAGGCTATATTCTTTAAGATTTTATTATTGTCTGGATTTCTACTGGGCACCTTTGCTTTCATTTCTTGTCTAGATCATTACTGTCACTGAGGCAAGAAGTAAAAGAATTTCCCCCGAAGAGAATTCATATAGCAAAAAGAAAAACTGACAAGAGTTCTAACCCTTTCACACTGTTTCTGTCTTATTTTATTTATTTTTTTACTATTTTTTGTTTCTAACTATTCCCTACATTATACAACCCCCACCCCCCCAAAAAATCGTTTTGGCTGCCATATTTCTTTATGCTGTACTTAAAGTGATCTGCTGTATTTAGCAACTGCTACTATTTACTGTATGTCAGTTTTAAATTAAAAATAGCTTTTTTCCTTACATTAGACTGAAATTCTTACAGTATAAAAGCCCGGTGTTTTTGGGTGCAAGGGAAGCACAGGTACAGAGCTGCATACTAATGTGATTTTTTTAGTAAAAAGGGAAAAAGGTCCACTTATAATTATTCTCCTGCAATTTTGATCCCCATACCCCATGAAATCCATACTGCTCCCACCTCTTTTGCCCACCATCCTCTAACTAATAAAAAAAAACTATTCTCTTTACCTATTTACTTACCTGTAGCTGTAGTCATGTGATGTTTTAACCCCTGAGTCTACTCCTCTTCTGTTTACTTCTTGGTTTGGTCCTTCTTTGCCAATACTTCCTACTGTAAATTAATGGACTACAGCAGGGTCCTCTCAGGATCAAGGAAAAGGAAGACGTCAGTGGAGGTTAAAACACCTATGGCTTTCCCGCTAGGTCAACATCTGCCATGGAGGGAATGATCAGCAAACCTACCCTCTCTTTCTCCATTGTCCCAACCGGACAGAGATCCAATTGTCTAGACAACTGAAACCTTTTTTATCTCACGAGTCAAAGTCTGGGCACCAGGTACACACTGTCACTAACTCCGCCTTGCATATTCCCAAGTTTTTTTGACACACGCTCATGAGAGAAATACAGGGCTTGACATTGCAGTGGCTAAAATGCTAATTGCTTAGCCTTGTCTGACTTGGGTACCATTGATTAAGATCTAGGATAAGCATACAGCAAGAGAAAGCCCAATAAAAGTCAGAACTATAGGCTTAGTCATTCTGGATCAGTGATTCAGAAAGGACTGATGTCAAAGCATCCAGATGACAGTCAGGCAATAAGAGTTTTCAGAAGGACAAGTTGGCATTGGCAGCATATACAAGGGCTGTACTGAAAGTAACGCAGAGATGGGCATAACTTTATTAACTTACGTGGGTCGTTCAAATTTCACATGTTGGTAGAATAACTTTTCCTCCGTAGTAACTCTTCTTCATTTTCATTGCAGGTAAATAGATTCCAAGCAGAAGCCACATGCCGTCATTAAGATCTTGATGAAGGATGGGAGCAGGTTGTCCAACTTCCACAGAAGGCTACAGAAAGTTTATGGATATGACACCATTGACAACAATGTCTCTTCATTGGAGACTCTTGTCAAAGGTGTCTCCGTAAACATTCTGTAGCCTTCTGTGTATACCACAGCTTGCTTCATCAAGAACTCACTGATGGCACGTTGCTTCTGCTTGGAATGCATTCTTTACCTGCAATGAAGAAGAAGAAAAGCTACTATAGAGCAAGAGTTACTCTACGAACATGTGAAATTTGAACAACCTATGTAAGATAATAAAAAAGTTATGCTAACGCTTGCATTTCTTCTGTTACAGCCCTTGTGTATTTTTCACAATGGGTTGCCTCATAGGTCCCATGTATACATCTGCAATCCAGTACCAGCTCCATTTTTACATAAAAAGTGCAGTAGAATGCACAGTATTCCATTACTTTGGGTTGCGGTGTGCTTCCAATGCATGTGCATTGTTTTAGTGCATTGGGTGACACTCAAAATGAATGGCATCACACCATGGTAGGTGCGTTAAAACAGTTAAAACATAACGCGTTGAAGCTGACCTAAGATGCTTGAAAAATTACAATGGAATGTTTTACAACCTGGAAAACTAAACAAAACTAAGCAGAATTAATGTATCTGTACAGAAAATTGTTCCTGTGTAGAACATGTTGCGTAAATACCTTTTATTTACTTTTTTTTTTTTTTACAACTTCTGTTGTGCATGCAATGATTATTTGCACTCGCTTAATATGTGAGGTCAAATTTTTTCTTGTAGACACAGTTAAAAAAAACGCGCCAGTGCCAGCAGTCAAAATCATATATTTTTCAGATTAAACCATATATTACTGATAGATAATGACAGAGCAGGAGCAGAAGGCACCAGTTAGTCTGCATTATGTCATGGATCCTGGATAACTTTGTAGTTAACTGTAAGATTTGTGAAATTCTACCTCTCTGTGCTGACTTTACGCCGCTTTGTGCCTGATGAATGGACCACTTTACTAACACTCTGGCAGGTCACCTTCAGACGGTTCGCTCACTCCCTCCACACTGGCACTGTTAGAGAGACCGTCCTTTTATCCCATTTTGGAATCTTGGATTAGCTCTGTATTATCTGTTATGATGTAATTCCTGTTAGTCCAATACGTCTGGCTTTCATACAGCCTTTGACATTGACCAGGTGATAACCATTTTCTCCAAATTATACTCATATTTTCAGCTGTCTGTTTTACATTATACATCCTGTTGCTAAAAACAACATTTGCTTGACGTATTTGCTGCATTGGGCCTTTTCTGCTGTCCATAAAAATATTGCAGAAATGTTTTCTTTTGTTAGTGCATAGTCCGTTTTTTATGAATAAAATCATAGGCAACACTAAACTAAGCTTTATCAAAGGGGTTTTAGAACTACAGGGTTTTTACGTCCAACTTATCTTGTTTAATCGTTTATAGATAAGCATTGCAATTTCAGCATGATTCTGGTTTTCTTGCCATCACTGACCCTAGTTGAGGTGCTTTCCTTTTTGTAGCGTTTTTCAGTATTGTGGCAAGAATGAGTCCAAAATGTCATACAATAAGGTAGTTCATAGGTCTGAATCCCCAACTGGGACAGATGGTAGTAGCTAGGTACATAATACAGTATTTAAACATTATGTTATTGCTTTGAAAATAGCATGGCATGACCTGGAGCAAAAATACATTCACTACTATATAGTGCATTGCAGTGGGTCTTGCAATTAATTAAAAACAGAAAAAATGTGGAAAAAAATAAGGATTTGAACGACTTTGACTAGGGCCAAATTATAATGGCTTGATAACTGGGTCAGAGCAACTCCAAAACTGCTGCTCTTTTGGGATGTTGCTGGTCAACAGTGGTCAGGACCTACTAAAAGTGGTCCAAGGAAGGAAAACTGGCAAACCAGTGACAGGGTCTTGGGCAACCAAGGCTCATTGATGCATGTGGGGAGTGAAGGCTGGGCCGTGTAGTCTGTCCAACAGAAGAGCTACTGTTGCTTAAATTGCTGTAAAGATAATGTTGGTTTCCGATAGAAAGGTTTCAGAACACACAGTGAATCGCAATTTGTTGTGTATGAGGCTGCATAACCACATACCAGTCAGGGTGCCCATGCTGACTCGTATTCACAGCCAAAAGTGTCTACAGTGGGCACTTGAGCATCAGAATTGAACCACAGAGCAAGGTGGCCTGGTCTGATCAATCATGTTTTTTCTTTTACATCTTGTGGATGTAAAGGTGCATGTGCATCGCATACCTGGGAGAAATAGCATCAGGATGCACTTTGGGAAGAAAGCAAGCTGGTGGAGGCAGTGATGCTTTGTCTAGTGGTGTCCATTCTTTGATGGGTCACAATTGTTTTGGTGGCAAAAAGGGGACCTACTTAATATTAGGCAGGTGATCATAATGTTATGGTAGGTTATAATGATGTTATGGCTAATAAATGTACAGTATATCTCTTGTAGTCTCTAATACAATGTTGCCCAATCTTCCACCTTAAGCCATCGTATCATATCACCCTGCCTAAGCATATCATTGTCATGAGCTTATTTCCCTTCCTGAGATATCCAGTGGCATGTTAACCTATCTCCTATGCCATGTAACCCCATTTCCCTGCCTGATATCTCCTATGCCTTGTTAACCCATCTCTCTGCCTTAGATCTCCTATACCATGTTACCCCATTTGCCTACTTGCGCTCACCAATGCCCTTTTACCCTATCTCCCTGGCCTGAGATCTCCGTTGTCATGTTGCCCCATCCTCTTACTATATCTCTATTCTTATAATTCTCCCTTCTTGTATCTGTTGGGGTTCCCTTTACAGAACCCTGCAAATTCTCATGGGATCTGGGATCTAGTCAAGACTAGGGGTAAAAAGCAGCACGGGTATCAAAAGCATACTCAACTATATTTGTGTATGTGAGCACAAGTTGCTAGTACATGTTTCCCTGTGAGTTTTCTATGTGTATGGCATGTGAACAAGGTAGGTTCTGAATGTTCTGTAAAGCAGAGTAGGATGCACTCATGCCCAAGTAAGGACAGAGGACTTTCCTAATCATTTATAACATACACCACATGCAAACAAGCCTGTGCCCCCAGAGGACTCGTCTCTAATTAACCAGAGCTTAGTGATGTCAGCAGAGTTATGCCAGGAATTCCTCCAGGGGTGTAATTTTGATATCCGTTCGGTATGAAGACTATACAGCACTGAGGATTTCATGTTCTTTTCTTGAAACTATTATAAAAACAAACTAAAAATTATTATCCTGGGCCCCATATGTTTCCAAATGCAATTGTTTGCATAGTTTAAAATGAACTTATCAGTTGGATTTGATTATTGGCAGCAGCTTGAACACAACAAATCATGTGTCCAGAATCTTGCTTTATGGTGATCTGGTTTGCTGTGATGACAGCACTTGCTCACGTATACATTAACTGTTTAGAGTGGCTAACCATGAACAGAAGATGTAGATCAATACACTAGGGCATATCAGTGCAGTTAGCGAGGTTGCCAGGCGAGGTTGGGGCATTGTTTTCTAGTCTGCTATACTTTATTAAAAAAAAAAAAAAAAATGTGATTACACCATGCTTTTACATGGGTGGGATATAAGAAACCACTAAGTAATCAGTGCTTACAAAGTTCTTAACTTTCCCAGTAGATGTTAGGGTCACCATAAGGCACCTTTCTTTTTTTCTGCAGGACTTTGAGTTAAAGGTCAACCTTGTTCAGAACTGATATTGAAGTTTCCCATAGAAGATGGTAAGCTGGATCATATAGCTGACATTGACTCCAGTGGTGACAAACAAATCCTGGCCGCCATGGCAAAAGCCCATTGGCGAGTAGGCTGTCCTTTATATAAACTCTGACTTAGACCTCGTTGTCAGAGAATACCAGCCATCTTCACATCTACCTTAGTTTGCTGCTGTACATTTTACTGTACTATATTTAGGATGTTTTCCTTTAAAATGTTAGTAATATAAAAAATGTCTAAACATCTTCATCTGTAGCGTGCTTACAGCTAGAATGTTCTCAGATTTCTTAGTGCCTTTCCTGATGGAAACATTCTAGGATTTTTTTTTTACATAGCAATATTTGCTAAATAAATAAATGCAGTTTCCGATATCACTGCAGCCCTCCAAGCATATGTTTTGCCTGCGTGCCACTTCAGAACATGACATGGCTAAGACTGAACAATAATGTTTATTTTGCTCCCTGCAGAGTTAGTCGTGGCCCTTTCAAAACACTTTTCTTGATGTTGCACAGAAACATGTATAGATATTTATTTTTTATGAACCAACTCTGGTGAAGACAGAGAACTGAGCAATTAGTGGTCATGTGATCGTTAAGTTCTCAGTTTTAGAGCCAGCAGGGGACAGCAGCAGCATCAGACCAATGCTGCATCCACATGGGTGAGTATGTGTATTTGTATTTTGTAATCCCATACTTCTCATTTAAAGCAGGTTTTAAATAAGATGTAGTTGTGTTAAGGGTGCTCAATGGTCATAAGTGTTGCCAGGCACTTAGATATGCCAGTATGTGTGCCATGAAAGCCTTGAAATGTAGTCGCTTGTTATGAATAAATCCAGCAACCCCAGTGGTCAAAATCTCTCACCCTTGGCACCTCTTTGTTATAGACCAGTGGTCATCAACCCTGTCCTCAGGGCCCACTAACAGGCCAGGTTTGCAAGATAACTGAAATACATCACAGGTGATATCATTTGCTGCTCAATGATTGCAGTATTCTAATCTGCATCTCCCCAAGGTAACACATAAAACCTGGCCTGTTAGTGGGCCCTGGGGACAGGGTTGATGACCACTGTTATAGACTGCAGAGACCGAAGGGTCCAGGAGTGGTTTGAGATTTGCATTACAAAAGTTACCACGGTTTGCATGCTCCCAGGGCACGCTAAGAAATTTGATCACACATAAAGGCACCTTTAGCTGCAAGAGGATCATCAGAGCAAGAACATAGCCTTTTTTTGGAAAAATTAAAATGTCTTCAAGTGACACTAAATGACTTCCTTATTTTTCAAATACAATATATACCAGTGATCATCAACCCTGTCCTCAGGGCCCACTAACAGGCCAGGTTTGCAAGATAGCTGAAATACATCACAGGTGATATAATTTGCTGCTCAGTGATTGCAGTATTCTAGTCTGCATCTCCCCAAGGTAATACATAAAACCTGGCCTGTTAGTGGGCCCTGAGGACAGGGTTGATGACCACTGATCTATACACATCCAGTTGCCATTAATATATTTTTCATTAAACTGTATTCTTACTGAGTTTTTCTGCTTCCTTGAAACATCCATAATGAGTTCTGTAAGCCTAGTTCTGTATGCACACTACACACCCCATAGTCCGTAGTCCATCTCGGGAGAGAGCAAGAGATGGTGGCTACATTTCTACATGCAGTGGGACCATGCAAAGCAAATATAGCCACCCTCTAACAGAAAGATGGGTCACAGCAGCAAAAAAATGTTTTTTTGAAGAGGCTTAGGGCAATATTAAATACTTTTTAAAGTTAAAAATAGATACTTAAACATCATTTTTGTTTTTAAAGCAGAGTGTCACTTTACCTTGTGCAATACAGATTATCCTGTCATTAGGCAATTTATATCTGTGACAAACTGCCTGGCACCCAGCCTGGGTGCCTCCGCCAAGATACAGCTTCCTCCACACCAGGAACCAGGTATTATAGCTGAGACTTTCACCCAAGAACTAGATGACACTAGCTTAGGTGCAAACTGGAACTGACTTTATTGTAAATTCACACAGAATATATACTGTACCACACAAAATCAGATAAGATCTTGATCACCTTATCCTAAACAATGCAAACTGCAAACAGTAATGTCAGTACATCTAATGAACAACTAACATAAACATAAACAATAAACTAATTGACTAGGCACCTAGATAAGCCTCATCTTCTCACTAAGTTTTAAGTTGGCAGAGACCATCCTGGTTAGCTTGACTATTAAATGTGGCAATGCCCTCTTGCATTATACATCAGGGCATCTCCCTGAATTCTTGTAGCTCCCTCAAATGCCAGGGCTCATAGTCAGTAGGAAAAAGGCTACCTTGCAGACCTCTCCAAAAGCCCCTCTCCTAGATGGGTCTGTCACAATATCCAACTAATATAAATATTCTAATGTGTCTAGATGCTGTTAGGGTTCACACTTACGGGTGTGTAAAAAAAAAAAAAAAAAGGGGGTAGGTAAAGCAAAATGTAGATGACGGCACTCCAGTTTTAAATTTCCAACTTCTTCATTCAAGTGGATGAATGACCTAACTATAACTATTTAAAAAAAATTTCCCTCCCCTTCTCCTACCTATCCTGTCAAACCTGTATTGAAAGGATCTGGAGGGAACAGAAAAATCTTCCCTGGCATGCAGAAATCTTTTCTTCTCTCCAATGCTGTAGGTTGTGGGCAGACTCTTGGAGTCCTCACTTTTGGTGCAGGACTGCTGGTCCTACAACCAATGGAGTAGAGGTCTACAGGAGCAAGGAATAAGGTAAATAAGACAGGTTTCCTGATGGTGGCAATGGTGGACCAAGCCTTGCAATGCTGAAATGACCACTTGTTGTCTGCATCATAATCCTGTGTGAGGTGGTGACAAGAGCACACTTTGGAGACATAAGCAGAGTATTGGCACCCTATAATGGGAAATGCCTAAAAAAAAGGACCTTCATGGCAGGATCACCATTTATTCTTTTAACTAAATCTGCAAATTAAAAAAAAATCATATTTTTTTTGGAATTGTGTTTAAACTTATATAAGAGTTTAGTGATTAGGTTTTCATATGATAGGTAAAAAAGTGAGTAGCTGCAAAAATTTTAACAAGCCTGCAGAAGTTAGAGTATGTATAATAAATAATATATGCTATTTAACTCCACCCAAAAGATAAATATCATTTTTACATGGCACGTTTCCCATGCCGAATATATATGACGTGCACAATCACAGCAGGGGTGAAGGCATATCAGATACTAAGAAGCATATATAAACATGTAAGGGCTCTGCACCTCATGTTCTGATAAGCACGGATGCCTTGTAATTGTGAATGAACATGTTTAAACTATTATGTTATTGGAAGTTTATTTTTAGGCTAGATCTTGGACAGTTTGCACATTCTTAGAAGATATGTCATTGGCTGTTTTATATTATGGTGCAATATTTATTGATTCCAACTGCATTATGTCACCAAAGCTGGGACGTATTATGTGGAAGAATTTCCAATGTTAGAAGTTGATCTTTGACATTTTGGAGTATATCAGCCCAACATGCAGGAAATTAGCCACACTATTCAGTTTTATTAATAGCACATGTGCTGTATATTTTATGCCGAGCAATGTATTGAAACCCTTCTTCCTCCAGTGCCGGGTGTGAGGCCTGCAGAAAGACTATTTTCATAGACAGTGATAGGAAGCCTAGGAAGATCTCACCATGTATATATATATATAAGTATATAGTTAAGTAGATATTTATCAAATCACATTTTAAGTTTCTTGATTAAGAAAATAGTTCAATGCATAGATGGACATTAAAAGTGACTTTGTTATAGGAACAGGGCCGGTGCTACCACTATGCAAACTAGGCAGTCGCCTAGGGCGCCACGCCACTGGTGTTCCTACTCTTTTCTCTCTGCAGCAAGCAACTAACTCTCAGCAGGTGGGGGGCTGTGTCTGTGTTCTGACTCCCGAATTAATAGAAGCAAACAAACATTCATTGATGGGTACTGATAGGCTGCATTGATGGGCGCTAGTGAGGCTGCATTGAGGGGCACTGGTGAGGCTGCATTTGATGGGCACAGGTAGGCTGCATTTGATGGATGCTGGTGAGGCTGCATTGAGGGGCGCTGGTGAGGCTGCATTTGAAGGGCGCTTCATTAAAAAGGTGGGGTTTACATGGGCAGGGAAAAGAGGGTGGAGCCAAGGGGGGGGGCGGCAAAATTAGGTTTCGCCCAGGGTGTCAGAAATCCTTGCACCAGCCCTGTATAGGAAGGGTATGGGGGCTGCCATTGCTAACCTTTCCTTTGAGAATGTTAATACCTTAGCTGTCATGCTGATGCTTTGACTTTAATACTTTTCTTGATTCTCTGACCTGAAACAAATATAGATAAGGAATTCTAACATTTGCACGTTTGAGCCATTCTGTGACAAAACTTTAAAGCTAGACACAGCCAGGCAACTAACATTTTCACACAAGGGCCTATTTGCTTTTTTCAAGAGGGCCGGTAATGGCAGCCTTTGACACTTTAGAGCACTTTGATAGCACTTTGAGCACTGACAGTCTTTTTTTTTTTGTATGATGGTAGTATGATTACATGGGCTTCTTTCCCACCCCTGATTGTTGGTAGATATGTAAAGGTGCCCGATACCAAGGTTCCAGGTCTCTCTAAATGAGTCCTCAGCTCTTTACATTTTTGTTTTGGTAGTGTAATATGTATTGAGCCAGGCCCTGATCATGTGCGTTCTTAATGTATTATATAAAAGGAGTGCATCACTAGAAGAGACATATAAATGAATTTTAAAAAGTCAAGATATAAAATCAATGTTGATAGAGTAGAATCCCCACACCAGCTTCTGTGAGATAGATGTGCATGCACACTCGACACCACTGTGAAGGGGCAAGCCTGCTTACCGGAAACAGTTGACCCTCAAATTATAGAGAGTTCTAAATCAGCATGATTTTAATCAATGGCCAAATTGAACATTCAGGCTTCAGCTGATTTCCAGGCACCATCCATCAATCCAGGCTACGATGATATATGAGACTCATTGGCCACTTTTAGAGAGATAAATACCTCCAACAACAGCAGCCAAACCCTTAACCCCTGTTGGTCCCAGGTAATTTACCTGTCGTTGGAGGTATTTATCTCTCTAAAAGTGGCCAATGAGTCTCATATATCATCGTAGCCTGGATTGATGGATGGTGCCTGGGAACCAGCTGAAGCCTGAATGTTCTATTTGGCCATTGATTGTAATCATGCTGATTTAGACCTCTCTATAAATTGAGGTTCTACTGTTTCCTGTAAGCAGGCTTGCCCCTTCACAGTGGTGTCGAGTGTGCATGCACATCTATCTCACAGAAGCTGGTGTGGAGATTCTACTCTATCAACATTGATTTTATATTTGTACTTTTTAAATTCATTTTCATATCTCTTTTAGCGCTGCGCTGCTTTTATATATTACTTTTGTTATGGTTTGTAATCACCTTATAGGTGTTGGCTGCTTGTAAAAATTATAGATTTTATTTAATATAAGATATTTGTTTGAATTGTTTTAATTCTCTTAATGTATCACTAAAAGGGAATAGGTAGACAAACAAGATCATTCATTTCCAAACCTTACTTCATTATACAACCTAATTGCCCAATTAACTCTGCAAATGTTTCTAAAAATGTACTATATGGCCATGAAAAGGAAAATATAGACACTCAAAGAGGTCCCCATAATTGTCACATGCAATGTCATTTATATTGTTTATGATAATGTTATTCAATCTATATTTACCATATATACTCGAGTATAAGTCGAGTTTTTTAGCACATTTTTTGTGCTGAAAGTGCCCCCCTCGACTTATACTCGAGTCAAGCAATTTTCTGCAGCAAAAAATTTCATTTTCCGAACCGACTTTGAGGCCCCGTATCTCAGGGTTACTTGGTGATAGGAACTCCAAATTTGGTGTGCAAACCCAGTAGAACTGGTACCATAACATATCCAAAGCTGGAGTTCCTAGCACCTAGTGGCCCTGAGATACAGGGCCCCAAACTCAGTTCGGAAAATGTCATTCTCTGCTGCAGAAAAGTGCTTGACATTTTCTGAACTGATTTTTGGGGCCCTGTATCTCGGGGCCACTTGGTGCTAGAAACCCCAGCTTTGGAAATTTTATGGTGCTAGTTCTACTGGGGTTGCACACCAAATTTGGGGTTCTTAGCACTAAGTTGCCCCGAGATACGGGGCCCCAAATTCGGTCAACTGTGACCATCTGCAGCAATGTCATTTCGGGACCCTTTGGGTTCAGAGACCCCAAATTTTGGCTGCAGCTAGGGGGTATCTAGAAACCCTTAACTACCGAGTTTGAAGTTCAGGGGACCTATGGCTGCAAATGGGCACAGTGAGGTATGCAAGTGGGCACAGTGATGCTGCAAATGGGCATTGTTGACCCTCTTTTCCATTTACAGTAGCTGTGCATTTCTCACCTTCGTCTTATACTCGGGTCAATAAGTTTTTCCCATTTTTTTGTGGTAAATTAGGGCCTCGACTTATACTCGGAACGACTTATACTCGAGTATATACGTTACATGCATTATTTTTTTTTTGCCTTTTTAAAAATGAAGCCTAAAGGAATTGAAAGTGTATGTAGCAAGTTTTCTCTTCTGGCACAACTGTCTTAGAAGGGGATTCCCTCACTTTGTACAGATTTGCTCTCTACTAGTTTCTGTTTTGTCTCCACAACAAGAAGTTGAGGAAATTTTCCCCAAGAGTACACAGATTACAAAAAATAAACTGGAACTTTACCTTTTCCCTACTTTATCCAAAACTTAAAAACAAGTTTTTGATTGTATATACACTTTAGAGATCATGCTGAGTACTAACCAGAATGGTGTCCAAGCTATGTTTTACCACTAATAGCATAAATTTATAGCAAAAGCTTCTAAGTTTGGAGCATGTCCAAAAACTGTGTGTACTGGAACAAGAACACAGTATAATTCATTGTTGTTGTATAATTTAATTTGCTGTTGTCCGGGGGTGATATATAGATCCTCTTATGTATTTTAAACTGCATCCTACTCCGTATCATTGACTGAGTCAAAATCCTGACTTGTGATAAACCACAGAAAAAAATATAACACAAGGTCAGGTATATATTTTACTGACTTGTTAGGATCATGAGACAATGCATCTGGAAAATCTTTACTGTGAAAAGAACAAATCTTGACAAACATAATCCGATTATGCAAAGTTTAAGAATCCCAAATACCCAGATTCTGCTTAATGATACTATTATTATAGGATCTTGCTAGAATAGGCATTCATCTCCATTAGGTGTTGTCTTTATTTTCACTAACAATTAAAAAGTAACTTTTTCCCATACGAATTTTTAATGTAAATTTAACATAAATAGTTAAAAGTGTATGGTAAATAATCATTAAGCCTAATTATATCACAGGGAAGAGTAGTCTTTCCCTAGTATTGATGAGCTAAATATGATCTAAGCCTGGGAAATAAACACAAGTAGTGAAGGGGGGGGGGGGTACCATTATCCTAACACTTGAGATCTGGAAGAAAGCATTCATGAGAAAGACAAGGATCAGACCATAAGAAACAAATGTTATTTCTTGTTCATACATCACAGGACACAGAGACTTTGATTACTTATTGGTTAGATAGTCACCATCAGGTGATTGGACACTGGCAACCCTAATTACAAGGCGATTTCCTCCCCGATATAACCCCTCCCATATGGAGAGTACCTCAGTTTTTTCGCCAGTGACTAAGGTGGTTGGTCACGTTAAAGATGTGCTAAGAAGAAAGCTCTGCTTGATGGTCTCTACGGGGGCCTAGGAGCTATATAACCGGATCCATACCTCGGGCCAATAAATTCGCCTAAGATGGATGGTACCCGGGCGTCGTGAAAGAAGAAACAAGGTTTTGCCTGTAATTTCTCTCTTTGAGGACTGGGCTCTGGGATCCAGCACTTTAGTGCACAAAATTAAGTTGCGCGAAAAGTTGTTCTGGCAGAGTCTTCTACAGGTCCAGGGAAGAGGATCCTGTGAGTAGCAACCCAGAACCCTGAAGGTTGGCACAACGCTACCCTCCGTGATGGGTGAAGGTTGGATCTGTCTGTTCTCAGCAGTTCCTGCGGCAGGGATAAGGCAAGTGAAGACAATCCTAATGTATACACACAAGGATTATCTTCTTTTGAGTAGTTTGCATGTCTTACCTGGTTTTCGCCACTAGAGGGAGTAAGAGACATACCTGGTGTATACCTACATGCCATCCAGGATACACGCTCAGTGAAGCTGGTCTGAGAAGCTGCTCACCATCTCCACTACAGGCTCTGCCACATAATCTGAAAGGGGGGATCCCACGCAGTCCGGGGGTTCCGCGCAGTCCTCAGGTGGTCTCCTTTCTCCACTGGCCGCCTCCATGGCAGACCTATGCGCGGGGGGGTGTGCTTTTATGGCGGTTTTCGGCGGAGAAGGAGGGGGGCATGGTTGCCCCGCCGTGCACAGCGCACCAGTGCCCAGGCACAAAACGGCTATGTTTAAAGCCCAGTACGCCAGAACTCCTGTAAGCAGTGGGACACAGAACTGTGGGCAGTAAGCATCTCAGTGGATTTAGATCCAGGCATACCTTAGACACCTACTCGGCATCAGGTTGTGCAGACTGAGCTAATGTTTATATTGTAAGACTAAAGCACAACAGTGATTGCATTTGTACTAGTACCTCTGCTTTTCAGCTTAGGACTATGTCTCCTCGTAAGAGGGCTTCAGGGGGAGGTAAAAAAAAGGCACTAAAAAATCACCGCCTAGATCTAGGGGTTCTGGACATGCCTGCAGGATTCCATCCCCCCCTGAAGGACTGGAGGCAGCCTCACAGTATGAAGAAAAAGCAGTAAAGTATTTTGCGCTTACTCTAAGTGAGCAGCTAACACAACAAAAAGAATATTTGTTAAGTGAACCAGTGAAACAAAGTGTAGCGCTATGAAGTGGGTACAGAAAAATACAAAATGAGTTAGATAAGTGAAAAAACATTAATCTTAACGTGTCTGTGTTAACAGAAAAAGTCCATAGTTATAGTCTCTAAGTGAATAAGACCATAATGGTCTTAAACCATGAGGTGAAAAGTGCCGTCACTATAATAAGTGAAAGGATTGTGAATTATCCTATGTTCCAAAATAACACGAATGGAAGTAGTATGGTGATGATTGTTCATCAATCTATTAGGGACAGAAGTCCTCGGGGTTCCTATCAGTGATAAGTAGAATCCACCTCGGTGTCCTCTATGAAAACGTGTAAAGTTCCCACAACCAGTAGTTTAGAAGGCTTACCGGAGGGTTTGAACCCAACACAGCATATACTGTAAGGGTCAAACCGGCTTGTATTGCCCACCGGCAATAGGGGGGATCTTGGCAACCTGGAGTGGTGGAAGTCTCAACTGTTTTTTCATAGAAGTATCCTCTCCATATGGTTGGTCACATATCCCAGAATATGGCCTGATGACATTGACAACCTGCCATTTTCTTAAAACTGGTCTACCTCTGCTGTTATGGAGCCGCGCTGGCTGTCTCAGTCCGTCATTGGTGTCCACTTCACACTGCAGTGAGACGGGAAACCGGAAGTTACGCGGGTGTGCTGAAAAAAGCACCGCCCACCGTTCTCAGATCTCCGCTAATTGAAATGCAGAAAGGGAGGACAGAAACAAATCAGTGTAGAGTGGGAGTGTTCGTAGGCACATCGTTTGTGCCCTGCACACACCCTAATTACTTTCCCCACAGGCTGCGTATACCTTCCCAATTCATCCCTTGCTGGAGAAATTGTTGTATGATGACTGGGGTCACCCAGATAAACTATTTTCTCCTCCTAAGAGGTTTTCCATGCTTTATCCGGTGGAGGAATAGTTCTCCAAGAAATGGGGGGTGGCAGCAATAGATGCGGATCATGCGGTTATTTCTTGTGTGAATAAAAGCCTGACCTGTCCTGTGGACAATGCTCAGGGGTTCAAAGATCCAACTGATAAAAAGCTGGAAACTTTATTTAAAGCCTCCTTTTTTATGGCTGGAGCTGTGGTCCAGCCTGCGGTTGCAGCAATCGGCATGTGCCAGTTCAAGGAACAAATGAAGCAGGTGCTTAACCTCCTTTCCACTGAGCAGGTCGAGGTTTATGCAGACCTTCCTAAGGCCCTGTGTTTTGTGGTTGATGCCATTATGGATTCTGTTCAGCAAGCATTCCACCTTACTCTCCTGCTGGTACATATGCGCAGGGCCCTTTGGCCTAAGCATTGGGCAGCTGAGGCTTCATGCAAAAGATATTTGACTGGATTCCCATTTTATAGAGAACGCCTGTTTGGGGATGATCTGGACATATATATCCAGAAGATTACCGGGGGTAAGACCACATTGTTACCGGTTAAAAAGAAGATTAAACATCCCTCATTTAGACATTCTCTTTCCCCAGCCCCTGGAGCCTTGACCTCCAGGCAGTGGCGTCGGCCTAACCAGTCCAATACTAGGGTAAAGATCCAAGGCCAAGCCCAAGGCCAAAAGAAGTCTTGGGGTCCAAAATCTGTTAAGCAGAACCCCAAAACCTCCTTATGAACAGGCGCCCCCCGCTCGGCCGAGTGGGGGGAAGGCTGCTGCAGTTTTCAGGAGCCTCGCGGGAAGAGATTCAGGACAAATGGGTAGCCTCCACGGTGTCTCTAGGCTACAAGCTGGAGTTTCGGGAGCTTCTGCCATCTCGTTTCCTAAGGTCAAAAGTCTCCAAAGATCCAGAAAAAAGGAGACCCTTGTTTCTGGCCTTAGAACGTCTACTATCCCAAGGGGTACTTATAGAAGTGACCCCAGAAGAGCAAGGCTCATGGTTCTACTCAAACCATGTCAGACCTATTCTAGATCTAAAAGACCTGAATCAGTTTTTAGACATTCGTTCTTTCCGCATGGAGTCAATCCGCTCAGTAGTTTCCACCCTTCAGGGGGGAGAATTCTTGTCATCAATAGACATCAAGGATGCATATTTACATGTGCCAATATTTCCCGCTCACCAAAGATTTCTAAGGTTGTGGTGGATCAGTCCCACTTACAATTCGTGGCCCTATCTTTTGGTCTTGCTACAGCACCTCGAGTGTTCACGAAAATTCTAGCCCGGCCCCTGGAAAAACTAAGGCCTCAGGGCATAACCGTGACAGCTTATCTGGACAGTTTGCTACTCGTAGAACAGTTCGTAGCATGCTTAGACTGCAGTGTGCTCAGCACAGTAGAGTACTTAGAGTACCTAGGCTGGGTCCTCAATCTAGAAAAGTCTTCCTTACAGCCCCTAAAAAGGCTGGAGTATTTGGGCATAGTCATATACACAGTCCAAAGCAGAGTATTTTTACCCGGGTCAAAAGCCAAAGCCATAAAGGATTTGGTCCGGGTAGTCATAGCAAGGAAAAATCCCTCCATTCGACTATGTATGAGACTATTAGGGAAAATGGTGGCCTTATTCGAGGCTGTTTCTTATGCCCAGTTCCACCCAAGGCCTTAGCAGAGCAGCATCCTCTCTGCCTGGAACAAAAGAGTACAAGCTTTGGATCTTCCAATGTGCCTATCACCATGGGTATGAGAGAGCCTCAATTGGTGGTTGCTGACCAAGAATCTGCTGAAAGGAAAATCCTTTGTTCCAGTTACTTGGAAAGTCGTAACCACAGATGCCAGCCTAATAGGCTGGGGAGCGGTTCTGGAAGAAGCTTCCACCCAGGGAAGATGATCCAGAGCCTAAAGGCTCTGGCCCATCAACATTCTGGAGATTCAGGCAATTTGTCTAGCCCTCAGGGTCTGGACTTGCAGGTTGCAGGGTTGTCCTGTCCGGAGACAGTCTGGCAATGCTACGGCAGTGGCCTATATCATTTACCAAGGGGGCACCAGGATGTGGGCAGAGAGGCATGTTCCTTGCCTGTCTGCGGTCTTCATTCCAAGGATAGAAAACTGTCAGGCGGATTTCCTAAGCCACCAGCAGCTGTGCCCAGGAGAATGGTCTCTACATCCCAACATATTTCAGGCCATATGTCGAAAATGGGGTACCCCGGATGTAGACCTGTTGGCTTCCAGGTTCAACAAGAAACTGGACAGTTTTGTGTCAAGAACAAATGATCCGCTAGCACAAGTGTCAGATGCCTTAACGATTCCATGGGATCAGTACTCTCTGATCTATGCGTTCCCCCCAGTTCCGATTTTCCCGCGATTCCTTCCGAAAGTCAAGAGGGAAGAGAAGCCGGTAATTCTGGTGGCTCCGGCTTGGCCCAGGCGACCTTGGTATGCGGAGATCGTAAAGATGGCAGAGGGAAGACATTGGGTTCTTCCGCTGCGCCCAGATCTACTCTCACAGGGTACAATGCCTTACGAAGTCTGAATTTGTCGGTTCGCGGTTGAGACCCACATTCTGAAGGGTCATGGCCTCTCGGGGCCAGTCTTGTCCATCCTAGTTAATGCTAGGAAGCCGGTTTCCAGGCTCATCTACTACAGAATCTGGAAGGCATATGTTTCCTGGTGTGAATCCATGGGTGGCATCTCAGAAAGTATGCCATCAGCAGGATTCGTGGCTTTCTTCAATTATGTGTAGAAATGAAGCTGGCCTTGAGCACTATCAAGGGCCAGATCTCAGCCTTGTCGGTATTCTTTCAAAAACTGCTTACCTCTCATTCCCTGGTCTGGGCATTTGTTCAGGGGGCACTATGCTTGAATCTGCCAGTTAAGCCTCCTGTGTGCCCATGGGTTTGGATTTGGTTTTGTCTGTTTTACAGGAACAACCTTTTGAACCATTGCACCTTGCTTCTTTAGTTCTTTTGACAAAGAAGTTGTTTTTTCTGGTAGCCATATCCTCGGCTAGAAGGGTATCGGAGTTAGCAGCTCTTTCTTGTAAAGAGCCATATTTAATTATTCACAAACACAGGGCGGTGTTGCGTCCTCACCCGACTTTTCTGCCTAAAGTGGTTTCAGGATACCATCCGAATCAAGATGTGGTCCTACCATCTTTTTTTTCTAGATCCGCAGTCCGCGGAGGAGAAGTTGTTACATTCTTTAGATGTTGTAAGAGCAGTCAAAATCTATCTGCAGGCAACGGCGCAGATACGAAAGACTGATTGTCTATTTATTCTGCCAGAAGGCCCCAAAAAGGGCCAGGCAGCCTCGAAATCCACTATCTCTAGATGGATTTGGCAGGTTATTGTTCAGGCTTATGGTGTAAAGAAGAAGATTCCTCCTTTTCAGGTTAAAGCGCACTCAACTAGTGATTCATGGGCAGTGCATCACCAGGCCTCCATGGCTCAGATCTGCAAGGCTGCAACTTGGTCTTCAGTCCATACATTCACTATATTCTATCAGGTGGATGTAGGAGGGCATGAGGATGCTGCTTTCGGGCAGAGTGTGCTGCAGGCAGCAGTTTAGATCCTCTTGTCCATTGGCGGGCTATGTTTTCTGATCTGTGTCTCCCTCCCAATTTAGACATTGCTATGGGACATCCCACTAAGTAATTATCAAAGTCCCTGTGTCCCGTGATGTATGAACAAGAAAATAGGATTTTTTTAAATACACGTTACCTGTAAAATCCTTTTCTTGGGAATACATCATGGGACACAGAGCTCCCGCCCCTCTTCGGGATTATACGTTGGGATACTTATTGCTTTGCTACAAAACTGAGGTACTGTCCATATGGAAGGGGTTATATAGGGAAGGAGCTTGCCTTGTAATTAGTGTTGTCAGTGTCCAATCGCCTGATGGTCTAACCACTAAGTAATTATCAAAGTCTCTGTGTCCGTGATGCATTCCCAAGAAAAGGATTTTACGGTTAAGCTGTACTTAAAAAAAATCCTATTTTTCTAGGTTCAAATCTGCAGGACTATCTTGTGTAAGGGGTCTTTCACATGGGTGGTCCGCCCAACAGACTCTGCTTTGCTCATTGGCGGATCGATCTGCTGATCCCTGCCGAAAAGCTGGGTGACAGGTCCGTCTCTACTCAGTGTGCAGAGACTGCCTCCGTTAGGGAGATTCACCCTCTCTATTTGTCCTGTTTACCATTATTATTAAAAGTGAAATGGAAAGAAAATCCCAAAATTTGGATTGTCCCCAGAACAGTAATAGAGAACAAATATTCCGACGGGGGATACTAGATTTGGTGTCTGGTGGGGGGGGGGGGGTTGGTCAATGGATTCCTTATTTGCTTATTTGTTCTCTCACTTCCAGTTTTGGCTATGGGACAGGAAGTGAAGATAAATCTCCCAAATAGAACACAGATGGCAATAACCAGACTGACAGGGGTTATAACCCTCCCCTGCGCTATCCTAAGTGAGAAAAAAGTTTTGCTTTAAGCTACTAATAAACATGAGTTGACAGTCTTATGATCAGAGCATCTTTGGCCAGATTGGCAATGACATCTGTCTCATCAACCTACTTGTGTCTCTATCAGATAAACGGGAAGTCTGCCTGAGCTGAACTTTAACCACTTCAGCTCCAGAATGTTTACCCCCCCATCTGACCATTACATTTTTTGCAATACAGCACTGCATGGTTTTAACTTACAATTGCGCGGTCTTGCGACACTGTACTCAAATAAAATTGATGTCCTTCTTTCCCACAAATAGATCTTTCTTTTGGTGGTATTTGATTACCTCTGCGCTTTTTATTTTTTTGGAGCTATAAATAAAAAAAGACCGACAATTAAAAAAATAAAAACTATATTTTTACTTTCTGCTATAAAACATATCCAATAAAATAATGTAAAAAATCTAATTTATTCATCAATTTAGGCCAATATGTATACTGCTACATATTTTTGGTAAAAAAAAAAATCCCAATAAACATTTATTGATTTTGTGCAAAAGTTACAGTGTCTAGAACTATGGGATATTTTTATTTATTTTTAATTTTTTTACTGGTAATGGCGGCGATCAGCGACTTATAGAGGAACTGCGATATTGCGGCAAACAAATTGGACACCTAATGGACACTTTTGAAACTTTTTTGGGGACCACTGACACTAATACAGTGATCAGTGCTAAAAATATGCACTGTCAGTGTACTAATGACACTGGCAGAGAAGGGGTAACACCAGGGTCGATCAAAGGGTTAAATTTGTGCCTAGGGAGTGCTTGCTAACTGTGGGTAAGGTGCTTTTACTACTTGAAGACATGGATCGGTGTTTCTGCTTCACAGAAACACAGGATCCATGTCTTTTGTACTTACAGAATGACAGCCTGCCATGTTTACATAAGCAGACTGTCATTCTGTCAGTGTAACGAACGATTGGCTGGTCCCGGCAGACAGCTGCTGTTCAGTTCCTGCTGTGTAAAATCTCAGCGGGAGCGAGCCTGCGGCAGCGTGCACTTGCACCCAAAACTCAGAAGTGCAGAATCACGTATATATATACGTGATTCTACATAGAGTGCCTGCCCTGTAGCAGTAAATCTGTTATGAGGTGGCCGTGAAGCAGTTAATGTTT
This sequence comes from Lithobates clamitans, assembly GCA_037952925.1. Lineage (NCBI taxonomy): Eukaryota > Metazoa > Chordata > Amphibia > Anura > Ranidae > Lithobates > Lithobates clamitans. Next base: position 10,856,362 of record JBBGZY010000723.1, read on the forward strand.
AGGAGTGTGCCACACAAAAATACAGTTTAAGAAAGCTCAGATTGTTCTTTGTTATCTGACCGCTAAACCCCCAAGAAATTCCCTTAATATCAGGGATTTCATCTCCTTCCTGTTTGGCTATGGGAAAGGAAGTGAAGGGAAATCTCAGCAATTGGACACCGATGGCGAGAAAAAAATCTGATGGGTTATAACCCTCCCTTACTCTATCCAAAATGATAAAAAAAAGTTTTGCCTATAGTTCTACTTTAACCTAAATTTGTTCATTCATTTTACTGATCTTTTTGCACAATGGAGTTGACTTACAAAAGGCAAACGGTCTGTTCACTTTGAGTGTATGTGGTGCAATTTCACTTTGCAAAGAATACCCAATTATGTGTAAGAAAAAATAAATAAAAACAGTACTTATGCTTGCACATGAGTTGATGAGGGAAGTCAGCAGAGCTTCACCTTTTTCACTCAGCTGTGGGATAATTCCCCTGCAAAGTGCAACTTCTCTTGTAAAGTGAACAGTTAATTTGCCTTTAGTAAATCAAAGCCATTGCATAAAGCTGTGGCTTTTGTGCAACTGGATCAAAATCATAATGTATTTTCTCTTCTGTTTGAATGTTCTAAGGCAGGGGTCTCCAAACTTTCTAAACAAAGGGCCAGTTTACTGTCCTTCAGACTTTAGGAGGGCCAGACTGTGGCCATTGGGAGTAGAAATTATCCTGCCATCAGTGGGAGCAAACAGTGCATGCAGGGGGAGAAATAGTGCCCTATCGTTGGTGTCAGTGAGATTATTAGTGTCCCATTGTTGATGTCAGTGGAAGGAATAATGCTCCACCATTGGTGTCAGTGAGATTAATAGTGCCCCATTGTTGGAATCTGTTTGAGGAATAGTGTTGCATCATTGTGTCAATGGGAGGAATAGTGCCCCATCATTGGTGTCAGTGGATAGTGCCACATTTTTGGTGTCAATTTGAGGAATAGTGCCCCATCGTTGGTGTCAATGGGAGAAATAGTGCCCAATTGTTGATGTCAGTAGCTAGAATATTACCCCATTGTTGGTCTGTTGGTATCAGTGGGAGGAACAGTGTCTTGTATCGGTGGAAGGAAAAGTGCCCCAAGGGCCAGATAAAGGCAAGCAAAGGGCCGCAGTTTGGAGACCCCTGTTCTAAGGCTTTTGTTTTAGGTTAAACAACATTCAAATGTTTTTAGGCTATTTTCTTTTAGGATTGAATGTTCTTAGGATATTAGGGAATTCTACATTTGTCCTACCAAAGATAACTTAAATATCAGAAAATAAAGATGTTATTTGTGACTTTTGTGCAAATGCTGATACATTCGCACAGCAAATTTTTTTTTTAGAACTAGACCCCTTGGTGTCTATTCTGTTCATAGCTGAGTTACTAACACTCTTGCAATATTAAAATAATAGAACATTTCAAGATCAACATGAAGTCCAACATCCTTTTCAGACACTTGCAGAACAGTGGGGGGAGATTTACTAAAACGGGAGAGTGCAAAATCTGGCGCAGCTCTGCATGAAAACCAGCGTCCAGGTTTTATTTACCAAAGCTTAATTGAAAAAGCTAAAGTTAGAAGCTGATTGGCTATCATACACAGCTGCACCAGATTGTGCACTCTCCAGTTTTAGTAAATCAACCCCATTGTCATGTTACATCAATGCATCTAATAGTGTATCTTTGTCAGCTGCAAAGTAATTTATTGTAAAAACTACTCAGACTCTATCAGTATTACCATAACTCTCAGCTGTCTCTAATGAAAAATATCTCTCTGTCCATCCTTTCCGCCGCAGTTGTTCCTCTTTTTTGGTGTAATGTATGGACATTTACAATAAATACCCTGTAACTAATGCCCCGTACACACGGTCGGACTTTTCAGCTACAAAAGTCCGACGGACCAAGTCCGGCTGACAATCCGATTGTGTGTGGGCTTCCCCGGACTTTCAGTGGACTTTTCCAGCTGCAAATCTGACGGACTTTAGATTTGAAACATGCTTCAAATCTTTACGTTGTAACTCCGCCGGACCCAGAAATCCGCTCGTCTGTATGCTAGTCCGACGGACAAAAACCCACGCTAGGGCAGCTATTGGCTACTGGCTTCCTTATTTTAGTCCGGTCGTACGAACCTGTCGGACTTTGGTGTGATCGTGTGTAGGCAAGTCCGGTCGTTAGAAAGTCTGTTGAACGTCCGCAGAAAGTCTGTCGAAAAGTCCGACCCTGTGTACGCGGCATTAGAAAAGTGTTATACTACACTAATCTTTCATCCATCTTCTCAGTTATTGTATATGTCATTTTGGAAAGCCATTGTAAAGGATTGGTAGTGGTGAACAAAATAACACCTTTAGGTTTAACATACCGTGCGTACTATAAAGCATATAAATGCTTTATAGTTCATGTACCTGGCACCATGGTAGCATTGTGAAAATGATAATGTATGTCATACGATTTACTTTGTCTGTCGGAAACACCATGAACCACATGTACAGTAAGTAGCGTACGACTTAGCTGCTTGTGCGAATAAAGAAGCTGCAGCACTATACTGTCTAGGAATTAGGGGCGTTTACTGCATTTTGAAAAATTATTTCTGTCCTAAAAAAATACTGAGAACAATGAATAAGGTGATTGTAGCAATATTTTTGGGTATACTCTGAAAGCTTCTCCTGAAAATGTACCTTTTAGCTCAAATTTAAAAAAAAAGTATCATGGACGATACTCAACTTTAGTGAGGACAATGAATAATCTCTCTGGCAGCACATAGTCTTCACGCTGTCAGTAAAATTAAGGTTTTTTTTAATTTCACATAAACATACATAATGGTCGAGAAAGAATCTACACAACTGTGTCCCACAATCAAGGAAATAGGTAAAATGGTAGCTCTGTGAGTCACTGGCTGGTTTTTGCCTAAACCACAAGCATAGGCATGCACAGATATACCAAATCTGACATGACCTCTACTAATTGAGGGACATTATTTAGTATAGTGAAACAATATTATGTAGGGAAATTAGATCTCCATAGCATAATTAATTTCAGTGTTATATAGTGGAATAAAATGGTAATTGTATAATTGATGACATCACTACATGCCATCTCCTCTAACTCATACTAGAACAGGTGGTGGGCCTTTTAGTATCTAAGAGCCATTGGGGGGGAAAAAGCAGTGTAAACATGATACTGTCGACAAGTCCCGTAGCCAAAAGCGTAACTGCCCTCTAAACAATATGCAAGCAGCCATTTTGTGATTCACACCCAATTTTTGTTCAGGAGAAAACTTTTCATAAGGATTTTAAGTGTTGATGATTTTACGCACAGCAGAATGTAGCTCTGCCCTTGAGATATTACGCGTCATGCACACTGAACGTTATAAAAATGCCAGTAGCGTTAGCAGTAGAAAGCAGTAGCTATAATATTCGTTTTTCAACGTTTTTTTTTTTTTTCTTGAGTTTTTTAGCTGTAGCATTTTTTAGCTTTTTTTTTTTTTTAAGCACAATTATACTCACACAAAAGCTTATGGCTCAAAAACGCTGAGAAAACGCCAAATAGCCATGTTTTCCCAGGTTTTTAAGCTTTTATCAGAGTTAGAGCGTTTTTACAGATGAAGAACTCCTCTTAAAAACCCACTAAAAAAACAGTTTTTTTTTCCAGCCAGAAAATGCCCCTGCCAAAAAACACTGATAACAGCCTATGTGTGCATGGATACCTAGGATATTATGCTGGGGAGTTTACTGGCTGCAGAAAAAACACCTGAAACCAAAAACAGCTACTGTAAAAACGTCCAATGTGTATGAGGCCGTATAATGTGTGTGTGTGTGTGTGTATATATATATATATATATATATATATAATATATATATATATATATATATATATATATATATATATATATATATATATATATATATACGTTTCCACTAATGTTATAAAGAGATTTTAAATTTCCACATTTACCTAATGTTTTTTTTTTTGAGCTGATGTGCAGTAGGGTAAATGTGGTATTTCACAGGATAACCATTGCTACCGGTGACATAGACTTGTTTACACCTTGTGATTGGTTCACATTGTTCGAAACGCAAAGAGTCACTCTGATTGGCTCTTTAGATTATGCGTATGATTGGTACTGTTTAATGAAACTGTTTTCACAGGCAATTTGAGTGCGCCTGGCATGGACATGTGACGATCACACATAGACGTTTTAAAACATATGCTCAGAAGAATATGTTCATGACTGGCCCTTTAACAACAATCGCCAGTCATGGGGGAGATGAGGGGAAAAAAAGCATGGGAATTGTTTATGATCCCTAGTGCCTTAGCAACTAAATGCTATATGGAGAAGGGTGTTGCATCCACATTAAAGAGTGAGTGTTTTTCGTTGAAAAAAAAAAAAAAACAATACTCGCTGATCGACCATAGTGCATGGGTATTGCAAGGAACTTTGTAGCAGATTCCTACCTTTTGCTGCTCTGAAAAAATAGCTGTTTGTTCCATCATGTCTTATGTGAAATGATTCTGAATAGGTGGGTCTGGTTCATTAAAATCACCTGGTATAGTTTCAGTGTTCTAATGTGAAAAGCTGCAGTACCAGCATTCCTTTAGAAGTATTTAACCCTTGGGGTAGTATCCGACCAAAACTGAAATTCCTATTGCATGTTGACCTTATCTGCCTTAAGACCAATGTAGATTCCCTATGAGACTGTCTACCATTTTCTTTTTGTAATTGGCAATTTGCCAACAAAGCTTTATTATATTGTTATACTTGACATGTCGCTATTTTGTTTGTTGGTCTGAAAGTCTATTTGTATCTTGAAACTCACTTCTAATAAAAACTCAATAAAAAACGGTTGTAACAGAAAATTCCTATTGCAGATAGTGCTTAAAATTTGACTTGTATCCTAGTGCAGACTTCTGGGAAAATTACTGAGCCAATCACACGAGCAGGATGTCTCCAGGTTGCCATAATGCATTGATTTTTACAGAAGATTACAGCAACTGCAGATTGAAAAAGAAAGTATTTTAAAAAAAAAATTCAATTACAACATGCCAGCAAAAAAGAAAAAGCCGCTCTCCTTCTTAAAGCCAATCCTTGTTCTATAACTAAGCGCCTAGCGAAGTGAAACGTGTTAGAGGGCAGGCGGATTAGCCTTGTTCCAGACTATATCCATTAAAGTGATACTAAGGCCCCTTTCACACTGGAGCGGTTTTCAGGCGTTATTGCGCTAAAAATACCGCCTGAAAACCGCCCCTAAACAGCCTCCGCTGTTTGTTCAGTGTGAAAGCCCGAGGGCTTTCACACTGAAGCGGTGCGCAGGCAGGACGGTGAAAAAAGTCCTGCAAACCGCTTTTTTGGAGCGGGGAAGGAGCGGTGTATTCCTTCCCCGCTCCTGCCCATTGAAATCAATGGGACAGCGCAGCTATACCGCGGCTATACCGCGGCTATAGCCGCGCTGTACGAGGGATTTTAACCCTTTTTCGGCCGCCAGCGGGGGGTAAAACCGCACCGCTAGCGGCCGAATACCGCTGCAAGAACGACGGTACAGCAGCGCTAAAAATAGCGCTGTTGTACCGCCGACGCCCCCACCGCCCCAGTGTGAAAGGGGCCTAAGGGTCAAATAAAGCATAAAAATAACAAACATACTTACCTGCTCTGTGCAATGGTTTTGCACAGAGTAGCCCTAAGCCTTCTCTTCTCACGTCTCCCGTCCATGGGTCTGGCTCCTCCCCCTTTTGAGTGCCTCTATAGCCAGTTGTTTTCTATGGGGACACTTGTGGGTGCTCACTCCTGATCCCTGCTCTGTGTGTTCTTAAGAGAAACAGAGCAAGGCTCGGCCCCACCCCCCCCTCTCTCCTCACTGGCTGCGATTGACAGCAGCAGGAGCCAGTGGCTCCTGCTGCTGTGTCTGGGCCAATGAGGAGGGAGAGAGGCTCTGCTCTCATGCACATCGCTGGATCGAGATCGGGCTCATGTAGGTATTGGAGGGAGTTCTATACTGAAGGTTTTTTTGCCTTCATGCAAGAAGGTAAAAAAACTTGAGCCTTTAGAATCACTTTAAAGTTCATTCTGCCCTTTACGAAGGAGTATGACTTTTATTGTGCATGAATCACGGTCTCTGGAACCAGCTCCCATCCGTCGGTAGAGCATGGGGTGAAGAGATTGGAGCAGAATGATTTGAATTGTCTGCAGTGTAAATTACAACATTGCTTGTGTAGCAATACTATATTGTTCTTATTATATACACATATATATATATATATATATATATATATATATATATATAGTTCGGTCCATATATATTCGGACATGGGCACAATTTTAGTTTTTCAGGTATTTACCAAAATATATTCAAGCTATAGTTATATATGGGCTGAAAGTACTCCCACTCATGTTTAAATTGAGTGTATGTGCATCCAAATCAGAGGAAGGGTTTAGGAATTACAGCTCTTAAAAATAGCCATCCCCTTTTTCACGGGACCAAAAGCAATTTGACAATTGAATCAAAAGATGTTTCATTGCCAGGTGTGGGCTACGCCTTCGTTATTTCTTCATCAGTTAAGCAGGTAAAAGGTCTGGAGTTAATTCTAAGTATAGTATTTGCATTTGGAATCTACTGCTGTGAACCTACACATCATGCGTTCAAAGGAGCTGTCCATGCAAGTGAAACAGGCGATTGTAAGGCTTCAAAAAGAAACAAATCCATCAGAGAGATAGCAGCAACATTAGGAGTGGTCAAATGAACAGTTTGGTACATTCTGAGGAAAGAAGAACGCATTGGTGAGCTCAGCAACATAAAAAGGCCTGGACATCCATGGAAGACAACAGTGGTGGATGATCGCAGGATCCTCTCTATGGTAAAGAAAAACCCATCCACAACACCCAGACAAGTGAAGGACACTCTCTATTAGGTGGGCATATCATTGCCAAAGTCTAAAATCAAGAGAAGATTTCACGAGAGCAAGTACAGAGGGTTCACCACAAGGTGCAAACCATAAGCCTGAAGAATAGAAAAGCCAGATTAGACTTTGCCAGAAAACATCTAAAAAAGACAGACCAGTTCTGGAAAAGCATTCTTTGGACAATGAAACTAAGATGAAACTAAGATTAATATGTACCAGAATGACGGGAAGAAAAAAGTGTGGAGAGGCTTGGAACAGCTCATGATCCAAAGCACACGTCATCTGTAAAACATGGTGGAGGCAGTGTGAAGGCATGGGCATGCATGACTTCCAGTGGCACTGGGTCATTGGTGTTCATTGATGATGTGACAGAAGACAGAAGCAGTCAGATGAATTCTGCAGTGTTTAGAGATATACTGTCAGCCCAGATTCAGCCAAATGCAGCAAAGTTGATTGGACAGCGCTTTAAAGTAAAGATGGACAATGTTCCAAAACACACTGCAAAAGCTACCCAAAAGCTTTTGAAGGAAAAGAAGTGGAATATTCTGCAATGGCCGAGTCAATTACCTGATCTCAACCAAATTGAGCATGCATTTCACTTGCTGAAGGCAAAACTAAAGGCAGAAAGACCCACCAAGAACAACTGAAGACAGCTGCAGTTAGAGCCTGGCAAAGCATCAGAAAGGAGGAAACCCAGTTTTTGGTAATGTCCATGGGTTCCAGACTTCAGGCAGTCATTGCCAGTAAATGATTATCAACAAAATATTAAAAATGAACATTTTATTATTATATTCATTTGTCCAATTACATTTTAGCCCCTGAAAATGGGGGGACTGTGTATCAAAATGGTTGCAGTTCCTAAAATGTGTACTTGATATTTATGTTCAACCCCTTGAATTAAAGCTGAAAGTCTGCACTTCAAATTAATTTGGATTGTTTTGTTTTAATTTTATTCTGGTGCCATACAGAGCCAAAAGTATGAAAATTGTGCCTGTGTCCAAATTTATATGGACCTAACTGTATATATATATATTTTGCTATTTTTTTCCATTTTTAATGCATGGAATTGAAGGGTCCACAGCAAATTTAAGTTTGGGGTTCTGAGTAGCCAAAAAAATGGAAATTGGGTTAGAAAACTATATAAAAAAATTGCCTTTTACTTGACATTGCAGCGGTTTCATGCCAGCTTTAAAGTGGATGTAAACCTGATTCATGAAATTTGAGCTGGCCACATATTTCTGCAGTGTTTTCTTATCTCTCTTCAAATCACGATGTCCCGTGGCTGTCTCCTGCTCCATTCTTCTGTTATCAGCCTGATAACTTCTGACAAGTACTCTGTCAACTGAGATAAAAGCAGCCAAAGTTTTGTGTTGGGGAGGATGCTATATATAGATTAGCACAGAGCTGAACTATTCAACAAACAGAGTTGAAAGTCTCTGCCTATGAGGAGAGGGGGTGTGTGCCTTTCCTCCAATCAGCTGTCTTGGCTGTATGCCCAGACTTCACTGCAGTGCTGAACAGGAAGAGAACATCTCCTAACACAATCTGAACTTTCTAAAGAATATAGCAAGCTGAACACAGCAGATATACTTGTAAAACCTATGTAGGGAAATTTGTTTCATCTCTGTGTATAATCTGAGGCTGTTCACTTCACTGGGTATATGTGAGAGTTTACATCCACTTTAACCACTTAAGTTCCGGACCATTTGGCTGGCCAAAGACCAGAGCACTTTTTGCGATTCGGCACTGCGTCACTTTGACAATTGTGCGGTCGTACGACGTGACTCCCAAACAAAATTGACATCCTTTTTTTCCCACAAATAGAGTTTTCTTTTGGTGGTATTTGATCACCTCTGCGGTTTTTATCTTTTGCGCTAGAAACAAAAAAAGACAATTTTGAAAAAAAAGCTATATTTTTTACTTTTTGTTATAATAAATATCCCCAAAAAATATATAAAAAAACATTTTTTTCTCCTCAGTTTAGGCCGATACATATTTTTCTACATATTTTTGGTAAAAAAATCGCAATAAGCGTTTATTGATTGGTTTGCGCAAAAGTTATAGCATCTACAAAATAGGGGATAGTTTTATGGCATTTTTATTAATAATTTTGTTTTTTACTAGTAATGGTGACGATCAGCGATTTTTATCGTGACTGCAACATTATGGTGGACAGATCGGACACTTTTGGCGCTATTTTGGGACCATTCACATTTATACAGCGATAAGTGCGATTAAAAATGCGTTGATTACTGTGTAAATGTGACTGGCAGTGAAGGGGTTAACCACTAGGCGGCGCTGTAGGGGTTAGGTGTGTCCTAGGGAGTGATTCTAACTGTGGGGGGAAGGGGCTGTGTGTGACACGACTATGATCACCGCTCCCGATTACAGGGAGCTGTGATCAGTGTCATTAGGCAGGACAGGAAAATGCTTGTTTACATTAGCATTCCCCTGTTCTTCCTCACCGTGAGACGATCGCGGGTATCCCCGCGGACATAGAATTTGTGGGACCCGCGATCACACTCACGGAGCTCCGGCACGCGCCCGCAAGCTGCCTCTTAAAGGGCAACGTACAGGTATTTTAATCTGCCTGTACGTGCCCTTCTGCCGCAGTAGATCTGCGTGAGGCGGTCGGGAATCGGTTAATGGCAGCTTTGATTATTTCGTTTCTGTAAAGTGGGAAAGTGTTAAACCCACTCGTGTATTGTTCACTTCCACACATTTTTTTTTAAACTTTTTTAGCTGATGTAATGCTTTTTTAAATATACAGAAGTTGTTTTTTTATGCATGTTTTTTTATCCATCTAAAGATAATCGTGACAGTAATTATCTTTCTTTGCTACCATTTTACAATTGACTGCGAACAGTTTATCTTCCCAACTTTACGGAGTAAGATTTTTATTCATGCAAGCCACGCTATCAACATAAGGGTTGCTTGTGTCACAGGAACTTATCAGGCAAGTGAAAGATTTTGCACACTTGAGTAAAACTCAATGCAGGTCGGTGTGTGTGACAATGGGATGTGGTTTCTCAGCTCCCTGTAAATCAGACATTCCAGCTCAGTTACATCACAGCAACAGAGCCATGATTAATGCAAGCTGCTCTCCCAGAGATGACGTACAGGCTCAAGCAAAGTTTACCTGAGAATTATCTCCTGTATGGTTTAATGTCTGTATGAGTCATGTGCCGAGCAACGCAGCTCTGTTCTTAAACATGGCTCTATCACGCTTACCTCATCCAAGACATTTTTCTCTTTAACTCTCTCCCCGCTACGCGCTTTGCCTGACTAACAAAACACCATTGTGACACAGGGGATTTCAAAGTTTGCAGCTTCTTTTTGCAGTCTTGCAAACCAGATGTGATTGGCGGTATAATCGCTGCCTTTAAAATTGTATAAAACGTAAAGTTACAGCATAGAGATGGAACTAAACAAGGTCGGGCCTTCCCGGAGAACACAATTCCTACTTCATCCAGAAATGTTGAAGGACTATCTTGGCTCTTTCATGAAATAGGATATAGTTACTTCTTTTTAAATGGAAACTATAGTGTGTTTTCATTGAGCACGTTAATTATAGCTTTTATTGTAATGTGTACCTTAAAGTCTTTTTATGATGTTACATTTTTAAAAATTATTTTTGTTGCATTGTAAAATCTAGACGTTTGTAGATACGCTGCTAAAGCCTAGTACACACTATTCGTTTTTTTTTTTTTTTTTGTTCAAGCTAGAGGGCTTAATGGAAAAAATAACTGAGGAGCTCGGGAGGAGGCACTGTACCAACTATCCAATGTTAGTGCGGCATTCTCCCCCACTGAGCTATTGTGATCTGACAGGGAAATGGCCCTTTGACCAGAACACACCAGTCAGGGATTTCAGCTATTGGCTGAGAGAACAAATTGGACGCTGATCGGCAGACCTTTTTTCGGTTATGCCCCGTTGACAGAAGTCAGCCTGGCTGCCGCACACACGGGCTGAGTGTTGACTGGTTTCTTTTGAACTGGCCAATGCCACCTGATATTCAGCCCGTGTGTACGGCCCTTAAGGATAGGGTAGATTAGCTATTTGAATGACTCTGCTTAACCACTTGGGTGTGTCCTGTATGCTTAGGCATTAAAGTGGTTAAAACAAACTCACAGTTTGTTCCAGACAGTTCTGGGCTCGCCCGAGACCACAATAAACACTGACAGGATGGTGAGATGAAGGACATCAGGAAAAATCTATCTCTCTTCAGAGTCCTCTGCAGAATCTGAACCTGGAAGCGTTTAGTTCTTCCAGGTTCAGAGCTGTCAAAATCTCAGTTGTAAAGCCAGGTAAACAGCAGATAGAGCACAGTCTGTGCTTGATTAGGTGTCACAAAGGGCAAGGGAGACATTGGGGGTCTAAAAGACACCCTATAAAAGATAACCAAATGTTATCACATACGTAGGTGGCTTGTTAGCCCATTTTGATAGCAATAAAGTTGAGTGAGAAAAGCTTAAAATGTGTTAATGCAATGATAAAAAAAAATTAACTCACCACTGCCACCCTTTGCACAGACATATGAACGAGAAACATGCATGTATATGTAAACAACTATTGTGCAATAGATATTGGGTACACATTCTGGAATGAATGAAGTTATTCTAGGCCTAAAGTAATGAGCTGTAAAGAGTTTTAAAGCATTCTCCATTGAGGCGCTCCAAATTATGTGACCACTGTAAGAACCAATCACAGCAGGCACACGGCACTGGCCTCCTTCCAGGCAATAAAGCTCACTTAAAGGGTCAACAGGAGGCAACATGAAGGGAATAATATACAGGTGCATCTCATAAAATTAGAATATAATCAAAAAGTTAATTTATTTCAGTAATTCAATTCAAAACGTGATGCTCATATATTTTATACAGATGCGATACACACAGAGTGATGTATTTCAACCATTTCTTTCTTTTAATTTTGATGATTATGGCTTACAGCTAGTGAAAACCCCAAATTCAGTATCTCAGAAAACCTAATTATTACAGATCAATAAAGACCACTAAAAAAAAAGGATTTTTAATACAGAAATGTTGGCTTACTGAAAAGTATGTCTATGTACAATATAGTATGCACCCAATACTTGGTCGGGGCTCCTTTTGCATGAATTACTGCATCAATGCGGCGTGGCATAAAGGCGATCAGCCTGTGGCACTGCTGAGGTGTTACGGAAGCCCAGGTTTCTTTGATAGCGGCCTTCAGATCTTGGGTCTGGTGTTTCTCATCTTCCTCTTGACAATACCCCACAGATTCTCTATGGGGTTTAGATCAGGTAAGTTTGCTGACCAATCAAGCACAGTGATACCATGGTCATTAACCACGTAAGGACTGCCCACTGCACATGTACTGCTCCAGGGCGGCCCTTTTGCGTGCAATGACGTACCCGTACGTTGCTTCGTGCACGAGACACTGCAGGTGCACGTGCGCTGGCTGCACGGTGGGGGAGCCGGTGTGCGAGTCCGGAGGCTGTGATGTCCGCCGACCACCCACAGTCGCTGCCTATGTAAACAAAGCAGATCCCCGTTCTGACTGGAGAGTGCAGTGAACTCGTCTGTTTCTAGTGATCAGGAACAGCTATCTCCCCCACAGTTTGAAAGCACCTCCCTTGATCACCCTCTAGTGTTAACCCCTTTCCTGCCAGTGTCATTTATACAGTAATCAGTGCATATTTTTAGCTCTGATCACTGTATTAATGTCACTGGTCCCAAAAAAGTGTCAAAAGTGTCCAATCTGTCCGCCGCAATGTTGCAGTCCAGCTAAAATCACTGATCATCGCCATTACTAGTAAAAACAAATGCCATAAATTAGGGTTGTCTTGATATTGGCACCAATACCGAGCATTTGTCCAAGTCTGTTAAGACCCCTGATATCTCACCAAAGCCCCCCAACAGGGCTGATTGCAATAAATAAAAAAAAATTATTGTAAAAAATAATAAAAATGTAAATAACAAAAACACGCAGGCCCCGTTCACCCCCCCCCCTCCCCCCCAAAAAAAAGATAAAAAAAGAAAGCATTGTTTAAAAAAAAAAAAAAAAACACTGTCATGTGACATTAAAAAAAAAAAAGTATCGGTAATCGGTATCGGCAAGTACTTGAAAAAAAGTATCTGTACTTGTACTCGATCCTAAAAAAGTGGTATCGGGACAACCCTACCATAAATCTATCCCCTATTTTGTAGACACTATAACTTTTGCGCACACCAATCAGTATACGCTTATTGCGATTTTTTTTTTTTTAACAAACATATATAGAAGAATACATATTGGCCTAAACTGATGAACAAATTTGTTGTTTTACATCTTTTTTATTGAATATGTATTGTCTGTTTTTTTTTGTTTATAGCGCAAAAAAAATGCAAATACCACGAAAAGAAAGCTCTACTTGTAGGAAAAAATGACATCAATTTTATTTGGGTACAGCGTCGCACACCCGCACAATTGTTAAAGTAACGCAGTGCCATATCACAAAAAATGGCCTGGTCATTAAGGGGGTATATCCTTCCGGGGCTGAAGTAGTTAAACCAGGTATTGGTACTTTTGGCAGTGTGGGCAGGTGCTAAATCCTACTGGAAAATGAAATCAGCATCTCCATAAAGCTGGTCAGCAGAGGGAAGCATAAGGTGCTTTAGAATTACCTGCTGGAGGGCTGCGCTGACTTTGGACCTGATAAAACACAGTGGACCAACACCAGCAGATGACATGGCTCTCCAAATCATGACCTACTGTGGAAAATTCCTCCAGTCCCAGAGTCTGGAGGAAGAGTGGAGAGGCACAGAATCCAAGTTGCATGAGGTCCAATGTGAAGTTTCTACAGTCAGTGATGATTTGGGGAGCCATGTCATCTGCTGGTGTTGGTCCACTGTGTTTTATCAAATCCAAAATAAGCACAGCTCTCTACCAGGAAATTCTAGAGCACTTCATGCTTCCCTCTGCTGACCAGTTTTATGGAGATGCTGATTTCATTTTCCAGCAGGACTTGGCACCTGCCCACACTGCCAAAAGTACCAATACCTGATTTAATGATCATGGTATCACTGTGCTTGATTGGCAAGCAAACTCTAAACCCTATAGAGAATCTGTGGGATATTGTCAAGAGGAAGATGAGAGACACCAGACCCAACAATGCAGACGAGCTGAAAGCCACTATCAAACCAACCTGGGCTTCCATAACACCTCAGCAGTGCCACAGGCTGATCTCCTCCAAGCCACGCCACATTGATGTAGTAAATCATATAAAAGGAGCCCCGACCAAGTATTGAGTGCATACTATATTTTACATGGACATGCTTTTCAGTAAGCCAACATTTCTGTATTAAAAATCCTTTTATTGGTCTTATGTAATATTCTAATTTTCTAAAATACAGAATTTTGAGTTTTCACTAGCTGTAAGCCATAATCATCAAAATTAAAAGAAAGAAATACTTCAAATATATCACATTGTGTGTAATGCATCTATATAAAATATAAGTTTTACTTTTTGAATTGAATTACTGAAATAAATTAGCTTTTTGATATTCGAATTTTATGAGATGCACCTGTATATGTCTTTGTCATCGAAAGCGCATGCATTCATTTGTTTTTATCAGTTTTAATCATCGCAAGTGTGAGCATGTTAGGCTAAGGGTGTGGACCTGCTAGTGATATAGATCAATAGACAATATTTGGAAGCACCTCAAACGCACCATCTCAGAGTGTTCCTAATATTGTAGAATTACACACAGGTGTTGTCAAGAGTTGTGGAATGTGAGCACATACCATACGTGACGTGTGCTGAGCTCGGGGCGGTACATGCAGTTCAACAGTTATTTCTTAAAACCTCCCAGCAAAAAAAACCCAATGTTTCCAGTAAGTATTGACTGTAACTTCCTCAGTGGTGGTAGATTTCTATAGGTTGTTAAACATAAATGATTACTAATTTCGGTTCTGGAAATCACTATATATTACTGCCAGTGTAAAACTGACCCTATGAATGCTGTGTAGGTGCTGACCATATATTAAAACTTATGTAACCCCTAACAATGAATTTCTACCTGGCCTGCTAAATGCAATTGGAAGCATTTTATTATAGCTGTCTGGTGAGTGCCAGAAAATTTTGTTCTCTACCTTTGCTGATTTTTTATCAGTTACATTGTTCCCAGCTACTTCTGTACTTCTAACCAGGACAAGACATTAGGGTAAAAGGGGGTCACAGGACAGGAAGCCAGAGAAAACAGTAAAAACCTAATTGACGTTTTGAAGCCCAACTCCAGAAAATCTGTAAATTTTCTCTTAGGCTAGGTTCACGCCTATGCATCTTATGATTAATGCGTTTTTCTGGGTCATTTTGTGGTGTGTTTTTGAACACGTGTTTTAACGTGTTTTTGATAAAATGTACCTCTCCTTTAAAGCAGAATTGCAGGAAAATGACTTAAAATACATAAATTGTGTGTATATATATATATATATATATATATATATATATATATATATATACATACACACAGTATCTCACAAAAGTGGGTACACCCCTTACATTTTTGTAAATATTTTATTATATCTCTTCATGTGTCAACACTGAAGAAATTACACTTTGCTACAATGTAAAGTAGTGAGTGTACAGCTTGTATAAAAGTGTAGATTTTCTGTCCCCTCAAAATAACTCAACACACAGCCATTAATGTCTAAACCGCTGACAACAAAAGTGAGTACACCCCTTAAGTGAAAATGTCCAAATTTTGATCCCAATTAGCCATTTTTCCTCCCCGGTGTCATGTGACTCGTTAGTGTTACAACATCTCAGGTGTGAATGGGGGGGCAGGTGTGTTAAATTTGGTGTTATCGCTCTCACTCTCTCATACTGGTCACTGGAAGTTCAACATGGCACCTCATGGCAAAAAACTCTGAGGATCTGAAAAAAAAATTGTTGCTCTACATAAAGATGGCCTATACTATGAGAAGAGTGCCGAGACCCTGAAACTGAGCTGAGCACGGTAGCCAAAACCATACAGTGGTTTAACAGGACAGGTTCCACTCAGAACAGGCCTCGTCATGGTCGACCAAAGAAGTTGAGTAAATAATGATATTTGAAGCGCTTCACAATGTGCATGAAAATGAATATATAAGAATAAATATAAATAGTCAAATAAATCCAGCGGTGAGTAAAAATTCAAAGAAGTTGAGTGGTCGCGCTCAGCGTCATATTCAGAGGTTATCTTTAGGAATTAGACGTATGAGTGCTGCCAGCATTGCTGCAGAGGTTGAAGGGGTGAGGGGTCAGCCTGTCAGTGCTCAGACCATACGCCAAACACTGCATCAAATTGGTCTGCATGGCTGTCGTCCCAGAAGGAAGCTTCTTCTAAAGATGGTGCACAAGAAAGCCTGCAAACAGTTTGCTGAAGACAAGCAGACTAAGGACATGGATTACTGGAACCATGTCCTGTTGTATGTGACCAAGACAATATTTGGTTCAGATGGTGTCAAGCGTGTGTGTCGGCAACCAGGTGAGGAGTACAAAGACAAGTGTGTCTTGTCTACAGTCAAGCATGGTGGTGGGAGTGTCATTGTCTGGGGCTGCAGGAGTGCTGCCGGCACTGGGGAGCTACAGTTCATTGAGGGAACCATGAATACCAACATGTACTGTGACATACTCAAGCAGAGCATGATCCCCTCCCTTCGGAGACTGGGCCACAGGGCAGAATTCCAACATACCGATCCCAATCACACCTCCAAGATGACCACTGCCTTGCTAAAAAAGCCTAGGGTAAAGGTGATGGACTGGCCAAGCATTTCTCCAGACCTAAACCCTATTAAGCACCTGTGGGGCATTCTCAAACGGAAGGTGGAGGAGCGCAAGGTCTCTAACATCCACCAGCTCCGTGATGTCATTATGGAGGAGTGGAAAAGGACTCCAGTGGCAACCTGTGAAGCTCTGGTGATCCCAAGAGGGTTAAGGCCGCGCTGGAAAATGGTGGCCACACAAAATATTGACACTTTGGGCCCAATTTGGACATTTTCACTTAGGGGTGTACTCACTTTTGTTGCCAGCGGTTTAGACATTAACGGCTGTGTGTTGAGTTATTTTGAGGGGACAGCAAATTTACACTGTTATACAAGCTGTACACTCACTACTTTACATTATAGCAAAGTGTCATTTCTTCAGTGTTGTTGCATGAAAAGATATTATAAAATATTTACAAAAAATGTGAGGGGTGTACTCACTTTTGTGAGATTATGTATGTATGTATACAGTGGGGACGGAAAGTATTCAGACCCCCTTAATTTTTTCACTCTTTGTTATATTGCAGCCATTTGCTAAAATCATTTAAGTCCATCCAGTCCTGACATTTACACAGCTCTGTCTGGCTGGGCAGAAGACCCGATTTTTCTATGCTGCAGTTACATAACCCTTGCAGATCTTATCCCTCCACCAGCCAGTGACTGGACAGTGAAAAGAGAAGCAGCAGACCGATGAGCTTATCTTTCTGTCCCTCTACTCTCCTCCTATCCCCATTCTGCTTCTACTGCAGCACACCCGATTGGCTTCTTGTGATGTTTCTCCCTCCCCACTCTCCTTCCTATCGAAATCTAAGCTCCCTCTCTCACATGCATACATTCACAGGGCCAATTTAGACAGGAGCCAATTGAATTACCAGCATGTCTTTGAAATGTGGAAGGAAACCGGAGTACTTGGAGGAAACCCATAAAAGCACAGGCAGAACATAAAAAAGAAAAAAAAATGAAATCTATAAGGACAGTAAAATTTGATCCAAAATATTATTATGATCGGTATCACATACAGACTGTGAATCTTCTACAAAAATACCTCAGTAAGTAATTAATTACTGGGATATTTTTGTTGGGGACTCACAGACTATTTGTTAAATACAGTAAATTGTACATACGGAATGAGCTTCAGTTATTTCTTTTTTATATATAGTGTTTTGTGTTTTGTTCTTCGAATATGCTGCATTCAGATCCTGTAATTACTCATCAATACCTTACACTTGATATTGTGGATTTTTTTTTTATTATTTTTGCGCCATTAGCAGTTGAACTGAAATTAAAGACTGTTGCATTAGTAACCAAAATTTACAGAAATATATATTTTTTCTGCCTGGTTTTACATGGGATTAATGTAAGAATGCAGGCACACTCTATTCTGTGTGCACAGCAAATTCCTATGTATTTTACTGTCCAATTACTGGATAATAAAGGCAGCTAGTAAATGAGGTATATTCCCCTTTAATGAACCCCCCCACTGAGTTTACAGAGTATCAGACAGTAACCCGCAGAAAGAAAATACAAGTAGTTCTTTGTGGCTTTCTTCCAGGATATCCATGAGAGTGTGAAATCATCTATCCCGATTTATGTCAGCCATTTCAACAAAATAATTTCACATTTTCTTGATTTCTTTAATGGAGGGGACAACAATCACCAGTTTCCTGAATAGTTGTGCCTGTGCCTTAATATAGCCTATACACTTCAAAAAAAATAACAGAGCTAATATATATATATATATATATATATATATATATATATATATATATAATATAATATAATATAATATAATGTGTCCCCTTCACATCATATTTAATATGTATAATGTGAAAGGGATTTGTAGGAAAATTATTCAGTGATCTTTCCATGCTGTTTTTTAATGCTTTTCATGTTTTCATTTTTATTGCTTGGGTTGTCTTCATGTGATTTATAATTATGATTACAACAAAACAATTTATTGTTGTAGCGTTGCAATGTTGTAGATGATAACATGAATCAGAGGGAACTCTTTTACACATCTGCATGAACCAGACTGTTTTTTTTTTGTAATAAATTAATTGGCGGACATCGAGGCCGCCGGGCACGCGTATTGGCTCCCGAGTGACGCAGCACGCGCGCGCCCCCCCCCAGGCGGCCGGGAAGCCGAGGACGTCATGTGATGCCCGCCCAGGATGGGAGATCCCTCCTGCCGAAATCATATGGTAATGGGCGGGATGTGAAGTAGTTAAGCATGGGTTCCTCGAGATCTGAAAATGATTTTAGGGGCTGAGAAAGGCTGCTATAAAATGTCATCACATCCAAGATGGCGGCACCTACAGCACTCTTGGGTCATTTGGGTGTCTACTCCAGGGAAGTCTTTACAGGTAAAATAACATGCACAAAATATAATTAAATGCACATAATCTTATGGAAGATTGTTGAAACAATAGTCTGGCAACAGGATTTCTTTCAAATTTTGCAAAAAGTGAGTTTGGTGCATTTAAAAAACAACTGCCTTAGATGTGAATCGAATCACATGAAAAAAACACCCAAATGGACTTCATCCATTAATCTGCAATGTTAATTAAGAAGTGCTAAAACGCGCTTGAGAAATGTTAAAATAACAACATCGGTTAAGAAGCAATTTTAGCATGCCTAAAGCACTATTTAGCACCTCTTGTTATTACAGTTTAGTAAATTAGGGTAATGTATACATTTTAATACAGGAAGTCCCCCCTTTCCCAGGAAAATACACACAAAAACCTGCTTGACAACACATTGTAAACACATATAAAACTGCCTGTATTTTGAAAAACAAACGCGTGAACCACTCATTAATCACCCCTTGTCACACTGTTCTGGCATGTTGGTAGTTATAGTATACAAGGAGTTTTTAACACACGCATACACACTTGTGCAAGTTAGTGCATTTAAAAGATGCATTACCCATAACAACTAATAATATTTTTTTTGGGCTATAAAATAAACGTATCTCATATTTATTTATTTATTTATTTATTTTACCATGAATTTTTTAGAAAAAAAAAAGGTTAAAGTATCTAAAGTTTATGGGCAGCATTGTAGTTGTATATAAACCTGTGTATATTTTTCTAGTATGTGTATATCAGTAGCAGGCAGTACTCCTGGTACATTTCTTACCAGGACAGAAAGGGATCCAATCTGGGATCCACCTAATCCCTATCCATGTTGGCTACTGAGAGGTGGAGATCTACTTTAAAATGGATATTCACCCTCCCCCATCAACTTTCTTCCATTCATCTTCTGCCCCCTCCTCTCACATGAATTGGATATATATATATTTTTTTTTAAGGGGAACCCCCCCCCCTTCCACCTCGTTCTTTCTGGCATGTCGTCTAGGCAAGAATGATGTGTAAATTGGTTGCAGCCTCCTGTGTAGCCTATGTCACTGATCCAGGAGGCCACAGGGTACTGTACAGTACATGCACCTTGCTGCATCATTCATCAGGGTTCTGGCACCACATGATGGCACAGGACTGGGTGTGCTGTGGCGCAGTGGTGGAACCATATTTAACACCGTTGGATTGCCAGACATGTATGTTTTTTGTGCACAACCTGGCTTTAGAGGTAAGCATGGAGGGGGGGGGGTTCCTCTTTAACTACACCAAATTGACTCTTGCACTACTGTGATAAAAAATCCCATTTAATTTTATGTGCCAGTTTATTTAGTAATAAAATTAAAGGATACCGTCACCCAGGAATCTGCTCTGTTAACTTCTCAGTGACACGGCCCAGCCTGAGAAATTTTGTTTCAGTTTAGTCTGCACTGTTAAGGTCTTACAAACCTAGAATACCGAGGATTTCTAAGTCAGCTGATAGAGTAGGGGATAGCCAGACAGTTTGGGGTAAGGAGTTCCAGAGGATGGGAGAGGCTCTGATAAAGATCTGGAAGTGAGCATAGGAGGCGGTGATGGGAGAGGAAAAGATCAGGAGGTCATGGGAGGAACGAAGAAGACAGTTTGGTTGATATTATGAGACAAGGTTAGTGATATAGTTGGGTGCAGAGTTGTGGATGGCTTAGTATTTTGAATTTTATTCACTAGAGGAACAGAATGCAATGAAGGGATTGTTAAGGAGTGGTGGGGGGACAGTGAGTGGTTGGTAAGGTGGATGTTTCTGGCAGCAGCATTCATGGTAGATTGAAAGGGGAATAGCTTGTGTAGGGGTAGGCCATTTCTATTTTCTGCCTGAAAGTGGAAAACCTCTGTAAGATGTACACCTGCTCTACAAAGAAGTTAGTATAAAAGACTAGTTCTGAGATTTCAGTTTTACAACAAAGAAAACTTTCCAGAGAGTTCATATATTATAACATGCACCATCCTGTCCACTAAAAACAGACGGATTGGGATCCGTCTGGTGGATCACATCAGATTTCAGTCGAGTGTAAACGGACAGGTGATCTGTTGACATCCGACTGCCCATAGAGGAGAGCGGACTGTATCTGTGTCCACTCTGCATAA